>JAKFHU010001482.1:0-2500000 GCA_023783475.1 Daubentonia madagascariensis | reverse complement strand
GGAAGATCCATGTACCCGGATATAGAAAAAAGAGGAAAAAGCCTCGGACTGCAAATATAGAAACTAAAAGACTAATTGCCCTGACAAGACTTTTAACCCCTTGCTCAGCCTCAGGGTAGACAACTGGATAACAACCCTCCCAACTCAGGTCTTCAAACGTGAAGTTTCACAGAGGGATGGGTCCCTTCTAATTTCTTGGGTATCATCCCTAAGAGCTACCGCAACAGGACCCTGGCCAGCCTCTTTGTGCAAAAAGACAATGGATCCTTTGAGCCAAGTGAAAAGGAAGCCCTTGGAGATGAGATCTATTGAATTTAGGCCAAAGGACACAGCACCACTGCTATTGCTTGATGCTTCTCTAATCTAAAGACAAAAAGAGATAACCACCCTGGGGAAAGAACAGCTGGGAAAGAAGAGATTGGCTCAATTGTTTACTTTCTTGGGGCCACAGGACAGAATATTCTTAGATGACCAGGGAAATCACAGGTCCCACAAAGAGCCAATAATCATTCTGCATACCAACGTAGTAAGCCCTTCTCATCAGGTCTTCAGACTAAAATCGCCTGAGAAGACAAAAATCTAAGTACTGGGGATACTGTTAACAACTGCTAAGACAATATTTTCCTCTACCTTTGAAGACCACTGTCCTCACCTCATTTTGACTTTTAGCTACTATTTTAGTCAGTATCACTCTTAGTCAATTCTGAACCTTAGCTTGAGCTAATATAAAAATATACATGTTAATGTCTAGAGATCAATGCCATCATTTAGGACACATTTAGTCAATGTAAAGTATGAACATTCTGCTAGCTTAAGACAGTCCATGTATCATTCCAGGAACAACCATTCTAATGAAATACAGACTGAAGTTTGGCCCCTGAAATGAAGTTGCAATCAGCAATTCACATACTTACTCAAGCACATTATCTATTACTGGGAAGCAGTAAGAAGGACAAGCTTCAGGGACTTCAGTCTAAAAAAAGTGATGTTTATACTGGCAAGAATAAACAATTCTAATGAATATGCTAATAGTCATTCCTTATTTACAGACATAAGTACTCTAAACTTGACCTACTGCTATATACACACAAATAGACCCAAGATGATATATAATATTTTATGTATCTTACTAAGACAACAGCAGAGAGAAGGTGGGGGGACCCTAATACTCCAAACTATTAGGACTCAACATTAAATAAAGGGGAAAAAAATCCACATAAACACCTCCTGTTCATTTATGCTGTATATAGAAGAGACAGGAAGGCTGCCCAGCCAATATATCAATTCTGACTGCCCAATTAACACAGCAATGTGTACAGGATCAAAGAAAATTTTAATTCCTACAATTTAATGCCAATTTGGAAAAACCAAGATCCTATTACTTTCTCAAATGCCAAAAGGTTGTCTCAAAGAAAGAACAGTTTCTTTGAGAAAAGAATAGGACAAAACATAAACAAACCATTTGTCCAGATATTTCTGGACAAAGCATGGGTCCAGATTAGGAGACCTGGTTGCTGTTCTTCCCAAATAGACTTCGTAACCTTGGACATGTCACAGCCTCAGCCTCCATATAAGAAAAGGATAGTCTCTATCTATTTGGCCCCAACGTTATAACCTCAAGAATGAAATTGAGAACAAAATTCTACAAGGCACTCTAAGCTCTTCAGAAATACATGCTATTCACACATGAATAACTTTTTCATCTACAGACTCAGTCCATCAGAAAGCCTCCAGAAGATGGGAAGACATTACGCTACCTGACAATTTCTAAAAGCAGCTTTGGACTAATCAAGCCCACCATAATGAAACTAGTTTATAGACTACAAAAAATTTAAAGTCATCAGGACTGAGTTCTGATTCAAAATCTACGAAAGTATCTATAAAATTAATTTTCCCTAAAGAATATAAGCTTACTAAAATCATGCAATTTAAAAAGTATCACAGACTAAGGAAAGTCAAAGAAAGTAGATACACAAGTTGGTTCCTTCATCTTTTATGGAGGACAGAGGATAATGCCGAGCACACAGGGACACAGGACTACATAATCTGTAGAGCTTTTCTCTAACATCTTTTGCACCCCGTCCTCATGAAGGGGAAATAGCCTGTGAAAAATAGATTCTTGCCCACAGACACTGTAACTGGGTACCAAAGCATGTCAAGATAGAGGGTCCTATAATTACACAGTCCTGTAATACCCTCCACAAGACAAACTACTAACCCCAGGAGTTCTTGTTCCTGGCACCTCTCAAACATACTAACCATCCTATAGAAAGACTACACTGACAATCTTCCAACAGCAAAGTGTGCACTGAGTTCTGTTACTGATGGCCAAATTTGTATTGAAACATCTTCCTGCTCTAAGTCACTATAACAAAAATATTGAGGCTGTGTACAGATGGCAAGTCTTATCAAGGATACAATATGGTATCAGAATTAAATTTTCCCTCTAAAAACTCAACCTCAAAATCATGATCTAATCAAGCAGAGCAACCCAGCACACCACAAAGGCAGTGTCAATTTTTCTCCAGGTTTCTGGACATTATCTTCCAGCTGGAACCACTTGGGAAGGCATTAGACTAATAAAGAATTTTACCAAATAACAAGAACAAAGCTAGAAAATTAGCGGAGTACAATCTGCTTAGCATAGTTACTCAAACACTGCTTGGGGGCTGGTAACTCCCAAACTATATGAACAAACTTAACGTGACTGACAAATACGGGGACCACCAGCAAGATCACTTCATCTTTTCCCTGTGATCATTTAACAGTACAATCACATGTCACTTCACAGACTTGGTGGGCATCTGAGTATGGTTCACTTAAACTTCAAAGTAGAAAGAAAAGAAAAAAAAAAAACTGGAACAAAGTTTTTCCCCAACATTCCATATACTGGTGGTACAAAAATTCCTACAGGAAACATTCTTTCCTTTGGCAATCAGAATCCACACGTAGGCTCGTGCTAACAAAATGAACCTGGCAAACTAACTAACTCGTCCTGAAACAAGTATCACACAAGCACATTAGTTAAGATTTTCAGTATATAATTGATTGTATAATGTCTAAGAATTCAGGTTTTTTGTTTTTGTTTTTAATTGTAGTAGGGATTACAGAGACAAGAGAAAAACTTGGAAATGAGCAAATCTTCTACTTCAGGATAAGGTCTGCCAAGACTTGGCAGCACAGACAGTATACCTTATTCATGATATCTTAACATATATTCTGCTCTAAGTGCTCTATGAGAATAACTGGTCCCTCCTTACTTTGGTATGCAAAATTTTAAACCACATTTGCACAATTCAGTCTGTTAAGTTTTGTTTCATTTAAGTTGAAGGTAAATTTACTTTCATCCATCTCTGAGAAAATAAAGTCTTACAAATAGATGATTTTCTGCTAAGTAAAATTTGGCTAAAACCTACAGCGTAAACAATGCCTGAGAGATCAACAGTTACATGATTTTTTTCCAAAGACCAGTATTTTCTTAAGTTAGTGTCTCACCATATCTTTAAGTTCATAAAGAGAAATAAACAAACATGAAAATTCCAAGTGAACACACAGCAAAAAGTCCAATATTTAGTATTAGTTTGACTTGTGGAGTCTCTTCCAACATTTGTAAACAAACAGCCTCCTCCTCCATCAGGTCTCTGAGACTCCTCTTGCTGAGGCTCTTACTTTTAAAGCCACAAAACCAGTCTATGAACTTCCAGTACTGGGCTACATCCTCTGTTTCCTTCTTTCTCTCTTTCTCACCCATGAGAGCTGCCTGCCCGTTGGAGTAAGCATCTACCGGTGTTTCTGCCTCTGAATGACCTAAGGAAGCCACCGGGTTGCCCTCCTCTCTGCAGGTCATCAACAGATTAACATCTTCAGGTTGCAGGCCTTTAATACTATCTTCAGATTTCCCATTGGGAATGGCGTGGTTGATGGCCTCACTGTTCTCACTGCATCTCAGGATACTCTTCTCTTGCATTTTGTATGGTTCATCTTTCGGGGAACAGCTCTCCTTCACCACCAGGCTCTTCTTAGACCAAAAGGTGGTGGTACGAATCTGTTCCTTCGTGGGAGGTGGGGTGAGAAGGCTAACAATCACAGTAATGAGTCCTGTGACCCAAAACAATCCTGTGGCCACATACATATAATGTATGTCTTTGATGAAGCCTGGCCTGTTATCAGGTTGGTCACACTCTGGGGCACGGTAGGCAAAGGCCAGTATCAAACGGACTGCTCCAAGAACAAAGCCAGCCATTCCACCATAGAAAGCCCCTTGTTCATTGCAGCGCTTCCAGAAAATTGCCAGAAGGAACAGGGCTGCCACTGGGGGTGTCAGGTAATCTGCTACCTCCTGAATGTAAAGGTACATCTGGCCGCCTTGCATTTCCACGATGATTGGCACCCATGCTATGCTGATCACCACCATAAAAGCCACAAATATCCTCCCCACAATCATTAGCTCACGGGAGCTTGCACTCTTGCGGATGAGTTTGTACACATCAAGGGTGAATATGGTGCTGGCGCTGTTAAAGATAGAGTCCAGGTCACTCATCAGAGCTGCAATCATCACTGCCATCATTAAGCCCCGAAGGCCCACCGGAACCAGCTTCATCACCAGGCGTGGGTAAGCAATATTGGAGCACCCAGCTCTGCTTCCACACACTTGCATGCAGTGCTCTGGGTTGATGCAAGCTATGTCATCAGCAAACAGTATCCTGGAAATCATTCCTGGGACAACTATGATAAACATTGGCAGAAGCTTCAAGAAGCCAGCCATAAGAGTAGAGCCTTTGGCATGAGCAATGTTTTTGGCCGCTAGGACCCTCTGCACGATGACTTGGTCAGCACACCAGTACCATACTGAGGCTGGAGTCTGCCCAAGAATGAATCCAGGCCAAGGAACATCTTCATCTGTTGGATTCCGCAGCATTTTCAAGGCTTCTTTCTTAGGGTGGACATTACAAGAATTTGTGTTGGAAAGGTTGTATGTCAACAAGATGGAAGTGACATTGGGTGAGGCCAACATGTACCTTCTCTTAACTTCCTCAAACCCGCCAATCTCCATCATGCTAATAATCATAAGCGTAAGTGCCCCCACGATCATGAGCAGAGCCTGCAGAGTGTCTGTGTAGATCACCGCAACAAGGCCTCCGGTGACAGTCAGCAAAGCAGTCATGCCAATGAGCAGGATGACCGACACATAGAGATTCCAACCCAAAGACTCCTGGATAAAGAGGGCACCCGAATACAGATCCACTGAGAGCTTGGTGAAGATATAGAGAATCAGAGACAAGGCCGCAAAATAGACCTGAATCCTATGGCCACCAAATCGCTTGGACAAGTATTCAGGCATGGTGTATACCCCTGACCGGATGTAAATTGGGATGAAAACCCATCCCAGAAGTTGCAAAAGCAGTAAGGCATTGAATTCCCATGCGCCCACTGCAAATCCACTTGCAGCTCCAGATCCTGCCAGACCAATGAAGTGCTCACTGCCATATGCTCACAACGAAGCACATCCGAGAGCGCCCAGATCGCTCAGGCTCTATAGTCCATGGCAAAAACCATACATGACGTAATACAGGCCACTATGCAAGTCTGCGTCTCAGACAGCCCATTCGAACTGTGAAAACGCCAACGACAGAAGTGTCCGACTTTTTATTTACTTTTTAGTAACCCCAGCCAAGTCTGTAAACCATACGTGAACTGGACTACACAGAGCAACACAGCAGGTCAAAGTCTTTGTCCTTTGGTTTGCTGTCTTGATGGTGGTGGTTGTGATAAACTTTGAAGGAGACAGTTTAAATTTTCCGCTTCTTAACTGGGATTGAGAACTTAGCTCGTACTCTTAATCCACTCTCCACAAGACCATCAGCATTTACTCAGGTGCTGGAGGAGAAATTCTGAGTTGCAGCTAAGTCTAGTGAAGCCTACTGTACCAACCCTGCAAGGCAGCAAAGACAAAAGACAAAGATTGAATTAGAGGAGGGTCTCACCATGCGATGAGGAAACTTTCAGTCTAGCAAACACGGCGCAACAAGACATTCTTTATAAAAATAAAAAAAAAATTTACAGTACACGTCAGTTCCACAGCAAAGAGCAATCTATACTATTGCAGCTGATATTTAAAGTCAGTGAGAATATTTATCATTTTGAGCTAAGGACAAAAATTTATTAACCTCATAACTTAAGTTGCCTAACTTCAGCAACTAACTGTCTACCATGATACTGCCCTTTCTTGTCTCACTGTGCTAGTCTCAGACTGGAACAGGCCACTAAGATCTTGAAGCACCCTAAAGGGAGGAAAACACTATTCATAATAAGGGCATGAAAATGAATCTTCAAATACTAAGAATCCCAAGAGAGTTTGGGGCTAACTTTATGGCCATTTAGGGTCCTGGATGGAACATGCAGGTGGTGTCTACTAGGTAGGTATAACCATCTACCCCCAGAGACCAAGTATGGCTCAGTCTGTGGAAATCTATTGTTACAAAACTTCACTCAACTCCTTCTGTAAATGTATACAGCTATCATACAGTGACCTAGAACCTGGGAGATGCCTCCTGCACTAATGGGAAACAGGACATTCTGCACAAAAAACTATGAACATACAACTTACAAAAAACTCTGAAATTTTATTCTTTCTGCTAGTTAGAAGATACTGGAAGGAGATTTAAAAAAAAAAAAACTTTTAAAATTTTAAAAAGGTAATTTCCTTCTCTTCCTTTTCATCAGGCAGTATTTCTAAGAACCTCTGAGAGGATAAAGGCACTGACTCAAGGTTTGATTTCATTGAGTATAGTTTCCTTTTAACACTTTTTTGTTGAAGGGTATAGAAAGCAGGGGGAGGAGGGAAGAGGAGAAAAATGTTCTGGAAGACTGAAAAATAATTTATCATGATGTCTTCCAAACTGCAACAAAACAATTGTCAACCGTTAGCTAACAAATCATCTTCAGTAAATCAATCAGGTATTTTTCAGTCCTGGATTAAGATAATCACTCTGCAAAACAGACATTTAAATTTACTTAAAATCAAATTTATTAATTTGATGGTTTTTCTCCTGGAAAAAAGACAAATCCTGAATCTTCAACGTTAATTGAAATTGTAGCTGACAGATCAATACAAAAAACATTTTTATTCAACCTAATGCCTTCCACATGTTAACTTCTAAGTGATGTCTCCTTTTGCAGTTAGGCAACCTTGGAGAGTAAAATGTCTTTCCATACTTAAAAAAAGCAGCTGTTTTCTGATGAATCTAGGCATTTTCCTTTTAAAATCAGCAGTAAACTTAAGTCCTATAAATGATACTAATGCCACCTCTTTTCAAAACTGTTCAAAACAGACCACAGTACTAAAAACTTTAAAATGTACTCACTGGCAAGAAAAGGAGCTGGACATAATGCCTAAAGACTAACTCCCTAACAAATGAGGTTATTAGGTCTAATTTATAAAGCTGCCTGGATAGAAATGTCCTTATGTCATCTTTATGCCTTTTCTAAGCATAAAGCACTACAATAATTATGCTAAGAAAATTAAAATCCTTCCTCCTAAAGATGTCAACAATCATAAGTAAAACTGTCAGACAAATGCAAAAAACATATTAAAAGTTGAGATTTGTATCACTTCCCATATGCCAAATCCTGAAGTTGGTCATATTTCTACAACCACCTTCCCCACCACCAAAAACTTAAGTTGGTTTTTTTGTATTTTTGGGGGGTTTTTTTGGAGACAGGGTCTTGTTTTGTCGCCCAGACTAGAGTGCAGTGGCAAGCAATCCTTCTGCCTCAGCCTCCCAAGTAGCTGGGACTACAGGTGCATGCCACCATACCTGGCTAATTTTTTCTATTTTTGGCAGAGACGGGGTCTCACCCTTGCTCAGGCTGGTCTCAAACTCCTAAGCTCAAGCGATCCTCCTGCCTTGGCCTCCCAAAGTGCTAGGATTACAGGTGTGAGCCATCACGGCTGGCCAAAAAACTTAAGTTTTTAAAAAAATACTTTGACATTATTTAGGAAGAATCACCTAAATTTTTAATAAAACTTAATCAGATTGACTAATAAACACTGATTATTTAAAAGGGCACCTTTAAATGTTCCAGTGTAAGGGAAAGCCCTGCCTCCACGGGGCGCCAGCCACAGGCCTCCAGCCATACTCCTCACACCTGTTTCAGTCTCCAGAGACGCCTCCTGGCTCACTCTCAGAAGGCATCTCTCTTCTCCATGGCAGTAGCTACGTGTTTCCCAAAGAAAGGAGAGAAAAACACCCGGGGTGTTTTGTTTTTGTTTTTGTTTAGGAGGTGAGGTGGGTTATGTGTTGAGGTGGCTGCTGGAGCAGCTTATTTTTTCAGAGAACAAAATGCTCAGAACCAAAACAAGCACTTCCTTCCTTGATCACTAGGAAGTACTGCTACTGCCATCAATTACACTGTTTCTCATTGTCAAATATGATGTATGCAAGGCAGGTATCTAAGCCTATTCCACTCCCTGTTGAATGCTCAAACTCAAAACTCCCATGCTAGACCTAACCCCTAACTTCTCTAGAAGAGCAGGTAAACTAGAAAAGATGTTCTGTCCACAAGAGAGGTAGCAGAGAGTGGCCAAAGGCCAGCTCAAGGTTGAGTTCTCAACCTTCTGACTAAGCCTCCTCAACCCCTTCAAACGCCAATGCAGACAACCCCCTTCTCACTGGATACTATACCAAGTCTGTGGGTAGGTTTTTAGATTTTTCCAACTTAAACAAAATACATCCAGAGACCAGCACCTGGTAAAGATTGGAAAAGGAAAAACAAAATAAAACCAAAAACAGGTCAGCAGTTTAGTTTGTAGAAAGATATAAAATACTTATAATACAATGCAGCTAAATTTCATACTCTAGTCATGAAGGGAGATTGTCACAGCCTTGAATTTCAGCCTTTCAGGAAGTAAGTTATACATTCCTTAAAATGTTTCCAAATAAAATACACATTTTAAGTTTTGTATATTTTTTCTTTCTTTTAAAGACATAAACATTTCCTCAACAAAATATAATGAATACTGTCCAGAGTTCCTTTATGTTTAGGAAGAATACACGTGAAAAAAAATCTTTTCTTCAGCTAACATGAAGCTTTCTAACTTGTATTTTTAAATTTATATATGCCTTCTTTCATGGTTCACAGTCCAAGTAAACCTCAAGTGAGAAATGTGGGACAAGTAATAAAATAGGTATAGTCGTGAAAAGTTATGTGGGTTGGTTCCTTGGTAGTGCATTTTTTTTTTAAATTTTATTTCTATAATGATAGTAATACTTGTAGAAATGTATAAAGAAATGGTCCCCTAATGGTGATGGACAAATTTAGACAAACCTCAAATACAAAGGGGGCTTTGAAATAGAGCAGATTTCCCCCCAAAAGAGAGGGCATCCTACTCAGAAAGTAATGTTTTACTGACAGTTTTGCACAGAATTAGAATGCAATTTTGGTGTTATTTCATTTCATATATTTGGATAAATTAAATTACAACTGAAGAATTAATCCAAGTAGAGAAGTATACACAAATATTTACTGCATTTGATCAACTAGAAAGAGGAAAGAAAGTAAGATCAAATTTAAACCTGCTAATTAACTCCTTCGGGTAATATAAAACATATTAACCAAAATATAATTAGTTATAATGACCAAATCTCTCTTCTACTACCTAAAGTGACCATATAATTTATCTTCCAAACCAGGAAATTATTCTGGAACAATCTGTAAAATCCAGGACATATGGTTATTCTATTTAAAGAAAAACAAAAAGCAGTAATAGTCACCTGCCATAAAAACCAAGCAAAGAACAAGGAAAATGATCCCTAAACTCAGTCAGGGCTCCAAGTCATAATAAATTCAATGACACATGTAGGCTAACAAAGGGTAGAACATGATGACCCTAAAAGTGACCACACAATCTCTTTAGCTCTGGAGTCAATTTACAAACCATACACTCAAGGGACAACCTGAACAGGCCCAGTCCAGCACTCTGTCAATGGCAGGCTTGATGAGTCCTGCTCATATTCTGATCCAAATGAAAAATATTCACTTTACCAGCTAGTAATTTAAAGGATATAGAACACACAGACATCTCTGAAAACCTAATTGCCTGAATTATAATGTAATTTGCCTGTGTGTAACCTACCAAAACCAAAGAAATGACATAGTCATATTCAAAGCTTGTTTCTCCCCACACTAACCCCCCAAATATCACCAGATTTCATGATTCTATAAGGGGGGGCGGGGTTCGGGTGGCACAATATAGCAGAGAGCAGCCAAACTTTGAAGGCCTGGGTTCTATGCTCTGTCACTTCCTAACTGTGGGATCGCAGGCAAACTTCATCTCCAGAAGCCTCAACTGTCTCGTCTATAAAATACAACCACCTACCTCCCAATGGTTTAATAAGGAATAAGTTACAGAGAAAGCTCCTATTGCCAGTACAACAGGAAGGTGGCTCAGTAAATGTCGGTTTACTCTCCATAAACAGAACATACTAGAAGTGATATTAGCTCCTTTCAAATTAAACTGCCAACTCTGTGCCAGAGTTGGATATTCACAAAAGTTATTTATATATAAAAGAACTAGATAAATAATGTATTAAATATTCAGTCCTCTCACAAGTATTTTAAAGAGACTCCCAACCAGCTCATCAACTATTAGCGTCTACTTACATCACTTTGTTCAAATAAAATACGAAAAAATTAGTAAGAAAATTTATATAGAATTCTTACAGAATTTTCATACATCCTTTTACTTTCTTCATCTTGAGTCAAGGTCCAGGAAAGCAAGTTCTAGTAGTGGCATAGATTAATGGTGCTTGGTGCAGAGAATGCATGTACTCACCCAGGACCATCCTCGACCCTTGCTTACTTTAAGAATACGGAGCACAGACACTGTACTGGTTTATCAGTGACACTTAAAAGCAAAATGAGTTTTCCTAATAAAACTGACATGAACTCCAGACAATTTTAAATTACAAGTGGGGCTGAAGGCAACACTACACGTCAAGTACCCCTAATCCAAAAATCTGAAATCTGAAATGCTCCAAGATCCGAAACTTCGTGAGTGCTGACATGGCACTCAAAGGAAATGCTCATTGGAGCATACAATGCAAACTTTCCATAATCCAAAACACTTCTGGTTCCAAGCATTTCAGATAAGAAATACTCAATATGTAATTGTGTAAGTCCCTAAAACATAAAGAGTTTGCCCTTAAACTTCTTTGACAAAACATTTCTATTATACCTACAACCTCAGCTATTCCAGTTTTCAAAAATACTTAAGTATATGAACCCCTGATTGGACTCAAATGGTATCCAAACCATATTCTGAGGATTCCTAATTCCTCATGTGCCACCATGGCACGGAAGGGGAGGCAGAGCAGGCAGGGATTTCAGCCCCTCCCGCAACCCTCTATCAACCAGAGCAGCTCTAGTTTCATCAGTTTCTCCTACGTTTGTGTGCATGTGCGGGGGGGGGGTGGGGGGGGAAAGCGGGGGCTTCCCATATGAGTAAACCATTTCTTCAAATAAAATCTTATCCACCTAGAAATAAACCACCAAGTTGATTATTTCATCCATATACACTCCCCTCTCAAGACACTTCATTTTAACCTGCTTCTATCAATATAAAAGTTTGGCTCACATGATTTTTTTTTTTTTTTTTGAAGACATCTCAGTGAAATAAGACTTTTTGGGTATGGGAACAACTGTGAAACTACCACTGGTTTTAATTTGTATGTGAATGATACTAGATCATGTATAAGGAGCAAACCCTAACAACCTTTTTTGAGAGAAATAAAAATATGAAATACAGCAGCAGTGCCTATGATACCACACCATGTAATCTAATGACTAAACATTTGTGTAACTCTTAATGGGAAGAATTCAAGAGGCACAGCACTATCCACTTGTAAAAGACTGTTTATCAAAGGCAAGTGAGTTATAAACAATAGAGATAAAAAATAAAAACCTGATACTGACTTAACTCCTGACTAACATTATCTAAGTACTGTGTCTGGAGTTTTATGTGAATTACTTTAATCCTCACAACAATCATGAGATGAGTTTAATTATGACCATCTTACAGATGAGAAAACTGAAGCCAAGGAGGCAGTGTAACTTGCCCCAGGACACAGTTATTTGTGTTGAAGCCAGGATTTGAGCTCACAGCTATGTGTCTAAAAAGCTTCTGCCCAAATCACTATGGTTTCCTTACTGACAGGAAGAAACATCAACAATATTAATTGATAAAAGATCATTCAACATCACGCATGTTTAAACATTGGTGCTTGCAGAGAAAATGCCCAAAGTGGATATATAACAAATGTTAACCACAGAAGACTGCAAACAGCACAAAGGACAAAGTCCAATCGATCCTATGTGAATGCACATGTATATGGAGAAATGAAGAGAACAAACATGAAATGCAGTCCCAAGCACAGGCTTCTTAGGTAAGCAAATAGGGAGCAGGAAAACCTCAGCTGTGAGACCAGAGCTTATCAAGGTTTTCACCATCCAAGTCCAAAGCCTTTTGCCTTCATTCTCTTTCAGTGTTAATCAGTCCTTCCACCAGAGGAAAAAAAAGTCAGTCTCAAGGTCTATTCCAGCAGTCCCCAACCTTTCAGGCACCAGGACCCATTTCATGGAACACAATTTTTCCTCGGACTGGGGATGGGGGGGTGTCGTGGGAAAGGTTCGGGGCTCAGGCAGTCATGCACAGCCCGTTTCCTAACAGGCCACGGACCGGGGATTGGGGACCACAGCACTATAGGGCATTAGCACAGCAAGCAGTCACCCCCTTAATCACAACGGACCAAACAAGCCTCCAGTGCTGGCTCTTCCCTATGCAGGCAACACTGTTGACCCCCAAATCACCTTGAGACTTGCCCTCCGCCCCCTTTTTATGTCTTTGCTCACAAGGAACTTCCCCGAGCATCTCAATCCCTATCCTGCCTTATTTTTTTTCCCCACAGTGCTCAACAGCTTCCAATATACTATAAAACTTACTTATGTTTCTTCTGTTTCCTCACTACCAGGATGTAAACTCCACGAGGGCAGAGGTTCTTATCTATGTTGTTCACTGATGAGGTCTCAGTGTCTAGAACACCATCTTGCACACTGCAGGTGTCAAATGTTTGTTAAATAAGTCAAATATGAACTAAGTACCTCATCATCAAAACTGCTAACTTCCAACATCCTACATAACCATCAAGTGTTTTTTTAAAGCAGTAAGAGATGGCAGATTAAAAATGCCAAGAGGGCACAGGGCATCCCCCACCAGCAATCTCAAACAGCTTTAACTGAGGTTGTGTACAAGGTCAGGGCAAACCCGAGTAGGCAAAAAGGCCCTTTGTTCAGATAAAAATCTCAGTGAGCCATGACGCACTAAAAACCTATATCTGGGGCCGCTATCTCCCCTCCCCACCCACCGTGCGAGCAGCCCACTTCCCTTCATTGTAGGGCTCCATCTCGGAATGTGTTCCAGGTTTTACTGCTGCAGTTGTCGACATCCTCTTCCTAGTGCGCAGACCTTCCCCATGCATGTGTTTGTGTGGGGACTGTTTCCACGTGGTCGAAAGGGTAGGCGGGTGTGGGCGAGTGGCACTTCCCTTCAGCTCACTCCACATATGCCCACGCACCCTGCTGATGTCAACCCATGAAGAACTGCTCCCTTTCCCACCTCTCCATTACACTGGAGTTCAACGTTCCCACGAAACTGAAAACGTTGCTTTAGTAACTAGCATTTACTAAACAAGCAGCAAACACTATTTACACCACATGTTCAAGCTCATCTAATCCTCACAAAACCCAAGAGGGAGGCATAATTATCCCCAATTTACAGATGAGAAAATGGAAGACATTTGAGAGGACCACTAAGGGCGTTCAGGAACATCCTCTCTGAAGTAAAGATGAGGAATGCATCCTTTTACAACACTTCTCAGGAAGACATATTCAAAAAACTAGAAATAAACACAAGTCCGGAAAAACTCCAGCTAACTGACGCAGAAGGAACGATACAATGAGGAAAATCCCCACTAGAAACCCCTAACGCAGTAATGCACCTAGGTAATGATTATAAGGGGTGCTAAAGCCCTCTGGTAAAAGGCTGATAGAGGACTTTTGAATGGATGGATGAGGCTGACAACATCTGCTCGCACCAAGAATTCATCTCGTCTCTAAAGGCAAACATGTGCCTCTTAATGTGATGCTACATACCCAGGATGCCTTAAGTACTCTTGCAAAATAAAACAAAACCTGAATCAAATTTCTACCTATCGGCCTACAGAAAATACCTAGACTAGAAGAACACATAAAAGAGCAGGAAGTGATCAGCCACATGCAAACAAGGGGGAGCTATTACAGAATAAGAGACTTAGAGGCCATTAAGTGAACACAAACTGTGGACCCTGTCTGGAGTCAGTCGAGCAAGACAATACAGACAACCAGAGAGAGACATTTGAGACAATTCAGGGAATATGAACAGGGACATCAAATGTTAAGGAATTGTAGTTTGGTGTGATAAAGGCACTGTGGTTGTTTTTTGAAAGTCTGTATCTTTTAGACACATACTAAATATTTACAGGTGAAATGATATATCTGTGTTTGCTTTAAAATACTCCAGAGCAATAACTGATTCAGAATCACCAATGGGTACTAAAATCAGTGGAAGACTGAAAAACAAAATATTCAGTCTCAAGTTTATTACTCCATAGATCACTTAGTATAAAAGAGAAAAGGTACAATTACAATGGAGCAATCTGGTGGATGTCACCTAAACCAAAGGACTGCTTAACATCCCCAACAATGGGACAAACTGGCATGGCTCCTCATATGATGCACTGACATCCCTGTGGACTATTCCTGCCAACAATCTCTAATCATGAGAAAGCAACTACAGACAAATCCAAAGTAAGGGATTCTGCAGAACAGTGGGCCTGGACTCTTCCAAGTGCCACTGTCATTAATGACAATGGCCTTAGTACCTGAGTACTGTTCAAGGAGACTAAACAACTAAATGCATAATCCTTGATTGAATACTGGATTAGAAAACTAAAACATACTACTGGGATAACAGTATACATTTCAATACAAATTGAAAAATTTGTAACAGTAGCACATCAATGTCAATTTTGAGTATAATGGTTATGTTGTGGTTAGAAGAAAGGTCCTTATTCCTAAGAAAGGTATGTCCAGATGTCTACAACGCTCAAATGGTACAAATTTTTAAAAAGATAAAATATGGCAAATCCTAACTAGTGACCTAGGTGAAGAGCACACAAGTGTTAAATGAACTGTTCTTATTAACAGTTTGAAATTTTAAGATAAAATTAAGAAAACATAAAATATTCCAGCAAAAAAAAAGGGAGGGGGTGAAGAAAAGTTGGTAAATGCTGATTAACAGTAGAAGCTGAGTGATGAGTATAATATGGAGATTCACTAATCTACTGTATTTACTTTTAGGTATGCCTGAGTCTGTGTCTTAATTCTCACTTCTATAAAATAAGAAAAATATGCACCTCAAGGCAACATCATGAAGATAGATTATTAGATAAAAAGTCCTGTGGAAAAAAATTAAGCATTCAACAGTTCTTATGCACTGCCAATTCTTCCAGGAAAGTCTTGAAGAAGACCATCAAAAAAACAAGCCTGCTGAACTGAATGAAAGTCAACACAACCACTCCAAGTCCTCTGCACTCCTTACTGCTCTTCTGCCCCAATTAATGGCCTCAACTTGCTCTCTCGCTTCCTTTACGCTTCTGCCTTCCCTGAGCACCCTCACTAAAATGGAACTTGCCACATTTTATTCCCTTATCCTGCTTTAGTTTTCTTCATACCATTTGCTAGTCTGTCTTCCTTACTACAGGGTGTCCCAAAAGTCTCCATGCAAAGGAAAAATTTTGTAAAATTTCATAATGACTATATTGCAAATAAAGGTACATTTAGCTACAATTTCTCATTTTCCCTATGTATGGCAACCTCTGAGACACCCTGTAGACTGTAAGCACCATAAGAGTTGATTACCCAATCACGTGGTAATGCCGGCAACTAGGAGGCACTCAAAATAGATGTGGAATATTTCCTTCAATCCAAAGGGACTTTAACAAACTATGACTACACTGTACACTCTGTTACATATGCAGTGATCAAAAGCGTAACTTCTGGTTTGAGACTGCCTTTAGAACCCTGGGCTTGGCTATTTACTGAGCTATGCGACCCTAGGCATCTTTCTACTTCAGTTTCTTCTCCTGTAAAATGGAAATCACACTACCTAACCTGAAGATGACTGAGGATTAAAGAGAAATATATATATATACACATCTTAAATACATACACACGTATGCAACCCCTGCTTCTATCAACTGCTAGGATTAGGTATTATTACCACTCATCTAACCTCCCTCAAAGGCTAACGACCACAAGGTTTAGAGAGGTGAAACATCCAACCAGGTCAACTTTGTGTTTTTTCTGTTCTAATCCTACTCAGTTCCAATTTTTTGTTCCTAGAAAAACCATTTCTAGAAGAACATACTAAATAGTTCCTCTTCATTTTTCCATGTGATGAGGCAGAAAATATACACACAAGCACCTTCTTGGTAGACCAGATTTTAATTCTCCCAGGAGGCCAAGTCATAAATAGAAGACTTTGAAATTGGGATGTTTCCTCAGAAAGATACTTTTGGTTGGAAAATTTAAAAACCTTCTAATTTTTCCCATGGTTTAGAAAATGCAAGATTTTCAAGAAGTAAAAAATAGGACCACAAATAGGATAACTGTAACAGTATATGCAAGGAATGGTAGAAATTATGCCCTAAATTAAGCCTAAGAAATAAAAGTGAAACAGAGGCATGGTGTTCTAGATTATGAATGCAGTTGGATTTTCCTCTTGTATTTCAAAGATAAGTAGATGGGTATAAAAATCCAGAGAAATAGGTTCAGAACTGCTTTCCTTGGATAGCAGAAGGTAGGAGATCTTAAAATTACAAATAGCTTCCAATGATTTCATCCTAATCAGATAAAATATTTAAAAAGAAAATGACATTAGGAAAAATTTTTTTTCTTACTATTCTTACACACACAAACTGAATTTGCAAAAATTTCTGGCCCTTACTTAGTCCACACACGAGAATGGCAACAGTGCTACCAGGTCTCCCAGACTTAGGCTGTCCCTAATGGAAACCTGGTGTCTTAAGGTTTCAAGACAGTACACCTCATACTAACATAATTGCTTTCGCATATGACTGCTAACAAGACAGAAGGCAAGCAGTAAACCAACAAAACAATGACAATTAAAACAACCTACGATTAGGTTACCTGCTTACTTAACGAGGTCAAGCAATTAAAAAAAAAACACGCCTGACAAAGAGCCTACCCTCAAATTCAGCTTTTCACTCAGCAACAGAAACTCACCTTAATTTTGAATCAAAACCAGTACTTAGATGTTTTATATTCATAATTCACACACAGGGCATCTGAACACAAACTGAAAACAGGGCCGATATGTGGGGCTTTAACTGATTCTGCACCTTTCTAACAGAAGCAAGGACTGCACGTGGGTTCCCACAGAAGTATCTTTCCAGCAGCAGAAAAGCAAGCACAACACTGCCTTTCTGACCACCACAATGAGAACGTTCTTAAACTGGACTACATCCACAGCAACCTGGCTGTTACAGCTACACTTGGGTTTCTTCACCTGACAAAAATTAAAGCATTTAACAACCAGGCCAGTGTTAAGGAAAACCTTTTTAAAACTGAAGTCTACACAAAGACACAAACAGGAATTCTTGATTCTGAGGCAGAAGCAGGTTAATGTCAGTTTGAGGACTGAGGGCTCTAATAGAGAAGGTTTTATTAAGTTTATGTTATCACCTGCAATTTCATCTTTAAGCTCTCATCTGCACCAGGGTCTACTGAGGTACTCCCCAAGTGAGTAGACATTCATGCAACTGGGCTACTGGAATCACAGTAAAAATGACTGCGGCCAGGCATAGTGGCTCATGCCTATAATCCCAGTACTCTGGAGGCCAGGAGTTTGAGAGCAAGAGCAAGACCCCCGTCTCTACAAAAAATTTTTAAAATTAGCTGGGTGTGGCAGCATGCGCCTGTAGTCCCAGCTACTCGGGAGGCCGAGGCAAGAGGATTGCTTGAGCCCAGGAGTTTGAGGCTGCAGTGAGCTGTGATGACGCCCGGGCAACAGAGCGAGACCCTGTCTCCAAAAAAAAAAAAAAAAAAAAGCGAGAGGCAAGGGGAAGCAACATGAGGCAACTATACTGGCTGGGGACCAAAAGGTAGGTTAAGAACAGCCTGGATCTTCAGGTTTGTTATGTGTTTTTTTTTTTTTTTTTTGGCAATTTGATGTTACATGTCTGGAAAGGGAATAGGGAAGGGAAAAGACAAAAAGGTGAAGTTAGTGGAGGTAGTAAGTTGGCTTCTATTCTACAGAACACAAAGCCTAGCCAAAAATAAAAATATATCATCACCCCCCTTGTTCCATACTGTTGACTAGGAGAGCACTTGAATTTTTTCCATAACACTATAGTCCAAGGATCACAGGTAATATAAACTAATGTGAATTTCACAGATACACCAAGCCAAAAAATGTCATTTTCTGGACAAAGCAGTCTTCACATGGAAGTAGTATTTCAAACCCCTACAACGTTAATAAAATGAGTACAAATCAAATTATACTAATGCATGCTTAAAATAAGCAATCACTCAGACATTTCAAGAATAAGCAGACTGTGAACATTAATTCCTGACAGTTTACACTGTGTTAAGTCACATCTGAGTCACATGCAACTCCGAGATTTGTGTGTACACTTTAGCCTAAATGGACACACATAATCCAACAACCCAAAACTAAGATTGATACTACTTTTAAGAAGTGAACATGCTTGCCATTTACTCAGTAGCTACTAGTACTATTTTAAACCAATGACCAATTAACAAGGTGGGCTTTGTCAATACAAATGCTAAAAGAGGTTTAAAAGAACATCTAATGCCAATTTTCTAAATACCTAATTACAAAACAATGGCCATACCTAACCCACAGATATTTAAGTACCACGGGCCAAATGTAATGTATTTTTAAATTAGTTGCCAATTATCTTAGAAAATCAAATTTCCTATAAAACCTGGATTTCTGGCTGGGAGTAGCAGGATAGAAAAGGAAGAGTTGGCAAAACCAGGCCTACAATTCACCCCTATGGCAACAGTAGACAGGAACAGAGTAGTAAGCACCAACACCACTAATTCAAATATTTATTGAGCAAGAACTATATTTCACGTTTGACTCAGTCTGGGATTTTGATAAAATAAACTGACAAATAAGTTTATCTTTTAGAGTCTCTTCATCATAAACTGGGATAATGGAAAACTAGGCAATGAAGTTCAGCAACTTGCCTGAGATCACAAGACTACTTTAATGACATACTGAACACCCGCTGCCTCCAAGGTCATGTTACCATTTCACCTTCGAGGGCCCTCCAATATAAGGATTAACCCCATCTTACAGATGAGGAACTGAGGATCCAAAAAGGGTAAGATCCCCAGGAAGCAGGTGCTAGAATTCAAAACCACATCAACCTGCCTCTAAAGCTCCTTCTAGTCTCTCAATACCAGTTCTCCATTTGTTCGTAACGTAAACGAAAAACCATATCATCATAGAAACTTACAAGTTCTTCTCGTTTAGAAAACAAAAAATCAGAGCACATACAGAGGCAGAAGCCTTCATTCCCAAAGCAATCACATCCAGCCAAATATGACATACATACCTAAATATTTATTTAACTAAACTCATTTTGGATTGCCACCTTAAACGGATTCGGCTTACTTGAGAACATTCATGATTTGGCATTCCTTGTCGGAGTTTTTTGTTGAAGTAAAGCTTCCATCCCAAAATGAGTCGTCAGTTTTAGTTTCAGAAAGGAAAGTTCCAGTACCCAATGCAGTTAGTCAGACTCACCCACGTATTCCTTACCCTCTTTATTCCAGTCATCCAAAACACCATTCTAGTGATTCCCTTATAAAATCTTCCAAAATTCAACCGGTTTCACGAAAAAAAAAAATTTAACTCATTTCAACCATTCACGCATTTAAATTTTATAAAAAACCGTATACTCAAAAATATCTGTAAATTACAAATCTGGTAAGCACAAAACTCACCCAGTGCAAGCAAAATGCACTACCTTGAAAGGAACCTACTAGAGCACAAGAGGTCAACACTCTCTATCACATCAAAGAATGGTTTTAGAAAAATGAGAGTAGTAATCCCCTGAAGGTAGCCAAGTGAGCACCTACCGTTGTGTGCGAAGCATAGCAGAAGACAGAAATGAAACAGACTTGACCCTCAAGAATTCATAATCTAGCAAAGGAGGTAAGATATGTTCACCAATTAACTGTAATACAAAATAAAAAGTGGCCCATATGATGAGACAGAAAAACACCATGCAACCAAAGGAAAGGTTATGGTCTACACAGTGCTGCAGGTCCTCAACGTTTGTTTAATGCACCAAATGAGTTAGAACGAACTTGAGGAACCTGAGGCAGGTTTTCACGGAAGTGATGGTGTAATGAGGGAAGGGACGGCATTCCAAACAGAAAAGCAGTGTGACGCAGGCACCAAGAAAAGGAAATGGTATTTACAGGGATCTGCTGCAGTTCTGTTCACTCAGTATACGGAATGGAGAATGGAAGGGGAGAGATGAGGTTAACAAACAAGCTGGAGTTGTGTCAGAGGCAGCCTTGGTCACCAGACCTCTTCTGAATGCCTTTGAGAAAAGACATGCGCTGTGATCTGGCAGCAGCATTGACACAATCAACTAGCATGGCAATCAGAAAGCCATCACCATACAATGCTTTCTATTATTTTCCTTGTTAAAAACGCATCTCCTTAGTTCTTTTGAAGTATCTTAAGGACATACATCTCTGCAATCCAACAAGCGTATTTACAGGCATTAACAATTCTCCCCTCAGGAGGACATCAGAAGAGACCACCTAAGAAACTTCAAGAGCTCAAGAAAGAAACATGAGCAGTTCAACCAGAGCAGAGGAGAGACTACATGAGACTGAGACGGCAGGAAAAGAAAGAATTGCACGTGTTCAGTCCCGAAGGACAGAAGGCAGAGAAGCAACAGGCAGAAGCAAGCCACATGATCAGAGGTAGGACAGGCAACTCACTAAGTTTTGAACCACACTGAGTTTGCCGTGCCATGGGGACATCCAGGAGGCTGTAACCAGCACAGAAGACAGTAGAAAATGCCAGAGTTGTCAGCTTGTTACAAAAAACTGCAAATCTTCCGTAAGAAGGTTAAAGGCATAGTATGTAAAGAAAACAGAAAGGGAGGAATCAAGGGAGAAATGTCAGAAAACAGCACCATAAGCCACCAAGAGAAGTGCTGAACCTAGAAAATTCTGTGTGTGTATACTCCAAGTCAGGGTTAGGAAATTCTCTTCTGTAAAGAAAATTTATGTTCAGGTAATAAACATAAACAAAGGAACAAGGTAATGTTCCAATATACCTTTAATTTCACATAATTTTCACACATCATAAAATATTGTTCTTCTTTTGATTTTTTCAACTATTTAACTATAAAACCCTTTCTGAGCTCACAGGCCATAAAAATATAGGTGACAAGTCAGATCTGGCCAAGCCCCACTCAAAGTTAAGAGCAACTGACCTTTTCCAAACTCCTCAGGGTAGTTCTCCCTTTAGATAAATAGATGACTTACCAGACATTCATTTGACTAATTCCTTAAACTTGATTCCCTGAAATAAAAGATAACTACTTGTGCTGGTAACAACTATTGGTTTAAAACTATTGTCTTCCACTAAAAGGAAGTGCTCCTTATCTTGAACAGATAAAACTCAGGAGAATATTAGAAATGAACTCTAACACAAAGCCAATAACTAAGTGAACCAGGAAAAGTTTGATAATAAACTACAACAGCTTTTCATAAAATGTGAGTAATCACACCACAGTAATCCATCATGCCCTCTCTACCCTTCCTTCCGTCATGATGTTACACCCCACTTCTGTATTCCAGTTTTTAGTTAAGTTAAACCTGTAGTATGGACACAGCAAAGGCACCAGATGAAAAATATTACTTTAGAATTTGTCCCTCATTGCTTTTGAACTCAATTTTCTTTAAAGTGATTTTATAATCTAAAAGGTGAGAAAATTCAATAGCAGTCTACACATACAACATACAACCTAGATTTTTTTAAAAACCTATACACACCAGTATGGAATGTGAGTCATGAATAACAATTAAGAAAAAAATTAGTGCAGAATGTCAACTTCTGACGATCAGTCTTCATACATACAAACCATAGGTGGTGAGGAAGGACTCCTTACCCCCAAAGCCACTCCTTGTACCTTAGCTGTAGCTCAGGGGCAGGAACAGGATTCCTTCTTCAATCACTTGCTGCGGCAATAGCTGTAACCCAAGAAAACTTTAATACCAAATGAAAGTATAACATTGTCCACAGGCTCAAGTCTTTCATTACTGGATAACTATTTTAAGCTGTCTGATTCCAAGCAGACAAAACACAAAGAGAGATTATTAAAGACACAAGGCTAAGCTGTTCAGGGAGGGCTCATGAGAAGAAAAAAGACTCGACCATCTGACAGCTAGAAGATGTTTCCATTTGAACTGATGTCTCCTACCAACTGACTGCAGAAATTTCACTATTTCCTAGTTATCAAATGTTGCCAAGCAAGCCAAGCTACAATGACCTAAGGTTGGCCAGACCCATAACACAAGTTCATTAGCACCCTACACCTCCAAAAGGTATCTAAATTGCAAACATTTTGTAGGTGTTACTTTCAGATTATCCTAACTTGCATACAACTCCAGAATACAAAATTTTGCCAGGTTTTCTAAACAAAAAGGCTTGAGTGAAGAGAAATAATACAGATTCTTCACCACACAGCCAGAAAACCTACTGCTTTCTGCATTTTAGGAACTACCATTACACTTGCTATATCTAAATAAAACCAGGTCATAAGTTAAACTCAGATCACATCACGCAACTCTTTACCCACAAATAACTACTTCAATGAGATGTCTTAATATAAAATATAACCTGCTTTTCAATGAAATTAAAAATAAATGGGGAGTACTAAAATAACTTATGAATCTGGTTGTTTTAAATGAGAAAACTTAAGATTTCCAAAGTAGTTATCTACTTACTTATTCCTGTTAGAAAAACATACACGAAATAGATATTAATGCTATTTTATTGTGCATGCATTCATTTCACTATTAAGCTAGTTATTATTTAAACCATTAACCTTTAATTCTTCATGTAAAAACTCCTGAATGGTGATGAAAGGATTTCAGGAAAATTATTATCCCAAGGCTTTCATAAATCTAACTATGCCCACGGTGATCATCTTCAGGGCAAACAGAGTAAGACGTGATAATTAAACTGTTCCTAAACTAAGCAACAAAGAAAGTACAATCTTTTGCACTGCATAGATTTTTCTCCTCAAAATTATTCTTCCTGCACCCATCCCAGGCATAAAAATTTTCTACAAAGTTTACACAGCTTTTCCTAAGCTCCTCTGAACAGCACACGTTTTATCATTCATGTTATCAGTAATTTAGTCTTTTATCTAACTGAAATTAAACATCAACCTTTAAAATCTATTACAATGTGAAACCAAAAGATGTCAGCCATTTTTCCAGACTCTCAAGAGAAGGGATTCAGAAATCAGCGTCAGAGCTCACCCACCAAATGCATGACCCATTCTCCTCATCTACCTGAAGGTTTCCACTGCAGGAGGACAAGGTGGAGGTGGAGAGAGAACTCACCATCTCACAGGTAATCCATTTCTTTTTCAGTTGTCAGAAAAGGTCTTCCTTCTACTGAGATGAGACTGCCTGGGAATCTGCAGCCTTGGCCTTTCCTCTGTAGCTATGTCCTTCCACGTTATAGCCTTTGAATACTGTGTTTTCCAGAAGTAAAAAAAGCTCTTCTGATGCTATCTGATATAACAGGACTTTAACACTCTTTTTATTCTGGAGACTCTTCTATAAATATGGTCTAAGACTGGTCTAAGGAACTACTTTTTCAAATTGCTTGTCATCACCTTTAAAGGCTTGGTTTTACAACATCCATTACTTTGCTGTGTCATATTTCAGAATTTAACACTTTTAACTACTTCTCATGTTAAAGTAGGGAGCAGATAAAAATAACCTTTTTAAATACACACATTAAAATTCAAACTAAATGGGACCTGCAAATAAATTTCTTCTTGGGAGGACAAGTATTTGCAAGAAAAGGAGAGACTCACTACAATCAACTCTGAATTGTAAACTGAGGAAAAGATAGCACTGGAACTTCTGAGTGATTAACACACAACTGTATAGTTCAATAAGGACTTATTCTATATACTACACCCTGAAATCTAACTTTCAATGGGGGCTCCCACACGTGACTTTGCTACAGTGCAAATGTTGGGAGGGTCTCAACACAGTATCCATACTTCAAATTTAAAAATTCTATATGCTCAATTTTAAGGAGTCAAGCTAGGGGTTAAAAAAAAAAAAATTACTCGGATAGGAGGAGTAACACCCTCCAAGGAGACTAAGAATGCTCTTCGGGCTTATAAAGTACCACAGAAAAGAAAAAGAACAACAGTTCTGGGACTCCAAGAAAAGGCTGGAAAAACTATGGTCTCTTAACTTCCCCATCTGTTATAAAAGTTGCCTAACATGGCACATT
This sequence comes from Daubentonia madagascariensis, assembly GCA_023783475.1. Classification (NCBI taxonomy): domain Eukaryota; kingdom Metazoa; phylum Chordata; class Mammalia; order Primates; family Daubentoniidae; genus Daubentonia; species Daubentonia madagascariensis. Next base: position 2,475,279 of record JAKFHU010001482.1, on the reverse strand, counting down.
CCTCAATTCCAAGACACATAAATGATTTGGGGGCAGAGAAAAGGGAAAATAAACCATCACCTTAACAGGTATACACTTCAGGATCCAAAAACATGAAAGACGTATTATCTTAGAATTGAGGAGTTACAATAGCTTTCCTGCAGCAGAAGCACAAACTGCCTCAGTTTCCCCAGGGCCTGCTAAACATGTGCAAGCTCCCCGTTGCATTTTACATTAAGTAAACCTGAATTTTTTCATTCATTTTCCCAAGTATTCATCCTACTTTAGCTCAAATACCTCAAATACAAGTTTTTGAACAAAACAAGTGAGAAGTTTTTGTTGTTTTAATCTTACTTTATTTAGGTCAAGGATCTCCTCAACACAACTTCACCATTGTTACAACCTTCTATCTACTGCCCAGGCCACCACCACCCCCTCTGCCTCCTCTAAGGAGCAGTTCACCTTTATTATCTGCTTTCTAGGTGTTTTTTGTTTGTTTTTGGGTTTTTTTTTTTGCCCTCTGCCCTCAGGTAATGATTTCAAGGAAGGTAATTATTATTTTAACCAAACTGCACTTGGTTTATCTGAACTAGAGTAAAAACTGTATGCTCCACACCCAAAGATTGTGAATCCTGGTTGTTACAGGATACAAAAAAATACAAGTAGCACAATAAAGGAAATACATTTAACTAAAATACTTGCATCCAACATTAACCAAGGTACTTGGCAGCTATGCCAAAAACAAAGGAGTGCAGAGTCTTCATTTCAAAGGTTTATGGAATGCACAATATTATGCCTATATGTTGCCTCTTCAGTGATCACCTGCTACCTTCCTAAAACAAGGTAAACAAAAAAAATTTCAGTAACCACATTTCCCAGGTTCTACATCTCTTAAAAAGCATAGGTTAACAGGAGGGATTAAACAATTTCCACTTAATTAAAAATATTCCCTTTTCAATAATTTGCTGTTTTCTTTTCATTGTTCCTATCCCTTTTAAGCTGTATATCCTGGTAAGAAGGGAGGAGAACCAAGGGGGATTCTCAAGAGGCTAAACAATACAATCTTCTCCCAAATTCATGAACAAGCTTGGGGACACAATGGCATGCCTGGCCACACTGCCTTTGCCAGTTGACAGTGTGCAAAGCACACTTTCTAACAATCTCCCAATGCTTCGTGATTGTTCGTTTATCAAAAGAGCCTGGACCATTACCCCAGGCTTAAGTTCAACCAAACTTAGTAACAGTTACTCTTCGCAATTTCCCCAAAGCCTGATTCAAATATAAAATGTATCCACACCTCCACCGCTGTAGAAAACTATGCTTCCAAAGTTCAGACGTGGTACAAAGACTTTTATTTACCATACCTGCGGGGGGGGGGGGGCGGGGAGAAGCATACATCACACTCTACGTTACCGAACTCACGGGAAGGTGGGGATTTCGGCGACGACTTGAGGAGTACCTGACCCAGAACTGAGGACGAAGAGCTGCCTCCGGGCCGCGGGCCCCTGTCCTTGGCCACGCCATCACCTGAAGTGAACGGGCTGCTGGTTCGCTCGCTTATCATCCCTCCAAACCTGAAATCCCCTACCTCAAGATCACTCAAAAGCAGTGGGGAGAAAAGTGTCTTCTGAAGGCGCAAAAAAAGGCCCCAACTTGGACGAATGAAACTGGGCTAAGGGCACCCGGAGCAGGATTTTCGCTGAAGTCAGAAAAAGAGAAATCAAAGATTTTTTAACGTGAGCGCGGTTACAAGCGACCGCGGGACAGACAAGTGCACAGACACGCTTTGGAGGAACGCTTTATTGAGTGCCGACGTCCCGGGGCGGCCGGCGGGCGCTAGAGTGGAGGCGGGCGGCGAAGGCCGGCGGGCGGCGGAGCGGGACGGAGCGGGCGGCGGGGACGGCGACGAGGCAGCTTCACGACGAGCGGGGGCGGGCTGGGCTCTCGCGCGTGTCCTCCCTCGGACCTTCCACTGGACTCCCACGGGCCGGGGCCGGGGCGGGGGCCGGGCCCCGGGGCCGTCCGGGCCGCCCCGCCCCCAGCCCGCCCGCGTGCGAGGCACACCCTCCCGCGGCCGCGCACACGCGCAGCACAGCCCCGCCTCCCGCGCGCACGCGGCCGGGCCAAGCCAGCCCACGCGCGCCCCCTCCGCGCGGACGCCCGCCGCCCGCCGCCCGCCACCCCGGCCGTCTCCGGGCCGCGTGGGGAGGTCCGGGGTCCCGCCGCCAGGGCGCGCGGGGCAGGGCGGCCTAGCGGCGGCGGGGGCGCCCGCGCGGGAAGACCGGCTCCGAGGGAAGGTCACTTACCCGCTGCATGGCTTTCAGGATCAAAGCCAGCTCGTAGCGGGGCATGCCCGAACGCTCGGCGCGCGGCTCCGCACAGAGCCGGCTCCCGGGACGCAGAGTGGCGGGACGGCGGGGACGGCGAGGACCTGGCGGCTGCTGGGCCGGGCGGCGAAAGCACGCTCCGGCCGCGCGAGCCCGGGCTTAAAGGCTCTGGCAGCTGCGCAGACGGCGCGCCACGCCCCCTCGGCGCGCCCCGCCCCGCCGCCCGCGCCCCGCCCCCTGCGCCGGCCGCCGCGCCCCCTCCTCGGCCCCGCTGGCCGTGGCGTCGCCCCCGCCGCGACCCCCACCCCGCCGGCCCGCCGCGCCTCGGGGGCGGTGCCGCGGGCTCGACCCGGGACGGGCAGCCGAGGCCGCACGCCCTCTCGCGACCGCGCCCCCTCCGCCGCGCCTGCTACCTAGGACTCTCGAACCGGCTGGAACTTTCCATGCCTCCCGTCTCATTCTGGGCGGCGGGCGACTGAGTGCCCGCGTGTGCGCGTGCGCCGTGGTGCCGTCTCGTCCGTGCGCGCGCCCCTCGCCCGCGACGCCCCGGCGCGGGGGGTCTTCCTGGCGGAAGGCGGGGTCGCGGCGGGACCGGGGCTGTGCGGCTCACGGCTGCGCGCGGGGGCTCGGGGACGTTCGCGCTCGGGCGGCGGGGATGCCGCTCGCGCCCCGCTCCCGCCCCCCGCCCTTCCCGGAGCGCGGGCTCGGGTCCGGCCGCACGCCTCGGCGGCTGCGTGACCTTGGGCAGGCTGCTTGTGCGGGAAGTGGGGACAGGATGCCTTTGAGTGAGTTGGCGCACGGAAACCGCGCAGAACGGTGCCAGGCACTGACGGTGAGGCGCGACTTTGGCATTTGTTATGTGCGCCTGGCCTGCCGCACGTGTTGTTGCCAAGGGCAAACTAATAGTTTGGCTCCATCCAATATTCTTTAAATGTTTGCTCGGCTTTCGTTTAAAGGGTGGGCTGAGTACTTAGGAGATCCTGCAGTAGCTGTCTGAGATGGGGGGGGTTGGGGGACGCATCCTGCAGTCCCCCGAGACCCTGGTACACGCACACAGGATTCCCCACTCCCTCCAGCCACTGGCTGTGCAAATGCAGCTTTCCCCAGCGCCACTTCTCCGAGATAGAGTCCCCTGCAGTTGCTGCCCTTGCCCCTCGCTTGCCCCATTAAAAAGGTCTGTAAGTGAAGTTTGTCAACTTTAAAGTGCTTTAATGTCAATAGGTAAAGTTTATTGAGCACTTCCTCTATCAGGCACCATGCTAAGGATGATAACATGTGTCATAAAATTCTCACCACAGCCCTGAGGTAACAGAGATTCTTTGCTTGACCAAGCTTTATTCAGGCTTTTGAATCTTCTGCCAGGCCCATCTGTGCACTTCCTTGTAAAATCCAATTCTAGCAAAGAACCCTGTTAAGTCAGTAGGGAGAAGTCCCAACCCCTCCCCTTCATAGCTGATCAGTTTTCTCATCCTCCTCCATCCCCCGGGGTGATGTCTGATCATCCTGGCCTGTCCTCTACAAAAATTCTTTTAGGTTGGTTTATCCAGGATCCCCCTTAACCCTGATATTTCCTCTTAGTTCTCCATCCATTGACCACACACACAGACACACACTCTGCTCCTTGGCTGTGAATTCCCACTTGCCCATGATGTATTCCCGGTCGAGGCTTATCCCTCTCCCGCACTGCAATGGTCCCTATATCCATAGCGATGGTCCTGAATAAAGTCTTCCTTACTGTGCTTTAGCAAGCATCATTTGAATAATTTTTTTTTAACAGAGGCAAGTACTGTTAATCCCATTTTAGGGATTAGGAAATACAGGCATGCAAAGGTTTTATAACTAGCACAAGGTTACATGCATGGTAATAGAAACAGAATTTGAATCTGGACTATCTGAAGGCTTACCCCATACTCTCAGCCACCACCCTACACTTCTGGCCTCCACTTCTCCTACCACACAGATCAAGGTGCCAGTATTATTCAGTGGATTAATCATGTATTCCATGAAAATCAACAATAGAGTCGCTTTGTCACCCTGCACAGAGACATTACCATTTTACATTTCCTGCCTCCCATTCACCACAAAAGACGAAGAGGCTGGTTTGAGCACAAGTTTTTCTGTGATATCTGGGCTTTAACATGTTCTATTCCCAGACTGGTCCACACCCACATTCTTCTAAAGAAAAACCACACAGGTAATTAATCCACATTACCTGTACAGCATCAACTAACTTCACCTTTGGTTTAAAAGAGTGGGAAACAAGGAATTTCTGGACCTTCAGAAATGAGTTACAGATTTTCCAGGATGATCCCAATTCACCTGTCCTTCCTGTTGTCAATTACATAACCCAGTTTACAAATGGACCCCTTGGTAATGTGCCAAGCCAAAGACCAAGGCAATACCATGAGCTGACTTCAATTTGGAGCATCTGCTCTTGGGATCGCCACAGTTTTCCCTAACACCCAGGGATGAGTGAGGATCTGGTTTCTTCCTCTACCCCTCCCTCTAACTTGACAAGTGGTATGAGGAAGTTAGCCTGATTACGCAATGCCTCACCACAGAGTCAGCACCTTCAAACCCTCCCAATTTGGTGGCCACCCACGGACTCATTCCGTTTCTGAAAGGGAGAGAGAGGGCAGCTACCCTGATTTTCCCCCTGTTTTAAAATGCACAGCAGCAGAATGCTGGTAGCTTCATTAAAGTAAAGAAAAAGATTTCTTAAAATTATAAGAAATACTGCTGCAAATTTAGTGTTTTCCTGCTATAACTACAAACTTAAATTCACCAAAACTATTTTTAACTTTATACTATGTACAGTAAGCATATGGAATTTTAAAACATTACTGCCGTATTTGATGTAATAATTTAAATATGTCAAGTGCCCATCAATTCATGAGTGGATTAATAAAATGTGGTGTATGTACACCATGGAGTACTACTTAGCCATAAAAAAGATGAATTAATACCTTTTGCAACAATCCGGATGGAGCTGGAGACCGTTCTCCTAAGTGAAGTACTGCAAGAATGGAAAAACAAACACCATGTGTACTCACTATTAAATTAGAACTAACCGATGAGCACACCAAGTGCACAGAGGGAAGTAAAACTCAGGTGAAATCAACCAGGGGGCAAGAGGTGGCGGGGAGGGGAATAAACCAAGCTAATGGGTACTATGAACACTATTTGGGTGACAGGCACACCTATAGCCAGGACTGAAGCATTGCAGAAATGGTGCATGTAACCTAAAACATTTGTACCCCCTTAATATTTTGAAATAAAATATAAATTTTAAAAAAAAACCTTCCAGAATATATGTGGTACAAATTCTGACAGGAAGCTCTAACTTAATTTTTCCCAAAATAGTTAATCATTTCCCTCAGTATGAATTATTGAATATCCTATACTTTAATTAATTTGGGATACACTTTTAATCATATGCTAAATTCTTACATATTGTGGGGAAGTGGTTCTTACTATTTTTTCTATTTCCGAGAAATACAATGTCATAATATGCAATGATTTACAACCGGAGGGTTTGATCCCAAAGGGAGGCATGCTGGAATTGCCAAGGGGTGGCAGGCATTGTTTGAAAAAGCTCCTCTTTTTGAAAATCACTACATTAGGAGCTACATAAACTGTTCCATTAATCTAGTTATGAATTCTCATGTTTATGTCTCTCAGTAAAATTGTTGTGCTTTTCTTCACATAGGTTATTACTTAAAAAAAAATGTCTTCAACTCTTAGGGTCTCCAAAACATTTAATATGGTATGTGTTTAAGATCTGATTAACCAGAAGTTTTGACTACTTTTCAAGTAAGTCTTTTTGAGGGGGCATAGGAAAGAAGAATAAGAAGAGAAGTTGGAATCCAGCCCTGTTTCAAAAAGTAACTTCAGGATATGCCCTGGTCAGTTTAATCACCTTTACCTTCTTATTTTATATTGCTGTATAATGAGACTTGACTTTGAGATATCAATCGTTAATTCTCAAAGATCACTGTTATTTTTATTACTGAATCTAACATTTTGAGCATTCACTATGAGCCAGGACCTGTTTTAAGTGCTTTGCATATATTAACATTCAATTCTCACCACAAAGATAGGGATTATCACATTTTACACATAAGGAAAATGAGACAATAAGAGCTTCAATAACTTGCTCCACATCATACAGAACTCAGAGCCTGCACACTTGACCCCAGTACCACACAACATAATGTTTACTAGCTAATGCAAACGGAGCAACTATCAGTCGATCAACAAACGTTTATTGCAGCCCTACTCTATACTCTCCCCTATGCGACTGCAGTCTCCTACTCGCAGGGCGCCTATAACTGGTCCTCCCTAGAGTGACCAAATTCTACCCTTGTACAGACTTCTTTCGTCTGCTCTCGAGCATGCATAGGTCTCTTCTCACTAGGACAAAAAGCCTTATCTTTACCCTGCTGCCCTCTCAAGTCGTCATTTTGCTTCTTTCTTCTCACAGCCTCATCTCCCCCACAGTCCAGGCACACTGCCTCTCCTCCCAGCCTCTGCAGCCTGTGTTCCCTCACGCCGTCACCACTGGTCTCGATGGTCTCTTCACCCATCGAGTAGCTATTTCCCTGGCATCATTGTCAGGGACCCCTCTGCAGTCCTGAGGGTCTCTTCTTTGCCATACGTGACCCTGCACTCTTGGGGTTTTCTTTTGCCTCCTTGGTTCCCTTTTTCTGGTTCCTTTTTCCTTCCTGCCCCTGAATGTGGCTGTTCTCCAAAGCAAGGAAGAATCCCAGCGGCAAGGATTTAAGGCAGAACTAGCACTAACCTGAGTTCCTGTGATCCAAGTGCACTGGAGTTTGGTTCTGAGGAACTGTGAATTGACCTTTCCTGCCAGGATCCCAGTCTACCGTAACAGGGCAGGTGGGCAGTGGAAAGTATATAAAATGAATGATCTCCCTGTCTGTAGATACGGAATCTGATAAGGAAACAAGGTAAATTATTTATCCCGAGCCATAGAGCCCTGGGCTGGCCCAACTCAAAGAAAAAAAAAAAAACCTTTGTTTACCAGATTCTTTTTCCTATCCATGTGTTATGTGTTATGTGCTATGATGCCAGTTTTACTGTTGCTAATGGGTAAATCCACAGTGAGCATGATCCTCCTATATTCTAAAAGGTGACCTAAATATCACTGGGAGGAGGCAAGATAAACAAATTGTCGTTTTGCTTATGTAACCTTGTGTATCTAAGTAAGCCCCTCAGAAAGTGGAGGAACGTTCATGTTTTCGGTTAGTGGGGAAAATGATCCCACAGTAGAGCCGAGTCATATTTTAAGCTGTCAGTTGTCACTCTCATCATCCTATCATCTTCTCCTTGAAAAAGTGAGCCTCCATTTGTGGCAAAGTGCACACCACCTGCTCAGTCTCGCTTCACTAGGACTTGGCATTGTCCCACAGCTAACAGCTCCCAGCAAGGACCTGGACCCGTAAAACCCCATGCCTCTGCCTGTCTGCTCGATGTGCATCTATGTTCCTTAGTCCATGGCCCAAATGCAAGTCACAACATTTCAAACTTACTTTGTTTTTAACTGTTTTACCAGTGAACCCACTGGTATTTCCTAAACCCCCTACACACACCCTCAACCACCCTTCAGGCCCCTGAGCCATGACCATTTGCCGTGGATTCTTCTTTCTGTTCTCACTAAGCCTCTAGGTGCTAGGTAGGCTAATCTTGACCTAACTCAGTCAGCTTGCCTGTGCCGTTGGTTGTGTTCCTTGCAGAATGAAATACTGTGTGGAACTTATATTCTTAGGGTGGACATTTGGAGAGCTCTTTAAGCATTATCTCTCTTTTAATCCACCAGTTTACTGTTTCCTAATTCTTTTTCTAATTTTGATAAACTACGTTTTTTTTGGGGGGGTGTCAACTTTGGGCTCTACTTTGTAAGAAATAAAGGAAAGGTTGTCTAAATGTCATGCTCCCTTATTTTCACCCCAATCTCACCATCCCCTGCCCCCCCAAAAAAACACACACACACATTATGGGATGTTTATGGGACATATTCTTTTTACCACAATATCTTTTTTAAGAAAGAGATAGTTAATGTTTTTTTAACTCTATGACTTTAAAAAGACAAAATACTTCCCGTACCTCCACTTGCTGTAAAAGTTAGTTTTTTCTTCTAACAGTATTGTAGAGTGTCCCCCAACAGGCCCACAAGTGTTCTTAGTGTTAAATGTCAATAATGTTGGATGTATTAAACAGCTTTTTGTTATTTCTCCACAAGTGCAAAATCCAGAAGAACACATGTGGAAGAACTGTAGGTTTAGTAAAGGAGCAACAAAGGCCTGTGGGCTGGAGAGGGCTGCAGGCAGAGGAAGGGTGTCTGCGGGGCTGGGGGGCAGGGAGGCTCCCTGGGAGGGCAGAACAAAGGGATGCAAGAGGACCCCACAAAGTAAGCCAGAGCAGGCAGTCACTCGGGGTGGGGCAGGAGGGCTGGGCCTGGGCCAGGCCCACTCAGCACCAAGGGGTTTTAAGGCTGGAGATGAAGGGGGCAAGTGCGCATGCAGAATGCAGAGGGCTTTGCAAATGGGCCCAGTAGAAGTTGGAGGGAGGAGTGTTAGTGGATAGAATCCAGAGGACCTGGCGACTGCTTGGATGTTTGAGGGGCAGCTAAGGGGGCAAGTGTCAACTATGGTCTTAGGTTTCTTCTCCAAAAACATTCTAGACCAACTTTTCTTTGTTCTGGCCACATCCACCTTTGGTATTTCCTCAGCTCCTAATACAAGGCTTATGTTATAATTCAATTCATTAGCATTTCTTCTCTGGATGTTTTACCTTCATAAAACTTCACAGTAAGATGGGCTTTAACCAGGAAGAGGAGCACGATAGTCCCAAAGCCTGCTTTGGATCTGCCACCCAAGGAATGTTGACAGATGGGTGTCATGACACCACCAGTCACCACTTCCTGGTAAGGTCAACATGCAAGTATCAACTCAAAGTCTAGCCATCTGTGAGAATCATCCCACCCCCTGTGGCTGGGACTGACTGGATGTGGTTCTGTTGATCCAAACAGGAAAGTGCCGTTATTATAATCAGCCAGGGTTGAGTAGAGACTTAGTAAAAGGAGCAAAGCCTCTAGGTGCCAGATGATACCCAAGAGTTATGCAGCTTACATTGCCTCAGGGTCAAGTTTGCCTAGACAAAACAGAATCGTGCCCTTGAGCTGAACTTCTTTGGACTTTCCTTTTACTAAGGAAGAAGAGGAAAGATTGTGTAGGAGGCAGAAAGGATTCCAACAGAGAAAATAATCAGGAAATAAATGATCATTTGCAGTGGAGGAGATATCTGGTAGCAAGCCAAACCCCTCAAAAGTAGCTAGAGGAAGATTTTATGGATCAGGTCAGGATATAATATTTCAGTATCAGATAATATCTATTGTTGGGCTTACTCAGGGTGGGAACTCGAAAAATGTATGGAAAGGAATGGTGTAGATGAAGAAGTCAGATAAGGGCCCCCCGCTCTGGAGGTTGTAAAGATAACTCTTAACCACAAAGGCTGGGATGGAGCCAGCAGAAACTGGCAGCTGTTCCAGAAAGAACTCTCCCTCCCTTTGTCAAGAATGGAACCCCCATCAAGCCCTCCTCCTTAATGAAAATCCCCCTTCTGCGCTGATCTGTGACCCAGCTGACTAGCCACCTCCCTATGCCCGAGGATGACTGGCCCTTCCTCCTCCTTTCAACCCGCAGGCTCCCACCTGATGGGGCCAGGCTGTGGCCATCTTGAGCAGGAAACTGCCGTGTTATCGCCAACCCACAGACGCTCCGCCCCTCTCAAAAGCCCGCAAAAATTCAGCCCTGCCCCCTTTGGAGTCCCGACCTAAACCCTTAAAAGCCCCAGCCTGTAGAGAAGCTGCGCTGTCGGTCACCTGTGCCGAAGGCCCTTCTCAGGTTTTACCCTCAATAAACCCTGTCTTTTGTCGTTGAGCCGACTTCTGACTGTCTTCCTCTCACCTCTCCTGGTCATTTATCCTAACATCTATTTTTTCAAGTTGCTCATATTTTTAAAAAATAAACATAATGACCACAATAGCAGCAGCTATCTAGGCTGCCAAAAAAAATCCCTTGGGTGCAATTAAAATTACAAGATAATTGGGAGCTATCAGGTGATACCTTCCACAATAAATCATCTTGAACTTCCAGCCTAGGTTTACTGAGACCTTAGGAGAATATGCAGGAAATATTTGGTAATTTAGTTCCCAACTTGAATAAAGAAGTCCACAACTGACTTAATATTAAGTACATAATAACTATGAAAACTTTAAGTAACCGCGTTATCCAGATGCTCCTCTATAATATGATTGCAAATGGAACAAGTCATTTTAGTGATTAAGAATTATTACATATAGTGCTATTTTTTTCTTTTTTTTTTTTTTTGAGACAGTTTTGCTCTGTCGCCCCAAGTAGAGTGCAGTGGCATCATCATGGCCCACTGCAACATCAAACTTATGGGCTCAAGTGATCCTCCTGCCTCAGCCTCTGGAGTGTCTGGGAGGCGGGTGCCACCACGCCCAGCTAATTTTTCTATTTTTAGTAGAGACGGGGTCTCACTCTTCCTCAGGCTAGTCTCGAACTCCTGAGCTCAAGCAATCCCGCCGCCTTGGCCTTCCAGAGTGCTAGGATTACAGGCGTGAGCCACTGTGCCCAGCCCATATAGTGCTATTATTAAATGATTCCTATAAAGGGTTAACTTTCCGTAATGATCATTTGTTGCAAATCCTTTTTTTTTTTTTTTTTTTGGCATGTGTCTCCTTTGCTCCAAAATGCCAAAATATTCAGAATCTAAATGAGAAGGCCTTTGGGACCAGGGATGACACTTTCTCCTCAGTCGAATATTTGCCTGATTGACATGAGAGAGAGCAACCAGGTAGAAGAATCTTCTCTTGTTATCAATGATTCAGTGATTTAGAAGTGACAAGTCCCTTGACACTGCATGAGCAAGAACTGTGCACCATCAGGCCAGCCGCATAGCAGGGCCATTGGTCAAGGAGAGGAAGCCCAGCCTCAGGCTTTGAAAGTAGAGCTTTAGGCTTGGGTTTAGAGGCCTTGGTGAGTGCCACATGCAGCACCAAGATCTAAGAGCGGGGACCCTCTCCTTCCCCACTTCCCTGCTCCTCGCTTGGTTACTGGGAGGCATATCCTCCTGGCTATAGCCAGAAGAGCTTTCTGAAAAGGCAAATATGATTCAGTCTCCTCCCAACTTAGACACTGTACTTCTGTGGCTTCCGTGGTCCTCAGGGTAAAATCCAAACTCCTCTGCAGGGTTTACGAGGCCCTTCCTTCCATGAGGGACGCCCGCCCTCCATCCCTCTCCACTCCTCACTGCTGCCTTTCCACCTTTCTGTCCCTCTTTGTATGTCCGAGAGCTCTGCGTGCACTTTCCCTCCTGTCCTTTGCCTTCTGCCTGGAACCCAGGCCTCTCCCTTCAGCTGCCCACTCCTATTTGTCCCCCTTTTTAAAAATTATGAGATATATCATACAGACAGAAGTTGCATGAAACCTACATAGAGAATTTAAAGAATTTATTAGCAAACATCCCAGAATCTCCTTCCACGCCTCTCTAGAAGCACAACCACTCTCCTACCCCTTTCCTTGTGTTTCTTCATAGTCTTACCATTTTGGGATGCATTCCTAAGCAACAGCTATTTCTGCCTGTTTTCTGAACGTTGTGTGAATGTCTTGCTTGTTCCCCTCACCATTGTATTTATGAGATTCATCAAAGATAGTGAGTGTAGCTGTGGTTCATTTATTTTCATTGCTGACACTATTCCATTATACAACTAAACCACTATTTATCCATTCTACTGTTGATGGATCTAGGTTGTTTCTTTTGGGGATAGCTGTTATACTTCTGGAAAAATTCTTGTACATGTAGATTCGTGTATATATGTACATGTGCAAGAGTTCCTCTAAAGCCTGTACCTAGGAATGGAATGCTACCTCTTACATGGTTTCTTAAAGTGGTGGTACTAGTTTGCTCTTCCAACAGTAGTGGATGTGACTTTGCTAACTCCTGTTCTCGTCTTAGATCTCAAGTTTGACCTCTGTCTGACAGAAAGCCTACCCTAACCCGGAAAGACTGACACAGGTGCCTCTCATCTGTATTCCTGCAGCACCTGTGCTTACTCCATCCTCACACTGCTCACACTGATCATACCTTTTGTTTTGTTTTGGTTTTTTTGAGACAGGGTCTTCCTCTGTCTCCTGGGGCTGGAGTAGTGCAGTGGCATCATCATAGCTCACTGTAACCTCAAACTCCTGGTTCAAGCAATTGTCCCACCTCAGCCTCCCAAGTAGCTGGGACTACAGGCTCACGCCACCATGCCCAGCTAATTTGTTTTTCATTTTTCACTTTTTGTGGAGACAGAGTCTTGCTATGTTGCTCAGGCTGGTCTCAAACTCCTGGCCTCAAGGGATCCTCCAGCCTCAGCCTCCCAAAGTACTGGGATTATAGCATGAGCCACCATGCCTGGCCCTAATCATACCTTCTTGCATGCACATGATGGATGTGAAAAATTCTGCTCAGATCACTAGCTGCTGTCCCTCTGGATCCACTGCCCCATAAGGGTTGAGGCCACATGTCCCTCAGGCTGCCCCCAGTCAAATGACTGAGCATAGTGGACGTACAAATCCAGGCTCATTGCTATCACACACAGGACTCCTCTGATGAAGGATGTATGTCCACAATAAGCACAATATTCAACCTGAGTCAAAACTCAACAGTAAGAAAACACCCAATTTTTAAAACTTTTAAAATGAACAGACACTTCATTAAAGAATATGGCAAATAAGCCATCTATGGATAGCAAGTAAGCACATGAAAAGATGGTTAACATAATTAGTTATTAAGAAAATGCAAATTAAAACTATAATGAGATACCTCTACATCCCTATTAGAATGACTACAATTAAAAAGACTCAAAAGACCAAATGCTAATAAGGAGATGGAGCAACTGGAACACTCATACACTGCTGGTGGGAATGTGGATGGTGAGATCATTATGGTAATTTCTCACAGTGTTACACGTAGACCTACCATATGACCCAGCCATTCTACTCCTAGGTATTTACCTAAGATAAATGAAAGCGTGTGTCCATACAAAGACTTGTACACAAATGTTCATAGAGCTTTATTTGTAATAATCACAAATTGGAAACAATTCAAATGACCATCAACAGATGAATAGAAAAACAACTTGTGATCTACCCATACAATGAAATTCTGCTCAGCAATAAAAAGGAATGAACCATTGATATATTGAACAGCATGGATGAATCTCAAAATAATTATGCTGAGTGAAAGAAACAAGATTTAAAAAAAAGAGTACATGCTGAATGATTCTGCTTATATAAATTCTAGAAAGTGCAAATTTATAGTGCTATAAAACAAACCAATGGTTGAGTGGGGTAGGAGTGACGCAGAGATATTACAAAGGGGCATGAGGAAACTTTGGGGGCATGATGGATACATTTATCATCTTGGTTAAGGCAATGCTTTCATGGATAGATACATATGTCAAAACTTATCAAATTGCATAATTTAAATATGTACAGCTTACTGTATATCAATTAGACCCCAAAAAAAGCTACAAAATTATGAATCATTCATATCATTATTATGCTCTGAGGAAAGTCATTTTAGGTTATTCTCTGATATACATCTATCCTCATCGTCTCCTTTTGCCCCTTCCTCAAATTCCTGGATAAGGGGCCAACATCACACCCACCTCTGGTATTCAAACCAATTAAGCCAAAAGAAACAAACAAAAGTCCGTGTGAAAAGAATTTTGTCAAGCTCTACAGGAGATGCAAACGTGTATAAGAAATAGTCCATGTCCTCAAGAAGTTATAATCTAAGTGGCAAGAGAAGAAATGAGTATGTTGAAAGTTAAACTGTCTGACAAGATTTAAGTATCAATTCTAAAAAATAGAAAACACATAAAAAGAGAGTAATTAACTGCCTAGTGAAGAGTACAGGCAAAAATTTCCAAAGAGAGATTACTCTGGGCTGGGGTGGTTCGGGAATGTTCCATGTATGATGTGGGATTTAAGCTGGAATGTGAAGAATGGATAACATTTTGCTAAATAAGAGGAGAGAGAATAAGCACAAGATGTTTTGGTGGGGTCAGAGGGTGGTGACATTGAGTGAATAAGTTTGACAGGAGGAAAGGTTTCTGTAGGAGAACCACAGGACTCAACTCTACGAAAGTGGGTCCAAAGTTGAGGGGCTTGTGCCAGGCAGTGAGTCTAAACTCCCCAGCCTTGACTTCATCTTAACATGAAGAACTTGGGAGGTAGCGAACCTTTCATCACTGGAATCATCCAGCAGGGTATACGTGCCTGCTGGAATATGGGAAGGAGATAACTTTCTCAAATAGACAGTTCTCTCCCAATTCTGAGACACTGGTCACAGATTCATGGGCTTTGAAAGCAGCTTTGGAGGTGGATGTGGCACAGGACATTTGCCTAAGAGCATCTTGGTTCCTCTTGGTGGGGGTGCCTGACTCTCATGCCAGAGTCAGCAGAACTGGATGTTCTCCTACTTCACCCCACGTTCACCCAGGGAAGGGAAGACATTCAGGTGCAGCCAACCAGACCCTCTCCCATGATTTTGAATCCCAAGCGAACAACTCAGTGACATGAGGAACAGTCAAAGGTCATTCATCATGCTAACCAGAACCTTCCTGCTCCATGGCTGTGGCTATGCTTCCTGGAGGGTAACCAACCCTCCAGAGTACTCTTGGTTCCTGGCCAATCCCCTGGGGTCTGTGGTCAGTTCTGTGATTCCCTCAAATATCATTCATGTTTGCTTTAGACAGAGTCTGTTTCTGTAGCTTGCAGCCAAGAACCCTGACTGACAGAACTCTTGGGATGTTAGTGCGTCAGTTCCCTGCATAACCTGGTGGCTTTAGTTCAGTCCCCTGGGGCCATATGGGACAAGCCCCCTCTTCTACATGAGCTCTTCCTATGTTCAAAGACAGCTTTATGGCCTGTCCTGAGGCCTCCCTTCCCTGGGCTAACTGTCCCCATGTTCATTTGGTGGTACTCGTCTCTCATGGGTTGCATTGCTTGACCAGCCTGAGTGCTTTTTCCAAGGGTGCTCAGCTGTCCACATTCAGACCTTTGTGATTCAATAAATATTTGTTGAGTGAGTGAACCTCATCAATTTAAAGTCTTGCTTTTGGCTACAATACCTTTTGTAAGAAATAATCGTTCCTTTTTTCCCCCCCACCATGCAAAGACTTATAGTTAGGGTACTGTTCAGCTACTACAACAAAAATCAAAATAACAGTGACAAATGATTGTTTCTTTCTTGCTCATGGAAAAGTCTAAATGTAAGTACCATGAGTGGGGGACCAGGCTCTTTACAGCTGGTTGCTCTCTATTTACAACACATGGCTTCCGCCTTGTGGTTCAGCATGGCTGCTCCTGCCCCCAGCACCACATTCACATTCCAGGAGCAGGAAGGGAAAAGAGAAGCAAGGTCTTGGGTTATTCCTTTTAAGGAAGTGGCCCAGAAGTTACACTCATCACTTATACTCATATTCCATGGGTCAGAACTTAATCCTTCCTATGGCCCTGGCTTGCCTTCAAGAAGGGCTGGGAAATGCAGCTTTAGTTAGGGGGGGATGGTAAAACTAACAGTCTCTGCCATAGACCATATAATGCAATTGGATGTCTTCGTATAAATTACTCTAAGTGTAATGAGGTGTTGTACAAGTCATGAATGGTTAATTGGCTGTAACTTTATTATACTTGGTCATTTTTGGGTATTTTGCAAATGATTATCAGGCTAGAAGTTGCTGGAAGGGTTGAGGTTTTAGGTAAATTTGATTTCATATGCTTACCAGGGCACATGCCTTGGATCAGTCCCTGTACTCTTTAACCCAAAGGTCTGATCTACACTGGAATTTTCCACTAATTGAGACAACCAAGTAGCTTTTTCTTTTGAAAACAAAACCCACAAGTTTGCTTCATACAATGAGATTCATATATTTTTATGCATATTAGGTAGAATTCTTTTGTTTGCAAATAATAGAAACTGGCTCTAGCTTATTTAGAAGGGAGGGATAAATTATGATAAGTATACCAGATGTCTCCCAGGACTCAAGGCAATGTGCAGCTGATTGGGTCTCTGGAACTGACTAGAACCAGGATGCTCTCCATCTTTTGTTTCTGTTTCTCTGCCCATCAGCTTTCTTCTTCTTTCTCTGAAAGGACACTTTTTCTCTGCTCTCTATTCTGTACAATAGACAATCGCTAGCTATTCTCAGCCCTTGGTCTACATATAATCCCTCTTACCACGTAGAGATAATCTGAGGCTCTCCATCAGTTGGCAGTCGCTTAGCCTAGCCTGGCTTGGTGGTTCACCCTTGGGCCAATCAGCCAGGTCTAATAAGTAGGACAAATCGTATCACTGTGGCTGCCAACAACCACCTCTGAACCCTGTAAATTTGGGAGGTTATAGGTAAGGAGAAATAGTCTGCAGCAAAGGAGAGGCTAGACAGGCAACCCAAGAGTTATCTCCTGTATTCATGCATATGTTGAGGATTGTCATAAATTTGGAAATGTAGCTGTGAGGTCTATGACACTGAGACAGATAGAAACATGAGACAAGGGGGTATCTAGAAGAAAACCTAGGAAAAACTATTCTTGACATTGGCCTAGGCAAAAAATTTATGACTAAGACCTCAAAAGCAAGTGCAACAAAAACAAAAATAAGTAAGTAGGACTTAATTAAACTAAAAAGCTTCTGTGTAGCAAAAGAAATAATCAACAGAGTAAACAGACAACCTACAGATCGGAAGAAGATATTCACAAACTATTAGTCACGTAATAGACATTCACTAATATCTGAAAGTAGATATTCACATCCGGCAAAGGGCTAATATCCAGAATCTACAAGGAGCTCAAACAAATCAGTAAGAAAAAACCAAATAACCCAGTTAAAAAGTGGGCAGACAACATGAACAGACATTTTTCAAAAGAAGAGAAACAAATGGCCAACCAACATATGAAAAAATGCTCAATATCACTAATCATCAGGAAATTCAAATTGAAACCACAATGAGATACCACCTTACCCTGTCAGAATGGCCATTATTAAAAAGTTGAAAAACAATAGATGTTGGCACAGATGCAGTGAAAAGGGAGCATTTATACACTGTTGGTGGGAATGTAAATCAGTACAACCTCTATGGAAAATAGTATGGAGATTTCTCAAGGAACTAAAAGTAGATCTACTGTTTGACCCTGTAGTCCCACTACTATGTATCTACCCAAAGGAAAAGAAGTCATTAGATCAAAAAGATACCTGCACTCATATGTTTATCACAGCACAATTCACAATTGCAAAGATATGGAACCGACTTAAGTGCCCATCAGCCAATGACTGGAAAAAAGAAAACGTGGTGTGAATATATACATATATATGTGTATACACACACACACACACACACACACACCCCCATATAATACTACTCAGCCATAAAAAAGAATGAAAAAATGTCTTTTGCACCACCTTGGATGGAACCAGAGGCCATCATCCTAAGTGAAATAACTCAGGAACAGAAAACCAAATACCACATGTTCTCACTCATAGGTAGGAGCTAAGCTATGGGTAAGCATGGTCATACACAGTGACATAATGGACACCAGAGACTCAGAAGGGGGAAGTTGGGAGGGGGGTAAGGAATGAAAAATTACCTGTTGGGTACAATGTATGCTATTCAGGTGATGGGTACACTAAAAGCCCAGACTTCACCACTATACAATTCATCCATATAACAAAAAAACCACTTGTACCCCCAAAATCTATTGAAATTAAAAAAGGAGTATATCTTAGTCGATTTTGTGCAGCCATAACAGAATACCACAGACTGAGTAATTTATACTGAACAGAAATTTATTTCTCCCAGTTCTGAAGGCTGGGAAGTCCAAGATGAAGGAGACGACCTGGCGTGGGCCTTCTTATCGTGCCCCATGGCAGAAGGTGAAAGGGAAGAGAGGGCGAGAGAGAGAGCAAGAGGGGACCAACCATGTCCTTTTATAAGGAACCAGCTCCTGCATTAAACGACATTAATCCATTCATGAGAGTGGAACCCCCACGGCTTAATCACCTCTTAGTAGGTCCCACCTCCCGACACTGTTGCATTGAGGATTAAATTTCCAACACATGCTTTTTGGGGACACATTTAAACCATAGCAGAGGGCTATATTTCATTGAACCTAAGATGTAAGATGCAACATCATTGTAACATCACGAAGGTAGGAGAAACACCATTTATAATTGTATGATGCCATTGATCGTAAAATGCATTCCAATTCCCAAGATGTTAAAACACCATGCACCTTAGAATTGATAAAATGTAGCAATACTCTTGTTTTGGTTCAGCTTATCATTGATCCTACACTGCTCTCCACATTTTCCCCAGGGTTACAAAGGCACTTGCCCAACCAAGGGGAAGAGATTTGCCGTCTCCAATCGACTGAGTCTACTGGTGGCAGATTCAGGATCTTGATACAATTACATATTCAAGTTCTTGGTAGAGAAGTGAATACCAGACATGGACGCAGGTGCTTGGTACTTCTGGAATAATTTTGCCTGAGCAGCAGTGAATACTAGAGTTGGAATAGTAGAATTGGAACCTGTCTGCTGTGTCACAAGGGGACTTTTGTGCCCACACCTTTCGCCTGGGATTTAGTTTCATGTATCATGTGTTTTCTGGGTGGCTTTCAAGTTTCACCTTTTGCCAATTTTAACTGAAACCTCTGTCACCTTTTTATCACCTGATTTGAGTAGGCAAATACATGCACACTCTCACCGATCCATACACACACTAGACTGCAGCTGAACTCTCTGCTGTAAGATTAGGGTTAATTGAATACTGTCTGCAACACTCTTTTTATATTTTATATTCTTGCCTGTCTCATTGACCCTCACTTTGTAATTATTGCATTGAAAAAGCAAAAGCAGGAATTTATCAAAGGATGCTAGATTGGATCCTAGAATCTAGGAATAGGATGTGCATCCAGGACTCTTGAGGAACTAGATGTGACATTCTTGGTTTCTCTGGGACTACATGCATCTTGTCTCTGCTTATGAAGTGCCTGATGCTACCTCTCCCTCTACCACCCCAACTTGTCTTTCTGGAGACAAGCTCTCTCTGCTTCTCCATGCTCACCCTGGAAGATGGCTAGCCCATAGCCCAAGTGTCCTGAGGACACGCATGGACATGCATGCTGAGTTCAAGTGACCACAGACACTGACCACCATCTCTGATAGAGAGGAGGGATTTCACTTGACTTCCATCTTGGGGTCCATCTGAATTCACAAGAGTGCAGTGGTGAAGTACAAATGCTTGGTTCCCAGAGAAGAGCTGTCTTGGGGAGTTGTGGGCAAAGCAGATCTCACCAAAGAAGGCTGTTTGGGGGCAGTAGAGCTTGGTGGTTGGAGCCAAGGCCAGACTGCCTGGATCCAATGGCTGTGTGACACAAGTTACTGAACTTCTCTGTGCCTCAGTTTCCTCATCTGTAACATATCATACCTAAGGCATAGGGTTGTGTCCAGGATTACACAGAAAGCACATGTGCTTTAAACACAATGCTTTAAAAGAAAAATTGGTTCAGATCGTCAAGCCCTGCTAGACTCTTTTTCCCCAAATGTCTCCTCTTTCCACAGCTGGAAAAACATGACTTCACTTGAAGGCTCAGTGGCACTCCAGGAGCTGGGAAAAAGCTAATCTAATAAACAGACAGGATTTCAGGCACTCTAATTTGGCTCTTCAGGACTCAGCATCATGTCATTCTGCGGCTGACCAAGCACTGACCTTGAGAGTCAGGTCTCAAGGGCAACTTCCAACCCCTTCCTGAGAGGAAGGGCAGTCAGGAGAAGGGCTGAGGGCCTCCTGTGCCCACCTGCCTCTTCCCACGCACCCATGGTAGGCGAGGTGGGAATTATCCGTATTTTTCACATGAAAAAAATGAGGACTGGGATTCAGAAATATTCAGTATTTTGTTCTCAAACCACCCAGCTGGTCAGTGATGGAGAAAACCTTACACCCACATGTGCTGGACTCCAAAGCTCTCGGTTCCCAAAGACTGCCCCCATATTATTCCCTAGGCAGGGCACTTCTTCATGGGTGCGTGTGTGCTTGCAGTGATTCTAGAAACAAATAAATATCTCCTAGTGTTCACCACTCTACAAGGGGGTGAGAAAAGAAAGGGAGGCAGGGATGAGCCTTGCCTGTGAGGAGCTTGCGTTCCAATTGGAGACACAGACAGGGAAACAGAGGCAGGGTGCGTGAACTTGCTCCCCACCTCAGGTGCTAGAATTGTCATATTTCTTTATTTTAGTTTATTTCCTAATTAGATAATGTGGTTTGGCTCATTCCATCTCAGTCATGATTTGCCCAAGATGCTTGTTCTCCACCCAGAATGATGTGACACATTTAAGGGCACAGATTCTATCCCTTCACACCGAGCATGAGCGTGGGGTTAGGTGAGTCACTCACCTCGAGGGGTCATTCCATGTGCCTGGGGTTGGGGACGCAATGGTGACGTGGTGTCTGCCTCTTGGAAAAATACTTAAAAGGTAAAATCAGCTAGGCTTGGTGACCGAATGGGTGAAGGCGAGGAAGGTGTCAACAGTGACTTCTGGGCTCCCACTCAGTGGCATTGGATGGACACTGGTGACATGTAGGGAGACAATGTGCGAGGGGGATCACAATTTTTGTTTGGGGCAACGTAGCGTGCTGTTGAGAGGGGGCATGTGGAATCGAGCTGCCCAGGTGCCACCCCGCTGTGCTGTGGCAGCCAAGTCACTTAACCTCTTGACCTATTTTCTTCTCTGAAAAGAAGAAAGCAGTGGTCCTAGTTCACAGGCTGTTGTGAAGACGAAATGAGTTTATAAACGTCAAACGTCTAAAACAGTGGCCTGAGACACAAACATTCTAGGGGAAATAGAGGATGGCTCGAACCTCTCCATCCTAGAGTTGGGTGGGAAAGGTAGCCTTATCCTTCCTGTGCCCACAGCTGTGCAAAACAATAACATTGCAGCACCGTGGTATTTTTTCTCCCTCATTAGGTGGAAAATATTTATCCACACTGGCTGTCCTGTTCCTGTGCCTGGGTCCCTAGTTACTACGATATCCCGTCCCCCTTTCTCTCCCCCCTTGGCTTTTGTCGGCTGACCTCCTGGGTACCCCGACTGGCCCCTGAACTCTGTCAGGAAGGTCACCCGCTGTGGCCGCCACACCCCTCTGTGTCAGCTGTCTGCTGGCTTGCCACTCCTGGATTTCCCTGAGGGGACAACCATGATGCCACCCCGCCTGGCCTTGATGGTGTTATTTCCTTGTGGCTTCGAAGTTCACTCTGGGCATGCCCTGCTCAGCTGGAGTGACCCGCAGGAGGCCAAGGGCCCCATCCTCACACGCCCCACCCCAGGGTTTTCATTGCTAGTGTCAGGGACAAGTTGTGGGAAATGGCCCTCAAGTGCTTTCCGGAAGCTTCCCTGCTCACTGCATGCAAAGCTGTAAAGCCCACATTTAATTGTTTTCTTGCACATTTTAAAAGTCAACACCCCAGGACAGAGCCAGTGCCTGCCCCACCCAGGGCGAGGGTCTGGTCCCCAGGGACAGCCCTGTGCTTGACGGATGGCCGAGAAAAGAAGGTAGCTGTGAAATTAGGCTTCAGGCTTTTAAACAGTTGCTATTTTTATTATTTGCATTTTTCTATTTAAGGTTAATATAACCTCATTACAGAAAATTTGGGAAACAGGAAAAAAAGAGATGCCCGTAATCCTACAACCCGAGCAGAGCCACAGTTGGCACTAGAGAGGTTTCTTTCTAGACTCCTTGTGGATATGTTTTTATTCACGTCGCTTTAACCAGACCATATATATAATTTTGTATTCCACTTTTTCCCTTGATATCTAATCACGAGCACACCCATGTTCTTAACTAAACTTCATAACTATTATTTAAAACTATTGTGTTATATTCCACTCCAGAGAACGCCACTGTCCACCCCACCTTTCCTCTGCCCCAGGACACTTCGGCTCACCCTTTTTTCAGTCTTTGTTTTCATAACCGATTCCTTGGCGAACCTCTTTGTGCACCAGCTTTTGCTGCATTTAGGACTGCTTCCTTTGCTTGGCCTTCCAAAGCAGAATTTCTCGAATCGTTGATGGCTCCGTAGGCCCGCTGCCGCAGCGTTTCTCCAGCAGGGCGGAGCAGTCAGAATCAGAGCTCGGGGAAACCAGGCCTGAGCAGGAAGGACCCTGTGTTCTCAGCACCTAAGACACGGCAATGAAATCTCTCCAGGAATAGGGTAAGAGGTCAAAAGATCTAGAAAGAGGAACCAGGGATGCTGGAAATGAATGAGTCATGTGGAATCTGTGCCAAAAGAAAGTGAGTAATGAGTCTAGACGTGTAATTGCCCACGTGCATATGGTGCCTCTAGCTGCACCACCCCAAGCAGCTGATTGGTCGAGTGCTGTACCTGGAGATCAGGAAGGTGGAAAATTACAGGCAAAGTACAGGTGCAGGCCAGGACCCCATGAGCATAATATTTAAAGGAGAAGCTCTAATCTCCTGGGAGGTGGCATGGAAAGTTACTCAAAGGCAGAAACTGCCCTGTCCCAGAAGCCACCCCCCCACCCCCCACCTGACCCAGGGTGCCATATAAAAAGGGAGTTCCAGCATGCACTCCCTGCCGGGTTCCAAGCTGCCTGCCTCCGCCCATTCCCCCCACCTCATTCTATCCTGGATTTTATCCTTTCCTTGAAGGTGAAAATGGCAAGGTCCTTTTGCATCTGACATTGGCTTCCCAGAACCATAATTCTGGTTCCTCTAGCACTGGCCAGCCGGTCCTGCATCACCTCTGCTGACTCCTTCCGCGTGCCCCCCAGGACCACCGCCTTGCCAGCCCCAGAGGGCTCTGTCTGGTTTCCAGCACGACTCGGACCCTGCTGACATCCACACCTACTTCCAGCCCAGACCTCTCTCCGGGGTTCTGGCCCACATTTCAACTGACCAGTAGACATTTCCACCAGGGTGTCCCAAATGCAACTTGGACTCAGGAGTTGCTGAACTCCGTATCGCCCCTTCAGGTTTTGCCCCCTTCGATCCCATGTCCTGTGAGTGGCACCTCCAAACACCCAGGCCAGAAACACCCTCCATCCCATGGGTCACCAAGTAGCTCTCAAATCCATCCCGTCTTCCCAACCAACCTCAGTCCAGGGCCCTCAGATGCACTCCCCCCACCACCACCTTACCTGCCTCATTGACCTGGGTCTTCCCTCTTCTCCTCTGTGGCACCCAGAGTGGCCTTTCTCAAACAGCAATGTCATCAGGTCACTTCCCGGTTTAAAACCCAAACTGCTTTCTGGAGCAAGGGGTGCTAGGAGGTGACGTTCCAAATCCATTCATTCCTTCCCTGGTTCAGGAAATGTGTACTGAGGGCCTTCCATCTGACAGGCTCTGCGCTGGCACTGGGAATCCGCAGGGAAATAGAGCAGACATGGGGAAATGATATCCAGTGACCCTCATGGTCATCTATGAATGGCTCTTCCACACACATCCAGTTTAATCTGTCCCCACATCCCAACCTCATCCTACACAGTTCTACTCACTACCTTGCAGTTCCCCAAAGCACTGCACTTCCCTGCCTTGGACAATTGCTTCCCCAGCCTTGTATCTGCTTCCCCGTATTCTGTCTTCGGATAATTATAATATTATTTGTTCTTCTCAACTCAGCTGCATCCCCAGCTCCTCTGGCAGGTGTCCCTAACACCCCTCCCCACCCCACTTTGGAACTACCTGCCCTTCCTCTGTGCCACCAGCACCTGTGTTTACCTCTGCAATTGTATTTACCACACAATGTAGTGACACTGTTTACTTGCCTATATTCCCCACCTCCCACCCCCTACACACACACACACACACCCCCACACGCACACACACTCTCTTATAAGCCCCTTAAGATGGGGGGATGAGGGCCTTGGTACTTTTTATCACCAGTGCCCAACAATGCCTGATACATAGTCCGCATTTGGTAAATAAACTATATAAAGATAACAGACATCATTCTTATTGTTGAGTTAATTAAAATACTATATTTAATGTATTTATTTATACAGTTCATTATAAATGCAAGTTCATGTCTTGGTCACCTTGGATACAACATTTAATAAACTCTTGAGAGAGCAGCATGAAGTTCATCAGGTCAGTGCCTACTGCACAAATTTTTATTGAGTGCCTACTATGTACAAAACATCATTTTGGCACAAGGGATATGGCAGTGAAAAAATTAGACAAAGTCTAATTGTACTCTAGTGGAGGAAAGACAGACTGTAAGCGAATAGAAATCTCAGAGAGTGATAAGTGCTCTGGAGAAAACACAACAATAGTGGGAGAGAGCATTCTTGGAGGCAGAAGAGGGGCCCTCTGCATCAGCTGGGGTGATTCTGGAAGGTGTCTCTGTGTCTCAACTTCCTCATCGATGAGTTGGGAGTGATAACAGCAGATCCAGTACTGGGGTATTTGGAGGATTACACTGGGTGCTGGATGGATCCAGCACTGACACGTAATAAAAATTGTCCTTATTGCAGGGTTTTAAGCACGAGAGAGCGATGATCTAGTTTGCAGTCTTAAAGGAGCACCCCAACTGCAGGGAAAGAATGGAGGCTGTTGCCATGGAAAGACGAAGGTGCTGACTTCGTGTTTCTGGAAGCAGATCCCATCACGTCCCAGAGGTTTACTGACACTCACCGCTGGAAGGGCCAGGTTTAGAAGATGATCTCCTGGACATGAAGAGCACGTTTGTGCCTGCTGGAACATGTGAAAACATGCCTGTGTTTCCTGCCGCACGCAGGAATTGCACTCACGTCCTGCATCAAGTTCTACTGTGACCGTCATACCTGGGCAGTTGTTCACATCTGCATCACTGCTGGTGCACTTGTATGTCTCCCTGTCTGTGGCTCCCTGACTGCCTCCTTGGGGTTTCATTTCCATCACTGTCTGTTCGATTCCCCCTTGAGGTTTCGTCTGTGTTTCCTCTACAGTTTCCCAGAGTCCTCCGAGCTGCTCAGCCATTGTTATACTTTGGAGACTTTTAAACCTTTGATGGACTTGATATATAAGAACACATACAATTGTAAACACTCAGAAATGTTCACAATTCTCATAGACGTGATCTACCCAGCACCTGTTCACGGTGAAGATTTTGAATGTTGTCCGAGTGAGGTCTTCCTGCGATCATCAAATGTGTGCCCACTCAGTGGCTGGACTGAAACGTGAACACTACCAACAGCTCTGTTTTGGGGAACACAATAATATGTTTGTTGAATAAATGAATGAATGAACAAATTTTGAAACTTACATCAGCCCCAAAAGTGGAAGTGGGAAAGAAATGTCTAGGGAACATTCTAGGTGAACTTGCTCCATACCATCTCCATTGTGATCTTGGGTGGCTTGGCTCAAAATCTTAGGTTTGGTCCTTCCTTCCCTCCCTTTTTTCCTCTTTTCCTCCCTTCCTCCTCCTCCTCCTTCCTTCTTCTTCATTTTACATTATGTAAGTCATACATTTAGCCCCCTCAACAAATACCCACGCCCCTCCCTAGGAGTAACCACTGTTTCTAGATTGATGTGGATACTTCTGAAATTATTTCTCCATACTTCTATGCAGGTATGGCTACTGCATGTGTAAATGTGTAAATGTGTAAATGTGTGTAAATATGTACAGTATTCTTTTGTTTTTATATAAATGCATCACATTGTGTGCATCATTCTGCAAACTGTTTCATTTTCTCAACGCTAATGGTACATCTTCAAAAACTCTCCATGTTTTTATAATCTGGTGTGTGTGTGTGTGTGCGCACGCGTGTGTGTGGTAAAACCCAAATACAGAACAGGGAAAAACACAAAAATGTGTAGCTCAATGGTTTCTACAAAAGTGAATATCCACATAACCTGTTCAGGAAATAGAACATGACAGCACTCCGGAAGCCCCCTATGTATCCCAATTACCACACTATCCCTGTCTCATTAAAGTAGCCACTATCCTGATTTTTATGAGAGTCACTTCCCTGCCTGATTTCTTAGGGTTTTTTGTTTGTTTGTTTGTTTGGAGACAGGGCTCACTCTGTCACCCAGGCTGGAGAGCAGTGGTATGATCATAGCTCACCTGCAGCCTCCAACTCCTGGGCTCAAGCAATCCTCCCCTCTTGGCCTCCCAAAGTGCTGAGATCATAGGCATGAGCCACTGTGCCCAGCACGTCTCTAATTTTTAAAAAAAATTTTTACCACCAAAGCTTGTATCCCTAAACACTATAGTTTAGTTTTGCCTGCTTTTTGAATTTCATGTAAATGGAATCTTGCAGTATGCGTTCTTTTGTGTTTGTTTTCTTTCACTCAAAATTATATTTGGAGATTCGTCCACATTGTTCTACACAGCTAACGTTCATTCATTTTCATCACTTACTGTATTTTATTCAATGAATACACCACAGTTTATTTATCTATCCTACTGTTAAAGGACAATTGGGCTGTTTAAAGTTTGAGGCTGTTGGGAACAGCTCTGCTTTGCACATCCTTGTATACGTCTCCCG
Source organism: Daubentonia madagascariensis (assembly GCA_023783475.1). Classification (NCBI taxonomy): domain Eukaryota; kingdom Metazoa; phylum Chordata; class Mammalia; order Primates; family Daubentoniidae; genus Daubentonia; species Daubentonia madagascariensis. The sequence goes on along the minus strand of JAKFHU010001482.1, from coordinate 2,448,334 downwards.
GTGCATGCCCATGTACATGCATTTCTATCGGGCATATGTACATAAGAGTGGATTTGTAGGGTCATAATGTGTGCATATCTTCAACTTTAACAGATAATGCTAAACTTTTTCAAAGTGACTGTAGCAATTTATTCTCTTACCAGCTGTGTATGAGAATTTCCTTTGCTTTACATCCTCACCAACACTTAGTATTATCAGTCTTTTTAATTGTAACCATTCTGATGGATGTGTAGTTGACTCTCACTGTGGTTTTAATTTGTGCTTCTCTGATTTACAGATTTATTGGTCATTTGGATACCCTGTTTCATGAAGTACTCATCCAAGTGTCTTGTCCCTTTCTCTACTGGGTTATCTTATTGGCTTCTAAGAGTTGTGTGTATTTTTATTAAAATTCAGAATAGTTTCTTACCTTTTCACTCTCTTAATGGTGTTTTTTAATGAAGAAAAACTCTTAATTTTAGTGAAATGCAATTTGTTGATCTTGTTTTAATGGTTAACATTTTGAGCCCTGTTTAAGAAGTCTTTCCTTACACCAAAGTAGGAAGATATATACTACATTATCAACTAGAAGCTTTATTTTACCTTTCACATTTAGATCTCTAATCCATCTGAAATTGAATTTTATGTATGGTGTGAGGTAAGGGTGGAGTTTAATTTTTTTCCTTAGGGATATCCAATTGTCCCAGCACCATTCATTAAAGATGACTTTGTCAAATATCAAGTGTCTGTTTCTAGATTTCTCCATTCTATTCCATGGATCCATTTGTCTATCCATACACTGATACACATTATTTAATTACTGTGGTTTTATGATAACTTGATATGCAGTAGAGTAAATTCTTCCACCTTGTTATTCTTCTAAAGAGTGCTTTACTATTTGTGGTCCTTTGCATTTTTATACTTGGAAGTTCTTCTGGATACTTTACATATACTATGATATCATCTATGAATAGTGTGTTTTATATTTTCCTTTCCATTTCATACATCTTTCATTTATTTTTATTGCTTTTCTTCATTGACTAGGAGATTTCATACCATGTGTAACAGGAATGAGAGCAGACATCTGTATCTTATTCCCATTTTCAAAGGGAAATCTTTCAACATGTTACCATATGTTTGCCATAGGGTTTTTTTTTTCCCCTTGGATAACCTTTATAAAACTAAGGAAGTTAGTTCTCTTCCATTACTAATTTTCTAAGAATATTTTTTATGGATGACAAATTTTATCAAAAGTTTTTTCTGCATCCCTAGATTAGTCATAGTTTTCTTTTGGTGTTAATGTGGTGAATTGCATTGATTACTTTTCTTTTTTTATTTCTGAGATTCTTCAGGCTGAACGTTGATTAATTTTTAATGTTATTCTTGGAACAAATTTAATTTGGTCTTGATATTATCTTTTACACAGCTGGATTTGGTTGGCTGGTGTTTGTTTGGGATTTTGCTTGTATGTTCTAGAGTCTGATTGACTTAAATTTTCCACTCTTGTAATGTCCTTGGCAAGGTTATGCTTTCCTCATATGGCAGGTTTTGGATAATTTCTTCTTTTTCTATTTTCTGGGGCTCTTTGTATAAGATTGGTGTTATTTCTTCCCTAAATGTTTGTTAGAATTCACTGCTGAACACTTCAGGGCCTCATTTTCTTTGAGAGAAGGCTTTAAATGATGGGTTCAATTTCTCTACCAGTTATTCAGGTAATCTGTTTTTCTTAAATCTATTTTGATAAGTGGATTTTTTTGAGGAATTATTTCATTTTTGGCATAACGCTGTTTCATAATCTCCTCTTGTCTTTTTGATGCCTGTAGGATCTGTAATAATGTTCGTCTTTTAATTTCTTACTCTTTGGTTTACTTTAAATCTAATCAGACCTAGATCTTTACTGCCACACCAAAAAAAAAAAAAAAAAAAACCCTTTCCTTGTTGTTTCTCTCATCTGGAAAACCAGACTTTACTTTTCTGCCTTTTTAAACCACACTTGCCCATCCAGGCTCTGTGCAAGGCTTCGTGGTCTCCATATAGGATTTGATGACTATGTCATCAGTCTTCTGATTTCCCTCTTCTCTGGACATGTATCTATTTTTATCTCTACATTCCAATTTGTTCTTAATCATATACTTTTTTTGTTTTATTGTTTTGTGCCCACCAATGAAACTATATGTTTTCTGAGGGTAAGGACAAATACAGATATTTCCACATTTTTCATCGCACTTGGATGGCAGTAATCATGCACAAGGGCTCAGTCAAAAATGCTGATTGAGATATAACAGATTAATCCGATAGTACATATAAACTCAATATTATAGAAATGTCACTAAAATAATTTAAGAAAGTTTTGTTGATAAAAAAGTAAAATAATACCCTAAGATAAGAAAAATAAGAGCACAGCTGAAACTGTTCACTGTTCACTGGTCAGCTCTGAATAATAAGACAGCATCACCCTTTTACACCAGCCTCCACGGTAATCTCTTATCATAAAAATTAAGGTGTAAATTTAATATGCTTACATAGTTAAAGTGAAACTATGAAGTTTCAGTTTATTTAAAAAAAACCTTAAAGAAGGAAATAAGCAGAATGAAATTAAAATAGAAATGAAAACTACTTCTAACAGGAAATAAGAAAGCCCAAACTTTTATTACAAATTCTGATGAATGCTGTCCAGATATAATGCAACATGAATTAAATTCAAAGACAACTCCAGAAGTTCCTATATGACTCTGCAGTGCACAAGTCTAGTGCAACAGGACAAGCAAATGCCATTGGAGATAGAAAAACATAAAGACATTGGGAATACTGCAGAAAACATGAGTCACCTTTCAAAAAATTCTATTTTTCATTCTTATTGATTTTCATGAAGATTTTACATCCTAAATTCAAGCTGCTATGAACATGGAGAAGGTATCTTAGAAATTTTTTTAAAGTACATCAGAATAACTTCAGTGTGGCACTGATTAGCTAAATGAACACTTCTGAAACTCCATGTATGAATAACTTAAAAATTATCCAAAAGCGCAAACCAAAGAAATGGAAATTTTAAGACCAAGATATGAGACATGAGGAGTGATCCAAGAGAGTCAGCCACTTTAAATGAGTTTCAGGAGGCAATAATTTCACTTGGAGGTAAAGCCATAATCCTATAAATAATAATAATAATAAAAAATTTTGCTACACTAAAGATAGACTTGGATCTTCACATCAAAAGGACCCTCCAAACACTGGGCAGGAATACTAAAGAAAACAGTCAACAAAATATATCATGGTGAAATTTCTGAATCTTGACGATGAAGAGAAAATACTACACACTTCCAAACAAAAACAAAGGACAATGTATTGAGGACAGATATTGAAATGCTCATCAAATGCTAGGAGAGTGAAATGACATTGGCAGAATTCTGAGGGAATTCTAGAACTCTATTCCCAGCCGACCTGTGATTCATGTGTGACCATAAAGGAGAGACAGGCTTGGACAGGCAAAGATTCAACTACATACCACCCATATTTTTTTTCTGAAGAAGTTACTTGAATAATAATCCAATGAAAATGGATAGGAATAAGGATGACAAGAAAAGGAAGGTTTCGTATATACTAAATGTAATAGCTAATGTTTATTGAGCACTTACTGTGGGTCAAACGTGATAAAGGAAAAGCCTTTTGGAATGCAGGAAAGTAGAGCATTCATCGTTCACTAACCTTTTCTCAGAATATTACTTCAGGATGTACTTTAGCCAAATAAAAAAAGAAGAATCAGAATAAAGGCATGAAGGGGAAAAGTCTAGGATTTAGTTGTAATAATAATGGTCAACAATAAACATGGGATTACTCAGATTCAATTTCTATTCTGCACAACTTTACATATAGTTGTTCCAATATCACCATGTCACCACGGGGTAGGCATGTTATTATCCCCATTATACATATGTAGAAACTGAGACAGAAGAATAATTTGTGTAAGGTTATACAGCCAGAAGGATGGCAGAGCTGGTCTTTGGACCCAGGAAATTGACGCCACAGCCAGCATTCTTACCCATCTCTTTACTCTGATAGGAAACAACAAAACCATCCATTAAACACTATTCTAGGTGCTAGGGAGGCAAAAGTAAATAAAACAGGCAAAGTGCTTTTCTTTATCACATCTGCATTCTTGTGGGCACAGTTAATTAACACGTGTGCTCTGAAGAAAAACAATATAGGGTAAGCAGAGAGTGAGTGGAAGGAAGCTGCTGGGCAGTGAGGACATTCCCGAGGAGACACTGGAGCAGAGACCCGAATCAGGTGAGGGAGGCTGCAGTGAGGACATGTGGGCAAGTGTTCCAAGCAGCAAGGCAGAGGCAGTCTTGGAAAACCCAAGAAACACTGAGGCGGCGGATGTGGCTGGAGTCAAGTGAATGCAGGGAAAACCGTGGGAAGTGGAAGGGGAGAGGCACACGGGAACCAGATCACCTAAGGTCTGTAGACCATGGGAGGACTTCGGGTTATATCCCAGTGTGATGGGAAACAATGGGAAGGATCATTCTGTCTTCAGTCTGAAGACGGGATTGTAGGGAGGCAAGAGGGAAAGGATCAAGACAGGTAAGAGTCTGTCATGGTAATCCAGGGGAAAGGTGATGTTGTTTTGGACCAGGACGATATTGGTAAAGAACCGGAGATGTACTGAAGGTAGAACAACAGGATTTGCTGTTGGGATTGGAACTGGGGAGTGTGAGACAGGATTCAGGGTTTGATTCTAAAGTTTTGACCTGAGGAACTGGGTGAAGAGGGTGCCACTCACAGAGATGGAGAGCACGTCTGCGGAAGAGCAAGTCTGGGGAGAGAATTAAGAGTTTGATCTTGGACACGTTAAGTTTGGGACACCTATCGGACATCCAAGTGGAGATGTCAAATTGGCAGGTGGTATTTAGGAGAGAGGTTAGGATTAGAGACATAAATTTGAGAATTATCTGCAAAAGGTGGTGTTTAAGGCCGTGGGACCAGATGTGATCAACTAAGGTGTCAGGTAAGTGAAGAGAGACGATGTCTGAGGACTCAGTCTGGGGGCTCCAATATTTAGGGGTCAGGAAGAGGAAGAGCATGAAGAAAGAGGATGAGCAGGAACCTCTGAGAGGTGCAAGAACCCTGAGAGTATGCGGTGTCACAGAAGCCACACAAGGGAAGTGGCTTTAAGAAACCAATGCAAAAAAAAAAAAAAATCACTGACAGTGTAGTTGTACCATTTAATTTAAAATGTTTAAAGGAGGCTTAAAATAGAAGACATAATGTTTTTTAAAAATCCCTAAACAGTCTGAGAGGTAGTTCGAGGTAGTAGTTAAGAGCTTGGGAAAACAAGATAACGCATAGAAAACAAACAGGGTACATGGCACTTAAGCGTTCAACAAGTAATAATTACATATAATTTTCATTATCATCATCAACAATAAAATCTAGATTGTAGAGAGGTGAGTAGGGAAATACAAGCATGTTAAACTTCTTGGGTTCTGGAGAGGATAGAGGGGGGTTATATATGCTGTTTAATTCTTGATGTTGATAGAGAAATGTGGGTTAAAATAGGATTGTTAAAAAATTTAAGAATGTCTAATAAAATACAATATTTTCTCCCATTTCTTTTTTAAAAATTACTTTATTTTTAAAATTGAGATATATTCACATACCATACAATTCACCTTTTAAAGTGTACAGTTTAACGTATTTTTGTATATTCACAAAGTTGGGCAATCATCACCGTTATTTTATTTTAATCAGCACAGAAAGAACCTCCATACCCATTAGCAGTCACCTCCCATTTTCTTCTCCCCTCCTGCCCAGCCCCGGGGAGCCAAAGATCTACTTTCCGTATCTGTGGATTTGCCTCTTCTGGACATTTTATATACAATAGTCTCCCCTTATCCACGGTTTTACCTTCTGTGGTTTCAGTCATCCACAGTCAATCACAGTCAGAAAATATGAAATATAAAATTCCAGAAATAAACACTTTATAAGTTTTAAATTGCATGCCATTCTGAGTAGCGTGATGAAATCTTGTGCTTTCAGCAAGATTTTTCCAGCATATCCTTTGAACGGCATATCCATGCTGTACACACTACCTGCCCGTTAGTCACTTAGTAGCTGTCTTAATTATCAGATCAAAAAACATGGTATATGTCGGGTTCAGTGCTATCTGCAGTTTCAGGCATCCAGTGGGGGTTTCAGTACGAATCCCCCGCAGATAAGGGGGGACTACTATAAATGAAATCATACAATATGTGGACTTTGATGTCTGGCTTCTCTCATCTAGCATAATGTTTTTAAGGTTCATCCACGTTGTATCATGAATCAGTACTTCATTCCTTTTATAGCTGAATAATATTCCGTTATACAGATATACTATATTTTGTTTATCTGGTCATCAGTTGACAGACATTTGAGTTGTTTTCAGTTTCTGGCTATTGTGAATAATACTGCTGTGAACATTCATGTGCAAGGTTTTTTGTGGATGTATGCTATAATTTCTTTTGAGTCTGTCGCTAGGAGTGGAGTTGCTGGATCATATGAAAACTCTATGTTTAACTTTTCAAGGAACTGTCAAACTCTTTTCCAAAGCAGCTGCACAATTTTATATTCCTACTAGCAATGTATGGAAGGTTTGGTTTCTCCCCGTCCTTGCCAACACTTACTATTGTCTGTCTTTGATTGTAGCCATCTTAGTGGGTGTGAAGTTATATCTCACTGTGGTTTTAATTTATGTTTCCCTATGACTAATGATATCAAACCTTTTTTTATATGTTCATTAGCCATTTGTACATCTTCACTGGGGAAATATCTATTCAAATCCTTGTTCATTTTAAAATTGGGTTATTTGTCTTTTTATTGTTGCACTGTAATAGTTCTTTATATTGTAGGGGTGAAGAGAGAAGGCTTTCTCTTCACCCTCTGAAGGTTTGCTGAAAATGAACTGACAAAGGCAGATGAAGAGGAGAAAAACATACACAAATTTATTTTAACAAGCACAGTGCAATCGCAGAATGGTTACCCAATAACCCAGTGGGGTACAGATGTTTGTATGTCTTTCTTCAGAGGGGAAAAGGAGATGGAGAAATGTGGATGATTTGAGGGATAGTAAATGATTTTTAGGGGGAAATGAATGGGCCTAATGTTCAGACAATGGTTAGTAAATAATTTTCTTTGGAAATTAAATGGTACGGAGAACAGACAATGGTTTGGGATGAAGTCTGTCTGGGCTCCTGGTGTGCTGTTTAACTTCCAGTCTCTTTCTCTGTGATATGATCTTCTCTGGTTAATGAAATTTCAGGGAAGGCAGATGTGTTTCTGTTTGGCAGGTTTAGTTTCTAGGTGGATAAAGGAACTTCAGAGAACAGCTTCATCCTGTGCTTTGGGAGAGACAGAGGTTGGAGGGGGTGTGGGCATGGATGGGGGAGGTCAGAGAGACCTTGAGCCTGCTTCATGTCAAGTAGCCTTATTTGAGGATAACATTTTCCAAGTCCCCAAAATATATTCTGGATATTAGGCCCTCACCAGATATATGATTTTCCCATATTCTCTCCCATTCTGTGACTTGTCTTCTTACTTTTTTTTTCTTTTTTTCTACCAGTGTTCAGGAAATACTTTTTTGATAGTATACTTTGGAGCACAAATTTTTTAAATTTTGACAAAATCCAATTTATCTATTTTTTCTTTGATTGCTTGTACTTTTGGTGTCATAGCTAAGAAACTGTTGCTTAATTCAAGGTCATGAATATTTACACCTATGCTTTCTTCAAAGAGTCCTATAGTTTTAGCTTTTGCAGTTAGGTCTTTGATCTATTCTGAGTTAAATTATGTATATGGTGTAAAGTAGGGGGTCCAATTTCATTCTTTTGCACATGTGGATATCCAGTTATCCCAGCACATTTTGTTGAAAAGATTATTTTTCTCCCATTGAATTGTCTTGGCACTGTTGTTGAAAATCATTTTACCATAAATATATGGGTTTATTTCTGGACTCATAATTCTTTTCCATTGTCTATATGTCTACCCTCTTGTCAGAACCACACAGTTGATTACTGTAGCTTAAGTTTTGAAACTGGGAAACGTGAGTCCTCCAATTTTTTTCTTCTTTTTTAAGATTGTTTTGGTTATTATGGATCCTTGCATTTTCATATGAATTTTAGAATCAGCTTGTCAATTTCTGTAAAAAACAGCACTGGATTTTTTTTTTTTTTTGAGCCAGAGCCTCACTCTGTCACCCCAACTAGAGTGCAGTGGCATCATCATAGCTCACTGCAACCTCAAACTCCTGGGCTCATGTGATCCTACTGCCTCAGCCTCCCAAGTAGCTGGGGCTATAGGTGCGGACAACCACGCCAGGCTAATTTTTTCTATTTTTAGCAGAGATGGGGTTTCACTCTTGCTCAGGCTGGTCTTACCTCAAGCGATCCTCCCACCTCGGCTTCCCAGAGTGCCCCAGCATGAGCCACCGTGCCCAGCCAGCACTGGAATTTTGATAGGGATTTCATTAAACCTAAAAATCAATTTGGGAGTGTTGCCATCTTCCAATCCATGAATACAGCATGTCTTTCCATTTATGTAGATCTTCTTTAATTTCTTTCACCAATGTTTTATAAGTTTCAGTGTAAAAGTTTTACACTTCTCTTGTTAAATTTATTACTAAGTATTTTTGGATGCTATTGTAAATGGAATTTTTTTCTTAATTTCATTTTTGTATTATTCACTGTTAGCTTATAGAAATACAATTGTTTTTTGTATATTGATGTTATATTTTTTGTGGATTACTTAGAATTTCCTATGTATTAACATGACATTTTCCCCCTTTAGCCATGGTTTCCTTTAGTTTCTTTTTTTCTAACATATATAATACAGCTGATTTAAATCTTTGTGTAGTAAATCTGATGTCTGTGCTTCCTCAGGGACAGTTTCTATTGAGTGCTTTTTTTCCCCCCTGCATATGGGACATACTTTCTTGTTTCTTTGCATGTCTCATAATTTTTTGTTGAAAACTGGACATTTAAAATAGCATAATTTAGCAACTCTGGAACTCAGATCATACCCTGGGTTTGTTGTTACTGCTTGTTGTTGCTGAACTAATTCTGTAAAGTGTATACTCTTTGTTGTGTGTGTACATTGAAGTCTCTGATCAGGTAGCTTAGTGATCAGTTAATGATTCAACAGAGGTTTCTTAAATGGCTGGAACCAATAAGGCTCCCAGTCTTTGCCAAGAAGTTCTGTGTGTGTTTTAGGGGATACTTCAGCATTCAGCCAAGCACTTTATGACTCTATCTCTGCGTTCACTTCCTACTTAAGCAGAGCCTCACGGTCACTAGAGGTATGAGCCATGGCCTTCTCAGGTGTTTCTGGAGCACGTGCACAGCCCTAGGTGTCCACACAACCCTACACATTTGCAAGGCCTTCTAGATTCCCAGGAATAAGTTAGAACTTTTTGAAATCCTGGCTCGATCCCCCACCATGGACATAGCATTCCCTTTTCAAGTGTTTGATTAGCCAATTGTTTGTCCCAACTGTGATCCACCACCTCAGGCAGCTGTGATGGTCAATAATTGACTCTGATAGTTTTCAACAAATGCCTCTGGGGAAAAGACTCGTTTGCAAGGGCAAGAGCTCCGAGTAAGGCCAAACACAGACAGCCTTGCAAGTGGGGTCTTCCTGGGAACCACCAGACAGGTGACTTGTCAATTCTCTGAGAATGGGGCTTTTAAGGGCTCTAAGCCCTTCCAGTGGCTGTTCAGCTTTTCACTGTGACCAAAGGCTTTTTGCAGGCTGTTGGATTTCAGGTTACTGTGGTGCTAAGGAGTGCGGGTATGGGAATACAGCACGTTAAAATGCCACGAAGCTCGCTGTTCTTACCAAGATTCATCTGGGTTTGTTTTTTTTTTTAAATAAATGCTCCCCAGATTGCTGCAAGCATTTGGTTAATTTCCAAAGTTCTGAAAAAGTTGATTCTGACCTTTTTTGCTAATGTTCTCGTTGCTTTTATGGAGGAGAGAATTTTTGGAGGTCAGTCTTTGCCATTTTTGCTGATGCCCTAGAATGTAATTTTAATAGAGACTTTCAAACCTCTCGAAGTATGCTATGCAGTATGGCAGCCACTAGCACATGTGCTGTTGAGCCCTTGAAATCTGGCTAGTGCAAATTGAGATGTGCTCCAAGTGTAAAACACACACTGGATTTCAAAGTCTTAATACAAAAAAAAAAAGAATTTAAAATATCTCCATAATAATTTTTACTCTGAACATATTTTGAAATGAAAAACATTCTTTTTATATCATATTAAATAACATGTTATTAAAATTAGTTTTACTTTTTTTTAACTTTTTTTTTTTTGAGGCTGGTCTCGAACTCCTGACCTCAAGTGATCCTCCTGCCTCAGCCTCCCAAAGTGCCAGGATTATAGGTGTAGGCCACCTCGCCCAGCCTAAACATTTTTTAATGCGGTAAGCAGGATTCTATGATGATCACCAATGAGTTATGTCTTTGTGGCTGCTAGAAAATTTTAAATTACATACATGGCTCTCAGTATATTTCTATTGGATAATGTTAATCAGAAGGAAAAAAAGTACAAAGGAAACTATTAACCTAGTAATATAAAACCAAATTAAATCTATTAAAAATTAGAAGGAAACAGCAAGAGAGAATAATAGAAAATATCAAACATGATTATAGGAATGAGACTAAAGACTTGTTTATTAGATTCTGTACAGTGGACTATTCTGCAGATATTGACAAGATGGGGCATTGCCTTAGACTGGTTCCTGGGAAACAGAATCTGAGATGGAGGTTTGCAGGCTGGAGTTTTACTGGGAAAAGCTGTCAGTTACAACACCTGTGAGGACGGGAAGGTGGCAGGAGGGAACAGAAGTTAAATTGAGATGCACTTGGGACAGGGGTCTCAGCTGATTCCACAGGAAACTCTGGAGCTGGGAAAGCTTTTCACAGGGAAGACTGAGCCTCTCTACTCTACATTGATCAAGGGCTCTTGGATGTGAGCGGTCCTCTGGGAGAAGGTGTAACCTTGGCCAAGCACAACTCCTGGGGAAGCACTTACCTGTGACCCGTCAACATCCTGACAGCTAAGGAAGGAGTGCCTCAACTCTGAAGCAGGATGAGGGAGCACCACACACTCCACTACAGAAGTTGTCTGCTGCATATTAAGTGAAAAGAAGCAGATTATAGACTCTATATGTTAAATATTAAAATATGTGTTTATACATAGGCATTAGAAAGGTTAGAAAAGGCACACATGAAATTATTCACAGAGGCTCCTCTGGGGAGGGTGAGGGGAAGGGTGGGCAGGGGTTGGGGGGAAAACATGTAATATCAAGTATTCTAGTTTTTTAACATTGATCATATATTATCAGAACAAAAAAATGTGCAGAAACTAATGAGAGATTTCTAGTATGGGTATGCCTTATGATGATCAACTGTGGGTTCAGGGTTGAAAAGCCCTCAGAATTAAAATTGCTTTCTGAATTTTGTCTCCAACATATCCCTATACTCTACAAATAGATAACAACTCCAGGCAGTTCTGACATCAAAGAAAATGATGCCACCGTCACTGAATTCCTCCTGGGCCAGATGGCATCTGCTTCATTGTACAAAGTTCATCTTTTTAAAGGCACATATCTGCTTATATTATTTGGTTGAATCATTCCAGTGACTTTCTTGGTACCAAAAAAGGTAGCAAATATTAATTCCGGTTTTTGTATTTTATCAATGGAGTGCATTCTCCGAACTTGGTTTTCTCAGTCACCTAAACAAAGATGTTGGTTCGTAGCCCCTTTCATCCTGAAAGAATCCTGGGAACTTCCCAGGCAAAGGAAAGCACATCATTTTTCACCACCTTGTTGGGTGTGGATTGTTAAACTATTTAACAATCCCTGTAATAACAGGCACCAACCAATTAGAATGGACACGGGCCCTGGGGAGCTTGGAAGGTGTCCAGGCAGTGGTTGTTTCACAACCAGTGTGGAAGTACTTCAATATTTTAACAGGTTGAGATGTACCTGCCAAACATTGGTCCTAACCATAAGTGCAAATGCAGGCACCTGGGGGGTGAGGGGTGGGTCGATGGCGCCTGTCGGGTGAATGAATGGTTCCAGACCCAAACTGGGCTAACAACCCATCGAACTTAAGCTCCCGAACATGTTTGCTGGGTAGCAAAGCACCCCACGAACTCACTGAGCTATGACTCGCCCACTTCTCCCATGATCCCACCTGAGTCACCAGCACCTGTAGGTTTGTCACAACACTTCTCTTCAGAAAAGACAGAGGTGAGCAAAATAAAAGGAGAGCCATCCCCCCTCGATTGAAAGTCCGTGTGTGTTCCGCAGTCTTCTCCAGAACACCAGGAGTGGGAGGCAGGAAAAAGGATGGTGGGTTTTTTATTACACTTTGAAATGCCACCAGACTTGTGGTAAATTGAAACATTGTTTTAAGGAATTATAGGTATTTCCAGGCAGGAGAAATATGAGATCACTTTGATCACAATAATGTTGATTTTAATTTTAACTAGTGTTCCTTGGGCAGAAATCTGAAACCGATGTGGACAAATGGATGCTCTGAAACACCTAACCGTGGGCAGGGTACCGAAGGTTTGGGACATGCTGCTGCTATTTTATTTAAATGTGAAGAATTGCACAAGCCGTCTCTTTTCTGTCTCATTTGACCTCTGCCATGAGGCCCCTTCACAGTCCAAATCAGGTGATGAGCCAAGGTCCAACCTCCCCACTGGGTACCCCCCTCTTTCCCCACTGTGTGCAAACCTCCCCACTGGGTACAGTCTCCCCACTGGGTACCATCATCCTCCCGAAGTGCCACCCTCCCTACTGGGTACACCTCCTACTGGGTACCAATCTCCCCGCCAGGTACCATGTTCCTTCCTGAGTAACAACCTCCTCGTTGGGTACCATGCTCCTGACTGGGTACAAACTCCTCCCTGAGTACTAACCTCACTGGGTAACAATCTCCTCTTTGGGTACAACCTCCCCACCGGGAGCCAACCTCCCCAGTACATACGACCTCCTCTCAGTGTACCACCCACCTTCCTGGGTGCCACTCTCCTCACTGGGTGCCATTTTCTGCTGCCTGAATGAGTGTTACCCTCCCAACCAAGAGCAGTAATCATGTGTGTCTGTGTGGCCCTCGACAGTTGACAAACACCTCCATTCGTGAGGCCTTTGCTCCTCACCACCGCCCTGGGAGGAAGAGAGAGTGGCGTTCCCCACTTCACAGATGAGGGACTGGGGATGCAGCAGGGGTAAATGACTCAATTCACACCCAATGACTCATCTTCTTACCTGAACACCCTGTTCTCCTCATGGTACTGTGCTGCACCATGGCTCCCACTGGGTGTCCATGTCTGTGCTGATTGGCTCAGCCAGAAGAGGACAGGCGTGTGCCCACACCCCATGCTGCTCTCACATTCCAGAGCCACAGGGTGCGGGTTCTCTGGGCTCCTGGCTTGGAAAGAGACGGGAAAATGTGGGCACCTGGAAGAAGTCTTCCCGCTGTTTCCCTACCTACCTACTAAGTATGGCAAGAAGAAAAAGAGATGACAGAGGTCAAGCATGTGTCATCACGACTGGCACAACAAATGGCTGGTGCAGTAGGAGTCCAGTAGAGAAGGCTACTCAGGAGCAACGGCTCCTCTCTACCCCGGGGCAGCACCTTCGTGCCAAGGCAAGTTAAGTGGGTGGTACCACTCTTGCTTGGCATTGAGCCAAGGGGCTTGTCCAAATAATTCCCTTTGCAAAGCAATGTGCTGCGCCTCCCCTGAGGTCTCACGTCTGTGCAAACTCGTCCTAAACCTGTGGAGGACCAGGCATGTGTCTGTACCACACACTGCGCTCACATTCCAGAGCTCTTACGGCTGCACGGCAGGGAGAGGACTTGTACCACCATGTGCAAAGAGGGCTCCCAAGCCAACATCTGGTGGGCCTGGCATGGGAGCCCGTCTAGTCACTGCCAAAGAGACTATCAGCGATCTCCAATCCAAGACTGACAAATGGGGTGGGTGCAGCCCACTGATACCATACAAGACAACTCTCCTTGGCCCCAAAAGGTCGCTGGGGTCTTGAGTTCCCAACGCTTTCAGTGTGGCCAGAGGAGCATAGGAGTACCTCAGGGTTTACATGGGGTTTAAATGGATATAAACTCAGCAGTTCCAAATGATGTGCCAGAATATAACACAGGCTCGCAAGGAAGGAGGCGTGCGTGGTGTGCTATGCGAGGTATCACTACACAGGTAGTGCAAACGGGAGGAGATGGGGGAAGCTGGTGAACCGTTTTGTGTTTAAAGATCCGTGATCTGAACCAGTTTGAGAATCGTGGAGGGAGTAAGCCAGCCAATCCCCAAATTCCAGATCCTCTTTCAGGAGTCAAAGCTTGGCTCACCAAGATTGCATCTGGAAAACAACCACCTCTTTGTTCTTGAGCTTAACCTCAGAAGACTTCTGGAATGTAGTGCAATCAGAGTTGGAAGTGGCCCTGGTAAATTTTCTTTAGGTGAAAAAACAAAAGCAAAAGTAACAAAACAGCTTCTTCCACCCCCACCCCCAAACCCAGATCTGGGGAGATTTCCCCCTTTCTCCGTACTCCCTTTCCTTTGTGTGTTTTATCAGCTACTGCCGTGGATGGGTGGCATCTGAGCTGCTGGTGTTTTACTACCTAAAGGAGCAAGAAAATTCCAGTAAGTGAAGAATAATACGGCTGCCTGCCCGGCACGGGAAGGACAGCCAGCATGCTGCATGCTAGTTTTCCGGGTCGCTCTCGGGACTCTGAGGTCCAGACTCACTGGCTCCTGTTCCCTGGGTTGTCCAGGTCTTTGGGGTTGTGACTCCCACCCTCAGAGAAAGTACAGTGCATGCTGATGGGAAGCACAGGGACAGGAAGAGGAGGAGGATGGGAGCGGTCTGTCAGGTGAACCATCCCTTTTTCAAGAAAAGAAAATACAGGGGAAAAAAATCCGGGCATAAATCTGTGGTAGTGCTCATGCCAAGGACTCTGGAAGTCCAATCAGGATCTGGAGTCATCCAGGAAGGACCCACAAATTGACTTCCCCCAATCTCTTACCCTTTGGGACGAGTGGCCCAAGCTTTCCTGTTGCTGTGTTTAAAGAGGGTTGGGTCTCATACTATAAGTGTAAAATGGTACAACTACTTGGGAAAACTGGAAGGTTCTTATAATGTTAAACACACACCTGCTCTATGCTCCTGCAATTCCATTCCTGGGTATTAAAATATTTACCCAAGAGAATGAAAACATAGGTCCACACAAGAACTTGTATAAGAATGTTCCTAGCATCTTTATTCGTAATAACCCCAAACAGCAAACAACCCATATGCATTAAGAGGTGAAAGGAGAAACAAATTTTGGTAAAAGTTATATTAGTTTCCTATCGTTACTGTCACAAATTGCCACAAATTTAGTGGCTTACAACAGCACAAATGTATTCCCTTAGAGTTCTGGAGGTCAGAAGTCTGAATTCAATGTCACTGGGCTAAAGTCAAGTTGTTGGCTGGGCTAGCTCCTTCTAAGGCCCTAGAGAAAAATCCATTTCCTGGCCTTTCAAATGTCTAGTAGCCTCCGGTGCTCTGCGGGGGTGCAGCGCTCCAATCTCTGCCTCTGTGGTCACATTTTCTACTCTTTTTCTGTGGTCAAATCTCCTTCTGCCTCCCTGTTAATTGTGAGTGTATTTAGGGCGCACCTGGATAATCTGAGCTGATCTCCCCATCTCCAGATCCTTGTATCACACCTGCAAAGTCCCTTGTGCAATATATCATTCACAGGTTCCAGGGATGAGGACCTGGACATCTTTGGAGCCATTATTCAGCCCACCACAGGAATATACTTCCTAGGAATAAAAAGGAAAGAGCTACTGATATAAGCAATAGCACAGATGAATCTTAAAAGCAATATTGAGCCAAAGAAGCCAGACCAAAAAAGAGGACATCTGTATGATTCCATTGATAGGAAGTTCCAGAACAGATAAAACTAATCGGTGTTGATAGAAATCAGAACAGTGGTTGTCTGGGGGCAGGTGATTTACTGGAAAGGGACACAGAGAACTTTCTGGGGTGATGGAAATGTTCTCTATCTTGATTATCTTAATGGTAGGGCCAATTACACAGATGTATACATTTATCAAAACGCAGGGACCTGTACATTTTGGAGCTGTGCATGTCACTGTATGTGTTGGGGGGAAAGTAAGTAACAACAAACAAAAAGAGAGACAGAAGGAAAAAGGGAAAGAGGAGGAGGAGGAAAGGGCAGAGAAAGAAAAGCAGAGGCCGATCTATTTGGGGAACACATTTGCCCCCCATGACGCAAGCAGCTCAGAACAGAGGCAGGAGGGCCTGGAATCCGACCTGCCTGAGGTCAGCTACCGCCCAGCCCCTCCTAGCACTCAAGCCACACGCAAAGCCATTGACCTGCCTCAGATAAATTTACAAAACAAGACACCCAGTGAGAAACCAGAAATATATTGAACAATTTCCTCCTCCCGCTAGTAGCGAGAGAATAATCATATTTTTATATATCAACTGTTTCCACTTTTCCCACTCCCTTCTAGAATTTGTACATATACCCGTATGTTTTTTAGATTGTTGTTATCATGGCAGAGGGATCATTTATCTTCTGCCTTTTTCATTTAACATCATACAGAAACATTTTCCCATTTTGCTAGAGAGGCTTCATAAACATCCCTTTTGATTACTGGGTAATATTTCACTGAGTTTATTGACTTCCTATAATTTACTTAGCCTTTTCTCTCTTATTGGACATTTAGACTATTTTTATTTCCCCCATGGAAAAATAATAGAGCACTGGCTATCACCATACACATGCTTTGGTTCTTTTTTTGAATTATTTTTAAGAAGTGAATATTGAAATAAGAAATCAAGAAGGGAAGAAAAAAGCAGCAAAGAAACCCCTACCATAGAATTTAGAGCCTGAGGCACCTCCAGAATCACCTGGTCTAAAGCCCTAATTTTACCAAAGAGGAAACTGAGGCCAGGGCATGTTTGAAGTAACATGCCCAAGGCCACAGTGCAGCTAAGTTGCAGACCTGAAACTCAAACTCAGGACTTCTGACTGATGTGGCATTCTTTAATTCAAACAAAATAATCACAAGCCAGGCTCTCCACCTCACCTACACAGCAATCACCAACAGGAACAAATTTCTCCTATCTAATCTTGCCGTAAAATTGTGGGTCCCAGGTCAATTGTAAGAGGAATCACATAAACTGAAAATAACAGTCGGTCAGAGCCTATAGTGTTAGCATGAGATTAGAGTTTAAACTACCCTTTAGCTCAGCTGAAAAGAGAAATACTTCACCTAAAAAATGGAGAGAAAATTCTTTTCTTTGCATTTGTGTGTTTGGCAGATGCTCCGAGTACCTGTGACTTAAAAATGAAAGGTTGTTGGCTCTCAACTGTATTCACTAATAGCAGGAAACCCTGTCATAGGTCATCCAAAATAGAAACTAATCCAAACATAATTTGCAATGTGTTTTACATAATTTTCTGGCAACGGATTCACCTTCTTAATTATGTTTACCATAAAACTTGAGTTTTGAGAATATTCATCAATTGGAATGTAGGGAGTGGCTTGACCTATGTAATATACTGGAAGGAGGAGGAGACCCATTATCTACAATGTGCCTGTTCCATGCCAGGCAATAAACTAGACACTTTACATATACTCTTTCATGGATTGTTTTCCTCAATAAGTAGGAATCTAAGGCTCAGATAGATTAAGTTACCTCCCCAAGGTCAACCAATCAGTGTATTAAAGTCAGAATTCCATTCCAACACCGTCTAAACTCCACTCATTTTCAATTCTACCAGGAAGATTACATCAAACTTTATTCAGCAAATATTTATTTATGTCCTGTCTATGTATCAAATCTTATTTGTTAGGTAATAAGGGTATAAAAATAAATAACAGAAACATCTCCCTTCAGTAATGCACAACCCAGCAGATGAAGAGAGATGTATCACATCCATCAGGTCCCACATAAATATTTGATAAATAAGGGAATGAAGCATTAGAGAGAAGTTTGCAAAGCAGGTCACATCTGTATGGTTGGGCAATGACAGACTGTTTAGAATGCCAATTAACACAGTCATATTCTTGATTTTTTCTTACATAATGTAAATTTCATACAAATATTCAAACCTACCCTAACTCTGAGACAAAAAGTATTTTGATTCCCATTTCCCAATGGGGTTTCAAAAAAGATCAAACAAGGTGTTTCTTGAAACCCAAGCAATAAACTAGATCCTGTTCTGCCTCTTTACCTAAAATGAAATATAATCATCTAAATGTGATAAGTTGTTTAAGTAACACAATTAAATTCATGGTTTCTGAATGAGGATATTTTTGGCTGTAAGTAACAACAAAAAAAAACCAATTTGCCAATTCAAAAAAGTTTGGCAATAGAAAAAGTTTATTATCTCTCATTAAAAAAATGTATCTAGAGAAAGGAAAACCCCAGAATGAACAAATTGCCAGCTTACTGATGTCATCAAGGACCCAGGTTCTTTTCATCTTCCCCCTGTTCCATCCTTAGCTTGTCAGATTAGTTGCCCTCATGGTTGCACCATGGCTGCCATAACTCCAGACATCACGTGCTGGGGCAGAGACTTGGTATGTGCTGACGACTTCCATTCTTCTACCTATGTAGAAGACTATATTTCCCAGCTTCCCTTGCTGTTAGTTGAGGGCATATGACTGGGTCTGGCCAATGGGATATGAACCAAAGGGATAAGTCTCACCCCATGTGCAATGGCTCGTCCTGTCACTTTTCCTTCGGCAAGTAATACATCTGGAGGTGTCACAAGGTGAAAGGACCCTGGATCCCTGAGTCTGCACTTTAGGTCACTGAAATCTAGGGGTGTTTGTTACGGCACTTGGCATTAATTACTTTAACCCACAAGCAGACTTGGCTATAACCAGCAGAAGGAGACAGCAGCCAACGTCCCTAAGTGGGGGATTCCTGACACTGAGGCTCAGTCAGCAAGGAGAAGGCATGGGTGGGAGAGGCAGTCGCTGAGTCTGCTGGCCTCCATTTCCACCTGGGCTGTCTATGGATGCTTCAGAATCCTCCGTTTCTGCCCAGTGGCTCTCGTCAACTTATTCCTGCTTCTCAAACCTCCCGGTGCACCTGCCCTGCCTGCCCTCAGGATGGCCTTGCACTCTGGCTCCCAGAGAGCTGACCAGCAGGAGCTCACTTGGCTTCCTGAAGCCAAACCTCCAGACCCACCTGTGTCACTTGTGTGTCTTCTACACCTTTTAGCTACCTTGCTCATTGACAAATCCTTCCCTTTCTTGTACAGTCATGGGCTGCCAAACAACGTTTTGGTCTACAACAGGCTGCATATACAATGGTGGTCCCATAAGATTATGATGGAGCTGAAATATTCCTTTTACCTAGTGACACAGTAGCCATTGTATCATCTTAGCACAATTACTTTATATTTTAATAAATTTAGTGTAGCTTAAGTGTTCAGTGTTTATGAAGTCTACAGTAGTGTACAGTAATGCCCTAGGCCTTCACATTCACTCACCACTCACTGAGTCACCCAGAGCAACTTCCAGTCCTGCAAGCTCCATTCATGGTAAGTGCTGTATAAAGATGTACCATTTTCTCTTTTATATGGTATTTTTACTGTATCTTTGCAATGATTAGATATGTCTGGATACACAAATACTTACCATTGTGTTACTATTGCCTACAGTATTTAGTTCAGTAACATGCTGTACAGGTTTGCCCAGGAGCAATAGGCTCTACCATATAGCTTAGGTGTGTAGTAGGCTATACCGTCTAGGTTTGTGTAAGTCCACTCTATGATGTTCACACCACAACAAATCATCTGAAAACTGATTTCTCAGAGTATATCCCTGTGGTTAAATGACACATGATTGTATTTTCAGGAAATGTTTTCCTCTCCAATGGCACTTTCCCATCAGCATTTAAATATGATAAAATCACATCCTTATATGAAAAATAAAATCTCATCAGGTAAATGCAAATCAAAACCAAAATGAGATATCACCTCATACTGTCAGGATGGCTATTACCAAAAAGACAAAAGATAACGAGTGTCGTCAAGGACATGGAGAAAAGGGACCTCTTGTACACTGTTGGTGGGAATGTAAATTGGTATAGCCAATATAGAGAACAGCATGGAGGTTCCTCAAAAAATTAAAAATACAGCTACCATATGATCCAGGAATCCCACTTCTAGGTTTACATCCAAAGGAAACGAAATCAATATCTCAAAGACATTTCTGCACCCCCATGTTCATTGCAGTATTATTCACAATAGCCAAGATATGGAATCAACCTAAGTGTCCATCAGCAGATGAATGGATAAATAAAATGTGATATATATATATATATATGTGGTGTGATATATATATATATAATGCTAAATGAAATAAGCCTGGTGCAGAAGGACAAATACTACATGATCTCACACATCTAAAACAATTTGAACTCATAAAAGCAGAGAATAGAATGGTGGGTGTCAGGGTTTGGGGGCAGGGAGAGAAATGGGGAAATATTGGTCAAAGGGTACAAGGTTCCAGTTATACAGAATCGATAAGTTCTGGGGAGCTAAGGTACAGTATGGGGACTGTATTGTATACTCTGAATTTGCTAAGAGAGTTGATCTTAAGTGTTCTCACCATACACACACAAAAATTTAACTGTGTGAGGTGATGGATATGTTAATGAGCTATTTAGACTAGATAGACAGATAGATCCACTGTGTCACCTGTGGGTCTCACCAACACCTTTTAGCTACTGCAGTCTTGTCTCTTTCCCTACACAGCCGGGTTTCTGAAAGAGTTGCTCAGACCACATCTCCGTGTCTCCCCATCCCCAGCCCCACTGCCCTGTCCTGTCTGGGCCTCCTTCACCGCTAGACTGAAGCTGCTTTCACCACAGTTTTTATGACTTCCATGTTAATACATCTGTGGACACTTTCCCTTTCTGCATTAATTTTCTAGGACTGCTATAGTAAGTCGCCACAAAGCGGGTGGCTTAAAACAATAGAATCTTATTCTCTCACAGTTCTGGAGGCCAGAAGTCTGAAATGAAGGTGTTAGCAGGGCCACCCTCCCTCTGAAGGCTCTAGGGAAGGAGACTTCCCTGCCTCTTCCTGGTTTCTGGGGATCGCCCACCCCCCTCAGGTTGTAGCGGCATCGCTACAATCTCTGCCTCTGTCTACACACGGCCTTCTTCACTGTGTCTGTGTCCAAATTTCCTTCTTCTTATAAGGACACTGGTTATTGGATTAGGGCCCACCCTAATCTAGCATTACCTCATCTGCCTTGATTACATCTGCAAAGACCCTATATCCATATAAGGTCACATTCACAGGTACCAGAGCTTAGAACTTCAACATATCGTTCTGGGGGACACATTTCAAACCCACAGCACTTTCACATCTGACGTGACCTGGCAAGCCCTTCTCTCCTGGAGACATCGTCTATTCCTGGTCTTCCTCGGACCGTTCTGAAACCTCTTTCTCGCTTTCCTTCTTGGTCTTCTCTCCCTCTGTCCATCCTCTGTCATTAGTGTCTCTTGGAGCTTTTCCCAGGCTCCTTCCTTTTCTCTCTGACCTGGAAAATCCCAACAACCTATGGCTTCGGTTATCATTTCTAGACTCATAAAATGTATTCAGTTAAAAGGTCCACACTGAAAATTCATCATCTTCATCCCAAACCTGCTTCTGCTGTCTCCCCCATCTCCACGAATGGAGATACTGAGGATACAGTAGGAAGCAAGACAGAGAAAAACTACTCGAGTGGCTGAGGCGGGAGGATCCCTTGAGCCCACAAGCTCGAGGCTGCAGTGAGCTATGGTCACACACTGCACTCCAGCCTGGCGACAGAGCAAGACTCTGTCTCTAGAAAATAAAAATAAAAATAAAAAAATCTAACCAGATGAGCTTATATCTTGGTGGAGGGAGACAGACACAAAACATCAGCAAGTAAACACACAGAGTGCGTCGTCAGATGGTGCTAAGTGCTTTAAGGAAAAATAAAGCAGGCGGGTGGGGGTTAAATTTTTTACTCAGGTGAGCATAAGAGTCCTCACTGAGAAGACAACATTTAAGTTTGGCTTGGGTATCACTCCCTCTTGGAAACTTTCTGGAAATTTTCCAAGTCCAGGGTAAGTGCCATTTTTATGAGCTTCCATGGAGCCCATATTTACCCATCACAGCACTTACCACGCTTTAGGGTATTTTTCTGTTTACTTGCGAGTATCAGGTGTCAACTTCGTAAGGACAGAGACTGAGTCTGTTTCTTATTGTATATCACCAGATCCTTGTAGACTTTCACTGTATGTTTGTTGAACAAATACAAGAATTGACAATATACATTATTTACAAGTTATATAAAAAATTTATGTAGTATGTACAGTAATGTCTTTCTCAGCCACTGTCTCATTGGAGACAGGCAGGCATTATTGTCCTCTTCTTAACAGACACTCAGGTGGTTTCTTGCCCAGGCTGTCACAATAAGAGGAAAACCCAGCTCAATCCAGCTCTCCCAACTCCAGACCCAGTGTGCTTTCCAGAAAACCCCTCTGCCTTCCTGCATGTCCTGCAAAAACACAAACCACTAACCCGCGTGCATCAGCCATCCTCAGCTGATGTGTATTCAATTTCTACTGCTCCTCCCTGGGTTCCCATATTCTCATCTCCCCAGGAAGCTTTCACCAAATGCTAAAGCCAACATGTAAATCCAAAGCTAAAACCTTCTGGAAGTCCTTGATGTAGTCATTGTGCAGCTTGCCTGTGTTCAGCTTGCTAGTTTTCAGACCATTTCCTGCCCTTCTCCAAGTCCACAGTCAGCAGATCCGTTCAGACAACCACAGAGTAGGGATCAATTGAATCACTCTTCTCTCTGGCACTTTTGAGCCAGTGTTGCCTTTTTAATGTTTTACTTTTAAAATGTGGGGTTTGAAATGTTGGCGGGGATGTGGACAGATAGGAACACTCATACACTGCTGGTGGGACTGCAAATTAGTACAACCTCTATAGAAAAGAATATGGAGATACCTCAAAGAATTAAAAGTAGAATTACCATTTGACCCAGCAATCCCACTACTGGGTATTTACCCAAACGAAAAAAAGACATTTTATAATAAAGACATCTGCTCTCGAATGTTCATAGCAGCACAATTCACAATTGCAAAGTTGTGGAAACAACCCAGGTGCCCATCAATACACGAGTGGATCAATAAAATGTGGTATATGTATACCATGGAGTATTACTCAGCAATAAGGAACAACAGTGAATTAACACATCTGGTATTATCCTGGTCGGAGCTAGAACCCATTCTTCGAAGCGAAGTGTCACAGGGTTGGAAAAACAAGCGCCACTGGTACTCACCATCAAACTGGTACTAACTGATGAACACTTACATCACACAGGGCAATAACATTCATCTGAGGGCGGGCGGGCGGGAGGGGGGTGGAAGGGATGGGAAAAACTCTCACTGAATGGATGTGGGGAGCACAGTTTGGGAGACGACCACGATTGTGGCTCTGACACGGGCAGAACAGGGGCAATGTGTATGGCCAAAGTGTTGTACCCCCATGATATTCTGAAATTTAAAAAAAAAAAAAGTGGGGTTTGTAAAAGCTGCAGGCAGAACAGCAGACAGGAGTCAGTTTGCAATAATTAATATCCTCTATTCATTGCCTGCCCCCCTAATTGATAAAGTGTCACTCTATTTGGACAAGAGGGGACCAAAAGGGGACAGGGCAAGGGTGGGGTTCTGCAGGATTTGGAGATGTGAACCTTAGCTATGCTCCCTTGAGCAAGGTGAAGTTTGTTGCAGGAGTAGGGGGATAGTTCTTGGTAGTTTTCCACTTGCTGCTCACAAGTTCTTACCCTCTTTGGCTCTTTGTCACTTGGCCCCATAAAAACGCCCACTGGAGGGAACATGAACGCTAGCTCATGCCACCCACCATCCAAATGGCATGGGGGAAGAGGGTTAGAAGTTCACATACTCTTCCCCTTTGTTTTCTTGTGTTTCTTTCTGCGCAAGCACCTCTAAACAGGCCAAATGGTTGTTGCTGCATGGATTTTGTATTGATGATTTCCTTCCATCCTCCCATTCCTGGGAAGGGGCGTGGGAAGAGCAGGGCAGAGTTAACTATTTTGATGAAGAACAGTTTATAGAATGAGTAGGCACAGACAACAAAAGTAAGCCCGGAAGCTTTGAAAGGGGCTGCTTTGTAATTGAAGGGCTTATTTCCGACCTGCAATACTTCTTGGCAGTTGAATAGATACTGCAAAGGGTAAACACCCTTATCTTCCTTGGAAAAAAATTGTTTTCTCAGAAAATTGGAAGGTTCTCCTGTAAGTGTCAACATTTAGGAAAACAGAGATAAGCCCCCTAATCCCAATAACTAGGGATAAACAATTGGATCATCTGTTCTCACCTCCGTTGTGGCTCCTCTCTGAGGCTGGTGCAGCCCACACTCAGCTCCCCTTAGCTTTCTAGAAGGAAGGAGCGGCCCATCCATCCATCTCCCCTGTTCCAATTCAGATTGTTCAAACAGCTGGACTCCTTTGGGAAAAAATGACTTTAATCATGACAAAAACATATTACTTGCAACACAGAAGAGACAGAAAGGAAAAACATTTTCTGTGATAGTTTTTCCTTTTGGTTTCTTAAAAGTGAGGAAAATTTTTAATTTAAAAAAACCCATAAAATTGTCTTAAGACACACTTGATGCAGGTGAGAGAAGACAGCCATTAAAATAAATTACAAAATGGGAAATGGCACCATCATAATTCTCTACTGATTTTTTTTTGAGAGGTGTTTTTTTCCAGAAACTTATTTGACATCTAATAAAAGCAAAATGTTTTAAGATATGAGTGGTTTTTCAGAAAGGTATCCCTTTGCCTCAATGGTTACTAACAAAAACAAATGAATAAAATTAATATGAGTAAAAGCAGAGCTGGACCAAACTGAATGACCTTTCTTCTCAGCTAGAGCTTAATCCAAAGGGTTATGCTGAACCATCACTCCTGATGATTATGGGCCAAAGTATACAGAAGTATAAGTTTCGTCGCCAACTGGGAGACATGGAGTGTGGTTAGGAGAATGCCTTGGAATTGAACAGTGCTGGGTTCAAATCCGGACTGGGTCATTTCTTTGTTGTGTTCTCTTGAGCAAGTTACTTAGCTTCTCTAAATCTGAGTCTCCTTATCCATAAAATGGGACTAATAATACTGCTTCACCCATTGCAAGGTTGTCAATAGGATTAAGAGATAAAACAAAATGCTTAGAGATACAAAAATACGTAGTGTGGTACCTGGTACCTTTTTTAGGCAACTGTCGAAAGGTAATCCCCATTGTTATCACCGTATGGAATATTCAGAAAAACTATTAACTGCTGCACAACACGGACATTTTTTTCCTCATATGTGCAAGGGCTTGAAGCTAAAGCATAGAGTTTGAAATCTTCCCACATGGAAGCAGGTTGATCTTGGACTCAAAACCACATTGAACAATATTCACAAAGTCGGCTCAAAAAACTTTCACAGTATTAGGTCACATGGAACAGTTCTCAGGGACCTGGGAGAGGGACTGAATTGTGTCCTCCCAATGTGATTGTATTTGGAGATAGGACTTTAGGAGATAATTAAGGTTAAACGAGGTCATAAGGGTGGGGTCCTAATCCAATAGAATTATCTTATAAGAAGAGGAAGATCTCTCTCTCTCTCTCTCTCTCTCTCTCTCTCCCCCGTCCCCCACCACACGCACATACTAAGAAAAGGCCATGTAAGGACACAGCAAGAAGGCAGCCATCTGCAAGCCAGGAAGAGGGCCCTTCCTTGGAACCAACTCATCTGGCACCCTCATCTTCCAGTCTCCAGAACTGTAAGAAATTAAAGTTTGTTATTTAAGCCCCTCGTCTATGGTATTTTGTTATAGAAGCCCAAGCTGATTAATACAGAAGGAAAGATGTCGTTAATTTTTCCCCACAACCAGAAAATCAAAAACATGCCTTAATGAGCAGAGAATGCCTCCTTTCTTGAATAGTCCTGTCCTACTCTTGAGAGATGGCCAAATGAGCATAAAATTGATAATGGTTTTATCTGATTTTGAAAGAGAAATGTATCAAATCCCACTTTATTTTAAGTTAAGTAACAACTTTCACAGGGGGAAAAAATTCACCTCCCAATGGAGAGCCATAATTTGTACAGTAGTCAGTTGGGGAATGCATTTTGTTGCACAATTCAAACCTGTAGCCAGATTTGAGTAAAAAATCTACTTCAATGATTTTGTAAGAAACTGCCTTGAAATGGGAAGTCTTAGTTCTCTCCTGAAATACATTTCTGCAAATGGTTCACAAGTCTAAAGACAGATGTTATCACCAGTTCTTGAAATTATAGTTTCCCCAGGGAAATGGGCAGTGCCCCAAGAGAGATAAAATGTAGACAGAGGATGAATAAATTCTGAAATGTTCTAGTAATTTCTGCGGGAATGGCTCTCCCTCCTTGCCAGCTCTACTCTGAGCAAGCTGCTGCACAGCCCTTGGAACCTTAGAAGGACCTCTGAGGGGTAATAGCAAGGGCACCGGCTGAGGTTCAGGAGATCTGGGTTCAAATTCATTCACTTGACAGCCATTCATTGAGGACCTATTACGCATTACAGTAAAGTAGTAAGGAACCGAGTCTAGAGCCAGATTGTGATATCAAGTCCTGCTGTGCCCTTTACCAGGGCCATGTGGCCTTTGGCAAGTCAGTCCATCTTCCCTTGCCTCAGTTTCCCAAGATCGATGGGTAGGACAGAGACCAGCACCTGCACATGTGCTTGTGGTTATCATTACTGCTGCCTGGCCCAGGGTCTATCCCCGGTACTGGCATTGATGACCCCTTTTCTGATATTTTGTAGCTCTGTGACCTGCTACAAAACATTTAACTTGCATGTGCTTCCGTTTCCTCGTCCACAAAATGGAGATGATAGTGCTGGCCTCACAGGATTATAGGAGGATTAAGTGAAATAAAATATGCAAAGTGTGTGGTATAAAATGGTTGCACAGGGAATGTTTTTCTTATTAATAATGGTTAATTTCCTTTTTTTAAAAACTTCCATCTTCTCCCCACATCCCTTTATTACGCCACATGAAGAGTCCATGTCAGCCATTGGCCAAGACAAACCCTGACGATGCGCCTGGGGGAGAGGAAGTTGTGTCCTCTCCACACGGACTTTCTCTCCTCCACCACCTGGGCCAGGGTCTTGGACACACAGCACATTGTGGAAGTCAGAGTAGTGGGTCTAAATCAGAGGTTGGCAAAATTTCTGTAAAAGAGCAGATAGTAAATACTTTTGGCTTTGTGGGTCATACGGTCTGTCACAACCCCTCAACTCTGCTGATGTGGTGTGAAAGCAGCCTTAGGCAATCCACAAATGAATGAACATGGCTGTGTTCTAATAAAACTTTATTTACCAAACAGGCAGTGGGCCAGATTTGGCCTGTGGGCTGTACTTTGCTGGCCCCGACCCAGATTCATCCATTCAACACATATACTGTGTGCCGCATAGGGAACAGGTGCCACTCTGGGTGCTGCGGATACCACTGTAAACAAAATAAAGTCCTCACCATAATGGAGCTCACATTGTGTCATAAAGATATTTGTAATTGTCTATTTTGCACACCAAAGAGACCAAGTAAAGGCAGTTTTTCAAAAAGAAAGTAATCATTTGGGTGAAGTGCTGCTAAAGACCGAGGAAGCCAAGGACTGAGAATTGCCCATTGGATTTGGCAACAAAGGAGTCACTGGTGACCTTGATGAGGGCAGTTTCAGTATGACAGTGGGGACAGAAGCCTGACTCGAGGGAGTTTGAGAGTGACAAGGAGGCGAGGAAGTGGAACAGCGAGGGCAGACAGGAGTGTGGCTGGGAAGGGAAGCATGGCAGAGAGGAGGTAGCTGGAGAGGGGTTCAGGCTCAAGGCAGGAGGTTGCTGTGTTGTTGTCATTTTAAGATGGAGAGATTAGAGCTCATCTGCATAGAGAATAATCCAGAAGACAGGTACAATTGGATGTCATGATGTAGGAGAGAGAGAAGTGGGGGTCCCAGAGCCCTGGTGAGGTGCTCCCTCTGTAAGGAGCAGGTCCGGGTCATCCCTGGGAACAGGAAGAAAGGCAGAGCCCAGGGGCACAGATTCAGTTCAGGGAGAATGAATCAATTCTCTTCCAGTTGCTTCTATTTTCTCACTAAAATCAGAAGCAATATAATCAGGTAGGAATAAGAAAGGGAAGAATTTCTGAGGAGAGCTGAGAACATTCAAAACGGCCATTTCAGAGGGTAAGAAATTTTCCCAGTGGGACTGTTGTTCAGCTTCTGGTCAGCCTACAGAATGGGCCTTTCAGATTGGATGTCGACTTCTGGTGGGATCAGCTGAGTCCAAAAAGATGGCCTTAGAGTCACGAATCACAGCCTGTTCTCTCTGCATAACTGTCTAGTTCCCCTTAGCCAGTAGGGGCTGTATGCTGAGTAGGGTAGTTTTTCTAGAATGATCTACAGCATCAACCCCTAGAAGGGGGCTGAGGGAGGTAATACCAGTCTGAGGTTAGGCCTGGGAAGATCCACTTGGCATCAGGATGACCTTGATTTTTTACATGGCAATGAAGTCCAGAAGTTGTATAATATTCACAGTGTCCGAGACACAGTGCTGCCAGATCCTGCTCTATTTTTAAAAGTTCTTGTACATGACTATGGACGCTGTATCTGTGTTGCAAAGCAACTTCAATTTTGCATTACCACCTATTCAGTTGTTGGTGTGTCAGGCACACGCTGATAGATCTTGAAATATATTATATCCAGTTATCCTTAAAACAATCCAGTGGTCTCTTGTTCATTCCATTTTACAAGTGAAGCATCCGAAGTTGTGAAATGTGATGGGATATGTTCAAGGTCACATAGCAGAACATATCACTAGATATGTCAGACCTCAAAGTCCATATTTTCAACCATTAGAGTAGACTGACAATATCTCTTATTCAGTTAGAGATTGAGTTTGACTGCAAGTAACAGAAACTCCCAAAATACTGACTTATACAAATTAGGGGCTTTGTTTTTCCTGTGTAAAGAACTCCAGTGGTAAGCCATTCAGGACTGGTGTGGCAGCTGCACAACACCATCTAGAACTGACTTTTCTTCTAGCTATCTGCTTACCTACCCTTAGTCTGTGCCTTCATGCTCTTGGCCACCTCATGACTACAAAATGGCAACTCTACCTCCAGCATTGCATCAGCATTCCAGGCAGAAGAAAGGCAAGGACAGATGACAAAAGGTGCATGCCAATTTACTCTCCCCACCCTAACTTTTCTTTTTCTGTCCTCTTTTAAAGAACTTTCCTGGAAGCCCCACCCTGAAATATCTGCTTGTGTCTCATGGCCAGAACTGCCACAGAGTCACCCCTGGCTACAAGGGAACTGAGAAATGTAGCATCTTAGCTGAGTGTATTGCCACCCTAAAGAAAATTGATGTTCTGCCTCATCTCCCATTGTTTTCCTAGCAACTCCTTTGCCAGCATCGCTGAGGCATTATGTGTTCTTTAAGATTAGAAGAACCACATGGTTAATATTACTGGAATGGTCTATGAGTGTGCAGTGTGGTTGTGTCACAGAGAAGCTTCTAAACATCATCTTAAGGTAAATACCAAACTTCTTCAGAACAACCAGTTCACCCCACAAGGAGCCATATCCAAGGCCTTCATCCACCAGGACAGTCCAACTATGGAAATTTATCTTTTGCTGTCTCAAGACATTCCCCAAGGATCTGGAATTTCACAAAGGGGGCCAGGCACAATTCCATCCAGCATTCGTTGCACTCCTACACTTGGGAGCAAGAAAGACCCCTCTTTACTGCGGACAAGAGATGAAGGAACTGCTTCTAATGACACCAGATGCTCTGAAATCATCATGCACATGTGTCCGGGGGCTAACCCCAATGTGCTGGTAGTAGGGCTCAATGGTAAGAAGAGACCATGGGGACATCAAGGGCAACCAGATCTGACACTTTACCTGGGGATGGGGCTCTAGGCTGCTTTTTATTAGGATACTAATTCAAATGTCCAAATGGTGATTATTCATCAAGGGGCGTTCTGGCCTTGCCTAGTTCCATTTATTTAAATAGATTTTTTTCTAGAGCAATTTTGGGCTTACAGAAAAATTGACCAGAAAGTCAATATACCCCCTCAGGCCCCCACCCCTGCCAGTTTCCCCGATTATTAACATCTTGCCTTGGTGTGGTATATTTGTCACCACTGATGAGCCAATATTGATATATTATCATTAACTAAACTTCATAGTTACATTAGGGTTCACTCTTTGTGTTGCACATCCTGTACGTTTTGACAAATGTATAAGGACACATATCCACCATTACTGTATCATACAGAGTAGTTTCACTGCCTCTAAAAATCCTCTGCGCTTCACCTATTCATCCCTCCCTCCCCACAGCCCCTGGCAACCACTGATCTTTTTATTTTCTCCACAGTTTTGCCTTTTCCAGAATGTCATATAAGCGGAATCTTAAAGTATGTAGCCTTTTCAGACTGGCTTCTTTGACTTAGCAATATGCATTTATGGTTCTTCCATGTCTTTTCATGGCTTCATAGCTCAATTCTTTTTAGCACTGAATAATATTCCATTGTCTGGACACACCACAGTTTGTCCACTCACGTACTGGAGGACATCTTGGTTGCTTCCAAGTTTGGGCAATTATGAATAAAGCTGCTATAAACATGAACATAAGCTTTCAACTCCTTTGGGTAAATACCAGTGAGCGTGATTGCTAGATCAGATGGTAAGAGTATGTTTAGTTTTGTAAGAAACTGCCAAACTGTCTTCCAAAGTGACTGTACTATTTTGCATCCCCACTGGCAATGAATGAGAGTTCCAGTTGCTCCACATCATCCTAAGCATTTGGTGTTGACAGTGTTTTGGATTTTAGCCACTTTAATATTTTTTAATTCATTCATTCAACAAATATTTACTGCACGCCTACTCGATGTCATACAGAAGAGAAAGTCATTCTCTAACTTAAGGTGCTTAGAGTTCAGAATGTCTTTAGGTTTCCAATGGAAAGTAGTGGGAAATCTTGCATCCTTTGGATCAATGGTGCCTACGCTTTAGTTGGCATCCTAATCACCTGGAATGCTGACTAGAACATAGATTGCAGCGGGCGAGGAAGAAGGGCGAGGCTCAGCTCCAGAATTTCTAATTCAGTAGGTCTGGGATGGGACCAAAGAACTTGTGTTTCTAACAAGTTCCCAAGTGACACTGCCGCTGCTGGTCCGGGGACCACACCTTGAGAATGACTGGTCTGGATGCTTCTTGGGTAAAAGAAAAACACCAAATTGTGCAGCTGTGCCCTCCCTCAGATATCAGAAAAACACCAATACATGAGTCCATGCCAGGGCCACAGCCTCTGTATTAAGGTCTATCTCGGGGCTTCTGGGATGCACCTAACCCAACGTGTTAGGAAAGTTCATGACATCTGTGCTTTGCCTGATCCATAAAGAAGGTCTCAACCCTCTCTAAGGCAGCTCAGTTTAAATCCTGTTTTCCTTCCAGAACAGAAAACTATTTACAAATCATGTTGTCACCCTCTAGGGGAGCAGCTCTGCGGTTGGGAACCCTAGCATGAGGACCCCTTCCGGAATGTCAAGCAGGTGTTGATGTCAGAGGCTATGCTAATGCATTTTGATGAGCACAAATCATGAGGGTTGTTTTGGTTTTTTGTTTTTGTAGCAGGTGCCACAACTCCTGGCGCTAGAGTTTGTGCTGAGCCACCAAATGCTAAGTGAACCCAAGGTCCTGATCATTTACAGTTTACTTCCCAAGAGAAATGTCATCTGCAAGCAGACCTGACTTTGACCCCTGGAGTCAGCCCGTTCCACAGCCATTTCCTTGACTCTGCCTTTACAAACTGTATTAATTATAGGCTCTTCTCCAGCCCTGTCCTAGGAGTCAGCTGATACTCCAAAGACAGGTTTGTCCCAAGAAGCTAACTGTTGTTGCTGTTTTGCTCACCAGGATTTGCAGGGCCTGACTGTGCTGGACATTCTACATGCCTTCTCTTTAATCTTCCCAAGGGCCTCTAGAGGTGGTTCCTAACAGCATCACCACCCCTAATTTTAAAATGAAGAAACTGAGGTTCAGTGCAGTGGAGACACTTGTGCCAGGTCACACGGCTAATAAGTGGCAGAGCTAGAATTCAAACTCAGGTCCGCCTGATATGACAGACTCTGGAAGGGCAGCTCTGAGCAGAGGTGCTAAGATATGGACCTTGAGAATAGTAGATAAAGGCTAGAATCAAGAACGAATACTTCTATGATATATATCCCCAGCTGAAGTTTCTTTCCACCTTCAAACTACCAAGGAGCTCTATTCATACATCATAGGCAGAGTTCTTCTTGGACCATGAGTAATGAAGTTACTTACACTCCATTCTCTTGTCTGCCCCAGAGTCCTGCTCAAGGTCAGAGCTGAAAAAATATGTATGTTTAGGAAATGAATAGGTAGATTAAAAGTGGCCAGACTGAACACATTTAGCACCCAGATCTTGGTTTCTAAAACTATTCTTCAGTAATGGTTTATCCAGGGCTCCTTGGAAAGATGGCTGATTCTAAGACGAGAGCAGGAAATACACAAGATGAGCCCGGAGCATTGTGTAGTGCCAGAAAGTAATGAAGTGCTAACCAAATAAACAAAAAACCACAGCAATGGGAATATATCAAAGGGACAAAGGAGCCAACTGAAAGCTCCCACTGACAAATGCTGGAACAATTTGAGCCAAAAAAATAAATAAAGTATTATTGAATTATAACCCAAAATATAAAATGAATATTCATGAGTCCATATGAATATAAATAAAGGATTGAAAAAATAAATAAATGGGGGACTAGACAAATGTCCAGTGCAGAGGAATTCCAAACAATTTATGTAGACATTCTAACCTCAAGAAGGTGGAGCACATATAACCGACAATGACTTCCTTCTGAAGGTGCAGTGTAGAAGGAGGGGTGGGGGAAGAGTAGCTTTACTGTAGAGAAATCTGACCTACACTGCCTCAGCCAGGTGGTCAAGATCAACATCAACTGTGGTAAATCATATAGGCAGTACATGTCCTTGACATGATTTGCAGAAAATGACACTTGAACTCTGTGGTCTTTCCATAACTCCATAACCTCAGTCTAATCATGGGAAAAATGTCAGACACATCCCAGTTTTACATTCTACAAAATAGCTGACCAGTACTCCTCAGAACTGTCAAGGTCATCAAAAAACAAGAAAGTCTAAGAAACTGTCACAGCCACGAGGAGCCTAAGGAGACATGGTCATTGAGTACAATGTGGTAGACTGGATGGGGTCCCTGGACAGGAAAGAAAAAATACATAAAAGGACATTAGGAAAACCTGAAGAAAATGTGAATAAAGTATGGGCTTTAGCTAATAATAATGTATCAGTATTGGTTCATTAATTGTGACAAAGGTACCATACTAATATAAGATGTTAATAAGGAAGTAAAGTGGGTGTGAGGTATAGGGGAACTCTCTGTACTGTCCTTGCAATTTTTCTGTACATCTAAAACTGCTTTTAAGTTTAAACATCTATTAAAAAAAAAAAAAAGACTAAATCATGCCACTAAGTAAATGGCATTCCAGATTGGTTACTCTTTCTTTGAGGAGGAGGGAGGCTGTATAGAAAATGAAAAACAAAGCTATTTACAGTTCTCAACATGAGTTATGGTCCCATAAAAGATGCATTTTATAGATGGATTATTATTCTAATAGTAATTACTATATTTTATTGCCTATATCAGGTCAATATATCAGCTAAATAGTATAAGTTAGTACAACTCCCCAAAGACAGACTTTTCTTTGGAAAGAACCAATATGGCTTAATAAAGAGTCTCTATCTCAGTTTCATAAGACCATCCTAGAGGAGAATTTCTGAAACGTGTGGTCCCTTTTTTAGTGGCTCTCGAAGGGCTTCTAGTTGCACTTCTAACCCCTAGCAGAGCCACAACACTGCCCCAGGTGACAACAGCAGGTGGATGGTCAAGCACAGCGGTTTCTGATAAAGGTCAGCCTATGACTTATCTGTGTTTTAAAGGTCATGGATCATCACCCTCAAGTACCAAAATGGTTCAGATGAAAAGATGCCCTAAACTAGACGGTCAAGGTGACGGGCTGGAGTTCCTGTAGTTCAGTGAATCCCATGTCTGACAGTAGTAGTGAGTCCTGCCACACTCCTGATGGAGCAATGTGCCAGTCAAATCCACCCCTTCTCCTTTCCATGTGCTGACCACAGAGGGGCTGACCCATGCAGATTGTGTTTTTCAGGCTCCCAGGTAAGTTTGGCTAAGCGGGGCATTGGCAGGAGATTGGAGAGTGGAAAGAAGGGAGAAGCCTGGGTATCTCTCCCCTTCTTTCTCTGCCTCACCTCCCACCAGACATGCCCACCATGGGTGCTGAGTGACCCAGCTCCTGGCTCTGGTAACGCCTCTCCTCCTTTTGACCCCCAAGCCTAGAGACATATGTATTGGCTTCCTGCTGTTGCTGACTTCTGGGTTCCTTCACTGTCCTTTGTTTGACTTCGCAGAGCTTTCATCATCTGCTTAAACAATTCCCTGTATTCAATATCCTCTGTTTAAAATACTTAGAGTAAATTTTTATTTCCTGGTTAAACTCTGCAATGTCTTAAGACCTGATTTTTTTCGTTCCCATCTAGACCAAGAAAAGGAAATACATACATGCACACATGCACTCTCACACACACACATTTTGAAAACATTTTGCATCTGTCTTCCTAATTTTATATCATAACAGTTAGTGTTTCTTAGAAACATGGAAGCTGAACAAGGTGGATCTCTAACATTATGATTGAGCCAGGAAGTTGTAAGAGGATTTGAGAGAATGATCTGGAAGCATGGCTGGACTTTATATGACCTCCTGGCCTAACAACCTCAGCAAAATCATTAAATGTATCTACTCTAAAACTAACAAAATTTTTGACTACACACTTTTAAGACTCTCCATGGTCACAAAATGAAGGAAGCAACATTTTTCTTTCTTCATGATGATGTCTCATGGGGTCATCCTTGTGTTTCTGGGTTTATCAGACAAACTAAAAAGAGAGCTTCTTTAACGGATAAAAGATTCCATTGTTCATAAGAAGAAAGATATTGTGACTTTGGTTTAATACTGGCATCTTCACTTGTTCTTATTGACTTTATGTGGTCCCTAGATGAAGCAGTTTGGGGATTTTAGAGAGCTGTTTTATAATAATTAAGGACTATTTGGTTAAAGTTTCATTTGTTACTTGGGGGGTGGGTCATTTCTTTCACCATGTCCAATGCAATAGGTTTTGACTATGTCAACCAGATAACCATAAAGTTTAAAACTAAAATGTTCACTTTGTCCTAAAATAAGAAATTTAGATCCACCCACATTCGTCAGAAAATGTTCAACGCTCTATTCAACTCTTGCTACGAAGATCTGATGTCAGTGTCCTTTAAGCAACAAACATCATTCTAGATTTTGTGTATAGTGTAAATTCTAAAAAGCACATTCTTTGAGGACCAGGAAACTCAGACACTCTTAGGTGATAATGTGTACACGAATGAGTGTGTGAATACACAAGTCCTTATGTATTCTGTAGTGTAAGATGATGAACAGTAAGTTTCACTGAATTGCTTTCTTATCACTCCAAAACTGTTTGGCATCAGAGAAATGAGAAATTCGACAAAATGGTTTTATTGTTTTTCTTTTGCTTTTATAAACATGTTGCAATCATTTAATTGAAGGACAAATTCTTCCCCAGAAGATAAACAGAAACAAGTCCTTAGAAATACTGTTCTTGGGCAGATAACAACCCATAACTGCAAAAGGACAAGATCCACATATCAATCAGCAAAGGCAAAGGCTTGAAGTAGTCCCTTCCTTTTGTGGCTCTAACTTTTCCCACAACAGACACACAATTAAATGAGTTCACATGAATGTTAGCAAAGGAAACCAATCTTATTCCCCACCACAGTTTGCTGTGATGGCTTAAAAATGTATGAAGGGTTTTTACATCTAAGGGCTCACAAACTTTGGGGTATATCAGGATTTCCTGGGAGCTTGGCTCTCACTCCTACGTATTTGGTAGGTGGTTAGGAGCCCAGAAATCTGCAGTGGAAATAGGTCCTCTGATTCTGACGTTGGGGGTGGGGCAGTCTCCAGACCATGCATTGAGAAATGCTGGGTGAGGCACCACTCAGGTGCCCCGACCCTGGAATATAACATATTTTTACCTTAAAGCAAATTTCATTTTTACTTTGACAGGTGCCACCAGTTGTACAGTAGTTGGATGGATTAAGTGCTTGAGAGCAGGCATCTGAGGGCAGGGACAAAATGTTTCTCACTTGGTCTATGCACATAAGGCCCTCGACGCCTTTGCTTATGTGAAACGCTTGGGGGGACACCTGAAGCATCTCTTGCACTTTCCTTCCATGTGCTCTTTTCCAAGGAAGCAAAGGTCATTTGAAGAGCAAATCACTGTCCTGCCTTAGCCAGGGTCCCCGGTGATCCAGCGAATGTTTTTCAGAGGCTGGCACTGTGTTCAGGGCCCAGAGGGACCTTTTTTACTTGGTGCCCTGGACAAGGTTTGACAGTCTGGGCCAAATCTGGAATGGGTTTCTGAAAGCCAATATTGGAGCACTTGTGATTGAGATCTGCCAAATAATGTGTCAGGAATGTCCAGTTCCTTCCCCATGCAGAGTGGCAGTGTTTACTGAAAAAGCATAGCTCTGAAAAATGAGACATTCTGTGCATTATCCATATTCATTAAAACTGGAATAAAACCCCAGGAAATACGGATGCCTCCTGTCATCAACATTTCACCTTCTTCCTGTGGTTATTTAATATATATGTCATGGAAGCCATTCTACAAGGACATGTCACATGGCAGCATCTGCAGGCCATTGTCCCCTTTCTTTTTGTCCAGCCTGATGCAAGGCAGTAAGAGGGGAGGTGGTGTGGGGGTGGCAAGTTAGACAAAACCTTTAAAAACAAGACTCTGGCTCAGATTTCCACTACACAGATTACCAAGCGGATAGGCATTTTATTTTGCTAAATGAAAGGGCTAGTTTGTATCTTCCCTGGATCATTTTCTAACCTAACTGCAGTGAAAACATTCTCAGAAAGAAAGACTTTCTTGTTTCTTTGCCCTTTATATTGCCAATGGTCATCCCACTTGTAGAATTTGGGCAGTGATCTGCTGCTTCTGCTTGGAGCCAGGCCAGCTAGCAAACTCCTCTATGAGTTGACCAACCCCAGTGTTTCTTCAGATCATAGTCAGCTTAGAAGCCCTCAGTGACATCATGTTGAAAGACCATATTCCAAGCCCATCTTTGGTGGATGGAAATGGTTCATCTCACTGGCTCCCCTAGGCAGGGAACCACGTCTAATCCAAAATGTCTGCATTCTGTAGACTGGTCTTTTAGTTTGTTTTGGGTTTTGTCTTTTTCTGTCAAGCATCTATCAGAAATTTTCCTCTGGAATTAAGCCATAAAAAGATGCCTCCCTAAGAACTGTAGGAAATCCCTGTGTAATTTTAATGTGTCAACTTGACTGTGCTAAGGGATGCCCAGAGAGCTGGTAAAACATTATTTCTGGGTGTGTTTATGAGGGTGTTTCCAGAAGAGGTTAGCATCTGAATTGGCAGACTGAGTAAAGAAGACAGCCCTCACCAATGTGAGCCTCAATGTGGTGGGCCTCATCCATCTATTAAGGGCCTGAATAGAAAAAATGGTGGAGGAAGGGTGAATTTCTTCTCTCTTCTTGAAGTGGGGCATTCATCTTCTCCTGCCCTTGGACATTGGAGCTCCTGATTCTTGAGGCTTCAGACTCTGGAACTTACACAAGCACCCTCCCCCATCCCCTCTCTCAGACCTTCGGACACAGACTAAATTTCACCACTAGGTTTCCCAGGTCTCCAGCTTGCAGATGATAGATCATACTGTGGGACTTCTCAGCCTCCGTAATCGTGTGAGCAATACCCACATATATATATTAATTCTATTTCTCTGAACACCCCTGACTAACACACCCTGCAACTGGTCCATGGTAAGATCTCTACAACCAAACCCCATGGTTTGCTTCTCTTAAAATAAAGGCAAGAGGGTGGGGCTTGGCCAGGGTCTGACTCTCCTGAGCTAATTCTCCCCTTTTCCTCTCTTGCCTCCTCCTCCTGGCAGCAGCTGTGTGGCAGAAACAGACTAACACTGGAAAGCGTTTGGATCCCAGTTGTCCTTCTACCCTGTTGGCAAGTTTCTGAGCTGTTCTGAACCTCCTTTCCTCAAATGATAAAACAGGCATGGAGAATACTTCAAAGGATTTGGGGGTGAATTCAGTGAGATGAGGAACATAAAAGGGACAAAAAGGAATGGTTCCCTTTTTGTTTTCTGTTTTTCTTTGAGAAAGGGAAAGAGTCAGGGATAGGAGAGTCAGTGTAGTTGTTCAATCGGTACTTGAAAATCTCTCCATTTGTGAAATTTTAGGGTGTTCTCATTCTAGTCCACAACTGTAGTGATGCTTCAGTCATTTCTCTGCAGAGATCTATCTCTCTCAAGCTGAGGGCACGTTGCACGGTCCGGGGTGCAGCCTTCCATGCAGCCGCCTTCATGACAATGGTGATGAAACCATTTCCTACATAGAGAAACACAGCAACGTTTCTCACTAAGGTGGTCTAACTCAGGGGAACATTCTTTGTATGTAAATACAAAGGCCCTTGATGGGTTGGATGAGGCCCACCCACATTGGTGAGAAATGTCTTCTTTACTCAATCTACCAATTCAAATGCTAATCTTTTCTAGAAACACCCTCATAAACATACCCAGAAATAATGTTTTACCAGCTCTCTGGGCATCCCTTAGCACAGTCAAGTTGACAAGAACATTTTGAATGTAAATAAAAAGCAATCTATAAAATAGCCATTTTAAGGTTTCATAAAAGGGACTTGAAAGGGTCTGTGTTGCCCCTGAAATAGTGTGGATGTTTGTATGTACTAGGTATATGATAAAGTTTCCAAAGAGAGGCTCTGTAGATGTGCTGTTCAATAAATATGTAATGTGAGCCACATATTTAATTTAAAATTCTCTGGTACCCACATTTAAAAATTGATAAAATTAGTTTAAATAATATATTTGATTTAGCCCAATATATCCAAAATGTTATCATTTGAGAATATAATCAACATAAGAGATTGTTAGTGAGATATTTCACCTTCTTTTCTAGTATTAAATTCACAATCTAGTGGGTATTTTCCACCGGCAGCACATCTCAGATCTAACTAGGCCTGTTTCAGCTACATGTGGCTTGTGGCTGCTGTAATGGACAGTGTATCTTTATATCTTTTTCAGATTTTCACATCCCATTGATAACAAGTGGTGTCATAACATTACAGCGAACAGTGAGGGAGAGCATTGAAAACTCCCAAACCAAGTTCCCAGTAGTACCAATTACAATTCAAAACTCCTCATGAGCTCACAAAAGGCTTTTGGGTAAATTACCTCACTGAGTCTTCATAAAAACCCTTGAAATGGATAAGGCAGATGTCATTTCCTCATGTTATAGCTGAGAAAATTAAGGCTTTAAAAATTAAATAATTGGCCTTAAGTCAAACAGCTGGAAGTTGGTGGGTTAGGAACTTCCACTGGGCCTTCGGATTTCAAATTGTTGGTTCTAGCTAGGAAAGAGGTGGTTGCCTCCTGCTGTCACCACGATTCTGTGGAATTGGCTCTTGTTTACCTCCTCCACCAGATAATATGACCTAGGAGAGCAAATGATATCCATCTCGCCCATTGCTGTATCCCCAGCACCTGATGCAGTGCCTGGCATGAAGCAGGCATGTAATTCCCCCTTGATGAATTAAATTCAGTCGAATGAAAAGAACGGGACACAACAGAAGCCTTCATAATCATTGCCTAAACCACTCCATCTCTGGGACCTTTTGGTAAAGCCCAAATCACATACACTGAGGTTGCTTTTGTCTATCATTTGGTGCTCTCTCCTTTCCCAACACACACATAAAAAGTATCTGAGGATCTTTTTCTGAGCAAATAACCTTTCCCATAGTTCTGTTTTAATGCTCACTTTGCACTTTTTAGTGGAAATTTATATCTCTGGTGGAAAATAGACCTTGAAAGTAGATTCAGTCAATGCAATTTGTATGCCAAGCTCTGCCCCTCCTTCCACCCCCTAAGGCCACCTGGAAGGGCCCGTGGACCACCCCGCAAGGCTGTGAAGCTACAATATTAGTACAAGGGAAACATCACATTGCATCTCTACCTTGCCAGCTATGTTGTGTTGAATCATGCAGGCCCGGGAAAGCAGGGAAGTCCAACTAAAGAGGTCAAGAGATGGCTTGAGGCTCGGTGGAGACAAAGCCCTGTTTCCAGCTGCCCCGGCATGATCTCCTGCTAGCCCCTGGCTCACTTCCACTCCCCTGTCAGCATCAGCCTCCTCTGATGAAGTC
This sequence comes from Daubentonia madagascariensis, assembly GCA_023783475.1. Classification (NCBI taxonomy): domain Eukaryota; kingdom Metazoa; phylum Chordata; class Mammalia; order Primates; family Daubentoniidae; genus Daubentonia; species Daubentonia madagascariensis. The sequence goes on along the minus strand of JAKFHU010001482.1, from coordinate 2,407,765 downwards.
TCTGACCTCCCTGTGTGGTATCCCTGGCATCCCATGTCTGGGTTACTTTGCCAGGGGTTAGTGGAGACCTGAGCCACGTGCTGAGAGCTGCTATCTTCCTGGAGGTGTTAGGATATTGGGGCAAGGCAGAGGTCTAGGACCAGCACACTCTGCCTATGCCCTCATCTGCTGCTTCTTGCCAGATTGCCACTGGGGAAAAACTTATTCTGAAGGTTTTGTGAGCTCCTCACATCTGACTGGCAAACACTGCACAGCTCAGGGCCCCGACAAATGCAAACTAGAGTCTGACTGAGTCCCGCACTATTTCTGCCAAATGTGTATTGTTTTCATACGTTTCTTCATGAATTAGTTTTTCTGGAGAACACTGAAAATTGCTATCCACATTTTAGTTGGGGGAAAAAAGTTTTGTTAAATGAACCAACTGAGCTAAGTGCAGTGCAAAACTCAAGATTCATTCAATAGTAAGAGAATTCTAATTGTCAAATGCTATGAAGATATTAATGCTATGAGGGCATTGGGGTGGGAAAGACCACATAGAAGGGTGGTCCTCCTTTTAAAAGAGGTGACATTGAGGCTGTGAGACGAATGACAAGCAGCCAGCCACGTGGAGATCCGGGGAAGAGTGTGTTGGCAGAAGGAACAGCACTTGGCAAGAGTGAGCTTGGTACACTGGGAAAGGCCAACATGGCCGGAGCAGGGTGAGCAAGGGGCAGTGAGGGATGACATTGGGGGACCTTCAGGGCCACATAGGCCATGAGGACGAGTATGAATTTTACTCTAAGCATCAAGTGAAGCCATTGGAGGGCTCCAAGCAGAGAATAGAAAACCTTAGACTTTCAAGATTCACCCTGTCTACTGCTGGGGACAGGTGTTAGAAGGAGCTGGAAGGAAAGCAGGGAGTCATGGAGGCTGCCCTGAAGGAGATCTCAGTCCAGAAGGAGCAAAATACCTAGCACGCAGGTCAGGGTGAGTTAAGTATTACAACAGAGCTTTAACCTAAAGGCCAAGACAGCAGCCAATTGAGAAAAAATCATTTCAGCTGAGGAGACAGAAGGATACTCCATAGGGTTGCGGCTTAGGGTAGAACCATCTTGGAGCTAGTGTGCAATTGACTGGAGTTTCTCAGCCACTGCAGAAAGTTGTTCTGATGCCAAATAACCATTCCCAGTCTGCCCATCCCCACAGAGGACACATTTAATGTCTTCTAGAGCTTTATACCCCCGCCACAGGGTATGGAGCCAAGCTTTCAATAGCGATACATGAGCTTCCATGGGGGTAACAGCAGCACAAAGACATCTGATTGCTTTGACTTGAGGAGTTCTGAAGACACTGAAAGCCACAGAGAGAAAGGCCTTATTTCCTGGGTAGATACTAAGAAACATGTTCCTGGGTGGAGCCCACCTTGGAAAATTTGTGAAGCTTTCTCGGTTTGCAGGGATAAGAGCAGTTCAGAACTGCAGAGGATCTCACACATCATCCAGTCTAGCATCTCTGACTCCAAGTGTGGTCCTGGGATAGCACCACGTGTTGGAAATGTAATCTCAAGCCTGGCCAGATCTCATGAGCCAGAACATGCATTTTCACAAGGTCTCCAAGTGATATGCATGCATATCACAGTTTAGGAAACACCCCTCTCAAGGTTCTCACCTTCAATGAGTGACAGATCCACCAGCGGAGTTTTTAATAACACTATACAGATACCTGGGCCCCATTCCAGGGATTCAGTTTTAATTGATCTGGTGCGAGCCCAGGCAGTGTTTATGTTATTGTTTTATTTTTGAAAGTCCCTGGCCATGCAGGGACCTTAATCAGAGAATCTCTGATGCAACCCAAAGTCTTTATTTTACAGATGTGAAGCTCCAGATCAATGGATTGAAAAGATTTTATAACTTATTAAAATGCAGGGATCATGTTAAAAAGTATATTCTGGAATGGGCCTGAGATTCTGCATTTCTAACAAGCTCTCAGGTGAGGCCAACACTGGACCTCGGACCATACTTGGAATAGCAGGTATAATGGTTAATTTTATGTGTTGACTTGGCTGGGCCAAGGGGTGCCCAGATATTTGGTAAAACACTATTCTGGATGTGAGGGTGGTTTTGCATGAAATTAACATTTAGACCCATGGACTCCCAGTAAAGCAGATTGCCCTCTGTTATGTGCACGGGCCTCATCCAATCAGCTAAAGGCCTGAATAGAACAAAAAGATTGACCTTCCCTGAGCAAGAGAGAATTCTCCAGCAGACCACCTTCGAACTCCATCTGCAACATTGGCTCTTCCTGATTCTACAGCACACTGCCTTTGAACTTAAACTAAAGCATTGCTTCTCCTGGGTCTCCAGGCTGCTGGCTCACCCTGCAAATTTGAGACTTGCCAGCTTCCATGATCACATAAGCCAATTCCTTATAATAAATCTCTTTCTCTATATATACACATTCTATTTGTTCTGTTTCTCTGGAGAATCCTGACTAATACAACAGGGTTGCAAAGTGCTGTGCTGAGGTTCCAATTCCTGCTGAGATGGAGAATTCACACAAATCATTACATGTCTTCCCCAGAGTCAACCCAATTGAGGCAAAAAACCCAAAATTCAGGAACTAAAGAAGAAAACTATGAGAACCCTGGAAGAGCAACTGCTGCACGTGTGTGGTGGCAGTAGTGGTAGGGGTTGCAGCCTGGGATGTGGGCAGCTGGTGCTGCTCTAGGAGGGTAGAGTAGAAGAAGCAACTTGAATTCTACTCTTCTCCCCCACCGTTGCCTTAAGACAACCAATATCTTCCCTTTCCCTGTAGAAATTAGCAGTAATGGCCCAGGCTGCTGGTGCAAGAGTAAAGTAGAGGCAACCCAGAAGCCCTGTTCCAGTAAAACATTGCAGAACACTAGTGAAGACTGCATAGCATCTGCATTCCCTGCCCTCCCAATCCCAGGCTTGGTGGGTCACAAACTGTGCATGCCTCTTCCTGTGCTGCCTCCTCCTAAGAACCTGAAAGGGAAGCTCTGGACTCAAGAGTTGCTTATGGGTGATACCAAACAGGGGCATCCTGTTTGGAGTTCTCCCCCAGGCTTGCCCCTTTTCTCTCTTTGTTTATCCAAACATAGCAATATAAAACAAAAATAGGGAGAAATATAAGGCACGGAAATTATATGATGGGAATAAAGAGCACAGTGAATGGGCTTTGCGGTTGAATGGATACAGCTGAAGAATGAATTAGTAAATTGGAAAATTAAACTGAGGAACTCTCCAGAAAGCAAGCAGAGGAGGATTCAGATATAGAAAATATAAAAAGAAAAGTTAAGAGACTTGGAGAATGGAAGTAGAAGAACCATCTTCCAGACAGTAGGAGTGACAGAATAGGAAAAAAATTAAAAGTGGACAGATGAAAATAGATGAAGAATTCATGGAGATAAATTTCCTAGAATTAAAGATGAATAACTTCAAATTAAAAGGGTGCATGGAATGTCAAAAAGAGAGAGAAGAAAAATCCCATACCTGGACTCATTAGAATTAAATTTAGGCATACCAAACTCAAAGAGAAAATTTTTGAAAACTCTCAGAAAGAGCATATCACCTACAAAGGAAAAAGAATCAAATGGCTATCATACTTTTTAACCACAACACTAAATGCGAAAAGATAATGAAGTGTGAGTTTTAAAGCACCAAAGGAAGTACTTTGAACCTAGAATTCCATTTCTGGCAAGATTGCCATTCAAAAGTGAGAGTGTATAAATAAAAATATTCTCAGGCAGACAAGGCTTGAGGAAGTTTGCCATGCTAAGACCCACATTAAAAACACTTTTTAAAGAAGTGATATTCAAATAAGAAAAACAAATTCTGAAGAAACTATAAGAAATATGTGAAATAAAGGAAATCACATATCTTAGAAGTTTTTCATGTGGATATTAACATGGGAGGTGGGGTGAACTCAAAGGATATGAAGGCATGCTAAAGCTATTTTGCTAAAGAGAAGATAGAGGTATGAAACTTTTCTAAATACAAAAGCAGAAATTTTTAATTTTTTAATTGAAATTAAAACTAAGAGGTAGAAAAAAGTTTAAAAATATTTTAAAAATCAAATAAATATCAATGATGTAGGCAGGGCGCAGTGGCTCATGCCTATAATCTCAGCACTTTGGGAGGCCAAGGTGGGAGAATTGCTTGAGGCCAGGAGTTCCAAACCAGCCCAGGCAACACAGCAAGACCTCATCTCTACAAAAAATAAAAATAAAAATAAATTTAAAAATTAGGTGTCATGATGGGGCACACCTGTAGTCCCGCTACTTGGGAGGCTGAGGCAGGAGGATCCCTTGAGCCCAGGAGTTCAGGGCTACAGTGAGCTAAGATCGTGCCACTGCACTCCAGCTTGGGTGACAAAGTAAGACCCTGTCTCAAAAAAAAAAAAAAAAAGGGGGCCAGGTGCAGTGGCTCACGCCTATAATCCTACTCTGGGAGGCTGAGGCGGGAGGATCGCTTGATGCCAGGAGTTTGAGACCAGCCTGAGCAAGAATGAGACCCCATCTCTACTAAAAATAGAAAAAATTAGCGGGGTGTGGTGGTGCTCGCCTGTATTCCCAGCTACTAAGGAGGCTGAGGCAGGAGGATGGCTTGAGCCCAGGAGGTAGAGGTTGCAGTGAGCTATGATGATGCCACTGTACTCTAGCCAGGGCGACAGAGTGAGACCCTGTCTCAAAAAAAAAAAAAGTGTATATATCAATGGTCTAAATTTGCCAATTAAAAGACAGAAATTGTCAGATTGAAAACAAAATCCACCTGCATACCATTTATAAAAGGTATATCTAAAGTATAAAAACATGAAAATGTTGAAAGTAAAAAAATGAAAAAAGATAGAGACATATATCACTATCAGACAAAATATACTTAAAAGAAAAGGCATAATTAGGGTTAGAAAGGATGACCCAAGAGAGACAAAAGGGTTAACTCTCCAAGAAGACATGACAATGCTAAATATGAATGCATCTACTTAACTAGCCTCAAAATATATAAAATAAAAAATTGGTAGAAATACATGGGGAAATTGACAAATCTACTCTCATAGAGGGAGACTGCAATTATTGATAGGTCTTAATTATTGATAGGTCAGGCAGACAAAACAGTAGCACAAATAACAAGCTTGACCTAATGGCCATAGACAGAATTCTGCATCCAACAATTAGACAATGCACAGTCTTCTCACACATGCATGAAACATTTGTCTTTCTAAATCTTCTAATAATTAACAGAGGTTTTAGCTGGTTTACCAGACACCCAGGTAAAGACTACATTTCCCAGCCTCACTTGCCCCTTGGTTTGGCCAAGTGACTAAGCGCTAGCCAACAGGATGTGAGTGAAGGGGCCGTGTGCAACTTCCGAATCATGCCCTCAACGGGCATCCTACCACACGGTTGTGAGCTGATCTTGGGTCATGTGAAATGGGGCAACGCCCTGGAGATGGCAAAGAAATAAAGCAGTAGGAGCCTGGTTCCCTGACACTAAGTGTTTCCAGACTGCTTATTCTAAGATTGTTTCATGAGAAAGAAAGAAAATTCTATCTTGTTTAAGTCTCTTATTGAAATGGGATGAGTCCCTTTTAGCTTTGCCTCTCTCTAACATGTTAGGTAGAGAGCAAGGGATTCTGAATCTCCTAGGGATGAAAGTGGGTGCCTTGCCTTGGTGATGCCTTGAGCAATTGCCCCACCTGGGAAAAAGGACAAGGGTGGGCCCCAGGTCCCAGTCTTGGTGCTGCCCCACCTTAATCCTGTCCTGAGTGACTGCCACACCTGGGGAAGGAGGGGAGCCCTACTAGTCTACCAATCAGAACTTAGCACACCAACTGCAAAAGAATGCAGAGGATTCTCTAGCCCACAGGCCAACCTAAGTCTAGTTATCATGTCATTAGCTTAAATCTACGTTGTGGTTCACCCCAATGGGCTTTCAGAGAGACTCATGGGAGATCTGCATGTGCAATAAGACTCAGGTCATATAACTCCCAACTGCCCATCAAAGTGGTTCCATGATGACGTCTGAACCACAGGAGGTCCCTATCCAGACACTACAAAACAAGACCCAGACCACAGCCAAGGTCTTTTTTGCTGCAACAAGGGGTCTGGTCAGCATCTGTGGCATATGTATCTTGCTCTGTAAACCTATATCTTGCTCCCCCTCAATAAATTTCACCTTGTGCTTGCCTTACTTTGGTGTGTCTTGTCATTCCTCGGCCAAGAGCACACCAAGAACCAAGAGCACAGAATGAGATTTCCAAACCTGACAAACACAGAGTCTACATGGAATTGCCTACACACCGGACTGACCCCAGAAAGAGAAAGACACGGATAAGCACGTAGGATGGGAAACCAGCATTTGTCTTGCAGCAAAAACCTTAAAATACTGGTGGAGATCTTGAAGGGAGACCTGAATCTTCTGCCAGTCAGTTCTGGGGCGCAGATCAGATAGGCAGCCCCTGGGAAGCAGATGTCCTGCCCACCCTGTGCCGGCAAAAGAGGAGGGGCAGATAAATCAAGAAGAACCAGGGAGAGGAAACACATGCCCCACACTTGTGAGGGGGGCCGTAGCAACTGGCGGTAGCGGCCGTTACCTGGAGGAGGCAGGCTCAGGGTGCCAAAACCCTATTTGTTTCAAGATTGGATAGGACGGAGGAGTGCTCCTTTGTAAAAATAACTAGTTTCTGAAGGCGACAGGAAAACTCGGAGGCCGGTGGCAGGCTTAGGCCACAGGGAAAAAGCATATCCCCTTATCACAAATCCAGAGCAGCAGACACAAGACAGAAGGAAACTGAAGATGGCAAACGACCCAGAGCAAAAAAATATTTCTGTGGCAACCTCTACAGCCAACGCTTAAAGATACCTCCAGAGAAGCCCAGCGTTGTACGAGATCACACGGGAGTACGTGCCAGGAGTTCTAGAAGCACAGAACAACACATGGAGTGGAAAACGGTTGCACCATGGTTTCTTTCGAGGTGTTTCCTCTGCAGGCTGGCATGCCCCACCCGGCACAGGGAGGGGGTGAGGCTAGGGATAAGTGTGCCTGAGGTCCGAGGGTGTGGGCCTGCACAGCAAAGACCCAGCTCTCTACCGCTTCTCTTCTGGAAGCCTCTCCGGCCACCTACAGCTTCTCTGCCTTCTGTCCCTCCCCCGGCATCCAATGCTGCCATGCCCCAACCCCTTCCAGAGTGTTCTTTTGGAGCCCTCCCTGAGCTTCATCTCCCCACACCAGACAGGCATTCCAACCTTGCGGCATGTCTAGGAAAAACAGCCAAGTTAAAGCAGTTCACCCTGGGCCATGGAAGGTCCAGAGCAGCTCCACCTTCCCGGGGCTATTTGCAATTTAAAATAGGACCCCAGGGAATACAAGTCAGTAAGGCCACCTAGGTGAGGCGTCCAAGTCCCCCGTGGAGCTGTAGGATCTACAGCATTTGCACCTCAATCCACATCTAGGTAAACAGAAGGCCAGGAAAGGGGCTGGGTGGGGCTGGGAACATGCAGTTTTCAACTTTTTGTTTAAGGGTTCTGCTGCCTGTCACGGCTGAGAACCAGGGCCCCGAGGTAAGGTCCAAGAGATATTTTGGAGCTCCAAGTTCACCCAATCATTAGGTGTAAAAAATTAAAACAAGAGTAAAAACATACCAAGAAATACATAAAGGATACGGCTTCTTCTTATCCTCCTACCATCTCCCATGTCTTCCTCCCCATCCCTCGGCCCCCCAGGCAGGGAGTCCAGGTTCTCGGTTTGGAAAGGGGAGGGAGGAAGACAGAATGAGGAAGAGGCGCTGCTGATGCCCTGCCAAGCCGTGGGCACCTGCACCTCTCTGCTTCTCCCTCCTCCCCACGGACTGGCAGTAAATGTCTATTTAAAAAGCAGCAGCTATTAATAATGCCCTACTGATTAGGGTCATGTTCAGTCTCTTATTGTCAACCAGAATGGTGTGTGGACAAAGGACTTCTGATTTATTGTAGTCATCGCTGCCTTACTGTTAGTTTTCCAAAAAAAAAGCATTTTTGTTTCACTTTTACTAGTGAAATGCAGACTTTTATTTTCTTGGCAAACCCAAACTCAATATATTTCTTGTACTATTGGTCTCTAGTCTCTAAGTCTTCTAAAACTCAACAAAGTACAGTCCTCCCTATTAAGGGCCTTAATTGGTTTGCTAATGAGTATCCCCTGTTTAAGGACATGCTCCTGAGCAAGCACACCGAAGTCATCAAGCTCAAATGTAATTTTCAATGAGTTACTTCCTGAACGTGGCTGTGGTCCCCATCACATCTCAGATTAATTTGAAATCACAATTCCCATCCAGGCTCTCCACCATCAGCCCTCCCCTGCCTAACAGCCTTCTTGTGCCCCCTTCCCCAGGGGATCCCATCTCATTCTCCCTGCCTGGAACCCTCTCCCACCCTCGGTGCCGTCTGGCAAGCTCTCCTGTGTTGGTTAAGGCTGGCATCAACACCCCCTCTCCTTCTAGGAAGCCTTCTGCATCCTCTCTAGCAGGATTGCGTCTTCTTCCTCTGAGCCTGCCTCTGCCCCAGAGCTCAGACATGCTGCCCTGGAATGTCTGAGATGGGCAAGAGATGGGGCTTGATCACCTCTGTATCCCCAATGTCTTGCACAAATACGCCCATGGAAGGTGGTCCACAGATGCTGGATGAATTGAATGGTGTGTAAATGAAGCAGGCCTACCTGCAGACCTCTATACAACACCCACCCTCTCCTCCATCTTCCCAACTTTCATTCTTTTGGCTCAGAATAACCTGAAAACGACATCCCTACTGTAAGGGCAGAAGTTGTGTCTGTTCTGTTCCCTGCTATATCCACAGTGCCTAGAACCATGCTTGGCACATTGTAAATGCTCAATAGACATTCATTCGTTGACTATATGAATGAATCCTTTAAACTTATTGCTCAAAACCCACCTCCTGTACCCAGCCCTCTCCATTTCCCAGAGGACCACCCCCCAACTCCCCTCGTCCTGCATTCACATCCCCAGGGAGTGGCTAGCTCAAAGACTCAAAGAGGACAGAAGCAAGAGGCCACACAAACCCTGGGCAAATCAGTTATTTCAGGAGCTTCCTGCCCAAAGGCAGCTATGACCTGAGAATCCCTGCGATTATAGATGAAGTAAGACAAGGCAGGGGACAGAGGGAAAGCCACCTTTTGTAAATCTCTATTCATCACACTGTCCTGTCTCGATCAGGAATTTTGGTGCAAATATATTGGTTTAGAGATTAGGCAAATTCTTCCCAATGTGATACAATTCAGAAATTGACCTTGTACCATGTACTTATTTTTTTTCCTATGTGCAAAAAGAAAAGGAAAAAAAATTGAGTCTGCCATGCAAACATTATGGGCCTATTTAACAAGTAGATGTAGATAACTATTCAGGTAGGCGGGAGAACAGAGTATTCTGCTCCATTAAACATTGTGGTTGATGGAGAATTGCTGTTTACATCACTCATCCCTCCCTAAGTTTCCAAGAATTAGAACACAATGAAATATGCTTCACAGTAAAAAATCTGTTGAACAGAATCCAATTTTTCTTTGATGGTTTCTGGATCTATTCAGCCCCGGGATTACCATGAACATCAATATCTTTTTATGAAAGGTGTACAGAAGCACTGTTGTCGACAAGCCTGTTTGTAAGAGTCCTGTGAGTGTTGACTGGAGTACACACTGCATGTGCTCTGGGTTGCTTTGTGCCACAGTGCCCACCAGGAAAGGGTTCATGTCAATAAACTCCAGTGACCCATCTTAACTGGCCTGTTCGCTAATACAACCAGCTGCTGGACTACCCCGCCAACTCTCCTACTTCCAAACTCCTTCTCCTTCAAGTTCTGATGGGCAAGACAACTGCTGTACTTGATCTCAGTCTTTTAATTCCCCTTTCCTTCTATTTATTTTTCTGAAGCATAGAGCTATGAAGGACTTTGGGTACACCCAACAAGCCATAGCTTTTATAAAAAAAGGTGTTAGAAGGTCATTGCACTGTAGGATAAAACAGCAGTAAAAAGCTTATGCTTGGCTTAGGTTAATCCTTTTAAAAGCACCTGCCTTTTGAGGACTCTATCAGGACACAGGTGTAAAAAACTGATTTGACCGTCTGTGCTGGAGAAACAGGTGAAAAATGAGAAGGTCAATCTAACCAGACCGTGTATAATAGGTAGGTGTGGAGTCCATGGTTGAGGCATCACAACATGCCTATCGTAAAATTTCTAATAGTAACATCAACTATAATAATAACAATGGCTACCACTTGGTGAACTGGGCGTTAGAAGCCTGGTTTTACAAACGAGAAAAGTGAGGCTCAGACAGATTGTATATTGCCAGGACCCAAAGCTAATGAGTAATGTTGCCGGTAACTCAGACCCGTCTGTGTGATGCCAAGGTTCATTCTCTTAACTACTCTATTCATCTGAAGTCATTTCTAGCCCTGCCCTGCACACACACACACACACACACACACCCTAACACGGATGATGTTTGTAATCATCTTGGCTGCCTGCATGTGAACTGCCTTTCTGCATTTGGGGAATCTTCCATCTTACGGATGGATCTTGTAAGAGGCAGAGTATAGAGGCTCCTGGTACAGAAGTTGAGCACGTTGACTCCTACCTCGTCCAGCCTCCCTTGCTGTTAGGGCTCAAGCATGTGAGCTAGGCCCAGCCAATCAGATGTGCCCTCCTGGATTCTCATTCAGGAGCTGGCGGGTGTGAAAAGTGAGGCCCACAAGAAACCCTTCCAGCAGCAGCAGCAGTGGCCAGTGTGCAGGCGGGGTGGTGATCTGCTGTGGTCCTGGCTACACAGCCTTGGCTTTCTTCCGTCCCGTCTGCAGCCTTCTGAGTAGCTTTGTGAGCCTCACTTGGGACAAAAGCCCAACGGATACATCATCCAAGGGCAAGCAACTCGGCACCAAGAGTATCAGTCACCGAGTATGTCACGTGGGTACCTGGGGCTGGAGGAGAGCTGACCACCCACGAGCCTCTTTGGCCTCCACCGGGTGACTTCTTAACTCCACAGGTGGCCCCAAGTGGAAACAGTGCGAGACAACCTTTTCAAGCAGCACACCTCCTTTAATCACTGTATGAGTTTGCTGGGGTGACCATATCAAAATACCACAGACGAGGGTAGCTTAACAGAAATTTATGTTCTCAAGCCTGGAGACCAGAAGTCCAAGATCAAGGTGGCAGCAGGTTTGGTGCCTTGTGAGGCCTCTCTCCTTGGCTTGACAGACAACCACCTTCTCACCAGGTGTTTCCTATGGCCTTTCCTCTGCATGCCTGCATCCCTGATGTGTCTCTGTGCGTCCTAATCTCCTCTTCTTATAAGGACACCAGTCAGATTGGGCTAGGGCCCACCATAACAGCCTCATTTTAGCTTACTCACCTCTTTAAAGGCCCTATCTCCAAATACATTCACAATCTGAGATTCTAGAGGTTAGCATATAAACATAAGGATTTGGGGGGGGGTACATTTCAGCCTATAGCAATGTAAAATCATTTCATTTGTCCCCATTATATTTTAGTGTATGTTAAATGTTAGTCTATGTGAAATATTAGTATACGTTAAGTGAATATATGGTAAATGAGGATATACTGATAAAACATTTAAGTTGGTATTTTATTCATCACAACGCTCACATATATTTGAAAAATAGAGTTTGTAGAAGTGGGAGGCACGTCGATCTGTCGGGTCACAGTCTGAAATGTCAGTTCTTGGTGCACTGTTGGCCAAAGAATGACCAGACACACTGAAAGCAAGGTAAGCATGAAAATGAGGTTTATTGAGGAAAAAAAGATAGGATTATAGAGCAACAGCAAGATATAGGTTTACAGAGCAAGCTACATACGCCATAGATGACCACCGGACCCATTGTCATAGCAAAAGAGACCTTGGTTATGGTCTGGGTCTTGTTTTATAGTGTCTGGATTGGGGCCTCCCCATGGTTCAGAAGTCACCATGGAACCACTTTTATGGACAGTTGGAAGTTATATGACCTGAGTCTAACTGTGCATGCGGATCTCCCATGAGCATCTCTGAAAGCCCAATCTGGGGGGTGAACTGCAACGGTACCCACTTTCATCCCTAGGAGACCTGGAATCCCTAACTATCTACCTAACAGGTCTGTAGACAAATACTCGGTGCACAGCCTATTTCATCACCTTGCAGAGCTCCTAGGTTCCCCAGGGGCTGGGACCTGAAGGCTGGGACCAGGCAGCCGGTCTGGGGATGTTCCAGAGCTCAAGCTGACTGCCACCATGGACCGCCGGAGAGAGGACTGGTGCTTTACTCCCAGCCTGTCTGTCCATCCTGTGTCTCTGGCTTCTTGCCGAGATCACTCAGGGTCTGCAGGCTCAGGCCCCACCAAGTCCCCTAAGGTCATCCAAGGTCAGCACTGCTGGGAGCCAGAGTCCATCTTCCCGCCCGTAGAGCCTATATGCAGGTCATACACGGAGCACTCACGTCAGCAGGCCTGGCCCCTCGGCCCCCTAAGGTGTCTGCCTGCCACCTGAGCCTGTCTTTAAGTGGAAGAAGTAACTAGAACAGGGCTTTGCTTTAAACTCAAGTGAAACAATGAAGATGTTCAAGAAAAGATCTAGGAGAGAGCTAGCAAATTTCCCTTATGAACAGTCCTTACCTGAATCGATCTTCCCAACGGTCCCAAAGACAGGCCTTGTCTTTCTTCTTAGATTTAAATGCAATACACAAATCTTCCCGTCCAAGCTTGGACAGTGGACACCATCTTCTCCCCAGAAAACTCATTCATGACAGAAACACAGACTCCTTCCCTCCTCAAACTCTGAGGCTCTCAGGCAGCACCCACTCCCCCCTGCCCCATGCCCTCGCAAATCCAGCGGCCTCCAGGGAGGGTTCTTCTGCAAGGACGCCAGATGCATCCTCTCTCAAGAAGCCGCCTCCACCCAGAGGCAAAGTCAGATTGGGAAATGACACCTGGGCTTGAATTCAGAGGAACCGTGTTCAGTCTCACCCTGAGGCTTGACGACTGTGGGCGAGTCACAGGGGCTCTCTTCGCCAGCTCTAAGGTGGGAACGGCATGATCTACCCAGCCCTACAAGGGCTCTTATAAGAACCAAACAAGACAACCCATGGGAAAGCAGCCAGGAACACCATGGAACTCTACAGATGTTTGCAGTCTGACCCATAGGCGCAGCCACAGGTCACTTTTGTCCCAGGGTTTGAGGTGTGCAGGTGCGAATCCTGCCCAGATGTGCTATGATCCAGTGGGGATTTGAGTCATGGGGGTTAGACAGGAGCCCAGAATGGAATTATGAGTCCAGCTTTGGGTCATCCTCCTGGGTTATTTGCATTACACGACACACATTACATGATACACATCAAGGCTGCAGGGAGAACTTTTGTTTAGAAGATAGTTGCAAGAGCTTTCTATTTTTTAACAGATGGGGTGAGGCTGGGGTTAATGGGTGAGACAAAGGCCACAGTGAATGACACGGATCAGGCGAGGACCATGTCATCCCATTCTAACAAGGACGGTACAGCTTTGGAGCACCCTGGACTCAGGGACACTTCTGATTGGCGGCCCTTTGCACATAACTGTCACCTGCAATTAAAAAGCTCCCTTCTCCCTCAGATCTTAGTCAAGGCCTCCTCAGCTGTCACCGCCTCACAAGACTTTTCCCAGACCCCCCAAAAGTGAGCCTCCATGAGCAGCCCCAGTCCACACACCCGGCTCTACCTCCTGACAGGGTCTACCACGGAGTCTGAGGACCTCATTGCGATTCCAACTGATGGCGTGATTTTTGCAGAAGGTACTTCTTCTTTTTGGGTATGGGGCTGAGAATTCTTTCCAGACCCGCCTCTCAAGGATGTTAGTCGTGAGGCTCGAATGGGTAAGACCCGTGAAGGTGCTTTGGCAGCTAGGACGCCCCGGGCGGTTGTCAAGCTATGCTGGGACCAGGTTCTACGTTTCCTGAGGGCCAGGGACAGGCCTGTGCTTACTTTTGCATTCGTCACCATACCGAGCCCCAGAGGCCAGAGCCCAGAGGGCAGCGAGCCCTAGAAGGTGGGGCTCGCGTGTGCGTGGTGTGTGGCGTGTGGTGTGTGTTTGTTGGTGTGTGGTGGTTTGTTGGTGTGGGTTGTGTGTTGGTTTGTGTGGTGGTTGTGGTTTTGGGTGGTGGTTGGGGTTGGGGTGTGTGGGGTTGTGTTTTGGTTGGTTGTGGTGTGTTGTGTGTGTGTTTGGGGTTGGTGTGTGTGGTGGGTGTGTAGTGGTGTGGTGGTGTTGGTTTGTGGTTGGGTTTGTATGGTGGTGTGTGGGGTGTGGGGTGGTTAGTTGTGTGTTGTGCGTGGTGGGTGTGGTGTGGTGGTGTGGTGTGGGTGTTGTGGTGGTTGGTGGTGTTGTGGTGTGGGGGGTTGTGTGGTTGTGTGTTGGGTGTGTTGGTGGTTGTGGGTGGGGGTTTTGTGGTGGGGTGTGGTGTTGGTTTGTTGGTGTGGGGGTGGTGGGTGGGTGTTGTTGTGGTGGGGTGGTGTGTGTGGTGTGTGTGGCGTGTATGGTGTGTGTGTGTGGCGCGCGTGTCTGGGTGCGGCGCAGGGCAGCCTCCGGGGCTCCGAGACCACGGCTTCCCTCCCGCCCGCACAGCAGGCAGCTTCGGCTGGTCGCGGCGGCGGCAGCGGAGACCCAGGCGAGGGGAGAGAGGACGAGACCGCCCCGCCCTGGGCGCTGTCCGCTTCCTCTCCTCCCCTCCCTGCCCCGCAGACCTAGCGCTGCGGTCCACCCGCGGAGTGTCTCAGCAAGCAGGCAGGGCTGCGCCGTGCAGCACACAATAGACATCTGTCTTCTTCATTGGCTGAAAAAAAAAGTTGGCAAGACACGACATTCCTGAAAAGAGGTAAAACCAGAGGATTCCGCTGCCCTCCCGCTCTTTATAACCCCTGCCCCGCCCAGACTGACAACTGGGAACAGAAAATGCGGCGGAGCGGAGGCGCGGCACAGCGTGGGGGGTGGGAGGGACTTAGCCGAAAACGGAGGGCGTGCCTCTCCCGGGTCCGCGCGGCGCTCGCCTGCATCCTGTGCCTCGGACGCCGCAGCGCGCGCAGGCCCCATGGGCGGGGAGGAGGCGCAGAGCCAGGCCGGGGCCGACTCCCGAGCAGACAGGCCGGCGCCGCAGAACGCCTCGCCAGGGGCCTCGCAACTTATGCGGCCTCACGTGCCGCGCGGGTTTCGCTCATGCGCCTGCATATTTTGGGCCTTTTCTTAGCTGGTGGGGACGGCTTGCCTGGCATGACTGGGTGCTGCTGGGCCAGGGACAACTTTGTTTTTGAAAACATCGTTTCCTGTAATAGCTTGTGAAGAACTAAAAACCAAAAATGGAATGCAACCGGGCGCCAGAAACTCTCCGCAGCATCTCCCGGTCAAAGACGATGGCTCTCACGAGACGTTACTGTCTCCTCAGCCTCTTCCCCAAAAGTGGTTTGGGCCAGGCCTGCACTTCCAGAACGCATGGCCTTTTCCAAAGGACGTCGCCATGAAGGGCGGGGGATTCGTTTGGTGGTCCAAGGCGACTGTGAAAAGAAAGGGCGGTGATACTGCAGTCCCGC
The DNA here is from genome assembly GCA_023783475.1 of Daubentonia madagascariensis. Taxonomy (NCBI): domain Eukaryota; kingdom Metazoa; phylum Chordata; class Mammalia; order Primates; family Daubentoniidae; genus Daubentonia; species Daubentonia madagascariensis. The sequence goes on along the minus strand of JAKFHU010001482.1, from coordinate 2,392,187 downwards.
CACCCGCCCACCCAGGGATAAAAATGCAGCCACGTGAAAGAGGTGCCCGGGTGCAGCTTCTCGTGTAACCCCTCACGGTGATGCAGAGGCGCGGCTCTACTGCAGGTTTTGTCCCCATGTAAGGGAGGAGGAAAAGGCGATGGGTGCCCATGGTCATGCCGGCAGACGGTGGGATCTTTTGACCCCACCTTTTTCCCAGCACTCCAGAACATTGAGATTAAATGATGCATTTACTGAGATAATTCATTGTAGTTGGTTGCATATAAATGAGCGATTGTGGATTACATGTGTGACTTCTTATGAGTTCACGGCCATGTGTCTGAGTATAAACTGGGATGCCTTTTCTTCTCGCCTAAGAGACAATGGAATGTTCTCTGAGGATCAAAGAGGTGTAAGACCAGCCCAAGGGGGGAGAATAAGGGGTGTGGAGTAGAAAATAGAGTGGGAGGGAGTGTCTGGGAAGAGGAAATTGGAAGTACCAGCAGGCCCATTATGGTAGGGCAAGGAGTTGCCAGAAAACGTGGGCTCAGGGCAAACAGACCCCTAGACACAACTCCTCAGCCAGAAGCTCCAGGCAAGGGGGGAGGGAGACAGACTTGATTCAGATCAAGTCCAGGAACCATGGGAACTATCCCCATGCTGGCCAGAGCTGTCCTCTGCCTCCATGACTGCCTGAGAGATTCCAGCCACTGTACCCCCATGTCCTTACTGCCAGGGCCAGCACCGTGGCTCTAGAAGACCTGCCTGAATGAGTTTCCATGGTGACCCACCAGGAGAAGTCACCGAGGGGATCAGAGTTGTAACAGAGTAGTCACCCCTCCTCTCATAGATATGGAAGGGAAATATTGACAGTGGGGAATGACCTGAAAAACAGCAAAAATATTTTCTGTCTTTTTAAAACATCCTCCACTCCTTTTTGAGAACTAAACCTGCATCCTTGCCTCAGACCAGTGGTTGGGAGGGGCAAGGTAAGTCTTTTGTTATTTGTGCTAAAGGAGATGGCTCAGCCCAGACCTGGTAAAGGGAGGGCCTGGGTAAAGGTCACAGGATTGTCTTCAGTGGCTGGGACAATCAGAATCAACAACTGTAGTTGAATAGTAATTGCCTGAAGCTGAGAACCCATCCTTTAAAAGCTCTGTGTTTCTGCTTATTATTAGGACAATGGCATTTCAGACGGGAGTCTCCATCCTCCTCCTTTGCCGGCAAAGTAATAAAACTTCTCTTTCCTCCTCCCCAGACCACTTGTTCTCGTTCCTCAAGGACAAGTGCCGAGCTTTCGGAAACAGAGTGGGTCCCCCTGCCTGCTCCCAGGGCCTCTGACCACAGCAGGAAAGAAGAGCACAAACAGCCAGCTGCCCTGGGACACCCAGGTCAGATGCAGGAGGGGATACTGCATTTAATAAACCAAGGGTTCAAACGTTATCCAGGAGCAACTGGAAGCTTCATACACTGTTGGTGGGAATGCAAAATGATGCAGCCAGCATGGAAAACACTTTGGTGGTTTCTCAAATAATTAAACACAGAATTACCATATGACCCAGCAATTCCACTGCTAGGTATATACCCAAAAGAATTGAAAGCAGATGTTCAAACAATAATTTATACAGGAGTGTCCATAGCAGCACTATTCCTAATAGTCAAAAGGTGGAAATAACCCAAATGCTCATCAGCAAATAAATAGATAAACAAAATATGGCCTATCCATACAAAAGAATATTATTCAGCCACAGAAAGAAATGGAGTACTGATATACGCCAGACATGGACGAGCCTTGGAACATTATGCTAAGTGAAGGAGGCCAGACATCAAAGGCCACATGTTGTATGAATCTATTATATGAAATGTCCAGAACAGGCAAATCTATAGAGACAAAATGCACTTTTGTGGCTGCCAGGGGCTGGAGAAGGGATTGTGAAGAAACGAGGAGTAATTGCCTGATGGGTATGGATAGTCTGTCTGGGATGATGAAAAAATTCTGGAACCAGAATGTACTGAATGCCACTGAACTGCATACTTTGAAATGGTTGAAATGGTAGAGAGAGACCCCAAAAAATGTATCCAGCAACTTTCCTTCTTCCTCAAGTTCACAAACTTTGATTTATTGAAAGCAACTTGATCTACAACAGATTAAAAGCTAAGTTTCAAGCTTTTCATCATTCTGTGATGTCAGGTTTGCCTCATCTGGAAGCATCATGCTTTGAGGCTCTGCTCTGGAGAGGCTGGTGCCAAAGTGGAAGAATCCAGTTCTTTTGCAAGCCTCGTCCAAGTTACTGTCCAGTAAAATCCCTTAGCTTTGTGGAGGGCTTGCCCGGTAAGAGACCTCACTTTTTACCTATCATCCTCCCTTCTATGCCATAAAAGAGACGGGGACATGGTTATTTCCTTCCTATAAAAGGAGAAGCTGAGACTCTTGGGGACGAGGACAAATGACTTGCTGAAGGTCACACAGCCTCAGAGTGGAAGCTTCCAGACCCGGGCCCAGTGCTCCTTCTCCCATGACCACCTCCCTGTGTCTTGACATACCATCTCAGGCCGAAAACCTCAGAATCGCTGGCAGAGAACCTCAGCCTCAAACTGTGAAACTCCACAGTGGGTTGCCTGAGCTCAGTAGTGACATCAGAGAGACTTGTAGTCTTTCCTCAGTTCTGCCCTTATGTGTCCTTACACATTTGTCAAAATGTATAGGATGTACAACACAAACAGTGAACGCTAATGTAACTATGAAGTTTAGTTAATGATAATGTATCAATATTGGCTCATCAATGGTGACAAATGTACCACACTAATGCAAGATGTTAATAATCAGGGAAACTGGCAGGGGTGGGGGCCTGAGGGGGTATATGGGTACTCTCTGTACTTTCTGGTCCATTTTTCTGTAAGCCCAAAATTGCTCTAGAAAAAATCTATTTAAATAAATGGAACTAGGCAAGGCCAGAACTCCCCTTGATGAATAATCACTGTTTGGACATTTGAATTAGTATCCTAATTTCTGGGATTTTAAGTTCATCCCAAACTGCTGATTGATCTGACTCTTTCTTACTCTTCCATCAGTTAGTAATGCAGTAACAGTAGAGAAACAGTTCTACCCGAGAGTAAAACCACAATGATTCATGTCATGTCAAACCTAAATGCAATGGGGGAGGGGAGGGAAGGAAGAAGAATAGGAAAATTTACTCATTCTTGGAATAAGAAGGAGCCTGGACTCAAACCGCATTATTCACCATGGCATCATTCATCGTGACAAGCTGCTGTGTTTTTCGTGGGATTATAAAATGTAATTCCTCAGGCATTCAGATGATATTAGAAGGACGGAGTCTCATCCTGTCAATAAAAACGGAACAAACCCTGTCTTTAGGGAGGCCAAGAGTGCATCTTAAGGGAAGGGCACAGGGAACAAAACTGTTCCTGAGGAGGCTGGGACAGAAAGCGCTGGGGGGCAGGAGGGAGACTGGGGACTGGGTCGGCAGGCGCTGGGATGGGGATGTGGGCGCTGTGGTGCCTCCCTGCCCCTCCCCACAAGCCCGCCCTGACTCACTGAGCAGCAAGCAGAGCCAGCGGTCCCTGGGCCCCACAAGCTCTGAGGCAGGCAGGAGGGCAGCAGAGACTTTCAGTGTGTGGCTGTAGGAAATTTACCAAGTGGAACAGGAGACTCTGAAAGAGTTCATGTGCTTTTCCGAAGGGCCCGAAGCTACTTAAGCCAAAAATAGGTGAGTGAGAGTGTGTGTGTGTGTGTGTGCGCGTTTGTGTGTGGCAGTTCTGGTAACCTACAAAGACAATGCTGTGGCTCTCCGCACCTCTGTACCCCCACCCCCTCCTGTTCTTGCACATCTGAGCATGTCTGGCAGAGTGTGAGGCTGACCCTCCAGAAGCTTATCTGCGAGGTGGTCCAAGCCTCCTGAGAGGGGTATTAGAAGGGAAAGGTAAGTTAGACCAACAAGTTTGGCCACCCCCTGAAAAAAAAAAAAAAGCTGCTATCATCAAAGGGGAGGGGCTGTTATATTTACAGTCTACTCTGACCTCTGTGGCCAGAATGAGTCTTAGTGGGATATAGCCAGAGAAGTTACAAGTGAAAAGGAGGGAGTTGTTGTTTTTACCTAAAATATCAAAAACCATAAATATAAAAAATATATTTTTCAAAATATAAAAAACTGTAAAAAAATATTTTAAAACTGTGGCTCTGGCAGCTTAGGTGCCCACCACTGCCACTGTCACTCAGGCACAAGTGGCTCTGTGGCCTTGGTTTTCTAAGAACCTCAAAGGATGTGAAATCATTCTGGCCCTCTGAGACTCCTTATCGCTTTGGCACTGTGAACAAGAGTGGCATTGGTCATCTGATGAAGTGGCAATGACCAGCAGGAGACAACCTTCATTGAAGGCAAAAATGAAAGGATTTCACGCAGTTCTCAAGATAGCAGAGGCCTCTCATTGAATGTGGCTGAGGGTTACCAGGGCAGGAGAGGAAGACCGTGGCCATGCACTGGCTAATAGTGGACAGGTTATGTTCACGAATACATGTGGTGTGCCCTCTGGTGTGCCCAGAAATGACTGGAGTTGGACATATTCAAAAACAACCGGACGTCCAAGAAAACATGACACCATGAGTGAGAGCCAGCAGACAAAAAAACAGACTCACAAAGGTTTCAGATACTTGAATCGTGAGACACAGACTAAAACAATTCTAGCTACTGTAGTCAAAGAAATAATCAACAAGTTTGGAAATTTTAGCAAGGAACTGGAAACTATAAGAAGTGTCACAGTTGATATCAAAAAGAACTAAAAAGAACTTCCAGATGTGAAAAGTACACTGACTAAAATTAAACACCAAATAAATGGCTTTAGCTGCACTTCGAACACAGCTGAAGACAGAATTTGTATACCAAAATTAAAGCAGAAAAATTTATCAAGATTACAGTATAGGGAGACAGAAAAATTAAAAAGAAAGAAGAGAGGGTAACAGAGCACATAGCAAGTAGACCTAATATACATTTAATTGAATCAAAAGAAGTAAAAAGGGGGAAAGGCACAGAAAAAAATTGAATACATTAATATAATGATGGGGGAAGGAAAGAAGAAAGAGAGGGAGGGAGGGAGGGAGGGAAAGGAAACTTCTAAAACAGCCTGAGGGAAAAGGAGAGATGCCTTTAAGGAAGCCACAGATAAACAGTCAACTGACTTCTTAAAAGCCACAGCGGAAGCGGAAGACTGTGCAATGATGTCTTCCCTTTGCCCAAAGAAAAGCCCAGATCCTCTACCCATGGAAAATATCCTTCAAGAACGAGGGTGTGAGCCGGGCGTGGTGGTGGCATGTGCCCGTCGTCCCAGCTCCTCCGGAGGCTGCGGTGGGAGGATCCCTTGAACCCAGGAGTTAGAGGCTGCGGTGAGCTGTGATTGCACTGCTCAGTCGAGCCTCGGTGACAGAGGGAGACCCCGTCTCTTAAAAAAACAAAAAAGAGAAGAAAAAAAGAAAGAAGGAAGGCCAAATACAGACATTTGGGACAAGAAGAGACCCCACCAAACCCCAAGAGCATTCACCACGAGCAGCTCAGGGTGGAAGATCAGGAGTACAAGAAGGAATGATAATTAAAGAAATGGTAAATATCTTCATGGGAAAAAGTGGCCAGATTGTCATCAGATCAGAAGCGCGTTTGGAACTACCTGAGCTCCCTCCGTGGCATAGGCGAAGTTGGCTGTGAGGGGCTTTGGGCAGCCCTCCTCCTCGGGAGCTGCGGCTGAGCCCCAGCTCTGCGTGGAGACTGATCAGGAGGGGTGAGCCACATGCAGTGAGGGTCACAGAAAGCAAACCGGGTTTCCAAATGGGAGCCAGAAATGACACACCACAAGGACACTTGCAATCGTAGGCACTAGTTTGCAACAAAGCTGATTCTCTCGTGACACTACCTAGTGAGCCCCGGGGTGAAAAACTTCGAGGATCTGTTTATTTAACACTGGTGAGTTATCACCCAGTCCCCTAGTATTCAAAGAAGAAAAGTACATCCAGAGTTTAAGACAAAAAAAATTCTGTAAAGTCACACAAGGGGGAGGTGACGTTGGCTTGGAGCAGGGTGGTGGCAGTGACGTGGAGTGGAGGGAAACGTAGCTCAGCTGCAAATGGATGGGATAGGAAGCCTGGGGTGAGTGGATCAAGGATTACTCAAAAAATATAACTTGAGAGACCCAGGGGTGCCTTTTACTGAGATGAGAAACGCACAGAAAATAGCACTTAAAATTTTTTTTGCACTCCAGCCTGGGCAACAGAGCAAGATCACATCTATGAAAGAAAGAAGAGAGAGAGAGAGAGAGAAGAGAAGAAAAGAAAAGAAAATTGGGGGACAGGAGTGGGGAGAATGCAGATTCAAGATTTCAATTTTAGACTTGTTTTTTTTGGTTTCTTTGTTTATTTTTGTTTTTTTGAGACTCCCTCATAGCTCACTGCAACCTCAAACTCCTGGACTCAAGTGATCCTCCTGCCTCAGCCTCCCAAGTAGCTGGGACTACAGGCACATGCCACCACACCCGGCTAATTTTTCTATTTTTAGTAGAGACGGGGTCTCACTCTTGCTCAGGCTGGTCTCGAACGCCTGAACTCAAGCGATCCTCCCGCCTCAGCTTCCCGGAGTGCTAGGATTGCAGGCATGAGCCACACCCAGCCTAAATTTAGACTTTTAAATTAGTGATGTTTTCGAGACCTCCACGTGGAGACAGCAAGTCTGCAGTGGGAGCCCAGAGGAGGGGTTGAGGCTATAGATATAAATATTGGAATTATTAGCACATTATGGATGGTATGTAAAGCCACAGAATTGGATGAGATCATTTAACAAGAATGTCTATAAGTATTTTGAGCATATAGATAATTAAAAAGAACAAAATAGAAATCATCCATAATCTATCAACAGAAATCATCATTTACAATTAGATGTTTAGGCCTTCCAGAATTTTAATTATCCACATATAAGCATATGTATGGCATGGCAGGATAATATTACTGAAATAACAAACAGTGGTGTTGCCCACGATTTCCTTGTACTCCTCTGCCCTGTCTTCTCTCCAACCCTTGCAGGCAGCAGCCAATCCATTCGATGCTCACTGCTTCAGCCAAGGGATGTGATAACAGAATGTCTTGTAGTTTCTGAGTCTCCAAGGGGCGTAGAAAGGACCAAGATCATCCGCAGATGATAGATTTGGAAGAGCACCCAGTGAACAAGCGCCCCCATCTAGGTAAACTTCTCCTAGAATGGGAGGAGGAAGAGGACCAAGGGGAAGCAACGGGCCCTTTGGTGCTGGTGGGCCCCAGGGAGAGGGGCCCTCCCCCCTCTCCAGGCCAATTGCTGGGCCAGCACCCTAATGGAATCTGACAAAGCAGCAGCTTCCCAGGCCTCTTTGTCCATGTAACACCAAAGGAGGGGGCCTGACCCCAGAGGAGGAAGAACAGCCAGGGGCATCTGGATGGAGGGGCCTTGGCCCCCGCTGTGGGCAGAAGCAGTGGCAGGGTCCCTGGGGCCTGAGTGTGGCACCAGGAACAGTGTGGAATGCTGGAGCTGATGTTTTGCTCAGAGCTTCCAGCAGGGGAATTGCTCCTTGGTGACCTGTATGGACCAACAACCGTGGACATCAATGAGAACCGGATGGACCCCCCACACACAGGTCTTGGCACCTCAAAGCTCCCTGGAATGTGTATATAACCCGAGGGAAAACAGGAGACCCCTAAAATGACATGGTAAAACAAGGGCTCAAGAGTTGTGTGGCAACTGGAGAATGCAGGCCAGACCCAGGCAGTTGCCCCTATATCTGCTCCAGACAGGCGTGGGGTGACCAACTCATCCCGCTTTGCCCAGGACATTCCCAGTCCTAGCACTGAAAATCGCACTACCCAGGAAATCAACCCTCCATCCCAAGTAAACCAGGATGGTTGGTCACCTATACCTCAACAAGATGCTCCTGAGGAACAGTTGAAAGAAAACTATTAATATCTTCTGAGCAAATAGTTCCATGACAAAAGGACAGAAGCAGGCAAATTCCTGGTCCTTGGTGTCATGATAGAGCACTGGACTCAGAGTCTGACCACATTTGCTGTGTGACTCTGAGAAGCCACTCAAGCTCTCTGTCCCCAGTTCCTGTGGAGCAGAGAGTGAGACCCCTGATATTACATCTCCGAACTCCCTGAGTTACTAGAGGAGTCTTCAAAGGAGAAAAGTCCTCTTAAAGCACCTCCAAAGGCAGGGAAAGCCACACAGAGGCCAAGTATGAGCACTGCCTCAAATCACTCTTAAAGTGACTGAAAGAGTATCTGTTGGGCTCAAGCAATTAAACAAATGACAAACACACATGATATCACAGACACATGTGAGCAGGAGCCCAACAGCAATTGCTCATGTTGAGATTGGATTTGGGGGATGCTCTGCGTTCCTTGGGAGAGCCCATATCTAGGTCTGGCCCCCTATTCTAGCTTCTCCTGCCTAGAGCCACCTGCAGAGACCATGGGCTGTGAGTTCCTTCTTCCCAGCTTCTCCTGAGCACCTCCCAATGCCTCTGTGCACTGGCGGTTCTCCCCCAGAGGCCAGGGGGCCAGCGATGATTCCAGGGAAGTGGCTGCGCACAGCTGCCCCAACCCCACCACCACCCTACAGGTATGGAGAGGAATCTTATTCCCCAGGAAAATAAACCTTTGTGGAGAAGAGGGAATAAGTAAATATTAATAACCCTCTGGGCATGTGACCATGCTGCCTTTTGAAAACAAAGGACATTTGCTTGTCTTTTCTTCCTATGTAACATCATAACTACCTGGTGAACATCCAGCTCAAGGAAAAAGAAAAAGCTATTTGCTGCTGTTGCTAGAGCTGTGGCCCCAAGTGCATTAAGACTTTTAATGGGGGAGTTCAGCCTGCCACATCCCAACATTGTAGGGTAACCAGGCACTATCAGATCTCTAAGTGGTAAAAATAATTTTCCCACATAGGAGATATTAATCCACATGCTCAAAGCGAGTCACAAAGTGAGGTTGTCTCCTCTTGTCATGAGTATTCAGATGCCTTTTCTTGAAGCATGCTCTGAGCCTTGTGCCTGGAGTCACCCTGTGGCCAAAGCCACTGGTACCTGAAGCCGCCTTGGCCTCTGAACATACCCCAGCCACACCCAGACACACTCTGTCGTTCTTTGTTGTGTCCATCAGGGCATAGACCAGCCAATGGGAGGCCAGACCCCCCCTCTTTCAGACTCGGTGACATTTATTGACATCTGCTATGTGTGCCTTTTCACAAATTTTACCTTTTTCATTTTTGTGTCCTTTAGGGTAGGAATTACTAGCCCTACTTAATGGATGAGTGTGATAGGCAGAGCAATGGCCCCCAAACATGTCCATACCCTGATCCCTGGATTCTGGGAACGTTTCCTTCTACGGCAAAAGAGACTTTGCAGATGCCATTAAGTCAAAGATCTTGAGGTGAAGATACCGTTCTGGATTATCAGGATGGGCTCTGAATGTAACCACAGGTGTTCTTATAAGAAGGAGGAAGAGGGAGATTTGACAAGAAAGAAGGCAATAAAACAAGATGCTACACTGCCGGCTTTGAAGATGGAGGAAGGGGCCGCCAACCAAGGAACATGAGGAAGGCAGCAGTAGAAACTGGAAAAGGCAAGGAATGGACTCTCCCCTAGAGCCTCCGGAGGGATCCTGGCTCTGCCAACAGCTTGATTTTAGCCCAGTGAAATTGATTTCAGACTTCTGACCTCCAGAACACTAAGAGAATAAATGTGTGCTATTTTAAGTCAACAAGTTTGTGCTCATATATTACAGAGGCAAAAGGAAACTAATAAAATGAGTAAACAGACGGACTTAATGACTTGCTTCATGTCGTCCAACAGGTTAAGTAGACCTGGAATTCCTACTCTGACCTTTGGGTTCTAAGCCTCATATTCTGTTACACCATGCTGCTTCTGGGACTCTACAGCAATTCTGGGTATAATAATTGGAAAACAGATAAATTAGGTAAATGTCTTGTGTGCATGTGTGCAAGAGTGTGCATGTGTGCAAGAGTATGTGTGTGTTAGCAAGAGGAGAGAGAAGCGTGAGAAAGAGAACATGTCATTGAACTGTATTCATCCCTCAAACTATCCACTGGAAAACTGAGATGCACCAAATACAACTTTTTATTTTTTTGGAGACAGTCTCACACTGTCACCCTGGATAGAGTGCAGTGACATCATCATAGCTCACTGCAACCTCAAACTCCTGGGCTCAAGCAATCCTCCTGCCTCAGCCTCCCGAGTAGCTGGGACTACAGTCATGTGCCACCACACTCAGCTAATTTTTCTACTCTTTTGTAGAGAAGGGGTCTTGCTATATTGTCCAGGCTGGTATTGAACTCCTGGCATCAAGGGATCCTCCCACCTCAGCCTCCCAAGATGCTAGGATTACTGGCGTGAGGCACCAGGCCCAGCCCCAAGTACAACTTTTAAAAAGATGTCATGAAGCTTAATTTTGTGCCTCTGTTTCCTCTAGTCACACTGCAGTCTGTCTTCATATTGCAGTATAGAGTGATGATTTGTTCTGTCCATGTGTTCACCTAAAGTGGTGGCCTTATAGAAATGCTAGAAAGAAAACAAATTACTGTCCCTTGTGTATTAAATAACAGAATGTAAATAGAATAGATACAAGCCAGGCTCAGGTCCTGAAGGCCAAAGTCTGGTAGATGCATTTCCTAAAGGAGACCCAGGGTGAGCACATCACTAACGGACACTGGTCACTTTTGTGCCAGAGCCCATCCTTGAGGCCTTGCTCACCTGACATGTGTTGAAGTTTCTTTCACGTTCAGCTCCTCAAAAAAGCCTAGAATTGCAAACTGGGAAGGTACCTCTTTTAACTTGATGAAGAATCTGAGGCCCAGAGAGGTTAGGGGTAGCTCAGATGCTGCAGGTTATGTAACAATCTGATAGATCACCATTACTAGAAGGGGTGAGGAAATCTTCCCTCACTTTCTTGAAGCTCTGGATGGAAGAACTACAAGCATCTCTCCCTTTATCATCTTCTGAGAAAGCAGTTTATCATGAAATCCTATTTGTTGCTGAGATGTGCAGTGTTTTTTACCTATGAAAACTCCACTATACCCTACTCCCTTTGATATAAAACTTTTGACCTCACCTAGCTGTTTATATATAAATACATGTCTGGTTAGTTATATATGATGCCACAGTATTATCTGAGGGGTCTCAACACATTTTATGTCCTTGTTTGGAAATAGAAAAATAAAAGCACAAGACCCCTAGCCAGAAGATGACACCATGCCAAAGCTTAATGTTATGGTGCTTTCGTTTCTATTTGGGGCACCTTTAACTTCTTAGGCAAATGTTCCATCTAAGAAACACTGGGAAATGTAAGTTGGAAAATCTCTCTCGTTTTCTAAATTCCCTCATTCTTTTCCAAGGCTCTCCCCCAAAACTCTGAAATCCCCTAATCAGCTCTCATAAAAACAACAGAAGGAAACACGCATTTTCTAAGCCCTTAATCCCGCTCCTACCTAACCTCCGTCACTGTTTCTGCTCAGGCTTCCTTTTTCTTTAACTCAGTGCTCACCTCTGGTTTAAAAGCCACTAACACCTCTATTGTTGCCATGAGTTTTCTTTAGCTGGGACCCCCCAGTCTGCTGTTTTAATTAGGAGATGTGGCTGTCTGAAGCCCACCTTGGGGGATCAGTGTGGAATCAGGTAGGAGATTCCTGCTGGCCAGGTAGCCATCCTCCACCTAAACCGGGTCGTGCCTACACCATCGAACTGCCCAGCTCACCGTGGCACTGTGACAAGGTGTGCTGGTGATCTCTTTCCTCGGGACTTGCGCCTTGCACTTGGCAAGTACTCACAGATGCTGACCCCATGCTGGACGAGAAGGCAAGAAGTTAAATAGCATGGCAGGGGAAATCTGGTGCCATCATAAACTCTACTTCCCTGAACTGATGTGTTTTGCTGAGGGACACATGCTTATTTGGTCAATAATATCTACTGGCAGAGAATTCCAAGGCCAGGGAAGCAGGAGGAATCCCCACAGGCAAGAGGGAGCCACCACTTACGTTAGCACACGCGTGGTTTCTCTTCATAGTCGACAGTGCGATGGCATTAGACATCATCTTCTACAATTACACCTCCATCCTTGCCTTTCTGTTTCGAGTTGTTCTCTTGGGAAACTCTGCTCAAATTTTGAGGAGTTAAAAATGCACTACCTTAAATCCAACTAATGCCAAGATTCCCAGGTTTGCTCTGAGGAGTCCACTGGACTGATGGCGAGTTGTTTAAAATTCTGCAGCTATTCTATTAGGTCCAGTTCAACAAATAGTTCCTGAGTGACTGCTGTAGCCAGGCTTTGCAGAGCTGGGAGTCTGCCGGTTGTTTCAGACCTCATGGAGCAACCAGTCTAGCTGGGAAGGCAAAGTTGAGTGGTAACGAGCATTGCAAAGTGTACTATAAATAGCAAAGGGATTAAAATTAATCTAGAGATCCAGCTGTTGCTGCTGCTGCTGCCACTGCAGCAGATTGAAGCCAAAAAGAACCAAAGAAAATGCAGAAAATGTGCCTGAAAAAAAGTAATAGCATGGTGGCCACACACAATGGTGATCAAGTTTTTTTCCAAGTTCCTATGAAACATCCATTCATTTTTATTTTGTGAGATTGAAGCAGTAATAGCTGGGTGTACAAAGAATTTCCTGTAGATTAATATGAAGCTGGAAGGAGTAGATAGACTTCAGCAGCAATTTGGGCTATTAATCCAAGCCAGTCATTCATTAACCCTCAGGAAGTTTTCTGTGCCAAAGTCATTATTATTATTATAAACTAAACCCCAAGCCCCAAATGGGTGTATGGCTACTTTTCTCTCCAGGATGCTGACTGTGTGAGTCAGCCAGAGAGACTGAATCATTTCCTAAATTCCCTTTTGGCTCATGAGGAGTTTGGCTTTGTACAATGCACTTGCTGCTGAGGGAACCCAGTGAAGAGCCCATTTGAGAGGTAACTATTGCTCTTGCCTTTTCTATGAGGTCCTGAGTGGCTATGACAGACTGCTGGTTTTCCCCCAATTTTTGTTTTTCTATCCTTCTTTAGTATAAATTTTAGCTGGCAACGTGGCTGTCTGGCTAAAGACTACATTTCCCAGCCTCTCTTGCAGTAGATGTGGTCATGTGACTAGATAAAGTTAGCAGTGAAGAGGGTCACATCTTGATCTTGCCCTCTAAGAATTGGTGGTATAATTGACCCCAGCCCCCAGTCCCTTTCCCCCTTTCCACTGCTGGCAGGAGATGACAAGAACTGGCATCTCCTTAGACACAGAGATGGAAAGCACATATTAAGGGTGCAGAGCTGACCCGGCAGCCTTGAACTGCTGACCTCTAGACCATTGCATGGAAATAGATCAACTTCTATCTTGCTAAGTCATCGTATTTTGGGAGTCTTTTTGTTATAGCAGCTAAGCCGGGTCTCCTACAAATACAGTGCCTATCAAGCAAACCCTGTTGTTCCAGTTCTGGGCCCCTTCCACTGCCTAAATCATATGCTAATGCATCAGGACAATGGCTTTTATTCCAAGCATAAATAATGTGGGGCACAGACTATGTACTGAGTAGTTTCTATACATCATCTCATTTAATTCTCCCAACAGCCCTATGTGGTTGGTATTACTGCTGTTGCATTTTAAAGATGAAGAAACTGAGGCACAAATATATCAAAAAACTTGCCCAAGACCCCACAAGCAAGTAGGTGGTGGAGTAAAGATTCAAACCCAGCAGTGTAACTCCAGCTGCCTCTCCCCAATGAGATGACATGTTCACAGAAACAGTCCCTTTGGGGCCCAGGTAAACATGGACCTCAGGTTAAACAAGTCCAGAAACCCACATATCTTGCTTTTCTAAAGGCAGCATTGATCAATCACTCTCAAAAGCCCTGCCTGGTGGTTCAATAGTTCAGAGCTCCACGCTGATTGAATTCCTATTGTGTTCCCAGCATTGAGTTTGACACTGGGGACATAAAAATGGATAACACATGGCCCTGAGTCTCAAGGAACCTGCTGCCTGATGGAAAAAAAGACGGAGAGAGAAACTTAAATGGATGATTTCAGCATAATGAATGTGGCAAATGATAAGGTCAGGGAATGCACATGGTATCATTGCAGGCTGTCACACTTTGCTTTTCCAAGGCTTCCGGAGGGGTAAAGAATTACCCAGTTGGTACTTGAAAGGGAAAGTAAATAAAAGAAAATCTACTGAGACCTGTGCTATTTGGTAATACATGTTAATTTATCTAACTCTTACTATAAAACTAAGAGGGGTATAATTTTATGCCCATTTTACAAATGGGGAAAGTGAGGCCAGCTGGACCTAAGTAATGTTTCCAAATTCCTACACTCCACAGCACAGGTAGGGTTTAATCTAGGGTTGTCTGACTTCAGAGCCCACATTTTACTTACTGCTCCCAAAATAAGAAAGAAGGTGGTCCTCGGGCTGGGAAATTTTTCTTCCCTCAAAGCCTTTTGACACCTGGAATTATGGAAACAGCTGAGAGAAAGGGCTAATTATAAAACAGTGCTCTGTATCAGTCCTATTTTATATTTTATATATAAATATGTGTGGCATATTTATATATAAAATATATGTTTTATATATAGAATATTATATTTATATATTTGTATAGTATATTTATTATATATTATATTTTAATATATTTCTTATATTTATTATTTCAATACTTAGAATTTTGGAAGTTCTGAGAATTTCAGGCACCCCACCATTTTCAAATGAAACTACAAAGACAAATGCTAAGGTCAAGTATTTGGAATCACCAGATTTTTATGTGGCTCCTATAGCAATCGTTTTTCATGTATTTCATAACTAAGGTCTGGTCCCCATTTTTATCTTGTAAGTTCCAGAGGATGCAGACAGTAACTTCTGATTTAATCACCAGCCCAGCCCATGAGATGTCAGCTGTGCATACTCAAGCATTATGAAATTTGTGTTTCCACCTGAATTGCCATCTTTGTCTAACAAAACGCAGCCTATGGTTAGCTACTTTCATTTTTTCTTTCTTATAAAAGGTATTGCTCAAAATGGATTTCCCAAGCATTTCACAGCTTCTAGAATCTGTAGCCTAAAGTGGGACTATTTTTCATTTCTATACTCAGGGCCTGGCCTGATGTGTAGGCAGATTTGGTGGTACCTACATGGGGTACCTGCAGGGCTTCAGGGTCCCTGCCCCACCCCAGGGCCTCAACACCTGCTTCCTGAGGTCTAAAAGCCCTTCTTCTTGGAGCACTGCCTCTCATTTCTCTTTAGAGATGACTTAAAAATGTAGTTCTGCCTGGGAGAGGTGACATGTGGATAAATCCACAATAAGAAATAAATAGCTTTCTAATTCTGCAAGGAGAAAAGGGTGAAGGGAGAAAAGGTGGGCAGAGGCTGCCTGCGCCTGGGAGAAGCAGCCCACAAACGGGGAGCAATTCTGAGGGAGAAGGCAGAGTTCACAGGAGCTGCCCCCACAAGTCAGCCTGGCTGGAGGCATGGCATGGCTCTGGCTATGGCATTCACCAGCCACATGACCTCAGGCGATGACTTGACTTCTCAGTCTTCTCATCTGGAAATGGGGACAGTCACACCTACATCATAGGATGTTGTATTCCTAAAATACCTGGAGTCTATGGAGTGTTCGGCATAATGAATGAGGCTCACCATCAGTGTACAAATATCTTAGTTCTTAAGGATATTAGATAATTATTTGTGGAATGACCGTGAATGAATGAATGAATGAATAAGTGAATGAGTAATCAGCCTTCCCTCCATTCAGTTGACCAATCAGCAACCATTTATCTCACATCCACTTTGCAAACTACCACATTCAACATTCATCCAACAAATTGCTTACTGAGTACCTGCCATGTGCCTGGAGGTCGGGACCCACTACATAATTTGCAGGGTCCAGTGTAAAATGAAACAGGAGGGGCTTATCCAAAACTTACCAAGGACTTCAAGACAGCAACAGGAGAGCCTGCAGCTGGCCATGTTGTCAGTGTTTTAGGAGCTGGGGACACAACAGTGACAAAACAAACAAGCACACCTACCTTTGTGGAGTTTACATTCTAGCAAGAAGAGATAGACAATAAACAAAATAGTTTTTTTTATTTATTTTCTGCTTGGAAGATCAGTCCAGTCCTGTCAGTAGGGTGTTGAAGTCCCCAGCAATTATAATGCTGCTGTTTATCACTTTGTTTAGATCTAGTAGGTTTTGCTTTATGAATCTGGGCACACCTGTGCTGGGTGCATAAATATTTAGGATCGTTATGTCTTCTTGATGAATTTCTCCCTTTACCATTATATAATGACCATCTTTGTCTTTCTTTACTATTGTTGATTTGAAGTCTATGTTATCTGACATAAGAATGGCTACACCTGCTTTCTTTTTATTTCCATTTGCATGGAATGTTTTTTTCCATCCCTTTACCTTGAGTCTGAATGAGTCCTTGTGGGTTACGTGTGTTTCCTGGAGACAGCAGATTCTTGGCTTGTATTTTTTTTATCTGTTCAGCCAACCTACATCTCTTGAGTGGGGAATTCAAGCCATTCAGGTTTATTGAAAGAATTGATAAGTGAGATGCATTTCTGTTCATCCTGTTGGGTAGGACCTTGTTGCTTTGTTTTACCTCTTGAGGACTCCAGAGCAAATGGACCTAACAGACATTTACAGAACATTCTACCCAAAAACTACAGAATATACATTTTTCCCATCAGCACATGGAACATTCTCTAAGATTGATCACATCTTAGGCCACGAAACATGTCTCAACAAATTCAAGAAAATTGAAATTATATCATGTATCTTCTCAGACCATAGTGGAATAAAATTAGAAATCAACTCCAACAGAAACACTCAATTCTATACAAAGTCATGGAAATAAAACAACCTACTGCTGAACAATTACTGTGTCAAGGAGGAAATTAAGGTGGAAATCAAAAGATTCCTTGAACGAAATGACAAAGGGGACACAAGTTGTCAAAATCTGTGGGATTCAGCAAAAGCAGTCCTAAGAGAAAATTCATAGCCTTAAATGCCTACATCAAATAGACAGAAAGATCACAGATCAACAATCTAATGAATCATCTCAAGGAACTAGAAAAGGAAGAGCAAACCAATCCCAAACACAGCAGCAGAAAAGGAATAACTAAAGTCAGAGCAGAACTAAATGAAATCAAAACAAAAAAAAAATACAGAAGATTAATGAAAAAAAGAGTTTGTTCTTTGAAAAGATAGACAAAATTGATAGACCTCTCAGTAGATTAACCAAAAATAGAACAGAAAGGACCCAAATAAGCTCAATCAGAAATGAAAAAGGAGAGATATTATAACTGATACCACAGAAATACAAAATATCATCTGTGAATACTGTAAAAATCTCTATGCACATAAACTTGAAAATATTGAGGAGATGGAAAAATTCCTGGAAACAAAACCTCCCAAGGCTCAATCAGGAAGAAATAGAAATCATGAACAGACCAATTACAAGCAACAAAATTGAAGCAGCAATAAAAAATCTTCCAACAAAAAAAAGTCCTGGACCAGATGGTTTCACAGCCAAATTTTATCAGACCTACAAAGATGAATTGGTACCCGTACTGCAGAAATTATTACATAACATTGAGAAAGAAGGAATCCTACCCAACTCATTCTATGAAGCCAGTTTGATATCAAAGCCAGGAAAGGACACAACAAAAAAAGAAAACTATAGACCAATATCCCTGATGATTATAGATGCAAAAATTCTCAATAAAATTCCAGCAAACAGAATTCAGCAGCACATCAAAAAAATAATCTGCCATGATCAAGCAGGCTTCATCCCAGGGATGCAAGGATGGTTCAACATACATAAATCTATAAATGTGATTCACCACATAAAGAGAAGCAAAAACAAAGATCATATGATCATCTCAATAGATGCAGAAAAAGCAATTGACAAAATTCAGCACCCTTTTATGTAAAAACTTTTAAAATGGGCATAGATGGAACATATCTCAAAATTATAAAAGCCATATATGACAAATCCACAGCCAACATCAACTGAATGGGGAAAAGTTGAAAGCATTCCCACTCAGAACTGGAACAAGACAAAGATGCCCACTGTCACCACTTCTATTCAACATAGTGCTGGAAGTCCTAGCCGGAACAATCAGGCAAGAGAAGGAAATTACAGGTATCCAAATGGGGAAAGAGGAGGTCAAACTATCACTCTTTGCTGATGATAAGATCTTATATCTAGAAAACCCCAAAGATTCCACCAAGAGATTTCTGGAATTGATAAATTCTGCAAAGTGTCAGACTGCAAAATCAATGTACACAAATCAGTAGCATTCCTATACACCAACAACAGTTAAAGCTGAGAATCAAATCAAAAACTCAATACCTTTCACAATAGCTACAAAGAAAATACCTAGGTGAAAGATCTCTACAAAGAGAACTATGAATCACCGAGGAAGGAAATTGCAGATGATGTAAACAAATGGAAATACATATCATGCCCATGAATAAGCAGAATCAACATTGTTAAAACACCCATACTATCCAAAGTGATTTACAGATTCAATGCAATCCCCATCAAAATACCAATGTCATTTTTTGCTGATCTAGAAAAAATAATTCTACGCTTCATTTGGAACCAGAAAAGAGCCCGAATAGCCAAAGCAAACTTGAGCAGAAAGAACAAATCTGGAGGCATCATTTTACCAGACTTTAAGCTATACTACAAGCCTGTAACCAAAACAGCATGGTACTGGCACAAAAATAGAGTCATAGGCCAATGGAACAGAACAAAGAACCCAAATATAAAACCATCCCCATATTGCCATCTGATCTTTGACAAAGTAGACAGCAATATACACTGGGGAAAAGAATCCCTATTCAATAAATACTACTGGGAAAATTGGATAGCCACAGGCAGAAGATTGAAATAGGATCCATCTTTTACCACTCAAAAAACTTAATTCAAGATGGATCACAGACTTAAATCTAAGACATGAAACCATAAGAATTCTGGAAGAAAATGTTGTAAAAACCCTTCTAGATGTCAGCCTAGGCAAAGAATTTATGAAGAAGACTGAAGGGCAATCACAGCAACAACAAAAATAAATAAATGGGACTTGATTAAATTAAAAGGCTTCTGCACAGCCAAGGAAATAACCAACAGAGCAAATAGACAACCTACAGAATGGGAGAAAATATTTGCATGCTATACATCTGATAAAAGGCTGATAACCAGAATCTACAAAGAACTCAAGCAAATCAACAAGAAAAAATCAAACAACCCCATTAAAAAGTGGGCAAAAGACATGAACAATAGCTTTTCAAAAGACGATAGACTAATGACCAATAAACATATGAAAAAATTCTCAACATCACTAGTCATCAGAGAAATTCTAATCAAAACCACAGTAAGATATCACCTAACCCCAGTGAGAATGGCTTTTATCAAAAAGTCCCAAAACAATAGATGCTGGCATGGATGTGGAGAGAAAGGAGCACTCATACACTGCTGGTGGGACTGCAAACTAGTGCAGCCTCTATGGAAAATAGTATGGAGATTCCTCAAACAAACTAAAAGTGGACCTACCATTTGATCCAGCAATCCCACTACTGGGTATTTACACAGTAGGAAAAAAAGGTCATTTTATCAAAAAGACACTTGGACTAGAATGTTTATTGCAGCACAATTCACAATTGCAAAGATGTGGAATCAACCCAAGTGCCCGTCAAATCATGAGTGGATTAATAAAATGTGGTGTATGTACACCATGGAGTACTACTCAGCCATAAAAAAATGAATTAATACCTTTTGCAAACATCTGGATGGAACTGGAGCCCATCCTCCTAAGTGAAGTAGCACAAGAATGGAAAAACACCACATGTACTCACTATTAAATTGGAACTAACTGATCCGCACTCGTGTGAACAAGATGAAAGTAAAACTCAATGGAAATCATGCAGGTGGGAGGGGGAGGAGGGGATGGGTGAAATCATACCTAATGGTACAATGTACACTATCTGGGTGATGGGCACACTTATAACTTTGACTCAAGCAGTACAAAAGCAATCCATGTAACCAAAACATTTGTACCACTGTAATATTCTGAAATAAAAATAAAAAACAAAATAGTTTTGTTTATTTACATTAATACTAGAAATATATATGAATAACTCAGAAAAAATACATAGGATGCTAGAGGGAGATTAGCATCTATGGGGAAAATGGATGAGGAAGGTGGGGTAGGAAATGGAGGGGTGAGGTTATTTGTAATTTTAATTAGGATGATAAGGGAAGACTTCACTAAGAAGGGGAATCTGAGTGAGGAGTAAAGGGGGCCAGGGATGAGCCAAGCAGCTATGTGGGGGAAAGTCTTCCCAGCAGAGGGAACAGCAAGTGCAAAGGCTCTGAGCAGGAGCATACCCAGTGTGTCCAAGGAATAGCATGGGGCTCAGAGCAGCAGAAGTCAGGACTCTGTCTGAGGCTACTGTGATTATCAAGTGATAGTTATGGTGGCCTGAAGCTCAGTGGAACAGGGAGGTGGTGAGAAGTGAGCAGTTTCTGAGTGTATTTGGAAGGTGGAGCAAAAGGATTTGCTGACAGACTGAACATGGCATGTGAGCAATAGAGAGAAGTTAAGAATGTCTCCAAGGTTTTTGGCCTGAATGGTGGGAAGAATAAGTCCGCCATCAACTGAGAGGAGGTGCCGGGGGAGGAGCAGTTTTGGGGGCATCTTAGGAGCTCAGCTTGGGACACATTAAGTCTGAGGTGCCTATTAGTTGTTCAGATAGAGGCACTGAGTAGACAGTAGGAGATAGGAATTTTGGAATTGAGGGTAGGGGGGGTCCAAGTGGGAGATACAAATGTGGGTGTCATCAACAGCAATGTAGGACACAGAGGTGTCAACCTAAATAACGACAGAAAAAGACAGGCTGTCCTGAGAAAGCGCTTATTTGGGAATAGCAGGGAATTGTGATCTGAAGTACTTGTGCTCTGACGAATCATAGACAGATCCAAAGAGGTTGGAGCTCAGAGACAAAACGCAATTGTGGGAGGTTTTGGAGAAAATTTATGTAAAAAGTCATCCAACCTCCTTTTATATTTTATTTTATTTTATTTTACTTTATTTTATTTTATTTTATTTTATTTTTGAGACAGAGTCTCACTCTGTCACCCTGGGTAGAGTGCAGTGGTGTCATCATAGCTCACTGCAGCCTCAAACTCCTGGGCTCAAGCGATCCTCCTGTCTCAGCCCCCTACGCAGCTGGGACTACAGTTGCACACCACCACACCCAGCTAATTTTTCTATTTTTAGTAGAGACGGGGGTCTCACTCTTACTCAGGCTGGTCTCGAACTCCTGAGCTCAAGCGATCCTCCCGCCTCGGCCTCCCAGAGTGCTGGGGTTACAGGCGTGAGCCACCGCGCCCAGCTTCCTTTTATTTTTATTATGAATATTTCAAACATATAGAATGTAATAGCAAGTAATGGAATTAACTCGTGTGAATCTACCACCTGCTTCTATCATTTTACTGTGTTTGCTTTATATTGTTTCCCTTTTTCAACCTATGTCATTATATTTAAACTGGGTTTTTGCAGGCAGCTTATATTTGGTTCTTTTTTATCTAATCTGACAGTTTGTTTCTTAAGTGGTATGTTTAGATCATTCACATTTAATGTAAATATTGGTATGGTTGGGTTGAGGTCTGTCACTGTATTATCTGTTTTCTGTTTGTCCCCTCTGTTTTGTGGTTCTGTGCCCTCATTCCTGCCTTCTTTTCAATTATTTGAATTTTTTCTGCATTCCATTTTAATTTATCTGTTGGCTCTTTTGGCTGCATCTCTTTGTGTCAAATGTATATATCTATACACGTTGAGAACCCCACCAACATTATAATTTTGCTTTCAAGACTCATACATATTTAAAGAACTTAAGAGGAGAAAAATAGTCTATTATATTTACCCAGATATTTACCATTTCTGTTGCTCTTCTGTTATTCCTGAAGTTCCAGGTTTCCCTCTGGTGTCATTTACCTTTACCTTTTAGCATTTATTTTATTCTATTTTATTTTTTTATTACTTCCTCCCCTCCCTGGCATTTATTTTAGAGCAGGTCTATGTCAAAGAATTCTCTTACTTTTCCTTAATCTGAGAATGTCTTTATCTTATTACCTGACATAATGTTCCTGAAAGATATTTTTTTCAGAATATAGAATTCTGGATTAACAGCTCCTTTCTTTAAGTACTTTACAGATGTTGTTCTACTATGTTCTGGCCTCCATGGTTTCTGGTGACAAATCCTCAGTCATATGAATCATCGTTCCCCTATATATATTACTTATCTCTGGCTGCTTTCAAGATTTTTCCATTATATTTGGTTTTTAACAGTTTATGATGTATCTGGACATTATTTCCTTTTAGGTTATTCTGTTTGAGATTTGATGAGCTTCTCAAATCTGCAAATTTATGGTTTTTCACCAAATTTAGGACATTTTCAGCTATCAATTCTTCAAGTTTCTTTCACTCCAGTCTCTTTTTCTCTCTCGGGTGCTCCAAGCACAAGAATGTCAAACCTTTTGATCTTGTCCCACAGGCCACTGAGTCTCTATTAATTTTTTTTCAATCATTTTTCTCTCTGTCCTTTAGACTAGATAATTTTTATTGATCTGTCTTGAGGTTCACTGACTCCTCTGCCATCTCCATTCTGCTACTGAGCCCATGCAATGAATTTTGTATTTCAGGTGTTATAAGTTTTATTTCCAAAAGTTCCATGGTGTTCTTTTTTGATAGTTTCTATTTCTCTGCTGGACACTTCTTTCTTTCCATTTGAGGATGTTTACCTTTACCTTGTGCGCTTGGTTACAATAGCTACTTTAAAGTATGTGTTAATTTCAATGTCTGGGCCATCTTAGGGTTAACATCATTGATTGCCTTTTGCTTTGAGAAATGGTCACGTTTTCCCGGTTCCTTATATGTCAAGTAAGTTTGGATTGTATCTTGTACATTTTTAATATTATTGTGTGAAACTCTAGATCCTGCTTTAAAAACCTCTAGAGAATGTTGCTTTTGTTTTGTTTAGCAGGCAGGCTCTCAAGCCAGTTGGGTTCAGATCACAAGTTCCGTCTTGCCTTCTGTTTGCAGGGTTCCGGTGTCAGGTCAGTTGTCAAAGCCTTTGCAGTACTGCTTTTAGGTCTGTCCTTGGCATAGGCAACCTCAGGCTGAGCCCAAGATTTGTGTTGGTTCATATGCAGAACTAAGGGGTCCCTCTTCTCCAGCTTTCTCTTCTCCAGAACTTCCCCTGCTCTCTAGTTCCCAGGGGCCCGTTTACTCAGTCCTCTGGCCAGAAAGACGGAGTTTCTCTCAGGATTTTAGGTCCACAACTAGGCTGCTCTCAGATCAAAGTTGGGAAATAAAAGGGGTGGGGGGAGGAATGAGAAATGCCGTCCTGAATGGTTCATTCTTTAAGTTTGGATTCCCCTCCTCAATTTGCTATGGCTTCTCAGAGTCCTCAGGTAGTTAGTTGCCTTCTAAAAGTTTTAGTTATGCCGGTGTGGTGGGTCATGCCTATAATCTCAGCACTCTGGGAGGCCAAGATGGGAGGATCGCTTGGTGTGAGGAGTTCAAGACCAGACTGGGCAGCATAGTGAGACCCTGCCTCTATAAAACAAATTTTGTTCTATATTAGCCAGGCGTGGTGGTGTGCACCTGTGACCCCAGCTACTCGGGAAGCTGAGGCAGGAGGATTGCTTCAGCCTCGGAG
Organism: Daubentonia madagascariensis; assembly: GCA_023783475.1. Lineage (NCBI taxonomy): Eukaryota > Metazoa > Chordata > Mammalia > Primates > Daubentoniidae > Daubentonia > Daubentonia madagascariensis. The sequence continues at coordinate 2,368,400 of JAKFHU010001482.1, read as the reverse complement.
TTCGATGCTGCAGTGAGCTATGATGATGCCACTGCACTCTAGCCTGGGCAACAGAGCGCAACCCTGTCTCTAAAAAAAAAAAAAACAAAAGTTTTTATTGTAATCAGTGGGAGAGATAGGCTTAGAGGGTATACTCCATCTGGACCAGGACAAGAAGCTGATCTTTTCATCTAAGTTCTTTTTTAAGCACTACAGATACTATTGGGGCCCCCTAATATGTCCCTCCCTCATCCCCGTTTCCTCCCTCCATCTACATAAAAGCCTATCACCTGAATTTAGGGTTTATTGCTCCCGTGTGTTTTATGCTTTTTATGAATATAATATCTATAAATATTGTACAGTATAATTTTATAAATTTTTAAGCTTTACAGAGATGACCTCATGATATAAATATCTAGTACATGGTCAAATTCTGCACATTTTCTGTATTTGCTTAGAAAGAATGTTTATTCTGTAATTGTTGAGTGTAAAATTACACATATAATTATTGTTCAAGCTTGTTGTGTCATTCAAATATTCTCTAATCTCACTAATTTTCTATGTTCTTGGTTTACCAATTAATATGAGAAGTATGTTAAGATCTTTCATAAGTGTGGATTTGCCAATCCTTTCTAATTATGTAAATTTTTGCTGTATATATTTTAAGGTGATCTCGTTAGGTGCAATGGAAGTGGATGTATTTTACTGAACTGTTCCTTTTATCATATGTAGTGACTATTTTTCTCCATAATAGTGCTTTTATATTTTAAAATCTATTTTTCCTGATATTATGATAGCTAAACTAGTTTTCTTTTGATTAATATTCTCCTGGTGTATATTTTCAACCTTTCTGTTTCACTCTTATAAACAAGAGGCATGCTGGATTATGTGTGTGTGTGCGTGTGTTTAACCTATTCTAATAATCTCTTATCTTTTCACTGAATAATTTGTTCTAGTTATACTTATTGTGATTACTCACATGTTTAAGTTTATTACTATTACCTTATTTTGTACTTCCTACTTACTCTCCTTTTCTTTCTTTTCTCTTTTTCTCTTTCTATTGGATTGTTTGAGTTTTACTGATTTTTACCTTTTTCCTCTATACTATAGATGTATTTTTTAACACTCTGCTCAGAACATATTAGGCTTCTTGATTTTTAGGATTTTAAGTCTTTAATCAATTCTAAAAATTTCTTAGCCATTATCACTTTGAGTACTTATTCTTCCTCATTACCTATCTTTTTACCTTCTGAAAATCCCATTATATGTATATTAGAACTTCTCATTCTGTCCTATTTGTCTCTTAACCTCTTTCATATTTTCTGTCTCTTTCTCTAAGCTGCTTTCTATGAAATTTCCTCTGCCCTACCTTCCAATTCCCTAATTCTCCTTCAGCTGTCTCTAATCTGTCCATTGAGTTTTTAATTTTAATGACTATATATTTTTCATTTTTATTAATTAATATTATTAGATTCTTTTTCAAACCTGCCTCTTTCTTTTTTAATAATGTCTTATTCCCTTTATGTACTTCCAATTCTTTAAGTCTTTAATCAAATCATTTTAAATATGTTTATTTTAATTTGATAGTTCTATTATCTTAAGTTTTTGAAATACAATCTGGCAGTTGCTTGGTCTGCTGATTCTTGCTCATGGTGGATTGGTTCCTTGTATGTTTTGTAACTTTGGATTGTAAACTCATATTTAGTAGGACTCTGTTTGTAGTAATCTCAAGCTGCCTGGACTGAGGGCACGTTCCCCCAGAGAGGTTTTTTTTATTTGCTTCTAATAGACATTGCAGGAATATCACCACTGCTTGGGACCACTTCTATATTAATGTTTCAGCTTGGGAATTCCCAGACCAAATGGATAACACGCATTGGAACCTTGAACCTACATGAGGAGTTTATATGTTATAGACTGAATGTTATGTCCCTCCAAAATTCACATGTTGAAGCCCTAACCCCCAATGTTATGATATTTGAAAATGAGCCCTTTGCGAGGTAATTAGGGTTATATGAGTTCGGGAGGGTAGGGCCCTCATGATAGTATTAGTGCCCTTATAAGAAGAGACACCAGAGAGCTCTCTCTCTCTCTTTCTCTTTCTCCATACACACACATGAAGAAGAGGTCATGTGAGCACACAGCAAGATGGTAGCCACCTGCAAGCCAGGAAGAGCCCTCACCAGGAACTAAATTGGCTAATACCTTGATTTTGAACTTCCCAGTGAGTAATTAATTTCTGTCATTAAGCTGGTATTTTGCTATAGCAGCTTGAGCAGACTAATATGTAGTAACATCAAAAACCTAGGTATTAATGTAATGGAAGTTGTATAAGAGCTCTACCATTCATACATTGGAAGACTTAATATTATAAAGATATAAACTCTCTACAATCTGACACATCTAGAGATTCAATGTAATTCTAATAAAAATTCCAGCAGATTTATTATGGGCAGACATGGAAATTGACAAGCTGATTCCAAACTTTATATAGAAATGCAAAGGGCCAAGAAGAACCAGGACAATCTTGAAGAAGAACAAAGTTGGAGGACTTTCTCTCTTTGGTATCAAGACTCATTATAAAGCTAAGTAATGGTACACAGTATGATAATGTCACAAGGGTAAACAAATAGACCAATGGAACAGAATAGAATTCAGAAACTGACCAATACATATATAGTCACTTGATTTATGGCAAAGGTGGACAGTGCAGTATAATGAGGGAAAGAATATTCTTTTCAATAAATGGTATTTCATCAGCTGGATATCTAGATGTAGAAAAATTAATATCAACCTCTACATATCAGAAAATCTATATATACAAAATATGAATTCCAGATCAATTGTAGATCTAAATTTGAAAAAGAAAATAAATAAAGCTTCTAAAAGAAATTATAGGAAAATATCTTTATTACTTTGGACTAAACAAACATTTCTTAAATAGGTCACACAAAGTAATAACTATAAGGAAAAGTCAGATAATTGGACTTTAATAAAATCAAGGACATCTGCTCATCAAAAAACACCATTAAGAGTGAAAAAACAAGCTAAAGAATAGAAGATATTTGCAACATGTTTATCTGATAAGGATTTACATTTCAGTTATATAAAGAACTATAAATCAATAAGAAAAAGACAGATAACCCAATAGAAAAATGAGCAAAATACTTGAACAGACACTTCACAAAAGCATATACCAAATTGCTGCAATACTTATGAAAAGTGCACACTCTTAATAGTCATCATGGAAATGCAAATCCAGCCAGAGTGACTAAAATGAGCCTAGGAAAAAGACGATATAAATTATTGGGGAGGATGTGGAGCGACTAGAATGCTCATACACTGTTATTTAAAATAGACAGCCACTTTGAAAAACTGTTTAGCAGTATCCTTCAAATCTGAGTTTATATATAGACCAATCATTTTTCTCTTAGATATTTGCCCAACAGTGATATCTTATGTTTGGCCAAAATTCACACACTAGAATGTTCAAAGCAACACTATTCACAATATTCCCAAACTGGGAACCACATAAATGTCCTGGATGAACTTTCAAACCTAAGTGCCCAGGTTACCAAAATTGGCCTGTACACCCCCTATCCCACCACCAAGAGATGCCACCGTATCAGTCATGTGCTTGATGCCCTGACTTTCAGTTCCCCCTTCATTTGGCCCCTGGGATTTCCTTTACCAGAAGTATTACCAGGTTACGTAGTTCATAATATGCCTCGTCATCTTTATATGTCTCCACCTAGATGTGAAGATTCTTCCTGGCCCTGTTTTTGCAGAATAAAGATAATGTTTGGTTGTAAAGGAAGAGGAGAAAGCAGACAGGAAAAGAGAAAATACTTTCACTTAACTCCCTAGCTGTTCTAAGGGCCCTTCTCTGGTCCCATGAGGTTGGCAACTACTTCTGGAGCCTCCCATCACCCACCCAAGTAGCTATTCACCTGTGTCAGGCCGTGGGGTTGCTCGGTGCAGGGCTGGGATCCAGGCTGCCAGGCACCACCGACTGTGATGTGCTGAGAACGTGGGTCTTAGAGAGTCGCTCTCACCTTCTGCCCTGCCGCTGGCTCCTGTGTGGTCTCCCCTTCAAAGTCACACCTCTCTGATAGAAGAACCAGTATAATCACCAGGTGCAGCTTGTACTTCTTGTGTCCTGACTTTAAAATAGCCCATAAGACCCCAGTGCTATGCCCCAGACCACATGTTGGCAGGCAGGGAAAATAGTGGTTCCTCCCGAGAGCTGTACATGGCCATAGAGGCCATGAAGGTGAGTTTTCTGGGGACAACTTCTCTGTGGTTGAGTAAAAAGTCTTCCACATTTGGGGATAGAATTGGGGTTTCTTAGGACCTACTGTCATCTCCAACCTGTGGCTAAAGAACAAGTGCTGAGCAGAGAGATGCTCAGGCCATAACAACAAAAAAAGAGCTAACAGATTACAGAGTATTCTCATGCCAGGCACTGTACAAAGTGCTTTACATGGACTAGCCCATTTAATTGTCAAAACAACCCTAAAGGCATATATGTAATTATCCCCATTTTTCTGATGAGTAACTGAGGCTCCAGGAGGTTATGTGGCTTGCTCCAAGTGACACAGCTCAGTGATAAAGCCAGGACTGAAACCTAGCAGGTCTGGCTCATGTCCGGACCCCTGCTGATCCCAGACTCTAAGTCATCACTCTTCATGGTTGGGTGTCCCAGAGAGCCCTTCAGTAGTCTCACCAGATCCTACCAGATCCCTGGTAGGATCTCCATGAGCCACTCCTCATTTCCCTCTTCTGGACCACCAAGGTGTCCCTCTCCCATCCCTTGTAGCTAAGGTCTCCTGCATGCAGTGGGCTTTCTGTCTCCCTCAAATTCACTTTGCCCATCAACCAGTGAGTATTCCCACCTGGCTCTGACCCAGAGCAAACCTAGACCTATCCCCTCGTTCCTCCCCTCAGGATCCTAAGAAGGAATAGCATGCCCAGCTGGACCCTAAGGACACGGCTGCCTCAGGCTAAAGCTGGTTCTTCCTTCACTGGGAACACGAGACCAGGTGCTCCTCTAGGAGGAGTGGTTTCTCTGAGACGCAAGGGTAAGCATTCTGCAGGCACCAACCATCTTCAGTGGTTGTGGTTTAAACCCCAAAATAAGAAAGCCACCTTCAAATAAGGCATCCTATATATTTCCTGTTTAAGAACTTAGCCTTGATTAGTCATTAGATGTATCTCTTGCTTAATGGCTCAGAGCAGCATAAAGTATGACAGAGGCAGACCTAGCAGAGTCATCGGCTGGGCTCCTTTGGCACATTCTTCAGCTTGGCGAGGCCTCAAATCAAATTCCAGGTTTTGATCACCAGCAAAACCCTGCAGTCAGCCAAAGGTTCCTGCTAACTAGCATTGTTCAGTTATTTAAGGAGGGACATCAGTCTACCATAGGACCCCAAAGCCAAGGGATAATTTTAAGAAAGGAGGACAACAGATATCATAATGAGCCCAGAAGAAAGACCACTGGTCCTGGAGTCTGAAAACAGTGCTTATAATACAGTCTTATCACCAAGCCTCAACTCTGTCTGGCAATCTATCCGGAGCCTGCCCTGCTTCCCCACAAGGAAAGACAGACAATTGGAATTCCTTGTTGGGCTGAATCAGATGACATCTTAAATGCCCTTCGAACTGGGACTCAGCTGTGATTCACTCAATCCTTGTGATATCTGCCATTGAATAAACACCATGGGCGGCCATAGCGATGCATTATCACGGCTGTCCCGACAACCCAGTGAGGTTGTTCTCATCAACATCCTTTTCAGAAATGGGTGCAGTAACTCGCCAAGACGCCAGAGCGGGTTGGGGGAAGAGAAAGCCTTTGGGTCCAGGTCTGTCTAACTCTAAGGCTGCCTCTGACACATTACCAGCTCACACAGCCTGCTGCCTCTCAACAGGAAGTGAAAGGCACAGACAGACGGTGCCCTGGTGGAGACCTGCACAGAAAATGGGCACTTCCGGAGCAAAACTGCCTCAGCGACAGGCTTTGTAAACAGCAGCCTCCAACCGTTAACCACAGGGCCGTCTCACCTCTAGAAATAGGCCAGGAGACCACAGAACAAAGGGAGCAAGAGAGATATGGACAAAACAGGGCATACACAAGGTGCTCTACAGGCAGAGAGAAAAAACTGATTTAAAGGCAGAACGCAACAGGATGTATTAGAAAGAAATATTCGATATGTAGGCTTTTAAAATTATGCCTACCCTCCTTATGTGAGGAGTGTACACAAATGAGTCTGTATTTTCAACTACGTCACATGCACTGCCTTGCAACCAAAAACAATATTTGTGCTTCATGTGCTGCACTGGGCTGTTTTATACACAGAATCACCTGGCACAGCTCCTGTCCCCAATATGCAATTTAATGTTTTCATGGGGGGGAGGGGGCATTCAAAGGGAGATGTGGGGGAGGGGAGCAGCGCTCTCTGCAGGCCACACTCAGGCGCTGACATTGCTGGGCATGATGGATGCTGCCAGTGCTGTTGCTTAGCAACCCAATACCCTTCAAGAAAATCCAGCAGTCTCACTGGCTTGCAGAAGCAGGCAGAGCTGTTCAGCATGGCACTGGGCATGGAAAGATAATAATGGGTTTTTTCCAGTTATTAATAATCATTCTTCCTGATTTCCCATATAGATCAACATACCTGAGGGTACCCAGAGTCCCACACTAGATCGGGGCTGGAAAAAGCCCAGGGTTTTAAATTACCTCCCAATCGGCTTCAGAGAGTAGTGGAATTTTACTGGCTGGTCCCGTGACGCTCCTTCAATCCCAGGCCCACACCGCAACATAAAGGCTGATCTCCACGGCGTGACTCACCCGCATACCTTCAGATAGTTGTTTGTCGGCCCTGTCATGAGTCATGGTTTCTTCAGCTTTCTTTTTTCTCAAAACTGAAACACTTGACATTTTCGAGTGGGGTTGGGGGAAGGTTTTTAATTCTTTTTAAAAGACCTTCTGTGGCTTTGTGTGCAAGTGTGGAGGTGTGTGGGAAGAGGTGAGTAATGGCTGCATGAACAGGTAAACATGAGTGAGGTTCTCCACGCCATCAGTCGCCTGGAAAGCCATCAGGGTTTGAGGAAGCTGTCACTTATGTCATGGGGGAATGGGAGCACCCCTGGGCTATATCTCCCAGGAGGGACAAGGTGCCAGCCAGCATTCCGCCCTCCATCGTCTCCGTCCCGGCAGCGTCACACTCCCTGCATCCCCCAACAAAGAGGTGTGCTTCATTTTGTGCAACGTGATGACAGGACCATGTAGGGCTTTAAGAAAAATCCTGCAGGAGTTATAAGAAACAAAGAAAACTGGGATTTAAGATGAGAAAAGGGAAGTGGAACCGCCACATGGAAAGCACGCTGGACCAGACTGTTGGTGGGTCCCTGGGTTTGGGTTCTGATCCGATATAAATCAGGTGGGCAATGAACTTCTGCTTGTTTGCATGGCCTAGCACAAGTCTCATCCTCTCCATGAAGCCCTCAACCTTTCAGATTTATTCACTGAGACAGCACAGTCTTCCCCCTAGAGCGTGAGCCCCTCAAAGTCAGGCACTGTTTTATGTGTCTCTGTGCCGTATCAACCCAGCACCATCTTGGATATATGTAATAATAGAGGCTCAGTGCATGCTGTTTGTTTGTATGGAGAGATGGATACATGAAAGAATTAATTAACTAAATCCAATTAACCTCTTGGAATCCTATTTGTTCCCATGCTTAACAGGATGGATTCGATATGCCCTGTCAACTCCGAAAAGTAATGAGGATCTAGGGGTTGATGCAACTGAAAGCATTTTGAGTGTTACACAACACCATGCCTTTATGAAGCATTATTAGAAAAGAAAAGGTAGTAATTATCAAAAGTGTCCCCAAAGTTGGGGATGAGGACCAATTCTATACATAGGTAAATTAGGGAAGAAGAACATTCAAGCTAATACAAAATACTTCTCCTATCAGATTGGGGTAATGCCTGAAATTTCCATAGTATTTGCTTCTTTGGATTAAGACATTGAAAAATCCACGTTAAACATGTGAATGTTTTCTTGCAGCAGCAATTTATTAATCCGTTGTCAACCTCAGGTGCTTTAGTTAAATGTATTAAATCTGCTCCCAGACTATAAGGGACCTAGGGATTGAGACATGAGACAGGTAATTATTTTTTTACTTTTTATGATGGAAATGTCCAAGCGTATACAAAACTAGAGGTAATAGCATAATAAACTCTTGTGTGCTCATCAGCCAGTTTCAAAAATTATCATCCTATGACCAATCTCGTTTTTTCTACTTCCCCACCCCACACACATTGCATTATCTTGGGATAAATCCAAAACCTCATAGTATTTCATTCATACATATTTCAGTATATAACTCTAAAATAGAAAGACTTTTTCAACATAACCACAATACCAGTATCACACCTAAAAAATAACAATAATTCCTTAATATCAAATATCATCAAATATCTGGTCAGTAGTCAGTGTTGAAATTTTCCTGATAAAATAGTTCATTTTTTTTTAATTAATGGACTTTATTTTTTAGAACAGTTTTAGATTCACAGCAAAACTGAGCAGAAAGTACAGTTCCCATACACCCCATCCCCACACAGGCAGAACCTCCTCCACTATGGACATAGTGGTACATTTGTTACAATGGATGAAACTACATTGATACATCATAATCACCCAAAGCCCATAGTTTACATTGGAGTTTACTCTTGGTGTTGTACATTCTATAAGTTTGGACAAATGTATAATGACATGTATCCACCATTATAGAATCATACAGAATAGTTTCACCACCCTAAAACTTCTCTGTGCTTTGCCTATTCATCCATCCTCCCCACACAACCCCTGGCAACCACTAATCTCCATCATTTTGCCTTTTCCAAAATCTCATATAATTGGAATCATACAATATGTGTGTCCTTTTCAAATTAGCTTCTTTCAGTTAGTAATACGCGTTTTAGTTTACTCCATGTCTTTTCATGGCTTGATAGGTCATTTCCTTTTAGTACTGAATAATATTCCATTGTATGGGTATACCACAGTTTATCATTCACCTACTAGAGGACATTTTATGAGCAGTTGCTTCCAAGTTTTGGCAATTATGAATAAAGCTGCTATAAATATACACGTGTAGGTTTCTGTGTGGACATAAGTTTTCAACTCATTTGGGTAAATACCAACAAGTACAATTGCTGAATCATATGGTAAGAGTATATTTAGTTTTATAAGAAACTGCCAAACTGTCTCCCAAAGTGGCTGCAACATTTTACATTCCCACCAGCAAAGAATGAGAGCTCCTGTTGCTCTACATCGTCGCCAGAATTTGGTGTTCTCAGTGTTTTGGATGTTGGCCATTCTAATAGATGTGTAGTGGTATCTCTTGTCATTTTTATTTGCAATTCCCTAACAACATATGATGTTGAACATCTTTTTATATGCTTACTTGCCCTCTGTATATTGCATCTTCTTTGGTAAAGTATCTGTTCAGGTCTTTTGCCCATTTTTTAATCAGACTGTTCCTTTTCTTATTGTTGAGTTTTAACAGTTCAGTTTTTAGGTAAAAATGGTTAGATTCAGAACATGGCAGGGGCTGGTCCTAGGAGTACACCCAGAGGAAGAAGGGATGTGAATTTCACCTGCTATACTGCTTTGTTTTGTTTTCCAGTTTCACAATTATTGAGAGCAACCCTCACATGAGGAAGGACATAGATGTAGAAGTCAAAATATGAATTGCTCTTCCTATTAACACTCACCAGCTTCCCCCAGCTGTTACAAAATTAATAAAGAGCTGGGTTTCCTTAACCTGACAGTAGTAGAACTTGATTATTTAATCCTGTTATCAATGCCACCTTATTGTAGATAAGCCAGACATACTTGTCTAAGCCTCAGTTTCCTTGTAAAATGGAGATAATAACAGGACCTACCTCATAGGGTTCTTAAGAGAATTAAAGAAGATAATGTATGTAAAGCACTTAGAAAAGCTCTTGGCACTGAACACCCATAATGAACATGAACTATTGTGTTGTTCCTCCCCAGTCTCCTTGGAAACCAAAGCTGTGGGCAAGCTGGCACTGGGTGAGGATCCTAATGGCCTATCGTGGCATGGCCTCTCCTCTGTTTGACAAAATACCAAATCTGAACTATTTCAAGCTAGTGTTCCTCAAAGTGTGGTTTTCAGACCACCTGCATCCAAGTCATACCGAACAATTATTTAAAATGTAGATCACTAAACCTTGGGCAATTCTTAAGAACACTAAAGTTTGAGAACGTCTGTCTTAAGCTTACCTGAATGGTTGTGGAGTGACTTACCCAACCAGAGAGAAAATGGGGTGCCTGAAAGTGAAGTGTAGCAGTAGGGAACCAGGTCCCAGATTGGAAGGCTGGCAGTGGACCCTGGCCATTCATTACCTGTGGAATGCAATTAATAAGGCCTCCCTCGTGGAGCCACAATGAGGGCCAGATGAGATTCCCCAAGATGGGCAAATAGGCTCCATTGATCAATGAATGTACAATGTTACTTGTATTATTATTATTCTAATTCCAAAAACCTAAATATAGAATTCCTACTTGGTGCTTCCAAAAGAAAACCATGTGGTCTAATGATTTCCATAACAAAGGACATCACTCCATTCATTAACAAGTATTTATTGAGTATCAATTCTTTGCTAGGCACTGTGTTGGCAAAAACCAAGGACCAAAGCAGTCAAAACCTTCCCTGTTCTCTTGTGTAAAGGGCCCTGAAATATCTACCCAAGGACAAAGAAAGGACCGGGAGAAACTTAAAACAAAGCTTAAAAACCCTAGAGCTAGAAAAGGACCTTAACAGGACATCCTTCAGTTCTGTCACAGAACTGGTGAGGACCCAGAGGCAAAGAGGTGAAGCAGCTCCACACCCCACCATGAGTCAGTAGCTAGAAAGGTACTTGTTCCTTAGTTCTCGGAACTCTTCTTACCTTGTCTGTTTTGCAAAGAAGCAAAACAAATACTGAGTTGCTCTCTCTGTGTTGTTGGAATGAATCTCTTGAGTTGATGCCAACAGAATTCTTCCCACTTAATGCAGCACTATTAAATTTTCATTTTTCATTTAATTTAAAGTAGATTACAAAACAGTACAGAGAGTGGGATCTCATTTTGAAACCAATATATATGTGATGTTTACATGTGCATAGACAAATGGCTGTACAAATCAAAGATTATCAATAGATCGTCTCTAGGGGTTAGGATTATGGGGGCTTTTGATTTTCTTCTTTATATTCCTGGAACTTTCTCAGAATTTTCTAAATCCACAATGAACACAAATTACAGTGCTTCTGTACTGTAATTTATTTCTGTAATAAATTAAAAGGTTATTCCAAACAAGGAGCCAAAAACAAAACAAAACAAAACAAAAAACAAAAAAAAAGGGTTATTTCAAAAATAATGGTTGGTTCTCTTTTTTTCAAAAGTCAGTTTGTTTTGCCTTTTTGATACTAAATCCAATCTCATACAAGGTTTCTAGGATCTTCTTGTCCAGATTACACCTAAAAGTTAAACTCAGAAGGGATGCAGCACAAAATAGCGACCTGTTGCCAGAACTCCTCTAAGATATTCTTGGGTTTATCCAGGCGAAGACTAGCTATAGTCTTGAACGGAAGCAACTAATCTACAAATATTTCCGGATCCTTAACAAGTACAAGGAACTGTGTTGTGCTGGGAGGTCTAAGTCACATAAGATATGAGCCTGGTCTTCAAGTAACTTGCAACTTGGCTGAGGAACAAAGGTGTAAACACATACAAAGTTTACTAACAAAACACGCGCAGAAGCGTGATATTGGGAAGCAGCACGCTGTGTGCTGGACCAGCAGTTTGTTTAGGGGCCGTGGGATCCCATTGCAGATAGGACATGCAGGGTGCTGCTGGGGTCTGGGCCCGAAGGCAATGGAGGGTGTTCCTGGGTTGTTTTAGCAGAGCAGTGACATGATGAGATCTGTATTTCAGAAAGATTAGGTCTGTGAAATGTACAATCCTATTGAAGCAGGAAGAGACTAAGCAGAGGGAGGAAAACAATTTCAGTAAATACCCAGTGAAAAGCATACTGGGTTTCAGGCCCAGCTCAGCCACCAGGCAGGCAACTGTGAACACGTCACTTCTACTGCGTGGGACTAGTTGTCTCACCTGTCAAGTGAGAGAGTTGAGCTAGAATCTCTAAGGTCCTTTTCAGTTGTCAAAATTCTTTACTTCCATGACCCAAGCAAGAGTACTACAGGCCCAAACCAGTGTGCTGGTAGTGTCAAGGACTGGGATAGTTTTATCCCAGAAATGCCTTGCTGAGGGAGCTGCTAAATCATCTTTAGCACAGGCACCAGCAAAAGAAAGTCAGATTTTTCTCTCTTAGTCTTATTTTTAACCCCTTGGCAGGCTTTGCAGCATTTGCTTTTTACTTTTTTTAATCAAGATGCAATTTACATACTATAAAATTCACCCTGTGAAAGTATAAAATTTAGTTTTATAGTATAGTCACAGAGTGGTGCGACTATAGCCATGAATTCCAGAATATTTTTATCACCTCAAAAAGAAATGCCTACCCATTAGCAGTCACTCCCCATTTCTCTCCCCCTGGTCCCTGGAAACCATGAATCTACTTTCTATCTCTATGGATTTGCCTGTTTGTGGATATGTCATATAAATGGAATTATACAAGTGTCCTTTTGTGTCTGGTTTCTTTTACTTAGCATTATCTTTTCAAGGTTCATCTATGTTGTAGCATATGTCGGTACTTTATTCCTTTTTATGGCTGAATAATATTCCATTGCATGAATATGCCACATTGTGTTTACTCATTCAACCATTGATGGACATGTGAGTGGTTTCCATTTTTATTCAAGCACATTGAAACTTACCCTCTAGTTTATCAGAGGAAAGCTGTTATGTAAGATTCCAATATTTGAATTTAAAAAGAAGTCGAACTTGGGGGTGAAGGAGAGTATGGTCACTCCTGGACAGAAGCAATCCTGTCTTCATCTGCACTAACATTCATTTTGGTAAATCTTACCACAGATACTGCTGGGGTAACTGAAATATTTGTACCTCCAAAGACTGTGTGACTTTGAGTGAAAATTGTTGAGCACCAAAGCCCATTCCATGGATTAAAAAATGCCACAGGATTAGGGGATAATCTTTAGCTTTTATGTTCTGCCAACAAGAGGGAATTGAGTTTGTAGATTCCCAGGCACGACAGAGGACTCGTCCCAGTCTCTGTGCGACCTGCTTTTCATTCTGTAAACAACTAACTCAGACCTTTATATACCAGAATTTCAGCTTTAATACTTCTTTTCCCACAGTCCAAGCTGTTAATTTCCTCACTGTATTTTTATAAGCTAGAAAAATATGAAATATCACTGAGGTGTCATTGTTCATGTTACAATAAGACTCGAGATGTCCTTGTCTTTTCCTAAATCAAACTGAATTAAAAATAAGGCCAATAAAACATTGATCCAGTTGACATGAGACCTCTGAGTTCAGGCCTTCCTCAATGGGAGGGAAGGAAAAAAAAAATCCTCAGTTGTATATCTGTATATTATCTTCTTCTAGTCATTTAATATAATTTTAAAATTATCATACAAACCAAAAAAAGGGTGGAGAGTCTTAAGGTTGAGAACTTTATCACCAAGAAAAAAACATACTAAATTACCTACTATATGCCAGGAAGAGATATGAGTTCCATGGTCTCTTGCAATGTAATTGAAAAGATACAAGCATTAAAAATCATCAGAATTTGCCAGGGGCTAGAGGGAGGAAGAAACGGGAGGGACTGCTAATGGGTGTGAGGTTTCTTTGCGGCTGATGAAAAGGTTCTGGAATTAGATAGTGATGACGGTTGCACAAACTTGTGAATATATTAAAAATTATTGAAATGTACACTTTAAAAGGGTACATGAATTTATGGCATGTGATTTATATCTCAATAAACAAAAAATTAAAATAATAATGACACATCATAATAATATGTTTTAAACAGTGAAAAAACATGCCTGGGGCTGGGGTACAGGAGAAGTTTTCTTTCGAAGGACTGTTTCACTACTGAGCAAAAACTCTAGTTCATTTCCTTGCAAGTCACGACCCAGATTTGCTGAGGCTCCCCCCTTGCCATGCCCACTGCAGAGCCCAGCAGCATGGCCCTGGCATCCTGAGACCCCCACATTTCCCTGGTTCAACAGACACCTCAGTCCTCAGACCTCAGTGGAAGCTATCTTAACCGCTTTGCCCCCAAGAATGTGTGTTTCGAGAAAATGCTGCCTGGTTTACAACGTGATTTGGAAATACGCTGCTGGCTGTGTTTTATGCATTTTATCAAGTGTTTTTAACTTTGTGCTAGCTGGGACCATGAAGGGCACAGTTTTAGAAGGTTGAAGGTAAATAATTTCACACCAGAAAACATTCAGCCGGAGTAGCCAAGCAGCAAGCTGCCAGGCACTGGTCAATATTCTTGAGCGTTGGAGGCAGACTCACTGGGCCACTGGTAGAGTTTTGGGCTGGATAATATAGTAGTTGAGCCCAGAGTCTTTGAAGACAAGCCAACTGACTGGTCATGTAGTCTTGGAATGTTAATTAACCTCTCTAAACCTCAGTTTCCTCATCTGTAAAATGGGAATGATTTTATCTATAGGTAGCCTATGGGTTTTTATAGAATTACAGGACTCAATAAATATAAAGTGCTTAGACAGTGCTTTATGAAGTGGCGTCTGCTGTTAGAATTATTATGACTTCCTGTGCTGTTGTGTTGTGACTGTTAAGGAAGGAAGGTGTTTGCCACATCTAACAGCTTTCAAGGATGCTGGCAACTTCCTGGCTGGGTATATTTTGACTGTCATCCCACTTAGACACGTCACAGTCTAAAATAAGACAGTGCAGCTAAGGAGCACGGTCCAGGGACATTCAGGGGAACTTAGTTGAGATTCCACGACGGGGCCAACAAACCAAGTCTTCACACTCTACCATTTTTTCATTGTTGTTAGCCCGTAAGCAATTTAAGCCCAAGTTCCCACTCCTCACAGGTTCCCAGAGAGCCGCTCCAGATGGTTAGTCAGAAGCATGGGAACGCTCATTTAAACCAGGAAATTCCCAGCCCACCCAGGACTATTTCCCTGGAGCCTCCAGGGAGGGAACCTGCATCTCAGTGGGCCCATCACTGCCTCTTCTGTGAGCTGGTGTGTAACAACCGCAGCACCGCACTTGGGAAAACTGACCTCTACAGCCCAAGCAAGCAAAACCACCAGTGCTGGGCACATGGCAAGTGCTTAAGACATTTTTTTCCTGATAAATAGAAAAGAAAAAAGATAATAAAATTAGTGAATAAATTTTTAAAGGCTAAATAACAATCATGAATGAATGAATGGATGAATAAATGAAGCAGTCACACGTATCTCGTTTCTTTGCTCCGTCTCCTCGTGTCCCTGAAGGGGACATCATTAACATTTATTGAGGGAATTTTTCCTCAGTACAAAAGCAGTATGAGATTGATGCTTAAAACTTCAAAAACACAGAAAAGCACTAAGAAAAAGACAAACAGAAATAACCGCTCAGAGACTACCACTGTTGACAGTTTGTGAGGTTCCTTTTGGCCTTTTTTATGATGCATATAAGTACATGATTATTTAACAAAATATCATCATATTATACACTGAGTACTCTTTTTTGAGCCTGCCCTTTTTTTTTTTTTACTCAGCAGTACATTGTGAATATTTTCTCAGATCAACAAATTCTTCCTCACCACAGCTTTAAGTGCCAGCATAGTATTCCATCACAGATATACCGTGATTCATCATTGAACATTCAAGCTCAATAATTAATTAAAAATAAAATGTACATGGCGGATTCTAATTTATATGTCTTCAACGGGCATCTGTCATTTTTTAAGTTCTACAGTTGACTTCAATCAGTAGCCGGGATTGATGGCTACCATGAAAGATTACTTCCTCGAATATTCTCAGGATACCTTTGCAGTTGAAACACAAATAAGGAAAATTTCCAGGCCTCAAGAACATCTGTAAATCTGGATTATATAAACTGTTGATTCCAGGGTGAGCAGTGTTGTCACAAATCACAAGAGGAAAGAACACTGGTCCTCTTGTCACTGTCACATGTGGACCAGCCTGACCCAGTGCTAGAATTTCTGATGAACAACCACTTTGAGAACTATACAGTGATGCTCTGCCAACTGGGATGACTTTTTTTTTTCCCTTTCTTGCTCTTTTTTGGGTTCAAGGGTAGAAGGAATTCCTACAAACTTAAAAATACATTCAAGAAAGCTCAGAGTTTATGAAATTGTAGACAACTTAGTTTGATAGTCTAACGTCCATACTGGTTTCTTCTTGAATGTAGAACAAAGAAAAGGTGATTTTAAGAAGTTGAATTGATTCAAAGTGAATTGGTGAGAGGTCATTGAAGGTAGGATCATTCTTGGTCACCTTCCTATTCCCTGCAGCATCTATGGTGATCCCCAGCAGGCCGAGAATATTTGTTCAATGAGTTCGTGCCTGCATGAATAAATGAATAAATGAAGGAATGAATTAGGGGATGGCCCTTTATCCCATTTCAAGCCGCACAGTATAAATGGTCTGAATTACCCTGCTTTCCTGAAGATTTTGCCTTGGTCTCCAAAGACCACCCCAGTAATAGCCCCTTGTTGCTAGAAAAGTCAAAATAGATAGTGCTTTTATGCAGCCTTGCAATTCTATCCACAGAACCAAAAACCCACAGAAATATGTTACCAGCCCAGTCTCTCCCCAGGAGGTACACAGCAAAATGAAACGCATGGCATTCTTTACCACTTGCCGGTGGAAGGGCCATCTGCAAGGTCACACTAATTCATTCGCTACAGAAACTGTGGCTGCCTTTAAACCCTGGGGTAGAAAAAGCCTCCTTTATGCTCCAGTCCCCTTGTCTACACTGTTCCCAGCCTCCTGGCTCAGTGGGGTCAGCGGTGACCCCTTCCTTGGTACTAAACTGCATCGCCCCACACAGAGCTCCAGCCTGATTTACCAGGAACCTCAAAGCAAGCATTCCTCCCTGTGTGTTCTTTACGGATTAAAAATAACAAAATGATTACTCTGCCACTAAGCTTTGCCAGCAATTTCTTGGGCAGCGCGTCCTACTGTGGGGTCCAGGAAGATCATATCACCACGCTGGGGCATTTCAAAATCGCACTGCGCTATGTGTTGTCCCCCATCTGGGAGCACTTTCCTGCGCGTGTGGATGTTTCCCTTGCCCTGACTTTTACTTTCACTTTTGCTACAGCTAAATAATTATGTAAAGAAAAATATATATAATCTCCTTTTTTTTAATCATACAATTTCCTTTTTCATGCTGAACCACAAAGCCTCAGCTGTTCTCACATTTTTGTTTGTACCAAACATAAATAGTCTTTTTATTTTTAAACTTTTATTGATGTAGGGGGTACAAGTGCAGTTTTTTTACATAGATATATGTAAGTGGTGTCAGTGGTGGAGTCTGGGCTTTTAGCATACCCATCACCTGAATAGTGTGCATTGCATAAATACTCTTTTTCTAAAAAGTAAATCTTGTTCAATGCTTGCTTGCTTACCAATATGTCTTGATTGCTGATTATTCTAAAACCACTAGTCTGTCTTCCCTTATAAACCTTCAGAGTCATGAGGACACTTACTTCTGCCTTCCCTAGCTGCGATGCCTCGTGGCCACACACCTCCAAAATGGGGCTGGGGTTGACAATAACCATTTCCCAGCTTTCAGAAAGAGATGATGGAACTCGGTGGTACTTTCTGAGCCACAACTCAAGATGAAATAAAGCATTAACATTCCAGAATGAAGAATATTGCCTGTTTGTGTCCATCCTGCCTCTACAGAAAGACAATACTGTCTGTAGAGGGGCTGTGTCTTGAAGATGAGTAACACCTCAAGTCTATGGTGTGCTGACTATGGCCCGCTCTGTGTTAAATGCTTTACAGGCATTAATTCACATGATACCTGCTGTTACTATCTCCATTCCCCAAGTGAGGAAATTGAGGCACAGAGGTCAGGCGACTTGCCCAAGGCACACAGCAGGTGAGGAACAGGGCTGGGATTCCAACCTTGGGGCTGCCGCCACCTCTGCAGGAAACAACTGGATCATAACCAGGCCCCCAGGCCCGGTATGACCGGAACTGCAGAGCCTTCATGACCTCAGGTACAGTTTACTACATTCACTGCTCACCTCAATTTACAGTCCATGTTTTGATTCAAATCAACAAGCAGAAGAATGTTCTGCTGTTTATCATTTGTCCATTGCTTCTGTCATTACTGCCATCCAAAATAGGGCACCCATTTAGTGGCATAACTTTTCCCTGAACAGCCCCAACCCAAAAAGAAAAACGTTTTTGATGATAAAGTCATAGATCTGCTCCAACCCAGCAGCGTTCTTCTGGGAAGGCTAAGGAGCAAATGTCAAAACCTGGTGGGGATGACGGAAAGCTGGGTTGCCACAGGAAGTCTGAGGGCTATGCGGAGAGAGGCTGTGAGTTGAAACATTAGAAGGGGTTGTTTCTGGGGGTTTCTAAGGCTGGCTCCAGCCTGGAGGCTGTGTGGCCAGGGGACAAGAAATCGTAGCTGTCTGGGCCCCAAAACACCAGGAGCCTGGATTAGAGCATCTCTTGGGGATCCCTTTTGTTTGTCGATCTCACACTACTCTGATTCTTGCATATGTGAGCACCTACACCAAGATTTGGACGGGAAAAGCTCTAGAAAGAAATTGATCCCGACGCCAGAAGCTCGTTTACAACGTGAGGAGATGGCGCCCCCTAGTGTGGGGATGGTCCCTTCAGAAACCTGGCGCAGGCTGTGAGCGGTGGGTGACCTTGAGCGCTGGGCGGGTGGTGTGACCCAGAGCCCTGGAGGAGGGGGGGAGGGGAGAGGCCTGTGCTCGGGGGTGAGTGACCAGTTCCAGCAGCAAAGGGCCCTCCCTCTGTTGCCTTCCAGATCCAGGAGTTCTGTGCTGCAGACCTCCCAATGCAGCTTTCTCCAAAGACTCAAAAAACCACCAAGCTGGTTTTTATGTGTTTTATTTGCTGTTTTCCTCTGTAGCAGATGCACCAAATCCTAAGGATAAACAGTTTAAAGTAATATGGTCACAGTACCTGGAGTCCCACTGTCCATTTTCGTCAACACTTTTTCTTGATCAGAGCCTGATCAGTTCCGCCCAACGACCTCTGCAGATGGGCAGGACTGCCCTAAATCTTTAGCCCTTTAAAAGGGAAGTGCAACAGACCCTTGTTGAAAGCTGCCAAGGTCATTATTTGATCCTTTGGGTGTAAACATAAAGACCAGCTGCACATAAAAGGACTGCTCTAAATCAGGGCTACCAGCCTGTGACCCCAAGACAGCAAGTGGCCCTGATCCGCTAGAAAGGATTCAAGTACTGTTCTTAAAATAAACTCAGAGGAGAAAAGAGCAAAAAGAAAGAGAAAATTCAAGAAGAATTCGCTCCAAGATAAATAAATACTTGAATACTGCAAACATTTCCCAGGTGTAACAAAATGTGTAGGGAAAAGTTATCACCCCGCTTTGCCCTGAACAGATACCATCCTTACTATGTACTCTGCAGAGCTAAAGAAAATTCCCCAGACTGGTGCAAGTCTGACACTGAAGCTCATCTTTGGAAGGAACTCAGGAGGTCCTCTGGTCCAAGTCCTCAACATTTCATGGAGCTTGTCACCTTGAAGCAATGACTTTCAGGTCAGAAGCTGAGTGTTATCAGAAACCACAGCAGATGCATCCCCCCTTTAAGGGGCACAGTAGTTAACAAGTGACAGGATCATATCATCCTTTTGTTTTTTTCCTGATTATAGTAGTGACACATGCCTATTGTAGAAAAATACAGAAGTGGTTTGTAATCTTTTCCTCATGTTATTAAATAGTTTTATATCATTGAATACTTTTTGAAAATCTCATTTTAATGGCTGCATAATATGCCATTTTAAAAAGCCATTTTCTTATGCTCACACATGTGTTTGCAATTTTTTGCTGTTTTAAAGTGAGTGCAGTGAACATTTTGCTCATTAACCTTCATCCAGATTTCTGACTAGTGTAGTTTGGAAGAGTTCTTTCTAGGTTAAAGGGAAAGTCACTTCATTTTTTAAAACACATGCAGTGGAGGGTCCAATGCTGTCACACTGCTAATTTCTACCACAGCATATGGTTTCTTTGTAAAGAAAATAAAACAGTGAGCAATAATTGTTTTGAATTGAAGGTCAGTATAAACAAAAAGGTCAAGATTAGATGTCTGGGTTTTGCTCCCTCTGGTCCTGCCCTGTGGCCTTGGGCAAGTGCCTTTGACTCCATCAGCCTTCAACTGTTAAAATAACTAATTTTTCAACAATTTGACTTTGTGCAGAGGGAAAGCACTATAACAGCAGAGTGCTAAGTCTTTTCCTTGCTTCTATGGGACAAAATTCTTTTTTCTTCTCCACGTTCTCTGTTCTTGGGCAGCAGAAGGTATGGCAGTCACACAGCTGGGAAATTGCTGACAATTGCTGTTGTGAGAGTTTGCATATGGGGCCCTAGCCTGTCATTGCAGTGATTTATTTGCCTGCCGGTGCCCAGGAATCCAAAAGCAGGCAGAAGGGAAGGCTTCAGGGCTTCCTCTGTGTTTCTCCCTCTGCCCACATCAGCAAACACGCTGGCATCAAAATCCCATCCCCAGAAATACATCCTGAGGGACTCACTCATTCACTCACCCAGGGCGGTGGAAGGAAACTAGACTTGGTGCCAGGGTCTGAGATGCAGATTGCCATTTCCTAAATGAGCTGCCTAAGCAGGACCTGAGAAATTTCACCATCTATAAAAGGCGGTCCCCAGCCTTTTTGGCACCAGGGACCATTTTCATGGAAGACAATTTTTCCAACCAGGGAGGAGGGGGATGGTTTCAGGATTATTCAAGCACATTACATTTATTGTGTACTTTATTTCTATTATTATTACATTGTAATATACAATGAAATAATTATACAACTCACTATAGGTTGGGGACCCCTGAAATGGAACAATACCAGGCCTACATACATCTTAGAGTTATCCTGAGACTCAAAGTAAAAATGAAACCACATATGTGCCCCCACTTAAAAACCCTAAAATTCAAACAACTGTAAACTACTATTTTGGAGATATGCCAGAGGCTGGAGAGGAATGAGGTAAATGCAAAATCAACAGAGGGCATCTCCCTGCTGCTGTACAACTTTACAGTTTACTTGTAATTAATTTTCAATGCAATAGAGGGTCTAGAGTTTCCAAAGTATATGTGACCCCAGAACTTTTGATTTGTATTACATCTACTAACACTCACATTTCAGGAAACACAGGTTTTACAGTTTGATTTCACGTAGAATGTAAGGTCTATAAAGGCAAGCACTTTGTCTTGTACCCTGCTGTACTTTCAGGGCATAGAACAGCTGCTTGCACATAATAGGTGTTCAACAAAATGTGTTAAATAATGTGCTGAATACTTTTCATCAGCTTATTTGACAATAGTCTCTGAAAATAGTTTGCAGAGTAAAGTAAAACAAGGGTTTTCATGCACTGCTGCTGAAAATAGAAATTGGTTAAAACTTTTGAAAAACAGCTTTGGCCTCATGCATCAAAGGCTCTTAAAGTGTTCATACTTTCTCATCAAGTTGTGCCAGTTCTGGAAATCTATTTGGAAATTATCCTAAATATTTTTTTAAAAGTGTTTCTAAATATGCTTAGGAATGGCAAAAAAATGGAAATCATCTGAATTGTGTTCAAAAATCATGGAATGATTAAGTTACACAATATTCACTTGATGGATTATCCTACAGCCATTAAAATGATGCATATGAAAATTTTATAACTTGGAAACACATTTATATTGCATTGTAAGAACGAATTCACAACAAAATAATTTTGTGTCCTTTTTTCTTGTATTAAAGAAAAAGGCAAGGTACTAATTTGCATAGAGATTGTGAATCTGTATGTATAATAAAAGCAAACAAAAGAAAGAACTAACATTATTGAGTGCCACTCTGTCAGGCAGTTGTCCTAAGTACCTTACAAGTATATTAATTTCTTTTTCCTAACAACCTATAGGCAGGTACTATTTTAACACACATTTTATAGATAAGAAAACTGAAGCACAGAGACATTATATAAATGCACCAAGGTTACAGAACCAATTGCGATTCAAGCCTGGGTAGTTCAGGCTACAGCCTAAAAAATATTGACAAACAATATCCCAAAATATTGACAATAGCTGCCTCTTGGTGGTAGAAAGATGGCAATTACATCCCTTCTACTTTTCTGCATTTTTTTTCTTTTTAGCTTTGCATGCTGCTGTATACTTTTCTGCATTTTTAAAAGTTTTTTGTAATGATGAGAAAACTACTCTAAAAGGGTAAATTAATTAGTTAATCTGTGTTCCTATAATAAATCTAAGCAGAAAATTTTTCTAAGTTGATCATAGAACCCCATTATTACA
The DNA here is from genome assembly GCA_023783475.1 of Daubentonia madagascariensis. NCBI lineage: Eukaryota > Metazoa > Chordata > Mammalia > Primates > Daubentoniidae > Daubentonia > Daubentonia madagascariensis. Next base: position 2,345,915 of record JAKFHU010001482.1, on the reverse strand, counting down.
ACCAAGAACCCCATCCCTTGTTCTGCCAGCCAATTCTTTTCTCTACAGAAAAGAAAGTTAGATGGGAATGGGTTGAAGATAGGTCGTTTTTATGAATGTGGAGAAACTGGCCGAGGCTAGTGTCCAGTTCTCAGTTTCAATATCACATTTGCTCAAACCCAGGTTCTACTATTTTAGGTCTGATTCTTGGATAGTCACTCTGCCCTACCCAGAACCAAGAATTTAGGCACCAGATCTCACATCCTCTCACAAACTAACAGGTCAGTTCTGTAGTCAGGTGCAATAAGGGAATAGGGGAGGGCAATGGAGGGTGACAATGATTCTTTGCTTGGCCAAACTTTCGTCAGGCTTCTGAACCTTCTCCTAGGCCCATCTGTGCATTTCCTTGTAAAATCCAGTTTTAGCAAAAGAACCCTGCTAAGTCAGAAGCCCCCCATCCTTGATCTCTGATCACCATCGATACCTGATCAGGTTCCTCATCCACTTCCTTCCCCCAGGTGATGTCTGGTCACCCTGGCCTGTCTTCAGCAAGACTCCTGGTAGGTCAGTTTAGCCCAAACCCCCGTTACTCCTGATGTTTCCTCTTAGTATTTGTCTATCCTCTGATCCCTACCCTGCTCCTTGGTTATAAATTCCCACTCGCCCATGCTGTATTGGGAGTTGAGCCCAGTTGCTTTCCCCCACTGCAAGACCCCATTGCAGTGGTCCCTATACCCATCTGGATGGTCCAGAATAGTCTTCCTTGCCCTGCTTTAGCAAGTGTCATCGAATAAATTTTTCTTTAACAAGGGGCAGTCATGGCCCAGGTAAGAGAGACGTTGTGTCTATTCCTGGAGCTGCAAAGGTCCTGGGGGTTTTGTTTGTGGTTTTCGTGTTTTTAGTTTTGTATGCAGCATAAGGAACAGCCATTGATGCAGGCTTTGGCATGCTAGGAAGGAGTAACGATGCCTGTGATGCTGGTGATGACTGTGAAATGGAATAAATGCCACCATATTTACCTAAATGAAAATTTTAAAAGGAGGAACAGCAAACCCTTTCTACAGCAAGGGCCGCTTAGTCAGTAACTTAAGGATTTCATTTGCAGGCTCAGTGGGCGCCCATTAGCTCCTACCCCAGCCCTCTGGATCCAGCCCTTAACCACCGCTTCTAAGAACTACAACTCCCAGACTGAAGGAGGTCACTGCGCATGCGGCACAAAGACCTACGCCTACATTTCCCAGAGAGCCGAGCGGTTACGCCAACGCGCGCGTGCGCCCTTGCTCGCCTCTCTCTTCCAACTCGGGTTTGACCTACAGCCACTCGGGAGAAGATGGCCGCCCCAGCCGCGTCCGGCCTCTCCCGGCAGGTGAGAGAACGGTGGTTCCGAAAGACAGCGGGAAGATCCCTCTTGGGGTGACTGGTACCAGACCCCCAGCGCCAGGATGCGAGGCTACGACGGGGGAAGCCCGGCCGTCGTTCAAGGTCGTGGGGTGCAGCGAGTCGGGGCGACGTAAAGCGACTCAGCTCTTACCCCCAGCCCCCTGGGCGCCTATGGGGCAGTGGGCGCGGGGCTGCGCGTGCCGTGACCTTGGGGTCCTCCGAGCACAGCCCCGGGAAGCAGCTGACTTGAGGGGCTCAGGAGAGGGGGTTAGGGCTTCCCTGGACTCCGAGGAAAGGGCACGGCCTAGCCCCGAAATCTGCTTCCTTTTCCATTGTAGTAAAACCTGTCAGTGATTACTAGTAATGCTAAGGAATATTCGTGAAGCACGTTTCACTGTTTTATAAAGAAAATGAGACACAAAAGCTTAAGTGACTTGTCCTTGGCAGCTCAGCCAGTAGGTGGTGGAGTTGACATTTGAACCCACAGTCACACAGAAGATGGAGTTGGAAAATAATTTGTACTTTTAGTACTGCGTCTCACCATGATGCTTTATATATCATGACCCCTTGCAACTTACGTAATTTTTACGTAAGTGCTAAAAAATCTTTGAATCTTCACAACCAGTTTTGGTATAGTACATTCCAGATCTAGAAGTATTTGAAGGTGACCTGTGTCCTTGCAGGTGCTCTTTAAACTATGAATTCCAACTCCATAGTTTTGATAGACGAAACACCGTCTCTCAGAACTAGGGCCTCTTGTCAGATCAAACTCTGTTTGATGCAGTGCCCAAAGAATTAGTCTTTTATTTTCAGATAGCATTCAAATCCCTAAGAAGGTACATCTGTTGCAAATCATGACTGGAATCATCCCACTTTTGTTGAAACCCTGCTCAAGGGTGTGGTAATATTAGTGCCAAAAATTATGTTAAATATTTTTGAAACGTGCACTCCCTGGAACATAGTGTTTTCTCTCTCATATGGGTGTGCTGGCCTCAGCCCATTTCTAGCAAACTAGGAGGTTGGTGGGAAGGCAATTTCCCAAGCAGCTTGGGATGATTCTCACTAGGGAAATTCACTCCTAGGTAATAAAGAGCAGCTCACCCTCACTAATCTGTGATGATACAAAAAAACATACAAAACTAATTCTTTAAAAGTCATTTAAAATATTTTTTATTAGTAAGTTAAATGCAGAAATCCTTCAAGTAATCTCATTTGATCTGTTTTCCTTTATTGTTTCTAAGGTGCGATGCTTCAGTACCTCTGTGGTCAGGCCATTTGCCAAGCTTGTGAGGGTATGTTAATTGATTTTCTTTTATAATAATAAAGCAGGTGAAAGTGTGAGTCAAACAGCAATACAGTTAGGGCATGGGCTTTTGTGTAGTTACTGTCTAAACCTTTCTGCATGATTTGTGGTTCCCAAAACGAACCACAACGTAATGCGTGCATGGGATGGGGAAAGGAATGATGTTAGTGCTTCCTATGTGACAGGCCCATGCACAAGCTTTGACTATGAGAACTATTTTTTTTTATTTGCTTTTCTATTAACCCTCCAAAATAGGCAAGCTAGTGTTTGCTTATTTTTTTAATGAAAGAAACAAGTGCAACAAAATAAAGTGACATGTCCAAGTTCTCAGTCAGTTATTATTAAAGGAGTTGATATTGAGATCAAGTCATCTCAGTTTGTGTTATAATCCTGTTGTAACTCTCTGTGTTCCATCTTGCCTTCCACCTAACTGGTAAGGAATATTCACACTCTTTATGCTGGCTTTCCCCAACCCCGCGGCCGAGGATCGGTAGTGGTCAGTGGCCTGTTAGGGACTGGGCTGCTCCACCCCCCCCACCCCCCAGTTGTCCATGGAAAAATTATCTTCCATGAAACTTAGAAACCTGGGGGGGCCGCACAGCAGGAGGTGAGCGGCTGAGTGGAACCTTCATCTGTATTTACGGCCACTCCCCATCACTCACATCACAGCCTCAGCTTCCCCCACCACCCCCACTTCCATGGAAAAATTGTCTTCCATGAAACTGGTCCCTGGTACCAAAAAGGTTGGGGACCGCTGCTTTACACCCTTTCTCTAAAGAAAATCAGTGCTGACAAAGGATTTCTCCATTGGGCACCAAAAAGGCTCATCATTTCAAGGATTTGCCAGTCCTTTTCTTTTCAAACCAAAAGTAGTCTAGTTGACCCCTGGCAAAGAGGAGTATTAGTGATAAATAATAAATGGAGTTCACCGGGAAGGGCCCAAAAGTGATACATGGCTAACAGCCGGTAACAACCTATTGGAACAATAAGTCTAATTTTATTTCCAAGGGTCACTTTGTCATTCTTTAATAGTTCTTGTGTGACAGAGAATTAATTCAACTCTCAGCAGGAACTTCAGTCGGCCCACAGGCCCAAAGATGTACTGGCCTGTCTATGCTATCTACCCACCTACCCCCTTCCCCCCAATCAACAGTGAGCCTTGGAAAAATAGTGTAAGGGAAAGCTCAAAATACTAGATCTATGTCTTTAGCAAATCACATCAGGTGGAATTTAGAAAAATAATTCTTACCCTCCCACCCTCATTACCAGCACCAAATCTCTCAAAACTACTAGTAGTCTCATTTTATTCTTCATGTGAGAACTTAAAACCTGCAAACTGACAGAGAGTTGCTAGTCTTCCCATCTTACAAAAGGGGAGACTGGGGCTCAGAAAATTTGCCCAAGATTACTCAGCTTAGTCTTAGAGCTGGACTGGAACTAAATCTTTCTCATTCAAAGCCTAAGCTGTCCCACTACAATATGCAGCACCACTAAGCATATGTAGTCATACATTGATGGTAGTATGTAAAAAAAGTGTCTATAGTTTATTGTGAAAAATAATTCAAGCATCAGATGCTTTGTAAATTGCTAAAGGGCTCTATTGAACATTGATGGGGAGGCTCTGTAAGGGGAAATTTATAGTATTACTATGAATTGTATAAAGGTATATTTGTATGTTTCATAAACACCTGTTTTCCTGACTCTAACATGTTCAAAACTGCCTGCCATCAGTGTTTAAAACTTCCCATACTTAGAATTAAATAGTTACTGAGTTCAAAGGAAGCATAAGCTCATCTCAAAATTAAAGTACAGGTAATTGAATTGTAGGTTGGTGGAGCTGGAAGGGACTTGAGACATTATCTACTAAAGCCCCTCATTTTACGGATGAGGAGTTGGAGGCTCAAAGATGGAATGACCTGGCCCAGGGAACAGCCCCAATTTGTTTGTGAATTGCCATTTAGGAGAGCTCTTTGATGACATATTTAAACTATTTTGTGTTATAAGAGATGTATTTTTTAAATTATGAATTTGTAATTTTGCTTTTAACAGTATAATATTGTCTTAACTGTTTTTTCTTCCTTCCCTACCCCACCCTTTTTTTTAAAGCCACCTGTTCAGATATATGGTGTTGAAGGTCGCTACGCCACTGCTCTTTATTCTGCTGCATCGAAACAGAATAAGCTGGAACAAGTAGAAAAGGAGTTGTTGAAAGTATCAGTAAGTGGCTTTCTTTTTCATTACATGTTAAGTTCCTGTTTGTTTTTTGCTTTAGTTATTTGACTATGCATTCCTAATGAGGTATATCCTATGAGAAAAAGACCTGCAAAAAACTATTTTCTGTAAATATTTTGTTAGTGATAATATTGGGTTTTATTCTGAAACTTATAGGAACAAACAGGTATATATAAGGATGTTAGTATTAGGAACCAAGATTTCAGGCTGAGATAGAAATATAAAATAAAAATATAATATGATAATTTGAGAAAAATTACCATTTTAGAAGGGAATTAAAAAGTCACCTTCAAAAATCTGTGCTTATGGTCCAGGTATTTCTAAAGTAGTCTTTAGAATGTATTATGATTTTGTTTTATTGAGCATTTATTTTCTTCATGAAACCTTTTCCTTGATTTTAATTATTATTTTGTTCCCAAGATGTGAGGGGAGAATGACTGAGCAGACATGCTGGGTGGCAAAATTCGTAAAGTGTGTGAGCTTCACAATGATAATGGAGAACTGACAGGGAGAGACTGGGGCTGTGGGGGGGACATTTATTTTTTCTTTTTTTTTTTCCCATGAAAAGAGTAAATAAACAATTAACAGAAGCCTACAATGTAACTGAAATAAGAGAATCTGTGCTTTAATTTTCACTGCATTCTCTAGTTAACGAGTTTCTACACATTTTGTTGTTTTCCTCTCCTTTCATTTTCTAGTTGCCAGCTCTGCCAGTAACGTCTATATTGAAGAAAGGAAGGGAGAGATAGTCTAATATATTGTCTCTTCACATAAAGTTTTGTTCTTTCTTGAGTTTATATGTTATGAATATCTTTCATTTTTTTAATCTACATATTTGTAAAGTTTTTTATTTTATTCAGAAAAAAACTCGTAGGCTAGTTGTATAGAATAATATCAATTCTACTTATGTTTTGTTCATTTTTCCTTTTGAGCTTTTATTGGAATCTTTGTCCTAACAGAATAATTTTAGCTCTATATTCCTTCCTTCCTTTGTCCAGTAATTTCTACAGATAATGCTCAGGGTCTTAGCTGGTATAATAAACCTTGTGATCCCTTAGCCGTTGGCCCGGCCTTACTGTTGGAGACATGTGGGGGAGGGCGTGCAGGAGCAGACAGGATTTCACACGGGCATTTTTGGAGGTGGTGATGATTGTCTGCTACTTGTCAGTTATGCCCGTTTTAAACCCAAACAGTTGTGTTCACAACAGAGAATGACCTGGGTTGTGGACGTTAGAATGGGGCTTGGCCAAAACCTGGAAGTCAGTCAAGACACGGAGAAAAAGGATAAGGCATTTACCTTAAGACTTTATAAATCAGCAGTTTTTAAGCAGTGAGAGGCAAGTGTGATACTGTAGAAGTGTCACACTAACTGTCCACAGGATGATGCAGCAGAAACAGATAAGGAACATGAAAAACTAGCCAAATTCCAGAATGCTTTTAATTTGCATATGCCTACAATTTTTATGGAACAGTGTCATTTCTATGGGGCCACTTAAGTGGAAATTTTAGCATTGGATGGCAGTGTGTGACAAGAAACCTGGCTCAGAGAGAGTTAGGATTCTGGCCGAGAGCGTGGGAGGAGGTGCTAGCAGAGTAGTTGAAAGGCGATGGAAGTATGAAACTGAGAGATACCTAACTGGGAGCACCTGGTGTTGGTTCGTGGGAACTCTGACCTAATACTAAGGGCAGTGTGGTGCTGGAAGCTGCACTTGGTCACTGAATTCAGACATTTGTGATATGAGAAAATGAAGACTGAGTGGTCTCTCATGGTGGTTGTGCTCCCATATTTGTCACTCTCCCCCTCAGAGTCACTGAGGCTGCTCAGGAAACACCAGAGGTCTCACAGAGTTGGGTTGGGTCTCTGGAGCTCTGTAAGAGGCAGGGCAGAATCACGGTTGGCCTGGGACAGAGAGGCCCCTCCAAGGAAGTGGCGAGGAAGCCTCCTGTGCAGTCATAGCACCTTTTATAGTTCGGCTGAGGATAGCATCTCTAGAAACCAGCATATACTGTGTAAATACATAAATAACAGTGAATGAAGCTTTGCTGCTTGTTTTTATTTCTCAAAGCAAAAATAAATTTAAGTGACTTCATAAAGTATTTTTAAATTTTTTCAAGGAACATCATTGTATCCTGTATAAAATTATGGTGCAATGTATTCTTAAAGGCAGTCAGAGAAAATTGATTATAAACTTCATGTGTTCTTTGAGAGGTAATTAATTCATAAATCTTATCACAAGAAATTGTGTATGGCAGATCCTTCATGTGCTCTAAAGAATTTAAGAAATTATTTTTTGTTACTTTTAGCAACTCCTGAAGGAACCCAAAGTGACTGCTTCTATTTTGAATCCCTACGTGAAACGTTCCATTAAAGTGAAAAGCCTAAATGACATCATGGCAAAAGAGAGGCTTTCTCCCCTCACGTCTAACCTGATTAGTAAGTATTGGAACTTTTCCATTTGAAGTCTCTTGAAACTTCGTGGCCGTAGCGTGGTCCATGGACAGGGAGCAACGGCATCACCTGGGAGCCTTTTGGCAGTGAAGACTCTCAGGACTCACCCAACCTGCTAAATCAAAATCTGCATCTTAACCAGCTCCCTAAGTGAACTGTTTGCACGTTAAAGTTTGAGGAGCACTGGCTAAAGGATACTAAGGTGTAAGAATGTCTAATTGCATAGTCAGTAGTTTCAGCCCATGGAGGAGACCAGTGAGAGTCATACCAAGAAAATGGTTCGTGGTCAGTGGCTGTACCTCGAACCTTGAAGACATTTGCATCCTTTGGTACATTTGGATTTGCTTCTCAAACCCTCATGGCCAACTCAAAATATGAATTCCAAAGAAAGCGTATTCATGTCGTCATCTGTTAATTGTGAATTTGTAGCCAAACATTGGATTCTGTAACATAAATATGAAAATCAGATTGCAAGCTGAGTATAAGAAGTCTGTTGCAGATTTGTGTGGGTGAGAACCCCTGCCCAACTCCAACTCTTACTAATTTAAATGCTTATTGGTACAACTTGTCAGTACACTCTTTTTTTTTTGAGACAGTGTCTTGCTCTATTGCCCAGGCTAGAGTGCCATGGCATCAGCCTAGCTCACAGCAACCTTAAACCCTGGGCTCAGGCGATCCTTCTGCCTCAGCCTCCCCAGTAGCTGGGACTACAGGCGAGCCACCACCACGCCTGGCTAATTTTTTCTGTTTTTAGTAGAGATTCCCTCTTGCTCAGGCTGGTCTCCAACTCCTGACCTCAAGCGATCCTCCTGCCTCGGTCTCCCAGAGTAGGATGACAGGCATGAGCCCCCACGCCTGGCCTGGTAAAGTCTTTTTTTAAAAAAAAAATTGGATATGTTTTTTAAATAACAAATTGTATCTTCTCTATTTGCATTCTTAAAGGACATCGTATATAGTGTTTTAAAGACACAAATCTAAGTTTGCCTTTGGGGTAAATATAATACTTCATGAATAACCTGTTCAAATAAGTTTCATGTTACTATGACACCTTCACTTTCCCAGATTTGCTTGCTGAAAATGGTCGCTTAAGCAATACCCAAGGAGTCATTTCTGCCTTTTCTACCATGATGAGTGTCCACCGTGGAGAGGTACCTTGCACAGTGACCACTGCATCTGTAAGTAACAAATTGTTGCTGCTGCATTGTCCTTGACATTACATGTATCACCTATTGCAGAAAGAAAAGAAAAAAACAGGGTAAAATCAAGAAATTGGGAAAGGTGACTTGTCATTTGGGGTTTTTGTTTCATTCTTATATCAGCCTCTGTGACCCTCTGCTTTGGAAGGGCCAGTGTGTATGTTATCAGTGCTTCTATAACCAGTGATTATTCATAAGGACTGGGTTAAATGTGTTAGAAAATAGTGGTTTGTGCTCCATTATAGATCTGAATTATTTTGTAAATAACCATATGAAGTACTTTACTGAAACAAGAGTTTCTAATCTTTTATCTTTTGTGGTGGTGAATGGGAAGGAGTGGGGTGGATGATGGGCCCTTTGATCTTTTTGGCTTGCTGGGGAGGGCTATAACAATTAGCCACCATTTATTGACCCTTACCATATGCTGAGTACTTTATAATTTATTATTTTATTTTATATCAAAAGATCTGTGTGAGGTAGAAGTATAATTATCCTTATTTTACAGGAAACTAAAGCCCAGGGAAATTAAGTAGTTTGTCCAAGGTCATACAAGGTGTGGGGCCAGGATTTGAACACAGGCCTTTTTGTCTCAGAAGCCCATGTTCCTTAAACTATACTGCATTGTCTCCCCAGAAATAATTTTGTTGTCTTAAATATGTATTTTCTTCCTAATGTAGTTCAGTCAATATAAGAAAACAGTATAATAGTTTTACTTGAATCATGCAGCACCTGACCTCATCTAGATTAATAGTTGTAGTGTTTTAAAGACAATTGAACTCTGAGCACAGCTCAGAGAGGCACTTTACACATAATACCTATTTGCACGTTTGTAGTTTAGTAGTTGGTGCCCCCAAAGCACATATGCACAGGTGAGTTGTTCGCCGGCCACATGATCACCTGTCACTGAGCACTGGTGCAGGCCGTTCTGCAGGGAATATGAGGACATAATTTGTTTTTTTAAAGAATGCTTATTTTTACAAAGGTTTTTTAGAACCAACAGTTATTAATGCTTTTGATGTTAATACTCTTAGGTAAATAAATTTCTACTGTTTGGAAAAAAAAAAATTGTAACTTGATGAGTGACTAACGGCACAGGCTTTAGAAATACCCAGAAATAATATTGGTGTTAGTCCTCACTTCCTGATGTGACTGTAGGTGAGTGTCTTAACCACTCTGAGCCTCAGTTCTCTCGTACATAAAATGGGGATAATAACTACTGGCCTCAGGGGGTTGTCCAGATTAGGAAGATGGTGGGTGTAAAATGCCTGGCACACACAGGCTAGAGGCACTCAGTACATGTCTCAATGGAAGGTATGTTTATGGTTCAGAATTCTCTAATAATGTCTCAGCAAATAATGTTCTGATTGAACACTGGTAGACTTTGACCACCACTGTCCCCCAAAAGATATTGTTAGATCTTTACAAAGATGTAAAGATTTTTTGCTAGCTTGTGGACTCTTGGAGGAGTGAGTGGGGAGGTAGGATTGTGACAGGTAAAAAAAGGCCTTTCCTTCAACAGCGTTTTTCATCTTCACCTAACACCTCACCGACCAGGAGTAAGAGTTGGGGCTGAGGGGAGAGTACAGTCTGGACGTTTGGGGTGCTTGCTCTGTACGAGCAGGTTATGGAGCAGTGCTAACTTCAGGAAAAACCCAGCTGCTCTGGGTTCTCTCAGTGAGGTTCAGAGTGGAGTGGCATGCCAACAGGTGACCAGGATCTGGGCAGACAAACAGCCAGTAGAGCTGGGAAAACTTAAAGAACCAGGTTAAATTGTGGCTTTTCATCCAAGGAAATAATAGGTGCATGCTGTAACCACAGGGCCACACAGAGAAGAGGCCTGCATCTCCTGCGTTGGTGGGCTGGCATCTTTAGGCATTATAAATTTTGAGGCTTTTCCCTCAAAGGTTCCAAGTTGTACTGCTAGTACCATGGAGCAGAGGCAAACAAGGCATGGCATTTATGGCTAGTACCTGAGCTGCCGAACAGGAGCTGCCCAGGTGTTCTGTGCGGCGGGCCTTCACATGCTCCCTGAACCACCAGCTTTGTCTTTCCTTTTAACTATGGAAGTTTCTGTTTTGCTTTATCTAAATTTAAAAGGTGGTTTTGTCCTTTTTCAGCCTTTAGAAGAAGCCACTCTCTCTGAATTAAAAACAGTCCTGAAAAGCTTCCTAAGTCAAGGCCAAGTATTGAAATTGGAGGTTAAGGTAAGTTTTTAATTATTTTTGATATGTTTCCTTGGGTTATTTGAAACTTAAAATGGCTTTAGAAACTAGTGAAAAATTAGATCTGATTCTTTACCCATTTTCCTGTAGTAGAAATTTTATATTTATTTTAAATTTAAATGATGGTCAGATTCTATACAGTTTCACTTCTTCCTTTTGCTCAATGCAATTATAATGTCTTACATTTGTATAGCACATTTAACCTTTTCAAAGCACTTTTCATTTACCCATTTGATTAGTGGAATAACATCAGTGAGTTTTCACATTTCCGACCTATTTTTTTTCCTAGACTGATCCGTCAATCATGGGTGGAATGATTGTTCGTATTGGAGAGAAATATGTTGACATGTCTGCAAAAACCAAGATTCAGAAGCTGAGCAGGGCTATGCGGGAGATTATCTGAAAGTATCGATTTTCTATCATCAGTGAAAATTCTTAAACTTGAAGCAATAATAAAATGCTTCCAGAACAGACCATATTATGTTTACTGTCTCTTGAAGTGGAATACACAGGCCTTATTTTTATATTTTTCTTTCAGTTTAAAGGTCAACCAGCCCTTTTGGCTAGAGAGTTTAGTTTGTGTAGATTATTCTTAGGAATTGATTGGTTAAACACAGCACCTGACAGTCACTCAACAAACTCCATCTGGTACCGTCTGCCAGAATCTCATGCCTCTAAGGGGTTGTTCAGAACTGGTCCTTAATAGAACATTGGATCTATTCCTGCCCCACCTGTGCCCTTAATCCTGACACAACACCCCTAATTGTAGGGTGCTCTGTAGCTTTCAAGGCCATTGCACATACATCTTTCTTAAGCTTCGTGACAACCTTGTGATACAGGTGGGACAGACATCACCCCACTCGACAACTGAGGAAAGAGACTGAGGGGCCCTCGAGATCTACTCAGGGTTACATGTCTGGACAGCTGGTGGGGCAGGCCCTGGAGCCCAGGTCTTCCACATCCCATCTTGTGCTCGTCCCACCATGTAAGTGACACCATGCCCTGGCACATTGCTGGAGCAGATGGACAAAGCTACTCCTAGGTAAGTCCCATGCTCCTTCCCACTTAGTCCCTAAGATGCCCCTGATTGACCTATTAACCAAAATCGGCTCCCAGGTCAGGTCTTCCCCTACATTTTACCTCTTGGCCTTCTAGAAAAAATAGTTCCCCAGGCAGCAGCCATCTCAGGTCATCTACTCTTTGGTCATCTAGCTTTTGGCCAACAAACCAATTCCCTTCCCAGACCTACCACTGGTTGGGCAGAGGCAGGACCACTGCTACTCGGAAGTCCCACGGGGTAGTGACGGGGCCCAGGGCTACTCCCTGCACCCCAGTGTTGGACCAATGTGCTCTCCACCGGCATAGCGTCCTGGCTGTCATGCTCGGCTTAAACTCTGGCTTCCTCCTGGCAAACCAGCTGTATGATCACCTAACGTGCTAACCAACAAAGATACTGTTTGGAGGCCTCTCAGAACTTTCCCAGTGTTTCCCAGAACTTTCCCAGAACCAGTGTTGACACTGCTGGTTGGCCTGATACGCATTCACCTAACAGGTGGGCATGGGGCCACCCAGCCAGAGACCACATTAATCAGCCTCTTGCAGCACCTGACCACGGGGCTAAGTTCCAGCAAATGGGAGAGGAGAGGAAGTGAAGTGTGCCCTTCCCAGACTGCCCCCTGGAGGAACAGGTGTGGATTCCTCTTGGTCCCTCTGGCTAGATGCAGACACAAGGGTGGGAACTGGAGCAGCCACACTCCAAGGAAAAGCCAAGTAATGCCAAGGGCAAAGCCACCCTGCCAGGTCTGACCACTGCCCCCAGACCTCTCACTGAAGCCACAGTATGTGGGGCTCTGTGTCTCAGCAGCTGAGCCTGCAGCCTAATCATGCCAGGCTCCCCAAGACTCATTGGCCTTCTGGGCCTGCCTCCCACTCTGCACAAGGTCATACACACTGTATGACCCCAAAGCTCCTATACAGATGGATGGTGGCTGAGGGACAAACCATCTTTAGGGGAACCCTCTTGCTGGTGCTACTGCCCAAATCCTTCAGAATCAAACTCAACAAACTTCTTGCTGATTAAGCACGTAGAAACTCAGGGAAATGAAATGCTTCAAATACTGCCTCATGGGGTCATGCGAAAGAACCCAGAGATCTGTGTGCAATGATTTTCTTCACAGTATTTTTTTATCAAGGTGAAAATTTTAAAATAATCTAAACATGTGGCCATTCAGGATTGTTTAAATGAATTAGGGTACAGTCAGACAATGGGATACTATACAGTCCTTAAAAATTAGGTTGTGGAAGAATATAAGCTGATTTAAAAGAAGGCAAACAAAATGTGAGATTATTTGTATAAATCATGTAATTGAGCAGTGCCTTGGATATGGGATGTGCTCGATGCATATTAGTTATTAAATAGTACCGGAGTATTTAAAATGCACACACACATATAAAAAAATACAGAAATGAAGCACATCAAAACTTTAACCTTTATTTTTATGTAGAAGAGTATCTCCGCTAAGTGATTTTATCTCCTTTGTATTTTTCTGTGCTTGCCGAATTTTATTTATGCATTAACAAGCATTACTTCTGTAATTAGAAGTAAAACAATAAATATTCTAGAATAAAATACTGCCTTGATTATGCTGGCTGCTAAATTTGGTTAAATGGGTATCTATTACACATTTCCTGCCAGTTACTCCTTCCACCCCCTGGGCTGTGCAAGGGAGACCACATCAGACTTGGAGAGAACTAGGTGTAGTTTGGGAAGGTAATTTATTTTTTGTTTCTAATAACATTTAATTTATTTTTAAAACTTCAAATAACCACCAAGAAAAGGGCTTAGAATTTTTATGTTCATCAAAAACAGGGCCTTACTTGTTTAAAAAAGGCAAAGATATGCTGCTTTAGGTCAACTTTTTAAAAATGTGCTATAACAATTCAACTAGTGTCCAAGCCAGCTAGAGAATTTAAAGGACTTATTTATAGTCAGCTAAATCAGTGATGAAATTGGGAGGAATTGCCTTAAAAGCAGAACAGAAGGAAACACTATAAATAATCCAATAAAATACAGGTAGCAATAAAAGTCAGTGTTGGGTTTGCTAATGGCTCTCAGAATTAAAAATCAAAGTTCTGAACATGTGGAGTTGCTTGTGCTAGAAACTTCTTCCTGGAAATACAGAATGATCCTTCTGAATGTCTCTATAAGACAATCTTAGTTTTTTGCTCTCCCACCAACCCCCCACAGCATTTCTTACGCTATACGACACAGAACTCATATTCTCAGAAATACTTCATTCAGGGAAATCTGTTTCTACTTGGTGCTGACATTTATCTGAAGAAGCCATAGAAGAGTTGAAAGAGTTGTTGGTTTGTTTCATTTTATTTTCTAAGTTTAGTTTTGCATAATTTTCCTTGTACATCTACAACTCTATCTGTGGGAAAAGGAAGAGACACCATTTGCAGGGCTAACTTCCTGTGTGCTCAGAAAGGGGGTAGGGCAGAAAGAACCCAAAATAATCCACTGTAATAGGGTTGCTTTTTCTCATTTTATTCATGAACTATTTGAATTTAAACCATACAGGTCAAAATGACCATAGAGTTGTTTTGAAGAGATTGTTCTTTTAAGTTCAAGATACATAGGAATAGCAATTTGTACTGATGTTGCTACTGGTTTAAAGAAAAAAACAAATCTCAGTTACCATAATCTGAATCAGTAAAATTTAACATTTCACACATAAGTTGCCAAAGGAACACTCAAACAGCAAAACTAACTCCAGTTTCTTTCAAACAGAAAAAGAAACTTAATGTTTTGGCCCTGTTTCATCAAACCTTAGACAAATACATAATTCTACAATTTATAATAGTGTCTAGTAATTTTTAGAATTCCATTAACATTACATAGCAGACAATATAGTCTCTCTTTTATGGAAAATTAAACAGTACCATTATTTGGCAACAGAAGTATATTACAATCAATAGCACATCCATCAAGGGGGTGGCCTAGTCCTACGCCTGGGCAGGGCTGTGAGGAGAGCAACACGCCACCAGCACTGCAGCCCACCCGTCACTGGAAACACAGGTACTCATGTTGTGATTGATTACATTCTTTTCCAAACAGGCAAAGGCTAACTGGGAGGGCTTGCCAGCACTACTGGGTAGGGCCCCTTGTTCTGGCTTTTCTTGTCCCCAGACTTTTGGAACAACCAGGGCCCAGGGCACAGTTGACTGCCTGACTCTTTCCCACTCACAGCCCTATTGCCACCCCAGGCAGATGGCATCGTTCTAAGGAAGAAGAGTCAGGGCCTTTTCTGGGTGGGCGGCCCAGAGCCATCTCGTTCTGCTCGCTGGCCCTGAGATGGCCTTCCCAGGCTACGTTTGAACAAAGAGACCGCTAAATGGCTCCATCTTGGGAATAAAGCCCGTATGGACCACATGGACAGTTCCTCAAGGTGATTTGCAGATTATTCATATGCCTCAACGGATTCCAGGAAGCTTCCAGAAATCACAGCTTCCCACACTCCAGAAGTCCAGAAAGTCACTTGGACTCTAGCCTTGCCAATTTCAGGCCTCAAAAAAGAGACTTTGGCTGTGGATTGGCAGCATCAAGATGCACACGGCTTGTTGGAAGAAATGTTGAAAGCCTAATGCTCACACTCTCCAGAGGTCCTGTGAAGCCATCAGCCCTGAACTTTCCACAAACATAATTGCTATGCAATGCCCCCGAATCACCACGAACCAGCTCTTCTCAACACTGGAGCATTTCCAACCTGCTAGAGGGGGCTGGATTCATGGGGTTGCCACCTCCTGACATACTTCATAATGCATCTCTCAGAGCTTTAGACATTGAGTCTCGTGGATCCTCCTTGGGTGGCCTGCAGGGACATTTCTGGTAGCCAGGTATAGAAGGTCTGTGACCCAGAAGCAGCCTGGACTTCTGAAACTTTTCTGGGAAGGAAAAGGAATGGGGGAAGAAGGCTTCTTGCCCCTGGGGTCTCCATCGGGGACACTGCTCTGTGCTGCCTGTTTTGCCTGCCCCACAACAGCTTAACCCAGAAACCCCAAACTTCATCCATCCAGCCACCTGGCTGTGCAACAGTTAGAGATGGTGGAGATGTACCAGGAAATTTCATGGAAAATGCAAACACTAAAGGGATATGCTGAATCTATCCAGATAGAAAAGTGGAAAGGATGATCCAGAAGTCAGGCAGTGGCCTCCCTGAACTCTCCTGAACTCTCTAGTGGGACAGGTAGGTCAGCCACACATTTCTGACTAATCCACAAACCTAAGGAAGTTTCTGTGGCACATGCATCTGATAGAAAACAGGCTCTGAATTTTTCCTCCTTCCTGATGCAACTACCCTCCAGAATATGTTGTCTGTATAAATCAGTTTTTAATGCAACACCAAGGTCTCATCCAAGGTCATAGCTATAAGATACTTTTCATTTTATCACACCACCCATTTCACTGAAATTCATCATATTCCCTGCAGGGGGAAAAATGACTCCTTTGCATTTGTAACATATACAACTTGGATTTTTTTTTATATAAGAAATTTAGTTGAGTTGAACCCAGGTAATCTAATTAAGCATTTTCTACTCCTGGAATAAGTTTAAAATTTGTTTCTATAGTTTTATGCACTTAAATTAGATTCCTAAAATACTCTCATATACACACAGAAAAATAATCTCTCAATGACAAATCACATTTTACAATAACAAGTTAAATATTTTTCACTACAGAATCTGTGTTAGCTTATGCAACATTTAACAGCATAGCCTCTTACATACCATATATACATTTAGTCATGGCCATTCCCAGGAACATACAGCAGAGATTTCATGACAAATCACTTAAAGAGCATAACCTTTTCCCTTTATGTAGTAGGATTCTGCATTTTTCTTAGCTGGAAACAGCATAATGCAGAAAACCAGATGCCGTGGGCTGATTATCATACACAGAACATTTTTTGTTGCAGTTTCTCATCTGTATACACGTATTTACACATACGTTCACCACCTATACAAAGCTTATGGGGCTAAGGCAATACAACATGAGGGGAAGGGGCCCAACTCCCCTATCTATGCAGGGCTACAAAGGGGTAAGAAGAAGGGGGTGAGAAGGGCACAGACTTCAGCTTGAGGGGCTACAGCAGACAAGATCTGGGCTTGATTTCACAGTTCAAAGATACTTAGACTATTGGCCATGTATGTTTAATGCACGTCTAAAATGAAATATCATTAACAGAGATCTTGCTAGAGTATCTACTTTCTGACACAGTGAATACTTAACAGATGACATTTTAAGGATGTTGATTTATAAAATGTACCTCAAAATGTTCATTCATTAAAACTAATGCTGACAAAACATTAAGTGCCCCTAGAGAACACTTTGGGAACTTGCCATGGTTTGGAAGATTGCATTCCACGTGGAAACCAAGCTATAATTTGCTCTTTCACTCAAGATGATGCAATCAAATCCATGTGAGATGGCTTTGCAACTTCTGTTTGACCTTCTGTCAACATTTTTACCTAGCAAACAACCCCAGCCAGAATCAGGAAACGTAGTAAGGATTATTCCTCTGTGTGTGTAGAAATGGGACCTATTTGCAAAAAGCAAGCAGAACTGCAAGAGTTTTGGAGCTTCCAGGCCAGTGAGAGTAAAAGCTTTCGGAAGAAAGCCAACCACAAAGCACACGCAGGACGGTCAACTCCACGGCCGTCTGCCTCCCGGGAGTCGTGGTCTTCTAGGACTTGAGGCTACTCACACATGGGTTCTTTCCTCTCTCCTAACCTCACCCGCCCTCAAAGCCACACATAGGGTCCTCTGGGGAGAGTGCAGCAGGGAGGTCGCAGCCTCTCAGAGGCTGGCTCCCTCCCAGACACCAGCAGACATTTGGAAAATACATCCACCTGGCTCTCCACAGCCTGCCAGGGGGACCTTTCAAAGTAAGAAGACCTAAGATGAGCTCGCCTGCTTCAGAAACCAACTGAGAACACAATGTGGCCAGGGCCGCATCACGGGTGTGTGGCCTGTGCAGTCACACGGGTCCCCGCACCCAGATGGGCCTCGAGCTTGGCTTCATGCTCTGCTGTCACCATCTTGAAACACTTCATCATTCTGAACAAAGGGCCTTGCATCTTCATTGCACTCAGCCCACAAATCACGTAGCTGGTCCTGATTATGGGGTGGTTGGAGCAACACATTCTCTGTTTCCCCATCCAGTCCACACAGCCATTCATCCCCCGGCCCAGGGCACACACACCCCCCACAGATTAAGGGGCTGCAACCCACAAACAAACAGATCTTCCCAGCTAAAATTCCAGAAGTCAAAGTCTACAGGTAGAGACTCTGTTATCAATTCCAAGTACAGCAAACTTGGCTTCTAGGACCCTTGCTGGGGACAGGGTCCTCACTGGGCCACCTGCCCTGAGGACGCCTCCAACACACACATGAGGCTCCCACTAAACCAGAAAAGGCAGGAGGGCTAAGGACCTACTAGGTACAGGCCCGACTCCAGCAGCGGGGAACAGCAAAGCCTCACCAGCTTCCTTCCCTCTCCAGCCTCTGTCTCTGCCTCGCCAGGCCCCCATTCCCAGCTCTGAACCACAGCTTTCCTGCCCTCCTCTCCACCCACATAACCACCAGCAATTCTTTCTGTGCTTTGCACAAGAGCAATGCCCTGGAGCTGCAGCAGGTGGAGCAAGCACCTCGGGATCTGCCAGGGGGACCAGCAAGTTTCCAAGGGGGAGACGCCTCCACCCCCAGCAGTGACAGTGGACAGAAAGGCAGCTGCTGCCACTCAACCAGACGCTGCAAAGCCACCACCCTTTCTTTGGTTTCTGTCTGCCCTAGGCCTCCATTCTCTTTAGATACAGAAACAGGAGGAAATTTGAGTATAAGAGGAGAGATGCTAAGGAACATAGTTTTAGAAGCACAGTCACATAAGAATGTTATTCCTTTAAAAGATAAAAGTAAAAAACCAGAGTTCCTGGAAGAAGAAATATGCATTCCTACCACTTCATAAAAAGAAACCTTAGCTACTGGTTAATTCTCAGGAAATATCAGAGAAACACTGGATTTTTTTCAAGCCTGACCAAATAAGCCAACTTCTGAACACCGTTTCATGTGGTGGGCTTTGAATACTAAAATATCCATACTAGGCAGATGATAGTACCAATATAGGCTGGTATAGAAAATAGAACAGCATCCTATTAAAACACAGCTCACAAAACACGCTGACATACAGTAGGGGCAAACTGACCCTGAAATATGACAACCACACACTGTGTTGAAAAATTATTATGTGGGTGTTATCTGGTTCCCCCAAGGCCAGAGTAAAGAGGGTTCCTTTGAATGGAGGAACTGATTGAGGCTGCATGAACTGAGTAGTTATTTGGAGGTGGATATGTATTTTTATAAGCATTGGGTGTTATTTCAGTGACTTAAAATCAGATCTACAATTAGGCTTGAAAGCCACAAAGGCAGGCCCATCCTTGCTGCCTACCAGCCCCTAGGATGCTGGCCTGGATTGGGATGGGGACTCCCTGAATGAACAATGCACTCTTACGATGTCACTGAGAGATCACAACCCAGAGATAAGACTGTCTGACGTGTTGGCATCTGGGTTTTAATGTTCCCAAGATAGAGAGCTGTTAGATGTTCTCTGTCTTTCACATGGAATAAGTTTCCATGCTTATCAGGAATAGATTCTTTTCTGGCTCCTAAAGATATAAGGTTAAGCACCTTAGTGGAAGCCTGATGACCTACAAACATAACCTGGATCTGATACAGTGCAGGGTGAGGAAACGGGAGTTCTAGAACCTTCCTTTCCTCTAGCTCAAACACCTGCTTTCCTAGTACACAGGAGCTGAAGCCTTCCTCAGAAAGAGGCAGCTGAGGTGGACATTATGTTGGCTTTCCTCCATGTCGGACCTAACCATAGAGGTCTTCATTGTTTCTTAGAATAATCCCATACAAAGCAACCATTAATCAGAACCACCCAAAATAGAATCAAAATACCCAGGGGCTCGTGGGAAACTTCCACTCAAGAAAGCTGGCCCTGGCGTAGGGGCTACTGCACAGGAAGGACAAGCCACGGTGACAAGGACAGCAGAGACAGAGCCACGACTTCGTCAGAAACAGGGCTGGTGAGCACGTGGGGGCAACAGGGGTTGCAGATGGGTCTAGGGCTGCTTCCCCTGGAATGGTCTGACCTGCGGGTTCTCTCCCCCAAGAAGGGAGTGAGTGCTCAGCCCCCAGGCCGGTCTCACCTGGCTCTTCTTAGCCCTGTGAGGCTGGTCAGCCTGCCCAAGAGCCACAGGGGGCTGCCGCGGCCTGTTCTGGTTTCTTTTCACCCGTAGTCTTTCTGATACTGCTTTACAGTGCGGCCTGATGGACGATCAAGGCCTGCCTTCCTCTAGAAGGGGGCCCAAGGCAGGTAGGCATTGCAGTGTAGTTGCAAAAAAAAAAAAAGACAGAAAGAAAGAAAATGCCTCCATTTTATCAAGCACTGAACCTCCCTAAAGGGAACTGTTTATGTGCAGAAGGTCGAGGGAGATTGATGGATCAATGTCCCGGTTCCTATGTTGTAATTCCTGCCCCTCCCTGACTAGTCAAGGGAGGTCAGGGCTGTCCTAGGGAAGTACTCGCCACTTATACAACCTGTTTCTGTCCCCGAGATCTGTCCCAGAACATAGGCTGGCCAGTCAACCCTCCTCTGACCCCAGCCTTCTCAGAAAAGGGTCCATCTTCAGTGTGCCTTTGAAGGAATGAATCGGACACAGAGAAACAGGAGCATTTGGTCTCACCAGACCACTCCAGAGGAAAGGAGGAGAATGAACATCCCAACGATATTTACATAATACTAAGTGGCTCCTACAAAACATGCCCCAGGGCACTGGCAGGTGAGTCTTGGCAGCTGACTTGGGCCATTCCCAGCAGCGAGGGCAAGGCCCTGGCAGGCATTCCCGGCACCCCAGGGTGCAAAGAGAAGGAAGTGTTAGTCTTACCAAATGCTTCTTAGGGTGGCTCAGACCATACTGTCTGAGGGCTTCGCCGTGCCACTGGTTTCTGGTTTCCTATTATGCTTCTGTCTGCTATGTGCTAAAGCTCTTATACCTAAAAGCAGATAAAAACATCCAGGTACGTTTGTTTCCATTTCCTCACTTTCTGGCATAGGATGCTCTAAACTCATAAAGTAAGTATATCCGGACCAAGCAGACCCATTGCTAATCTCACACTAACCTCAAGCCCGAAATGACCCTGTTATATCTAAAGTACACCACGCGTCCATGTAAAAGTGCTAGAGTTTGCCATAAAGCACATCTCCAACCTTGAAAGGGAAGGGAGAATAAAAAAAATCAAATCAAATCGAATCAAATCATACTTTCTGTTTCCAATGGAAATTCTTAAGTTGTTACACATGCAAAACAAATTTTCTTCTTACGAGTCAAAAAGGCCCAACCAACTAGAAAAAACTACATGGAGTAGAGATAGAGAAGTCTTTTTCTCCTCATACAAGGTATTGGCAAACTTTAAAATGCATTCCAAGGTCTCCACCTTTCAAAGAAAACCAGAAGTCCCTCGCCCATTTCTCCTTTATCTCCAGCCTCATCAGATTCTAGAACATCCTCGTTCTGTGTGGTCAGTGGCATTATGTTCGCCCGGCCAGCTCCTGGAGAGACAGCCAGCCTGCCCAGCCTTAGAAGGGGACCTGCAATCATCCTTCCCAGTGGCTCTAGCGTCTAACCCCCCAGCCCCTGGAACACACCCCTGGGGGACACGTGGGGTTTTGGTACAAGGTCACCAAGATAAGATATTATGCATGTGGTCAATTTACCCATTTTCTAATGGAATTTTTTTCCAATTAAATTCAGGGCTACTCAAGTACATGAAATCAGTTACTGTCATATACTTAGGTCATATTTTTAGGTTTTTCAAAAAGCAGAAAAGAAAAAAATGCCCCCTCTTACATTAACATGTTCGGGAGCACAGCTTTCACCTCCGCTCTCCAAGGAGAGGGACATATTATCCAAGCAAATGAGGAAATCTGGCTCCAGTTTCTTGAGCATTCCTGGTGTCCCTAGCCTAGAAAGGTCCCTTTTCCCAGGTTAGGCCAGGCCTGGATCTGAATGGCCCACGTCTTGAGGCTCTCGCAATCACAGCGGCCCTGGTTCTAGGAGACGCTGCTGTCTATCTACCTGCCCGGGGAGACAAAAGCAGCCAGAGAAGTCCTGTCCCGAGGGGCCAGGACGTGGACTGTACTTTCAGGAGAGCTGGTCTATGAAGAAGGCCCATCCCAAGGGCCCCTGTCCTCAGAGGTCCCGGAATTGTTCTAAGGGATGACTGAGGGTCAGAGCAGAGCCATGTGACCACGAAACCCCTTCTTGGGTGAGAGGATGTCAGAGTGTGCAGGAAGAACCTGCAGCACGGCTCGGAGAAGAGGAACACTTGCAGGGGAGTCTAAAAAGATGGGAATAGCACGCCAGGATGCAGTGGCCTAAAGAAACCCTATATTTAGAAATCAAAGAGCTAGGAGACAGACTCCTTATTGGCAAGGGGCATTTAATTTCTATGAAATATAGTCCAGATGGTCAAAAAGGTAGAAGTGAAGGAATAGAGGCCCAAGGGTTTTGAGGCTCCACGCATCACCCCTGTTCCTCCATCCCCCCAACACAACCCATGAGTCTCACAGCTGGATTCGAGGGCCAGCCTAACTCGTCCACAAGTACGATCGGTCACATGACAAATTACACCAGTAAACACAAGGACATGATTCCAGAACTTGCTACCCTGGAGGAGCATCTCAAGGATGCTCAATAGAGTCACTTGGGGAAAAAGACTTACATGTTGCTTTTTCATGCTGCCTTAATTGCAATAATGGACACTATGAGTGGGTGACCTGGGACCTAAAGGTTATGTTTGTCATTGTGCATACCACACCCTATGTACATGAACGATGATGTCCAACATTAACACGCAAATAAAGTCAATGAAGAGAAGATGGAATAGGAAAAAAGGGATTGGAACGATGACCCAGTATTCCCCCATTTGCACAGGTAACACTATTTTTCCTATCATGGTAACATGTTCTTCATAAACACACTGAACAAACTCTATTGGTTATAGAAATAGGAAAGCATGAGTTGCATGTCTATTTATAGATTTAATTTAAAACGGTTTCTTAACAACATCAAAAAAATATAAACTTAAAGTATTTTAACCATGTTTTCTGCTGGGAGGTGGTAAACAAATGCATGCCTAAAGTTAAACTTGGTCTATAACATGTTCTGTTGAAAGTTTCTAACATCTGCTTGTTTCAAAAAATACTTATGTCTGTTATTCTTGATATAAAATTCTACACTATCTTCAATAAATAAATAATAAAGTATTTCTTAAAAGTATGAAATGTAAACTTTGTTGTCCTTTCCAACACACACTTTTTAAAAAATTGCTTGAAATGTGACCAGGCTCTTATGGGAAATTAAAACACTACACATTCAGTTCCCAGCAAAGTGAGTACTCTGCTACTATGCTGATGCTAACATTTAGAAAACACTTCTACAACCCTAATTAAATTCTAAGGACCTACAATCAAAAAGAACACCATCTAATGCAGGAAAGCTAGGCTCTGGTACCAAGAGAACATTTAAAGAACATTTCATGACCACAACAAACTGGGATTATGAGAACATTAACATGCGAACAAAATACACAGCCCACACTTTTCATTAGCAAATCAAGTTACCACCTAAATTAACCGGCCTATCTCCTGGCATTAAAGGGGCAAAAAGTCAAAGAACTCAAACAAAACGGCTTGGCACATGGTCATACACTCCCGTCTCTGGCAATGAGCACATGTATTCCCATCACTGAGAGGTTGGGGTGCGCACGGCGGAGTGCAGGACACAGTCTAAGATCTTCCTCCCCAGGTCTGCAGGGCTTGCGTGCTGCTAGGGGCTTTCCCTCCCCACATAATGGGTTTCCTTCCTTTTCTTGCCTCACCTCCAGCTTGACATTTTTCCTTTTCACACCTTAGGGATCCAGGACATGGCTTTTTGGGGAACGTACCAAAGACAGCTGTTGAAATTTTCCACAATAGTCGGGATCCGGCACATTCAAGGACAGAATAGTCTCAGAACTGGTTGCCAGTAACTATTCTCATCACAAAACATCACAGGGCCTGTGAGCCAAAAAAGAATTTTCCAACATGGCTGGCAACCAGGACCCAATGATATCCCAACGTTGCCTCTCCAGTGACCTGCAGGGATCTGATCCAGCAGAGTATAACTTTGTTGATAAAGAGTCTCTGTGACCATATTCCAAGCATGCTGGGAATCAAAATTGAATCACCCAAAGGTATGCCAGTGTGTTTTCATCGACATACATTGATACAAGGCCTAGAGGGGGTGGAAAGGCTATTACAGCACACATGCTAGAACCTTCCATAGACCAGCTCTTCAAAGAGCTAAGCCAGGGCCTGATCAGGAGACCATCATGCCGAGTGACCAGCTCCAGGGCAGCACTTCCCTGTGGGGAATGGGGTTCTAAAGCAACCATGGAACCATCATAATTGTTTCCAGACACACACCAAAGACTGAGCAAGGAGTCTACTAGGGGACTGGTGGAGGTAAGAAGTACAGGGTAACATGAGTTCTCCAAAAATACAGACATTGCATTTATAAATCTATTTTATAGTAACCAGACCCATCCCTCGAGCCCAGGGCTGGGCCAGACTTTCAACAGCCCCCACTGGGGGCTATGGGACTCAGACACCCTAGAAGCCATGACCTGCAACGAGGACAGAGGAAAACACAGTTTTGTTTCATAAAACAGGAAACTCTTTGGGGGGGAGGGGGGAAGATTGTCAAGAATTATTCCTAGGAGCTTTTAGGGGCCTGTCATTGCTGTCCCATATCCCCATGGCCGAACACACAACGGTGGTTTCTTAGAAAAGGAACGCAACTTCCAGACAGCATGTGCCGCCTCGGGCTGGCGTTCTGCCGAGCACTTGCTGTGCCCATTCCCTACGGCTCATCAAACAACTGAAGGTCCAAGCGGACCACAATCTCTCCCGTGGGGACCTCGTGCAGCAGGAGACACTTCGTAACCGGACCCTTGGAGCCCTGGTCTTTCTTGATGTCTGCCACACGGATCTCCGTCCGACCCAAAAAATCTGAAAGGAGAACAAACAGACTCTGCTCAGAGAGAGAATTGCTTCCCTTCAAGGCATGTGTTTGGCACACTGGGAATCTCCTAAGAAGTTGGTATACTCTCCCCTCTTCTCTGATCTCTCATGTAAGTCCAACACTAGGATTTCCAGCTTACTCCCCAGCGGAGTTGTTGATGTGTCGTGATATTTCATTATTTAAAAAAAAGAAATCCAACCCCAAATCTTCATCTATCAGAATTAGAAGTTGACAGTAAACATAGTGGAGAAGAGCCGAGACTTGGGAGTCAGACTGTTCTGGTCACATTCTAACATTTAACCAGCCACACGACTGTCTCTGGGCAAAAACCAACAGTACCTAACTCACGATGAGATAATTCATATAAAAAGTGCAAAAAGACAAAGGCCTCATGGAGCCATTTAAGCCTTGCACAGATGGTGCCAGCATGAGACCCTCACCCTCAGCACTTATATTCCTTTGGTTATAATTCAATTGAGGCCATAATCTTTACACTTACTCTCTGATTTTTACCGGTTTAAGGGAGAGAGGGAGAGTTTCCTGGATGATTGGGCAGAGACTATTTTTCTCCAGGCTCCAAGCAGAAACAGAAAGCTGGTTGAAGCCCACACAACTGCGTCCCTTTGCCTCACCGAAAATGTCACCCAAAGGACACTGATTGATTCTGCTGCGCCTGTCATAGGTTAATGTTCTTCTTGCTCCATTTGCCAGTCTTATCCATTTCTAGCACGGCTTTTTGCCAAGGATGGAAGACCCATGCTGAGGCTCTTTGTAATCACCTTCTTTGGCAAGCAAGCCTGTGTCTGTCCAGGGCAGCTGGCACAACTCTACACCAAGCAGGCTTTGTCCACACTCACTGAGACGCCTCTGGAAGGCTTCTCCGGGGGTGCTGAGTCTTGTCCTGTGCCAACCTCATCTCTGGGAGGGAAGCCCAAGGAACTCTGGGCAACAAGTTCTCAGAAAACATTTATGCACACAAGCCAAGTGACGGGGAAGGAGGAAGGGCCACAGGGGCCGAATTCCACTCACCGTCTGGTGAGAACTGGTCCCTCTCAAACACGGTGATACAGAGGACCTCCTGCTCCAGGTCTCTGATGAAGAACTGGCAGTTGGAATTCCACTTGGGGTTCAGAGTGTCCTGGATGGTCTTGGTGATGTGGCACTGGGAGCCCATGGTCACCTCGCAGTACGGGTTGCTTTTTCCTAGAGTGAACAAAAACCTTTGCCAGGCAGGAACGACACTTCACTTTGATCCCCCCTTCAAATAGAACATCCGGTGAAAACTCCTATTCAACATCATACTTAAACTAAGAACAGATAATTAGATGAATGGGCTTTTAAACTAGGCCCTTCCTGTCTCCTCACTTTGGCCGTACTTTGTGTCACATCTACTGTGAAAGCAGCCTCTCAGATTGCTCTGAAAAGCAGAAAAGTAGAAAGGATTAAAAAAAATTCCTCCAGGTTTTGAGCAAGTGCTAGAAAAACCAATTTGGGGAGGAAATTGGGGAATATGGAAACAGGACATTTGGTTGAAAGCAGGTGGGGTGTTGGGCATGCGGAACAGGCTTCCAGCCCTAAAGCGTGAGCTTTGAAGAGGGCTTCTTAGGGCCTTACCATGTGACCGACAGGGTTTCAACTCAATGCCTTCAACCACGTTCACCATCAACCTTCCAATGCCTGTTGCTCTTTGGGAACGAACTATGACGGCAGGAAAAACAACACAAAATGCTTCATTTGAACATTTGATGCCTGTCCCATCTCTGTCTGCGTCCCAATCCATTTTATGTCCCTGTCCCTACTCAAAAGTAATTCTCCCCTCCTCTCCTTAAACTCTTGCTTCCCTACTCCTGGGATTTGCCCTCCATCTCCCATCGGCATCCCACCCCACGCTCACGTCCACCCATCTCATGCCCCTGCTGTAAGGCCAGGCGCATCTTCTACGCCCAGGATTCTGGGTCCAGCCAAACGGCCCTCCCGCCCCAGCTGTGCAGGAAACCCAGCTGCGCTGCCAAGCAAGACTTTACCGAGGTACGCCTTCTCTCGCTTCTTTTTCTCAGTTTCTATGTAGAGTTCAGAAGCAGCTTTGATTTTCTGCACCCAGGCAGTCCTTGGACAGAAAAAGACAGAAAGTTGCCAAACAGAACTCAGGAAAAAGGCTTCAGGCCTGTTAAAATTCGGTTTCCAGGACTCTATTTTCTTTGTTCCTTTGCTTTGAACAACAAAGGCTCAGGAAAGAGAGTCTGATTTTTATGTCACATGATGCTAATACTTATTCCTACCATCAATAAGAAAGGCATGAGGGACATTTCTATGGAGGTATTCAAGACCTGAATTCATGTCCCCGTGGAAGAAAATCTATGATAGACGCTGTCCTAGAGGAGATGGCACACGACTCCTCTTCTTCCCTTACCGAAGAGCATCACAGATTTGCCTAACCCCATGAGGGCAGAGGGATCTCTCTCATGAAATCACCCAAGGGAAGAACAAAAACATTTCCCCAGATTGAGAACCACTTCATGTGAAAGCACAAAGCCCCCGGGGGGGAAGCATTTGGGGATGGTGTTTTTTCCTTCACTTTTTCTGAGAACCCATATGCACAGTAACTTTAGCCAATTTTCCTGCTTGGCACAAATGCTCTTTGGAATGTTTCTGGCCTCGTATGGAGTTCACCCTTCAGAAAATGATCTATTTCATTTGGCTGTAGGGCAGAGTCTTGACACGATTGAAGCAAAACACCCACAGGTCTGGGATCCAGAATGCCTGCCCAAGTGAGCCAAGTAGGGAGGGGTGCAGGTTTGGGTGGTCCTGCTAATCCCCAAATCACTTCCTTATTGGTCTCTGCCACCTGGGGAACCTGGGGAAACTTGAGATGCTCTATTTATCTCAAAGAATGCTGAAAATTTCTAAAAACAAAAAAAAATTCTCGAGCAAAATTAGTTTCAATGCATTTTATTTTGAGAAATTCATGCCACGTGTCAAACTTCTGAGAGGCTGTAGAAAAAAGTATTGTCCTCCCCCCACCCCGGAGGTTATGGCATTGCAGCTGGGGAATGTTGGGACCTGCTGATGAATCAACCACCCCTCATGTGTCCCAGAGCCGCGGAACCCCGGGGCCCAGTGCTAGGGAGGCAGCAGGTCTTACCTTTCGTTTATGCTCTCTGCTCGGAGGGTATAGACTCGGTCGATGTGGGAAATGTGGAAGATGGGTTCGTCTCCAGAAGGGTCAGTGGGTAATTTTACTAGAACCTCATTTAGGAATATCGGCTGGAAAGTAACGCACAGGCATTACAAAAGTGGCTGCGGGTCTGTGTATTCCAGCAAGCCATGAGTGTGTGTGCGCTTGTGTGAACACGACATAGTGAACGAGACTTAGAGAGTGTGTGCACATGCACATGTGTTTCAGTAACGTAGACTGAGCGTGTGTGTGTGTGCATGTGTGTTTGTGGGTGTTTTCCAGTAAACCAGACTAAAGGTGTGTGTGTTTTCCAGTAAACTATACCAGAATAATGATTTTGTTATTCATATCAACTTTTTTCCTACCCCTTCCCTGTCCCCCCTCAACTTTTATATATTGCAAACCATAAATATGGATTTCCATCCCCTTCCATTTTGCAGGTATTTTTGAGTCCTTCAGAAAAAGATCTGACTGGTCTGTTTTTCCCAAAGTACATCCCAAGCAGCAAACAGCCTCAATTCCCTGTACATCCAAGCAAATCCGAAGATTTTCACACACAGATTCTAGTAACAATCTATATAAATACACAGCTCTTTTTCCTAAAATAAAGCTAACTGCTGCTTCAGAAAAAATTCTCCTGTAAGAACACTCCCACACAGGCAAACTTAGAAAAACAATACCCCATGACACAAAGACACAAAAACACAGCCATGCACGTATGAGCAGACCATATAAACAGTTTAGGGAAACTCCCCACACATTGACTGTTTAGATAGGCTTTTGCTGGAAAGGGGAGAGGCAACGATGTCACAACTTACCTGGAGAAGTTTGGTGGGGGCTTTAGGACCATTTGGAAGGTGACATGGGCACTTGAGTTGATGGCGCTTTGTACCTCTATTCCCAAGCTTCTTTGTGCCTGCCTCATCTGCACACTAGACCGTGAGCTCCTACAGGGTGACCTTTGTCATGTCCCAGGGGACCCAAAGCAGCCATTTGGCAGAAAATAAATGTTTCATCAATCGAATTGTGTGTTATTGGAACGTCGGTGGGGTTCATACCATCCTACACTTTGGTCACCCTAAATCCTGGCTCATCTTCTTTGTCTTCTGCTTCATGCCACTGCCCCAAACCCTGCTAAAACTCTGTCTCCTTTTGGAAACTTTTTCCTCCCCAAACACGTCAACCCAGATATTACAATCTAGAATTGAACTTACTGTTTTGTACATTTTATACTGCAGGTTAGATTTGGGGCTGAAGACTTTGTCGGTGCCAGAAGACCCCAAGGGCTTCGTGATTTGAGTCAGCAGGAGGAAATCGTTGAAAAGGAAACCGTACAGCTCCTTATTGCTCTTGGCCTTGTAGAGTTTCCCACTGTGCAGAAACTTTCGTGGCCCCAAGCAATTGGTCACTGAATTGAACACAAGTTGCTGAGAAAGGAAAACAAAACCCAAAGAAGACATGATGAAGGAAGGTCATTTTTAAGTTTTTGTTTCTCTGTATCTGAAAGCATGGGCTGCATCAGAATTTGAGGCCCGTATCTTAGGTACAAAGCAAGGACAGCTTTGAAGACTTCAGGCACTGCTTTTTGGAGCCAAGAAGTCAAAGTCAGTCAAAGGCATGGTTCTGGGGGTTCCAAGTGTCAAGATGAGTCTCGATTATAATTCCAAAGGCTTTTCCCCTACGGCTGTGCTAGTGTCTTAGGTGCGTGCGATTCATGTGCTTCTTCTCCCTTTTTGTATTTTTGGGGAAACGGGGCAGCAGGAAGAAAAGTGCCCGTGGGCTCCCATCTTGAGGACCACCTGCTCTGTGCAAAGTGCTGTGCTGGAGTGATGTGAACCAGCTCCAACGAGAAGGCCCCACACAGGTGCAACAGCCCTTTGCGCTTCTGGAAACAACAGGGACTCTCTCTGTACAGTGCCATGGGACAAATGCTACTTTCCAAGGTTCAACTGGAGTCCAGGGCCCTAGCACATGTGTGACTGCAAAACACAGTGGTGTTTAGTGACACCTCGATGCCAAACAGAACACACACTGTATTGTGTCCCACCTGAATCACTTGTTTAGAAAATGTGAAGGGGACAGCTCTCTCCCTTCACTCACTGACCCTTGCGGATGGCTGTGGGTGTTGAAACGCAGCTCTGACTTCTCACGGGGTCTATCACCCCATGCCAGCAGGTTCTGAAGGGGCGGGGGGACTGAGGTGCATATAACCCACTAAGACCCCCTTTTTGACAGCAGGGGGAGAGACCAAGGAAGGCAAGGCAAGGCTGTGCACTAGGCAGTGAGATGACCCAGGCAGAAGCCAGACTCTCAAGGCCCCACCTGCCCACACACCTGGCCCAGGGGCCGCTCTATCCAGCAGCCTTCAAGGCCAAGGCTCTCTCCTGAGCTACGAGCCCTACAGACTTCTCTGAGCAGAGTATTTGTGAAGGGGTGATGGGGTCACAACATGTGTCCCCCAAGAGATGTTGGCAGCCACCTGTCCACCTCCTCCACCTCCAATGTGGGAGAAAGAGTCAATGGCACTTCTGTGACTGGAGACCTACAGGTGGCAAAGGAAGTGGCCACTGCACTCTGCTGTCAGCCACAAGGAGGAAAGACGGCCTCTAACCTCCCAGAGAGGCTCTGAGAGCCCGAAAGACTGAAGGCAACACAATGGGGGCCTTCAAAAAATGTTCTTCACCCCTTGCCCTCTGAACAGGAGCCTGGAGACCAGTCTAGCCTTTCTTGCTTGTCAAGAGGGTTCAAGCCACTTGGGGACAATGAAATCAGAGAAGGCAAGTGTCATTGGATCCACTGACAAGAAGGATGACATGAAGGCCAGGACAACACCAAATATACGTGAACTGGGAATACGTTTACATTTCTCTATCTTCAGAGAATGCCAAAGACAGCATTTATTTGAAACTTAATCACTGGTGTGTGTCCCAACATGGGCCATCCGTGGTCCACACTGTGATCATAAGTCAGGAAATGGAAGCCAGTGTGCCCCCTTCCCGTCACTGTGAATACCATAAAGACAAAAACAAAGTCGGTGCACAATAGCTAGGAAAGATTGATCAACAAAGAAGGACAATAATCTGATTTCAAAAACAGCATATAAGCTGAAACATCAAAGGACAAGAATTTATGAACATCTTAGAATGAAGACCCCA
Organism: Daubentonia madagascariensis; assembly: GCA_023783475.1. Taxonomy (NCBI): domain Eukaryota; kingdom Metazoa; phylum Chordata; class Mammalia; order Primates; family Daubentoniidae; genus Daubentonia; species Daubentonia madagascariensis. The sequence continues at coordinate 2,314,634 of JAKFHU010001482.1, read as the reverse complement.
GCCTCACTGAGTCCCTCAGGGAAGGAAGGGCCCTTTCTAAAGTGCATGTGACCACGTCAGCATTTCTGCCTGGCAGCTCACGAGCCTCTCGGGTCCCTTGTCTTTGGGATCAAGTTAACATCCCTTTGAATGACACACGGGCCTTCCTCAGCCAGGCCTCGACGTGCCCTGTACCTATTGCCCATCGTTCCTCTATATTCCTCCCCAATGCCTTGTTCAGAGCGGGCATGCCATACCTGATGCTCCGTCCCCTATCCTTTGCTGGACAGATATCTTCATCCTTCGACACCCGGCCAAGTGCCACCTTTTCCAGGGCTCCCTGAATACCCTGCCCTCCCATCACCTGTTGCCACAGCACTCAGCACCCAGCTCAGCCTCATCGTGCCTCACATCATGTTGTAAATATTGGTTTAACCCCCAGCTTCCTCCAGGACCATAAGCTCCTTGAGAGCGAGGGTCACGTCTTATTTATTTTTATGTCCTCAGGGTTTAGTACGGTGCAATGGTACATGGAATGATGGCACATACTCAATAAATGTTTGTGGAATGAATAAACAGGTGAGTGAATCAGTGAGCCAGTCCACCAAAGACTGCCCCAGATTGCACAGATTGCACGAAATTCCATAATGGGAGTCCACGGCCGTCACCTCAGTTTCCACAGTGCTGCTTCCTCAACTTTGCTTATCCCAGACCTATATAAGGAGGACAAAAGGTGGATCTGCAGAGGAACCAGGGGTGGTGACTTCCTCAGGCAGTGACTGCCTTTGAAGCTTATGAGAGGGAAGAAACCACAGGGAGAGTGGACGAGGCAGATGCATTCTCCCTGGGCATTTGGGGAAGCCCTAGTGAATGGGGAGGGTGTGTGTGTGTGCACGCACATGCCTGTTTGTGTGCACCTGTGCACCTGTGCATGTGTAAACAGAAGCAGAGAGAAAAAACAAGCAAAAAGAATGAAGGAAAGTGGAGAAAATGTTAAATGACAAGAAGAGAATTAAAGACCAAAGGAGAGACTTCTGTTTCGGGAAGTATGGTGGACAAGCTATGCTGAATGACTCACCCAACAAAAACTAAAAAAAAACTGAGTAAAATACAAAGATTCAGTTTTTGAATGCAAGCAATCTGGCAAAAATATATATTAATAAATAAAATAGAATAAAAAAAAGAAATTTGCAGAGGCCAAAAACAGAATGAAAATGGAAACCTTGGAAGATAATCAAGCACCAAAGCCAGCTGTGGCTCTTAGGGTCTCTTTTGACTCTGGTGATGTTGAACTTCCATTCTAATGGCTACATAGGGTGCAAAGACAGATGTATCCAGGGCCAAGGTGAGGGGTCTAATAGGAGATCTCCACAAAAAGCTAGACTAGAGGAGGAATGACAAGTAAACTCAAGCACAGAAGGAATAAGCCAGAGGACTTTTTGGGTTTTGACCTTGGTATATTGAAGGAAAATATGCCCCTGAGGATTTGTGACCACCAGGAAGCTCCCACTCAAGTTTATAACCACAACTCACACAACTAGCATGATCCCCCCAAAACCCTCTAAGTTAATTTAGGGTGGTCCTGGTAGCAATCCTCTCAGGAAGAATGTAACTTCAGACAGCAAAGATGCCCATGGGTAAAGTTCCAAGGAACACTGAGTTCATAATCAAAAATCACAATACACAATACATGGCTGGGCACGTGGCTCACGCCTGTAATCCTAGCACTTTGGGAGGCCAAGGCGGGAGGATTGCTTGAGCTCAGGATTTCGAGACCAGCCTGAGCAAGAGCAAGACCTCATCTCTACAAAAAATAGAAAAATTAGCCGAGTGTGGTGGCATGGGTCTGTAGTCCCAGCTACTACGGAGGCTGAGGCAGAGGATCGCTTGAGCCCAGGAGCTTGAGGTTGCAGTGAGCTGTGATGATGCCACTGCACTCTAGCCAGGGTGACAAAGCAAGACCCTGTCTCCAAAAAGAAAAAAAAAATCATAATACATTCAGAGAAACAAGCCATGTTGAGCAGAAGCTAGCAGAAACAACGGACCAAAAAACACTCCTAACTTTAGGTATTGTGACTATCAGATGTGGAGTATATAGGAATATATTTAAAACATGTTAAGAAATAAATGAGAAGCATGAACATTTTAGCAAAAAATAAGATACCAGAAAGAAACCAACAGGCAGGAGAAAATAAATGGAACTTCTGGCAATGGTAAATAATATAATTGAAATAAAAATCTCAGTGGATGGATTTGACAGCAGATGGGAAGCAGCTGAAGGGAGGTGAGGGAGCTGCAGGCTGGGTCAGGACTTTTCGTGTCCTCTTGCAGGCTGGCTGTGGCGGCTCAGCCAGGGGAGGCCGGGCCCCAGCCCGGAGGCGGCTACCTCGGACAGGCCTTCACACTGCACGTGGGCTTGGATCCACTCCAGCCGGTCCGAGTTCTCCTTCTCACGCACACCTTCGTTCACCTGGGAGCACAGCTCCTCCGCCTTCTCCAGGGCGTGCCTCAAGTGGCTGTGGTCAGGGTGGTTTTCGGGAGTGTTTTCCAGGATCTACGTAGAACAGAAAACAAGCACCTCCTCCTTAGGCCACCCTCTCAGGCAATGCGGGCGGGCCCGGCGTCCCTTGTCCTGGAGGACCAGGCCCAGCAGAAGCAGGGCACAGTCCTTTCCTGAACGGTGCCCACTCAAGCAACCGCAGCTCTGAGCGCCCACCGTGGCAATGACAAGGCGCATGACGGCTGCTTTTTGTTGGCTCCACTGGATGGCCTTGCAGGAGGCCTCTCCTCCTCATGGATCCAGTGGGGGCTAAGCCTCCCACCAGGAGGCAATGGATGGTCCCACCCTCGAGGGCTCAGCCTAGGCCCATGCCCCTGAATGTCCCAGGGCAAGCTGTGTGACCTGTCCTGCAAAATGCTTACATCCCAGGGTGAACCCTAAACCACACACGCAAACTCGCAGCATCACAGAGGGTACATGTAACCATGGAGCCAGAAGGGCCCGTGGAGTTTCTCTTTGAAAATCTTCACCCTGTTTTACAGAGGAAGAAACGAGGCCCAGAGACCGGGAACCAGAACCCAGGCATCCTCATCCCAGTCCTGTGCTCCTCTCCCACCTGCTCAATCACCCAGGGGAACTTACGATGGAATTCTGGTGTTTGATCTGATGGTGTCCCATCAACCCACCAAGGAGGGTCTGAGAGCAGCAGGGCCTTGCATTCTTTGTGCTTAGCATGCAGCCTGGGGCGTGAAGCAAGCAGTGACTGCAGCAAGGGCAGTGGGCACCCTGCACAGATGTCCACTAGAGACTGGCTCTTTCCTCGGTCCGTGCACAGCTGCAGGCCTCCATGCACCTCTGGAACTGCATGCAGACAGGTGCATCGGAGCAATTGTGTGTGTTTCTGAGCAGAACTTCCCAAGCTAGCAGTTAAGAGTGCTAGTTCTGAAGTTAGACCTCCTGGGTTACAATCCCTGCCCCGCCACAGACCAGCCAGGATTTGAGTCAGTCACGTAAAGTGCTCTGAGCCTCAGTTTCCTCGTAAGAGAAATGGGGATATTAAGAGCACCTCCTTTATAAGGTTGACTAAAGAACTAAATGACTTGGTACAAGTGGAGCACCTTGCAAAGCACCTGGCCCTTAGAAAGTGCTCAATAAGTGATAGCTATTACCATCAGATTCTCAAAGGACTTTGAGGCCCCTAAAAATAGTCATTACCCTGTCCTCTAGAATGTGCTCTAGAAAAAACCCTAAGCCACCTTTGCAATGCACCAGGAGAATGTTGAGGGCATACTTGCCCAGGTCCTTGTCCACATCCAAATAATTCAAATGAACCTTACCCTGAATAATCCCTCATTTCAAAATGATACCCTGGTTTAAAGTCCTAAGTAGGTGCTTGAATTGAGAAAAACACACACTCTGGGCCCTGTGTGTCCACCAATCAATTCTAAGCAACAACCTCAACCTCTGGACCAATCCTGACTGCACATTAGAATCCCTTTGGAAAATCTGATGCCTCAGCCATGACTGTATCAGAATCTCCAGAGGTGGAACTCAGGCTTGGGAATTTTCTAGAGCTCTCCAGATGATTCTAAAATGTAACCAAGTCTGAGGACTACCACTCTGACTGGGAGCCCACACCGCTGGCTTGTGTGAATTGACTCATTTTGTTTTGTTTCAGAATGAAAACAGGTTTATTGACTTCTCTAATTACAAAAGTAATATTGTACAATGTAAAAAATTTAGAAAATTCAGAAAGTTATAAAGAACCTAAAAATCACCCATAATCTCCTCACCTGGAGAGGACCTGTGTGTATATATTAGTTAATATATTTTGCCTAGATACATACATATACAATTCTTGTAAAATAAAAATGAGATCATACTACCATTTTATACACTGTACTATTTTGTACTCCGCTTTATAGCATATCATTTCATGTCCATTTCACATGGATCTATACTCTCATTTTTAAGGGTTCTATAAGATATCATTGCAAGGGTGAACCACAATATATTTAAATAGTTCCCTTCTCATAAAACTTCATACCGTTTCCAACTTTCTCAAATTATTTCCTTAGAATAAATTCCTAGAGGTGGAATTGCCAAGCCAGGAGAAAGTGCAGTTTGATCTATATGTTGCCCTCCAAAAGGCTGTACCAATTTACCTTCCACCAGCCTCCCTGCCAACACTAGGGACCCACAATCTTCCCAACATATGCCAATCTGGCAAGCCAAAAACGAAATATTTTTCTTGTTTTGTTATGCATTTCCTTTATTGCCAATGAACTTGAACTTTTTGTACATTTAGTACATAAGTATACTCAATGATAAAGCTAACATTTATATACTGCTTAGTATGAGCCAGACACTTCATATATATTAAGTCAGTTAATTCTCACATCACTATGTGGTAGGTACTATTATATTAGTGTCCCTATTTTACAGACAAGAAACTGAGGCCCAGAGAGGTTAAGCAACTGGCCCAAAAGCACACAGTGGTGGTACCAAGATTCAAACCTGACTAGCTGCAGTCTATGTGCTCTTTACTGCTACTCTACACTGCCTCTCAGCAACTTCCAGTTGTATATTTTACCTATTTTTCTATTGGAACATTTGTCTTTTTTTTTTTTTTTTTGGTTGTGAGAGTGCTTGATAAAGTTATAGATTATCTATTTGTATTTTAGTACCTATTTATGTACAGTTAAAAATATGTTTCTCTAGTTTGTATCTGTCATTTGTCTTTTAACTTTGTTCATTATATTTTGTTGTACAAAAATTTTGAAGAAAAATGTTCATGCAAATAATATACTAACACATTCTTGATATGCAAGAAAGAGACAATCAGTCCAGAAGTTTGTAAAGCAAATGTGAAGGTTTTCTTCACTGTCCCAGCCCAGAGGCAACCACTACCAACAGACTGAAGGGCATTCCTTTAGACGGTCTTTATATATTTAATAGTCACATGCAAAACTTTTTTCCCTCTTTTTGCAAAATGGACAATATTGTAAGATTGCTTGATGAGTTTAGTTTTGCTTTTATACATAACAGCATTTTCTGGATATCTTTCCATGCTAATACATAGAATAGAAGTTGTCCTCTATCTTTTAAAAATATCTTTATGGTATAGATCTACCATAATTTATTTAACCATTCCCCTTAATGAACATCTAAGTTGTTCCCCAGAGTAAACTTTTTTTTTTAGGTTGCTATGATTCTAAATCCTTTAAGTTTCTGTCTTTGAGACCACGCTAAGAATTTCTCCACCTCAGTATTATAAAAATATTAAGTCTTAGTACTTTCATGGTTTTTCATATGTGACTTATAGCCAGCCACTTTTTCAGTTTTCTTCTTAGCTTGTCTGGCTTACAGTTCATTCTCCTGCCTGCTCTGGAGGGCAGCAATCGTGTTTCTGCAAATAACGGTAGTTTGTTTTTTCCTTTTTAATATTTATGTCTCTCAGTTCTTTTCTTGTTTTTCTTTTTCTCCCCATTGGCTAGATCTAGAACACCTATTTTAAAAGCTTGTTCCCAGCTTCAATTTGCAGTTAAACATTGGGAAAAGCAAAGTAAGTATTGAGCTAATTAAATAGTAACTGTGGCATTGGAGGAGAGAAAACAGTGGGCTGAAAGCTCCTTTCACAGCTTAATTATTTAATTCAGCCAAAGCATCCCTAGTGTATTTTGTGGGGTCAAGCTGGGGCTGGACTGAGGAGATGGCTTATGTAGGAGGGAGATTTGTCACATGTAAGGGGATTGAGCAAATAAATAAACACGTGTGGATAATGAAAGCCAGGGTCCTCATCGAGTAGGAAGTTACAAATATAAAAAGGGGAAGACTGTATTACTCAGCAATAAAAAACAACGGTGAATTAACACATCTGGTATTATCCTTGATGGAGCTAGTGTCCATTCTTCGAAGCAAAGTGTCACAGGAATGGAAAAACAAGCACCACTGGTACTCACCATCAAATTGTTACTAACTGATCAACACTTACATCACACAGGGCAATAATGTTCATCAGGGGGCGGGCAGGTGGGAGGGGGGCAGAGGGGATGGGAAAAAAAAAATAATAAAAAATAAAAATAAAAAAATAAAAAGGGGAAGGCTATAATAAATTCTGCAGTATTGGATTAGAATAGCAGGTATCAGTGTGAATTCACAGGTTTTAATATACATGGAAAGACTGATCTAGAAACAGATATAAATATATGTGTATACACATCTGCATATGTAAATATGCGTGTATGAATAGAAATATATATATTTCCTGGCTTTGCTGCTAAGAAGCCCAAAAAGCAGAAACACCCCAGTAGCAATGAGCACACCAGTGCCCAGACCTGGGTTTCTAAATACCATTCTCCATGAAAAGGAACCAAATCTAAAACCTCTCTCCCGGAGCTATACTCCCTAGGGTTTATAATCATAGGCTCAGAGGACATATAAGTCTGTTCTCTTGTTTTACAGAAGGGGACATTGAAACCCTAATTTTGTTCTTTTCTTTTGGTATTGGCTTTCTTGAAGTGACAGGAGAAAAGCAATCATCTAATATCTACATAGAGTATCTCATGACTGCCTTCTGAAGATGGGTGGTAAGAATCACGTTTCTTTCTCTCTTTCCTGCTACGAAAATCTAGGCATAGACGTATGTGCCTGTCTTAAAAACAAGAATCAAGAACTGAGCTCTCATTTTCTGACTTCTAAGGTAGAAGCCACTTGGTCACACAACTGAAGGCTGTGCGTTATTAGCTCTTTTCATGATAAACCAGTTTTTCTTTCTGAGTTACCAAGCAGACATCCCCCACATCCCGTTGGCATACGCTTGCTACCCAACAGCCACCAGGTGTACTGGCTGGGGAACACGCCCATGACCCCAGCCCCCTCCGACACTGAGAAAGCATTCGTCTGCTTGAAAAGGCAAGACAGGTACTTACATTTTTAATAATCAGTGGGTATCTTGTTACCCGTTGCATAGGCTTCAGTATAAAACTAGACAGTGGCATCCCTTTACATCGAGGGTCCATCGCCAATCTCTGAAATAAGAGATTTTTTTTAAGCATACTTTAAAAATCTGCAAAATCCAAAGTCAGTGATATCAACACTAATGTCATTTATCTGGATGACAACAGAGACCTGGGGTTGGAAGAGCCTGCCTAGTTATCCTGGTCCAGGAGGAGACAGTTTCCAGATGGAGGATGGTGCCCAGCTCTCTGGATCCAGCACACCTCCCGTGGGACTCATGCTTCCTTACTCACAGAGATATGATTCTGGCTTCGCAGAGAATATTTCTTCTGACATCTGCAAAAACTTTGTAACATTCCCGGGAACAAGAAGGAGTCACAAGACTATACGGTCAGAAGAAAAATTCCCCTTAAGTCCTAGAGATGTTGGAAGGGCTGAACCTCACTGTCGACTTCCGGGCGGAGCCTGCACACGCCTCTGGGAGTGCCGGGCAGGGCGGAGAGAGCAGATCGAGACACAAGGGCTGCGGTTTGTCCCCACCCTCGGCTCCCTGTCTCTTTCCTCCCACTACTTTTGCCCATTCTGTCAACCCTCTGGACTACAAGAGTCCTGCCCCCAAAAAGGTGAGTCCTGTCTCCAAGTCACAGGGGTCCTCTGGTGACTCAGCTCTTGAAGGCTCTGGTCCTGTTTAACACCTGGGAAATGGGCAGCTGCCTCAACCCAGGGCCCCGAGACCTGCCCCAGCTATGGACATCATCATTCCAGGAACACCCAGAGCTCACAAAGGAGCCACCCGCCACTGGGCTGAGGCAGGCAGAGGTGAGGAGAAGAGGGCGGGGAGGAACAAGCAGCCCCTGCCCAGGGCTGGTGTCAGCACTTCCCTGAAGTTCAAGTGCATCCAATGATGGGGCCCAGGAAACCCCTCAGATGAAACCCCAGGTGGCCCGTGGCGTCCGGCAGCTCAGCGTCCACTCTCACATCTCCATCTACTCTGGGCCCCCTTCTTGGCAACGGTTCTCACCTTAGAATGACCTCAGAGTGCCACGTTCCTTGACCAGCAAATCTGAGCATTCAATGCTGAGAAACACCAAGCTTATGTAAGGCTATGACCAAGAAGAGGCCATGCTCACAGCTCACCCTGACGACTCAACAAGCATGACTCTCGGGGAGGTGGGCATAGCCTTCCCCCAAAATGCATGAGGTCCAAAGAAATGCCTGTTACTATGATTTTGCTGTTTATTCATCAAAACATCTGCTTAATGGAAGCTATTTTATTCTCTTCCTATTTTTTCCCTCCAGGAGAGGTGGGAGCTGTTTGAATGTCCCAGTGTGGCCAGCAGGGACCCACCCTGGCCCAGGGCAAGTCCCAGGGCTGCAGGTGCAGGGCCTGGGGCCTCCAGCAGCATTGGCACCACCTCCCCAAACGTCCCCTGGTGGACAGAGGTCCTGGCATCCCACGCTGACTCCCACGGGCTGCCTAGAGCTGGGACCCATCAAGCAAAAACAATTGGCAGAGGAGCAAAGGGGCCACCAGGACTCCGGGCCATTCCCTTTGCAGGTAAAGGGCAAAGACCAGCAAAGAACTGAGCGTGCTGAGATTAAACAGGAGAGGAAACTTGAGACCCACCTGCGCCTGGCAAAGGACATGAAATATTTAGATGTGTATCCAAATAACACCAAATAACACCACTAACACCTGGAACACAGATCCTTCAAGATACTTCAAAGGTTCCAGCCCCAGGGCTGGCCCCTCCTCTCCAAGCCCACCCTTTGGGTGGCCTCCCCCAGCTGTGGACATCACATGGTTACATCTGCCAGCGACTGCCAGATCCTATGGTTTGGCCATGACCTCAGACCCCGTTGGCCTCCAGTGGGAATACACTCGCGGAGTTTTGCATCAGCCACTGTGGGGCAGGGTGTCCACACAGCCCAGGCTGCTTACTTTGACAAACTCCTTGAAGTCAGGGGCCTCGTCCGTCTTCTGCTGGATCAGGGCAGCCCCGTTGAGCTGGCAGCTGCAGAAGCGGATGTAGGGCTGCATGTGCGGCAGCTGGGCGCTCAGGATGTCGCCGATCATCTTCACGGGCATCTTCTCCCCAGACATCTTCTTGCGGACCCTCAGCGCTCTGCACGGAAACACGGGAGGTGAGCCCCCGCCTTGACGCTGTCTGACAGCACCGCGGCACACTTCTAGGTTGCACAGAAACAGAACGTGTGTGAGGGGCGCAGACCCAAGGGCCGCTAAAGGATCTATTTGGGAAGACAAGGAACGGAGAAAGAAGTGAGTCTAGTGCACACGGAGCTATCACCGGGGCACTTTTGTCATGGTGGCTGTTTGCCACGATTTCTTTTTTCTTGTGGAGAAACACGGAATTCTTTCTTTAACAACCCAGACAGGACCCCTGTGTTGATGTCTCACTTCATAGATCATCTGTGGTGAAAGGCCCAGGCTGGTGTGGTTCAAGGACTGAGCCTATTTCCATGGTCACTGCCACCCAAGGGGAGTGGCTTTCCTGCCAGAGGACAAGGAGGCCGATCTTCAGGCTAAACAGAACATAATTAAGATGGCAAATCAACTGCCACATGGAAGTAATCTCGTTATGGTCACCAAAAGCCAGGTGTAAATGACTGTTGAACTGTCTCTGTGGTTCACTGCTTCATTGCCTGTGGCCAATGTGAAGTTGACTAGATTAAGGGGGGTTCTGAAAAGAGAAGTCCATTACTATGATAGTGGGCCAAGGAACCCAAACATATCCTGGAAGCCAAGAAGAGGTGTTGTTGGGACTGGGAAGTGTTGGCTCTGGGGTCCACCTGCAGTGTGCGTGTTCAGGGCCGTGGTAGCCAGGACTGTGTCTGCATCCTTCCAACTCTAAAGTTCGAACTCCTAACACCAGCATCTGGAAGGAGGGCATGGCACTGAGCTTCTACACGTGAAGGGTAGCAGCATGCTACACCGGCAGGACCACGACATATGAGCCCGTGTGTTCAACGACCCTAGTTAGTTTTCACAGGGGATGGAGGGATGGATGGATGGAACAGAATGGTACAGTATATGATTTTCACATAAGGCTGGGAAGGTGTCCCTAGGAATTCCTATGGTTGCTTTCACACCCATGGTGGAGAAGCCCTTGAGGTGTGGATTGGACTATATAATTCCCAGGAGGCTCTGTGATATTAGTATAAGGCTTTAAAAACTTCAGATCACTTTGTTTGCTTTCTCCCACATTTTGGGCTAAAGAAAAATTCCTTTACCCATCAGGCCAAGAACAGAAGTCTCAGGGACAACAAATTATGTGGTCTGAGCAATCAGCGATTCCACCTCAAGCAGATGCCCGCATGGGGGAAGGGCAGCATGGGCTGCCCGGGGTGTGGGAAGTGGCAGCTGGTGTCCTCAGGACAGCCCCAAGCCTCTGCCCACTGAGAGGCTGGTGTGGAATAGCCCCGAACACACCGAAATTTGCTCAAGGGTAACATCACCAACAATCTGGGGGGATGAGAGCCCTGATTAACCATGTTACAAACTCGCCATGGATGGAAACAGGAAGTTCTGTCACTCCATCATTTTCCTATGAGGAACAGTCTTTTTGCAAGAGAATAAAAGCACGTCCAGGGGCCGTGAGAGAACTGCCCAAAGCCGCGCAGCCAGAAGGCCACAGCAGATGTGGGCCTGAGAGCCCGACTGCAGCCCTAAGCCCAAGGGCTCCTGCAGCCTCCTCCCCGGGAGGCAATGGAAAGACTTTCTCTCAAAGCCCCCCAGGGTCAACTTTCCTTATTTGTCTTCTGGAGCACAGAGTGGACGACTCATGTCCACCCCTCTAAGTCTCCTCTCTCTTCCTCCATCCACATCTGGACACACACCCAAGAAAGTGGGGACCTGAAATCAGTTGATAAGAACAATGCACGGACCACGTTTAGGAAATAGCAGCTTCTGGGGGTGACCGTAGAGGCCGGGAATGGATGTGAAGCTGGGGGAGGCTGCGCCCCACTCTGGGGCCGGGGAGAAGGTATGCCTCCTTCCCAGGTGGGTGTATCACAGACCCTGCAGGCTGTGACTTCATCTGTTGTCCTAGTAAGTGATGTTATAATGAGAGCCTGGTGGATACACATGTTTGTTTTTGATTTTTTTTTTCTTTTTAGAATTGGAAGGGACACTTGTGATGATCTAATCCAAGCCTCTCACTTTACAGATGGGGAAACTGAGGCTCAAAGAGGAAGGACAGTGAGCTGGGATCCAAAGCCAGGTCTCGACTCCTGGCGCCGCAGCTGCCTCTATGAACTAAAACTGGACTAAAACACAAACGGCCCCAGGCCCACGTCTCGGAGTCATCCCAAGGAACTGCTGACATTAGGCAGGGAACAGTTCCCCACTTTCCCATAGGCAGGAGCCAAGAACGCCTCAAAAGACCAACATCCCCGCCCCTGGGATTCCCAGTCTGAGGGAAAGGGGGAGTGGGGCTGCCCCCTGCCCGGGGATGGAGCCGGCCAGCGAGCAGGAGCCAGAATGGGCCCAGCCCTGGAAATTCTGGAACCACAGGAAAATCAGGAACTGGGATGCCTTGGCGATTCGCTCCCCACAATGAGAGATTTGGGGCGCGTTCCTGGCAAGTATGAGGCACAGAAGGGTGATGGTGCTTGTGAGTGGCAATGAGCAGAAAAGGCAGGACACACAGGGCACAGGCACGAGGCACGTGATGACCCACACAGAAGTGCTGGAGGGCGGCCGAGCAGGCCAGGCGTTAGAGGACAGAGGCTTACTTCAGAAGTTTGATATTACACATAATCAGCTCCTTCCAGTTGACAAAAATCATAGCAACTTCTTTCTCCGTCAGCAGCTCAGACTCCATCAGGGGTTTCTGAAAGATCTACAGATGCAGAAAATGAAGCAGTTCAGAAAGCAGACAGTTAGCTTTGCACGCGAGCACACGCGACCTGCTGAGGGCAGGGAGGGGGCTGCAGCTCAGCTGGGAGGCCCAGAAGCCAAATGCCCACCTTCCTGCTCCCCATCGGGGCCTGCATTGTTTCACAAGGAAGGCAGGACAGTGGAATTCCCTAGGGGACAGGTCTTCGTCTGCCAGTGGGAATAAGGAGGCCAGCACCAAGCCTCACCTGCCCACTGGCAGGAGATGGGCCCAGCGTGGAAAGTGGGGGTGGGAAGGTGCACGTGGCTGTGCCGTCCCTGCGTTCTCTCCGGCAGCATCTGTGGCACGGACGAGCCTCGGGCACCCTGAGGACAGCAGCCCAGGCCACAGGGCCTCTAACAAGCAGTGACTTCATGGCCCTGTCCACAGCCTCCCGGGCTGGGCCTGGGCAGAGCCAGCACTGGCAGACCTGTTACAAAGGGCTGTGTGCTGCCCTTTCCTGGGCTCTGCAAAATAAATGAGCCCCTCCCAAGCTGTGTGGTTGGGCAAATCACAGGCCTCATGTGAAACCAGGTGGTTGAGCCCCTGGGCTGCAAGGAGGTCAATCATTAACTACCGTTGGAGGCAAGAGGCTCTTCTGAAGCTGCTTTAGGGATGGGGACAGCCTATCTTTGAAATAAACTTGGCTGGGCTTCAGCTGGTTGCTGGTAGCCCTATTCCCCATGAGTCCTTAAGCTGATGTTGAATCTGGCATATACCAGGGCAACCACATACGGTTGTACATTTTGTGTACTGCACAAAGGTTCCATATCTAAGGGGTGACACTCACATGCTAGACATCCTAAACTGTATATTTAATAATAGTCAAATGTCTTAAGAAAAGGGCACCATTTTTCAATTTGCACCAACGCTCCCTATGTACTGATGGCAGTCTTGTGGGCTAGCAACCATGTGTACTCCTCCAGACCCGGAGGGCCCTGCCATGTCGTTCCTGGGCATTCAGACGGCCAGATGAGACGGTTCCACAACTGTTTGGTGTGGTAGTGGCGGTGGTTGCAACACTTTTCAAATTGGAGGGTGACCTAATACAGCAGCTGCCCGTATCGATGGACAAAAAGGCTAACTGCTGAAAAGCAGGAGCGCCCAACTCTGCACTCCCCACCCTTCCGGACAGGGTGGCCAAGGCCCTTCAGTGGCTACCTGGGAGGACAGATAAGATGCGGCATCACCCCCAGGCCAGGGGGCTTCACTGGGACCTGGGAGGAAACATCATTCTCAGTGACAGCTTTTTCTCAGGGGTAATATGTAACACTGGGAATGACTTGAGATATCAGCCAGATGGTCGCCATTTTCCGATGCCAACACTGCGGGCCAGGGAGAGGATGGGCCTGGCACCATGGCATCAACTCGCTGGCAACTGAGCTGCAACTTTCTCTGACTAGAGCCTAGACTCCCAGTTCACAGCCCACACGTCTCCATCCACCAACTCCCCAGGGACTCATTTGCCCCTAGGCATGAGTGCTGTCTGTCCCCTATGGTGTGACTCAGAGTTGGCCACAGATAAGAATTTGACTGTCTTCTCCGGGGCAATCTGCCGTCCAGATGCTCCCCACACGTCGGAATCAGGATGCAGCCCCTGGGCAGAGGTCCTCCCCCTCCCTGAGCCCTGCTGCTCCCCGACACACACCATCCCCAGTCGCCATTACCTCTGTGACCAGCTGCAAGTCATTCACGTAGTTCTCCTCCGTGACAATGAGTTCATGGATGTATCCTTGTCGCTTTCTTTCAGTTGGGGTCAACATATCCAAGAGATGCAAGTCTGAACACCCTGGAAAACACAACCGTTTGGAACAATTCAGGACGAGTCTGGACACTGAGGATCCTTATGGCTGCTGGGCCCTATGTCCTCACTCCAGTCCAGCACGGTCGAGGGCTGAATTGTGTCCCACAAAAAGACATGTTGAAGTCCTAACCCTCAGTAGCTGCGAATGTGATCTTATTTGGAAATGAGGTCTTCTCAGATGCAATCAAATTAAGATAAAGTCAGACTCAACTAGGGTGGGGCCCTAATCCGATAGTACCAGTGTCCCCATGAGAAGAGGATACAGAGACAGACAGGCAGAGACTGGAGTGATGTGTCTACCAGCCAGGGCACACAGGGATTGCCAGAAACACCAGAAGCTGGGAGAAAGGCCTGAACAGACTTTCCCCAAGAACTTTCAGAGGGAGCTTGGCCCTACCAACATCTTGATTGTGGACTTCTAGCCTCCAGAACTGGGTGACAATAAATTCCTATTGCCTTAAGCCACCCACTTTGTGAAACAAATTCAGGCAGAACACTCCTGTTTTATCCAAAAACACTAAAATAATGTTGAGAAAAGATTTAGCAACAGTTAGCCAACATTTCCTGAGGGCTCACACCATGCCAGGTGGTCAAGTGCATTTAATGCTTACGTGTTATACTAGAATGATCCCCACTTTACAGACAAGGAAACTGAGGCTTAGAGAGGTTGGCTCACCTCAGATCTCTCAGCTCGGTAGTGGTGTAGACACGAGCTGAACCCTGAGACCCTGACCCCAGAGGCTGTGCTCTACCCCGGACCACTACTGTTGGACCCAAGCTCTGAGAGGGGATAGGTTATCTATCCCAAGTCTGGCTTTTGGAGGATGAGGTGTCTGTGCCTAGGCTCCTGGTGGCCCTGGGGACCAGGCAGATGCAGGATGCATCCAGACAGTGTTGGCGAAACTCTGCTGGACAAGGCCACTGCCCATCCTTGTGGCGCTGAGCAGCAGGCAGACAGGGAAGCCCCTCTGGCTGCGGAGAGCCTGGCACAAGAGCACCCCAGACGCCAGGGCTGTCCAAGGGAAAGGGCTACTCTGCTGCCCTGAAGTGGCACCTGCACAGGAGATAGGGCTTGCCCTTGAGTCTGCTCGCTTAGCCTGTTGTGTTGAGGCTTATCGGCAGAGGCTGCCCCTGCCCCGGGCACAATGGAATGAGGGGTGGGGAGGCTCAGTCCTCTGGAGCACCCCCTGGGGGCACCTATTCTTTTATCAGAGTTCCTTATTTAATCCCAGAAGCCAGACTTGTAAGATGGACTGGGAAGTGCCCGGAATGCAGGTGGGCGTGCTGGGCTGAGTCCCCTTCCCTTCCTCCTCTCGCCCCTCTGCTCCCCACGAGGGGGCGCGATGGAGCACAGTGTGGAAACCCCTGCCTGGGACCAGTGGCTCTCAATGTGGTCCCTAGGCCGGCAGCATCAGCAAGGCCACCGCCTGGGATCCTTGTGGCAAGATGCAAGTTATCCGGCCCCTGCCGGATTGGCTCTGTGATCTAACAAGCTCTCAGGCGACTTCTTTAGCACTCCGGAGTTTGAGAAGCCTGCTCTGGACTACCAGGGCTTCCTCAGTTTCCATCTTCCCCCGAGGGAGTTACTTGGGCTCGTGACTGATCTAGTCCACGTGCTGGAAGCTTCTGCAAATAGAATGCTCCCTCTGGGGCTAATGATATCATAGACTTCTTGGCAAATGCTTCGCTGCTCCAGGGATTAACTCAAGGGCCTGGGGGCTTCCAGCCTCGGTTTTGTCCCCTCTCCTGGCCAGTTGCCCTATCTGGATGCTGTAGCTTCTCTCGCTGGGACAGGAACATCCCAGGACAGGCAGGAGAATGCCGGGAAAGCAGTGAGAATGAGCTATCAGCTATCGTTATGTTAACACCCTCCACGCCCTTCCATCCTAGACCTCACTCAGAGCCACTCCGGTGCTGCTGAGCTGGAATTCCACAGGGCACAAGGTGAGCATGAACCTTTGGGGTGTGTCTGAGCTCGGGCCCCTGCTCAGCCACCGGTCTGGCCCAGCTGTTCTTCCTGTCTAAGGGTGTTGATTGTCATTTATTAAAACAGCTGCATCAACAATGAACTCTCAGGAAGGAAGCAAGCCACTGTGACTCATTCATTCAGCTTAGCCAGCTTCTGCAGAGCGGCTGTGTGAGCTCAGGTTTGTGGGGATCTGAGTGATGTCACCGAGTTCTTTGACTTTTATTAGGAAAGTCACCCAGGAAACACTCTTGAGTTGGGGGGTGGGGCATATCCTGTTCCTGCCCTATTTTTACCCCCACTCTCCTGTGAATGAGCCAGAGGGCCTAGGACTCAGGCCATTTCTTGTCAAAGGGCCAAATGCAGCCCGTTCCTGATGGGATTTTTGTGTCCTATCTCAGAAGCAGAGTCTCCTTTGGAGTACTCAGGACATTCCCTTCTTCAGGGATACTGGGATATTGGCACAGAGCAGTAGTTCTAAAAGTCACCGTACAATCACTGTGTAGTAACATTTGCAGTGACACAAAAATCAGGCTAGCAGTGGACGCTGGTTTGACCAGTTTTCCAAATGTCCCTTTGAGCATGTCCTACAATTCCTTTGCAGAATCTGATGGATGCTGTGGGTTCTTGCCCCAGCAAACACACAGGTACAACACACACAATACACACACATTTAGCACACAATTTCATCAGGTTCACAGGCCCTCCTGAAGCCTGTTCATGGATCTCATTCATTCATTTGACAAATATTTATGGAGGTCCTACCAGGAGTCTAGCACTAACTATGCTAGGGACTCGGGACAGAAGAGGAGAGATGCCTGCCCTCCAGACAGCTAAGGACTTTGGGGTTCAGTGGTCCTCAGCTGAGGTTGACATTGCCCCCCTCGTCACCCAGGGCTGGGGGTACACTCTTGGTCCTCCCAATGATGAGATGACATCTGGAATCTGGCAGGGTGGGCCAGGACTGTTGAATGACCTGCAATATACAGGACAGAGAAGTGCCCACCCCAAATGCCAACCTGGTAGTCCCCTGTTGAGAAACATTGACACTACTTGAAACTGACAACCAGACCAAGATTATGTTCTGCAGCAAGGAGGTGTCAGTGAACAGAGGGACCAGAAGACACACTTAGAACAACTGAGCAGTTGGAAACAAGGACCTCCGGGGAAAGAAGACTGGCCTGCTTTGGATCTCAGAAGTTCTCCTGACTCTTTGAGTTTCACCCAGTGCAAGCTGTGAAGCAGCTCCAAGCCAGGAAGAAAGCTCAGGGTAAATTGGGCCATTGGTCTGAGAATCCCAGGAGCCCGGGGCCAGTTTGGGACAAGTTGGAGGACTGCTGGGTGGCCTCCTGCCCCAGGCAGCTCTGGCCTCAGGCCCAGACACCCTGCAGGGCCCACAGCGGAGCTGACGGCCCGGAGGAGGCGCTAGGCGAATCTGGGCTGCTTGCCCCAGCAAGTTCCACCCCATGCAGGTCCACCTATCAGCCTGCCTGGAGACCGGGGAGGGCCCCAATGGCCTCTCCAGAACACAATGAAAAGCAAAGGTTTTATGGGGAGATTCGCCTCTGCATTATGTGCCAACAACATTGGCTTGGAATGGTCTTCTTAGCCGCTAAACTGTCCCATGG
This sequence comes from Daubentonia madagascariensis, assembly GCA_023783475.1. NCBI lineage: Eukaryota > Metazoa > Chordata > Mammalia > Primates > Daubentoniidae > Daubentonia > Daubentonia madagascariensis. Next base: position 2,296,900 of record JAKFHU010001482.1, on the reverse strand, counting down.
GATGCCGTTTTGAAAATGCTTGCTGGTGATGCCAGACCAAGGGAACCATTAAAGACTTGAAATTGGCACTTTGAACTCAAAAATGTCCTCCCTTTGAAAATTTAATATTTAGAAAAAACAAGAGAGCTTAAAACCTCCATTATTCAAGGCAGGGTAAATGGAAAAGACATCTCAAATAAAAGAGTTTTCTCTAGGGGTGGAGGAACGTGGCCCCTCTCTCCTTTGGGTACCAAGACAGACATGGTTTGCTGGCCTTCTTTCCCAGTGAAGAGAGGAGAAACCAGAGCAAATGATTTTCTGTGAACATCTCAGTGTGATGAAAGGATTCTCAAAACTAAAACCCACTCACAGCTGAAATAATATTGCAAATAACTCCAGGCGGTTCAAAATGATCCCCCATTACAGCCCACATAAAATTCCTAATCTATGTGCCGTCCCTTATAATTTTGTATAGTTAGACACATTTACAAAACGGAGAGAGCTGTGACACCCTCTGACAGGATTTGAGTCGGGGGCGCTGGAGAAAAGTATGGGGAAAAATCTTACCCAAAAAAGGTCATCTTGTTCCCTGATAGTCATATGAACAGCATCATTTCAATAATTTGTTTTATTACAAAAGTACTACTTGAACACAGGCTTCTTATAAAATGTCAAAGGCCACAGAGCATTTAGGGTAGAAAGTGCACCCGCCCCCTCCACACCTCCAAGCAGTCTGTCTTTCCCAACGAGGAGCTTAATTTTGAAAACCAAACCAGCCCCACAGCAAGCTGCCCATTGAGCAAAGCAAATACACAGGCCTCATCCTGTTATGAAAGGGCCAAAATATACAATAAGTTGGTCGATAAATATTTATTAAGCTCCTGTGAAGTCCAAGAGACACAGAAATAAGCAAAATACTGTCCTTGTCCTCAGGGAAACTTACAACCTTGAGGGAGACTCGAGGGGAAAATTAAAATTCACATAGCAAGCATTAAAGATGACCGTGGGCCGTGCTGATGGGGGTGGCAGGACCTCAGAGAAGGAGCAGCGCTTCGTGCTTTGGCGGGGGCTTCCTCGAGGGGCCCTCCTGGGCCAGGGTGTCTGTATGGGCTGGGAGGCCAAAACCATATATCGGAGGTGTGGGCACCAGTGTTCGCCCAGTGCTAGGTAAACAGAGACACTGTGGGAGGGTAGGTGGGAGGGAGGAAAGGGTCAGATGACAGAGATCATGATGCCGGAACAAGAGCTCAGAGACAAGATGAAGAGGGCCCAGCAGAAAGAGCAATATGGGAGCCCAGAGATGGTGTTTCATCTTTAAGGGAAAGGATATACCAGTGTCTCTGGTGACATTCAGCCTAAATCCTCTGGCTGAATGGTGCCCAGTCAGCAGGATACATGCTAATTGGGCTCCTGGAGGTCCCGTCTACACTGCAGGCTTCTCCCTACCTCCCTATCTCTCCTGCCAGGTGAGCCAACACTGCCCTCACTGGATTCTCCTGGGAAAATTTGTCTCACTGTGCCCCCTTAAACATCTTGGGCAGAGCAGTGTGCGCAGAGTGGCCTGCCGTGTAGGAAACGCAGATAAGGCCCACGTGGATGTGACAGGAAGAAAGTTCTCTGGTCTAACACTGTATCCCTCCAGCCTGCAGCTGATGCCTGAAACCCCAGTGTTCTCCAGGCAATGATGTTGCTCGCTCCTGTGGTGCGCCAGCATCTGTGCTTGGCCCTGGGCTTCAGGGAGAAGCAAGGCAGGCTGGGTCCTTGTCCTTTGGGAGCCTGCTATCTGCTGAAGTCTCGGGTGTCCCAGGCCAACTTTGATCCTTGCCGAGTCGCAGGTACCTCGCAAAGGGCATCACTGCAAGTTGTCTTCGGTCCTTGAGGCCTCAGAGTTGCAGATCCTTAAGATGAAATTTTTATGGGGCCCTGGAGAAGCCAGTGGGCATGGAGGTGAGAGGCACCAAGACCCCCGTGGGTGCAGCGGAGCCCAGACGTCCCCCTCTGGCCTGTCCTGGAGACCCATCATGCCCCTTGTAGCTGGGTCCCTCAGGGGCCTCCACTCAGTCATAGCCCAGAAGCTTAAAATGCCCATGTGGCTTCCAAATAAGCTTCACTTTTTCCCAAGAAGGGGAACGCAGTCTACATGGGTTGCCAGGCAGCTTAATGGCTGTTGAGAAGTGGTGGAAACCAAATTCCTCTCAAGGACAAACCATCTCCTAATTTTCCATAAATATGCATGTTAGGGGGATAAAAGGGCATATCATTCATGGCTTTATAACTGGAATTCCTGGCACGGCATGATGTCCCCAGTGGTGTGAATTCTTCAGCTCATTCCAGACCCCTTTATGTCTCCACCCTGGTTTTTCCTTCTTCCTGAGCTCCTGCTTTCAATGTGCCCTCCCCTGAGCATTTTAGGTATCCTTAGTGGCTCTGGAAACAAGTCCTTTGTGTACTAGGGCAGATCGAGGTGTTCTAGTGGAAGTACAGGCACATTTTGATTGGAATACGAGTCTTGTCTAGTGGGATCTGGGAATGTCTGGCAGAGGGGCAGGAATTTGAGTTGGACGTCATCAGGCAACTCACCCATCAGGTGGGTGGGTAGAGGTGAGGGGTTCAAACAGAGGGAAGAGTTAGAGCAAACGGGAGTCAGAGTGGGCACCTGGAGCCGTGGGAGCCAGAAGTGGACGCTGGGCTGATGGTGAGCCGTGAGTGTTAACATGGAAGCCACTAGGAGCTCCAGTGCCGGGCACCGCACGTATGTTAACTCAGTGAATCCTCACCCGGGATCCTATGCGGTAGCTGTTGCTGTCATTGAGCAGATGAGGAAACTGAGGCACAGAGAAGGTAAGTCAGTTAATAAATGGCACAGTTCATGCTCTCCACCACTACGCCCCTAACCTTGCTGGACAGGTGGTGTGTTCGCCTGCCTGGGTCGCCATAACAAAGTACCACAGACTCGGCAGTTTAAGCAACTATATTTTCTCACAGTTCTGAAGACAGGAAGTCGAGATAAAGGTGTCGGCAGGGTTGGTTCCTCCTGAGGCTTCTCTTCTTGGCTGGCACGTGGGTGTCTTCCTGCTGCGTCCTCATGTGGTCTTTCCTTTGTGTGTGCAAATCTCTGGTGTCTCTGTGTGTGTCCAGATTTCCTCCTCTTATAAGGACACCAGTCAGATTGGATGAGGGCCACCCTAACAGCCTCATGTTAACTTCATTACCTCTTTAAAGAGCTTATTGCCAAATAAAGTCATATTCTGACGTACTGGGGGTCAGGGCTTCAACATATGAATATTGGGGGACACAATTTAGCCCTAACAGATGGGGAAGTCACATTGAGGAGGCCTTGGCTGCAGAGCCGGGAAGGTCTTGGCTGCACTTGGGAGATCGCTGTGGCAGCTGTGCGTAGGATGGATGTGGGCTGTAGCCCTGGAGATTGGCTGCACATTGGAGTCACCCAAGGAAATTTTAAAAACCCCATTGCCCCTGCTGTACCCCAGGCCAATTCAATCAAACTTGCCAGGGTGGGACCCAGGCGCCCATCATTTGTAAAGCTTCCACGTGGGTCCAATCTATATCCAAGAGAGAACCACTTGACAGAGGAAAGATGGCTTGGAAATCAAGACGCCTGGCATGAAAAGGGAGAGGGATTTGGAAACTAGATCTATCCGGGCTCATGTAGCATGAGAGCTGCCACAACTGCTGAGACAAATCCAGCCCTTGGCAGGTCCCTCAAGCAATTGCCCAAGGGCAGTTGATAGCTGTAACCAGAGAATGCCATCCCTGGGAGGCCACCCACAGGCAGAGGCCCTGCAGCTGCATGTAAGCCACACTGCCACCACTGACCCCCAACTCTAGGGCTACAGCTTCAAAGGTCACTCTACTCAAGGCGGTCATTTCATGGATGGAGCAGTGGAGCACAGAGCCATACGGTGACTTCCTCTATCAAGAATGAAACCTTTGCTGGTGGTATCTCAAGAAATGGAGCCATGAGGAAACCACCAACTTTCCAAAGGGTGGGCCTGAGGGTGGTCTATACCCTTTTCTCTCCCAGTAGATTCCTGCAAGGTCTGGCTGAGAGGGTCTGTTTGTTCTTGGAACCCAGAGCTGTCAGGGGCTGGCAGAGGCCAGTCTTGGTCAAGGCAGCCAAGTCTTCTCTGAAAATGACCCTTGGCTGCCAGTCCCGGGATAGCCCCAGTCCACAGGAAGCTCTGGAGGCAAGAGCGGCTCTGGGCTGTCCAGGGGCAGGTGTACTTCTCGACCCACAGGAACTTTCTTCAGAAGGGTTTAAGCACACACTGCCTGGTCCCTGGGGTCTCTCCTAACCTGACCCTGTCGGAACACAAGAGGCAACCTGAGCCCATGACGCGTCCTGCTCATTCTCACCAGCTGCACAGATCCGCCCCGGCCCCAGCTTTCATGGCGCTTCCCTTCTGGTGCGGGGAGACAGAAAACCAAATACAAACGTAAATATTAATAAGATAGTATTGAGGGTGGTTATAAGAATGACGAAGGACAATTCTTATGATTAGTAAGCTCATTTCCTGTTTTAGAGTCTTTTCATGAGAATTTATTTTTTATATAAGGACACTGCCTTCCCAAGCACAGGCTTTGTGCTGGCTTCTAGGCCACACGCAGAGGGAAGAATGAACACTGCCATGAGCTCTGCCCCTCACAGCCTAGCTGGGGAGGAAGGGCCAGGCCTGTGCAACAGCAGGAGGGCACCCCAGGACCGTCCGCCATGAGCACTTCCTGAGCAATTTCCAGGATCGAGGTGCCACGGGGGATGTACAAGTGTGAGAGGCAGGCCCGGCCCTCTGGTTTATGATTAGTGGCAAGGCAAGTGCCTGCAGTAGGTCAGCTGTTTATTCGTGCTGCTAATGTGGAGGTTTGATGGGGATGCAATAAACATGGAGATATGGGCCTTGCCCCCAGGAAACTCACAGTCTAATTAGAGGGGAAAGAGTATCTATGTATTTATGTATCAGTCTTTCTATCTGCTCATCTTACTTCATGATAAGGAAGTCAGGAAAGAGCTGGGTCACGGCAAGTTCATGGAGCAGGGAAGGTGGCAGAGAAATCAGGAGAGGTACAGGTGAGCGGGCAGGAGAGGCGGGGAAGGTGGGGGCAAAGGCATTTCCGGCTGGGGCTCACCAATGGCTTAAACTTGACACAAGAACCCAGGGGTGGTGGTGAGGAGAATATGGTGATAGAAGGCTCTAGAAGGCTCTGGACAGGCAGGGTAGGGCTGAATGATGAGGGGGGAACATGAACCCGATCACCCACATGCCAGCCCCTGATTGGACGGGCAGGCACACAATGAGCCCTGGGAGGTGGACAAGGCTTGGGGAGGTTGGGTCACACCATAAGGCTGGGGGAAGGCTCCACATCTACACTGGCTGTGCACCCCTCACTTTTTCCTGACCTGGGCCCAGTGGGAACCAGGTGTGGCTTCCGACTCCCTCTGGGAGCTCCCACGATGAACGTGAACCTTTCCATGAAGTGGCTTGGAGGTCAAAGCGGATGGTTTTCCAGAAGGGCCAGTGGAAAGCCATTGGGGCAACAAAAACTTGGACTTTTGTGAAGGGTCATGACAGTGACTCCAAGGTAGCTGCAAGAACTAGAAAGAGCATTGGGTGGGGAGCACTTGGACTCCCCCCTGCAAGCATGAACGAAGGCATGGGTTAGGGAGGGCTTCCCTCGGGAGGTGATTAAAATGGAGCACAAATGGAGATCATGAGGACAGGGAAGGTGAGAGGTTGGAGGAGGAGGCAGCAGATCAGGTAGGGCCAGCAGACCAAGTGGGAGATTTGGATCTTTATCCATGAGGACTGGGAACCCCCTGGATGACTTTAAGCAGAAGAAGGTGTGTTTTTAAAATAGCTCCCTGCCAAAGGCAAGGAGGCGGCTAGAAAGAGGTGAGAGTGGGTGCAGAGACCAGGAGCAGCTGATTCGCCCCAGGGCCTTTGCATGTGCTGTTTCTGGGGCTTAGCAGGCTTGATCCCCTAGGTCTTCACAGGCCAACTCCTTCTCTGCAGCCAGGGCCCCACCCCATAGCGCCCCTTCAGAGGTACCTTCCCAGGCCAACCCATCAGCTATAGCCCTGGCCCTCAGTCACACTCTGTCCCTTTTCATCCATCACTAGCTGGAATGACTCTGCTCACTCTCTGTGCTTGTTTCCTGCTCCTGCCAGCTCCTCAAAAGCAGGCGTCTCCTCTGCTGGTGTTCGCTGAGCACAGCCCTTTCTATCACCAGGCTGGGTCCAGATCCCCCAGGGGAAACTTGAGTAGGCTGGGCCCCTCCTGCTCTCACAGGCCACACAGCAGGAGGGCGGGGAGGGAAGGCAGGAGGGAGGAAAGGGAGGGGGAGGGCTGGCAGTTGCACTTCTGCCACTTGACGGGGTGGGGTGAGGCTTCCTACTGGATACCAAGTCAGTGGAGGGCCCGTTGCTGAGGGTTCAGACGAGTGGGGCCTTCCCGTGGTGCCTCAGGGCTCCAAGGTAACACCCCAGAGAGGAAAGAGGCATTCCTGGCTTTGCCTCCTCTGCTGGGCAGACTGCAGCCCTGGGCGCTGCTGGGGGCCTGGCAGACAGAGGCCTCTCAGGGTGTACACAGATGGCGCTATGGGCAGCGCCCCCTGGCAGCGCATGCCCCTTATCCAAGCAGCATGATCGCTTTAAAAAAACCCAGTGGCTGGCGCGTCTGGGGGGCTGAACGTTCCATTCTTTGCTGGCAAGAGAACACAAGGCCACAGAATGCCGTGATGAGAAATAAAGGACCCAGTGACTCAACGCATTTGTGACAGGTTTATTGTGGAGCGCTGCATGGGCCTGCCAACACAGTCCAGACATGACATTTAAAAGCCTTGCACATTCCATTTTCCCTGTTGGCCTCCCCACCGTTACCCGTGTGAAACACGGGCAGCTCGTCCACATCCACCAAGAGTCTGCTGAGTAGGCTCTGGTCGTAAGTCCAGAGATGTTTAAAGAGCTGCCTGCTTCCACACACGGGGCCTCCTGCTCGTGGAGGAAAAGGGGCCGTGAGTTATGCACAGATTATGGGGCAAATCTTGCAACGAGATGTCTGAAGATTTTCAGGGAAGCTGTCCAACCTTTTCTCTCTGAAATCCCCAAGCCATAAAAGTATGTTTTCTACTAGGTCTTAAACTGCACACAGCCCACCTGCTGTCCTGGTTAATGCAGGAAAGCAAGCAGGAAGCCACTTGATTGGATTCCATGATGCTCACCGGCCAGGCTCAAATGCCTTTTCTCTCCAATGACAGCAACAAAGCTAGTATCTATTGGTGCTTACTCTCTGCAAGGTGTTACCATTCTCTCTCCATATGTAAATGAGGAAACCGAAGCACAAAGAGGGTCAGGTCTTCTTGCGCAAGAACACACCACTAGTAATTGGCAAAGCTGGGATTTGAACTTGTGCTCTGACCTGCCATCCTGGATTGCTTCTTAGCCTCATAAGGGCCCGGGATGCAGTTACATTGATCTTCCCCTCTGAATCCCTATCTTCCTATAGGCAGGTGGCCCACAGGAAAATAAAATGGTCCAAAATTGTAAGAGAAATGGAGTAAAATATTAGACTGAACTCGTAGAGAAGTTGTGTTACTGTACATGGCACAATGCTTTTCTCGCGGAGCCCAGGAATGGAAATTGAGAAGCTACAGCAGCACACGTTCTCACGTTGGCACAGAGCGAGGGCATCTCAGGCAAGCCTGTGTCTTTGGCAAACCTGCCCACAGTCGAGGGGGGAAGAACTGAAGGCTGGGGCAGGCCAGCAGTGAGCTTGTGCGTTGAAAATGCACACCAGTGTGTCGGAATCCTTACCAATGGCTCCAAACTCCCACGGCAATCCCAGAGGTAGGTGAATCACATGAGGGAAGAGGGACCCATTCCCCATCTTTCCAAAGATGCAGCCACTGAATCTGTGCAGGCAGGGGCTGTGAGGCTCTGGGAAAGATAGGGCTGCTCTTCTCAAATGGTACTTCTAGAAAGAGGACTAGCCAGGGAGTTGGAGGAGCTGACTGTGACAACATCACAGTGTCTCCCTAGACCCTCGGAGTCCTCAGCTCTCAGGGCAAGTCTCGTGCCCAGTGTTCCCTAAGATCTCGCCTTCATTGAATAACCTGCACCCCACCCCCACCCCGGGCCTTTCAGCACTTTCTAGGTGGGGCCTGAATACAACACAGTGGATCAGTATGCATGGGTATGTAGGGCCAGGGACCAGAGAGGAAGGGACAGCCTGGGACAGGAGGGGAAACCAGGGGCATCAGCGAAACCACTTCCTTAATGAAAACCAGCAGATCAGAAGTGCTTTCCCTGCTCCTGGGTCCGAGTTCACAGAAACCACATCAAGAGAAGGAACTGGTCAACTTTTAAAAATATGATAGGCTGAGTCGAAGGAAGGGATGCTTCCTCTTGAGGCTTGCAACATCACTTGGAAATGATGTGCCAAGCAGATGTGGAAATAGCAGGTGTCAGCCTCTGCCAGAATCTTCTAGAGAGTGGCATCTATCTGCTTTCTGGCTGTACCCCTACCTCACTGTTCAACTCACAGTTACCAAGCTACAGACGTAGGTATTCAAGTCACCTTAGGCCATTGCCTCACTGTGTCTGCCAGCCACCTCCCCCCCACCCACACACACTGTTGATGCCATAAAGTAATAAAATAATAACATGGTAGCATGCTTAACAGCAAATGGCATGGACACTATATAATCATATAGCTGATGCTCATTTTTTACAAACAAAACCTTAATTTTTGTGAATCAGGCATGTAATTTAAAAATGCCTGAGGAGCTTTCAATTTAAAGAATAGACTCTTCCTGAGAGGCTATGGACCCCTTTGAAATGGAATAGCTAGCTACATATCAGGAAATGTTCTGGAACCGTGGTTTTCATATGTGAGGTTTTCTTAAAGAAGGGCCCAAGAGAACACTGGCTGAAGTGAAACAGTCACATAAGGCTCTCGTGACCTTTGCCCTGGTTATGTTGTGCTGTCCTACCAGATCCCAAATATCAGACATTGTGAAGAAGGGGCTCTTTTTCCTTGCTTTTTGGGGATCATTGGCATTCAATGTAGTTCTCAAAAAAATTCTCTTGGGTATTTTTGGAACTGAAAAGAATGAATAAGATTCATTTATAATTTTGCTGGAAGAAAAAAAATGTTGTTTCAGAAATGACTTTCAATTTTCCAGGAAGCAGGACTGACTGTGGTTTGCTGTGCCCGTCCCCCCACTGTTACCTGTGTGTGCACGTCCCCCACCCCGTGCTGGAGTGGAGACTTGGCCCAGATGAAGGTTCCTGGTCCCCAGCCTCCTTCTTAGACCAAATGAGCAAGAGATTCCAGGGGAAGCCCCTTCCAAGGATACTGTTGCTTTTGGGAAGCTCACATCTAACGGGAAAGGAAACCGGAGACACGTCCTGGTTTCCTCTCTGAGGGTGATGTGGTGTGTCGAGAACTGAGACCCTGTTGTTTTCTACAGTCATTAGTTCATCTGGTCCACTCGTTCAACAGGCATTTTTTAGTACCTAACCTATCACGTGCAGGTGATGACATATTGTACTAAGTTGAACCGTATGAAATTGCTGTTTTTATAGGTAAGAATTGGCAATTTCATATGGCTAAACCTACCATTTAGAAGGTTTTCCTAAGGTAGTATTACTAAGTTTTTCTTCTGATGGTATCAAAGAAGGCTAGAGATAACCCCATTACCACCATTTGCAATGAGAGCCTTGGTCTGCCTGGGTTCCCTTCCAGAAACAGGGCAGACACTGCTTTCTACCATACACAATGGTGTAATATTTTGTAACTTTACAAAGGTCTGAGTCATTGCTTTAGACCAGCTTCTTCCAGAAGCCCTTTTGTCTGGGGCTTGGGGAGGCCAACCACCGGGGTTCCTCAGCTCTCCAGACTCTGCCCTGCAATGTGAAGAGACGGCTGCCCCAAGGAGAGAGACTCCTAAGTGCACAATGAAGACCATCTTGTTTGTACTTTTCTTGTCTAATGCCACCGGAGCAAAACTGTATCCAAATTCAGTTGCAAGTATATTTACACAGACCAATATGAAATTAAATGATTTAATGACCAGTTATTTTTAATAAATAGCTAACAAACCAACCAACCAACCAAACCCAACACTTTTAAACTCTGGGGCCAAAGGAGATACCTAGTATCCCTTCACTAATTTATTAGAAGATGCTTTGGCTCCCTTTTACTCAACTTTTTGCTAACCAGATTCTCTAAGAATACGACTAAAGTAGTTTAATCTAGTACCAAAGTGCAGGGAGTATGGGGGATAATCAAGAATAAGAAGATTTTTGAGGCTGGGCAGGGTGGCTCATGCCTGTAATCCTAGCACTTTGGGAGGCTGAGGCAGGAGGGTGGCTCGAGGCCAGGAGTTCAAGACCAGCCTGAGCAACAGCGAGACCCCATCTGTACAAAAAATACAAAAATCTAGCTGGGCATGGTGGCACGCGCCTGTAGTCCCAGCTACTGGGGAGGCTGAGGCAGGAGTTGAGGTTGAGCCCAAGAGTTTGAGGTTGCAGTGAGCTATGATGATGCCACTGTACTCTAGCCAGGGCAACAGAGCAAGACTCTGTTTCAAAAGAAAAAGATTTTGAAATAAAAAACCAAGGTTCTAGGATACTTTTTATGCTGTAGATATATGATATAAGCTTATTAAATGATTAAATTTACTCAACAATAGCTGCCAGAGCAACTTTATTAGTTATGAGCAAACAGGTGAACGTTAACCACAGTGGCCAGTTGGGTGAGACCAGGATTTCTCAACCTCAGCTCTGGTGACATCTGGGCCAGATCACTCTTCGTTTCAGGGGCTGTCCTGTGTGTTGTGGGATGTGGAGTAGCACCCCCTCTAGCTGAGAACCATTGGGTCAGATGGATGCTCTATAATCAAAAGCAAACAGAATGATTTGTGAGGAGAAAGAGCAGTTTCCTGGGAATGACCTGTGTCAGTTTCACAAACCCAGAAGCAAGCCTGGGAAGTGACCCACAGAGAGCACTCAAGAGTGAGTTATACAGAGTATTGTAGTATTACCCACCTTGTCAGAGCCCAAGTCTGGACTCTAGAAGAAACTCTGGCTTATACAGGTGAAGGGGTGGGGGCTTGCTGACTTGACCGTTGCTCCTTAAGGGGGTGGGCGGGGGGACAGTGAGAAGGATCTCCTCTCCACCTACCTCTGGGCCTTTGCACATCCCGATATCTCTGTCTACAATAGCCATTTCTCTTCCCCACTTCATCTGGCTCTTCCTTATCCTTCAGGTCTCAGCTTAAATATCACTTCCTGCTGGAAGGTTCTCTGATCCTTTCCCTGTAGTCAACATCCCCCTGCCCCCCGCCCCACTGGCTCTGCATGGCCTGCTCAGAAGTGCCCCACATCCATATTTCTAGCACAGAACTTAGCATCTCATCACACACATGCCCTATTTATATGGACTGTGGGAGTTTGGTTTTCTGCTTGTTCCTTCTATTAAAATATAAACTCCATGAGGACAGGGACCCTGTCTTGACTGAGTACCATACTCTAGCCAGAAGCCAGCAGGGCCCCCAGTACATGGTAGATGTCCTCCTAAGACATCTGCTGAATTGATGAAGGAAATTGCTTTTCAACGGAATGGCAGGGGAGGGGCCTAATAAGTGAAGTTCATGAGGATGGAATCAAGCACGTGGTCATCGTAGCAAACAGCTGCACCAATGTGTACGCTGGGTAACTTCTGCAAAGGCAACAAGACCAGAGTGTGCCAGGCAGAAACCAATCCTAAAGAATATGGAAGATGTGCCAAGTTTCTATCTTTAGCCACATATTTTGGGGGTATTCACCAGTCCCTTATTATGATACATCTTTTGGACAAATGTTTTGTACCCTGAGCCAAATCACACACCTTCAATGTGTCAACAACATATATCAAAAGCCCGATGAGATAGTTAACTGCTAAACTGGGTGGTAGAGTTCTAGGCTTCAAACCCAGTATTATAAGGAACAATTGTTTCCATATTGATCAGGGAGCAGGGAAGCAAGGGGAGAGGGAGGGCTGTTCAAGGAAGACTCAGTGAGACTCTGATTAGGTCTGTATTTCAAAGAGCACACGTCACAGTCGCCATTCGGGCAGCAGGCCAACTGCTGACATCTAGTCTGTTTGGTTTCCCAACACCACTGCCAGGTTCCAACATCAACAACACAGAGACATTTCCGTCTAACTTTTATATGAAGAATTTAATTATCTATACACGTAACTATTTCAAAAGGTTGTATTACAGTTGTTAAAGCCGCAGGTTTATATATTTATATATTTTACATTCATATCCATGAAAATACTGAAGCGCAACTGAACGGGGAGGAGCGGTCCCCGCTTTCTGCACCGTGTGAATGGAAAAAGACCCCTCGCAACCGCCAGCACAGTTTCCCGAGGGGGACGGGAAAACGGAAGGGGAGTACACATTACAAAGTCATTAGTAGGACAGCTAGATTGTGCTTGGGGCTCCCCCACCCCATTTTCTGTGCTGTCAGCAGCGGGCATTTTTATTGAGAGCTTCCAACTAGGGTTTAAAAGACAAACAGGGCTTCAGCTACAGCACATCTAACACATAAACGGACCATGAGCTTCATTTCATATTAATCTGTAGAAATTCCACAGTCTAGTTAAAAAATGTAAACATTGGAAATTAATTGCAGGGAGACTTCTATACATTCTTTCTTGTCAAGAAAATTACTTGTTCAAAATATGTCATTCCATGAAAAGTAATTGGAATAAAACTTCATGTAACAGAGATTTTGTTGATGGTAACAACCTCAATGGTATTGTCTACTGGTTTTATGGTATGGAAACACGCAAAATTAAAAACCCAAAACAAAACACCAACTCAACCATATAAATCTGAGACCAAACAAAAACACAGAGTGCTGTCTCATGTGGCTACAAGGTCACTGTGCAAAATAAAATTAATGCAATATGATTAGAGCATCATACAAGGTAATAGCTTTTGCCATGGAAAGAACTAATTTCTTATGTACAGGATGTATTACATGCTCAACAAGGTACATCTGATACAAACAAGCACAAAACACCTTCTGTTTAATTGGGCTCATTCTACATGTCTTTAAAACAAATATACTAAACTCCTCTGAAATTCTCTAGTGGGGGGGAACCCCAAACTACACAATTTAGTTGGTAACACTGGACAAAATGAAAAAATACATCAAGTCTCAGATTTATGGACATTTGGAACAATTTCTAATAGCACATGCAGCATTCCTTGATAGTGGGTCTTTTTGCAAAACCAAAATAGCAAAGAAGTAATTTATTTATTTTGTTTATTAAAAGGCTAAAATATATATTTAAAAATAATTTTAAAACTATTGAAAGCACCTGTGCAAAGGTGGGGGGAAGTCAATTTGAGTAACTAGGAAAGCCACAAAAGGACCCACTACCCTGTGTATTTTTGTAATTTTTGCTCCTGTCTCTGCAAGTAATAACTCAAACATTGCGATCACATGCAACTAAGTAAAATGAGGTAAACTGCTCTGCAGTGAGTTCTTCTACTCAGAAGGCAGTAGGTGATCATGCTGGAAGTCACATGATCAAGGCTGCATCTCCCATCATCCCTCTGGGCAGTGATATGGGATAGTGGGTCTCTTTGAGGACTTTCAAGCCTGAGGGGGGGATGGACAACATATGATTCCTAGAAAAAGGAGGAAAACAACACATAAGCAAAACAAAACAATGAGCAAAATTCAAGCTAGGAAAATGAGTCAGGCATGTAAACAGCATGGTGCCAAAATGATTAAAAAAAAATAAAAAGGAAAAGGGGGGAGGGGAGGGAGGGGACATGCTACAGAAGGAATGAAAATTAAAAAAAACAAAAAACCCATAAGATAAAGTCTTGCATTACAGAAGGTCTTCAAAGAGACTGTTGCAAATGCAGCAATGGTCTAGCTTTAAGTTCTGCAAACAAAGCTCAGCAGAATCAGAGCAATGCTGCATGTTTTACCGGAAGATACCAGAGAGGCGAGGCAACAGAGCCACCAGGGCACTTACATTGCTGGCTGGGGTCCATGTCTGTGGTCAGCTTCACGTAATTGGACGGGAAGAGCCCCACTTGTCCGTTGACTTCTCCTTTCCACCAGTCGGGGTCTTCCTTGTTGAGGACGTTGATGATCTGGCCCTTGTTGAAGGCCAGCTCGTCGTCATTTTGCGCGGTGTAATCGTACATCCCGATCACCTGGCACACTGCAGGAGACAGGGCTGGGTAAGCAGCTGCACACCCGCCGCGGCACGTGCAATGCTGCGATACTTTCATGCATTATTTTTGTCCTTTCAGAAGAGTTGGAAATTAAGTGGAAGTGCTCTAATGGGCTTTTTACAATGTGGGCAATAGAGGAAGATGAAGGATTAAAAACCAAGACAACAGCAAATATGTCTTTGGTTTTTATAATATTTTCCTCTTTTTCATGTTTACTTGTCAGCAGAAAATTTACAGTGCTAATTGAACGCCTTCATTTCGAGTCAGTGGAACTCATTTATAATGCTGACGCTGGGAAGACTGGCACAACCCCCAACCCCAAGACAGCTGCACAGACAGTAAAGTCATGGGGACTTCACCATAGTTTTTCTTTCTCTTTTTTTAAGGTGGAAGATAATCATCATCTGACCTCGAAAAATTCCAAACCTTAGTGAAAAGTAAAATCAGTGTTTTAAAAGATTATTCTGCTATATCCTTGTGTCTCAAAATTTTGCCTCAAAGAAAGAAATCTCCATATGCAAGAATAATTTTTCTTCTCTTGTTTTCTCTCAAACCTACAGGAGGTAAAATTGTTCTTCCCTGGCATTTCTACTTCAGATAAGTCTGCACAGTTAGGTCATAGTCCCCAATTAATTTTTCTTAACCAACCTATATATATAGATTTATGCTCTCCAAATTCTCCAAGTAATTCAACCACTTCAGCAAATGATGTCAGTGGCTTTCAGCCAACACAATGAGGGGTGTGCACACTAACAGTGGGGTGGATGCCACCAGGTCTCCCCAGGGAGAGCAGATCCAGCCGGTACCACCCCCTCTGCCTACATGAAGCTATAGGTTCAAGCAAAGAGGCCCAGCTGGGGTCAGGATTCATCACAACGCTGGCCGATCCTGTAACTTCTCACAAAGGCTGCCAAGTTTTAATCTTATTTCACTGGGGACATAAAGCGTAGACATTTAACCACAAGGCATCAGAGCAAAAATTCCACACTTTCCACAAATGCCACCCAAGAATTGGTGGCTTAAAGACCCACAGCAGAAATCTTCTCCCCTAACTTCACCCCTCTCAGATATTACTAAAGCATCTAATTTAGTCCCTTCAATTAGAAAATGGCCAACCGGGTCAACTGCAGGGCCCCGTTCTTTCTCAGTCCTCTGGGAAAGTGTGGACAACATCCTGCCCATTCAGTGAAGCCCCCTCTGCGCACAGTGAATATGACAGGGAAGTTATTTTAGTCTTCAGTGAACACCACATTACAGCCAACAGACCCCTGTGGCCTCCAGCTCCATCTCCTAACCTCGTAAGACCCCAGTCATTTATTTTTAGGTGTCCCTTTCTGTGGTCTCACCCCCAGCCCAAATCCCAACTTAAATAGCTGGAAGAAAATCAATAGAAAAATCTGGCTTCAATGCCACAGCATTCATGACTCTGTAGGAAGAGTGTTCCAACAAGGGCTCTGTTGTACCCAGCACAGTAAAGCTACTGATATTTGGTCCTTTTCAAAAACATATTCCATATCACATTACTTGCATGTCAGTCCCAGCAAAGACAAGAAGCACTTAAAGCACATGTGAAAAAATCCGAGATATTAAATGAGAAAGTTGAGTGGAAAAACTCAAGTGACTTGCAGACCAGGTTCCAATTAGAGACTGCAAAGTCCTTACCTGCTGGTAATGCCGTTGACTTAGGTGGCTCTGTTGGAGTGATTTTGCTCGTCCCAGGGCTTAGAAGTTTTACATAATTAGCTGGGAACCAGCCTATCTGGCGCTTTTTCCCACGTGCCTGATAAAAAAATAGTTATATCAAAAATTTAAAAAGGTTCATGTTCTCTTATAGTTTGCTTTATAATAGAGCACTTATGCAAAGTTTACATATAACTGAAAGACAAATGGTATTAACAGTAGAATCTATGGATTCCTATGTCACAAAAATGAAATACTGTACCTAAAATTCAAATTGTGGCAGTCATTGGTCAGCAAAGCCTGGAATATTTTTGCATGGGCTAGATTGGGTGGATCACAAATTCAGGACATACTGCAGTGTGTTTAGGACAGGAAATTCTGCTTATAACATTGGTACTCGGCTGCTAATTTCAGGTAATGTAGAGATTATGGCTAATGCCAACATTATATGTGGGTTTTAGGATTAATAATAATAATCACTGTCAACACTTATTGAGTGCTTTTCATGAGCCAGGCCCTGTGTATGAATCCACACAACAATTCCACAAGGATAACACTATTATTATTCTCAATTTCCAGATGAAGAAAGTGAGGCTTGGAAAAGAGTGACAGTCCCAAGGCCACAGACTAGTTAGCGGCAAGCTGAGATTCACTCGCACGTCTTCGCTGTTCTTTATGGGTAATACACAACCTTGGATGCAAGATAACGTACGTGCAGGTGCACAGAACACGAGGGGTCTCAACTTGACACTGTTTTCAAAAACTGTCAGGCCCACCCACGTGATGGCAACAGCCACTTGCTGCCGTCCCTTCTCCTTTACCTCAGTCTCACTCAACACAGGATCCGTCTACGGAGGGTTCACGTGCCGAGTGTTGTTGGAAAGGGACAGCAGAGGACAGGGAGGAATTTATGATAAAGTTGGTGAGCTGAGGTTTGCAGTCATGACGCAATCCCATGAAAAGACGTGAGTTAGGGCTCACGAGAAGGGCTGCGTCTGCCCTTCTGCACACCACCAGGTAGAGAGACCCCCCACACGTGTGCCACACATGCACACCCACTCCCACACTCTCACAGAATGTTTAGAAATAAGGCTTTGATAAAAAACAGTTGCCTATGGGGACAGGGGTGGGAGGGAGACATTTGTATTCCCTTTTGTAACTTCTGAACTTAAAACCATGTGAATATATTACCTATTCCAAACATACGGAAATAAAACTCAAAGAAAAATCTCACCCCCTCAGCCCTGCCCTCCTGCCTGCCAGTCTATCAAGAGAGGTCCCTCTGGGTCACTTGAGAACACAGATCAAGTTTCCTTTCCTCGTGGTCTGATAGACTTCATGCCCCTGGCTCAAGAATTAAAGCTTTTTTTTTTAATTTAAAAAAGTTTTTATATATCTTTCACTTCAAAGGGCAGTCCAGAAGGACTAAAGCTTTGATGTTCACAGTGAACCTGCTGGTGATTGAAGCCATTTGTTTACGAGTCTCCACGTGTTTATCTACCTTGCACATGGCCATTTGGCTCACAGCGACTCCACTAGTCCCCCCATGTCCGCGCTGTACAGAGCAGAACATGGCCGTTTCCTCATTTGTGGATCCACGCTGAGAATTGCCGGGCGTGGCCACTCACCCACTTTATCGTGGATTCTAAGAACCATTCACAACTGTCTTTTGAGCTGGGTGGCTCGGGTGTGAGGGCTGAAAAACATGGCTGCTACCTTCAAGGAGCTGATGGGCTACATGAGGAAATAGGAAATATGCGCGGAAAGCTAAGCAGTATAAACCACTAAAGAGTGACCATGGAGTTCAGGGGACAGGGACGGAGACAGCACAGCTCTACACAGGGAGAGGGACCCACAGGTCAAAGGGCAGGCACGTTGACAAGAGGGGGTGGATTTCTAGGACCCCGGAGGTCAGATTCCTGAGCCAGGAGGTTGTATCTGGTCAGTACGTCCAGACAGGGTTTTCACGATGGCTGCCCACTGGTGAGCTCCTGGGGGAAGCTTTGTCTTTAGCTACACTCCAGGCTGAGCCTTCCATTCCAGCCAAGACACATTTCTTAGGCCCTCTATGTTCAGCCCACCACGGTGTGGCTCTTCCCCTCCTTGCCCGAGGCTGACCTGGACAAAGCAGTGAGTAGAGGACAGCACGTGACCACAGGCCTTCTTGGGCAAGTCCTTCCTCCTTCCCAAGGCACGTGTCTCCTCCTCCTGCTGTTCCAAGCCCCCATTCCTGAGCACCCCTGGAGGGTTGCTCTTCCATGACTAGTCCCCTGCACAGCAAACATAGCCTGCCTCCCTCCTCCCTCTCAAACTTACCTAATTCCCACACAGTCCTGCTCATGGCCAGACAAGAGCCAGCTGGTCCAAAAGGTCAGTCCACAGGCCCACTAATAGACACCAAAGGGTTACTACAGGCTCCTTCCTCACGAAGCAGTTCTAGAAACCATTCCTTCACGTATTCAGCCACTCTCACAGAGGCCCGGGTGTTATGCAGCAGGCCCCACGCTCAACTCTAAAGGAGGACATCGGGCTCTGTGCTCTCCTCCACTGCACGGGCCCCTCCTGCACGAAGGCCAGACAGCCGCTGGGAAATTCAGCCCTCAGCAGGCCCCTGTGGAACACCTGTGTGGGTGAGCCATGGAGGACATGGCTGCCCTTCACTTTAGGGGTTGGGGGGATGCAGGGAAGGGGGGAGACACACTTCCTCGGTAAGAGTCAATCAGCTTACCTATCAAGTAATTGCTATAGTAGTAACTTTTTAAAGGCAACTTTTTAGCAATAATTTCAAACTTACAGAAAAGAGGCAAGAATGAGAAAAGTACACAGAACACCCACACGCCCTTTACCCCATCGGTGTCATTTGCACATCCTCTCTCCTCTCTTCCCCCACCCCCTTCTCTGTAATTTCCTTTTCTGAACCATCTGATTATAAGTTGCTTACATCCTGGCTCTTTACCCCTAAATACTTCAATGTGTATTTCCTAAAAATAGAAATATTCTCTTATATAACCACAGTACAGCTATCACTTTTAGTAAATTTAACATTGGTACAAGAATTTTATCCAATCTAGTGTCCTTATCCCAATTTTGTCCATTATCCCAATAATGTCCTTTAGAGCATGGTTTTCGTTCATACAGGATCCAGTCTAGAATCAGATATTGTAGTCGGTTCTCACGTCTCTCTACTCTCCTTTTTACAGGTTTTCTTTGTCTTTTGTGATATTAACATTTTTGAAGAATGCAGTTACTCCCTCCCCCCTTTCTAACTGAACATTCCTCATTTTGGGTTTATCTAATGTTTCCTCATGATTAGACTCAGGCAATGCATTTCTGGCCAGAATAGTATGTAAGCACTATTGTGTCCTTCTCGGGGCAGTGCTTTTGCATGTGTATAATGTCCACTGGTCTCCCCACTGGGGATAATTCTGATCTCCTGATTAAGGTGTTGTCCTGGTTTTCCACTGTATAATTACTGCATTTTCCCCTGCAAATAATAAGCGATGTGTGGGGAGTCACTTTAAGACCATGCACATTTTCTGTTCCTATTCAAATATTCCCCCCTTAGATTTGGCATCCACTGATGATTCTAACAATCTTTATTTACCAAGATGGTTGCACAATAGTAACTTTTTCTTTTTTTTTGAGATTAAAGGTCTCGCTCTGTCGCCCAGGCTGGAGTGCAGTGGTGCGATCACAGCTCGCTGTAACCTTGAATTCTTGGGTTCAAGTGATCCTCCTGCCTCAGCCTCCCAAGTTGCTAGGGCTATAGGTGTACCCCACCATACCTGGCTAAATAGTAACCTTTTTAAAAGCATCTCTGTCTCTGGAAATGAGACTTTTAAGAGGTATCTGGAATGGCAAAATAAATAACAAGATGACACGAATCACACACACACACACACACACACACACACACACAAAGAACTAAAAATAGTGTGATGTACAGATGTGGCTTTGAATGCAAAGAAATGTGCTACTGTAGCACACCTTCTAATGCCACTGACGAAAAGCTCCACTTCTGTAATGCTGTAACACTTAAGGGTGACTCTCCACAGGTGTCCCTTGTCATATAAATCCTCACCATGCCAACACTCACTATCTGAACTCAGGAATAAAGTAGATGAATTTCCAGATGAGTCTCTACCTCTGAGAATTCTGCTACCGGCTATCTGAAGCTTAGGAACCAAACAGATTCAGAAAATGTGGTATCTCTCTCTACCCAAATGCAGAATTTAGGCAGTGAAGGAATATTTATACTTTAGCACAAAATAGTGTCCCTCTTTGAGATTTTGCAGAGACAAACTTGGACAGAGAATTTTAAACACATAAAAAAGATACTAACTTGCAGCTCTCCTTCCCACCATCCACCTGGGTTCTTTTTTCGGATCAAAATCAGCTGACCAGGGGCCAGAGTAAGCTGCTCGGGACCAGTGGCAGTGTATGATGCAATGACCTGGGCTATTTCTGAAAAACAAGATCAAACATTGCGGTGCACTGTGTGAGTCAGGAGAAAAAAGGTCTAAGAAGACACAGCCTCCTCCCAGGTTCACAGACTGACATCATCAAAACCAATGTATTGGGCTGGTTTTCTACTAAACAAATACCGCTCACTGAATTGCCCCATCTCCAGAGCTACACTGCAAATGCAGCATTGCAGGGCTTGGCTGACCCTTCTGTCCTGGCCGATCCACTATAGGACACCCTCATCATCTCCCAGAACTTACCGTCTTCCCTCCGTGAAGTCACCTCCTTGTCCCACTCCCTGCACCTTCAGCCACATCCCTCCCACAATCACCGTGAACACCTCGCTACCACGGGCTGGGCCTCATTCCCAGCCCCAGCCCCAGCCCGGTGGAACTCAATGACGGTTAAGTGAATAAAGGACTCAAAGGAAGCTTTTCCATCTGCCAAGTAAAGTAGGAAGAGAAAGTCTATTTTCCTCAGAAACCATCAGGAGCCTGGCAATAGCTCATTTGCATGTTGTTGCTTCGGGTTCTCACCCTCACCAACACGATCATTTTCTTTACTGTCACATTTTGAGAGTGATCCCTGAATATCAGGTATGAATCATGGCAATGCAAATTTATTTCTTTTTATTTCAAAGTCAAAGGAAGAACCTGGAGTTAAGAAGGGAATTTTATGCAAAAACAATTCAGCACAGAGAAAAAATGTAAACAGTTCTGTACTTTTTCTGAATGTTAAAAGCCCCACGGGAAAAAGTCCAGCAGTGCCACAGACCAGGCTCTGAAAAGTGTGTTTCTACTGGCCCAGGAGGTCGAGTATGAAAACACTGGATCCTTCTCGGACTGCACCCTGGTGCATCTGCATCAACTGCTTTCTGAACTCCTAGAAGCAACACAGAACGAACCGTCCCATTTACCCACATGGAAGGGAGGGAGGGAGGGAGGGAGGGGAAGGAAAAGTAAAGAAAAGAAGAACAAGAGGAAGGAGGGAAGTAGAAAGACGGAATGAAGTGAAGAAAGATAGAAAGAAAGAAGGCAAAAAGGCCCCATTCTCTGACTGCTTTTCTGTAAGTATTTCTTACTTTTCTACTAACTCCAGGGCATGAGTAAGATTCCGTCTCTTTAACAAACCCCTACTACCTGTTCTGCAATCAGGGGCTGGTCACCATGACAGCAGTGCCAAGCTGTTGTGGTGCGGGCCTGGCCCTGCCTGACGCTTCTAGAGCTGGGGGAGGCGAGAAAGCCCAGAGCCCGGCGTCATACACCTTTCTTGGCTCTGGCTGGGAGCTCTAGCTGGGAAATCCATGCTGCAAAGAGGACTCTCCTGTCACACACCAGGGATTAGTTTTCAGTTTAGAAAAAGACCAAATTAGGGTTCTACTTGGCATCAGATGTTCCTGCTCCTCAAAGGACCTGGCACATGAAGCCAGCAACCTGTCCCAACATTCCTTGCTGTCTTTTGTGTCCCTGAGCAGCTTGCTAGTTTCAGTGCAAAGTTAAGCCCACCCGGGCATCATATATGAAATATCTGGACCCTCTGGAATGACAAATGTTCAAAATATAGAAGACTCACAGTTAAAACAGAGATTTGACCGTATGGCCGGATATCTGGAGTGTGACTAAAATCCTAGACAACCTGAAAGGCCTCTTTTCCTTGCCATGTAAGCCCACTTGGAGCCGAGCACCGGACAGACACACAAATCCCTCTGTCAGCATTTCAGTGACTGTTTCAACCTATAATTTTCTAAGGATATGATAGCATAAAGGCTCAAATGACCTAGACCAGGAAGATGTGCCATACAAACCATATTATTTCCCATCTGCTTCCTTCTTCTCCTTTTTGTGCTAGTATTTATAGAACGTGTGATTTTATTTAAATAAACTAAAATACTTTGAACTCAGAGGCATGCCTATAATTTTGTACCTTCAATGCGTACCTGAGGAAAACCACACAATGGCTTCTAAATTAATGGGACCTACCCTATGACAATATCTGCTGCGCCTCTAATCTCCTCCTCTGTTTGTATCCTGGGATTTAATGTATTGTCAGAAAATGAAAAAGGGCTTCCTGGGCCTAGCAGGAAGATGACTGAGAACTGAGAAGCAGCTGACCTTGCAATCCTACAGCTCCGTGCATTACAACTTCCCATGATCTTGTCTGAATTATTTCTTCACAATCCAAGAGAATACTCTGCCTGGGAATGTCCCCACTCCCCATGTGTGAAGCAACAGCCAGATTCCATAACCATGTATACATTGTTAATGGATTCCAAGGACAGGATCTACTCTGACCACTCTTAGGAAATATTCTTTTGTCTTTATTTTAGGCTTCTGGCCCTAATAAACAAAGATTGGGAGCAACTATCAATTACATTCAAAACATTGAAAAATAAGCATCAGGGTTTGTAACTTACCAGGTTTTTTTCCTAAACTCCCTGTTTTCCCAGCAGTTCCAGAGCCCTTAAAACAGAGCAAAACGTCTCATTCGCATGCTGAAGAGTTTTGGTCATGCAACTTAAAAAACGATTAATGATGATACAAACCAGCTTGAACCCTCAGACCCCCCTTTTCATTCTGGGGAAACACAGCAGCACTGTATCACCTGACATAAGGACATGTAACAGGAAAGCGCGGGACAAAATAAGTCATTTAAAACATGTCACTTTTACTCTTTTCTTTAAGAGAGAAAACAGCAAAGTATGTAGCCCTATAGGATCACGGAGGGCTCAGGTATTGACCATGTGTAGCACAGGTGCATCCTGGGCCCAGTCAAATCAAACAGGAGGCTCCATGTTAGCAGACTAATGTCTACATCCTAACCACTGTGCTCGTGCTTTATTTTCAAATGGTTAATTATGAAATACTTCACACATAAAAAGTACAGAAAATATAACAGACCATGAGCCTACCACCCAGAGTTAATACATTAAAATATTAATATTTTGCTACATTTGCTTTAGGAGCTTTCTTTTGTAAAGAACTAAAGCAGTACAGGGACAACGGGAACCTCCCTTCCCCCATCCCATTCACCAAAGTAGCTGCTGTCCTATGTAGCCTTTCCACCCAATTTCACAGTGTTTAGACACTGAAACTTCTCTCAATGCTGGAAACACAATCCATAGAAGCAGAGCACATTTCTTTCCAACTATTAAGTGTTCCAAAAGTGCTTCAGGGTTGAATTCCTCTCATGGATACTCATGGAATTTTAAACCAGCTGAGTAAGCCAACAGAGACCACTAGAGCCAGGACAGGGGCCAGAATGTAATCTGTTGGTACAAAGTGCTTTATTATGAATTAATTTATGCCCTTGAGTCCCTATCTTGCAGTAAACTAAGTATTCCAATTAAAACAAAACAAAAGGCTTAATAAACTAAACAAGAGTTACTGAAAGAATAAAAATATGCCATTTATCTACCAGGAACACAACTTATCATGGTCCATTTAGTTTGGTTATTGAAATTTATTAACTATTCACCAGGAGAAGTTTGGGTTTAATTTTTTACTCTGATTATGCTTTTTTTATTAATGAACAAAGTTATACAATACCAATCTCCCTTCCTATTTCTTAATAGGCTGTGTATCAAAAGAATACCAATGAAACAAGATTCCAGTGACCAGTTACATTCCCATTACAGGCTTATAATATACTCCCTATATTCCATAAAAAGAACAAAGCAATGGGCAATACCCAACAGTTCAAGTGGCTTTAATGTGCTCCCTTGGAAAAACCACAGCCAGAACCATACGCTAGGACACACTCAGAAAGCCAGGTTCTGTCCGCCCTGCACCTGCAGGAAAGCTGCCCCAGGCTGTATACCGCACACCTCCACACACAGAGAAGAAAAGCAGGATGGGACAAGTTCTCCTCATGCCCACAGATCAATTCTGGTATCTGAAACTATACTTCGGATATATACAAACATTTAGCTATACTATTACTATTTAAAAGTATAGTTAAATGTTTGTCTAAAAATCTTTAGGACTGTTAGTTCTTCTCCGGCCAATAATTTTAAGACTGTGGTTAAGAAAGTACCTTACAACTCTGCTTACCTTCAAAAAGTCATTATTTTTTTTTTTTTTAATTTACTGACTCCAGATGGTTTTTTTTAAAATAGGAAACCATAATTTATTAAAATACAACACAGGTAACGGCTTTTGTATTTTAACTGATCCAAAAGGTAGTTACTTCAAGAGTTTTCATGCATGGAAGTAGAAATCGAGTTTAGTTTTTAGTGTTTTCTCCCCAAACTCCCCTGAAATATCATTTGTATGATTCTTATTGGATTTGATTTGCTGGCCTGGAGAAGAGTTTAATTCTCCCTCTCCAGATATGCCAGCTGTCTTACAGGGGAAAATTACTTTCTTCAGGCTTCTGTCAAATTCTCCAAGAGTGGGCAGACTTATGCAAATCCATCCATGGGAATTTCAGAAAGCTGCTCAAGATCATAGCAAGAAAACCAAAAAACAAAACAACAATGATGACACCCCTTAGAAAAACAAAACCAAGCAAATAAAACCATTTCTAGAAACTGCAGGGAAGGTGCCCTGTCTGATGGCAGGACTACAGTAGCAAGTCACCAGGCCCAGCCTCACCACAGGAGCAGCTCTGAGGACAAGGGCCTAAGGAAGAGCCCAGTATACAACCTCCTGCTGGCATTTAAAATAGAGAGCAAGCTTTGTCCACTTGCTTACACCAAGAAAGCAGCCTCTGTAGGTTCTTTGCCAGCCTTTTCTCTCTCAGTACCTAGGAGGTATGAGGAGAAAAAGAAAATAACCGTGAACTGCTGGTGCTTTAAAAAAAAAAAGCCAACTTTTTTTGTTTTTTTTTTTTCATGTGCAATGGATCTGTTAAATGACTACATGTATACCATGAAACTCTCTACTAACTTGAAATTGGCCACTACAGGACAGGACCCCATACTCTGTGGCAGGTCCAACCCACCATTTTATTAAACTTGCATTATCTCAAGACTACAGTTTATGCAATCGAATTTTTAGGATTCCATTTAACAACAGTAGGAGCCATTTCTAACTTATAAGGATAACAGCCTTTAAAATAAATTCAGTCCCTGATCAGTGGAGATACTAAGGCCTAGCCCTAACCCAAAGTGTACCAATCTCTCAGATCCTGTGTCTTTATATCATATAGGCAAACATGTAAATTTTAAAAACTTTTTAACACCCAATATTCTGGAGCAAGTATCACCAGAATACTTCTGTTTACACGGCAAAATATTGCTATGTATCTTTCTTGGGGCATTACAAATCAATGACCATGAAGACATAATTAAGAAAGTTCATTCCACATCATAAGGCAGTTACATGCAGGAATAGAGATTAATACTGAACATTATTATCCCAGTTGACACAGACCAGCCCACCACACGCAGCCTCCACTGAGCCCCGGTGAGTTGTGCTTGTGGGAAGCCAGTGCTTACCCTGCAGCACCAAATGACAAGGTCAAACAATTACAGGTCACACCGTATTTACTGTCACGTTCCAGAATTTAGCAAAACCCAACAAAGTTCCACCGTCAAACATCATGACGCCCAACAAAGAGAATCACCGCACAGAAAGGGAGAGGAAACAGTTAATGTGGGTTTACCTCTGAATCTTTAAGCCTCACATAGTTAGAAGGGAAGACTCCGGACTTGTCGCCCACTGTTCCTGTCCACCAGTCACCATCTTTCTTGGTAACCAAAATCACATCCCCTTGCTGAAAGGTTAAATCTCCTTGCTCAGAACTCTCGTAAGTGTACATGGCAATAAATTCTGGTGGGGAGAAATATTGAGATACGGAGAAAGCTTGATTGTTTAAAGAAATCCCAGACAGCTTTGCAAAAGCAAGTTTATGAATAAGGAAGTTAGGATAAGATCCATTCAAGAGAAAGGCTAGTCACAGATAAAATACAGAGCTGCAGGACACCATGAGCTGCAAATAACCCAATTGCACATAAAAATTCAGTAGCTGCAGACAGGGAGACAATTCCTGTGAAGACCCAGCCAAAGGGACAAAACAACCAAGTGCATGTCTACCGACACTGAGTACCAAGAGTGATCTATGATTTAGTGTCATGATTTCTTTTTAAATGAAAATGGTTTTTACATTTAATCTTAACTAACAGTTATCTACTTTGTACTGAGCACTGGGTGAGATGCGTTCACTGGTAGGCTCTTGGTATGCACATCAAATATCTGTATTTCAGTTTTCAGGGTATTAAGTCATAATTTTAGAAAATTTTTAGATAGAGTATATCCTTTATGTAAATTAAACATACTTTTTTTCATTATTCAAGTGCCTTAGTGAAAGCTTATGCCCTATTGTGCCATATACAACACATGGTAGGAAGCTGTTAGAACACAAAAGATATACATATTATTTAGTTAAAAATGGGCATTTACTTATTCAAGTGTATAAACAGGTAGAGTGGACTGGTGATAAAAGGAATGTCTACCCAGTCCCAGAAAATAATCAGACCTTTCTCAACAAGTTAAAAAGACAAATCACAGTTTATTATATTTTATTATTCATATATTTTAGTCTTAAAAGATAAGAACTAATGTTCACTAGTGTCTTGAATTTGAAGGGTGTGCATTCAGAGGAAGTTTTTCTTTTTAATTGTAAGTAGAACTTTGCCTCACTCTTAGTTGATTCCACTAAGGCTTAGCACCAAGTCACACTCTCAGAAAGATGACCAGACACAAAACCCTAGATATTATACTAGGTATAGGATAAAAGTTTTACAGAAAGCTGGGCATGTTTCTTATTTCTACTTTTTCTCCATTTTATCCTAGGCCTTTGTATATCTTTTTTTAAAGCAACAAAAAAATCATTTACCCCAAAAGTTCATTTTTATGATAGATAATATCTGTTTCTCACTAAAACTTCAGATGATACTGCTTTAATGCAGAATCTCATGTTGATTAATAGGCAGAAATGTAGTATGGAGAACTCCAGTGGCTAATTATAAGAGCCTCTGCAGGAGGTACTAATGAAAACTAAAACAAAAACAGAAAAGCTGCTAACCCCTGTGGTCATGTGGGCAGCCCCTAGAGCTCTACAAGGAGCCTCTTCAGCTTCACAAGTTTGACCAGTACATGCCGAGGCCAGCAGCAACTGCTGGTGGAGAGTGCTGGACCCCATGGCAGACACAGGTCACCCAAACATTCCAGGGAAAACAGAAGACTCTCTGTCTCTAGCCCTAAAGCACTGGTAACACATATCTCCACAGTGAAAGTTGGAAAAATGATTTCCCACACAAGGAAATCAAAGTTTGGCAGCTTTAAGAAGGGCATTCTTTTTTCCATTAACAGCCTCGTTTTTCTGATTTCTCTATATTCTGACCCTTCCTTTTTCATTTTGCTCCCTGTTACTGTTCTTTAGTTCATATTTGGCCATTTAAGATAGGATCCTTGGCAGTCAATACTTTTCCCAGTGATTCCTCAACTTAAAAGTCACTTTCTTTAAAATGGATCCAAATTTTGAAGTAACATTCGAAATGCTTAAGAAACTTCAGAAACATGAACTCTGGCTGAACTTGATACTGCAGCAGAAAACATAAAGGAGACTGGAAAGACGTGCCCTGTACAAAGGCAGCTGCAAGGCGGCTTCAGGGTTACAATAAAACCCAGAGACATGATGGTGGACATGCAGAGGCTTCTCATCAGTTTCCCCTTCTCACGGGACATTTAACAGAGGGCACTGGCCACTCCCAAGCCAGGATTTTAAAAGCTACCTACTCGGGAAGCTGAGGTGGGAGGATTGCTTGAGCCCAAGGCAACATAGCAAGAACATATCTCAAAAAAAAAAATCTATCCAAACTGATAATCTATTTAATTTGGTTTACAGTTTACTTTAAATTTGATCAAGTTTAATCGAGTATTAAGAAGAGGCTCACTAATATATGCAAATAGCTTCTGCCAGAATTTCAAATGCTAATGTCCTCCTACACCCCTCCATAATGCCAACAATCTTTCCTAATATTTCTACTCCAAAGTCATTCTAAAATGTATGTAATAAATAAATAAATGTATGTAATAAATACTATTCTGTTGCCTAATTTTAAGTGTATGTACGGTTCATTTGTGACCTATTTATTGAGCCCTCAAGTGTCAAAGTGTCTGTACATATTTCAAAACTAAACATTCCTCTACACTTCTGTCTGATGAGAATGCTCACTGCCACAAGTGGCTCTACCAGTAATCCGGGAAATGAAGTAAAAAGGAAGTAAAAGTAGCAGACATTCACTGAGCTTTGTTCTAAAAGCTTTACACGTACAATTGCGTAATTGTAATAATTTCCTACCTCAAGGGGTGGTTCTTATGCCCACCCCTTGGACAAGGAAGCTAAGGCATGACTAGAATCATATGGTTGCTAGATGGGAGAGCCAGATACAAACTCCAGCCCTCTAGGGAGCCTTGATTGGATATAAGATACTGAAGTTTTGTTTTGTATGGGGGGCGAATAATTTGCTTTTTACTATACTGACTGCACATAT
The DNA here is from genome assembly GCA_023783475.1 of Daubentonia madagascariensis. Lineage (NCBI taxonomy): Eukaryota > Metazoa > Chordata > Mammalia > Primates > Daubentoniidae > Daubentonia > Daubentonia madagascariensis. The sequence continues at coordinate 2,268,015 of JAKFHU010001482.1, read as the reverse complement.
TGCCTTGTTCTTCTAACAGTGGGAAAAAAAGTCATTAAGGTAATGAGAACGTATAGAGAACTCTGCTAATAATTGTTTTCATGGCAATAGCAAAACTTAGATGCAGTAAGATTCTGGATTTATCTAGTAATGATGAGGTTTTATAAACTAAAAAAAATGTTTACTTTTAAAATTCCTCTTGAAAAAGGAACATTGTTACTGTGAATCTGAAATACCATTAAAACTTAATCCTTTGCTGGGTGCAGTGGTTCATGCCTGTAATCCTAAAATCTGAAAGGCTGAGGCGGGAGGATTGCTTGAGCTCAGGAGTTCGAGACCAGCCTGAGCAAGAGCGAGACCCCGTCTCTACAAAAAATAGAAAAATTAGCTGGGTGTCATGGCATGCGCCTGTAGTCCCAGCTACTCGGGGCGGAGGCAGGAGGATCGCTTGAGCCCAGGAGTTTGAGGTTGCAGTGAGCTATGATGACACCACTGCACTCCAGCCCAGGTGACAGAACAAGACTCCGTCTCAAAATAAAAAAAAAACCCAAAACATAATCCTTACTGTCTCCATTGAAACAACTGTTTTAATAATTCCATTTTTTATTAGGCAAAGTTTCCAAGGAATGGAACAGTCTCTTTATGGCAAACAGACTAAATAAAACATTCTATCCTCATATAATTTATTTAAGGAACCCATAAAAAATTACTATACAATTGGTTAGTTATGACATTGTCTAACCATAAACACTGTTCAGACTTCTGCATGGAGAGACTAACTCAGGTAGCACTCTTCAATTTGTGCTGCAAAATTGATTGTATTGGAAGTAGAGAAGACATTCGATTTTTATCATTAGGGCCTGAACTATGAAGGTTTTGTTTATTTGACATCTATATAATATTTAGGATTGTGCTGCAAAGTAGAGATAGGGAAAGAAAGCAATTAATTATTTGTGTAACAAACACTTATAATGAAATTTTTAGGCCTAAATAATCTAGTTTGGTTATTTACATGGACCATAGATATTGAGCCTCTGTTTCATTTTGGGATGGTACAGATGGCCCTCATGTTACTGGGAGATCTCTACTATGGGGTTAGTTTAAAAAAAAACCACTTATCTAGACAAGTCAGACAAGACTAGACTACATTAGGGGAAGTAATTTAGCTATAGAGATGCTCAGAAAACTCAATCCTCAGTGAATTGACTCTTTCAAAAGTCAAAGGGCTCATGATCAAATATAATTATAAAATTCAGTTTTTGATGATCAATAAATCTAATAGCACTTTGGAAGTCTCCATAAAGTACTTTGATTTTGTAAAGAAGTAAACTTTCATTTTACCTTAGAGTTTACTGATTATAAATTAATGTAGTCTATTTTAAAATGAAATCCAATCTCATCTTAAACTTTTACTGTTTGTATTACACAATGTTCTCGACTCTTCTGAAGAACATAATATGACTCAGGCCCTCACCTTCTCCCGAAACGACTGGCTTGGCTGCTGGGGAAGCTACTCTCTTTAGGCTAGCAGGACTTTCTGAAGAACCAGAATCCATGCTGCAAGAAGGAAAAAGAAGAGTATTTTAACTTTTATCTTACAAGAAAATAGTACAAGTGACACCAATTTTTGTTAAAACTGCTTAACTTTTAAAACTTTGAACAATCCATAGCTGAAATAGTTATACTTAGCTAAGTTAAAAACACATAATAAGGTGCTATGGAGACACGCCTCTAAGCTCACATTCTTGTTTTCCAGCACTTTGCTGTGCTGGACACACAGCCTATGGTCTATTTCAAAACTTGACTGAGAGATGCTCATCCAATATTTTTGCTATTTTTATCTTCTTAAAGCTCGCAATTTGTTTCAAATATCTATATGGTTGGAATAAGTAAATAACCACCTTGTTATGGCTTCATGTTATGAGACCCTAATGAAAAAGATAATTCATTCTTCCGATTATTGCCCCAAATGCTTTGGGCTTCTAAGTATTCACACAAATCTGACACAATACTGGGTACTAAGGATAAAAAGAGTTATAATCTCCAACCAATGCACAAGAATGTTCCAGGTCTCAGAGTAAAATTCTTTCTTGCATAAAGCAATGAAAAACAAGATGTCTAGGTTTCCACAAGGGAAGAAAAAATGACCACTTATCCGTAGGAGGCTCCCTTTTCATGTTTCATATACTCTAACTTTTGCAGTTAAAAGATCCAGAAGATAAAATAACTCTGAAACTTCCATCGGTGAGTCTTAACTAGTGCAAACAATAATTCAATGCTCAATATTGCTTTCATTGAATAGAAGCAGATAAACACAAAAATACCTTGTAGATTTCCTTATGGGCCCTGAAATGAGTTTCACGTAAGACTTGGGGAACCAACCCTTCTGACCTTGAACTTCTCCAAACCACCACATATCTTGCTGTTCCAGGACGGTGATGACATCATTTTTGTTAAAATTTAAATGGTTGTCTTTTTTGGCTCTCCAAGGATACAGGGCTTGCGCTTGTAGCCCCTCCACCTTTTCACCCTTGTGTGGAATGACATAAAGGACCTCTCATTACATTGTGGTTTGTTACCAACCAAGGCAGACGTGAACACCGGCACCTCCTCTCCAACAAGCACACACACAGCCACAAAGGGCCCTGTGTTAGCACAGCATGAGTGCTAGATGCTTCACTGTTTCTCAATAATTGTTTATTTCTAAAAGTGGGGGCATAAACCTTCCAGGCTATTCACAAAGTCATTGTCCGGCCATCTAGAACTCTCTATTTAAAAAAGCCAGTAGGTCATGTTTATTCTGTTGCACCTGGCTATGTGCCTTTTATATCAATTAACTGATATTTTAGTTTATGTGGACACAGGGAAATAGGCCCTGCACTGGATTGTGCTTTAGTTCCTTTTTAGAGAAGCAGGGGTTTGGTTCACATAAATTCATTGTAATTACCATTTATTGTATATTTATAAGCAAGGTACTGTGAGATTACAAAAATAAAAAAAATTGTCTCTGCCTCCCCAAAATAATTTAGGGTAAAGCACTTTATTATAAAGCACTATAAAAACGGACAGTATGATATTATTAGCAAGCAACTCACAAGTAATGGGGAAGAAAGAGATAAAAACAACCAAGTATACCACCTGGCAGAATGAAATACGCTAAAAAGAAGTTCATTTTGGGAACAAAGAGAAAAGAGGGATGAATTCTGGGCAAAAGGGAAAATTTCACAGAGGGGGCAACATTTGAGTTGGGCCTTGAAGAATGAGGATTTTGACAGCTAGGGCTTCGGAGGAAGGGCACTCCAGGCTGAGGGCACAGCACGGGCAAAAGCCTCAAGGTGGAACACTGCAAAGGGTCCAGGAAGAAGAGCACAGTCCGGGGCTGCGTGTGGCCTAGTCTCAGGGAGGGGTGCAGTGGGAGATGACACTGGAAAGGCAGGGTAAGGAATTTATTATCTTTTTCAAAAACATAACACAAAACCATTATAATATCTTAAAGCATTTACTAAAAAGTAAAATAATGTCAACTTCCAATTGTATACATAATTGGACAAAAACAAAGGATAATACCCAAAAAGAGTTAATTCAGAACCCATTTGTATTTGTCTTTGTTATTTCTATATTGATATTAAGTTATGATTATGGCTGATAAATGGAGCATTTACAACAGGTCAAATAGTTTCAGTGTCTATGTTGATAACCTCTAAATCCTGGTCTTTGTGGGTTCCCACTTTCTTAAACGTACATTGCTATTTCCTTCCGTTTAGCTGTACACTCCTTCAAGTGCCTCAGAACTGAGGAGGTTTCTCTGGATTTCAAACACCCCCTGGACCGTACATTTGTGAACTTCCGTTTTTCCCCCTCGCAGTGAACCTCACACCCTCATCGCTGCTGATCCCAAAGCCTTACTGTGTTGTCCAATCCTCTGGGCCACTTCTACAGATTTTTCTGCCAACAATGGACCCCAGGGTCAGCCATTTCAACTATGCCCTCACTGGCAGTTCACAATCTCTCCCACTGAGAAATCTGCCCTGTGCCTTGTGCACTTTTCACATGGGTGGGCCCCAATGACCCCAGCCTCGGTTGGACAGAACATGCAGTCTAGGTTTGAACCCCAGGTCTGTCTCTTACTAATTTTGTGACCTTGACAGTCGTTTAATCTCTCTAAGCCTCAGTTTTCACGTCTGTAAAACAGAGACGATACTTTCTACAAAAAGTTGTTAAGAAAGCTTAATAGTATCTATGCATAGTATTGCTATGACAGTAATAATAATAATAATAATAGGTTATATATTACCATTATTATTCCTAGAAAGCCGAGACTCTGTGCAATGATCAATTACAGACTCAGGTGAAATTAAGCCAGGCAACTCTTCACTCTTCTTTGTCAGATTCCTGATCTGCCCACTCCTGGCTTCCAAACCTCTACTACCCTCCGCAGGCCCTCAGGGCTTACTGAGAATGCCGTCATGTAGCCCACCCTGAACGACTTTCTCCACTTTATCTCCTCCAATCTCTCTTCACCCTTTCTCACCCGGAAGAACAAGACCCCTTTTCTTCTTTTCTATGCTTTTAATGTTGTGTCCACCTCACACCAATTGCATCCTCTGGCACTTCACTTTTCAGTCTCCGCCTCCACTGACGACAAGGTTGGCTGGTGCCTTGCCCAAGGCCCCTCCGCTCTGCTCCTTCTCTTTACCAGATCTTTCCACTTTGCCACCGCTCATTTCCTTTTACCCTTACAGTCTGGCTTCGTCCTACTCCTTCCTAGGTCACAAAGCAGCCCTCCTGCCACACTGAATGGTCTCTTCTTTGCCTGACCACAGCAACGTCCCCCCGACCGCACTTTCTGGAAACAACCCTGCCCCCATCACAGAGCCACCATGTCTGAGCATGTGATATGTGCTAAGTGCTGAGCTGGGACAGACGCAAAGGAAAGTGACACTTCCCCGCTAAGTAGCTCCTCCTCCCCTTCTGGGCCACAGAACACACATGCATCTGCGGACTTGCTATTTCCCCCTATATTGTCTCTCCTTGGATGACCTCCTGCATTTCCTTAGATGTGAGTATGTTCTGGACAGGAATGGCTCCATCCATAATCCCAGTCTTGCCCTCTGTTTCACCCTGCAGATGTATGTCCCAACAGCCTGTCAGACAGAACTACCTGGATGTCTCCTTCAACTCAACACGTCTAAAACTCAACTCTTCCCTCTTACTAAAATCCATTTTTCTTTCTGCCTTTCTCGTTTTCCTTGAAGATGGACCTGTTTTCTCTGCCCCAGCCCTCGTGCCTTTCCTTCAGCTCCCACAGGTTGTGACTTTGCCCTCTTCACTCTCCTCTGCAGGCTCTCCCACGTGCTCTCTACCTCCACTTCCACTGGCACCTCCCTGCTTGGTGAACGTGAACTCAGCCGAGTCCAGGCCTTCCCCCGCTCTCTCCTGGACGACAGCAGCCTCCCGATGTGCATCCTGCCCTGGGCCCTCCACTGTAATCTGCCTGTGCTCCCTCTGTGTTCCCAGATCAGAAACCATCCTGCACCTCCCACGACCTCCCAGATGGGCATTTGCAGTTTGGCTTGATTGATTATTTACAGAAATGTCATTCCTTTATCTTCATTGTATTACGCAAAAGAGAAATATTCAGAATAACCACCTTTACCCTTTCTTCCTTAGCAGGGCATTTCAGAGCTTCCCATTAACCTGCAATTGGTCTATCTTTTCTGATAAATACTCATTGGTCTAGCAAAATGGATGACCCATGATTTTCCTTAAACAAACTCTGATTTTCTGCCTTAAAGCCTCTCCCCTCCCAGTACTTCCTGTCTGATGTGTCAGCCCTCTCCATTTTCCTGTAAGATCTTACCCTCTGGTCAAGATGTAGCTCAAATGCCCCTTGTACAGCGAAGCTTCCCTGATCAACCTGGGCAGAAGTGTACCTTCCTCTTTACCCTGGCTATTCAATGCAGATTTCAGGTTCCAGAACCGGACCCCACACTGCCAGTCAACCCCGATACACACAACAAGGCTAACTCCTAAGTCACACTGCCAACAAGCATTTGCTGAAGTTGCTGGCACCAGATAGCATGCTAAGTCTTCACACTCCCGCCGGCTGCCTTTACCTGGCCTAGCACAGGAGATGGGGAGGAGCCAGTGGCCGTGGCTGGAGTGAAGGCCGACCTCTGCCTTAACTGGCCGGCACCAGGAACAGTGAGAGAGGGCTGGGCTGCCCATGCATCCCAGTTATCCGTTTCTGGTTTCTCGTTCGTGCTGGTGGGCCACCTGGAGGGAAAAGCACACCAACATAAATAGCAAACACTTCCTAACATGCCAGCTTTTCACCCACAGTACAAAAAACAAAAACAAGACGGCAATCTAGGAGCCTGTGCAACACACATCCAGTACCTTTGTGCGGCTCTCACAGTTAAAGAACAAGGAGGAGAGGAAAGAGCAGTGGGCTTAGGTTTCAGTCTGAGCTCCACACACTAGCGACATGAGTAAAATGAGAACAATATTCTGCCACTTAGGGTTAGTTATGAGGGTCACATGAACTCTAAAGCACCAGAGAAACATGCTCACGTGATCATTAACATCATTTGTAATAACAATAGCTAAATGAGAAAAAAGAAGTTATACACCACATATGAAAACATGCCGGCTTGGCAGCTGGAGCTTCTCAACACCATTTCTCTGTCCCATCCATCCCACAGTGAGCACCCAGTTGTGTGCCTGGACGCCAAGGTAATTACAAGTGGCATCCTTAGAGCTACCAGTTGCCCTGGATCTCGAGGACAGCTCTAATTTTGTGATTTTATAATTTTAGATAAACACATCTGCATGAATGCAGATCTAAATGCAATTTACTTTTTACATCATTATAAGACATATAAACAAATTTGAAAATCAATATAATTCCTTTGTTAGACTACACATCCCGATTTCTGGTTTGGAAAATAAGATGCCCAAAATTATAGCAGGAAAACTACACACCACACATTTATTGAGGAAGAGAGTCATACTGACTTGATCCACGGCAAAAATAAATCCGGAAAACCATGGTGTTAGTCTTCTATTTTAGCCTAAGCTTTAGTTTAAAATTTCAAAACTTTGTAATCAAGATCAAAACAGGAAGGGAAGCCAGGTGTGGTGGTGTGCACCTGTAATCCCAGCTACTAGGGAGGCTAAGGCGGCAGGATCACTTGAGCCCGGGAGTTCTAGACTGCCCAGGCAACACAGTGAGACACCCTCCCCCCCACCACTGCCTCTGCCATGTCTCTAAAAAAATTTAAAAAAGAAAACAAAATCAAAACAAAGAGGAGGGAAAAGCTTCAACTTGGAAGTCATGCTAATGGAAGGCTATTTTTTTTTTTTAACAGAGATTAGATAGGGAGGAACTTCTTTAGCACCTTCAACCTTTTATATGAAAATATAAGTATGAAAAACTTGCTATTCCTTACATCCTTCCCTCCACTTCCTCCTGCCCTGGGTCATTATTCTCCTTTCTTCCCTCTATTTGTTCCATCTGATCTTTCTCCAGCAATATGTCTTGACTCCTTGCCTTCGATTTGTTTCTTCTGAAAGATGATTAGACTTGAAAAAAAATTTAAAACACCTCTTATTCAAATCACTGTTACTTGTATCCTAGTATAAAATAATTTTAGACAACTGCACACCTAGGTCATGGCCCTGTAACTGAAAGTCTGGACAGTGCTTTCATCTATCATTACAAACCTCTGCTTACACACTGTTTTTAAATGCCATTTCCTGATGAACCAGGACACAGAACTAACAGCAGCCAAGGGCATACACCTCTTCATTCCACTGTACATTTGTACAAGACTAATGAAAGCGGAAAGCTTTAAAGGAAACAGCTTTCTATCTTATTCAAAGCCACATGACTGAATTCAATTTCTGCTTCTGCCCAGCAAAAAAGGTGCAATAATATTTGCATGCAGGAAATGACTCTGAATATTTGCTGACTGACAAGAATGTCAAAATGGATTATTAGGAAATGATATTTCTCCATTTCTTCTACGTGAATGAAAGGTACAAATAAACTATTGAACAAAACAAGATAACGGGCTTTTATTTTGTACTCACTGTTGGGCAATGATACCACAGTTCAGAGACTGTAATCCCCAATTTGCCAGCCAAAGAAAGAGATAATTAGAATAAGCCAGCTCCCTTATACAGAGGGACAACCCAAGACTACAAAGACATTTAGGGAAAGAAAAAAAGATCACTAAACTGGTATTTCAAAAGTTGTCAGAAAGAGCATGCCTACACATACGTGGAGCTGAAGTCAGCCCAGTTGTTGGGGGTCGTGGAGGACTCTGATGAAGTCACGGCCAAAGCAGCAGGGGTCTCACGCAAAGCCAGTTTAGGGGCAGGGGCAGATGTCAGATCAGTCACTGGTTTGACTGGAGCAGGAACCTCGTTTTCTGGGATTTTCTCTGCATAGTTTGCAGGGAACCAGCCTGTCTTTCCCTTTAATTCTCCTCCAAGCCAGCCGGGTTCTCCAGTTTGGCTTTCATCCACCTGTGGGAAAGTCGTAACTTTAAGTGGAACTCAATCAACCCTGAATACACCCAATACCCTACCACGACGAAGCCCTAAGCCTCTGCCCCCTTTAGACTGACACATGACATAGAAACGTCTTAATTTTGTCTGGAAAAATGGTCTCTAAACATTAACTCTGGAAAAATGGCAACAAGCACTATAATTCAAGTTCTCACGCTTTGTATTTTTTTTAAGTTTCCCTCTCCTCCCCCTTCTAACAATGGCAGTTAAGATAAAGTGCCTGAGGTCTTTGGGCACGTGGTTTAAATTTTTAGAGCTATTTTGAACTGGAAAGTGACCTGACAGGCTTCATCACTCAGGAAGTCATGTAATTATGAAAAACAATTTGACTTGCATTTATTATTTATAGTTGAAAGCAAAGGGTACAATCAATATAAATTCAGTACTCTAAAAACCTCCAATAACTAAGTAGTATTTATTCAGCACAGGGACAAGGAAGATAAAAAATACAGCCTTACTAATCATTTCCAGGGGAAGCAAAGCTGACTACTGTGTTTAGCCAAAAGCTCCAGAGATACACGATGAGAAAATTAAGGAAGTGATTATTTACAGGAATAATCAATTTTATTAAGGTGCTATAGTTTTCCTTCGTACAAATTGAACTTTAATATTCACAAAAGTATACATGAGAATATAGAATTTTGCTGTTTAAAAATTTCCGGGCTATCTATTACACCAAGTGCTTTTAATGTTTGCATTTTATTTTAATTTTTCTGACTGAAAAGGATCATTCAGATTGGCCAAAATGATTATACTTATCTTTACAAGTTACCCCCACTATTTTATGAGCAATAGGAGAATGACATTGGAAGACAATCACATTCACTATTAGAAAAAATTATTTTTATTACTATAAGTCAAATAGGGGTATACCAGAGATCTTACCTAATTTCTACCCTTTCATACACTGCCTAAGGAGGTAAAACATTGAACATGTCATTGGACATGAACGTCGCTGTTTAGAAATCACAGAAATGAACGGGTAGGGTTGTAAGCAACAATGATTTTGGAAAATCTGGCAAAAATACTAGTTGTCTAATTCTTTCAAGGGCTCAGTAAAAAATACAGCAAAAAACTATTAAACAAACCAAATATCTATCTGTCCTCAGTGCAGAGTAATAGGGTGTAATACTTATTAGCTTATTTGAATAAACAAATGCTTGAGATGGGGTGGAGAGAGTGGAATGCAAGGCTTACTACTTAATCCTATGCGTTATCAATATTTACAAAATACTCAGCAAGTAGGGGATGCCTGCTTACTCCTCCACTTTAGGGAATCTTTATTTTCATGGATAAAAGTAGTTTTGAAAACTGAGAATTCTCCAAACAACCAAAAAGGAGCTTCCTCAGATAAAGCACAACAATACCTCTCCGAAGGTTCAATTTTTGCTTCACACTTCTGTCATTAGTGCTCACACTTACACCCATGTGAACTTCAGCCACTTTGCAGCCAATTCCCCCTCATTGTTTTGTTCTTACTGTGCTTTTTCTGGGCAGCCCCAGCTGTTTCTGTAGATGAGGATTTAGGATAACATTTTTTCCACTTGGATCTTCTTTTATGCTAAACTCAAATGGCTACATGCCTTTCACTCCTTGTTTGTTTAATGGGGATATTAAGGCACACGGCAACTTTGCAGCTGCTCTTCGCTGCAAACAGTCGTTTCTGTTTGAACCAGGATGTGCTGGGGCCTCCCCCACTTCTCAGTAGGTTCAACAGCCAAGGCTCAGCCCCCTCTATTCTAGGACCAAAGGTGATGTCAGGCAGGGTGAGTCAATAACTTAACGTCAAGAGTACAAAGTGTAATGATCAAAAATAGAGCTCTACAATTAGACTGCCTCAATTTAAATGCTAGTTCTACCATTTATTAACTGGTTGACTTTGGGCAAATTTAATGTCTTGGTACCTCAGTTTCTTCATCTATAAAATGGGGATAATAACAGTAACTGTTTTACAATGATGCTCATTGTGAGGACTGATAAATATTTGGACCACAGCCTGGCGTAGGAGAAGTGTTTAATGATAGATTTTTTAAAGCCATCTCTCCTATTGTCCAGCTCTGACTTTGTGCTGTTGTTCTCTTATTTGGGCTTTTTTTTTTTCTTTTTTAATTAATTAATTAATTAATTTCAGAGTATTACGGGGGTACAAATGTTTAGGTTACATGTATTGCCTTTACTCTGCCCAAGTCAGAGCTTCAAGTGTGCCCACCTCCCAGAGAGTGCGCTTTGCACCCCTTAGGTGTGAATTTATCCATCCCTTCCTCCCCCTCCCACCTGCCCGATACCCATTGAATGTTACTTCCATATGTGCATGTAAAAGTTGATCAATTAATATGTTACTTCCATATGTGCACATATAAGTTGATCAATTAGTATCAACTTGATGGTGAGTACATGTGCTGCTTGTTTTTCCATTCTTGAGACACTTCGCTTAGAAGAATGGGCTCTAGTTCCTTATCTGGACTTTTATCTTGTTCTAAAAGCTTGATCTCTACTTTACCCTCGTTCCAGGTAACAATCTCTGTTAGCTTCTCTGTACGTGGGTTCTTATCTAGAAGCCTGCCTGTTACCCTGGGTCCCTGTGGGTTTACCTTCTTGCCATAGCAATCTTTTAGGAGTTCAAGTCAATCCCTGACCACTGCCTGTCTGGAACTCCTACAGGTCTGCCCAATTTGGACCGCTTCAAATGTCAGCTGCTTTACTTAATTATGTCCTATGATCCACTGTCACCCTTATGAGACACAGGGTCTCATCTGGTTGATATGACTTCTGTCGGACATGTGGAATGTGATCTGAAGCCCTGAGGAAATGTCCCACCCTATGGGCAGGTCTAGCTTCCACCCTAGTTAACCAATCACACCCAGCCTGTCCCCAGATATGACAGAAAGTCCTGCACCACTGCCGGTGCTGTGTATACTTAGAGGTAGGGGAGGGGGGCCACCTCAGCCTCTTATCTCCACCAACAAGAGCTTCCCCCCTCCCTAAGGACAACAATGAAATCAGTATTTCACTTTTAACCAAGGAAATTCACTGGTCTCAACAACAGCCCAAACAAGAGTCTCAGTTAGTTTAATTTATTCTTACAGGGATCCATTAATTTTAATGAATTATTACATTTTAATTTTAAGGTTCAGAGGATATAATAGACACTCATTCTTAACATCTAAATTAAATTAACCACTTAGAAAAAACACAAAGGTCAACATAGGAAACTGAGAAATACTTCTTCCTGGATTTGGGAAACTTTAGCCATAATGCTACTCCAATCCTGGAAAACATAAAATTATAGTAGACCAAGAAGTTAGGCATACAAACTTCTTTGTAACATGGCTGGCTATCATGTGGACTTTTACATAAACTACATTCACCCACTAATCGCTATAAAGGGGGGATTTTATTAGTAACAGTTTGGTTTTAATACAATTTCATTTAACCAGGCCCACTGCAACATCCCAAACTATTTGGGGTAATTCTAGTGGAATATCATTAAAGTGAAGTACAAACCCCAGATATTGCTTACATTTCTGGGACTATGTTACACAGCTTGTCTACAAAATGTTAGTAATTATACACTGTATATTATAGGTCACTGATGCAACAGTCAAATGAACATAGCAACTATTTATTGCTCAAGTTCATTTGGCTAAAGCCTGATAATATTATGCCTCTTTTCTCAATGTTTATATGCTCAATGGCTGCCATCTTTATTAGGTAGTACTAATATTCCTAAAACCTCTGACTGTGTCACAAAGGAGAGAAAGAGATTCCATCTTCCCTCACAGAGTATGACAAGTTGGGAAAGCGAATAGCTTTAAACTGTGTACACAGACCAGCTGGTCATGGCTGTGTGAGATGTGCTGTGGAGTACAGGCAGCAGCATGTGTTTCGTGGATGTGCCAGTTTTGAAATATAAGGTTTCCCCCCAAACTCCTAGATGAGGATATTAAAACTCTTAAGCGCTAACTTAGAGGTCAGCAAATTTTTCCTCCATTGCAACTTCTCAAGTCTGCCATTGTAGCACAAAAGCAGCTGTAGATAATATGTGAACGAATAAGCCTGGCTGTGTTTCAATAAAACTTTATTATAAAATAAGCAGTGAGTGGGCCAGACTTCACCCACTCCTGTAATCAGATATACACACTGGTCCCTCAAAACAGCAGTGATATTATGGCCAATCATTACTAAAACAGCTGAGCTCAGATGTTAAATTTATGGAAATCTAAGGAAGGTAGATGAAAAAGGTATTGCTGACTAATTAAAAAAAAAAAAAAAACTGTCCATAAAGAGAGGAAAGGGAAAAAGAATAAGTTCAAACAATTACAAGAGTAACACTAAGAAGACCAATTTCCAGAATGAACTGACTTGTTGACACAGTGAGCTATGATGACGCCACTGCACTCTATCCTGGGAGACAGAGCAAGATCCTGTCTCAAAAAAGTAAAATAAAAATAAAGAAGGAGATTATTTTTCAGAAATGATTTAGGATTAGCCCTGACAGGAAAAGGAGATTAGGTTAGATCAGTGGTTCCTGAACCTGACTCCTTAACAGAATCACCTGGAGAGACTTTTGAATACTGTACATGGATTAAAAGCTCCCAGAATCTCTGGGGGTGAGCCTTGGCATGGTTATCTTTTTGAAGCTCCCTATGCAATTCAGATGCACTCAGTCCTGCACCAGTCCAAGGACAAGCATTTAGATGATCAGCCTGTGTTCTTAAGATAAACCTCAACAAAACAGCAGTGAGCAGAGGTCTGCTAATTTCTTCTGCTCTTGCAATACGTTATGGTGTCAAATTTGATTTATTCACCCTCTAAGTATTGGGACCTCCAGATAAGGAGAGAGGCCATATATTTTCAAAGCATCCAAGCCTTAGAGCCATCAAGGTCAAACTCAACAAAAAACCTTCCATTTAGAAGTCTTGGCTGGGCATGGTGGCTCACTCTTGTAACCCCAGCACTTTGGGAGGCGGGAGGATCACTTGCGCCCAGGAGTCTGAGACCAGCTTGGGCAACATAGCAAGACCTTGTCTTTATTTAATTCAATTTTTAAAAAAAGAAAAGAAAAAAATTTTTAAAAAGTAGTCTTCTCTGAGCACATCAATTCACATTGATTCCTTTCCTCTTTTAAATTCCTAGCAGAGTTAGTGGACATTCATTGAGAACTTCATCATACATTGGCTTTTTCATGTATTTCTCCTGATTTTTCTAAAAAGATTTTAACATATAGTGGCAGACATCATCTTGTATTTCTTTGTGTTATCAACAACATTTAGAATAGGACTATATACAAGATATCACATTAAAGTTTTGTTAACCATGAAAACAATATATTTTTGGAGAAAACTGGGCTAATAATCAAGTTTTTCTAAAAGCAAAATATTTTTAAGGATCCCCCCACATGACTGCCTATATTAAAAAAGGAAACATTGTTGGGCTTCTAAAAATCTAACATATAAATTAGCTCTTTTTCAAAGAAGTTTGAGAAATCTGAGAATCTGATGATTACTGTGCCCACAAAAGTAAAAGTAAACCCCTGATTATGCAACCAAGAGAGACTGACAGTAATGTTCTACTACACATTTTTCATGCTCATGTTTCTTCATTGCAAACTCCACGAAATTAAAAAAAAAAACAACCTGTTGTCATCATATGTCAATTTTCATCTTTTTGCACTGATTGCTATCCTCAAAGACAATACAGGTGAATGGCACTTGGAGTGTCACAATGCATTTTGTAGTGCAAAACAAAGACACTGCTATCCCTTCGATAAGCCAACAAATTATGCCTAGTAGTACATTCCACATTTCATTACATATTTGGGATGTCTGAGATAAAGTACACACCATCTCAGTCCTACCATTTCGGTAGACATTCTCTGTTATACTTGTCCTTGAAGTTGGATTTATTTTTAGTGTTTTATTAAAAATTACAAATGTGATACATTTATAAATATGAAAATAATATAGAAGTACATAAAATTCAACATGAAAACCTCCTCTTTCCTGCCCAGTAGTAGCCACTGTTAAAAGTTTGATGTATGTATTTCAAGACTTTATACATACATAAACACTCACATATATACAGTTTTATTTCTAGCCAAAATGCAATTATACTGCACATATTGCTTCTGCTTTTTAATTGGAGATCTTATTTGTATATGTAAATCTATACAATTTTTTAAACCGTATCATAGTTTATTTAAACCATCCCTTTACTGATGGACATTGGGCTGTTTTCTTTTTTATGCTTTTGCCAATAATACTACAATGAACATCCATGTGCACATATATTTGTGCATGTGCCCAAAGTGGGCCTAGAGGAGGGAAAAAACAGAATTCCTGGGTCAAGGGGAGTGAGGATTTTAAATGTGAATAGGCATTGCCAAATCGCCCTCCAAATGGCCTAACCAATTTATACAACCATGTTGATGATGTATACCACATCCACTTCCTTATACTTTTGACAAAGCTGGACATTACCAAACTTTTAAACTCGTTCACTTGAGAGGAACGATACTATCTTGTTTTTTTAACTTGCATTTTCCTGATCACCCATGAAGTTAAGCATCTTTTCATTTATTTTTTAAATCACTTACTTTTTCCTTTGCTTCATCTGTGAATGCTTCTTCCTACTCTATCCTGACATGTCTAAGGCTGTGGGTCTCTTTCAAAGTAACTATTTATGTACTATGGCTAGTAACCCTTGGTATTTATGTATTTTGCAAAATAGAAATTTTAATTTTTGTATACTGTCAGATCTATCCATTTTTTGCCTTTTATGGCTTCTGGTTTTTATAGCTTAGAAAGGCCTTTCTTCACCAGAAAATTATTCCAATATTCTTCTAAAAAAAAATCTTCAGAATTTTATCTTTCAAGTTTAATCTGCTTGGAACTCTTCTCATCCATGGCCTGAGATGGAGACTCGACCTAATCACTTGCCAAACACAGAGCCTTCGAGTTAGTCCTAAATGGAGCATAGCAAATAGAAACTCAATACACAGACTCAGAAGACTTACAACTTTCTTTTATTCTTTTTAAAAGAACAACCTACTACACAGCCTCAAAACATTTTTACTGCCACGACAACACCCAAAGATATGTGTAATCACATGGAATTAAAGTGATTTAAAAGAACAAAACATTTAATAAGATGCAGACTTCCTGACAGTTAGGACTTACCCATTCCCCTTTAACCTCCACCAGGAAAGCAAAGGTTTGAAAGCAAGGCAAAATATATATTTAATGAAATGCTTTATTCTTACAGCATATCTAAACTCTACTCATCTAAACAAGCTCCTGGTTAACTAGCCAATTCGAGGAAAAGGATTCAATATTATTGAAATAGGACTAGGATTACAGGGGCAGGCCCGAATATGTTCCATAAAAAGAGCAATACTTTCTCATTAAAATATAGATCACCTGTAACATTTCCTTATCATAACATTTCATAGTATTTCCTCATTTTAAGAAGAGAGCATTACTTTTCTGCACCTTGTGTTGCAACAAAATCCAGTTTCAAAAAACATTAGGCTTTTACAGTGTCAAAAAAATTTGTAATGAGGTCCTCACTGATGTCACCTTGTATTTTCAGAAATTTTAGATTCCTGCTATTGCATGACTATTTATATATTTTACAATTAAGCTGCTTTAAAAGACATGCTATTTCAAATATGAGGCAGTGTGAGTAAAGAAGCTTCAGGCCATTAGAAACCACGGTGCAGGAAATAGGAGACGGTGAAGTCACATGAAAGTTGACTAACACACCGCTGCCAGCTCGAATCACTGTTCATGTATACAGAGCAGTTTGTCCAAACTTAAGAGAAACCAATAGTTCTTTCTGTAAAGAGTGAGTGAGGCTGGCATCCAGCACCCTCCAGGCATTCAGTAACTGCGCTGAATGAAGGCATGGAGTATATTTGAAGAGGTTTTTGTTATTGTTAAGGTGATTTTGACTGTTAAAGATTTGGGACCTCTGGCGTGACTCTTCCAGCCCATGGTAATTACAGAGAAAGCAGCTATCAGAAAAAAAGGGGAGAGGGACTGATTTCTCTGAGTGCCAAACACATTGTTCTTTCTATGTATTTTGGCCCATATATTCTACACAAAGAGATATGATGTGTACATGCGAGACGAATGCATGAGTAATAGTATAATGACCCATCCAACACTTTATACTTCAAAGACATACAGTCCTTGTGTGAGAAAGAGGTTTATCTCAATTCTTAATTTTCATAGTTCTTTAAAAATTCTAAACCATTCCCATCTTTAAAAAAATACTGAGAGTGACACAAAGTTTCACCACTTCTAAGACTCTTATAATTAAATGAATAACTAGATCAAGTAACTATTGTTTTCTTTTAGAAAACAATTTAGGTCAACCACATTGCTTTTTCTTTTTTAAACCGGTTCCTATAGCTTTAGTCACAATCCTAAGATTATTATTATAGTTAAAGGCAATAAACTACAACAAAGCAAAATCCTGAACTTTTTTACCTTTTAATTTACAGAGTAAGAAAGCAGATTAACTGTACTTAATGCACTACTTTTTACATAACTCAAAGTTCACACAATTAAAGGAAAAAAAGATATTTTGACACAAAGATAAAAAGTTATTGGCAATTATGAGAATGATGATAGAATATTTTGCACTTAAAACTATTTCTTAAAGGCCCATAATATATATTATATATATTATATACTCATAGCATATAAGTAGCAATCTAAACTCCAAAATTACCAGACATTTATAGATTTAAAAATACGGTAAAAACACATTGTCTTTACTGATTCTGTTTTAAAGTGATGTGAGGATACGTTTTTTAAATATTCTGATAGAAGAGGAAGAAGATTAAGCTTATATTATACTTCAAAAACCTAGATGCTGGATTATTGGGTTTCACACTCACTGATAATTTCACAATTGTCGAACAAGAGCAAAAAAGAGGCCAGATGCCAATCCTCAGCAGAAAAGACACTCTCACTGGAGTCTTTCTTACCATGACTATATCTCCTGGCTGGATAGTGATCTCATCATGGCTTCTGGATTCAAAGGGGTACAGCGCTCGGTAATAGACCACTTTTACATTCTCCTGTGCAGAAATGGTTAGTGGACCCTTTTCTGTTTACAAAAAGGGTGAGGAGAGGGGAGAGGGAACAAAAATAAATCATTACAGGGAACACAAATGTATGACAACAAGCCAAACAACTGACATCTCCTCTATTGCCTACCTTAACATCTGGACTATTTCCATCCATTCAGGGATTTCTGAAACACATACTGAATGCCAAACGAGAGCCAAATCTGACATCAACAACTCAAACCCATCAGAGAGTTCATTAGCAGACTCTCTCTAAACAAAGGTCATTCTGAGGCTGAGTGCAGCCAGGCTGCCTAAAGGTCCCTTGTCTCTGCCTGTTGGCTTGGGTTCTAGCAGTCCACATCTGCAAAGCATCAATACTCCCTCCTCCCCACCCAGAGTGTTCAGCACAATGTAGCAGTAAGGATATGACCCCAAATCTGAATCAGCCAAGGAAAAACTTGTTTGGGAGGGGACAGAGAAGCACAACTTTCCATACTAAAAGACATGGAAATGCTGATGTTTTAGGCACTTAACATGGTCATATAAAACATAAGTGCTGATTTCACCAAGAGTGGTTATTACTGAAAATCCCTGGTGAAGTAAGTCTTCCTCTACATTTTCTAGGGAAAAACATGAGCCTAAGTACAAATCCTAGGTGAAAATTAAGCACAGGATATTTTGGATTCTGGTTAACAATAACTAATAATAGTCCTCGCTAAGCTTTTTCACCCAAGAGCTACAAGTATTTTGGCACATACCTATTTATCTGAAAAGCAGAAAGGCAGACACATCACCTCCATGTAATCTTGAATTTTATGATATACAAAATTTCCCACTGACCCAAGGGGAAAAATAAAATAAAATAAAACCCTCATTTTATAGTAGGAGGAAGCACAAAGAACTTAAACTAATTGCCTAACATCAACTAATGACAAAATTATTTTCAGATTAAAAAAAAAAACTATCAAAAAATAAATTTTTCCCTCCTATGACATGGTCACTACTGTGCAGGCCTGATGACTTGTCAGTCTTTACCCCTGGACTGCACGCATCTGCAGGCAGAATGGTGCCTGGTCCAACTCTGCACCTCACTCCCATGCCTGCCCACTGTACAAGCAGGAAAAGAGTAAACCTTTACGGAATAGCTTGAAAGTGTTTTTCTTTCTGTATGCCACAGCACTAAAAAAGTACACTGGTGGTAAAATTTTTTAAAATTGATATAATTTACCACACAAAGAAAAAGAGATCACTTTTTTTCAGCTGAGTATTATTTGCAAAGCTGTACAATATTATACAACCACACAAGAACTTTAAAAATACACACTAGTTTGCATCCAACATTATTAATCTATAAGGGTTAGGTTTTTTAAGCTATTTCAATTTGATTAGTATTTCCTTTATCTTTTTTTTAAAAAGAGGCAAATTATGTTCAAAGGGCACAGCACTGTCACACTTTTCAAAAGGTAAAAAACAAAAGTTTTATGCAGAGCAGACTGAATACAGTGAATGCCACATCGTTGTAGAGAGGGGAAAAGTGCTGCTTCCTGCTGCAGAAACAGCTCAGAAATTCCTGGGGAAAATAAACCAGAGAAGCAGCAGGTTCTTTTTTGCAGGATAGGTTAAGAGCTCCATTTGGAATATAGGTGTATGAATGGGGTTTGCTAATGGAATCTCATTCGGCTTTTGTTAACTCTGTAGAGGACTCCTGGATGCCACAGTAGTGGGGGCGGGAGGTTGGCATGGTGGTCGAAGAATTAAACAGACCTCAAACAATCCTGGAGAGTGAAGAGCTGCCTTGCCCCAGATCAGAGACTGACATTCTCATCTGCTATTGCAGCCAAGCTAGGGCCTGATTAGATATAGGCATTTCTTAAGGGGATCTGGGAGAGAAGAATTATTTTTGGCTTCTAATACCTGCAGTGGACCAGGGTGCTTGGACAGCTGGCTTAGCTGGTTCTTGGTGTTGATGGAAAGGCCGGCCCAGCTTGTCTTGCACTTGCTGTTTGCCTTTTTCCTCACCATCCTTCCTTTTGGCGCTCTCTTCCCTTTTCTGTCTTTCCTCATCATGGAGTTTTCTCGGCCGCTGATGCTCCTCATCCTGCTGCACGTGCTCCAGCCACTGCCTGTCCCTCTCCTGAGCGCGTCTGCCAACAAACAGGCCTGATTACGGCAAGGAAGCAACTCTCATTCAGCCCCAGTGTCACTTCTTTTCACAAAAAAGCTCCATCCAGTCAATGCAATGATAAACATCAAGGGAATATTGCTCTTCAGATGGACGAACTAAATCAACGAAACAAAGGCTTTTGGGGCTCCAACTCTGAGCAAGAGGAAACCACAAGATTTAGGAAAGCACAGAAAGATAGATTCTGATGTGTTTTATAAAGTGGCTGCAAGAATAAGAAAGATACTTCTTAATGTCAAAACTGTTATTAAACTGCAAAAAACAAACAGAAAAGCCATAAAACACACACAAACCTAAGTTCTGTGAAAATAAAGTACGCCCAACACTGCAAACAAAATATCATTTAAATAAGTCCACAGTCAATCGGATCATTCAAATTCCTCCCTAGATAAGGGTGCAGCACATTTACATGCACACGTGTTGCTCCCCAAACCTGAAGTTGAAAGTAAGAGATTATTTTACTGCCTTCAACTACTGTGTTTTTGTTTTTCAAAGTAGCTAACACAAATAGATAACAGCAATTAAATCTAGGCCTTGAAAAATATGATGGCCTCAACCTGAAACCCACAGGAAAAGACTGGGAATGATTTTTCTCCCATTCCACAATACTTTATAAAATCAGAAAACACTTTAAGTAAAACTAATGTGCAATAACAAATGATAGTGATAACAATAACTAGCTCTCCATATTATTAACTCCTTTAACCTTCACACCACGTAGGGTGGTCCTATTATTATCCCCATTTTACAGATGAGGAACCAGAGGCAGAGACAGTAAATGACTTGCCCAAGTCACTCACACAGCCATATGTGCCTGTGGTTCAATCCCAGGCAGTCTGGTCCCAGGATCTCCACCCTGAACTGCTATCCTGTGACATGGCCAATGCATAGAGGTCATCGGATAGAATTAAGAAACTGCCACAGGAACATAATGTAAACAAATTATACTTTTATTCTCCATTGTAAAAAAAATCATATTTATTTCTACTCTGTATGAGTGAAAAAATTTAATGCAGAATTTTTTAAGACTTAAATCTTAAACATTTTACTTACAATTTTTGAAATGTGCTTTAAGAAAACATAAAAAACCGACACCATTTTTGGAAGGGTAGTGATGTTCATTGTTATTCATAACAGCAAAAAAACCATTATAAAAATTACTTTAAATTTTCTACCAATAAAGGTCACCATTTATGTTGTATAGCCATCTAATTTCTGAAGTTAAATTTGGGGTACTATTTATCTATGTAATTGGAATATGTATTGCATATCATATTTGTATTGTTATTTTCTGTATTATGATATTTTATGTTTATTTCTATTTTGTAGGAACATAAAAGGTCAGTGCAGTATAGTGTGAATAATAAAAGCATTTTATAAACCCTGAAGGTTAAGAAAAGGATGGAATTGGAGTTAGTCAACACATCCAAGGAAGTAATCCTTAGACCCACCCCCAAGAAAACCGTAAAATAGTCCTCTAAATTGGCTTGACACCCCAGCCACCTCCCCGCTGACAGTGAAAACAAAAATATAAATAAGCAAACAGACTCAGAAGACTGTATATACCCTTAACAAAGCATGTACAGCTCTGGGCAGTTTAACTGAACTCAGCCCACTAAAGTCAATGCCTTGCCTCAAGTATCTGTTTCTTCATATTTTGAGTCTAATTTCAATTAGCAATTTTTATAATTTACAGCATATCATTGGGACATTTTGTCACTTTTGCTTTTTGCAGCCTAGAATTAACAGAAATTTTAAAAGTAAATAACCAATAACAAAATCAGACACATTGTAAGTTAACAAATTTCTACAGTTGACTACAGAAAGTTACATGTAAAAATAAAAAAACACAAACACAAACATTCAAACAAAAGCAGACAAAAATGTGTCTGTATCCTAAGCAGCAGTGACAAAATTTTCCCTGTTGTATTCAAGTTTAACTTGCAGCTGAAGACAAGAAGAGAGAAGACAGAGGGGCACACTCGTGGTCCCGCAGGAGAAGCCCAGGGCAGGCCAGCCGCCTGGGTTTCAAACCAGGCACTCTGACCACCACTGTTGTTAAAAGGCTGTGAACTGGAAACGTATTTTGGTCATTAGCATGCAAATGAGCATGCCAAGTGTCCCAATTTCCTCATATATTTCCATTTATCTACATAGCAGTAGCTTGGGAGAGCTCTGGGAACTAATCAAAAACTTCAGGGGGTACTTACATATGCAAAGATTTACACATACATGTGTCTGTGCTTGCGCGCACATGCACACACACAAACACACTATTAAAGACTGGAGGCTCTTTCTGGTGAGGCAACTACTTGGAGAAGCCGGCGAAGAATAGTAAATCCTCAAAGTTCCTTCCAGATGGGTCCACAATCCGCTGAAAAGACTCACCTCTGGGCTTCTTCTTTTTGTTTTTCTAATTCTATGATCTTTCGCTCTTGTTCCTTCTGTTTCAGTCGTTCAGCCTCTATGGACTTTTGCTTCTGGAGTTGCTGCTTATTATGTATTTCTCTTAGTTCCTATAAATAATTGAGAAACAGTTCATGTAATGACATGAGGTGCTAGGCACTTCAACTGTTTATCAGCATGCAACATTCCATAGCGGGGAAGCCTAGGACACTTAGGAGACAACATTTCAGAGCTGGAAAATGTCCGCTTGGAAAACTAAAATCTCTCTCCATTTTGACATGCCTGATTTCCAAGGGCTGCTCAAGATGACAATCTAGAAAGCCATAACACAATACAGCATTTTCCATGGTTTGCTCTAGAAGAGCGAGCAGAGGCTCTGCAATAATAATGGAACGTAACCATTTTTAAGATATGGTGATAATCATGAGTAAAATCTTAAGGTTCTGATAATCAATCAACACCAGCCTCTACTGGCTTTGGAAATACACACATATCTTCTTCACACACTCCCTCCATCAAACCTCACCTTCTCCTTATGATATGCTGCCTTGGGACAAATGGACATCTCTTTACTCCATGACCTCGATTCTTCCCCCCAGGGTCTATTTTTCTTCAAACCATACCTCTTCCAGAGCATCTTCTCTTACTAAATCCTTCCATGAATTTGCCAACTACCCCAAACTAAACCAGCAATCAGGTTGAAAGTAAAAAGCTATAATTTGATGATGACTACCTTGGATCCAATTTTCTCACTTGATACTAGTTGCAGGAATAGCCATAATTTCCTTAGCAGCCTACTGAAAATAAAATGTATTCTATGACATTTAAAGAACTCCAAATACCCAAAAGTATGAAGAACGAGGAAATGGCTGTTGAGGAGGAAACTAATTGCATAGGAATCAAATGGTCCCTAACAGACTGAGTCACCGAAACTCCTCTTACTTGGTCAACAATAAATCAGTTGAGTCAAAGTGCCCAGGAGAGCCAAGAGTGTATTTCCAGTTGACTTCTTGGTCTACCTAGGGCTGGTCCTCCCAGTGGTCTGTATGGGGAGATTTAAGGACTAAGGCCTGCCCTGCCTTCTGTCCCCTTGCTCACTGGCAAATCACCAGATGTGCAAGTTTCTTCCAGGCTCTAAATTCCTGTCTTTAGATTCATTCAGAGATTGAACAACATAGGCAGAGGGACTGTCTGTAGAGGGTCAGTGTTGAAACGCACTTGTTATTAGAGAAAAGCCCTAAGGGTCAGGCTAGCCTTTCCCTACTAATAGACCATGCTGAGGTTAAAGTTAGACTGCATATACAAGTGTTTTGTAAACTGTGAGTGATCCTTGAGAGGCTCTAAAAGGGAATAATGAGATACAAGAAAAAGTTTAACTGGAGATTAGGGGGTTGCGGGAGGAGGGCATTTTGTGGGTCACATTGGAGGGCAGGGGAAGGCAGGCAGAGAAGAAAGAGCATCAGTGGGGAGCACAGCAGGTGATGCTGGGGATATTCAAGCAGGACACAGCAGGAAGAGGTAACTCTGTAAGGCACAAACTAGCGGACTACCCCCTATGGCAGCAGCCCTGGGCATGTGGCTTCTAAATCAGGAAGGGCACTTGGGGCAGTAGCTTAGCCAGGGAGGGAGTGGAGGGGGCAGAAAAGGCCAAGAACGGAGACTGGAAAATAATGACAAAGCCTCACTCGGACGGTTTAAAGTTCTAACAGGAGAAACTCAACACCAGGGAAAAGGAATTCCATCTTTCATTATCTTTCTCACTGCCACACTATGGGATGTAAAACTTAATTTTAATGTGCTTTTAAAAAAATCAGCAGTGCTGGTTTTCATAGTAATTTGGAATCTAGAATAAGTAATAGATTAGTAATCACTAATAACATGAACGAAAAATCTGGCTAATATTTCAGATTTGATATTTCAGAGACAAATGGAACAACAGGCCAATTCCTGTAAAAGTAATCTGCACTCCTGGCTCACATTCTTATGTCGACATGACAAGGAAAACTGCAGTGGAAGGATGCTGAATCAAACTGTAAGTGTCCTAAGAGCGGGACCAGAGTCCCAAAAGTCATCACCGCAGACAGGGATGGCCTAGGCATTAACCCAGTGGCAGAGACCCTTTAAAAGGAAGGATAGAAAGTAACTGATTTCTATTTTTTCCTATTTTAAAATTTCATTTTCAATACCATCAAATTCTTAAACAGGTTCAGAAAGAATAATTTATGACAAAAGACTATAATGAAAGGATACTGAACTGAAGCTAGTAATGTGTTAGGAGGCACTGTAAAATGGAAAGTAATACAAAGTAAATTTAAAGCATCTGCAAAAAAAATCATGCCAATGACACAGATTCAAAAACAATTCTTAAATGTATCAAACACATGAGGGAAGGTACTTAAAAATTAAAACATTTCTTTTTGAGTGTAGCAGCTTTAAAGATAGGTTGAACCAATCTTTGTAACTGTCTAAATAAGTTGTAGCTTCAAGTGCCTCCAAGGATGGAGCTTGCAGGAACCATAAAATAACAGACATCAAATAAGGTAACAGAAGGTTCTGGCATCTTATAATCCAGATTTCAATACTGCAAAGTTTCCCTATCATTTCCTTTATCCAAGTCGAACACTGCTGAGATACACCATCAATTGTAAGGAAATCAAGATGCTGCAGGCAGGCAGGCACCCTGGTCTTTTTCTGTTTTTTTGGACTTGGGAGTCTAAGATGGCATGAACAAAAATAAGTAGAACATGGATGATTTCTAAATTGATAAACTTTTTAAAAAGTTGAACTTCCAAGAAGGTGATGTATAGAATGAAGGAATACATACTAAAACCTAGTGAATGACTTGCCTGCCTTTGCTGTAACAAAGCCCTTGTGACGCACAAGTCCCTTCACACAGGGGGAGCGGATGGCTGCACTATTCTCTCATATCCTTTTCCAATACTGTTAAAAAGACTCACGTACAATCGCAGTTATTTAAAAGTACCCTTTTGATTCTTTCAGGGAAGAAAATTTCAAGGTGACAAACAAATCTGATGTCATTAAATTCTTTATTTACCTAGGAAATGAGTGAAATATTGGGAGAAATGGCTAAGAAAAACTTCACCGCACTAAATGTATCAACTTTTCCTGGTGGGCAACCTGAGTAAAGTGACCCTACGAATTCTGTTAAATCCACATGTCCTTTGTCATAGTTATTTCTCTACTACAACAAAGATAAAAAGAGAACAAATAAGAATTACTAAGAATCAAAAGTCAGTATCTCACTTGTGATTCTTCCTAAAATTATTTTTTCTAAAATCAATAACTCTATAATCACATATCTCTTGGCCGGATATTTATCTAGCAATAAGGTATTGTGCGTATAACTTTGTTGACTTTCCTCTATGAGTTCTATTCAAGGGTATGGTATATTTTACACTAGATATAGTGTGCAATAATTCAATATTATCTTCCAATAAAGTATAATTACTTTCTTAATAAATAAGAAATTATTAAATAAGCATTCAAGAAGTTTTAGCTACATGTTACAAATACTTATTGGGAGAAATAAAACTATAAAATGTGTAGTATATGTAAGTTACACTGATAACATATACAGACTTTTAAAGATATAGAGCAAAGTTTCTTAATCAGGGTCCAAGAATGAGCTTTGGCCTTGTGAACACTATGAAACTGCATGCAAACTTGGGGTATTTGGGCATTTTTCTGGTGGAGAAAGCTTGTAGCTTTTATTAGATTCTCAAAGCATGTCTTTGATCAAACACAGATTATGAACCACAATAAAAAATTATTGGCAAATAAAGATTTTGTTTTGTATTAGTTCAGATAAATGAAAATCAACTTGCTTTTAATTTTCTTCCCTAGACCAAAGAGGGAAAAGTCATTTATTTCCCCTAAAGAACTAAGATATTTGAACCACAAAAAATCTTTGGACAATCTGTGGCATACAGCCAAAGTATTTCAAAAAAAATATGCTTGACAAATTGAATACCCAAAAAGATCCAACTGTTTTTTTTACTGAAAAACATGGCTCACTTTTAAGTTTACTGAAGATGGTTGTTCTATCGCTATGCTAACAGTCACAGAATCACTTGATTTAACAATTGTGATTGTCTCTCCTTCATCTGATCTTACAGACACTCAAAATAGATGTATTATGTGAAGTGATATTACTCAAAATATAAAGAAGTATTCACCTGAATAATATGTACAGGATTCTTTTTCATAAACATTACTTTGCATAAATGCTTATGAAGAGAAAAAAATTAACAAGCAACAGGGGCATATGAAAAGAGACTAGCAATTAATGAAAATTTATTTGCTAATTAGGACATCTAACTTTACCAAAGGATTATTTTGCTTTTGGTTTATGCCTCAGGCTGTCTCTTGGAAATGAGAGACAAAAACAAACATACCTTCATTAATTCTCAAAATTCATGAACTCAACACCGTAAGTCAACATAAAATTATTTAGGATACGTATTATATTTACATTAATTTTTGAACTGTTAATATTAAGTTGACCTCATAAGAAATCAATCTAGGTACCAGCATCAGAAATTTCAGGTGTTTGTTTTATCTATAATATCCATAAAAAGTCTGAAGTAGAAGTGCTTTTATATAAATAAACACTATTTCTCACCTAGGGATAATATGAAGAACACAATATCAAAATTTATAAAAGGCCTGTTTTGTTTTGTTTTGTTTGAGACAGGGTCTTACTCTGTTGCCCATCATCACAGTTCACTGCAGCCTCCAACTCCTGGGCTCAAGCTATCCTCCTGCCTCAGCCTCCCGAGTAGCTGGGACTACAGGTGTGTGCCACCATGCCCAGCTAATTTTTTTGTTAATTTTTTTGTACAGACAGGGTCTGTCTCACTTTTGCTCAGGCTGGTCTTAAACTCTTGGCCTTAAGCAATACTCCAGCATCTGCCTCCCAAAGTGCTAGGATTACAGGTGTGAGCCACCACACCCAGACTAAGAGGCCTTTTGAGTTTTAAAATACATTAACCTTTTCTGAATTAAGTGGTTGTGAAACAAATCAAAAGCTATTAAAGAAAGTCAGTCAACAAACCCAATGAGGACAGAATTTGTCCCTGTGTGGAAAAATTCAAAAAGTAACTATTTCAGAACATAGAAATTGTACCCAATCAATGTAAATTGGTATTTTATTTATCACAAAATTATAAAGTTTATTCACTGATTTAAAAAATTTATTTATTTATGTTTTTTAGAGATGGAGTCTTGCTATGTTGCCCAGGCTGGAGTGCAGTGGCTATTCACAAGCGCAATCACAATGCACTGAAGCCTCGAACTCATGGGCTCAAGCGATCCTCTTGCCTCAGCCTCCAGAGTAACTGGGACTACAGGTGCATGCCACTACACCTGGCTAAGCTTATTCATTCTTGATGCATTAAAAGTGAGAGGAGTATAAAGAAAAGGATATACTGATTAGCTATTTAAATTCTGAGAAGGGGTACTAATGGTTAAAAAATGTTTAAATATCCTAAATTAGAAGTCAGTATTTAACCAAACAGTAAGCCACATTTCCCATGGCACAAAGTGGTAGTCAATGTATCCTAAGCGCTAGGGAAGATTGGGGGAGGATGTGTGTGTGTGTGTGTGTGTGTGTGGTTTGTGTGTAAAGGCATAGGGAGAAGAGCTAGAAGATCCTGTCCCCTCTGCAACAGGAATAGGTAATTAAGAATCTTCTCCCATGATGCTTTGGGAAGTACCCTTGTGTAACTACAAAGAAAAAATGGACTCCAGTTTGTCCTAAACATCTCAATCTTCCCCCAAATGTCTCAGCTTTATTGACAAAGCAATATTTTACTATTTTAAATGCATGTCATTCTAAAGGGTAAAGTTGTCAAGAGGTCTGGCTAAACATGAGAATAAAAAAAGAGAAGAAAACATCTTTTCAAAAGATTGAGTTCTGCTTTTCTCCTTTTCCCAAATCATATTTTATTAAAATATTTTTTACAACTTAAGAAGAAAAAACCCACACTATAACAAAAAACTCAACCAACCAACCAACCAGTCTCTTGGTATGGCATAGAATCTAATATACAACATCTGTTAACTATTTTGAGTCTTGGGAGTGCTCTGTTTGTCTACATTCAAGGAATCTGTATAAAGTTTCCACAATCACAAGTAATGAGAGTTAGAATGAGAGTCAGAGGACTTTATTACTTCTATGCAGAAGAGATATTTTCCAAAGGATTATACAGGTAAAAATAAAATTTTATCTTGAACAAAATAAGATAGCAAACCATGAACAGCCAAACATTATTCCACTAATTGAGAGAAAGCAACGTTGTTATTTGAATTCACACTGATTTCTCTTGCTGTCTCTGTATCTCCTCTTTCTGGATCTTTTTCTTTCCTTCATTGTTTCCCTTCGCATGCATTTTTTTCCTGACTTCTCATTCTGTTCTGTAGTTCTTTCTCCAGCTCTTTTCTTTTTTCCCCTGGTTGCTAAACATTTTGCCTTTCACTGCCTTCATAATGAATGAGCCTGCCATGAAAGCAAGTGTCTGAAACCAAGAGCATAAAAGCCTTTGTTAAGCAAATGAACTTATTTACTTATAACTGGCGATCTCATTTCAACATCAATTCAGTTCTTAGGAACAATTTTTAGAACAGGTATCATTACCAGCAGAATTTATACTTCTAACAGCCTCTGTGTCTAATTTAAGAAGCGTGGATTTCCCAAGTATATTAAGAAATATAATTCTTAATTCTGAATTAGTCCTAAATACTCAAATTGTGCTAAGAAATAAAATATTACCCACTTTTGGAATAGTATACTGACCATAATACTATCTCCCATATGATGGAAATATGCACAGACCCAAACAATAAGCAAGTGCTGTCTTTCACATTTTTGCAGACAAGTAGCAAATTCAATAATCTAAAAGGCTTGTTAGAAAGATGAGACTACAGTATACAGTACCTTGCCCAGCTTGTAATTCAGAGCTTACCCCATCACACACACAGCTTGTCAAGAGGAAAAATTCAATCATACTCCACGATAATAATAACTAATCATTATTAGCTTTTACAAAGAAGGCTTAGTACTTCATGGTAAATGCTATCTTAGACACTGAGCACTCATCTGCGTAGGGGAAAGTGAAGCACAGAGCTGGAGATGGTTCATCATTCTTAGTCTGAGAAAGATGTGCATTGCCTGAGTAGGGCATGGAGACCTTTAGAAAGAAGTCTAAGTGGATGACGCAGCCCAGGAGAACTGCCAGGCACTGCAACACTGCCTCCTCCATTGCCACTGACTGGAAGAAAGAAATGCTCAAATGTAAACGGCCATTCACATTAGGACTTGTCCAGTACACACTGACTAGACAGGAACCAACAAGGACTCAACTTTTCAACATGAAACACAAAATCTCGCCTCTGTGGGTGTTGGATTCTCTTTATTTGGCATACAATGGAGCCTTGCAAACTACAAGCATACTTTATGCTGCTGCTGGGTATTATAGTTAAGATATTAAAATATAGAACATTAGGCTGTCAGTGCCAAGGAGAACTCCTACAGTAACTGCTAACATTGCCAAGGGCAAGGTGAAGTCAAGTGCTACTGTCCAAAAAGTCCTTATTGATAATGTTATTTGACACTTGTTAGAACCATAATTTTATACCTATAGGTAAGCCCCATATGTAAGAAAAACAATTATCAGAATGTCTATGTATGCCCTTTAGGCATACAGATTCTCCAAAAGAGTTGAATGTTTTGATTTTCTTATAAACTGAGGTATAAAGAAAAAGTCATAAATAATCAATAATTTTAAAGTGATGTTTCTGGGACATGAACTTGAGAAGACTATTGATTTCTTACCATGATAAAATATTTGTTACATATAGACTACATTTTAAAAGCAGAAATTTATGGTAAATAAATTTGATACACAGAATTAAAACTACTTTAAGAAGTATTAATTCATGGTAGCAATATTCACTAACAAAATCAATTATTCCTGGTTAATTCACTGGTTGAATATTTCATTTGATCACCAAAAAGCTAAAATTTACAATTCATACCAAAGGCAGCATAAGTACAAAGGCTGCCAAATGGGGAATTTCCAGCACGAGAGCTTCAGTGTCTCAAGGTGATACCATTTCTCCTCTTCTTCCACCCTCCCCTTTTTTATAGATATATTTAAAAAACAAAAACAAAGTTTATTCACTACAGTAAGACTCCTCTGTTTCCCTTCTCAAATAATTCTTGGTTTGGGGTGAAACATTAGAAAGACGCTTACATCTTAGGATCTTTTTTTAGAATACATAAATATCACACCTATAAGGTAAACGTCTACTAACTGCGTGGAAAAATAGGCTTTCCTGAAAGGAAAGAATGAGCCCTCAAGTTCTATGAATTCAGATAGAAACGTAAAGGTCCAGGACTCTAAAGACCTTACTGCTGAATCTAGAGCAATTTAACAACAGATGACCGTAATTGTAAGTACGCTTCATGTCTTCAGTAAGTTGCTTCCTATGCAAAACAAATACCTGTTTAACCTGACTACAAGAGTAACTTTTCTCCTCTTTAATTAATGACTTGAGAATTTCCATCATTGCTTATCAGATCTTGGGTGAGGATGGCAGGAGTGTAATTCTTCCTGAACTGAAGAAAATGGGAGAAACCCACGAAAGAATGAATCTGAATTAGACATTCTGGAGGAAAGAAATAAATCAGATTGTATGTTTATTTTTAGAAAGAAAGGAAGAAAGAAAGTGATAAAACATACTTATTCTCTAAACTCTTTCTCATTCAAAAAACTAAGTATACTTATATTTCCCAATCACTGTTTCATACCTCAGAATCTGGGCTAACCCAGGGTACGATTATTCCCTGTCTTACCTTCATACCTAAGAAACTAGACATGACTGTGAGTGTGCATCAAAGTAAGCGAATGACTTATTGTGAGTAATTTTTTACCAAAAAAAATGAGAGTCAGTTTTTGCCAACTGTTATCCTTATTTGTGGAGCCAGATATTTAATATTGGTTTAGTACCCTGGTCAACTAATTTTAAAATTTTGCACTCTGCAAGGTACTTCTCCGGTATCATTGTACTAACATACTCTAATGAGGGAGTTTCATTTTCTTTTGCAGGTAAACAATCTACATGAACGTGAAATACAAATGCTAAGTTCTAATTTCTTTCCTATACTCTCCAGCTGGTTTCCTTTTGGGAAAGGAAGGTCTAGGAGATAGCAAAGTCACACCATCAGGTTAGATGAATGACTGGACAATTGCCTGTGTCTGACTCCCGGCAGGTGGAAGTAATTTTTGCATCATTAGTGTGGATGGTCTACAGGCAGTGCTGTACTGAGAGAGGCGGTGAAGAAATCCCACAAGTCAGGATGCTGGCTCTTCCTGGTCTCTCTTATCATCCAAGAAATTATAGTTGCTAATGAATATATGCTTTGAAGTCAGGGAAAAAAAACACTTCATAGTTTCCAGTGTGGCTAACAACAAAGAAAAGTGGGTAGAAGACACTCAAGAGACTAAATATTAAATCGGCCTCTGAGTTACCTCAATCAAATTACAAATCTTTGATTCTTCAATTTAACTGTTTCTGTTTTGGTTTCATCAGGTTTGAGAAGAATACAAGAAATAACAACTGTAAGAAAACATAACATATTCACTAAGTCCTCCAAATGGTGTTAAATAACAAAATGATAAAGCTATACTGACTTGTGATTCTTTTACTCACCATATTAATTTAAATTTAAAGTTAATAATGGAAAACCAAAATAAAAATTAAAAAGACAGAAAGAAAATAAGTATATTTGGAAAAAGCGCTAGTGAAAAAAAGGGCTAAAATCAGCCTTTGTCTAAGAAACTCTGATACTGAAGGCAGCAATAGTCAACTAACCACAGTAAGAGTGACTCACACCACATTTTAAGGGTGTTCTCTTTAGCAATGGCAACAGCAATTCAATTGCCAAAATTATTTAATCCACATATCTTCTAGGCATTTATCGAAAGTCTCTCACTAGTATATCATTTCTAATATCTCAACCTTGTTTTGGGAAGGAAATTTCTAGAAAAAGGAATCTCAAAATTAAGGCAAAAATCTATACTACTGCCTGGGTTCAGAAGATAATTGAATACTTAACAGTTTATATTCCATTAAAAAGCACTATCGGCTTGCAACAGTGTTATATTCTTTTTGCTTAAAACAGTGACAAGTCACAATGAGAGTTAATCTGAGCATTTGTATTGCACTTATTATCCTAGAGATGCAGAATTACAGCTGTCCTTCTAATACTGACAGACCACACATAAATATATACATACAAATATAGAACATATATAGTGTACACACACACAGTGTAAGCATGAAAGCAAAGTGAAGAAAAACACTAAATTAGCTCAAATAATACTTCCCCTAAGAGCACTTTCCTGGAATTGTACAATTGAGAAAAGATCATTACCTAATACTCTGAAAGAACAGCACAAATACCTCAAACTCAGATGTCTAGAAAATTTGGCTTAGAATTTCAATCCAAAGGTCAACTGAAAGTTTCAAATATGCTTTCTAATTTAAAAAAAATTTTTTTTAGTAATTAAGAATAGGAGTTTTACTTCTCCTTAGTGTTAAAACCTAAGCTTGCCAGAGTCAATATAAAGAATTCTAAGTTAGAAAAGGAAAACAAATATTTGCAGGGAAAAAAGTGCATGACATCCAATTTCTTATAAGAATATAGTTGACAAAAACTTCAACATCTACTTAAGTCTAAAGTAGTATAGGATTATTGTTTATAAGAAATGAGCTGTTTGCATTCTGGTTTTATTATAAGAGTTAACATTCTTAAAGTGATAAAGTCGTAAAGTTAAATCAAAAACACCAAATCAGAAAGAGGCTGTGATCTAACCATTGTACATTCTCTCAGAGCTTTGGCATTTTCCTGGGTTTTACTGTGCAAATGTGACAAAACCATACATCACTTCTGCCACAGAGACAAAAGCAATTACTCCACTAAACAATAAAATTTAAAAATGTGAGGTAAAAAAAAATAAAGATCTACATTTAAGCACAATCTTGAAGGTAAAAAGTGGCAAAAAAATTCTTCCCTTTTAGTAGTCTTCAAAGAACATAAGAAAGATAAAGCTTTTGGAGCCTAGCTTTCGGAATTCAACTTGATGTGGTTATCAATAAACAAAAGGATGAAGATGTATAAAAATACAATTCAGGTTAAAGAAAGATGTCATGCTGGGGCCACTCACTCAGCCCTAATTTATAGATGCCAAATTCATTTTTATATTTTAAAGGAGAAAAATGCAATTTAGATTGTACAATGTTCATCTATAAATGTGAAGGCTTTCACAAAGGCTGACAGAGCAGCATAATAAATTTTTCTGCCTGGGGTTAAATATCAACTAGTCATCTGGACAGTTAGAAAAATTAAAGGGTAGCACACACACGCAGGCACACACTGAATAGTCACCTTCAGCTGATTATTGAAAATATCAATCTCCTGTAGTTTTGATCTTGTTTCTTTCTCCACTTCATCCAGTTGGTCTCGTAGCTGCTGCCGAGCTAGTTCTTTTGCTTCTAAGGCTCTTTTAAGCGTAAGAAGTGAATCTCCTATTTTAGAAAAACATTGTAAGATAAAAAAAAAATGTAACTGGCAGTGAGGAAAGTGTTTTTTAATGTTCTCATTTCACTTAAGGAAATTCTTGCCAGTAAAAAAAAAAAAAAAGAGGTCAACTTTAAAAATAAAACACCTACTGTGCAAACTATTTTGCTGAACTTGTTTTAATTGGTCATTGAGTATCTGTTTTTCTGGAATAAGTCTTCCAAGCATTTGCTGAGATTCCTGGGAAGGAAGAAGGAAAGCAACAATGAATGACAGGGAAGGTCACCATGTCTACATTAACACCAGGCAGAGTTTACATCTATTTTCTCATCCCTCAAAGACTCTTCTAATCTCAGCCCAAACCCTCCATGGTGAAGCTGCATTTAATTGCTAGTCAGAGTGGCTCTTGTTTTCTTGCCAAGAAATTAACTGTTTGCCAAATGCTTTTCCCTCAAATAAAGTTAAGACAGTTACAGCTCCCCTGATATTTCTTATATTTTTGTTGACTTACTGGATATTTATAAGCTTTAAAGAATGTACTTTAAATACGACTCCACAGAGAGAAAAGTGAAGTAATGATCTCTCAATGGCACTGGGATCAAATGCAAATGCAGCTACCTTTATGTTTGTAAACTCAATAATTTAAATAGGAACTATTATTCTATTCTGAACTTTGATACTTAACGAGGCTGAACTTAGATTTACCATACACCAGAAGTTGGAAATAGAAATCAAAAAGAGATTTTTGGGAGGGGGGTGGAGGGGATGGGAAAACTCTCACTGAATGGATGCAGGGAGCACAGTTTGGGGGATGTCCACGATTGTAGCTCTGACACGGGCAGTGCATGGGCAATATATATAGCCAAAGTGTTGTACCCCCATAATATTCTGAAATAAAAAAATAAAAATAAAAAATAAAAAAAATTTTAAAAAGATTTTTAACAACTAGAATCTTAGCTGTTGTATATATTTTTTTCACAACACTGGATGGAATTTTAAACAGATTGAGCAATTGATGCTTTAAAAAAAAAGAATTTTAAACCAGTACACAAAACTTTTGAACCAGCAATTTTTAACTGACACAAGAAAAAAGTTAAATCACACTGTACAGGCTATCTAGAGTTTTTGTAGGTAATTTGCCAAATACAGTATTTGCTTAAGTGCAGCTGAAATTAGCCTGTATAGTTCCTACACATTTCAGTAAAATGGCAGCCTTTCCAGGTTCTAATCAGGAATATTTAACTTTTATTTCTACCCTGATAAAAAAATGATCTCTATGTATTGAGTTTTGGTTTGAAAAAATAAAAATGACTTAATTAAAAATTTTCATCTGATGCTAAGAACCAGGTTCTTTTGGAACCACCACCTTTAGATACAGACTGGCTTATGTGGAATAAATCTTTGTGTAACGTATGTCTGAAAGGTAGAGAGATTTAGTTCAACAGTAAGGACTTAGAAGCATCTTCTCCTATCAATAATCACACCAAAAAAAAAAATTTGACAGAACAGAATATACAAATCAGATAGTTTTCCCAAAAAAACCAGCCAACTCAGTTTCTCCTTCTCTTATTCTCCTCCCTAAATTAAGGCACAGCCTCTTACCCAATCCCAGTTTCTTTTCTTTTCTTTCTTTTTTTTTTTCTGAGACAGGCTCTTGCTCTGTTGCCTGGGGTGCTAGAGTGCAGTGGCGTCATCACAGCTGACTGCAATCTCAAACTCCTGGGCTCCAGCAATCCTCCTGCCTCAGCCTCCAGCTAGACTACAGGCATGTGCCACCATGCCTGGCTAATTTTTTCTATTTTTGGTAGGGACCAGGTCTCACTCTTGCTCAGGCTGGTCTTGAACTCCTGACCTCAAGAGATCCTCCCATCTCGGTCTCCCAGAGTGTTAGGATTACAGGCATGAGCCACCATGCCTGGCCACATTTTTTAATATTTTAAAACAATTTTCAGCAATGAAATTCTGGTACTTTTTACTTTATATGTTCATATCCTAAAATATCAAATTGATGAAAACTTTCTTAGGACTTCAAAGTACATGAAACAACAACTGAGCAGAACTGAAAAGAAAACAGACAAATCTACAATGATTGAGATTTCAATGCTCCTCTCTCAGTAACTGATAGAAGTCACAATATCAGTAAGGACATAGGAGACTTGAACATGACCACGAATCACCTTGATCTAACTGACACTTATGGGACACTCCACCTAACTACAACAGAATGCACATTCTTTTCAAGTATACATGGAATATTCACCAAGATAGATCATATGCTGAGCCATAAGTCTCAATCAATGTAAAAGAATTAGAAGAAATGTCAAGGGAAATAAAAAATGATTTTGAATTAAATAAATATGAAAATGCAACTTATTAAAAATTTGTATTATAGAATATTGCTATGGGAGTGCTTAGAAGGAAATTTATAGCTTAAAATGTTTATATCAGAAATGAAGAAAGGTCCAAATTCAATTATCTATACTTCTTCCTATGAAGCTTGAAAAAAAAATCCAAAATAAGTAAATGGAAGGAAACAATAAAGAATATAAATAAAACAGAAAACAGACATACCACAGAGAAAAATCAATAAAGCCATGAGCTTGTTTAAAAAAAAAAAATCAACAAAACCAATAAACTCCAGCTGGATTGATCAAGAAAAGAGGAGGAGGGAGAGCAGGAGGAAGGGGAGGAGAAAGGGAGAGGTGCGGAGGAAAGAACAGAGGGGGCAGCAAGGAGAGAGAGTGAGAAGACAAATTACCAATATCAGGAATGAAGGAAGGGACATCACTACAGATACTACAGACTTGCAAAGAATAGTAAGAGAATATTGTAAACAACTTTGTATAAATAAACTTGATAATTTAGATGAAATAAACAAATTCTAAAGATACAAATTGTC
This sequence comes from Daubentonia madagascariensis, assembly GCA_023783475.1. Taxonomy (NCBI): domain Eukaryota; kingdom Metazoa; phylum Chordata; class Mammalia; order Primates; family Daubentoniidae; genus Daubentonia; species Daubentonia madagascariensis. Next base: position 2,231,294 of record JAKFHU010001482.1, on the reverse strand, counting down.
AAGACAGATTCAAGAAAAAGAAAATCATAATAGCTCTATAACTGTTAAATAAATTTTATAATTACATCTTACCACAAAGAAAGCTCCAGGCCCAGAAGGCTTCACTGGTGAATGCCACCAAAACTTAAAGAAAAATACCATTTCAACACAAACATTTTTTAAAAATAGAGGAGGAAGGAATACTTTCCAACTTATTTTCTGAGGCCAGCATTACCCTGATACCAAAACTGGATAAGGACATTACAAGAAAACTACAAACAAGTATCTCTCATGAATTCAAATGAAAAAATCCTTAATAAAATGATAGCAAATTGAATCTAGTAAAATCACTTTGTAAAAGATAATATGTCATGATCAAGTGTGGTTTATTCCAGAAATGGAACGCTGGCTTAACATTCAAATTGCAATCAATGTAAATCACCATACTAACAAAATAAAGGAGAAAAAACACATAATTATTTCCATAGATGCAGAAAAAAACATATGGCCCAATTCAACAACCATCCATGATAAAAACTCTCAGCAAAAAAGGAACAGAAGGCAAGTCCCTCAAGCTGATAAAGAGTGGCTGTAAAAAATCCGGTCAACATCACGGTCAGGGGCAAGAGAGCTTTCTTCCTAAGGTGAACAAGCCCCCCATTTTTGTTCAACATAGTATTGGAGGTACTGGTCAAGACACAAAAAGAAATAAAATGTATACAGATTAGAAAGCAAAAATTAAAGCTGTCTTTATTCACACATGGCACATTTATATAGATAGAAACCCTTCAGGAAGCCAAAAAAAGGTTAAATTAGTTAAGCAACATCACAGATTAAGGTCAATACACAAAAGTAAATTGTATTTCTATATACTGGCATTAGACAATTGGAAAGTGAAATAAAATTATGCAATATACAATTGCATCAAAACCCACAAAATACTTAGGGATAAACTTCACAAAATATGTATAAGACCTGTATACTGCAAACTACAAAACACACTGCTGAAAGAAATTTATAACAACCTAAATAGAGATGTATGCCATAATATTCGAAACTGTTAAGATGTCAAATCTTCCCAAATTGATCTATAAGTTCAATGGAATTCCAATAAAATTCCAAGTATTTTTGTAAAAACTGATAAACTGATTCTAAAATTTACATGGAAAAGTTAAGGATCTAGTATAGGCAAAAACAATTTTGAAAAAAGAAGAAGAACAACAGAAAATTCACACCACCTGATTTCAAAAATTAGTTATCAACAGAGTCAGGTGAAAGGATAGACATAGATATTAGGAAAATAAGACAGTCCAAAATAGGCCTTTACAAATATGTTCAATTGCTTTTTAACAAGCTACCAAGGGAATTCAACGGGAGAAAGGCCAGAGTGTTTTCAATAAATGGTTCTAGAACAATTGGGTATCAGTATGGAAAATATAAACCTCAACCATTACCTTATACTATATGCAAAAGTCAACTTGAAATGGATCATAGACCTAAACATGTAAAACTATAAAACTTCTGGAAGAAAACATAAAAGAAAATATTTGCAGTCAAGAGGCAGTCAAGGATTTCTTAGAACACAAAAAGCATGAACACTAAAAGAAAAAAACTGGTAAATTGAATTTTATCAAAACTTAAAACTTCTGCCCTTTAAAATACACCATTACAAAAATTAAAAGCAAGCTGCAAATTGGGAGAAAGTATTTGTAAAACATGTATCTGACAGATGACTTGTTAATAAGAATATATAAAGAACTCTTATAATTCAATATTAAGAAAAACAACCCAATAAAAAATGGGCAAAAAATTTGTTCAAACACTTCAACAAGACACACAAAAAAAGATACACGCCAATAAACATATAAAATGATGCCCAACATAAAGCCACAATGAAATACTGCTTTACACCCACCAGAGATGTTAAAAATAATAAAACCAAGTGTTGGTAAGGATGAGGAACAACCGTATCACTCACAAATTGCTGATCGGAATGTAAAGTGGTACAAACCCTTTGGAAACATTTTGAGTTTCTTATAGGGTTAGATATATACTTATATGACACAGTAATTCCACTACTAAAAATTTACCCAAGAGAAATAAAACATTTCCACATAAAGATGTGTACATAAATGCTCATTGCAGTTTTATTCATAAAAGTACCGAACTGGAAAGAACTTGAATGTTAATCAACAGGTGAATGAACAAACAAGGAAATACTACTCGGTGATGAAAAGGAACAAACTACTCATTTACTCAACAACATGGATAAATCTCAAAACTTCATGCTAAGAAAAAGTAGTCTGACATAAAAGAGTCACAAAGTTCAAATATGATGATCTGCAGATAATATTTACATAAATTTGATGCCCCTGTAGTTGATACCAAACCAGGTGATATTGTAACTACTTTGAATAGGCAATAAAATGAAGGCAGAACTATCAATAGTACTCCACTGTGTCTCTATTTTATATACATATCTCTCTCATATCTTCCCTAAAATACTTAATTGCACTTAGTTATTGTAATTATCACAGTAAAGCCAAAGTTCTGTTGGTGGACTACAGGTTCTGTGTGATTTGGCCCCCACCTGGTCTAACCACAGTGGTCTCCTTGCTATAACTGGTATCCCAGAGACCTGCTGCAGCCTCAGGACTTTGGCACTGCTGGCTTCCTGCCTAGAGCTTGCTCTGCCAGATGTCCACATGGCTTAGCCCCTCATCGATTCCAAATGTGACCCCCACAGAAAGGCCTGTCCTGACCGCCTTTGTTAAAATCACAATCCTTCCTAGCCCCACAATCTCTATCCCCTTCCCTACTCACTCGCCACAGCACTTTTTAATCTTCTAATAGAGTACAGACTTTACTTATTTTGTTAGTGTCTGTCCCTTCTGCAAACAGAGGGTAAGGTCCCCGAGGGCAGGCTCTCTTGCTCACTGCCGTAGCCTCAGTGCCTGAAAGAGTGCCTGCCCGCAGCGGTGCTCAACAAACCTCTGTTGAGTTTGTTTACTTGACAGCCTCCTTTTTAGGCAAGAATCCTGTCTACTTCATCTTTGCCTCCTAGTGCCTGGTACATGGTAGATGTTGAATGTTTGCTGACTAAATAAACAAATGAAATGAGTTCGAGAAAAGCATGCAAGCCTAAAAGCATTTAAGGGACATATTTTCTCACCTGTAATTGTTGCTGTAGATGGGTGATTTCAGCAATTCTCAACTCTCTAGATTTGTTTGTACTCTCAATTTCTTGCCTTTGGGTGGTCAATCGACATCTGATATCTTGAAGTTTTCCTTCCAGTTGATGCTTTTTATCATTCTTTAACAAATGAAAGATGATAGGAATTATTACCATTTTTAATGGTTCCATGTTAGTATATTTCCAAAGCATAATCAAACTTCACTCACTAGAGCTTCTAATTCAAATTCCAAAGTCTTTTTCTTTGCTTTCAGTACAACTATGTCTTCTTGTTCTTTGTTTCTTTGATTCAGCAGTTCTTGCCTTCGATTCCGTTCCCACTCAAGTTGTCGTTGCCTTTCAAGTTCCCGTTTTGCAGCCTGTGACATTTACAGACAATTTATTAATTTTTCAGTTCTTACACTATACAATGTCTCTTAACAAAAGTGACATCTAGTAAGTCTTTCCTTTTAGGGATGAAATATTATTAAACATTACAAGAAGTCACATTACAAAACAACAAAAAGAATTTTATAAAAATACATTATTCCTTCTATGGAAAAGGGAATATAGAGAACTATTATATTTACATAAGATGAGAACTCACAGGATTATTTCACCATTAGAATCCCATTCTTTTTTAAAAACTGTTTTACTGACACAAATATCTATACACATTTATAAGGTACATGCGATGTTTTGTTACACGCATAGAGTGTGTGACGATTAAGTCAGGGTATTTAGGGTGCTCATTACCTCAAGTATTTATCATTTATATATGTTGGGAACATTTCTAGTCCTCTGGTTTAGGTATTTTGAAATACATAATACACTGTTGTTAACTGTAGTCATCCTACTCTGCTATTGAATATTAGAACTTATGGAATTTCATTGTTTATGCCTTCAAAATGCATAATGTGCTAAATAAAAGTGGCTCTTTCTTATTTACTGACTCACAAAGAGGAAAATTTCTTTATCAAGTACACTAAAACTAAAAGCCCCCAGAATAAAAACAAACAAACAAAACTTGGTTTTATTCCATCAAAAGAGAAATTATTATTTATGCTTTTAAAAAAAAGTCTGTTTTAAAAATCTGTGACTTCCACCTCCCCAATCATTCATTTCCTTTTTACCATAAAAACTTCAATAATTTCTCTGGAAATGTCAGCTCTCCTCAACACTGACTCTGGTGACTGCTTGGTAGAGTACATATCAGAATACCTGGTCCTGTTTACTGGAATTGTCCCTGACTTATGGGTCTTCCAACTACACTGTAAGGTCCTGGAGGAGTATCTAGTCACAACTATATCTCCAGGGACAAATGGCCACTGGCACTTGGTAAATGTCTATTAAGTAATTATGAATAAATACTCTAAAATGTCATTTTTTTCACACTGAAGAAGAGAAGGCTGTCTATCTTTTGGTTGTCCATTCTGGAAATTAAAATCCTGTTAGTATTTGTGTGTATCTGTCTGACCAAAAAGCAGCTGATGGCTACAAGCTTTCTAAAGCAATCAGCAAGAGATAAAAGCAAAGTATTAGTATTATTTTCTTATAAAGAAAAATTCCTCATCTTTATATTTCATTCACATGAGAGAGTCATGCTTGCTTCTGTAGCAACATACTAAAATTGGAAAGGCAGACAAGAGACTAGCTTGGCTCCTATCCAGGTATGGTACCAAATTTATAAAGCCTTCCACAGAATATAGGGAGGATTTCCCAGACATATTTTTAAAAATGTAAAAAAAAAAAAAAAAGTTGCAATATAATTGGTTATAACTATTACAGTGGCCTTAAAAAAATTACACAACCCCCACTCTTCCCATCATATAAACTTTTGTATCTTTAATACAGGTGTATAAATACAGAGACAACAGTCTGGAAAAACACTTAACTGGTATCAGTGATTTGTAACAAAACTGTATCATCAAAAACTTGCACATGAATGTTTGTAACAGCATATTTATGATAGTGAGAAAGTAGAAACAACGCAGTGTCCATAAACTGATGAACAGATGAAGAAAATGTGGTGTATCTGTATGAGGAAATATTATTCAGCCATAAAAAGGAATAAACTTCTCATTCATGATACAACATCAATGAACCCTGAAAACATTATGCTAAGTAAAAGCCACACACAGCCACATATTGTCTGATTCCATACGCAAGAAATGTCCAGAATAGACAAATCTGTAGAGATAGAAAGTAAAGTAGTGGTTGCCAGGAGCTGGGGGAAGAGGGTTGGGAGTAACTGCTTCATGGGTAAGGGGCTTCTTTTGGGGGTAATGAAAATATTCTAGAATTAGACAGTGGTAATGGTTGCACAACTTTGTGAATATTCTACAACTCCTAAATTGTAAAAAGGAAAAAAAAAAAAGACTATTAATAGGTCACTGGAGTCATTCTGAAGGTGTGGGGAGCTCGAGCACTGACCACTGGGCAGCTGCTCACCTCTCGCCTCTCAATCTCCTTCCTCCTCTCCTCTTCTCTCTGCCGCTCCAGCTCCCGCTGCTTCTCCAGCTGCTTCTCCAACTCCAGCTGCCTCTTGCGCTCTTGCTCCTGCCGCTCACGCTCTTTCCTCTCCTGCTCTGCCCGCTCCAGCTGCGCCAAGCGCTCTTGCTCTTTGCGCTGCTGCTCCAAGAGAGCTTGTCTTCGTTTCTCCAGCTCCAGATTGCCACGTTCAAAATTCTCCCGCTTCTTATCTTCAAATGTTACTTTAAAACAAGGAACGGATCAATTATGAAAAGTCATGATTTTCAACACACTATTTCCAAAGGAGAAATTCCCTGGTCTGTATAAAACTTGTACAAACCCAAGCCTGGAAATCCCTAAGCTTCCTGACTGTTCCCCTTGTTAGTAGGCACTACAAAAATGTCCTCATCTAACCTCTCTGCTTACACACTCTCCTCCACACCAAACATTGTTTCCAGAAAAATTTTCCTCTAACAGTTCCAACTCACCACCCAATCTCCTTTCCTTCCCTGTTCCTCTGTCCTCTCCCTTCTCCATGACCTCACTTCAGCAATTGACCCCCTATCTCTCCAGGACTATGAATCTCTCCCGCTGTCCGTCCTTCTCCTTAGCTGTAACTCTGCTGATGTGTCTTCTAGTCTAACAAGAAGATGACGTAGAAGCAGAGGTAGAAGGCGAGCATTCCACGTTTCCCACTGAAGAACAAGCCGTGCCCTAATCATAACGCAGATCAAAATCAGCAAATATTTTTTCTAATCCATAATTCAGTTTCCCTCTTTGACACACTAATTATAAATTTTAGACCAATTACCCAGTTCTATCATTTTCTTCTCTAATCTCTGCCAACCCTTTATGTTCCTTTTACTATATTCCTTTTCTAAAATCCCATCTTCCATGCCCCTTATTATCTTCGGCAGTATCTGTTCAATTTTGTGTCTGCCTCACATGCTTCTCCTTGGTACCAGCTAACGCCAGCCAAGGGGAGCCCTCGCTGCCAGCCCGTGTGGTAGCTCCCACTGATGAAAATCTATTAGGGACCGCCACTTCTCACTGTGCCTGGCGGCCTGCAGCCCTGGGCATCCTTCCTCGGCCTCTCCCCACATTCCTGTTTGGACTTCACTACTTTAGACAGACTTCCCTCACATACTGTAGTCAGGGATTAGAGATCCAAGACGGCAAGTATGTTTTCGTTCTCTTGTTCTTCTTGTACCTTTGTTGATTTCAGAGGAGGCAGCATCCTCTTTATTCTGACACCTTAAAACTAAAAGTCCCTTCACCATGGAAAGAAATCAAGTAATGATCAATGCTACAAGATGAATAAATACTGCAAATATTGTGCTAAGTGAAAAAAGCCAGACACAAAGGGTCCCATACTGTATGATTCCATTTATATGAAATATCCACAATAGGTAAATCCAAAGAGACAGAAAGCAGATTGGTGGTCACCAGGGACTCAGGGGAAGGGAGAGTAGGGAGTGACTGGGTGGGGAGCTTTCTTCTGGGGTGATGAAAACGTTTCAGAACAAGATAGAGGCAGTGGCTACACAACACTGTCAGTGTACTAAATGCCACAGTTATGGACTGAACGTTTGTGTCCCCCCACAAATTCATATGTTGAAGCCCTAACTACCCCAACGTGACAGTATTGGAGATAGGTCCTTCGAGAGGTAATTACGGTTATATTAGGTCATGAGGGTGGGGCCTTCATGATGAGATTAGCGTCCTTATAAAAAGAGTACCCTGTATTTACACACCAAGGAAATGCCATGTAAGGACATGTGAGAGAAGCCATGTGAGAGGAGGCTGCTGTCTGAAAGCCAGGAAGAGAGCTCTCGCCAGGAACCAAATTGCCTAGCACCTTGATCTTACACTTTCAGCCTCCAGAACTGAGAAATAAAGTCCCACTGTTTAAGCCACCCAATCTATGGTATTTTGTTATGGCAGCCCAAGCCACTGAACTGTACACTTTATATCATGTGAATGTCATCTCAACTTAAAAACTCTGAATGTCATTATACATCTTTTAATTCCAGAATCTGGCACTATACCCGCTATGTAGGAGGCACATGATAAAGGGCTGTTTAAAGAATGAATGTACAAACGAAATACTCTGATAATGCTGCTTCCTGTTCAAAATTTAAAATGAATGTCTATTACCAACAGAATAAGAAAATTCCAAATTCTAAGAATTCCTGTCCTTATCTGCCACTGAGACTTCATTCTGATTCTTATCAAAACCTGAAATGTTCCTCACTTCCACGTGTGGTGGATCTTATTCATCTTCAAGTCTCAACTCAACTGTGACCTCTTCTAAAGAGGTTTGATTCCTCACGTCCCTCCCCGTCTATACCAACCAACCACAAGTAAGGTCTGTTGTGCATCTATAATACTCTCTAGGCATTTATCCTAGTTATGTACTCTGCTTAAATGATTATTTATATGGATGTCTTAAATACTCTATTATAAAGTTTCTAGAGGGTATGGACCATGTGTTATTAACATTTAGGTTCTTTCCTATACTCAACACAGAGCCTTGCACATAGAACATCTGCAATAAATGTTTCATCAGTGAAGAAAAAGCAATTTAGTTTAGAGAATAAACTGGGAAAGCTAGTGTCCAAAGCAGACCAATTAACCGCCAAGCACTTCACATGCAGCAATATGACAGTGACAAAGTATTTAACATAAAGAGACTCCTTAATAAACTTCATTTGCTTCTTAGTATCATTATCATCTCATCATTAAGAATTCATAGCCTCCTTAGAATATTTTAATAGTATGATGGGTTTGTCATTGTAAATGTAAAATAGGTTCAGGTTAAATTCAAAGGAGTTTCCTACTAATAAGAAGTTGCCAGTTCTCCTATAACAGGAGAAAATATCAGTAGGTGATTTCACCTTCTGTTTCTGCATGGGTGGTATTAAGCAACCACCTTAAAACTTATTAATTTTTAGTGTTCTATATTCTATAGATAACACATAAAATTTTTGTTTAGCAGTATGTAATTAGATTTCAAGTTAAAAGTTAGAACAAGGGTACATTAGCAGAGTATATAATGTTCTTATTTCTCCACACAGATACAAATCTAAAAGTATATTAAAAGTGTTTCTTTCTGACTAAGGTCATTTAAAGGAACATAGCAAAAATGTCAAAAGCTAATTTATTTTTATCTCCATCTTTGCCTTAGAGATAGAAAATCTCTAATTTAGTTAAATCTAAATGATTTAACTCAAATATGAAAACTGCCTTACCTGGTAATTTCTTTTCTAATTGTTGCTGTTCATCTTCTAAAACTGGTTCCTCTGGTAACCTCTGATCTACAGATGTTGAGCTTATGACAGATATACCACTGCCAGATCGAACTCTTCTGCAATTGTGGGAGGAAATAAAAGGAGGTTCACGTAGAGCTGTCTGGTTAAAACTGGACAAGTTATGAAAAAGAATTTTAAAAGATTATATCACGTCATGGAGCAAATTTCATTTATAGTGAAGAAAAAATAAAGACTGGGCCTTCTCTATTTACAAAGAGTTTTTGGAAAATGAATATTTGAACACCATCAGACTCTGAGTGCCAACCTTGTTCAAAATGTTTCGAAGTGCCACCAAAATTAGGATAATTCCAAAGGACTGAATTAGTTAATAATCATAAAGTGGTTAGACCAACGCCTGGGGCAAAGTGATCACTCAGTAAGTGTTAGCTACTATTTCCATTGCCCTCTCAAGTAACTTTAAATTCCTCCAAGGGAGGATCAGCATCTCAGCTAATTGGGAGCATCTCTTTTCCAATTACAAAGACTCTCCATTTCATCCCTTAATAAACACATGAAATGTCTATACTTTATAGTTCTTAAAACAAATCACTTAGTTTACTAATTTGTTTCACTTTAAACCTTTAACTTTGCTCTTTTCAAATAATCTCCCCATCCTTCTTTTTATGCTTTTATTATCTGCTTCAGACATTAAATGTTTTTCTTAGTGATTGTTGCAGCTGTGGGAATTTACAGGCAAACTGCTTCAGCTTTTGTTGCTTTCTACATAGTCATAGTTTCCTCAGCTTGCTCCTGTACCATATATGTGCTGGCTCTATTTCTCTCCATTTTAGGGGGCTTTTGCCCCAGTCTTCTCTGAAGCTTAAGAAATCAGGACAGAAATTCTTATCTTTGCTTCTTTCATTTTTCTTTGCCCTTGTAAGACCTCATATTCATCATTTATGTTTAAAGCCAGGAGAAGGAGCTATCCAGGACAGGGCGTGCACACATGCACGTACGCAGGTGTCAGTCACGGCAGATTTCTCCCGACTGGACCTCAAAGACGCTCTTGACATCTCTACCGAGACTGTGTTTCAGACCAAGATAATTTTCTCTATCTTCCTGATTATAATTAAAGTGGGAGCAGTGGCTTGCCCCTGTTATCCCAGCTACTTGGGAGCTGAGGCAGGAGTTCAAGACGGCTTGAGGCCAGGAGTTCAAGACTAGCCTGGGCAATATAGCGAGACTCTGTCTCAAAAACAAAACAAAAACAAACAAACAAACAAAAATTTCTACATTGCCAGCATTTTTGTTACCTCTTGAATAAGCAGAATTCACAGGCATGATTTCCTTGCTTTATTTTCTTTTGCTTCTTTCTTTTCCAGGGACAGGGTCTCGTTTTGTTCCCCAAGCATGAGGGCAGTGGCATGATCATAGCTCACTGCAACCTCAAACTCCTGGGCTTAAGCAATCCTCCCGCCTCAGCCTTCCAAAGTGCTAGGATTACATGTGTGAGTCACCACGCCCAGCCTCCTTGCTTTATTTTCTATATACAGACTCATACCGTTTGTTTTTCAGTACTAGTATCTGTTGCAAAAATTTCTGGTGAGCTTTAATTACATAGGTTGGTATAAAAATCAACTATCTTTTGATATTTTATTTCATTATTTCACAAATATACTACAGGTATTTTGAAGAACAGAATGGGCTCAGGATTAACACAGAATCTAAGTAAGAAAATTCTCCTTAATTCATGGATATTTCATTTACTTGCCAGGAATGAAAATCACTATAAGATGTGTAGTCAACAAAGTCAAGTTTGGAATTCACATACTCTGCACACAATTTCTTACAAGAGCCAGATGTTCTTTACCTAAAGGAAGGTGGAATGTATTCTGGAGGCAGGACAGGTGGCAGTGGTTGGCCAGACATAGCTACATCAATTAGGTGCATAGCCAGGATAAATTCTTCTGCTGTGAGTTTTCCATCTTGATCAATGTCAGAAAGATTCCTATTCAACAAAAAGTTCACTGTAATCCAGTTTTATGAAAATGCATGCTTTTTACCACTCATGAGCGATTTAAAAATTCTGTTTTCTTATTCTGACCTTAGGCCAATTGAATCTCTCTGTGCTTCAGTGTGTAAAAACATTACCTATTTTGAACTTTTGCAAAGATAAAACTCCATGTAGTTGGGACGGTGTTCCGCATCCAACAAATGCTATGATTATAATGATACTCTTCTCAATCCTTGCAAGTATATTTAAAATATAACATATTCATATTCTAGGTATCTTTAAATGCTATGCCTTGGACCAGGGATTGACAAACTAAAAGTAAAGGGTCAGGCAGTAAGTATTTTATGGTTTGTCAGACATACAATCTCTCCAAAGAGGGTAAGTCATACATGAGAAACTTAAAATAAGCATTTTAATATAATCTGGTATCATGAGAAAAACCTAATAAACTGTCATTTGACGTTCAGAGGGTCCTAGGATACTGGTACATACCAGACTTAAAGAGGTCTGAGTATGTCAGAGATACAAGATGCTTATTAACTGGTCTATTCTAGCGCCAAAGTGGAAGGGAAGAGTAAAGGCATAAGGAACTGCACTAGACCTTGATCACTTATGAAACAACTACACCAATGTGCCCTGCAGGAAAATTATGAACTTGGCATGTGAGCAGTGTAGACCAGGTTTATTTTCCAGGCATAATCATTAACACATAATTAAAAGACACGGACTTTTTAAGAAACCATTTTGGTTAACATTTAAATGTAAGGAAATCTATAGGATCTAGGCAATGTTCATCAATAGCTATTCAAAAGCATCACAAAATAGAGAAATTACGTGTCTTCTGACGAAAGTACACAGTAACATCTCTGGCAAAACAAACAAACAAACAAAAAAAATCAAACTTGAATCTGATCGATGCTTTTTAGCCAGGAATGATTTTGTACCCTAAGGGACATTTGTCAGTGTCTGGAGATATTTTTGTCTCCTGACAACTGGGGGTGGGGTCATGGTACTAGCATCTAGTATCTAGTGAGTAGGGGCCAGAGATGCTACTAAACATCCTACACCGCACAGGACAGTCCCCCACAACAAAGATTTACTGGGCCCAAAATGCCAATAGTGCCAAGGTTGAGAAGCCTTGCTCTAGATCTAATTACCAGTATATAGGAAATATAGGAACAAATTAAACACCACCATAGGGAAGCAATCATCAAAAGTTAGGCCAATAAGAAACTATAGGACAAATGATCTGGTTTGTTTTTATGGATTTTTTTGGGGGTTGAGGGAAGAGAAGTAAGTGGAAAACAAGATAAAGGGGAATTTATAGATTAAAGGAGACTTAAAAGATGTATCAATAAAATATTACAATGTAGAGATTTACTTCAGTCCTGATTTGAACAAACTATAAAAAATTTTGAGGCAATCTAAGGAATTTGAACACTACTTGATTAATTTAATGATAAGGATGACTATTAAAACTTTTAGGTAGACTACTGGTATTATGGTTATGTTAAAAAATCCCTATCTCTTTTGAAGACACACACTAAAATATTTGCAGAAGAAATAATATAACAACTGAGATTTGGCTTAAAATAATTGGACAAAAGGAAGAGAGAACTAAGACTGGTCATTAGTTGAGAATTGTTAAGTTGTGTTATGAGTTCTTGAGAATTCATTGTATTAATCTCTCTGCTTTTGTATTTTTCAAAATCAATAGGGAAAAAAATAAGAGGCAATCACCACAATTCACTGAAAATTAAGCCTATTCTAAACATACCCCTATAAAAAATTAATCTAAAAACCCATGAGACCATACCAATCTAAGAAATAAAGTTTCCACTTTTTCCAAACCAAGTAACTTTTCATTCCTTACCATATTGAAGCCAGCTGAGCCTGTGGTAAACTTGATTGCATAAGAATAGTTCTCGCTTGGGGACCTAAACAGAAACCAGGGAAAAGATATATAGATGAGTCAGCACATACTCATTGTGCAGGAAGACCAGGGTTCTGCACACATGTACTATGCAACCTCATGCAATCACAGTGCTTTAAACAACATTTGCTATTACCCTAGGGGTTTTGTAGAAAGGAAATTAAGCTCCAATGAAAAAGGGAAGAAACACAAAGCATAGCACAGCATCTGACACATACTCAATAAATTTTTGTTAAAAGAGATGTTTAATAAAGAATGAGCATGTGAAGGAATAGACTTTCAAAATATAACCTGCCATTTTGTCTGGATTACCATCTCTATTTGTATTGGGCTTTATTTACAAAGCTGAAACTTATTCTGTCTAAATTTAATATCTTCTGCCACTGCCACACCTACTGCCTCCACCACGACCATCATCAGACAAATTCAAGGAAGATTCAGAGAATCTTAGAGGAGGAGGGGACCTCAAAGGGATCTCTTTTTCACTGTACAGATTTAAAAAAAAAAAAAAAAAGGGTTGATTACTCAAGGTTGCACAAATGGCTAATAAATATCACAGCTAGGATTAGAACATGTTCCCTATGTTAGCAAAAACAAACAAACAAACAAACAAAAAAACTTCAGTGAAAGACTTGATTTACACTTGTAACAATTCTCTCCACTCCAGAACTACATAAAAGATTGTTAATATTTTACCTACTCCAAATCAAAAGGGTTACAATAAATGTGAAGAACTAGCTCTGGACCTGGATATCAGGAGACTTAGATTCCAGTCCTGACTCCCTAATGCCATGTGACATTAACAAAACTACTTTAGCTCTGTAAAATGAAGTCTGGCCAGGCGTGGTGGCTCACACCTGTGATCCTAGCAATATGGGAGGTCAAGGCAGGAGGATCACTTGAGCCCAGGCGTTTGAGATCACAATGAGCTATGATGATGCCACTGCACTCTACCCCGGGCAATAGTGAGACTGTCTCAATCAATCAATCAATCAACCAAGTTCCTTCATCTGTGAAATGAGAAAAATAATCTAGAACAGAAACTGGCAAACTAACAGTCAACAAACCATATCTGGCCCACTGCCAGTTTTTGTAAATAAAGTTCTATTAAAATAGCCATGCCCATTCATTTAAGCATGATATATGGCTGCCTTCACCCTACAATGGCAAAGTTGAGTAGCCGCAACACAGAACATATGCCTTGCAAACCTAAAATATTTACTGTTTTGTTCTTTACAGAAAATGTTTGTTGAGCCCTGCATGGAAGATCGCAATGGTCTTTTGCAATTCTAATATTTGACTCTATAGGTCCTAAAGCAATGTTGTGAAAAATTAAAAATAGATCAGCAACAGCTAAAATAGCATGCCAGCATAACAGCACAGCATAAAATTGAGCTTTAAGTGCTCAGAATTCTCCTATGGAAACCTATGTATATAAAGGGATATTGGTTTTGGAGTACTGGCTTATAAGGAAATATTACGGGATAAACAGAAATCTCAAGTTCACAAACCCCACTATAGCCAACCATGTTTGGGTAGGGAAGTACAACTGGAAAGGAGATAAGTATATGGAATTAACGCTTTATTTCAGATAATGACTAAGACTTTAGCTTTTCTGATTAATAGATGAATAACCAAATAGCATACTCATTGTTTCAGAATGTAACAAGATAATAAAATACCTTTGTGAGAAGAGGAGCTAGCATTAACAGGATTACCAGAATTCTAGAGCTTCTTACATTACCTTAATTAAAGAATGGGCCCTATTTTATAAGGCTGCCTCTTTTAAGAGCATGCAACAGCATACATATCAAGTTGTGAAGGAAAATGGGGATGTCCACCTAATCAGATGTACCAGCTAAATCATCCCAGATAATGAATGGGCTAAATTGTGCCATTGCTGGGTTAGCTTCACTTCCTAAGGTGGACTAGCTCATACATATCACAAGATCAGAGGTTCTCACCTTCTTCTGCTGGGACCAATCAATGCTATTCTTATGCCCACAACACACACTTATAGATGTAACCAGATGTGATGGCATCCAAAAGAAGTATGTGAACATAAATCACAATGGTAATCAGGAATCCCTCTAAGTACCAAGAGTACATTAACAATGGGTGTGTGTTACAAGGCTGCATGCAGTTTATGTACAATTCTTGGACAGCCAATGATAATTCCACCTCACTCCAAAAACACAAGTGAATGCAAGTAATGATAACCAAGATTCTCTCCTAATTTATATTAGAACAAATTATCTATACTTTATACTCCTATACTTTAACTGGTATTCATGACAGTAGGATGTCACAACTCCAAGGTTGAAAACCATTGCACTAGATTAAGAAACTGTAGTTCTGTGCATGTTGTAAAAATGCTTTTTAGTTCCCTTAAAATAAGAACCCACAAAAAATAAAATCAAGAAGAAAAATAAGAGATTAAGAATATTAAATTATGTATTTCACTTGGGCTTCTTTATACTTGGACCTTTTCTCAACTTTCTTGATATTCCTCTTATCCATTCTGAGTTCACTGAATTATTTCTATAGTTGTGATCAAGACAACGACCTTTATATTTCATCCATCTCAACAAATCACCTCTGCTTCCATCAACAGTCTAGTTTAGCCTAAAAAACACTCTATATTTACTCCTAAGTACATAAAAGGAAAACAAATTACAGTTTTTTTATTTATTCCCACTGGCATGACTATAAAGGTCTGGTTCGAAAGTAAAACTCCCACCTTGAATTCTTGCTGGATCAAAGTAGTAATAAGCAATGCAGACAAATAATAGTGAAATCTGCTTTCTTTCCCATATATTTCAAATTTTACTTTCTGCCTCAGATATTTGAAAGTTCTAAAATGTTCAAGTGCCTGTGTCATTCATGATATTTGGGACGTAGATAATGCATTTCATTCATAAAACACACATCTGACCAAGAAAGAATTTCTCAATGTTGCATTTGAATACTATCTATCTATCTATCTATCTATTTATTTATTTATTTATTGGCAAGCACAAGGTGAAATTTATTGAGGGGGAACAAGATAGGATTATAGAGCAAGAGCAAGATATAGGTTTACAGAGCAAGATACATATGCCACAGATGACGACTGGACCCCTTGTCACAGCAAAAGAGTAAATATTATTTTAATTAACTCACAGCAAACACTGACAATGTTTTGCAGAAATATTTTCAGATTTGTTGGCAATGTAGTTCTGGGTTTGTATGGAGTACTGGTGTCAACCGTGTAAAGCAGTATTTCAAACTATACTATCAAATATTCCTTCAGTGCCTGCATAAGCCAGACTGGTTTTACATACTATGTATAAAAATGACAGCTAATACTTAGCAGGGAGTGAGTGTGACACACAGAGAATTTGTATATATTTACTATTCACCCCTTCAGATACAAATATATGCTTATTTGAGGTGACTGCTGAGATCCTTTGTGGAGATGGGGTTCAAGATTAGATCAGAACCCCTCAAAGTCTCATCCAACTCTAACATTTTTAAACACAAAAACATTTTTTTTTTGGAAGTAAAAATTGCAATCATAAGTAATAGCAGGAAAAAAACCAAGGTAGTAAGAATCAGAATTTAAAAGTGTTTTGTGTTATATATCATTGCTTTCCCACCCCAGGAAAACTAACCCTTTTTTCCCTTCCTTTCATATTTGTTAGACAGTAGTTACAGTTTTTCCTTTAGCATTTAATGTTCATATCAGAGGTCTCTATTTTCCTTTGTTAAAGCTATACTTTTCTTTATAACTTTCTAGTCAGTTTTAAGTGTTCAACCTTTCATGGAAAAGATTTCGAATAGTATCCTAAAATTCTTCTCTACCCTTCTGATACAGATAAAAGAGTCACTATTGGAAAAAAAAAATCCACTAAGATCATATAACTTAATGCTGGCCTTTTATAGACAAAGAAGTAAGATCCAAAGTGGTGAGCCCCAGCTAGTCAGTGAGTGAGCTATGTTCCAAACTCCCCAACTGATTACCTTTCAGTCTGCATACTGCCTCAAACTGCTGACCTGGTGAACAGGCAGCTTCAAGTTCATCTACAAAGCTGGGCTTCAGAACCTGAAGCTAGCTTTTATTTACAGAAGTGTTACTTTGCTAGTGCCTTGATTTGCATATCAGTGGCTTTCAGTGTACAGGAGGATACCCAGTCTACGTTCCATTTTACCAAGAAGCAACGGGGCAAAAGCATGAGGCATGGGAAAATAAAGTCACTATCAAAGGAGTTGCCAGTAGATGAGAACATAAGATAACAGAGACAATGAAAACACTACTTAAAAATAAGCAAACAGAGAAAGATGTTTGGAAAATATCTTTGACACATTATCTAAAAACAATTTGCATTTAGAACAAAGATCGTATTTCTCTAAATTAATTTTTATTTGTAAATACCTGTCAAGTGTCCACTCATAGTTTTGTCATGACTATTGAATAACTGCCTGTATTTCAGTCTTGATGACTGAGGAACAGCCCATTCTGCCACCGGAGGGGCACTGTGAGGGACAAAAAGGAGAGAAAGAGTATTATCCATAAGGAATAGCCTACTGAAGTTCTTTAAAATCAATAAACTAAGCACTTCTCTAGATAACAATATATAACTTTAACATTTTACTCATTTTCTAATCTCTATTTCTGAATTTCCTGACATGAATATTTCCCATTTTTAAGGTTATAAATACTTCTCTCAAAATAGATAATAAGCTCATTATTTTTCCAGAATCAAGGGTAAACACAACAAACCAAGTGGCTGTTTCAAATTAGTACATACAATTTAATAATTTAAAGGTTCTATAAAAGTATGAAATGAAAGCAAAATTTTAATCATACATTGAACCTCTTAATCATCATTTTATGTGTTATCTATGCACTTATTATTAATATATACAGTTCATCAAGCATAGGAAACAGCTCCCAAACACTTGAAAAGTACCTATATGAATTCACCTTTTTCAACTTTTATGAATTTCTTAATAAAAAACACTTACCATGATCTATTCTGCTGTGTGTACTTCTGTGACAACTCTCTCATTGTAAACTAGTATTTTGCTGATTCCAACTCCTGCCTAGTCATTAAGAAGCTATCTTGCTCCTGCATGCCAGGAATGCTGGGTGTTACACACAGAAGTTGTCCCAGATTACACTTATCAACTCATAGTTTTCTGCCAAATTTCTGAGAATTTAAATAGACTGAACACTCATTAATATGTTACCCAAAAGTTAGATTGGGTAGACTGCATTGCAAAAACTGGCTACAAATTTAAATTATTGAAAAGCTGATTACTAACATGAAAAACCCAGTTGTTATAACAGCATTAATGTTTGCTAATACTGATTGTTTATTTATTCTAATGTCACAAATCAATTTTAAGGCAGATTTCAAAATCCCTTCTGCAAAGTCAGAGTAAACTCAAAACTTCAGCATGGTGTAGGAGAAAGGAAAAAAAAAGGAACTTAGCGTGGGATGATATAAGTTTAAATCTCAGCTCTACCATGTACTAAGCTGTAAACTATGGGTGAGGAATATAACTTCTCTGGGTTTGCTTCCTCATTCATAATCTTGAGATAATTATCTACTGCATAGGTGGTTGTGGGGTTGAATGGGATTAATGAGATGCCTGTCAAAGTAGATACTCAATAAATGTTTGAGCCTCTTAAGAGTAAAACCTTGACTGAGCGCAGTGGCTCATGCCTGTAATCCTAACACTTTGTGAGGCCAAGGTGGGAGGTTTGCTTGAGGCCAGGAGTTCGAGACCAGCCTGAGCAAGAGTGAAACCCTGTCTCTACTAAAAAGAGAAAAAGTTAGCCAGGCGTGGTGATGCACACCTGTAGTCCCAGCTACTCAGGAGGCTAAGGCAGGAGAACCGCTTGAGCCCAGGAGTTTGAGGTTGCAGTGAGCTATGATGACACCACTAGCCCAGGTGACAGAGCGAGACCCTGTCTCCAAAAAAAAAAAAAAAAAAAAAAGAGTATGACCTTAATTAAATGGAACACAAATACCTGTATACCATAATTAAATAAAGTTTTTTAGAGAAAACAAAATCGGGAAGAACTCAGTTCAACTCTTAGCTCTGTCACTTATGAGATATGTTCTCTTGGGCAAGTTACATAATGTGTCTGAGCTTGTCCCTGATCTATAACAGAGAAAACACAGTCATTTTATAGGGAAGAATGAGTTATGTGCATAAAGCTTTTGGCACTGTGCTTTTCAGGTTACTGATTTTCTTTAAATCATTTTTAAAATGGTAATGAATGCATTACTGAATTACATTCAACATGCTCTTCTCTTTAAAGTGGGAAAATGACTTGATTCACTGTGATATTATATATTGGTTTCACCCATGATTCCTGGTTCATGTAATAACTCCCACAGCCCTGTTACAGTAAACAGAATCCCTCTCTCTGACCTTCTCCTACCCTCCTTTCACCTGTCCAAGGCAGGACTCTAATCTGATTGTGGGTCCTAAGACCCTCATTCCAGACAGGGTCCTGCCCTATACCCTGGAGGAAGGAACGCTACACAGACAGGCCAGGAAGAATCTGAACAGACAGGCCTTGCTGGGTTTCCCCACTTAGTCTATTAGTATGAGATCATACCCTTTTTATCCAATCATATTTCTACATGGTTGTCAATCATGCCTATGTAATGAAGCCTCCATAAAAACCCAAAAGGACAGGGTTTGGAGAGCTTCTGGATAGCTGAACACATGGAAGTTCCTGGAGGGTGGCACATACAGAGAAGGCATAGAAGTTCCATGCCTCTTCCCCCATAGCTCACCCTATATCCTTTGTAATATCCTTTAAAATAAACTGGTAAATGTAAGTAAGTGTTTCCCTGAGGTCTGTGAGCTGCTCCAGCAAATTAATGGAACCCAAACAGGAGTTCATGGGAACCCCAACTTGAAGTCGGTCAATCAGAAGTTCCAGAGGCCTGGACTTGTTACTGGCATCTGGGTGGGGAGGGGAAGTTTTGGGAACTGAGCCCTTACCCTGTGGGATCTGATGCTATCTCCAGGTAGTTAGTGTTGGAATTGAATTAGAGGACACCCAGCTGGTGTCCACTGCTTGGTGTGTGGGGAAAAGTCCCCACATTTGTCATAGAAATCTTCTGTGTTGATGATTGTTGTGGTGGGAGAACAGAGAGGAAAACATGATTTGCATGTTCTTCCTAAACATTCACTTAAAGATTTCTAACCAGGATTGACACAAGAAAAAATGGAATCACCTTCATTTACATCCCCCTTCATTCCAAAAGTTTTGAGATACTTTACAAAGAGGCTTAATTACTTATCTTAGTGTAGTAAAATGCAAGGGCAATATTAGGGGAAAAAGAAAATAAGAATATGAAACCAAGTTGGCCAAAATAAAAGCAATAAGGTCACATGAGCTTTCCCCAAATTGAGCCACATATTTATGTGAACTGTCCACTAATCTGAATAATTCATTTTATAAAATGGTCTTTAATAGGATTTTACTGATAATCCAGACTCCATGAGATTATCTGAGATAGAATTAAAAATTAGACCAATTGTGGCTCCAATCTTCATACAAAAAATTTTATACATAAACTTTTAAATGATTAACACAAAATAGTTCATGTGCTTTTCTTCCCCCTCCCCAGAATTCTATCTTACTATTTTAAATGTTTTACTACTCCCGATCTGTTATCTTCTTAGGAAATGTCATATCCTTGATTTCTGTCATCTCTGCAACAAATTCGTGACAAAACCTAGTGATATTATCCAAAATTAAGAAAATTATCATTAGCACTCTACAAAAGTTTACAAAAAAGAAGATAACAAAGAATACAGATAACTCTTATTCAAACTTATAAATTAATCAGATAATGGTTTTAACCACACTTCCCATTTAAAAACAAACAAACTTACCTGGCCACATCAAATGATTGTGCCTTCTGTAATTTAGTGTTTAATTGTGACCCAGGACCAGATCTACTAAAGGAAGAACTCTTTGGCAATGTGGCTGCTGTAAAAATAAATAAATGTTGAATAATTTTAATTCTACAAAGATAAACTTATTTACAAAAATTAGAATGCATAGTCATTAAATCTGAAGGAGAAATAATTCCTCTTTTCTTACCAGCATGGACTTAAAAAGAGCTATTCCCTCCTTACTTTCTGTCCTCCTGCCAAAAACGTTTCTACATTTACTTGTTCTACTGAAAAATCACCTAAGTAGTAATGCTGATATCTATAAAATTTTACTCTTCATTAAACATTTAGTATCACATTGTAGGACCTGTTTCAATAAAGAGGACAGCTAAAATATATAAAATAGCATTTTCTTAACTGCACTGAAGGAACTGAAGTATCAGTTCCAGATGTAAGTGAGAGCCAAAAAGTCGCAGTCTTGGCCAGATAACATGTGACACTAGGGAGGGTCAGCTTTTGTGTCTGATTCTCATTCAAGCTGATTAAGTGTGTGTCAGAAAAAAACACTCCTAGCCTCAGCCACATTCCCTCACCCTTGCCTGCTGTCTTGCAACATTTGTGATTTGCCACAAAAGAAAACAAAACTCAGAGTGTATGGATTCACTGACACTTCTGGAAAATCAACTGCACACACTTTCTCAGCTGCCATCACATCTGCAGTTGTAGTCTACACGTGACACAGAAAAGATGGACTACATGTGACAAGAAAATCTGAAAAAAGGAGGTACATTTAGACTCTCTGGCTGTAACTTAGAGACATATCCTGACATATACAACAAATTCAGGGGGCTACGGACACAGAAACGTTTCAAATATAACGCTAAAATCTATGCAGCCATCACCGTTGAATTTACTCAGATATATCCAAAGTACTTTTTAAAAAAGTATTTTCCATATTGACATGAGTTCATTAACATTTGTTAGACTAAGCCTACCTACATCTATAGTTTATGCTTTCTATTAACTAAAGGAAAAAAGACTTTGAATAAAGTCTCAAAATGAAATTAATTAAACCATGGAACAGTTAAATCCTTCAATTAAGCAAGTATGTAATACCATAAAATAGTATAAAATGTTCTTTTTTCCTCCTCCTGCCCCACACATAATTCTATTCCCAGAGGATTGGCTTGCTTATTAGCAATTCACAGCACCTAAAGTAGTAACTGATACATGAAAAGAGAAAACGTTCAAATACTGTTCAATTTCAATTGCTCATATCAGCCCTTAAAAGGAAATTACACTCTTGGCTTTCACTGTTGAGTTCACCTTTGTCCACAGTGGTACCTATACATCTACAATTCCATTCCCTTGCCCTCTTTCTACCTTAGTATATCCCATTTAATATATTGGGTAAAATGAGAAATTGAGTAAAAAAGAAAAAAAAGATATTTTCTTCTGGAATAAAATATCATTTAAATATAATCAGAAAGTGAAGACAAAAGATTTAACAATAATGAACAGCAAAATACAAGTTGTAAAAATTCAGTATATGGTTTCAGCAAGTCACATACCAGGATGAGCAAATGCAGGCAGAGGTTGCATAACAGGGGGAGCCCCGTTAGCCAGGGGAGGCACTGCTGCTGTAGGAACAGAAGATACTAGGGGTGGAGACATTCCAACAACTGGAATGGATCCCATTGGCACTGGAGCAACAGCTGTAAGCGGTGGCATGCTGGCGATACCTCCTATACCTATGAAGAAAAAAATCCCAAGAAAAGGCACTTCGATCACATTTCTACATTTAATGATAATTAACCCAGTACTACTTGAAGAAGAAAATCACTTTCTAGATGTAATATATATTCCCATTTAAAATATGGTTCAGAGAGCTGGGTTGGTGAACACATACATGAAAGTGTTGGGGGAGTCCTGCCTGAAGAGGCCATGGAAGCTCTTTACCCTCCCCCATACCTTGGACTGTGCCTCTCTTCCATTTGGCTATAATTGAGTTGTATCCTTTATAATAAACCATTAAACACTAAATAAATAAATAAATAAAATATGGTTTCAGATTAATCATTTTGAGGAGTATCAAAAATTATGTCAAGGATCATCACACCAAAGGACTTAAGACCCCGCTTGAAGAGGAACCAAACAGATGAGGATCAATGAGAATAAATGTAGTGGACTTAAAGGCATCTAATATAATTAAATCCATTAATTCAAAATGATATTTAAAAACAAGTAAAATCCTAACTAGTCACCATGGGAGGATGCTAGGTAATCAATTTATTATTTTTTAAACCAGTAAATGAAGTGTGGGAGAAAAATCAAACATTCAATCTGCCTTTCCTATATCTATTGTACCTGAGTGTAACCTGTTATCTGATGGGGGGGAAGCACCTCTTAAAAAAAGTATTCTAACCAATAAGTGAAGGAAAAATGATAGAACAAAAAGAAACGGTTCCTTTCTTTTTTATTTCTTTGTCTCAATTTTTAAAGCTTCTTTTGTGTTAAATAAATATATTTTAGTGTTTAAATTTCTCTGTTGATTTTTTTTATTATTGTTTAAAAGCAATTTTCTAAGTAGTTGTTCTAGGGATTAAAATCTCCACATTGATAATGAATTCATCATAACCTACTTCTAATACTGGCAGAATATCGAAACTTCACACAAATATAGTTCAATCCCCTTTCTCCTCCTCTGTGCTATTTTTGTCACACACATTATATCTACATATGCTATAGGTCCAGAAATACAAGGTTAGAGTTATTACGTTATATAACCTTATATCTTTTACAGTTGAGAGAAAAGGAGAAAAAACAGATTTATAGGGTCTTTTAAATTAACCTACATATTTATCATTTTTGTTGCTCTTCCTTTCTTTTGATATATTCAAGTTACCATCACAGATCATTTCCTTTCAGCCTGAAAGGCTTGCTTTAATAGTTCTTTTAAGGCAGGTCTACTAGCAATGAATTCTCTCAGTCTTTGTTTATTTCAAAATGTCATTATTTCACCTTTATTTTTAAAAGACAGTTTTGCTGCATATAAAATTCTTGGTTGGCTTTTTTTTCCTTGATGAATTGTTCTTCCCTTGCTGCTTTCAAGATTTTACCTTTGTGTTGGGCTTTCACAGTTTAATTCTGATGTGTCTAGGTATGGATCTCTTCATATTTCCCTACTCAAAGTTTGCTGAGCTTTTGAATGTGTAGAATAATGCTTTTCACTGAATTTGGGAAGTGTTTGGCTTTTATTTCTTCAAATATTTTTTCTGTGCCTTTCTCTCCTTATCTTCCTTCTAGGACCCCCATGACACGTATTAATATATTGGTATATTTGATCTTGTTTCACAATTCTCTGAAGCTTAATTTTTTTCAATCTTTTTGTTCTATATTCTTCAAATTGAATAATTTTTATTGATTCAGCTTCAAATTCACTGATTCCGCTTTCTGCTATCTTGAATGTGCTGTTGAGACCCTCTAGTAAATTCTTCATTTTGGTTATTGTACTTTTCAGTTCTAGAATTTCCACTTTGTTCTTTTTTGTAATTTCTTTTTTTGAGAATCTCTATTTGTTGATTCATTGTCATAGTTTCCCTTAATTCTTTAGTTTCTTTAGTTCTTTGAACATAATTGCTGCTTTGAAGCCTTCGTCTACTAAATAAATTCAACAGCTGGATCAGAGATAGTTTCTACTGATTGCTTCTTTTCTTGTGAGCCATACTGTCCTGTTTTTAAAAAATGTCTCATAATTTATAGCTGAAAATGGACATTCTAGATAATGTATTCTGGCTACTCTGTCTCTGATTTTTCCCCTGAAGGTGGTTGTTTCTATCTTTATTTAGTAACTTGCATGGACTAAATCTGAAAAATCTATCTTCCCCATGTTGTGTGGCCCCTGATGGCTCTGCTCAGTTGGGATTTTACAAATTCTTCTTTTTATTTTTAAGGCTGGCTTGCTTGGGTTTGCCCCTGTATCTGCATAGCACAGTAGTTAGCCAATGATTGGATGGAAGCTGTACTTGAACACCTCAAGTCAGTAAGGCTTCCTATCTCTGCCAATCAATCTATAAGTCAGCACAAAAATGTACTCAAAGTTCAGACCATTTTAATGTCTGCCCCAGCTTTTTTAATTTTCAGGGCCGCTTCACATATCCTCTGTACATGCGTGTAGCTTGAGGGTTGGTCAGGAGTTTTTGCTGGCTTGGGCCCACCCTGGTGTTAGCCTCACACGGGCACTGCCTCAACTAAGAATATACTTGCCCTAGCCATGACCACAACTTCAGGCTAACAGAGCTATTGGCCCTACATGCTCATCTGCTGCCAAGATCATCACTTCCACTGCCAAAGCTACTGAGCACAGGTATTATTACCACCTCCAAAGCAAGTAAGTCCCTTTTAATAACAGTAGCAAGGCTGCTAGTATTTACAACCTGCCCCTCCATATTAACCAAGTTGAAGGGTTAGGATAGGAACATGGCCAGGAAAGAATGCCACAGACTTCTGCTTTTCCCACTCTTCGTTCCTGAAGCTCAGCAGCTTTTCAAGCATAAATGATTCTCAGATAGTTATATACCTTTGTTTGACTTCCAGAGCACTGAAATGGTTATTTTTTCAATTTTGTTCAGTCTTATAAGCTGCCCTTGGGGGAAGATTTTGCAGATCTCAATCAGGCATGGTCAGAAATCCCATCACTGAAATGTCTTTTAGGTTTCTTTTAATCTATAGGCCCCTCTCCATCCTTTTCTCTTCCTTACAATTTATCTGTTGAAAGACCTGGATCACATGACATGTAGAGTCTCCCAGTCTGGATTTGCTGATTGCATCCTCAAGGTACATTTCAACATTTTCCTCTACCTGTATTTCCTGCAAACAGGCAGATAGATCTAAAGACTGGATCAGACTCAGGTTGGATCTCTTCGGCAAGACTACAGGAAGCAGATAAAATGCACTTGTCTTTTTGTGATCTTGGCAGTCACTGATGCTTAAGGCCTATATTTATTCATTTATGGAGAGTTGCAAAATAGTGATGTTCTAATATTACCATCTCTTTGTCATTTATTAGCTGGAATACTTTTATAAAGAGGCGCTTCTAATGAGGATATATTAGTTGGCTATTCAGTTGTATAGCTCATCCAGGAAAAGTGTGATAAATGCTTGGTTCTTTCCCTTTACCTATTTTCAAGATAATGAATTGGTTCTCTATGATCTTCCTAAGGTGAATTTTTAAATAAATATCATTATTGAGTCATACATTTAAAAATATTTGAGTTTTAATCCATGGCACTTATTAGCCTTCTTGGGGGCTCAAATTGCCCTGTGTTTGGCCAATGTGAGCCTCTTCAGGTTGGCTTCTGAGAACTTCTGATATCACCCTACTATTCTTTGATAGCTTCCTTGCTGACCAGTATTACAAGATGAGTCCTTCCAAACTTATTATGTACATTTCATACTCTAGACCCAGATTCAGCCATTTCTAAAAAAAACCTCTGGTTTCTTTTAGTGAGAAATGGAATTTCAAGCTCATAATCTGGGCACTAGGAATGCTCACTGCTGCTGTGGTAGATCATTGTTTCTAGGCTTTTCAGTCGACAGAGCTAGGAGAGGAATAGATGGATAAATGAATAGGCAGATGCGGGGAGGAGAGAAACCTTATGAGTTCATACTGATACTTGTAATTTGAAAATTCAAATCCAAGACTATAGAGCTTTTGTTTAACATTTGACACTCTCTACTACATCCATAACTCCTTCTTCCACGCTTTTTTTTTTTCCTTTTTGTAGCTGCCAGAAATACTGTGTTTAGAACTTCCACACTTGGAACACAGATTTTCAAAGTATATGATACAAGGGAATGATAGAATTAGACTATACCATAATTACTCATTTGTGTTTTTTTAAATCACATATCACAGATACAACAGTTTCAGAATAGCAATACTAATACTACCACTAATACAATTTCTGAAAGCATTAAATCATTTTGTTTTTCAAACATTCCTGCCCCCCTTATATTACATAGTTTTATTGTATCTACATAGTCAGAGCACATAGGAATTACATCTTATACTCTCTCCTTCTTGCCTTCATTTAGTGTTAGTTCTAAGGTAACTATATATTTAACACTCACCACCAGTCCTAATACTGATGTATCTCTAGCTATTTTTGGTTGTCTGAAACTCATCCTCTAACAGATTGCTCAAGAAGGTTCATGCTAATATTCCCTGAGTCCTTCTAAATTGATAACAGTTCGTCTATGTTCTTTCTACTCGAAAGTCAGTTTTTCTGGACACAAAATTCTTGGCTCATTCTTTCCCTGAGAATTCTAAATATGTTACTCCATTTTCTTCTGGCATAAAGCACTGCTGTTGAAAAGTCTGAAGATAATCTAATTTTCCCCTTATAAGCCATGTGCTTTCTTTTTCTACATGCCCAAATAATTTTTTTAAAGTAGAATATATCTTAGTGTTGGTCTTTCTAGATCTATATTCTCAGCCATATGATACTCTCCTTTAAATATAGTTTCAAATCTTTTATTTCAAGAAAATTATCTTGAATTCATATTTAGCACCTGTTCTATCCTCTTGCTTTGGTTTTCTTCTTCAGGGACTCCTACTGACCACATAGCCAATATTCTTTGCCTTAAAAATTTGTTACTGTTTGGCCGGGCACGGTGGCTCACGCCTGTAATCCTAGCACTCTGGGAGGCCGAGGAAGGAGGATTGTTTGAGCTCAGGAGTTTGAGACCAGCCTGAGCAAGAGCGAGACCCCCACCTGTAAAAAAAATTATTTAAAAAAAATAAAAAAATAAAAAATAAAAAATAATTTGTTACTGTTTCTCAAAGCCTTTTTTATCTCTCCTTTTTCATTTCCTTTTAATTTTAAACATTTTCTTCTTTTTAACTTCTATTTCTCTTCAGATAGTATCTCTTGTGGTGCTTCCAGTTTAGTCTTCATTTCTGAAATGAATTTTTCTTTTATTTCTCATTTTTTTCCTGAGTTCTTCACTTTATTTCTGAGACTTTAAAAATTCTGATTTGTATTGGTCTTTCAAGTCTTCTATCATTTTCATAGTAGCTTTTAGCTTGTTTTGAAGTAGTGGGTTGCTGGTGTACTTTCATTGTCTATAAGTGTTATTTGGCTCTTTATTCTCTTTTTTCTAATAATAACATTGTGTTATTTGACCTTGTTTGATACCTTCTGCTGTAGATCTGCCCTTGCTTGAAACTTTCTGTTGCCTATTTTTAGGTTAGCCCTGCTTCCTGGGATTTCTGGTCTCTGTCCTCTTCCACCACTGTTGTCTGGACCTCCTCTTTCCTTTGTCTCCATGTTCCTGTTCTGCTCAATTTTGATTCTACTCCCAGTCACTTCTCCTCAGTCTGGGGCCCTGTCTTGAGAGTTCATAGGAGGTAGACTGCTCCAGATCTTTCAGGTCTTCTTATCCTAGGCCCTTTGTCCTCAATCAGTACTGCAGAGAGCATAACCCCTCCCAGTTTCAGTTGCTGCTTTCAGCCTGATTGGTTGAACTTTCTTGTGAATACCTCCTAGCTATTTGGGGATTCTCCTGTTCTCAAGTGCACTGGATACCCTATTTCTTCCCTCTTCCTCCTACACTGTTACAGATTTACACAATTCTGTTCTATTTGTATTTCTTTTTACTAAGAGCATGGATCACTTTAATAAAATTTTAAAAAGAATGTTGTTGAGCACAATGGTTGTCCCTGGGTAATATAATTAAAAGTAATTTCACTTTTTTCCCAAGTCTTTTTGCATTGTTGATTTACAATTGGCATCTGTTGCTTATACAATGATAAAAACAGATTATTTATTTTGAAGAATAACAACATTTATACATACTGCAAATCCAACAAGGAGAAGAAGAAAAATTCTAACCTGGGTTTTACTAGGTAAAAGTTTATTAATTACATACAGTCATCCAGATGACTAGTTTATATAAATAGTTCATGTATATCCTATCAAGCACTTGACCACACATCTCATTTGGATCAGATTAACTTTATATTTCAACATACATCAATAGGTATCAGGTCGAACTTGTCTGTTTTAGAATCCCCAAATTTTATAAGTAAAGATGATTTGATGACTATATTAAATTATACTCCTAATCATCGTTTTGGCTTAAGTAAGAATGGCAATCTACTCCAACAACAACTAAAAACAAACAAAAACAAACTAAAAACTTTTCATGAGCTATCATTCACACTTTCAAAAGGCTTGACAACAGGATATTGTGTAAGCCAGTCAACCTTCAAGATACCCCAATTGTACTACAGACCCCTAAATCTTAAAAGGAGCTTACCTCAAAAAGACACTGAGAAAGAAAACTTTAAAATACCTCGAATTAATTGGCACCAAAAAGACTAGCAAAACCAACCAACAATTTAAAAAGCATTGTTTAATCAACAGACTGGTAAAAAGGATCTTTTAATCTCCCAAATTTGTTAAAATCTTCTCTTACATCATAATTTTTCCTTTTTAAGTGACCCACTCAGCTTTTAAATAGCCACTGCAAAGACTATCATCCTTTTACCAACTGACTACCTTTTCTGAACAAATGATTTTCCAAATAAATACATCTACTGGAAACTGTATTCTGAATGCCATCACCTCTTACTGTGCTAAGTCTTAATTCTTGAAATTCTCCCATCTTTTCTGAATCACTGAGTTTTCCCTCTCAATTCTGTAAGAATGTGGGAGCACTTCAGCTACTATGTTCCACCAGCTGTTTCTCTTTACAGTTAAACTCTCTCTCCTCTTCCAAGCCTCTATTCTGGTTTTTGTCCCTACTGCTCCAAGAAACTGCTTATCAAGGTCACTCACAAGCTCATCATATCAAATCCCATCACCACTTTTCTGTCCTATTCTAACCCAATCTCTCAGAAACAACTCAAATAATGGAGCAATCCCTCCTTCTTCAAACACTTTTTCTTGGCTACTAGGACACAAACCTCCTCCCATTTCCCTCTTGTCAGTCTCAGTTTCTAGCTTCTTCCTTTTTACCAGACCTTTAAATGTCACATCACACCAAGGTTTAGTTCTACATCACCTGCTCTTTCCTAGCTAAACTTTCTCCCTAAGATATCTTATCCACTCTTGGGGCTTTCATGCTTCCCATATTCAAACTCTCCCAGAGCTGACTAATCCCTCCTCTGAGCTCCAGATCTGTGTAGTCATCCCAGTCCCCTTAACAACCTCAACTTAGGTATCTGCTAGGCTCCTTAAACATGGCCAAAACTTTTGATCTCCCCTCCAAAACCATTGCTCTTCCTGTTATCCCCATCTCAGTATATGGTTGCACCATACATCCAGTTAGTCATGCTAAAACCTTAATTCTCTTTCTTCACTTTTTATTTCCAATCTATTTGCAAGTCCTTTTTATTTTTCTTCCAAAATATAGGCTACAATGAATCTAATCTGTCCTCCACAATGATTATCACCACCCAGATCTAAATCACTATTACCTCTTGCCCATGGCAAAAGCTTCCTAACTGGTCTCCAGAATTCCATTCTTGTTCCCCTACAATCTAGTCTTCAGATAACCCAGATTTTTTTCCCTAAGGGTCTATCAACCAGGTCACTCTTCCACTTAAAAGCTCTCAGTAGCTTTCAAGTGCGCTTAGATAGAAAAAAACCAAAACCCTAATATGGTTTAAATAGGCCCTAAACCCTCTGACTCCTGCCTTACCTCCCTGCGCTCATGGCCTACTCATACTCCAGCTACAACATTCCTCACACACCCGGCAAATGCCAAACTCATTTTAGCTTTAGGATCTTTGCAATTGTAGTTCCTTTTGCCTGGAAAGCTTCTCCCCTAGGACTTCACATGGCTCTCTCATCATCTAAATCAGCCCAAAAGTCATCCCCTCAGAGAATTCTTCCCTGGCCACCCTGTCCAATCTGTCTCTCTCTATCCTACTACCCTGTTTTAATGAACTGATTGAACTTATTCCTACCTGGAACTATTTATTTATTTACTTGCCTCCCCTACCTTGAAAATAAGCTCCATAGCTGCAAGAGCCATGATGTCCTGCTCACGACCATGCTCCCAGAAACTAGGACACACAGGCAGGGCTTTAAAAATACTGGTTTAATCCAATAAAACCATGTACTCTGGCAAAACAAAAATCAAACAAGAGAAAAGTAAACTCCTCCTGAATAAGGTGGGTGCAGAGTAAAAGAAGACTCATGTTGTGTGCAAACTCACTGAAAGAGTAGAATTTCCTAGAATTCAGCGGGGTGCCCTTAGGCAAGTTACAATACCACTACACCCCATTTCCCTCTTCTATAACATAGGGGAGTTAAACAAAAGGATTGCTCAGACCCCCACCTGAGCCTTAATTCTACAGTGTGTTAATATCTGCATTAAAAATACATGCAGATGAGGAATCCTTGAAGAGTGACACTACATGTCACCCAGCTAGTTTGGTGTTAACGAAGGTGGGGAGGGAGAAGGTAATAAGGAAACCTAGAGCCTTTACAAAAACTGTGGGTTTGGAAGGCTCTACTTCCTTTGTTAAATTGGCCTTAAGCAAATTGCTCAACTTCTTAGAATCTCAATTCCTTGATTTATATAACAGGGCTAATAATTTCTGCATAATAATTTCATCTGGAAGAACTATTTAAAATAAAATTACCCTAGGTTGAGCTGAGAGGTGGGTCAAGCAATATTATTAAAGACCAGATCTTTGCAAAAACTTGGGCAAACTTGATTAGGACCACGTACTTATAACCTTTCCTATGCCCTCATATTCCCTCATGGCTTATCCTCTTGAAAGTCATTTACTGATAATGTCGATGTGATGAGAACAAGGTGAGGAAAGGCAGGGAGAAGCCTGCGGGAAGAGCCACGGGCTGGCTGGCAGGGTATCTGGTCAGAAATCCTGGTGAGTTCCCTTCCTAACTTGTGGCAAGTTACTTAAGTGACTGTAAAACCTCCTCAGCAGTGAGGCCACAACCTCCTGAAACTAAATCAGCAATATCGCCGCAGTTGAAATTCCTACAGAAGAATGGAGTAAGAGAAAACAAATTAAATGTTACAGGAAAAATTACTGAGCCCCGGGTTTGAGGGAAGAAGAAGAAACGGGCTGCCCCTGTCATCTGACCCTTTCTCCACTCTGAAGTTACTTCTTGCAGCACTGGCAGGAGGCCAAAGGAAAACCAAATACCCTTTAACTATTTTAACACATGAGTCCTGAACAAAAACTGGCCACAGGGACCATCAGGGATTCAGAGCAAGTTCCACTTAAATAAGCTAGTTAACTAAAGGTTAACTACTGTGAACACACAATGAACAAGACAAACAAGGGCCCTGGTTACACAGAGCTACTGTACTCTCCACTTCTGCTCTTCTAGCCCTTGCTGATAGATGAGTTTTTCCTCATTTTCTTGGACCACTGTCCTCTTTGTCTAAAGTTCTTCCCAAAACTTGTATCTTTCCCCTTATAAAAACTAGCCTTGCAGCCAAACCTCACCAAAAGAAAGGCAATACATTGTTTGTTTTTAATACGAAATCTAATAAGTAAAACCAGAGTATTTATTTACCTTAGCTTATCATTAACTGTATCAGAGACAACCAGAATTACTGCTGACTGCCCCTCTCAAATCTAATTCACTTTATCCACTATCATCAGATATATCAGCATGAAGAGAGGGAAAGAAACTCCAGTCACAGTTTTTGTGTTTTGTTTTAAACTGTTAAAGAAGCTCCCCATGAATCAGCTGTTAGATCTGATTACTGTAATCTTCAAATCAACCTAAATAATTAAGTCTAGGGTGAGAACAGAGAAGAAATCAGAACTGCTGATGATCTCAGTCAACTAATTACCAATTAATTTATGAGAAAAATACCTGGCTGAAAGATAACT
Organism: Daubentonia madagascariensis; assembly: GCA_023783475.1. NCBI lineage: Eukaryota > Metazoa > Chordata > Mammalia > Primates > Daubentoniidae > Daubentonia > Daubentonia madagascariensis. Next base: position 2,198,675 of record JAKFHU010001482.1, on the reverse strand, counting down.
TTTTAATGGAATTATGTTTTTAATCAGGATACCAATGTTTTTATTTTCCATTCCATTCTTTTACAAGAAAAAATTTAATGTGGCTAATTGGCCCAATACCGTAATTCAAAAAATATATTTCTAGATACCATAATCCAAAGGAATTGTTTATGTACAAGGAGAAATAAAGACATTATGGAAATAGAAAGCCAAAAGGAAGTATGTGACAACATGAAGGGTCAATGTGAACGGCAAAAAAAGGCAGAAGATGCAGCAGATCACAGAGGTGTTCCCAACTGACAACCAGCACCTTTGCATTCACTGATTACTCTCACATCCAAGGGAACATGCTCCTTCTCCTTAGCACCATCTGCCTGAGTAGGGCCATCATCTTTGAGACAGAATTACATCCTAGAATTTCATAATGCTATAAACTAAGAGGGGAAAAAAAGGGAAACATTTATTTTTAAAATATACAATGAAACTTAGGAACCTTTTTCAGACTTACCAAATGCTGGTGCACTAGAAATAGCAACTGGTTGCTGTTTCATGACAGGGGGAAGGGCAGAGGGGAGCTGATATCCTTGCAGCTTCAGTTTGATAAGTTTCATAGCTATGGAAAACTCCACTTGATCCATTCTTCCATCATTATTCATGTCAGCTAGTGCCCTGCAAACCAACAGCATGAACTCAGAACAACTGTGACCATAAAAAAACCTTTCCAAAACCACCACTCCCACTGACACAAAAACAAAATAATTAGCGATCTTAACCCTAGGGAGAACAACGGAAAACAAAACTTGTTTTCCAAGCTATGGGGACTAGCCTGTAAATACTGGCAAGGTCTTATAAACATAAAATATCTTTTACTCTGCTATTTTTTACTTATATGCTACATCAGGTAATTTTCAGCCCCAGTGTGAGGATTTGTACGTTAGACATCAAAAGGAGTTTCTTTTTGGATTTATGAAAATGTTCTAAAATTAGATAGTGGTGATGGCTGCACAACTCTGTCAATAAACTACAAACCAATGAATTAGACACTTCAAACTGAATGAATTTTATTACGTGATTTATGTCATAATAAAGCTGTTGGGGAAAAACAAGGATTTAGAATGTCCTGGCTAGAGATAGTTAGATTGCATTAACTCCTCTGTGCAGTTCTACAAACCCCAACAGGGAAATACGACTTGGTATGGTATGCTATCCTATGCTATGCTATGGCACACTATGGGATAAAGCTACTATACTTCTAAAGCTCTTAAAACTTAACTTTTCTTTAGAATCCTGCCCTGTATCACTCAACAACTCTGTAATGAGCTTACAAACATGCTTGTAGTTTGAAAACTGTACTCAATCATACATGGTCCAAGCACAACCTGTAATGAGCTTCAAGGCAAAGTATTTTCTCTCAAAGAAGAATAAGCAAAAAGAAGAAATTTTGTCCTTGCAATTAGAAACTACATTATACAACCCAAACTGTGCATATCCATGACTTAACCTCTTCTGCATAAAAAATATTTTTTCAGATTTCATTTCTTTTTAATCCAGATATTAATAGCTTATTTATTCATATATTTGAAACCAATCTTATAAAAATGTATTTGAAACATCAGGTAAGACCAGCTAGTTCAATTAAAATGCCATGACAAGCAATCTTTTAAACTGAGCCATATCCAGATAGTGTCTACAAAAGAAAATAAAGTTACATAGAAAACAATCCTGTGTAGTTGGAATTAAAGACAGACATGTAACAGAACACAAGGCATGACATACAACAAAGATTAAAAATCTCTAAAAGTGATAAAAATTGTAAAAGCACAACTATTTTGGAAAAGAAGAAAAGATCATAAAGCAGGAAACAGAGCCCCATGGCTGCAGGAACCTCCTTTCTTCTCCTGAGTCCTCTTGCAGTCATGACCCCTTCAGCAAACCCAGCCAGTGGAGTTTGAATTTCCCTCACTACTAGTGAGCTTGAGCATCACTTTTCCTATGTTTTGTGGTCACATTTGGGTTTGTACTTCTATGAAGTGCTTATTCATATCCTTTGCCAAGTTTTCTGATGGACTGCATGTCTTTTTCTTGTCAGTTTATAAGCTCACTGTGTATAACATGTTAACTGTTTATCTGTAGATTGTTCAAAGATTTTTTTAAAAATTCAGTATTTGTTATTTTGTGTATAATATACTTACTGTATAGAAATTCTACATTTTTATATATAAAATATTTCTTTTATTTTCTTTTTCTTTTTTAAGACACGGGTTCTCGCTGTGTTGCCCAGGCTGGAGTGCAGTGGCTCGATCATATCTCACTGTAGCCTCAAACTCCTGGGCTCAAGCAATCCTCCTGCTTCAATCTCCCGAGTAGCCAGGATTACAGGCGTGCACCATCATGCCCAGACAATTTTTAAAAAAAATTTTTTGTAGAGATGACATCTTGTTATGTGGCCCAGGCTGGTCTCCAACTCCTAGCCTCAAGCAATCCTCCCCCCTCAGCCACCCAAAGTGCTGGGATTACAGGCGTGAGCCATCGAGTTTGGACCAATATTTCTTTTATTATATAGTTTGTAGGTTTTTAGTCCTCAATTTTCTAAGATTTTATTTTATTACATTTCAATCTATAAACCAACTGTAATTGTGTGTCGGGGGGTATGTTATCCCAGGGTTCAATCATATTTCATGGATTCCTCACTTTCCCAGCAATATTTATTAACACGTCCTCTTCTCACTGAACTAAAACACATTTTTGTCACATATTAAGTGTTCATATTAAAAGAGATCTACTTCTGAATTATCTATTCTGACCGAACAATTCCCAGTTCAATATGACAATGATATGATCATGCTGGCTCTCAGGTACATTCTGATATCTAGCAAGGTTTTCCTTAAAACCTTTCTTGGCTATGCATGGATGTTTATTTTTTCCCTGTGAACTTTAAGATCATTTTATCTATTCTATAAACAACCTTACTAGGATCCAAAAACTGTATTAGATTTATATAATAATTCTTGCAGAACTGATATATTTGTGATAGTCTGCCCACCAAAGAAAATAGTAGCTTTCCATTTGTTCAGTTCTACAAATTAAAATTTCCTTTAATAAAAATATCACTTTATTCATATAAGTCATATGCTTTTCTTGTTAAATGTATCCTAAGAAATTTTACCATTTTTGCCAGAATATTAAATGAAACATTCCCCCATTTCCATTCTTAGGTGCTTATTTCAGGCACAGAGAAAAATTTTGATTTTTAAAAAATTATTTATCCTGTATTTAGCATAAATACTATGGAAGTTACCAAACTTCTATGAATCTTATTAATTTTTTTAAACTAAAATCTCTTGGATTTAGTAAGTATAAAATCACATAACTAGCAAAAAATTAGCATTATCTTTCTTTTCCAATATTTATGCCAATCTTATTTTGTGGTCTTATTGCCTCTAGACATTCTGATCCCACATAGTCTAGCAGTCAGGAAAAAATAAATAAATAAGACATTACTGAATGCCTTCCTGCTCAGTTCTGAGTTTAAATGAAATGGATTTAGTATTTCAACATTTAGAATGAAATTTGGTACTGATTTTTGGAAAGTGGTCTGACATATTTAAAAGCAGTTCTCTTTCTACTTATTAGGAATGGTTACTGTATTTTTTATCAAATGCCTAATTCACACCTGCTGATGTGATCACAAGTTTTCTTCTTTTTATCTGCTGAAATAAAGACAAATGTTGACAGAACTACTTGATTAAGAACCAATCTTGCACCTCTGGCATAAACTCAAGTTGGAAATAGTATGTTATTCTATTTACACATTGTGGAATTCCACTTGCTAAGATTTTGTTTTGACTTTTTGCATCTATATTCATAATTGAAAATGGTCTCTGGTTGCTTTATTTTTGTACTAACTTCCAGGTTTTTTGTTTGTTTGTTTGAGACACAGTCTCACTCTGTTGCCCAGGCTGGAGTGCCATGGCATCAGCCTAGCTCACAGCAACCTCAAACTCCTGGGCTCAAGCGATCCTCCTGCCTCAGCCTCCCGAGTAGCTGAGACTATAGGTGCGTACCACCACGCCTGGCTAATTTGTTCTATTTTTAGTAGATATGGGGTCTCGCTCTTGCTCAGGCTGGTTTCGAACTCCTGACCCCAAGTGAACCTCCCACCTCGGCCTCCCAGAGTGCTAGGATTATAGACGTGAGCTACCTCGCCCGGCCAACTTCCAGGTTTTATAAAGGAAATTAAGTAAATAAAATGAAACAGTGAACTTACCTTCTCTTGCTGAGTATTTTTAAAAAGATAGTCAACTATTTCAAATGGTTTTCAGGGGAAAAAATTCCCTCTAATCAACTTCAACATGCATCCTAAAATCAACCAATCAATCAATCAGGCAGATTCCCACTCCCTATTCCCCACACCGCTGCTCCAAAACTGTGTTTTCTAGTGAGAAATGGAAATATCCAACGTGGAATAATAAATGGGTTAGGGGAGAAGAGACTTTCTAGTAATGGCTTAATTAGAATCTAGTGTTTCTAAAAAAAAAAAACCCTTCTTATTGAAGTGCTTCCATGGGTGAGGAGAAGAAACATGTAATCATTAGGTTCTCGGGGCTTAACTTGAAACCACTCACCACAATCCCAACATCTGGTTGAGAATTTTGTGGTTCTCAAAAAAAAAAAAAAGAAAAAAAATCTCAATTAATCAAACATAACTGCAGGGACAACATGATAATGAAAATTCAAAGGAACTTACGGAAAGACAGTAGTTACTCCTACAAAGCTCAGCTCTCCACCCCCTCCCCCAATACAATAGAGTTGGCATTCTGTTTCAAAGAACTTCTCTGCAAAAAACTACTTTGCCTCTGCCATCCATTTCATTTCCAATTTATAGTTATTTCTCCAGTTTATCTGTTTCTAATAATCCCCCCAAAGACTAACTATAAGTCTGACAATACTGAAATTAAACTCATAACTTCCAAAGTAAAAAATACACTAAAAACAATGTAAGTCAAAAAATTGCTATATACGACTCTTGAAACAAAGTCATTTTAAATACAATGGTAAGCCTTATATTAAAATCTGTACATAACCACAGGCAGGGTTGAGTTGAAAAAGGGAACAGAGGTATGCTAGATACAAAGCATAAGCTTTTTGTTTGATTTGTACAAATAAACCATGTACCATTCTTGTATACTGTTGGTGGGAAAGGTGCCACAACTCCAAATGAGGGAAAACTAAGTATGTATGTATTTACTCCTTGAACCAGCAGTTGCACACCTAGGAATATACCCTGAAGACACACCTCCAATAATACAAAAACCCATATGCACAAGCTCATTCGCTGCTGTATTATTTATAATTGCAAAATATTGGAAATAACCTAAATACATGTACACAGGAGATCAGCTGAATAAACTATGGTATATCCTCCACAATGAATACTATGTAACTGTAAAAAGAAAATGAAAAAGATCTCTATGGAATGATATGAGTGATTTCCAAGATATGCTGCTAAATGAAAAAAAGCAAAGAACAAAAGAGCATTTATAAGAGGTTCCCTTAATTTATGGAGAAGTAATGTAAATACACATTATACATTATGTTCCTGCTTTTTTCCCACAAAAATAAACAAATGAAGAATAACAGAAAACTGTTAAGGTAGGTGGGAATAGGTATAAAGGGATAGGAGAGGAAATGACCTTGTCTGAGTATACCTTCTTGTATAGTTTTGGTTTTTAGAACCTTGTTAATGTGCTATGTATTCAAAAAATAAAGTCCACAAAAATGAAGAGGGACACCTAAACTAAATAAAAACGAAAAGAAACCTAATAGTATTTTAAATAAATAACATATCCACATGGGAGGAGGAAAAAAACCAATCCATGTACCTTTTTAATATATATGTCCTCAGTTTAAAAACAAAAAGAACTACAAAGTAATCTTGAACTCTACTTAATAGGTTTGTGGTTTGTAGTGGATATGAGTGCAGCAATTCCAAAACTACTTCGTGTATATTATAGGATTAAGGGAAGAGGCCAGACTCCTCTTGGCCGATCTCATTCACTGCACCAGGGCTGATGCTTGCAGATTTCTATAGGAGCCCATCTCATCCACTAAGGCTTGTTACAGGCTGCTCATATCCCACTTGCTGCCCTCTAGGCTGGAGGTAAAACCAAGCAACAGTGCAGATGAATCCAGTCTAGTCATTCATTTACTCAAAAACCAATTATTTGGGAGGCAGGGGGAGAGGGCACCTACTAAGGTCTAGGCACTATCTAAGAATAGGAGTTAGAACTGTGAAAAAGATAGACAAGGTTCCTGCCCTCGCAGAGTTTATATTTTAGCGTAAACAGACACTAAACAAGAGAACAAACCAGATTGTTCTACATGGTGATAAGTGCTATCAAGGTAATGAGAAAGAGAAGACAGAAGGTGGGCAGAGGGAACCACTTTAGACTAGTTGATCAGGGAACATCTCTCTGGGGAGGTGACACATGAAGTGAAACCTAAAAGGTAATGAACCAGCTATGTGGGGATCCAGAAGAACTGTATTACAGGAAGAGGAAAGATTAAGTGCAATGACTGTGAAGCAAGAAGGATCCTGGCCCATTTGAAGAATAGAAAGAAAGTCAGTGTAGCTGGAATGCAGAAATTGATTAACAGGCTGGGAGCTCACGTCTATAAACTTATTACTTTGGGAGGCTGAGGTGGGAGGGTCACTTGAAGCCAGGAGTTCAAGACCAGACTGAGTAAGAGCGAGACCCCGTCTCTACAAAAAATAGAAAAATTAGCTGGGCTTGGTGGCGTGCACCTGTAGTTGCAGCTAGTTGGGAGGCTGAAGCAAGAGGACCGCTTGAGCACAGGAGGTTGAGGTTGCAGTGAGCTAAGATGATGCCACTGCACTTTTGCCAGAGTGACAGAGTGAGACCCTGTCTCAAAAGAAAAAAAAAAAAAAGAAAGAAAAGAAATTGAGGAACAGAGTGATGCAAAATGCGAAGGGAAAAAAGCAAGAACCAGATCATGTTGGGATTTGTAGAATTGGTAATGACTTTGGATTTTATTCTCAATGGAGAGTTTTAAATGGATTTACCGTTTAAAAAGATTGTTCCAACTGCTGTTTGGAGAATGGCATCTAAAGGGGCAAGTTGCAAAGAGAGATTCCAGTCCAGATGTTCAAATAGTGGCCCCAGGGGAGATGACAGGTTAGGATGGGGGCAGTGGAGACAGAAAGAAGTGGCCAGAATGGGGATAAAGTCTGTAAATGGAGTCAAATTATATGCTGATGGTTGGATGTGCAGGGTAAAGAACAGAGAAGAATCAAGCATGACTCCCAGGTGTTGGTTTGCACAGCTGGATAGACAGATGCTCAATGCCATGAACTGAGATGGTGAAGACTCAGGAGAGAGGGATGGGAGAGAGCAGATCACGAGTCCAGGATGGCGTTTTCTTTTTCCCAGTAAATTGAGTTTGGCAAATTGATCTTGTTGGTGGCTGTAGGCCCTTCTGACATAAACTCAGAAGTGTCTTAAGATAGTACAAGTTATATGGCTGTATGCCCTGTCACGCCCCCATCTTGGAACCACATCACCAAGCTGTTCTCATCTTTGCCTTTAGGTCTCTGGCTCCTTTCTTTTCTCTCAGGGCCCATTTCCAGGTGGTGCTCCCTCCCTCCCTGCCCCTTACTTCTCTCCGTTTCTGTGCTCCCCTGCCTCGGATTCCAAAGTCCTCATCCAGCCTCCTGGCCCCTTTTTCTTCCCTGTACCTTCTGGCTCTTGTCTATCTCCTCTGCTTCCTCCTTCTCCCCCTCCAGGGCAACGATTTAAAGCACTTCAATTGCCAAAAGGCTATTTGCCAGTTTCCTTCCAGCTCCTTATTAGTAAGACAATTTCTAAGAAGATGTATCATCTTTGGCCACTGTTATAATTTGGCATTGCACACAACGACTTGAATCTATCCTCTGAGGCTTCGGGTTTTCTTGTATCCTTAAGTGGAAATCAGATTGGAGACACAAGTAGTCCCCAAAGTATTAGCAGGTTACAGGTCAAAAGTTCATAAATTAGTTAACTGGAATATAGCTTCTACATGGGAATGAAACATAAAGGTTTCTACCATAAACTCCCCATCAGTCCGTATCACTCATATATTTGAAACGAAGTCCAGAACAACGTAAGTGGGGCGGAGGGGAGAGAGGGAGAGAGGGAGAGAGGGAGAGAGGAAGGGAGAGAGGGAGAAAGGGGGGGGGAGAGAGAGAAAGAGAGAGAGAGAGAGAGAGAGGGAGACATTAGAAACAGTTCCCAATTCTTAATCCAAGTCTTCTTCCCCAGATGACTGACACAGGTACTGCATAAAATTTCAGAGTCAAACCCATTCCTCTCTCTACCCAAAGGAGCAAGGGCCTACCCTGGGAACTTACCAGAAAAACCATACAAGAATACAAGTTTAGTATAAGAGAGAAGGAGAGGAAACTGTTTAGTTAGATCAGCTGTTATTACTTGTAATTTTAAAAACCTAGGCTTGAAAAGGCTAACTATTGCCAGGGTTACTAAGTGAACTAGTATCAGAGCCAGGTTGAAAGACAGATCTTGCTCATACTTTGTACTAAATTATTCCATCATCTGAGCAGGACATCTGTGGTTCATAAAATTTCAAATGACTTTTAAAGATATTTCTTTTCGGAAAAGATACCTACAGGAGTTTTTTGATTTTTGTTTTTTTCATAATAGCAATTCTTGATAAAAAAGTAAAATATGCAATCACAAATTTATTTAGTAAAATGTTAGAAAAAAAATTCAAGACATAAAGAAAACTTCTGATTCAACTTAAGACTGTCAAATCATCATCTTTAGTGTTAACAAAAATTTTCACAATAAAAATAATAAATTAGCAAAAATGACTTTGGGCCACTCAGGTAAAAAATTTGGAAAATTGTCTTAATAGACAAAAAATGAAATTCATTAGATAATACTTTACTTTTCTTCATAATATTTATTACCATGACAGTTTTTATGCTGTTATTAAATCCTTCCACTGGATTGTAATGTCAATGAAAGCACTGCTTTTGTCTATTTTGTCCACTGCTGTACCCCCAGCACCAACAAAAGTTACTGGCCCATAGTAGACATCTGATAAATATTTTTTCAAGGTTGAATGAATAAATGTGAAGTGAGGTTTTATTGCATCAAAGTTGTCATCACGAGACTGCTTCCTAAATGAACCTTCAAAAATTGGGAATACAATATAAAAGCACAATTCAGTGGAAGAAGTTAAGTCTGGGAAAGAAGTTTCTAGTGAGAGGTCTTGATGATGGTGTAAAACACAATCATGTACCAGGATACAGAGCAAAAGAAGCTTGTTAAAATTAAAACAGGTACACAAGTCTCTTGCAACAGCGCTCCTGTGCTCACATGCGCGTGACTTCTTGCTCACATGGTCTTTTTCTGAGCCTATTACTTTATTTTAAAAGTAATTCCAATACAACTTAGTTATCTGATTTTTCAAGCTCTACTAGATCAGAAGTTAGAACCAGAATGGCTTCATAGGAGTGAGCTCACTAGTTGAAAGAGACAGTCTGGCAGCCAATATGCTGACAATCAGGAAAAAGAAAATAAAGCAGACACCCAAAAAAGCACAGGAATCTGGTATCATTCTGTTTCAATTCAAATATACCCAAACACACACACACACATATCCCATGAAAGTTTTGCTATTTCAGAACACAGTCAATGATTTTCATAATCATAACACAATCAAGAAAAGCTTAGATTGTGTTCTACAGAGTCTCCTTGAAAACAATGAGCAGCTATGTTGATCTTTATTAATTTCCATAAATTAGGTTGTTAAGTATGAAATGTCCGATTTCCTTAAGCACTAAGTTTGACAGTTGGTATCTCTGACATTTCACTTTGACATCCTTTGTTTTATTTTTATTGTGAAGGTACATCCTCATTCTTTCAAACGCACAGTTTGGCTTGTGATTATCTTCCAAATTTTTTTTTAGAGCAATTTTTGTGAAACCATGGATAAGTCAAAAATTCGTGTTATTTTCAAATATGAGTTCCGTCGTGGAACCAATGCAGCACAGACAGCTGGAAATATCAACAAAGTGTTTGGGAAGGATGTGGCTAATGAATGCACAGTACATTGATGGTTTAAGAAGTTCCATTCTGGTGATTTTAATCTTGAAGATGAGCCACATGAGTGACCAGAGACCAAGGTGGATAATGATGAGCTGAAAGCCATAGTGGAAGCGAATCCATCTCAACCTACACATGAATTAGCAGCAAGGTTTGACATTACTATTTCCAACAATATTGGACCATTTGAAACAAATCGGCAAGGTAAAGAAGCTGGATAGATGGGTTCCACATGGATTAAATGAGCGTCAGAAGAGAAATTGTCTCGAAGCTTGCCTTTCTTTACTGTCATGACATAAAGGTGAACCACTTCTACACCATATTGTTACATGTGATGAAAACGGATTCTTTTTGACAATTGCAAGCATTCAGCACAATGGTTGGATAAAGATGAAGTGCCAAAACACAGTCCAAAACCGAATATTCATCAAAAAGAGTTAATGGTGTCTGTTTGGTGGTCCAGCGCTGTTATTATCCACTACAGATTCACGAAACCTGGTCAATCCATTACCGCAGATGTCTACTGCAACCAATTGGATGAAATGATGAGGATGCTTGTGATTAAACAGCCGAGACTGGTCAACAGAAACAGGCCAATCCTCTTGCAAGACAACGCTCGACCACATGTCACACAAACAACGCTGCTCAAACTACAGAGGTTGGACTTGGAAACTCAGTCATCCACCGTATTCACCAGACCTTGCACCAACTGACTAGCACTTCTTCCAGGCTTAGGACCACTTCTTGCAAGGAAAAACACTCAATTCTCAACAAGCTGTGGAAAACGCCTTTTGCGATTTCAATGCCACTCGCTCTCTAGGCTTCTTCGCTGCTGGCATAAACAAGCTACCATTAAGATGGCAAAACTATGTTGATAGTTTAGGTGCATACTTTGATTAATTGTACTGCTTCTTGTTTGAGATATAATAAACTATACTTTTGATTTGAAATCGGACATTTCACATTTAATGACCTAGTATAAATAAAAACGGTTGGTCATTTAAGAAAGACAAGTAATTAGTTGGAAAATTTGTTATGTGGAATACCCAGTCCCTGCAGATGACAACAACTACCCTTTTTGGGTTTTGTTTTGAGGGCCTATTGTGTGCCAAGTCCCACACTAGTCCTTTATGTATAGTTTTTCTGTGAATCCTCTCAACAACTCTGTAATGAAACTATAAGCATTCCCATCTTCTAGAGAACTAAGGTCTAAGAGGGTAAATATACGTTCCAAATCAGAGAGAGAGAAAGTGGTGCTAGGGGCCAGGGCACAGTCACTCACGCCTGTAATCCCAGTACTTTGGGAGGCCGAGGCAGGAGGATCACTTGAGGCCAGGAGTTCAAGGTTACAGTGAGCTATGGTCAGGCCACTGCACTCCAACCTGGATGACAAAGCGAGACCCTGTCTCACAAAAGAAAAAAAGAAAATGGTGATGGGATTCAAACTCAGATGTGCGACTGCAAGTCACGTGCTCTCTCCAGTATAGCAAGCTGCCTCTGTAACACAAATAAACTCAGGGAAAGGCGTGAAGTATTAAGCATACTTTGTGAGAAAAATTCAACTTCTTACAGGGCCGCAGAATTCACCATGACTCCCCAAAACCATGAACCTAGAATCCAAAACTGTATTTTTACTCTCTTTCTTTCCTGTAGCTTCAAAATATTGACACCTATTTCTGACAAAGATTTCAACAGTATCTATTGTGTATTCACCATGTACTAACTCTCAAATATTTTCTTTTCCTTTTACCCTTCAGTCAATGAAAGACAAAGAACCATTTCATTATAAAGCAAGAAATGTGGGACATTCAAATGAGTATGGGTGATATGGATGAAGCAAAAACAAACTGGTGAGAAAATATCAAAATTTAAATGTCTCAACTGGAAATTCAAATTCAACTTCTGACAGAGTTCTGTCATTCAAATGGCACTAACTTTCTTTTTTTTAGTTCCATATTAGAAAGGCATTTTCAGAAGTATTTCTCTGGTAAGAAGTAATAAAGTATTTCAGGCTAGAGATATATATTCTTCTTTTATAGTGTAAGAAATCATATTACCAAACAGAACTGGCTAATATTTTATTTTACCTTCTGCTTATGTAAAATTCCAACTTACCATATCTGTGCTAAAACAGGTTGAGGTAACCCAGATTGAAAAAAAAAGTTTCTAGCTTGATCACCTGTAAATTAAATGGGAAAAAGTTTCAGAAAAAAACAACAGCTGACAGAATTCTTCTTATAGCAAAATTACAAATTAAGAAAGCGGTTGGTAATCCTATAAATACTGAATTGAATACATGATAAAAGTCAAATGGTAAGCCTATAAGCAAGAGTAAAATGAGTCCATAATCACTGACTTTAGAATGTAACACTTTTAAAAATCATCTCAAAAAGGGCCTACCATTTGGTGGGATGGATTGCCCACTTTAATTAATCTGCTATTAACTAAAATGTTAACAGCTACCCATTATGCCACAGCACATTTACAAGAATCCTCAGGAAACCGATGACCCATACTTCTTAATTAAAAAAAAAAGTTCTTTGCCATTCCCAATATTTATACTCCAAATTCTGGGTCCTTCTAATGTATTTATTGAGAATAATTAATAATGATTTTAAAAGAATCATATCAATGATGAAGAATTAATAAATTAAAGAAAACTATGACACAAACACATGTAAAAATAATTCCCCAGGAGGTCTAGATCCCATTTTTTCTAAAGTGAATTCCTGAAGAGTGATCAAACAGGAAATAATCAAAAAGGCAAAGTACAAAAGGAACTTTAGGGAGACAGCAATGAAAACAATCCTTTTATTAAAGTGCTCGGAATTTGTTAATTTACTGAATGGTTTCCCAAATCAGTTCAAGACCAGAATTCAGCAAGTATTTTAGCTCAAGGGTCACAGTCAAATCCTACATTACCTAAAGAATGTGGTCCTTTGATATTAACCAACTCCCGTCAATGATATGCCTAAAACAAGTAGCTTGACATGCACTAAGGATTGCAAACAAGCTATGAACGCATTACATGAAAAGCAATTATAAAAATACAGGCTCAAGGTTAAGGCAAAATAGGTAAAATGTTCCCTTGGTGGTATGTGCCCACCTTAGCTTTGCGTGATAGACTTTCCACAGATATATGCACTGATGATAAGTAAAAATGTAAAAATACTGACTCCAATTACCAGTAATAAATCCAGATATTGGCTTTAAACTATGGAATTGCTGATCATGCTTCGCTCTTTCCTCCACAGTTATGGCCCAGATATCCAGGCTGCCTATAATCCAAAGAAAAGACAAATTATTCAGTGAGAAAAGAAAAACAAAGTGCTCTCACACACTATTTCCATAGCACTTCAAGATTCTGTCCATGTGTTATAAATCATTTGATAAAATAACATCTGTTTGCCCTTGGAAATTATGCATATAAAGTCAGAAAATTAAGAGTAAAGCATGACAAAGAAAGTAATAGAAAGAGAGAGAAAGAGAGACAAAAACAGAGAGAGAGAAAGGAATTCCTTTTTTAGAAACTTGCCCTACAATCCTATAGTTAGCAGTATTATATGAAGACATATGAGTTAATAATTTACTTATATAAACCTAAGCAAAAACTAAGTTAACATGAACTTAAAATTGCACTCTGAGGTGCCTTCAATGCCACAGATGAAAGTTATGAAAGAAGAAGCTGAGCCTCACAATTAGTATCCTGGGTGACTCCATGAAAATCTTTTTAAGGTGATAAAAATATACAAATTATTGGATTGTGGTCATGGTTGCACAATTCTGTAAGTTTACTAAAAATCATTGAATTGTACAGTTAAAACTGGTAAATTTTATGGTATGTGAATTATACCTCACGTAAGCTGTTTTTAAAAATGGGTATCCTGACAAAAAATAATGGCCAAAGAGAATGGGATTTAGGTTCTCCTTCAGTTTCAGCTATTAGACTGACCAAATGTCCACTCACTACTGAGATCTTCCTCACTTTTGTCCTAGGTCTCCTCAAACAAATTCACTAAAATAATTCTAGATTACATACACAAAAAGCTTTTAAGAGTTCAGACACTTTCCAAAAAGGTGGGAACACACAATATGAGTTTCACACAAAATGTGAGTGTGACCTACACACAAGCAAAATGTCTCAACACTGTATCTCTCTTCTCTACGGGGTCTGGTATGACACGGACAGGTAAAGTGGGAATCCATTCAGCCACAGTAAATACAGAAAAAATATTTACTATAGGGATAAAGTGGTGCCAGAGGCAGACCTGACCCCTTCCCTCACAGGCCTTACAGTCCTGCAATTTCTAGAATGGATTTTCATTGCCCTATCAGAATTTGTCCCTGGAAATATAAACAAAAGGAAAACCAAAAACCAAAATTTGTATAGGAATTAAGAAGGGGGACCAAAAAAACCCCACAAAATAAAACAGAATAACTAATGATCTTGAAAAGGCTGCAGATCTCTGTACTGGAATCCCACAGAGACTTTTATAGATGTGATCAGAGGATGGTGCTTTGTGCCTCCTAACTCTCTTCACGACAACTAGATTAGACAGCTGCCAACAGTAATCTGTTCATATGTTATGCTCTCTTTTGTTAAAAAATACTTGGCCAGTAAGCAAAAACATTTAACAATTACCTAGTAAGGTTAGGAAAAATTACCTGAAAAACACATTTTATGCAGATTGACATGTTTCAAACAGATAAACTAAAGTAAAACAAGCAAAAAAATGGCATGCTTCAAATCTAGACTTTGAAAAAGTATAAATGACCCAGTCACTTCAACAGATAAGTTGCAAAGAAAACAAGGGAAGGGGCGTGGGGGTTCATTAACTAAGAAGACTTAGGAGACAGATGAACTATTTGCAATGTATCACCCTTATTTGGATCCAATTTGAACAAACCATAACAAGAAATTTCTAGAGACTATCATGAAAATTTTAACAGGGACTAGATATACTGAAAATTTTATAGGTGTGATAATGGTACTGTAGTTGTCTTTAAATGTGTTTTTATATTTTAGATACACATACTAAAATATTTATGGATGAAATAATAAGATGGCTGGAAGGTACTTCAAAAGAATCCAGATGAAACAATATTGGCCATGAGTTGGTATTATTCACACTATATGATGGAGTACATGAGAGTTGATTATATCATTCTCTCTAATTTTTTATCTGCAACTTGCCATAACACCAAGTTTTAAAAATCTGGTCCCAAAGTACATTAAAAAGGGGAAATTTCTGAAAACTTACCACCAAAAGGTGTTGGAAACTGAGCCATGGTTCTGCTACTTTTACCTTGCTAATTGATGCCTGTAATTGAAATGCAACATTTAAGTTTATGAAAACTTCACTCCTGTATACTTACAAACACACTAACACGCTGTCTTTAATTACCAGAGGACCAATACTAGAGCTAGAGTATAGCTCTACAAATGAAAAGCTACAATGAAGGGGTTCATTCATTATTCATTCTCTGTCTAGTTTTTAGTGCCAAATACAGCGATGGGCACTGAGGA
The DNA here is from genome assembly GCA_023783475.1 of Daubentonia madagascariensis. NCBI lineage: Eukaryota > Metazoa > Chordata > Mammalia > Primates > Daubentoniidae > Daubentonia > Daubentonia madagascariensis. The sequence continues at coordinate 2,183,042 of JAKFHU010001482.1, read as the reverse complement.
ATGCTGACGAAAGACTGGCAACAAGAAGCTTTCAGTTTGGTGAGTGATACCATTAGCTCAGACAGCCTACTTACTATAGCATCAATGTTGTAACTGTTACTTTTTAAATACAGTTGTCCCTTGGTATCCCAGGGGACTGGTTCCCCTCCCATGGATATAAAAATCCAAGGATGCTCAAGTCCCTGATATAAATTGGTATAGTATTTGCATATCACCTAAGTACATCCTCCCATATACTTTAAATCATCTCTAGATTACTTATAATACCCAGTACAAAGTAAATGCTATGTAAATAGTTGTTATACTATATTGTTTAGAGAATATCATCAAGGAAAAAAGTCCGTATGTTTAGTACAGATGCAATTTTTTTTTCTGAATATTTTCAGTCTGTGGTTGGTTGAATCCATGGAGGAGGAACCTACGAATACGGAGGGCTGACTGTACCTTTTTCTTAACCACGTATATACGCCAGTCCACCTACCTGATGGTTATAACAACCGCTTCTCTTCACTGAGCACTTCGTATACTGCACGCAGGGTACTAGATAGGTCACCTCTTTTAATCACCACCACAGCCCTGTGACACAGGTTACTATTACTACCACCCCAGGTTACAGATGAAGAAAATGGGAATGGGAAAGGGTAAGTGACTGGAGCAATGCCACTCCTTTGGTGACCAAGTTGGGACTTGAGACAGGCAGCTAATTCCACAGCCTGTGTTCCACCTGTGAAAAACATTGTCTGAATTGCTGCTTAAAGGTTTTGAGAAAGGCTGTAAACAATGCACATTACACTAATGTCTGCCCAGAACACCAAACACAAACCTAATGCTCATAAAACCCCAATCAGGCATTATTTGTTCATAAACAGCCAATGGTGAACAAAGTCAGTCCTCTTCCCCAGCTAAAAAAAAATCCAGATTTAATGAATATTTTCCTTATGTTTAATTTAATTTTAACAAATGAGTAAATGTACATGATTAAAAACAAGTACTAAATACAGACTTAAAATTTTAGATAAATTTAGATTTAAAGACAAGATAGTCTCTTGCTCTAATACACCTCAATTTCATCTTCCAATCTATCCATGGAATTTTTTTCCAACTATCATATTTTAAATTTCCAAAAGCACTTTCTTGTTCTCCACTCCTTATTCCTAGTGCTCCATCCTTTTTTTTAATGAACACTTCAACTTCTGATTTTTTGTTTGTTTATTTTGCATTTTAGTTTTCTTCTGTTTCTTGCATCTTTTGATTCCTCCAAGTTCCTTTTTGTTTGTTGGGTGATGGACTGGTTGGTTTGGTATCTCTCTTTGACTTCTGAGACTTTCTTTTTATATTCAGTGATCCCTGGATGCTCCTTCGTATTTAAGAATGAGGCATTAAAAAATGACAGGCTGATGGGGTTTCTCTGTGAGACAATCAGGTACGCTGAGTCGCCTTTTCATTGGGATACCTCCAAATGTTTAGGATGTGGAGGTTTTTTCATCGAAGCTATTCAGTTTTGCTAGAGAGAAAGAAACGTTGAGTGAGGGGAGAAGGGAACAACTCATCCAGATACTGGCTTGGGGAGGAGTGCAGAAGGGACAAGGAGGTAAGGATCCTACCCCTCAGTGTGCAGACCTGTCCACGACCCCTTCCTTTTCAGTCCCATGCCTCACCTCTCTAGTCTGGAGCAAACACCTCTGGTTCTAGCACTCTTCCCATCTCCCCACAAGGAAGGGGACTGAAGTAGTCATCCATCTGCTGGGGTTTAGGAGAGGATGATCCAAAAGATCTGGATATAGACTTTTAAAGAATTCCCATTTTGAGCTGCAAAACTGACCTCTGCCTTTGGAAATGCCTTGAGCCTCCAAGCACGTGGAAGCCTCTCAAGATATCCCTGGGGCCAGCTGACTTGTATCTCCTGTCTATCAACCTCTGTAGGTATTTACGTTGTATCTTCCTCTGTGAACTCAGTTACCACTCCTCTATTCGCTTTCTGTTTTGCAAAAACTTTGTTAATTTCTTTTTGTCATTGTCTCCTCTATTGTTATTTTTGTCCTTATGAGTTAACATCTTTTATGCTTCCTTTGTGGTTATGGCAGACTTTAGGGAAGGAGAAGAGAAAACACGTGTGGTCAAAGCACCGTATTTAACTGGAGGTCTGTGAATCCAGTTTTGAAGCGGACTACTTCTCATTGCCAATTCCCCTCAGAAGCTGCAGCTTCTTCCTCCACTATTGTTTACTCAATATATTATGTAGGCAAGCTTGATAATTTTTCAAAAATTTTAATGTGTTTTATCTCACTTAATTATCATAAAGTTCTCTGAAACTGACATGTCATACATCTTTTCATTGAGCTTTTCAAAAATGGTAAGCTCTGAATTTTAAAAGCATAGTAAAACAAATATTTAATATATCTAAGATGAGAATACATTCTGTTCATTTACTTCTATTCTTTACTATTTATTGCCAAAAAAAAAAAAGTTATTGATTTCTCTTCTTTGTACCCAGCCACTTTACCACATTTTCTTATTGGTGCTAATAGTCTCTCAGATGAGTCTCTTAAGTCTTCTAGATCTATATCTTCTGGAAATAAAGACTTGCATTATTGGAGCAGCCCAAACCAAAACAATTAAGTTATATAAAATCATCATGATATAGTAATTTTTCTATTATCTCTGATTTTCATAGCAATAGTTTTGGTATTTCATATTTTAATAGGATTGTTTGTTGTATTTTGATAAATAGTCTTTACCATGTTTAGGCAGTTTCTTTCTATTGCTATTTTACTTAACATTTTTATTAAGGAATGGCTGCTAAATTTTTTCAGAAGCTTTCTTCCTTTAGCATCTAATGAGAGAATCATGTATTTCTCCTTGAATTAACATTTTAAATTATAGTGATATATTAAATTATCCTAGAATTTATGTAATAAAACCAATTCAGATAGGCATGTTACTCTTTTATTACACAGCTAGGATTGGTTTGCCAATATTTTCTTTAGACTTTTTGCTTAAGAAAATGCAATAAATTGGCAAATCTAGAGGAAATGGATACACTTCCCCCCCATAAATTTCCAAGATTATCGTTTAAAAAGGTATAAAACTTTAACAGAACACAGAAATAATTGGAAATGTAAAGATATAACATTAAAAAATACCAAGAAAAAATAATTTTAGAGGTGAGTTTGAATTAACTTTCAAGGAACAAACAATACCTGTTACCAAAACCATTCCACAAAGATCAAACACTCTCCAATTTATTTTATGAAGCCAGCATAATCTTAATACTAAACTATGATACTGAAAGCATAAAAAGATACCATTTTCACTTATAAATATAGATATAATAATATTATACCTTATTTTACTTCACAGCTATTGTGAGAGGGTCACAGCTAGACAGAAGTATAATAATGCTTATGGTCCAAAGTATACTTCAGTCATCATCAGTTACCGGCAAAGTACCTTATACTACTTGCTGTTTACTATCCTTCCCTAGAACTTACAAAATAATTCCCACCTTGTGTGAATCTCTTCCCCCAAATCCTTCACCTCACTATGACCAACATTAGACTAAATGTATCTCCTGGCCCTTCCAATATACATCTCTACCTCCCCTTCATCCTATCTGTTCAGTGGAAACCAAATTGACTACTGATTCCACTTCGTCTCTCTTTCCCTCCCTAATTAAAGTCCTATTCCTTTAGTGTCACTAGTTTAGTAAGGGAACTATCTAATAACAACCAAATCACTTAGAGGTATGAATGGAAATGTACTTTCCAGGCTTATTTACTAACATAATAGCAAAATGCTGGTTTAAGGATGAGGATGCAATGTTCTCACATACCTTTCTTCCAACCACAGGTCCTTCAAATGCCATTCACAGCTAGGTTCTCCTCAGCTCCTAGGGAACCCCAGATATAAGTAGTAACATGTAGACGAAGCAACTGGATTAAACCATCCAATCACATCTCCTATTCAGTTCTATGCTACCTGGAAAACCATGGTGATGACATCTTGGCTTAAGGTGTTTTGTTCCTACTTTTATAAACATTTGTTGTATGTAATACTATACTTAAAAAAAAAATAATTAGTAAAGGGCCGTGGTATTGTAAAAAAAATAATAATAATAATCACATACCCAAGACTTTAAAATGTCACAAACCAGAGCTCTGGTTCTGCTACGTAAACCCACTACATCCTCTCTGTCCCACTTATTAAAACTAAAAATGCTGGACAAAACACAAAAATGTAACTACCTGAGGATAATAAGAAGTAAACAAAAGTATGCAGATTATAGAGGGGAGTCAAAAGTTTCCCTCTTTTTTGCTTTCTTTTCTCTAGCAACTTTGCCCCAAGGGTGGCCCAGGCAGGGAACTAGCAAGTGAGGCAGAGAAGCAGGGATTAAACCTCCAGGAGAAACTCAGCCTTTCTGGCCAAAGGAACTAACAAAAAGGGCCCCCATGGGCTATATAGTATAGTGAAAACCAGAGAGGAGAAAGCTGGAGAAGGGGACCTGAAATTCTGTGAATGAACTCCCACTAGTCTCAGGCTCACACCTAAGCTGTGCATATGCAGGACAGGCCCAAAGTAGCACAGCAACGGTCTCAAAAACTGAACTGAGAATGGAACCCCTGTCCAGACAGCAGAGAGAATTTGTAGTCTGAACCAACCTAACCAGGTTAGATACCTGCTGAAACAAACAACAGCATTCTGCAGAGGATTACAACAGCATACAGAAGCTATACAATATGAAATTCACAATATCCAGGCTATAATCCAAAATTACTTGACATAGAAATAAGAAAAATTCTAAAAAAAAAAAAAATTTCAATCAACAGATGCTAACTCCAAGACGATAAAAATATTGAAATTATCACACAAAGACTTTACAGCAGCTATTATCCCTATGTTCCATGAGGTAAAAATAAACACTAATGAAATGAATGGAAAGATACAAGTTATCAGCAGTGAAAGAAAAACTAGTTTAAAAAGAATCAAATGGAAATTTTAGGGAGAAACGTATCTTTAGGAATAAAGGAAGAACAAAAGAAATGGTAAATATCTGGGTAAATATAAAATTATTTTTTCCTGTTAAGCTCTTTAAGATATGTAGACTGTTAAAAGCCATCTTTACAACATTGTCTAGTGAGGTTTTCAATATAAATGTAACACTTGTTACAACTATAACATAAAGGTCTGTGGGGAAAGAGTAAAGAGACTTACATGGTTGCAAGCCTTACACATTCCACTTGAAGTGATACAATATTAACTCCAAGTAGATAATGAAAGGTTAACTAAATGCATTTAATTCCTGGAGCAACTACTTAAAAAAAAAAAAAAAAAAGAGAGAAGGAGATATGGCCAAAAAGTCAATAGATAAATGAAAATGGAATGTTAAAAATCCAAAGAAGTCAGGAAAGGAGAAATAGAAGTGTAAGCCAAAAGTGAGAAGGAAATGATAAAGATGTGAGCACGTATGAAAGAAATAAACAGACAGGCAATAGAGAAAACTAACAAAACCAAAATCTGGTTCTTTGCAAAAAACTGACAAACCTCTAGCCAGACTGAGGTGTAAGGGGGGAGACGGGATAGCAAATCATAGAAATGAAATAAGGGTCACCCCCATCAATCCTACAAACAATAAAAGGATAAGAAATACTAGAAACAACTTTATGCCAACAAATTTGGCAATGAATAAGAAATGAACAAGTTTCTTGGACTTTAAAGCTTACTAAAATTGATACAAGGAGAAACAGAATATCTGAATACTCCTATATTTATTAAAGAAACTGATTTTATAATTAAAAACCTTCCCAAAAGAGAAAGCTGCAATCTCAGATGGTTTCACTGGTAAATTCTATCAAACATTCAAGGAAGAAATAACACAAAAATTATGCAAATTTTTCAAACAAAAGAGGGATCACTGCCTACTTCATTTTTTGAGGTACATTCAATGCAATCCCAACCAAAATTGCAGCAGGCTTTGTGGTAGAAATTGGCAAGCTGATATTAATATTTATATGGAAATGCAAAGGATCTAGAATAACCAGAGCAATTTTTAAAAAGAACAAAATTAGAGAATTTACCCTGATTTTAAGATTTACTATAAAACAACACTAGTTGAGACCTTCTGGTATTGGTGTAAAGATAGATCAATGGACCAGAAAAGAAGTGTTCAGAAACAGACCTACACATTTGGTCAATTGATTTTTGGCAAAGTTGCAAGGGCAAATCACTCAAGGAGAAAAAATCTTTTCAACAAATGAAGCTGGATCAACTGGATATGCAGTTGGGGGGAAAAAAAGAACACTGACTCTTACTTTACATAATATACAAATATTAATTCAAAATGGGCCACAGGTTTAAATGTAAAACCATATAAGCTTTATATAAAAATTTTAAAAGATGGGAGAATATCTTCATGACTTTGGGCTAGACAATTTCTCAAAACATAAAGAAGCATGATGTATAAAAGAAAAAATTAGTAAAATGGGCTTCACCAAAGTAAAAAAAAAAAAAAATCAGTTCTTCAAAAGATAATATTGGCTAGATGTACTAGCTCACACCCGTAATCCTAGCAGTCTGGGAGGCCAAGGCTGAAGCATCACCCTGAGCAATATAGTGAGACCCTATCTCCACAAAATAATTTAAATATCAGCTGGGCGTGGTGGTGCATGCCTATAGTCCCAGCTACTTGGGAGGTGAGTGAGGCAGGAGGATCGCTTGAGCCCAGGAGTTCAAGGTTGCAGTGAGCTATGATGACGCCACTGCACTCTAGCCTGGGCGACAGAGTGAGACCGTGTCTCAAAACAAAACAAAAGATATCATTAAGAAAACTAAAAAAGCAAGTCACACATTGGGAGAAAACATTTGCCACACATATATTAGACAAAGGACTTGTATCCACAATATGTAAAGAACTCATAACTTAAAAATAAGACAACTCAGTGAGGAAATGGCTAAGAGACATGAACAGACACTTCACAAAATAACTTACAGAAATGGCCAATAAGCACATGAAAAGATGCTCAACATCATTAATCATCAGGGAAATGAAAACTAAAATCACAATGAGATGCCACCATATTTCCACTAGAATGGCTACCATGAAAAAGAATGGCCCTACCTAGCGCTGGCAAGGATGTGGAGCAGCCAGGCTCTCACACACCACTGGTGGGAATGTAAAATAGCACAACTTTGGAAAATCCAGTTTTCTTAAAAAGTTATACAGCTACCATGCTACCCAGCCACTCTACTTCTAGGTATTTAGCTAAGAGAAATGAAAATTTATGCCCACACAACTATTTCTACACAAATGTTTATGTCAACATTTGGCTCTCATATATTTTTAACTGGAACCCAAATGTCAATCAACCGATGAGTGAACAAATTGTGATCTATTCATACAATGAAATACTACTTGGCAATAAAAAGGAACCACTGTTACTACATGCAATAACATGCATGAATCAAAATTATTTTGCTAAGTAAAAGAAGCATGTTTAAAAGTATATATCTATGATTCCATTGTCACAAAAATTCTAGAAAATATAAACTAATCTATAGTGACAAAAAACCCATCAGTGGTTGCCAAAAGATGGAACTGAAAGAAAAGATAGATTACAGAGAAACACACAGAAATTTTGGGGGGAATGGAAGTGTTTGCTTTCTTAGGAATAATGATGGTTTCACAGGTATATGCTTATGTCAAAACTGACCAAACCGTACATTTTAAATATATGCAGTTTTGGCCAAGTGGGGTGGCTCACATTTGTAATCCTAGCACTTTGGGAGGCTGAGGTGGGAGGATGGCTTGAGGCCAGGGGTTTGAGACCAGCCTGGGCAACATAGTGAGACCCTGTCTCTACAAAAAATTAAAATAAAATATGTCATTATATAATTATTTTTAAAAAATAAATATATGCAGTTTAGTATACTTCAATTATACCTCAATAAAGATGAAAAAAGGTCACAAACCACAAAGAAAATACTAAAAAGTCAAGCATTTTCCATTCTTAAACAGTTCAATACAAATTAGAATATCTACATTGGTGGAATTCACAGCTCTCCTCTGAGAGAAGTAGCAATTTTCAGTAACTCTCAACAAAGATTTTATCTTTAAAAAAAAAAAAATCTCAACTTTAAGCTCAACTAAATTGAAAGGATAGAACAAACGATGGACGATAAGGCTTTTGAGGAAGAATAAGGGGTAGATCTCAGATTGCAAATAGGAATCCTGAATGATATTATTTAGTGAAGTTGACAAAGAAAATTTCTTTTTTAAAAAGTTTTTTTTTTTTTTTTGGTAGAAGTGAGGTGCAGTGGAGCATAGTCTATAATGAAGCCAAAATGCTTTATTGGAAATTACAAATTATTAATTTAAAGTTCAACATATCCAGTGTTTTTTATAAGGAATGCCTTTTATTAAAAACACTAAGACAGTGATTTTTCTAAATACCTTTATGACCAAGTAACAAATGCATGTAACAGCTATATTCAGATTTTAAATTTTTTATCAATGGGAAAAATATCTGGAAACTATAGAATAGCAGATATTCTTTAAAAACGCCACCAACTGGCCAGGTGTGGTGGCTCACGCCTGTAATCCTAGCACTTTGGGAGGCTTGAGGGCAGGAGTTTGAGACCAACCTGAGCAACACAGGGAGATGTGGTCTCTACAAAAAATAGGAAAAATTAGCCAGGCGTGGTGGTGTGTGCCTGTAGTCCTAACTACTCAGGAGGTTGAGACAGGAGGATCACTTGAGCCCAGGAGCTTGAAACACAGATCAAATTCTGCATATGTCCTAATGCAAATTAAGTGAAAAAACATGTGAATAAAAAACTATTCTTAAGCATATGAACAAAATTCAAATACAACAGAAGAATGGATATAAAACTTCACAGATCAGTGTTTGATTTGTATGAGAAAATATATATAATTCTAGAGGCAAGTTATAAAGGCCTATAATGAGAAGGCTTTCAGAAAAAATATTAAATCTAATTTTATTGCCATATCACTAAATAAAAATATATAGTTAAAATGAAACACAAATTTAGAATGATAGGAGAGATGTAAACTTCAATGACTATCTCTAATGTAAGAGTATTTGACTGGATATTTTATCAAGGCCTTTCCATTTAAACTTCTGGAACATAAATCCTTTTAGATTTAACAAAGTTTTCAAATGTTAATAATTGAAAAAAATGTAGGTTTTAACTTTCAAGTCAGAGCATTAGTATATTAAATATCTTTCATATTCTTCTCATTTATGATCAGATTATCATTTCTGTTTAGAACTTACTTGAAAAAAAACCTTTATACCTTTCCTAGGTCTTACTAATTTACTCGGGAGAAGTTTTTATTTCCATGTACAGTACAAAGCTATATTGATCCAATATATATACAAATAACAGGCTAGTTTCAGTGATTTTTATCTCCTCATTAAAGCATTTGAAAATTGTCTTAAAAGCTGATTTCTAAGTCCTCATCTCATTCAAATGACAACTTCAAGTTCTACTCGCAGAATCAGAGATAACGGTCTACATTGTGCCAAAATAATGGAGTCAGCTTCGGTGAGGGTTTACTGGCATGATCCTTGCTACTAAGGGGTTTACAATTAAATAGGGAATGAAGAATACACATGGAAAAGTGTGTGTGTGTGTGTGTGTGTGTGTGTGAGTGTGGCAAGAGAGGGAGGGGGAGGGACAGAGCTATGTAAGCAGCAAATAATACCAAAAATTGCAAGCACATATTAATACACTTGACCAGTATTAGCCAATTTAATCCCGTTAACAACCATATGGGTTAAATAATATTAGTATTCCATCTTACAGATGTGGAAACTAAGCCACAGTTTATATAGTTATTAAATGATGGAAGAGGGAGTCAATCCGGTTTCAGTGCCCATGATCATAACCTCATACTTTCAGGAAAGGAAAAAGAACTTAAACAATCATGAAGTAGTTAGCCTTGTAAACCAACCAGGTGGAGGTGGGGGGAGGGGATGCTGCTCCCCGCAATAAAGACATCGGAAAACAAAAAGGAGGAGGAAAGGGAAACCAACATTTTTTTTTAAGTGTCATAGCAGACCACAAAGGAAACTGAATGGGTAAAATAAGATTAACAGAATGTTGACATGTAAGCCCCAAGAGCTTCTACTTCTTGCACAATAAAAGGAAAGCTCCTTGAAGTGTAAGCATTTATCATATGGAAGCTGGAAATCGTATATTTCTTAAAAAATCTAACAGAAATCCCAGAGCAGTTTAAAAAAAAAAGGTGAATGAAGGCAGATCTATCTGTATGATAGGATTTCAAAAGCATAATGTAAGTCACCTAAACTGAAAACAAACAGAAACACAGAAACCTACCTGGAGAAAAGCAAGGAAAGGCCTTCTCTCAAGGTCCCTGGCCCTACCGCCTGGGAAGCAGTGAAGCAGGACTGTCACTCCAGTAGTGCAGCAAGATCGGCACTGAGCAGAGCAACACTTCTGGGGTGAGGGTCTGGAGTTCGTCTTCCAAGCAGGAGACAATACAGAGAAAGGCAAATATGCCCTGCCCCAGTTACCACTTACTGTGTCTTCCTTCTGGAACATTTCTAGTGCCTACATCATAAGTGTTCACATTTTTAACCTTTAATGAAAAAAGTTATAGATGACCATTGTGGTAAATTCAGAAAACTGAAAAAACAGAAGGGGGAAAATATCCATGATTTCACTATCCGAAGGCAACTTCTATTAACAGCTTAGTATTTATATTTCCTTTTGATGTTTTTCCAATGACTATACAATGGTTTTCTCTGGGGGGCAGAGAGGGAGGGGAAGGGACAGAGATATGTAAGCAAAAAATAATACCAAAAACTGCAAGCACTTACTAGTACACTTGACCTGTATTAGCCAGTTTAATCCTGTTGACAACCATATGGGTTAAATAATATTAATATTCCATCTTACGGATGTGGAAACTAAGGCACACTTTATATAGTTATTAAATGATGGAAGAGGGAGCCAATCTAGTTTCAGTGCCTGTGATCATAATAACCTCACACTTTCAGGAAAGGAAAAAGAACTTAATCATGAAGTAGTTAGCCTTATAAACCAACCAGGTTTTTGCACACTTTACATAATAATACATGCTTTTGGCAAGTTTTTAAAATCTTTCATAGACATGTTGCTGGACTTAGATATTAATTTTTAGACTGAAGCAAACACTCCTATATTTATATACAAACAAATAGAAAAACACAGAGACTAAACATTGAGCAATGAAGAAATAGGTAAACAGTTTCTTTAAAGTTTGGATAATGTCAGGCTTTTTAAACCAAAGCTAGATTATGTTTGAGAAGTCTTTAACCTTTATTTTAGCTTCAGAAAGAAAAGCTAATGATAGAAATACAAAAGAATAAATCCTTAATTTTGGTATTTACATGAAAATCCCAAATGTTGACACATTTAAAGTAGAAGACCTCTAGAAATACATATTTGTAAAATAGAATGACCACCCTAAAACAGTATTTATTAAAACGTCATTTTGCATGATAAAACATTATATTGAAACAGGTTTGTTATTTGATTTCCAATGTTTTGCTATCATAAATACAGGGAGATTATTCAGAAAATATGAAACAATTTCAAAAAAATCAAAATAAAAAACAAAATATATACAATTAGGGATTTTGGTTTCTAGCACATAAGTACTAAATTTAGCAGTTTTAAAAAGGCAAAATTTACCCATGAGGAATAAAATTTCTAAAGTCTAAATTATTGGCATAATTAAAAACTTTAAACTTTACATCAAATCATTAAACTGTATAATTAGTCTTTAAAAACACGTATGTCATTGTGCTATTCTTTCAACTTTCCTAAAGGTTTGAAAATTTTCCAATTTTTTTTTAAATTAAAGGGGTAAAGGCATATTTAAAAAACAAGTACACAAGATGAAACAAGGTAATTCAAACATATACCTATTCACAGAAAAAAGAATCTTCAACAATTACGTAGTTCAGATAAATTAGCAGATTTCTAATATACCAAAACAGCACTAATCTAAGATCAACGGCCTAAAACATAAAAGGAGATTATGAACATACATTATCTGTTTTTCACTTAATTATTGACCATTTCCTCACAAAAATCTTACAATTCTCTTACATAAATAAATAAACTGGGTCCCAAAGAGTAGCAACAAGCAAAGGTTACAGAAGGGGAGAGCAGAGGCCCAGCATAAGATGCCACCTATCTATGTTGCTAGAGTCACAGCCAAACACCTAGGCTCAACAGTTAAGAACCTACCCTTGGGAGACAGAGTATTTTGTATACAATGGAACATTGATAAGTGAATTACGCTTACATTCTCCAGCCTATGATTTACAGTGTTCCAGCAGTTCTGGAATACAGACAACTAAATTTGTGTCCCTCATGCCCCGCAAAAAGGCAAGATAACTAGAAGGTATTAGAAGGCAGGGGGTAAGTATAAAAGGGACCTGCTCTTCCTCAGATTTAAAATACAATTCACTGTGGGTTTGCATTTTAACAGTTCTATTGTCTAAGCCTACTTCATAGTGTCCCTTCCTGATCTTCAGACTCATTTATTTCAAATAGATTTTCATGGTACTAAGGTAATAAACTTAACTCATCTCTTACAAAGAAATAGTTTTTAAATTTTCTTTAAAAGTTGCTCAAAAGGTTTAGTTTTAGATTAAAGAACCTACAGGATAAGAAGACAGAAAATTAAAATTGATAGAAATTTGGCATCAATGAAACATTGAAGGGAAAGAAAGGAATGCCCAAAAGTGCCCAAATGTGGGGGAAAATGAAAATAAATGTATATTTTAAATATCCTAAGGATATAAAAATATCCTCAGTAACATAAAAAATCTATAACATACTCTATTCATGTCATGATATTATCTGATATTTAAAAGTTCTGTGAATCTGGTTTAGGGTATGATTCTATCTATATTTATTCTTGATCTAGAATAAAAATTAAAAGAAATCACAAAAAAAAAATTATCCCCACATATTTCCCTTTTGGAGGATTTGCATCTCTAAAAATTCAAAATAAAAAAATTCTTAAAAATTCAAGGAAATTTTTTTCTTATTTAAAAAGAAAAGTCTGCAATAAATGAAAACAAACTAGAAGAGTCTATAGCCCTGTTCTATAAGTGAGTCTTATACCAAATTCCACTCTTGCGATGAATGTTTGAGCAGGAGATGAACAAAAAGCAGAAAATTGCCCTGTAAGATTACATATAAAGGCAGGAGGTACACAAAGCTCTTTTGAAACACAGAGAAAAGGTACTGAAAGCCAGACAATAAACGGACAAAGGAACTGACAAATCCCAAACATATAGCCAACATAATCAATGCCCTATTGTCTTGTCTGAAGTCCTGAGCTTTAAATGTGTCTTCTACATGTGCTGCTATCTGAAGTAGAGTAAGATGACCTAAAAGGGATATGCAGCTTGATCACAAGCAGGATTTTAAAACTGCATGAAGGGTAAAGAACCTGATAAAAAGGAGAACCTTATTACTAAGACTGAAAAAGTTCAGAGACATTATCAACATTCTGTCTGAAAAACTGTAGTGATCATTCAAGTTGTCCTCTAAACAGGGAACCGCATTCCTCCCAGAATTTTTCTTCTTTTGGCGGAGGCGGTGGCAGGGGATGAGCGATGAGAAGGGGACAGTCAGGAATGACCAATGTCCAGCAATCATTGTCAGGTCCAGCTGTCAGCATATCACTTGGCAACACTCACTGGCATTTCAGAGGATTTGTCCCTTTACTCCTGCTTACTTTCCACAAAGAGAGATGTCAGGGTATCTAGCCTGAAGAGTTTCAATAAACAGATTTTAACCTTAGTCCTAAAATCATCCTTACTTTAATATTTACAAAGCAGAGAATTCATCAGGGAGCAATAAAACCAAAACCTAGCTACAATACAAAGGTGAAAATGAGGGGTAGCAATGAGAGACAGGAAAGGAATTCCTGTTTAAGAGATAAATGGAATTAATAACCCCTCTTTGAAGCTCTTACTTCCACTTCTAGACCACCAACTAACTGCAAAGTAACATCTGAAAAGTCATTACGTATAGTTTGTCTAATTTGTTTTGAAAAATCAAACTGCAAAGCACTACAGCTGCAGATGAGAGCCATTCATAAAGCTTGACTAAAGTAAGCGAGGGAATTTATTTCTTCTAGAAGGTTCCATTTTCAAGTGGGTCATTAAGAATAAAACATTATATTGAGGTACTGAAAGCTGAAAAAGTAATTCCTGGAAAAAGTATATAACTCAAACCCAAATAACAATAATTTTAAGAATGACTGAGAGAAGAGCATTTCAAATCAAAATTTTACTTTAAATATTAGTTACAGAATAATTTCAAGACTGACAGCCTAATTAATAATGAGATTGTGTAAATTTAACCTATTTTCAACTCACATACTTCCCAGTACCCTCTCAAACATAAATTAATAAATGATGAAAACACATTGAAAGTTTTCAAATAATTGTAAGCACTTACTTTGTCACATGAAAAAAAATGTAATGAACCAGGTAAAAGGACAACAAAATGCTGTCATCTGTGTACTGTGAATGTATACAATCACTTAAAGAAGAGACGATCTAAAAAGTTTCTTCTAAATAAAAACTGAAGTTTCAACACATTACAAACCACGTGCATACTTAAAGGAAAACATTAAAATAAACTTCCATGTTGTGGCATAAGAACTGATATCACACTTAGTATTAAGTCAAGAAAGTGTACTGATTTACTACTCTCACCTTTATTTCTAGGTAATTAACTTGTATACCTCTAAATATAGTCAGCAACCAAGCCGATATTATCAGTTCACCTGCAGGAACAGTGGTCAACCCTAGGCAGAGAAAAGTTTTAGAGATAACAGCCTTCAGCTTTAGGAAAGAAGTCAAGAAATGACACAGAAAGCACTAACTGTGCAAAATAACACTGTAACACTGAAAAGAGCAAGAAAGTAGGAAGGCTTCCTGCCAGATTTTTAAGTCTGCTTCAACAAAATAGTACAACGGCTGCAACTGGATGAATTAAATGTGGGCTGATAGATTGCAGTAAAAGAAGAAATGAAATATGTACATGCTGTACAAAAAACAACCATAAGCCAGTAATTATAAAATGCTCTATATTTAAATACATTCATCAAAATTAAATTGGCTATGTGTAATGAGGACACAACTGAGAACCCAGAGTGCATTTCACATCTTTGACATCTTCACAGATGTAGTGCCACAATGGACAGCAATGACAATTAGACAACCGTCCTGTCCAATACGACTGATTCCTTCTGTCAGTTAGAGCAACTGGAAAACTCAATGGAGATATGTTTTAATCTCTTAGAGTCCTTGCTAGGGACTGTTAAGTATTTGCCCAATCAGGAGATAAAGGAAATCTGCCTAGGTACATATTGATTATTCTGATCAGCACATAGATGCTGGCTGCTTCCTGCTACAGCTGAAGATTATTTACCAATGTGTAAAGAACAGGCGAAGTCCAAGAAAAAAGCCTTACTGCAACATCAATGAATAGTCACTGGGTGTCATGAATGAGACCCAAGGACAATGTAGTCATTAACAAAAACCAACTGCATTCTGCTAAGTGACCTAGAGGACTTCTATGCACAGCAAGATTTATCACTACTAAAAGTTTTAGGGCTAAAAACCATTCAATAACATTAGCATCACTAAAACACAAAATAGACTGCAGCCAACAGAAAACCAGACCATTTTAGGAGGCAAAAGATACTAATTTCACTTCACTTGATTGAGATACAGTGAAATATATTTTAGCCTGAGAAAACAGAGACAGGCTGCAAAGAACCCTGCAGCTGGTCATCTTTAGTGGGGATTTCACTGAATTTCTTTAAGTGGATCTGACTGCACCATTAAAGTACAGAAAAAGAAGTTTGGACGTTTCTGTTAAAAATCACAAATACACTGTGATTTGAAATAAAGGAAAAAGAAGAAAATCCTAGATTTTCTCAATTTTGTATTTTCTTTAGAAAGGTTTAA
Organism: Daubentonia madagascariensis; assembly: GCA_023783475.1. Lineage (NCBI taxonomy): Eukaryota > Metazoa > Chordata > Mammalia > Primates > Daubentoniidae > Daubentonia > Daubentonia madagascariensis. Next base: position 2,167,014 of record JAKFHU010001482.1, on the reverse strand, counting down.
CTCTTCATAACATTAAAAAACTTTGTTGAAGGCAGTTTATACTCAAAATTTGCTTGAATTACAACCAATTTACCTAGAATTCCAGTTTAGGCAAATTTGCACACTCAAAGGCAATGCATTTTAATTTCACTCTTGAAATCCAGTAGAGCAATTAAGCTTTAAATTTCCAAATAACGTTGAGAAGATTTTGGAAAGATAACTATTGTTACTGAAGGGAAGAAAAGTTAATACACTCAATATATACACTTCACTGAACAACATTCATCTTGATGTGGACATTTCATTCCCTAACAAAGCTTTTCTTATTTCCTTGACACTTCAACTTTTAATAAAGTTTTTGTCAAAGGGAAATTTTACTTGGGAATCTGAGCCAATTTACTAAAGGTCAACCTAGCTTGGAAAGTTCAGCACAAGGAATGAAGCAAGGCCTCAAAATAAATAAGTTAAATGCAAATTTATAATATTAATAACGGTATAGCAAAGAGGGCTCTGTCTCACACTGCTGGTGGCAAGGCAAACTATTATAACTTCTTTGGAAAGCAACATGACAAAATATGTAACTAAGTAGGAAAAATGTTCTTACTATTGTACCCAATAATTCAATTCCTGTGAATGCACCCTAAGAAAATAATCCAGAATACAAAGATTTATGTCCAAAGACATTCACCATGACTTTATTTTTAACAATTAAAAACTCAAATAATCTTCAATGTTCAATAGCACAAGTAAATTATGATAGGTAAATTATGGTATATACATACAATAAAATGTACAATTAAAAATACAGAACTTTATATGAGGTATTATGCCCACCATGTTTTTGTTTTTAAAAAACGCACAGAAAGAAAATACACCAAAAAATTAAAAGTTGGATAAAGTGTTGTAAATATTCTCACTAATATAACACTTGTACAATGATTTAGCTACTATTTTTATATACATTGCATCAGATGAGATAACCCTGTGGCCTTCCACAGGATTGTGAAAGCCCAGAGAAAAAAGCTACCAACCCTGACTGCGACACTTTGCAGAATAGCAATGTGTATGATTTAAATTAGGAGCACTATATAGATACGAGAGGGAACAGCATTCTAGACAAAAGAACAGCATGAAGGTCATGAGCAAACCACCATATTAAAATACAAAACATATCCGAGGACTAGTCCTGAAGGGCAGGCATGTAAATGGGTTAAGAGAATATAAGAGATGCTGTACAGAGGAATAGAACCCAGAAGTAGAGGGTAGCCTCCAGAATGCTGCTATCTAAGGAAACTTATCTTTGTGTCAAGTGGTCTTCCTCTTAATATAGACCACAGAAACTCGAGAGAACAGCAGCTATACACGCTATTTGTTTTAATTTTTATTTTTCTTAGAAAATTGAGTAAAATCACACAAAAATGATCATATTTCACTTATTACCATTTAGAAAGCAGGTGATCCACAAAGCTTACAGGGTAACTCACACACATATTTGAGGAGCTTTCCACAGAAATAGATTACTGATCAATGTTTAAAATTACTTTTTATGTTCACAAGGCCTGAAATCCTAATTTTTATATTTTCCTTCTGTGATTATGTTTAATGGGCAAGATACAGAAATCTGAATGAAAAAATGTTATTCTGATAAATATTTAAAGAAAATAGAATGCATATAGATTAGATATCTATACTATCTATTTTAAATTTTAATAAAACTGCTAACATTTTAATGTCATCCTGAGCTGGGTGCGGTGGCACACACCTGTAATCCCAGCTACTTGGGAGGCTGAGGCAGGAGGATCACTTGAGGCCAGGAGTTTGAGACTAGCCTGGATGACATAGCAAAACCCCATCACAACAAAAAGAAAAAAAAGTTTTTTAATGTCATCCTGCATTGTAACCTGAGTATGCTGTTCCAGTGGAAATCACAGGCTTCATGACAGCATTGACAGCAGCAAGACCAGCAGCCATTGTAAAATAGAGACAAATTTCTACTGATTCTCACGGTAGGTTAGCAAAAATGAATTGAGCCATCACACAGTCCAGAAGATAATCAGTAAGGTTATCAGACAGAAAGCATTCCAGCAAGCATCTAGCTCAGGTTACTTATGGCTATGTACCTTGTACGAGCTGCTTAGCCACTTTCTAAGCTTTAAGTTCTTCATCTATTAAATGCAGGTATAAATAGTACCTAACTTAAAAGGATCCTAACAATGACAAAGATTTTCTCCTTGACCAACCTTCAGTCAGGCTCCTCTGAGCCCTCTTTTTGAGTAAGCCTCAACTTCCCCCAATCCCCTCCTGCCTTTGGCCTGCCTAGCTCAGTTTTACAAAGAATCCTGCTAAGTCAGTTTAGGGAGAATCCCCCTACCCTTAATATCTGATCATTCTTGATATGTGATCAAGTTCCTCAGCTCCCGCCTTTGATGTATGAGGTCTTGACCTGCCTTCAGCAAGAATCCTGTTAGGCCAATGCTATGGACTGAATGTTTGTGTCCCCGCAAAATACGTTATGTTGAAGCACTAACCCACAAAGTGTTGGTATTTGGAGATTGGGCTTTTGGGAGGTAATTAGGTCATGAGAGTGGAACCTTCATGAATGGGATTAGTGCCCTTATAGAAACACACACCAGAAAGATGATTTCTCTTTCCACCATGTGAGGACACAGCAAGAAGGTGGCTATCTGCAAACCAGGAAGAGAGGCCTCACCAGGAACCGAATCCACTAGCACCTTGATCTGGGACTTCCCAGCCTCCAGAACTGTGAGAAATAAATTTCTATAGTTTAAGGCACTCAGTCTATGGTATTTTGTTACAGCAGCCCAAGCAAACTAAGACAGTCTACTTTACAAGTATCTACCCTACCCTTGATGTCTTCTCTTAGTAATTTTCCATCCACTGACCGTATACTCTGTTACTTGGGTATAAATCCCCTCTTGTTCTTGCTGTATTCAGAGTTGAGCTCAATCTTTCCCTGCTATTGCAGTAGTCTTGAATAAAGTCTTCCTTACTATTTTAACAAGGATTAGAATAATTTTTTTAATAAGGATAATTAAATAAGTTTTAATATAAGTAAAGCACTTGGAATAGTGTCTTATGCAGACTAAAAAGCTCAAAAATGTTTGCTTTTGTTCAATCACAATTATCATCCAGTAAATGTAACTAAATGTTTAAATGTTACATTGCTCAGCTTGACTCAATTATTGACTATTTATCAGGTGACAGTTATTGTGATAAACATAAAGATCCAAAGAAAGACACAGGTTCTGCCTCAAAGATCTCACATGTAGAACAGGAACAGAGTAAACAAACAATTCTGGCACAGTGTGTTTCATACAACAACAGAGAGGAATTGGAAGTATAAAGGCAGCAGAGAAAAGAAACTGATGAACTGAACGTGGAGTAAAGGCCACCAATATCTAGACAGACTATGGAGGATGAAGAGAAGTTCACAGAATTACTTTCTAGGTGAAGGGTAAACACTCAAGAGGAATGAAACCATCCCAAGGGCAAAGGTGTAAGGGTAGAGATGGGACTCCCACCTGGGTACGGGAGCCACTGTTGAACAGGAATGTGCTAGGACCACATGTACCTTTTAGAATGCTCCCTCTGGGACAGCGCAAAGCTGGCTTTTGGGAGGTGGCAGCTTAAACCTAAATAGACACACATTATGTAATTGTCAAGAGACTGTAGACACTGCCCATCAACAAGCTCAAAATTGAAAAGAAAAAACTTGAGTATTGGCAGTTTGTAGAAACACACCAAGGGAAAGATATTCAAAATTAGTATGTCAAGATTAGGCAATCCTAAACATTTGATTTACCATACAACTTCTACAGATTGGTAACTATAGACTAGTGAACTATTCTTAGAATTAAATTTACCCTTTGCAGAACACTGCCCATGCTCCCTCTCTGTCTTCCCTCTTCTTGCCATTCTAAACTTGGGCCACAAGTCCTGTTTGGACCCTAGAATGGTTTCAGTGGATTTCCTCTATTGCTCCCTTTGCACGCTCTAAGCCTAGAACTAGATCCATTGTAAACTCACGTTCACAGTCTGTTTCTCAGACAAGACTATGGTCCCTTGAAAGCAAGGACTGTATTCCCAGCATCTGTCACATGGTTTGGCCCATAAAAGGCACACAAACCATGTGTATTGAATGAATGCATTTTAGAATAAACGAATGAACAAAGTGTTGAGAAATCCCTGTGATCACTCTTCCACCTTCAGTGGTCACTGAGTCCTCACCCACCTGAATTAATAGCTAAACAAGGAGTCTTTTCTCATTCCGATTCCTGCTACAGGGAAGTCCCAAATGTTTGGCAACCAGTTTTAACTCTCCAAAAAGACAAGTAAATACCAAAGCAAAAAAGAAATGATTTTAAAAGTTGATTTTGATCCTAAATATGTTCCAAGGAATACAACAGAAATGAGCCACTAGTTCCCTAAACTTCATGATGTTATATTAGCTATATAATTTTAAGTTAGTTATCTGGAGTTCTGACAGAAATACATAAAACACAGTCCAACTAAAAAGCTGATGCTTAAACATATGCCTTTTCAAGAAAAAAGAAAAGCAAGCACTTAAAACACTGATGACTTTTTTTAAACTTAATATTCTCACATAGGCAAGGTAGCTTTTTTTAGATAAACTAGGTAATCACAGTTTGGAAATATGCTATTTTGGAAGCGACAATCAAAATTCTTAGGAAGTTCTTCTGTATCTGCACACAGCACAAGTTTTTCTTAGAAACAGTCTTCATTTATTTGGCCTGAAAATCAAACAAATTCAGCCTAACATCCGAGGTTTTCTTGTTTATTTTATTTACTCAAGTATCAAAGTATCTTATTATTATTTTTTATGGAAATTTTAAGAGCAAGGTTGCCAGGCGCGATGGTTCACACCTGTAATCCTAGTACTTTGGGAGGCTGAGGTGGGAGGATCACTTGAGACCAGGAGTTGGAGACCAGTCTGAGCAACACTGGGAGACCCTATCTCTACAAAAAATACAAAAATTAGCTGAGTGTGGTGGCATGCGCCTGTAGTCCCAGCTACTCAGGAGGCTGAGGCAGGAGGATCGCCTGAGCCCAGGATTTGAGGTTGCAGTGAGGTATGATGATGCCACTGCACTCTAGCCTGGGCAACAGAGCGAGATCCTGTCTCAAAAAATAAATAAATAAATAAATAAATAAATAAAAAGTAAGGTGGCTGTCAGTGGATGCCACTTCAAGCTGTATGATATAATGAGAGCCATTTGCAAACATTTCAGAAGCCACTAACAACTGTCCCTACCTATGTATATATTTGGAATGCTGCCCTAAGCAAGTCAACTCATTTGTTCCTAAACCTTAATTCATTTCCAAACTCATTTTTGAGTAGGTCAACATAACAATGACTACCCCAAATAATAAAAGAGACCACCCTGAGAGACAAAGGAGTTCCCTAAAAACACTACTTTCTACTACCACCCCAAACCCTTAGGCCTTCAAGTTCATCTATATTATAAACATAAAAACCCAAATACAGATTGTCTCATTATGTAAAAAGCTCATACCTATAAGCATCTCAATCAGACTGGAAAATTCTTTAACTATTAGGTATAAGGTTGACCAGCTAGCTATTGTTAGGACTAAATGAAAATGACCATTTTGTAAAATATATATGAAGTACATCCAAATTGTATTGAAAAATCAACCATATTGGCCATTAACAAACAAAACAACCCAAACTAGATAAAAGAGAACGATTTAATCCATAAACACATAATGGGGGCCCAGTAAAACTGGGGAGTCTGGTGACCCAGCTCTAGTCTCAGATCTGTTCATTTATTAGTTCTATGATTCTCTACTTTATGCCGCACAACATGAAGGATCTCATTTTGACAAGTAAATCATCCATCTTGAAATTTAAGACATAAAATAGAGGGGGGGGGAAATCAGACAAAAATTGAACTCAAGATAGCCAGGCAACAGGCAAACTGATTCAGACTGCTCAGTCGCAGACAGTGAAACATGTCACTGTACACAGTAACTCTATCCTGAAAGTGGAGAGGCCAGGATACACAGGCAAGCACTTAGCACAGTTCATTTACCTTGCCATTAACTTAGCTGTCTATCCAGATCTATCACTGTGTACTAAAAACAGGACACAAGAATGCTTTTATAGCATCCTAGCTATGAAAATCGTTAAGAGAACAAATTTCAAGACATTTATCAGGATATATACCAGGAAAAGAGAAAAAGCAACATATATTTCTAGTGTCAAAAACACAAATCAAGAAAAATTACAACATAACACATTGCTTTTATATAGCACCTATCTGTGAAGTTCAAATATTATTACAAATTTTCAAAAAATCTAATTATAATAATTCTAACATCCCTATGAAATAGGTAGAAATATAATCTTCTGTTTAGCTACTGAAGAAAAGTAGATACATATTTAATCATGCTGCTAATTAGATTTCTGATCTAGCACAGTCCAGCACTTTCAAGCATACCATACAGCAAAGTCACCAATTATCCTCTACACTGTAATAAAGTAAAATATAAACATGAACCCCACAGCCTTCTATGTTCAAGAACTAAACTCTAACAATGAACTATATGGCAAAATTGGATTTAGCTTTAGAAGGAAAATACTCCAAGTATTCTATTTAGTCTGATGAATATACTTTTTTAGAAGTAAAATTGAGAAAGTTATTATGATTATCATTAAAGCCACTTGAAATATAGAAATTATAGAGAAGAGTGAAAACTCTATTTCCCACACTCACCAACAGGAACTGACAGCTTTATGCCTCCTTCAAAGGACAAAAGGAATGCAGTTTAAAGCGCAAGGTCAAAGTATACAAAAAGACACACTAGCCTGGGAAACCAATAGGTTTAACAACAAAGGAGGAGTGACCCAATACTTGCAGATCTCGAGTACTTGAAAAAAAATTTTTTTTTAAATTTTATTCTGACTCAAAAAAGGAATTAATTTGTCCCACTGACAGCTAGGAAAAAAGATCCCCTGTAAGAGTTTTGTGTTTTTTAAGAGCTATAATGAGATACCTTTAAAAGCTGGTATGTTATTACAGTGTTAAGGGGTACTTCCTAAATATACCCAATACATCTAACTCCTTTCAAAGCCAACTCTTGGTGAAATAATTCTTTTTTCCCTTCAATACTATTTAGATAAGGCACCACCAAAGCAGTACAGGATGACAAAACCTGAAATTGCTACGGAATTTCCAAAAAAATAAGAACTTTGCAAACACGTCCCTATTTAAAAGACAAGAGAAACCTGAAGAAAGTCCCCATTCCCTGAACACTGAGTATCCAGTAAAAATATGAGCTCCTTTCTCAAAACGTAAGCTGTTCAGTGAAGAGACTGACTCCTTAAAATATTATGCAGCACTTAGCGTCTGTGCTAATGCCGAGACAGTATATGTCTTCTACTGTCACTAACAAAAGCAACTTGCTTTAGTAAAGCGATATAATGTCTAGAATTTGCCTCAAAATAATCTGGAGTGGGAGATGGTGGGATAGATGGACCGAGATTGGCCAGAGTTAATAGTTGCTAAAGCTGGGTAATGGATACTACTCCCCTTTGTTTTGTAGATGTTGGAATTTTTCATAATAAAAGGTTAAATAAAGAGAGAGAGAGAGAAGAAAACTAGTTTTAGAAAGTAAAATGCCCCTCAACTTGACAATTTCTGTAAGAGTTACTTAACCAGGAATTTGAAAGGAATATAATACAGCAATTTAACATCTTAAATTCTTTAAAGTTATCAAACAATTAGGATGACCCTACAGTTTTTTTTCTGTTATTCACACTAGTGGGAAAGGCTGAATTAGGAAATTACCTACTTCCAGATTAATGTTTTCTTTCTTATATGTCATTGCAACTAAGCCTGATTTTAAAGAATGACTGGCCATCTTTTCCTTCATCCTGATAAGAGACACTCTTTCCGAGATAATTAAAGGAAATTATAAGATACCCTAGGAAAACTGTTTCTACCCCAAAATCTAGGCTTTAAATAAAGCTTAGAAAATTTTTAACTATCCCTTATATCAATTTCTACAAGCTAACCATAGGTTAAACTAGATTAACTATTTTTAACATAGTACCTTAATCTTAATAAGTATTCTCATAAATCACGCTATTCTATATTTGGATAATTTCATTCTTTCAGCTCCTGCTAAGAATTACAACGCAAAAGAAACACAAAGGAAATCAGACCCCTGACTGTCTTTTCAACAGAATCAGTACTCAAATGAGTGCCATCAAGATCAATTTAGTCTCCAGAAATGATTTGACACTTGACAATCAAGATTAATGTCTGACTTGTGAGTTGACCTTAATAATCAACACTCCTTAAAGGAGATGCATGGTAGATTAGGTAAGTAGTAATATAAAAACTAAAGTTATTACTGAATCACATTTCTCAAAGAAGTTATCAGCACTCTACTAATACAGAATTAATCAAAATGCTTTAATAGAACAGAGAAAATGAAAATAAAAGCTAGGATGGGAACAAAGACTGACTCATAGGGCTCACATTAGTCTCTAACAGACGTTACATGGTGGGTTCATTCTCCTTTTTTCCCCTTTCTCCTCTTTGATCTGGTAGCTTTACACAGGGGCACCTGCTTCAACAGCCAACGTGCACATTATTTAAGCTGCCATTCTGCACACATTCCTAACCTATTTGGCAGAGTGGATATTTCTAAAATGGAGAGCAACTAGAAAAATTAAAAGAGAAATTCATCAAAACGCAAATGAAAAGTTGTCATCAGCTCCCTGAGTCTACATTTAGTATTTCAGAATATTTGGAAAGTGTATTAAATATAGGAATAATTCAAAAGAATTTAATAGTTTGGTTTATCATGTCATCTATACCCTGAGCAGATCTCTTTGTAAAATGGACACAAAAGGTCCCTTTCAGTAATATATCTATAAGGAATTCAATCTGTTCATTACAGGAGACAAACCAGTTCTCACATCTATACTGAGGACAACAAATATTTCACACATTCACCTCAGCAGGGTGGATTTCTAGCACTGTGAAGAGCCAGATGACTCAAGACTTAACCATGTTTCCAAGGCCTGGAGAAAAGATGATTAATGATGCAAAAGAACAAGGCATGAGGAACTTGTACAATGGCTTGCTTTCACAAAAGATCAGCTGCTAGCTAAAAAATGCTTCAACCTTTAATAAATAGGGCCCTCAACAAACAGGTTCAAGCAGGGACTTGTTTTTTTGTTGTTTTTGTTTTTGTTTTTTGAGACAGGATCTCTCTCTATTGCCCGGGATAGAGTGCAGTGGCATCATCATAGCTCACTGCAACCTCAAACACCTGGCAATCTTTCTGCCTCAGCCTCCCAAGTAGCTGGGACTACAGGCATGAGCAACCATGCCCAGCTAATTTTTCTACTTTTTGTAGAGATGGGGTCTCACTATGTTGTTCAAGCTGGTCTCCAACTCCTGGCCTCATGTGATCCCCCCACCTTCACCTCCCAAAGTGCTGGGATTACAGGCGTGAGCCACAGTGCCTGGCCTTCAGTTCTTGAATGATTCATATTAAGCTTATGTAGTACCTCAGTCACAAAAAGACAGTAGATCTAAAAACCAACTTATTATCAAGTTCTTGACTTTTAGATTATTCAAAAGACTGCACAAATATCAGGATATGAAAAGGTGATCTCTGAGTAAAAGATGAAAAAGAGAAGAGTTAGAGCTTCACAACCAGGAGCTGATTATCCAGTCTGAGAATCTCCCAGGCACCTTATTTTTCATGCCAGTTGTCTACCTTTCATCAATCTGGTCCCTTCCATTCTTGCCATGATGAGAGAGGGAATAGGAACAGTGTAACTTTTTGATTAAGTGAATAGTTCACACGGAGGAGGAAAGTCAGGAAGAGAAAGAGAACAAAGGAAAAGTTAAAATTAATCTTATCTATTTCATCTATGACCCTTACAATCATTAATTTGCAACATTATAAATTAAGCAATAGATACTACAAAAAAGTACAAAACTAAGTGACCCTAATGTGATAATAAACTTGGGCAATGTTCAAAAACTACATGGAGAAAAAAAGAAAGAAAAGGAAATAGAGGATATATAATAAAACATTAATAGTTGTCCTGAGTAGCCAGATAGAACACAGTCTTTACCTTGTTTGTGTTTAATGCGTATTTTTCAGATTTTCTATAATGAATATGTAGGTCTTTTAAAAAAGCACACAATTTTTTGATACAGTAAAATGACCCCCAAAAAAGCATTTTTCATTTTATATATAAAAGGTGCTATTATAGGACTGCTCTATAAAACTGTTTCAAGATAAACTGTGAAAGGAACCAAATATCATGCAAAGATTCAGTTTACGTTCTTGCTTTTTGTAGAAATCTTTGTTCACTAATTCAACAAACATTTATTAAGCAGCTACCATGCATTAGATCCACTGTCTCCAGAAATCCCAAAAATGGTAATAAAGATATAACTGGGGCCAGATGTGGTGGCTCACACCTGTAATCCCAGCACTTTGGGAAGATCACCTAAAGCCAGGCTGGTCAACATAGCAAAACCCTGGCCCCTACAAAAAATGAAAAAAAAAAAAAATTAGCTGGGCCTGGTAGCAGGCGCCTGTAGGCCCAACCACTCCAGTGGCTAAGGCAAGAGGATCCCCTGAGCCCCCAGATTTCAAGGCTGCAGGGAGCTACAATGGTGCCACTGCACCCCAGCCTGGGTGACAGAGCGAGGCCCTGTCTCTAAAAAAAAAAGAAAAAATAGTAAATTCTCATTCTTATGATGTTTGACACCACAGGCTGAGGCTGCAAACATTTCTGCCCAACCTCTTACCTTGAATATCCTTCAAAAGGCCTAGGAAACCTTATTATAAAAGTCACTACATCCAAACATAGTGCAACAGATAGTATTGTTGTCAAAATATCTGCTGCCCTTCCCTTATCAGACCCTTCCCAATCTGCCCATCCCTGGGAGGGTGGGGGTCGGGGGACACTTCTTGCCCATTGAGACCATGCATGACTATGTGACTTGCTTTTGGCCAATGAAGTGTGAGCAGAGATGGCTTATGTCACTTTTGAGGGTCTGCTATGGCTCTTTTACTCTTTCATCCTTGGGCCCTGGGAATAAAGGTCACAAAGGGCATTAACATGAGAAATAAATTTTTGTTGTTGTAAAACTACTGAGATTTGGAGATTGTTACTGCAGCATAATTTAGCAAAAGCATATACCCCTGACTAAACTTTGATACATAAAAGAACATCACAGGCGGGGCACAGTAGCTCACTCCTATAATCCTAGTGCTCTGGGAGGCCAAGAGGGGAGGATGGCTTGAGCTCAGGAACTTAAGACCAGCCTGAGCAAGAGTGAGAGCCCACCTCTACCAAAAAAACAAAATACAGGCGTGGTGGCACATGCCTATAGTCCCTGCCTCTTGGGAGGCTATGGCAGGAGGACTGCTTGAGCCCAGGAGTTTGAGGTTACAGTGAGCTATGACGACGCCTAAGTGACAGAGTGAGATTCCGTCTCAACAATAAATAATAAATAAAATTTAAAATAAATAAAAGAATACTACAACCTATGGGCAGGAGGTAGAAATAAGTAATCTCCTCTTAGCTGGCCCCCTGTGGTTTACAACGTAATATTGTTAAGAGGTAGATGGTGATATTGTGGTCCCCGAACCACACACTCATTAACCCACTGATTGCTTTGCTGGGTTTTCTCTCTAAAAGTCTAAACTTCAGACATTTTGAGCCTTCCTTAAAGAAACCCTGAAAATGTAGCACCAATGAAAATATTCCACAGTACACAAGAGAACAAATGTCCAAAGGAATGAAATCTACTGTTTCTCTTTGAAATAAATTAACTGGAAGTTATTTTTAAAAACTAGAAGATATTTGCTTTAGAAATGATAAAATGCAAAAGAACATTGTATCTATTCAATAGGAATAAGCTGTTATGGAAAAAAAAGCAGACCAAGCTAACTAGAAATACACTTAAAATAAAAAGATGGAGACTAAAAGTAAAAGGATGAGGGCCAGGCAGGGTGCCTCATGCCTGTAATCCTAGCACTTTGGGAGGCGCTTGAGGCCAGGAGTTCCAGACCAGCCTGGGCAACATAGTGAGACCCCCATCTCTACATAAAATTTAAAAATTAGCTGAGCATAGTGGAGCACGCCTATAGTCCTAGATACTCGGGTGGCTGAGCCAAGAGGATGGCTTGTGCCCAGGAGTTTAAGGTTGGAATGAAGTATGATATAGCACCACTACACTTAAGCCCAGGTGACAGAGCAAGACCCTGTCTCAAAATATTAATAAAATAACATAAAGAATGAGGATCTATCAAAAAACACACACCAAAAGGAAGAGCTGTTAAATTTAATAAAGTGGCATTTCAAGGCAAAAGCTGTAAGTATGATAAAAATAAATTTTATTTTCATAAAATGTACAATCCATGATGAAAACAACAGTTGTGAAACTTTATACTCCCAATAATAGGAAATGAAAATACATATAGCAAAAACTAAAGGCAATCTCTTTGTATTTACTGGCTTAAATGTAGAAAGCAATAATTTAAAACACTCATTAATGAGTTTTTAATTAACAGAGTAGCCAAAAACTAAAATACTGAAATTGTCCTAGGACAGATGTCACAAAATCAATTAATATTTAGGGAGCAGTCACCTGCTACACATTAGAACACCAATGTAGTGAGGAGTTAAAAAGGAAGCATGGAAGTCATAAACTAGAGTGTTTACAATTTAATAGGGAACAAGAGAACACAAATACAATGCATATACATATAGATCAAGGAGAACCTATGTTTATATGGATGAACAACACACCTGAAACATAAATATTGACATAATAAGGCTATGCAAATGTTTTGGCTTGCAATTCAGGAAGTACTCTTTAAAAAGGGTAAATATAAGATGATAAAATCTCATCATCTCCCTAATTACAGGATAAAACAATCTATGGTATGCAATTCAGCACGTAAAGAAAAAGTACTTCAGGGCAGGAAATGTTTAAAATCATTATGCTATATTCATGCTTATTCATTCAGGTTAAAAAATTAGGAACCACATCACTAATATATTTATGAAGTAGATGGAATACTCCAACAGAAACATCAAATTATAATATTTTCTTCCTCATAATCCTTAGAATAAATACTTACCTTCTAAGAAAATTATCTTCAAACTTTTGTCAACCAAGAAAACTTTCTGTAAACAAAACTTCACACTGAAGATCAAGATATAAAAGCTTTAGTACCAGCTGGATGTAAAAAAAAAAAAATATATATATATATATATATAAAAGCTGAGCTGCTAGGATTAAAGTGTGGGTAGGGACCGTGGGGTGGGGGTGGGGTAGTTCCACAGATAGTTACCTGGTACCTATCACTAGACCATAAGCCAGGTACAGGCTGAGTGCTAGGGATTCAAAAGTGAACAAAAACAGAATCTCTGCCTACAGGGAGCTTACATTCTAGAATGGGAAGACAGCTAATAAACAAGTAAAGAAATGTGATCATTCTGTATACGGAGAGCCACCGTAAAGAAAATAAGGGTAACAAGGCAGACAATACTAGGGGTAGCACAAGGGGCATCTTCATGAACCTGTGTAGTCAAGGAAAGCCTCTCTGAGAAGACATCAGGGGTCGTTTCTGGGACGTTCTAGAGGAGGTTCAGCCGGTGCAAAGACCCAAAGAAAGAAAAGAATCTGTTCAAAAGATAGAAAGAGGCCAGTTTGGCTGGTGTAAAGTAGACAAGGGGAGTGTAGAAGGAGGAAATTGGAGAAGCACAGAGGCCAGACAAATGGATCTTTCATAGTGCGGCTTGGATTTTATTTTAAGTGTAATATGAAGTCTCTGAAAGGTTTTAAGCAAGGGAATAACATGATCCGATCTACACTGTAGAAGCTACTGTGTGAAACAGATTACAGGCTAGCAAAGTAGAATCAAGAAAACCAGCCAGGAGACCATGGCAGACCCCCACATGAGAAACAGTGGTGGCCCGGACTAATGTTTTAACAGTGGAAATAATTAGGAGCGGTCAGATTCAGGATATATTTTGGACAGAAAGCCTACAAGACTTCACGATGGAACAGATATAAGGTGGTGGAAGAGAGAGGAATCAAGGATAGCTATGATTGGCAAGTGGTTGTTCGAAAAGCTTTAGTTGCAAATATGGTTTTCAGAATAGGATACTCTGTGCTTAAAAGGGATGCTTTAGAATGACATCTAATGACATGAAGAGATACTGAATGGAAAAATGAGGTTATAAAACTGTATGGTCAGGGTAATACATATCAATGGATATATTCATATAAGGGGATCTCTAATAATAAATTTCAGGACATTAACAGTGTTATATCTGGAAAGATTGAGTGTTCTTTATGATCTTTCTTCTTCTTTCATTATAATAAGCATATATTACTTTAGTAATAAAAACTTCATTTTGTGGAAAAACAATAATAAAAGTCCTACACATAAAAGAGACACTGAATGGAAATTACCAAAAAACTAACAAAAGATATGTTCAAGTGATAAAGTACGTTTTGAGGAAATTTTTCCTCTCTTCTAGAATAGAAATGTTTCTGTATTTATGACACTTTCCATTATAAACATGCATTAGTCTTACAATAAAAAAAGTAAAATAAAATTTTTAAATTAAATTATTTCCAAATCTCTTATCTTACTTTTCAGGACGATTATAACTATCATATAGTATTTTCAAAGGTTTTTGCTGGTTTTCCTTCCTTTCAGATTCCAAAACCAGTTTTTCTTTACTGCTCTATTACCTTTAGAGAACACAAAGAGATTCCCTCCCCAAACACACTGGGCCCCATATGGCCCTTCCTACTATTACCTTTAGTGTCTTCCACACTTTAACCCAGTGGTTCTCAAAGTCTGGTCCCCAGACCAACAGCACTACCATTAATAGGGAACTTGTTAGAAATGCAAATTCTTGGACCCTGTCCCAGACCTAGTAAATGCATGCTAACATTTGAGAATCAGTTTCTCAAAATTCTAATAGTAACACATTAAATCATTCAAAGAGACTGAGCAGCTAAATCTCTAACAGCTGAAAAATTTTTAAAAGAGAAAAAAAGAATCCACAGTGAAAGAAAACCATACCTGTAGAGATAGATGCCTTAAAGGTACCACGTCCTGGTGACATCACTTCAAGCCTTTAACAGTTCTGAGGCTTCCTCAAGGAACACACTAAATGCAAACTCATTTAATTACATACGTCAAAAGCAGGGCTATACAAACATCCAATCAGATTCCTGAGTAATAACAATATTCAAGCTATATCTAGGCAGAAATACAACAATCAGTTATGCAAAAAACTTCAGAAACATGTTTATCCTAAACAAATAAATGATCCCATTTGGGCCAAGATCTACCGAGGTTTGATGCGGTAATTAATACAGTTGTGTACCTGTGATGGAGGTATAACCATGATAAACATGAAATGAAGTTTATTCACAGTCCAACACCAATAACAAATTTTCTGCCACATTCATTTTGTTCACTGGATTAGTGAGCCAGGTACTGAACTACTGCTAGAGACAAAAGGGTGACTGAGACGACCTTGCTGCCCTCCAGAAGGCTGTAGTCTACTTAGAGGTTAGCAGAGAACAAAGAGGGATTCCCCCCAACCCCTCACCCTGGGTACCCACTTACATGCAGTTGCTCTAATACATGTTACAGATAATAAAACTGAGAGTTTGAGAGCTTAAATCACTTGTTCAAGGTCACCCAGCTTCTTACAAGTCCATGCTCTGCCCTTGCCCCTCAAACCAGCATCAGTATTTTTTTTGTTTATTGTACATATTTAAGGTATACAACATGATGTTTTGATACACATATAGTGAAATGACCACTACAGTCAAGCAAAGTAATATATCTATCTCCTCACAGTTACTGTTGTATGTGTGTGTGGTGAGAACACCTGAAATTTACTCTCCTAGAAAATTTCCAGTATATGATACACTATAATTAACTATAGTCATCATGCTGTACATTAGATCTCTAGATTTACTCATTCTACTTAACTACAACTTTGTACCCTCTGACCTAACCTTCCCACTTCCCCAGGCCCTCGTAACCACCATACTACTCTCTGTTTTTATGTATTTGACTTTTTCTTAGATTCCACATATAAATGAGATCGTGCAATATTTTTCTTTCTGTGTCTAGCTTATTTCACTGAGCATAATCATCTCCAGGTTCATCCATGTTGTTGCAAATGGCAGGATCACCTTTTTTATAGCTAAATAATATTCCATTGTGTATATATACCCCAATTTCTTTATCCATTCATCTGTCAACACTTATTAAATTGTTTCCATATCTTATCTATTCTGAATAATGCTACTACGAATATGAGAGTGCAGATATCTTTAGGAGGTGCTGTTTTCATTTCCTTTGGGTATATACCAGCAGAGAGATTGCTGGGTCATATGGTAGCTCTTATTTTTAATTTTTCAAAGAAACTCCACACTGTTTTCTATAATAGCTGCACTAATTTAAATTCCCACCAACAGTGTACAAGGCTTCCCCTCTCTCCACACCCTGGCCAACACTTGTCATCTCTTGCCTATTTGATAATAGCCATCATCACCTCCTAACAGGTGGGAGGTGATATCTCATTGTGGTTTTGATTTGCAGTTCCCTAAATAGCACTAGTTTTAATATTAAAGAGAGATACATCAGTATACATTGTGTGCATCTTACATGAGATTGTGCTAATTTTATGATCAAATCAAGAATAAAACTGATTTCATTATAATAAAAAAAGATATGAATTAGGTAAAATCAGGTAGCATCAAGCCAAGTCTTTTTTTTAAAAGTTTTAAATGATCCTACTTTTGAATAGGAAAAACTACAAAAGAACAAAAAAGGCAAGATGGATATAGAACAAAATATTAATACTGATTATACTGGGTGGTAAGATTCAGGTAATCATTGTTCTGTTTTTAAATTTTTAAAAGTTATTTTTAAAATCATCATCCAACTTAAAACAAAAAACAAAACAAACAAACAAAAAGCCAACCAAGATTCCATTAATCAGTGGTTCTTAATAAGTCTGTGCCATTCCCTAATGGATATCTGAAAATTTGTGGGGGTATTTTTGGTTGTCTCATTCACTGGGAGGCACTACTGGCATTTAATAGGCTGTGCAGAACAGTCCCGTAGAAGGAACTGTACCATTAGACTCTTGAATGTTTCTCTAGATATTCATGTAGGGGAAAACCCCATTTATAATTATTTGAGCCTAAAACAGAATTCCATTTCATATAGAAAAACAAAGACTTTTTGCAGGTTTTACTATACATTCAATTCACTAGGAGTATAATTACCATATAAATCAAAAGAAGATTTTTTCGAGTTTTACCAAAAGATGCTCACAATTTTAGAGATCATGTCATTAACTCTAATGCCCTTCTTGATATTTGAATCACCAAGTAATGCACCCCTACCAGTGTGCATTTGCAGCCACTGCATTCTCAGTGAGCATCTGACCGCTGGTGTAGTCAAGACTCTGCAATGACACACTGAACATCTATCATTTTAGTATAAATTACTTTTTTCTTTATAAAAAAACAGGGCGTTTCATTGATATTTTTGAAATTATGGTACTGGCAGTTGTATTACTGATGACTTTATTTTATGAGACTAAAGGAGACTTTTTTCCTTTCTTTTTTTCCTTTTTGTAAGGATTCAGCTTCCTTTTTTTTCCTTTTTGTAAGGATTCAGCTTCAAAAACCTTTTAGATCAGAGGTTTTCAAAGTAGCAGGAAAGAGGGGCCACCTACTGCCCTTTCACACATTTCCCTGGAACTCCTGTGTCAGGCACAGGGTCACTGGGGTCACTGGCCTGCAAGGCTTGGAGCTTGCACTGCTCTGCTGGGAAGGTGTGGGGCTGCCACCCGCAGTGCCTTCCCTCCCAAGTTAGTTCAGGAGAGAGTCATGGATACAGTCACAGAGAAAGAAAATGCTTTGAGGTAAAAGCCTTTAACTGAAAGTACAACTTTCAGTTGTACTGAAACGTACTATAAGCCCCAGTTTTATTTATTTATTTATCTTTTACTTTTTGAGACAGGGTCTTGCTCTGTCACCCAGGCTGGGGTGCAGTGGCGTCACCATAGCTCACTGCAATCTCAAACTCCTGGGCTCAAGCAATCCTCCTGCCTCAGCCTCCCAAGTAGCTGGGGCTACAGGTACATGCCATGACGTCCGGCTAATTTTTTTTTATTTTTTGCAGAGATGAGGTCTCATTATTGCTCAGTCTGGTCTTGAACTCTCAGCCTCAAGCGATCCTCCTGCCTCAGTCTCCCAAAGTTCTAGGATTACAGGCGTGAACCACCACATCCAGCAAGGGCCCAATTTTTAATGCTAATGGAGCGTCTCCTTCACATATCCTCAGTGCCTCCCTGCTTCCCACTTCACCCCAGCTTGGATGTTGGACCTACAAAGGGATCTCTGGTAGTAAGACTGCTACTAAGAAGAGAAAATGGGAGGTAGGAAGGCACATCCTTTAGCCCCAGTGCAGATCTCTTGGCAACACTCCCTGCTTCTAGCCCATGGCTAGAGGCCCTGGCTTATTCCTCATGGCAGAGCCATCCTAACCTCAAGGATGACAAGCCTGGGGCAGCCCACGCCTCAGCATTGTGACCCTCTTAGAAAGGCTGATGTCTTTCATTTGAATTATATGAATCCCAAAGACCCCAATTTGTACCTATTAGTTCTGTTACTTTTTTAAAAGGGTATCTTTTTACTACTATATTCCCCTTCAACCTTTTCCTTCATTTCTAGTTGGTAGTAAAAACCCTCAGTAAAGTTCAAATGGAATATTTGCTTCACTGAAGTACAGAGGTTGGGAGAAAAGTATGAAAACGTATCTTGTTCCACAGGGCCCCAGAAGGGGAAGAGGTCCTATTATAAACCATAAACTGAGCCAACCTCTAGCAAGTAAAGGGACCGGAAATGTCCTGGGAATGAGGTTCAGGCCCCTGTGGCTCCCCAATTTCCTATCCTTGCTCTTTATCTCTCCCCCAACCACCTCTTTGCTGGAGCCTCTGTCTTAGGCACCAGAACCCAACCCCTCTCCCAATCACCTCCACCACTATCGGGGCAGTACTACAATGCGGCAGAATGTTGGCCTTCCAAATGGGGACTTCACACATGTATTCCCGGGAAGCTATTAAGAAACAGTCTGCATAAAGAGAGGTACTATACAGATAGCATAGTGGGAACAGTGCAGACCCTGGAGCCAAACTTCATGGATCCACACACCAGATCTGCCACTCTCTAGCTGTGTGATAGCAGAGAAGTTACTTAACCATTTTGTGCCTCAGCTGTAAAACTGAAGTCATAGTACCTATTCTGTAGTTGCTGGGAGGATTAAAGGAGTCATTACATACAAAAAACACATAGAATACTGCCTGTACCTACTTCAAATACATTATGGATTTTAAAAGCATTGGGAACTGATTATGGGAAAGTTAATCACCATGTCTGATATCATTCCTATTGTAAAATGTGTTCAAGTTCAAAACTATAGACTTAACCAATAGCCGAAATCCTTTTCCTAAACGAGAGACCTACAGTGTCCCAAAAAGAAAACCTTGGTTCTATTAATAAATCTAATAACCTCTGAGCAGTAAAGATGATAAAAGCTAAGCAAGTGACAAAAAAGGGTCATGTGGCTTACAATTTATTTTCCTTCTGTTTTCAAAAATACACAATACAGGAACTTCACGTATGTTTTTTCATTATTAGCACATACATTTTCACTAAGACATTTGGGTCTCAAACTTTTTGGCCTTAGGACTCTTTCATAAACTTAAAAATTATGGAGGATCCCAAAGCCCTTACCTTAGAAAATTCTAAAAAAAACCTCAGACATATACAAGTACATAAACCACTAGCCATCAAAGAGAGGACACCATCATACCTCAGATAGCCTCTGGAAAACTACACTGTACACTTGTAAAGAATAACAGTAAAAAAACCAAGTAACTCTTAACAATCATTATGAAAATAATCTGAACTTGTAGATCCTTTGAAAGGGTCTCAAAAAGTCCCAGGTACTCCATATTACACTTTGAGAACCTTGGCACTAAGGGAAGAAGAGGTATTTAAAACTCTCAGGGCTTTCATGAGAAAGTTCTACCTTTTCTAGGTTTTCAAGAGAATAAAATAATTATGATATATCTCACTGAACTATATATGAAGTGAAAATGATCTTATCCTAAAATTACCAAAAAAAAATGGTTTAAGAAAGTACTTTGGCAAAATTACCACTCAGGTAAACTAGGAATAAATGTCATGTTTAGTTTTTTTCCTCTTTTTATATTGTGGTATAATACATATAACACAAAATTTACCATTTTAACTATTTTAAAGTATACAATTCAGTGACATTTAATATATTTACAATGTTGTACAAACACCACCAGTATCTAGTTCCAGAACATTTTTATCACCTCGAAAATAAAGTCCATACTTTGCCCTAAGCAACTACTAATCTGCTTTCTGTCTCTATAGATACCCATTCTGGATATTTCATACAGCACAAAGCCTTTTGTGTTTAGCTGCTTTCACTTAGCACGTTTTAAGGTTCATCCATGTTATAGCATGTATCATTCATTTCTTTTTATGGATGAATCATATTCCACTGTATGAATATTCCACATTGTCCATTGATGCACAAAAGTTGAAGGACATTTAGGTTGTTTCCACCTTTTGGCCATTGTGACTAACGCTGCTATGAACATTCATGTACAAATTTTATTTGAACACCTGTTTTCTTTTGGGTATACACCTTGGAATGGAATTGCTGGGTCATATCATAATTATATATTTAACTAATTGAGAAACTGAAAAATTATTTTCCACAGCATCGGCACCATGTTACATTCATACCAGCAACGTATGAGGATTCTGGTTTTTTCACATCCTCATCAACACTTGTTATTTTGCATTTTTTAAAATAACAGTCATCCTAATGGGTGTAAAGAAGTTACCTAAGTGTTGTACCCCCATAATATTTTGAAATAAAAGGGAAAAAAAAGAGGTTATCTCACAGTTTTGATTTCCATTTCTTTAGTGACTAATGATATTAAGCATCTTTTCATGTTCTGGTTGGCCATTTGTATAACTTCTTTGGAAAAATGCCTATTCATGTCTTTTACCCACTTTTTAATGGGTTTTTTGGTTGTTGACTTGTAAGCATCATGTCTAATTATTTTTTATAAGCAGATGAAAGCACTTTAAATCTATCATGCATCTGGTCCTGTCCTCTCTTCCAAGCTTAAAACAAATAGCAAACCTTCCAGGTTATGCAAAGAGTGACTGAGAAGTTAAAAGAGGTCATATAATCAACTGGCAACCAAACTATATATAGTGCCTTCATTTCTGTCTTAACGGGTAAGCTCCAGGCTTGGATCATAGATGATGATAAAATAATAATAATAGTCCCTTCTTATATAGTGTTTACTATTCAGTAAGGCACTGTGCTAAGTGCTTTAACATCCTCACTGCAATCTCATGAGGCAAGAACTATGATCAATCCCATTCTACAGATGAGAAACTGAGGCACAGAAAAGTTAAATAGCTTGCTTATGGTTATACAGTTAGTAGCAGCTATGGTTTGTTTGTCCCCACCAAATCTCATGTTGAAATTTGATCTCAATGTTGGAGGTGGGGCCCCTCATGAATAGATTAAGGCCCTCCCTCTGGGGTGAGTGAGTTCTCATTTAGTTCCTTCAAGAGGTGGTAGTTAAAGAGCCTGGCACTTTCCCCGCACCCCTCTCCTTGCCTTTCTGCACAGCTGGCTCCTCTTACCTTGAGTGGAAGGAGCCTGAGGCCCTCACCAGATGACCACTCTTGAACTTTCCAGCCATCAGAATCATGAGCCAAATAAATGTTTTTTCTTTATATATTACCCATCCTCAGGTATTCTGTTACAGCAACACAAAACAGACTGAGACAGCAGCTGAGCAGCTTGGCTCCACAATCCCTTTGCTACATCGCCTGCCTCTCAACCATGAAATGATAAGAAACTTTGCATGGATGCCTCACTAAGGACTGTTTTTTAGAAAATGCTAGTAGCTACATTGCTGATAAGTCACTTTCAAGTTCCAATCCACATTGCCTACACAAATCTTTTATGCAACTCTTGGTTGTAGAACTTGTTTCTTTAATCAGGTTAGAAATGTCACAAAGAAGTAAGCCCAAAAGCAGATGGGTGAATGTCATTTTAATCATCCTGATTTAGATCTTTTCTAACATTTTTGAATCTGACAAAAGACAATTTGACTCAACAGTCTATTACCAAGAGCATCTGGATTACATCTTGACTGCAATCACAAGAGGTTATAGTTGCCAGCAAAGCCAGGGCCTAAAGGCCCATTTAACTAAAACCCATAATTTACAGTACAATTTTATATCAGTTAATGGCTTTGTAAACTGAATCTAAAAGAAAATGTATCTCACAGGAAGAAGAAACCTAAAAGGTAATGTATCTCATAATAAAACCAATATGAACATAATGCTAGAGTTTTACATATTTCATTTTCTAAGCAGTAATTACAGGCATAACTGGCTGGCATTATCTAGCACTGCAACTGCCTAAAGAGTTATGGGACCTCAGAATTTGAAGGAACTTTAGTCCATATCTAGAACAATGCTTTACAAACAATTCCTGCTCTTTTTAAAATTAAAAGGTAAACTAAAGCCCTGGAATGTGTCTACACTGATAAAAGCTCACTTATACCAAATCTTGTTTCATAATGTTATAATATGGCTATTTACTTATTTGGCAAGTCAAGAATTTTTTATTTAAATTCAGCCACCCAATATGCCATTTGTAGTTTTCATTATGACAAATGGTAGCAAGTTTGAGGTTCTGTTTCCTTATATGTAAATAAGGGTCTTACCATCTATCTCACAGAACCGTGGAAAACAAATGTTAGATGGCATATGTGAAAGACTTGCAGAGTACCTGACACCACCCACTCTCTGTACGTATGGGAGGATGTGTGGGGTGAGGAGCAGTGTGGGTCACATAACACCAGAAGTCCTTCTAGGCACACTCTCTGCGACCTGAGCAACTCTGACCTGTCCTTTATCTAAAGGTCGTTTATCTGATGAACTCAGCAGCATAAAACCCAGAACCTAGATAATACCAAGAAAGCTTCCAGATTAGGAAAATGGGTACCACTCAAATAGTCATTAAAGGAAATCAGTTTATTCCGTGGGCTAGACCTAACTATGTACAGTTATATTTCCTATAGAGAGGAAAAAAATCCTATCACCTATTTGCTCAAATGTTTCATTTAATTAGGGATGAGAAGGTTCAAAATGCAAAACATTAGCATGTATAAGTTTAAGTCACAAGAAGGATGTTAAAGGCTTTCCTGTTATGGTGGGATTAGTAAATTAACAACTGTAAATCAGAGGTCCCTAGAAAATAGGTGGAAAGAAGCATAGCCAAAAGTTCCAGACTAGGAATGAAGGGGAAAATGACTCCTAGCTGGGGGAAGTACAGGAGCTTTCACTTCACTGACACCCTGTTTGGCCTAAATGGTAAGTCAGGGACAGACCAGGGGAGGCAGAAGGAAGAAAGAGAGTCAAGGAGCATGCTAGGTTGAGGGAAATAAAATATAAAGGTGACATGTGACAAGGACATTTTGAGGTGCAGGTGGCCGAAGTGGGGAATGGTTAGGTACAGATGGAAGAATAGAAGAAGAAACCAGGAAAGTCAACAGGAACAGGGCATAAAACACACTCATTCATTCATTCATAGAGACAGGATCATGCTCTGTTGCCCAGGCTGGAGTGCTGTGGCGTGATCAAAGCTCATGGCAACCTCAAACTCCTGGGCTCAAGCGATCCTCTCACCTCAGCCTCCCGAGTAGTGGTACTACAAGGACACACCACCAAATGCGGCTAATTTTTTTAAAAATTCTTTTTGTAGAGATGGTATCTTGCAATGTGGCCCAGGCTGGTCTCAAACACCTAGCCTCAAGGGATCCTCCCACCTTGGCCTCCCAAAGGGCTGGGATTACTGGCAGGAAGCCCTGTAACAATGATGGGAAAAACTCTGCCACCTTAGCAGTGGCACCAAACTGTACTGGTGTGGTCACTGTATTTCTTCACTGCTGCACACTCACATTAAAAACAAAAAAAAGCCAGTTTCACATCAGAATGTCCTTGATGAATTGTAAAAAATTATTACTTTATTAAATCTTAACCCTTGAGTACACACATTTAATACTTTTATGACTAAGTACCCATAAAGCATTTATATTGGTGCACCAAACTACAACAATGTCTTGAGGAAAAATACTTGTGCAGTCATTTGAGTTGTGAGCCAAACTATCCACTTTTTTCATGGAAGACAATTTTTATTTGGCAAAACAACAACAGAAAAAACTACGGTTTTTCAGATTTGGGTATTTGGCAGGCAGTTTCTCAAAAAAGAAGTAAGCCTGTTGCTACAAGAAAAACAACTGACACTATTTTTTGCTAATAATAAAATTTGAGCTTTTGGGTGAAAAATTAGGATTTTGGAAAACTTTTACCTGCCATTTGAGCTAGACTGCTTCCCAACATTTCAAGAAGTTTCTAATAAGATGGGTGGTGATGTTAACAAATGGGATTTTATAACATTGTTTAATGAAATACGTCAACATTTGGAAGATCTACATAACTCAGTGAACCATTATTTTCCAAATGACCAATATAGGATGTTACAAAATCATACAGGGGTAAAATACCCACTCAAAGAGCAAGATGGACCAATAGATTTTATTGTAACAGAGTATGAAAAGTTCACTAATATGACTTGGATTCCACATTGCAACAAATCCTTAATAAACTACTGGTGTCAAGTTTTGGTATAATATCACAAAATAACCACAATTTTCAGGAAATGCTATTAAAAGACTCGTGCTTTTTCCAACTACAAATCTGTGAAAGGCCCGATTTTCTTCAACTACTTCAACCAAAACACCATTTTGCAACAAACTGACTGCAGGAGCAGATATGAGAATCCAGCTTTTATTAAGCCAAACATGAAAGATTTGCAAAAAAATGTAAAACAATGTCACTCTTCTCAATATATTTTTTTGGTTTTGTAAACAGTTTTCATAAAAATGTTATTTATGTTAACATGTAATAGGTTTATTATAGCTATTTTAAATAAATATTTTATAAATTTCTCCATTTTAATTTCTAATCTGACAAATAGTGATTGACAATAACCCACACAAAGAAAAGCTCCTTGGGGTCCTCAATCGCTTAAGAGTATACAAAGGTCCTGATACCAAGAAGTTTGAGACCTGCCACCTTAGCAGATAAAACCACAGGGAAAGATTTTATTGTGAGGCAGCACATGAACAGATTCCTCTGGCAACAATGTATATGTAAAATGAAGTAGAATAGAGACACCAGAACAGTCAGGAAGCAGCAGCCATTAAGAACAAAGTAGTAAAGTAAAAAATAATAAAGGCCTGGACTAAGACAGCGGATGGGGGATAGAAAGAGATGAATTCAAAAAATATTTCGGAGGCAGAATGGACAGAATCAAGCAACCAACTTCAGAACCAGACAGAGTCTGGGCTGCAGGCTTAGTCCATGGCTAGCTTACATGGTGAAATTATAACTGCCTATCCACCTATGGCTTAACGGCAGGTACTAAGACTATACTGTATAGAGATACAGTACATAGACAGTCTATAGACAGACTGATTTTTAACAAATGTTCTCTAACACCAACTGGGTATCCTACATTCAATTCAATTTTGACACTACCAAAATTAGTGCAGACCCTACAAGTGAAGGGCTTAGTCCCAAAAGATTGCCCCTACTTCAGATACCAGCCTCAAGTCTTGCATATCCCCAAGCTATCAGCACTTATGCCAGGCTGACTACAAATTTAGAGGTTCCCCTAACCCTCCTTCAAGTTCAGTAAATCACTAGAATGACTCACAGAACTCGGGAAAGCACTATGCAACTCAGGAACAGCCAAATGGAAGAAACTCATGGGGCAAAGTTTGGCAGAGGGGAGGTGCACACCTTCCAAGCCCTATCCTCCTCTCTGGAGTATAGGTGCCTACCTTTCCACACACTAACGTGCTCACCAGCCTAGAGGCTCTCCAAACCTCACGGTTCCAGGGTCATTTGCAATTTCATCATGCAGGCAAGACTGATGAAATCATTGACCACATAACTGAACTCAACCTCCAATCCTTCTCCCTTCCATGGAGGAGGTGGTGATGGTGGAGGGCCAACCCTGTAATCCAGTGGTTTCCTGGTTGGTTCCTCAGGACCAGCCCCCATCCTGAGGTTGTCTAGCCTAATCCCCAGGAGCCACTTCATTAGCATAAACTCAGATAAATTCCAAAGGGGCTCATTATGAATAACAAAAGACACTCCTACCACTCACACACATACATTTTATTATATGACAATGTATCTAACATAGTCATTCACACATAGTAGTTAATCAATAAATAATTGTTGAAAGAATGAACAAAATGATAGATAACATCATTCACCAAGATGGGATATACAGGCAGAGGAAGAGGTTGGTCAGAAGAAAGGTGGTAGGTGAGCTGTTTTAGACATGTTGAATTTGACATGCCCTATGGATACAGTAGGTACTACGGTCGTGCACTGATTAGGTAGTGCACTGAGTAACAACGTTTCAGGCAATGATGGACTGCATATACAATGGTAGTCCCATAACATAATAGGATATTTTTACTGTACCTTTTCTATGTTTAGATACACAAATACCATTGTATTCCAATTGTTTACAGTATTCATTACAGTACCATGGTGTAGGTTCGTAGCCTAAGAGCAACGGACTATCCCATACAGCCTAAGTATGTAGTAGGCTATACCATCTAGGTTTGTGTAAGTACAGTAGACCCTTGAGAGCCATTTGTTACCTGCCAGGCAAACGAACCCACATCTTTCCAGTAACGGTTTGAACCGTGTACGTTCACTTATACATGGAATTTCTTCCACCTCAATCACCCCTGAGAATGCAACACCAACCCCTCCTCTTCCTCCACTTCCTCAGCCTACACAAGAAGACCTTTATTTACAGTGATCCACTTCCACTGAATGAACAGTAAATATATTTTCTCTTCCTTATGATTTTCTTAATAACATTTTCTTTTCTCCAATTTACTTTATTGTAAGAACACAGTATATAATACATATAACATACAAAATATGTGTTAGTCAACTGGTTATGTTATTGGTAAGGCTTCAGGTCCACAGTAGGCTATTAGTAGTTAAGTTTTGGGGGAGTCAAAACTTTCATAAGTGGATTTTTGACTGCACAGGGGGGTGGCACCCCTAACCTCCACCTTGTTCAAGGGTCAACTGGATATTCTATGATGTTCCCACAATGACAAAATTACCTCACAACGCATTTCTCAGAGTGCTGTCATTAAGCAACAGATGACAGTAGCTACATAAAAAGTTAGAACTCAGAAAAAGGACAGGGGTCTGGGTATGTGCAGATAATAGAGTGGAAATAACTGTTCTGGAAGACAGTGGAAGGTCAAAAGAGGGTAGAAAAAACAGCTCTGAGACAACAACATTTTAAGGATAAGGAGCCCTCAAAGCAGACTGGAAGTCCTAGATATAACAGAGCAACACCGCAAGGAAGTGGCTGAAATGACCCACTCTGAGGTCCCAGCTGCAAATGGAAGGAAATGAAATTAAGAGGAAACTGACAATCAGAGATAAAAGGGAGAAGGTCAAGAAAGTTTCTGGGTGGGGTTGTAATCAGGTGTAAAATAAGTATCTATAATGCAAAAAATAAACGCAACACTTTTCAAGATACCATAAGCTCTTACCGTCTACTTTTATCAGTCTTTTAGAACAAAACAAACAAACAAACAAAATCTCAAAATTAGGCCCATGCCTTTCTGAAAAAGGCTGAGTTGCTTCTTTCCTGGAGTCTAACAAGAAAAGCAGATGGCTAAAGAAAGAACATCACTTCCCAGTTCCTCCTTTCCCATAACATACACATTTTCCCAGCAGTTGCAAATGAACTATAAGTTAAGAAGCCTCTAAGTATGAGCCAAAAAGAATATGCTAACACACCTTCAGGCATTGAAAAAATCTGAGAAAATTTACAATTACAGAAGTAGTCAAACTGGTGAAAACAATGTCTACAGTTCTAAATTAAAGGTGACCAGACCAGATTCCAGGTGAGTTTCCCAAACTTCATTCTATCTAGATCAGAATAGTAAAATATATTTTGTTTTAAAATGAACAAGAGACAACACAAAATTCTACTCTGGGCGGTATATTGAGTATTTAAATTTAAAAAGAAAACTTTATTAAGAAAGGCCACATATACTTTTGGTTGCTTTGTTGTTTGCATTGTTTTATTAAAGACTATCATTTAAAAGAAAAAAAAAAAAGTCACCACATCCCCTTCCCATAAGATCACTCTATATGAAGACTGTGTCGACCATCTGTTTTGCCTGCCAAGCACTCCTTCTCGTAACAGATCCCTCTTCTCCTTTTACCCCTGTCTGTTAATTGCAGGAGTTTAGGTACTGACCTCACCAACTGGGGCAAAAGGTAGACCCAAGGCCCAGGACAGTAAATGAGTATGTATTCCCCTGGCTGTATGATTGGTTCAGGCATACAATCAAGCCAGACCAATCGGAATCCTTGAACTTGACAGTATGTGAGTCAATACATTTCTAGTTTGTACTTCTTCCATTTACAAATGAGAAAGGTCAGACAGATACAATTAGGAACAAGGAAAATTGTGGCAATGAAGCAACCTTCTTCTGTCTTCCTTCTCTCTCCTAGAACCCTTCTTTTCTACTCTGCCTGTCACTGTTTTTTCCCCTCCCTACCCAATCCCTTTTAGACAGTGGACTACTTAAACTTACCACTGGGTTTTTTAAAAAGTTAAGGATTGCTGACATATGATGTCACCATGAGACAGAAAGCTAATCTAAGAACTAACCCCAACCCCAGGTAAACTACTCTGTGATTCAATTTCTGGGTATTTAGATATTGCAGTCAAGAGTCTTGTTTCAGTGGCTACACACTCGAACAGACCTCAAACTCACCCCCTACATAGATGTACACAATACTGTACACTGTGAATGTCTCTAGTATCTTTTTTTGCATGAGGTCAACATTTTATATGTGTGTGAAAGGAAATAACACCATTGACATTCTAGGACATTTAGAAGTAACTTCAAAATCTCTTCCTTCCTGTTTTCCCTCAGCTAGAGATCTACACTGGTTTAAAACAGGTCAGAGGCAGCGTCCACATTTGTAAAATAGCCTTTCCAATCAAACTATAATTAGATTAAATTTGGGTACTTCTGTGTTTCTTGCTAGCCTTAATTTTTGATGTGGTTATGTACTTACCCAGACAATGGTCAAGAAATATCAGAGATAAGGTAGTATTATAAAAACAATATAGTACTGAGAACAAGACGAATGTTTAGATCACAGTAACAGAAACAAACTCCAGCTGGGGGTAATCTTAAGAACTCAGGAACAAGAATGCAGCTGGACCCAGAAAGGCGTGGAAGAGAAAGGCTTAAAACTGCAGACACTTGGATAGTGTTCTCTCTTTCTGCTTCTCTCCATCTGTAAACCACCTTTCTCAGTGCCAAACACAACAGAACAGAACTGCCTATAACTCCCACGACTTTACCTTATGGCCTTTGAGCACATTAAGGCCAAATCCTTATCTTTGGAGCCTAATTTCAAATTTCCAGAGAAGAGACACTGATTGGGCCAGTGTGGTCTTTGTAGGGAGAAGAAGGTTGGAAGGGATTGGATGTGTAGGTTAAAGGGCAGTTAAAGGATCTGTAATGGGTCAGGCAGATATTCCCGAAGGTTCCCATTACACAGTCCCACCTTTGTACCTTGTTGTCACAATCAAAACAAGGAACTAGTAACTAAAGTTCATTCTACACTCTTGCTAAAAGTCTGAGAGTTTAACAGAACTTAAGAGAATTAAATTGAATTTAAGAAATTAAAGGGTAACTAGCATTCACCATTTTTGGGGAGTTCATGCCAATAAAGAAATACAAATTAAAAAATAAATTCTAAATTCTAGAAATTAAAATGATCCTTTCACAAATGTGACAGTCGACATGAAAAACCCAAGAGAATTTTTAAAAAGCATAAGGTCTTAGAGACCTGAGATTCTGTCTTGGTACAAGGCTGCACACCTAGAGCAAAGCCAAGCACACATAGCATGTGCTCAATCATTCACTGAACAGCTAACTAAACTCAGAAGTTCCCTACCATAGCACTTTAAATGGGTTATAGGCATGTTCAAGATACTGGTGCCCTCAGCTTTGGGGGATGACACCCGTAATTGGCACTAATTATATTACTACTAATGCAATACAATATTATCTGATATTACAGAGGTTGAAAAGCATTGAATGCATGACCAAAACACTGCTGGAACTAAGAGTTCTAGCAAGGTGGCTGGTTACCAAATAAATTTGTATAAGGCCAATAGGCACTAAATCAACATCCATGCTCATCAGTAATACAAAAAATAACCCAAGTTAAAACAAAGTTGGCTAAGATTTTTTTGAAACTGTTTTACCCAGTCCTGGTAGGTAATAAGAAATAGGTATATTTCACACTACAATGGGAACACATAGGAGGACAGTATGCTAGGAAAGCTTTGGAAACATATCTTTTGGTCCAAGAATTTCACCTGTCTTTATTCAAGCAAAAAAATGGAAAGAATCTAAATGTCTGGCAATAAGTGACTGATTAAGTATATGATAACAAATCAAAAAAAGACTGCAAATATATTCACAATATATTAAGTGAAAAACACAGGCTATAAAACTATATACACCTGAGGTTAAAAACCGGCAAGGCCACAAAGACTGAATTCAGCCTTCAGATATGCTTTGCTTGAACCCCAGTGTACTGTTAAAAATTTTGGCCCACGTAAAAATGAGAAGATTTCACATTAAATCCACATTCCTAGATTTCCAGCTTGCCTTGAAGAACTAGAAGTTGTAGTAACACCAAAATGCATCCTCCCTGTGATGAGACCACCATCAGTGCCTGTACCTACTAAAAGGCTGTCAGGTCAGACAGACTGAGCAGCTTCACACTAGGCACCTGCTGGATAATTCACATGTTGACCCTCACAGGTATTAACAGTCATTAGCACTAGATGGTGAGATTCTC
This sequence comes from Daubentonia madagascariensis, assembly GCA_023783475.1. Classification (NCBI taxonomy): domain Eukaryota; kingdom Metazoa; phylum Chordata; class Mammalia; order Primates; family Daubentoniidae; genus Daubentonia; species Daubentonia madagascariensis. Next base: position 2,135,776 of record JAKFHU010001482.1, on the reverse strand, counting down.
AGTAGGCTTTTTGCCTTCTTTCCTTATCTATATTTTCAAACATTTTCTTCAATAAACATCTATTGCTTTTGTAGTGAGAAAAAACATGTTATTTTTTAAATTACCAAATCACAACTGTATAACATCACTTCATCTAAAGTGATCAAAACAACTAAAGATAATACATAATGACTGTGGTTTAAAACTAATTGAACTAAGAAGTAATGTAAGGTTACAATTACTATAAGACTTCCCTGCCTCTTATACTAATTAAAACTGCAGATTGGACAGACAACAACAGCATTTCACTAAATAGACCTTCCTCAAAGAGAACAGCTTCTATGGACAACTCAGAACTATTTTAAGGATTCATTTGCATACATTTAAAATTTTTTTCACCAAAAAAAGCAAACAAAATCTCTCCTATCAGAAACTTACATTCATAACCTCAATTAACTTAATGTTTATAAAGTTAAATAATTCTTGATCTTTATTTTACATGGCTATTTTATTTAATGAATAATAATAGTAGTTTTATGGGGTTGTCTTTCCCTCAGAGAACTTCACAAAGTTTATACAAATCACCACTCACACCAGAGTTTATTCATCTCACACTGTCTCTGAGGCCTCGAAGAATAAATCATATTATCCTCATCATAAAGATGAAGTACAAGGCTAGGGAGAAACATCAACATCCACAGACGACTGACAGTAGAGTCAAAGCCAAGTCTCCAATCCACTCCCCACAAGACATCCAGAGGGAGCTTTTTAAACAGAAGCAAATCATGGGACTCCCTGCTTAAAACTTACCTTAGCTCATTAGCTTCCTACTTCCCAGGGACTCTGAATAAAGTCCAAACCAGGCCTCTCTCCTTGACTCCTCACCCATCTTTCAACACACAACCACCAACCAGTTGGGTGTCCTCCAGGCAGCAGGCACTGCTCTAAGGCCTGGGAATGAGACCCTGAACAACACAGACACACTCCCTGCCCTCGTGGAGCTGACATCCTGGTAACCTTTCTACTGAGTTTCATCCTCCTCAATTTCTCTAATGATTTAAAAAATATTAAAACAACTGCAATAACTACATCTGAGGGGGTCTAAAAATAAGCAGTACTACCTATAGATTTATTATCACTTATTGACTTTATTTAATATTAGTTCTTTATCGTAAGAAGTGAAGGAGGGAGAAGAAATAAAGGGGGAACTATTATTCATTGAAACCTGCTGTATACCAACAATGCACTAATTTTCTTGTCAATTTCTCAAGGGTTCTCTCATTACTAGCTATACAGCTTTTATTTGTCAGTGGCCAAAATATAATACTCCAATTCTGCAAAAATGGGGCAGCTGAGTTTTAAATAATTTCAGAAACTAAAAAATTACTTGCTTTTAAAAATCTACTATCTTAAGTTCACTGCAGAAATGAGTTGATTTTTATAAAACACCAGATCCACAATGAACAAACTCTTCCTACAGATTATACACAGGAATGGTGTGTGTTCATACAATGGCTTATAATATGACACACTGCCCTTGTTAGAACCATAAAACTGCTCAGGAAATTTGCCTTGGAGAGAAGTAATTAGCCCTGCATGCACACAGATACACAGACAAATAGACACACACACAACGAACAGCTTCAGTAGCATCTTGTTTCAATGTTTTTATCTTAGTCTGTGTCCTCCTTAACTAGGGTGGTTAAAGCCAGTTGACTGTCTTGCAAATGCATGCCACCAGCCACCAGAAGGACTTGCACACAAAATGCAAGGAGGAACAAGTCAAATGCTCACCAAAGCGACAGAGAATCAAAGCACTCTCCCCTGGTATTAAAGAGAGGATGTTTAATTTTAACCACCAAGAATAAAACTTCGACCATCTGCTATGACCTTGTTGTTTTCACATTCAAATTCAGTTGAATCGAAAACTCTGCCACATCCCTCAGTTCAACTCCTGGCTCCAGCACTCAGTGAAGTGAAATGCACTCAGTACCACTTCCACGTGAGCAGGTGGAGCCCCACACCACACAAGAACAGGTTTTGGTGACCAACTGTAAACTGAGCCACAACAGCCCTACCTTGCTAGGCGGCACAGACAAACTCAGGCCAGAGAGCTGAAGAAGCCAACACAATTTCACCAACATTCTCTCTGGGCAGTAAGCTACAAAGGCAAGCTACCTATCATTAATTCTACTAGAAAAAGGTTAAAAGAGCAGTGATGAATTCAAATAGATTAACTTGCTATATTCACATGGTTAGAGGGCTACAAACTTGAGTAACAAAACTTTAATGATATTCTACCGTCACATTTATTAAATAAAAGTTTTTTGGTTTACTTTTTAATGATCTCCCACTGGACCTGTGACCTCTCTCTACACTGAGACCTTTGCATTCCTGAAGTAAACTTTCACAGGCCACTTCCAATCTCCAAACTGGTCAACATGGAACCATCTGGCCAAACTCCCGGCTGTCCCCCTCATCACACTTCAGTAGAGTCTTGTGTTTCCAAGGCAAGTCCACAACACAAGTGAACTGCCTTTTCAAATTTCACCAGTCTTCTCTTATCACTCTAATCTTGTTTTCCATACAGGGGTACTTTAGGAAAACCACTACAGAGTAAAGGATAGCAAGACCGCTTTGAGGGACGAATGCTGCTGGGCAATTGATGAGGCTTATTTCTGAGCTAACTTATCTGACCAACTCATCAATGAAAGGCATTCAAATTTGTGCCCCACCTAATTTATACATTAATACACATCAGGAAGCCTCTAAATTACAACAGAACGCAAGAATGTAAAAAGTGCCAGGTGCAGTAGCACACGCCTGTAGTCCCAGCTACTCGGGAGGCTGAGGCAGGAGGATGGTTTGAGCCCAGGAGCTTGAGGCAAGCCTGGGCAACATAGTGAGACCCAGTATCATTCGTTCACTCATGCATTCACTGATAATGTAAAAAGTATCCAAAACCTATAAAACATAGGGAGACCCAGTCCCTAAAATAAATAAATAAGAATGTAAAAAGTATCCAAATGCCTATAAAACATGTCCAGAAAATAGGCTAAGAGTTTTGGACTCTGTAGTTAAAAATCTGCAGCAACTTTGCTGGCTCTCTAACTACTAGTACCTCAGTTTCCAAGGCATCTGTAAGATGAAAGTTTTTATGAAGATTAAGTAAGTTAACGTATAAAGAATGCTGCAAAAGGAACTAGCAAATGTTAGCTATCACTATTACAGGTGCGTGAGTTTTCTGACTTTCCACGTCACACTACTGAACAGGTTATACTAACATCTCATTCTTCTTCCTAAAAGTAAAAATTCACTAGGTTTGTCACTAGTTAAATCACTCCAAAAAAGGAAAGTGGAGGGGAGAGGGGGAAGACTGGAACTCTCATATACCATAGTAAAAGTATAAATTGCTACAATCTTTCTAAATGGCAAATCAGAAATAAGTATCAACAATCTTAAAACTTAGCACAGCCTTTGATGCTACAATTCCACTTCCAGAAATGTATCCTAAGTAAAATAGTCTCACAAGTATATATAGAGACAAATGCAGAAGGACAGTCACTGCAGGGTATGGACAACAGTGGAGGGAAAGAAGAAACAAACTAATGTCCAATAAAAATAAATTGGTTAAATTATCACAGATCCATAAAATGGAATATTATTCAGTTACTAAAACTTATAACTGACAATATAGCCATGGGAAGACACCCATGATAAGACGTTAAGCAAAAAAAAAAAGCAAGTTAGAAAACAACCACATGTATAGCAGGATCCCATCTTTGTTACCAAAAATTGTGTATCAATAGCTACATGCACACATACAAAAAAGGGTTTGGAGAGATACATATGCAGGTAGTAAACTTATGGATGTTTTACAGTTTTCTACTTTTTACTTTTCTGTATTTCAACTTTTCTACCATAAACATGCAATTATTTTTTTAAATGCAAGAGATATTAGCTGATCATCATAAACTGATTATCAGATTGATTCTAAAATAATAAAGTTAAGCAAAAAGTGATCACAAGATTTACCTTTATTTTTAAAACTTATATTTACATATTTGGTAATTTATTAAATACTTTGAATGTTTAGTCTAGTTATCCAATTTAAAAAGTTATACATACTTAGTACCAAAAAATTAGCAAGAGACTTCTTTTTTAAGGAATAGATGTCTACTTACTACCATAAAATACAGTGGTTCAAAAATTAAATGGTTTAGCTTTTGAGTTTTATAGATTTTATACATCCCAATTCTTTATCATCATAACCACCATTTATTAAATAGATGTATCTCAAAAACATATGAAAGCACTTAGAAGTATTTAAACTTTACCTACTATCATTATTCCCATGTTCAGCTGAGAAAACTGAGGCATTAAGAAGTTCAATCAAACTCACTGTGTGTGGTCAAATCCAATTTTCTCCAGAGTTTATGCTCTTACCTATCCAGCACCCATAACTACATAATACAAACTTGTTATTTATGGTGCCCTGTGGTGGACTCTTGAAAAAAGGAAGTGAAGGTCATATTTTATTAGCATGAAAAGTGAAATTGGAAAACATACCAATTTTCTATATTTTTAGAAACCAATTTTTATAGCATTATGTTGGGCTTATCATAGCTTATAAAATGGTATTTTGATATAATAATAAAATGATTTACCACTACTCTGTGACTTAAATATATATTTTGAGTCTCTAAGCAAACATTTTGCTAAGCAAACATTAAGCTTCTTTCCAGCTTATCACCTAGAGCATGCTATGCCTGAGAAAGGCTCTCTCCTTCCAAAACTAACCAAACTTACAGAAGTGGTTGAGGTATAGTGCTTGTGGCTCCTAATTTATAAAATCAGTGACTACTGGGTGATAAGATTAATTGGACAAGTAAAGGTTTAAAAAATTGGCCTCAATACAATCACTCAACAAACATTTTATCAATTTCCTCCAGGCACTATTTTAGGCACTGGGGATAAAGTGCTAAACCAAAGTCTCTGTCCTTCCAAAACATATATTAGGGGTACAATTACATATCTGAAGGTCATAGTCAATAGTTTTTAATTAGCAGCCTAAGGTATAAAACTTATTCTGCTACTTGAAATAGTTGCTATCCACTTCAGGAGCTGGCCTCAGGAGATGCTCAGTGAAAAAGCAGCACAATGCCAGTGGTTCTCCAATTTTCCTGCGCAGGAGAAATTCCTGCAGAACTTGTTGAAAATGCCAATTCCAGGGCCCTCCCTCCAGTTGTCTGATTCTGAGGTGAGGTGACAGAAACCTGTATTTTTAACAAATACTTCAGTTAACACTTATGTAAGTGATCTGAGGTCCAGACTTTGAGAAACCCAACCAGTAAGTGGAGCCATTCAGAAAAGAACGATCATTTAGAAGGAAAAATCTCTATGGCAGAGGAATTTGAACTGAGTAATATAAACCCAACCTTCATGTAATTAATTCTCTATGACTCTTAAATTTAACAAATTAAAAAGATGAGTAAGAGTAGAGGAATTTACCAGCACCTCCTCCTTAATCTCTTACAGCTTTCAGAGTTTGTCCCAATCTAGTTATTCAGGGAAAAGATAAACTTTAGCAGAGTTCTACTACCAATATTAGAGATAAACATTAAGAAAAAGAAAATTGTTAGTCAACTGCAAAAAAAAAAAAAGGCTAAGAGGGACAAACATTTCAGGGAACTAACTTGCTACCACTCGTTTTATGCCCTATTTCACAATGCTTAGTATCTGAACAATCCACAGGGTTCCAAAGTACATTAAAAATTTGTTTATTTCCTCTCTCACTCAGGCAGAATAATAATAGAGTTTTGTGAAGGTACCATGTGCCTCAGCAATTTCAACAGATACATTCTTTTTTTATTATTCTTCAAAGTGCTTCAAAGAGACACATTCTTAGACAAAGAAATTCCAATTTCTTTAAATGTACTATCAGAAATGACCCTTACTGGGCTACTGAGAGGTGTTGGAAATAATTTTAACACCATCACCAAATTAGTGTCCCTCTTTTCTTAATTTAGATCACTTACAGGCTCCTGGGTTCTTTACAAACCCTCCCGCAGAAAGAATTTCTCTTCTCTCTCTATATATATTTTTAATGTTTTTAGTTATAAGCAAACTCCCATTAAAACAACATAAACGTTTCAAGCAAACTAGTAAAAAAATTTATAACAAAAACATAATATTTTGTTCTCAGAGATAGACAGGAACAATAACTATGAAGGGTGCTTAAGCCTCTGAACTCTCAACCTTAAAGTCATCTAAAAATAAAGGTATCCCAACAAATACATTCCTCCTATTTTGGGGGTTTACAGTGGCACCGTGCAAACCAGCCGGCCTGATGGTTCCTGCCCTCACATCCAATCCACTACATAATCATGAGCTCTCTGTGCCTTTCTCTTCATCCGTTCAGCGGGATTAGTAAAACTGCCTCCCCGCTGACAGAATTGAGATTTTCCAGATGCATTTGTTTGTACGGTATTTGCTTTTATTATCTCTCCTTTTTATTGGCCTCGTTTTTTATTTTCTGTGCGTTGTGACCACCGGAATAGCCAAGAGAAGGATGTCAATAGACGAGCACAAAGAAACGCATCTGGCCGGAGTCTGCATATATTTAAATGTTCAGGTTGCTGCTGCCTTCAGAATAGCACTGATGATGACAAAGTTCTAAAGGAACTTTCATATTGCAGAGGCTATCAAAAATCTCCAAAGCCTCCAAGTCAACAGAGAAGCTGATAATCTACTTCTTCAAAAGCAAAAGCCTTCTTTAGTCTGAACCACAACAAAAGATTGCCCATAGGAAATGTAATCTACAAAGTTGTCTTCTAATCCAAAAGCAACAGACGTGAAGGAAGATGCAGCCTATTCCTCGTTGGTTTCCTTTTCTTGGGAATTCTGAGTACATGTCCTCGTTCAAGCGAGAGACCGCAATCGTGCCTTGGGTCCCCACCGTCAAACCGTGTCGGTGCGAGAGGAAGGGAAGGAGCAGCGGCAGACCCCCGCGACGCGCTCGCACTGCAAGGGGAGCCGCTTTCCGTTAAATACCATCACAGGCGGCCCCGGCCGCACCACCTAGGGCCAAACGGCACTGACTGCCCTTCACTGACACAGGGATTCTGCAGGCACGCGAGAGGGAAGAAAAAGGGATGAGCCGGGGCTCCCGGCTGGGGGAGAGGCGGGCGGCGCGCTGCCGCTCCCCGCGAGCTCGGGCTCCCGGGAGGCTGGCGAGGCTGGGCCGGCCCGCCGCACTCCGGCGGCCGAGGGCGGCGAGGTCAGCCTTGGAAGGGCCGTCCGCCCTCGGCGTCCCCCTCGGGAGGGAGCGAGCGCGCTCGGCCGGCCGGGGCTGCAGACGCCCGTTCAGCCCGAAGCCCGTCCCACGGCCTCCCGGCGCCGGTCAGCCCGCCGCCCCCGGGAGGAGGGGAAAGACGAGGCGGGCGGCGGCCGCGCCACCCGCGCGCGCGGCACCGGGTGAAGGGCGGCCGGGGGGACGCGCGCCGGCCCGCGAGACTGACGCCCCGAGCGGCCATCGCGCCGACCCCCGCGCCGACCCCCGCCGCCGCCGCCGCCTCCTGCACCCAGGCCGCAGCCGTCCAGCCCACTCCTCACCTCATCTCCGGGCGGGTCCGCGCTGCCGCCCAAGGTACAAATCAGTGCAGCTCACACGCCGCGGGGAGGGACGCAGGAGCCGCAGCCCCGCACACCATCCCCGCCCGCCCGCCTCTCCGTCGGTCCCGGGGCCCGCTCGGGATTCTGCCTCGCGAGCCGCCGTACTACGGAGCAACCAAGCTGCGCTCCCTCCCCTGGCTCCTCCACTCCTCTCTACCTCCGTCGCTCCCTCCCTCGCTCCCTCGCTCCCGCCTATCTCCTCATCTCCCTCCGCTGCCTCCCCCCACCCCCATCTCCCCTCTCTCTCCGCCCACCGGTGGGTGGGGACAACATCCTACCAATCGGAAGAAAGGGCCTGCACCTCCTCACCGCCCCCTACTGCTGGCCCCGCCCACCGCAGGAACGAAACGGGGGGGAGCTGAAAAACTGGCAGAGGACGGAGTGACGGACAAATAAACCAATCAGCAGGCGCGGAGGGGGCGGGACTAGGACCCTCCCCCGCTTCTTACCCACCCCTCTGGAAGGCGTAACCGGAGGTTTCTGGTCTGGGGTTTCCCTAGCGTGGATTTTGGTGATTTTGTTCTACGATTTCGGTGCATCTGCCCGTTGCCGTGCAAGACACTAGATAGGACACATTCACCTAACTTAGTTACGGAAGGTTTTAAAGGAGAGAATAATGTGGAGACGAAAAGGGAGGCGGAGCACAATGCAAGGAAGGTGGTAGGGTATACTGTTGGAATGAGGAAGGGTATGGCCTTCGAGTGAAATCTGCATAAAACGGAACCCATCAAGACGACTCCAACTTCGCCCTTTTATCGGTCGCCCCTGGGGCGGTGCCTCGTCGCTCCCCGAGCGGAGCATGCCGGGAGGAGTAGTTCCGAGGTCCGTTGCTATGGCGTTCACTACAGCCTCCCCGAGGCCAGCCCCACCCCGCAGGACTGACGAGCAGCCTGACCAATGGGGACAGGGCCTTGGCTGAGGGGGCGGGTTCTCTGCAGAAGGACTGGAAGGTGGCGGTGGCGAAGGCTCAGGCTGTTGTGGGCGCTCAGAGGCAGGTGAGCCTGGGGAGATGCGTTGTGTGTTTTGGGCAACGGGAGTTTGGGCGAAAGATCGAGACCCGCGCCACGGAACCGTCGGGCCCCGGGGAGGAGGGTGGTTCGCATTGCACCCCAAGCTGAGACCGTTCTTGCCCGGGCCTAGCTTAGCTGAGGCCGCTGAGGGGCGGGTAAGACTAGTTGTGACGGACGATTTCCTGGCCTTTTGCAGGTTTTGATGGTAGGTTTTATCTCAGGTTGCATATCCCGCCACGATTATGGAGGCAAAGGTCTGGAAGATCTTTTCCACTTAATCTTCCACATTGGATTTTTTTCCTCCTGTTTATTTTTGTTCCTATAATTTGAATTTCTTTTTCTTTCTCTAGTACTCCTTCACTGCCACCTCTTTCTTCCCCTTCATGTTCCTTTTTTGGGAAGCAGTTACCTAAAGCAGTCGTATTCGCATTTGTGTGGCTTTTGGGCCAGATTGCCCTCTTCATTGAGTTGAACAGCGGAATACTCTGTAAGAATCACGTCAGGATTCTGTTAAAAGTGCAGTTACTGATTCTGTACGTCTGGGCCTGGGTCTGAGAATCTGCATTTCTAATGAGATCCCATGTGTTGTCCGTCCACGTTATGAGTAACAAGGTTCTACTTCAGTTCAGTCGAGTACAAATATAATGCTAGCCACTTACGTAATTTTCAGTTTTCTTGTGGCCACATTAAAAAAGTGAAAAGAAACGTGAAATTAATTTTAATTATATATTTCATTTAAACGAGTAGGTCCAATATATTATCATTTCAACGCTTACTGAAATATATTATCATTTCAACGCTTACTGAAATATTTAAAAATTGAGATGTTTTATATTTTTTTGCATTAAGTCTTGGAAATATAGTGTGTATTTTACGCTTAACAGCACATCTCAATTCTTACTAGACACAGTTGTAGTGCTTAGAAGCCACCTGTGGCTAGTGGCTACTGTTATTGGACAGTGCAGATCTACTGATATAATAGCCCATTACAGAAATTAAAAAGTGTTAAGAGTAAGATTGCAATGACCAAACCCTTCGCTGGTCAGTGAGATGGACTTCAGAACTACTTTAGAGGTTCTCTGCCCAACGTACAGAAATAAAACTAAAAATAACATTTATTGAAAGCATGGTGGTGTGTTGAGTGCTTTGCGTGTATTATATAATCCTTACAGCAACCCTTTGAGGTAACTATTATTATCCCTATTTTATAGATATGGGATCTGAGGCCCAGAAAGGCTAACATTAAGTAGCTCAAAGTCAGACAGCTAGTTAGTAGGAGAGCCAGGATTCAAACTGGGGCAGTTATGATTTCTAATCCTATCCATCAACCACTGCGGTGTAAAATTATTACCTTTTATCACTAATTTCACTTCAGTGATGCCTCTGTTCTAGCTTATGGCAGGAGATAAAATGTTCAGATTTGTAACTGAGAGGTTTCCCCATACAAGATCAAGCTGCCAGTCATGTGCAATGAAGTATTTTGGTAGTTTTACAACTCTCCATGCTGTGCATTTAAAATCAAAGTTCTGGATTGAGGAAGAGAGTTTAAAACCTCAAGGAGATATTTAGGCCTCTGGACCCTGAGTGGTAGTGAGTCTTTTTTCATTTGTGTACCTCTGAGGGAGGAGGGCAGAAAGCTTGGGAATTCTTAAAAGTGTCTCACTATAGAATCACAGTATTTTTTGGTTTTGTTTGTAGTGAACTTTTTTTTTTCGTTGATAAAAATGAATGTTTTCTTACCCTTGTAAACATAAGCTATTTCAAAGACAACTTTGTGCTTTTTGTAGACCCAGTGAACAGTACTCCATTGAGCTAAGGAGAGTTTTATGAGTAGAAAAGCAAAGAATACACATATCCACATATGCTAAAAATGGTATTTTACAAAATAATTTTCTTCCATTTTTGCACATAATAAACAATACATCTTATGAAATTATTTTCTCTTGATTTTGAATTTATTAGTAAATATTCAATCAAAATTATAATTCATATTTTGCATTTGAAGCAAGAAATGGTTTCTTCAGAATCCTATAGTGAATTGGAAAATTAGATAAGCATTTACAAACTGCAATAATGTTAGTGGGTGGAGAAAATCAGTGAAATCAGTTGGAGGGGAGGGAGTGTATAGTGTGGTAGTGTTTAAGGAGGATTCCCTCATTGCCTATATTACTTACATTTATCGTCACCATGGACCTCCACCTGCATTGTTCCAGTGTCACGTGATTAATCAAGCATAAAGGGAATACAGATGCATCACACCATTGGCTCCCTTGTTCTTCAGTGGTATAATTTGGGAAAATATCATGCTAATTCAAAAATATGAGCGAAAGTTAAGTTTCTCTTGCTCTGGATCATGCTATATTAAACAGACCTACAATGAATAGTAACTGGACCCGAGATAATGACCATCTCACCCTCCCACCTCCAGAGATACTGGTAGGGGAATGTTCATTTAAGAAATCCTAGACTCTTAAGTGAAAATGTATTCTGAAAATCAACAGATAATAAAAATAAAGCTTTCATGGAGGAGGGATAGGTAATCAAAAATTCTTTTGAGACTCAAAAGAGGTCTTTGTTGAGAGACACTGTGCTAGATAGGCACATGTCAGAAACCACTGGTTGCATAGATAAGCAACAAGTCCCTCCCCCCCTTTTTTTTTTGCTTCTACCTAAAGCCTATATCAAAAAGGAAATAATTTTTCTTTTCTGCTTCTTTATCTATCTTTAGATCTCAGGTTGTATAAGATGTAGAGATTGTGCCACACATATATACATTCCGAGTATGTCTTGATAATATTCATAGAAATCTAGATTGTCATAATTAGAAGGGACCTCAATGGTCATCTGATCCCCATGTCTCACTAAACTACTGTTTGAATCTCTTTTAAGAAGCCCCCCTAATGTGTATCCAGTCTCTGTTTCAGTCCCTCTAGTGATAGGGACCACGTAATTTCATGCATTTTCCATTGAGTTTTAAAATTATGTGTCTAAAATTCCTATAACACGTTATTAGCTAGAATTGCTTTCCAGGGTTTAGCCCCCAGTGTAAGAGATGTCACGGCATCTCTTATGCCCATCTTAGACAGAAGAGCAGTGTAGTCATATGCAGCAGATACCTGTGTGTTTGCAGATTGCTTATGCAAAGTGTCCTTTGAGTATACAGATTTCTGGAGACTGTTGCCTACACCATGTAGAGATGTCCTCTTAACTGTTATGACCATGCATTCACCACCCACTTTAAGAAGCAGAGCTGGCCCATCTGGTTAGGACTACCATCCTCCACAGCCTGCATAGTACAGTATTTCAACCAAACCTCCTGCTAGTTACTTATGGTTATGCTGACCATGTTTTTTTAGCTAAATATTTGGGTACGTGGTTTGACATTTTTTCCTGATGTGGGATGTGTATGAACAGTCTCACATATTACTAAGAACATAGTCAAAACTTAATTCACCTCTTTCCAAATGATCAAAATATAACTGAATATTTCCCTCCAAGAATCCAGCTAGTATTTCCTGACACAGGACAAGGAATAGGGCATTGTATACCCACACAGCCCAAGAGAGCCTGGTGTGGTGACCATATGGAGCAAATGGAGCCACATTTCAGAGTTGACCATCTGTTTTTCTGTAGCCTAGCTGTTTGACAATGTACCTTTGCTTTCCTTAAAATGAAAACAAGGATGGGTTAGAAACATAATTGAACTCTGAACCTGAAGTGGCCGTAGTACTGCAAAGTGTGTGTTGGGAAATAATAAAAATTTGAGCATGTAAGAAGAGTTTGGACTTCCAGGAATTTAGGCCAAAAGATAACAGTTAGATTGGATGAGGGAGAGAAATGAAGACATTCAGCGGCCTGGGGCCATCGCCCAGGCCAGAGGCACTAAGGTGTTTGCACATCACCTGTGCTAAGGTGATGGCCCTTGAAAATGAGCAGCCCAGGCAGGATATCATAAAGGAAAAGAATCTTTATGGCTGATAATACAGAAAGAGTTATGATTGAATCGAAGATATCCCTGATGACTAAAGATTACAGCAAAATCTTGTTTGGGGGGAAGATGGGTCTAGTTTTATGTCTGTTGAATTTGAGGTTGATAGGACACTTTTGTCCTGAAAGTGTAGGTAAGGAATGATCTGTAGAGGTTTTATTTACAGTTATTAATAGATGAGCTCCTTAGGGGATTGAGTGTAACAGAAGAGCACGTGGAGTTCATGTTGCTGGTATGTGAAGGATAAAACCATTTGAAATTACTTCCCCTTGAATTTTTAGAAATCCCTTAACAGATCAGTACCTTCATTAACCACAATCTTAAAGTGTTTATAGTCAAGTATTTACTTTACGCAAAGTCCTCTTTCTGCTTTTACCAAAAATTATTTAAAATAGTTGTCTTCTTAATTTTTGCTTCTCCAGATTTTTTAATAGGTTTAATATGTAGCCATGATAAAAATTTAAAGTATTACTAACATAATCCTCAGTTTGTGGATTAGTTAAAATATTTTAAAATTCTGATATACCTGTAAAAATATAAAATCTTTATACTTTTCACAGGCTATGTCAGCCTACATTTTTAGACAAGTTTATTGTCATTAAAAAGTTTTATATAGCACCTTTTTGCTATAGCAAAGTTTATAGTAGAACATACAATTTTGAAGTTATATGACTTTCTTAGAAATGTGATAAGTATTAGATTTTAATTTCTATTCTTATTTTATAAAATGTTTATTTCCTTGTGCAAATATCTTTAAAGCCAATAAAAAATATTATTAAATAATAAACTAAATGTTTCATTTCATCTGCCTAGGGAACCGTGTGGGCCTTGAATACCATCCATTCTACCACTTTCTTAGTATTAGGAACTTAGTATGCCTTTTTTGGGTTTGCAAAGCAAGTATTTACTCAGTTTTCTTCTGGACGCTTTTGTAAAAACACCTCTATTTCTTTACTTTGTAATTTTAAGGATATTTTTATTCCCACACAGTTAATTGGACCAACTAAACATTACTTTTCACTTCAGCCAGGGCAATTTTCACCTAATTTGGAGGAACTATTTAGGATGATCTGACTAAAAATATTGGCATTATTATGTATATAATATTTGCTTTAGGGGATACTAGGGTACTAGGGGTACAAACCAGCAGTTATCTTTCAGGGTCTTTGAAATTGGGGCACAATATAAGGTCCATGTGACTGCTGATCTGGGAGACATGCCATATGTTTTAAGATTCAATGGGCAGAGAAAACAGTGGCTTCTGGAATCACGAAGGGAAATGCTTTGAAATCAAGGTGTTGATATATAATTGTTCGACTTCTCAAAAAGGCAACGCAGTAGGTCCAGACTGAGTAGGAACAGAGATTTATTTATTTAATAATAATGGATATTGATTCTCCCTAGCAATGACTGGGAGAGCTCACTAGTTGGTAAGTAAATAAAGCAAGGTTTTGTTTGTTTAGTTTGTAACAAAATCTAGAATCATGGAACAGATGTGGTAGATTGAGTGTCACTGGGGATGATTCCAGAGAGGGGGTAGGACTTGAGTTTTATTTACTTAGCAGAATCTGTAGAGTAAGTGCAGTACACTCTAAGAGAACAGGCCATGCCTAGAAGCCCTGAGACAGGGGATAACCATATGGTGTGAAGTCATACTGACTAGATGGGACAGAAAGTATGTGTTGGAAAATTGTTGGAGGAGTAAGGGAGAGTGGATGTGCGTTTCAGAAAGCCTTGAAATCTAGGCAGAAGAGGTTAGATTTAATGTTGTAGAGAATACATAGCTGCTGTAGCTCTTCCCCCAACCCCTACCCCACAACAAACACATTGACACAAATAAAGACCTTCTGTAACCAAAGGGTTAGAATTAATCATTTGACCTAGTTTACTCTGTTTTTATATATTTTGTTGATACATACTACATCCATAATTTCTATATATGTCTTGAATATATATTCATTTGTTAATTCCAGTATTTGATTATCACACCCTAGAAACCAGCAACCATTGCACAACTACACTCAGTAAAAACCCTTTACATATATGGCTCCGGTTAGATTCACTAAGATTCAACACACAGGGCTGGCTTTGTGGCGTGTGACCTAGGCAGTCTTACTGCGCCTCACACTCAAAAGGGTCCTGTGCTTGGTTTAATGCTCTGGTGTCGTTGTCTTGAAATGTTAATACATTTTCATTTTCAACTGAGCCCTGCAAGTTATGTAGCCAGTTCAACAATACTTAATAATTATCAATCCTAAAGGATAAAGTATGCTACTTTTAACTGATACATCTAATGTTAGCAGCTCAATAGGAAGCCATTAAATATAATGGCTAATTAAGAGTAATGACTTTGGAATTGGTAGCACCTGGTTTATATCCCAGTTCTGGCCCAGCTGGTGCTGTGAGACCTCCAGATACGTGCTTTAGCCTCTCTAAGACTCAGTTTCTTCATTCATAAAGTAAATGCAATAACAGTACTTCCATCAAAAAGTTTGTAAAACAATATTAACAGGGCAATTTGTAAGAGCCTCAAACTGGAAACAATTCAAATGTCTGTCTGTAGTGCAATGGATAAATAGTAATTTGTTCATACAATAGAATACCGTATAGCAATGAGAATAATGGACTACGACTACAAGCAACAACATGAGTGAGACTCACAAAAATAATATTGAAAGAAAACAGACATAAAAGATATATGATTTCATTTATATAAAGTTCAAAAACAGACAAAACTACTCTGTGCTGTTAAAACTTAGGATATTGAATATCCTTAGGAGGGCATCGTGGTAGTGACTAGAAGGAGTCACAAGGAAGCTTCTGGAGTTCTAGTGATGTATCCCCTGCTGTGACATGGGCATATTCACACTGTAAATTTCAACAAGCTATATCCTTAGGATTTGTGCACTTTTCTATATATATTTTATACTTCTATAAAATTTACATTTAAAAAAATAGTCTTGCTATATGAATACTATGAAAATTAAAGAAACAACTGTGGAATCCTTAGAGAAGCTTCAAGAAGTTCACAAAATACAGGTTTAAATACTTCCATTAAATGGTTTATAGACTGATACAGAAGAATTGGGACCACAATTTCAACCAGGGTCTTGGTTATCCACTTTTTCCTTTTTAATGGTCTTTAAGACTTTGAAAGTCTTTAGTAAAGTTTGGTAAATTTAAAGGTAAATTTTATTTACCTTTGTAAGTAAAATTGAGCTTCTCTGGCCCTCATAAGGTTTCTTTTAAGTACATCTAGTATTTTTATTGAATAGGAAAGTGAAATTAAGCCTAAATATATAAGCCTATATTTGCCTTTGTAATAAGAAACTGAACTATAAACTCATTCTCAGTAAAACCTGTATCCAGAGATTGTTGCATATTCTCTTATTTGATCACTTTATGAAAGAATGATTATCTAAATTTACTTGTTTGAAGACTATGTTTATAGTTGTCATTTTATGCTTTGCCAGCACTATTTTTCAATTTTTGCTTTCATTTGGTCTGAAAAACTCTTTTGTTTGCTTGCTTCATATGTGTGTGTGTGTGTGTATGTGTGTGTATATATATATATGGTTTTTTTTTTAGGTGACTATGAAAGGCTTATATTTTCAACAAAGTTCCACAAATGAAGAAATAACATTTGTATTTCAAGAAAGGGTAAGAAAATTTGTTTAATTATTAAATGAAACAAGGTAGTATATTTTCCATATGTCATAGGTCTACTTTTTTAAGTTTTATTTTGTTTTTAGTTGACATAATAAAAATTGTATGTATTTATGGGGTACAGTGTGATGTTTTGATACATAAATACATTGTGTAATGATACAATCAGGGTAATTATCATGTCTGTCACCCCAAACACTTGCCATTTCTTTGTGGTAAGACTATTGAAAATTGTCTCTTCAAGCTGTTTTGAAATATACATTATTGTTAACTATAGTCACCCTACTGTACAATAGAACACCAGAACTTATTCCCCCTATCAAACTGTAACTTTGTACCGACTGACCAACCTCTCCCCATGCCCCCGCCCACTTATTCTCTCCAGCCTCTGGTAACTGTTATTCAGCTCTCTACTTCTATGGGATCAACTTTTTTAGATTCCACGTTTGAATGAGATAATGCGGTATTTGGCCTTCTTTGCAGGGTGGCTTATTGCACTTAACATAATGTCCTCTAGATTCATCTATGTTGTTGCAAATGACAGAATTTTATTCTTATTTGTGGCTAAATAATATTCCATTTTATATATATATACCACATTTTCTTTATCCGTTCATTCATTGTTGGATACTTAGGTTGATTCCATATATTGGCTGTTGTGAATAGTGCTGCAATAAATATGGAGGTGCAGATATCTCTTTGACATATTGATTTCATTTCCTTTGTATATATACCCAGTAGTAGGATTATTGGATCATATGGTGGTTCTATTAATCTTTTGAGGAACCTCTGAGAGTTGTCCATAATGGCTATACTAATTTATATTTCCACCAACAGTGTATAAAAGTTCCCCTTTCCACATCCCCTCCAGCAATTGTTACTTTTTGTCTTTTTGATAACAGCCATTCTAACGGGGGTGAGTGATATCTCATTGTGGTTTTGATTTGCATTTCCCTGATGGCTGTGATCAAGTGGAATCCATCCCAAGGGATATAAGGATAGTTTAACATATGCAAATCAATAAATGTGGTACATCACATTAACAGAATGAAGGACACAAACCATATGATCATCTCAGTAGACACAGAAAGAGCATTTGATAAAATGCAACATCCCTTCATGATAAAAACCCTAAATAAATTAGGTATAGAAGGAACATACATCAACAATAAAGGCCATCTATAATAAACCCACAGCTAACATCATACTAAACAGGGAAAAGTTGAAAGTTTTTCCTCTAAAATCTGGAACAAGATAAGGAGGCCCACTTTCATCAATTCTATTCAACATAGTACTAAAAGTCCCAGAGTAGCTAGGCAACAGAAAGAAGTAAAGAGCATCCACATTGAAAAGGAAGAAGTCAAATTGTTTGCAGACAACGTGATCTTATATGTAGAAAATCCTACAGATTCCACCAAAAAATTGTTAGAACTAATAAATTCAGTAAAGTTGCAGGATACAAAATCAACATATAAAAATTAGTAGCATTTCTATACGCCAACAGTGAACTATCTAAAAAAGAAATTAAGAATGCAATCCCATTTACAATAGCTACAAAAATAAAATAAAATAAAATGCCTAGGAATAAATTTAACTAAGGAGGTGAAGTATCTCTACAACTATATGAAAACTATAGAACATTGATAGAAGAATCTGAAGACACTAATAAATGGAAAGATAGCTCATGTTCATTAATTGGAAGAATTGGTATTGTTAAAATGTCCATATTACCCAAAGTGATCTACAGATTCAATGCAATCCCTATCAAAATACCTTGTTCTATATCAAAACAACCAAAAAAAAAATACCAATGACATTTTTCACAGAAACAGAAAAACAATCCTAAAATTCATGTGGAGCCACAAAAGACCCCAAGTAGCTGAAGCAATCTTGAGCAAAAAGAGCAAAGCCAGAGGCATTTCACTACCTGATTTTAAATATATTTTTAAAAGAGTGGCAACACGAGTTTTTAGTTCCTCAGGATGGTGATGTGAAAGGTATTAGGAAAACAAAACAACCTTGATAGTCTTATATGTTGCAAAGTTAACCCAATTTATTCTGAACACCACAACAAAGTAAGTTTTCCAAATGTCATATTTCAGGAAATACTTTTTCTACACAAATTTCAGAGCTTTTCAAAGTTACCTCATTCAATAAGCTTTAAATAATCTCTAGTTTTTTATTACCTTGAGCACAGATAGTAACATTCTTATATACAGTATTGGTGATTATTAGAAAGGTTTGTAGCAAGCCAAGATCATTCCACTGTAAATTTAGGGATGAAAAGTAAGTGCTATATGTATATCAGTATTTCATAGTAATAATAAGAATTTCTGGATTGTAGACACAATCCAGTTTTTCTCTACTGTCTTTCTCTAACTCCAAAAGCATTTAGGTCAGGAGTCTAAATCTCAAAGACAGCTTGGCTTCTACCATTGGGTCAGAATGAGGGTCTAAGGTTTGATTAGCTCTCTGGAAAAATCATCTCCAGGTTCACACGATCATGAGTAAAATTCACAAATTCATCAATATTATTGAATATCTTCATATTATCACCAAATATTATCAAACCTGAGATTTAAAAAGATGTACTCAGAATATTGTGTTCAGGACAAATAAAACACACTATTCCCTTTGATAGGTTATGGGGGGACTATACAAGTAGTTATTCTTCGCCAGTTTTTGATCTAACTTTGGACATAGGAGGGTTGAGAAGGGTTATTTAATTATTGGTGCCAGTATGGTTATTTAGATGAGATGATACTACATTTAATAATATAGGTGGATGACATTGAGTGTCTGAATTTGGGATATTTTTTGCCTTTGAAGTTATATCTAGCTGTGGAATTTGATGAGTAATCATGTTCCATTAAGTTTGTATTTTGACCCCAGAATCCCATGGGGCATGCTGAAATGTCCAAGACAGATGTTAAGGAAGATATGAACAAATAACTGTTAGAGAATTTGAAAAGAGTTTCATTTATAGCGTTAAGAAAATTCCAAAACTTAGTAAAGACTATATGTTTTGTATATATGTGTTTAAAGATATCCCTGTAAGTGGCAAGATCTGATGTTTTAAGATTATTTAGGTTGAAATAAAGTACAGTATTTGTTGTTCTACTTTGTTATCCTAAGTTTATTGTCTACACATATATCTATGTTGGTACCTAAGTGCTTTTCAAAATATGTACTGTAAAGCTTTTTAAAAATTGTACCCCCAAATTCCCTTTATTCTTTTTTGATTATATACTGTTGGATAATTACTTGTAGCTTTTTAAATTGTTAGCCATAAGATTTGGGGTCGGTTTAATTTTGTTCAGTTATATGTGAAAATTTTCAAAGCATAAAGGCATGTTCTCATGGAAATATGTAACACATTTTTATCATTTGGTTCTAGGAAAATCTTCCCGTTACCAAGGATAACTTTGTGAAACTTCAAGTTAAAGCTTGTGCACTGAGCCAGATAAATACAAAGGTATTGGTGCTTTTATTATGGCCAAAAGTCAAGTGAAAGTTTCTTAATATATTTAATGTACAAATATAATGATAACTGGCTTCTGAGTGCCAAGAAATCACCATCCTTAGAAGAACAGAACAGCTAGGAAAAAAATTTAATGTGCATTTATATATTTCTACATTGAGGTAAAGTATCAGTCTGTGAAGTCATGTTGTATATCATTATATGAAAATATTTTATAAACTCCTTTACTTTGCAAAACACAGAGACTTTGTAATTCATTTTTGTTGTTTTTTTGTTTTGTTTTGTTTTGTTTTGTTTTTGAGACAGGATCTCACTCTGCTGCCCAGGCTGGAGTACAGTGACATGATCATAACTCACTACAGCCTCAAACTCCTGGGCTCTGGCAGTCCTCCTGCCTCAGCCTCCCAAGTATCTAAGACTACTGGCATGCACCACCATGCCTGGCTAATTTATTTTTTTATTTTTTGTACAGACGGGTCTTGCCATGTTGCCCAGGCTAGTCTCAAACTCCTGGCCTCAAGCGATCCTCCCGCCTCGGCCTCCCAAAGTGCTGGCATTACAGGCTTGAGCCACCATACCTGGCCTGAGAGTTTATAATCAGTAAAGCCTATTAACAAGGAAGAAATTGCATTTATAAATACAATAAAGATAGAAACTAGAAACCTAATCAATTAATTTATTAACCACCAATTCTGTAGATATTGCTAGTTAATGTTTTTAGATGTGGTTCATATTATTCTTGTTGTCATTTCTCTTTGTCTCCCTCTCTCTCATAAACACACATCTGTACCTCACACCACCCTGTAGTAATCTTTCATTACTGACAATGAAATACATGGAAAGTTTTCAAATGGTAAATAAACTACAGTTAAATGTGACATGATAAATAGAGCAAGTCCATTTACTCAGTCTTTTAGAGATCAATACCACAGTTTACTGGACCCTTAACTTATTGGATTGTAATGTCACCATAATTTTCAGGAATCTTAAAGTTTTCTTTGATAAAGTCACACTTAGGGAAATTGCAGAACAAGGTATAGGCTTCCACTGGACAACTCTGTAACATGAGCATGATTTGAGAAATGAATTAGTGAGATCCCTGAAGTCTTTTCACCGAGAATAGTAGTACTAGACTTTGTCTGCAGACTTCTGTGTTCAGAAAATATTCTTATTAAAACTATGAAAAATCCATTGAAATCCAAGTCTAGGAAGTAATCTCCCTAACAGAAAGCAATGGTAAATTATGGTAAAATCAATTGAATGAAATATTGCACATCTGTTAAACATAATGGTATAAGACTGCATAGTAATGTAAGAAAATGCTTATGATAAGTGAAGGAGGTAGGATGCAATTGCTAAAACCATGGTTATAGCTCTGTAAAAATGTCCATAGAAGAAACACTGTAAAACACCCAGTATTTTTAATAAGAATGTCATATGAACATAGGAAAAGTTAAAGTTCTATGTTGAACAAGAGATTCCTGACAATCAAGTATACACACAGGAGATCAAAAAATAGAAAAATAAAGGAAATATGGAAGATAATTATTTCAATTTCTTTTTATTTACTGTTCCTTAAGTAAATACTATGATATCTACAAATATGTTCACCATCTCTAGTATTATTGTAAATGGCAAGAACTTAAACAGTAGGCTTATCTTAGTATACCCTGTTACTTCAAAAGACAAGTACTTATAATTAATTTGGTCAGAATCTAACAAAATACTAATCTCTTAAAAATAAAAATTTAGCCTTAAAAAAAGAAACTCTAATCACCATGAATCTGAAATATGACAGTTTCCCTATGAATATCCATCACTTCTTCTCACCTGCTCCCTAACCCAAGACTTGTGAGAAAAACTCAGGTGATTTTAAAGGGTGTGAGAATAGAGAACTTTTGTTCTCATTGACCACATCCTCCTTATTTAACAACATCCTCTCCATTCTCCTCACCATACTTGAATAAGGTGACTGATAAACGGTGTTTAGCCAACCAAGAAATGTTTGGGCCATAATTTTCCTTCATACTTGGCAGAGTAAAGAAGTTAAACAAAGGATGTTAGTGGTAATTTGAATAATAATACTCATTCCTAAGTCCTATATATCAACTAATTCTTCAGCAAACGCTTGATTTCTTACCCTATTTGGTAAAGTTATTTGCTTTGTCTTAATTCCAAAAATTGAATCATATTTGCTCTTTCTGTGGTTTGATTTTTGCTCTTGATTTCCTCGTGTATAAGAGAGCCTAGGATTTATTCTTGACAATAATGTGTTAACAGCCTTTGTCATGATTTAGCTTCTGGCAGAAATGAAGATGAAGAAGGATTTCTTTCCTGTTGGGAGAGAAATTGCTGGAATTGTGTTAGAGGGTAAGTTGACAAACGTAAATATCTGTATTTATTTTCTAAGGTAAAAGAAATTTAATGGTAGCTAATTGATTTACTGGTATAAAAAATTATACTTACCCCTTCAAATATAAAATTTAATTATGCAAAAATAGTCTTTTTTTTTGTTTTTTTTTTTTAAAGATGAGGTCTTGCTATGTTGCCTAGGCTGGAGTGCAGTGGCTATTCACATGTGTGATCATAGCTCACTGCAGCCTCAAACTCCTGGGCTCAGGCAAGCCTCCTGCCTCAGTTTTACCAAGTAGCTGTGACTTTGGGCACACACTACCATGCCTGGCCTTTTTTTTTTCTTAATTACAAAGAAAAATAGGACCTAATTAGTATTTTATAATTGAAGAGCTTATTAGAGTTTAGTAAATATTTGGGAATTATATATCTAAACACATAAGTAATCATATAATGAATAGAATGACAAATAACCATCCTTTTTATGATGTTTACAAACTAGCATAAATTACTTGTATAAGTTAGTTTTGGGCCCAAAATGTATGTAGCAGTCAGTAACTATGTCACATTAAATTTTTAAAAGTTTGCCTAAGATTGAGTATTTAAAAGTTAAGCAGTTTGTTCTAAAAAATTGGAATTATGGTTTCTGAGGGGCAATAACCAGTGAGATTTTATGATTGCCTTGAAATATATTTTTAAGTTGTATTTAGTAAATAATGATCTTAACATGCAGAACAGTAAGCCTAAGTATTTGGTATAATTTGTTTCTAAATAGACCTACACTTAATATTCACTGCTAATAGGTGGTTCATGATTAACTAGTGTGTGCTTGCTCTTACTGCATATGTGAATGTGCTAATGTGGGTTAGACTATATTTGAGTTTTACCTGTGATTTTAATCTATAATATATTTGATACTCTTCTCAGTGTAATCTTCTGACATATCTAAGTGATAATTTTGTTTCCTTTTTTCTGCTCAGACTGTAGGAAAATCAAAATAATAACCAGATGATCATTTATTCATTTATTCCACATTTAACGAGCACTTTGCTAAGTGCTTATAATATGAATATGACGGTCCCTGCCCTTAAAGAGTTCACTAGCTAGAGGAGAGGCAGATAAACACATATGAACAGATAATTGTGAAAGCTCTGAGGCAAGCTGCCCAACCTGGCCAGTAGAGACAGGAAAGACTTCTTGGAGTAAGTTATCCAGATAGTAAGCAGCAGGCAGGTGGAGAATCACACTCAGCAGAGAGGATTTCATGAGAAAAGACAAAGAAGCAAGTAAAAATGGGATGTATATAAGAATTACAAAGAGTTTGGTGTTGCTAGAGCAAAATAAATTTCTGGGCAGGAGTCAGAGACAAGATACTTGGCAGGAGAGAAACATTTTGTCAAGAAGATTCTCCTTCAAATATTACAGAATAAAAGATATTCAACAAAATATTTTAATGATGATATAAACACTAATTCCTTCCTCCCAAAAATGAAGCAGGAGGACAGGCAACAGCCAGACCTTTTGCTGAACCTCATATATCAGATTGGATACTTCAGGAGATTATTAGAGTAGCCATATGAAGGAAAGATAGATTTGAGGCAGGCAGGTCTATAGACAGGAGGACTGGTTGAATATAGACCAACAGGCAAGAGATGACAAAGTCCATAACCTAGATATTGGTGGCAGAGGTGGAGAAAAGGGACAGATCCAAGAAATATTGAGGAAATAAAGTCAGCAGGAGATAATAATTGGTTGGAACTGAGGTATTACTAACATAAGAACAAGGAATGACTTACAGAATTCTGGTTAATGCATGAATTGGTATCCCCAGTTGATAAAGGAAGAGGATCCAATTTGGAGGAAGATGGTCAGTTCAGATTTATACTTTTGAGTTCAAGGTACTTACGTGACATCTCACTGGTGATGTCTAGTAAGCATTTATATGAGTTGAAGCTTAACGGTAAGAGACTTATGCAGGAAATGTATATATTTGACAGTAGTCAACATTTAGGTTGTATTTGAAATAGTAGAGTTGATGAGCTCACCTAGGAAGAGAGTAGAAATGGAGGCGAGATGTAAACATAGGACCTTTGGGAATGCCACCGTTTGGTGGACAATTAAAGAAAGAAGAGTGTGAAAGAAATAAAAAGGGTCAGAGTAATCTCAGGTGGACAAGGACTAGCAGCAGAAGGGAAAGAGAAAAGTATAATGACTCAGAAGCCAAAAGGATTGGGGGATGATGGCACAAGAAGGACCCAGAGAAGAAGCAGCTGCCAAAGGAGGACTTGAAAAGAGGAAAACCAGACTTAAAGTTACTTGCTGAATACCAACAAATGAGTTGTGGCACCATTTCACAGAGCCAGCCAAAGGGGCCACTTCAGATTTCAGGCTTTTACCTTACTTCACTGCTTCACGTCAGTTTCCTTGTCTGCTAAGTGGGAATAATAATACCTATCTCATGGGTATGTTGTAAAGATTAAATGTGTGAACACACTAAAATGCTGGGCACAAGTAGGCATTCAACAATGTTTGGGTATTTTCCTCCCCTTTCCTCTTGTAACTCTGTGAACAAATATATTTGAATGAATTGACTGGTGGTAGAGGCTTTTTCTCTGCATATGCAGAGAAAATGTAACTATATAAT
Organism: Daubentonia madagascariensis; assembly: GCA_023783475.1. Classification (NCBI taxonomy): domain Eukaryota; kingdom Metazoa; phylum Chordata; class Mammalia; order Primates; family Daubentoniidae; genus Daubentonia; species Daubentonia madagascariensis. The sequence goes on along the minus strand of JAKFHU010001482.1, from coordinate 2,110,982 downwards.
TTCTGTAAAGTTCCAAAAATGTCTTGGCACCAATCTGGATTTATTTTCCAAATCCAAATAATTTATATGTGATTCTTATCAGAATTCCCCATTGTAGTTTCTGACAAGCCTGGGCAACAGAGTGAGACCCCATCTCTACAAAAAATAAAAATATTAGCTGGGCATAGTGGTGTGAGCCTCTGGTCCTACCTACTTGGAAAGCCAAGGCAAGAGATCACTTGAGCCCAGGAGTTCAAGACTGCAGTGAGCTATGATTGCACCACTGCATTCCAGCCTGGGCAACAGAGCAAGACCCTGTCTCTACAAAAAATAAAAATAAAAATATTAGCCAGGCATAGTGGCATGAGCCTGTAGTCCTACCTACTTGGAAGACCAAGGCAGGAGATCACTTGAGCCCAGGAGTTCAAGGCTGCAGTGAACTATGAATGCGCCATTGCACTCCAGCCTGGGCAACACAGTGAGACCCTGTCTCTCAAAAAAAACAAAAAACAAAAAAATTCCCCGTTATGTGAGATTCTGCAACTAAAATAATTGTAGAAGATTGGGCTAGCCACAAGGGGGGTGGAAAATAACAAAATTATCATAGAAACTACAGAATGGATTATTTTCCTTTACTTCTTTATCTTTAAAGTTAGCTAAATAGGCAGAGAGAGACATAATTCTCCATGGTATCAACAATCACATGGCCTAGATTTTCTAGAGAATCCAGATTTGAAGTGCTCTATCCTACAGTCCTTATATACCATCAAAATGTACTAGAAGTTCTTGGCCTTTTCTCTGAGTTAGTGACATTTCATAAACCCGTGGATTTTTAAAATTTATTTTAATAGTTAATTAAGGATTATATTTAATAACTTTGTAATATTAACTACTAATTTTCTTCACTCTTTAGTTGGAAGCAAAGTATCATTCTTTCAACCAGATGATGAAGTAGTCGGTAAGTTATAGTTCATAGTCTCATTTAAAGTCATAGATTTTATTGTCATCCCCTTTTTTTTCCTATACAGTTATTAATGTTCATTGTGAACTTGCATGATATAGAAATACTTTCATGGCTTGGTGTGGTGGCTCATGTCTGTAATACTAGCACTTTGGAATGCCAAGACGTGAGGATTGCTTGAGGCCAGGAGTTCGAGACCAGCCTGAGCAAGAGCAAGACCCCATCTCTATCAAAAATAGAAAAATTAGCTGGGCGTGGTAGCACTCGCCTGTAGTCCCAGCTACTGGGGAGGCTGAGGCAGGAGGATGGCTTGAGCCCAGGTGTTGGAGGTTGCAGTGAGCTGTGATGAAGCCACTGCACTCTAGCCTGGGCAATAGAGCAAGACCCTGTCTCAAAAAAGAAAAAAACAACAAAAAAGAAATACTTTTCTGATTTTTGGAATTTGCTCTAAAATATCCATCAATGGTGAAAATTGAGAGTTTGATCCCAATAGCAGAACATTTAAAACTTTTCAATGTTTGGCTGTGGAACAATTTTTTTTTTTTTTTTGAGACAGTCTCCCTCTGTCACCCAGGCTAGAGTGCAGTGGCGTCATCATAGCTCACTGCAACCTCCAACTCCTGGGTTCAAGCGATCCTTCTGCCTCGGCCTCCCCAGTAGCTGGGACTACAGGAACGTGCCACCGCAGCTGGCTAATTTTTCTACTTTAGTAGAGATGGGTCTCACTCTTGCTCAGGCTGGTATCAAACTCCTGACCTCAAGCGATCCTCCTGCCTTGGCCTCCCAGAGTGCTAGGATTACAGGTGTGAGCCACTGCGCCCAGCAGGAACAATTTTATAGATAAAAAGATAACCATAGTTGTTACTGTGCTTGATGCAGCCCTTTCCTGGCAGGTCCCCAGTCTGTGGCCAGACTGAAATCTCTAAAGGAAAGTTACAGCTGACTGACTGGGCCATATAGCAGCTCTGTTCTCCATTCCATTGTGAATCATACAAAGCTTCTTTCTTGCTATTCCTGTAAAACTAAAAATTGCCTTGAAACATTTCATTTATTGCATTTTTTTAGAAACCCATAATAAATATTTTTGCAAATCTATATATTTATACTTGTATCCTAGACAGTCACACAAACATGAATAGTATGTGACTTTTGTAGAAGTCTTTGGAATTTTCATTCCTCTGTGGAAGATATAAGCTTAGAAAATACGTGTATAAACTTAGAATATGTTTAGCCTTACATCATGCTTAAGGCTGTTGAAGAACAGATTTGTAAGAAAATTTTCATCAGCTTTTACAGTATTGCCTTTGACTCAGGTATTTTCCTGGAGAATTGATGATTTCTTTCTTATCTTTTTTTTTGCCTAAGAAGTCAGTGACACTGTGTGTTACTCAAGATACTTTTTGTAAGAGAATACAAATAAAATCAGACTAGCTGAGGGTGAAAATGGGATTTTATTTTATTTGGAAGCATACTGAGGTATGTTATAGAAGTAAACTGTGGAAAAGTAGTCATGCATCAGGGACAATTTTAGCAAGGAGTCCAAGTGCCCCCAGGACTCTGACTTGGTTCTGTAACATCATCTTTAGTGTCACTCAGAGGTGAAAGAAGAGAGAGAAAGAGAAAGAGATATCACAAGTGCTCACGCTGGAAAATGAATGGTCCCTTTCCTTCCCTGTTTCTGAAATCTATCCCTTCTCCATGCTAGTAGTTACTGGAACCTTCCTCAAAATTCCACTGAACAAAATTTACACTAGTACTTACTAGCCTGTCATTAGGAGTGAATTTATTTTGGCTTCATTTCCCTTAGATTTCTTGTTTTAATTTTTAGGAATTTTGCCTCTGGATTCTGAAGACCCTGGACTTTGTGAAGTTGTTAGAGTACATGAGCATTACTTGGGTAAGTGACAATTCAGTCTTTTGGAGCTCATGTAAGTCTTACTTCACTGATGTATGGTGTTTAATAACATTTTAATTTCTTTGAATCTACCCTGAGTGGTGTACTTAATAAATAACCATTAGTTGGTCATGTACATAATAAATAACTGTTGGCTGATGATGTGAATACTTCTAGCTTATAATTAGTATTCATAAAATTCATATTCAGACTAAGTAGTATACACACCTTTAAGTTTTACTAACACTGCTCATGGTAAGATCTTTGAAAAGTGATTTCTCTTGGCTCTGAAATTATCCCTAATCAGAAATTTTAAATTTCTTACTCTTGGTTGAAACAAAAAATGTACAAAATCTAGACAATACGTGTAGATTCTGAGACAGGAAAGAATCAAGAACATTCATCTTTGGTTTTTATTGCTAATTATCTTTTGACAACTGTTTGGTTTAACTGAAATGTTTATTTTCTAATTTTTCTTACAGTGAGTTACTTTTTGAATATTTAAATTAAAAAATATATATACACACTTCATGAAACCACAGTAAAAAGATGCTGCATCTCCTAAGTAATCAGGGAAAAGCAACTTAAACCATTAGAGATACATTATGCACCCAAGATGACACAAGTTAAGAAGTCTTACCACCCCAAATGTTGTCAAGGATATGGAGCAATAGAACCTTTAATGCACTGGAGTATAAGTTGGTACAAATATGTTAGAAAATATAGCATTATCTAATAAAGGTAATAATGGTGTATATACCCCAGACCTAGTAATTCCACTCTTAGTTATGTATCCTACAGAAACTTGATATGCACCAGGAGATATCATAGCAGCATGATTTGTAATAGTGAAGAAAACTGGAAGCAGCCCAAATGTCCATCACCAGGAGAATGGATAACTAAAGATATTTATAGAATGAATTTCTACTCAGCAGTGAAAATGAATAAATAAGAGCTAAGCATATCAAAATGGATGAATCTCACAAGTAGGATTAAGTGAAAAAAGCAAGTTGCAGAAGAATACAGTCTGATAACATTTATTTATATAAAGTTCAAAAACATACAAAATTAAGCATATATGATTTAAGGATATAAAGAAAAGGCAGGGGGTGGAAAGTTAGATGGAGGTTACCTTTGTGAGTAAGGGAGGAGGATGTGATCAGCGTAGATGCGCTAGTACTGCCAATGTATATTTCTTACACTGGGATTCGTTATGTTGTTCTTTATACCATATCTATAAGGTCAAAATATATTCTTTTATGTTCTTGAACTATTTAATTAAATTTTTTTCCAGCTTTTTTCTTCAATAATATAATCCCTAATCAGACCCTTTGGGGACAGAGGCCAATTTGGATTTTGGTCTGCTGAAAATACTAAACTTCTTCAATTAAGTCCATAGGGTAACTTGAGCTAGGCTAGCAAATCTTTGGCATTTCATTTATGAAATTATAAATTTTAAGCAATTTTTATTTAAATTAATGATACTGTGTCTAAAATTTACAAGTAATACTATATTACTTTATTAAAAATTAATTTTCAAGACACTTTTCCAGAAATCTGAGGCCTATGCTTATTTATATGTATAATTTTCAAGACACTTTTCCAGAAATCTGAGGCCTATGCTTATTTATATGTATAATAAGCCTAGAAATGAAGCCAAGTATGTGTCTTCCTTTGAAAGATAAAGATCTGTTTCAAATAGCATGCAGTGAAAGTCTCTAATCCATAGCTATTTTGATATTGTACAATATGAAAATCGAGTACTGCCACTGGCTCCTTTACAGGAAACTGTCTTATTTTTGGCCCTAGAGTTTCCTTGGATGGCCCTTATTGCCCTGTTCTTTTGAGAACTTTGTGAATATGGAGTCAACTAAAACCTTTAGTTTGGATTCCCAGGCTTGAGTTTTGATGAAGTAATCTAAACTAAAGTGCTATAGAAGATGAACTTTTATAAACAACAAAACAAGGTCCATTCCTTTAGGCATTGCTTAACACTGAAGAATTATAACATGAACCAGAAGGAGAAAAGCAAATCGGGTTGTCAGTTTCCTACGTATAAAGTTTAAGCTAAGAAAGACAAACCGCACAAATGACCTTTTATTTTTCTGATTTATTTGTAAATCAGGGGGATGGATTATAGTCCAGAAATCCAACCAAGTATATAGAGAAAACAATTGTAGATATTCCTTGAAAAAGAAAACACAATAAAATGTTTCTTTAAAAGAAGTACTTTAAGAATGACCACTAGCACAGCAAAGGAAACAACATTGTGCAAAGACAGCCTACAGATTGGGAGAAAATATTTGCAAGCCATATATCCAATAAGGGGTTAATATTAACAGTATATAAAGATCTCCAACAACTCAATAGCAAGAAAACAAAACACCCAATGAAAAAATGTACAAGAGACCTGAATAGACGTTTCTCAAAAGAAGAGATACAAATGGCCAACAGATATATGACAAAATGCTCAACATCACTAATCATTAGAGAAATGCATATTAAAACCACAATAACCAGCCTGAGCAACATAGGAAGACCTCATCTCTACAAAAAATTAAAAAATATTAGCTGGGCATGGTGGCCTAGCTACTCAGGAGGCTGAGGTGGGAGGATCACTTGAGCCCAGCAGTTCAAGGTTGCAGTGTGCTATGAGTGGACCACTGCACTCCAGCCTGGGTGACAGAGTGAGACCTTGTCTCAAAATAAAAAATAAAAAAAAAAAAAGAAAAACATGATGAGATATCATCTCACATCTGTCAGAATGGCTATTATCAAAAAAATGAAAGATAAGTGTTGGCAAGGGTGAGGAGAAAAGGGAACCCTTGTATGCTGCTGGTGGGAATGTAAATTAGTGCAGCTATTACGGAAAACTATATGGAGGTTTTTCAAAAAACTAAAGATAGAATTACCATATGACCCAGCCATCCCACTTCTGGGTATTTACTCAAAAGATTTGAAATCAGTTTGTCAAAGAGATGTCTGTACTCCTGTCTTCATTGCACACTATTCACCATAGAGAAGTTATGGGAGCAACCTAAGTGTCCATCAGCAGATGAATGGATAAAGAAAATGTGGTACATATACACAGTGGAATACTATTCAACCTTTAAAAAGCAGGAAATTTTGTCATTTGTGACAACATGGATGGAACAGGAGAACATTATGCTAAGTGAAATAAGCCAGGCACAGAAAGACAAATACCGCTTTTCTCACTTATATGTGGAATCTAAAACAATCAGACTAATAGCAGCAGAGAGTAGAATGGTGGTTACAGAGGCTAGGGGATGGGGGAATGGAGCAATGGTGGTCAAAAAGTATAAAATCTCAGGCATGAGGAATATCCTGTTGCACAGTGTGGTGAATATAGTTAATATGAGAGTATTGTACATTTCAAAATTGCTAAGAGCATAAATTCCAAACATTCTCATCACAAAAATGTTAAGTATTTTAGGTGATAGATACATTAACTAGTTTGATTTAATTATTCAACCTTGTATTCATGAACCATAGCATCACTTTGTGCCCCATGAATTTATACAATTATAAATTGTCAATTTACAATAACAAAAAATAATGACCATTAACAGTGTGATCTTTAGGCAAGATCCTAGGCACACTAATAACTACGTCTATAAACGGGGACCCTGAAGTAGATAACCTCTAAGCTCTGTTGTAGCTCCAACATTTTGTGAAAGAGGGAATCACTTCAGTATGTTCCCTGAAACTTTGCAGGGGGAAATTTTCAGTTTACTACAACTCTATTTTACTTCCTGTTAATTCTTTGTCTGGTGATTATTTAATGAGAGCTCAGCACTCAGTCACCTTCAACTGAAATAAGTCTTTTCTTTCACCAAACCAAAGAACTAGAAACAACCCCCCAAATGTGTAGTTAATCCTGTTGCACAACATTGACAGTACAGTTAAAAAATAGAGTAATTCTTCTAGCTCTTTTGTACTTTCAGTTGTTAAGCCATTCTATCAAATATAAAAGTAATTTTATTTTTCATTCAAAATTTGGCACACATTTTCAGCATTGTTGTTCTTTTATTCCTTTCGACCTAAACTAGAAAGAAATGAAATTATAATTCTTGGGTGCTGATACACTGCTATTATTGATCTACACGTGGCACTCTTTTATTTATTTGTTTAGTTTTTATAACAATAAACACCTGTTGACCACCAAACACAAAAGCAAGGATCTTGACATTAACCCACATCTAACCATGCAATTTTAGAACCTTTGAAATCTTAAATGTAGTTTTATTGCTCTTAGCATTTTTTAAAGACTGCGTGATTGATTTTTTGATGAAAATATGGCAGTTCAAATTCTTATGATGGCAGATATTCCCCCAAAGAGGCCAGTAAGTAAATCATATGTAGATTAAGCATGCCCTGTTAGAGTAGATGTGCTTCACAGTCATTCATTCACCCTAGGGGCTATATGGCCTTAGACAAATTGATTCATTATCCTGAACCCCATTTCATAATCAATAAAATTGGCAGAATAGCTATCTTAAAGAGTTTTGTAAGGAATAAAGTACTGTATGTGCTATCACCTGGTGCTTAGTGTGTTTTTACTTTTTTAATTCCCTGCTTGTCCCCCTGAACATTTTCAACATGTATGTTTGAATGCTCTGCTTTTCCACTAGATGGCACTAGCTTGTTGCTAACTACAGTGGTGACTGCCCTGTGGCTAGTCCTTGTAAATCTATTGCTATTAGAAGAAACATATTTGAAAGAGCTGGTAAAGACTATAAAAGTGTTACAAAGTTGATTGTAGGTAAACTGAGAAAGAATTTCTTGTAATGTGAAAAAAATCACATCAGTGTACAACATAAACACAAAATAAAAATTAAATAGTAAGACCTATTAAGGAATAGTTTAATGGTCGGATTATGTAGAGCTTCTTAAATTTTGCATTTTGTTCCAAGTGCAATGGAAAGCTGCTATTGATGAATTTTAAGGAAAGAAGTGTTAGTATATTATTTATGTATTTATGTTTTTTAAATATTCTGACACTTTTTTTTTTATTTTAAGAGACAGGGTCTTGCTTTGTCAACCAGGTTGGGGTGCAGTGGTGCAATCATAGCTCTCTGTAACCTCCAACTCCTCAGCTCCTGGGCCCCCCCCAAAGTGCTGGGATTACAAGTGTGAGCCACTGCATGTGGCCTAATAGTATCTTTGAATAACAGAAGTGTTGGCCAGGCATGGTGGCTCACATCTATAATCCCAGCACTTTGGGAGGCCCAGGCAGGAGGATCCCATGAGCCCAGGAGTTTGAGACCAGCCTAGGCAACATAGAGAGACTTCATCTCTACAAAAAATTTAAAACAAAAAAAAATTAGCCAGGCATGGTTGCGTGTGCCTGTAGTCCTAGTTACCCCGGAGGCTGAGGCAGGAGGATCACATGAGCCCAGGAGTTGGCGGTTACAGTGTGCTATGATCATGCCACTGCACTCCAGCCTGGGTGACAGAACAAGACTCTGTCTCTAAAATAAAAAATAAAGACACTGTTAAAGAGATTAAAAAGAGAAGGCATAAAGTTGAAAATAATATTTACAGTATATAAACAAATGACTCTTCTAGAACGTATAAAGAATTCCTATAAATCATTAAGTAAAAGACAAAATAATAGAAAAATTGATACAGACTTGAATAGTCACTTCACAAAAGGAATTCTAGATGGCCAGTAAACTTGGAAAGGTGCTCAACCTCTTTAGTAGACAGGGAAAAACAAATTAAAATCACAGTGAGAAACCATTACACACCTACGTGATTGGTAAAAATGTATAAATTTGAGGATACCAAGGGTTTACAGCAACAGTACACTGCTGTAGGAGAGTAAATTGGTACAATCACTTTGGAAGTATGTAGTTAAATCAAAGATAATATACCCTGGGACCTGGGATTTTCACCTCAAATTAAATATCCTAGGGAAGACCATGTACAGTGTAACAGTATCTTTTATACAAGAACATTCTTAGCAGCATTGCTTGTAACTGCTAGAGACTAGAGACAACAGAAGTGTGCATCAGTTGGACAATGGACGAGCAAATAAAGGTGTTTTTCATATAGTAGAATACCATAAAACAACTAAAATGAAAGCACTACAGCAGCCTCATGCACAAAAAAAGATGTCTGAGGAACATTAAGAACATAATGTAGAGCATATAAAGCAAGATAGAAAAGAAAGCATATGGTATGATTCCATTTAGATAAAGTTCAAAACCTAAGCAAAACTGAATTGTATTATTTAGGAATGCATACTTGAGTGATAAACTGTAAAGGCGAATAAGAAATTGCGTTAGAATGGTGGCGAACTCTGGTGGGGAGAGAAAAGGCTTCTGGGCCGATGGCTATGTTCTTGCTCTCTTCCAGGATAGTGGTGACTTACACATTTGCTTTTTATTTATGTATCCAGCTGTACATTATGTTTCATGTACTTTTCTGCATGCATTTTGTTTCACAGTTAAAAGTTTTAAAAAACACACACACAACTGGTTCTATGTGAAGAATGGATTATGCGTGGGCAATAATGGAAACAGGGAAACCATAATGTAGGTGAGAGATAATAGGAGTAGGGCTTGGACCAGGGCCATGGTGGTTGTAGAAATGGAGAGAAATAGACAGATCCAGGAGGCAAGACTAATGGGACTTGCTAACGGATTGTTTCCTGTTGTTCTTTGTGGTAGTTAATAAACCAGAAAAGGTTACGTGGACAGAAGCAGCCGGAACCATTCGGGATGGAGTACGAGCCTACACAGCTCTGCATTATCTTTCTCATCTCTCTCCTGGAAAATCAGTGCTGATCATGGATGGAGCAAGTGTAGGTGCTAATGCTGTTAAGAAACAGACCAACATACAGTAAGCTTAGGGAATTTAGAAATGAGCCATCCATTTGCTAATGTCATTCTTTGCCAGTAGCTTTCTCACTGATTTCTTTACCAATTTCCCATTTTGTTATAATAAGCAGCTTTTAGCAGTAGGAGATAAACGTTAGATTTAGTGTGATTAGTTTCTTATTACTTTGAATCTGCTAGTATATTAAAAAGCAGACAAACCATTTTTATTCATTCCTGTTACACAAAGCCTGAAATAGCTCATGAGTCTTTGAAGTCCATACTCCAGAACTCTACCAGTTTTGAATCATATTTCTCACCCTTACACTTATGTTAATAAAGTGTTGGCCTTTTATAGATGGATCACATACAAGATCAAAATGTGCTAATTTAAACGTATTACATGTATCATCCAAAAAAAATAGTTGAAGACAACACTAAAATACATAAAAATATTATAAGCTGAAAATGTTGAGATGAATTTATAGTTTTATTTTCTATCTGGCTTTTGATGAAAGTGCTTTTTCCCCTGCTTTTCTTTGAAGAAAAGGCAGAGCTGTCTTCGGCATTGGCTTCAGCCTGATGTCCGACATCAGGATAGTAATGTTTCCCTGAACTTACCCCACGGGTCCGAAATAGGATGGAGCTTTTGAAGTGCTTTGATCTTCAAAGAAAGGTAGCTGGACTCCCATATGTACTATATGATTAGCTTGGACCATCATGCTGACAAGGCCCTTAAAGGCCCATTCTTCTCTTTCCAAACCATGTGTCTGAACGTGGCCCTCCATCCTTGAAATTATGTGCTGTGGTCAGACTGGGTGAAAGCATGTGACCTGTGCAGCTTTTCCACCACCCCTTCTAAAGAAGAAAGTCAATCAAATATTTCCCCTACTAAACTTGTCTGTATTTTTTCTCTTTTCCTATTAGATAACATTTAAAAATATACTAAAGTAACAATAAAGAATTACACTTTATGAAACAATCTATAAAATAAATTAGATATGGCCCCTGCCCTGTAACTATAAACCCATTGTGTATTTTCTTCCACACAGGCATTTGGTACAATAGCTATTCAGTTAGCACACCATAGGGGAGCCAAAGTGATTTCAACAGCGTGCAGCCTTGAAGACAAGCAGTTCCTTGAAAGACTTAGGCCTTCTATAGGTGGGTAATATTACTCAGCAGACTTTAAAAACAGGTAATTTTGAAGAGAAATCACCTTAAAAACTACAGTTACAAAATAAAGTACAAAATCCCACCTGAAAGTCAATTTTAAAATGCACTTGGTATCTGTAGCTGAGTCCAAATTTACCTAAGTGATAGTTTTAATTTTAATTATTTAAGTTTTTTAAACCTACATCTTTCAATGTTTTTTCTTCTTTGTCCCATTGTCATGAACAACTTACCCAATTTTGAATTAGGTGCACTTTGACACAATTTAGAAATACCCGATGCCTCTTTGGTTTTAGTCAATAAATCAATATATTTTTGCACCACTTTGTATGTTTCTCAACCTCTTTTACCCTGTGATATACCTCTAATGTTGTCTATTTTCTATGATAGACTAGAAAGGGAGATGATCCACTTACACAGAAACATAAGTCATCAAAACATATAGTTTATGATGAACAGGACATGGTGGAGGCTGGTGAGCTCTTGAAAAGATTAAACCTATGCAAACAGCAATGAATATGGAGAGGAGGAAGAAAATAGAGACTGAAAATAATGAAAAAGGAGAATAGAAAGATAGGAACAGAAAAACCAACAGATGAAGAGCAAAGAGAAGGAGCAGAGTGTAAGTGAAGGGCAGGCAGGAAGGAAAGTAATGTTCATTGAGTGCTAATATGGTTGTTATCTCCTGATGTCCTTAATAACCCTGGGTGGGCTGACCAGGAAGCAGCATCTCAGAGAATTTAACTAGCATGTCCAAGGATATACAACTAAGAAAAGGACTGGAAGGAGATTTGAACCCAGGCCTGTCTAATATTATAGCCCATGTTATTTCCATTGTTATATTACGCTTCTGGCAGAGATAACCAAGAAAAGGAAAGAAGGTAATGCAGAGGCTGGAGAAAGGAGGAAAGAAGGAAAAAGAAGAGATTTGAAAATAGAATGCAGAAAGAGAGCAGAAAGGTCTTGTTGAAGGGAAAGGTTTCTTGTTGGTTAATTCTGCCTTTCCTGGATTTCTTCAGGCACCTTTCCCTTGTGGCCTCCTCCCCCTTTCCACTCCCCCCAATCCTAGATTACTGTTGTACTGCACCTCTAATCTGAGCAACACTGAGAAGAATTCTCTTCAACAGAAAGGTGTTAAAAGATAAAAAAATGAAATATAAACATATGTCTTCATTTGCCAGTTCAACTCTGAGAATTTTTAAAATTCTCTCAATAATTTCTATTGTTCTATTAATATACTTCTTCTATTAATTAATATACTTCTTCTATTAATACAATGCCTTAAAGCAACCAGTTAAAATTAGTTTAATTTTCACTAACTCTGCTAAAAATCATCATGTTTCTTTTCCTTACCTTCAGGATTTTTCTTCATTTGGGGGAACAAGGGGGGAAGTGGGATGCATTTCTATGACTGAGAAAGGATTAAACAGCCTCTAGTAGATAATTACCATATTGCATGAATACGGACGGTTCCTGACTTACAATGTTTTGACTTACAATTTTTTGACTTCACAATGGATTTCTTGGGGTATTAAATGCATTTTCAACTTAAGAATGCATTTCGACTTACAGTAGGATGTAGCCCCACCATAAGTTGTGAAGCATCTGTATATTTTTGTACTTTTTAGCTCTAAACGCTATTAAATATGAACATACTTAAGAAACTGCTCATCGCTTCTCAGCCTTTTGGCTAAGGCTGTATCTGTGTATCAAGTGTAGTATCTGTTCTTATCAATTTAATATCTGATACATCCTCTATCCAAGGACAATATATTAAATGGATTTTTGGAGCAGGGAGATGGAATGGGAGCTTGTTCCGTCCACTCCATGCATTGACCTGGTATTGCAGTATCTCCAGGAACAGTGCACAAAAAAAAAAACAAAACTGCTTAATCTTCCAATTCATGTGTTAATATATATGTACCTCTGTGTTTTCAGGTTCTCAGTTCTGGCTACACATCGTATAGATACAGAGAATACTCCTCTGTCAAAAGACCAGCCTTGGATTACCTTACCCACAAAATGTTCACATTTTTCTTCTATTGAATTTACTAGTCCCTTCATTTAGAGACTGATCCTTACCAATATTGGGTTAGATGAGAAAAGTATAATTTGAATTGACTTTTTCCCCTTTAAATTCAGTACTTGTTTGAATTGCTTAACTCATTTCAGAGAATAGATATTTATTTGCTTTTCTTTTTCTTTTTCCCTGATTTGTTTGTGTTGATCATATAGAAAACAGTACAATTGCCTGATTTCTTGTCCTTTACAGCCCGAGTGATTGATGTATCTAATGGGAAAGTCCATGTTGCTGAAAGCTGTTTGGAAGAAACAGGTGGCCTGGGAGTAGATATTGTCCTAGATGCAGGAGGTGGGTACCTTATGAAATCAGTGGCCTATGTAATTTTTTTAGTTTGATGAATTTCAGAAAAAATATAACCAGAGAATAATTATTAATGCATTTCTTAATTTGGATATTTAGTTTGGGGTTTTGTTTTTAACTAAAAACTTATTTAAAATGGAGCTTCTTCACTTTACTCCCATTGTAAGCACTGTCTCTCTGGAAGAGAAAACATGCTTGCCTTTTAAAGCATAGACATTGCAGTTCAAGTAATGGATGACATATCTCTACAAAGAAACCTATTAACCTGATCTTCTTTAGTGATTCCTAAATAATATACATTATCATCCAGATGCTTAGTCAGTCAGCAGAAATGCTTTGTATGGCTGCTCTCTATTGGATGGTTGACTTCTGCAGTCTCAGTTTGGAAAATGTCCAGAAGTTTATTCCCATTTCACTTTTCTTGAACTTTTTTAGTTAACCAATATCTATTTAACACCTACTCTGAAAACACTTAGGTAATACCATCACTCCTAAAGGATAGGTTTTATAAGCCTGCAAAGTGCTTATATTTATACTCTGTTAGGTTTTATCTTCTAATATGAGAAGGATAGATAAATATGGCTACAACTGTCATGTGTGGGTTTTTTTTAGCCAGTATTTTCAAGATTTGAAATCAACTCAATATTTCAGTAAAAATAAACATATACTTCATTAACATCATTTTTTCAAATGAACATTTTAATAATTATGTTAAAGTTTCTTGACTGTCTCTGGTCTCAAACTTCTAGGCTCAAGCAGTCCTCCTGCCTCAGCTTCCCAAGTAGCTGGGACTATACGCACAGGTCACTGAGCTTGACTAATCTTGACTATCTTGAGTCTATGAGTTCTTTAATCAGAAATCAGCTCATCCCAATATCTTAAGCTATCAATGTTATAATTAAAAATATCAGACTTAGTTATGTGTTATGTTACCTTGCCTGGTTTTCAAATAAAGATAGATTTTTTCATCTTTATATATTTCACTTATAATTAAATCTAGAGAAAATTTTATGACCAGTTTTAATGCAAAAAGTATATTTTAAGGTAACTGAATGTACTGTATGTTGTCTTTTTCTAAGAAAAATGCTTCTTCATCCTTACATTAAAAAGTAAAGAAGGGCAGGGCACAGTGCCTCCTGCCTGTAATCCTAGCACTCTGGGAGGCCGAGGTGGGAGGATCACTTAAGCTCAGGAGTTCCAGACAAGCCTGAGCAAGGGCAAGACCCCATCTCTACAAAAAATAGAAAAATTAGCTGGGCGTGGTGGCACGTGCCTGGAGTCCCAACTACTCGGGAGGCTGAGTCAGGAGGATAGCTTGAGCCCAGGGAGTTTGAGGTATCAGTGAGCTACAATAGCACCACTGCACTCTAGCCCCAGCGACAAAGTGAGGCTCTGTCTCCAAAAAAAAAGAGAAAGAAAGAAAGAACCAGGCATGGCAGGAGGCTGAGGTGGGAGGATCACTTGATAGCAAGACCTTGTTTCTAAGTAAGTAAATAAAAATTTTAAAAAGAACTTATTTGAAGAATAAATTTCCATCAGATTATTATATGTTTCTTCTGTCTCTCTCTTTTTTAACTATTCCCTTACAAGTGAGATTGTATAGTAAAAATGAGGAACCAGCTGTAAAATTACATCTACTGCCACATAAACATGATATCATCACACTGCTTGGTGTTGGAGGCCATTGGGTAACAACAGAAGAAAACCTTCAGGTATTATCAGAAACAATAAAGCATTACTATTACTACCATTACATAAAAGGAGTGTAATTAACAATAATGCCAAAGTCTTTTTTGAGGCAAGATATGGCTAAATTAGTATGAATTTTGAATTATATCCTATGTTTAAAGAAATGGGTTTTTTTTCATTTTAGCTACATGTTGGCCAAAATGTTGAAATACTGCCTAATACAGAAATTCTTTCAACTAGAATGAATTATAATTTTATTTAATGATTTGGAAGTAGTGACTTACGAATTTTTTAATAGTATTTCAAATAGCATTTTTTTCTTAGTAATAAATATTATTGTTGACATATACTTAGCAAAATATTTCTGTATAAAATTATCACAATTTCCCAATTATTCAAATTAGAACTAATATATTATGTGTGTATAGGTATCTCCCAGTTATATTTTTCAACAGAATTCTAATATTTATATCATAGCTGATATGCAAATATCATCATTCTCATATACCAGTCTGCTTTGATTTTCTAACATCCTCATGAAAGTGACTGATGGCCAGAAAAGACACACACACTCCCCACCACTTAATCACCAGGATTCTAGGTGAATACAGGATTCTGCCATATACTTACCACCTTGCTGTTTCATCATTTTGAACCATGAAATAGGAAAGAAGACATTATACTTTACATGTTGTTATTAAAGTTTGTATACTGATTATTTGTGACTTAGATGTTGTCTAATTTGTGTAGAAATTTTTCTGTCTTAAGATACCAATCATCCTTCTGCTGTTCAACTCACAGTAATTGATCAGTCTTTGTTTTTTCTATCCAAGTTGGATCCTCCAGATAGCCATTGCCTTTTCCTCAAGGGAGCAACGGTAGCGTTCCTTAATGATGAAGTTTGGAATTTGTCAAATGTACAACAGGGAAAATATCTTTATATCCTTTTTATCTACTGACTTCAGTTTCTGGCTTGAAATTTCCCTTGTACTCTACTAAGAAGCTCTTTCATTATGATAATAGGAAATAATAATAATAATAACAACAATTAACTTTTATTGAGTATGCCAAACAATGTTCCAAGTGCCTTGCAAGTATTAATTCATTTAATGAATTAATAAGATGTACATACTTTGAGATGTAAGTACTATCATTATCCCTATTTCACAGGCACAGAGAGGTTAATACCTGTCCAAGGACACAGCAAGTGGCAGAACAGAAATCACACCCAGGCAGTCCCACTCCTTTCTGAATAGGAGATAAGCCAGGTGGCACAGAGAAGATTTTCTCCTGTTTTGTTGATAACCTGACATTATGGAAATTACACATCACCTTGAGTGGTTGCACACTTACTTCTATGATGGTGCCATGGCAGAAAACATTTCAGAATACTTCTCTAAATTAAAGAGTTAGGTAGTTAGATAGGTAGTAAATATCAATGCTAGGAAATCTTCAACAAATGAGGATAATGAGGATGGGCTTTTTTTTTCTTTTTTTTAAAGAGGCAGGATCTTGTTCTGTTGCCCAAGGCTAGAGTGCAGTGGCTGGGTCATTGCTCACCGTAACACTGTAACCTTGAACTCCTGGGCTCAAGAGATCCTCCCACCTCAGCTTCCCAAGTAGCTGGGACTACAGGCATGCACCACCACACCTGGCTGATGGTTTTTTTTTTTTTAATTTTTATTTTTTTTAGAGAAGGGGTCTCGCTATGTTGCCCAGGCTGGTCTTCAACTCCTGACCTCAAGCCATCCTCCCACCTCAGGATTTTTAAAAACAGAAGCCATTCAGAGATAAATCTTATAAATGAAGCCAAATCATTCCAGTTTGGTAAAAGTAATAAAAAGTTTTCCTGTGAGAATATAAAAACAATTCTAAAAAGAAAAGTCCAAGCCTCTTTAGAGCAGGGTCAACTTAAGAATTCCTTTTATTTCTAAAATGAATACTTTAAAGGCAGCTGCACTTGGTAAAAGTTTTAATATATTGGGTAAAAAATAAGTCCTTGTTACTTAATAGAGTATATGTGTGTATGAAGAAAGATTTGCATAGCCTTACATTTGTCTCCACTGAATGTCATACTTTATTCATGTTTGTTAAATGTATGTAGTTACATATGTATATGTATAAAGGCCAGCCCTTTCTAGGAGGAATGACAGACTTAATTCAAAGCTTTAAAATAGTAACATGTAATTGGTATGCTGCATGTGGTGTGTTTTAAGATTTCAAAACCCCTTCATGTAGTAAATGTATGAGTTTAAACTATTTCTGATTAAATATTTTCCTATTAAATTTGGAAAATACACTTTTAAGTTTCGAAAAGAATTTTTAATTTTTTAAAAAGTTAAATGTCCAGTAACATTGTAATTATCGAGAATAATGAGTTGCTACAGGAAAGGACACCATATAGCTATTAGAAGTAACATTAGTTAGCATGTTAGCATGTTTTGAATGTTACATGTTAGAAGCTAGACTGACTGCTTTACCTGTGTTGTGTAACTTAATTATCTCAAACCCCCCCTCTCTATGAGAAGGTGATTTTAACCTATTTGACAAATTCCTGGACCAGGTTGAAACATGACATGTTTATATGAAATAATATTAAATTTTCCAAAATTGGAAATATATGCTATATTTTCTCTCACAGACACACACACAGAGATGGCAGTTTCATTAACAGAAGTAGAAAGAGAACTTGCAGAGATGTGAATAAGTGAATTATTATAATATTCCTTTTTTTAATTTTTAAAATGACTTATGATCATATTTTCTAATCTACATTTTCTGAAGTCCTGAATTGGACTTTAGTTCTCACTTGTACAAACCCCCTTCAGTCAGTTCATACATGAGCTAGTTGCTGCCTAGACATCTCGTTCCTAATTCGACAGTACTAGACTCATGATCCCACTTTTATAATTCAACTTACATAGACTCACGATCCCAATATTATAATTTCAATTAAATTACCAAGATTGATTTCTTCTTAATTTTTACATCATTTTCTGATTTTGTTAGTGACATACAGTTGGGCCTCTGTATCCGTAGGTTCCACATCCACAGATTCAACCAACCAAAGATCAAAAATATTTGGAAATAAAAAATAACAATACAGCCTGTAGTCCTGTCTACTTGGAAGGCTGAGGTGGGAGGATTGCTTGAGCCCAGGAGTTTGAGGCTACAGTAAGCTATGATCATGCCATTACACTCCAGCCCATACAACAATTAAAAATAATATAAATAAGAAAATAATACAGTATAATAAATATTTACATAGAATTTACATTGCATTAGGTATTATAAGTAATCTACAGATGATTTAAAGAGTGTGTGTGTAGGTTATATGCAAATACAACCTACATTTTATGTAAGGGACTTGAGTATCTACAGATTTTGGTATTCTTGGGGGTGCTGGAACCAATCCCCTATGGATGCCAAGGGACAACTATATATCATATACACTATTTATTAACTTTTCTGCAAACAAATTTTGAGCCTATTGTCAACCAGATGAGTCAATAAATATCCATGTAAAGGAAAAGATATAAGTGCTAAAACTGTTTTTAACTAAAAATGCCATTTGTAGTGTAGAAATGAAAACTAGACACTATTCCATTACCATCCATTGGGATTATGGTGGTCATCACTTAGGACAGGTGCTAGGCTTGCTGTTCTCATCACTTACCCTTGGAAGTTTAGGCTCTATTACACCACGACCTCTCTCAAATCATTTCTGTGTTTTAGAGGTAAACTTGACAGCCTATAGAATTTCTGTAACTGAACATTTTGAATCTCTAAGAGTGTAAAACTTCAGGGGAAAAAAGTGACCTGCCTTACATCTTCAGCTTATTGAACATTTTTATTAATATTTAATCCTCTCTCCTTTGCATTGGCACCTTAACAATCCTTCCAGCTACGTATCTTAAAAGATGTGATGGAGAAGTTATCAACTGGTGTTATTAGGTATGCCAAAGTAACCAAATCATTGTTCTTGTTTTTTCTTTTTTTCTGTTCTCAAGGAGATAAGACTGGTATTTCCATTTTTGTTTCAGTTCTCATAGTGTATCTATTGCCTCCATATTTTATTATTTAGTTTAGATAAATAGCTGTTCTTTAACATTTCTCAAAGTGTATCTGGTGGTACACCAGTAAGTATTCCCAAAGACAGAAGAGGCTTGTGAGTTCCCCTCACTGCATTCCATACTGCACCTCACTGTGCTTTTCCTCATCACCCCTTCCAAAGCAATGTAAAATGACCCCTAGCTTGAAAAGAGGAAAAAGTACACTGGTTTTTTTTAAGTTGGATCTGTTTATCACTTATAAAAGAGGGAGTGGATAAAGTAGGTATTTTTCCCTTCAAAACTTTAATCGCTTTTAACAGTGGAAATACTAATGAATATTTGAATTATTTATGGAATTGAGTTATAGCAATGGTCATCTACCACCCTTTGTGTTCTACTCACCTTTAACTAGACCTGACATTTCTAATAATTTCCTTCTTCCTCAGACCTCAGTTGGATGAACCCATTCCACTATATGAGGCGAAAGTTTCAATGGAAGTTGTTCAGAAAAATCAAGGAAGAAAAAAGCAAGTTGTTCAATTTTAATTTTCTTCTTTCTCAGACCTCAGTTGGATGAACCCATCCCATATTTGAAGCCAGAGTTTTCCTTGGAAATTGTTGAGAAAAATTAAGGAAGATAAAAGCAAGTTCTGTTTTTAAGCATGTTTTCCTGCTGTCTAAGACAAGATTCTCAGTTATATGACACATTTGAAAAGTATTTGAAAAATTATTGTGCAGACGATCAAGATAATTCTCTAACATCTGAAGGGATAGTCTGAAAACCTTTTTATTGTTTCCATACATTTTGCCTCTGCTATAACATTCTTTCCATGAAGAAAACTGCTGCTTTCAGCAAAAGCCACACTACTGTATTGATAAAGCTTTTACAGGCCTTTGCTAAACTATCAAAATAACATTATTTTGTATCAACTCTGTTCACAACACCTTCCTTCCTCAATAAGCCTTTGCTGTCATAATTTAAGTATATGAGTATACTTTCAAGCCTCAAAGAATCTAGCCCATAGGAACTTAAATTTTGTGTTTTCAAATATTCGTTCACTCCGAATTTCCCTAGGATCAAACAAGAGGATCACGGTAACTCGCCAGTGGTAGCGGCACAGTGTGTGTTTGCATGGAGGGCTGGGATGGTCACGCATTGGGAAGGGGAACGGGAGGATTGTAGGGAGGTTGTACTTGCACAGCAAGCAGGCCGATTTCTTATCTGAGTTCTCCGTTCTGAGGAGGCTGGGGGAGGAGGTCTAGTCCCCTCTCGCCACCTCTTGACTGAGCCATAGCCACTGCCCTCTCTAAACTTATTAATGCAGCAGCCCATCAACGCAGCTCAAGTATGACGGTTTCCTTTCTATCCAGGCGCCATACCCCGGGCTGATCACATCCTTCCTTCGGGCTTAAATAGCGACCAGCTATTTCGGTGCCCAACGGGGTAGTGCACACCGTTACCCTGGACCGCATGCTTCCCAGCGTCGCCACACCTGGCGACTGGACTATGGCCGAGGACCTGGCAGCAGCGCCAGGGTGGGGTCACCAGTGGGCCAGGGGCGGTGGCGGTCTATGGCGCATGCTCCGCCAGGCGGCGCGTGGGGGCGGGGCGGGGCCTCGGGGCGGCGTGCGGTCGGCGCTCGGCGCGGCGCCACGTCGGGGGCGGGGCCGGCCCGCGCGGGAAGTGCTTGCAGGGCGGGCGGCCGACCGGCCTCGGCCGGCGCGCGTTATGGACATGTCGGTGCCCGGCTACTCGCCCAGTTTCAAAAAGCCGCCCGAGATAGTGCGGCTGCGACGGAAAAGGGCCCGGAACCGTGGAGCCGCCGTCTCCCCGCCTCCTGAGCTGCCCGAGCCGGCGCCTCGACGCGCCGCGCTGGCGGCCGGACTGCCCCTCCGCCCCTTCCCGGCCGCAGTGGGCAGAGGCGGCGGCGCGGGCGGTCCTGCCGCGGCCCGGAGGAACCCCTTCGCTCGCCTAGACAACCGGCCGCCGGTCGCCGCGGAGCCCCCCGACGGGCCGCGTGGCGGCCAGCAGGAGGCGTGGGGCCCGGTGAGTGTTCGAGCCTGGCAGCCGGGGGCTCTTTCGTGGGTTGACCCAGCTGTGAAATCAGGGATGAAAAGGTCTCGCGTTTGAGGCAAGGAAATGGGCGCGAAGAATTTCGGCCACCCGTGGCCTTGGGTTGCCTTGCATTGGGAGCGGCGGCTCTTCTGAAAGGTCGGATTTGTGGGCAGTGCGTCCCGCAAGCTGCCCCGCCGCAGGGCGTGCTGACCTGGCGCGTTGTCGCGTTCGCGGGAAAGTGAAGGGCGCCGGGGTGGGCCACCCACGCTGGAGTCCAGCTCGGAGCAGCTTTTAGAGGGCTTAAAGATAAAGTGGAAGATAGGTCAAAAAATCCGTGGAACAGCTTATCCTGGAAGGCAGCTGTTTGATGGGGTACGTTACAAGACCCTGTTTTCCCACTGTGATTCAGGGGCTCCCTTCTCGCATTCGGAATTATTCTGGGGATGGAAGAATTTTGATTCATGGGGGTCAGGATTTACTAGCATTTGCCTTTCCTCAAAACTTTTTGGATCTTTTGGTTTGAAACACCGGCCTTTTTTCCCCTTCCTTTTGATATTAAAGTTCAGACACAGGCCTTGCGCGCTCACGCCTGTAATCCCCGTACTTTGGGAGGCCGAGGCGGGAGGATCGCTTGAGCCCAGGAGTTCAGGACCAGCCTGGACTTAGCAAAACTCTCTCTACAAAAATAAAACTAGCCAGGTGTGGTGGCGCGCGCCTGTAGTGCCAGCTACTTGGGAGGCTGAGGCGGGAGGATGGCTTGAGCCCAAGAGGTTGAGATTAGGGTGAGCTATGATCTTGCCGCTGCACTCTAGCCTGAGTGACAGAGCCAGACCCTGTCTCTAGAAATAAAATAAAGTTCAGGCACAAAACTGAAGTGAAATTCTGATAGATTGATTTGGGTGTGTATGAATTTGGGTGCGCTTGCATTTACTGAGAAACTTGTTTGCCAGATGAGGCTCTGTACATATTGAAAGCAAACTTGAGCATCGTTTAAGTTAAAAAGGACAATTTTTTTACCTCAGTTTTTAGAGTCTAATCAAGAAAATGATTTGCTATGGGAAGAGACGTTTCCTGAAAGAACAATTGTTACTGCATTACCCCAGGTAATACTTTTTAAATATCATTAGAGTGTGTATTTTTATAAATTTATACTTCTCAGAAGCATTTTGCTTGGAAAGTAGTTTTGCAGAGAGGCTTGAGAGTGATCATCTCTACTGGGAATGAAAAGATGTCATCAGCCAAGATAAAGGACTTGGTGTGGTACAGTAATGATGTCTATAATGGCAACCAACACTAAAGGAGGCCTAGTAGATGCGCATTTTTCCTTCTACCTAACAGTTTTTAACACTTTTCTTTGGGTAATTGACTCCTCCAGCTCATCACTCATAGTCAGCACCGTCAAGTTGAGCTACTTTTTGAACTTCGTCCTCTACCAGATCTTCAAACCAAATCCCCAAATTACCACCACAGGTTGTGGCGTAGCACTGAACTTCATTCCCCTCCCCCAGCGCGCACGCACACACACTTGTTTCTATTCCACGTGCTTCTGTTGTGATATGTAGTTTGATAAATGCATAGTTTGTCCTAATGGGAACAGGCTAGAAGAGTTCCCCAAGACCCATTCTCCCTTGTAAATAAATGACCTTCATATGGTCTGTTGGAGATAGTTCCCCCTTCCCTGATATTTTGTTGTGATAAAAGAATCCTTGTAGTATGTAGAAAATTGACCTGAAAGGACAGCAAACAGGTTGAGGGAAAATATTTGATGTCTGGAAATGTTTCTTAAATATGGCTTTTAAGGGCCCTACCTAAGTTACCTGCAGAAGGAGCAACTTAGTCCTGTTTCCAGAGCTTAAGAGGCCTAAATACTTGGAAGATTTCTACTTTGATAGCAAGATCTATAGTACTACAAAGAACTGTATAAACTGAAGAGTGAAATGTGCCCCTTTGCTCCTACCACCCCCAATGACAACAAATTCCCATTTCCAAGAGGTAACCACTGTTAAAAGTTTAGTGTGGCTGCTTTTAGACATTTTCACAATGTGTAGTATATTTTAAATGTTATTTATTATATAGTTTATATAATTTTGACTTTTCAGTGACCACGAGTACGTTAGCTAATAAAATCTTTAGGTTGAAGGTTTTTCTTGGTACTCTACTAAGTTTTGTTTTCTTTTTCTTTCTAAAAGACTCCCCACATATCATTCTCCAAATCTGATATTCCATCCTTGGAAAGTACTGAGTTACCTGTGGACTGGAGTATTAAAACTCGACTCCTTTTCACCTCTTCTCAACCCTTTACCTGGGCAGAGCATTTGAAAGCACAGGAAGAGGCTCAAGGGCTTGTCCAGCATTGTAGGGCAACAGAAGTTACTTTGCCTCAAAGTATACAGGTAATTTTGAAATAAAATAGCTGTGTGTTAAAGTAACAAATGCTCTTCTTTGTATAATATCAGAGATACTGCTTTCCATTAAGTTTTTCTTCAGACATTTAAGGATACAAAGACTTGAGAAATTTTGTTTTTCCCAAATAGTGCTTTCACATAGCCTTTTATGTGATTGAGTAACTGCCCATTAAATTTAGAGACCCATCCTGAGAATTAATCAATGTTGTAGACAGGAATTGTTTGAACTAAACCTTTTCTAAAGCTTTTTGTGAAGGAAAACAAATGAAAAGCAATTGAGTAGAATTGCAAGAACAGATGGATTTTACTGATTTTTTTATATCATATATACTTTGGGTTTCTTATATGCACTGATTCTTGCTACCTCCATAATGCTCTGTTGTAAATTTAGTAGAGGTGTAGTGAGTTATAAAATGGTTTTAGAGAAATACAGTGTGATTATTTTGAAGTATCACATCAACTCAAACTAGGTTAAAAAGGGTTACCTAAAACAAGTCCTGTTGCATGCATCTTTTCAATAAATAAATCAGGATGATTTGTGATTTGCACTGTTAGTGTTTGCTGGCTACTTTTGAAACAGTGTTTTGACAGGTGGAGGGGTGGGAGGGTGTTAAACATAACGTTACCAGCGTGCACACACATGATACTACTCGTGATAAAAAAGATAGTCATTGTTCTCAAGGATGGTAGAGACAGGGGAGTTCCCATCTATGTTTAAGTGTTCCTTCTGATACGTGATTTAACAGGCTAATTTCTGGCCAGAAAGGTTTTCCCGAATAAGAATAAACTACATTTTAGCCCCTGTAACATTTATTAATGCTTTTCTACAGGAAGCAATAAAGATTCTTAGACTGTTTGTTATATTCAAAGTCCCTTTAATGAAATTCTATGTTTCTCATCGGGCAAAAACCACCCATATCACCTCTGGATTTTAGGATCCCAAACTCTCCACTGAGCTCCGTTGTGCCTTCCAACAGAGCCTTATCTATTGGCTCCACCCTGCCTTGCCTTGGCTACCACTGTTCCCTCGTATTGGAGCTGATAGGAAAATGGCTGGAAAGACAAGCCCTTGGTCAAATGATGAAACCCTGCAACACATTTTAATGAGTGACTGGTAAGATAAGTTTTAAAAAAAACAAACAAAAAACTCTGTAATCCAATAGTGAATTTTCATGTTAGCATAGTATTCTCTCGTTATATTTTGGGATGTGGATATGCATAGTGGTAGAACAATATCTCTATCTATGTCCTTCTGAATTTTATCTGAAACTGTTCATAACCAACATTTAAACTGTTTACTTTTTTTTTAAAGCTCTTATTCACTCTTTATCCAATTGTGGAATGTATATAAGAGTTTCATAAATACATACAAACATAATTCTTTAAGTGACTTCTTGTCAGTGGCTGCTTCCTTTTTCATCAGCAGAAGTTGCTTAGAGAAAGTCAGCAACCAATTATCAATTAAGTTTTGTTTAAAGAAAAAATGATCGGTGTTCAAGTAGTAAACACTCTTTGTTAAAGTATGGAGAAGTCATCAGCACATCCCCATTACCAATTTCAGTCCTTTACAGCTAAGTTGTATGTAACCGCAAAAATTCCAACTAGTATCTGAAATATTTGTGTTGTGTTTTAAACCAGGTAAGTATTAAACTGAATTATACAAAGTTATATTTTAGACATTGAGTTAAATTTGCGGTCCCCAACCCCGGCTGTTAGGGACCATCACTGCCCCCTCCCCCTACACCCTCTACTGTGCGTGGAAAAATTTTCTTCTATGAAACCAGTTCCTGGTGCCAAAAAGGTTGGGGACCACTGAGTTTGAGAACTGCTGAGTTAAATGTTTAATAATTGCTAAAGAACATTTTTTTGCTTCATAGGTCTGTGAGCTTTACTTCTCTATATAATCTGCTGAAGACAAAACTTTGCCCCTATTTCTACGTTTGTACTTATCAGTTTACTGTCCTGTTCCGAGCAGCAGGATTAGCAGGAAGTGATGTGATCACATCTCTCATATCTCCTACAACTCGAGGTTTAAGAGAAGCTATGAAAAATGAAGGTAAAAGTTTAGGTTTAGGTTTACTAGACTATATAGTAAACACTTGCCTTAAAAGCTGAAATTTGAGTTGTCTTTTACCAATTGATTACCAATATTATTTTAAGAAATGTATTGTTTCTTTATTTGGGGGAGTTTTTTTTTTCCTATAATTACTTAAGCTGTTCCTAACGCATAGCTTTAAGTTAATGGTGTTTCATCCTTTGATCTCTAAAATAAAACACATCTTGGGCCAGAAAGTCATTATGTGAATATATTCTTCTGGAAATTCTTTTATAGTACAAATTACCTACCCCCTTAATAACATTTTCAAACCGGATCAACCTGTTAGTGGATCATGAAATCTACTTAGTGGGCCCAATCAGCACTTTTTTAAAAAGTGAACTGGAATACAATATAAAATAAGAAAGAGTATCACATGTAATGAGTGTATGTATTGCATCCTGAACCTTTTGTTTCTAGGAGATGTTTGTGTGTTTGTAGTTAAGTGTGTTGCGGGCTGCTATTAAGAAAGCTTGAAAAGTACTGCCTTAATAGAGCAAGCGTAAAAACTGACATTTCAAATTTTTTACACTCAAAGTAGGGCACATCTGTTCAATACTTCTTTTTAAAAACTCAGTTAAATTTTTTTCTCTCATGTAGGTATTGAATTTTCTCTGCCTTTAGTAAAAGAAAATGGCCATAAGAAGAGAGCATCTGGAACAAGCTTGGGATATGGGGAGTATGTGATTAAAATAACCTTTTATGTCGTCCAGTGACTTATGGACTCAGTGAAATACATTTGTAGAGGTAACAGCTTTGTGAAATGGGGGCTCTAACTATAGCAATTTCCTAGGGAGCAAGCAATCAGCGATGAGGATGATGAGGAAGGTTTTTCCTGGCTGGAAGAGATGGGTGTGCAAGATAAAATTAAAAAACCAGACATACTCTCTATCAAGCTGTATCCTTTCAGTTGCTATTAACTAGAATTAATTTTTGTTGAATAAAGTTAGTGAGGAATTTAACATTGACTGGCAGTTTTATATGAATATAATCTTAAATTCCTTTCAGATTATATTCAAACTAATTCTCCTTTATAATGTTAAATGACAAGCCCCTAAGTATCAATAAACCATGAACTATTAAACTATACTTTTTAATGAGAACATTCAATTTGGGTTAAATTTTTGGGAAAAGAAGTATTTTTTACTAGAAAAGAAACTCTTGTCAGGTATCGTTTTATAGCAAATTCAGATGGTTAACATTTTGATTGAAACATACGGCTTATGACCACAGTGAAGAGTGATAGCATGAGCGTTTCCATTTTGTTATGAAGAAAAGGAGTCCTGTGTGACTCAGAGTCCAGATAACTGCCTTCCACATTAGTGTGGGATTTGCTTTTGCAGTTTCCTTGATTGTCATCTTCAGACGTAAAGAGAAACATGAAGTACAAATGGATCACAGACCTGAGTCTGTTGTGTTGGTGAAAGGAATCAATACCTTTACGTTGCTCAATTTTTTGATCAACTGTAAGAGTTTAGTTGCTACCTCAGGTCCACAGGCAGGACTTCCACCAACCCTGTTAGCCCCTACAGCTTTCCGAGGTGCCACAATGCAAATGCTTAAGGTAATAAAGATATTCAAAACTTCACCAGTCCCTACAACCTAGCTTTTAAGAAGTACTTTACTTTTTTTAATAGGGTAAATTCTTGATTTTTTTTTAATAACTCCTTCTAGCATTTAACTTGTTGCATATTTTGATTTTGCTTTCCTCCCTTTAAAAAACTCACAAAAACCTTTGATATAAGACAATTATTTCTAAGAAATTACTCCATATTCTGCAGTGACAGTGGATTACTAAATCAAGTAAGATGCTATAGAAAGAAATTGTATTCTCTAGAGCAGCAGTCCCCAACCTTTTTGGCACCAGGGGACCGGTTTAATGGAAGACAATTTTTCCACAGACCAGGGGAGGGGGGGTGGTTTCAGGACGATTCAAACGCATCACATTCATTGTGCAGTGAAACTTCTCTGGTAATGATAATCTGTATTTGCAGCCACTCCCCAGCGCTACCAGCACCACCTCAGATCATCAGGCATTAGATTCTTGTAAGGAGCCCCAACCTAGATCCTCCCATGCAGTTTACAGTAGGGTTTGTGCTCCTGAGAATCTAACACCTCCGCTGATCTGACAGGAGGAGGAGCTTCTGCGGTGATGCAAGTGATGGGGAGCAGCTGTAAATACAGATGAAGCTTCCCTCTGCTTGTCTACTGCTCATTGTACTGGTCCATGGCCCAGGGTTTGGGGACTGTAGCTCTAGAGTATACTTCAACTGAAAATCTCATACGGAGGAGAGGGTGCTGGAGACTGAGAATTTACTAAACATTTTTACTTACATAACATTGTTTAGATGTCTTAGAAAAAGAATTTTTATAACATTAAAATTTTTTAATTTTTTGTAGAGACAGGGTCTCAATATGTTGCCCAGGCTGATCTTCAACTCCTAGGCTCAAGTGATCCTCACACCTCAGCCTCCCAAAGTGCTAGGATTACAGGCATTAGCCACCATGCCCAGCCAGAAAATACTTTTGTTCTATAAACTATTATATACTAACATATACTATTAAAGAGAAGAAACCCCAAATGGAAATACTGAACACATTTTTAGCTAGGGGAGAAAAGCTTGAGAGATGGTGATCCTAATTTTCTTCTTTAAATTTTCATGAAGGCACGAAGTGTAAATGTGAAGACACAAGCTCTTTCTGGATATAAAGATCAGTTTAGTTTGGAGATTACAGGTCCTGTCATGCCTCATTCTCTACATTCTGTGACCATGCTACTCAAATCTTCACAGAGTGGGTCTTTCTGTGTAGGACTATATCCACACGAGCCAACTGCTGTATTTAATATCTGCCTGCCAGTGGACAAAGCACTGAATAAAGTAAGTAGACACCTATAAACATACTATTTTAGATGTAGCCAGTTTCCTCAAATTAGCTGGAGGAAGTAGGTCATTTCTATTGAAGTCACTTTTGTGTTTTGAGTTGTAAAACTGTTACTACTTACCAGTTATGAATTACTAATAGGAAGGAATATCTTCTATACTTAAGTTGTTTTTGTCAGTCCTTTGTACTTTTAACAATGACTAGAGAACTTCCCAAAGACGACTTAGTGTTTTCATTGTCCTCTCAGATCCAAAATGTAATAGTTCCTGATTGCTTTGTAATTTAAGGAAACCTGGTTCACTATGGGTATTTATTTATTTGCCTTTAATTTTGAACATAGTTTTTATTTAGGAGGGTTATACTAATTAAGACTTTTTAAATTACCTCATACTTTATCGGTTTGCTAGACTTATAAAATAACCAACATCAATATTTGGGGATTTTGTGACTGGAAAAATTCTTAGGGTCAACTTCTGATAGAATGAGTTATGTGAATAAACCATTTATTTGTCAAAGTCTCCATGGTAATTATTAAAAAGTATTGAGTGTTCAAAGACTAATGCGCTTTTTACTGAACAGGAGGTTGTTCACAAGGAGCTTGCTAACTGTGGTTTGCACCCTAAGACTCTGGAGCACCTTAGCCAAATACCATCACTGGGGAAATCATCTTTACGGAATGTGGAAATGAGAGATTACATTTATAATTGGAGATCCTGAACACCAAAGTAAGCCTAAAAGGAATCTTTGAGGAAAAAAGCCTTCTAGCAAGGAAATTCAAGATTCTTGAAGTTAAAGAAAGGAATATACTTAAAGATATTGAAATGTTTATAAACATTAACTTTTTACATTAATTTTTTATTACATGCACTAAGGAGTAGCACTAAGGTTTTAAATCATTTTCTTTTACTATTTTCAGATTAGATTTTCAGATATGACAGTAACTCAAATTTTTTTTCAAAAAAAAAAAAACCCTCAATTTCAATGAGAAATCTGCATTCCTACAATCTAATTGTAAACTGAGTAGAAAACTGAATTAATGTGTTACCTCGCAAATGGGAAATTGAGACTAAACCTGTAGCAGTTATCTCATGGCATTGTGATGGAATAGCATCAGGGCAAAATTGTTACTTTAATATTTACCTAATACTCTTAAGTAGGTTCTTGTTTTATAAAGGTAGAAAATAAACATAGACACTATCTGCTGAGCTAATGGTTGATGCTTCTACCTTAGCATCTTTCCTACTGATTTATAATTCCTCTATTCTCAAGTATACTTAAATTTATCATCTTTTAAAATGCATGTTAATTCAGATAAAAGGGTATTCTGTAATCCATGTAGAATAGTTTTAAGAGGAGTTGTAAAGTCTGCCTAGCTGTCATGGCAAAGTAGTATTTAATGTGCTTATGGGTGAGTGTGCGTGTGTATGTGTGTGTGTGTAATTCAAATATTTTTAAATAAAGGTGCTTAGAAATCAAAAGCATTGGGTAAAGGTATAATAGTATTTAAGTATGTGTTCACTTTATAATCCAGAAAATAAAACACCACATTTATTCCAGAGAAGTTTGTATTTGGGCCTTAAGCTTTTGAAAATAAAGTTTAGAGACATAGCATATGAATACCACTGTAATACACATGAAATATTCTATAAGACCCTAAAAATTAACATAAACTTAAATTTTCTCATAGTCAACAAAATAGTGGCTGGTTGCCAATTTTATTAGATAAGTTGGTTACAGCATTTTAATTATCATTTTACGTCTATCTAGGTGTAGCTGAAATTCAAAATGCACATCAAAGTAAAACTATATCACAACTCAATGCCATACTAAATGTACTTGGCCTCTGCAGTAAAATTCTAGTCAGACTTCATTTGACTCCCTTGTGACCCAAGTGGCTTTAACAGGAATGCAGGACTTAGTGCTGATCATCACACAACATACCACTTTCTTTTTATAACCCCTACAAAATTTTAAGGGGAGATGGTGGCATTAGCCCTGTGGAACAGATCTTGCTTGATTACCTCAATAACACTGGCCCAGTATCTGTCCAGCAGAACCCATTGTGAAATAGTACAAGGTGCACAGCCCTTCTCTGATTACAGGCAAGTGTTACAGCAGCCTAGCCATAAGGAAGGGGAGTTACATCATAGTACAAAATACAGTATAAAAGCGTTATTTAACATTCCACACTGAAGATTACTGATGCCTTCAAACAATCGTTTGGATGTTAGCCACTTAAACAAATACATCACTAAGGTAAACAATATAAACATACCAAAACCCTGTATGGTTAAATACAATTTCCATGGTACAAAAATCAAAGCCTGGAGATGTTTGTACAGATTGCTTTTTACACAATGTCTTAAATTGCCAAATATTTACAACATTAAAGAGGAAATACATGGTGATGCAGAGTAAAATTATCTGAAATGATTATTATAAAACCTCAATCTATCTACGTGAGGCACTCCTGAAGCAAGTGGCATTAGCCATGAGGTCCTTTGGTACAAGGCCCATTGCTTGAAGAACCACAGTAGCTGCTGTGGCTTTAGCATGCTTCTTATTAGGGCTGGCAAAGCTGGGCTGGTAAGCGCTTCCATTTATCAATACCTATTCAAGAAAAACATACAATTGGGCTGGTAAGGGCTTCCATTTCTCAATACCTATTCAAGAAAAACATACAATAAGAACAGCATCAAACTTTAATATCTATTAGCTTTGTATTTTTCACTAAATGCTAGAAAAATAATTTACAAAAATATAAAACCCATGCTATGTAAGTCAAATTAATTTCAACCCAGAAGAAGCAAATCATATGGGAAAAGGGACTGCAAATTAAGAGCAGATCTCCAAATTGAAAAAAATAAAATACCACCTGATCAAAGTACTAAATAGACTCCCCATGTTCCACTAGAAAATATCAACAAATTGTGTACCAGATTTTGCCCACATTTTCCCTCTAGTTTTTAAAAATAGGATACTCACAAGTCATATTAAAACACCCTTCAGTGTTTTAAAACCCGACCACTTACCCACACATATGCACCCCCACCCACAAACAGAAACTTAATCCTGTGATCATGTTTATCCCTCACCCTCTAACATTAAGTTATCAAATTAATATATACAATTAATGCAAAAATTCATATTTACCCTAAAGAGAAAATGTTTGCGATGATCAGGGCCACTATCATGGACCAAGAGAAATTCTGGTGGTTGCCACCTTCTCTTATTACAGATTTCCATCAAGGCAGACACAGGATGCTTGCCTGCCAAAAAAAAATAAGCTAGTTATAAATTATTTCCAACAACTTTTACAACAAATTATGAATTCAAGGTGGGGGTGGAGCAAGAAGGAATTCAAAAATATGCTCTCACCTGACAGATCTTTCATTGCCGCAGAAAAGTTCCCAGACCTCTTTTGTGCTCTTTCTCCTACTGCAACAAGACCTTTAAAAAAAAAAAAAAAGGGCCATTGTAAACTAAATAAATCTCAAAGCATCATTTCAAATTATAATATAGAAAAGCAAAGATTTCCTGTGTAGGAGCCTGAACCTAAATCCATGCCTTCAAATAAAATCAATGGATTGTTACTACACTTGATTTCTATATCAATCTTAACTTCTCTTGCTGTGTTTCAGTATATAAATTTATATTTTATATTCATATGCCTTGGTATTAGAAATTGTTTAAATAGCAAGCGTCCACAAAATACAAGAATTTAATATATATACAAATACATATTCAAATTAAATGCCATGTAATTATCAACACCTCCAGGTCTGTTTCTTTGTAAGTTTAAAGTAGTGGCTATTTATTGCAAGTCATTTCTACAGGTTTACTATCTCTTAAAAAATACTCAGTTGTAAGTATGTTCCCAGAAAGGTTAGGACTTTAAGCCACAGCAAAAAGGGTGAATAAGGCAGTTGTCTGCACGGATAAATGGGTCTCCTTTATTCCCCAGCAAACACTCCCTTTCTTAACAAATGTGAGATGTTCTCGAAATATAGACATAACTTCTCTACGCAGCCTCCTCCCTTCTCCACAGATCTATTTCAAAGAGAACTAACTATATTACTAACTCAAAACAGTGCTTTTCCGATTTCTATATACAGGCTGAGTATCCCTTATCCAAAATGCTTGGGACCAGAAGTGTTTTAGACTTTTTCAGATCTTCAAATGTTTGCATTACACTTACTGGTTGAGCATCCCAAATCCAAAAATCTGCATAATGCTCCAATGAACATTTCCTCTGAGCCTCATGTCAGGGCCCAAAAAGTTTTGCATCTTGGAGCATTTCAGATTTCCAGATTTAGTATGCTCAACCTATATATTACAGGAAAATTTTCAGCCACTCCTTTACTAATTAATTCCTGGAAAATGGGTGCTGTTCGCTTGAGAACTTACACCCAGACCATGTTACACAACTCCAGCATGGAATTTTGCAATACGTATTTGGTGGAGAGCTAGTTCATTTCCCAAAACATAATTCCAAGGGGTGTTATGTATGGGAACTAAGTATATATTTAAATATTTAGCAACTACATACAAGCTATATAGACCCCCCACACACACTCCCCAAGTATCTGAAAATAGTAGGAAAATACAGTCAGTGCTAAAAGTTCCAAAGTGCCCTAACACAAGACAGTAACAACAGGTAATGTTGTTGTCGGCAGTTGGTCTACTATTCTCCAACCCTAACCCAACTTAACTAATGAGCTTGAAAAGAGGAACAAGCAAAAAGGTTTATGAAGTGAAGACAGAACAGCAAAACAGCACTCTAATAGGAAATAATGAAAATGTGTAAAATATCTGACAAAAAATAAACTGTAGAAATAAAGACAAGCATAGTCCCTGTCAAGAGAAAACAAAATGGAAATTCCGTTTTCTAAACATGAAATCTAGTTAAATCTGTAATATGATTGGATATATGCACATTTCCATAATATTTAGCAACTACCATGGCAAAAGTTGGCTTTTAAAAGCTCAAACTAGTGTCTCCATCATAGTTATATAAAAAAAAGCTGCTGTGTGTGAAAATGGGTTAAAGTTTTCTCTGACAAATAGCTATACATATACAAGAAATGACTCCAATTCAGGATCACTGGGATTAAAATGTATAAAATGAAACCATAATTGTTAAACGAGGTATAATAAACATTCCAAAAAAGAAATTGTTACCTTTTCGATCTGTCTTGAAATCAACTAGGATAGGTTCCTTATTTCCTTCTTTGTTTTTTCCTAATCCTTCTCCTTCTCTCCAGCCCATTTTTCTCATCAAAACGGCTCCCATTCCTCCAGTTACCGGGGCTGCTCTTAAGAACTGATCCTACCCAAGGAAAAGAAAGGTAAAATGTCCCCATTTTACAGTTAGAACTTGACTACAGGCTCAGCAGTTACTTTTAATAAGAGGAATCTTATTTTACTTCTAGATCTGTTATAGGTACAGCAATTAAATGTAAATGCTTCTATAGTTAATACATACTATAGTGTGTATGTATGTTCTAATTATTTTCACATTAACAATATTTTGAAAGTCAAATAAGACAAGTAAATGGCAGTTTTAAAACAGTAGCCCTCGTGCCCCCCTCCAAAAAAAAAAATTAGAACACTCCTGTTTTCGTCCACTATTTAGGTTCACTGGTATCTCTTCTTAGCTTGCAAAATAAAAAGAAGGCAATGTTAAAACAGTCAATAATATGTATTGTCCCAGGTGTACCTACTTTATGAATAAAGCCCACAAATCATTTAGAAACAGTTTAGACACTGAAGAAGCATACTGTTGTCATCCAAAGTTTTCTTCCCCATTCTACTATAAAGCAAGTATTAAATATTTTACTTAGAAAATCCCTATGAAGCAAAAAGATAACTCTTTAAAATAAATTTACACAGTAATCAACAATCACATAAAATGCCCTTTTAAGTATACCAAAATGAATTTGAGTTCCTTAAAAACCTAGCTTGATGTTAAGACTTTTAAAAAACTCCTTAAATGTTTACATACCTAGGCCTCGGTAGCAGCAGTGTTGTGAAAAGTACGGCTGGCACTGACCGGGGCAAGAAGACAGCTACAAGGATTTGGCCCTGAAACAAGTTTCCATACAGAGGGGTGAAAGTTCACAGGTTATTCTGTGAACAATCATCTCTCTTGTATCCAACCCACTGAACCATAATTTCCATCAAAGCAGCAAACCACTTAATGTCCTCAGATGCACAACTATATATACATTAGCATGGTCAACAGTCCGTTATTTTCACATGTTAAGAAATATTCAATGCCTCTTTTTAAAGGGCATCCATGTACATATAACAGTACAGAATTCCACTGTTGATCTTGAAGGCCATTTTTTAAAATTTAAAACATTATTTCCAAATCATGCTTTACTTCCCCCTTGGCTATTAAATTTTAGGTTTACGTTTGTAAATATGTAGCAAGTCATTAACTTATCAACAGAGGGAGTCAAAGCCTTTGGTAGCTCAGAAAATAGTATGCATTATAATTTCCTATATTGATAAGTTAATGCTAAATGTAAAAAGTCCTGTTTTTACACAGGAATAAAACTCTGTAATCTCATTTTCCCAGCTTTATAATTAAATGCTGGGGAGAAAACATGCCAATGACGTGTGACTAGACATTAAGTTCAACAAGGTGCTCTGATGGAAGGAGGCAGCTGTGGAGGTAAAAACATACCCCTGGTTCAGTTCCTTATTTGGTGCAGGCCATGCAGTGTAGATGTATAAAGAGAAAAGTTAGCTGATGCTTGGATATCAACTGCCTTGATGCTACACACCTAGAACGACTTTTACTTACTTCCAGGTTCATCCGCCCCTCTTTTCCAGGGAACACTCCTAAAAAAAAGGGCAACTGTGCAGAGTACAATATAAAACCCCAAATAACCCAGGTTTCCAATTTTGTTTCTGTTCTCTAATATCTTCATCTGTTTCTCCACCCCACTGTGTATGCTGTTTACAAAAAAGCCAATTAATCTAATGAGACCACATTAATAAACAATATTTATCAGGTCATGTCCGAATCTTTTCATTCCAGAAAATGAAGGGTCTTTTAAGTCAATAACCATTTAAAATGCTCTGACAAATGAGAATACTGATAAAACTTTTCTTTTTTATCTAAAAATACACTGCAACAATCTAAGAAAGAACACAGAGAATGTTGGCATTCCATGTGGTTTTTAACACATAAAGAGGATGTTAGGCCATACTAAAGCAAGAAAAAAGCCAAAATGATCACTTGAACAAGTTTCCTAAACACAACTAAACATTTAATGAGTAGATAGTATTTGTGATGTTTAAGAGGGATGATATATTTTAAATTTCCAGTTGCCTATTGACTTCTACATGTTCTGGCCCATTTTCATAAAAAAAGAAGTTCCTTCTTTATAGCAGCATCAAATATTCTTCAGTAATTCTATACAACTGGATGCTTTCCTGAAAGCATTGCTTTTTCTATAATTTAAAATTTGGTCTGATGAACACATATCTTATGATAATTTATCAAAATGATTCACTTCCTAAAGTATATTTTCCATAAAATAAGGATGAAACCTTTTTAAAGGTCCTACTAAATATTTTAAATTATTTATTTAACATCTGTGAACTGCCTATAAGACTGAAAATCCAAAAAGTATTTTAGATAGGTGAAAGCCAACTGAATCAGTAAAAGATTCACTTTGTAAAAGTTGTTTATGTTACCATGTCACCATGATATTTAAAAGTATACAAATGTTATGGATCAGCACATTATTATACAGATAAGACTAAAATTTTGCAATGGAAGCATTCAGAAGTTTCTACCTAGCAATGTACATGAGTGTGTGTTATATGCCTAGTTAAACACCTCATGTTTTAACTTCTTGAAATATTGAGTACTCTGCTTCAAGACTAAATAGCATTAAAGAATTAAAACAGTAAAGAATTAGATGTACATTTGTAATTCTTCCCCTGATAGATGAAAGCCATTTTTCAAATACTACACAAATCACTCTCTCATTTTTAACTGTTACATAAAATTAGTCCAAAATTAATCCAAACTTTCAATATTTTGCTAGATTATCACCTTTTTTCCAACACCACCCCCCAGCAAGCTACATAAATAATAATTTTTTAATGAATCTGACCATGTACTCACTATACACATATTAGTACAACTATTTCCCAAAAAAAGGGAAGCATAATGAGTGCATATATTTTATTAATTTGTTAAAAAGAGGATCAACAGAGATAAAACTATCAAAACTGAAATAAATGGTATGAGATTAAATTGTCCAAAGGAACAAATAATCTCATTTTTTGGAAATCCAGCTCTTTCACTGGCACTCAAAGCAACTAACTCTAGGTAACCATCACATTACTGATTACCACTCCTGAGGCAGTAGTAAGAACTCGTCTCCACTTGACACTTGAGAGACTTTGAAATTCCAAAGAATTACTTGCCCACGATCACACAAGGAGCCAGAAGTACAACAGGATAAAGAAACCTTCCCAATCCATTAGACCACGCAGCCTCCCAGTTTCAGCACTGCTATGCATGCTGCCAGTACTCCTGAAACAAATTTCCCATCACCGATCCAACCAAGATTTGTCCCTTCACCAGAACACATTTCTTCAGAATGCCCTTCTCAACCACCTAAGACTCCCCCAATGATGAGGCAGCCATAGATGGAGTTCACAGGTCTCATTGCAGGAATCTGAAACCAGGTGCACCTATGTCTTCGTAGCACAAGGTGTCCATCCTCTCCCTGGATTTTAGGTCTTATGTATTTCTTTTTTTTTTCCCCATGAAATTAGTGGTTCTCAAATTGAAACTGTGGACCACCAGAGGCCACCAGGGCCTAAATGGTGGTCCACAGATTAATCTCCATCCCCATCCCACCCAGTTCACCACCCTTCAGCATGGCCCACCCCACTCCAGCCATCCTCCCTCAGCCTTCCAGTACCATGGCAAGATGACCACATGCAGTGCTAACACTAGGGCCTCCCAACCACTTGCTGTAACCAGCAGCTGACCTGGGGCTGGAGGTCACAAGAGTAAGAACAGGGGCCAGGAGGACGCAGGAACTAATGAAGGGGCAAGGACAGAGGAACAGACCAATGGAAAATTAGGGTGGCAGAGGGCTCTTGGGAGCAGTGATCCACCAAAAACAAACCTGTAATAAAGTATCCCATGATGAAGAAAAATTTGAGAATCACTGCTTTGAAATGATTAGGTTAGTACTAGTCCAACAGGAACTATGGAATATTCTGAAGAGCACCTAATATGTTATTAGTGTTCAAACCAGAGTTAAATAAAAATACTCCCCCAAAATCAGCAGCAGCAATTTAAAAAATAACCTTAGGATATAAACTGAGTGGCTCTTGAGCCATATTTATACATTTGCCATTGTCTCATGAATCCAGTCCATCTTCAGTGTCCATCCTGGAGCATATACACACAGCAAATTTACTCAGGAAGTTTTGTTAGAGTCACTGGCCTCTCCATGCATTTTTAATAAAACATTTTCCAAAAAATTTTTAACTTTGTACTTCAACACTTTTGTATGTGCATATATTGTGTACCTTTTTAATCCAGGCTTGGGCACCAGTATTGGCCAACTGTTCTTGTGTCAGAACCTGTACTCCCGTACTTCCTGTGAACTGGCCAGGAATAGAGTTCAGCTGAGCCCAGGCATCAATCTGAAGAAAAGAAGCCACCTCGATTAACTAAATAAAATTACTTATTAAAATGCCACTGGTAGTAATTTAATTTACTGAACAAAAATGGCTTAATAACAGACTTAAGCATTTAACTTTTAAAACAATATACTGAATCCATACATATTCAAAATTAAATATTTCCCCTAAAGTTAAGAAGCAGTTTGTTAACATTCAGTGAATCCCATTAATAACAAGATTTGAGATGTATCTCTAACAACTAAAAAGCACAGCTATAATATTCATTCTTCAAAATATCACACAGAAACATGAAAAATGTACAAAAGAGCTCATATAACAAAGGAACCCTCCTCGCCCCTTACCTATCTCACAAAATGCATTCTAAAACATGTCATGATAGCCTGAATTTTTAATTACTTCCTTTGAGATTTATAAATCCAGAATAAACTCATGACATATGCTTAAAGAGTAGTAAATACAGGATACTATCCCACTCAAACACATTAAAAATCTTTTTTAAAAAACTGTGGACTATATCAATCACCAACATTTACTCTGACAGTTAAACAATCAGCTATCATTCATTCAGGTTGTATTTACTTAACACCCAGTATTGTCAGCAATGTATTTCCTGTCTGAACATATACTTAATGTTTCTATATAGATTCACCACAGAAAGAAAAGCAGAAGAGAAATGGAGAAACTGTCCATTGTTAAAAGCATAGACTCTGGATTCAGATTGCTTGTGTTGGAATCTCAGTTTCCCCACTTACTAGTTGTGTGGACTGTGGATATCACTCAACCATTCTTTACCTCAGTTTTCTCAACTGAAACATGGGAACTAGTAATACCTAACACATCTCATAGAGTTGTTGTAGGCACTTAGCTATTTGTATATACCCGACTGTAAACTCTGTTGAGGGCAGGGAATTTGTTCTATTTTGTTTGCTCAAGAAACAGTTCCTGCCACATAGTACACAATAAACATTTACTGAATCAGGCCTCAAATCATTTTCATTTAAAATAAGCCAGCTAATTAAGGTAAATGATTATGTCACAACTTAACCATCTAGTTACTGAAATTCTCATTTAGACATTAAAACTGCTACATACCCTTTCCTGAGCTCGGTTTAACATGCTCATGGCTTCAAGGTCAAATGCATTCTCACTGAGTCTTTTCTGAGCAAGTGCCCGTTCACTCATTGCTGTAGAGATGTCCACAGGCTAAGAAAGAAAACATAGATAATTATCTCAAATTACCAGAGCCCCCTAAATTCTGAAAAGTGCTCACATCTTTAGTTGCTACATGTCAAAAACAAAATAATAGTCTTATATACTAATAATCTTGTAAAGTAGGGAGAAGACTCAAAAAAGTAAAGTAACCTTGGAAAGTAGACAAGGATTAAGGTGAATTACAAGGTATCATAGGTAGCAGAACCATTCAGTATATTTTCTGCTATATCAAACCATAATCGTAGAACGTTCCATTAAGAACTTTAGTCTCTAGCCTTCATTAACAAAAAGTCATTTATAATAAACTGGGAAATTTTTTTAACTATTATAAATTTTATATTCCTTAGCAGTTTTCATTTTATTGTACTTATAAGTATAACCTTTAGAAGCAGTAAGTAAAGTTCTTGAATAAGTAGAAAAGCATTTTGATCACTCCTTTGCTCATCAGCACATCTCTTTCATCTTCTTGTAGTTGTGCATGGATATAGTTTGGTCTTAAGAACTCAATTTCTTCAAAGAATATATTCAGGATATAAATAAATGAACCTTTTGTTTCAGTTTATATACATTTATTACAAAAGTTAAAATATTTCTGTAGAAGTCCAAAATAACATCAACTGAAACACTTTTAAATGTTTGAAGTCTTAAGTCCTCTTCAAAGCTCATAGTCTACCTTTTAAAACCTTATGCTATATGCTAAGCAAATGTAAATTTTATGTTTTAACTTTTCTAAAAAAGTAATCTTTGGAGCAAATTCTCAATTTGTCAGATTTGTGGAAGGTTTAACTACAAAAGGAAAAACCCATTAAGTATTTGATATTTTTTGTTTTAAAATTAGGAGGTCAAGTTGATTTGTATCAACTAATTCTTGATTTTTTTCTTTTAATTATCTCTTACTTAACCCATTACTATTTTCTAGTTATTTCACACAAACAAATTCATTTTTGTAAAATGCTTATCTGACATGGAAAGTTTTGCTGTTTTCATGTACAAAAAATCACTAGTAGGTACTGCATGACCATGACATATGTAAGTCAGTAAAATTGTTAACAGCTATGGATTTTCTTAAGTAGAGGCTAACTTCATTTATGTATTGTGTATGAAGTATCTCATGCATAAAGATTCACTAAATATTTCTTTTTCTACCTTTAGAACCCCTTAATCACTCCATTAATTCTTAGTTATCTTGCTGAATGTCCTAATGTTCCTTTAGATAAACCAAAGTTTTTCTTCTACAAAGCAAGTATAGATTTTTATATAATGCTTTCTTAAAATGAAGGCAAAATTAAAATGAATTCATTCTGTAATTGTTTATTAGACTGTATCAATTTTGTGAATTGAAAGATAATTTAAGTCAACTTAGAAAATCATCCACACAAATTAGAATATTTCTAAGGCCTATCAGAATTAGTTACTCTAAGCACAGTATGACTGAACACTGAGAAACTTAGTATGTTCACCTTTCACTTCTACAACATTTCTGATCAATTCCTAGGACTTTAAATGGGAATGCAGATATTTCAGGCCACAATTTGTGTCCCCTGAGCCTACCTTACATGTTTCTTAAAATTGTCAAGTAGGATTATCAAGGTAATTTTTGAAGGCACACTAAATGAGACATGTACTGTCTCATTAACCTTCCCAGACTGACTTTGGTTTTCATAGCAATCTATAAATCTAAGTGTTAGGGTGTTTAGTCATAAATAACAGGTTTTTATTCTGAGAAGGGTAAAATCTTAGAGGATACTAGGAAAAACATGTCTACCCACCATCCCAACCCCTGATCCCCAATTTCCAACTATAAATTAGCCATAAAGATATATTTACAAGACCCTAAAAATGCTAACTTTTCTAGAATAAAACTAATGCTTTCCAAGTGGAAAGCAAATAAATATACGTCTCTGTGAACTCATCCTTCTAGAGACATTTTATATCTTCGTATTTTTCCTCTTTTAGCCTTAATTGAGCAAGTAACCTAAACGCCTCATCATTTATCCCTAAAAGGAAACTTCCTTCATATCTCAGGAGTGTTTCACATTAAATTCACATCTTACCCTGAAAGGAATACAGCAACTTGATATTTACTTTAGATAAAATTACAACTATTATTTCCTGAGGTAGTACTAGTATATTCTTCAACAGGCTTACCAAATGAGCTGCAAGTTCATGTCAAAAATTTACTACCAAGTAGCAGCATGACTATTAATTTCTTGTTTTTAAATGTGAAAAGATATGCTTAAAATAGAGTGAATCAAGATTATCTTAACCTCTAAGGATCTTCCAAGAGTTTACATCAAAAGCCTGTTTCCACCTTTTCGGGGTAACTCGGGTTATGCAATAATGCAGAAGAAGCCAACTATAATAATACCCAAACAAGAAATATTCAAGGGTCAGACCAGATGTTATGTATCCATATTAAAACACTCATAAAATAGCTACCCTTTAGAGCAGCACTGTCCAATACAACTTTGTCTGCAGTGACAGCCACTGAGCACCTCAAATGTGGCTAGTGTGATTAAGAAACTGATTTTTTCAGTGGCTGGTGACTATTACATTGGACAACGAAGCTTTAGAATCTTAATCAATCTTTAATATTTAGAAACAGGAAATGTGGGAAAGGCACCAAAATGATGCTAAAAGCCCTTCTAAAAACTGGGAAAAAGAATTTTAAATTTCTAGAATACTATTATTAAGTTGTTGTAACAAATCTTATTTGTTTCCACTGATACACTATAGATTAGTGTATCTAATCTACCTAATGTTTAAAAATGAATGTGTACTAATAGTCTAGGTATTATAACAGGGGAAATGTCTAATTTTGTTTTCCCTAGGACAGGTTTCTAAAAGGTGAAATTTTAAAGTGTCCTGAATTGAATTGCAATTTTCATGTTAATAAAAACTGACCAAGTACTTTAATTTCTTTACTTTAGCAACAATGCAGATTACTAAAACTTCTAAAACCTACAAAGCTATCTCAGGTGTAATGAAATACATAATGCAACTGGCACCACGTAACGTGCATTTCATGACCTACATTATATGTGTGCCTTTTATATCTTCATTTCTCATTTTAAAAATTCTTCTAAGTCAATTTACTCCCTTTTGTTAACCCAACTGTTTACATCAATAGAACAAGCATCTTAAGAATTTCTTAAAACATCAGTGAAAGGCTATAAAAGGTCTAAAGATAATTGTTAGGATGAGGTGAGTCAGATAAGGAAAATAACTATAGCCAGAAAACTGTTTTCTACATAGGTAATAGCAGGTATCTCAAAATTAAAAGAAGGCATGAAAGGAAAACTTTAATTATAAGAAAACAGAACTAAAGAAAAACCCATCTGGCCTGTAGATAAAACATGATTTTAAAATATTTAGTAAAAATTAATGAAATATAAAGAGGTTCATATGTAAAAGAGCAAAACAACAACTACAAGAACAAAAGCCACAGTAAATATAGAATATCCCAGTTATTATGTGTTTAATTGGTTTTAAAAAGTGAATTACGAATCTTTTTATTACATCATTCAAAATTCCCTAGGGGGTAATTCTTAAATGAATCTAAATGAAATGTAACATGAAAACAAATAGATAACCTATTAAATGGTTCAGAGAAATTCAGTGTTAACCACCTAGAGAATCTAGGGAGAAAAGAATGAATAACAAGGCTGTGTATTACATATTTTTGCAGTGCTAGGACCTATGTGTTTAATTTCCAATTAAAATTTTCATTTTAGTCCAAGAAGTTAGCTTTCCTAAACTTTATATATTTCTACACTTAAGAAAATTTTAGTTCCACTGGGATGTGGAAATATGATTCAATAATACAAACTAGCAAACTGCTTAAGATAAAGATGATCTTAACATCCAATCTCTAGACCTTAACAGAGCTAACTCTGAATGCCTAAAACATTATTGATACTAAACCCATGAAAACTCCATACTAGTAGTTATAAATGGAGTCATCACTCCACTTATGTCAATGATTACATCCAAATCTTCTACACAGTAAGACTTTCCTAACTTTATTACCAAGAATTAATGTCCCTGAGGACTATTTTTTAAATATTAGTTTTCCAACATTTTTTATTTGTTTATAAATCAAATTCTTACAAATATGGTCAAAGTTCGGTAGTCTCTCCTTACTGAGGATGATGCTGGCTGGTTTCTGAGAAGGAAGACGATGCTATGGCAGTAGGGCACAGTCTGATGAGTTGTTTTTCCGTAAGATATGGATTTATGCTGCTCCATCCACAACGTCTATCCATTCATACTTATGTCAAAAAGCACTCATATGCCAGACAACTGGTGGGGTTAGGGATTATAGCAAAGCTAATTCAGCCCTTATGGAGATAAAATCTGTGATCTCTGCCTAAATGTTTTATGCTCTGGACTAAAGAACCACAAACTTCATTTATATTTATTAAAATGAAAAAGACTGATAGATAAAAAATTAAAAATACTATTCAGTTAAAAAGTTGACCATTTAAAAGAACTTTCCTTTTACTCTAGAGAAAGCCTTTATTTCAAACCCTAACAGGGAATCAGAAGGGTCAATACTCCCAACAAAATGTCACAGTATTTCAGGTTGATATACAGAACATTAACTTTACAAATATAGTAATTTAGATGGTAGATAAATAACTGCAACTAAATATTTTATATTATGAACATTTCCCCTACATGTCTGACATTATTATTGCTAGGTATAAGTACAAGAGATCTGAAAGCAAAACATAATCCTGTCTTTTTCCCCCCTAATATTTTTGGGGTTCTTTTGTTTAGAATTAAAGTTAATCTATATATTCTTTGAGTCTAACCTTCTAAGTAGCTTAAAGAGTTCTGATATCAAACAGTTACATATATTTTTCCACAAGAGACATCATCTGCTTCATTCATTTAGCTCTCTGAACAGAACTTATTTTTCTTCTATTTTAACAAGACTCCTTTACTCAAATAATTTTATATTATTTAAGTACACTTTCTCTATCAAGCTCCCCCCCAGATATCTTAAGAGTAATTCTCAACCTTTAATTAAAATCTGACAACTTTTGATGACTGATAAGGCTAAGACATCACACTTTCAGTGTT
Source organism: Daubentonia madagascariensis (assembly GCA_023783475.1). Lineage (NCBI taxonomy): Eukaryota > Metazoa > Chordata > Mammalia > Primates > Daubentoniidae > Daubentonia > Daubentonia madagascariensis. The sequence continues at coordinate 2,066,580 of JAKFHU010001482.1, read as the reverse complement.
AAGACTGAAAATGGCTGAGTACTAAACTTCAAATACAAATATATACCCATACTCTCTCAATCAAAAAAGCGTAATCATCAGGATTTACTACGCACTTTCCCCATGTTCAACTGAAGAAATTCAAGTTATGGTCAGTTATCTTCTCAGGAAAATCCCTTGGAATTTTGCAATATTTATAGTCTTCACTTCATTGGAAAATATTTCACATGTAAAGACTCTCCCCCTAGCTATGTTTTGTCCAACTCAGTTAAATGCTTAATCTGCAAGAAATTAGTTACCAAAAGCATATGTATTGGGATTTGTAAGTTAAGTTTGTTCAGCCTTCTTATCATCATGGTTTACACTGAGCTACCACAAGAAGATTAAGTCAGCTGCAAATGTCAGCCTTTCCCTCTTGAGATGGGCAAGTAGCCTGAATTAGGGATTAACAACTGAGCTACTCAACTGGTCTCACTAAACTACTGTCTAAACCAACTATCCCTCCCCTCATTGGTGATGGTATAACTTGCTTCAATTGTTGAACCCCATGTGAATATAGATCATCATCTATGACTCTAAGTTGCCTTGGCTAGTAATCATGACCAGCACCAGCTTCACTGTATAGAACCTGTTCCCTTTCAAAATGCTGCAGGTCCAAAAAAAAGAAAAAAGAACAGTGAAAATACTGCCTGTGAATAGCTCGGGGAAAAAAATACTGCTATCAAAAAGTTTCTGATTTGGGTTCTGTTCACTTTCTGATTTTATAAACAGGATTTATTTGTAGAATTGGAGGTGTTTACTGGAAGATGAAGATATGGCCAGTGCAACCTGAAGTGAAGTACAGGTCTCTCTGACCTATATATCCCAGAACTGCAAGAAAAAGTAGTCCGTATGGGCATCTGATATATAGTCCAGTCCTTGGACAAATGTCTGGGCTTTGGAAACCAAGGGCAAGAGGTGATGACAACTAATCTACGGTAGCATTTAAAACTCCCACCCCCCCCTAGTAAGTCTCCACCCTCCCACATCCCCCAAGCGTGATTTTGCACAACAAGTTAAATAAAAGTAAACTGTTTATTAAAAGATACAGCAAAGGTACAGATACAGAGATACATACAAAGATACAGATATATATATATTTACATATATATACAGTCTTGCTGTTTCCATGTGCACTATATTTAGCAGCACATTATTTAATCAGGCGGCATTTTAATGGGGTTTTTTGACACTTGGCATTATTACTGCGTCATTTTGACAAGATACAACTATAGCCTCGTGGAAATTTCAAGGTGTGAATTCCACTTCTCCAACTTTTAATAGTAGCAAAGAGGGGAAGGAGAAGGGAATGCAGTACCAAGGCTGAGCATTAGGTTAAACACAAGAATTCAAAAGGGCCAAGGTAGCACAGGGAAGGGAAAACGATTAAAATTAAAGGCTATCTGACAAACAACCCAAAGAAATAGTTTAAAAAAAAAAAAAAAAAAACATCATTTAAGGGCAATAGACTATGTACCCAAATGCTCACATCAGCCTACAATGACCTCTTCCAATCCAGTTCTTGTGTTGAACCTGAGGATCTGCCTCTCTCCACTCAATCCCTCCACCCAGTAAATTTGCTACCACCAAAATCTAGAGCTATAGAGCCTTGAAGCAAAACGGGAAGCTAAATAGTTGTACCTTGGGCTACCTTCCCACAAGTGCAAGGAGGGCCCAATGTTGGGTAGGGACGTGATAACACTGTTCTCTGCAATTCGATGCTTTTCACTTTGTGGCTTGGTTCCACAAAGTGAATTGCATCGAGTTACTGTCAAATGAGAAGCTGCGGGTTGTTTCATCTGTCGTCTAACCCGGCCCTGCCGTTTAACCCGGCCCTAAGAAGAGTGAAACAGAATCCAAATCAGATATAAAACAACAATAAAATGGCAGATTCAGGTATAAAAAAGGAAAAAACATAGTATTTCTCTCACTTACCTCTGAGGGCAAATTGCTGCTGAAAACATTATCATCATCTTTGTTTTCTTCACCATTTTTTTCTACAGGAACCCACTCTCCATAAACACTATCAGCTTCTTTTTTCCGATGTTGAGATCCAGATGACACAGGAAATTCTTTTGTTAATGTTACCTGGCTTTTTGGTGGAGTTGGCTTTGCTGCAGCAATCTAAAAAATAAAGTGTTTCTTAATTAAAACTCAATGTAACAATTGCCTGTATTAAATGGTTTCTGAAGATTTTCAACATAATCAGAAAGGAAATAATTTGGTTCATTACTTCTCACAGTATTTAAACCAAAAATTAATAAACTAAATTCTACTTGTGTTTTATTTAAATAGTTCCATAAGTTGTGCTGTTTTACCAATCCATAAACACTAATACTCACATTCAGATTGAAAAAAATGGGTTTGGGTTCATTGAGTTTAAAGGGATGATGATAAAAAGGAGGTTCTTCTTCCTCTTCATCCGAAACATGAGGCTTATTCACTATTACATCATCATCTTCTTTACTCTGTGCGATCTGTTTGCATTTCTTTAAAAGTAAAAACAAACAGAAGATAAATCTTAAATGCCTTATGTAGAATAACATGTAATTTCTTAGAATCAAAACCACATAAAAGCAACTTTCAAAACAAACAAGATTAATGATAGGTTATAGATAGATAATCTGGCTTATTAGCTATTACTTAAACACACTCTGGCTGGTCAGTCAACAACATTTATTGAGCACCTACTATGTGCAGAGCACTGTACTGGGCACTGTCTGGGGAATACAAAAAAAAAGTAGAAGACATGGTCCCTGCTCCCAAGGAGCTTACAGTCTAGTACAAGAGACGGAATACATATACATGAAATAATTGAAGAACACTTTTACAGAGCAACACAGTAACAAGTGCAAACTGATATAATACAAACTGATTACATAAGTGCTAAAAGAACAAAGGCTTAAGAAAGAATAGAGTCAGGCAGGGTTAGAGAATGAAGGAATATTCTTTGAAGAGTTTTAAGCCAGATTTTCATAGTGAAGCACAAGGATTGGTAGAGAAAGGAAAAGTCATCCTAGTTAAGTGGTGGTAAAAAGGTGAGAAAAAATTTGTTAAAAGGAACACGAGGGCTGAAGATGAGGCTAAAAACATAGCAAGATACTAAGTGTCCACAGCGTTTTGGATAAGGAGCTTGGACTTGATAAGTAAGTAATATAAGCTTTCACAACATCCTTAATTTTTTTAAAACAAGAAGTTGTAATTCATATTATAATTAATCTAAGGAAGGAAACAAATTAAGAAGCTTTATGACCCTCAAATGTATGGTCAACTAAAAGATCTGAAACATTTGCAGAATTAGATAGTAACATGTCTCTCCATTAAATGTTTTGTAGGTTGAGTCTCTTAATGACTAGAACTTAAAAATGGAAAATAAGGCATGATGGAGAGGGTACAACTGATGAGGTCTGACACATAAAGCAAAGTCAATTCCTTCCTGAGAAGCAAAGGAACAGACTCCATTACCTGGCTTTATAAAAAGGTCAGAGTAAATTTGGGTAGACCTGTCTCTATACAAGCAGTAGAATTAATTACATCTATTATCAATTGAAAATATTACAATAGGATAAAAAGCTCATTTAGCCAAAAACACAGAGTATATCAAGCTTGTAACCAAGGGGAACAGAATATATTGACAGTGGCAGGCTGGCATAAGGCTAGCCAATAACAAGTTTCAATATATGAAACAGTGTGGTATTTCTGGATTCTAGCAGCAATATTTCAGCATCTCCCCCCCCCAAAAAAAAAGTAGTAATAATAAAACAAAGCCCCCAAAAAAGCCTCAATTGGAAAGACCAAATCTTTAGAAACAAAAATAAGTATGTTTAAAATATATGTTACTGCCAAAACCCGAACCGCAGGAAGAACTGATAATGGTCGGCCATTATCGCCAATGGCTGGTACCAAACAGCCAAAACCCGAAATGTTGATGCGAAAGAAGTTCCTTTCAGGCAATGGCCAGCTATTCTTATTAATTTCCAAGCTCCGGTGGCAAAAGATCATTTCTGAAGATTGTCTGTGTCTTTGCGTATATGCAGTACACTCGTGGCGATCAGTGAACACGTCGTGAATGGAAACGAAACTGTAGGCGAGCTTCTGCGTGTTGCTCACTCAACACCTCCTCCATTCAAACGAACCGTCCCACTCCTCAGTCAGTTTGGCTTCTAAAACTGGAAAGCAAAAGTAATGGGAAGTAACTTTTAGCTAGCGGAGCTTAGCCATCCCAGATAATGGCCTGCTAAACAGAGCTTCTGCCGTTGCCACATCTGTATTTCGGGTTTTGGCCACTCGGTGCCAGCCATTATCAGTTCAGCCCACAATTCGAGTTTTGGCACGCTCCAGAGTCAACATCACTGGAATAATCCATTTAAGAATTAAAACAAATTCTGTCTAGCTTACCTCAGTTAGTTCTTCTATAGTAGCTCCTCCTGACTTTTTAGCAACTTTCTCTTCTATTGTAGGTGGAGGTGCAGGCTTTAGGTTTGGCGGTAAAGGAACACCAGCCTTAGCACACATGGCAGCTGCATTAGCTTTGGCTATTTCAAGTAATTGAGCCTTATCTGTAAGAGGAAAAATATAAGAAGCAGTTTTCCTAGAAAGCTGTACATTTTTTATTACCAAAAGTTTTATATGCTAACAAAACTAAAGGCATCAATGTTCCATTCAAATACTGCACAAAACAGCTAATTCACTAAACAACTATGATAATCACCCTACCCCACACACTGTGAAGACACAAACCTCCCAAAGCCAACTTTACTTCCCCAAATTACCATAACCTTAAAGTTGTCTTTTTCTAATCTGACATCTTAAATTACTCTTTGAGTCCAAGTTCAAGAGCCACCTCTTCTAACAAGTCACCATTAAGTTAGAATTAACACTCCTCTCTCCACTGTGCTCAAGTACCTCACCTAAACCAGCACTACAATAATCATCACATTCTGCCCTTTTTGGCAGTTTTACTATTTGGTAAAAAAGACATATGCATTTTACCCAAGTCTTCTCCACCAACTTGTCATCACTTTCAGAAGTACACACTGTTTCTCTGCTTTGAATAAAAAAGAACTCAGAAAACTTTTGTTAAACTGAATGCAGATTCTCCCTTATTACTCTTAACATCTTTTTCTTTAGACAATCTTGACCTGGAAATGTCCAACATACTGGGATAATAATAAATTATTCATACTTATTGCAGGTAATCATGCATTATCCATCAAGTTTTAATCATCTCTAAACACTACCTAAAATTAGGGAAAATTAGAGGTTTTTTTTTTTTTTTGAGACAGGGTCTTGCTCTGTCACCTGGGCTAGAGTACAGTGGTGGTGTCATAGCTCACTGCAACCTCAAACTCCTGGGCTCAAGGAATCCTCCTGCCTCAGCCTCCCAAGTAGCTGGGATGACAGGCATGCACCACCATGCCCAACTATTTTTCTATTTTTTGTAGAGACAGGGTCTTGCTCTTGCTCAGGCTGGTCTCAAACTCCTGACCTCAAGCAATCCTCCTGCCTCAGCCTCCCAGAGTGCTAGGATTAAAGGCATGAGCCACCACACCCAGCCAGGCATTTATTTTTAAAGTAGAACAGATTATTAAAAATCACTGATCTAATAAATTTCACTTACTTTAGCTAGTATCACCCAACCAGTTAAATAACCCCCTCGTGCAAAATTCCCTACTCACTTCCATTATCAACTGTACCAATCAGAATTACCTTCACAAATATTTAAGTCCTATATCACCATTTTAAGATATGTTAAGTTATTAAAAAAGAAACACTAATTTTAGGCTTATTTGCAAGGATGTATGTTGGAATACATACGATAACAATCTGAGCTTATACTAGCCTTTTTAATGTAACTGGACTTCTACATCTGCTTCTGCTTTCCATTTTTAGTGATGGCAAGACGACCAAAGCAAAATAAAACATTCAAGTATGGAAACACCTTGATTCTCATTATACTCCAAAGCAAGTCTTTTTAACATCTATTACAATACACTTATCCCTATATTTTCTTATAAATGCAAGCTTTTTTAACCATAAAAATTTAAAAATAGAAATACTTATCCTAAACCAATAACCCAAAATATTTCATTTGACTCAAGATAGAAAAAATTCGGGTTTAAATCATTCTCTATTACAATGCCATTAAATTTTAAAGGAATGACTCACCCAAATCTGTCAGACGTTTGGGTGATCTGCCTCTTTCAGAAGACCTGGATCTTTTACGACGGATGGGAGATCTACTGAACCTTCTTCTCAAGGGTGTTCTTGACCGCCTCAATCTGACTGGGGATATACTGAAGCTTCGTCGTCTTCCCACAGACCTTGATCTTCTCCGACGGCTGGGGGTACGGCTCCGGCGGCTGGGGGTGCGGCTCCGGCGGCTGGGGGTGCGGCTCCGGCGGCTTGGGGTACGGCTTCTACGGCTAGGCGTGCGGCTCCGGCGGCTGGGGGTGCGGCTCCGGCGGCTTGGGGAAATGCTAAAGCTCCTTCTTCTACCCACAGATCTAGACCTTCTTCGACGACTCGGAGTGTGACTCCGACTCCGACGACTTGGGGTGCGACTTCGAGCTCTAACTGTTTTCCGGTTATCCCTGGAACTTGATCTTTTTCTTTTTCGTTCCCTAGACTTGGATCTGTGCTTTGGAGATCTTTTGCGTTTCTCTTTTGATACAGATCGTCTTCCTCTAGACTTTGATCTTGACCTGCTGCTCCTCCTTCTACGTCTTGAACGTGAACGTGAACGTGTTTGAGAGCGATGAGACTTGGACTTAGATGATCTCTTCCTTGCCCTAGAACGAGATTCACTGGTTCGCTTGCGTGATTTGTGTTCAGAAGACTTGGAACGCTTACTTCGAGATCTTAATGAAGAGTCCCTTTTCTTCTCTTTCTCACCTTTGTCACGGTTCTTATTTTTCTTGCTTTTTTCATGTGTGTCCTTAACTTTTACAAAAATTTCATAATCATCTTTTTCCTCTGAAGACGACTCTGAAGCTCTTTCTGTTACACTAATTACAACTGGACTGGCAGCAGATTTGTCACGTTCAACTTCACTTGCAAGTAAAGGTCCTTCAATACCAGCTCTGAGGCTTGTGAGACGTTCCATGTCCTTAGGAAGTAATGGTCTTACTAAATCTGCTTCATTAATATCCTCAATGTTGGCAGAAAATCCTGAATCAGATATCTCTTTAGTAGGGATAGGTACTTCTTTTTCAACTCCACTAGTTTCTTTAGGGCTGAGAGCAACTGCTGATGTCTGATCACTCTCTTTTACAGTTAATGGTTCCTCTGCATCCTTACTAACAAGGTTATTACTAGATGGTAAATCAAGATGAATATCTTTAGCAGGCAAAGGTCCTTCTATGTCAGCTTCACTACCACCACTGGGGCTGGTTGAAATTACCATGTCATGTTCAGTATCTTGAGTAGCTAAAGATACTTCAACATCATATTTATTAACTGAACTGAGAGTAGATGCTGTGATAAATTCAATACCCTTACTAGTTCCCATTGCATCAGGTTCCAGAGCAAGAGGACCAGCAGAAGATAGAGTTTCTCCTACATCAGCTTCACTGACACCAGGATAGGTATCCAATACTGGATATTGTTTAGTCTCATCAATGGGCAAAATTTTCACTTCACCAATTTCACCAATGGGACCAGTGCTAACAGCAGACACTATATTATGTTCCATTTCTTTACCAATTAAATGATTATTTATATTAAGGTCTATATTTATTCCATGTTCACTTTCATAAGAGTCACTTTTCAGGTGTCCTTCATGTGGCTCTTCACCTGAATGCAACGGCATCTCCTGCATGCCAATCTCTGGAACAAGATTTTGATCACCAGACAGTAGAGTCATTCCTTTCATAACATGTGATGAGGACATAATACTAGACTCCAGTATCATTGGTGTAGACTCCATAACCATTTCAGTTGATATTACTTGAGTCTGCTCTGAAACACTCACAGCAGGCTCTGAAATTGTCACAGTGGATTCCTGCACAGAAACAGATGGTTCTGAAACAATCATAGTAGGTTGAAGGACCGACACTGCTGGTTCCAGGATAGGCACAGTAGGCTCCAGGGCAGAAACAACTGGCACAGGAATGGTAACATGCTCTGGCTCAGCCACAACCAGAGGCTCTGAGACAGCCATGGCAGGAGGCTCTGGGACAGCCATAGGCAGAGGCTCCGGGACAGCCACAGATGGAGTCTCTGGGAGAGCCATAGCTGACGGCTCCAAAATGCTGCTCTCTGCTGGTTCTGGAATGGTTACTGCTGGCTCCAGCAAGGACATAGACACCCCTGAAGCAACATGTTCTGAGGCTCTCGTGGAATCAAATGTTTCTGCTGTCTCTGACATAATAGGAGGCTCTGAGGTTAACATAGTTGGTTCAGCTGACATTATGGGAGTTTCGGATACCACGCAAGTCACTGGTCTCTCTGAAACAATTTCATGTTCTTCTACTACTACCGTCGACTCTACAGGTGTTGATGTAACTGAAGATTCTGGCTCTAGCAGTGGTTCTGGAACAGTCACAGCAGCCTCTGATGCTAACACTGAGGGATCTGATGCTGACACTGAATAATTAGCAGGCACTACTGAAGACTCTGAAATCTCACTTTGACTCACAGGAGGCTCAGGCTGTGATACAGTCTCTTCAGGAGGTAATGATGGCACCTCTGTAGGCCAAGTATTTTCAGCTGTTAATGCTGACTGCTCAGTGGGTAATGCTGGACCCTCTGGTGGCTCCTCAGGAGGCAATGGTGGTGTCATTGGTGGCTCCTCAGGTGGCAATGGTGGCATTGTTGGGGGCTCTTCAGGAGGCAAAGGTGGCACCATATATGCCTCCGTGTATGTATCAGTGTAAGAATCGGTGTAAGAATCAGCAGCCATAGACATCATTGAACGATCAGCAGTATAAGATGACATCATAGATCGGTCAGCTGCAGAGTACGATGACATCATAGACCGGTCAGCAGCAGAGTATGACGACATCATAGACCGGTCGGCACCCATGGACATCATAGATCGATCAGCCATTGGGGACATCATGGAGCGCTCGTAAGCTGACATCATAGAGCGTTCATAAGCTGACATCATAGAGCGCTCAGCCATAGGAGACATCATAGAGCGCTCATAGGCTGACATCATAGAGCGTTCATAAGATGACATCATGGAACGTTCTGCGGCATAGGACATCATCATAGAACGTCTAGATGCTAACATCAGGGGTCTAGGTGCTAACCTGTATGGCCTGGGTGCTATTCTATAGGACCTGGGTGCTATTCTATAGGGTCTAGGTGACATCCTATAGGGATCAGGAGTTAGTCTGTAGGGATCATGGCCTAATCTATAGGGGTCCTGTCCTAACCTGTAAGCATCATGACCTAATCTATAGGGGTCGTGACCCAACCTATAAGGATCCTGAGCTAACCTGTAAGGATCCTGAGCTAACCTATAGGGATCAGGAGATTTTGAACCCAACATAGCAGAATCTTGGGTACTAGATGCTAACATCTGGGCATCCATGGTACCAGTTGCTAACATCTGCGCATCCATGGTGCCGGAAGCTAACATCTGAGAGTCCATAGCACCAGATGCTAACATCTGGGAGTCCATGGAGCTGGTTGCTAACATCTGGGAGTCCATGGAGCTGGTTGCTAACATCTGGGAGTCCATGGAGCTGGTTGCTAACATCTGGGAGTCCATGGAACTGGTTGCTAACATCTGGGAGTCCATGGTGCTAGAGGCTAACATCTGGGAGTCCATGGTGTTGGACGCTAGCATCTGGGAGTCCATGGTGTTGGACGCTAGCATTTGGGAGTCCAAGGTGTTGGATGCTAACATATGGGTCTCCATGGTGTTAGAAGCTAACATATGGGACTCTTGGGCCATTAAGGGATCCACTCCTACTGTTACAGAAGTCTCCCCCACTAATGTAGTAGGCAGCTCCTGTGCTACCGTATTATAGGATTCCAGCGCTGTCGTCGAGGGCACCTCCAGGGACTGCGACACGGTCATCGTTGACAGCTCCGATGTTGTCACCACAGACTGAACAGAGATCTCCAGCGCCACAGTTGCCACAGGCTGCCCAGGCAACTCTGGCGCCCCAGGCTGCCCTGGCAACTCCAGCACCCCTGTTGCCAGAGGCTGCCCCAAAAGCTCCAGTGCTCCAGCTGCCCCAGACTGCCCCGAGAACTCCAGTGCCCCAGTTGCCATGAGCTGCCCAGGCAACTCTAGTGCCCCAGTTGCCACAGGCTGCCCTGACAACTCCAGTGCCCTAGTTGCCGAAGGCAGCCCTGGCAACTCTGGCACCCCAGTCACCGAAGGCGGCCCCGGCAACTCCAGCGCTGTCGTTGCCACTGGCTGTCCTGGCAACTCCAGCACCATCGTTGCCTCAGGCTGCCCCAGCAACCCTGTTGCCGTTGTCACCTCAGGATGCCCAGGACGTTCCACCGTTGTCATCCCCACAGGCTGCTCCAACTCTGTCGTCGTCACAGGTTGTTCGGTCAACTCCATTGCTACTGTTACCGCAGGCTGCTCTGGCAACTCTACTGCTGCTGTCACCACAGGCAGCCCTGGCAACTCCTGTGCCATCACAGGTGGCTCTGGCACCTCCTGTGGTGGCTCCAACCCCATGGATGGTGCTGGAAGCCCTGGCAATTCCTGTGACAACTGTTGCACTGGTGTCACAGAGGGCCCCAGCAACTCAGGCACTGCTGTCGCAGGGGGCCCTGGCAACTCAGGCACTGGGGTAGAAAGGGGCCCTGGCAACTCTGGCACCGGGGTAGCAGAGGGCCCAGGTAACTCCAGCACTGGAGTCACAGAGGGCCCCTGCAACTCCGGCATGGAGGTCGCAGGTGGCCCCGGCAACTCCATCGCTGAGGCCACCGACGACTCCGGCAGCTCCAGCGCTGTGATCTTAGGCAGCTCCAGCAACTCCTGCGGTCTTGTCATGGATGAATCTGCAATCTCCGATGGTACTTCTACAGGCTGCTCTGGCAATCTTTGCGCTTCAGTTGCAGATGACTCTGGAAAATCCATTGTTGTTGATGTGCTTGGCTCAGGGTACACCTCAGTAGGTGTCTCTGATGATACCACAAGGGTTTCTGATGGCTCTAACACTTTTGCTACTGGGGGCTCTACCAACATGATCTTTGATGGCTCTGGAGATGTGCTCTCCAAAGATTTCAGCACAGACTTCATCTGATATTCCGACATTGTTACAACTGGCTCAGATGACTTCAGCACCACTGTCGTAGTAGGCACTGGTGCTGCTGCAAAGGAATCCAGAATCTTTGTCATGGATGGTTCCAGCGTTACTGTCACAGACTGCTCTGAGATTACTGATGTAGATGCAACTGACAGTTCTGCAGTTTTTGCAGGTGGCTTCAGAGTTTCTAAGATGTGCGGCTCTGACACCTCCATTGATACGACAGGAGGTTCTAGCACAACTGCAGGGGATTCACTGGTCTCAGATAGGACAAATGCTCTTGTAGGATGTTCCAGTGCCATTGCTGAAGGTTCAGAATCAAACTTTAAAAAGGAATCAGATTCTAAATCTATGTTCCCATCATGATGAGATTTCAGCTTTGACTCAGATTCTTCTGGCTGTCTTTTGTATTTTTTTTCCTTTTCTTTCTTCTTTTTCTTCTTTTTGTTTTTGTGTTTTTTATGCTTCTTTGACTTTTTGGTGGGAATTTCATCAGTAGGATCTGTTTGTACAGATACACATCTACTTTTTCTGGAGGCCTCTTTCAAGTCTGAAAGTAACAAATTAATTTTGTCAGACATTCCCCAAAGTAGATTTAGATAAATCATATAAACCTGCATTTACATTCCATGTTAACACAGCATAGTATAATACCTGCTGTTAAACAAAAAGTTATCAAATAAACTATTTTTCATAATCCATTTAATCTGAAGACTGCCACTTTTCCATTATTTCTTTCTAGAACTAGGTTGTAGTTGTAGAATCCTAAAGAAACCTAACGCCTAGGTTAAAAATACTTAGTTTATCACTAAAACTTACTTAGAATTACATTAAGATATGTTTCACTAAATTCCATTAAAATGATTATTTCCTCCAGCTCTCAAATTATAGCAAATTACTTTTAAACTACATTTGTTGATCAATATATTTCGTGTTATTAGTTGTTACAATTCCTATTAAAAATACCTACATTAAATAATTGTTGTGATTATTTTATTAACCCCTTTATACAGAAAGCAACATGGCACTGGCTCTTGAACAGACAGCCTACTTTTGGATCCTGAATCAATCCATCACTAGATGAATGGCCTTGGCTAAATTACTGACACACTGTGTCTTCCAGAATTAGAGGATAAAACGAGTTACAACATGCAGAGTCTGTCAAATAATGCCTGGAACCTAGTAATCTTTCACCAAAGGTTAGTGATAGCTTTTAGATAGTATACAAACACCTGAACAACAAATAAAAAGCATCAATAAAGCATTCAGGTTTTATCTTATCACACCTATACCAATAAATACATCTTTCCCCCAATACTCTTCTAAAATTATTAAGAAATAATTTTTAAAATGTTTCTACTTTAGAAAATAATAAAGTGATGTGGAGAGAAAATTCTTATAGCCCTTTACATGTAACTTAATAACATTTCAATATGCATCTCCTAAAAATAAGGTAGTTTATATTCCATTTTACAAGCAGATAGGATTACTCTAATGCCAATATCAAATTAGATAAATTGTAGGGACCCTAGAAAAAGCTGATCAGAAATCTCAGCCATTAAGACTGGAAAAAATAAACCAACACCCAACAAGACATATGCCAAAGCAAAACTAATCATTTTCTATTAATTGCTTATTTCACAATAACAAATCTAGCTAAGTTATACTTCAGTCAAGAAAAGGCTGTTAGATTGCCTGGATTATTTGACTATCCAGATTAAAAGAAAAGAAAGAAAAGGTTGTTAGAGACATGAATCTAAGCATGGCTAAGCATGGCTAAAGTCTGCACTTTTTAAATCACATCCTATGAAACAAAGAAAAAAACAAACCACAAACCTAAACATTTTGTAGCTAATCATAAATCCTTCATTTCTAAACATCAATTATTTAGTCAATTTCAAAAAAAAAAAAAAAAAAGATAAATATCCAAGTAATGATTCTCCTCCATTTTAAGTGGGGTGAATGCAAAAACAAGACAACCTCTAGGCTTGGGCTTTAAAATAAAACCTCCCAGGGTATATTTTTAAAATCACTAAATTTGGTCCAGGCTAATGTACCTTCCAAAACTGACATCTACACAATTGTTCAATAAAAACTCCCAAATTCCTAGTATTGAGAAACTGAATCAAAATTAAACTGAAGCAAAATTAAACCAAAGATAAAAATTATATTCCACCAACAAAACAAACAAGTACATCAATGTTTATGTTTCAGTACAATTATATATTCAAAGAAGGATTTAAACAAGACTGTCTTCAGTAAATCAATTAAACAAAAACTTATATTTACTGAAGTTTTAGATTTAATGAACATTTTAAATGTTCAAAAAATATTATTACCCTTCAAATTTCAAAAAAAAATCTTAAAATTTTGAGACAACTTATTATCTCCAACTTACCTGGCTTATATCGTAGTTCGGTATCTAAGACCCCAGAAAGTACTTCCTCTATCTTCTGTACTATTTCTTCATTTGGCAGGCTCCTGGCAGAGGCAGCTGCATCACCCGCCTGGTTTCCTTCAATGGGAGTATTTGTTTCACCATTCAGCTGGCCTTCACTCCTTCCACTTGACATGAAAAGTTATCAAACTTCATTAATATTTTATCACACCATACAACAAATCAACAAATTAGTATTACTAAACCAATTAATTAAAATAATCATCTATTGCATTATATCATCCAGACATTTCACCCTTTCCCTATTTCAGTTATTTTCTACTAATGATGCCTCCGTAACACTACTTATATTTAGCACATTTTCATCTTTACACAATTACTTAAAAGTTTTCAGAACTGTGAAAGTTAAGTCTTTAAAACAGGTTTCTAAGTATACCGTTTTGTAAGTAAAATAATTCCAGAAATCTAACTTGAGGCATTTTGATTACCTATATCTTTCTCTCAGAAGAGAAAAATTCATAAGAGCCCAATCACACATCCAAAGAAAAATATATGACCTAACATTATGGTAGAAACCATGGCCACAATAAAGCCACACCTGTGCACAAATCACAATCACCATCAATAGTTATCAAGAAACACAAAAGCTACAGGCACACTGAGTAAAAACGGTAACTTGTAACCTCTGTTCAGGTACAGACTGTTACTGAAATCCATAAAGTTTAAAAAGAAAAATATATTTAATATAATTTTTATCCAATTATCAAAAATCCTGGCATTAAGAAATGTCTGGTGCTCAAAAAAATCTCACATAAACTTGGACAAGTGGCAATTCATTTATACTAACGGTAAGAAGAGGAATGGCTGTTAACATATTTTCAATTTATGGGGCCAAAAGAATCTTAACATAGAAAAGAACAAGTCATTCACCTACTCATTTTTACTATTTTTGTGTAAATTTGCAAAATTTTGAAAAATCAATTTCTACAACAGTCCAAATTTTAACTTCGATTTTAGCTAACTGAAAACACATCAAATTATGCTCCAACACCTCACAAGAGTCTGAATGATCAAACACAAAAAAATTCAGTAGTTAACTAAATGTTATTAAGGAACATTTGGTTTTCTAATACAATGAATCATGTAAAATAATTGACACGTATTGACTAGTGTCCCACTGTTCTACATTTTTAAAAACTCATTTAATCCTAACAAAACTTTAAGATCACCACTACTATTCTGATTTTATAAATGAGGAAAATGAGGCACAGACAAGAAACTTAGCTGCTGGTCACATGGCTACTAAGAGGTGGTGATATTCAAAACCAGAGCCCATGCTCTTACCATCCATATACGATTCTTAGATAACTCATTTTAACTATCTAAATGTCAGACTCATTACCCACACTAATATATGTAAAAGGAGATGAGAAAAAAAAAATAGCTCACTGAAAGGGCAAATAATCAAAAAAATTTTTTTAGACTGATAATGCATTACATGTTGTTTTAGGAGAAGGTGCATATTCCCCTAGTAATAAACAAACTGCTTTGCCTAGTATTCTTTTTAGGCAGTGTTTCTGGAGCACTTTACTTTAAACTTTTCTTAGGCACTTATACATAATTATCATGGCTTTAAAAATCAGAAAAGTAACTATGATTGTAAAAAGTCAGTCTATAGGGAAGTAATCATGATTCCATCTTAAAGTCACCAGGATGTTAACTGCAATTACTGAAAAGCAATGAAAATTTCAAACTATCAAAATATCCAATATATTCCTACAATGGAATCCTATACAGCCATGAAGAATGTCCTCTGAAGACTGTGATGAACAAACTTGTTCACAATATCAGGTGGAAAAATGATCAATACAAAACAAGTGATTACATTTCACATAACATAAAAAACACGTGGAAAAAATTAAAGAACATTAGAACATCAATAACTGGTGGTTTTTTGGTTTTCTTTTCTCCTTATTATGTTTTCTAAATTTCCTACAATAAAACTCATTTTCTAAAAGAAAGACTGGCTTTTTAAAAAGCTATGTAAGCAAAGCTTATTAAAACTAAGCAAACACAACTACTTATTGCATACAACTATTTAAAAGTTTTAAGGAAAACGATATTCCCTTAGCTCGGGCCTATTTTCATCATAAAACACTACCAATATCACAAAAATTTCAAAAACTGTGTAGTTAGTGGATACATTTCTCACTTAAAAAAGCAACACATCCTGCAAAAATAATAATTCTAGCAATAATATATCATTGCCCTAATAATCCTATATTACTTTTGGGCACTAAATTTATAATTGGTTTTCAGCCGATTTTCAAATTCAAGTATTGCTCTTGCTCCCAACTTTTAAAATACAATTAGCAAACATCTGAACTCGGAACAAATATTTACGTTCCAAAATCTCTTTCCTACTTCTGTACTTTAAGAAATGAGTACCTTACACAAAGCGAAAATAATTAGAGACAGCGACCGCTGAACAATACGACCCATACTATTTTCCTTTCTGAGTAAACAACCATTTCTCTGAAAAATCTCTTCCCCTTCAAATTTCGTGGAACCAAGTGCAATTTATGTAAAGTCTACGAGCAACGGCAAAAACAGCGTGTTGGTCAAATTTATCAACTGGGGCAGGGGTAGCAAGAAAAAATGGACCTACAAAGTCCACTTTCCACTGGCTAAAATTAATCACTAGTATTTCAAAGTCCCCTTCCATCCTCAACTCGAATATTTTATCAGAGTAGTGAATATTAACTTGAGCTGTTTTAATGTAAATCTCTAATTTGCCTGGTACCACAGAACACTAAGGCCCCAATAATCTAATTAATGGATCCAGACCCCCAAACGATCTGAAGCTTGCAATAATAAAGCGGATTTAAGATTACCCAAGAACGGCCGTTAGAGACCCTTTCCGGTCATGGGCACTGGCCGGCGAAATCCGCGGAGGCGGAGAGGGGGAGGGGAAACGCGGCGGAGGAGGAGCTGAGGAAGAAGCCAGGCCCGTCCCTGGTGGACAACCAGGCCTACAAGTAGCTAAACGGTAGGGGGGGGACCAAACGGGAGTGAAGGGCGAGCATCTTAACTCGATTCTAAAAGAGAGTGGGGTTCCGGAAAAGGCGAAGTTCCCGGGGGGAAGGAAAGGAGCGGACGGAAGGTGGGGGGGGGCCGGAAAATGGATCCCAGGCCCAGGCGGGGCCATAGCGGGGCCTGAGACGAAGAACGACAGCGTCTCTGAAGAAAGCCGTCATGGAAGGCTAGCTGGGGCCCTAACCGTCCGTTGGGAGCAGAAGAGTCTGGGAAGCGTTTACCTGGAAAGTTCCTGTTGAATTTCCCGGAATTTACTGACCACGAAAGACCTGAAAATCTGCTCGATGTTGGTCGCCATGGCGTCCGCTCCGTTCTCTCAACTCCTCCTCGCTAGTCCTCCAGGCTCCCAGCATGCTTCGGGAGGAGGCGCAGCGGCCAATTCCGTCTCTCGCCTTCCTGATTGGCTCCTAGGGGAGCGCCGCACCGGCACGCTCCACGGGCGGGCCAATCAGTGAGCACGGCCCGCTCTCCTCCGCTGTTTCTGAGCGGCTGGGGTAGAGGTGCTGACGTTTGCGCCGCGCACGACTATGTCCGCCATGTTAGTGTCTGACGCAGGCGCCATTACAGGAAAAGTCTCTCTTGAGGCGATTGTGTCCGTTTAAGTTGTCAGTCCCCAGTGGTGTTTGGGCGGTTTAAGAGGCTTGTAGCGACTGACCGTCTAAGATAAAAGGCCATGAAGAAAGGGAGCAAGATGGGCAACATGGTGTTTGATACAGGCCTCCAAGTTTGCGGGTGGCGCCAAATTATGTTTCGTCAAGGAGATACATCCGGGGAAGAACTCATTAGTCCAACCCACCCCACGCCCCCAGTGTGGTGTGAATATGAAGCACACGTTGTTATCCCGTGTCTCTCCCATTGCATCCCATAGTCAGCTCTTTTTTTTCCCCTTAGCAATAGGTCAGAGGTTCTGAGGGACCAGCGTTCACAGCCTGGTGCGTTTTAGTCTCGTCAGGCGCCAAGCGTGTCACGAGATTAGTCCGCAGTAGCTGGTCAGTTCTGGCCCTCGTGCGCAGCGCACAACTGGTTAACCGTGGGTTGAGCATTTTGGCGCTCCCACCCGCCAGAGCTCAGGAGGCTGTCGGAGGAATGGAGACGTTACGTGGCTCCGCATACTAGTGTTATGTTATAAACGTGCCAGAGCTTTGGTGGTTTTGCTGGGGAGCATGCTCGGGCCGCGCCCGAGGGCGGGAGGGACTCGCCCGGGTCGCCGACCAATGGGGAGGTGGAGGCCGCTGCGGGGTGGGGCGGGGCGGCCGCGGGGTCCCGCTGGGCCGACTTCCGGCGAGTGGACAGCGAGTGGCGTGGCCGCCCGGGCCGGAGCGTAAGCCTCTCCGCTTTTAAATAGAGTGCGTTTATGCTTTGCGTGGGGGATTTAGTGTCGGGAACTGAGTGAAACTGTAGGAGCTGGTTTGACTGCAGAATTCTCGTCTTATTTTTAAATGCGGTGGATGGTGGTTGGCCATGTGCTTTTCACTTCTTGCTATTTCATCTATCACTTTCCCTGCTTTGTAAGCTGTCAAGGCCTTTTTGTGTCTTTGTGCTTTTTTAGGCCATAACCCTGAATTGGTGTACTTACGTGTTCTCCCTGTGCCCCCATTGTCTCTGGCAGATTATTTGGTCCACTTTTGTAATTGGTTTCTACTTTATTTTATTCACCAAATCTTTGGAAATGGCTCATTCTGGCCCTTTTTCTCCTTAATGTTACCCATTCAGATGACTTGAGGCCCAAGAAAGTTAGTTAAGTTCCCCAAGGTCTCCTTCCTGGTATGGGACAGGGCCTCAACCCAAGCCAAAGCACTCTGACTCTAGAGCACAGGCTGCCTAACCACACCTGGTGTAGATTCCTTCAGCCTGGTCCAGTAATGCTATTTCAGTGATCCACTAGGGTAAACAGGAAAATTTTCCCACACTGCTGCTCTAATTCAAACTAAAGATGTAATGTTTGCTCTAGGTTATTTCACATATGTATTTCAAGTAAAATGTGTTTTCCGTTAAACTAGAATTGTTTTTCCTTTTTAGACTATAATTTAGCAGGGTTTTTTTCCTTCCTGAAATTTTTAATGATCATCTCAATTGTTAAGAGAATCTGCACTCTGGGAGGCGGAGGTGGGAGGATTGCTTGGGCTCAGGGGTTCCAGACCAGGCTGAGCAAGAGCAAGACCCGGTTTCTACTAAAAATAGAAAAATTCGCCTGTCTCCTGGGGCGCCTGTAGTGCCAGCTACTCCGGAGGCTGAGGCAGGAGGATCTCTTGAGCCCAGGAGTTGGAGGTTGCAGTGAGCTATGATGACGCCACTACACTCCAGCCTGGGCAACAGAGTGAGACTGTCTCAAAAAAAAAAAAAAAAAAAAAAAGAATCTGAAGCAAAATGGCATTGGTTGTAATCGAAGCTCCACCCACTCTTACCTGGGTGACCTCCTGCAAGTTATTTAACCTAACTTGGCCTCCATCTCTTACCTGTGAAGTGGTGATGGTAATAGTATCTACCCTCAGAATTCTTGTAAAGATTACTTGAGGTAATTCATGAAAAGCATTTAGAGTAGCACCTGGCACAAGGTAAGTGCTCAAAAAATGTTTTTTATATTATCAGCTTAAATTTTTCTTTAAATATGTAATGGTAGCATCTCACAGGAAGTTATCGATTTCGGTTTTCTTTTTCCTGTTACCAGTTTGCCTTCTGCATAAGTAAGTGTATTTTGAAAATTAGTAAATTAGTGTAACAAGTTGTTCATTCCTTTCATTTTTTTTGTTTCTATTAAAGTAATGACTTGAGAACTTGTTCTATGCCTTAAGTATCAATTTAGGTAAAAGTAATAATAAAATATAACAAGTTAGTATTTACTACTGCTGAGTGCTAGAAATTATACTTATTATTTATAAATGTCATTTGAATTAACCCTTACATAGCCAAGGTCACACTGCTAGCTTGAGACAAGAAATAGCTGTTGCATCCATCCTGCTAAGACTCAAATGCCAGAACTAAAGTTAAATATGTTCAAATTTGATTTTTGCCTTCTCTACCAATTTTCTAACATATCACACTACTTAAATCAGGGGTCAGCAAACTATGCCCACATGCCAAATCCTTGTGCCACCTGCCCACCAAATAAGAATGGTTTTAAAGAAAAGGAAAAAATAGTGTTTTATGACACATAAAAATTATATGAAATTCAAATTAGACTGTCCATACATAAAGTTTTATTGAAACAGTTATGCTTGCTTGTTACAAACTTCTGGTAGCTTCCTGTTGCTTAGAGCACTGATAGGCAAACAGTGATCTCTGGCCCACTGCCTGTTTTGTCAATTAAATTTTTCTGGACATTGACATTTATGTATTGTCTACAGCTGCTTTCATTCTTTAATGGCAGAGTTGAGTAGTTTTGACAGAGACCATATAGCCATCAAAAGCTAAAAATATTCACTATCTGGCCCTTTACAGATAAAGTTTGCTTACCACAGTCTTCAGTATTTGTTTCAATGTATGATGACTTTAAGATCTATTACCTGTAAAATCCCAAGATTTAAAAATAGGTATTTTAAATTTGGGGTCTAAATTTAAAACATCAAGATTCATTTTTTCTCAACTAAGGCTTGATGATTATATCTTCTAAAAGTGAAGCCCAAAGAAGGGAGATTATTCATAGAATATTATTTAATCAGATAAGGAGCTAAATCACCACTTGACTTCTTAACCTACTTTTCTAGGTCAGTCTGCCTTCTTTTTAAAATACCTCCCTTACCCTTATGACTGTAGTCATATATTACTCAAATTATGATTCCCAATTTTTCATAAATGAATGGCTGGATGAAAATGTCATTTGTAAGAGTGCAAATGATTACTTAAATCATATTTAGAAATCACAATTTCTAAAGTATATACATTCTAAACTGTGGTTTTCTTCCTGCAGGTTTTTTCTTCCTTTTGAATTTCTGCTTTCCAGACAGCAATGGCAGCCCGAGTACTTATAATTGGCAGTGGAGGAAGGGAACATACACTGGCCTGGAAACTTGCACAGTCTCATCATGTCAAACAAGTGTTGATTGCCCCAGGAAATGCAGGCACTGCCTGCTCTGAAAAGATTTCAAATACTGGTAATAATGTTTTAAAGTAAGGAGTAATAGTTATTATGTGTTAATGATAAACTATCAACCATATGTGTTCTTTATAATAATAAAAGTAGATTGCTACTCAGTACAAATGCTTTCCTTAACCTTAAAATATATGTGGTAATTGGGATACTTGCCATATATTATAAACTTAAGGTACCCTGTTGTTCAGGATGTGGCATTTTCTTATCTTAGATTATTTTAAACCGTATGAAACACGTCCATTGGAAAAGTAGTAAGTGCCAAATACAGGTTAAAGGCATTTCGATGTGTATTTTTGGAAATGAAAAGTTGAACAGTGCTATCAAGTGTAAGTTCTAGCAGTTCTAACTCCATAGTAGATTTTAACCCTTACCTCTTTAACTGGTAAAAGTGAAAAAATGATCAGTTCATACACTACATTAAACTCTTCAGTGGCTTCCCATAGTGCTTAGAATAAATTTTAAATTCCTTATCGTGCCTTACAAAGTCCTGTCTGCAGTCTGTCTTCTGCCTGCCTTTCCAACCTGATCTTTTATATTCTTTTTTTCTCTTTTCACTGTGTTCTCTCCATGCTGTCCTGCCGATTTCCCAAACAGAGAAAGCTGCCTTGGACTTTGTTTTTGTTCCAACCCCTACTGTGATTGGCTCTTCATCTTTCATTGTTCAACTTAAATGTCAACTCCTCAATGAGGTCTTTCCTAAAGTTTCTGACTAAAGCAAGTGTCCAACAACCCCCATTTCATTTGTTTACCATCGTGAACCATTGTCTGTATTATTTATTTTTACTTTTCTGTTGTCTATCTCCTAACTTCCTTTCCCCCACTAGAATATAAGCTC
Organism: Daubentonia madagascariensis; assembly: GCA_023783475.1. Classification (NCBI taxonomy): domain Eukaryota; kingdom Metazoa; phylum Chordata; class Mammalia; order Primates; family Daubentoniidae; genus Daubentonia; species Daubentonia madagascariensis. The sequence goes on along the minus strand of JAKFHU010001482.1, from coordinate 2,044,921 downwards.
TAGAATGTAAGCTCCATAAGGGCAAGGAATTCATCTGTTTTGTTCTGCATTGTGTGCACAGTGCTTAGTTCCCTATGTAGCACATAATATTTATGAAGGGAAGAACATAGACCCAACAAGTCACAAACTGGGAGGAGATAGTAGTATGTATGTAAGGCCAAAAATAATAGAAAAAGGGCAAACTAGAAAATATCTGCTTTCCTGAAATCTTAGCTCTAGAGGTGAGGTATTGTATCTGTTTATTGAAGAATTGGCACATTTTATCTATGTACATTGAGGTCATACAGGAAAGGCCATAAAAATCTCCTAAGAGTGTCATGAGACTGCTACCACTTGCAGCAACTGAGGTTAGGTGTGATCTCTTCTTGTTGCCCTCTGCTATACTGATTTGCTTGGCCCTGCTCAGCCTGTTTGTGTGTGGAGCTCCTTATCACATGCAGGCAGCAACCGTAAATTGAGAACTTTGCGCTTTCTGGACTTGGACCCTATACAGTAGTCCCCGCTTATGCGCAGTTTTACTTTTCCATAGTTTCAGTTACTTGCAGTCAACCATAGTCCAAAAATATTAAATGGAAAATTCCAAAAATAATTCATAAGTTTTAAATTGCAGGCCATTCTGAGGAGCGTGATGAAACCTCATGCCATCCCACCCGGATCTCAAATCATCCCTTTGTCCAGTGTATCCATGCTGTATAGGCTACCCACCTGTTAGTCACTTAGCAGTCCTCTTTGTTACCAAATTAACTGTCATGGTATCTCAGTGCTTGTGTTCAAGTAACCCTTATTGTACTTAATAATGGCCCCAAAGCGCAAGAGTAATGGTGCTGGCAAATAGTTAAAATTGTTCTATTTTATTATTAGTTATCGTTAATCTCTTACTGTGCCTACTTTGTAAATTAAACTTTATCACAGGTATATGTGTACAGGAAAAAACCTAGTATCTATAGGGTTTAGTACTATCTGTGGTTTCAGGCATCCAGTGGGAGTCTTAGAGCATATCTCCCAAGGACAAGGAGGGACTACTATACACAAATGCCACATCTTGCACCTTATACCAATGCGCAGAGTGATTGGAGACTTCAGCTGAGTGAAGAACGGTGGTCCAGATACAGAGAAGCAATGGAGCACCTATAGAGCCAACCCATGTTTAGTATGTAGTTAATTCTACTGCCAATTGCTTAGAACTCAATCGAGAAAGAAAATTTACCTGGCTTGTGGGTTGGAGAAGAGAGCTGCATCTTATTTAAAATCATCAATTCAGTTCTTAGCTTAAAGAGCTCTGCCTCAAAGAGGCCCTTCTTGACTCAATCAGAAACAGCCTCTCAATTCACCTCCTATCAAATTTGCTTACTTTTTTCATGTTTGCTATTTTTTGTTTGTATATTTATTACCCAGCATTCCCACAGTGGATTGTAGGCATCCTAAATGTAGGAGCCATACTTGTGTTAACATCTTAATGCCAGCGCCTAGGACTATACTGAGCACAGAACAGGTTTTCAGTAAATGTTGAATGCATGACATTAAAAGACTGGTTTCTGAATGCATCCTGTGGTATGTTTTTGGTTTGCTATACAGTCAACACTGGTGACATGAACACCATAGTCGAGAAGGTACTTTCTGGCCCTTTGGGAAGTTTACTGAAACTTTCGTCTAACTGGCTACAGTGATAGCAAGGAACCAAGCTTTGTTGGTTAGCTGAATGCACTCTACTCTGAATTTCATATGGTGAAACTATCATCTGTACCACTAAAAGAAAACCAACAGTTAATAGGCGTACTGAAGTATAGTACTTAGTTTTTAGCAAGACTTTTAGTTAAATAGAATGTTTTTGTAAATGCAGTGTGTTTGGTTTTGTTTTTTTTTTTTTTTTCTGTTCACAGACATTTCAATCAGTGACCACACTGCCCTTGCTCAATTCTGCAAAGATGAGAAAATTGAATTCGTAGTTGTTGGACCAGAAGCACCTCTGGCTGCCGGTAAAGTTCATTTCTGTTCATTGTTACAGTATATTCAGTGCCAATAGGAGCTTAGGGATCACCTAATCTAATTCATCTTACAGATGAGGACTTGTATTAAAAAATAATATTACATTGGGAGAAAGAGCTTTTACTCTCTTGAAATTTATGGATTCTAGGGGGGATTTCCCCCAACCATCAGTCATGTGATGAGTTAGAGATCAAGTTTGCAGCCATGGGAAACATTTTATGTGTCTTTATTGTGCTCTATCTTGGTGTCTATTTAATAATCCATATATTCAAATATAACAACTTTAGATTTAAATGACATGTCAGTAGCATGTTGTTTATATCCAGTAGACAACATGAAAAACTTTTCTCTGCCACCAGTCATCTGCCTTGTCTAAATGTAGATGTTGTCTAATGCTAATTTGTTTTAAATCTGAAAAGCCCCCGGGGAGACTTTGATTCACCTAAGGCTCCTATTTGCATCAATAGGAATTGTTGGGAACCTGGCATCTGCAGGAGTGAGATGCTTTGGCCCCACAGCAGAAGCAGCTCAATTAGAGTCCAGCAAAAGATTTGCCAAAGAGTTTATGGACCGACATGGAATCCCAACTGCTCAATGGAAAGCTTTCACCAAACCTGAAGAGGCCTGCAGCTTCGTTATGAGGTAGGTAGAAGTCTGCCTATGAAGAGCAGTTGTTTTCTTATGATATTTAAATTTTCAGATCACTTTTATGTTATAAATGTAATTCTAGGTTCTTAGGCTATCAAGTATAAACTATACTATATAAACTTATGAGTTTATAGTAAGATAATTATAGGGAAAAAATTTTTTTTAATTCTCAAATAAGTAGGTTGTGTTTTCCCAATACCAAACTAAAATGGTATTTCTATGCATATATAGTTTATATGATCTTGGGGCCTTGCAAAAGCATAAAATTTTTAGTATTTATTACTGAGTAGTTCCTAGGGAAAAAATATACTTTGTTCTGCAGTTGTGCACTCTTTTCACAGCCAAATTGATGAACACAGTGGCATCTTACAACATAAAGGATATTGATTTTTGTGATAAATGATTAACCAGAGTGAGAAATCATCACTTGGTCATCTGCTACCACTACTCTAATTCTAAATCTTAAAATTAACATCCTTTGTTCTCTGTTATGTGGAAAACATTGAGCAGTTAATGAATGTTAGTAGACACATGGCTTTGCCCTTTTTTTGTTGACACTTCCTGATACCTGGTATATTTCCTTCCAGTTGGGTCAATTTCATTCTTTATTCATTCTTCATCCTACAGGGTTTCTTAGGCACTGAATATTATTATTTCCTAGTAGCCAGATGCCTTGGGTAAGTAACAGTTTTGTTACTTACTTTGGGTAAGTCTCCTTCCAGATCCCCAGTCCCATTTGATAGTTTCTTATATGTACTTCCAGAAATGGTCTGTGTCTCTATGCTTACATTGGTTTTATACAGCTACATCTACTTGAATGAGAGTACAACTCACTACTTTGTATCTTAAAGATTATTCCATATCTACTCTACACATCTGTTTATTCTTCCAAAGATTTTGCCTGTGTGATCTTATGATAAGTGAAAAAAGCGAAATGATAAAATATGTACTGTATGATTGCAACTATAAAGGAATACATAGGAAAACTTCTGGCGGGAAGTACATCAGAATGGTGTTGGAATAATAAGTAATTTTCTTTCTGCTCTTCAGTTGCTGCTATAGCATATCATTACAAAATCACAAAGCATTTTAAAGTTTTGAGTTGTAAGGGTTTATTAGACATTAAAGATTGCTCTCCCTTCACAGTGCGGACTTCCCTGCTTTAGTTGTGAAGGCCAGTGGTCTTGCCGCTGGGAAAGGGGTGGTGGTTGCAAAGAACAAAGAAGAGGCCTGCAAAGCTGTACAGGAGATCATGCAGGTAGGTGGATTCTTCTGAAAAAGTTTAGTTTTCTATTCACACTGGATAAATACTCTTTTAAGTTAACAAAATATTTCTCAAGATAAGGAAAACCTATCTTGCAAACACACAGGTAAATTATTTTTCATAATATCATATATTAAAATCCATCTCTATAAAATGGTTATTACAAATCTACACTGATGACTAAAGTATGATTTTATTCTTTTGAAGTAAATTCTAATATCCTTTGTTGTCTGCTACTGAAAGGTAGAAAATCCTCAGACTATACAACATATAATAAATTTACAAACTATACATGAGGATAAAAGTATTTGTCCCATATGTCCCATGTCTAAAAGAAGTAAAGCAATGAATGAAGATATTTTGTTTTTCTCCTGTGATCATCTTGGTTGTTGTGGGGTTTCTCCCCTCATAGAAATCTACTTTCACAGGCATGCTTTAAGATAATTATTATAGGCAAACATATGTAAGGATCAAATAGTGATAGTGAAAACATCTCTTTTCACCATACCTTATTTGAAACTGGAAAGCCATATCTTCAAGAAAATATTAGTAATGTGTTCATTTCATCTGTGCCAGTGCTACATCATTGCCACATTAAACATAGGAAATGTTAGGCCTGGTGCAGTGGCTCATGCCTGCAATCCTAGCACTCTGGGAGGCCAAGGTGGGAGGGTTGCCTGAGCTCAGGAGTTTGAGACCAGTCTCAGCAAGAGCGAGACCCTGTCTCTACTAAAAATAGAAAAATTAACCGGTTGTCATGGCGTGTGCCTATAGTCCTAGCTACTCAGGAGGCTGAGGCAGGAGGATCGCTTGAGCCCAGGAGTTTGAGGTTGCTGTGAGCTATGATGACACCACTGCACTCTACCCAAAGAGAGACAGAGAGACTGTGTCTCAAAAAAAAAAAAAGGGGGGGGGAAATATTTGTGTGTTTCTTTGAGTTTTTCAGAAAGGGAAAGAGAAAAGACAGTACTCGAATATTGGTTCATAATGCAAATGGTGGACAATGACAGCAGTCAACTAAGTAAATAGTAAACACTTACCAAGCCTCTTTTTTTAAACCTACAATTAGGAGAAAGCTTTTGGAGCAGCTGGAGAAACAATTGTCATTGAAGAACTTCTTGAAGGAGAAGAGGTGTCTGTATGTATTTTCATCTTTTTGGCGTCTATAAATCATAAAAAGCTTTTATCTGATTTATATGCCCCAAAGAAGACTTGATTTATTCTGTTTGCTTCATCTAAAAATGTAAGTCCAGCAGTTACAAAGGAATTTGTATACATTTAATATTTGGGATGCAAATGAAAAAAGAATTCATCTTTTAGTCATTGCCAGTGTATTAGTAGGGGCGCTTGGACTTATATCACACATTGTTAATATTCTGGATTAATTTAAACATTCATACTTTTTATTTCAAATTCAGTTTATTATACAATAAGTTGTGGAATAAAGTCACCTTAAGTCAAGTTTTAATGCCTGGAGGCTTACAGTGGGGGAAAGGTTGAAATGTTTTACTTTGAGAATAGCTTGGTTTTTCCCTAACTTACCTCAAAAATTACAAATCCTTCAGAAGTTGAATATATAATATCTTATGATTCTTGATCTATGTAGCTTAGGGTTATTGATGTTTCAATTTATTTTTCTTCAAAAAAAATTTTTTTCCTCAAAGAAGAGTTAAGGTGTATATGATTTGCCTTAGTAAATTTTTTTTTTTTTTTTTTACTTTTTAGCATTTAACATAAGCGGAACTATTTTGTATTCTCTATAGTGTCTGTGTTTCACTGATGGGAAGACTGTGGCCCCTATGCCCCCAGCACAGGACCATAAGCGATTATTGGAGGGAGATGGGGGCCCCAACACAGGAGGAATGGGAGCCTATTGTCCAGCACCTCAGGTACTCCCAGGGGCTCTGCTGAAATCTCGTGGTAGTTGTTTGGTCTCCTCAAAAGAGCTCTTAGATGATGTTTTTCTAATTTTGTTTTGTTTTTTGTTTGTGTATTTCTATAAATTATATTACTAATCAGAAATTTGATTTTTCTATGAAATGGAAAGTATCTCTAAAACTAACCTTATCTAAAAGCCTTTGAAGAACTAAGTTAAGTCCAGGCACGGTGGCTCACACCTATAACCCTAGCTCCCTGGGAGGCTGAGGCAGGAGGATCGCTTGAGCTCAGGAGTTCAAGACCAGCCTGAGCAAGAGTGAGACCCCGTCTCTACTAAAAATAGAAAAATTAGCTGGGCATGGTGGCATGCGCCTGTAGTCCCAGCTACTTGGGAGGCTGAGGCAAGAAGATCACTTGAGCCCAGGAGGTTGAGGTTGCAATGAGCTACGATGATGCTGCTGCACTCTACCCAGGGCAACAGAGCAAGACTCTGTCTCAAAAAATAATAATAATAATTAAAATAAAGAATTAAGTTAAGCCAATCTAAAATATATTATGGATTGAATAGATCCTCCCATCCCCTCCTCCCTACACCCAGTTTTTAATCCGTGGTAGCCTATTACAGTCTACACTCTAGACTGTAATAACTCTAGACTCTAGAGTTATCGTGTATTCATCTTTGGCTATCCAGGGCCCATCACAAAAGTGCTGTGTGTTTGATGAATTGAAAACCAAGTCAGATCATAATTTGTTCTTCTAATCTTTCTATTTCATAATGGATAAATAAAGTATGTTCCCAAACAATTTCTGGACAGTTTTTATAAGAAATCTACGTTGTTGGCATATAAGTAGGTTAACACTCCAGAAAATCACCCATTCTTTTCATTGATGATACTCATAATCATTTGTGCTAATATAGTGCCTTCTATGTATTTTTCTTGCTTAAAATATTAAAAACCAAACTTCATTTTTTTTTTAGACTTTATAAATATTGAAACTACCACTTGGTAATAGTGATTTTAATATATAGAACTATTTCTGTGTCTGATTTTTACAATTAAGTTTATAAACTCAGATTCATAATTATATAGGCTTATGAAACATGTATAGAGTATTCTGGAAGGATACAAAGGAGCCTCAGGGTAGGAGAGGACTTTTTTCATTGTTATTATTATGTTTCAGAAAACTACTATTTTTGGCAAGCTTTTTTAAGGTTGTATATTTTTGAAAATCATAAGGCTAAACTTACCTACTTGGTGGGGTCATAGTGAGGGTTTTAAAAGTTTAAATCCTTCAAGTTCGAAGTGCTCAGCCTGTGTCAGATAGTAAAAAAATACCTTCTCATTGTGCCCTTTCATTGTCCCATGTAATACTACTTATAAGATGATTTATTAAATAAAATATTTCTGTATGTTCCCCAGGTTTCTAAGGACTTGTTACTAAAAATTAAAAATACGGTTCTTCAGAGGACAGTAGATGGCATGCAGCAGGAGGGTACTCCATACACAGGTGAGCACTTTCATATTATTATGGACATCATTTATAGAGTACCTTTCCACTTTCTTTTAAATTTTTTGTAATGATGGGGTCTCACTGTATTTCTCACTTGTTGCTCACTATGTTGCTGGTCTGGAACTCCAGGTCTCAAGTGATCCTCCTGCCTCCATCTCCCCGTAAAGTATTGGGATTACAGGCGTGAGCCACTGCGCCCAGCCTAGTTTTGATAAAACTTCTTTTTCGTTCTCTATTTTTTTCACAACCACTTAATTGACCACTGTTGTAATGTTTATAATTTTTCCAAAACTTTGAGTAGTAGAGGTTAATATGGTAGATTTTATAATCATAATACAATGTCTTCATTATAGATTCCTTTTCTCTCTCTTTTTTTCTTTTTTAATGAAGGTATTCTCTATGCTGGTATAATGCTAACCAAGGATGGCCCAAAAGTTCTGGAGTTTAATTGTCGTTTTGGTGATCCAGAGTGCCAAGTGGGTAACAATAATTAAAGATAATAACATATTCCTTTTTGAAGATGTGTGTTGTTTTAATTTTAGAATTTATCAGCCTTGAAATAATTACCTTTGGGAAATATGTGCAAGTTCTACTAGTACCCCAGTGAATAAAATGTCTAAGGAAAACTAAAATTTATGTCAACTGCATGTTGATTATGTTTTTCCAGGTAATCCTTCCACTTCTTAAAAGTGATCTTTATGAGTTGATTCAGTCTACCTTAGATGGCCTTCTCTGCACATCTCTGCCTGTTTGGCTAGAAAACCATACTGCCCTCACTGTTGTCATGGCAAGTAAAGGTTATCCAGGAGACTACGCCAAGAGTGTGGAGATAACAGGTGAACATCGCAGAACGAGAGGTTGATTACAATGTGACAAGTGACGGTGCCACAGCAGGCCTCCTCCTTCCCATGCTAAGGCCTCTTCCTATTAAGGGCGTGAGGCCATCAAAAATCTTTCAGAGGGTCTTAACATAACCACATTGTTTGTTGTGTGTGTGTGGATGTGTGTTCAGATATCCACAGTTACTGTATTTAAAGAACTATCCATTTCCCTTCCTGCACAAGGAAGACATAAGTGACCTAACCAAGTTTCCAGGGTATCACCCAGTACAGCCTTTCACTTCCACCCTCCTGGAGCCAGAGTGATAATGGGGTCCTATGAGAGTCAGAGGAACATTAGTGTAAACTACATCAATAAGATGCATTTTAGAGGTATGATCTCTGAATGATCACAAATGCATACAACCTTGTGTGGTTTGACCCCCCAGTTTACAGTGTACCCCATAGTTACTTGGATGGCAGAATTCAAACAGTTTCAAATGTATATCCTTCTCTTTTCCTTTTCTCTTTACAGGAGGTGAAACATCTAGTTAAATTATATTAAACAGTGTTTAAAAATGCCAAATAAGTTCCAGTGCCATAAGTCCAAAGGAAGACCTCTATGACCCCTACCAGGCTGTAGTTTAGCCTCTCCCAGTACCCCAATAGTGTGTTTGATTGATTGCTTTTGGAAATGAACAAAGAAAGAGATGGAATAGAACCAAAATCCCTTGTGTTGGTGAAATTTTCCTAAGATTGAGGTGACAAGTATAACAGTCGTTTCCACCAGAGCAATATTGGATATTACCAATATTGACAGGTACAGTGGCCGTTCAGAGCCACTGAATGGTTTGGTGTTGTAAAAACACTCAAGACATACATTAACAAACTACCAAATAGAATGCTGAGAAGAGAAATGGAAAGGAAAAAGAAAAAGACAAATGAGAATAAGAATTTTTTGTTTTAATTAAGAGGAGGGGTATCTTGGTATAAACTCTTCACCTTGGTCATTTTAGAATTGAGAAAATATAGTCTAATAAGGTTTAACCATGAAGTTGTATCTGAGAGCTTAAAAATAACTCAAAAGAAATTGAAGCCAGGGATTTGGGGCTGACCCCAAAATTTAATTTAAATCAAATTGTCTTGAAATTTTACAGTCATATTAGGGAAAAGATAAGAATATGTTTTGCATTGCAGTGTTCTTATTGGTTATTTTTAGAAGAAAGCAAGCAAGCAGCTTTACTTGAATGACTATGGTAAAATGAAATTCCTTTACTCTTAAGTAAAAGATAGGTGTGATCAAATTCAGGATTTATTCATTGATTTTTTTTTTTTTAATTTTTAACTTCTTAGGAAGACATAACTTTGTACTTTTAAGTATCAAACTTTTGGGGCCTTAGCTGCTTTTTTTTACCTTCCTCATTGAAACAGTTGTTTTTATAATGAGATTTGTGATAACACAAGATTTTGGGAATACATTTGTCACCCTTAAACAGAACAGATGATTCTTAGGAGAAAAGGATCTATTTGCATTATTTCATTAATTCCTGCCTGATAGGATTCTTGTATTGAAATGAGATAAAGATTTAAAATTTTAAAAAGAACTTGTGGAAATCATAAATCACTTCAGTGTGAAATACTTTTGTTATTTCAAATCATATGTCAAGTATGCTCTCTTACAGGGTTTCCTGAGGCTCAAGCTTTAGGACTGGAGGTGTTCCATGCAGGCACTGTGCTCAAAGATGGCAAAATAGTTACTAACGGGGGTAGAGTCCTTGCAGTAACAGCCATCCGGGAGAATCTCGTATCAGCCCTTGAAGAAGCCAAGAAAGGACTAGCTGCTATAAAGTTTGAGGGAGCAATTTATAGGAAGGACATCGGCTTTCGTGCCATAACTTTCCTTCAGCAGCCCAGGTAAAATCTCATACTGAGGTAGGTACAGCACAGTTTCATAACTGGCCTAAGTGGTTATGTAGAAAATTTCATTAACCCTATGCTAAGTCATTCTGTATTCTTTTCTCTCTATGGGGCTGATCTGATCTTGGTTTTCATTTCATTTGAGTCAAAACTGGTTATAACAATATTCAAATTAAGTGGAAAAAACTTCACAATAGCTTCTTATGTTTGAAAAAGTTATCAAAATCACGGAGATATTAAAGATTTTTGTTTCTTGAGTTATTACAGTTAAAAATTGTTGAATCATAGTTTCTGGTTTTGTCAAAGAATTCAAGATCAAAATATTGGTCATCTAACTTTGTGACTTGATCTAATTATACTGTAAATTTTGGCAGTCTCATTTTATCATTACATTTGTATCTACTACTGAAATGTATTTTTTGACCTCTTATTGATTCATTTATTGGCATGTACAACTATTCCCTTGTAAGATCAATAAACTTTTAGTAGCAGCTGTGGGTGTTTTGATTTCTTAAGAATATATTACATTTACTATTGTTCATAAAGTTCACCTATGGGTGATAAATATATTTTAGGACAAAATGAGAAATTTTTAGCCACTTAATTCAAGCTATCCTGTTACTGAGAGGAAAATTTTTAAAGTTTAAATACTAGAATGTTTTAAGAATCAAGAACATTAAAATCATGCTAAAAATTTATTTTTCATTTAAAAATGACTAGATTCCATTGAAATGACCAATTTTAAGAGGCTGCAATCTCAATTCTGGTCCGAGTCCAAGTTAAAGATGAAGGAAGTAAGATGCCACAAGGTTAATTACTACCTGAGAAAAAATTTTTTGAACAGTAGGACTTTGTTTCCTATCTGAGAGTGACCCTGGGCTGCTGACTCTATTTCAGTTAACTGCCAGTGCTCTCAACTCCAGTTGTGACATGGCAACTTGTTTTTAATAAAACTTCACATATTTCTTCATGTATCACTGCATCCCAGTAGGCCACAGTTCTCATTTTTGCAAGGCAGACTACTGAATCAACAGTATTATTCTCAAACTTGTTCTCTAAATGTACATCTCCAAATTGTTGGCCCTATATAGAAGGAAATGATGCACTGAATATCATTACCTAGTTTTGCTTTTTTCATAGTGTTTGATCTTGTTTCTTACTGTCCTAAAGGATACTGATACAATTATATATCCTTGCAATAAGAACTCAGTTTGAGGCCTAGCGTGGTAGCTCACGCCTGTAATCACAGCACTTTGGGAGGCCGAGGTGGGAGGACTGCTTGAGGCCAGGAGTTTGAGACCAGCCTGGGCAAGAGTAAGACTCAATCTCTACAAAAAAAGAGTTAAAAAAAAATTAACCTGGCATGGTAGTGTGCACCTATAGTCCGAGCTACTCCAGGGGCTGAGGCAGGAAGGTCGCTGGAGCCCAGGATTTTGAGGTTGCTGTGAGCTATGACAACACCACTGCACTCCAGCCTGGGCTATAGAGAAGACCCTGTCTCAAAAGAAATTAAAAATTCAGTCTAATTATTTAAGGATTTTTGTACATTGATTTTATAATCCTAATTTTCACATTTTTTACTTGGTTTTGGCACTCCTTTCCTGCCCATATCGAAATTGAACCAAGATAGGTGGTGGCAAAATACCCGTATATTTAAAAGTAGGCCAGGTGCAGTGGCTCATGCCTGCAATCCTAGCACTTTGGGAGGCCAAGGCAGGAGGATTGCTTGAACTCAGGAGTTCGAGACCAGCCTGAGCAAGAGTGAGACCCTGTCTCTACTAAAAATAGAAAAATTAGCCAGGTGTGGTGGTGCATGCCTATAGTCCCAGCTACTGGGGACGCTGAGGCAGGAGAAGCACTTGAGCCCAGGTGTTTGAGGTTGCAGTGAACTACGATGACGCCACTGCACACTACCCAGGGCAATAGAGATTCTGTCTCAAAAAAAAAAAAGTAGAATAATGGTTGCCAGAGGCTGGGGGGAAGGAGGAATGGGGAGTTATTGTTTAATGGATACAGAGTTTTAGTTTTACAAGGTGAGAAGAGTTTGTGGAGATGGATGATGGTGATGGATGCACATTATAAATGTATGTAATACCACTGAACTATTCACTTAAAATGGTTAAGATGGTAAGTTTTATGTTGTATTTTACCATTATAAAAAAAGTTAAATAGAAAAAATCAGTATATTTAGGAGCCTGTGAAAAGTACTTCTGGAAGAAATGGGTGATTAAGTTAGAGCAGTAGTTCTCAGTGGAGATGATGGCAATCAAATCAACTGGGGAGGTGGTTTAAACACATTTCAATTCCCAGGGCCTGCCCTAGACCAGTTAAATCAGAATCTCTATGAATGGGGCCCAGGCATTGACTTTTAAAAAAATTTTAAGCACCTTAGGGGATGTAAAAACCACTTGGGATGTCTTCTGCTCTAAATAATATTTGAAGATTAAAATAATTTTCCTTGGCATTTAGATGATTTTTTTTTTTTAATTCTTTAGGGGCCTGACTTACAAGGAATCTGGGGTAGACATTGCAGCTGGAAATATGCTGGTCAAGAAAATTCAGCCTTTAGCAAAAGCTACCTCCAGACCAGGTAAGTGATCCTGTACTTTGTTAATTCATTAACTTTGACATACTTTGTGAATTGATTTGGGCTTTATTAAGAGAGGAGAATTTTCCAAATCAATACCAGGTTACTATGAGTCTTGCCCTACTTAAGCCAAACCCATAGTCATCTGCTTTCTTGTGTCTAATATTAAGGAAAACATTTCTTACATATGATGTTAAACTCAAAAGAATATGTACGCTCCTTTAATACTGAATTACTTTCTTGATCGATTCTTTGAGCACATGGTCCAATCTCCCATTCTCAGGAAGGGAATCTCTTGTTTTAGCGATTCTTATGAAGAAGTGGTATGTATATTCATGTTTAAATAACCTATTAAAATGCAGCAAGTAATTAATTTCCTTTCCAATAGGCTGTGAAGTTGATCTTGGAGGTTTTGCTGGTCTTTTTGATTTGAAAGCAGCTGGTTTCAAAGATCCTCTTCTGGCCTCTGGAACAGATGGTGTTGGAACTAAACTGAAGGTAATCAGACACGTTTGTAAATAAAGACCTTTTGTGAAAAATAAGGAATTTACTGTATATCAAATATATATTTTTCCTCTCTTGATATATATGAGCTAAAAAGAACCATACCAAATAACCACATAATATGGTCAAAATGTCTGCACATTTCCAACAAGAAGTTATTGTTTAGGTTATATTTGGATGCAAGGTTATTTTAGGGGATAAAAGAAAAGAGGGTAGTTTTAGACCAAGTAGCTTAGCAGAATTTAGTGTTCTTTTGTCTTTAGGTGTTGAGAGTGGCCGTCTGAAGTCAGTGGTATTTGTTAGCCTCCCTTGATGAATTGATAAGATAGAATTTGGAGCTTATTCCCTAATGTAGATGTTTATATTATTCTTCTGTAGATTGCCCAGCTGTGCAATAAACATGATACCATTGGTCAAGATTTGGTTGCAATGTGTGTAAATGACATTCTGGCACAAGGAGCAGAGCCCCTGTTCTTCCTTGATTACTTTTCCTGTGGAAAACTTGACCTCAGTGTGACTGAAGCCATTGTTGCTGGAATTGCTAAAGCTTGTGAAAAAGCTGGATGTGCTCTCCTTGGTATGATCACCCGTTGTAATCATGTGTCCTTTTTCTTACTGTGTTTTAGTTCTATGTATAAATGTGATCAGTGCCAATATAGCTAGCAAGAGAAACTGTATAGTAAGATGCAGCAAATAAAATATAGATAAAACTACATGGGTTGGGCACAGTGGCTCACTCCTGCAATTCTAGCACTTTGGGAGGCCAAGGCAGGAGGATTGCTTGAAGTCAGGGATTCAAGACCAACCTGAGCAAGAACTAGACCCCATCTCTACAAAAAATAGAAAAATTAGCCAGGAGGCAGGAGGAAGATCGCTCTGAGCCCAGGAATTTGAGGTCGCAGTGAGCTGTGATGACGCCACGGCATTCTAGCCAGAGTGGCAGAGCGAGACCCTGTCTCAAAAAAAAAAAACTACATGAATTAAACTTAGACCCTGGTGCTTTCAAACCCATCCTCAAGGATTTGTCCCTGGACCCATACTCCTACACTGTCAGGTAAGCCTTATCTTCCTCCCCAATCTTTGGCACCTTATACATCCCCATCTTTCCTCAGTAGCCTCAACAGACAGGCCTAGGGTTTATTTCTTCCTTACTGGCCCTGTGGCAGAGGCAGATGGGTTCATGGCATTCCAGATATTAACTTAAGCCAAATTTTACCACAGAAGTGACATAAAGAATAAAACGTATCCAGGTATTGTAGAAATATTGCTTAACTATATATGAGATTTTTGAGCAAAACGGATTTGTAGATTGATAAAGGGACAATACTGCCTCGTTTATGTTACCATTTCTGTGGACAAGTCTGTCCCAAAAGCCAAAAATCGCCTTTCAACCACCATTTAGAACACAGTTTCTAATTTGGAGTCTGCCTGCCCCTATACCTTATATCTTTACATAATAAAATTATAAAGTATACTTACTATGTTATGCTTTTTAGTCCAGGACATTTGGAGTTGGTCAGTCCTAGTTAAATCGCTTCTTTAAGCTTGTACCATCACCTGGAAAATGGAGTGATTATAAAGATCAAATATATATGAAAACATTTCTGAAACTAAACTGCTATAGAAACGATGTTATATTCAACTGAGCATTCATCCCATGAAAGTAGTGATGTTTGGAGGCTACATACATACTTGTAGACGTATTACCTTATCTCATCCTTTGTGGAAATTAGTGCTATTTCCCCTGAAATCATGCTTGGTTGAAAGTTCTGTTAGGCAGCTAATAGATAATAGATTACGTCTTATTGAATGTTTACAGGATATAGCCACGTGTGTGTAATTGTTCATGTTAATAGTAGCTGGTGTCAATATTTCCTAGGCAGATTTATAAATATTATATGATTTCTTTCTTCTTGTCTTATCCTACCAGGAGGTGAAACAGCAGAAATGCCTGACATGTATCCTCCTGGAGAGTATGACTTAGCTGGTTTTGCAGTTGGTGCCATGGAGCGGGATCAGAGACTCCCTCACCTGGAAAGAATCACTGAAGGGGATGTTGTTGTTGGAATAGCTTCATCTGGTCTTCACAGCAATGGATTTAGCCTTGTGAGGAAAATTGTGGCGAAATCTTTCCTCCAGTACTCCTCTCTAGCACCTGATGGTTGTGGTGATCAGACTTTAGGTAAATTCACTAACATTTAAACTGTCCTGCTTAGAAATGTATGAGCAACCACTTAGCGGGGGTAGTCTCTCATTACTTAAAGCTAGAATGGAATGAATTACATTATGCCATGGTTTTGCTGCTTGGACATTATTATAGAACTGGTATGTTTCAGAGTGGTCTTTTTATGTTTTTGTTTTATATTCAGAGGCTAAGTTTTTGCTTTTCTCTCCAATATACAGGGGACTTACTTCTAACTCCAACCAAAATCTACAGCCGTTCACTCTTACCTGTGCTACGTTCGGGACATGTCAAAGCCTTTGCCCATATTACTGGTGGTGGATTGCTAGAAAACATCCCCAGAGTCCTCCCTCAGAAATTTGGGGTGGATTTAGGTAAGAGCACTAAAAGGAACTTACATTCAGAAAATTGTTAAGGGAAAAAATACATCATGTCAGAAAACCCTATGAGTAGTTGGTACACATATGATAATACATGGAAAATTCTTAATTATTAGGGCTTTTTGGGGGGGAAATAGGTTGACCTTTTTCTACCTCTTTTTGCTTCATTATCTACATTTATAAGGCATAAAATATTCTCATGTAATTGGCTTACATAAAGATGAAGTGCTACAAGCAGATCCTCCAAGGGGTTGGTAACGTCAAGCTCTATCAAGATGGAAACCCTACATGCCCAAGAAAGGAAATGGTAGCTATTAAGTAGTCCACACTAGAGATAAAAGGCATAGAGAAGGCTTGAAACAAGGCATAGAGAAGGGAGACAGACTGGAGAATCATTTTATGCTTAGAAGGAAAAAGAAATCCCAGGTTTCTAGTTAAGCAGGTGAGTAGATGGTAACATCAGTAACACAGGAGGAAGAGTAGGTTTGGTGTAGGAAGTGGGAATACCTTTTTTTAAAATCATCAATGTGTTTATTCCAAGGTGACTGAGCAGAAGTTGAGATCCGGCTGAGGATAAGTTGGGTGGTCGTACACACATAGTAATGGTTATAGCCCAGAGAATGGGGAGGACCAAAAGGCTGTTCCTCGGAGGAAGAATAACTGAGAAGGACAGTCAGAGTCGGGGATAAACCATGTGAGAGTGTCATCATCAAACCCAGGCAGGATTTTAACGTGACACTGGTTACGTGTCAGGTGCAACACAGAGAGCTAGGATAAGGACCAGAAAAGAGGCCCATGTTTTTCAGAGTTAGGTCAAAAAGCATCTTGCTGGACATAGATGCCACCCACCAGATTATTGTGGGATTGTGGGGGGATGGGTGGCAGAGATGTACAGACAGTGGGTGGAGATTCCTGTTTCGAGAAACTTACTGGTAAAAGGAAGGGGGAATAATTTTATGCATGTGGCAAAAGTGAGGGACGGGATTTTCCCTCCCCATTTGTATAGGATAAAGAGACAAAGTCAGAGGAACTGCTCCAGCTATCATAGTTGACAGATATACATTATACATTCATTTGAAGGGGGAGAATCTGAAGAAAGTCATGTAAAGTAACTTTCCAGTGAAGTATTAAGGGCTTGGTGAGATGAGCAGGCCTAGTGAGGGAGCTTGAAGACAGGAGTAAATAATAAAGAAGTCAAGATCCGAAGCAAGAATGAGACAGCAAGTGGCACTGAAGACACAGATGAAGTTGAAGCTGGTTGTGTAGTTTTTATCCCAAAGTAAGAGTCTGTACAGCTTGAAGCAAGAACAGATAAAATGGATTGGTTGGGTTGATGCAGCTGGGCTGAGCAGGTATTGCCGTCACTTGCCAGGGACATGCAGCTGTGCATAGAAGAGGAGAGAGCTGATGGGCTGACCCTACAGTCAGTATACGGAGCGGGAAGAGAGTCCAGAGTCAGACATAGGTTGTGCAGAAGTGAGGAAATGGGCAGCGTAAGCTGGGAGAGTGGTCAAATGGGATTTCAGCCTAGTCAGGGAAGCAGAGCAGACAGGCTAGGCCGGGCTGAACAGGAATCCTCTCCAGATCTGTGGAAAGAGCATAGTAAGGAGTTGAAGGGTTCATAGGAGGGTTAAATTAGTGGTTTGAGACACTCCTTGGATAGAGTGAGCATAAACAAAAACTGTAAGGAGTATCTCCCTCATCATCTTCTTCAGATAGTTAAGAACAGTGGGCTGCTTATGAATGGGGAAAAGAAGCAGGACTGATTTGTCCATTTGCCAGTTTCTGTGGTATGAATACTCCCACCATAGCCAACTAAAAAATGGCTGATTCACAGCCTATACAAGCCAGCTCTCGCACACCACTGGTTAATAATAACATAGTGGTCACCTCATTAGGAAATTGAAAGTTGATACAGCCAGATTCCTGAAAGCCATTATGTTTTGAGTTATACAAATGTCTATATCCTAATAAAGACCCCTTGTGTAACTCCTTGCATCTAAGGTTTCTTCCAGGAATCATACTTTGACAACAACAGATTTAAGTAAGGAATTTTCAGCATTAAAATTAAACTTGTATTACTCAGGAAGTACTTGTTCATTTGTAGAAACCAGGCTCTTAGCCTATCAGTCTTCTTTTCTATAAATAAATACTTTGTACAACTTTTCACAAAAATGAGATCATAGTTTGGTAATCTGCTACTTGTCCTGCCATTGAATATGTTATCAGCATCTACTTGTCATAGTAACATCATTTTTGATGAAGAGTATTCCATTTTATCGATGTACCACTACTTGATTTTAAGTTGCTGCTGAGTTTTAACTATCAAGAACACAGTGAACATTGTGATCTCTAAATCTTTTGAGCTTAACTTTTAAGAATGGACATTTCCTAGCTAGTAGAAACATAATTAAATCTAATAGGGGAGAAGATTCAAAAACTTGTGATGCTTTCTTTTTTTCTTTTTTTCTTTTTTTTTTTTTTTTGAAGACAGAGTCTTCTGTCACCTGGGCTAGAGTCCAGTAGTGTCATCATAGCTCACTGCAGCCTCAAACTGCTGGGCTCAAGTGATCCTCCTGCCTCAGCCTCCCAAGTAGCTGGGACTACAGGCGCAGCTAATTTTTCCATTTTATGTAGAGACAGGGTCTCGCTATGTTCCCCAGGCTGGTCTCAAACTCCTGGCCTCAAGTGATCCTCCCACCTCAGCCTCCCAAAGCGCAGAGATTACATGTGTGAGTCACTGTGCTTGGCCCGGTGAATTAAATAAGTAATTTAATTTATAATAGTTTTTCTAAGTCAGATCTCGTAACTGTAGATTCCAAAGAACTACCCAAATTCTTTTATTATGCAAGAATTTTATGTGTGTGTACATATATATATAGATCTTTACCTAAAAAATTTTATTAGAGATTTTTATTTTACTATTAGTGATAATAGAGGAAGCATTCTTATAGCAAGCCTAAAACGTCTAAATTTTAAACTAAATGAGAGGGGCAGGGTGGTTGATCTTAAACTTTTCATGTAGCATAACTTTTCTTGAATGATGTATGCATTTCCTCTAAATGTGCATATAAGTCATCTAGTTTTGCATTGTACTTAGGGTGCGTTGTGGTCATCACAAAGACTCACATAAATATTCACAAAAGGATGGTATGGAATTTACTTACTAGAATTTAGCTACTAGCACATCTAATCCATTAGGGAATTTCTAAGGATCTAGTTAGTTAATGCAGCACAAAACCTCACTGATTTGTGAATACTGGCCAAGCATGTCAACAAAAAAATGTTCTTAATGTCTAAGGTACAAATGGTTACCCAAAAAAAGAACTTTTGAAAGGCCAGTTTATAGTTTTACCCTATATAAAACAGCAGAGCCTGATTGTAATTTCTGTATCTTTGTATATTTGCATGCTTTTATACTTTGTGTAAGACAATAGGTTAATCCAACAACTCTTGCCTGTGTTCAGATGCCCAGACCTGGAGGATCCCCACGGTCTTCTCATGGTTACAGCAGGAGGGACACCTCTCTGAAGAAGAGATGGCCAGAACATTTAACTGTGGGGTTGGGGCTGCCCTCGTGGTATCAAAGGATCAGACAGAGCAGGTTCTGAGGGATATTCAGCGGCACAAGGAAGAAGCCTGGGTGATTGGCAGTGTGGTTGCTCGTCCTGAAGGTACTCACTCCTTATTTGGTTTTAGGTATATAATCTTATTAATAAATATAACTGAGCCCTGCCTCACAAGCTTTTTGCCTGCCTTTTATTCCACCCATTGCTATGGCAACTATCTTTACACACTCACCCCAGTGACAACACATACCTCTTAATTTCTGCCTCAGGACTCTGATAGCTCTATGTGGTGTTCACATATCCACAACTACACCCCACAGAATCACTTCCCAGAGTAATCTCCCTGCATGCAAGACCTCATGGCTCTGCTTTGTGATCCAGCTCAGTTCAAGGAGTAGTGAGTGAGGAGCCTGACAGGTACTGTGCATGAGTTGGCACTCTGCTAGGAGTGCTAGAACTTGGTAGAGTGGCAGAAAATCCACTCAGATTAACTGACAAAGATGTCAGAGCTTGTTGACTTTGCCTTTATCTGCCTCTTTCCTCTATTGTGTAGGATTCATCTCTAGGCAGGTTCTCCAAATACCAGAAAGATATTATCCTTCAACTCACATTACAATAAGAAAGACCCTCTCTTTCTCAACATCCCATGTCAAGTCTTTGAATGGTTTTGCTGGGTCACATGCCTACCCCTGAGAGCAGGAGGTTATGGCACTATCATGGATGATCTCACTAGGAAGAATTGGAGAGTCGGGGGCAGAACAGTGGCAGGCAGTTATATATCCACTATATGCTTCAACATAGTGATGTGCTCTATAGCCTTTTTTTTTTTTTTTTTTTTTTTTGACAGTCTTGCTCTGTTGCCCTGGGTAGAGTGCAGTGGCATCATTAGCTCACTGCAACCTTAAACTCTTGGGCTCAAGTGATCCTCCTGCCTCAGCCTCATAAATAGCTGGGACTACAGGTGTGTACCATGATACCCAGCTAATTTTTCTATTTTTAGTAGAGATGTAGTCTCGCTCTTGCTCAGGCTGGTCTTGAACTCCTGAGCTCAAGCGATCCTCCCACCTCAGCCTCCCAGAGTGCTAGGATTACAGGCGTGAGCCACTGCACTTGACCAACTCTATAGCTCTTAATCAAAGTAGGTGATTATTTATCTCCACCTTCAGGAATTTTTATGAATAAGTAATGTTAAGTGATACAAACCTGTTATTCATTTTAATCCTTGCATATCTTATTTTCAGAATAAAATGTAGTATTCTAAAGTTTTCGTGAAGTATTTTTCTTTCCATTATTCCTGTTAATTCACAATTGTTCTTTACTTATTTATGGGTATGTTTGAAATGAAGGTTCCCCTCGTGTGAAAGTCAAGAATCTGATTGAAAGTATGCAAATATATGGGTCAGTGTTGAAGAATGGCTCCCTGAAAAATCATTTTTCTGTCGAACAAAAAAAGGCAAGAGTGGCTGTCTTAATATCTGGGACAGGTGAGTTGTGGCTCTCTCTTCACTGTAGAGCTGTGAGAACGCTCTTCCCTTCTTCCCTGTGCTTTCAGATTGTAAGGATACTCTCAGCACAGTCTGAGGGGACAATCACTAAGGAGTATTATCTTTTCGGCACCTGTAATCTTACCACTTTTCCTGGGAATTTGAGATAGCTCCCAAAGGAAGAAGTAGAGGATGTCAGAAAGGTGGTTTAAGAGACTAGAAAAGACAGCAGGAGTAGAAATTCCAACTTCTTTTGTATCATAGCTTTGTTATTGATAAATCTTAAGATAGTTGAGGGATTTTTATTGTTAATAGTAGTAAGAATAAGAAATTTATTTTTGATCTTTGTGGATGGAGAGGTAAAGTAGTAAGAGCATTATATTCTCTCAGATGGATATAGCATAATTTTTTTTCCTCTATTATAAGTAACATTGCTATGAACATTCTTGTAAATATATAATTTGTTCTTAAATGCATATCTGATTATTTCTTTAGCATACATTCCTAGAAGTGTAATTGCTTTACGAGTTAATTTAAGGTTTCAGTATATTTTAGGCCCAAGTTGATGGTAAAGCAAAGAAAGTGTCGCAAGGGCCATAGTAGTTTATTCTTTTTTCTTTTTTTTTTTCTTTTTTTTTTTTCTTTTTTTTGAGACACGGTCTCACTCTGTCACCTGAGCTAGAATGCAGTGGCATCATCATAGCTCACTGCAACCTCAAACTCCTGGGCTCAAGCAATCCTCCTGCCTCAGCCTCCCAAGTAGATGGGACTACAAGCGCACGCCACATGTCTGGCTGATTTTTCTATTTTTTGTAGAGACAGAGTCTTGCTCAGGCTGATCTCAAACCCCTGACTTCAAACAATCCTCCTGCCTTGGCCTCCCAAAGTGCTAGGATTACAGGCATGAGCCTCCACGCCTGGCCCATAGTGATTTATTCTTAAGAGGGTCGATTTTTCTTGCTTAATTAAACAACTTATTTCTCATCAATCAGTTTTAAAATCATGTTCCACTGTTTCTACTGTAGTGCTAGATCATAAGATAGTATTTTGCAGGAGCAATCATATGTCCTAAAACCAGGAATACCTATGTTTTTCACAAGCTATTGATCCATTAACCCAACAGGAAGGGAATTTAAAAGCCTCACATAGGTCACCAGTCTTTTCAATACATTTATTCAGAAAGCTTGACCATTGCCTATTCAAAATGGCACATATCTCTTTTTAAAAAGTATAAACTCACTTGTGTCTTTCTCTCTTTTCAGGATCAAACCTCCAAGCACTTATAGACAGTACCCGGGAACCAAATAGCTCTGCACACATTGTTGTTGTTATCTCCAACAAAGCCGCAGTGGCTGGGTTAGATAAAGCAGAAAGAGCTGGTGTTCCCACCAGAGTAAGTTACCTGGAAAAGTATCTTTCCAGTAGGCTATATTTAAATTCATAATCTGCCCTCACAGGACCCGGGTCTGTGGGGCACTTGTTCTTTGGACTTCTGTATTTGGGGTGGATGCTGGGTTTGCCTCACTACTTCATCCTGTCCCTTCTTTAATAATCTCTCTATACTGGGTGTGTCTTCACAAGGAAGTAAAGTATAGTCCATGTAAAGGTTGAGTTTTAAATTATTTTTGGTAATTCATTGAAAAAGGTTGTGCTTGTCTTTTTCTATTTCAGGTAATTAATCATAAATTATATAAAAATCGTATAGAATTTGACAATGCAGTTGACCAAGTCCTTGAAGAGTTCTCCACAGACATAGTCTGTCTTGCAGGATTCATGAGGATTCTATCTGGCCCCTTTGTCAGAAAATGGAATGGTAAGCAAAAACTATTTGACATCGCAAAGATAGTACTTCATCTTCTGAATAAATATTCAAAAGACCTTTTTCTTACTTGTTTAGAAGCAAGAGAAAGTGATTCCCTGTATCCCAAAATGAGGAGTCTATCCTCTCTTTAGGAAGCATAGACCATTGCCAAAAGATGGCAAGGAAGGCATTGTTGCTGGAAAACACATACTATCTTGTGTTATTGTCTTTTTCCCCAAAGCTTTTACTGCATCCTCTTTCCATTTTTTGCGTACACGTTTGGGTAATAAATGTATGTTCCCTCCAAAGAGTTTATGTTTTCTTAGGTGAATGTAGTTAGAGCACTTGTGGTATAATATAAAATCAGGCAATGACTTTGGTGACATAAGGCACACAGAACTAACTAATCCAGCATCTGGTTGGTGGACAAGTCACTTTGTGGTTAAAAGTCAAGGACATAGTGGCTGGACACAGTGGCTCATGCCTATAATCCCAGCACTTTAGGAGGCCAAGGAGAGAGAATAGACGCTATGCAAGAACCTCTTCCCTCTTTCTAATAGTATGTGCCAGCAACAAACTAAAGTTTCTTCAAGAGCCCTACCATCCAGCTTAGACCCCACCACCACCTCCCCATCGCTGCAGGTGCCTGTTCAGAGTCCCCCCAGTGTCCCTTCAGTTGTGCGAGGCAGGCACTTGCTGCTCCTTCTTGGATGAGAACTTATTTCCCTTTACTTCATTTGGCAAAGAAAACAGCCATTCCAGAAAATCCAACTCCTATTTGACTTCTGATCCTAGACAGTAAAACATACATTCCTGTTACAGAATACACAGGATTTTTAAATTCTAACCATTGTGCTTTTTTAATTTTTAGGAAAAATGCTCAACATCCACCCATCCTTGCTCCCTTCTTTTAAGGGTTCAAATGCCCATGAGCAAGCCCTAGAAATTGGAGTCACAGTTACTGGGTGCACTGTACACTTTGTAGCTGTGAGTATGTCTTTTTCAACCAAAATAGCATTAGTGTTTAGATGCAAGTTGCACTGGCTAGAAGGTAATGTTCAAAATTTTGGCTGCTTTTTCCAGGAAGACGTCGATGCTGGACAAATTATTTTGCAAGAAGCTGTTCCCGTGAAGAGGGGTGACACTGTTGCAACTCTGTCTGAAAGAGTAAAATTAGCAGAACATAAAATATTTCCTGCAGCCCTCCAGCTGGTGGCCAGTGGGACTGTACAGCTTGGAGAAAATGGCAAGATCTGTTGGGTCAAAGAGGAATGAAGCCGCCTAACTCAAGAATGGAGCCAGTTTTGAAAGAATTATTTGCTATTTTCATGGTAGCTTTTTATCATGGACTCAGCCCAAAAGAAAAGCTGCTTAAAAAGGAAAAAAAAAGACCTCACCCTTACCTCTTTGGCCATTTTTTTAATGAATAAAGGACTCATTAAAAACAAGACTAGTGCAGCACATCTAATGCATACAGGTGTCCTTTCCCATGATCTTTCAGGTTTACCTGTTTAGGACCTTCATGTTCATAAGCAAGCTAGTCATTGAGAATCCCTTTCACTCTCAGCCAAACAAGGTACCAAAACTCTTAGTCTTTTTTGTC
This sequence comes from Daubentonia madagascariensis, assembly GCA_023783475.1. Taxonomy (NCBI): domain Eukaryota; kingdom Metazoa; phylum Chordata; class Mammalia; order Primates; family Daubentoniidae; genus Daubentonia; species Daubentonia madagascariensis. Next base: position 2,020,788 of record JAKFHU010001482.1, on the reverse strand, counting down.
TTCTTTTTCTGACCAGTATTACGTCCATTTTTATAAGTTATATGTTCTCTAATCTTTGATCATATACTTGTGAAGCCATGGCTGCTGGCCGTGTCTGAGTTACAGTGGGGCAAGGAAGTATAAGGAGATGCCCAAGTGTGTCACCTGGGTTCCCATTCATATTCTTACCTACTCCTAGTCTGTAAAAGTAGCCCAACCTCCTTCTGATCAGGGTCAAGTGAATCTCTCTTCCTTATATTATATATCTGACCTGACTTGAATTGAGACTGCAATTATCCTGATCATAATTTGATGTCATAAAACTTCTGGGTAGCTCCCAGAGGGATGGTGTCCTTTATGCTTTGATGTATCATTTCTATGATTATTGACAGTTTCTATAATACCTGGATTTTAGCTTCACAGTTATCCTATGGTTTATAAACATCATACTTTTATAAATCACTAGAGGGTTAAAGGGAGAGTTTGGTGGCTTCTAGATTCAAGCATAAGACTTTAGGCACATTGCTCATCCTCTGTCTCTCCATTTCATCATCAATTAAAGTAGGCAAGTGCCTATCACAGTTGTTTTGATAACTATATTTAATACGAGTGAAGTACTTAAAACATTGCTTGGCACAGAGTAGTCACTCAGGGGTTAGCATTTATTTCATGGTTCCAATTATAAAAGCTATTGTAATCAATTATTCACTGAATACATCTTGAGCACAAAATCGAGTATGGTGATAAATGGAATGTTAGAAGTGTTGGCTGGACATAGTGATTCATGCCTGTAATCCCAGTGTTTTAGGAGGCTGAGGCAGGATGATCTCTTGATGTCAGGAGTTTGAGACCAGCCAGAGCAAGAGTGAGACCCCCTGTCTCTACCAAAAATAGAAAAAATTAGCCGGGCGTGGTGGTGTGCGCCTGTAGTCCCAGCTACTCGGGAGGCTGAAGCAAGAGGATCGCTTGAGCCCAGGGGTTTGAGGCTGCAGTGAGCTATGATGATGACACTGCTCTCCAGCCAGGGCAACAGAGCGAGACTCTGTCTCAAAAAAAAACTCCTAAGCCTCACACTGACTGAACAGATGTTCTCTTAGCCAAGGGGACCCCAGAGAAACCTTCAAACTCAGTTCTTGGCCATGACAGGATGGGAGATCAGACATGCCTCATTATACCCCTTCCCTTTTAGGGTTTAGACACAACAACTGACCAGTATTAATGTTAAAATAGAGATCATAAGACTGACAGAACAGAATTTTTGTGGCAATAAAATACCAGATTATAAACAGGACCTAAGGCCATGCCAGGCAACGGTTAAGCCATGCATACCCTACACTTAATGAATAAACTATGTTCTAACTGCCACAAGGTTTTTCTTTTTCTCTAGCAGCTAAACAAGCACTGGCCTCAAGATTAGCAATATTGAAACAGTTGCAGTTTATCCACCACCAGATGCTTACCTGTTCCACCAGCAATAACTACAGCTTTGATTGGACGAGAGACTGATTTCAGAAGCCCACCGACCATGGACTGGTTCTGGCCAGTTTGCAGAGGATGTACACTGGAGTGCCTTTGTGTCCTAAAAAGTCCTTTTGAGGTATAGGGCCTAATTGTAATACATTTAAATGTTAAATCTTCATCCCAAATTGAACATGGGTCATATGTTACATGTACATGTGTTCAATATGCATGCGTCAGGACCACCGCCATGAATATTCATAGCTCCTCCAATAACCTGTTGAATATACTCGGCCAACCTGTTTAACGTAAATCTTTGCCCCAACCCCTCCTCCTTCGAAATGCCCATATCTGGTCTTCGGCTAGATACTCTGCTTCTCAGCCTGTCAGAATGGCCACCTTGCAGGCTACAAAGCTTTAGAAGAAATAGTCTCCTTTTCTAAATATATAGATCTTATGATTTTTTTTAAGTTGACAAGGCATTGGAACTTAGCAGGTTGGCAAGGGACTGTAGATCATAAAGATAATTGGAGTGCACTGAATCTGAGAGCGCCAGTAAGGTAAGAAGGAAGGAGCCAGCCAGGGAAACTGAGCATGAGTGGGCAGGCCAATGGGGGGCCCAGGAGAGAGGCATGCCACCGATGCTTGGAGAAGGGTGTTTCAAGAAGTAGGGAATGAGCTTCTGATTCCTTTCTCTTAGAGGCCAAATAGAGCAAGAAAAGAAGAATGACCACATGCACCTTTCAGCATGCCAGAAATCCCAGGACCTTAAGTTCGTGCCTTTGGATGGAGAGGCTTTGGGCCCCCAAGCATGCCCCACCGAAACGCAAACATCCAAGGTGGTGGAATGACCCTGAAGGAGGGAAGCAGGAGGCAGCAGCCCAGAGCTGGACCTGCATGACGGTGCATTCAGCAAGAGGGAAATGAGGGGCAAAAGCTTCAACTTGCTTTTGGAATTTTTCCATCTGGTAGGAAAAGGTTTGGATAATACAAATTCCTGGGGTCTACTGGAGAAATGTATGAGGGTCAAAGAGATCTGTTGTATGGGTTTGCTAGGGCTGCTGTAACAAAATACCAAATACTGAGGGTCTTAAACAACAGACCTTTATTGTCCCACAGTTCCGAAGGCTGGAAGTCCAAGATCAAGGTGTCGGGATGTTAGGTTTTTCCTGAGGCCTCTCTCCTTGGCTGGCAGATGGCTGCTGTCTCACTGTATCCTCAAGTGGACTTTCCTCTGTGCTTGCACATCCCTGGTGTCTCTCTGTGTCCAACTTTCCTCCTTTTATAAGGATATCAGTCAGATTAGATTTACATTCCCAAATATGTTGGTGGTGCAAATTGGTTCATCCTTCTTGAAGATAATTTAGCAATACCTATTTGTTCACAAAACACAGCAGCCACCTTTCCATGGCTGTACCTAAAGAACCATGTCATCCTTTTTACAGGCTGCAGAACATGGAATGTTCCATAATTTATTTTTCCAACTCCCAGTGATTTGATTGTTCTTTTTTTTTTTTTTTTAAAGATTTTCAGAAGTAGTTAAGTTCTCAGAGTCTGTGTGAATCATTCTTAGGCTGTGCATGCCCTCTGATTAATTAATTTATTTTTTGAGACAGGGTCTCACTCAGTCACCCAGGCTGGAGAGCAGTTATGTGATCACAGCTCAGTGCAACCTCCAAATCCCAGGCTCAAGTGATCCTCCCACCTCAGCCTCCAGAGTAGCTGGGACTACAGGCACGTGCCACAACACCCAGCTAATTTTTTTTTTTTGTAGAGATGGATCTTGCCATGTTGCCCAGGCTGGTCTCAAACTCCTGGCCTCAGGTGATCCTCCTGCCTCAGCCCAAAGTGCTGGGATTACAGGCATGAGCCACTGCTCCTGGCTGCTTGGTGGCTCTTGAGGCAATCCTCTCCTGTGTCCTCTAAGTAATCTTCAGTGAAATGTCCCTTTTTCACTGATAGGTTATACAATGAAGAGAAGGGCCCAGGCCTGCACCAGGAGTGCTGGAAGCAGGCACAGGAGGCTCCCAGGAATCCTGCCAGAAAATGATTTCTTATTCTTAGCACTTTTGTCATCTGATGATTTAGACACAAAATATTTTTAAAATCTGATAAGTAACTAAACAGAGGCCTAGTATTAATAACTACATTTTGAAATATTTCCTCCCAGAACTGAGATTATTTTAGAAAGTTATATGCCAAGCTAATCTGCAAATACTCTCACACTTTCTTTCCCTTCTGTAGCATTTAATCATGTTTGTCCTCTGGATGGGAAGGGTTATAGGAAAAATCTTGCATTAGGCTCAGTCACTGTGTGACCTTGGGCATGTCACTTAACTCTCTCAGATGAACAAGACTAGATGATTTCCAAGGTCTCTTCTAGTTCTAACACTCTGGAGTTCCTTGATTGCACCATCATAGATCTAGGGAGAAATGAGGGGACAGGAGGAATGACAGAAAGAATGATCTAGAGCAGGACCCTGAACCTCAGCACCATTGACATTTCAGGCCAGATAATTCTTTGTTTCACTGAATTCAGTGTTTCCATCATCAGTTATTTGACTCATCCACAGGAAAAAAATGCAGGCAATAGAAATGCCTTTGACTTTACAAGGACTTCAAAGGAGCTGTTATAAATATGTATGAAGAACTAAAGGAAATCATGCTTAAAGAATTAAAGGAAGGTGTAATAATACCAATGTCACATCAAATAGAGAATATCAATAAAGAGATAGACATTATTTTATTTATTTATTCATAATTTTTTTTTTTTAGAGACAGGGTCTCACGCTGTCGCCCAGGCTGGAGTACAGTGACTCGATTATAGCTCACTGCAGCCTCGAACTCCCAGGCTCAAGTGATCCTCCTGCCTCAGCCTGCCAAGTAGCTAAGATTTCAGATGGGGGCCACCTGCTTGGCTAATTTTTTTGTAGAGACTATGTTGCCCAGGTTGGTCTTGAACTCCTGGCCTCAAGTGATCCTCCTGTCTTGGCTTCCCAAAGTCCTGGGATTACAGGCATGAGCCACTGCACCTGGCCATATTTTAGAAAAAGCAAATAGAAATTCTGGGGTTGAAAAGTATAACTGAAATTAAAACTTCATTAGGGGGCGCAACAGTAGATTTGAGTTGGTAGAAAAAAGAATCAGTGAACTCGAAGATAGATCAAATAGAGATTCTGGAACTGAGGAACACAGAGAAATAAGAATGAAGAGAAATGAACAGAGTCTTAGAAAAATGTGGGTCATCATTAAGTGCACCAGCACATGCATAATGTGAGTGCCAGAAAGAAAGGAGAGAGAAAGAAAAAAATACTTGAAGAAATAATGGCTGAAAACTTCCCAAATTTTATGACAAATATTAATCTACACATCCAAGAAGCTTAATGAACTCCAAGTAGGATAAATGCAAAGTGATCCACACCCAGACACATCACAGTCAAATGTTGAAAACCAAAGATAATGAACATATGCAGTAACAGATACCAGGGCACAGGTGCACTGGGTACCATCAGGTATACCTACACAGGAGAAAAAGAAAATAATGGATTTAACTTTAGATAAAAATGCTTTACCTATAAATGAAGTCCCAGGTTTCCCAAGGACTGATGATGTCTCCTCACCCTGCAGTTGGGGTCCCATATCTGTCTATAAACTCACTGGCACACTTTTTGCTAAACTCTACCCAAGCTGCCCTGGCTGTAGGGCCAAAGCATCTCATTCTGGTGGACATGAAATAAACTCTTGATTAGCTCTGTGTCCCAGTGCTGTGCTGTGATTGTTTAACAACAGGCTCTCCTGGGAATAAAAACTCTGATTATACCATTTTCTGATTTCCATGGTGTAAATATTCCCACCATGGTTGATTTCAAGCTACCAGTGTGATATCACTGAATGTGGAGGCCAGTTCAAGACCAGCCTGGGCAACATAGCGAGACCCCTGTCTCTACCAAAATGAGCCAGTGTGAGCTGGCTCCAACCAGTACATGACTGACTCTGCCAGTCTATACATATTAGGAAAAGGGCAAAGGAAGGGTCAAATGTGCTGTACACCTTCTCATTCTCTGTATACGACTTATAACAGCTCTCACACTCAAGTGCTGTTGCTTTTATAAAAGTTGCTCTCCCTCCTAGGATGTAAGATGTACCAGGGTAGCTGAAACTGCATGAATTTGCTCATCTGTATATTCCTAGAGCCTAGTACGTGCCTGGTGCTCAGAGAGTATTTTTTTCTATTTTTTAAAAAACAATTTTAAAAATTTTATTAATAGGCTTTTTAAAGAACAGTTTTAGGTTTACAGAAAAATTGAACAGAAAGTACAGAGAGTTCCCATATATTCCCTCTCCCCACTTTGCCCTCCCTTTCCCCTCAGTTTCCTCCATCCTTAACATCTTGCACTAGTGTGGAACATTTGTTATAAATGATGAGCAAATATCGATACATTATCAACTAAAGTCCATAGTTTACATTAGTGTTCACTCCTTGTGTTGTATAGTTCTATGGGTTTTGCCAAATGTATAATGTATCATTTACACTACCATTCCAATTAGCATACAGTATAATTTCACTGCCCTAAAAATCTCCTACATGCTACCTATTCATCCCTTTCCCCGAACCACTGCCAACTCCTGGCAATCACTGATTTGAAAAAAATCCAGTATCATCTCACCCAGCTGGAGGTCTCTCTGAACAAGCCCTAAAGTGAAAGGGTCATTCAGGGGCGGCCCTTGGATGGTGGGAGTTTTGAATGGAAGCACCTTTGCATGTCATTACCAAGCTATTTTTGGAGTTACACTTGCCTTAAAATCAATTCTCTCTGCTAACGCATTTTGGACGGTTCTATAGGAAATAGTGTTATTGACAGTTTTAATGTAATTAGAGTTTTGTTGCTAAAATCTTTGACAATTGGTGAGCAATGAGAAAAAGAAAGCAAACACCCTATGTCCTGGTCTTTTTAACTTATCAAAACATTTTGAAGGGTGAGAAAAGCAAAGAGTAGTTGTGCTGTAAAGTGGTGATTTCCACAACATGCTGGATAAACGTGATATGGGTTGGAAACAATTCAAAACTTGATTCCCAAGCAGCGGGATGTGTGTTTGTCTTCCCACTAGTAGCCTACAATTAGAGGGCTGTATATACATTATTCATAATTTCAAAAAACAGAAGGTGCTATAGGTCAGCACCAGTGAAATGCAGATAATTTAGGCTCAAATGACAATAAATCACTTAAAGTTAGAAATGACAATTAGACAACCTGGGCAGGGAAGAGCAGTTTACCATTAGCAAAGTTCCACAAATCCTATTTATGGCCCTTATTAAACCACCTTAGGATGGCTAGATGACTGGTGGACCCAGCTGGGAAGAGGGAAAGGGCAAAATATCCAAATGAATATGATTCTTCTCTTTTCCCCAGCAACTTTTTCCCAATTCCCCTTATATTTTAGAGTATTCTTGTATTACTTAAGTTAATCAACTTCTTTCTCTTAAAGCTGACATTCTTTGTCAAATTCCTCCTTAGTCAAATAGAGTAAAAAAGAACTGAACAGAGATGGCACCCGGAGAGGAAAGCATATTCGCGGTGGTTCTTGGAATTACAGCTCCAGATGATACTATTTGCAAATGTCATTAGACAATGCGTAGTTTTATTTAAAGAGTGTAAACTGAACTTAAGTCAATCTCCAGGGAGGTGTGGATTTTGATTACTGCACTGCAATTTATTGGAAACAAGTCAACTTCTCTGCAGTGATTATGGAACCAGCAAACAAAAGAGAAAAGAGGAGAAACAAATAGATTAAAACAGAGCCCTCACTTGTTTTAGTCAAAGCGTGAAATTACAAGACACCTGAAAGCACAAAGAGAAAAGGGGTTTCTTTTGTAGTGCCATGCTTCTTGCAGGATCTCAGTAAATATTTGATATAACTATAAAGTAATTTGTTTATTAGTAACCTTACAAAAATCACATCTATTTTCCCCCTACACAGTAACACAATTAATGATTAGGTTTTGGTATGCTAACTAAATTTGTGCCAACCGTCTACTCTCCCCTTTTCAAGGGGAAATCTATTTAAAAGTACTCAACTATATTGTGAAAGCTCAGAATCATGAAAAAGATGTTCTCAGTTAGGAAATTTCACATACATCTAATCCAACATATTTTCATTTGAAACCAGTCCTTATTATGTGTGTGTGTAAGATTACTGATAAACTAGAGGCAATAATGACCAACTTTGTAGGAAATGATAGATTGAGGTTCAAGCATGTTGATTTTTTTTTTTTTTTGAGAGTCTTACTCTGTTGCCCCAGTTAGAGTGCAGGGGCATCATCATAGCTCACTGCAACCCCAAACTCCTGGGCTCCAGCAATCTTCCTGCCTCAGCCTCTGGAGTAGCTGGTACTACAGGCACCAGCCACCACACCCATCTAGTTTTTTCTATTTTTGGTAGAGACGGGGTCTCGATCTTGCTCAGGCTGGTCTTGAACTCCCAACTTCAAGTGATCCTCCTACCTCAGCCTCCCAGAGTGCTAGGATTACAGGCGTGAGCCACCGCACCCAGCCCAAGCATGTTGATTTTCATCATGACATAACCTTAAAATGGTTAACAATATCACATTGAAATCTGAATATGTTTTTAAAAGAATCTGTGGAGTTTAAGCAAAGTAACATCATAATATTAAAAATGCTAGTAAACCTGAGTGTTTGATTCTGACTCTAAATTTGATCTTTTGACAACATCTTAATATAACCACTAGGACAGCTGAATGCAGAGTATGTAGCAACCTTTTTAAAAGGAAAAGAACCATATTTTAAAATGGTATACTCTTCCTGCCCATAGCTAAACTGTGCAAGAATGCTTTGGTTTATCACTCATTTGATGTGTGACTTAAGAGTTTATGTGTTGCTCTGAGGGACATCATTAGGTCAATTAGTGAAATTGGAATACAACACTGTAGATTAGATAATATTGTATCTATGTTAAACTTGCTGAATTTGATGACAGTACTGTGGTGATGTAAGAGAATGTCTTTGTTTTGAAGAAATAAATACTAAAGTTTTTTGGGGTAAAGGGACATATATGCAATTAACTTTTAAGTTTTTCAAAATAAAAGCACATATATGGAGAAAGACAAAAAATGGTACCGCAAATGTGTCAACTCTTGCCAGATGAACCAATAACAACAACTGTGACATCCACATTTCTTGTACATGAGAAAAATAATCCAAGTCAGCATTAGCTAGTTCACACTTTGTAGTTGAAAGTGTTCCTTAGGGATAACTCAGCCAACTCCAATTCACATTCTACATGTACACAATATTATACTATAAAACTGATACTCTAAAAAAAGAAATAGACTTAAGAGTTCTAATCCTCAATTTACTATTTACCAACCTAACCAAGTCACTTAAAAACTCAAGACTAAAATATAATTACTTGTAAGATGCAGACATCAAAATGAGATTTGTGATGAGTGCTTTGTAAAATGCAAAGTACTATTCAAGTGTTTCATTTTTAAACTGCCCTTTTCTTTTATGATGTTTCAGATGTTGACTAGAAAAGTTAACATTTATAGAAACCCTATCTTCTTTCACACAAGAGTTATTTTATGTTAATTGCCTGCTTATAACTAAAGCCCTCTGAATCAGAATTTATACTGCATCTTTTTCTGCGCACCACATACAAGGCAATAAACGATTATATTGTATATAACCCAGAAACTTAGAAAGGCTAGTACCTATTTCTGGCTCCTTTTAGGAGACAGAATCATAACAAAAAATATTGCATAACGTGCCAGGCACTGTGCCAAGTAGTTTTTATACACTGCAATTCTCACAAAAAAATCAGTGAGTTTGATGCCATTATTATCGCATCAGATGTAAAATGGGGAAAATAATAGCGTTTATCTCATAGGACTGTTGTAAAGATTAAAATATACACAAAACACTTAGCACAATGCCTGGCAAATATTATGTGCTAAATACAAGTCTACTATTTACTGGTACCCTCATTTCGCAGACAGACACAGACAAGTATCTTGCCTAACGTACACAGCAAACAGAAGAAACGGGACTTTCAACCCAGGTCTGAAAATCCCCAAGCCTCTGCCTTTTCTTTCTTTTTATCCTTTTTTCCTTTTCTTTTTCTTCTTTTTTTTAATTTGCTTCTTGTACAAGGGGAAATGATCCCCACGTCAGTGGTTGAACTCGAAGCCAGAAGACCTCTATTCCGATTCTTTCCTCTGGCCTGTCGCCAGCCCTGTCCGCGCCCGGCCTCCGGAGCTGCTCAGTATTACCTGCCGAATTAATGGGAGACCAAGTTTCTACGCCCGGGACAGCTACTAAGTAGCTTCGTGACCTCGGGCAAGACCGTCTGGGTATCTGCGCAGGTGCCCCCTTCAGCAAGCCCGAGTTGCTGTTCAGGTACCGTTTGGGGAAACGGGCCTAGTCTTACCCTGCCCAAAGCAAGTTACCGACGGCCGTCGCCCTCCGAACCACAAAGACCTCAAGCTCCCAAACACTCCCGCTCCACCACACTCTGCGGCAAACCTCCTACCCGGCCCTCAAGCCGTTCCCGACGCCCCCGCGCCCCCCCTGGAGGCGCAGGCGCGCATCGCACCTCCCCGCAAACTCCACCTCCCACAATCCCAATCGGCCGAACCACCTCCGCTCGGGGTGGGGGCGGAGGCGGAGCTGGTCGCCCCGGGGCGGGACGGAGCCTGGCAAGCTGTCCCGCCTGTGTCTTTTTAGGCAAAGTTCGTTCAAGAGAGATTTTCAGTTTCCCTGGTAAGGCAGGTCACCTGTCCCAACCAGGTACGATTCTGCCCTCCGCACCCTCTGGTTTCCCCTCAGTGTGAAGGGCAGATGGTCTAGCCCAGCGGAGGCGCTGGCCGTCCGCCGCGCCGCAGACCCCTAGAGAGGAAGGGCGGCCCGCGACGCATGCGCAGAGGGGCGGCATGGGGGCGGGAGCCCTCGGTCCCCTTCCCCGCGTTGGTTAAGGTGAGTAGGGGGGTGGAGCGGGGCGTGTGCCAGGTTGGGACTGACCTCTTTCCCGAGAGCCACCGCTGGCAAAACCACCACCACCCCAGCCAACTCTAAAAGCCGTTGACCCCAATTGTCCAGAAAAGGGTGCGGGGCTCCCAGGAGCTTCGTTTTAGAGTTTACGTATAAAAATCCCACCTCTAGTTAAGCCACTTCCAGTGTTTCATTGCTGTTGCCTGTGTACAAGTCTTTCTCCTCTACTAGACCTTGCTGGGAGGGCTCACCATTCATCTGGGTTTTCCCAGGACGGCTACAGTGCAGTGGGTCATCATAGTTCACTTCAGCCCTGAACTCCTGGGCTCAAGCGATCCTCCTGCCTCAGCCTCCCAGGTAGCTGGGACTACAGGTGTGCACCACCACGCCTGGCTAATTTTTATTTTTTATATAAGCAAGATCTGACTGTGTTGCTCAGGATGGTCTCAAACTCCTGGCCTCAAGTGATCCTCCCACCTTGCTGGGATTACCGGTGTGAGCCACCGTGCCTGGCTACTTAAAATCTTTTGGACACTTGATTCTATTCAGTCTAGTATCAGCCTAGGTATATACGTTGTAATATTCTCTGTTTCCTGTGCTTAAGTCTTCTTATGAGAAGACTCCTTGAGAAGGTGAAAACTATGATACAGTAATTGAAGAAATAGTGGAGCTGATGAAATGTATAATCTGCTGGGGATACAGACAATTAAAGAAGAGTCCTTATTATTGTGTCCCTACCCTAACCATTTTGCTTACACCTTGTTATGTGACTTAGTTAAGTTGCTTAACCTTCTGGACCTGTGTTTTCTTGTAAAATAAGAAGATTGGGTTAGATGATCTCTAAGAACTTTCCACTTGTAGAATTCTGTGGTTAGGAGTAGAATCCAGATCATATCACAATATGTTAATGCTAAGCTTCATCAACTTCCATTTCTTTGATAACATCAGTGAAATACAGCTACAAGAATTTTGACAGCAGTATTAGAAAGAACTGCCCCTTATTGTACTTGTAGGTTCACACCCTGTCATCTTCCTTATTGCTGAAAATAAGAAAATAACTGATAATACAACTTTGTTCAACCCATTCGTTTTATAGATCTTTGCTAGGAAGAACTCTGGATACAATAAGGAACACAATGTACATGATGATGGCTCAAATCTTAAGATCTCATCTGATAAATGCTTCAGTGATTCCTAATCGAATGAAAATGCTTCCATATCTTGGTGTCATTAGAAATAGAATGATGTCAACCCATAAATCCAAAAAGAAGATCAGAGAATATTATAGGCTGCTGAATCTAGATGAAGGATGCTCTGCAGATGATGTCAGGGAATCTTTTCGTAAACTTGCCAAGCAATACCACCCGGACAGTGGCTCTAATACCGCTGATTCTGCAACATTTATAAGGATTGAAGAAGCTTATAGAAAGGTGCTTTCCCACGTGATAGAACAAACAAATGCCAGACAGAATAAAGTTGAAGCAGCAGAAGAAGAAGAAAAATTCAAATATAAAACACCTCAACACCGGCATTATTTAAGTTTTGAAGGTATTGGTTTTGGTACTCCAAGTCAACGAGAGAAGCAATATAGGCAATTCAGGGCAGACCGTGCAACTGAACAAGTGATGGAATATCAAAAACAGAAACTACACAGCCATTATTTCGCTGATAGTGTAACTGTTAAAGATGTAAGACAGACCAAAGAACAAAAGATAACTCAAGCTATAGAGCGTTTAGTGGAGGACCTCATTCAAGAATCAATGGCAAAAGGAGACTTTGACAATCTCAGTGGGAAAGGAAAACCTCTAAAAAAGTTTTCTGGCTGTTCCTATATTGATCCTATGACTCATAACCTGAACAGAATATTGATAGATAATGGATACCAGCCAGAATGGATCCTAATGCAAAAGGAAATAAAGGATACTATTGAGCAACTCAGAGAGGCCATTTTAGTGTCTAGGAAAAAACTTGGGAATCCAATGACACCAATGGAACAGAAACAGTGGGACCAAGTTTGTGAGCAGTTTCAAGAAAACATCAGAAAACTAAACAAGCGAATTAATGATTTTAATTTAATTGTTCCCATCCTGACCAGGCAAAAAGTCCATTTTGATGCACAGAAAGAAATTATCAGAGCCCAGAAAATATATGAGACTCTTACAAAAACAAAAGAAGTCTCAGATAAAAACCCAAGTAACATTGATCAAGGAGAAGGAGAGAAAACACCTGGAGTCAAGACAGGTTTTTTTAACTGGATGCATCTGTGGAAATTTATTAAAATATGATCATTTTGATGTTCACTATCACAGTACTGCCCCAAGTCATTTTCAGTTCCCCTGACATCTGACATAGAGGCTGAGAATTTAAGAACTGTGTGCCTTTGTATAATGCTTTTCACAAAACTAATCACATCCCCAGTGATGTGTGAGTAAGAAAGCTACCAGGTTTGCTCTGAGGACATAGCAAGAAAAGAAGAGAACTTGCTCCTGAAGAAAACGATTTAATCCATCTCAGTTTAAACATCAATTATCAGGTGAAATGAGCTAGGATTGGGTCTCAGACTTGGGAATCATCCAGGGTGTTCCAAAAGTCTTAGTGCAGTTTTAAGTTCTAATAACTTTAAAGCAGTTACTCTTTGTCATTTTCAGACATAGGTACTTAACAACAATAAAACCTACAAATGTTTTATCAGGGCCAGGCATGGTGGCTCATTCCTGTAATCCCAGCACTTTGGGAGGCCCAGGTGGGAGGATCGCTTGAGGCCAGAAGTTCAAACTAGCCTGGGCAACAGAGTGACACCCTTGTCTCTACAAAAAAAAAAAAAATTAGCTGGGTGTGGTGACTCATGCCTGTAGTCCTAGCTACTCCAGAGGCTGAGGCAGGAGGATTGTTTGAACCCAGGAATTCAAGGTTACAGTGAGCTGTGATTGCACCCCTGCCCTCCAGCCTGGGCGACAGAGCAAGACCCTGTCTTTTAAAAAAAATGTATTATTAAAAATCACAAAACTGAAGAAATTTAAAATGAAATTTAGCCAAGTAAACCTCTAAATGATGTATGTTTTTTGCAAGTTGGCTACATTTAAACTCCTGAGCTTATTAAAGCTCAAAACTGTTCTAAGACATTTGGGGCACCCTCTATATGGGTGGAAATGTTAAGAACAGGAAATTAGCCTATTGCAGTTACTGCACTCTTTTTATAAAGGCTTCTCTGTGGGTACTGAATGAAAAAAACACCAGACATCTAGATTGTGCTTTTTCCTGTCTAACTTCATGATTTATTGGCTGCTGAAATCAGTCAAGCTAGTCTATGTAGCAATTCTAGAAATAGACTCCATTGTCCACTTTTAAAGAGTTTGAGTGTATTTTCTGATTTTACAGAGGTGATAAAAATCCTTGGGCTCAATGGCAATGTAAGATTTCACTTCTAGCTTCATGTCTAATCACAGATTGAAACATTAGGTTCCCATAAATCTACCTTAAGCCTCTCTATGTCTTGAATCAGACTCCTCAGATATTTTTTAGTGATATGAAAATCCTAACTTAGGGACCCTTTAATAAACAAAGACGAGATGTCTGAATTTTGTGTATCTGCATCTTTGGCAAATGACAAGAGATTGACATTCATGAGGTTGTTGGGTCCCATCCACTTTCAGGAAGTCTGACTTGTTTAGGTTTGGATCATTGCTCTTACCATAGAATTAGGTAACTAGGAGGATGTGGAGTGTGGTTGAAAGACCTGACCTGTTTCCTTTTTAACCCAGAGTGCTGTGTTACAGATGTGGTTCAGAAGTGTGGCACTCGCCACTCTCAGAAGAACAAGTTATTTTGTAATGTGTGTGATAGTTAAAACAACAAATAAAACTACACCTTCAGAAGGAAATTTGGGGCCTTTCTGCTCCTATATGCTAGGGCTTTAAATGGCATAGCATGTGATCATTTTATTGAATGAGTTATCATTTGGCTTCTGCAAGGATAGTATTACTCTAAATAAAATTGTGAACTGTATGAAATATAGTTTAATAATAAGATGTATAGTTCCAAAAACATCTTAGAAAGCTGTAATTCTGCGAATCTTGTTAAAAATGGGAATTAGATGTAAAAGGCCTGATTGCATTGCAGCAACATAGACAAAACCATTTTCAGTATTGGTCAATGAGAAGGTAAGACTATCAGAAAACTATTAAATTCTTAATTTCGTCACAGTGTAGTTTATGTTTGTAAATGTCTATATTAATAAAGTTATTTTAATGATTATTCAGTGTTCCATTCTTGTAATAATAATCATATTTTTGGCTGACCACCTAAATAGATGGGTTTTTTAAATCTTCTGTGTTTTTTGGTTTTTTTTGAGACAGAGTCTCACTCTGTTGCCTGGGCTAAAGTGCAGTGAGTAGCTGGGAGTACAGGCACGTGCCACTACAACTGGCTAATTTTTCTATTTTTGGTAGAGATGGGGTCTCGCTTTTGCTCAGGCTGGTCTTGAACTCCTGAGCTCAAGTGATCCTCCCTCCTCGGCCTCCCAGAGTGCTAGGATTACAGGCATGAGCCACTGCACCTCACCGGTTTTTTAAATCTTTTTGATTGATAATACCAAAGCTGACTGTGACATAGATCCTTCTAGTCAAGAGGGCAAATTCACTTATGTAAAAACAGATTCACTTATTTAACCAAATTCCGGGCCAGAAAAAGGATTTTAGCCAGTTTATCAAGAGTTTGTTGAATTGGAAATTGACACTTACTCTCTCTTATGATGCAGCATTGACCTTCTAATGTTAGTTTTCACCTTCTGTCAGATTTTCAAGTGTAGTGGTAATTTATTGAGATTTCTGGACTCACTAATAGGCACATATCAAACTCTGCCCCGGTTCCCAGCCTATTCATGGCTCCTGTCTCTACACCCCATTCCTCAAACTCTAGGATCAGGACTCTGCCCAACACCTTGTGGATAGAGCCTCAAATCACTGTGCCATTTCCTAGCTGTGTGAATTGGTCTTGCCCTTGTTCTATAAGTCTGCATCTTGGTCTTAGTAGCTTAACTGGCACCTCAGGACTAAAGTTTAAGTCCCTTGACAGAATAATTGCATTACTATCCATTTTTTGCAT
The DNA here is from genome assembly GCA_023783475.1 of Daubentonia madagascariensis. Taxonomy (NCBI): domain Eukaryota; kingdom Metazoa; phylum Chordata; class Mammalia; order Primates; family Daubentoniidae; genus Daubentonia; species Daubentonia madagascariensis. Next base: position 2,005,243 of record JAKFHU010001482.1, on the reverse strand, counting down.
TATTGTGTCCCCAGGACATAGCTCTGTTCTTGGGGGAACCCCTCTCAGGCATGGGGTCCCCTTAACCTTGCCTCTGCGTGGGCCTATTACTTCCTGATGTTCTTCCCTGCTACCAACTGCCTGGGTCCCCATCACTGGGCCTCAGCCACCTTTTGGGACATTCCAACCTCCCAGGGACGACTCATGCTGATTTGCTTGTTCCCAGAAGTATTGCCTTTCCCTTTTGGTTGTTAGACATACATTTATTGAAGTCCTGAAAGGGACTCCACCACTCCACCGTCTGGATTCTCAGGAATCTATAATTGAGGGAGGGGAAATGGACTCCTCAGCCTTAGAGGTAGCCTCCTCAGATACTCATGTTGCTTGGTGTTACTGCCACCACCACCACCCTGGCTCCAGGCAAAGACATTGGGCCCCCTCTACTTCTCTGGCCTAAGTGCAGACCCACAAATTCCATAATACCCCTTGCCTGGCTGAGACCAGATTAGAGCCTCCAAATACCACGTTTCTCAAGGCTCAGTGTTGGCATAGGGAAGAGAAGACAGTCCTTAGGATGGGACAACCTGGCCTGTGGCCCTCTCCAGTTAGCCTCTGAGCCCAGTTCCTATCCTGCTGTGGGGTGACAGAGCCCACCCATTCTCCCACCCTGGAGGGGAGCTTCCCAAGTACCCCAAGCATGCCTCTACTCCCCTGAATCTAGACCCCAGAAAGTAAGGCCCAGGGACACAGGGATTTGCTCTCCTGCCAAGACCCACATCTTCCCCAGATGGTTGACTCATATGCCACTGTCCCCCAGGTCCCCCAGAGGAAGAGACAGACCCTACCTGAAGGTCTCAGCAGGACAGGTACATCCGAATACACTCCAGTAAGGTTAACATTGTTACCAGAGAGATCTACTCATAGTTGTGGGGAGGCGTCCTATCTGGTATACAAATGTAAAGAGAACATCTGTGCCCTTGAGGACCTTCTAGCAAGGACCACTTGGTCTGGTGGTGACTCTGCTTTGGCATGTGTTTATAGCTGGGTCTATATGTCCCCTGTGGGTAAGCCTGATTCTTTGCCTCGTCCTCTCAACTCTTCTGTTCAGCCACAGTTTACACCACAATTTGCCAGTTGAGTCCCAAGGTTCTCAGTGAGCTCTGCTTAAGTGATGTGGTGGACAGTTGCTGTACTTTTGGCTGCCTGTCATCTTTCAAATGGACCATGTTGATGGTGGCAGGCATCATTCATCTGGGGAAGACGTGGTTCCTTGCACAGGAAGCCGACCTTTGAAGTTGGTCTTGGCAGGAAAGAAAATCCCTAATTTTCTTACATATGCTCAGATATTAGCAAATGACCTAGGCTGTGCCAATGAGAGTTGTCCTCAGGAGACATGGGTTTGGTAAGAGGCCAGGGAAGCAACACGTTGGCTCTTCGTGGAGGTTCTACTTTGCTGGTGCAGGAAGATGGTGGCTGCCAGGCAGAACTCCTGGTACAGAAGAGGCATCGGTGCTTGTGGCAGAGGCAGCCAAGTTTCTGGCTTCAAGAGTGTGGTGACCACAGTAGCCGTGGTTTTCTCACCAGGCCAGTTCTTCAGTGTGGGTGTAAGCATTGTTCCTGGAACAACAGGGGCTGTCATTTGCAACTAAGAACAGCAACTAAGGCAGATAAGATCATGAAAATCTCATGGCTCTGGGATAAATGGGAACTATAAACTGGATTGTAGCACATAGAGCACATGGGGTCTGCCACTTTGTACGTGTGCAATCTTGGGCAAATCACCAAACTTTGCTGACCTACAGATTTCTCACGTGTAAGTTAGAGTAATAATCAGTATTATGAGGGTTAAAGAGACATTATGTGTAAAGAATCCAGCATGGTTTCTAATGCATAATGACCACACAATTTAAAACTAAGTATTAAATTATGTATACTCTTCTGCTAATATAATAATAAATAGAAGTTTTGTTGTTAATTATGATTTATTTTTTTAAATGTTTCATAGTTCTTCTCTTGGAGAAGACTTGATTTCAAAGCTAGTCTTGCCAGTTTCAATCGATTTCCTGAATTTACTGAAACTGCTATCATGCCTTCAGCTAGCAGAGGACTTTAAAAGAAAATATAGAAGCCAGTGACTAAAGGCCACATATTGTAGAATTCCATCTGAATGAAAAGTCCGGAATAGGCAAATCATTAGAGATAGAAAGTACATTAGTGGTTGCCTAGTGCTATAGGCTTTGAGAGGAAATGGGGAGTGACTGCTGATGGATATCAAATTTCTTTTGGGGGTGGTAAAAATATTCTAAAGTTGATCGAGATGATGGTTGCACAACCCTGTGAACATACTAAAAATGACTGAACTGTCCATTTTAAATGAGTGAATTTTATGGTATGTGAAAAGCTGTTTGAAAAAAGGAAAAAAGGAAATGTCCCCAAATTTGGTAGGTTGATTGCTACTTTTCAATAGGCAAGAAAGGTCTTTGGAAGCATAAAAAATAAAAGAACTGTTTTTTTGTTTTGTTTTTTTAGGGACTGGTTCTCGCTCTGTTGCCCAGGATAGAGTGCAGTGGTGCAATCATAGCTCACTGTAACTTCAAACTCCTGGGCTCAAGGGATCCTCCCACCTTGGCCTCCCAAAGTGCTGGGATTACAGACGTGAGCCACTGCACCCAGCCAAGAGAACTATTCTAAATCATGTTAAGCATAAAAATGACTGTCAATGTTTTAAGAATTAAAAATTTTTTTTAACAGATGAGGTCTCAGTATGTTGCCCAGGCTGGACTTGAACTCCTGGGCTCAAGCGATCCTCCTGCCACCTCAGCCTCCTGAGTAGCTGAGATTACAGATGTGTGCCACCACACCCGGCTCAAGAATTTAAATTTAGGTACTTTTACATCTATAGCAAAAGTTAATTATTATGTAAAATTTTCAGGAAAAAACAAACAAACAAACTTTGTTAGTATTCCCAGGCATCTACTACTGAGTCTTTCTTACGACAAATAGTTACTCATAAGAAACTGAGTAGTGGCCTTACATAAACAAGAATCCACAAAGTGGAAAAAAGGTAGATAAAAGCCAATGCACATCTTGGAGAAATTACTGAGAGAAAATGGTTTTTAATTTCATAGACCAAATTTTTATTCTAAAACTCAGCAGGTGAGCAATGGCAGTAGTTACTATTTCCATTCCCACTATATCCCATTACACCTCACTGTGCCCACAGCCTAACAAGAAGGAGAGGCTTAAAGAGCCTGCCTGCCCTCCCTTCTCTTTCTTCTCTCCAACACCCAAGAAAAGTGGCCCTGAGAAGTCATGACTCTGGCTTTCTGGAATTAATTGCTCCCAAGTTATCAGGGAGCTGGCAGAGGAAAGGAAAATGCCTGTGCATGCCTTTGGGTCCCACTCGTACACACTTGAGTATTTTGAAGAGTTTGGGAGATACCTGTAGTAAACTTGTCACTTACGGGCCTGCCTGCCCACAGCCCCACAGAGGAGAAACCCAAGGGCAATGGATGCATCAATTGGCTGGTGAAGTGTTACACGGCACAACAAAGTAAGGTGATAAGTCAGATTCTTTATTTTGGAAAAAAACACTTTTATTATGAAAATTCTCATACATATAGTACAAAATTCGATCAATGCAAAAGGATAGACAATGAACAAATGAGTTCCCTTTTACTCCAGCCACACCCCCCAGATCCAGACCTCCTGAACCCATTTCCTAGATGTAATTGTTGGGTCGGCAATCTAGTTCTCAGTTCTTGATGTGCTCTTGGCCGAAGAATGCCCAGACATACCAAGAGCAAGGTAAGCACTAGAAAACGAGGTTTATTGAGGAACAGCAAGATAGGTTTATAGAGCAAGGGCAAGATACGTTCGCCACAGACAACAAACAGGTCCCCTGTTGCAGCAAGAGGCTCTGGTTATGGTCTGGGGTCCTGTTTTATACTGTCTGGATTGGGCCCTCCTCGTGATTCAGACGTCATCATGGAACCACTTTGATGGACAGTTAATGACATGATAATTAGCCTTAGGTTACTCTCACTTTCCAGATACTATTGTGCCTGGGCTACCTGGCTGTGGGCTGGGGAATTCCCTGCATTCTTTTGCAGATTGGCAGGGTTCTTCCTTCCTCCAGGTGTGGCAGTTGCTCAGGGCAGGATTCAGGTGGGGCAGCACCAAGATGGGGAGCCTGCCTTTGTCCTTCTTCCTCAGGTGGGGCAATTGCTTGATGCAGCAGCAAGGTGAGGCGCCCACCTTTGTTGCTAGGATAGCTGGAGGTCCCTCGCTATCTACCTAACATAATCACCATCAATGATTTCTTGTATACCTGTATGGGTTTTCTATTGCTGCTGCAACAAATTACTACAAACTTAATGGCTTAAACAACACATTTTTATTATCTTACAGTTCTGGAGGCCAGAAGTCCTAAGTGGATCTCACTGGGCTAAAATCAAGGTGTTGGCGGGGCTATGTTTCTTCTGGAGTCTCTAGGGAAGAATCGGTTCCCTTGCCTTTTTCAGCTTCTAGAGGCTGTCTGCATTCTTTGGTTTGTGGCCTCCTTCCTCCATTTTCAAAGCCAGCAATAGCAGGTCCAGGTCGAGTTCTTCCCATATCACATCGCTCCGACTCTCCTCTGCTTCTCTTCAACTTTGAAGGACCCTAGTGATTACACTGGGCACACCCAGATAATCCAGCACAATCCCTCTATTTTAAGGTCAGCTGATTGGCAATCTTGATTTCATTTGCCACCTCATTTCCCTTTGCCATGTGACACAACATATTCACAGATTCCAGGGATTAGGACATAGGCCTATTTTGGGGACCATTATCCTACTACCACAATATCCTTCCAAAAATTTATATATATAATTTATATATACACACACAGTATCTCTCTGTCTCTCTCAAAAACATGCACACAAATGTGAACACAACTATAGACACTCCTTTATACCTTTTTCTTTACCTGCCTATTAATATATCTTCAAGATCTTTCCAAATCATCAAATATCGCTCTATGTCATTATTTGTTAAGCCTGCATGGTATTGTCACATGCTCTCATGGAAATTAGAACTCATCGATACTGAGCAAATGAAATAAATAGCAGTGTAAATAGCGGTGCAAGGTTACACAAAGAGAGACCACAATGTATAGAGAGGGAAAATGCAAGCAGAAGATATCAGGAGTAAGAAGTGAGAGATGGCATACTAAGGAGACATAAAGCATGTACAGAGAGGGTGATAATAGCTCACCATTGACCCTTTGTTTGCATTAACTCATTTAATCCTTACAAGCACCCTTATGACATAGGTACTCTCATATTAACTCTTTTTAAGAGATTAGGAAACTGAGGCACCAAGAGGTTAAGTGACACCTTGAGTAACACACTAGGAAAGTGGCAGATGTGGGATTTGAACCCAGGTCATCTGTGGTTGGCTTGATTCCAGATCCCTGTTCTTAACTAACACTACCTTATGCTGTCGGCAGGGAGGGGACCTGGAGCAGATCACATTAATGACAGCCTCTGGAGTGGAGATTCAAAAACTACATTCACCGAGGTTCCTGGCGCCACCCCGGATTCAGTGTTTTCTAGTTCGGCTATCATTCTTGTCCTTGATTTTCCAGGAGGTCCCTGCCTCCCTGATGGCCCCTAGTATCAATGAGCTGAGGCTGTGTGATGAAGTAGAAAGGAATGGGCTTTGGAGCCAGGGAGATTTTAATTCAGACCCAGGTTTTTTGTTTTTTGTTTTTTGCTTTTTCAGACAGAGTCTCACTCTGTCGCTGTGGCTGGAGTGCAGTGGTATGATCATAGCTCACTGTAAATTCCAGCTCCTGGGCTCAAGCATATATCTAGGTTTTGCCACTCACTGGCTGTGTAACCTCTCTGAACTTCAGTGTTTCCATCTGTCCGATGGGTATAATCAGACCCAACATGTAGAATTGCTGTATTCCTTAGAGATGATGAATGTGAAATGCTGGTTGCAGGGTGGGGTCCTGATTGGCTAATCGGTGGTTCTCAGTGGAGGTGTTACTGTTGCCCAGAAGATACTTTGGAAATTTGCTCTTTAGTTGACACAATGATTGGAGGGGCACTACTAGCAGACATTCTATTTAGCCAACTTGTACCAGTACATTGTGCTGGCTGGCGTCCATTCTGATTGGTTGGTAAGTCCATGCCATCGTGGCTGTATATTTTGAACATCACCCCTGACCACAGGCATTTAGGAGGTGGGGCCAGAGATGCTGGGTGTTTTATAATGTGCAGGATAGTCAACCACAATGAGAAATTGTTCTATATCTTGGCCAATTTACAAATGTCCCACCAAATATTTAGGTGGGTGAAAAACCTGCTTGTAATCATCCAAGCCTAGAACAAAATTATATTTTACATATAAATCCAACATACCCGCACGATTTTAAATACACTAATATTTTCACAAATACAACTACTGTGAAAATTTGTGAGCAAATTTTACTTTATTTCCTTGGGAATTTTACCAAGAGTTGTACCCCATTTCAGAAAAACACTACTGATGGCACCACAGCTTATGGTATTTGAGTTACCAGTATTACACACCAGTTACAGTTTGCATTCGTAGTGTTCAATGCAAATATGCACCAGAGGAGACTGGAGATCCCTTTTAAGTTTCAACTAAATATTACAAAATTAGGGGTGTGGTAGCCAGCCTCCAAGATGACCCCCAATGATTATCACCTTCTGATATTCATGTTTTTGTGTAGTGCCCTCTCATGCCGTATCAGTGTTGGTCTTTGCGACCAACAGAATGTAGAAGAAATGATGGTATGTCACTTGTGAGAGGAGAAGCTTCCTTCTCTCTTTCTCTCTTAGATCACTCACTCTGGGTGAAGCCAGTTGCCATGTCTTGAGGCTGCCCTGTGGAGAGGCCCATGTGGCAAGGAACTGAGGCCTCCAGCCAACAGCCATGTGAATGAGCTTTATTGGAAGCAGAGCCCCCAGCCCCAGTCAAGCTTTTGGATGACTGTAACCCTGGCTGACAGCTTGACTATAAGCTCATGAGAAATCCTGAACCAGAACAACCCACCTAAGCTGCTGTCAGACTCCTTACCCTTAGAAACTGTGTGAGCTAATGTTTGATGTTTTAAGTTGCTAAGTTTTGGGATAATCTGGGATAATATAATACAGCAATAGATGATGAATATAGTAGACATACATGAAACTCAGTGATTGCATTAATTTCATCAATACACATTGTTTTTTAAATATTTCATATGTACTACCTTTCTAATATAGTGATAGTCAATCTGTATTGTAAAAATTACATGTTGAAATGATTTATTAATTTTGGAGTCACCTGTTGTGTTTCCATCTTACCTTATACGGTCCCTAGAGGCCTTCCATATAACTTCTCTATGACTTCTCATATTACTGTATCTTTTTCGACACATCCTGTATTCCCAGCTACCCTTTGAAGAATCTGTCTCCATTTTAAACACTAGTTTCTGAAAGTACCCCTGACATGGAGTAATTGTGATATTTCATCACTACCTTTTCCTGTATCATAACATAGATGATTATTTTAACATGAAACTTATAAAAAGGCCTGATTCATTCATGCAAGTATACTCCCCACTTTCTCTATATGTATCTCTATTTAACTGAAGTTATGTCCCCCTTTTTCTATCACATGCAAACAGGTCTGCCGTGTCATTCCTGTTCTAAAACTAGGTTTCTGCCTATATCTCAGCACTTGCATTTTTCCCGTACTTCTTGATTAGAACGATTTCTGATTTCTCACTCCCCTAAACTCAAACTTATTCAATTTAAGTAGATGCAAGCATCTGACTATTTCATTATGTCCTCTAGTGTAATCCTACCTGGTCATTTACATATTAAAACATGATTAAAATTGTAAATTACTTCTTTGCTATTTTTCTTGTAGTTAGGATATTCGACTGATATTTTAAAAATTATATGCATGGGCAGGTTATATTTTCCAGGAATTCCATTTGAAGACAATTAAGGGGCATTATAAGACAGTTACAAGACGGGAATTGACATTAGGCCTCAGAGAGTTGAGTAATCCTTTGTCCCAGTGGTTTCGGCAACTAAGCCTAAACCAATAATTGCCTGGCATTTAGCTGGGTTTAGGGATTGGTTCATGGGTAGTCCAGTCAGGGGAAAGCTCTTTACTGGATTTGACTATGGAAGGCTTTAGATCCAACAATTTTTGGCAACCAAAAGGGGAACCAGCCTTAGGAAGAAACAGTTCTGTGGACAACCCAGTGGAGATAAAAGATGAAATGGTATCAATGAGCCTGTGGGTCATCCTGCCTTGAAGGCCACTGTCTCAGTCCATTTGGTCTATTATAACAAAATAACATTAACTGGGTAGCTTATAAACAACAGAAATTTATTTCTCACAATTCTGGAGGCTGGGAAGTCTAAGATCAAGGTGCTGGCAAATTCAGTATCTGGTGTGGGCCCACTTCCTAGTTCATAGATGGCCATCTTTTTACTGTAAACTTACATGGTGGAAAGGATGAGGATCTCTCTGGGACCTCTTTTATAAGAGCTCTTATCCCATTCATGAGGGCTTCATCTTCATGACCTAATCACCTCCCAAAGGCCCCACCTCCTAATACTATCACCTTGGGGATAGGATTTCAACATATGAATTTTGGGGAGACATAAACATTTAGACTATAACACCCACCATACTTCTAATCTTCCAGTTCCATGAGCTACAGAATCCTCCTCATTATTTCAGCCAGTTTGAGATTGTTTTTCCTGTTACTTACAACTGAAAGAAACCAACCGATAAATATACCCACTGTCTTCAAAGTCTAGATTGCGGAAATAAATGTTTCCTCTTCTGCTGGAGTCAAATTATCTTCCAGGCTTTGGTTTCTTGTTTTTTAGGCTGATTTGCATTTTTACCAAAGACTTAAATTAAAACATTTGAAATTCTGACAGTGAAAGGTTGACATCAACTTAATCCCAATATCTTTCAAATACCTGTATTTTTGAAAGCATAACTGAACACATATTTGACTCTCTTTGTGGAATAGGTGTTTATATAGTGAGAGAAGCAAATTGTGCTATGGTTTGAATGTGTCTCCCAAAAGTTCATATGTTAGAAACATAATTACTATTGTGATAGTAGTAAGAAGTGATTAAAGGACCTTTAAGAAGTGATTAGGTCTTGGGGGCTCTACCCTCATGAATGGATTAATGCTATTTTTGTGGGAGTGGGTTATTTATCTCAGGAATGGGCTCCTGATAAAAAGATAAATTCAGGCTGATTTTCTCTCTGTCTTGTGCGCTTGCTGGCCCTTCCATCTGTCTTGCCTTCTACCATAGGATAACACTACACGAAAGTCCTTGCCAGATGCCAGCACCATGCTCTTGGACTTCCCAGCTTCCAGAACTGTGAGCCAAATACTTTTCTATTGTTTATAAATTACCCAGTCTGTGGTATTCGTTATACCAGTAGAAAATGGACTAAGACAAGCTGCATTAGCATAAGTCCTCACTTCTGGAAAAGCAACTCAAAGCATGTGCATCCCAGTGGCAGGAGAACAGTATCATCTTCCTTCATATATGGAAGTAAACATTTTCTTAATACAGGTATTCTTCTGTATTAAAGCTTTAAAAAATCCTGGGGAATCTTACAATATTTAGTACTTTAAAAAGTGATGAGATTTAAGACTATGGTGGAAACTTCTAGTTATTCCCCAATATCCATTCTTCCTTCCTTCCTTGGTACTGAAACCCTATTTTCCAGTCTTTGCAGTTCAGTGTAGTCAAGTGACTAAGTTTTTATCAGCAGAATGAAAGCAGAAATGGTGCATGCAACCTTCAGGAAAGGTTCTTAAAAAGAGGGGAGTGTTCCCTTTTGTGTCTTCTCTTCTGTTGGGTGGAATGCAGGCATAATGGCATAATTCAAAAGGAATTTATTCAACAAATATTTATTGAGCACCTAGATCCCAGCACATGTGTAAGCTCTATAGGAAAAACATTTTCCAGGATGGTATTTTGTGAGAACTCCACGACACAAAACTTTTTACTTCATTATACTTCAGGTAAAATGTTTTTTAGATTCCCATTGATAACACCTCAACTTTTCCCCAAACAACTATATGGTTATAGGCATTTCGGTAGGAAATTTAGACAGGGCTTCTAAAGGCTGTTGAAGTTATGCTGAAAATTCAAGAGGCTGAAATAGACCTGACTGTAAGTCAGTCAAAAGTCTGGGTGGATAGATGGGAAAAGCATCTGGGCAGAATCAGAAGAGTAGTTGAATTGTGCTGGTAACCTCGGGTAAACAGTATTAGCCGGGCAGCCTTGGACGAGTAACTTCACCTTTCTGGGGCTCCATTTCTGAATGGAGGGGATTAGAAAAAGGCACCTCTAAAGACCTTCAGTTCCCAAGTCCGCCCTACTGTGGGCAGCTGGCGGACAACGCTGATGGGCCTGCCCGCACAGGGAGACCCTGTCCTCTGGGTCTTGGGAACCCGCGCACATGGTCTCAGGGGTGCGGCCCTTGAAGTCCACGTTCAAAACGCAGCAGTGCGAGCCTGGTGGAGGCCGCCCACCAGAAGGGGACGGGGGCTTGTTGTACTCTGCCGCCAACCGTAAGTTGCAGAGTCCAGGCCGCCGCTCTGGGAGACTGGCGGGGCCGCAGCGGCCCCACCCAGCCCCTGCCCTCCCGCCCTGCCCCTCGGAGCCCCGCCCCGCCCCGCCCCGCCCCCGGCCGGCCACTTTGTGGACGCCGATTGGTCGCTGTGGAGTTCACTGCGCCGCGCCTCGCCCCGCCCACAACCTCGCCCCGCCCCCGCCCCGGCCGCTTGCTGCGCGTCGATTGGTTGCCGCGCTGCACACGGCGCCTCGCCCCGCCCCACCGGCGCCCTAGCCTCGCGCCAGGCGTCTGCTGCCGGCTCCCGGTGCTGTGGTGGGGACCGAGGACGCCTGTCCTGTTCTGGCGCAGCCACCTCCTCCCTGCGCGCGCGCCTCGGGTCGGCGTGGGCGTCGGAGGAAGCCGGGTGAGTGCTGTCGGCGGGTCTCCCGCGCCCGGGGACGCCAGGGGGCTCGCGCCCGCCGGCCGCGCGAGCGGAGGCTCCCTCGTCGGGCCCGGCCCGGCCTGCGAGGTGCAGTGGCGCCGCCCAGCCCGGTCTACCCGGTGCCCGGCGCCGGCCGGCTAAGTCGGGCCCGCGGAGCACCCGCTTGGCCTGCGGGGCGGGGCCGACCGCGGCCGTGACCCCTACTCAACCTGGGCAGGCCGCTCCGCCGCCTTATGTCGCCGTCACGTTGCTTTACTGGGGCGGACTGGACAGGTCTGCGTCTCGTGCCTTTCAGCTTCGCGGGGCGACTGGGAGAGGAGAGAACGACTTACGGGGCGCTGTGCGGCGGCCGCGACGCCCTCCTAAGGCCCGAACGAGTGTCCAGGGGCGGCTCGATCCCTTCATCGTCCCTCCGGTTTGCTCTGAACCATTGCTAGGAATCTGTCAGTGTCTTGGGGACTTTTCGGAGTCCATTACAGAGAGGTGGGGAGGGAAAAGGGAAGAGGAACAAAATCCTTTTGAGAATTAATCAAACGTTGAGTGTCCTTTTAGATAAGTAGCAGCAGAGAATTGTCAGTGTAGCACTGGTAGTCGTGGATAAGACCATTTTGGTTTTTACCTAGTAACTTGGGAGGTGCTTAAATCTGAAAGGTAAATATATGGCCTTTTAAAACCAAAGCAGTGAAATGGACTGTGCTGGCTTGCACCCCTCTGCTAGTGCTGGGTGGGAGGAGGGGGCGCGGGAATTGAAGCCTCGGATTGGAGTGAATGTGTAATCAGCATTATCGATCTCAAAGACCTGAATTTCTCTTTTCCGAGTGTCCCCACCTCATCTCTTAAACTGTCCACCCTACTTGTACTGTGAATCCTTATCTTGACACTTACTTCCAGGCTGGTCACCCTTCTCTTTCACCATTTTCAGTCTCTTATTTGTCTCATCATCTTTTAAACCTGCATACATTTCAAACGTAGAGCAAACGTTAAACATTTTTACTGAGAATAGTGTTGCTAGACTGTTCGTTCTTAAAATGAAAACCAAAAGTTATCTTGAATATTGATGCTGCAGGAAAAGCAGTTTAATTAGAGCAAGGTGAGGATGTATTTTTCCTCTTCCAGAGACACTCTTCCCCCACCCCCGTTCCTCCTCTGCCAGCTAGGATTAGAGCAGCCTTACCTGACTAGTCTTTTCTGAATTTGCTTCTGGGGGCCACGGTAAAGAATTATCTTACTTGGCTTTTAAATTTTATTATTTTTTTAAATTTTGAGACAGGGTCATGCTCTGTTGCCTGGGCTAAAGTGCAGCGGCATCATCATAGCTCACTACAGCCTGGAACTCCTGGGCTCAAGTGATCCTCCTGCCTCAGCCTCCCCCTGGGACTGTAGGTGCACACCACCACACCTGGCTAATTTTTCTGTTTTTTGTGGAGCCCAGCTCTTGCTATGTTGCTCAGGCTGGTCTTGTACTCCTGGCCTCAAGTGATCCTCCTGGCTTGGCTTCCCAAAGTGCTGGAATTACAGGTGTGAGCCATGGGGCTGGCCAGTTATTTTTTATTTGTTAAAAAATTTTTATTAATGAAAACTCATTTGGAACTGAAAAAAAATTTTTTGTATTAAAAAAAATTATTTATTTATTTATTTTAGAGACAGAGTCTTGCTCTGTTGCTCAGGCTGGAGTGCAGTGGTGGGATTCGTAGCTCACTGCAACCTCAACTCCTGGGCTCAAGGGATCCTCCTGCCTCAGCCTCCCAGAGTGCTGGGATTACAGGTGTGAGCCATTGGGTTGCCTTTTTAAATGATACAAGTAACATTCAGGTTGTTAAAAAAAATTTAAACATTACAGAAGAATATCAAGTAAAAAATTCAGACAGTGCAGAAGGTCAAGTGAAAAGTTAGAATTCCTTGTTTCTTCACTCTTCACCCTTTACAGCCTCAATTCCATGCCACAGGAGGGAAATCATAACCATAATATTGTTCAGCAACTAACAGTAATATAGGACACATATCTGTATCAGTACATATGGACCTACCTCATTTTAAAAATACTGCATAGTATATCATTATTTGGATGTACCCTCATATATTCTTTTGGTTCCTTATTGATGGACATTTTGGTTGTTTCTGGGTTTTAGCCATTAAAAGCTTTGCTGTATGAAAATCCTTTTGGTATTGTAGGATAAGTTTCAGGTAGATATTTAAACAGATTATTACACTTCAGTGTAGTTTTATTTCATGAGGAATCTTGTTATAACTTAAGATTTTGTAATTTAAAGACAGTAGCTAAATCTATTTGAATTAAATGCATTTCTTAGAATCCATGTGTTCTTTTATATTTAGAGACTGGATCAAAGAAAATTTTGAGGACTGTGTTAAATAATGGTGAATTTATTAACCTTGTTACCACTTAGTGGTGTTGACCTTAAGGTTGTATTGCCTCATTGATTGGTTTGGCAGAAATGATTAGAGAGGGGCTTCAGGAAGAAAAAATGTGAACAGACGTATTTTGTGTAAGTACCATCTTGTGGTAATCCCCTTGATTATCCAACAGTAACAGAAATGCTTGTTCTTTTTAAAAATTTCTTTTATTGCAAAATGTATCTCAGGTACAAAAAAACTGTATACAAACATATACATAGTTTAGAGAATACTATTGCAGTGATCATTATTGTATCAACTACCAGATTAAGAAACAAAACTTTTGTATTTTTCTTCCAGGGATAGCCTCCATCCTGATTTTTATGCTAATCTTTCTCTACCTTTTTAAAATAAGCTTTATACATATATACATAAATTCACATACATATGTGTTTACACATAAATACATAAATATTTACACATATATATAGAAATGTGCATACACCCCTGTATCCTGACCTAAACAGTATATTTAGTTTTGAATGAATAGTGTTAAAAACAAAATTCTCATACAAATATTATATATAGGGAGCCTATTTCAAAGTTTTATTTAACTATTATTGAAAGTAACACAAAGAGCTGGTTTTAAGAGGATTTAAGGAATAGGTGTATTTATGTAGTTTGTAGAGAAAGGAATGTCTCCATAATATTGCTAAGTTAAGTATAATCAGTTAATGTTCCACAAGGCAACAAAATCATAATACCTTTGGGATTAATTTTCTGTACAAGGCTATAAGATCATACACCTCATTAATTTCTGCAGTTAAACCTTACAGGACTATAAACTATCTGTGTCTTTATTAATAGTGGATTATTCATTAAATAGACTGTGATAATGCAGTTTTATCCCTCAGAGCACAGGTAAGGTCCAGACAGGCTTATTAGAACATGCCAGAGCTTTCTAAATTTGGGATTGAAATTTTTTCTCATAATTGTAAGCTCAAACTTGACTATAAGGAAAGGACAGTTGTCACTATGAGATGAAGGCTTTCAGGAAAAGATGAACTGAGCAGAATGGCTTTAGCTTCCCTGACTGTTTACGAGGGCCCTTTCTGAGGAAGTCAATGGGCAGTGTTATGAGTCCTAGGAAATGGGGTTCATTTCAGTCCAGGTATCTGGAGGGTTCTCGTGTGGACCAAGTACTGGAAGGACAGCAGAAATAGCATCAGAGGGAGTGGGCTGCTCTGCATTTTCTGCTTAGCTCACCATGGCCTACCTGCAGCTAACAGGGTAGGTCAAAGCAGAACCTCTCCGTGTGGCAAGGGAGTGTCCTCTGCTGACGCAGGCTTCAGGGCTTGTAGGAGAGCAGAAACTGCATCGGCACATGTTCAAGATCAAGCCATTGAGTACAGATAGGGAACTAGGCCAGGTTCCTGAAGCATTCAGTCCTCAGGTTAAAAAGCTGCTATAGCAGCTGGGACGTTATTTCCTGAGTTACACTGCTTCAGTCTGGCCTGGTTATCCTCTGCTTCTGGGACACAGCTGGATTCTCTTTAGCTGTCCTATGTTGGATATTTCCTATATCCTGTATTCTCTTTTATTGATTTATTCTCTCTGGTGAAGCTCAATTTCCAGCAGCTTCTTGAGAAGAAGAGTTACATTTTTTTTTGGAGAACTTGCATGTCTGAATATGTTTTGATTCTATCCTCATACTTGATTGATATTTTGGCTGGTAATACACTTTTACTTGGAAATAATTTTCCTTCAGAGTTTTAAAGTTATTGCTCTGTTGTCATCTTGCTTCCAGTTTTGCTGTTGAGAATTCTAAGTTACTGTGATTCCTGATCCTTTGTTTGTGACCTGTGTCTGTGTATGTTTTTTTTTTTCTGTCTGTAAACTTATAGAATCTACACTTCAACCTCAGTGTTTTGAAATTTAAAATGATGTATGGTGTGGTGGCCTGTCCCTGTAGTCCCCAGCTACTTGGGGGACTACTTGGGGGAGGCAGGAGGATGGCTTGAGTCCAGGAGTTCGAGGTTGCATTGAGCTATGATGAGGCTGCTGCACTCCAGCCTAGATGACAGAGCAAGACCCTGTGTCTAAAATAAAATAAAATAAAATAAAATAAAATAAAATAAAGTAAAGTAAAGTAAAGTAAAATAAAATAAGTCTATTTTCATTCATTAGATTAAGTATTCAATGGGCTCCTTAAATCTGAAGATATAAGAAATTTTATTCTGGAGAAATTTTCTTGAAATATTTTGCTGATTATTTTCTCCCTTCTATTTTCTTTGCGGTCTCTTTTCTGAAACACCTGTTATTTATAGGAGAACCTTTTATACTGGTCTTCTAATTATTATTATTTTTTTTTTGAGACAGGGTCTCACTCTTTTGCGCTGGGTAAAGTGCAATGGCGTCATCATAGCTCATTGCAGTCTCAAACTCCTGGGCTCAAGCGATCCTCCTGCCTCAGCCTCCCGAGTAGCTGGGACTATAGGTGTGTGCCACCACACCTGGCTAATTTATCTCTATTTTTGGTAGAGAGTGGGTCTTGCTCTTGCTCAGGCTTAACTATTGTCTTTCTTTTAGAAACAGGGCCTTACTCTGTTGCCTAGGCTGGAGTGCAATGGCTCCTGGGTTCAAGTGAGCCTCCCATCTCAGCCTCCCAAGTAGCTGGGACTACAGGCACATGCCACCACACCCAGCTAATTTTTTTTTTTTATTTTTTATAGAGACTGGGTCTTGCTGTGTTGCCCAGGCTGGTCTCAAACTCCTGGCCTCAGGCGATCCTCCCACCTGGGCCTCCCAAAGTGCTAGGATTATAGGCATGAGCCACCACTCTTGGCCTGGTCTTCTAATTTCTTATGTATTTTCTGTCTTTTTTTTTCCTACTTTCTGCTATATTTTGTTAACTTTTATTTCCCAACCTTTTATTTGGATTTTGAGAAAGTTTCCACTATCACGTTTTTAAATTCCAAAGACTATTTTTGAGTCTCTCAGTGTTTCTTATGATAGCATCCTATTCTTGTTTCATAGATGTAATATGTTCTCTTATCTCTGAGATTATAATGATTTTGTTTTAGGTTTTTTCTCCCTGCTTAATTTGTTTCTCCCAAGCTGCTTTTTTCCTCTTTGTGTGTTTCCATGTTAAAAGTTTCCTCAGATGCATGGTAATCCTTGACTTTCCACTTATGATTAAGAATAAGGGACTAAAAAGGTGATTGAACAGCTCTGAGGACATGGATGAGGTTTGTCAACTGTGTGTTTCACTGGACAGTGATCTAGCCAGGCCATCTGTTATGGGGAGCCCTGATATCCATGTTTTTATTTATATTTGCTTCTTAAGCTTATCAGTTTCTCCAGAGAAGAGTTTTCCTGCTTGGAAGGAAAGGATCTGACTGCCAGTCTCCTGAGCCAGAGCAGAGGCTGAGACTCTCCACTCAGCATTCCATCCCTTATGGCCAGTTTTCAGTGTGATATACCCACATCTTTCGTTGTGTCGGGTATCCCACAGTCCAGAACACAAGAGATAGGAAAATCCCACAGGCTTCCATCAAGATAAAGACGAACAGTTGCCAGCACCATGAGGAGAGAAGGGACAGCATCTGGGGATCTGTTTTCTAACCACTTCCCTCTAGTCTTCACTGGGTTGGTTCCCAGCTTTCCCTGCTGCTGCCTTGAAATTTGGCTTTCTTGGGTGTGCTAAGTCAGTTGCTATTGTCCATTTGCTTTGCAGCTTTCAAACTTTTATTCTTTTCTCCTGTTCTTCTATTACTAGTAGTTAATGATTTTTTAAAAACTCCCTTTACCATATTTTTATGGGGTTTCAATAGAGAGCAAAATGAGATGCTTGTGTACAGACTACCATCTTCACTCAGAAATAGTAATAGTTTTCTCAGCCTGAGAGTAATAGTAGTCTGCCAGGAACAGAATGCCCTCTACAGAGCAGTCATATGTATGTGAGCCATCTTTGTGGTTGGTTAACAGGATTGAGTGGTCACATGTGCACTCTGTTCTCATTAATTCTCACTTTCTCAGATACATGCTGCTGTTACCCTAGTTTACATACCAGAAGACCGTAGCCTAGGGAGGTTTAAAGCTCAAACAGTGCCTGGCACATAGTAGCTATTCCAGGAAGATTGGAATAGATAAACGAACCTGTCCAAGTAGGCACAGCCGGGAAGAGGCCAAATGTAGGGTTGAGCCCAGGTCGGTGCTAACTCCAAAGCCAATGCTTTTAGCCGCATCTCTGGTGGCTAATACTGGAAGACGTTCCTTGGTACTTCAATATGTCTACTTCCTTTGAGCCCTTTAGAAATAGTCTTACTATAGACTTTTTCTGAACTCACCTTAATGCCTTTGCTTTCCCAGTACTGCTTACCAGCAGGCTTCCCTTTCACCTGTGTAGATTGAAAGCTGTGATCCTGGAGCCAGCTTCTCGAAACAGGGAGTAGGGCATTTACCAAGCAATTGCAGAGGATGCAAAGATTACTAAGCAGGGCTCCTTCTGGGGAGCCGAGGTAAAGATGTCTTCGGAGAATGAGTGGAATTGTATGGCTAGATCAGCTCCTGGATTGTGTAGTAGTCGTCTGTATTCATGAGACAACTCATGATAGTATGCCTGTTTTTTTCAACTTTTCATTACAAAAATTTTTAAACACAGAAAAGTTGAAAGAAGAGTAGATTCAACGTTGTTAACATTTTGCCATATTTGCTTCATTATTATTCTGCTTAACCATTTGATAGTATGTTGCTGACATTGACACTTCACCCCTAAATATGTGAGCATGTATCTCTTAGCCCTTGCTAGGGCTTTTGCATTCTGGGCTTGTGATGGGGGTACAGCCCTGATGATTTCTGAATTGCCTTTTGAGTCAGTCTTCTAGTCTTGATGAGTAACACCTGGCTTCTACTGAGATGGCTGATCCATAGTAATCTTATCAAAAGGTCACTTGGCCACACCCTTGTTCTCTCCTGAGCAGGCTTTCAAATTTTTTCTAATATAGATAGCCTGAGGATTTTCCACATTTTAAGTTCTCCTTCTCCCTCTCTCTTTTTTTTTTTTTTTTTTTTTTAGAGACAGGGTCTTGCCCTGTTGCCCGGGCTAGAGTGCAGTGGCATCATCATAGGTCACTATAGCCTCAGACTCCTGGGCTCAAGTGATCCTCCTGCCTCAGCCTCCGGAGTAGCTGGGACTACAGACACTTGCCACTGCACCCGGCTAATTTTTCTTTTTTTTTTTTTTTTTGTAGAGGTGGAGTCTGACTATGTTACCCAGGCTGGTCTTGAACTGCTGGTCTCAAGCAGTCCTCCCACCTCAGCCACCTGAAATGCTGGGACTATAGGCATGAGTGACTGCGCCCAGCCTGCTTCTCTTTTGATTAACAATTTCATCTTTAAGTAATTTCTGTCTTCTTGCATTTTAGTACAAGCACTCAAGAGAAGCCAAGCCACACCTTCAACACTTTGCTTAGAAATTTCCTCAGCCAAATATCCAATTTCATTGCTCACAAATTCTACCTTGCACAAAACACTAAAACACAAACATAATTCAACCAAGTTCTTTGCCACTTTATAACAAGGGTTACCATTCCTCCATTGTCAAATAACATGTTCCTCATCTCCGTCTGAGATGTCATCAGAATGGCCTTTATCGTCCATATTTCTACCAACATTCTGTTCACAACCACTTAGATTTTCGCTAAGAAGATTGAGGCTCTTCAGTACTCTTCCTTCTGAGCCCTCATCAGAATCACCCTTACCAGTCCATTCACGGCAATGTAGGCTTTTTCTACCAGGCACCTCCAGATTCTTTCAGCCTCTACCCAGTACCCATTTCCAAAGCCACTTCCACATTTTTAGGTATTTGTTACAGTAGCACCCCCACTTCTTGGTACCAGTTTTCTGTATTAGTTTGGGTTGTTATAACAAAATACCATAAATTGGGTAGCTTATAAGTAACAGAAATTTATTTTTTACAGTTCTGGAGGCTGGGAAGTCCAAGATTAAGGTGTTGGCAGATTTGGTGTCTGGTGAGAGCTTTTCTAGTTCATAGATTAAGCCTTCTACCTTTGTTCTCACGTGGTGGAAGGAGTGAGGGATCTCTTCTATAAGAGCACTCTTACAATCCCATGCATTAGGGCTCCACCCTCATGATCTAATCACTTCCGAAAGGCCCACCTAACCTCATCACTTTGGGGGTTAGGATTTTAACATGAATTTTTAGGGTGTGCAAATTTTCAGACTATAGCAATGTATCTCCTAAAAATAAGGCCATTCTCTTTACTGAACCACAATTCTACCATTATCACATTCAATAAAATAGTTTTGTAGTATTTTCTAATGTCTGATCTGTGTTCAGATTTCCCTAATTGACCCAAGACTACCTTTCAAAAATTTTTTTTGGAATCATGATCATTAAATGTTTATACATTTCACTTAGTTTGTTAATGGTATGTTTTTGACATAGATGAAATTAATGATGAAATCCTCTGAAGTTTCTATCTCATATTGCTCTTGGAGACTGCCTCATTACTAGAGAGATGGTGATGCTTAGAATCTTAGCAATGGAAGGAAGGTAATTTGGTGCAGTGATTCCCAAGTTTTGCTAATTATTAGGTTCCCCTGGGAAGTTTAAAAAACCAGATTCCCTGCCCTTCTGACTTTCTGATCTTTAGGGGTGGGTCCCAATTACCGATTCTTTTTCTTCTTAAATTCCCGAAGTTACTGTGAAGTTAGCCTGGCACTGGTCCGTGGACCTATGTTTGGCAACTACTTATTTAGTCTGTCCCCTTCATAGGATGGCTTCACCCAGCTAGAGAACATCAGAGCCAGGACTAGAAGCAGGGCTTTCATGTTCATATTTGTATCCTTTGTCAAGCATACACACACCACTTAATTGCTCTGCAATATGATGTGCAATTATTAAAGCAAACAAACAAACAAACAAACACCCCAGAAAACTACTCATCAAAGCATTTAAGCTAATCCTGCCTGGGGAAGGTAATGATTGATGTGTGTCCTGAAGGTTGAATTGGAAGTTTGCCTGTAGACAAGTAATGAAAAGGGCATTCCAAGGAGAGGGAACAGTTGGATGTGTGTGTGTAAAATATGTATGTATTTATATATAAAACATTTAGCAGTTTGCCTAACAAACAGTAGGTGTTCAACATGTATTGGCTGCCTTGTCCCTTGTATCTTTTATGGCTGGAGTAGAGTGTGTGTCAAAGTAGTGGGAGGTAAGAAAGCTATATTAGGGGAAGACTGTATACAGTTGACCGTCCATATCTGTGGGATCTGCACCAGAGGATTCAACCAAGCTTGGGTTGAAATATTAAAAAAAAAAAAAGTAAATAACAATACAACAATTAAAAAAATGCAAGTAAAAAATATGGTATAACAACTATTTACATAGCATTTACATTGTATTAGGTATTATAAGTAATCTAGAGATTATTTAAAATACATAAGAGGATGTGTGTAGGTTATATGCAAATACTATGCCATTTTATATAAGGGACTTAAGCATTTGCAGATTTTGGTCTCCTGGGGCTGGGAGTTGGTAGGATGAAGGCTGGTGTATTTCCTAGAGCCGAGGGACAACTGTAGTCTGTATATGTTGGACTTTATTTTATAGGCTGTTGGAAGTTTTTGAATGAATGGCATAATCCAATATGAGTTTTAGGAGAAAATTATGGCAGCATATGGAGTTGAGGAAGCAGGGAGGATGATTTTAAGAATTAATATGTTTGAATATATTGTCACAGCAGAATTTATTTTCCCTCACTGAAATGATATTTCTCATTACCAGCTTTTATAAATGGTCAGTTTATCTGTTGTTTTTAATTGACAAATCATAATTGTATATATAAATTGTCAGTTTAAATAAACCTAGGTGTAAAGTTGACTTTATTTCTTTTTGGGGACAGAATGAGGCGTGTATTGCATTTCACATTTTGAAAGCTTTAATAGATTCAATCATTCATAATGGATTTGAGTGCCTACTATGTGCCAGGCATCGTGCTAGGCTCTGAGAAAACTGTGTTGAGCAAAGTGGACTTGGACTGCACTTCATGGAGCTTACTCTCCACAAGGGGAAGTAGATATTTATCAAATAATAAGATTCATATTGAAATAATAGGGAAATTAGATCTTACGGAGTCAGGAGGCCATGGAAGTTAGTATCATCTTTCACTATTTCAGTAGCCTCTTAGCTGGTCTCTCTTTCCACTCTTACGCCTGTAGCCTGTTCTTCCCACAGCAGCCAAAGCGATTCTTTTAAATGTAAGTTACTCTGCTCAGAACCTTCTTATGGCTCCTTATTTCAGTCAGTAAAAAACCAAAATTTTCACAGTGGCCTGTGAGGCTCTGTAACGATCTGTCCTTCCCCCATCACTTCTGCGATCTTATTTTCTCCTCTTATCCCCTGTCATTCGCTCCACCTCAGCCACACTGGTCTCCGTGTTGTTCCTTGAACACCTAGGCACTGCCTTAGGGCCTTTGCCCTGCCTGTTGTTCTCTGTCAGATCTTGATGTGGCTAATCCCTCCTTACCTTCAAGTCTTTGCTTAGGTGACATATTCTCAATGGGGCCCACCTTGACCACCAGTTTGACGTTTCAGCTGGCCCCACTACCACCTATACACCCAAGGTCCCTTACTCTGCTCTGTTTTTTTCCACCTTGGCACTTAATCACCTTCTCACATGGTATATAATTTACTTATTTTACTATGTTTATTGTCTCTTTCTCCTTTACCTCATGAAAGCTGCACATAGTGCTTTTTATCTGTTCATAGATATATCTTAAGTGTCTGGAACAGTGCCTAGCATGTAGTAGGCACTCTAAATAAATGTTGAGTGAATAAATGAATGAAGGGAAAGCTGATATTTGAGTTGAAAACTGACAACTAGCTGATATCTGAAGTATGAGTGGGAATTAATTAGGTGAGAAATAATGAGAAACCACTGTGACTACAGGAAAGTGACAGGAGGGAATTTGTTATAAAAGGAAGGACTGAGGCACTTTATGGAGTTTTGTCTTTATCTTAAAACACATATGAAGGCAATTAAAGGTTTTAAGCAGGAGGGAAATACCAGATTTATGCTTTTTTATTAAAAAATCATTCTAGCTGCAGTGTGGAGAATGTAGTGATGCGGGCAGGAGTGGATGTGGCTAAATCAGTTGGGAGGCTATTGTAATGGGACAAGTGAGAGAGAATAGTACTCAGGTCACATTGGTGGTGGAGATGGAGAGAAGGTAGACAGGAGATATTTGGGAGGCAAAATCAGGTGATGGATTGGATGGGAGCTGTAAGAGAGAAGTAGCAAGGATGACACCTGCATTTCGGGCTTGTATAACTGGATGAATGGTGATTTATTTATTATAGGGAATCCTGGAAGAGGATCAGGTTTGGAGAAAGAGATCATGAACTTGGGTTTGGACATGTTGATTTTACGGTGACTTTGAGACAGGGGATGTCAAGCAGGTACTTGGATATAGGGATCTGGGACTGGATATATAAATTTGTAAATCAACTTCATAGAGAAGCAGTGGAGAGGAGGATTCACCAAAAACTCCACATTTTGAATAATTAAAAGTTAACAAGGACATTACTGGGGGAAGTTATAAAGTTATACAGTTGAAGTCTGTTTAAAAATCTATGTTCCATATCCTTTCTTTGATTTTAGATTTAAATTTTTTACCAATATTGGTGGTGCTTACTAAGTTTTATTCTTGTTATATATGATCTACAATTCAGAAGGCAAGTAAGCATTCCCTGAGATTAAATATGTAAAATGTCTTCTCCAAAAGTACTTAGATCTCTGAATAATTTATGTTGTTGGATTTCAAGGCCTGTAAAACGTTCACACTGTGAGTGCCTAGACACGAGGTTTATAGCTAACTCAGGAAGAAAACTGTATTCTCCAGACTTCCTTGGCAAGGTTTGAAACAGCAGTAATCATCAAGGTCATGGTAGATCTCAGTGGACTGCTTTCTTCTATTTCCAAATGATCATAGTGTTCCTCTAAATTGAGGCTATTTATCTTCTTGTTCTTCTTGCTTTCTTCACCACAGGCAGTGGAACAAACAATAACTTTCTCCCCATGAAATCTGAAATGGAAGAAGTGCTGTGAAACTGTATGATGATGGGTAGCAATATAGTGTAATGGTTATGAGCATGGATTTTGGAATCAGATCTGAACTTCAGTGGGAAGCCTGGTGTTCCTCCTTGCTATCTATGTGACCATGGCAAGCTAATTATTCTCTGAATGTTTTTGATAATATCGGGATAATAATAGTAACTACCTTAGCTGTTTGTGAAGATTGAATGGAATAGTCCCTGTAAATAATTTTTCTGAGGATTGGGTGGGGTAGTATGTAAAAAGCCTAGCATCTATAAGCACCCTATAGCTAATAGTGGTAGTAGTAGTAGTAGTAATAGTGGGGAAGACGCAGAGTCTATTTTTGTTTCATTTGAGTCAGCTTCTTTTGCTTTGGCCATGTAGACCTAATTAATCTCCTGATTTTTCGTAATAGATTTTTTAATGATACAAATTGTAATTTAATTTTAAAAAGTATTAATTGATTTCTGTGCTATCATGTAAATCCCCTGATGATGAGGGCTAAGTGTTATTAATGTGTATTTTCCCCACAACGTCTTGTTTGTAGGAGACGTTCTGTAAATGTTCAGGACATGCTATCTGGGAATTAGGCGTTGATCAGATGCCATCATATGTATATATAATGCCAGGCATGCAGTAATCCAGGGAAGACAGGAGATGAGTGGGAGATGGACACTGATTCGATACTCAGTCCTCTTCCCTATTTTCCTGTGATCCCTCATGACTCCAGTTACTGCTTAATTACTGAGAGCCTCTAATCTGTATCTCTGTCTTAAACTGCTCTTTAAGATTTTGGCCGTGTCCTGTGCATCTCCACCTGAATGTCCTGCAGTCATATCAAATACGTTATACCCAAACTAACTCTCCTCTCCCACTCTCCTTTCAGTAGTCCCTATTGAGATTGATGTTCTCTCACCTGCCATTGGGCACCCGACCAAGAAGCCTGATGATCATTCTTAGCCCTTTCCTGCCTATTGCTAATACCTCTTAATATTTCTCAAATTAAAATTCTTTTCTTAGCTTGTACCAGTTTGGCCTCAGTTTACATCCTTATTCTATCCCTGTCTAGAATGACGGCAGCTATCTCTTTAATATTCCTCTTTAGTTTCTCCTCCACACTGCTGCCACCGGAATTGTCTTTCTAAATCACAGATCTGATCCTGTCACTTCATTGCCTGCAAACCTTTGGTGGTTTCCTCTTGCTTAGAGCAGGGATCACAAACTATAACTTGTGGACAAAGTCTTGTCTGCTGCTTGTTGTATAAATTAAGTTTTATTGGAACACAGGCATGTTCATTTGTTCATGTATTGCTCATGGCTGCTTTCATGCTATGGCAGCAGAGTTCAGTAGTTGTGACAGAAATTGTATGGCCCACAAAACTTAAAACATACTATCTGGTTCTTTAGAGCAAAAGTGTGCCAATCTCTGGCATAGAGGGTAGAGTTCAGACTTGAGTAGTCTGAAAAATCCTAAAAGATCTTGTCCCAAACAGATTAATCACCATCACTCTCTAAAATACCTTAAACTCTACCCTGTTCTCTTTTGGGCATATGTGATTTTGCATATTTTATTTTATTTTTTATCTTACAAACTTCTATTCATGCTTCAAAACCCAGCTCAATTTGTTCTTTCTCTATTGAACTTTCCTCGGCTCTTTCTGGCAAGTAGTGTCCTATAACACTTTTTTTTTTTTTAGGGAAATGCACAGGATACAAATAGAGAATAAAGGGGAGGCTTATTTGATCTGATTGATTGATTGATTCATTCATTGATTTTTTAGAGATGGGGCCTTGTCCTGTCACCCAGGCTGGAGTGCAGTGGTGTGATCATCGCTCACTGCGTCCTCCAACTCCTGGGCTCAAGTGATATTTCCACTTCAGCCTCCTGAGTAGTTGGGACTCCAGGCACATACCACCATGCCCTGCTCATTTAAAAAATTTTTTTAGAGATAGGGTCTTGCTGTGTTGCCCAGGCTGGTCTCGAACTCCTGGCTTCAGTGATCCTCCCGCTTTGTCCTCCCAGAGTGCTGGGATTACAGGTGTGAGCCACCATACCCAGCCCCTATAACGCTTTTAAAAGATTTCTGTTATAACACTTAAAAAAAATTATAGCACATAGTATATGTTTATTATAGCACATATTATAATGCACTTATTGTATTTGTTCTTTTGACAGTGTCCCTAACCAGACTATTCTCTACATTATCTTTATCATTTTTATATGCTCATTTATAAATGTATATATGTATGTATGTATAAATGTTACACTATTAGCATTGAGCAACTAGTGAAGAGATGGATGAACAAACATGGTTATTACAGAAGTTTGATCAAATGACAAATTTCTGAATTAGATATGGTGTTTGGGACTCTGCACATGTACATTGCTCAAATCATGTTTGGATGTTAAAAAGTATAATTATTTTTTCCTCTTGCTTTTTGCAAGTGTCCTTGGTTTCCTAAACCGAGTTTTTGAAAATGAAATTTTGACAGTTGAGTCACTTAAAATGCCCTCTGAGAAGGACTTACATTTCTTGTATAAAAAGTTGCCTCTCAGTAATAGGAATAATTGCTTTCTAATGTATTATAAGACTTGTGGGTCAGACCAGTAATCCATTAGTTCAGTTCAGTAATCTTTTTTTTTTAAAAGTGATACCAGGGTCAGTTTTGTGGGAGAACAAACCAATAATTTCTTTGAACTCAAAAAATCTTTTTAAGTTTATTAAAAGCAGTTATAGACATATGACACTATACTGTACAAGAGGTTTCACGATGGGCAAGAAGAATCAGCAAGTTCATTGTCTTAATTACAATAACTCTTTAAAACTTTGCATTAAAAAAAAATTCATGCTCAACACAACAAACATTGAAAATGTACAAACAAGAAGCAAAACACATGATCCTACCACCCACATATATAACTATATACCCACATATATAACTAGTACTTATGAAAGTACTAGTGTTTGTCTTTCTTTGTCCTTCCAGTGTTTTTATATATGTGTGTGTTTATATACAAATACTGTTAAATCTTTTTTCTAAAAATGAAACAATACTTTTATAATCTGCTTTTTTTCACTTAATATTAGTCATTACCATTTTCTTATGCCATTAAGTGTTTTTCAAAAAGAGATTTTTAATGTCTGCGTAAAGAGCAGTGGTGTGATCATAGCTCCCTGCAACCTCAAATCCTGGGCTCAAGCAATCCTCCTGCCTCAGTCTTCCGAGTAGTTGGACTACAGTTGTGTGCCACCATGCCTGGCTAAATTTTTTTTTTGCAGAAGCAGAAGTCTTGCTGTGTTGCCCAGGCTATTCTCAAACTCCTGGCCTCAAGTGATCCTCCTACCTCAGCCTCCCAAAGTGCTGGGATTACAGGTGTGAGCCAGCTCGCCCAGCCTTAAGGCATTTTTTAAAATTGTCATTCCACTGTCTTCTGGCGTCCATTGTTTCTGGTGAGAAGTCAGCCATCGTTCATACTGTTCTTCCCCTGTATGTAATGTGTTGATTTTTTTGCCCCATAAGGATGCTTCAAGAGTTTCTCTTTATTTCTGGTTTTCCACAGTTTATGATGTTTTCTTTGTATTTCGCCTCCTTGGGGTGAACTGCTTGGATTTGGCAGTAATACTTTTCACCAAATTTGAGAGATTTTCAGCCATTACTTTTCCAAATTTTTTTTCTCCTTCGTTCTGTCTCTCCTTTTTCTGAGACTCCAGTTACGCATATATTAGACCACTTACTATTGTTCCTCAGGTCACAAAGGGTCTGTTCATTCTTTTCTCCCAGTCTTTAAAAAAAAAAAAAAATCCCTGTTCTCTGGATTGGATAATTTCTTTTGATCTTTCTTTAAGTTTACTGTCCTTTCTACTGCCTCTAAGCTGCTATTAAGCCCATTTAGTTAATTTTGAAATTCAAATATTATAATTTTCAGTTCTAGAATTTACATTTAATTCTTTCTTTTAAAAATTTCTGTTTCTCCACTGATATTCTCCATTGATTCTGTTATTTTGACCATGTTTTCCTGTAACTCCTTGAATGTGATTATAATGCCTGCTTTGAAGTCCTTATCTGCTAATTTCAATATCTGAGTAATTTTGGGGTCTCTTCCTGGTGACTGTTCTTTTTCCTCCTTGAAGATAGATCACATTGTCCTGCTTCTTTGCATGTCTAGTAATTTTTAAATTATATATTAGACATTGTGAATAATGTATTATAAGACTCTGGATTCACTTATCTTCATCTGAAGAGTATTGCTTTTTGTTATACGAGGCAGTTAAAATACTGGCTGATCACCTTGAAATTGTGGAGACTTGGTTTTGTACTTTGTTAGAGTATGTCCCCAAAGTGTTTGCTTATCCTCTCTGACTTGGTGGAACTCAAACTCTAAAATGTCTCCCTTGCCGTGGGCAGCAGCTAAAATCTCTGCTCAGTCTTTTAGCTTCCCAGCTATTTTTTTCTGCTGCGTTCGTTAGAGTCTCCTCCATGCATGTGCTGTTAACGGGTTAGCCAGGTATTTAAGGGGAATTTATATTAAAGTATTTAGGACTCTCTTTTGTGACTCACCCCTTTCCAAGATTTCCTCCCTCAATTTCCAGCTGCTCTGGTAGTCCTGAGCTCCATGCTCTGACATCTCAAGCCAATAAGACTGTGGCTTTTTGCTTGAGTTTTAGCCACTCTGTGCCAAGGAGATTCCCTGGGCTGGGAGTGGGGGTTCCTCAGGGAAAAGTTGTATAAAAGTGGATCTCACTTACTATATTTTCTTTCAAGGGTCAAGTTCCCTCCAGTTTTCTCCTGCTTTTCAGCACTCTCCAGTGCTTCCAAAGAGTTTTTTTTTTCTTTCTAGAATTTATGGTGGTTCTGAATCACCTCTTCTGGACATAATCTCTGTATTTTTAAAAATTTCCATGGCATGCTACACTTTTATAGTTCTTCATGCACATGATTTCTCCCCTTCTTTCAGTTTTCTATTGCTGCCAACAGATATCTATAA
Source organism: Daubentonia madagascariensis (assembly GCA_023783475.1). Taxonomy (NCBI): domain Eukaryota; kingdom Metazoa; phylum Chordata; class Mammalia; order Primates; family Daubentoniidae; genus Daubentonia; species Daubentonia madagascariensis. Next base: position 1,976,757 of record JAKFHU010001482.1, on the reverse strand, counting down.
CTTCCAAACCCAGTGGCTTAACACAGCCATTTTTATTATGCTTATTAGATTCTGTGGGTCAGGAATTTGGAAAGGGCGTAGTCAGGATGCCGTATCTCTGTACCACATATCTGGCACCTCACTTGAGAAGGCTCAAAGTTTGGGGGCAGTGCTATAGCTAGGACAGCAATCACCTAAAAGTGTCTCTACCCACATGTCTGGCAGTTGATGCTAGGTGTTGGCTGGGACCTCAACTGGAACTGTGGGCCAGAACAGCTACATGTGGTCTCCTCACACCGTGTTAGCCTTGGATTTGTTTGCATGGTGACTCAGGACTCTAGCTATCCGTGGTCCAGAGAACCAGGCAGATGCTGCATTAACTTCTATGACCTAATCTTGGAAGTTGCAGAGGTTACATAGCATCACTTCTTCTACTCTATTCGACAACCAGTCTTTATTGTTGACCCAAATTCAAGGCGAAGTACATAGATCTACCTCTCAGTGGGAGAAGTGTCAAAGAATTTAGACGTTTTAAAACCACAGTGTTCATTTGGCAAAGAGCAAGCTCCCGCCTGTGTCGTAGCACAGTTCTATATACATCTCAGTAGGTACTTGTTGAAGTATTGAATTTTTCTTCTTAACTATAGTAGAATAGGACCTAAAGTAAATTTATGTTTAAAGCTTTAATGAAGGAATAAGATATTTTACTTTTTAAAAACATTTCCTTAGGTTGATCAATTTTTGTCTTTTTGTTTGTAGGATACAGTATTTGATGAAAAATCCATGCTTAAGGAGTGAAAATGGCAGGCTTCCTAGATAATTTTCGTTGGCCAGAATGTGAATGTATTGACTGGAGTGAGAGAAGAAACGCCGCGGCGTCCGTGGTAGCAGGCGTATTGGTAAGCGAGAAAGCCTGGTTGGTGACATTGATGCCTTCTCTTTTGCCTTGGAAATTAGCATTGATTCCTTGGAACTGTGCATACCCTGCCAAAGCTCTTTATTTCGCTGCCGTATAGGTAGTTGTAAGAGTTCCAGAGACTAACAGAATGTGTGGTAGGCCCTGGGTTCATTTGACTTTGTAAATTTGTTAAACTTAATATCTTTTCTTCAGTTCCAGTAATAATGCAATTATTATAGGCAGTCGCATTTTTAGCTTAATGATACAATATGTATAAGTACTTTAAGATTCTCAAAGGCTCAGGATTTGATTTAACCAAAAATTATTGTTGTGACTCATTGTAGGTCAGGATGTGTAGGCGACAGTAACAACCTTAAGCTGGCTGCATTAGAACTGAAGCCCGGCAGCGGCTCTCGGGAAGATACACCATCTCTGTTTCCCCAGCGGCAGGACTGGCAAGGATGTAAAAGGAAAAAATTTGTGGAGGGAACTATCGATTTTCTTTCCTTTTTTTTTTAACTTTTTGTTATTGAAAATGAGAGGCATATAAACAAAAGTAGAGAGAATGGTATAAAGGTCCCCTCTCCCTCTTACCCATGTACCTATCACCAAGTTTCAAAAAATAAAAATCTTGACCTATCTTGCTTTATCTTTCCATCAACCACTCGCTGCCCCCACTGCATTTTTCTTCTTTCTTTTCTTTTTTTTTTTTAAGAGACAGGGTCAAGGCTGGCCTTGAACTCCTGGGCTCAAGCGATCCTCCCACCTCAGCCTCCGAGTAACTGAGACTACAGGCACACACTACTGCACCTGGCTCCTGTTGCATTTTTTTGAAGCAAATTTCAGTATCTTACATTTTAAAAATTCATCTCTTTCAATGTACATGTAGTTCTATACCTGAAGTCCAATAGAAAAACCAAACAAAATGATATCAAGCAGAGTAGGAGCTAAAAATAATTGTGAAGCAGTCTGCATACAGAATTCTTTTAGATGTTTGTTTTTCTTGCTCTTCATGGTCATCTCACTTGTACTTAATTTATCTAAGAAATTCTTTAGCAACTTGTATACTTTAAGTCTGTTCAGCTTAGTTTACATAGAAACATTACATTTTATAAACTCATGGTCAGTTATATAATATTTGATTAAATTACATAATTAAAACTATAGCAAGCCTAAATAGCTTTGAAGATATGACAACTGACTCTTGGTAAGTATACAACTCACTTGTGGGAGCAAAAGTGCTTGGGCATATTAAAAGAGAACATTCTGTGGAGACAATGAAGCACATCAGGAAATCAGAGAGTTAGTTACATTGGAGGTTAGTTAAGAGAGCTTCTGCTGCATATAATAATGGTGGATGAAAGAAGCAAGTAATCCATTCCCATACAAAAAATTTTTCAGTGTGTCTTGAGGGCAGAACTTCAGAACCTTACACAGATTTGATTATGTTCGCCTCATCTGCTATAAAGAATAAGTAAACAAAGGGGTTCTTATTTTTTATATTTCAAAAACCAAAACTTAAATTAGAAATATTTTATGTTCCATTTATATGATCTATAGGAAAAAAGGAATGTTAAAGAACAAGTATTGTACTAACAAGAGTTTTAGTGTTTCAATGACTTTGGTCTGTTGTTAAGTTCTTTACAGGCTGGTGGATAATGATTGATGCAGCTGTGGTGTATCCTAAGCCAGAACAGTTGAACCATGCCTTTCACACATGTGGCGTGTTTTCCACGTTGGCTTTCTTCATGTAAGTATGAAGGTAATTCTCAATTCCAGATTATTTTTCTAAAAATATTTTTCTTTTAATGTTCAGTGCTTTCTTGAATAACTTTTTAATTTAATAAATGGACTCTTTAACATGATAATTATATATTGCCATTATATTAAGTTTTCCTTGTTTTTGTTTTTTACCAAAAATAGGTGTGGAATTTAGTCGAATGTGTTTTTATCATCTACAAAGATTATTGTGTGATTTTTCTCCTTGTACTTGTTAAACTGGTCAATTATCATATTTTTTCAGTTCCAAGATATATTTTTTCACATATTAATATCTCTGAATATTAGGATGCATCTTACAGTCAGTGGTATCTTATAATTATAATTAATAACATTTTTCTTTCTTGGCAGTATTAAAAAATAATAGTGTATCTTAAAATCTATTGCATCTTAGATTTAATGAAGTATGTTACATTTTTACATTTTTTAGTAGTGAATCAACCTTGAGCGTTGTAATACACTAAACTTCTACCATGGAGTATTATTTTTTAAAAATGTGCCCCTTGACTATGTTTGCCAATATGGGGGAAGGCTGGATTAACCTCAAATGAGATTGGTCTGTGGATTTTGTTTTTTATTAAGTTATTTTCAGGTTTATCAGTGACCTCACTTCATAAAAGTTTGGAAGCTGTTTATGGATGTCTTTTAGCAATTAAAAAATACATTAAACATTAATATTACATAATTTTCTTAATACTGCCAGGAGTTTAAAAAAAGGTTATATCATGGAAAATGGAACTACTTATAAATCCGTTCAGGCTGCTAAGAAAAGGCAATTCCTGCTATTAATTAATGCACCTTGCTCTAACAAAAACGAAAGGAGAAGCTGAATAAAGTGGGCCTATTTGTTATACATAGACTAAATTTTTTCTGAGTTTAAGAAATAGGTCAGAGAAAATCATTTGACTTTTAACACAAAGAGAAACTGTTTAACTCTTGATTATAATGGGGACCTTCAAAGGGGATAACCAACACTGAGTCATTCATGTATAAATGTAAAATAGTCAGAGAAACCAGAAAATTGTTCCTTCTTTTATAGCCTCTGGATATATCCATAGTGATAGAAATTTCTTAATATAAATGTGTTTTCTGGGTGTACTTTAGGAAAATAATACTAATATAACGTTTCTATCCACTAGCATTTTTGTTAGGTTAAAAGATGTATTCAGTTACTCAGATATTGATGTTAGATAAGAAATGATCTGTTTCCCTTCTAAGTGATGTGTAAATATCTGACTATTTTAACAGTATAAAACTCATTAGATGACTTTGTATTGTTCTAGGATAAATGCTGTATCGAATGCTCAGGTGAGAGGTGACAGCTATGAAAGCGGCTGTTTAGGAAGAACAGGTAAAGGCGCTTTGAGCTGTTAATGTATGTTGACAAAACATGAATTTATCAACAGGAAAAACAAAGCCTCTCTTGTGAGTCTTTATTCAGAACTGGTAATGATTCTATAGAATTTTTTTTATTAACTTAAAAAAAAATTTTAGTGTTTTTCAAACCCTTAAGAAAGTTAGTTACTGCCAGAAGTTATTATTTTTGTTATGTTGTACTGCCCACAGTATAGATAAAATGTTGCTATTCAAAATCAGAGGATCTTGGACTCCAGGTTACTCTTCCAGTGCTAATGATGGATTTATTCTTATCCTAATTGTTGAGCAATAATGTTACTTTCATGATTTTTAACAGCAGAGTAATGAACACATTAGGAGGTCAAAACTAGGGCAGCAGTGTTTTCACATTCAGTTCTGGTCACCTGAGTAGCCACCCACACACTACAACAAAATTGTTTAGAAGAAACATGTACTTTTTTTTTTGTAGTTTGAATTCTTTTGAATTGTCATTCAATAGTATTTTTCTTTTATTCAGGTTATAACACATTCTGTTAGAATCCAGGGGTTTGTTCTCAGTGGAATTTCAGTTCCCTGTGTAAAAGGCATATAGTGAGGAGTCCTATTTCCAACCTTCGAGGACCAGGGAGGGTGATCTGTGGTCATGGTCGGAAATTTGGAGTAGGTGGGAGAGGAATTTTGAAGGATGATTAACAATAATAGCAAATCCTTGTAGGATGCTTAGTGTGTCCCAGAAACTGTCCTGAGTGTTTTATACATATTAACTCATTTAATGGCCATAAGAGGTGAGTGCTCTTATTGTCCCCATTTTTAGACGAAGGAGCTAAGATAGAGCTTAAATAACTTGTCCAAAGTCACGGAGAAAGTAAGTGGTGAAGCCAGGATTGACAGTCTGGCTCCAGAGCCCATGCTGTGGCCCATGCTCCAGTGCTTGTTTCCCATTGGGAACCATATGGTCTCTTTGTCTGGTTTAGTATCCTATGTATTTTTCTTTTCATCAGCTTGATTAAGTATAATGCATGTACAATAAAATTCACCAATTTAAAGTGTACAGTTTGAGGTTTAACAAATGTGTACAGTTATGTAACTGCCACCACAAACATGATATAGAACATTTCCATGATCCCCAAAAGTTCCTTCATGCCCCTTTGTAACTAATCCCCATTTCCTCACCTCCTGGCCACCACTGATCTGCTTTCTCTCACTGTAGTTTTGCCTTTTCTACAATTTTATATAAATGGGATATACAGTAAATATCATAACCTTATAAACCAAATAAAGGAGCTGTGAAGAGCTTAGCTTTCTTTTCTACCTGATGCTTTAAATGCTGATGTAGATTTTATAACCTCACTTTTACTGGAATCCATGGAGAATTAGGGAGGAGGGTATGGTGACAAACGATAGATAAGTCTAAGTTAAAAGTGCACTCTGTGTGTGTGTGTGTGTGTGTGTGTGTGTATGCACATGTACATAGGAGCTGACTTTTTAGCCTGTCCTGTGGCCCAGCCTCAGCAGTAACGTCAGGAATGAGGGCAGGTAAAGAATAAGGAAGTGGCATGTATTAGCAAATGAAAGTGTTGTGGTAGAGCACATAATAATTTACTTGTTTTTCTTTAAAGAATATTCCACAGACATACTGGACATGGTGGTTCACACCTGTAATCCCAGCAACTCAGGAGGCTGAGACAGGAGAATTACTTGAGCCCAGGAGTTCAAGACCAGCCTGGGCAACATAGTGAGACCCCATCTCTAAAAAATTTAAAAAAAAAAAAATTGTCTGGGCACGGTGGCACGTGCCTGTAGTCCCAGCTACTCAGGGGGCTGAGGCAGGAGGATGGCTTGAGCCCGGGAGTCTGAGGTTGCAGTGAGCTATGATTGCATCACTGTACGTTAGCCTGGGTGACAGAGTGAGACCTTGTCTCTTAAAAAAAAAAATCCACAGACATTACTGTGGATTATGTTCCTATTATCTATTTTTTATAGAACGTTTCATTGTAATTTATCCAGTTTTTTAGCTTACAGGTGGAGCTTGTATTTGCCTTTGATCTGTCTGATTCCAAAGCCCATACTTTTCACCCTTACCAAGTGATTGTTACATTGTATTCCATGATTATTCCCTACTCAGTTAAAATCCACAATGCAGTTTATATTTACATGTGGTATAAAAATTAAGGGCAAACTGTCTTATAGGCATGCTCAGGCATTGCTACTTTAAGCTTTCATACTACCTAAATGGTTTATTTGTAAACTATCTCCACTTAATTCCCAGAGAAATTTATAGGAAAGTATCATCAAAATAATAAATACACTATAAATGAAACTGTTAAATAATAAAAGCTATAAAAAGGAACAGAAACTAGGTAGAAAAAAGATTATTGTTCTCAGAATCTGGGACAAGATGGATGCTTTGAATTGTTCATTAACCTTAACTCAGAGCTTCCTTGTAGCAAAGCAAAAAAGGGAAAATGTTATCATTTTATTTTTTGCTAAGCAAAAGCATACTTATTTTTCAAGAAAAATTTTTTTCTCATTTAATTCTATTAGAAAGTTTGACGTGTATGGACATCTATAAAGGACATGATGGAAAATAATAAGGATTTTTAATAGTTCCTTTTATTCACTTTAGATAAAAGCTCTGATTGAATATAGTTTAAAAGTTGTCTTTCTCCAAGGAGCTAAACATTACTGTGTGTTTCTGGAGATCTGCTTAGTATTATAATAAAATTTATATAATCTAGAGGCCTATTTCTCTCAAATATCAGTTCTAACCATGTTGAGCTTTGAGCAGTGCTTTCTCTTTATCTTGTGTCTAAAATATATGAATTTCTGTTCACTTAGTAACAGAATATTTACAATTGAGGCAAATTTAGTTTTTCTCCAAATTTAGTTTTCTCTTATGGAAATTGGCTAGGATTTTATTTTCACTTCAGTGGAACTTTGTTCCCCTTCTACAGGCTGATGGGCTGTCAATATATTTGTGTACAGGGTCTGGCATGAGTGTTAACCTGCTTTCCCAAAAAATATGTAGAATCTACTTGTGTCCAGATGATTATGTTATTGAGATTCTATAATTTCATGCAATAGAGGGTTGAAGAGATGCTTCTGACCTTGAACTTTTCGAGGGTATGTGGTCCAGGTTGGCTACCTCAGCCATAAAGCCTCAATATGCTCCTGAAGAATGGCTGCAGTTTGCACCATGTTGAGTAATGGTGTGATTTCAGAAGCTTACCATCGATTAAAAAGGGACATATTGGTCCTTATTCATTTGAAGTCTCGCATTCTTGTGTGGTAATGGCTATCTGAAATCCATTTGCTACTTTTAGCAGAACAATTCTTTGATAATATAACAGGGTCATTTTTTAGTTAGGGTATTAGATTCTCTAGTCAGTAAAAGGATAGCTTCCCTTTCCAGATATGGTTAACCCCTTTTAAAAAGTTTTTGTTAGTTTTTTAAAAAAAATCATCATTCAGTTAATTATAGCAGATTTATATAAATATGTGACTATTTTGATAGTTGATAGGTTACAGTGTTTCTAGTGTTAGGTATTCCTAAGACATTATAGGGCTGAAAAAATGAACAAAATCATAAAGCCTCTTCTCCACACAGGTGCTCGAGTTTGGCTTTTCATTGGTTTCATGTTGATGTTTGGGTCACTTATTGCTTCCATGTGGATTCTTTTTGGTGCGTATGTTACCCAAAGTAAGTATTCTTCCTTTATTTTATAGGAGAGATTCAGATATGTTGTTTATATTTGGCTAACTCCACCTGGAGTAAAATTTAGTGTAATTATTCAGTTAGCTTGAAGATATTACTCTGTTTGAAGATACATGAATTGTTTAATAAAACTTGTCAGTGGGGTCACTTAGTGCAATGGAGTAACCCTGATTAGGAAATTCAAGCCACTGACAAAGCCTGTACCTCTCAGCTACTCTTGAGTTTCTGATTTCCTTCCTGACCTTGGACAGCTAGCCTCTTATACTAGAGGCCCATTTACTAGTGGTCACAGTGGTAAAAGTGAGAAACCAGTACAGGTCTACTGTCCCTCGTATACAATTCTAAAATCCACAAAGGCTAAAAATCAAGTTTTTCATAACCAGTTTGGCAGCAAGACCTGACCTAAACTGACACGGACCTCATCATGGTCTTCATCCCATTTAGTGTAAGTATTCAAATGTTTTATTGTGGGAATGAATATGGATGTTTTTGATTAGGGGATGCTTGTCCGGACCCAGCTGGCAGTGCTAGCTTATATATATGTTTTATCTTACTGTTCTTAAATCTGAAAAATTCTGAATTACAAAGCATACCTTGCCTCAAAGATTTCAGATGAGGGGTGTGGACCCTGATATCTTTCTTTCCACTAACAGTACCTCTGTCCAACTCAATCCTATAATTTTTAAGTCACAGGTATAAGGAGAGTTTTTTCAGGGCAGGACTGAAGATGTATGTATACCCTTCCTGCAGAAACAATTGATGCAGTGGAATGAGCTCTTCTTATACTGTTCTGAGTTTTCTGGTTGTGCCAGGCACCATAGCTTTTCATCCAGGGTGGGGTTAAAAAGCAGAACCCAGTCTCAGCAGTGTCTCTGGAAGCATCAGAAGACTCTGTTTCCCTGGCTCTCTTCCTTTACTCCAAAGATAAGAGTCAGTTTCAGAGAATGTGATTTGTTCATCCTCTGACCCTTCTACTTCTGGAATTTCTTTGCAGTCTTATTTGCTTAACTGTCACATCTCCTAATCCTGACCCACAGCTGATTTTTGAATACTTTTGACAATATCCTTAAGTCTCACAGTTTGATCTTGGGTAAGATCTTGGATTACCTTTGACTTTCCTTTTTCTTTCACTTGGCACAAAATAAGTCAGTACAAGAGGACCATGCTTGGCCAATGCTTTAAATTACATTGCTCTCCAACTATATCTAAAATGTGTTCTTTTAGTTAATTAAAAATACGAATAGAGCACACAGTTGTAGTCTGAAGCTCATCTGAAGGAAAGTACTTTTCAAAAAATAGCTTTATTGAGATGTAATTTGCATACCGTATAATCACTCATTTAAAGTAAGCAGTTCAATGTTTTTGGTATATTCACAGAGTTGTGCTACCATTACCACAATCCAATTTTAAAACATTTTTATCACCCCAAAAAGAAACCCCATACCCATTAGTAGTGACTCCCTATGGCCCCTCTCCCCCAGCCCAGGGCAACTACTATGTACTTTCTGCTTCTATAGATTTTCCTATTTCACATAAATGGAATCATATAGAAAAGTATGTTTTAAACTCATTTTACCTGACTCTAAGAAGGGAAAGTTGCTACCACTGAATTCTTCAAAAGGCCTCCATAATTATGCTCAAAGAAAAACTTTAGACAAATTAATTAATGATTTATTTGAGAAAAGAATGATTTATGAAGAGGTTCAGAGCCCTCTGCCCAGCAGCATGAGCAGCGAGCTTTTATAGGTTGAATGAAGCAAAGTAGAGAAATCTTTAGCTTGGCTACAGCGATATGTTTGCCTTTTTTGGGCGTGATCTGATCAGTTGGCTACCTGTGATTAGCTGAAGCTCAGCTGTTTGTGATTGGCTGAAACCCACCTATTTCTTACAAAAAAATATACTGCCAAGTCAGGTTTCAGTTTGCTTACATACTAACTTAGGTTGGGGTTTGTCACTTAGGAATTCAGAGTATAGAGAGCCTCAGGCTAATGGCCTGCAAATTTGCTTTAGCAGTTGAAGCCACACATGAAACTTTACAGTTTCTATAGTGAAATAGGAATAAATTATCATTCCTGTGAGGTATATAGGGAAGTCTTGTTTGTAAAGGTTGTATACTCATTGAGTTTACCTTAATCTTTACAGAACTAGTGCATATTGAGATGTTTCTTGATTATGGATCTCATGTTACTATTTCAACAGCATTGTTAATTATATATACTTTCTGTTTGTAAAGTGAATATACTTTTATTCCAGAGGACATTTCTAACATGTTTCAAATCTTTTACTGAACAGATTTCCTTGAACTATTAATATTCATAGTAGCAGCTAACATTATATACCACTTGATGGGCCAGGAACTGTTCTAAGCACTATACATAGTCACTCATTTAATTCTTACACTCTCTGAAGTAGGTGCTGTTGTAATGTCCATTTTACAGGTAAGGAGACTAACACATACTGAGATTAAATAATTTGTCCAAGGTCATAAATTTAGGCATTGGTAGAATTAGGATTCAAATCTAGGGGTCTGGCTTAAACTGGGAGCTCTTAACCATGCTGCTATATTGTTTCTTATGATATCAAAAGCTAAAAATTGAAGCAGTTTCTTCATCCTGTCTGGTGTTTTTTATTAACATTTATAGTTTTACAAAAGTTAATTATCCACAAAAATTTAAGCGGTTTCTGATTTTTTCTTTTCTTTTCCTATGAAGATAGTAACCATTTCCTCCAGGATAGATGCAGTAAAAGAGCATGATGATGAATTATAATGAATTTTATTATATTTGTCACATTTGTGCAATAAAACTCCTGAACTGAGAGCTGAGTGTGGTGGCGCTTGCCTATAGTCCCAGCTACTCCAAGAGGCTGAGGCAGGAGGATTGCTTGAGCCCAGGAGTTCAGGGCTATAGTGTGCTATGATTGTACCTATAAGTAGCCACTGCCCTCCAGCCTGGGCAACATAGCAAGACCCCATCTCTTAAAAAAAAAAAAAACACCTGAATTCATGAAAGAAAATAAATTAACAGACTGTTAAATAATCAAGAATTTAATTTGTATCTTTCTAACATTTTGTATTTCTATATTGGCCATAGGAGGCAAAGTGACAAGTTGCTGCTTCCTCAGCAGTTTTGCTGCAGCTAGAACTGTAACAGTTACTTTAGACAAAAAGAAAACCTGATAAGTTCATTGACTTTTATCCAGAGTAAGAGCAATCCTTTGTTTTGGGAGAATGAAATTGACATGTTCTTATTTCAGTTTCATTATAGATGTCTTAGAGTTAATAATAGCAATATGTTGTAATATATAGAGCATGTCATTATAAGTGGCACAAATACTTTGTTACTGCCATTTGCCTACGTAACCGTCTAATCTGTTTTACTTTATGTGTGCAGATACTGATGTTTATCCAGGACTAGCTGTGTTTTTTCAAAATGCACTTATATTTTTTAGGTAAGTTGCCCAATTTCTTAACCATACCTATAACATTTACAGAAATGTCAGCTTTATTATGGTAGCATATAAATGGAAACATGTATAAATCCCTTGATTAGTTGCAATGATAGAACTTCTTTTAAAGAGCAAAAATTCCACTATTAACTAACAGCATACATATGCCTTTTAATTAGGGATCCTGCTGTGTACCAAAGCTTTAGCTGGATTCTTTATATATGTTACCTATTTAATTATCTTAAATATATGTCATGTTACTTGCATTTTATAGATTAGGAAATGAGGTTCAGAGCTTACTCTAGGACACCTAGCTGGTAAATGCAGAGCTGGGATTTGAACCCAGACTGCTACTTCCGTAGCCTGTACTTTGTTAAAAGCCATATCAGGTACAGTACCTTTATTAAAGAGAGAAAACAAGAAAAATCAGAATTAATACACAGTATGCATGTTATATACAATTCCTATTGGGGAATTGGGTTTTTTGATTGAGTTTTTAAGATAACTTAAAATTAGTATAAAGATAGAATAATATAAAAAGTATTTTTTAGACAGTCTTCTAAAAAGCCCCCCAAATAAAGTCCATACTCTATGCTTTTCAGAATGCATGTCTTTTAAAGTCAACATAGATATTTTAGGTATCCATTTATAAGATTAAATCTGACCCCCCAAATCATTAAGTAAAATCTAAGCCTTGAAGAACTTTGTTTTTGTCACTGGTTTTAAGCAGTTTGTTATGATGTACTGTAGTGTAGTTTTCTTCATATTTCTTCTGCTTGGTGTTTATTGAGTGTCTTGGATCTGTGGGTTTGTAGTTGTCATCACATCTGGACTCTTTTCAGCCATTATTTCTCCAAGTAATTTTTCTGTCCACCTTTCCTTCCTTCTGGAATTCCAGTTACATGTATATTTGGCTGCTTGAAGTTGTCCCACAGCTTACTAATGTTCAGTTTTTTGTTTGTTTTGTTTTGTTTTTTGTTTCTGTCTTTTTTTTCTTTCTGTGCTTCAGTTTGGGTAGTTTCTATTGTTATATCTTTAAATTCTCTAATCTCTACTTTAGCAGTGTCTAATCTATTAATCCCATCCAGTGTATTTTTCATCTCAGACATCCAGAAGCTGGATTTGGGTCTTTTTTATATTTTCCATGTCCCTCTTTAACATGCTGATGCTTTCTTCTACCTCCTTGAACATACAGAGTATGTTTGTAACTGTTTCAGTGTTCTTGTCTAATTGTCTGTGTCATTTCTGGGTCTGCTTCTGTTGATCATTTCAGCTTTTATTTACTCTTCATTTTGGATCTATTTTCCCTTATTTGCTGCTTTTTATGCAATTTGTTGGGGCTGGATTTTTTGGTATTCCTTTAAGTGCTTCTGAGCTGTGTTCTGGGATGCAGTTAGGTCACTTGCAAATAGTTTGATCATTTTGAGTCTTGCTTAATTGTTAGGCAGGACCAGAGCAGCTTTAGTCTAGGAATAATTTGTTCCCTTACTAAGGCAATCATACCCTCTGAGTGTTCTTCCTGATGCTCCATGTATTCTGAGGTTTCTCCACTCTGCTTGTAAGAATGTGAACTCTTTCCAGCCTTGTGGGAGCTCTGGGAGCTGTTTTCCAGTGGTTCTTTTCTTGCCTTGAGTAGTATCTTCACATGCGTAGAGTGATCAACGCTCAGCTGAAGACTCAAGAGACACCCCCTGTGGGTCTCCTGGGCTCCCTCTGTGTGGCTCTTTGTACTCTGGCTTGCAAACTCTAGCCACTTTGGTCTCCCCAAACTCTCAGAGAGACCACCATGCTCTGCCTGGGTGTCCTCTTATTGCACTGTGGCCTTGACATTCCTGGTGTTCAGTGATATTTGATAGTTTCTGCTATCTTGTATTTCTTGGCATATGACTGACAGCCCTTTGGGGAATACAGTAAGTTTTCATGAAGATATTTTAGGCAATATATAGGGATTAAATGTAAGTTCAGATTGAGCACTTTGTGGTGGTAGATGAATCTACATAAATGACAATTGGACAAACAGAAACCTTGTATGTATTAAGGCCTGTGCTCAGGTGGAGAGTGACAGCTACATCAACTATGCGTCCTGCCCAGAGGCTGGCAAGTTATCAGGCTAACCTGTGCGCTTCCTATGTGCTGGGTCTGTTGTAAGCACCAGGGTGCAGCCTATTCTGCTTCATAGTCCCAGATTGTTCCATCTCTCTGCTTCTCCCTCCTTACCCTTCCCCTACTTTACTGAGATAATTCTCACTCTTCTTTTGGACCTTGGTGTAGTCACCACTCCTCAGGAAAACCTTTCTTGACCTAACTAGATCAGATCCTTACATTTCACTCTTATGATACCATGTGCTGCTTCTTTATAGCATTTTTTTTTACTGTTGGAATTTTACATTTATTTAATTGTTTCCCTATTAAACCCTTAGCTCCATTAGGGAGCAGATTTGTCCATTTTGACTCGCAGTCGCATCCCAGCACTTAGCCAGGTGCCTGGTACATAGCCAGTACTCAGTGCATGATAATTATTTGTTAAAGGGATGAAGAATTGCCGCATGGTCTGTGTTAGGATGCTTCAGTGATTGTTGTTCAGATATGGTAGACTCTCAGAGAAGTAAAGTGGCCTAATGCCTGCCGCAGTGAGAAATGTCTCTTTCTCTCCTTTTTTTTTTTTTTAAACAAGTTGCCTATGTCGTAACTTTCTAGGCTTTAAGAAAGAATACTTAATTAAGCTCAGCCATCATGGTTAACAAACTGCTTTACAAAATAAGCAAATTGAGACCAACACCACCATGATGTTTAATTGAATTTTAGAAATTGATACGAAGGGATCAGTGAGGTCCCTGTCAAGGCATATTTAGAAAATGAATTCTGTGTTGCTTGTTCCTTATGTTTTTTCCTTATAATTTGTTTTCATATCTTTCTAGCACTCTGATCTACAAATTTGGAAGAACTGAAGAGCTATGGACCTGAGATCCCTTCTTAAATCACATTTTCCTTTTGTTATATTCTATTTGTAGATAAGTTTTTATCTCTCAGTACACATTGCCAAATGGAATAGATTATACATTAAATGTTTTGTTTCTTTACATTTTTATGCTCTGAGTTTTAAAATAGTTTTATGAAATTTCTGTCCCTTATTTTTCATTGAATTGACTGTTAATATGTACATAATATAAGACTATATAGATTGAATGATGAGTATCAGTTTTTTATTCCTGAGACTTAGAGCTTGATCTGTTCCCTGAGCCAGGGTTGTATCATCATGTCGTTTTAGAGCTAACTACTCTCTTTCAGTATCTCTAATTTCTGAAGATGTGCAAAAAATATAGCTCCATATATCTGGAATAAGCACTGAGCCATTAAAAAAAGGTATTTCAGCAAGTTGTAATTTATTTTGGCCTAAAATGAGATTTTTTTTTAAAGGAAAAATGTTTGTTCTTATGTATTAAAGAAGTGGACTTTTATATGAAGAGTTTTTAAATGCCTGAAGGACTAGTTTGAAAGCCTCTTTTAAAAAGAATTCCTCTAATATGACTTTATTTAAGATGGGATAATACATGATCAAATAAACTCATTTTTTTATGGTTAATGTAAAAAGACTGTAAGGCAGCTCAGCAACATGCTTCTCATAAAAGCAGCTTAAATTATCCACTGAGGTTATCTTTTGACAGCCTGCCATTATCTGATGTTACACAATTCAATAGCAAGCAAATTTGAGACAACTGCAGTTTAAAAGCATGCACCATATAACAAAAAGTGGAATAATTAGTTTAAAGATAAAGCACTTCTTCCCCAAAGGAATTATTATCACCTAGTGAAAAATTAGGCATTTCATCCACTTACTTACCAACTGCAAGTCTCTCTTCACTCTAGCCCTCAAGTTTTGGGTGAATGTTCCTGCGAAATATATCTTCAACTTGCAAGTTCATACTCCAATGAAAAACTTCTTTTACTGAGTTTGAAATACTGTATTTGCATTGTATGTATTCCTGTGGGCCTTGCTTTCCTTTGTTACACAGATTTTGTGTTGCACTTTTTTATCCAGAGGGCTGTGTTATAGAGCCTTTGCTGTAAGACAGAATAATATCATTGGTAGTATACGCAGCTTCTGACACAAGCCTTATTTGGCACCACTTCTCTCCTCTCTCTGAGAGGACTTAGTGGGCACAGAGTATGAAGCAGTTGTGGAATGCTGTGCCTTTGTCTAGGTACCACCTTGTTTGATTCTTTGTTTGTTGTTGTTTTTTCCTTACAATGTCAGTAAGCTCTGTCTTGCTTCCAACAAATTGTAAGACTAATTACTTGTTACCACTCTCATAATCTGTTGCAATAAATATTACTTCTCACACATTCTAATATTGTTAAGTTTGTTGGAGAAAATGAACCATAAAAATTGATTTGCTGTTCATTTTTCAGTTACTCAAGTATACTCAAAGCAGTTTATTCTTATAAAATAAAGAGAAATAATATACTCAGATTTGTAAAATGCTAGTATAAAGGTCCATGAAGGGTTTTCATGAAGACAGACTGGAAATGGTGGCTGTTTTTTTCTGTTCTTGACTCTGCCATGAATTTGTTTTTTAATTGTGAGCAAATCACTTAATTTCCTGTTTGTTTCCTTATTAAAAAAGAGAGATAATGTTAGTGTCCACTCTTAAAGATACTGTGAGTTAGAAAAGCTAGAATCTTTGGTAATCATGTAAAAATACATGTGATTCCTTTAATTAAGGTCTCACTGTCACACAGGTTCAATGGCTGTTGAATCTGAGTGTCTTTTGTGTGTGGATCAGTATTACCAGAGCATTCTGTTTTATTATGCTATTTCTATGATCCTTGTTGTATTCCTTGTGCTATTGCTACTGATTAAAAAACACAGAGGCTGCTGGGAGTGGTGGCTCACACCTGTAATCCTAGTACTCTAGGAGGCCGAGGCAGGAGGATCGATTGAGGTCAGGACTTCAAGACCAGCCTGAGCAAGAGCGAGACCCGTCTCTACCAAAAATAGAAAAAATTAGCCGGGCATGGTGGCACACACCCGTAGTGCCAGCTACTCTGGAGGCTGGGACAAGAGGATCGCTTGAGCGCAGGAGTGTGAGGTTGCAGTGAGCTGTGATGACGCCACTGCACTCTAGCCAGGGAAACAGAGCGGGACTCTGTCTCAAAATAAAAAAACCACACAGAGGCTAGATTTTTCCATTGCATATTTTTTCTGTAAATACAACGTTGACATGCATCGACATACTGAAATTCAAAGACTGAAAGACTGGTGATATCAAACCATATAACGCGCCCCTTGAGCAAGAGCCTCGAGATTGGCGTAGGGTCGTTGAACTCGTCGTGTTCTCCACTTCTTCCCTACAGAAGCGTTTTCAGTCATAATGTCGACTAAGGGGCATTTGTTTTCGTTGCTCCTTTTTAGATTTAATTGCTTCATACCAAATAATCTCTGTCAATCTTACAATTTTATCCCAGTTCCTCCTTGTACTCTCCTGTCATCACACTCATTTTGATTCTGTTTAAAGTTTCTGAAAATTTGGGGCTAACTTTTAGACATTTTCATCTCAAGTGATATTCTCTTAAGCCCTGGAGGAGAAACATCTGAGGCTAATTTTATTCCACTCTAAACAATTAGTCACATTTTGTTGTTAAAAGATATTCAAGGCCGGTGGGGTGGCTCAGACCTTTGTAGTTGTAGCGCTCTGGGAGACCAAGGTGGCAGTCTTGCTGGAGGCCTGGAGTTTGAGACCAGCCTGAGCTACAGCTAGACACTGCCCACCCCCCACCCCCAAGTCTCTACAAAAAATAGAAAAAAATTAGCTGGGTATGGTGGCTGTAGTCCTAAGCTACTTGGGAGGCTGAAACAGGAGAATGGCTTGAGCCCAGCCAGGAGTTTGAGGTCGCAGTGAGCTATGATGACGCCACTGCACTCTACCTGGGGTGACAGCGCAAGACTCTGTCTCAAAAAAAAAAGATATTCAAGTTAAGCCTGTGCAGTTATTTCAGAGCAATCTCTTTGCTGTATCATCTGTTCAGACAGGAAAGATTAGAAATGGAAGTAGAAATTATTATTTGAATCACTTTGTTTGTTTTTTTCCTTATTTCTCTGACTGATAACAAAGGAATAGCCTGATGAGGTTGAAAGGTTCAATGCTTTTCTGAAGAATTACTGAGGAAAATCAGGACATGCTTACTTAATCATGGAGTCATTTTTTACCTTGAAAGAATTGTGACACAATTTTAGTTTTCACAACCCATCGCCGTTTTCCTAGAAATAGTCTTTATTATATTTTCATTTGATTAAAAATATACTAATTTATATTTCTAGCCTGGTGGTTTAATGTCTAAAGGGTCTTCACTATTCTTATCCTCCTGTCTCCTGAATTTTATTATGACCAAGCCCAAAATACTTTGTTCTTTTTGAAGGAAACCAAAATACTTCACTCCAAAATGTATTTCCTTGGCATATTTCAAGCTGGCTATTCAGAAGGGCTGGAAATGTAAGAATAGCTGAAAAGCTGTCTTGTGGGAGAGATTTGCATCTGTAGAGAAAAATGCATTGATACAGCTAGGCCTTCTCTGAGGCCCTCCCTTGTCTGAATCTAGGAATGATTAACTGAGACTGACAACTTAAAGGTCTGAAAGAAATATTTACTATCTATTTTCTCTGAGAGCTGCTACCTGTGAGGTTTCATCTACCCAACAAGACTACCTTTGCTAGCCAGGCCTCCTTTTCTCTCCTTCCCGTAACTTGTCTTGCTACCATAACCTTGTCAGTGGAAAAACCAAACTGTAAAATATTTCAAAGAGGTTTGTTCTGAGCCAATATGAGTGACTGTGGCCCAGGGAAAACACAGACTCAAGGAGTCCTGAGAAAGTGCTCCTTAGGTGGTCAGACTGTAATTCTGTTTTATACATTTCAGGGAGGCAGAAGTTGCAGGCAAAGTTGTAAATCAATGCATGGAGGTTATACGTTGGTTTAGCCCAATGAGGTGGGATATCTTGAAGTGGGCACTTACAGGTCATAGGTGGATTCAGATTCTTTAATTTGCAATTGGTTATAGGAATAAGGCTTTGTCTAAAACTTGGAGTCAGCAGAAAGGAATGTTTAAGTTTTGACTTTAACAGATGTTAGTCAAGATAAAGAAGTTTACTGATCATCTTGTGATGCTATGACAGAGTCAGGCTGCCAAGCCACAGTATACGGGGTAGGAGTGACCTGGTTAGCAAGATAACTGCAGATGTGACTCTCCAGGCCCCTTCGGAAGGAATCTGGAGCAAAGAATGGTGGTCAGAGTTTAGTCTTCAACTTGTTTCTGGCCATGCCCTGAACCCCCATTCTTTCTGTAACCTCAACATAGTATAAAAGCATCAACCATCTTCCATTTCTTTGAGATCTTATTTTGTAAGACTCCTGTGCACTTTAATAAATTTGTATGCCATTTCTCCTATTAATCTGCCTTTTGTGAGATGATTTTTCAGTGAAACTTCAGAGGGTGAAGGGCAAGTTTTCCCTTGGTCCCAACATCTTTTCTCTTTTCCCCTATATGTTAAACTTGCAAGCTTTCCATATACAGTCAATTCTGGTTATTCTTGGTAGGTTGGTTCTATAAAGTCACAGTAAACACTGAATTAGCGAATACTATACTATCGCCCTTGGAGGGCAGAAAGGGTTAGGGTCCTTAGAGGGTAACCACGTTGTCCTCAACGGACCAATAGATAACCTTGCTTTATGTGCGTTTCTGTTTAAAGACACATTTAATATAATTGACTCATTAACATTGAGCTCGTGGCAAATAGCACTATAACTCATGCCTGAAGGAAACTTCCCTAACATACAGATTTTCTCTCTAAGGCACATCACAGATTTCTTGCACTTCGGAATAACAGCACTTCATCATTACATTGGTGGCCATTTTTAATAGCAAAATCACTGTTACCAAACCCCAAAGGGGTCTGGCCTTGGTCCAGTTGCCTGCCACACAGAAAACCAATTACTGAGACAACTGGTATTGCCAGGGAAGAAAGGGTATTGATGTATTGACGTCAGCTGGGATATGGGAATTATTCCTCAAATCCTTTTCTCCACTGACGAAGGGCAAAGTCTTTTATAGCAGGTTGTGGAGTGCAGGGCAGGTTGCATGAGAACTGAACTGGTGAGGTCTGCAAGTGGCCTGATTGAAGAGTCAGCAGTTGGTGATGGATAGTGAGTCCGGAAGGCCTGGGGAGAAGGTAGTTAAGCAAGGCGATCACGATGTTCTGCTTGTCAGGCTTGACGGGTCTGAAGGACCGAGATATTGGGGAGAGAACAACAACAAAAAATAACTTGGGAAGGGGGTTGTTTTGCAAGGCCAACTACATCAACAAAAAGAATAAACGTGAAAAACGTGCCACTAATAGACCATGAAAGGGACGCTTGTTTACAGTAAGAGCGCTGGAACAAGAAGGGCTTGTCCCCTCGTTCACCTCATCTCGTCAGGTGACTCATTCTCTGCACATACCCTTGAACGATCAGAGAAGCCCCTTGACTATTGATTCTGGGGTTACAAATAAATTTTAGCGAGTGGACGAGCTTGCAAATACAGATCTGCGAATGATGAGGCTCGAATGCAGCTAGGGGGCTCCTGTGGCCTTACTTCCCTCTAAGTAGTGTTATTTTTTCATCATTCCTGTTCTGGTCCATCGTTTCTTCCCTCATTCAGTACTCTACTGCCAGCTTAATCATCCCGTTTTAGGGCCTTGTTTTTAGAGTGTAATTTTTCTGCTCGACGCTGATAAGCTAAGATGTTTACCAGGAATTCTCTGTGTCCCATGTATTGTCTCATGTCATTCTCATAACGTGGAGGCAGGAACTTTGGTCCAGAGAGGTTAAGTAACTTGCCCAGAGGTTGGGATCACCGCTCAGACTTTGTCCTGAAGCCCTGCTCTACCCTCAGCCAGCCTTTCCCAAGCTGCTCATAGAGCACTGGTGTCCTTTCATGTGTACCCGAGAAAGTGTGCATGTCAAAGAAGGTTGGGAAAACCTAGACTGAACTAGGTCAAAATATCTTGTTTTTTCCTGTAAAGTTTTTTTTCTTAGAGCTTTTTAGAAAATGTGCATTGTGTATTTTTACGAGGGAGGTGTCAATTATATGGTGTTTTCTATGCTTGAAACTTGGAAATTTATCTCCTAGAACACTTTGAGAAATGTAGTTTGGGGACACTGCTGCTATATGGTAGCTTTAGAAGAATAGATAGAACACAGGGAATTAAAAGGAGAGGGAAATGTTTAGGAGTAGGTGATGCTGGCTTTGGGAAAAGACTGTGGCCAGTCTGATTATAGAGAATAAAATTGGTGGTGAGAGGACACAGTAGGAAGAATACTTGCAATTGCTTTGTTACTAGATAATTCTGGATTCTTGGGGGTCTATGGATTTATGTTTAGGTTGGTTTACTTCCCCCTTATTCTGGCTTCACCCACTTATTAGCTGTATGACCCCGAGACTGTTTCTCTAAGTGTGTTTGAGAATGAACCTGAGGAAATGCCCAGCATAGTTCCTGGAAATAGCTAGTGATTAATAAATGTAGGCCTTATCTTCCCCTGATAACTCTGAAGGGCTGTTTCCTTCCTCATCTGATGGCTTTTTAGCTTTTTGTCACAAGGTGGCGTGCCACGCCAAGAAGAAAGACTTCCAAGTCTGGTTTTTGTTTTGCTTTGAGCCTGCCAGTGCTTATTTTTTAGTAGCAGTTTTAACACAGCTTAAGTCATTTTACATAAGGTTTTCAGATGACACCACATGCCTCTTCGATTCTTCTAGCTGTAGCAAGCAGGATATTTTAAATTTCTCCAAGTAAGTGTGGCAAGGCAGGCTGCCTAGACCCGCATGGGTCAAACCTGTTTAGACAGCACCAGATCTTTGATTTGGGGAGCATCGTGGCCTCTTTCCCACTCCAGAGGTCAAGACTGAAAACCAGAGAACTCTCCGAAAAGGACATAAATAGGGTTTATTTCCAAGTTTCTTTTCTTTTTTTTTTAGAGACGATCTCGCTATGTTGCCCAGGCTGGAGTGCAGTGGCTCTTGGCTATTCATAGCCCAATTTGGCCTCGACCTCCTGGGCGCAAGCGGTCTTCTCGTCCCAGCCTCCTGAGTAGCTGGGACTACAGGTGTGCACTCCAGCAGTTTCTACTCCAGATGCCAAAAACATGATTCAGTCTGTTAACTGTATTTACTTCCCACCATGAAAGTTGGTAATTTAAAGATTGATTAACTTTTTATTTTGAAGTCACTTTAGACTTATAGGAAAGTTACAAAAATAGCACAAAAATTCCTGAATAACTTCCAGATTCCCTAAAACTTAACATTTTACCACATTTGCTTTAGTCTGTTTTTTTCTGAAATGTTTGACAATATGTTGCAGACATGATGCCTGTTTACCCTTGAATACTCCTGTGTATATTTCCCCCAAAACATAACCGCAGTATAATACCAAAATCAGGAAATGAACATTGATACAGTACCACGTGCCTTATTCATATTTTGCCGATTGTACCACTAGTGTGCTTTATAGTAAAGAAAAAAAAATTTTTTTTCTGTTCCAGGATCCAGCCTGTGATCACACATTACATGTAGTGGTCATGTTCTTTTAGTGTCTCCTAAATTTGGAACATTTTAGTCTTTGTCTTTTGTGATTAGGCTTTTGGAACCAGTGGTTTATAAATCAGGATTACTAGTAGTTGCTGTGTACATTTATGTTCTGCTTAGGTAAACAGCACCGCTGGGGTTGTGCAGTACATAACCTACAGGAATGTGCTCATGGCCCTGACTACTTGTACTGTACATCTTTTGGTAGTAGCATGGGGCTGACCACTTGAGAAGTGGTTGGGGGACACTCGAAGTACTCACAGTTGTACTGAGGTTCACAACAACATTTCAGAAAGGAAATGGTCAAGAAACACATTGGTTTAATTGATTAATTGGATTTTGTGCCAGGCAAAATTTTGTACCTTCCCATCTACAAGGACCTCATGGTCCTATCCAAACTCATCAGCTCTTTAAGGGCTTAGACCTTCTCTTATGCTTTTAAAGCATAAAAACACACTTATTACTCACAGAGATATATCAAATATTTTTATTTACCCTAAATGCAGAAAGGTAACAAGTTGAATTAATATTTATATTTATTATATATTGTTATTCATACCACTATTTAACTACAAGGAAGATAGTGTCTTTTGAAAGTGATTTTATGGTGTAACTAGGTATATGTATGTAAAGTAATCCTAAGGATCTGCCTCTGCCCCTTTTTTTGGATAATGGAGGTGCCCAGAGAAGCCAGTGCTGCCTGTATTTCTAGACTGGGGTGAATGTTTAGGCTGCATCATTCTCACATCTTCCTAGAGCACTGGCGAGTTGCCCTGACCAGTGCTCTGTCCGAAGCAGTGGGCTGCTTCAAGGCCCCAGGTCACTAGCAGCCACTCTGCCTGGTTTCCATACCCTCCCACGCAAGCCAGCTATTTTCCCTCACCCTAGACTGGAAGCAGGGAGGAAGATGCCACTTTCACTTCATTCCCATCAGACAGCACTTGCTTCCCTAGGGAGGCTGTGAGCAGCAGTGAAAGGCAGGCTGACTGCACCTCTTGAAAATGCCTGGAGTCCTACTTCTTGCCAAACAGGAAGGATGATTGGGGATGTATTCATTTCAAATGCAGACTATTTGACAGACAGTAAATATATGTTAGAGGGCCCTGGGGCATCTCTAAGAGGTATGTGACTGCATAGTGTGCAAGTTGTCAGAATCAATGGAGTCACTTGTGTTAACAAAAAACCCTGACAACTAGAGCCAAGGAAGGCCATGAAGAGAAGGTTGTCGTGCACAAACGCCTGATAACAAGAACTATCATAAGAGTCTATAAAACCCACAGCCTTGCACAAAGACCAGCATAACCTTACACAAAAAATACTTCTGTGAGGATACCTGCCCGGCAACTGCCTATTCAACCTCACACTGTCGTCGCCCTTGTTGATCCTGGTAGTCAAGGATAATTATCTCAAGACAATTAAGTAATCCTCCTCATTTTCCCTTAAAAAACCTTTGTCTTCCTTTACCTCCCTGAATGCACACAGAGTTTACCATGGCACGTGTATTCCCATTGCAATGCGCTATTCCCAAATAAATGCCATTTTCTTTTAGAGAGCCTTTCTGTTAGGGCATCTGAAAGAGATATGTGTCTGCATAGTGACTGTGCAGGCTTCTTTAAACACTGTGGACAGAGAAGTCTATTTACAGTTATTAAAACACTGTGGTCAGAAAAGTGATTTAAATTGAAATGAAAGTCACAGAGGCGGATGACGCAAGCACGGGCTAGGGACTGAGATGTTCCTCATGCGGCAATTTCTGGGTGGAAAGCAGCACTGGTTTCTTCAGTGTAGTGTATCAGTGGGTGTCCTACAAAGTTTCCTTTTTCTGCCCCTGCCACGCCTCCAACTCCTGCCCTGGGGCCTGCCCTCTCCACCCCCTCGCCCACTGGCTCCTCCTCAAGCTTCTCTCTCCTTCACCTTTGTGGGCCTCGGCACCATCAGGTCTAATGTGGGCTCAGCCAGAGGCTTCATCTCCCAGGGCAGCAGCGTCTGGTCTGCAGTCTACAGTGCGCACTGCACAACCTCAGGGGGCACCATTCATAGGGCGGGCACGGGCCATGTGTTTGTTTACTTAAGAAAAAATGTGTGGCAGTTGAAAATAAAGTGTCTTAAAGATGGGTAACTTTATCCAATTCACACAAAGGTCCTTACAGGCTAGTCGTGGCCTTGATCCAACTAATTTACTTCATCTCTGGGTGACCAATTTTTAGTATAGGGCCCACTTTCCTCCACTTACCTGCGTACTCCTAAACTCTATCCAGCCTTCCCTAAGAAATACTCCATAGAGTACTTTACAGGATATATACAAGAATTAAAAACCCCTCCCCCATTGTTGGGTCTGCCCCCGGAGCATGCGGTAGATGAAGTCAGATAAGGACCCCCACAGGCTGCAGGCTCCAGAGACTCCGGAGGTTGTAAAGATAACTCTGAATTACAAAGGCTGGGATGGAGCCGGCAGAAACTGGCAGAACTCCCCCTCCCAAACTTTCTATAAAACTCACTGCTCTTCCCCTCCTCTGGGTGGACGCCTTTTTCGGCCTCTACCCACCTGCACCCAGGTGCTCAAAATAAACGGCATTTTACCACGCCCCAGGCTTGCGTGTCTTCCTCTCGGCTCTGACCTAACATTTGTTGCCAAAGCCTGGGGGACAGGGTGCTAGGGTGGACCCGGCCTCCGCGACTCTAGCTGGCGAGGCTTGCAACTCGGGACGCGGCAGGCAGTGGCAGCTCATCCTGGGCCCGCTCCCGAATCCTGCCTTCCTCTAATCCCTAGGTCGTGGCTAAGGTATCCACGGATCTTTGACTGAACTGAGAGAGGCCGGTCTCCTGGGTTGATCACGAGTCCTGGAGCCATTAACCTCCCTTGTCTCTGACGAGGCGGCTGGGAGAAGTCCCGAGCCGTGGAGGGGTCTCTGTCTAACTTGTCTCTGAGCCTGGGGTGTAGGCCGAGCGCTGTAGCTCAGCCGAGGTGAGGCATGGTCCACCCGGACCCTTCCGGACCAAGCCAGAGGCAGACACGGGACCAGAACTCGGATCTTCCTTGCTGGCCTCCAAAGTCCACACCCTGAGACATCCTGTTCCTGGTAAGTGGGAGGCACAGACTCCTCCTCGCTTCTCTCGTCTCATCGCGACTTGTCTGGTCGACTCGAAATTCCTACTGGTAAACCGGAGGATAATCTCGGCCCCCTGGGGCCCTCGTTCGACACAGGGAGCCTGTGCCAAATAATTTAATCACGTTGCTCCTCGCTCCTTCACCACTCTGGTGCCATTTCCTCATTCTAGAGAGGCCTAGAATTGAGTAGAGTCGGTCCCGTGTAGCCCCTACTCTTTCCAGGAACATGGGAAACTCTCAGTTCACTCCTCCTAAAACCACCCCCTTGGGGGGCCTCCTCCGAAATCTCAAAACATTGGGTCTCACTGATGAAGTCCGGCCAAAACGGCTTCTCTTTTGCTGTCATACAGCCTGGCCACAATATAAATTAGATAATCACTCCCAGTGGCCTGAGAATGGAACTTTTGACTATAACATATTACAAGATCTGAACAATTTCTGTCATCGCAATGGCAAATGGTCCGAAATTCCCTGTGTCCAAGCCTTTTTTACCCTGCGCTCACGGCCCTCCCTCTGTCAAAATTTCAGTCTGGCACAAATCTTTCTACTACACACTAAACCCCCTTCCCAACTTCCTCCCTCAGCCCCTGAACCACCCAAAACTCCAGATCCTGATCCGTCAGATCTCAGTCCTCCCCCATATAGACGCCCTCCACTGCTACCCAACCAACCCCTCTCTCAACCCACTCCACACCCCTCCCAGCCCCCGGCTACCCGCTCTCGCGCCGCTCAACCGGGACCCGCAGATTCTACCACACGAGGCTTGTACCCACTCAGAGAAGTGGCTGGGGCGGAAGGTCTTGTGCGGGTACATGTTCCTTTCTCTCTTTCCGATCTCTCCCACATAGAAAAAAGATTAGGTTCCTTTTCAACCGATCCTCATGCCTTTATCAAAGAATTTGAATATCTAACTCAATCTTATGATCTTACCTGGCACGATCTCTACATAATTCTTTCCTCTACTTTGTCCCCTGA
Organism: Daubentonia madagascariensis; assembly: GCA_023783475.1. Taxonomy (NCBI): domain Eukaryota; kingdom Metazoa; phylum Chordata; class Mammalia; order Primates; family Daubentoniidae; genus Daubentonia; species Daubentonia madagascariensis. The sequence goes on along the minus strand of JAKFHU010001482.1, from coordinate 1,950,886 downwards.
GGAGAAGGAGAGGATCTGGCTCAATGCCCAGGCACATGGCGACGAGGTTCACAGACACACTCCCGCCCAACCGGTGGGGATGGCTGCCGTCCCCAGAACCGACCCACTATGGGATTATCAAGTAGGAACCCAAGAGGGGACAGAAGGATGGGCTAAGAGGGACCATATGATTACTTGCCTGTTGGCTGGCCCGAAAAAAGCAGCCCACAAGGCGGTTAATTATGAAAAACTAAAAGAAATCACACAGGGGCAGGATGAAAACCCATCCCTTTTCTTGTCCAGACTCACCGAGGCTTTACAAAAATATATAACCCTAGACCCCGCCACTCCTGAGGGAATTTTACTTCTCAACATGCACTTCATCTCCTCTGACATTAGACGCAAACTCCAAACATTAGAGGATGGTCCTCAAACCCCACAAAGAGACTTGTTACAAACTGCCTTTAAGGTATTTAACAACAGGGATGAGGAAGAAAGACTACAAAAGCGAAAGAGGAATCAGGCTAAATACCAAATGCTGGCAGCTGCCATCAATAGACCCTAAGAACGGACCCGGTTGAACTGCGGTAAGGGGCAAAAGACACCGCCAGGCCCTTGTTTTAAATGCGGCCAAGCAGACCACTGGGCGAGACAATGTCCTAACCCTCGACCACCCCCGGGGCCTTGCCCCTCTGTGGGATAGCAGGTCATTGGAAGGTGACTGCAGCCTGGCCTCTCGAGGTGGGGCTGCATCCCTTCCCCCAAAGGAGCCGGACAATCCTGATCTCGTGCTGCCGAGCCTCCTAGGCCTGGTGACAGAAGACTGACGGTTGGTGCCTGGGACCTACAGCCCCCAAACTGATCACCGCATCGGAGCCCCGGGTAACTCTGTTGGTGGCAGGTAAGCCTATTTCCTTCCTTATTGACACGGGGGTGACCTTCTCGGCCCTGCCAGGATTCCAAGGACCTACACAAACCTCCTCAGTCTCTATTGTGGGAGTCGACGGCCTTATAACCCGTCCTCTAACAGCTCTCCCCTTAACCTGCCATCCAGGCCCCGGTACCTTCACCATTCATTCCTCGTTCTCCCCCGATGCCCAACCCCACTGCTGGGAAGAGACATTCTTTCACAATTACATGTAACTATTTATCTTCCCACCAACCATGAGCCACAAGCAGGCACCGCCCGTCTTCTTCCCCTCACAAATTCCCCCCCACTCCTATACCTCTTCCTGAATCTCAGGTCAACCCCAAAATCTGGGATATTCCAACCCCCTCAATTGCTACCCACCATTCCCCCATCCAGATACTTCTGAAAGACCCTTCTCAGTTCCCTCGCCAGGCCCAGTACCCAGTTCCTTTACAAGGTCTCCAGGGACTAAAACCTATCATTACTCGCCTCTCCTCCCAAGGCTTACTCCGCCCTACCAACTCCCCATATAACACCCCTATTCTGCCAGTAAAAAAGCCAGATGGGTCGTTCCGTCTTGTCCAGGATTTGAGACTCATTAACCAGGCGGTGAGACACATCCACCCAGTGGTCACTAACCCTTACACTATCCTAGCTCTCATCCCACCCTCCACTACCCACTACACAGTATTAGACCTAAAAGATGCCTTTTTCACGATCCCATTACATCCTAACTCCCAGGACATCTTTGCATGTACATGGACAGACCCAGACTCCAAACAATCACAGCAGCTCACTTGGACCGTACTCCCCCAAGGATTTAGGGACAGCCCTCACCTCTTTGGACAGGCGTTGGCCTCTGACCTAACCCAACTACATATCTCCCCATCTGTCCTCTTATAATATGTAGATGATTTATTGTTATGTAGTCCCTTGGAGGCCATTTCCCCCCAACATACTGTACAACTTCTCAGTTTTTTGGTGGAAAAAGGCTATAGGGTGTCTCCACAAAAGGCACGAATTTTATTACCCCAAGTTACCTATCTAGGACTATCTCTCTCCCCTGGGAAGAGGGAGATAACAGTAGATAGAAAAAACCTTATTATGTCCCTACCTCCTCCCACCAACAAGAGATATCTGCTCTCTTTTCTAGGATTAGCCGGATATTTTCGTATTTGGGTCCCTAATTTCAGCATCCTAACCCGACCTCTGTATCAAGCAACCAAAGGGGATCTCAATGAACCCTTAGACCCTGCCATAAATACTCGGCCTTCCTTTGAAGCCCTGAAAACTGCCCTGACCTCTGCTCCAACACTCACACTTCCCGACCCCACCCAACCTTCCCAGCTACACACGGATGAGAGACAGGGCATAGCAGTAGGAATCTTAACACGAAATAATGGCCCAGACACACAGACAATAGCATCCTTGTCCGAACAGCTAGACCCAACTATCAGGGGCCGGCCAGCTTGCTTAAGAGCCTCAGCGGCGGCTGCTCTCCTCACAAAAGAGAGTTAAAAATTAACTTTTGGGCAGCCCGTCACTGTTTACTCCTCTCTCTCCCTTGGAGATCTTCTCTCACACCGGGCCTTACAAACCCTGTCATCTTCTTGTGTTCAACAGTTTCATCTACTGTTTGTGGAATCTCCGCACATATCTCTTGCCCAAAGCCCTCCTTTACACCCGGCCCCTCTCTTACCTACCTGTCACGAGCATCCCACACATTCTTGCACCGAGATGCTGGGTCATAAGATTCCTCACTTTCCTAACATCTCTCAACAGCCCATACCTAATTCCACTTACCCCTACTCATAGACGGCCGTTCCTATATGAGAAACGGCGGAGAGCCGGGTATGCTACAGTCTCCCGAGAAAACATCATGGAAAGCGACCCCTCCCCATAGGAACGTCCTCCCAAAAGGCTGAGTTAGTGGCCCTGATCAGGGCACTAACACTCTCAAAAAATACAACAATCAACATTTATACAGACTCTACGTAGCCCTTTCACATCCTACCTTCCCACATCCCTATATGGGAAGAGCGTGGTTTCCTCACCACAAAGGGCTCTCCAATAATTAATGCATCTCTAATCCTCAAGCTCTTACAAGCCACCAGTCTGCCAAAGGCAGCAGCAGTATTGCATTGCAAAGGACACCAACAGGGCCGTGATCCCGCAACAATGGGAAACAACTTGGCAGATCAAGAGGCAAAGAGAGCAGCCTTGTGGGACCCTGCCACCCCCGCCAACCAAAGGATAGCTACCCCTCATGACTCCATTAACTATTCCCCTGAAGAAAAACATTCCCTACTAGAAGCTGGGGCCACTCAAATCGGACCCTGGTTATTAAACCAAGGAAAATACATCCTCCCACAAGAACAGACATACACTATAGTAAGAGATATACATAACTCATTACATGCAGGATTTAAAACCTTTATTCCAGCTTTTAAAACCTCTTATCCACTGTCCGAACCTATCTTCTCTTCTGCAGGACATAAACCGAAAATGTTCTATTTGCTACTCAGTCTCCCCTCAGGGGGTAACTAGGCCGCCCTCCTTCCCCACGCATCAAACACGGGGCTATCTGCCTGGCCAAGATTGGCAAATTGCCTTTACTCACATGCCCCCTATCAAAAGAACCAAATACCTTCTCACTATAGTTGACACATTTTCAGGATGGGTAGAGGCATTCCCCACGACCTCAGAAAAGGCCTCAGAGGTCTCACACAACTTTTAGAACACATCATTCCCCGATTTGGGCTCCCAACCTCAATTCAGTCAGATAACGGACCAACTTTTATATCCCAAGTCACACAACAGGTAATACAAACCCTAGGCATACGCTGGGTTTTTCACATCCCTTATAGACCCCAGTCCTCGGGAAAGGTAGAAAAGATGAATTCTGTCCTCAAGACTCACTTAACTAAACTCACAACAGAAGTGAAGGAACCATGGGCCTCCCTATTACCACTAGCCCTTAGCGAATCCGGGCAATGCCTAGGCCCCGACTTTTCTCAGCCCCTTCGAACTCATGTACGGCCGCCCCTTTGCACTAACTCCCTTCCCATACTCAGATCCCCCCGCCCTTGGAAATTATATACCTCCCCTAGGGTTGGTTAGACAGCTGCTTAGGGACCTTGCTAATGACTTTACCACAACCACAGAACTCTACTTTAAATAACCCCACCCTACAGCCCGCAGATTGGACTTTATTAAAAACTCCACATCCCAAACCGCTCCAACCAAAATGGAGCAGTCCATACCTGGTCCTCTTGACTACACCAACAGCAGCAAAACTCCAGGATCTCCCAACCTGGGTCCACATTTCCTGTCTTAAACCTTATGATGAGGGAACTTTTACCTCAACCCCTCTTTCTTACAGCTCCACTATGACAGGACCCACCTCCATCCGACTCACCCGTGTACCAGAAGAGCCAGCCCCAGATCTCTGAGTAAATGAGTCGCTTCTTCCCACAAAACTCACAATCTTTATCTTTGCTCTATGCCCAAATAATACGGGCCCCCAACCCTCTCAAGCGTCTTCTCCTTCAACTTCTCTGGGACGTATATTTACAGGGAGATTTTGATTTCCCTTGGGAGGAAACACATCACGTTCTAGACCCTGATCAACTAATTAGTCTCCCCTTCGACCACACTCAACCCTACTACTTCTCTCCCCACCAGACATAAAATGGCTGTCTTAACTTCTATGACGCTTTACTTGTCCCTGGTTTACTTGTTTACTTGTTTACTGGTTTACTTGTCTCCTGGTTTCCCCCACTAAATCCATGTGGTATAATAACACTTTCTTCTCACCTCCCGGGGAACAGGCAAACAAATATTCCAGGCCTACAACTCCTCTTGCTGGGTTTGCTGCCAACAACCCATTCCTTCTCGGGACGAACCCCATCTTCAGGCCACCCCAGTGAATATATCCATAGTGTCTCAAACAAAACCATACAGAGGCACCCCCCAATTCATTCCATCCATACCTGTAACCCTTTCGCCTATCGATCCCGACTACTCCTTTTGCTTTTACCCTTCCAGCACGTTCTTCACACTAATTTACTACCATCCATAACAATAGGTGGCTCTTTTGATTGCACACCCCCCACCCATGTCATTGTCTTCTACAACCCCTCTTCCCCATTTTACTCATGCCCCAAGGGGGGAAGCGCTATCTGCCACTTCCATAATCACACATCCTCTAAAGGAATATGTAATGGCTCATATATTCATGCAGGCATGAATGCCATACACTGCTCTGTATCCCTCCCCTGTCCTTCTCTAATTTATGCAATACTTCCCTCCAAAAATACACTTACCGTCAGTGGACCCTACTTATCCAAAATAATACGGAAGAAGACATACACCACAGCTCCTACCCACACTGCCACCCTAGAGACCCTTTGCATCCCCGTTTCATATCATGGCTAAATCACCCATCCCTCTTAAAACACAGTACTAATCCTGGCCTACTATGTCTCCCTTCAGGTCTCATGTTCTTAGGGGACGTAGGCAACAGAGGAATTGCTTTACAATGTCTAAATCCTATAAAAACTAGGGGTATTTGGTCTATAGGTTATGTTTTGCCACCCAATAAAGATATTTCCGTTCTTCTCCCAAAATCAATAACATCTCTACCCTCCCTTCAACAACACCGCCAAAAGAGAACAGTGGGTCTCATAGTGGTAGGAGTCATGACACTCTTGAGTCTAGCCCGATTAGCAGGAGGGATTAAGTACAATGCAATCACAGCCAAAAATATCACCAGTACCATGGATGGCATGGCCCAAGATACCGGAGAAAATTTTAAACTCCTATCAGCTTCCCTTAATTCATTAGCTGCCATGGTAATAGATAATAGAATAGCACTAGATTATCTATTAGCATCAGAAGGAGGAATTTGTGCAATTGCAAACACTTCTTGCTGCTTCCATATAAACACCACAGGGGAGGTAGAAGAGAGAACACAACGGATTCCGGAAAATGCAGAGTGGCTAAAAAAGTTCTCTGAAAAAGACGTAACAGACTCAATTTGGAACTCTCTCCAATCTGTCCTCCCAGAAATGACCTGGCTCTTACCCTTCTTAGGACCCCTAATAATGATTATACTAATTCTCCTCTTTGGCCCGTGTCTATTACAACTTTTTCTACGTTTCCTCAAAAACAGAATTCAAGCCATCACCCACAAATCAATCAGAGAAATCTTCATGATGGGACAAGCCCTTCCACACTTCCAACTCAATACCTGATCTTGACGCCGCCCTTTCTCAGCAGGAAGCAGTCAGAAAGACAACAATGTCCAGCTTTCCAATTTTTAGAATTTTTACATCTTCCCCTTCTGTCCTCTTCCCTTTTATATGATAAAGAGTGTGGAATGTTGGGTCTGCCCCAGAATGCACGTAGTAGACAAGTCAGATAAGGACCCCTGCAGGCTGCGGGCTGCAGAGACTCCAGAGACTCCGAGTTTGTAAAGATAACTCTGAATTACAAAGGCTGGGATGGAGCCAGCAGAAACTGGTGGAACTCCCCTCCCCAAACTTTCTATAAAACTCTTCACTCTTCCCCACCTCTGGGTGGACGCCCTTTTCGGTCTCCACCCACCTGCACCCAGGTGCTCAAAATAAATGGCGTTTTACCACGCCCCAGGCTTGCGTGTCTTCCTCTCAGCTCTGACCTAACACCCATGATATGTGACCCCTGACTGCCAAGTCAAATGGGTAAGCCTTCTGTAACTGCTTAAATAATACCATAACTACCTAAATAATAGGGTAGGTCTTTTTCTCCTACACAATGACCACTTCATTGTCTGGATCAGGGGTCAGTAAATATTTTTCTGTAAAGGGCCAGGTAATAAATATTTTAGGGCCACATAGTCTCCGTTGCAACTGCTTAATTCTGCCTTCTAGTGCAAGAGCAGACATAGACAATATATAAATAAATGAGCCTCACTGGGTTCCAATAAAACTTTATGGACATTGAAATTAGAATTTCTTATAATTTTCATGTATGATGAAATATTCTTCTTTTGATTTTTTGTTTTTCCACTCTTACAAGATGTAAAAGCCATTCGTAGCTCACAAGCTACATGAACACAGGGAGTGGCTAGATTTGGCCAGCAGATTATGGATTATGCCCTGTTATAGATGATTTATAAGATGGCTTCCAACTCAAAAATTTTATGATTTTTGTACTGAACTTGACTAGAATTAAATTCCCAACTTAGTATAAGTATTAATTCCATTGAAAGTCATTTATTTTACAAAGTAGAACCAGGCATTTCCTTTTGGAAATGAGTAACAGGCCAGTCCCATGCCTACAGGGTATGTTTATTAAGAATGCTGCAGGGGGCCCGTAAAACTGGACCTCAAGGTGTTTCCACAGAGGTGCAGAATGTTTGGATTCTTGGTAAACGCAGTTTGGTGTGTCAGCCCCTCCCCTATAAGGGAATAACTTCGGACAGCCCTGTCCCACAAGAGTCACCTGGAAATAGCACTGACCCTGGGTTTAGACCCTCTGTCACTGACTTAAGCCGCTGCTTTCAACCAACAGGGCTACTTTTCTGGGCCTGAATCACAGTGACCTCCTGCTCCAGGACATGAGCCGATTCCACCCTGATTCAGCCTTTTCAGCATCTGGTCCCCAAGGCCAGCCTGCTTGCCCCTGACAAGCTGTAACTTCCTTTTAAACAGGGTGGCACAGATGAGCTTACTCTCTGACAGAATTGATCTGTCCCCCTTTCTGCTGGGCTCACATGCTTACCTGTTCTCTTTCTGCTACACACACATCCTCCACTTCTTGCTGGGCTTCATCCCATGGCCCAACAGAGGAAGCTCTTCTACCTTACATTTCCTAAATGATCCAAGGTAAGTCTTTCCCAATTTCCACCTACTAACTCTTCCTCCAAACTGTCCCAACTCAAGGTGCACCAAATAAATAAAATAGATGCCTCACAAGGGTACTTGCATGTGTAACATAGGGGCCGTGGGAGTTGTCATTGTAACTCTTGCCACCCTGGACGGCAGGGTACACGACACTTAGTTATAAAGTTAGCCGATTTCTTACCAGCAGTACATCGCCCCAACAGAGGGAGAGAAAGCGGCTCCATAAACTAGTGCTAGAAGCTTCATAAAGCTACATTTAGCATCTCTTCCCATCGTTAAGATGATCCTACCTGTAGGGCTTCTTCCTAAAGCAGCCTTATGGCCACTGGGTCACTTTGTTTGGGAGATGGGACGAACCTACACATCCACTTCCCATACGGTGAGAATCACGTAAAATGGGTTTTTAAATACACATTCTTTGAACAAAAGAGCCCACCAATACTGGCACAATCAGATGACTTGCATGCTCTGTGGATAGCACTGTCTATTAGCTAATTCTCTTTATTGCCCCCAAACCCCTGCCATGGTCAACACAGTGTGACTCATCACATATAAATGAAGTGTTAATGCAGCTTCTGAAAATCCCCTTTATAGCTTTTTGAGGAATCAAGTGACAGCTGAAGAAAGTCCTTGTCCAGCTCCCCATGAGGCCTCAGTAGCTCTGTCAGGTGTTATTTAAGAAAACACAAGTTTAGATAGAGTAATTTTAAAAAGTCAAAACTTTGCAGAAAATAGACCAAAATAAAGGTGAATTGTAGAGAAAAGACTTCACATAGACTTTTTAAAAAGTTTACTATACACTTTTTTATTTTTAGCTTAAAAACAAAAACTTAAATTACTAGGAAAATATTTACAGGATTAATCACATTTTAAGCCAGCAGACTGTACGCGAAGGGCTGCTCGGTGTCCCTAGCTGGGATAGGCTGGGACAGATTATGTGACCTGCCGGAGGGGCCGGGTTCATTTGCCAGAGTCAAGGAAAGGACCCAGTCTCCTGACTGCCCAGCTCAACCAATACTGAAAAAGATATCAGGAGCTGTACCGTATCCATTTTGCTAAGAAATAAATACATGCCTTTTTAGTGTTTAAGAGAAGCCTTAATTTTTCTAGGATATCTCTGTAGAATCATTCTAGAAATGTAAGATTTAGAAAATTCTTAAAGAAAAAAAAATAAGCTTGTCTCCCCCATGAGACCACTGTCTCTCACGAGGCACTGACAGACTTTCTTGAGGCAGGAATATGGAATACGGATGTCTGAAAAGTCCAGACAGAAGTATCAGCAGCTTCACTGGCTCAACATCCTCTTCCCGGGGGATGGCAGGCTGGACCAGTGCTTTGGTTCAAAGTGTCTGGAGAACATCTTCTTGTTCCTTTTCTGGAAATGAAACGATGGACACAGAGTCCCAGGCATCATCCTTTGGTGAGCTGTTCTTGTCCAAGTCCTCTAAGATGGGCTGAGCCGGGTCCTTTAAATACTTGAAGAGATTGAAAACCAAAATTGCAATTAGTTTATCAGTTCAATATACCAGACACCAGACCTTCTCCTTTAGTTTTAGTTGGTATAGTCTTATTTTATTCAGGTGTAACTTTATTCTGTATAGGGAAGAGTAAACACACCCAGAGCTGTAAGCACCAGGCCTTGTCCATCAAGTGCTCACTGGGTATTGTTAGTATTTTGAAGGAAAATGGAATGCTCTTGTGGAAAGTGTTGTTTTCCTGCATAGCCCCACCCCCTAAGGCTCTGTGAGGCGGGGGTCGGACATTCTGAGGATCAGAGGCTAACTAAGAGAAGAACATTTAAAAGTATTTGCTTCTGGAGGTTTTACATTATTCTTCAGGAAACCCAAAGTAAAGGTATTGGAACCAGAATCTCATTCTGTTACATCTAGAATGAATAAATGTTAGATAAGGTCCAAGTCTGTAAAAACGTAGTGGTGCTTCTAGAAAGAACTATAGTCACTTGTTCCTCCATTTGTCGTGATATATTTAAAGAACACAGCACTATATGAATTACATAAGTGTTAAATGCCCTGCTAGAACCTCCCTGGTTAATATTGTCACAAAATAACAGCTTTATATGTCTCAGAATTTTACTTCCTTTAATAATCTCTCAGGGTGGAGCTACCAGCTGGCCCTGGCTGATGAATTTACAAGTTGTTCCTCTGGAACATGAATCTAAAACGCAAAGTCTTTGCATTTACTTCCCTAGGAAAGTGTGAAAATACATACCAAAGGTCTCTGAAGTTACATGAGAGTTATGAATCATGTTTCACTTACACTGCTGAGGTTTCACAAGCTCACATGATTGAGCTTTGTTCCTCTTCTAGTCAGCTGTAATGAGCTTACTGCATTTCAGTGTCTTGGAAAAGCTTGCAGCACTTCCAAGAACGAGGCACTAGGCTCTTCGTAACTTGGTGAATTTATGGCTAAGCCTACAGCCTGACAGCACGAAGGAAGGTTCAGTGCAGTGAAACATCCGTTTATGTTCAGGACCTGGCTGCACACGCCCAGATTCTCTGTGTGTTGTGTGTTGTGTGAGGCAGAAACAAGGGGAGGAGGCATGGCCAAGAACACGCTGTGAACTTGCCCTGCTTGTCCCGGTCATAGCTGAAGGGGAGCTCCTGTTTCTTCCCTCACTGAAAAGTTACTATCTTAGAGACATCTTAGGATTAAAAACCCACAAGCCTGCACTGAACTTGCTTTGCCTGACTTATTCCCTTTTACTCTTTCAGCATAGTAATGTGGGTGGCCCTTGGATTAGTACTGAAGTTACTACTAAGATGAGGGGTGTGGGGTGCTCAAGTATTAGAAGTTGTTTCACTGTTGAAAAAGAGAAAAAGAAAAAAGTTGTCGTGTCATTGGTATACAGAATAAAGTTACACCTGAATAAAATATGACTATACCAACTAAAACTAAAGGAGAAGGTCTGGTGTCTGGTATATTGAACTGATAAACTAATTGCAGTTTTGGTTTTCAATCTCTTCCCTTAGCCTAGAGCCCTCCTAAGCACACTGTCGCTAGATGCTCAGGATCCTGACTATTATCTCTGCTGCCCTCCGGGAGGAGAATGTCCAGCCCTCGCATCCTGCAGGCTTCACAGGGGGCATTCTCCAGGGGGCAGAGGACTGCCGCACTGCCACACTGCCGTGGAGAGGGAGCTGCTGCAGCCAATCTCCTGGCCAGGCCAGGCCAGCTTTTTAGCCAACCCCTTGCCATTTTTCAAAAAAAAAATTTAAACTGTGATAAAATATATATAACGTAAAATTTACTATCTTAACTATTTTTAAGTGTACAGCTCAGTAGCATCAAGTACATCCACACTGTCATGCAGCCATCTCTACCTCCAGAACTCTTCATCTGGCAAACTGAAACCCTGTCTCCACTAAACACAAGCTCCCCCTTCCTCCTACCCCTGGCCACCACCATTCTGCTGCCTGTCTCTATGAATCTGCCTACTCTAGGGACCTCACATGAAGTGTAATCATACAGTACTAGTCCTTTTGTGACTGGCTTACTTCACTTAGCATAATGTCCTCAAGGTCCATCTGTGTCGTAGCATGTGTCAGGATTTCCTTCCTTTTTAAGGCTGAGTAATATCCCACTGTGTGGCTAGACCACACTTTGTTTATCTCTTCATCTGTCAATGGATACTGGGGTTACTTCTACTTTTGACTGAATAATGCCACTATGAACATGGGTGTACAAATAACCCTGTACCATTTTTAACTGAAAACTCTGTGTCCACAGCTCTGTCCACTGCTGCACTCTTAGGGGCTTCCGGGGGGCAGTGGAGCACTGATGCGTCACCCATTTATATGTGTGTGCACATACCTGTTCTATCTGTAATGGGATGCTCGGTGGAGTGTGAAACCAGTATTTAACCAGGCCTCTGTATTTCAGCACCAGGAAGAAACAGGCCCCTGCCAGGACCAACAGTAACGAAAAGGTTCCCACAGAGATCAGGATGACTTGCTGAAGCTTGGTGGAGGCTAAAAAGATGATGCAAAAGTGAACAAGATGCCATCCCACACATGATACAATCATCAGTTAATTTTCCATCTGCACGGCTTAAGGAGTATTTCTGTCCCAGGAAAATGGACAATGCCCCTCCCCCTACCCCCTCCTGGTACCTGGTATGCTTAAATTAATAGCTAGTAAAGGAGATCCAGTAATAAAATAAAGCAAGTGTTAGCTGCCTGGCAGCCTTTGCTACTATAGCTCTCAGCACAAGCCATTATACCTGCAGCCAGGTACTCTCTTCTCACCTTCTCTCTGGGTCTCCCCACCCTCCCATCTGCCGCCTTGGAAGTTTTCCCCGATTTCACTATTTTAGGAGTATTCTTTTCCCAGCTCAGAAAGGACATAAGAAAGTATATTTTACCATCTGCTGTTGTTTCATAGCAAGATGTGTTGCTTAAGTGCCCAGGTCTAATGATGTTTTTTGTCCAAAACAGTCGTGCCTCAACTTGTAAGCAGTATACTCTGAAGGGTTTTAAAACATCCAACAAAATGGAGTTGCTCTTAAAAGGGCCTTTAACCTATTTAAAAAACACCACAACCACACTTGTAAATTGCCCGAATAGTACACAGTCAAGCCACTTCTATCTTTTCCACTGTTTGCTCAAATTCACAGTGATCACAACAACCAAAGAGTAACAAGATGCTGTTTTAAAAGAGTCACTAGCTTGCAGCAGACACATTTAACACGTGAAAATTGGTGAGTAGTATAAACAAAGACCCTGATGGCTTAGGGCTGTGTGGCCTCAGAGGGCCCACTGCAGCAACTGGAATTTAGCAAAGCCCAATTTCTAGGATGACATTTTCTCCTTTAAAATTAACATTTTGTATGCCATGGTTAATCAAACCCAGATACCTCAAATTAGTCAACAAACAGAGAAAAAATTAATCTAGGAAATAACATTCCTTTTATTCCCAACCTACTTCTAGTTTGAGCTGAAATGTGCTGGTTCCTCCTAGAGTTTTGGCCAAAATGACCTTAGGTATTTATGTCATCAGGAGACAGTTGGACCCCAAACTCCATGAGGATTCTATGTCTCCTCCCAAATCCCTGCTGCTGCCTTGCTCAGGCCTTGCACCTGATCGCTCCAGTCAATGGCTCCTCACTCTTGTCTGGACAAAGTTGTCATTGTTCCACAGGGGACCGAGAAAAAAATATATAATGGCGACATAGGATTTCTTGTGAAGGATTATTTTCTAATTTTGAGATACAATGGAATCCGCTATAGCCATATGAAATGGTGGTATAACGTATGCTCGAAAACATGGGAAGATGAGGCTGCTATACTGTCAACTGAAAAAAGGCAGATCATTCATTAGTATATAGAACATGATCTTAATTTTAAAGATATGAAATAACTGTATTATCTACGAACAGTAGGATTACTGAGAGTTTTTAATTTTATTTTCCTCTGTCTAACGGTGATGGACTTCCAGGGCAGAGGAAAAAACTTCTTGCTTATGATGCCACATAGAGCAATTTTAAGGATAAAAATTCCCTTTCGGCTTATTTCAGCAGCCAATTGGAATTTCTAAAATTAAGAATCACAGACTGTGCAGAAGAGCTAACGTAGCAGACCTTTGAAGGGGCTGCTTTCGAGGTCAGCCCTTGGCTGGCATCTGGGAACTTGGATTTCAGGTGCATTCTCCCCATTCCCAAACTGGTAAAGGCAGTTTATTGTACCTCGACTGTTTGCACAAACAATGTGGTTTATTTATGCCGAACATCTGCTTTCCTTCTGGGAGCTGATATTTTGGTATATGCTGAGCAGAGGTGCCTACGTGACCAGCCACTAATACAACCCTGGGCACTGAGTCTCGAATGAGCTTCCCTGGTGGACAGTAGTTCCCATGTGCTGTCACAGCTTGTTGTCAGGGGAATTAAGTGCATCTGGTTGACTCTACTAGGAAAGGACTCTTGGAAGCTTATACTTGGACTTTTCTGGACTTTGCCTCTTCCCTTTGCTGATTTTGCTTTGTATCCTGTTGCTGTAAGAAGTCATAGTCATGAGGATGATTCTGTGCTGAGTCCTGTGAGTCCTTTGAGCAAATCTAGGGGTGGGTCTTGGGGATCCCCAACACACAGACTCATAGCTGGAATGAAGATTATATTGATGGCTTTCAGTCATTTTCACCCTTGAATCTTTTGTTCATGGAAGGCCAGAGTATAGATGCTCTGGTCGAAAGGCGGGAAGGAGCTTGGGGTCCCTCATATCTGCTCTTCACCACAGGTTCCAATTTATTACTCAGCAGTTTCATTTTATATAAGAGGAAACTGCAGCCAGAGAGACTAAGTGATGTGGAGCTAAGCGAGGCCCAGGCAGTGGAAGCACAGTCTGGGCGCCTTTCATTAGGCACACTGCTAAATGAGGCTGGTTCCAGCGTCCTGGAGGCTGAGTCCTGCACTGGGCAACCCCGCCCGGCTCTAGGATACCAACAGCAACTCGCCCCCGGGGGCTGATTCAGTGCAGTGAAGCAGACAGACTCTGTCCATCATAAGAAAACAAAAAGTATGGACTGACGGGCCCTTGGGGAGGGAGCACGTAACATGGGGCCCTTGAGTCACGAAGACAACCAAAGCGTGGAGAAAAATGTGGCCAGAGCTTCCATCCTGTCGCCTGCATTTCCAGCACCATATCTGATCCCTAAGAGAAGACAGACTCGGAAGAGACAGCCACCTCTCCTGTCTGCATTCTGCTGGGCTCGCTCTATTCCAGTTGACCCAGATCTTGAACTCTGATTTGGGGAAATGAGTATTTCCCTATTCCCTAGATGCTAACTCTGTCCTTCAGTGAGTCTTGCCCTCCCCAGCTTCATGCTCACCATGAGGAAATGAAGAGAAAGTGCAGACATAAAGCACATGGCATAAAAACATGGTGGATAAGAGCAGGGCCCGAAGCTCTGTCTCTGCTCTGCTCTGCCCGCTGCTGACCTGGGGCTAGTTACCCAATGACTTGGTGTCCCTCTCTGTGAAACAGGTTGGTATAAGGATGAAATCAGATGAGGCATCTGAAATGCCAGGCCCAGCACCAAACACAAATAAAGCTCTCAATAAACAGAAGCTCTTATTATTATTAAAAATTATAATGCTGGATTAAGGAAATCATAAAGTTCACAAAGTTTTCCTGGGGTCACCCAAATGTTTTCTGGAGGCCCAAAAGTAGCTGAAACAGAATTACAAACAGGTGGGATCATTAGGCACTGGAGATGATTCAAAACTACCCGGGGCTGATCAAGCCCCTGTGACCTGACGCACCTTTGCCAACCCTGTCGCCTGCCACAGTCCCTCTCGTGGCTTGTGCTTCTGACCCATCTAGGCACTTGCATATCTCCACATGTGCCATGCCTTCTCCAACCTGCTGGTACTTCTCCCTGGATGCTCTTTCTCCTTCCAGTTTTCCCACCTATTTCACACACACCCTTTTTGCAAACTGTCCAAACATTTGTGTAGTTCAACTCTGCAGACTGCACTAGGATTCCTTGTTGCAGAAACAGGCCCAATAAAACCTCCTCCAAATGCCACAGTGTGGCAAAGGCATCATGAGCAAATGCACCAGCACAGTTTGGACTCCAAACAAGAGGAATGGTTGGGGGCCCTTCAGATCGAGCTGGTGGAGGGAAGTCTCAGCACAGTGAGTAGCAAATCAGGTCGTGAAGAGGAGGATTAGAACAGGCTCAGGGTTCACCCTCTAAGGAGACGCTGGGATACCCTGGTCCATGTTAAAGTTTTCTTTCTTTTGCTAAACCAGAAACTCCAAAGAAAAAAATCAAAACAAAAAAATATGCTCTTGCCTGTTGGATTCCTGCTTTTTCCCAGTAATGGACATAATAGCAAAAAGAGGCCGTGGCAGTATTGACATCAAAGGGAGGGGAGAAGCTGATGATGAGGGAGCCTTCTCCTGGGGTCACCCGAATGTTTTCTGGAGGCCCAATAGTAACTGAAAAAGAGTTACAAACAGAAAACCATGTACATACATATGGACACGCACACACACACATACATATATATAATACAACATATCATGTAATATAATATATACAATATATACACACATACGTATTTTTTTTTATATGCAATGGCTCTTGTGCCTTCTGATCTCACTTGTTCTAGTGGAGAAGCTGAGTCCACACAATGCCCAGTGGCAAAGGCAGGGCCGGGCCTAGCCCACCACCAGCCAGAGTGATGTTCGCAGATGAGCTGCTAGTGACAAAAAGCTCTTTCATTCAACCTGCTCACAGATGTGGGCACACGTTTTCCAGATTCCCTTTTCCCAGCTAAGTGAGCAGGATTTGCAGAAGTACCTGCAAGGCCTGGTGCTTGCCATAGGACTCTCACCTCCATAGGATGAGTTCTCTGGACATGTCCATTACCACTGGGGAGCATGGACACCACTACACAGCTGAAAGGACAGTGCTCACAGACCTGCCCTTCTTAAGAAAGTGCCAGGCCTGGAATCTGATATCAACCTGATAGGCTTCTTCTTTAGAGGAGAAAACAATCTGCCTTCTCTCCAAGCACTGAAGGAAGAACGGCTCAAAGGAACAATGGAGAACCGAGGAGAGTGGCTTCCAGGCATGTTCACGCAGATCCATGTAACAGCCATATAAGGTTGTCTCTATTTCTCCGATGAGGAAACCGAAGCCCACAGGTGACATTCCTTGCCCAGAGTGACACAGCCAGTCAATGACAGGGTTGGGACATGAACCCAGGCTGGTGCGATGCCAAAGCCCGACTCCTCCAACCACCATCTCATTCCGCCACGCGGTAAAGCATCTCCTCAGTCACTGATTCTAAGGCCACCAACAGCAGTGAAGGCGGTGGCTGTGACCTGAGAACACCACCGCCTCAAGCTTTACAGGCATGAGGGTGGGGAATGCCACCAACCCAGCCGGCAACTAACCAAGAACAGCGCTGCTCGGCTCGGGCTGGGTGCAGCAGCTGGCTGATGCTGGACCCACTTTCACGACACGTTCTGCTTCTGTTACCATCTCTTGTCCACTAGGCAGTGGCGGTAACTATTATTACTTCTTTCAGCTCACACAGGTGCTGGTTCTCTACCTAAGGACAAATGGCTTGTCCATAGCAAATCACCAGCCAGCAGGGACTGCCCTGTCTTCTCTGTTTCTGTCCCTCATAGCACCTAGCATAAACCGTTGATTCTTCAAAAATGTTTTTATTACAGAAAATTTCAAACACATGGAAAGTAGAGAGAAGATCACAGCAAATGCTCATGTGCTCATCACCCAATTTACTCAACCATCAACTCATGGCCAATTTTGTTTCTTCCGGGCCCACACATCTTGTCCTTGTTCCTCCTGCTCTTTGGACTATTTTGATTATTTTGAAGGAATCTCAGACATCACATCCTTTCATCTGCAAATACTTCAGTATGTACCTTTAAAAGATTCCTCTTATTTCCCCAATGTTTAAATTTTGGTAAAATATACATAACATAAAATTTACCATCTAAAATGGACCACCCCTCCCTTTAAAAAACATACGAAAATACCATTATAACACCTAAAATAAACTAACAATAATTGCTCAATATTTCATCATGTATCCAGTGATCACATTTCCTCAATTGTCTTATACTTTAGTTTGTTTGAATCAGGATCCAAATAAGTTTTGTACTTTGTGTGTGCATGAACCACAGACACCAAAGAAACAACTGGCACAGCCGATCATGTGACAAATGAGTCACTGAAGGAACAAATGTAGGAACTAGTATCTGAGGTTCTTCTGCCTCCTTCCAATATCTGGGGACACATTTGTTCATTCAATCATTTAACAAATACTTACTGAATACCTACTACATGTCAGATACTGTTCAAGGTTGAATGAAAGTCTTTCTGCAACATAAAAGAAGTTGCACCAGAACAGGTAAGGGTCATCAGTGAGGCCAATATGCTAGCATCCCTTCTAGTACAGAGATCGGCAAACTTTCTCAGTAAAGGCTCACAGTAAATTTAGGTTTTGCAGGCCCCGACAGTCCCTGTTGCAACTATGCAACTCTACTGTTGTAGCATGAAAGCAGCCATAGACACATTAAAAAGTGAGCATAACCATGGTCCAATAAAACCTTATTTACAAAAACAGGTGGTGGGCCAGATTTGGCTTGCAGGCTGTAGTTTGCCAACCCCTGGTTTAGCAAATCACACTCCCCTAGCATCAGCCTCCAAGGTCAGAGCATGGGTTTGACCATCCTACCCACCTGTTTGCTGGTTATTTAGAGTGAGGGGCAGCACTGAGGTGCATAGAGTTGATACTGCTCATTGAAGAGGCAAGTGAAGAAAACCTGGAAAGTATAGAGGATGTTTTATACCCAAGTTTTCTTACCATTCAGATAGTGTTGAAACCAAGGCATTGTCACCCAGGCAGAATGGAGTTCTCCCAGCTCAGCTCGAAGGCGCAGAGTGATATTGAAATCCATTGGGAAGCCCTTGGAGAGGCCAGCCGCGGTGAAGTTGCACTCTGTCGCTGTGATCTGTGTACAATTCACCCCTACGGACTCAAGGGTGACCTCGAACCACTCACTAGCGGTGCTGGGAAAGAAAACAGGATTTCAATTCACAGAATTCTCTCTTCTTCATATGTAACGGTTTACTCAGAGCTGATCTTTTAAAAACAGCTTTATTGAGATATTTCACGTACCATATAATTTTCCCATTTTTAAAGTATACAATTCAGTGGTTTTTACTATATGCACGAGGTTATGCAACCATCACCACAACCGATTTTAGAACATTTTCATCACCCCAAAAAGAAATCTGGTATCTGGCCAGGCATGGTGGCTCACGCCTGTGATCCTAGCACTCTGGGAGGCCAAGGAAAGAGGATCGTTTGAGCCCAGGAGTTAGAGGCTGCAGTGAGCTATGAGGATATCACTGCACTCTAGCCGGGGTGGCAGACTGAGACTCTGTCTCAAAAAAAAAAAAAGAAAAGATAAGAAAAGAAAAGAAATCTGGTACTCATTAGCACTTACTCCTCATTTTCCCTCAACCCCTTCCCCCTGCAAGCCCTAGGCAACCACTAATCGACTTTCTGTCTCAATAGATTTCCCTATTCTGAATGGAATCATACAGTATGATCAGTCTTTTGTGGCTGGTTTCTTTAACTTAGCATGTTTGCATCTTGTAGCGTGTAGCAGCACTTCCTTCCTTTTTACGGCCAAATAATATTCCATTGTATGGACAGACCACATGTTGTTTATCCACTCCTCAGTTGGTGGACAGATGGATTGTATCCACTTTTTGCCTATTAGGAATATACAAGTTTTTGTGTGGATATATGTTCTCAATTTTCTGGCATATCTACCCAGGAGTGGAACTGCTGGGACACGGCATAATTCTATCTTTAACTTTCTGAGGAACTGCCAGACTGTTTTCCAAAGTGGCTGCATCATTTTATATCCCCACCAGTAATGTACGAGAGTTCCAGTTTCTCTACATCCTCACCAACACTTGCTATTGTCTGTCTTTCTTTTTCTTTAGAGACAGGGTCTTTGCTGGAGTGCAGTGGTGCAACCATAGCTCACTGAAGCCTCGAACTCCTGGGTGCAAGTGTTCTTCCTGCCTCAGCTTCCCAAGTAGCTGGGACCACAGGCGTGGGCCACCGTGCCTGGCTAATTTTTTCATTTTTTGTAGAGATGGGGTCTTGTTTTGTTGCCCAGGCTGGTCTCAAATTCCTGACTTCAAGCAATTTTCCTGCCTCGGCCTCCCAAAGTGCTAGGATTATAGGTATGAGCCACTGCACCCAGCCTATCTGTCTTTTTGATTGTAGCTATCATAGTGGGTGTGCAGTAGTATATCACTATGGTTTTGATCTGCATTTCCTTGTTGAATAATGATGTTGAACATCTTTTTGTGTGCTTATTGGCCATTTGTATATCTTCTTTGGAAAACAGTCTAATTAAATCCTTTGCCTAATTTTTAACTGGGTTGTCTTTTAATTGTTGAGTTGTAAGAACTCTTTATATATTCTGGGTACAAGTCCCTTAGACGTATGATTTGCAAACACTTTCTCCCATTCTATCCTACAGCTGACTCTAATGCTTCAAGCTCAGTCTCTGCAGCCTGTCTTAGGACTGACACTGTGTTAATGCAAACTCCACTCACGCTTCCTGCTAGTGTGGAGTTTGTTTTCACTCCATACCTGCCCATTTAAAGAGTGTTTGCCTCACCCATATGAAAACCCTGCCAAATACATGGCCACACATTGTGTAAGTGGCAGTACATTTCCCAAAGTCCCAATGCCACACCCCTACATGGGACTCTAGTCCCCAGCTCTGACCTCTGTCCTTGTCCTAAGCGACAGACTTCATAAAAGTCAAGGAGGTGGCTGCTAGGAGCCTGAGTGGGAGCAGTGGGCAGTGTCCCCTCTAGGACAGCAACTTTGGCCCATAAAGCAAGGCAAGGGGGACAGAGATGAGGCTGAGGACCCCTTTCTGCCCCCAGGCCTCTGGCTTCCACACACCACATGTTTCTAACTATACCTCTGATCCTGACTGAGCTGTGCCTTCTATCAAAGTGGCAAGTGACACGTCCCAAGATGAAAGCCACTTCAAGATGCTGGCCATATACACACAGCACCCAGCCCTGGGGTCACAGACCCTAATGGGGAGAGGGACCCCAACCACGGGGGTGGGGTGTGCTCCAGAAGGTGTAAGTGATTTCTTTATTGGGCATACAGATACTTAAAGATACTCTAACGTCCTCCCTGACTCATCCTCTGACAGCAATGTGAGTGGCTCTTCCTCAATTGCAATGCAGGCCCTGTTCACCGACACTCTGTGCCACTTCCATAACTCACTCTGTCCCTGAGTTATGAAACACAGGGCTAGGCACCTGTGCAACACAAGAGCTATGTCTAGCCTCTGCTAGGTCACTTGCAAAAATGTTACGTTTGTCCCCTTTGACTCAGCAACCCTTATTCCAGAAATGTAAGGAAATAAACAGAGATGATTCATGTATGATGATGTGACTTATGACAGTCATGAGCTGTCAACTGTCTACACCCATGAGTGGGGAAAAGTTAAATACAGCATGTGTAATACTTCATATAAGAAAATACACAAAGATTACACAGAAATAAGTATATGAAAAAAATGCTCACACACTTAACTATGTTAAGTTAAAAAGAAAAAAAACGGAGGTAGAACCCAAAAGTGTGATTCCATTTTGCTTTAGTTTCTACACATACACACATATTTTCTTTCTTTATTTTAGAGACAGGGTCTTGCTATGTTGCCCAGGCTGGACTCAAGCTCCTGGGCTCAAGTGATCCTCCCGCCTCAGCCTCCTGCATAGCTGGGACTACAGGCGCTTGCCACCATGCCTGGCTCACACACACATCTCCACAAGTGTGTGCATTTAGAAAAAAAAGTCACAATAAATACACTAAAATGAGAACAGTGATTATTCTTGGGAGTGTAGAATAATAGGTTATTTTAATTTTGTACTTTTTTTTTGGTTTTCCAGATTTTCTATAAAGAACATGGATTGCTATTAAAATCAGAAAAAAAGTGAAATTAAAAAAATGTTTTGAGAACATTTTTGGGTTGGGCAGGGCTGAGAGTGGACCTGACAGTAGGCCAGGAGGCGTGACCTGGAAGGGCCCCTGCTGCCTGACTGTCTGCATTTTCAAGGAAAACCAGAAATCAGCTTTTTTTTTTTTAAAGTGAAATCTCCAGATTTCTTAATGTTGACAACTAACTAAAAAAAATGATATACTGGGAGTCAAACTGCCTGCATGCCACTATCTGCAACCTGTGATTTAAACTTTATATTCTCCCACAAAGTGCTCCATGTTATTTTGGCTTTGCTACTGTGACTGTCAATAAAACAAAGACACCTTCATTTATAATTATAGCAATGGTTTATCGTAGAGAAAAAGGATGGAAATTTAAGTCCCACAAACCTCAATTAATAAAAAGTCTCAAACATGTAAAAGTATCTAAAAACAAAACAAAAGCAAAGGTCCTCTTCCATCATCAAATCTACAGTTGGAAAAGAAAACGAAATTAGCCTCTCTTTTAGTTTTTAGTGACCATCTCAACTTTTTCTAATAGGGACATTCATTCATATGTACCCCAAACTCTGTTTCTTTTACTAAAACCAACCTCGATCCCCGAAAAAAAAATCTATGAAATGCTTCCTGTAAAGAAAACAAAGTGAAACAGGTTAGTCTATGATAAGAAACTCTGTCAAAGGTTTTTTTGTGTGTTTTTAGCATTACTAGTAGTTAGTTACCATTTGTCAATTTTTTTAAAAATTCAGCAAAGTTTCTAAAAAATATTTAGAGGCACCTCCTCTGTCAACCCACAAATGCACTTCCCTGTTGAAAGCTCAGGAATGCTAAGCTTGTCATGCAGCTCTCAAGCTAAGTCAATACATCAGCTGTGACTTCTTTCACCCCAAGTTTCTTGATTAGCTCTAGGATATTATGTTAACTGAATGCTGAGAATAGGGCCAACTTCACGGCACGTGACCTGTGCAGTGGTCGCCATTTTGAAATTCTTAACACTGTTTGAACAAGAGGTCCCACATACTCATTCCGCACTGGGCTCTGCAAACTATGTAGCCCGTCCTAGCAAATTACTCCATTTATCACAGGTGATTTAATGTTGGTAATTTATAGTTACCAGAGGGCCAGATAAATGTGATTTGGAGATAACCTTCAAACCCCAGGTTAGCGTCTGTTTTTATTAAGCAAATATTATTACAGCAGACATTGAAAAATGAATAAGGGGAGGCCGAGGAGGGAGGATCACTTGAGGCCAGTAGTTTGAGACCCGCCTGGGCAACATAGCGAGACCCTGTCTCTATAAAAATAAACAAATGAATAAATAAATAAAATGAATAAATTAATAAACAAATAAAATGAATAAGACATTATCTGGAAACCCACTCCTCTAACAAATCAACTGCCTATAATTTTTCCACATTATCTTTCTATTCTTGACCATAAAGACATTCCAAATTTTACACAGTTGCCGCTTCTACCAGATGACATATAATTATACGTCTTTTTGAGCGGTTGCCTACAGTTTAGGGTTCAAGCATAAGTCAGCATGCCAAAATTTACCATTTTCCTACTGATGGATATAAATACACACTTCAATGATTCTAGTTTTTGTTTCTTTTTTTTCTGATGGGGGGGCTGGATGATCTGTGTAGGATAAAAGTAATACGGACATTTCCATGACTCTTCAAATGTAGAGCAGAATTACTTTCCAAAAGGCCATGCTGATTACTCCCTCACCCGCCTGTGGATGAGCAACTACCCGCCAAACCCCATTCCCACAAGCACTGAGCACATCGTTTCTTTACATTTTGTTTATTTGGTAGTATAAAGTGACTTGGCCAATAATTTTACCTTTATCTTCAATTAACCCAGTTAGCAGGGTAAACAAATAATAACTGAGGACTCAGACTTTGCCTGTTTCTTTCTATACAGGTTTATATGGCAAATCAAGTGATGGCCAACTCTGAAAAGGCTTGAAAAGGAGGTGAGGGATGGACCAAGGGGCCAGAATAACGCACAAAAGGGAAAACCAGTTGAGAAACTGAAAATAAATTCCCAATCAGGCCATATTTGGTCCATGAGTTTAAATAAATCAGATGTTTAAACTTCAGGAAGATGAAGACTAAAAGTTGCCCTTCCATGACCAGAATGAAACCTTTCTATTTTTTTTACAACCCTTCCCCTGAAACCATTGAAAGAATCAACTTTCACCAAAGCAAGAAGCTGTGTGGTTAGACAGCAGAGTTCTCTTGACTGTCGCCTTGTTTAAGCCTTAGGTGAGTGGGAGGTTGTGAAATCTCTGTCCCCGGAGGTTTGAAAAGAACCAGAGAAATAACTGCTTCCCAGGTTTGATGACAGCAGCTGGCCCCAGGGCTCCCTTCGGCTACACCCCCCCCCCAACAGAGAAATGTTCAACTTACTATTTAAACTGCACCCGGTAGACCACCGGCCTCGTGCTGTTGCTCAGGACCACCGGCTCCCAGCTCAGAACCTGCTGGGCGTTGTACAGGTGGATCCTCGGGTGCTGAGGGGCAGGCAGCTGGCCAAGAGAGTCTGGAGGGGGAGGAAGAGAGGGAGGGAGGGGGAGAGGGGGTGGGGGGAAGGGCCCAAAAGAGAACACCACATCACCAAAGTCATTTGTACAACTCAGTTTTTGTCAAAGTGCACGAATGGTATTACCTGTTCTCCCTGGGCATACCCTGCTCCCAGCCCCACCTTTGACTACAACGATGGCCCGACTGGCACAGTCAGT
This sequence comes from Daubentonia madagascariensis, assembly GCA_023783475.1. NCBI lineage: Eukaryota > Metazoa > Chordata > Mammalia > Primates > Daubentoniidae > Daubentonia > Daubentonia madagascariensis. Next base: position 1,926,815 of record JAKFHU010001482.1, on the reverse strand, counting down.
AGGAAGAAAAGAGGTGCTTGGGGTGGCCTTTCCACCTGCAGGTCCCAGTTGTTATGATCACATCCTGGGCCCTGGAGTCTGGCAGGACTGGGTTCCCGGTTCCACCACCAGTACGTGGTGGGGTTGACTCTGGGTGGGTTACTTAACCTGCCGGAGCCGCAGTTTCTACTTCAGGAATAAGGGATGCGTAACAGTAAACCCATAGGGCTGTGATAAACATTAAATTGGTGAGCACGAGACACACATTAGCCCCAGATTTGGTACCAAGGGAGTGTCCAGTAAACCTCCACAGACACATCTACACACACACAAACACACCACATCAGGTGTGCAAAGCCCAGAGGGCACATGGGAAGAGAGCTGTCTTCTGTCACCAGAGTTGCTATGTTTCTCTAGGATGCCCCAGCATCACAACCACAGGGGTGCCTCACCCCAGACCAGGAAATCTGCATTTTAAACAAGCTTTCCAGCTGATTCTTATGCACATTAAAGTTTGAGAAATATAAACAATGAAATAACATACTCCCCAGGGACCACACCAATATCACAATCCCTCTTTGTCGTGACCTGGGAGAAACAAGCTCCAGCCCCTTCAAGCAGATACTTCACAGGGAGCCTTCTCTCCACAAAGAAAACAGTCAGGATAGCACTTTCTCAGAGTGAAAGATTAAAGAGAAATGCCCAGAAGGTGGAAAGAAAGGTTCGAAAAACATGCTGCTGCAGAATCCAAAGGAGGAAATTCAAATCACATATTTTTAGTAAATGCACCATCGAAGAGCAGTGCCCAGATCAGCCTACAGCCTGGCCCCCAGCTCTTCTTCTGAAAGAGGCATTGCCAAGGGTCTGCAGCCACATACAGAACGCCCATCCTCTCCCCCTCTGCGAGCTCTGGTTGGCCTCCATTCACCCAGCTAACACTTCTCTGGATTCAAAGCAGGCCTCACTATAACCTAGGCTAAAGGCAAACAGGCAAAGAGCGTGGCGGGAGGCAGGCCCGTCTCAAGGGGTAGGGAACCTGTGGCCTTGGGGCCACATGTGGCCGTCTGGATCCTTGAGTGTGGCCTTTTGACTGAATCCAAATTTTACAGAACAAATCCTTTTAATAAAGAGATTTGTTTTGTGAAGTTTGCATTTGGTCGAGGGGCTGCACTCGCAGATCTGGAGGGCCACATGTGGCCTTGAGGCCACAGGTTCCCCATCCCTTAGGGTGAGGGCTGTGCAACGCCCTCAAGGCCACATGCAGCCCTCTAGATCCCCAGAGTGCCTGCTTGGGGCTGGGCACACATCAAACAATCTCAGAGACCTCCTTTCACTGCCTGTGGTAGGTTCCTACGGCTGCTGTAACACATCACCACAAACCTAGACCCTTAAAACAACTCAGGGTTAGCCAGGCACGATGGGGCGCACCTGTAGTCCCAGCTACTTGGGAGGCTGAGGCAGGAAGATCGCTTTGCCCAGGAGTTCAAGGCTGTAGTACGCTGTGGTCGCGCCTGTGAATAGCCACTGCACTCTAGCCTGGGCAACACAGGAAGACCCCGTTTCTAAAAACAAACAACCCAGATTTATTATCTTACAGTTCTTAAAGTCAGAAGTTTGAAATATGTCTCACTGGGTAAAGTCAAGTTATCTGCAGGGCTGTGGTCCTTCTGGGGGCTCCAGGGGAGAATTCATTTCCTCGCCTTTTCCAGCTCCCATTCTGTGCCTCAGGGCCCTTCCTCCAGCAAGGCTGGCTTCGTCCTTCTCGTCTCTCTGGAGCTGACCTTTGTGCCTCCCTCTCCCATCTCAGGATCCTTAACTTACTCACATCTGCAGTGTCCCTTTTGTCACATCAGGTAACACATTCACGGGTTCCAGGGATTAGGATGTGGACACTTCTGAGGACCATCATTCTGCCTCCCACACTGGCCCTTCACCATGTCCCATCTCTGGGGAGGAACCAGCGGGAAGATTCTCCGGGCACCTCCATCTCCTCAGTCTAAGCATTCAGCTGAGAAAGGAGGCACCAGGGAACCCCCAGGGTGACAAGGAAGGGCTTCCGTTCCCAACGTGGAACAGCAAAAAGGCATCCCTGTAACAGCCGGCACTCCCAGACCAGCTTCCCCTTGCTCAGCTCCCACTTCACTGAGGTGTGCGAGAGGACCCACACAGTCCAGCTCTGTCTTCCATCTGAGTCTCTTGTAACCTCGTCTTATCTTTACAGAAGAAAGGGACTGTGACTCCACAAGGAAGTGCCAAGGACTGCCAACTCCTTAAAAAGCGCCCTATAAACTGCCCTCTGCACATCTCAGCAGGCCTGTCCTAGAACAGCCTCCCTGTCTTTGTTCCAAGCCTTGTCCCTCCCTATTCCTGGGAAATGCCGTTGGGGCAGGAAGCAGGATAAAGGAGCTACAGCTAAGAGCTGCAGGGTTCACACAGGTCACAGCTCGCTTCTCTCTTCCCAACGCGAATAGCTGACAAACCACTGCCCCATTGTTGGTCTCTTTCCAAAGTTTGCTGTGCTGAGCATGAATTACAAATGACGAATTATGAATTTTAAAATACAAAGTTTTTAAAAGTTATTGTAATTAACATAATGTACTTGCTGATTCTTCTTGCCTGTTGAGAAACCTCTCGGATAATGTAATACATCTGTAACTATTTTTAATAAACTCAAAAAGAGTTTTTGAGGTCAAAGAACTTATTGGTATGTTCTCTCACAAAATTTACCCTAGGCTGGGCGTGGTGGCTCACACCTATAATCCTAGCATTTTGGAAGGCCAAGGCAGGAGGATCACTTGAAGCCAGGAGTTTGAGACCAGCCTGGGCAACACAGTGAGACCCCATCTCTATAAAAAAACAACAAACAATAGATTAGCCAGGCGTGATGGCACCCGCCTGTAGTCCCAGCTACTCCAGAGGCTGAGGCAGGATTGCCTGGGCTGAGGAGTTTGAGGCTGCAGTGAGCTATGATGACGCCACTATACTCCAGCCTGGGTGACAGAGCGAGACTGTCTCAAAAAACAAAAAAACAAAAAAACAAAAAAAAACCCTCACCCTAGTGCCAATTAAAAAAACCAATATTATTGAACTGGACTAATAGATTACTGCTCTGATCCACAAGTCTTATACTTTATATAGCAATTATTCCTATTACTGAGAAGCAACTCTTAATAGAAGGAAATATGAGCGCTTTTAGAGGACATTTTAAGGAATTCAACTGTCAAAATTTCCTTTCCACAAACTCAGTTTAGGAATCCAAGAGACACTTGCAAAAAGCAAGAGGAGAAATAACTATACTTTTTAGCATATAAACATGATCTGATCAATCTCCATATGCATCAGAGTCGCACATACCACATCTAATTCAGAAATCTGTCATTTTACCAAACTTCTATAATACCATCTGTTTGTATACTATCTGGTTCTTTTTTTTTTTTATCATTTTTTTTTTTAAATAATAGAGACAGGGTCTCCCTCTTGCTCAGGCTGGTCTCGAACTCTTGAGCTCAACCGATCCTCCTGCCTCGGCCTCCCAGAGTGCCAGGATTACAGGCATGAGCCACCGCGCCTGGCCACTATCTGGTTCTTTACAGAAAAAGTTTGCCAATCCCTGGTTTAGAGGATAGACTTCAGACTTGAATAGGCTGAAAAACCCTGCATGATCTTGTCCTAAACAGATTAATCATCATCACTCTCTAAAATACCTTAAACTCTACCCTATTCTCTTCTGGATCTACATAATTTTGCATATTTAATTCCTTCTTCTTTTTTTAATCTGACAAACCCCTATTAATGCTTCAAAACCCAGCTCAGTTTGTTCTTCCTTTATCAAACTTTCCTCAATTCTTCCCAGCAAGTAGTGTTATATAAGTTTTTTCATATTTCTATTATAGTACTTTTTATTATAGCACATAGTGTATGTGTATCTATTATAGCACATATTGTAATGCAACTACTGTATTTGTTCTTCTGACAATGTCCCTAAATAGACTACTTTCTACTTTGATCATCTTAATCATTTTTATATGCTCAGTGCCTAACACGAATAGCATTTAACAACTAGTGAAGAGATGGATGAACAAACGCCACCTTCCTGCCCCAAGCTGCCTGTCACCTCTGATCCACCCTGATCCAGGTGTTTAAGACTTTATACATATTTAAGAATCGGATAGCCTGTGTTTTAATGGCATAGTTTGGTTAACACACATCACACATACGTAATAAAATTAAATCAAATTAAATAAAATTAACCTTAAATTAATCATTTAATCTTGACAACTAAGGACTGACCCTTCAGGATCTTTCTGTGTGGGGGGCATCATGATGAAAACCAATTAGAGGAGCATCAATGATCCCACCTCCAACACCCTGCAGGTAAGGAGAAGTAAAAAAACATTTCCTGATTCCTCAGCCTAACCAGGAAGTTGCTCTCTTCAGGAAATACCAGATATCAAGTTATTTATCTAGATCATTTGTCTCTTTCTACAAAGAATGGTTTTGCCTTCTTGGGAGTAAAATGGGGATATTACCTACATCAAAAGAATGGTTGAGAAAATTAAGAAAGATAATGTATATAAAGTGCTTAGCACCCTAGAATAGTGGCTCAACAAAGGGTAGCTATCATTACCATTTATAAAGTTAGTCATAAAACATTCTAGCTACAGGATCGTTTCAGTTGCTGAGATTATGGAAAAACAGGAGTTTACCTACTGTACATTCATTTGCAATGGTTTTTGTGTTGTCGGGATTTACTGTCTTTCTCAGTGGTCTCTAAGAACATTAGAAACTTTGGAAGTGGCACAGTACATATCCAATCCACTGGAAAAGTAAACAGCAGCTGCTACAATTACAAACAGAAGCCTTAATTCTTCAGTACTCAGGTAATTAAATAACTAAAGAGTCAGTTGACTTACTGCACTTTTGTGCTGTTGATTACATTTTCTATCTAGAGCAAATGGCCACCACTTAACAAAGCATTGCTGCAAATTGTGTTTGGTTCAATATTTTACGTATGTTCTCCTTGTAACAACTCTAAGGGGTAGATATTGTAAGTTTCCTTTTTGAAAATTTGTTTGGAATACTCTTTTTTCACCGCCTCTGACCATAAAAGCAGTTTCATGATTACTGAAAGACACTGTAAATTACAGAAAAGTGTGGAAACTTTTCTACTTACCCCTTTATGGTATAGCCATTGTTAATATTTTCACTTTGTATTTTGACTTAAAAAAGGGTTTATCTTAAAAATAACCCAGTTAGGTGTTTTTTAACTGTTTAGCATAAAAATTGCAAATAGCCACAAAAATAGAGATTAGTATAAAGTGATACCACTTGTCAAAGGATCTATGGATCCAGTTTATTTCCAATGCATCACACAGACCAAAACTTTCGTAGAATACAACAAAAGTTAATCATTAGAAAGACAGACATGCACCTGGATGCTGTAGCAATGTCAAATTGTAAAGTTTCCAAATACTCCTCTCAACCTCTGGACTCACCACAGGTGAGTTACAAACAGTTCACAGACCACCACTAGTCAGTAACACACTGATCCCAAGTCCTACCACCTTGCTTGGTTGGGCAATCACCAAATCTCATCTAAAGGAGGCCTATGGAGGGGCACACATAGGTTGCTCAAGACTTGAAGCTGCAGAGTGGCAGAGTCAGGATTTGAACTCATTTATCTGACTCCCAAGGAAAAACAGCTAATCATAAAAGAAACAGATCCCCAACACCACATTACTACTTCAAATGGGAAGAAACTTCTAAATTCTTGAGACTACATAAGTGCTATTCAACCTATGACATTAGTCTGTCCAAGGGAAAGAACTCAGCACAACACAAACACATAAACATACAGAGCCACTGTTCTCCTAGCTACATCTTCCTCATTGAGGTCTTTTCCCTTCTTTTCTCTTAGTTTTTACATTTGGCTCGTAAGTGTGGTCAGTTGGTGCCCAAGTGAGGAGGAGGCAGAGCCCAGGGAAGGGGCTGTCTGGGTGGGGGCAGAGCTGGGATTAAAAGCCTGGGTCAGCTGACACCCCACCACCACCAACTGAAGGGACCCAGCCATTTCTTGGTGCTGCCCTAAATGCTGCTCACCATGCATATGATTTGGGGAACTATCTGGATTTCATATCCAGTATCAAACATGCCCTGGCCAAAGGAAGATTTGAGTCCGGGTCACATGTCCACGACGGAGGTCTCTGCCCCACGGCTGCAGGACTGGGTCCAGGTTCTAGCTCAGACCACTGGGGAGGGCACTCGGGCAGAGGCTAAGTTCAGTTCGGCAGGGTGAGGAATCTGTGGCCAGCAGAGGCGGCCCTTTCCCAAGCCCTGGATTCGATTTTTTCTTTGTTCATTTTGAAAAAGTCGGAGACTCAGGCCGCAATCAGTTTCCCCGCTCCGGTGGCGCGGGGGTGGGGGAAGAGGAGCGGCAGTGCGTCCCGCTTCATGAAGGCGCAGTGCGAGTGTCCCCTTCCTGGGAGGGCTGTCCCTGGGGCCGGGGCGCGCTGCCTCCTGTCCTCCAGCTCCTAGACCAGAGACTGCCTGGAATTCCCCACTGTGCACCCCACCCCGCTGCGGGCTCCCCGCGGGCCTCGCCCGCTCCCGTAACCCCGAGGACCCCCACCCGGTCGGGGCACCCCGCGAGCCCCACCCGGTCGGGGAGCCTCGGACCCCACCCGATCGTGGCACCCCGCGGACCCCATCCGCCGCGGCAGCGTCTTCCTCCGGCCTCTGAGGACCCCAGGCCCGCCTTACCTGGCGGGGGCGCCGCGGCGGCGAGCGGCAGCAGCGCCAGCCGCGCCAGCCACAGCAGCGGCCGCAGCAGCGGCGGCGGCGGCTGCATGGCCCGGGGCGCGCGGCGCGGCAGGCTCGGCGGCGGCTCAGGGCGCGGGGCTCCGCCGAGCCGCTCGCGGCGCCGCCTCGGCCGCCATGGCTCGCGCGGGGCGCGCAGGGCCCGCCTCTTCCCGAGCGGCGGCGGCGGCGGCGCGTCCCGGCGGAGGGCAGCCCGCTCGGCCGCCCGCGCCCCGCCCGGCGCCCCCGCCCCGTCCCGCCCGCCGCCCGCAGGGCCGCCCCCGCGGGACTTTCCCCGCTCCCGGGCGCCCCGAGCTCCTCTCGGGCGGCGGCGCGCGGCGCAGCCGGGACCAGGCCGCCGGGACCCCGCAGGACCCCAGCGAGGCCGGCCTCCCCGAGGGCGGAGCGGGCCGGCCCGGCCTGGCACAGAGGAGGGGCGGGGACGGAGCCCGCCAGGCGCCCACCTTCGGGGGCCGCGATCCTTCGGCAAAGACCCCTGGCAACCCGCACCCCACCCCACCCCGCCACTCTGGTGCCTGGGTGGCACAACTCGAGGACTCGTCCCTTTAGGTTCAACTTCTGCTTCCTTAGTAGCAAAAAACACATATTAAGCTTTTAACCCCATTTTAAAAAGGGTTTTAAGGTAGGAGTTAGAAAGGGCCCCAGAAAAGGAAGGAACGGGGCTTTGGGGGATAATGGGCACAGAGCAGTGGGAGGGAAAGAGAGAGAAACTTCCTGCTTTTCCTCCTGGAAATGGCATGTGGCTTTGGCCCGGCGGTAGGTCGTGACGTGCAGGAGGTCGTCAAGTGCAGAGGAGGACGTCTCGCAGGACAGGGCAGGGACAGGCCTACTTTCCGAGCCTGAGCCTGTTGGTAGAGGGAAGGAGGGCCATAGGGCCAGCTCAGCACGGAAGGAAGGGGGCAAAGAAGGGACACAGTGGGGGGAGACCAGGCAGTGAAGGGAAGGGTCACCAGTCCCAGAGGGGAGGCTGCCAGGCAGGTTGGCAACATGGTGTTTTGCAACATAGGCTTTTACTTTGGGACTTCCCGTATTCCTTTCTTTATTTCCTTTCCGTAGAACTCTTTTGAAATCGGTTACCCTTGTAAAAAGCAGGTGATGAAATACTTAGCAGGTACTTGAATTATGCTCTGGGTATTTCAAGAGGTAGAGATGTGTCTGTTACCGAAGCTTGGCACTTGCCCATGAGGCCACATCAGAAGGAGGACGAATTGTTAAGGAGAAGGGAAGAGAAATGTATTACTTTGCCCGAAAAGGAGGAAAATCGTAGACTATCATCCAAAATCCAAATTCCTGTACGTAAGCAGAAATACAGAGCTTTTAAAGGGAGGGCCCTCAGTTCTCGGCTATTGTGGTTCAATTACAGTTAATGATTCTAATTGTCCCATCTCTAAGATAAAGCCTGTGACGTCCGCGCACCTGGGAGGCTCACCTGGACCTCAGCCAACCAGGCTCCAGGCCTCCTGGTCCGTTTCCTGCAGTGCTGAGAACAAAAGACCTTCCCCTGCCCCTCCCAACCTACTGGCCTGAGGCAGGGGTGCAGGTCTCAGTTCCCAAAAAGAGTGGGGGAAGTTTTAAAGAAACAGAAAACATCTTTGCCATTTTTTTTTCCAGGCCCTTCCCTCTGTTACAAATTCCCCATTCTGAATTTTACGCTTCCATATCTATGGGAGGAGGGGCGACTACCCTGTTACGTTCACATGTTAAGTGAATAAAGCAGGACGTGAGTTGGAATCCTTTTAAAAGTGATGCATGAAAAATGACTGGGGGAAATATGAACATGAAAGAGGTCGTGGGATTATGACTGGTAGCAGTTTTCTTTTGTTATACTTTTCTTTTTTCCCCCAATGCATCTTTTACTTTTGTAACGGGGAAGGGCAAATCGTGTTTAAAAAAAAAAAAGGGCCAGGGTCACCTGCCTAAGCTGAGGCCAGGAAGTACTCGTGACCTCTTTTGAGATAGCATGTTCATGGGCAGCTGCACTGAAGCCTGTGGTCTGGACCCAGGATGGTAAAACCCAGGGGGCACTTCCTTCTCCGGAGCTGGAAAGTCTCTTTCCAGAGCTCTTTTCTGCTAACACGCAGAGGGTTTATGTTTTTCCTACATAAATCGTTGGCAGAGTACTAAAAGGAGCTCACCCAGTTTGCTCCACAGATGGGCATGGAGCGCACAATGTCCCAATTGCAAGTAGTTGTCTCCCAGCCCTAAAGCAGCTTGCCCTGGAAAGGCCAATTTCTTGGGGGTTGGCATATCCGTTTTCCTGTTCCTCCTGCCTGGAAGACTCATGAAGTCATCGATGGCTGACTCTACTTCCACTGAGATTCCCAATCTGAAGAAAACAGGAAGCTAATCCTATTGGTATTTCTTGGGGCAGGTGTGGCAGGTGTCTAGCATCCACTGCTCTTTGTCTTTGTCCATTTCTACCTGCATATCATTAAGCAATACCTCGATTATTGCATATAACCTCTTAAGTAAGTTCCCTCCTGCAGTCTCTCACCTTTGGAGGCAGACTTACTGTGAGCCCACTGAAAGCTTAAACTTTAGTAGCCCCACTTGCAGGCAAGGCTGTGGAAGGGCACCATGTTCACATGGTCATATGCTTTTTGTGAAATCTGCAAAGTAAGAGATTTTAGCCACAAATGCTCAGACCTCTGTCTCTTTCCTCTTTGAGTTTCCTTCTGACATACTTGTCATGTGGGGTGGTGTTGCAGTGGCTGTGAGATTTTTGAGAAATGTCTCAACATTTTACAGCATACATATATATGCTGTATATATATATATAGAGAGAGAGAGAGATCGACAACAAATGGTGAAGTTAAAAGAAACTTTTCTACACTATCAATAATTAAAAAACAAATTTTGATAAATTATGCTAGGGGAAAGACTGAATTAACTTTCTATTTCTATAGAGATCTTCTCTGGTCATATATAGAGGCAAAGATGACACAGTAAAAAATGTAGGTAAAGAGTATTACGGAGGTGTGTCAGGCAGTTAACCAATACAAATATTGTTTATTTTTTGGATTTTGTGATGTTAGTGGTACTGGGCAGCTTTGAAAAATTTGTAACCTGTTGTTTATTTTCTCATTCTAAATAAGTACTTTTGTGCCTAATTTTATACTTAGTTGTGTATTCTTTCATAAAGAGGGCTCCACATATATAAACTTCAGCCCTACAAAACCTGAATCCACCCATTCCATTCCATTAGTCTGCTACCTCCCGAAACATTTTCCCCATACTAATAGTCTAGAGGGGCTCCCCTCCTCCCTCGGAAGGTGGTTGGGAGGGTGGCAGAAAGAAGCCAACATTTTTGGCTGGTCAGGGGTGCTTCTCCATGTGTTGTCACACTCAGTCCTCACAGTTGGGGAGGCGACAGTTGCCCCATGAGGAGACAGCAGACTGCAGTAACTCACCCTGTGGTAGATTTGCTCTGTGCCAACTCAGCTAAGCTGTGACTGCATTTCTTAGAATTCTCCTCCCTGAATAGTTCCGAGGTAGCATGGGCAGGGAGGGTGTTTGCGTGTGTCTTAGACTGTTTTCTGTTGCTTATAACAGAATACCTGAAACTGGGTAATTTGTAAAGGAAAGGAATGTATTTCTTACAGTTATGGAGGCTGAGAAGTCCAAGGTCGAGGCATTGCATCTGGTGAGAGCCTCCTTGCTGGTGGGGACTGCCTACGAGAGTTCCAAGGTGGTGCAGTGTATCACATGGTGAGGGGGCTGAGTGTGATAATGTGCTCAGGTCTCTCTTCCTCTTCTTATAAAGCCACTAAAGGAGCTCCCCTCCCATGATAATCCATTAATCCATTAACCCATTAATCTATGAATGGATTAATCCATTTTCATGAGGTAGGGCCCTCATGACCCAATCACCACCTCTTCAAGACTCCACCTCTCAATACTGCCACATTGGGGATTAAATTTCCAACACATAAAATTTGGGGGACACATTCGAACCCTAGCAGTGTGCAAGACTTGGGGGATGTGGGAGTGAAGGTGTAGCCATATTTCTTTATACCTGGGAGGTTGGGTCAGGGCAGCGTTGCTGCTCACAACGGGTGGGTTCTCTGCTGGCATCCTGGGTGGCAGCTGCTGTGGATCCAGTGTGGTTGTGTAACTTGGAGGCATGGAGGTGGAGAGAGACTGAGGGGGTTCAAGGTCAGCCTGAGGTTCCAGTCACCTCTGTCCACCTTCCCCAACCTCCTTCCCTGATGACCTCAGGCTCCAGCACCAGACAGGGTAAAACTGTCTCACCTAGACAGTGCATGCATCTCTTGTGTGTTAGTGTAAGGTCAAATCCCTATAACGTAATCTCTCTCTCTCTCTCTCTCACACACACACACACACACACACACACACACACACACACACACCTCCTCTGATCAAAACCTGGCTGATCATGTCCCCAGTCACACAGCCCATGAGTGGTGGTGGGGTCCTGGCCAGTCCTGTCCTGTGCACGTCACATCATACTCCTCATGCCTCCATTCAGTTCTGTTATCAGGCCCGGCTCTGAGCCTGACGCTACGCTCTGCGGCTCCCCAGCAAGACCCCGCTACTTCTTCAGTGAGTCTTTGAAGGTGTACTTCTTGAAGGTCACGTGGGGCCTACTTCTCTGCCTCTTCCGCTGCTGGTCGCCCCACCTGCTCACCCCCTTCCTGCCTGCACCTCTCACCCCTTCCCCTCCCCAGACCCACAATCCAGATTGTGAAACTCCATCTCTTGCCTGGGCTTCTACTGCCTGAGGGCTTTGTCGTCTTCCCTCATTACCATCTTCCACTGTTTGACATCATCTGTGTCATCGTTGGCCTTTGAGGAGATGGGCACCACCAAAAGCAGGGCCGCTGACCCTGTGTACTGGTAGGTGAGTGTCCTCCAGGGGTTCAAACAGAGACACCAGAGCTCCAAACACATAGTAGGCCCTGGATCATTGCCAAGTGGGGCCTTGATTTGTGACGTGGTGTCCTCTGTTCCAAGAAATTCCAGGATTAAGGTCAGAGGGATTGGCACATCAACAAGAGGACAAATCCCCTCAGGTCTCCAGTGATGGCTTTTCTCACTCTGTTTGTCGTGGGCCACAGCCTTCTCCTTTCATCACCCTACAGATGTTGTATCTCTACTTCCCCAGTGGGGCCGCCATAAAACCCCATTCCAAAATGCCTAGTCTTTTTCCAGCCTACCACCTGCTATCGGGGACCCTCACAGGGGTAACTGTTACAGAATATGATATTCTCCATTCCGGTAGGAGCTGGAAGGAGCAGGCCTGAGATTTTTTCATGGGTTCTCAGGGCAGGATTTATGTAACGAAACCTTTTGGATTTTGTCATTCAGAGAAACTCAAACTGATCCTTGTTTTCTGGAAGGATTAAGATCATAGCATTTTTGTGTGTGTTTAAATTTGCTTTTTGGGATTCTGTAGACCTCCAGGAGAAAGCTGGCAGGTGGGCATGAGTAGGAGAAGTTCATTCACAGAAGCTGTAAATGTAAGTCAGCGAGGCCCAGCCAGGAGGCAGACAGGGCATCTGAGGAGTCGCCACAGCGCTGCCAGCAAACCAGGAGTTACGCCCATACTCTCTAATAAGAAGAGGTACCATTTGTTGAGATTCTACCCTATACTGTATATGTTGCCGTTGATCGCATGACAAATCTATTATGTAGGGCTAGTGGATATTTATCTTGTTTTCTGACTGTCTAGCATCTTTTCAATACCCTTGCTGTATTTAGTGAAATTTCAGTCTTATGAATACCCCCCTTTCCTTCCATAAAATTCAAATTCCCAGCCTCCCTTGCAGCCAGGGGGAGCCACGTTTTTCAGACTGTGCTGGTGCCACCCCCTGTGGGAGGCTCCTTCTACTATGCACCTTCCTTGGGCCAAAAATCACGAAAATTTTTCACCCCGAAGAACCATCTGGAGCTCCCTACACACCCCCAATTCCTCGACAAGTTTCCATAAGGGAAATCAGCCCCATGTAACTAAGAATTTTATGTCACATGTTCTAAAAGTTAAAAACACTTGGTCTCTCTTTCTTTGTAAACATGCATATGCAAACACACAAACATACCCTTTCAGATACATGCTTTACCTTGTTTATTGTGACTCCCTTTGCTTTCGAAATATACATTGGAATCTTTTTTCCCAACATGTATTTTGATTACTGTTACTCTTTGTGTTTGGCAAATGCATACTCGGACCTCTTATAAATCTTGTATACTCTGGGTTCATTCACTTGTGAGAACAGGAGTCTTCGTCTCGTGTGTGTGTGTGTGTGCGCGCGTGCGTGCGTGTGTGTGTGTGTGTGCGCGTGCGTGTGTGTGTGTGTGTGTGTGTTTGGAGGGGTCTTGGTCTTTGGCTGCGCCAATGTGTGGAGAAGAGCCCGCAGCATAGAGGTGTTAGGGACTGAAGTGAATACTACGTCACCTGGCTTCCATCTGATGGATGCTTCTTTCATTTCATGTAGATTGTTCAAGAAACAGCAATAGTCACAATTTCAAAACGTCTGTGCTTGCATTGCGACAGCACAATCACACTGGGTAAATCAGTCCCAGTTAATGAGTCCCTGTTCTACTACCACGCAGAAGCCGCCCGTTGGCGTCACTGGCGGCAGAGCGGCATTGCCACGCTGAGGGAGGGCGATACTAGCTGCAAGGACGACACTTGCTTTCTCTCGTTCTCTCAGGAAGCCTTCCTGGAGCAAACGAATGATCCCACAGGGCTTTCTGAACTGCTGGGACCACGCTGGGGGCTCCCGGCAATGCAGGGAACCAGGCTGAGAAGGCCCAGCTCAGAGATGAGTGATCCAGTGTCCCCCATCGGCGCACGCTGTGGAGGCCTGCCCGGGCCCCCGTTCTTGGGGGCTGTATTGGTTTCCTGTTGCTGCTGGAATGCGTCACCACAAACTTAGTGGCTTAAAACAAAAATGTATTATCTTACAGTTCTAGAGGTTCTAGAGTTCTAGAGAAATCCATTTTGGATTTCTGTGGTCCTTCCGGAGGCTCTGGGGAGAATCTGTTTCCTTGCCTTTTCCAGCTTCTAGAGGCTGCCTGTGTTCCTTAACTCCTGCGCCCTTCTTCCACCTTCAAGCCAGCAGTGTAGATCTTCAACTCTCTCACTCTTGACTCTGTTTCCATCCTCACGCTCCTCCTCTGACCCTCCTGCCCGCCTCTTTCCCGTATAAGGACCTTTGTGCTTACATTGGGCCCACACAGATAACCCCGGGTAACCTCTCCATCTCAAGATCCTTAACTTAGTCACATCTGCTAAGTCCCTTTTACCACGCAAGGTCACATATTCACAGGTTTGGGGGGTAAGGTTGTGGACATCTTTGGGGGTCATTGTTCAGCCCACCACAAGGACTGCACAGAATGACAGCAGGCAGGTGGGTGGCTGCTCTCAGCATCTCTTCCTTGGGCTCTTTGTCCCACCTCCACCTGGACTGTCCCCTTCCCCTCTGCCCAGCACACATGCACACACCCCTCCGGAGCCTGGCAGCCCTAAGCTGGCTACTACATTCCCTCTCTCTCAAAGTCTGCAGGCTCGTGGTCCTTGCAGAGGGCTATGCTTCACGGTGCTGGTATTAGCCCTTTCCTTGTTAAATTCAGGGCATTGTCAAATTAGCTTAGTCAAAAAGCCTGCCTTAAACTGAAGTGGGGGTAGAAGGATTAAAATTGTTTTCTGGGGCCGGGGAATTAGGGAGAGTAGGGGTAGGAAGGATTTGCTGCACTTCTTGAATAATCTGTCTGAATTCATTTACGGACAAGGCTACAACTTTCTGGTTGCAAAAAGGCCATAGTGGGGACCTGACCTGGTAGTGGAGACCTCGCCTGACCAGGGCTGGCCAGTTGTTAGGTCTTCGGCAGGGGAGGAAATGTTATTGGGAACAGCAGTGTTCTTTAATTCCTTCCTCTCCACAAACAATTCCCCTTGCAGAGGCTCAGGCAAGGGTTGAGACTTCCAGGAAAAGCCAGTGTGTGGTGTAGTAACACCAATCTCCCGCATCGACACTCTGGATTAGCCTGGGCAGCACCTAGGAAAAATCAACTGGATTCTACTACTCAATAATAAAAGAAGTTAACACCTGCCTCGTTCCCTAGAATTCTAAAACAGCTTAGAATAATATATGTATAGCCGTTTGTACCATATGGTTGTGTTATTTTTAATGTAAAGATTTATATGTAAAGATTTATCAATAAAAAAGAATATATGATATTAAATATTAGATTAAAAAATTATAGGAAAATATGTAAGCCTAGGAAATTAAAAAGTCCTACACATTTACTAAATTCAGCTCCCTAGCCACCAAAATAAGAATCAGATGTGTTTTTTTTGCACTACGATGTCCAAAGGTGCCCTAATATCTGAAGTAAAAGATGGGCAGTTTACAAGTGCACACGTTTGGCTGACTTCTGCCATGGACAATGGCTCTTACTGCCTTTGTAAGGGCTTCTGTCTCGGTTGGTGCCCTCAGTATGTAGGCTAACTTAAAATGGAATTTTAATTTATTTGGAACTTCTGAACTTAAATACATAAGCTTTTATTACTGTTTTTTGCTTGTTATAGTAGTACTTATTGTCATGAAACTATAAAATACAGAAAAATATAAAGAAGAAAAAAGAATTCCCTCAAAATCTTACAATCCAGAAATAGCCATAGTTTACATGCTGAAACTCCTAAATTTTTAAAAACCAGTAAAATGGCAAGGAGGCAGCATTATTTCACCCTTTTTGAGAAGGTTATAGAAACCACATCCAGGACAGAAGAGGAAGGAATCTTTCATTTCTCATACGTTTCATGTTTGTATAAGAATCAAGTTGCCTGTAGTTTCAGGACATTCTGTACAGATACAGTCTTGATTTTGCAAAGCCCTGAACATGACTTGGGCCATAGAAAAAAAGAGATGCCAGATGTTCATTTTTCAGCAACCCTCCAGCTTAATCCTCCGGTTGGCTGACTCCTTCTGTAGACAGTTGTGCTTGGTCCTGGGTGCTGGGCAGTAAGCCATCACGTAGAGATTATTCTACATTTTGGGGGTATGCCTTAAATGTCTTGCAAATGTCTCTTCTTTTACAGCGTCTTAAACTATTGTCACCGAGAACTTTCTTTTTTCTTAGAAACTTCAAACACCATAGTCATGTGACTTACCGTGTAGCAATATAAAACAAATCAAAACAAAACAACACAAATTCATTCAGGCACGTTTGTTGCTGAAGGCAAGAATAAAAAGAGTCCAGGGGCAGTGAAGCATGTTCAGAAAGCACAAGGTTGTTGTCGATATTGTGCCCTCCCTCCCTCCTTTCTTTCCTCATTTAGCAGATATTGATTGAGTATCTACTCCGCGCTAGACCCTGTTCTGAACACAACAGATAAAAACTCTGAGCTTGCGGAGCTTACATTTTAGTGGTGGAGACAGAGAACACCCTGGGCAATCATTAAATACAGCCCCTAGTGTCTCGGACGATGGGGCACACACCACGGAGAGGATGATGATGAATGGATAGCATTCAGTTCTAGGTGACTCTCTTGGGGTCTGTGGTAGTAGATTCTGCAGGAACCCCTTCTCTCTCTCCTGTTCCAGTGCTAGGGGTGTGTCGCCAGGTGGCTGGACCCTTTGTGTGGAAGGTGGGGAACGCCTGGCAGGAACCAGGGTGGCATATCTGGCTGTGCCAGAGAAGTACCAATCCACACAGCTTTTCACCGTCCCCAACAGCAGCTGTAGGAAAACACTAGCTTGGGCACCTGGGAGGTGTTCACTGAGTGGCAGTTCCTTCTTGCCTGTCAAAGGGCCTCACTCCCAACTCACAGTCCCATGACGTCCCCTGGTGTGGGGGAGCCTCTGCCCTGCTTGGCTTGCCCAGGACATGCAGTGGGGAGGGCACCGTTTCTCCTGGCATTGTCCCAGTCAAATACCCAGGGACCTGGGTGCATCTGCAAATGCCTCCTAACTTGTTCCCCCAGGTGGCACAGGGGCATCTATACAAATGAAGCCCTAGAACCCACCTGGAAGATCTTAATCAAGACCCAGGGATACTCTTGTTTCCCAGATGAATATCGCTCACATTGCCTCGGGAAACAGTTGTAAAGAACTTTGGTTCAACATTAATAAACAAAACATCCTAACACTGAAGTTTTGATTTATTCAAGTACTGAAAGAGATAGATCTGTTTACTTTTTTATTCCTCAACAAATATTTATGGAGCACTCACTACATGCCAGGAATTGTTCTAGACACTTGAGATACACAACGGTGACCAAAGCATTACAGCTAAACTTAAAGCTCAACATACCCTAGGACTGTTTTCCTTTCTTCTTTTTTTTTTTCTTTTTTTAAATTAAAGGTGAGGGTCTGGCTATGTTTCTCTGGGCTGGCCTTGAACTCCTGGGCTCAAAGGATCCTCCAGCCTCAGCCTCCCGAGTAGGTGGGACTACATGTGCACACCATCTTGCGTGGCTTGTAATAACTCAGTAATTACCTACAAGTGAAAAGTGTTGCTTAAACAGGAAGCAAGATAGATCAGTGGACAAATTCAGTGATTACTGAAAACATTCTGCACTTCCTGATCTAGATAAGTTTTTTCATCAGTCTAAAGAGTGAATCTTTATTAAATAGCTGGGAACGGCTATGCATTTCTTCACAACAGCACTCAGAAACAAGAAACTTCAAATCATTTTTGCTATCTAAATCAAATTAAATCAGGCTCCATGCCCAACTCCCCAGGCCTCTAGGGTTGGAAAAGGCTCCGGAAACTCAGGGAGGGCCGGTGGCTTTGAAGCTGCTATAAGCATGGCTGAAACGCTCAGCTGTTTGTTTGTTCAAAGATGGTGGAGCTGCTTTGGTGGCCCCAGGCATCCGGGTCTCCCCTCCACCTCCTGCCACTCAAGGGCCTGCCTCCCCCACAGGCATCCTCCAGACCAGCCTCCTTGCCTGTTGGGCCACCCCCTTCTTCCTGGACAAGCATTCCAACCCCTGGGTTTGGTCCCCGGAGCTCTTTGCTTGGAGCCTAGGACAGGGAAACAAAAGTCCCACCTGGAGTTCAGGGCACAAACAGAAAAGACTGTTTCTTGTCCACGAATTGAATTCCTTACTCTCTTCACTTTAGAAGCAGATTAGTCTTATTTCCAAGAATCGAAATACCAACCTTCTATGCAACCTTTGCATTTAGAAATGGTTGCAATTGGTAGGTAAAGGGCTGCACAGATGACAATGGAAAAGAACGACAAGAGATGATGAAACCAACTCTGAGGGGAGGTAGCACTGGAAAGGGAAGTGTCTTTTGTTCCCTTTTAAAAACTACAATACAAAAGCTATTGCTTGCCCGTTATTTAGAGGTATAATAAAATCCTCTCTGTTTAAAACACAGCACCTGTGATAAAACATGGTTTTCCTTCAGTAACTAATTTTATCATTGGATTCTTTTTTT
The DNA here is from genome assembly GCA_023783475.1 of Daubentonia madagascariensis. Taxonomy (NCBI): domain Eukaryota; kingdom Metazoa; phylum Chordata; class Mammalia; order Primates; family Daubentoniidae; genus Daubentonia; species Daubentonia madagascariensis. The sequence continues at coordinate 1,908,608 of JAKFHU010001482.1, read as the reverse complement.
ACATAAAATAATTCTAGATTTACAGAGAATTATTTAAAATCTAGATTTTAAATAATTGTAGATTTACAGAGAAGGTGCACAGATAGTACAGAGAGTGCCACATGCCCCTTACCCAGTTTCAGTTTCCCCTAAAGCTAACATCTTGCGTTACTAAAACACATTTGTCAAAACTAGAAACCAACAATGGCATCTTACTATTAACTAAATGCCCAGTTTTATTTGGATTTCACCAGTTTCCAAATTAATGTCCTTTTTCTGTTCCAGGATCCAGTCCAGAGTACCACTGTTTCATGAAAGGGCCACATATGCAAAGGAACCCCCAAATGCAGGAGGAACTGCGAAACCAAAGAATGCAGAAGACAAATCCAGTTTGTCGGTAGACGGTGATTTATTGGGGGACTTACGGACAGAAGTGTGGTCTTCTGTGGCTGCAAGACAGGTAGATCTTACTGCTGCGACCCCCCTCCACCCCCAGACCCGGGGCTTATATACAATAGGGAGTCGACCTGCCAGGAAAAGACAAGAATGCTATGTACATCACAGCCTGTAATTTGTGTGATAACATCAAGGTTGTTTTGCCCTAAAGGCAGGCTTTACGGTAAGTTCATGCTCTTACATATTTCCATAAGTGGAAATCTTAGAGGCATTCCCAGAACTGGAGTTAATCAGAAGTCAACATGGCAGATTAGCATCCAAGGTGGAGTCACTTGAGCCTCCACAACCACATTATGTTACCTTGGATTCTTTTTGAAGTGGCAGATAGAGAATTACAAACAGGGTAGAATTAATTATAAGTCATCCTGTTGGTACTATTGAATCTGGACTTTCTTTTGAGTTAGTTTGTTTTTTAAAAATAAATCAGATCTAAAAGACAAACAACTGGATTTGTCCCTTGCAAGCAAGAGCTTGCTAAAGGAGAAAAACTTTTACTTTACCTTATAATCTTAAAATCCTTTATTTCAAAATCTTGCACAATGAGGAAATTTGGGGGGTCATTGATATTTATTATTTTACAGTGTGGATGGTTTCACACATGTAAAAACTCATCAAAATGTACATTTCAAATATGCATGGCATAATGTATACCAATTATACCTCAATCAAGTTGCTAAAAAATAAACTGTATGTAAAAACCTTAAATAAAGGGTTGCAAAATGTTTGGTCAATGATTGTGGTAGTAGTAGATCAATCTATGTATTCCATTAGTCAAATTCTACCTCTTAGAGAACCTCAAAAGGAGGGCATTTTAATTCTGAAGATATCCCATCTTTAATCTCAATTAGGAATCCTGGGATTTCTTCCCTTGGAAATCAGACCAGGACCCATAAATATCAACGATGCCTAGTCAGTGCTAGTGGCTCTGACCTCCAAGGTAGTTCCAAGGCCTACGCAAATTCCAGTGTCACTTCAGGCTTGGAGATGGCAACAACTCAGTGATGTCATATGCTGTCTGGGGCTCACCTCACCTTCAGGGCAAAGATCACTGGGGCTGCTAAGAAGCAAATATAAGCCAAGTGGCCATATAACATTTTTAAGGCCTCAAATTACAAAGCATTTCTGTGCCCCTCCCCAGGTTTCCAGATAAGGGCTTGTGGGCTGGCGCTGATAACCACTCCCATCAAGTACAGCTGTACTTGGTGTTATCTCTGGAAATGCTCTCAACCCACTTGTAAAGAAGAGATGGTATCCCCTTCTTACCTAGGAGGAAACAGAGGCCAGGAGGCCTTCTGTTAGGGTCTAAATGGGAAACAACAGAAGCCACCCTAGCTAGTTTAAACAGAAAACAAATTTTATGGAAGGTTATTTGGTAGCAGAATCCTTGAAAGAGGCAGAAAGCAGGCCTCGAGGCCCCAGGGCCAGGAAAGGTACACGGGTCTCCTCCAGGACGCCTCTACTGGGCACATTCTTTCCCTACAACCTCATTGGTACCAGGGACATTGAACTGGGTAATTTTTGCCTGTGAATCAGGAAAAGAAAAAAAAAAAAGACATCTTCTTGCTGTTTGGTTTGCATTTTTTGGCTGTGAGGTTGACCATCCTTTGTTTGTTTAACACTTGAATTTCTTTTTCTGTGAACTATCTGATCACATCTTTTGCCCTTTTTTGAGTGGGTTATTGTCCCTTTTAAAAATTGATTTGTATGTATGATGTTAGCCCTATTCAGTTGTAGGTGTTACAAATATGTCCCCCATACTGTAGTTTGCCTTTTGAATTGGTTTACGGTAATTTTTCCTGTACAAAGTTTTAATTTTTATAAACATTATATTTATGAAATATTGTATTTATTATAATAACTACAAATTATAATAATTTTACATTAATTACATTTTTGAAATATTATGCAGCTGAAAATGAATGAGTTCACACCAAATGTGCAGACAGAGGTTGACCTTCAAGTTCGATTAAGCAAAAAACTGCAGGAGAATGACAGTGTGTATAGTATATTCCCACTTGCATTTTTAAAAATATGCCTGTATATGCATTGAATATTTGTAAAGTTACACAAGAACACAATAACAATGGTTCAACGCATGAACACACATTGTTTCTGTGTGTATATCCCCCTGAAAAAGACAAGTGGTAGCATGTTATATACACCATCCAGGGAAGAAGGCAGAAAGGGAGACTTACTTTTTACTCTTTACTGAAAACCTTTTTGTTCCTTTTTGAATTTTGTGATATGTGGAGGCATTACTTTCTCAAAAAGATTAATCAATGGATTAATTATTTAATATAATTAAATTTATAATTATTTTCTCTTATGCTTCTGTATGCTTTTTTTTCTTAGAAAGAAAGGACTTTGGTAGTTTAATGTTTATAACAAATCATCTATGTTTTCTTCTAGGATGTTTATTGTTTCATATTTTACCAATTTATCGTTTATATTCATATAAAGAATAAAGTTAGGACCTGAGTCTCTTTCTTTTCAAAGATTGAAGGTTTAGTCTTTTTAAACATTTTAAAATGTCAACATTTAAAATTTAAAAGTGGTGGAATTTTAATTGGGATACTATTAAATTTAAAAAGTAATTTGGTGAGAACTGACGTATTTTATAAGAACAAAGTATATCTCTCCATTTATCCAAGACTTCTTTTATATGGCTCAAAATAATCCCCTTTCGCTTCTTGCTAAATTTATTCCTTAACATGTCATCTTTTAATGTGGTGTTGTACTATTGTAAAAGGGATCTTTTCTTTCATTATATCTAATTTACCTGGTTTTTGTTTCTATGTAGGAAATGGTTTCTTTTTATACGTTACTTTTGTGATGAGTTACATGATTAAATTCCCCGATTGTTTCTAACAGTTTTCCAGTTGGTTCTTTCCTGTTGCTCATGTAGGCTATCACGTCGTCTTCAGATGGGAACAACTTGGCCTCCTCTTCGCCTGCCATCACACACTGTGTGGGTGGAGGTTGTGTTCTGGTGTGTGTTGTTGCTTTCTGAAAATACACAGACACAGGATGAGGCTTTGGTATTTATAAACTCAGCAGGACTGCATCAGTTGGCAGGAGCATCAGGGACAAGGCTCCAGGGTCGTTGGTATTGGTGTTCTTGCCAGGAGGACAGGGAGCTGGGTTGGAAGCCTGAACAGATGCTTCCACACCAGACTCTGGAAGGACCTTAGAGTGAGCAGCTTTGCTGCCAGTTCACAGCGTTGGTTAGTCACCTTAGTGCTTGTGGGGCGACCCCAGAGGTGTGGGATATGTGAGCAATAGGACCCCCGAAGAGCCCTCATTGTCCCCTGGAAGGGGAGGAGCCCCTGCAAGGTGCTGAGGCCCAGTGGGAATACAAAACCCACTGAGACATGTTTCTCAGTGCAACTCTGGGGTCAGTTTCACCATCAACAATGGCAGAAAAATGTGGGAAATTCTGTTAAGGAGTTCAACAGTTCCCTCACCGAGAGAGAGAAGGAGTCGACTGGGAGGAACAACTCCTAAAGGAGCAGATCCCGGGTCTCAGCTGGTGGCCCAGGACACGGTGGTTCACTCAGGGAAATCACCCCAGCTGGGACCAGGAAAAAGAGGACAGTGAGTTTCCCAGCCCAGTCCCGAAGTACATCCTCAGACCCAGAGGTGGATGTGTGGGGCGGTGAGGTGGCCTGGGCTGATGGGTCATTTGGGGAACGTAGACCCTCAAGACAGGGAGGATCCAGAATCCTCCTTGGAGAGGAGAGGGAGCCTCCTCCAGAACCTGGCCTTGCTAAGGCCTTCTCCCTGGACACTTGATGCCTGTGACCAGTCCCTGCCCCCAGCTCCTAATGGGGCAGGACCTGCCCTCCTGGAAGCAGTTCCACCAAGCTGGGGAAAGTCCAGAAGGCAAAGGACAGTATGACTCAGCTTGGGATGGCCCGGTGCACATTTGGGTAATAGCTTGGACCACCTGATGCCATCATCAGAGAGACTTCGGAAGCTGGAGTCAGCCATGAGGCTGGCTCAACACTGTAGGGAGAGATAACCTTGACTTAATCTTTTCTGCCAAAGTATCAAGAGGTAACACTCTGTGCCCGACTTGCCCGCCAACTGTAAACAATTACTACATTAGGCACGCCCAGCCCCCCTTCCTTTCTGTCCTAGCAACACGCCTTAGTCAATCGGGTAAGAACAAGATTGTGAGGTCAAAATCCTGGCCAAGGGGATGAGACCCAGCCACAGGTCTGCAGTAGAGATAAAAAGGCGAAAAACTTCCCTGCAGCTGGCTGGCTGGCTGGCTGCTTTTGCTGCTGCTACACGCCCTTCTGATCAGAAGTAAAGATTTCGCCTGGCGGAGACAATTTGCAGTGTCTATTTTCTTAATGGCACCGCGGGTTACTTCTAACAACACTGACAAGAAAGAAGTGAAGAGTGGAGATTTAGCTTCCCAGAGTCATGTCTTTTGGCAAATCTACACTCAACCCAGCCCAGGCAACTTTGCAATCAACTTTTAATTTGTACTCAACCCACTTAGTGAGAATAACCACCTGGTTCATAGTACTTGCTGCTATGCGGTTTATGTGAGAAGACACTTTTACCAGTGGTTAAAGTCCTTCGAATTCTTCACCCTTGACAGAGAAGACAAAGGACGTGTGGTTATTATGTTATAACCACACAGTATCAAAGGTTACTTAGCTAAGTGTGAAAGTAACAGCAAGCACTACAAAAACATCAAGGAAACTCAGGAAACTATTCCTCGAAGCCTTCTGATGACATCCCGCACTGCGCAAAAATCACGTAGTTTCCTCTTGGATCGAGGTCATGTGCTCAGGGTGCCAGAAATAAGACTCTGGTGGATAAATCTTCCTGGTACATTCTAAGGTTTGAAGAAGAGTACTTAGAGGTTCTTGATCATGTAATGGAAGGGAAGAGAACCTTTCACCGAGGTCCAGGGCAGTCTAGGTCTAGGTGCACCCTGTCTCCTGGAAACGAGTGAGCACAAACAGCTCAGCTGGCTTCTCGCCAACAGCTTATTGAGAACTGATAAGGCACGTTTCATTGCAAAGGATGTGAAATGCTAGAACAAAGTCTGCCTGCAGGATTTATTTTTTTGGTGGGGGGGACAGAGTCTCGCTCTGTTGCCCTGGCTAGAGTGCAGCGGCATCACACTCACTGCCTACAGGGTCTCGCAATCAAATAGAATAAGACGGAACACAGACGGTACCCACACAAGGCCGAGGAGGAGGGAGGCAAAGAGTGTTCTCTGAAGGAAGTGGCTGGTCAAGCCCTGCAGAGGAGGAGGTTGGACCAGAAGCCCCCTGCGGCTGCTTGGGACAGCAGTGACTTTCAGAGAGCAGAGTTGGTAGAGCAGCCGTCGTCGGGGAAGCCAAGCTGAGGGGGAGTAACTGATGAGTGGGTGTGAGGAAGCAGAGGACAGTGTGGTGATGAAGGCGGTGGTGAGCTGAGGAAGTGGGAGGGCCACCGGAAATCTGTGCATATTCCGTTAAGTTGAGGGAGACTCAAGCGCATGCTCACAGGCAGAGGGGAAGGTGCCCGTGGAAGTGGGAGTAAAGGTCTCGAAGCTCTGTGTGTAGATTTCACCATGCTGCTTAATTGCTGTAGCACATTGAGAGCATGTGCGTTCCATGGCTTGATGAGTATTGTTGGAGTTCTGTTTGTTTGTTTGTTTTAAGAGACAGGGTCTCGCTCCGTCACCCAGTCTGGAGTGCAGTGGTGCAATCATAGCTCACTGCAGCCTTGAACTCCTGGGCTCAAGTGATCTTCCTGCAGTAGCTAGGACTACGGGCATGAGCCACCGTGCCCGGCTCTGTTTGTTTTACACTGAGAGTACGTTAATATTTTATTTGTGAGGTTGAAAACAGCAGCAAGAACAACCTTGTTTCCTGGAGGGGCTCAGGGCAATTTGAGCTCAGCTCAAACCTTCAAAAAACATAACTATGGATAAAACAAGATGTGATTGATCCGTGCAAGGACATATTATTCAGCCATGAAAAGGAACAGAGTACTGATACATGCTACAACTTGGATGAACCTCAAAAACATTATGCTGAGTTAAAGATGCCAGTCACAAAGAACTGCATATTGTATGATTCCATTTATATGAAATGTTCGGAATAGGCAAATCCATAGACACAAAAGCAGATTGGTGATTGCCAGAGGCTGGGGGAGGCGGAGTGGGGAGTGACTGCTTAATAGGCACAGGGTTTTCTTTTGGGGTGATGAAAATATCTTGGAACTAGATACAATAATTAAAAACAAAATGATGATGGGCCCTACCCCTTGCTGAATTCTGCATCCTTCCTTCGAGGATTTATCACTCCCTAGCCTTGCAACCATGGACAAGTATGAGTGGGCTACAGTTTGCAATCTCTAAAACGGCAACCCTGGTGCTTGCTGGGTCAACCACCTGGCACAAGAGAGTGAGGGTCGGTTTCCTGTTGTCTTCCTCACAGCTCGGATCACAGGGCACTTCCTACAGCCTCACTGGGCTTTGGACTTTAATCAATGTTGTGGCTAAAGTGTACCATGGTTTGCATGGGGATCAACTATCTGGTTTGTCAGGGACTGCGGGGGTTCCCCAGAAGGGAGACTTTCAGTGCAGCCACTGGGAAAGTCCAGGGTGAATCAGGATAAGCCCATGGCCCTATCTTGTGCCCTGGGTAAGTAAGGCCTGCAGAAGTCAAGGCTACAGCCCCTCCAGTCGTGGGGACCAATCCCAGGTCCTCTGCCCCTGCGTTGGTCCTTCCTCACTGTCAGCACAGTCAGAGATGTGCAAGAAGGGCAGGGGCTGGCTCTGAAGATCCCTGGAGCTGGGACAGTCCTAGACTAGGGGCTGTCAGAAGTTTCTCCTTTTGGAATGGAAATCAGAATTTCCTTTGAGATTCACTTTGAGGTGAAGGGCTAATGTCATGAGTGGCCCCTTCAGTTACACAGATGACCAACAATTACCCGAGGATTATACTGGTGGTGGTGGCGGGAGCTTGGCAGGATGCCTTTGGCCTGGGCTCAGGTGCAGTCAGTGGGTGAAATTAGGTGACTTCTCAACCTGGGTGATACAAATAGACTAATTGGAAACTAAATAGACTAAAAGGAGACTCTGAGAAGGAGTGACTGGGACTCTCTTTTGCTTTGAAAATCAGTGTTACTGGAGCACATCTAAGGGATTAGGGGGTGAGGACAGGTTGGCTGAGGCTGACGGGAGAAAGAACAGTAGAGGCCCGGGTTCCCCCAAGAGCCGGCTGCCTAGAAGGCCGAGGGAGTCTGACTGTGGGCCTACAGCGTAAGTTACTTAGGAGGAGCGCTGGGCTGGGTCAGCCCATGAGGGACATGGCTGCCAACTCATTATGGGGGGCTTCCCGAAAGTGGCTGCTGTGAATCAAAAGTGGGCAGCTAACACACTGTTCATAATAGCCCCAAAGTGGAAACAACCCAAGTATCTATCAAGTTATGAACAAATAAACAATATGTGGTGTATTCATATCATGGAAATTATTCAGTAATTTAAAAAATGAAGTATTGATACATGTACATGATAACATGGATGAACCTCAAAGATGTGATGCCAAGTGAGAGAAGCCAGTCTCAAAAGGTCACATATTGCAAGATCCTCTTTATATGAAATGGTCAAAATAGGCACATTCATAGAGACAGAAAGTACATTAACAGATGTTAGGGGCTGGCAGGAGGGGGAGAAGGGAGTGACTACTAATGGGTACAGAATGTCTAGGTCACAAATGCTCTGCTTACTTTTGGGGGTCACACGTTCCACCAGAATGTCCTCTGGGGTCATGCTGTTTAACCTCTGTGTGCCCATCATCCAAGGGCTTTGTTTCTGCTTTAAGACCAGCTCTGTGTGGCCACTCTCTGATGTGTGGAGGGGGAGGGAAGAAGAAACCAGGCCAACTGGGCCAGAGGGAGGACCCAGCAGCCCAAGTGCTCTCAGCACCTGTAAGTGCCCCCTTTGACCAAATGTGGGTTTTCCCGATCACAGAGCTGGTTGTTGCCCTGGGGCTTTGTTTTCCTGTCTCTTGCCAAGCCGTCTGCCATCCTGCTGTGTGAGTCAGAGCAAGTCACAGCTGAGGGCGGGGGAGGCCTAGACACAGCCCAGCCTGTGTTCTAGGCTCTGGTTGCACTTTAGAGACAGACACCTGGCTTATGTTTAAAGACTGGCGTAGTGGAGAGTAAAACTTCCTCTCTACCCTCTGAAGGTTCAGTAATTGAGTCTATGAAATAAACTGTCAGCAGACAGATTAACAGGAGAAAAGCCATTTTAATTATGTGCATGTGCGTAGGAGTCCCACAAAATAGGAGACTCAAAGAAGGGCCACATGATGGAAGTCCATACAGCATTCTGAGCTACAGAAAGGAACGGGGGCTTGGAGCTTCTGGGGGGTGATGTGGTGACAAGCTGGGCAGGGTGAGGGGAGTAAGTTCGTGGTGAGCAGAGGCTGTCCTGTATGCAAAGTCTCCCAGGTAACACAAGCTATTTCAGAGTAGCCCTCCTCCGGATGCAGATACTTATACTAACATAGATTTCCTCTGTAGATGTAAATTTCCTTCACAATAGGACAACTTTTCAGAGCTACCCCTGTGTCTGCATTTTCTCAAAATAATCAGCTCAAAATATCCCAAAGAAGTATATTTTGGGGTGGAACATTCTGGTCTCCTATAGTCATATTTTGGAGTTGTTGGTTTGTCCCGAGCCCCGACATTAGCAAGGCCCACACTTACCGCCATCATCTCTGATTCAACTCGGGTGGGTGGTGGGGAACCACGCCTTGAACATGCAGCTAGAGCAAGAGTGCCTCTTCTGTAGAAAATGATATTACACAAGAAATCAAAGAGCCTGCAGCCAAAAATGGAGAGTAAAAGTATCACAGACATGTGTCATGCAGTTCGTGAATACAAATATTGCCATTTTCCTAGACTTTTTGTTCATATTTGACTCTTTTCTGAGATTTGTAACTTGCAATTTTATTTTCTCATTCTATATAAATATTCACTTTTGTACCTAATTTTGTATTGTTTTTCTTACAGAGGGACTCCCAACACTGTATATGCTTTAGGCCCCACAAAACTTGGATCTGTCCTTTGGGTGAAGGCTCACTTAAGTTCAGGTTAAACGTTTTAGCAAGAATACTTCACAGTGATGCATCAGCACTCCCATAATGTCTGGATGTCTCATGTTTGGTGCCCACTGGTTAAGGTGGGGACAGACAGATCTGCTTATTGTAAAGGTCCGTTTTCCCCATTGCAGTTGGTAAGCAGTCAGTGGAGTGGGGTGTTGTCACCATGCAAATCTGTTCCCCAATAAATTTTTACTGGATAATTTTAATATCCCTTGATGAGCCTTTCTTGAATCAATTATTCCATAGGGAGTTGCAAAATGCCAATTTTATGATTCTCTCATTAATTTTGCCTCTATTGGCTGGAATTCCTCTTAGAAGAAAACTCTCCTTTGCCTGTGTTAAAACATGGAAATAAAACAAACAAAACAAACTCCCCTTCATCAATTTCACAAGTGATTTCAATGTCAACCAATCATGGTTTAGAAGCTCTGATTTAGTCCAACAGCCTCATTCACAAATGAGAAACACCATGGTTCAGGTAGATAAAAAGGTTTGTTCAAAATCACACAGTAACTATTAATAGAAATAAGACTATTTTTAATACCAAAAGAAAAGTACCTTGATATTTCAAAATAACTAGAAGAGTGGAATTGGATTGTTCCTAACACAAAGAAATGATAAATCCTTGAGGTGATGGACACCCCAGTTACCCTTATTTGATCATTACACATTGTATGCTTGTATCAATATATCACATGTACCCCATAAATATATGCAACTATTATATATCCATAAACAATTATTTAAAAAATATTTATCTTGAAACAACTCTGAAATACCAGAGCAGTGAATCCAAACTTCTTTTAGAATATCTGTCAATAGTTCCTTGAACAGGACACAGCTTGGGAAACATGGCCAGGGTTTGGGAAACATTAGAAAGCTTTCAGCCGGTTTTCAGCCAGAAACTAAATCCTGCCCCCCATTCTCTCACTGCAATGATTTAACATGGCTCTGAAAGTTCTGGCTAACAAAATAAGATAAGAAATAAACATGAGATATAATTACCAGAAATAAGATTACAAAATTATCACTATTTGCATATGGTCTGATACTCCTTTTAGAATAGCAGTTCTTAAATCTTTCAGTCTCAGGAATGCTTTACTCTCCTAAAATTTATTCAGGGCCTCCAAGGACTTTTGTTTGTGTGGGTTATAGATAGATAGATAGATAGATAGATATTTATCATATTAGAAATTAAGACTGAGAAAAAATTTTTTAATATTTACTTATTAATTCATTCAAAAGTAACAAACCAATTACATGTTAACACAAACCACATATTTTTCATGAAAATAATTATATTTTCCAAAACAAAAATTATTTGGTGATAAAATTGTTATTCTTTTAAAAGAGGTTTAAAAAATCTCCAATTTCTGGCCTAATTGAAGGAACCTGGGTTCTTATGTCTGCTCTGCTCTCAGTAGGTACAATGTCACACATAACGCAGCCTCTGGAAAATTCCACTGCACATTTCACTGGCAGAATGAGAGTGAAAAAGGCAAATCACCTCTTGGTATTGTTATGAAAATAGTTTTGACCTTGCAGGCTCCCTGAAAGGATTTCTGGACCAAACTTTGAGAACTGTTGCTCTGGAACATTCAAGAGACTCAGCTAAAAGTCTTACTAGTATCAGTTAGCTTGATAAAGTGGCTGGATAAAGGATAAATGTATGAAAATGAATCGCTTTTCCATATACCAACATTTCTGGAATGTCCCAACCTCCACTCAGTGTATGTGTGTATATTGTGTCACCTTTATAGAAAATTTCAAATTTCAATAATCCAGATGTTTCTTAGTTTGTGTTGCGGGGAGTCCAGGCTTTTCAAGAGATCCTGCTCCCCAGACATTCCTCTGAAGGGCTCCTGGAGGGGGAAAGAAGGGCAGATGGGATGTGTGGGCAGAGAAGGAGGGCTCAGCACATCCTCAGAGCTGCACCTGCCACTCTCCTGTGTGCTGTCACCCATCCCCCACTGTGCTGCTCATGCTGCTGCTGAATGCTCCAGACCTCTGCTCTTTCAGACTTTCAGACAGGCTTCCCACAGTGCTTTCAGCACTGCCTTGACATTCCCATGGCTCCTGGGCACTGGGGAAAGCAGGTGATTGATAGAGATTGGGGCAAGGGGTAATTAGTGGGGAATATTCTTATAGTCTCCGAAATCTGCCATCCTGGCTTGCTCGCTGGAACTTTCATTCACGAAGCATTTATCAAAGTGGCTATACTTTCTCTTCCTTTAGTTAAGCTCCCTTGCAGGAACTGCCATCTGAGGATGAGGTCTGTACAGATGGGTCCCTGGGCTTCATGTAAGTCAGAAGGCTGACTGGGCTGCTGTGTCTGTGAACTCACAGAGTCCGGGGGTTTCAGAAAGGCAGGTGATCGTTGTAGGGGTGAAGGGAAACTTCCCCTTTCCCCTGAAAGTTTGCTGAAAGATCAACTCACAATAAAGCTAGATTATTAAGAGAAAGAGGTTTATTTACTGTGTGCACAGGGAGAATCACAGAGTGATTACCCAATATTCCAATGGAGTTCAGAAATTTATATACCCTCCTTGTAGGTGGGAGGGGGAGATGAGGAATATAGGTAATTATGTTTAGGGGCAATAAATGGTTGTTAGAAAGGATGAATAGATACTTGGGAGAATGAATGGATGGGGGGCAACAGATTGATGTGTAAATTAACCTGAGAGATAGGTATTATATTTAAAATGGTTTGGGCCAGGTCTGGTTGCATTCTTGACCTTCTTTCCTGCAATATAGTGAGATAACAGGGAGGGGAAGGGAAATCAATTGTTCTTTTTGATGAGTCCATCTGGTTTATGCTGATAGAGGGAAAACCTCTTCGAAGCCCTGTTGATCTCAAAGGGCCTTTAATTCAAAATACTCTTTATACCAAGGAGTCATATTTTGGGGTGAAATTTCCTAAGCTCCTTCAGCATACAGTGGCCTTAGCCTGTGAGTCTCATCTCATAGCTGTCAAAATACTGTGATGACTGAGGTCACTGCTGTGAGGATGGGGAATTTTTGATAGAATGGGGGAAAAAGATCCCACTTACCATAAAAACAATAAGAAAAATTGGCAAAGCTGGAGAAAGTAGAGAAGGTGCCTGTGACAACTAGAAAGAAGGCGAATAAATAGAGAAAAGAGTAGGTCGAGAAAGATGTGATGGCTGGGAGAAGACAAGGGACTCAGAGGAGGGCAGGCAGTGCCCACTTCTAGAGGGCTTTGTCCCCCATGCAGCCTGAGTTGGGCTGGAGAAAGACAAAGCGAGAAGGAAGCTCCTTCCTCCAGGTGCCTCTAGAAGCCCCATGCTGGTGCCCTTCCGAGCATGAAAGGAGGCTGTCACTGTCACGGCACCAGTGACTTCTTTGTGGTTAAATCCTAAGGGTGCTTTTTAGTCTTGTCTTCCCAAAGCAGTCAACATTTTCAGTGTCATCCAGATTTATAAAAAAAAAATTTGTTACCTTTGTAAACAGGAAAGAAGTTATTTTTAAAAATTATTTTCCCGTGTCTAAGCAGGATTTTGCCTGTAATACTATTTTTCAGGTGTTCCCAGATTTTCTCCTACTTATGATGGCACACTATGGAGTCTAGTTTTGTCTCAGCCCTGGAATTGTCACTTGTTTGAATGGTTTTCATGAAATAGAAATGTTTTTACATGATTAACTGCTCATTTATTGCCCATCTTTTTTAAAAAAGCTTTATTTAAGTATAATTTATATGAATTATTAGAATTATTCAATTATAATTCAATTCTTGGAATTATTCAATTATAATTCAATAATTCTTAGTAACTTTACAGAGTTCTTGTAACTATTACCACAAGAACATTTTCTTTTAACTCTTAAAAACACCTTAAATACAATTAGGGTTAGAGGAGAAAAAAATCTGTCTATTAAAAAAAACCTTGAAATTTGAAAGTATTTTAAAAGTAGTGTATTTTTTTCTTTCAATGGCAATAGCTTAAACTAAGCCATTTGAACCCTTATTTTAATGAATCACTTATTCAATCACTTATTGAGCATGATGTGATGTTAATTTTATGTGTCAATTTGGCTACGCTACAGTACTCAGATATTTGGTCAAACATTATTCTAGATGTTTCTGTGAAAGTGTTTTATGGATTGTCCTAATTTTCTGGGCAGTGGCTTGACCAGGATAGTAGCCAGGAAGGTGGCGAAAGTGGTCTGATTCGAGATGTTGTGGAGGTAGCACTGACATGATTCCCGACAGACTCTGGGGCATGAGAGAGGAAGGAGGAAGGAGTCAGGGTGGCGCAAGGTTTTTGGCCTTAGCTACTGGAAGAAAAGAGTGGCTATTTGTTGTGATGGGGAAAGGCTAAGAAGTGGGACTGTCTGATTTGGTTTCAAATCAGCATCAGTCTCCCTCATTTTATAATGGAAGGCTTTTATGTTTTTTAAGAAAATGTGTATGAAGTACATGGTTCTAGAATCTTCTAGATAAAACCGCAACCATGAATGGTGCTAGAAACTGGATGTCCATCACCACTTATCCTCGCAATGTCCTTGTGACACTGGTGCTAGCGTGCCAATTTTATATTTATTACCGTATGCATTACATAATTCTTACTGAGCACTTCTTGGGTTTTAGGCACAGAGAGGTAATGCTGTTTGCCCACACTCACACAGCTAGCAGGGGGCAGAGCTGGGATTCGAATTGGGTTGCTGGACCCTGGAGCCCCTATCCTTCAAGACACTGTTTTGTGCCTAACTGCAAAACTGAATGTTATGCAGTCTCAGAAAGAAATGCTTGATAATAATTCTAAATTATCCATTCCCACTCTCTAGGATAGTGAACTCAGTAATTTATTTTTTCTTACAGCAGTTGAGTATTTACTTTTTCAGTGTCACAAATGGAAAAAATAAGCTTTCCCACACTGAAGAGGAAGTATAACTAGACACTGCATGCTTTGCTTAGTCAAGGGGAAAATTTCAAAATAAAAAGCATTATGCATTTGAGGAAGTGGATCAACAGGCCAATAGGCCAACAGAGAATCAAAGAAGTGTACGCTTCTTCATAATAATTGTTTAAAATGGAAGGAACAACACAAAAGCAGTATTTATCCTAAATTTGTACATTGTCCAAGTTGATGATCCTTGAACATGGTAACAAGGAGACGTGCACAATGTGGGGCACACAGTACACGCGCAGGACTGGCAGGACTGGTGAATGAATGCGCTTGGTCTTCTTTCTGTCAACTTCCTTTCCCTGAAATGACAAACAGCAACAGAACTAGGAAGACCCAGGCTTTGGTTCATGTATTGATTCTTGATGATTATCATCATAAAGATGTGAGTTACAGGAAGAAGATACCAGCTAAAGCTGGTAGAGGGCCAGTTTTAGAAGGAAGCTTTAGGGTAACACCCCAGTTTAATTTTATAGGAAAACAAATATGTGAGGCAAATGTTTTATTTTACAAACTTCTCTCTTTAAAAAAACAAAATCAAAACTCATTTGTTGTCTTCCTTACAGTTACGATTTTAGTGAAGTCAAATGAACTCTTCTTGCTCAGGGCAAATATATACTTGAACTCCATAATCATTTCTATGCAACTGGTCACCTGGCTACAGAGCCTGCTCTCTACTCCCCATGGGCTCTGCTTACCACATTGGCACTTCCTGCCCTTCGTGCTCCCCTTTGCCAGTTCAGTCAAATATGGGCACAGACCCCTATCTTCATTTTCCAAAGAGATAGCAGAGACAAGATTACAGCTTTAATGTGATATCCCTGAAGGTTCAAGGGTAGAGGAAGGGAGTCATTGGTTAATGCTGTTAGGGACTGGGCCGCAGAGCTCCACTGCACCCTCCCCCATCCGTGGAAAAATTGTCTTCCATGAAACTTAGGAAGGGGGGCACACAGTAGGAGGTGAGCGGTGGGCAAGCAAGCGAAGCTTCAATTGTATTTACAACTGCTCCCCTGCCCATCACTGGCATCATTGCCTGAGCCTCCCCTCCAGTGGAAAAATTGTCTTCCATAAAACCAGTCCCTGGTACCGAAAAGGTTGGGGACCACTGATATAACCTAATCACAGGAGTAAAATCCATCACACTGATAGTCCTGGAGATTATATGGTGTTCACACCGTAGGGGTGGGGGATCTTTGAATTCTACCTTAACACCCAGCTTCAAGAATTATCAACCCATAGCTAGTCTAGTTTCAACTCATTGCAGAATGGTTTCCCTGGCAGCAGGCTCCAAGATGGAGGTTAGATTGCAGGAAGTTGAATAGGGAGGGCTCCCAGGATCAACTCTGTGCAAGGGAAGGAAGGATGCAGGACTGGGTAGAGGATGCTCTAGGAAATGGCCCTCAGAGCTGTCCTGAGGTGGGGCAACCCCTGATGCAGAAGACACTTGGGTGTGTCCCACAGGCAGAGGCTCACTACTGGGCGAGGCCACGCTCCTCAGTGTGGTACTTCCTGAAGATACTCACAGGCTATCTCTTGGCAACACTTCAGCAGGTAGGGGGATAAGGCCCTCACTTGTGATGGGTACATCACAGCCACTGCATTGCACTGCATTTCTACGCCCTGCTCACTCCCCCTCAGCCAGTATTACTTTGAAGTAATATCAGATATCATATCACTTCATCTATAAACATTTTGGTATGCATCTTTAAAATACAAGGAATTATCATATTATTACCTGACCCAAAATAAATTGATAATTCATATTATAAAAATTAGTTAGTGTTAATGTTTTTAGTTGTCTCATAAATGTCATAACTCCCCCCCATACACATACATAATTGAAAATAGATAAACTCTTTTTATTTTTTCTTATGATTGTAAAAAGAAACTAAAAACCTCAGGACTCCCTTTGCCCACCTTCTTATCCAAAAGAGAAGGTAAAGGCCTCAGGCACCTGTGAAGAGCTGGCCCCACAGATCATTCATTAAGGAAATTCCTTGGTTGCCTCCCATAAGCAATGACATGTAAATTGTAGCTTTAGGTCTGCAGGCTACATCTAACTCCTAAAATTAAAGTCTGTTCGGTTCCAAACTAATAATGAATTATAAGTTTATCTTCACTGGTGCAGAACAGAGATAAGATAGGATCAGACATTCTTCCACCTACCGAGGGGCATCTGCATAATTGATGCTTCCTTCACTCCCTTTTTATCCTCTAACATTTGCCTTATCTTATATAAAATATGGATTTTCCTGGATCTCACAAGGATGTCACCATTTTGTCTCACTACACCCCTACCTTTTTCTTCCTTCTGTGTGCCTTTAAATGCTGAAACATCCAAATTCCCCTCCAGAGAAACAGTCACAGCTTTGCCTGTTGTTTGTGTTTTTCCCAGGTGTGTCCTCAACTTTGGCTTAATAAACCTCCAGTGATTGAGATTTTTGCTTCAGTCATTAATTTGGGGTCAAGAAATGGTGACTACAAAGGGACACTTCAGAGTAGAGCCCCTTTTGGCTTGCAGCAATTTCCCCCATTAGGGCTAAGGTACCAGCTAGAGATTAACTCTAACTGATTGCAAGTTTTGCCAAGGCTAAAAGGCGGCCCTCTCTCCCAAGGTTCCTCCATCTCCCAAAACTTTTGGTTTCAGATTCAAGGTTTATTTTTCTGGAAACTTCTTTAAGGAGATTCTCTTGCTTCCAATAAGGAAGGTGAGTTTCCCGATTCCATAATGATGGAGAGCAGGCTCAGCTTGGGCCCTGTATCCAGGTAAGGCACTGGATTTTAAAATTTGATAGCTGAAGATTAAGGTTTCTTGTCAGCTGGGTATAACTTCTCCTTATGCTTGTAGATATATATCTCAACAATATGTTAATTGTGCAATTGCTTTTTCTGTTTTTGGTTTTAGTTTGTTTTATGTTAGATTTGATCAACTCTTGGTCAAAACTGACAGAGCTCTAAATTATGGAAAATGAGGCCTGTAAAATTGATTAAAACCCCTGCAGCTGCAGTACCCCAGCCAGTTAAAAGAAATCAAAATAATTTACCCCAAAATATATTTCTTTGACATATTCTGAGATGGCTGCTACAGAAATAACGCTACAAAGTTGTCTTTTTTGGGGGGAAATTTACATCTATAGAGAATGTCCGTTAATACAGCCAGGACTCTCTTTACTCATCTAGGAAAGATTAACTGAGAGTCTGATACCTTTAAAGGTTTGGAAGAAACATTTACCACCTATTCTCTCTGAGGACTACTTACTGTGGGGCTTTATCTACATAACAAGGCTGCCTTTGCTGGCCTCTTCTTTTCTCCCTCCCAAACCTGTTTTGCTGCTTCCAAATACCCATTTTTAAAAAACCTTTGTACCTCATTGAAAAGTTAAGTTTTCATTCTAAGGGCTCGCATGTATACATGTTAAAAGTTAATTTAAATGTCTTTTTCTTCAATTAATCCATCTTCCTTATGTCGGTGATTTTTTGGCAAACCTTTCTGGGGAAAAGGACCTTACTCCCTGCAGATTGAAACCACTGTTTTCTTCTAAAAAGCTGCAACAGAGAAAACCTAGAAACCTGATTGGCCAACAAAAAGGGTAAAAATTTCTTTTTTTTTTTTTTTAATTTTGGAATATTATGGGGGTACAACATTTTGGTTATATATATTGCCTATGCACTGCCCACATCAGAGCTACAATCGTGGACATCCCCCACACTGTGTGCCCCACACCCATTAGGTGAGAGTTTTCCCATCTCCTCTACCCCCCTCCCACCTGCCCAACCCCTGATGAATATTATTGCCATGTGTGACATAAGTATTGATCAGTTAGGACCAATTTGATGGCGAGTACCAGTGGTGCTTGTTTTTCCATTCTTGTGACACTTCGCTTCAAAGAATGGGCGCTAGCTCCATCCAGGATAATACCAGATGTGTTAATTCACTGTTGTTTTTTATTGCTGAGTAATAATCCATGGTATACATATACCACAGTTTATTAATCCACTCATGTATTGATGGGCACCTGGGTTGCTTCCACATCTTTGCAATTGTGAATTGTGCTGCTATAAACATTCAAGTGCAGATGTTGTTATTATAGAATGTTTTTTTTTCCTTTGGGTAAATGCCCAGTAGTGGGATTGCTGGGTCAAATGGTAGTTCTACTTTTAGTTCTTTGAGGTATCTCCATATTACTTTCCATAGAGGTTATACTAATTTGCAGTCCCACCAGCAGTGTATGAGTGTTCCCATCTGTCCACATCCCGGCCAACATTTGTTGTTTTGGGACTTTTTTTGTTTTTTGTTTTTTGGTTTTTTTTAGGCTGGTCAAGTGAATGTTTTGGGACTTTTTGATATAAGCCAATCTCACTGGAGTTAAGTGATATCTCATTATGATTTGCATTTCAAAAAGGGTAAAGATTTCTTACCAGCCAGTGTCCTGGCCTCTCTCTATATACAGTCTGGTTGAACAGAAATTATGTAAAGATCACTGTTTACAAGGTTTTGATAGGAGAAAAAGGATTTGTGTGACTAGTCTTGGTACAAAAACTCTGGTACACTTTGGTACATTGTGATATGATTTTGTATTGTTTGGTCCCTTCCCCCCCATAGTGTTTTCATTTGTTATATCTTTCTGTGTTGTTTTGTCATAAGGAGGGGTATCAGATAAACTTCCCCCTCATCTGGTTTTATGTCCTTGAAAACTTGTCTTGTGACCACGTGGAATACTTTCTCTTGGTGTCCACCATCTGGGGGATGTAATTTTTGGGTTAGCAGTATGATGGCCAGCATGAAAAATGGCCGAGAACTTGAGTTTTTTTTTCTGTTCCAAACGTGTCAAGCTCTTTATCATAAGAGTATTTGTGATAAAATACTTTATTTTATCTTCATAGGTAAAATATCTTTATCACAAGAGTATTTGTGATAAAAAGTCCTATCAATAAGTGGCTTTTGCAGTCTCAACCCTTGTTGCCTGGTTAGTGCTGGGAAAGTCCAGTCCTAGCAGGGCCTACCCAGTGTGACCAATTAACTAATATGTGACTGGAAGCACCCCCCACAAGTTTGTGGGTTAACACTAATCATCCTCACCTGTCTGTGGCAACAAGAGTCTTTTGTTATCTTAGTCTATTTCTAAAAAATGAGGGGATCTTTGGGGTTGCTTCTTCTCTAAAGAGGCTATTTGGATTAAGTTGCTTTGGAATAAATACAACATTAAAAATTAATGGCCGAAAGATAGATCCCTTACATTAGAAAGACTCCTAATTTTTTTAAAATTAGGTTTTAGAGATTTCTTATTCTAAACAATTGCCTTATTTGTATTTATGGGAAGATCAATTTTTTTTCTGAGGAGAAGGAAAGAGAAGTTTATCAATTTGCCAACAAATGAGGAGACTGGCAGACTCCTGTCTCAAAGTACCAAAGTTCTTCTCTGAGCAGAAGTACAGAGCTTTTAAAGGTTCTGATTAATCCCATAGCCCCAACTTTGGCTAAGACAATCTCATGACCTCCACCCAGGCAATTCCCCTGAGCCATCTCCTGTGGCACAAACAACAAAGGACACTCTGCTGACCCTCCTGACCACTGGCCTGAGGCAGGGATGTAGGTTTCAGTTCTCAAAAAGGGTGAGGGGGTTTTGAAGAGACAGAAAACATTTTTACCCCTTTTCAGGCCATTCTCTCTGTTACATATTTCCCATGGTCAATTTTACTCTTCCTTATCTATGGGAGGAGCAGCGATGTAGTCATCGAGCTACTTCCTGCTGAATTGGGGCTATGTTTTAGACAAAAGGTACAGATTATCAGGTGAAAAAGGGCATAAGCAATATCTACAACTGTGAAGACTCACAAGGTGAAATGGACTGTCACCTTGCATACAATGTCTGGTACAGGGCTGGGTTACAAAAGAAACATGGGACCTCTGAGTGCAGAGTTACTATTTGTACCCTCTAGGTGATCCAAGAGACCACCTTCTGCAAATTCAGAAATCATATACAGAAATATTTGCACCAAATGAGGTTTAGGATAACACACCCAGCAGCAAGACCGATCAACAGAAAAGGTGATAGCCCTGGGAAATCCTCACCGAGGAGTTGTCCCCCTATCCTATAGATCAGCGGTCCCCAACCTTTTTGGCATCAGGGACCGATTTCATGGAAGACAATTTTTCCACAGACTGGGGGTGGGGGAGGGCATGGTAGAGCTCAGGTGGTGATGCATGGCCCAGTTCCTAACAGGCCATGGACCAGTACTAGGCCGTGGCCCAGGGGTTGGGAACGACAACTATAGACAGAGCCAAAAAGATTAGTGAAAATGTCAATATTTTCATTTTTTTCCCTTTTTATAAAACAGATATATTAGGTTGCCTAAGGCTGGTCCCCCCACTGGGGGCTACACCTCTTTATTTTGGTATGATGGACCTAAGGTTTCACTTCTGACAATTTTAATGAGGTGTGAGTTGTTAGAGGCACTTCATAGGGTCCCTTCCACTTCCCTGTTTCCAACTGGGGCAGGGACCTGAAAGAGGCAAACTCATGTATAGTGGTTAGCACCTGACCCACTTACTTGACATATTGTTTTACTCTATTCTCTTTTACTTATGGTTATATTACCACACTTACCTTGGGGTACTAGGAAGGGTCTCTCATAAACTACTTTTTTAAGAGGCTTAACTTAAGCCTGTTTCTAAAGGGCTGCTCTTATCCAGAGGAGGGCAAGTGGCAATATCTTATCCCACTTTAGATGGGTTTCCTGTATCAATTCCAGGATGCATGCAATTTCCCTTCTAGGTGTAGGGCTTTGTTTACTTGCTGGGTTACCTCTGCTACAAAGGAGGGTCCATTATCACTCTTGTGAAATGTCCATTAATAGATTCTAGTTTTATTCATTGTTTTTGAGTTTTGATTATTTGCCTACAATTTTGACATTTGTCCTTCTTGATTTAATTTTTCTCCTCTCTGTGGGACATGATCCCCTAAGAATGAGCCTTCCTAGTGACATGGGATTAGATAAAACATACAACCATGAACTCATGTCTTCTACAATGCCTTCTCCAAAAGATTTTGAAGAACAGGGTAGAATGTAAAAAGAAAATAAAAATCTCAGGACCACTCCCCCTAATTTATGCAAAAGAGAAAGTAAAGGCCTCAGGCACCTGTGAGGAGCTGGCCCCACAGATCATTCATTAAGGAAATTCCTTGCTCACCTTCCGTAAGCAATGACATGCAAATTGTAGCTTTATGTCTACAGGCTACATCTAGCTCCTAAAACCAAAGTCTGTTCGATTCCACACTAATAATAAATTACAAGTTTATCTTCACAGGTGCAGAACAGAGATAAGATAGGATTAGACATTCTTCCACCTACCCAGGGACATCTACATAATTGATGCTTCCTTCACTCCCTTTTTATCCTCTAACATTTGCCTTATCGTATGTAAAATATAGATTTTCCTGGATCTCACAAGAGTGTAATAATTTTGTCTCACTAGCCCCCCTGCCTTTTTTCTTTCTGTATAACTTTAATGGCTGAAACATCCAAATTCCCCTCCAGAAAAACAGCCACAGCTTTGTCTATGGTTTGCATTTTTCCCAGATGCATCCTCAACTTTGGCTTAATAAACGTCCAGTGATTGAGATTTTTGCCTCAGTCACTTATTTTGGGTCAACATGATTGATTTGTTAATGAAATGAAATCATTTGTTGTAGTGACTTGCTCACAGTGTGGAGTTTGCTAATTGCATCTGTATGGTGTCATGTAGCCTGTTTCTTTGTCTTCTATATTTCCTGTAAGTAAGTAATTGGATCTAATCCCTGGTCAGGATGGATTTTTTGGTAAGACTGCTCCATATGTGGTGATGTGTTCCTCCATTAACGGATGTATAACGTTGGAAGGTTTCTCTTTTTATGATGTTAGCAGCTGTTGATACTCAACAACTAGAAGGAACTAGTTTTTGGTGAAAGTCCACTAAGTAGCTTTTGATGTATAACTCAGAAAGAATTCAAAGACTCAAGTGGAAGTGATATATCAAAACGTCTTCCAGGCCCATCACAAGCTTCACCCTAAAATATGAAAAACAGGACCAGTAGAGGTGTTGGATCCTGTCTCAATTTGGCAGAACGATTTCATTGAATACTTTACTATTGAAAGATATAAAAGTCGATCCAGTTCTTAGGCTCATTTCAATAAATTAACTTTAATGATTCAAAGTAATAAAAGTTTTTTGAATTTTTTTTTTGTAAACTAACTTATATAGAAGAAATGCAAATAGAATATGTACTTTTGGTTGTATTATTTTTTTAAATTAAGATTATTGCATAAGATAAATTGGAATATAGAACAGAATTAGACTTGGTAAGCAAAGAATATAAAGATCATAAATCTTTGCATTAAGAAATTTTCTGTATACAATGAATCAAGGTAGATAATAACGATTATAATTTCGATCCATAGAGATTTTGTAGATTCAAAGTAGTTAATGTGTAATTTCAACTGTACTAGGATTATCCGTGCAATATTGAATGTGGAGTTTTTTAATGTCATATTAAAGTTGAAGGAGTACAGTAAAAATCTTCAACTATTTGAGGTTGGAGAAATGCTCAAGTAATTAAATGTGTGAAGGATACATTGATTACAAATTCTTTTGGTCGGACTTAAGAAACCTACTGCTCAGCATGAAAGCTTAAGCTCCATTACATTTCTGTCAACATACCTGTCGTAAACTCACTACTTCAAAGAGTTCGCTGTTTATGAGAATGGGAAGTACTTGCTTTACATTAACATCAACAAAAGCCTGTGTGACTAACTACATACTTACTTTCAAAGAGGATTTGCATAGTTTATAATAAAACATTTCTATGCCTGTATTCTGGGCAGATAAAATACTTGCGGTTAAGAGAGCAAATTCCCTTTACAGAAAGGAGGAAATAATGTATCAGGAACCAAGGATGGACTGGTTACTGTTAAGTCATTAGCCGTCATGTCTCTTTAGTTTTCTTCAGTTGGGAACAGTTCCTTAATTTTTCCTTAGCTTTCATGGTTTTCCTTAACACTTTTGGAGATTACAGGCCACTGTTTTCTAAAATATTCCGTAATTTAGGCTTGTCTGATATTTTCTCATGATTAGAATTGTGTTCCACATCTTTGGCAGCAACATCACAGAATTGATACTGTGTTCTAGCACTTCCCATCTGGGAGTCTAGATTTTGAACTGTTTGAATATTCACCCATAGTTTACTGTTTTATTCAATGGGCTATATTCCATTACTCTCTTTTTATAGTCGTATTATCACTAATTTGGCTGTGAGGAGACCCTTCAAGCCAGTTTCTCTGTGCCAGCGTTCTCTGAGTATTTCTTTGCTTTCTGATATACCAGGCACCACCAAGCCTGCTTAATTTTTCTGTTTTTTGTAGAGATGGGGTCTTGCTCTTGCTCAGGCTGGCCTTGAACTCCTGGCCTCAAGCAATCCCCCACCTCGGCTTCCCAAAGTTCTAGGATTACAGGCATAAGCCACTGTGCCCAGCCTGTCATGTATTATCCTTTAATCTTGGAATATCTAGGTTTGTTCCTCTGTCAATATATTTGTACTCATTTTGGTGTATGACTCAGATGATTTGCCCAGTGTTGAAAACACCCAAACCTGACTGTTTAATTCCACTGTCAACAAGAAATAAAATACAAAGAATCTCCCATGAAAAACATGTAATAATGTAAAGGATTGTTCTTTGTCAGCAAAAGCCCAAATATGGAAATCTAGACTTACAAAACTGTTAAACTGTGAATGAAATCTTTTAAATAAAAAAACACACAAACAAAACACCTAAATTCTTGTTTTCTTTTTTAAAACAACTAAGAACATCCAGAGCGAATTCCTTTTTTAAAAATTGTGAAAGTAAAATTTACCATATTAGCCAGGTGCAGTGGTGCATGTCTGGAGTCCCAGCCATATGGAAGGCTGAGGCAGGAGGATCGCTTGAGCCCAGGAGTTGCAGGCTGCGGTGAGCTGTGACCGTGCCTGTGAGTGGCCACTGCACTCCAGCCCAGGCAATGTAGTGACA
Organism: Daubentonia madagascariensis; assembly: GCA_023783475.1. Classification (NCBI taxonomy): domain Eukaryota; kingdom Metazoa; phylum Chordata; class Mammalia; order Primates; family Daubentoniidae; genus Daubentonia; species Daubentonia madagascariensis. The sequence goes on along the minus strand of JAKFHU010001482.1, from coordinate 1,884,082 downwards.
TGCCATCTTTAGAAAAATTTTTTTACCATCCTAACCATTTTGTGTGTACGGTTCAGTAGTGTTAGCTATATTTATGTTGTGGTGCCACCAATCTTTAGAACTTTTTCATCTCGCAGAACTGAACCTCTATACCCACTGAACAGCAAGTGTCTGTTTTCCTCTTCCCTGAGCCTGGCAACCACCACCATATTACCTTCCCTCTCTATGAATCTGACCACTTCAGATACTTCCTAAAAGTAGAGTCATATGGTATTTATGGCTTATTTCACTGAGCATAATGTCCTCAAGCTTCATCCATGTTGTAGATATTATATAGATTTTAAGGCTGAATAATATTCCATAGTATGTAGACACTATATTTTCCTTATCCATTAATCCATCAAAGGACATTTGGGTCACTTCTATCTCTCGGTTATTGTGAATAATGCTGTAATGGACCTGGGTGTGAGAACATCTCTTTGGGATCTTGCTTTTAATCCTTTTGGATATATATCTAGAAGTGGGATCACTGGATCGTATTGTAATACTGTTTTAAATTTTTGAGGAAGCTCCATAGCATTTTCTATAGTGGCTGTACATTTTACATTCCTATCAACAATGAACAAGTTCCCAGTTTCTTTATATCTTCACCAACACTAACCTTTTTCCTATTTTTTGGATTGTGGCCATCCTAAAGGGTGTAAGATGATATCTCATTATGGTTTTGATTTGCATTTGTCTAATGATTAGTGACATTGAGCATCTTTTCCTAGGCTTATTGGCCATTTGTATCTTCTTTGGAGAAATGTCTATTCAAGTTTTTTGCACATTTTTGATCAGGTTATTTGTTTTTTTGGTTGATGAGTTGTAGGAGTTCATTATATATTCTGGGTATTAACCCCTTATCACATACATGATTTGCAAATATTTTCTCCAATTCCATAGGTTGCTTTTTCTGTTGATTGTTTCTTTGATGCACAGAAATTTTAAAATTTTATGTAGTCCCATTGTCTATTTTTGTTTTTTTTGTCTGTGCTTCTGGTGTCATATTCAAGAAATCATTGCCAACCCAATTTCATAAAGATTTCCCCTACGTTTTTGTGGAGAAAAAACTCAAACTTTTTCCTCTGCTCTCACACCAGAACAATCAATACAGAAGACTTCTGTGACCAAATTTATACTGATTTCTACTTACCACAAGCAAACAAGCAATTCTGTAGTGGACACCAGCTGGGTAATCCTCCAATTCAATTCTGATGCTGCCTACCTAGAGTTGGTGTCAGATCCCACAGATTGAGGGCTCAGTCCCACAAGACTGCCCCCCACATCTGCTATCAATCATAAGCCCCTGGTTGTTTTACTTGTGCTTCTGACCAGTTGGCTATAAATTGGTGATCCCATGACCCCTCCTTGTGTTCCAATAATTTGCTAGATTGGCTCACAGAACTCAGGGAAATATTTACTTATGTTCACCAGTTTATTATAAAGGATATTACAAAGGATACAGGTGAAGAGATGCACAAGGTGAGGTATGTGAGAAGGAGCATTGAGCTTACATGGCCTCCCCACACACACCACCCTCCAGGAACCTCCACGTGTTCAGCTATGCAGAAGCTATCTGAACCCAGTTGGTTTGTATTTTTATGGAAGGTTCATTATGTAGGCATGTTTGATTACATCACTGGCCATTGGTAATCAACTTAACCTTCAGCCTCTCTTCTCTCTCCAGAGGTTGAGGGGGTAGAGATGAACTTCCCAACCCTATAGTCATGCCTTGGTCTTACCAGCCCCCACCCTGGAGCTACCTAGGAGCTGCCAGCCACAAGTCAACTCATTAGCATACAAAAGGCATCATTTTGGAGATTTTAGGAGTTGTATGTCAGGAAACAGATTGAAGACCAAATATATATTTTACAATATCACAGTTTTTTTCTAGAAGTTTTATAGTTTTACATTTTACGTTTAGGTCTTTAATACATTTTGAGTTAATTTTTTTATATAGTGTAAAGTAAGGATCCAACTTCATTTTTTGCATGTGGCTATCCAGTTTTTCCAATACCATTTGTTGAAGAGGTTGTCCTTTCCCCATTGTGTGGTCTTGGTACCTTTGTCAAGGATCATTTAACCACATAGGTAAGGGTTCATTTTTGGGCGCTCTATTCTGTACCATTGGCCTATATGTCTGTTTTTATGACAGTGTCACACCATTTTGATTACCATAGCTTTATAATATGTTTTAAAATTAGGAAGTGTGAGGCCTCCAACTTAGTTCTTTTTCAAGATTGTTTTGGCTATTTGGGACCTCTTCAAATTCCATATGAATTTTAGCATTTTTTTCTATTTCTTCAAATATGTCATTAGGATTTTGGTAGTATGGACATTTTACCAATATTAAGTCTTCCAGTCTATGAACATAGGATGTCTTTACATTTATTTATATCTTCATTAATTAATTTCATCGATGTTTTATAGTTTTCAGCATACAAGTCTTTCACCTCCTTAGTTAAGTTTATTCCTAAATATTTTATTCTTTTTATTTATTTATTTATTTTAAGAAAATAGGGTCTCCCTTTATCACCCAGGCTGGAGTGCAGTGGTGTGATCATAGATAGCTCACTGCAGCCTTGAACTCCTTGGCTCAAGCGATCCTCCCATAGGATTGGTATTACAAGAGAGTGCCACCACACCTGGCCTGTTTTATTCTTTTTAATGTTATTGTAAATGGATTGCTTTTAAACTTTCCTTTTTGAATCATTCATTTGTTAGGGTATAGAAATGCAACTGATTTTTGTATGTTGATTTGTATTCTGCAATTTTGCAGAATTTGTTATTCTGCCCTAACTTTAGCACTCTGAAAACACAAACTTTTTCCTAAAGAATTTTATTTTATTAATCCTTGCTGGAACATTATTGGGTAATATAATGATTTTGCAGCAAATAAAAAAACAATTTTTACTCATTTTAAAAATCTATTCTTCTATTAACAGGTATGAATTGAGTGCCCACATATTCCAGGAACTAGGCTTGGGTCTGGGTATATATCGGTGGATAAAGCATACTTGATACCTCTTTGAGTCTAGATTCTAGTGGGGGAAACCGAAAAACTAGTAACCAAACAAAAATAGTGACAAATTGTGATAAAAACTGTGAAAAAAATGGTCTGGAAGTCAGATCAGGGATTAACAGGAAGGTCTCTTCGGGGAGGTGACATGAAAGCTGAGACCCGAGAGGAAATTGCAAGGTGAAAATGGATGGAGAGGGGGTGGTGGGGCCACCACTGGGGGCAGAGGTCCCTGTCTGTGCAGGCCCTGAGGATGGAAAGAGCTTCAAGAAACAAAAAGGCGGCCACCATGGCTCAAGTGTGGTAGGCAAGGAGAAAAAAGGCAAGAGGTGAAGGTGGGACAGGCAGGTGGAGGCCAGGTCATGCCCCTTGAACAGCCTGCACAATAATATTGAGTTGGTTTAGCAAAGGAACATTCCTGGGGCAGGTCAAAGCCAACGTGCTGTGCAGCTTTCTTTGTTCAGAGAAGTGAATGGTTAAGTGAGTTCTCTCTGACTCTGCTGTGTTCTCTCAACCATGCTTAGACAAAATGGAGCAGTTCTCAGGTTGAACTCTCTGCGGAGTGTCTGAACAGTAGCTGTATTGTGTGGTTGGGAGGAAAGAGATGCCAGAAGGTGAAAATGAAGGCGCTGACTCATGTTCTTCCTCTATTGGAAAACCATCTCACATTCTTCCTACCACACATGCAGTCAGCAAATTCATAAACATTGCAAAAAGTCTTAACGTAACTCTGAACAGATTGTCAGTGAGATGCAAGTAGAGCATTTTCAGTAACATAAAAATTGGGCCTAAGACAAACCCTCCAAGTAAAATGTATGGAGATACAATTTCATGGTTTGTTGGGAAGAAATATGGAAGAGAATTTTAGAGTATACCTAACAAACTAATTTGCCTATCATTTTGGGAAAAGTTGTATTTGCTCTCTTGCATGTTCTAAATGGGGTTAACCATTGTTTTATATGATCCCTGAGTTAACTAATTAAGATGAAAGCATTCCAGCCCAGTCCTTGCAAAACCTTCCCACATGAGTTAATTGAACTAAACACTTTACACAGTGCTCTGTAGAAAGAGGAGACTGCACAGGCCATTTAGAATAGGGTATTTGTTGGGTACAGTGGACAAAGAAGGAAGTAGTGATACTAAACACTGTCCCTACACTCCACCCTAGCCATAGCCTCCAGTTGGTACTTTGCCTAGTCTGGCCTCTCCCTGGGGGTGGACAGGGCAGGAGACACTGATGTATTAGTCATCTCTTTTGCGCCACGGCTCAGACTGTTCTGTATCCTGCCTTCAGTGGCTTGTTCAACAAGTGAGATTAAGGGGGTGAGTCATAGCTTAGTAAATCATCTCAGCCAGCAGGGTGTGCAGTGCAGTTATTATACCCTGTGGCCAGGGCTGTCTCCCTGCAGGTCCATCTCCACTCTGCACAAGGCCTACTTCTTCCCACCCTCTCCAAGGCTGTTACTAAGGATGTGGAGCTTCCTTCTCAACAATTCACTTACTACAAAGTCTTGTTCATTAAAAGATGAAGGTGGTAATAGTAGAGGAGGTCGTGGCTAAGTATTTGCTCAACTGCTTTATCTTGCTTAGTGAAACCAACCACCAACTCATTTCTGGGTAGGTCATGGTGACCAGCACAAGATTCTCATTTTTATTTTCCTTTCCTCATTGCACAAGATGAAATAATCACGAAGAGAACTTTAAGAAACTCCCTACATAAACATACTTTGAGTAAGTATCTTCTGAGGGTAACAGGACCTAAGGATTCACATAGAGCCCTTTGGAAAGGATTAAAGGAAAGTTGCAAGCCAGTTCTTTTCAAACTGTAGACTTATGTGGGGGGTATACCAGCTCGTTCCAGAAATTTAAAAATTTGCTTTCACTTTGATGGTAATCTTTAAAAAATTAATATACTATTCTGGAATCATCAGAATAAACCTATCATGTGTTTGTGTTTAGGATCTTCTTGGGGCACAGTAGCACTATTTTGATTATTCCCAGGTGTTGGGACATAAACAGAGACCACCATAATATGATCTGTTCCAGTTAAATGTGGCCAAAGGATGTTAACTGTGTACTGTACAGTAAGGAATTCTTCATAGTTTGATGAAAAGAAAAAAGTAATGGCTGGATTGGTTCATTGCAGGGCATGTGGTAGACAAGCCATACTGAACTCAAAAGAACCTTCACTCTGACCAGGTTCATTGTGCCAGTGGCCATTTGATTTCAATAAAATAACATTATTCTAATCATCAAATTATCACTTTTGCTTTAATTTTATTGCTTTGCAGTTTGATTATAATAATTAATTTATAAATTGGCTTTGGTTTTGTGGTTGTATCAGAGCTGCAAACTGGACGTTGTATTTAGTTTTAAATTCATACATATCTAAGATTAATAATAATTATTATTAAAAATTATTATAAATTAATAATAATATAAATTATTATTACAATTATTATAAATTATTAATAATTATTAATTATTAATAAAATAATTTGTCAACACTAGGAGGTGCCAAAGAATTTTTTTTTCCTTTAAAGGGGACCAAACATTTCTCACGTTTGAGAAACACTCTGCTAAATAAACAAATCTGATGGTACAAGCTTGTTCTTCTTGCTCACCTAGCTTAAGGGGCTTGTTCTGATAGTTCTTGAGCCCAACTGTACTTCAGGATCAATTGAGAAGCTTTAAAAAAATACCCACCCTAAGAGGATAGGAAAGGATATATATGCAAACAACCACCAAAAGAGAGCTGCAGTAGCTTTACTAATAACAGACAAAACATACTTTTAAGACAAAAATTGTTACTAGAGACAAAGAATGACATTTATACTAATAAAAGGGTCAACTGATCAAGAGAAATAAAAATTATAAACATATATGCATCTGCCAACAGAGCCCCAAAAGACCTGAAGTAAAACGGACAGAATTGGCGGGAGAAATAGATAATTCAACAACAATAGTTGGAGACTTCAATGTTCCACTTTTAACGATGGATGGAACAGCTGGGCAGAAGGCCAACTAGGAAATAACAGAATTGATCAACCGTAAACCAAATAGACCTGATGGACATCATAGAACACAACAACCAACAACAGCAGGAGACACATTCTTCTCAAGTGCACATGGAATTCTCCAGGATAGACTGCATGTCAGGCCATGTAAAACGTCTCAATAAATTTAAAATGATCAAAATCACACAAAGTATGTTCTCTGAGCCCAATGGAATGAAATTAGAAATCACTAACAAAAGGAAATTTGAGACATTCACAAATACATGGAAATTAAACAACATACTCTTAAACAACCAGTGGATCAAAGAAGAAATCACAAGGGGCATTAGAAAATACCTAGAGACGAGTGAAAATGAAAACACAACATACCAAACGTATGGGATGCAGTGAAAGCCATCCTCAGAGGGCAATTTATAGCTGTAAACCCTTAGTTAAGAAAGAAGGGTCTCAAATCAATAACCTAAACTTCCACCTTAAGAAACTAGAAAAATACTTTGGGAGGCCAATGCAGGAGGACTGCTTGAGGCCAGGAGTTCAAGACCAGTCTGGGCAATAGCAAGATTCCCCCCAACCCCTGTCTCTAAAAAAAAATTTAAAAATTAGCCAGCTGCAGGGGTGCATACCTGTTGTCCCAGCTACTCGGGAGGCTGAGGCAGGAGGATTGCTTGAGCCCAGGAGTTTGATGCTGCAGTGAGCTATGATGACATCACGGCACGCCAGCCTGGGTGACAAGGAGAAACCCTGTCTCAAAAAAAAAAAAAAAAAAAAATGAAAGAAAGAAAGAAACTAGAAAAAGAAGAGCAAACTAAACTAAAAATAAGCACTAGGAAGTAAATAACAAATATTAGAGGGAAAAACAAGTGAGACAGAGGACAGAAAAACAATAAGAAAGTCAACAAAACCAAAATTTGGTTCTTTGAAAAGATCAACAAAATTGACAGATCTTTAGCTAGGCTGATCAAGGAAAAAAGAGAAAAAACTGAAATTACTAAAATCAGGAGTGACAGAGGGGACGTTACTATCAACCTTAGAGAAATGAAAAGGGAACACTATAAACATTTGCATGCCAAAAAATTAGGTAACCTAGGTGAAAGAGACAGATTCCTGGAAAGACACAAACTACGGACACTGATTCAAGAAGAAATAGAAAATCCGACTAAACTCCCAGGAGAGACCGAGTTAGTAATCCAATCCAATTACAATCCAACTTCCTGCAAAGAAGAGCCCAGGACAGGATGACTTCACTGGTGAATTCTACCAAACAACATTTAAAGAAAAATTCATATCAATTCTCTGCAAACTCTTTCAGAAAATAGAGAAGGGTACTCTTCCCAATTCATGCTGTAAGTCTATACTGTAATTTAAAAAAAATGTCTGTGTGTTATGATGTTTTTACATCTTTAGAAACCTTTCTGGCTGGGAGGGACACTGCCCCTCAGGGCTAGTCAATCCTTAGAGATAGCAAAGGGCCTTCTGGGAGCTAGTCTGATACACAAACTAACCAGTGGGAGACATACTTCCTTTATCTGGCCTGTACACCACAACGAGGCAATATTCCTCTGCCTTAATCATCCCAGGGCCAGGTTCCAGGCAATAGGGACTATCCCCATAGCCTGAAGCCCACTGAAATTATTCAAACTAGCCAATTCTAAACAGTTCACCTTGTCCTGCCTTACCTTTCCTGCAGAAACTCCAGAAAAGGCAATGGCTTAGACTTTCCCCTTGCACCTGTCTTCTGCCTCCTGACCACCCCGATGTCTTTCCTGCATGATCCTGTGAGGTGTGCCATGCCCCTTGTCTCTAGGATGTGTGCCTCTAGGACCTGGGCCTCTCCTGTGTCTCCTTTTGTGGCTGCCCCTTACTGACCACCACATAAAAGAATACAAAACAGAGGCCAGGATTACCCTGATGCCAAAACCAGACAAAGACATCGGAAGAAAACTACAGACCAAATATCCTTTATGAATATAAATCTAAAAATCCTCAACAAAGTACTAGCAAACATATAAAAAGGATTATACATTATGACCAAGTGAGGTTTATCCCAGGAATGTAGGTTGGTCTAAAATACAAAAACCAGTCAATGTGATGCACCATTTAAATAAAGGACAAAAAAAGAAAAGATTATCTCAGTAGATACAGAAAAAGCATTTGACAAAAATCCAACATTTTTTGTGATTAAAAAAAAAAACTCAGAGGAATAAAAGAGAAATTCCTCAATCTGACAAAGGGCATCTGCAAAAAAACCTAACAGCTAACCTCATAGTTAATGGTGAAAGATCTGGGATAAGACACTCTATTGACTTCTATTCAACATCGTATTGGAGCTGGTAATTAGGAGCAATTACACAAGAAGAACAAATAAAAAGCATCCAGATTAGAAGGAAGAAGTAAAACTATCTCCATTTATAGATGATATCTTGTATATAGAAAATCCTAAGGAATCCACACACACATACACACACCCTAAACTATTACAGCTAATAAATGAGTTTAGTAGTTGCAGGATATGAGATAAATATACCAAAAAATGTTGTTTCTATATACTAGCAATGAACAACCTGAAAATGAAATTAAGAAAACAATTCCACTTATAATAGCATCAAAAAGAATAAAATACTTAGGAATAAATTTAACCTAAGAAGTACAAGTCTTATACACTGAAAACTAAAAAACATCACTGAAAGAAATTAAAGGAGACCTAAATAAATGGAAAAATATCCAGTATTCATGGATTGGAAGACTTAACATCGTTAGTCTGGCAATATTCCTCAAATGGATCTACAGATTCAGTGCAATCCCTATCAGATCCCTGCTGGCTTTTTTGCAGAAATTGACAAGCTGATCTGAAAATTCATTCTTTGTTATTGAGGGCTGTCCTTGCACTGTAGGATGCAGCATCCCTGGCCTCTGCCTGCTAGATGCCAAGTCTCATAAACCCTTGGGTAAAGGGGGTTTTGGAAGCCAGCAAAAGCCCTCAGGCAAGTCACAGGTGCTGGATTTGGAAGTTCCCTTGCACTCAGAAACATTAAATGCCAAGGAGATATGAGGAGGCACCAAGAGCATCTGTTCACCTGTACCACTCAGAGACACTGTGTCCCATGTGAACTCACTCCATGCTGTAACTGACTCTTCCAGGTGATGGATGGTCACAAACAAAAAAGAATAAAAAACCCCGATGATAGGGGGACTAGTGGAACAGCTACAGCGCCTGTCTGCAGATGGTCTCAAATCTATAACAAACGGTCATCTTCCTCTTCTCCCAACCATTTCAGATTCTCCTCACTCTTGGCCAGCCTCTCTTGCCTGGTGGGATAGCATAGACCTTTATCCCTGAGGGGTCTGGGCCCCATTACTGTGCCTCTGTCAGTCTCTGTTGCTGTAATTGCCTATTCACAGTCATACTTGGCATGGAAGCACCCAGATGTGCCCGTGAATTCCTCGGGTTCCAGATCTGCTCCTCCTTGCCCCATTATATAGTTGTATCACCTCAGAATAATTGGGATGAATTTCCCCTGCATGTACAGTACCTCCTTTTTCTGCCTGCTGGTCTACTGGCATGAGGAACTCAGAATAACCAGGGGGAGCCACAGCTTTAGGTTTAGAGGAGACCCTACTGTATCCTTTGGCAAAGCATCGCCTTGTGTCAGGAAACTAGGAGCTCTACTCCAGCCAAACCTAAAGTTGAGGGACAGGAAGTGCAAATTCCCCAGGGGACCCTGGGAGGGGTGGTGAGTGAAGCCACTGGGCTTCCATCCCTTGCTTCCCAGAGCCTTGTATTCTACCTGTCGGAAACCCAGCACCGCAGTCCCCCAGGTTCACATGCCAGCTGGTGCTTCAGCTGTGGTGTTTTAGCTCATTCCTGTGTTCTATCAGGCCAATAGCTTCTGAGTGATGTGGCACACAGTAGGAGTGCTGGATGCCATGGTCCTAAGCCCAGCGTTGCATCTCCTTTGACAAAAAATGGGTCCCTTGGTCTGAAGCAATGCACCAGCTAGGGTTCAATTCGAGAAGCAGAACCACTTTAAGTGATACAGAATAAGGTATTATTGTCGGCAGAATAATATCCTCTCCCACAAAGGTGCCCATGTCCCAGTCCCTGGAGCCTGTGAACATGTGGGTTTGGATGGCAAAGGGAGAATTGGGGTAGCAGATGGACTGAGGGCTGCTGATCAGCTGACCTTAAGACAGGGAGATACCTGGGTGGGCCCAGTGCAGTCCAGGGGCCTTAAATGCAGCAGAGAGCGGCGGCAGAGGTCAGAGTGGTGCCGTGTGACAATCTGACCCGCTGCTGGCTGGCTTTGAACATGGAGGAGGGGGCCACAGCCGAGGAACGCAGGTGGCTTCGGGAAGCTGGAAAAGGCAGGGAAACGGATTCTCCCTGAGAGTTTCCAGATGGAACAGCCCTGCCGACAGCTTGATTTTAGTCCACTGAGACCCATTTTGTACTTCTCAACTACAGAACTCACAAATCTCTAATAGAGTGAGTTTGTGTTGTGTTAAGCTGCTGTTTGTGGTAATTTGTTAGAGAAGCAGCAGAAAACTAACAGATATTTATCATAAGGATTAGACCGAGAGCAGTTATGGGGGTGGTGACAGCACAAGGGGAGACGGTATCGCCCGTGCAGTCGGTGCAGGGCAGCAGGCTGGCAGCTGGAACGCGGAGCGGAGCATGAATGGGGGACGGTGAGGACCCAGTGGAACGGGTGGGAAAAAACTGAACCCACCAGGCAGGTGCGAATCCACGTAGTCTCACTGCTCTTCCATGGAGCTGCACCCAGCCCAGGACCTGGAGGAGCCACAGCCCAGCTGCTGTGCCAGGGCCGGGTCAGCCCCGACAGCAGAGCTGCACCCGCACCCTCCACATCCGGGCACATTGCTCTCGAGGCGATTGCTAACCTGGAAACATACGGGGAGGACATTCTGCGAAATGGAGCTTCAGTTTAGCTATGCTGACACAGTAAAATGCCACCATGTACTATTCTGTGGCCCCTTGGGTGGTGGTGGTGGTGGAGGCCCTGCCAGGCATGCAGGAAATACAGTTAATCCCAGGAAAAATGAATTGCTGCCCCAGCAGGGTGGAAGGGGCCCAATGATTGGAGCCTGGGTGGGTGAAGGATGTTCCTGCATAGGGCTTAGCCTTGCCCGGCTGCTGGGAGGTTGTCACTCAGCCTTGGTGAGAGGGAGCCCGTGCTGCTGGGCCCGTGCAGAGCCTCTATTCTGGCTGCCCCAGTCTGGGCCCATTGTGCAAATGCCGAGGAGACTGAAGACTCCCCGGGTGAGCTGGCCTGTCCACCTGGTGATCAGCACCTGCCCTGGCTGATGCTGTCTGGCAGCACTGTCACGAGGTGTGGAGACCTGCACACCATGAGTATTCCCATAGGGCCGCTCACATACCTCTTCCCTAGACCTCTTTGTTTCTAATTTTCCAACTTCTCTCACTCCAGGCCCCAATCCACTTGCCAGGGTGGATTTGCAGGAACAGTAAAGGCACGCGATTCATTCATTCATTTAAAAACACGCACTGAGCACCTACTTCATGCCAGGCGCCATGCCGAGTCCTGGGACCACCACAGTGAACAAGAGCGTCCCAGTCCCTGCCTTCTTAGAGTTAAGAGTCTAGAAGGGCCAAGGCCACTAAACAAACATTTCCAGGGTGACATGGAGGCAGAGGGTGCTGCAGGAGCTGGGCGGAGGAACTGGCCTAGTCAGAGGGGGATGGCTGTCGCAAGCGTCAGGGAAGGCTTCGCTAAAACGTAGGTATTGAGGTTGAGAACTTGGCCAGGAGAAAGGAAAGGGGAGGCTTTCAGGCAGGAAGAATGTGCCATGAATCCGAGGTGCGGAAAAGCCTGAAACATTCCAGGAATGGAGCAGGTCAGAATGGCCAGGCTGGGGGAGGTGAGGCTCAGGGGAGCATGGCCACGTCAGGTGTGACAGCATGGAAGGGATCTGGCGCATACCCAAAGGGCAGTGAGGAGGCACCTGGTATGTTCAGCACGTTGCCTTTCAAGGATCCCTCTATTCTGTGAGGAGAATGACTTGGAAAAGGACGCGAGGAGGCTGGTGTGCGGCCGCCTGGGTGAGGAAAGATGGACTCTTGGGTGAGGTAGGGCCGTGGGGTGGAAGTGGAAGGGTCCAAGAGCTTTCTAGAAGGTGGGATGAACAGGACCTGAAGGACCAGATCAGGAGTGAGGAAGCAGCAGCCAAGGACACCTCAGAGGTTTCTGGTTTGAGCAAAAAGACGCACCATGGGTGCATTGACTTGGAGGGGAGGGGAGTTTGGAGGTTCATTTACTCATCTAAATGTATTGATTTCTTAGTAGGAGATCAAGAACTGTATGTGCTGAGGAGGGTAAAAAGGTGACTCAAGAGGGCACAGTCTAGTAGGCAAAATAGAAATGGACACAAATCAATGCAATACAGTAGAATCAGATGTCAAAAAATATTCTTGTTTTTTGACCAAGTAATCCTACCCCTAGAGAGTTACCTGAAGGAAAGAACGCAGAGGAATCCATTTCAACTCAACAGACCCTTTATTGAGCAACTACTCACGGTACACCAGGCACCAGCTGGTTTGAGGAGTCAAAAATAAACAAACATAATTCCTGACCTCATGGAGCTCATGCCCACTGCAAAAGAGAAGACAAACAGAGAAGTGATTGAAATACGAACCAACATGTGATCAGGGCCCAGTGAGGAGGGACGAGGGGTCAGACTCCTCAGAAACGCCTGCACGCCCACGGGATGGAGGTACTTCTCTGAACTCATTGTCCTTAGGACAGAATGATATTGGAATGGATTTATTTTTCTGACTATATAATGTTTGCAGTATTCTACTTTCTTAACCATTTTAAAATTGCAAATACAACCTGTTATGCATAATGTAGCTATTATAAATTTCTGTATGAAGTGTTATTTATACTGGTTTGGGGGCTCGGAGGGCCCAGTAGTACTTTCGAGGCTTAACATTACTAGGGTTGCCAGATAGAGTATAAGACACCCAGTTAAATGTGAATTTCAGATAAATGAGTGAATACTATTTTAGTATAAGACTATGTCCCAAATATTGAATAGGACATACTTATACTAAAAAATTGTTGTTTATCTGAAATTACAGATGCAGCACAAAGATGACTTCTATGTTTATGTGGTAGAATTTAGAAGATTTCAAAGAGGGAAAGATATTTTTATACTAAAAAATTCATGAACATCTCTTTCTGTAAGTAAAATGCCAGCATATTCAAAGCATTACACAACAACAACAAAAATTTTAGTGTATGTCCCATGCAATATTTGGGACATACTAAAAAAATATTGTTTACATGATATTCAAGCTTAATTCAAATTTAACTGGGTGTTTTGTATTTTTATTTGCTACATCTAGCAACCTTAAATGATATACACACTCTTCAGCTACACATTGCCTTATTCACGTTTCCTCTTGACAGCCAGTAAGAATCTATTTCTTAAATAGCAACCAGTTGTGAGCCTGACCAGGGTGGCTTGTTGCCCCCTAGCGGCGAATCCAGTCAATGTCTGTGCCTTCAATGCCCCCACTAAATCACTATTAAACACTTAATTATCAAGCGTCAGCTACAAAGGTTAAAAAAAAATTCTTGCTTTCATGGGGCTTGCCATGTAGTAGAAGGCACACATAGGCAAATGGTATGAAATCCCTTCCTAGTGAGCTTGGTAGACACAGATACAGGTGGGGCACAGAGATGACTTCTATGTGTGTATACGTTGGAGGTCTTTTGGGAAGATTTGAGTGAATGATGCACTTTTATACTGTAAAACCCACAATAATTTCTTTCTGTAAGTAAAATTCCAGAGTATTAAAAGCATTATAAAATTTGGGAATAGATAATAGAGTCAAGTGCACAAAAAGGCATTATGCTTTTATATATTTAAGAACTAATTTTGGAAAATGGACTTTCTACTGGAAAGATAGGAAAACAGGGATTTTAAAATTTCAATTCTCCCTCAGCTTCTTCCTCTATGATGGATCCAGAGAACTTTGGGGAAAGGCGGCAGGGGTGGTTGAGTCCCTCTAAGAAGGAATGTTTAACTTAATCAAGCTATTGAGTAGTGTCATTTTTCAACTCCCTCTCTCTTCCTGACTGTTTTTCCCCTAAGCCAGAATATCTACTGTCAACTTCTTTCTTCACCCTCATCATTAATTATTTCTTACTTTACAAAATACCTCCTGCTAGAATATGAGTTCCAAGTGGGGACAGATCACAGAAACAGTGGGGAACTTCTGTATTCTTCGTATGAAAGACACTATCAAATTCTCTCTTCTTGCCTTTGCTGCCCTCACGGGAAGGAAAAGATATTGCTATTTTCCATCAATATAGATATCACACCACAAATATCCACTTATATTTATGTTGCCCTCAAGACTTACAATTCTGTAATCATCCTAAGCCCATGAAAAGAGGTAGTGAGAAAAAACTGGAAGTTACTGGTATTTTATCACTGCTAAGTAACAGGGCATTTCTTGGGCATCATAGATGATTTATTTAATTAATATTTGCTTCCCTGTCCATTGTGAAAAAGAATTTAAAGAAGCTTAGAAACACAAAAACAGAAGGGTTCCCAGCACGAATACAAATTGTGTTCAACTTCCAAGTCCAATGTGTCTAAATGGCAGGAGAGGGATGTTTGCCTGTGAGATTGAGGAGCCTCCTTGAAATGAACTTATCCTGAGAGAAGAAGTATTTGTAAGGGGAAAGCAGTTTAATTCAAGGAAGCAAGGATATGCAATACCACGCAAACTTGCACTTAAAGGCCGTGCTCCAGCCCAGTCTTTAGAGTGTGAAGAGAAAGCAAGCAAACAAGCTCTATCTCCACAGCCTCCTGGGACAGTAACGCCGCAGTGGCTCCTTCAGGGTGCTCAGCACTGGGCCTTGGAACATCTGGCACAGGCAACAGTCACCTCTATTATGAACACCTTTTAAAGGCATCAGCTGCAGCGCCTTTGCTGCATAAAAATTTAAGTTCAAGTACAAAAAAAAACCCAACAAAAACCAAAGGCTTTCAGGCCCAGTGTTTATTATATAAAATTGTTCATAGCAGGAGGGTTTAAGACAAAAACACAAATGAAATCAAACATACAAGTTTGTTGCATAGAAACACTGAAAACATGGTTAGGTCTTTCTACAACCCAATAAAACATATAAACATTGTCAGAAACTCCCCCTGGTTCACATTTTACATTTCATTCATTCAATAATTATTTTCTGAGCACCTTCTATGTGCATGGCCCTGCCCTGTTATAGGTGCTGGAGATACAGTAATGAATAAAATTAAGTCCCTGCTCTCATGGAGCCTCCAATTCTAGCGTGGGGGAAGACAGACATCAAACAAAACAAATAGATATTATAACATGTCAGACAGTCCAGGGTTACCGGGGGAGGGTATGGAGAGGGAAAGTTCTGTACACCCCCTACTCCTTAGCAGCAATCTGAGGCTGCTTTAAATGTCATAGTCTCTTTTGGGCAGAAAGATACAAACTCTAACTTATATTTTTAAAGTAACTTTTTTGGAGATTGCAAATTTCTGTCCAGACCCTTAAAGTTCATACTTTTGAGCAGCATTTCTAATTTTCTAATTAGAATGTGTACTAGTAAGTACTTTATGGCCATACTAACGGAATAAGGCCCACATTGTGTGTGTGTGTGTGTGTGTGTGTGTGTGTGTGTAGGTACACATATATGGACATATATACATCTGTATGTCACTACTTACATATACACATACATATTAATGCATACATATTAATGTTAGCATGTATTATATATTAATATAACATTATTTCTGGCTCTAATGATACAAGTCTTTCACATACATTCTTAGATTATATCTACTCTTTCCAAGAACTACCAATATTGTAGTTTTGAGGCATTTTATTGGTGCCCCCAAATGCATGGTATTTCTAAGTAAACTGTTGTTCAGAAAAAATACTTATCTTACAACTAAGCACATCCTGATTAAGCAACATGTAGAATACAATGAAGGATGGAATGGAACTGCCTTTTCATGCCTAGAAGACAAGGCAAAAATGAAGTCTTTTTTTTTTTTTGCTGCTGCTGCTCAGGTGTTTGTTTGCTGAAAACCACAGATGATCTCAAAACTTCGAGACAGGTGTTCACATATCTTAGGGCCCTAACAACTTCACTGGTGTCTTTTAATGCCAATGCCTGCATTTTCCTTTCTCCACATCCTACAATGGCATTGTTTCTTTTCAGGATGTCCAGTCTGAAAGCAGCTTTTCCCTGTGATGAACACAGGCCTGCAAGTGCTGACAGGATCATTGAATTGCTACAGTCTGAAAGGCAGTGGTGGCACTGAGTTAGACACGTTCCCAATCTTCTCTTCAAAGAGGCAAACTTCCAAAGTGACAGGGCCTTTACAAATGTAACGCCAACCCAGCAGATGTGCTTCACACCAAATGCCTCTGGCGAGAAAGATGAAAAGGTGTCACTGCAGGTTCTCCAGCAGAGAGCTGTGTCTCAGAGGAGATACCCGGGCCTCCTTGGCAGCCCATCGTGCTCTGTTGGAATGACTCAGGAAGCTGGGGCGGCAGGTCCAGGAACTTGCATGGTGTGGTCTGCAGACTTGTGTAACGTGCCCTGGATGTGCTGCGTCACAGCCTCTCTAGGGCTGCTGCTTTTAACCTTTCCTCCCACCGGGATGATCCTGTTACCTCAGCAGAGATGATGACATAAATGAGACTGGCCTCAGTGGGGACACTCCCCAGCCTGCTCTCTGTAACTTCATCTCCTTTCTCTTTCATTGGTTCCTGCTGCAACAACTGCAGGGAGAATTCTGCCCTAGAGGCCATCAAAATTCCCAGATTTCCTACCTAAAAAGAATATCTGTGGAGAATCCCAAATATCAAGTAATTTAAAAATAAGTTATAGGTGCCTTTGGAAAGCATTATATAATTTTTAAAATTAGGTTTTTGTTTGTAGTTACATTGTTTCTCTCACCTTGATACTCAATAATTTGTATTTTCTTGAGTGCATGCAGACTGAGCAGAAGGGGTACCTGAATGCAGCTAGACAGTATAGAGAAGCCGGCCCCGTATTAAAAATGACCAGATGAGCCATAAAAACAAACATACATAGGGGGTTAATAATTAAAAGTTGATTACATACATTATTCTTATTTTTTTCACCAAAGTCACCTGCTTCTTTTCTACTGAATTATTCTACTTCTTTCTGTCTCTTCTATCACTGGCATTTTCTGGTCCCAAGATTTCTTGCATACACTGTTACTAACTTGTACATACTCTTAGATCTTAGAATAAAACAATAAATTCTCTAATTAGATAGTTATCCATTTTCTATGACTTCAGTAATTGCAAATTCTAATCAGAAGCTATTGTTCTAATAAGTTATGAATCAGGAAGTCTTAATGCATAGTAAAAGACTGCCTGGTTTTCATCCCAGACCATTAAGGGATAGGTAACTGGTATAGAAACCAATGTTCTGGGATAAATGGACAGAACTCCCGAAATATTTTTAAGGATCATCTTTCTAGCATCTGTGGCTGTTTTCTAAGGTAAGCTACTCTTCAGAAAACCACTTGCCTAAATACATTTCCTAAGGGCCTCCATCAGTATTAAAAGAAAAGACCAAATGTTCTAAATATCTCTTGAAAAAGAATGAAATATAATGCTGGGAATGAAGAACAGCTGACACACACAGTAGGCTGCAGCATCCGTGACGGTAACTGGTGGGAACACAAATATCATCCTTAGCCACAGAGCACAGCTAGCACCGTGGTACCTGAGCTGTCATGAGAAAGATGGGTGGCCATCTTCTTGATTTGACTCATCTCATCAAAGACAAGACTGATGAGAGGTCTTTCAAGATTTTACACATGGAAAAGAATGTAGGGAACTGTTCTCCCAACTCCTATAATTTCATTTTTAAATAGTTAAGTGCTTGTCTGTATTGTTAGGACCTATGATCTGAAGATGTTTTTTATTCCCCATCAAGCAAACATCCTCTTCACAGTTACTGAGAGAAGCAAGGAGCTCAGGTTCCCCATGTAACTCTCATGAAACAACCTAATACTTTATAGAGTTCATCTCTGGTCATATCATTTTCTGTTCTAGGAGTTCTTCACTTGTTTTACTTCCACTATTTTCATCTTCATTAGAATAGTTTCCTGAATCTTCACTAGTTTGGGAACTGTATTTTTTGTGATCTTCATCAATGTCATTAGTTTCTTCTATGGTAGTAATTGTGTCTACCTTTTCAATTATAAAACATTTTTCAGTTTGTTCCTCAGAAGTTGAAAGCAGAAGATTCTTTAATGGCTGTTCAGAGAAATACTAATTTAAAACAGGGAAAGAATAGAAATGGGTTATTTAAAATAATAAAAATTTGTTTTCTAATTAAAATGGCTTTAGTTTCTATGTCCATTATTTAGATACCTATCTTTTAGCATGCATATTAAAGTCAGCTAAGAACATACCAATTGCATTGTAATGTTTAGAATAAAATCATTAGTAAGGTCACTTACATCTGAACACGTTTTTTGTTGAGTCTATGAACAGCACCTAAGAAAGGTGCACTGTGCTCTCAGAAGTAGGGGTGGAAGAGCATGGGAGAGGATGGAAGGGGGAGAGGACCGGGGATTATGAAAATCTGAAATAATAATAAATTTTGTATTCAATCCACAGACATTTGGGAGAAGCACAAGTGAGAAATTAATTTTTTCATGTTTAAGAATAATTAGCTGTTGGAACTAGCTAGTTTTAAGTCTATATTTTAAACAATAGTTATGAATATTAGAGCATATAGGAATGATATTTAAAAACTCAGAGGTATAAGAGTAAAATAGTTAATATTTACTGAGCACTTTTAGAGTGCAAAAACTTTTATGGTTTATCTCCTTTGTTCTGCACAACTCCATGGGGTGATACCATTACTATTTTTTTAATTCCTCCTAAGATTTCCACATCCTAATGGGGGTAGTATTATTCACTCCATTTTATAGTCTAAGGGTAGGTGCTCAACTACCCTTAGATGATTTGTTCAAGTTCACTGTCTCTTAAGGTAAGCCAGAAATTCACCCTAGGTGAGCATATCATTCCCCAGGCACAGATTCTATGCTTAGGCCTTTAACATTTAATGTTTTCATTAAATATGCTAACTTCATAGGAGTGCCAAACAAAAACTGTGATGTGTCATAAAAAAAACCTTCATGCTATTAGTGATTTCATCCATAGAATATACTTTCTACACTGACAGAATATTTCAGTCTTTTGTATATATACAGATGCTCCTGGACTAACAATGGGGCTATGTCCCAGTGAATCCAGTTTAAGTTGAAGATACTGTAAGCTGAAAATGCATTTAATACTCCTATAAACCCATCATAAAGTGAAAAATTGTAAGTTAAACCACTGTACGTCAGGGACTGTATTGTGAAGAAATCACAAAGACTTTAAGTTGTAAAACAAATGCCACAATGAATCTATAAATTGCCAAAAAAATATAAGATTAAGGACAAACTCTACTATCCCAAGCTATGTGATTATATTAAATGACTGTTTCTAAAGTTAATTTACTAAAACTTAGAAGAAAATACCCAAATGAGTCTGTATGTTTTTTCTGGATATCAAAAAAACTTATGTACTCTTTTAAAATCAAACATTTCCTGTTCATTTCCTAGCTGTTGAAAAAGAAAGTAACATACCTCATCTATACTGGAAGAAGGCTTAAGTGATGGAAAGAACACATAACTGATGCCTTTCAAGAGGACTTTCACAACATAAATGACAACTGGGACAGCAAATAATGCAGTGCAAATTACAGCTATAAGCCAGCTCTTGGAAGTATTTCCTAAAAATACATAAATGATGCTTAGCATTAATATATGGTTTGACACACAAACGCCTTAATAGTGCTGACAGCTTGTGTAAAAGACTTGCTATATGAAAGGATATAAAATCTATTAAATAATACCCTTAAAAATATTTCTGGTAGCACTGAGTCCAAAACGACTGTAGGCAATGACATTTACATTTAACAATGGCCTGGGAACCGAAAGAAGAGATCCTTAGGGAAGAATACAATATTGACATGCAGACCCAAACATGTGAGTATCCTTCAGCACTCTACAACTAGTAAAATTTAAAAAACGTTCTGTGACTAAGCCTCTATCAGTCAACACTAGAAACTGCAAAATAGAAAATAAGGCTAAATCATTCCCACATAAAAAAATTCACAGTTGAATGAATTAAGTGATCTCCACATGATAATTACGTTAAGGATTATATAAAAAATTAAAAACCAACAGTCTTATTAAATGTCAAAGAGCAATAAATTAAGGAAATTAATTACATGGATACTGAATGAAATATAAAACATTCAAAAAACACTGAATTAAGCATTAAAAATATTTCTAAAACTGAAAGACTTAGCTTAAAGGTCTACATTTGATTCGTGTGTTCATGAAGAAAAAATTCTGTTTGTCTTTCACAGTAAAGAGAAAATATTTTACAGTTTTAACGTGTAGCATTGAATTATTTCTATTAAGTCTAGTTACGTGTTAAAAAGATGTAAAGGATGCCGACCTGGTTTTGTTCTCTCGCACACAGTGTCACTAAAAACGCTGCTTTTGTTCCACCCGTCATCCGCAAGCTGCGCTCTGGCTTTGACACAATACACCGTCAGCGGCTGCAAGTCAGCAATAGTAAAATCCACTTTTTTCTCTAGAATTTTTCTCTATAAAAATAATCAAATCATTGATAAAAATTTAGTCGCCTCCTGAAATCAGATAGTGAATATCTATTTTCTCAATTCTTTTATATTCAAGCTAAGATTGGCCTCTTCCAAACACTAAGTTGGTATGTGTTTAAGAAATATAAATTCATTTTATGCAATCCATTATAACCACATCAGAAAGTTAAAAATGCTGCTGCCCAAAAAGCATATGATATATTCCTAAAGCAACTCTAATTTATTTTATAAGTACTGCTGGTTTGGTTTAATTGCCATTGTATAATATGACCTCTGATTACTGACGAAATGGTTAAGAGCAGGGGTTTTGGCCTCAAACCGCCTGTATTAAGAGGTATCACTTACCGCTGTGTGGCCTTGCACAAGTTATTTAATTTCTCAGCACCTTGTTTCCTGATCTGCAAGATGAGGACAATCGTCGCTCCTCTGTGTACTAGTCAGCTGTTGCTCCGCATTCAGTGGCTCAGAACCTAATTCTGTTTCTCACTCACAAGTCTACAGACTGGCGGGGGCGCCCCCCCTTCAGGCTGAGGTCGGACTTAGGTCTGCTCCACCAGTCCCATCCTCCTGGACCAGAGACTACGTGCAACACGCTCTCCTCCCGGCAAACAGGAGCAGCGCAAGAGCCAAGCCAACCCTGCGGGCACACTAAGGCCTCTGCTCACAGCACGTCACTCAGGCTCCAGCACCGAAGGCCCCGCGTCAGTGAGGCAGGGGTGAAGACTCCATCCCGTATTTGCCAAACAGCAATTTGACTGGTCGTGCCACCTAGCAGGCTTGTTTTGAAGAATGATTGAGACAATTCATGTAGAACACTTAGTGTAGTACCTGATATATAATACATATTCGATGTAAGAGTTGCTATTATAATAATTGTTGATGCATTATCAAGCACAGGATAGGATGGCAACTAAAATTTATTAAATGTTTACTACTTGTCAAGGTATTTTCATGTTTCCTCATTTTATTTTTTTTGAGACAGAGTCTCATTCTGTCGCCTGGGTTACAGTGCAGTGGCATCATCATAGCTCACAGGGATATTACCCTGCCCACACCAGACACGGCACAGCCGGGGACTGCAGTCTCTGGAGAAAGCTGCGGTCAAGGCCTCAGGCCCCACGGCTGCCTGTGCTCTTACACATACCTGTGTCCCCAGCCCCGGCACCTTCATTCCTGGGTCTCTCTACCCAAGATCTTTTTTTTTTTTTTTTTTGAGACAGGGTCTCACTCTGTCAACCGGGCTAGAGTGCAGTTGTGTCATCACAGCTCACTGCAACCTCAAGCTCCTGGGCTCAAGCGATCCTCCTGCCTCAGTCTTCCGGATAGCTGGGACTACAGGCAAGTGCCACCATGGCCCAGCTAATTTTTCTATTCTTTGTGGAGTCGGGGGTCTCGCTCTTGCTCAGGCTGGTCTTGAATTCCTGACCTCAAGCAATCCTCCTGCCTAGGCCTCCCAGAGTGCTGGGATTATAGGTGTGAGCCACTGCACCTGGCCGGTTTCCTAATTTTAAACCTTTTGAAAAATTTAGTTGCTATGATTACCACCACTTTAGAGAAGAGGAAATAAAATCTCAAAGAGGTAAAGCACCTTGCCTATGGTTACACACTTTGGTAGTGAAACACACATTTAGATCTGTCTGATTTAGGGACAACAGAAAACTGACCATAATTTCAATGGCCTAAAGTATGCTAAGTAAGTTAAAATGAAAGCAGCCAAGTCATTGGAATTTGCTTAGATTTCCAACAGAAAATGAAGTAAACTTATAGAATTTACTAGCCTGCCTGCACAGGTTTTTAAATGTTGATTCCTTGATTGTAATTCCACACGGGAAAAGTGATCTAGGAATCATGTAGATTAGGTGATGTTGTGTATTATCTTTGCCAGTGGTTTTTGAATTTTAGTGTTTAGACCAGTGTTTCTCAACCCTTTTTTTGTTACTACCCCCCTAAAAAAGACTTTTTGGACAGATTTTTTTCTAATCCCTTCCCCACCATGAAATTAAATACTAAGGAATAACACTTTGTTGGGCAATGTTGAACTTTGGAGGCATACTTTCCTCTTGGAAGGCCATACACCACTGTAATACCTTAAGATACTTTTGCTCCATAAGAACAAATTTTTGTCTCCTTGGAGGTGCCAGTAGGGGACATTTGACAACATCTGGAGACATTCTGGGTTGTCACAACTGGGAGGGAGTGCTACTGGCAGCAAGTGGGTAGAGGCCAGAGATGTTACTAAGCATCCTGTAACGCACAGGACAGCCCCCACCACATGGAATTATCCAGCCCAAATGTCAACAGTGTTGAGAAACCCTGCTCTAGATAAGTATCTGGGAATCACATTAAAAATGCAAATTTCTGAGGTCTGCCCCCAGAGATTCTGGTTCAGTAGCAATAGGCTCAGGAATCTGTATTTTAAAAGCAAACTGGTGCCCAGATGCAGGTAATCCATAACTCTACAATGCAAAACAGGGAAAATGCTAATACTATCCATATTGTAAATATCTGAGTTAATCACATAGTCTTAAAGTTTAAAAATTTCCTCAGAATTTAAATTCAAGCTTTACTTACCCAAATCATAGTTATAACTCTAAATCACAAAATTATACTATATAGTCTTTTTACCTCAGCATTTGAAGTGTTTTTCCAAAAAATAATTTCATAGCTTAGTGGGTAATGCTGGTTCACAGGCTTGTTTGCGGCCTCTCTTGGCGCGCCTATGTAGACGCGCAGAGAGTCACTGACGGATTTCACGTTAATGACTGGAGGAGGTATGACAGCTAGAAAAAATGTGTAAAGACATAATATTCACTTAAAAAAACCATTTTAAGCACTTGCACCAAACTGGAGAATTACAATCTCAAGTAAAAACTATGGCCTTACTTTGTATTTCAGTGTCAAATTTTTTCTCTTCAGACCAAAGAGACGTGTTATTTCCATCAGATGCTTGTACACGGAGATAGTAAATTCCTTTTGGGAAAACATTTTGAGGGAAGACACACTGGGTAGTTTTGACATTTTCACAGTCAAGTATTTGTTTCCATTTATGTGAATGGTTCTCAGGATTCTTTTTTAAAAAGGCGCTTTTAAGACAAAACAAATTTTTAAAATTCAAATATGTTAATTCAACAAATATTTATTAAGTATTTACAACATGCCAGACACTCTTGTTAGGGACTAAGTTTACCTAAATAAACAGCATCCATCCTCAGGAAACTCATAATACAGTACACAATAGGTATCTAAACAAAAGGAAACCAAAGATTGCTCCAGATTGTGACAAAGTAGTGGGATGCTAGAGGTGGCTCTCATCAACATGCAAAAACAACTGTTAAATTTTCAGGAATGCTGCAAGCTTGTTTTTATTTTATTTTTCATTTTTTTGAGATAGGGTATCGCACTGTTGCCCTGGCTAGAGTGCAGTGGCATCATCATAGCTCCCTGTAACCTCCAACTCCTGAGCTCAAGTGATCCTCCTGCCTCAGCCTCTTCCTGCCTCAGCCTCCTGAGTTGCGGGCACTACAGGTGCGCACCACCACGCTTGGCTAATTTTTCTATTTTTTGCAGAGATGGGGTCTTGCTCTTGCTCAGGCTGGTCTCAAAATCCTGGCCCCAAGCAATCCTCCCGCCTCGACCTCCCAACGTGCTAGGCTTACAGGTATGAACCACCGTGCCCGGCCGCAAGCTGGTTTTTAAATAGAGCCATTATTAAATATTAAATCATAAAAACCTTCAAATAAAAATTTTATTAAAGACAAAGGTAATAAATACTTAAAACTTATCTTGTCCTATCTTACTATATTTTATTATCTATACTCTTGAGGCTATTTATGTCTGTGTATCTACATGGTGGATATACTATAAAACAGTGTGCTCTGTGCATATCTTCCCAACACCATGTTCAGGGATATCATGTTGGTAGCTTGAAAGGGGCCACGGTGGGAATATTTATATCACAAAAATCAGCAAACACCACAAATGGGACTTTTCCTTTCTGGAAAGCCAATTGCTAACCATGTACCAGCACACCAATGGATAAGTGCTAAAATAGAGATACACACCACAGGGGTGTAAGAGCAAGTCTAAACAAAGCACGTGCACCTGAGACTAGAGAGTTTAAGTAACTTGCTCAGAAACCAACAGCCAAAAGCACCTCAGTTCAAGCCCAGAACTACAATAGCCTCCTAACTGGTTTCCTTGTCTTCAGTGTCTCCTTAGTCCACTGACCCACATTCAATGTCACCATTTATATCTTCCTCAAATACAGACCTCAGGTTACCTATCCCCCAACACAAAATTCCCAAAAGTACCTAAATGCCTATTGGATAGCCCAAGGCTGAACCTAATCTTTTTTTTTTTTTTTTTTTTTTATTTTTTTAATTTCAGAATATCATGGGGGTACAACATTTTGGCCATACACATTGCCCCTGTTCTGCCCGTGTCAGAGCCACAATCGTGGTCATCTCCCAAACTGTGCTCCCCACATCCATTCAGTGAGAGTTTTTCCCATCCCTTCCACCCCCCTCCCGCCCGCCCGCCCTCTGATGGATGTTATTGCCCTGTGTGATGTAAGTGTTCATCAGTTAGTACCAGTTTGATGGTGAGTACCAGTGATGCTTGTTTTTCCAATCCTGTGACACTTCGCTTCGAAGAATGGGTTCTAGCTCCGACCAGGATAATACCAGATGTGTTAATTCACTATTGTTCCTTATTGCTGAGTAATACTCCATGGTATACATATACCACATTTTATTGATCCACTCGTGTATTGATGGGCACCTGGGTTGTTTCCACAACTTTGCAATTGTGAATTGTGCTGCTATGAACATTCGAGAGCAGATGTCTTTATTATAAAATGTCTTTTTTTCTTTTGGATAAATACCCAGTAGTGGGATTGCTGGGTCAAATGGTAATTCTACTTTTAATTCTTTGAGATATCTCCATATTCTTTTCCATAGAGGTTGTACTAATTTGCAGTCCCACCAGCAGTGTATGAGTGTTCCTACCTGTCCACATCCCCGCCAACATTTGTTATTTGGGGATTTTTTGATATGAGCCAATCTCACTGGAGTTAAGTGATATCTCATTGTGGTTTTGATTTGCATTTCCCTGATGATTAGAGAAGTTGAGCACTTTTTTATATGTTTGCTGGCCATCATTCTGTCTTCTTTGGAAAAGTTTTTGTTCATGTCCTTTGCCCATTTTTTAATAGGGTTGTTTGATTTTTTCTTGTTGATTTTCCTAAGTTCTGTATAGATTCTGTGAACCTAATCTTGTCCCATCCTACTTATTCGACTTTATTTCTCACTGCTCCCTCATGCCCAAATGTTCTGCTACTTCAGAAGGACATTCTCCCTCCTGGAGTAGGCAAAATTTGAAGATGGCCCCCAAGATTCCTGCCCTCTGATGGACACGTCCCCTCCCCCTGAGTGCGGGCAGGACCTGTAAATATGGTGGACACCCCTCCTCCCATGATTAGGTTACATTATATGGCAGAGGGGAAGGGATTTTACAGATGTAATGAAGGTCCCAAATCAGTTGATTCTGAGTTAATTGAATGAGATACTATCCTGGCTGGGTCTGACCAATCAGATGAGCCCCTTAAAAGAGGGTCTAGAGGCCAGACTCTCCCTCCTGATGGCTTCCAAGAAGGAGGCCACTGTGAGCTCTACAATGACAGGAAATGAATCCTGCCAATGACCATGTGTGCTTGGGAGAGGACCCTGAGTCTTGTATGACACTGGTACCTTGACTGCTTTGCAGAGGGCCCCGGCTAAGCCATGCCTGGCCTCCTGACTCACAGAAACACTGAGATAATAAACAGCTGTTTTTTAAGCTGCTAAGTCTGTGGTAATTTGTTAGAGAGAAATAGAAAACTAATACTTGTATACTTAAAAAAAAATCTGAATTAACAGTCGAGGCCTTGTTCATATCTCATCTCCTTCCAAATGGCTTCTTTGGTCTCTCTGGCCCCATTCACATTTATATTTTTGATTTCTATGACACTTATAATTTGTATAGCACTCCTCAGTCCTAAATCATACATCTCTATGCAACGTCAGCTAACTGCTTCAGATTTCTAGAACCACATGTTTTACTCTGTTGTATCTTTGTATCTCTTCAGTGCTTTATACAGTGAGCTAAGTACCCAAAAGAAACTTAGAGACCAGCCATTAGAAATACCTATCCTTCTCTATTCTGGGGCCCTATTATTTAACATAGTTTTGACAGTGAAGTATACATAAAAGATTACTGAACAGTTTCCTATGTACTGCAGGGTACATATGCACATGAAAGTTTCCGTTCTATGAGCCACCCTTGGTTCAAAGTTAACAGTAAAGGATAGAGAGAAATTGATCACAGTGGTATTGACTTCTCCCTCATTTTTTCTGTTTCCTTCTAGTTTCTTCTCAGTCTTCCTTTCCTGTCTTAGCTATACTTCCCTTTGGTCCCTCTATTCCTCTGCCCTCAACATATATCTTTGTTCCATCCCCTTTCTCCCCACGATGTACTTTTCCTTACACTTGATTTTCCTAATCTCTTCTATTTCTCCCCTACAATTTTCCAGTCAATATAAACTATATGCAGTTCTCTTTCATTTATGTGGTGTCTAGACTTCATTCATATTTGCCTAGTCTCCATTCAACCACACAGAACACAGTTCTCTCCAACTTTCTTTAATTCCCCACTAAAGTAACCACTAAAAAAAGTTGTCAAAACCACTAGAATAATAAAGAAAATGGGAAGCCTGACTTTTTGAATTGAATAAGTCAGAGTGAATGGAATGAGATCATTTCAAGGACTCATGGAAGAAATGAGCTCTGAAGAAAAGAGCAGGTTCAAGTGTCAATATTCCAGGTTAAGGAAATCATATATGCAACTAGACTCACACCCTTTTAAAAAAAGAGCCAGTAGGAACCTTAGATATTAGAATACACCTGTTTTAAAACAAGTGAAGAAACTGAGGCCCACAGAGGTTAAGTGATTAGCTCAGTGTCATCCAGCTAGTTACTGGCAGAACTGAGGCTAGAGTGAAATTTCCCAGTTTTCCAATATACCATACCCACCTCTCAGTCAGTCATTCTGTGTGCAAGGGGCTGCAGGTGGCTGAAGTAGAGCGAAAAGAAGCATATCAAAACAAACCGGGCAAAAGGAAGTTTATAGAATAGAACTTACTGAAGCCACTGAACTTGAAAGGTCACGTCTGCATATGTATAATCCCATTTAAGAACATAGCTCTGATTTTTAACATCAGCTTCTAAATTTTCTGGTGGAGGCAGTTTATTTTCAACTGAAAGCCAAAGAATACATTAAAAAGTGTACATTTTTACTTTAGTGAGATAGTATGTGTCAAGATTTCTTAACAGCATGGGCAAGAAGATAAAGGCTTACATTTTATCATTATAAGATAATAGTTAAATAAGTTATAGTGTATATTCACACACTGTAATATTATATGTCCATTTAAAAGAATGTGCTAGATCTGTACATACTGATACAGAATGATATCCTCAGTATATTGGGTTAAATAAGCAAGATAAAAAATACATCTAGCAGGACCTTATTTTTTAATTTAAAAAACAAAAACCAAAAAACTGAAGGTCTGTGTATATACTTACATAAGCCCTGAAAAAAGTATGAAAGGATATACACAAACTGCTAAGCAATGCTTATCTCTGGTCAACAGAATTGGGGGTAATAGGGCAGGAGGACTTTAAACCCTTCTGTATTGTTTGATTTAAAAAATACAGTATACTAAATTTATAGTTAAAATAATAACCACATCCCAGCTCCTACCCTTGCCCTTAATAATTGGCAAGATGTCACTGACTAAATATATCAGGATGCTTTTGTGTTTTAATATTTCACTTACAAAGGTATACTTTTTAGAAGACTGACCAGTCTACTAGCAACTCCCCCTCCCCCCTCTTTTTCCTCTTTGCAGAACTCACAGTCTAGCTACCTCCCCCTTTTTGCGGATTCTGAACAAATCAAACAGTTTTTGTCATTATAAAATAGTTGGACTTTAAAGTAGAATTTTCATTACTATTTTACTTGAGACAAAAATCCCAAATAACATTTGCTTTATGTAAATGCTATTATCCTTCTTTTGTTCCAATATCTATTATATTAAACCACCATATAAACTTCAGCACTATGGGAATGGTGCCAAAATTAATATATTGCCAATCTGTATATAGTTATTGACTCTAAAGCAAAACGTCCTCCTTACCTGTGGTATTTATACAATACACTGGACTATAGACACCAACTTTCCTTGGCGAACGTAGTCTTGCCTTAACTTTTAAACAATAGGTAGTCTCTGGTGAGAGTTTATAAATTTTATCTCTGGGATAAACAGTTTCAGTCCTTTTCTATAAAAAAAAAATAGAAGCCAGTTCTTTAAAAAAGGATAAAGTGAAATTTTAGGATTAATTCACCTCATTTTTCTCTCACATCAAAGGTAAAAATAAAAATGCTTACTTCTATACTTGAAGAATTTTTCCAGATAACTAAGCTATATATAAAGCTTGAACTATCCAAAGCCCACATGATACTATCTTTTGTTCCAGGAGGAGAGATGTTTACTATTATTGCTTTATCTTCAGCTTCCAAATGTACTTCTGGTGGACCAATCTGAGCTGCAAAAATAAAAATAATTACTATGTAACTTTGTTAATATAATGCCAAAACATTCATTCAACAAATAATGCTGAGCACTTAATATGTGCCTGTCACTTCTGGGAGTCAAGTGTGGAAAGCCATAAGATTACCAGTACAGTGGTACAGAATGAGAAGAAAAGAGGTTCAGTGACTGAGCCCTGCAGCAGTCCGACACTGAAAAGTCTGGCAGATGAGGAGGAGAAATTGGCATTGGAGCAACGAGTAAGCAGGAGAAGCAGGAAAGAGCAGTGCCCTGGGCATGCAGTAAAGGAAGTGTTTCAAGAAAAAGGGAACAATGCCACATCTATACTGCAGAGGGACCGAGCCAGAAGAGGACGGGGAATTCCCTTGGCGTCGTGGAGGCCGCTGGTGACCTTGAGAAGAGTGGTTTTAGTATAGTGATGCGGGACGAAGTTTGAATGGAGAGGGCTGAAGAGAAAATGGGAAAAAAAAGAAGTACAGAAAAAGAGTATAGATAATTCTTTTTTGAGTTTTGGTAAAGGGAAGTGGTTCTGAGACTTTTTAGTGTCAGGATCCCTTTATATTCTTAAAGAAATTATTGAGACTCCCAAAGAGCTTTTCTTTATGAGTTATGTCTTTTGATATTTAGCATATCAAACAGTAAAACTGACAAAATTTTAAAAAATTTAATCCATTTAAATTAATCCATTAAAAATAACACTGATATTATAAGACATATATTTGCCAAAACAACAAAAATCTTAGAACAGTGGTGCTGTTTTACATTTTTTTCAAATCTCTTTAATGTCTAGATTAATAAAGACAGATGGCTCTCATATGTACTTCTGGATTAAATCAGTCAGCACATCACCACATCACACATCAAACCGCCTCCTTTGGAAAACACTGTGTATTCAAGAAAGAATGAAAATAAAAAAGGCAAATAAATCTTAATATTATTGTGAAAACAGTTTTGTCTTTATGAACCCTCTGAAAGGGTCTTGGGGACCACTCTTTGAGAACCACGATATAGGGAAAGCAGAAAAACGGGGCCATACTAGGAGGATGATACGTTTAAGGGAATCTTTGTGGGTTTTTCTTTTTTAAGATGGAAGATTTTACATCATGAGAATGAATGGGCTTGGAAAGTGAACTCTTCTGGTAATATTTACTAAAGAACACAATTCAGCTAGCAATTTTTTCTTACCTTTTTCAAATGGTATAAATGAGATAACCTCATACCACGAAGAAGTGTCGTTTCCTTGTTCTGCTCTTACACGCAATTTAATTTCTTCATAAACATTCAACTCGAGGGAAGAAAAGCTGCATTTGGTACTAGTGATATATTGACACCCAGGCAATTTTATCCAATTATCCATCCCAGGTCTTTAAAGTAAAAAAGCAAATGAGTGAATGAGCAAACGTATAAATGCAAAAGAATGTCAAATAAGTTTTCTAATATTATAAAGTGAATTTAAGAGGTTATTTCCTCTACTTGAGTTAATGTCCTGTAAACATTTTAGTGTATTACCCCTCCAGTCTTTTTCAATGCATATAAACCAAGTTATTAGATATAAAATGGAATAATTCAGGCATATAGTTAATTTTTAAATACAGTTCTATATATAATTTGTGGGTGGTGGCATTAGGATTTCAAGGAAGCAGAGAAATAAATGACCCATAAGGCAAAAGTGGATTTAGTGTTGGCTTTGTTAAAAGTAGTTGTGTGACTTCTGGCAAACTCTTTTGTGTTTCTGGATCTTATCTTCCTTATTGAAAATTTGGGAACTGGATTTGATGATTCAGATTTCAAAATTTTTATTTAAGCCCATCGACCTTAAACCTGGCAGAGAAGCTGTCCTCTCAGAAGGCGTTTTTGTCAAGCTTAATTCATCAGCTAATTTATTTTTTATAATATTGTTGATGTCATTTTAAAGATGATTTAAGATATTAGAAACCAGAGATGATATCAAAATAATTTTGTGCTGACCCAAATACAAGTCTACCTTATTTTTCAAAAAGGAGACATTTTAAAAAAATTCCCAAAAGAGTACGCTAGCATATGAAACACTTCATTCCTGGCCAGTTTCCCTTTCCACTTTACCTATCTGAGGTCTGAAATTGGAGCTGGCATTAAAAATACCTTAATTTAAACAAACAATCCTGAAAAACTCTTCCACATAAGAATTTATTTTTAAAAGTCTAGAAACTCTTATTATAAACAGAAAACCTTATAAAAAATTTACAACTTAATATGGTTTCAACCCAAACTCACAGCTTTTGTATATAATGAAGCTATTGCAGTTGTAGCTACTTTTATATTTTCTTAAAAAAAACCCCAAAAACCCTGAACTTAAAAAACTTTCACATTAGCTCAGAACAGAACACAATTCGAAATATGAATATGTAACCAATATAATATTCATTTTATAAAGCCAGCTTCATAATATAACTTCACGCCATCTTTGTTTTTCCTGTTCACTGACATATTGTAAGCACTCTTAGAAGAGTGTTTGGCATGAAATATTTGTTGAATCAAAGAATGCTACACATTACAAACATCATAATAAATTTTAGATATAAGTTATAAACACTGACATTTTAGGTCGCATATGTTCAATAGGCACTGGACTCATGATAGTATATTTATTCAACTGTGTTTCACTTAATACCAGTAGTATACGTTCTATGTTCTGAGAAACATTAAAAAATACCTGTCTGCTGCTGATATTAACCCCACTTCAATATATCACTCACTCTGTGTCACTTTCCTGAGCACTTTATATACAATTATTCAACACTCAGAACAACTTTCTGAGTTACTTTATTATTGGGGGGTCCTATCCCAGTTTGCCTGGGGCAGTCCTGGTTTAAGCTTGTTCCAGCTTAACTAAAATTAAGTGCCTCTTTTTACTCTCAAAAGTATCCTGGTTTGAATGATAAATTACATATGGTCATATTAATTATCATCTCCATTTAACAAATAAGGAAACTAAGACATGAAGAATAATTAGCAGAGGAGGGATTTTAACATGAGCAGCCTGGTTCAAGGCCATACTACATGACTAACGCTACAAACTCGTAATCTGCCATATTTCTGCAAGGTAATTGTTTATAAAGCTAGCAGAACAAAATAAGGAACACACTGAAATGCATTTAATGCTAAAGTCAGAATGAAAGGGTAAAAGATTATTATGAACTGAAGAATTTAGTATAAGCAATAATGTGTGAAGGAACAAGAGTATGAGAACACTGTTTGTGGGTCTTTGTTCTTTTTTATAAGGGTAACTTTAAATAAGGGTATCTGAAATAATTCCTGTTATATCTAAAACAGTTGTTCATAAAAAAATTCCAAAATAAGGCAAAGAACAAAATTGGTAACAAAACTCAAAATTCAATTTAAAGGAAATCTGTAGAGATAAAAAATTTTAAATTATCAATTCTGAGAAAAGTGGTGTGTGTGTACACAGTGCTGGTGTGAGTATGTGTGTGTATATGCATATACATCTAATTACTGAAGGTGTGAGATTAATATCCCAGTTTTAGTAACAACTGGAGAACAACAGTGTCATTGATTGTAATCAAAGTGGTGGGATTCTGGTTCCACAGGTCCTAACACCCTATTTCTTCACTGCCTGCTTTTTCTTGGACAGGGGAACACAGTTAGCAGATAAGGCCCTAACACCAAACTAGGAGCCAAAGTAGTATACTTCCTGGGCTGTTTTCTCTTCTATATTCCTTTCTTCTGGATCCGGTTTCCTGCCTATACTCTTGAACTATTAACTAGAAAGTTAGTACTAAGTAGGAGGCATTGAAACTCTAGAAAAATCGAGTCTTTGGAAATGCAGGGTCCAATATATTGATGTTTGTAAATTGTATCTAAAATTAAAATGTTTCATATGATGGAGACAACAGGAAAGCCTGAGCACAGGAGGCCCAGTGGCCTATTCCAAGACCTTGGATAGGCCTTTTGGGATAGTCTCCCATATCTTTAAGTTATGCCCTTGGCCAGGTGGGGTGGCTCATGTCTGTAATCCGAGCACTTTGGGAGGCCGAGGCAGGGAGGATCGCTTAAGGCCAGGAGTTCGAGACCAGCCTGAGCAACATAATGAGACCCTGTTTCTACAAAAAAATAGGAAAATTAGCTGGATGTGTGGCACATGCCTGTAGTCCCAGCTACTTGGGAGGCTGAAGCAGATGGATGGATCTCTTGAGCACAGGAGTTTGAGGCTGCAGTGAGCTACAATGATGCCACTGTAGTCTAGCTCAGGCAACAGAGTGAGACCCTGTCTCCAAAAAAAAAATGATATGCTCAGACCCCAATTCTTAATTTATATTTAATGAAGCTGGAACATCCAGAACAGAGAAGGTATGACTGTTGATTAGAGCTGTCAATCACCCTCATCCCCAAATCACTTTTGCTTCAACATCCAGAGATGAATTTGATTCTCTATTTAAAGAAATGAAGTTATAAATGTTATGTAAAGTAGACACAAAATTTCTAAAAAATGGAAAACCAAATGTTTCCCAAATCTGAAAAGAAATTATGGTGTTAAAATTATAAAAATCATTCAGGTCATTCTGGCAAATCAATAAGCAGAGTTACATACGTTTGATAATCTGCTGAAAAAGTCACGTTCCCGACAGACTCATCGCTCCTGTTCCACTTCAGGATAAAATTGTCATCTATGATATCGACCTCTACATTTTGAGAAGAGTTCAGATTTTTTCCACCTATAGAGGCAACAAAAAAAAGATAATTATATAAACACTGTATAGATGTTTAAAAAAATGTTATTCTTCCCCTTATATCCCTGACTAAAGAATGAATACATTCAAATATAATGAAGTATATTTAAAAAATCTAAAAAACCTAAGGATTGCTATCGGCACAGGGAGGCTGCTAATTATGTTTCTGCATCTGAGAAAGCTGGAAGAAAGGTTGAGTTTTTCATCTATAAAAAGAGTTGTCTTTTAATTGAAAGATAAACTGTCTCTCTGTATAGAAGCAGAATTTTTCTTTAGTCTCAGAAGTGATACTAGTGTAAAGGATATGAGGTTCAACAGTTTAACAGCCTCAATTTGGTTTCACATTCTATATTCAGAGACAGAAACAGATGCTCCTTGACTTATGAGGTGTTACATACCAATAAACCTATCATAAGAAAAAAAATCACAAATCAAAAGTGCATTTAATACCCCAATAAATCCACTGTAAAGTCAAAAACTGTAAGTCAAACCATCATAAACTGGGGACCATCTGTACTTCATATACTCTGATAGAGAACTGAACAGATGTGATTTCCAAGGTGATAGCTGTTTACAGGAATGGAACAGTCACATAACAAAATCGGGAGACAGACATATGAACGTTTGTGTCACCCGAGCCCTTCAGGAACCTAAAAAGATCTTGACTACCGAACGTACCAAGTCTGAACCCTTCTGTTTATTTTTAAGGACTTCCATTTATGTACCTACCTTATTTCTTACTACTACTAACACAAATCTTCTACCAGTTAAATTACTTCCCTCCTCATTTTTCTTTTCTGGCCCCTCCAAACTGCAATGCACTGCTCTTCCTCTCTGACCACCCAAATCCTCCTAAGACCCAGCTCAAGTTTGACTCCTTACAGAAAACCTTCCCTGAATACTGCAGCTCATGTTGATCCTGTTCTCTTACACTCTGTGTCATTAATCTGTACCACTCAATTTCACACTTAAGTAGATGTACTTAGATCTCAAATACTTGTTGAATGCAAGATGTTTTTCATTTTTTATATGTTTTGTGGTAAAATATACAAACCACAAAATTTACCATCTTAACCATTCTTAAGTGTACAGTTCAGTGGTATCAAATACATTCATAATATTGTGCAACCGTCACCACCATCTATCTTCATAACTTTTTATCTTGTCAAGCTGAAGCTCTATACCCATTAAACAATAACTTTCCATTCCTTCCTCCCTCTAGCCCTGAGCAACCACTATTCTACAAGGTGTCCCAAAAGTCGCCATACATAGGGAAAATGGGAAATTGTAGCTAAATGTACCTTTATTTACAAAATATTCATTACAAAATTTTACAAAATTTTTCCTTTGTATGGAGACTTTTGGGACACCCTGTACTTTCTGTCTGTATGATTTTGACTGTATTAACTACCTCACAAAAGTGGAATCATATAGTCTCCTTGGGACTGGCTTATTTCCCTTAGCATAATGTTCTCAAGGTTCATTGATGTTGTAGCAAATGTCAGAATTTCCTTCCTTTTTAAGGCTGA
Organism: Daubentonia madagascariensis; assembly: GCA_023783475.1. NCBI lineage: Eukaryota > Metazoa > Chordata > Mammalia > Primates > Daubentoniidae > Daubentonia > Daubentonia madagascariensis. The sequence continues at coordinate 1,848,360 of JAKFHU010001482.1, read as the reverse complement.
ATAATATTCCATTATATGTATATACCAAATTTTGTCCATTCATTCATTAGTCCACGGACATGTGGGTTGCTTCCATATTTTAGCTATTGTGAATAATGTTGCTATGAACATGGATGTATAAATATCTCTTTGAGACTCTGTTTTCAATTCTTTTGGGTATATACCCAGAAATGGAATTGCTGGATCAGATGGTAATTCTGTTTATTTTTCTGAGGAACCACTATACCACTTTCCACAGCAGCTATACCCTTTTACATTTCTACCAACAATACACAGGGGTTCCAATTTCTCCACATCCTCACCAACATTTATTTTGTTTTTTTGACAGTAGCCATCCTAATGGGAGTGAGGTGGTATCTCATTGTAATTTCAATTTGCATTTCTCTAATGATCAGTGATGTTGAGCATGTTTTCACGCACTTTCTGGTCATTTGTATACATTCTTTGGAAAAATGTCTATTCAAGTCCTTTACACCTTTTGAATCAGGATTTTAGAAAATTGTTAAGCTTTAGGAGTTCTCTATACATTCTGAACATTAATCCCTTATGAGATACATGATTTACAAATATTTTCTCCCATTCTATGGTTGCCTTTTTATTTTGTTGATGGTATCCTTTATTTCCTTATCTTCTGTTTAGTTCTTTCCATTTTTGAAAGGGGGTCGTTGACGTCTCCAACTGTTATTGTAGAACTGTCTATTTCTCCCTTTAATTTTGTCAGTTTTAGCTTTACATGTTTTGATAATTTGCCATTAGGAGCATAAATGTTTATAATTGTTGTATCTTCTTGCTGTATTGAACTTTTATTAATATACAACATCCTTCTGTGTTTCTTATCACCTTTTTTGATTTAAAGCCTATTTTGTCTGATGTCAGTATAGACACTTCTGCTACCATATCATTCCTATTTGCGTGGAATATATCTTCATCCATCCTCTCACTTTCAATCTGTGTCTTTGGATCTAAAGTGAATTTCTTGGATGATGTGTTTTTACCTATTCTGCCATTCTGTCTCTTGATTGGAGTTTAATCCATTTAAAGTAATTGCTGATAGTGAGGGACTTACTGCTGTCATTTTGCTATTTTCTATATATCTTATAGCTTTTTTATCCCTCATTTCCTGCATTACTACCTTCTTTTGTGTTCAGCTGATTTTTTGTAGTGAAATGTTTGAATTTCTTTCTCATTTCCTCTGTGTATATTCTACAGCTAATTTCTTTGTGGTTACCATGGATATTACATTCAACACCCTAAAATTTTAACACTCTTAATTTGAATTTACACCAGCTTAACTTCAACAATATCCAAAATCTCTGCTCCTTTACAGCTGTACGCACTCTTTTCAGTTGATATCTTTATATATTGTATGCCCCCAAACATAATTAAATGAATTAGTCTCTTAAATTATGGAGGAAAAAATGTGGAATTACAAGTCAATGTTACAATGCTAGCTTTTAAACTAATAATTGTTATTTTAAAATGTATTATTTTCTTAAAACATGTAGAAAACAAAAAAGTGGAGTTACAAACTGTTGTTACAGTGATACCAGTTTTTATAATTGCCCACGTATTTACCTTGAGATTTTTATTTTTTTCACATGGCTTTAATTACTGTCTAGTGTCCTTTCATTTCACCTTTCAGAACTCCCATAAGCATTTCTTGCAAGGTAGGTCTAGTGGTAATGAACTTCATCAACTTTTGTTTAAATGGGAACATCTTAATTTCCCTTCGGTTTTGAAGGACAATTCTGCTGGATTTTTGGTTGAGAGTTATTTTTTCTTTTAGCACTTTGAATATATCGATTCACTGTCTTCTGGCATCTGACGAGAAATCTGTTGATCATCTTATTGAGGATCTCTTGTATGTGATGAGTCACTTCTCTGCCTTTGCCTTTCAAAAGTTTGATTATAATGTGTCTTGTTGTAGTTGTTTCTGAGCTCAATTTACTTGGAGTTTGTTGATCTGTGCAATGCTGACAGTGAGGTGCTGATATCCCCAACTATTAATGTATTGGAGTCTATCTCTCCCTTTAGATATCATAATATTTGCTTTCCATGTATGGGTGCTCCAGTGTTAGGTGCATACATAATATGTTTAGAATTGTTATATCTTCTTGGTGAATTGATCCCTTTATCATTAAATAATGACCTTCTTTGTCGCTTTTTACAGTTTTTAACTTAAAGTCTGTTTTATCTGATATAAATATGACTACCCCTGCTAGCTTTTGGTTTCCATTTGCATGGAATAACTTTTTCCATCCCTTCACTTTCAGTCTATATTTGTCTTTGCAGCTGAAGTGGGTTTCTTGAAGGCAGCATATAGTTGGGTCATTTTAAAAAATCCATTCAGCTAGTCTGTATCTTCTAACTGGAATATAATCTGTTTATATTCAAGGTTATTATTGATAGATGACAACTTACTCCTGTTCTTTTGTTAATTGTTTTCTGGTTGTTTTGTATATCCTTTGTTTCTTTTTTCCTCTCTTATTGTTTATTATTGTGGTTTAGTGGTTTTCTGTAGTGGTAAGGTTTGATTCTTTTCTCTTTCTCCTTTGTGTATCTGCTGTACAAGTGAGTTTTATATTTTTGCATGTTCTCATGATAGTGACTATTGCCTTTTCATTTCTAGATATAGGACTCCCTTGAACATTTCTTGTAAGGCCAGTCTAGTGGTGATGAATTCCCTCAGTTTTTGCTTACCTGGGATTATTTCTTCCTCATTTCTGAAGGATAGCTTAGCTGGGTATAGTATTCTTGGCCGACAATTTTTTTTTTTCTTTCAGTACTTTGAATATATCATCACATTCTCTTCTAACCTATAAGGTTTCTGTGGAGAAATCTACTGTTAGGCTAATGGGGATTCCTTATATGTCACTTCATACTTTTCTCTTGCTGTTTTTAGAATTCTTTGACTTTTGACAATTGACCATAATATGCCTCAAGGAGGACCTTTTTGGGTTAAATCTATATGGGACCATTGAGCTTTCAGGATCTAAATGCCCATATCTCTCCCTAGACTTGGGAGGTTTTCAACTATTATTCATTAAATAGGGTTTCTATGCCTTCTACCTTCTCTTTCTGTAACTTCCAAAATATGAGCATTTGTTTGCTTAATGGTGTCCCATAAGTCTTGTAGGCTTTCATTCCTTTTTCATTTTTTTAAATCTGACTGGGTAATTTATTTTTTCATTTTAATTTTATATATTTTTATTTTTTAAATTTTTAATATTTTATATATTTTATTTTATTTTAGTACTTTTATTTTATTTTAATTTTACTTTATGGACTCTACTGTGGTTTGGAACTCACTAAGTAATTTCAAATGACCTATCTTCAAGTTCAGAGATTCTTTCTTCTGCTTGATGAAGTCTGCTGTTGAAGCTTTCTGTTATATTTTAAAATTTTTATTCATTGCATTCATTCACTGAATTCAGCTGCAGGATTTCTGTCTGGTTCTTTTTTATTAGTTCAATTTTTCCTTCTTATTGTGAATTGTTTTCCTGATTTTGTTGAATTGTCTATCTGTACTTTCTTGTATCTTGCTGAATTTCCTTAAGATCATTAGTTTGAATTCCTTTTCCAGCAATTCATTGATTTCCTTTTCATTGGGGTCTGTTACTAGAGAGTTCTTATGCTTCCTTTGGTGGTGTCATATTTCCTTGCTTTTTCATGTTTTTTGTGTCTCTGCATTGATGTCTGTGCATCTGGTGGACCAATCACCTCTTCCAGACTTTACAGAGTAGCTTTCAAAAAGAAGACTTTTACTGGCAGTTGTGTTTTAGTGTGGTTTTTGAAGGGTGTGCTGACTGTTTCCTGACATATGCAGTGGTATAGTATCCAGGTAGCTTCTTCAGTTGCATTCAATGTCAGTAGTAAATGGGTGCCTCAGTGGCCTAGGCTGTAGAAGTTTGTGGCAGCAGTGGCATAGGTTGTTAATGTCCTCAATGTCCAAGGCTTTTGGGGTCCTTCTATTCCCCTTTTCCCCACAATAAGGAGGCTTAGCCAAGGGGATCCCTCTTGGTGTCAGGTCTGACATGGGCTACAAGCAGCTATAGTGGCTCTGGATTCCAGATGCAGGTGCTTGGAGTGGCTATGGGGCTGGGATCCTAGGCCCAGGGTCTCACAACCTATTGTGGCACCTGGTTCTTGAGGTGCAAGTTTGCTCTCTGTGGCAGAGTTAGATGTCAGTTGCCCACAGAGCCAGGATCTGTGACTCTGAGGCACCCCCTGGTAGCTCAGGCCCAGGGGGCCAGGTTGTAGCTGTGATTCCATCCCTGGGGGTTAGAGCACAGTACTGGCCTGACTCCAGGGAAGAAGGGGTGCTCTGGAGGTTTGGACCCAAACAGCAGGGTACGCTTGTAATTTGGTACCCTGAGCCAATAGGGCTTAGTGGCAACTCAGAGAAGGAACAGCACAGCGATGACTCTACTCCCCAGGAAGAGGAGTGTCTCAGCAGTTCAGACTCTACGAGGCTAGTCCAGCTACAGGGAAGGAGGGTACTAGAGTTTTTTGGCATATAGAACAGGGTGTCTCATCCCAGCCACTGCTCTGCTTCCCTGGGACATGGGGTACTATGTCAGTTCAGCCCTGGAATGCACAGCTGCTCAGCTTGGCCAGGGCACTGATTCCCCAGGGGACAATGTGCTCCTTCAGCTCAGACCTGGGGGGCATGACTGTTCAGGCAGCCCAGGCACTGTTTCCCTGGAATACAGGGTGCCACTTCATCTTAGGCACTGGGGTGCATGATTGCTTTGGGTAGCCAAGGTGCTGTTTCTCCAGGAGGCAGGGTACTGCTACAGTTCCAGCCCAGGGGTGGAGAGGTTGGTAGGTAGAGTAGCTCCACCTCTGCTTGGCCCCACAGGGAAGGGTGTAACAGCTGCTCATAGCTCAGCTTTGGGATGTGGGGCCACCAGGCTGGGGTGGTTCAGTGGTGGCTTAGCCTTAGCAATGAAGGGGCGCTGTGGCTACAAGACCCAGAAGCAAGAAACACTCCAGCAGTAGTTCCAATTCCAAGATGGCATAGCACGGTAGCTGGGTGGCCCACAGTGGGAGGTGCACAGTGTTCACTCCTTCTATGGGAGGATCACAGTTATGTAGACTCCAGGCAGCTCCCTCAGCTGGGCTTAGTGCCTGTGAGGCCTGCAGGGGACCACAGTAGTGAGATCTGTAGGTGCCCAAGGTTTTGATAGGGGTTGCTGGCATCCTCTTGCTTACCTCCTCACCATAGGGAGGTCCTCCTGGTTCCCACCTGATCCCAGTTGGGGAATGGGGTGGTGGAGGCCTCATGGTTCCTTCTGTTCTCTAGGTGGCCATCTCACATTTTTCTGCTCACCAGGGTTTCTGTTACTCTTCTGACGCACTCTGGCACTCTCTCTTAGTTATTTTTGTTAAAATGTAATTGTTTATTAGTTGTTGTGGCTGTCTTTGTGAGAGGGACAAGCACTAGTGGCTTCTAGTTGGCCTTCCCTTTTTTTGTTTCTTTTATTGCTGTAGGCTGTCTCTGTGCCAAGGATCATTGTGGAGATATAAACTTAAGGTCTTTTCTGAGCCTTTCCCTGGGTATGTGTGGCCGACTTCTAATTTTCCCCATATATGTAGTTGTTGTTGAATGTACTAGTCTTCAATGTTTGGCTCCCAAAAGTGAAAAAAGAGGAACATGAAGCAGGGGAGGGTACCAGCCCTTTAAATCCCCTGGGGGGAGGACATGTGACAATGGGGGAAGGTGTAAAAACAATGACTGCCCATTTCTTGGTCTGCACTTTTGTGATCAGAAGCAGCAATCAGAGCTCAGATACCTGATATTTGGATGATGGGTTTCTTTTTGCCCACCTGGCTCCTGTAAGTTGTGCACAGGTTGCTCCAGTAACATGTGCACAGCTGCCAGGCAAGGGCTGAGATGTGGGAGATGGGTAGCTGCTACTGTGCTAAGAGCTGAAATTGACTAAAATTAACTGCAATTTACCATCCAAACCTCCCCCCTGGAAGTTGCAAGCCTTCAATAGACTCTAGAGTTTCAAAATAGTTATATTAGACATATTCTGCCAATGCAATTGTTATCTAGGTGGGGAGACAGATTCCTGGCTCTTTCTCCTCTGCTATATTTCCAGAATCCTCAAAAGACATATTTTTAAAAACTGCTTCTCTGTGTTAAACACAAACCTCCAATCAGACTGCAAGTTCCTCAAGGGCAGAATCTATATAGCTTCATACTTAATTTGTATTTTTCAGAGTACTCAGCATAATGGTGGGTTCATGGGAACTTCTTAAATATCACAAAGGACTAACCCATCATTTTGCTAAGCTATGATTTTTTTAAAGACCAGCTTTTAAATTTATTTCTGGTTCCTACAATATGCCTAGCTTTTACTTCTTCCTTAGGGCAATCATATTATCTCCTTGCAGACTTTTTTCTACCACAGGGGTCTTTGTATAGAACTTTCTTAATTGGGACTGCTTCCTCTACTTTCCACTTAGATATTAAAATATGGGGAGAAAGGGAAGACATCTGAGAAAACACTTTCTGAAAAAAATTTTTTTTAATTTAAGGAGGTGCCCAACAGGTTTCCCCACCCTCAATTTTCTGATTCACACTCAGATTCTCTGAAACTTCATCCCTGAACAGAATACATCCCCTTATCCCACTCTTCTTGATTTCCCATCCTATTTGTTAGAACTTATAGATTCTATGCAGCCAAAGGGCAGCAATCAGGTTCACAGGGTTAACAAAAGATCTGATGGCATTTGTAGAATTTACAGTATCCTGTCCAGAATATTCTAATTCTGGTAATTCTGGGCCTTGAGATAGGAATACAAGATCCTACGGGGTAGAGCTGGGGATTTCCTCAGAGGGAAAATTTTTTTTTCTCTACTGTTAAAGGAAGGAAGGAAGGAGACCCTGGAGTTAGAAGCATCTTGGTATTTGGGAGACCAACAAATAACTGACTGATAAATGGACAGGGACTTGGAAATAAAGTTATTTAACATGATTTTAGCTTTCACAGATTTTGCTCTATTAGAATCAGCAATCTCCTTTTAATTATAGTTTATTTCACCCTTTTAGCATGTAAAAGGTAAAAATGGACATTTAATCCTATAAAATACGTGTGTGTATATATATATTTGTATGTATTTATATTTTGGTTGCTTCACCCTTTCACTTTGATGGCCAGAATGGTTTACTATCTTAAAATCCAAACACACACATCCATTCAAATATAAATAAAAATTTCCTCCCATATTTCAGATAGTTTTCTTAGTCTAGGGCACCAGAATTGCATTTACTAAGTTAAAAAGTATGAATGCTTTTATAACTTCCAAAAGACAGAGCAACATTACAATCTCAAGTTTGAGTTAACATTTCATTTAGTTTTGAACATTATTTCTTTGGGGAAAAAGTAGATTAGCTCACTGAAAGATACTGATAATTTGGCCCTTAATATATAGGTGGATAATCAGGAATTTAAATTGTTTGGCCTTTAGGAAAACAGTCTAGTCTGGTTAAGCTGCAGGACTACTAGGCCAAATTCTCAGGGTTTGATTTCCCACTCAGCCACTGGCTGGCTGTATGGCCTTAGGCAAGTTACTTAATCTCTCAGTGCCTCAGTTTCCCCATTTGTAAGATGATAATAGAATCTACACAGTTCTGAAACCTAAATGAGTTTATACCTTTAAAACACTTTGATTAGTGCCTGGCATGTAGCTAAGAGCTCACTAAATGCTAAATGCCTATAAATTATATTTTAGCAACTCTCCTCTAACCTAATTTAAAATTAATTCCTTAATGCATATCCTCCTGGAATATCAATTTTACGTGAAAAATCTCGGGAAATTCTTTTTACATCAAAGCAAACATGAGTATAATCCAAATTTTTCATTAACAAAAGAATTCCAGGAAATCACCATGGGTTGCAACAGGACGTTAGTATCCACAAACTACATACTGTATTTGTGGAAGAGTTTGAGAAATAGGATTTCATGTACCACATACCACATAGGTATATCATTTTCTAAGCAAACAGTTAAGTATTTTGAACCAATTAGCAGCCTCACAGACCTTCTGCACTGCTGCGCTGAGATGTTAGTGCTGTTTCTTTGGGTACCCCTGTTCACTACAAAAGTACCTCTCACTCTTCTATAAACCTCATAACAGTTGCCATTCCCCTATGCATCCCGGCTAAGTATTAAGAATTGAAGCAAACTAGCCTGGTGGCCCCCCGCCTTTGCATTTTTCCTTTATTATTATTTTTTATTAGACTGTAGGAATCCTGAGGGCAGAGAAATTCTTGTAACACTTAACTCATTCCCAAATGGGACTGGGCAACCGTTGACTAAATTGAGGAAATGCGTTTCAGGAACTTCCTTGTTTGTTATCAAACAGGTCAGCGGAGCTGCTAGATTCTTCCATAAATCAGTAAACTCAAGACACAAGGCTCTCTCGCATAGCCAGCTTCCCGGGGGTGGGCGTCTGGGGCGTGGCCCGAGGACTCTTGGCCAGGAGGGTGCCCCAGCCCGGGGACGGGTACACTGGCTCCCAGGCAAGCGGCGTGGAGGGATGCTGAACACCACCTTCTCCTGCTTGATTTTCGAGCCCAAGTCGGTTTTATCTGAGCGCTACAGCTACGGACCCCAAACCCCCACGGCACAGAAGGCCAGAGGTGTCCCCGAGAGGACGTCTGTCCCCCTCCCCACCACCTCGCAGCGGTCGAGGCGTGCAACGCCGCGCCGGAGTCCCGCCTCGCGCCCCAGCCCTGCGCCGAGACTCTTCCCCCCGTCTCTCACCTGCGGCTGCGGGAAACACCCATGGCGTCCCGGCGACCAGCACCAGGGCTGTGGCGCCCAGGAGGGCAAGCATCGTCCGCTAGCCGCCGCACGCCCCACCAGTCACATCCTCCGACACATCTCGCAGCGCGGCGGGACCGGCGGAAACCTCGGCGCTCCCGCGCACGCGCACGCCGTCCGCGCACGCGCCGTCGCTCCCGTGCTCGCGCCCGGCATGGCCGCACTCCGCCCTGCCTCCGCCGAGCGCCCCCTCTTTCCGGCGGGTGACTGCTCGGGCGCGGTCCGCCCCCGCCTTTCTGGAAGACGGCGTCAGACGGGGGGGCCTTCACCCCCGCTGGCGTGCGGCGCCGGGCCGGTGCAGCCCACCGCTTCCCGTTCGGCCGCGGTCGTGGTGGGGCGGCCTCGGGCCTCGCCCTTCCCCGCGCGGGCTGCCCGCTGAGCCGGGCGCCTCAGGACGCGGCGTCGGGAATCCCCAGCGCCCCGGGGCCGAAGGAGGCCGGAACGGGGAAGCCGCCGGGCGAGCCAGACCGTTCGCTGTGTGAAGAGACCTGTGAGCCAAGCAGCCGCCCGCAGCGCTCGTTCTCGGGCGACCCGGCCCCCTGGAGAGAACCGTGACAGGCCTCTGGCCTGACGCGGGCTCCGGAACGGCGATGTTTTTGATCGCCCACCTTTATCAGTAAACTGTGTGAGCTCACCATTCAAATGGTTGTTTAAATGCTTTAATAAGTAAAAATTCTGTACATTGTGAAGATACGCAAAATAAAATTTAAAGGCTGAGAGATGAAATAAGCAAATACTTAGTTGTTTATTATAACAACTAAACCTTTGTGAAAATAATTCAAAATCAAAGCTGTTGGAACTTTATTTTGAGCCTTAAAGGAATGTGATTGTGGGACTTGAGTTACATAACATGCAGCTGTAACCTCGGCAGCTTTAAATATGTACTTTTGATTATAGAATAGCCTTTTTTCCTTGCCTACATTGTTTTGTAAAAGACTAAAGGGTGCCAGAAAAAAAGGTCCCTTCCCTCTTAAGTGTTGATCCTCATAGATTAACTTCCCTCTTGCTTCTCTTACACAGAGACTTCCTGGCTATCACATTGTCTAAGATGGAATGTTAAGTATACCTTTTCTGAAAACAAAAGGAAACAGATTGTAACGAAATTGCTGTAACTCATAAACCAGCCTTGTATGGAAAACGCAATCCCGCTAAACTTCTTTGTTTCTGACTATGTAAGTAAGACCTTAACTTTTCAGCTTTGAAGCACTGACGCCATTTCTTTTGGAGTTTGTGTTTCTTTGATGGCCATCCTCAGCTTTGTGCTTGAACAGACTCTTTTAAACTGGTTTCTGATCCTTTTGATCATTTCAGGTTGACGCTATTAATTGGCAGTTATATGGTAAAATGAATATTTGTAAAGAACACAATTGAATATGTCTATTTAAAAAATATCTTTATAATTTATATATCATGAAATTCATCCATTTTAGGGAAACAATGACTTTTAGTAAATCTATCTAGTTGTTAGGCCTCATTTTAAAAACCTTGAATTGTCGCTTTATGATTCAACAATTTGGGGGTATGATTCTGAGTGTGTCAGTACTTTGTTTTAATGATGTCATGGCTGGAAAAATGCCCCACGAAGATAAGTGGATCCAAATGGAAGAAGAAAATTCCTGGTTGCACTTACTAAATCATACTCATTTTAAAAGCCTTTCCAATGACTCTTTGCATGTTTTTATTAAAATTTCCTTTTCCTAGTGTCCCAAAGTTGCTCTTGCAAACTAGTTGTAATAGGATTCATTTTGATATTTAGAACAAGGAGCTCAAAATGACTGAAACATTTCATTTGAAAGATTTTTAAACACATTGGCAATTTACCCCACTTTCTTTAGTGGGTAGCTAGAGTATTTATGGATGCACACAGCATTTTTTGGGGCAAAAACATTTCAAATGGAAATACTTCCAAATATATTTAAAAATGCAAAGAGAAAGTCTTTTTCACTATAAAGGCTGTTTTGAGGGATTTAGTGGTTTGTTTTGTTTTTCAATGTCTGCTACATAAACATGCTTATGTGAGCCACTTATTAAAAAAATGATCAGTAAATATCTGCAAAAAAATATGTAATTCACCTTTAAGTTGACAGTACACTATTTGCATGGTACAAAAGATTTTCATGATCCTTCCTCATCTTAATACAACATATTGTAAAGATAGAATTGTATTTTAATAAAATTGAATGGTATTTTAATAAAATTTACCACCCTGTGGCAAGCACTTTATGCACTTTAGTTTCAACTTATTTGCTATAATAATTTGTGAATGATACATGAATTATTTACCATGTGGTGTTAGCTGTGTAACCTTAACTCACAACTTCCTTTTCCCCCTTTATTCTAGCCAAAATGATCCATCACAAGTTATGCTTGCAGTTTTTCCATATACCATTTTTGTTTTGAAATAATTTCAAATTTGTAGAAAAGTTGCAAAAAATCATGACAGAACTCCTGCATACCGTTGCCCAGATTCACCAAATTGTTAATATTTTGCCACATTTGTACTGTCTTTTTAAATACACATACAAACTCATGTATATATTTATAATTTATTTATTTTCCTGAACGTCTTCAGCTTTCTTTAATCTGGAGCAGTTCCCTGGCCATTGTCTTTCATGTCATGGACTTTTTTTGTTTTTTGTTTGCAAATTTATAGGCCAACTATTTTATAGAGTGCTGCTCAATTTGGATTTGTCTGATGGTTTCTCCTGATTAGATTCAGATTATGCATACCTGGCTGTAATACTACATAAATTATGTGGCATCCTCAGATGTCCCATCTGTAGGCATATTACGTTTGTTAGCCCCTCATTGGTGATGTTAATTTTGATCATATTTCAAGGTGTTATTCAGTCTCCACTGTATAGTTACTATTTCCCCCTTGTAGCTAATCTGTGGGAAGATACTACAAGATCCCGCAAATACCCTATTCATCAAACTTTTTCTTCTAAAGTTAACATCCATTGATGATCCTTGCCTGGAACCATCTACTATGATGGTTGTGAAATGGTAACTTTTCAACCCTGCTTCTCCTGCTGTAAGTATCAGTTGACATATTTTAAGAAAGAGCTTTTTTTTCTTTCCATTTGTTTTCTGTGTAATCTCATAGATTATTATCTTACTTCATTGGTTATACTTCATTGCTATCCTTATTTACTTATTTAAAAAGTTTTTAATTAAAAGACTCCATTTTTAGAGCAGTTTTAGGTTTACAGAAAAATTGAACAGAAAATACAGAGAGTTCTTATATGTCCCCTCCTCCCAGCCTCCCTCCCAGTTTCCCCTGTTGTTAGCATCTTGAATTGGTGCTTGAATCGGTGTGGTACATTTCTTACAATTGATGAACCTATATTGATACATTATTATTAACTAAAGTCCATAATTTACATTAGGGTTCACTCTTGGTGTTGGACATTCTATGGGCTTTGACAAATGTATAATGTCACGTATCCACCATTACAGCATCATACAGAAGAGTTTCACTGCCCTAAATATCCCCTGTGCTCTACCAATTCATCCTCCTTATTTATTTTAATGCTCAAATTGTTCCAGATTTGGTCAGTGGTAGCCGCTGGGCCTGCTGGTTAAGAGTATGAGTTCTGAAGTTGACTTGATGTGGGTTAGTATCCCAGCTCCATCACTTGGGACCTTGGGCACGTTATTTAATCTTGTTTCCTTACGGGGACCAGAACAATATGTGTGTCACAGTGGTGTGATGCATAAATTAATTAATAATGTAAAGAGCTTAGTCTAGTATCAGGCACATGGTGCTCAATAAATTCTGGCTATTTTTTTCCTGACCATTGTGGTTACTGTTTTTTCTACTTCAGAAGGGCTCAGTGGGGAGATCTAGTTTTGTTAGAGAAAACCTGAAGGATCACATAACCCCAATGATCAAAACTTCATAGTCTCCAATCTCAATTGAGCTGAAATTAAAAACCTTCTGCGCTCACTTCAAATCTCTACCCCACCACTTCCCATTTTCAACAGATGTTCTTCCACCAAACTCCTACTTTCTTGGAAAATACAAGCAATCAACAGATCAGATCTCAGCTTTGCACCACCAAAAGCTCTAACTCACCTGCACCTGCATCTATTCTTTCTTTCCTTTTGTTATTGGGAAGACATCCTTCTTTGCGTCCAGTGATAGTCTCTCTATCGGGTTCTGTAAGCAACCCCTTTGTCTTCATCTGTATTTATAGCTACTCCTCATCACTTGCATCACCACATAAGCTCCGCCTCCTGTCAGATCAGTGGGGACATTAGACTCTCACAGGAGCACAAACCCCACTGTAAACTGCGCACTGGAGGGATCTAGGTTGTGGCTCCTTATGAGAATCTAATGCCTGATGATCTGAGGTGGGACTGAGGCAGTGATGCTAGCACTGCGGAGGGGCTGCAAATACAGATTATCATCAACAAACAGGTTTGACTGCACGATAAATGTAATGCGCTTGAATCATCCCGAAACCATCTGTCCATGGAAAAATTGTCTTCCTTGAAAATGGTCCCTGGTGCCAAAAAGGTTGGGGACCGCTGCACCAACATTGGAACTTGGAGGAGGGGCTTTTATTCTCCAAATATTCTGCTCCCCATTTGAGGAGTCTGACTCCAGGCCAAAATCTTGTGTGGGATCTTTCAGTCCCGATCACAGAAATTACAAAGCTTTGTCTGCCAGTTCCTCATGGGGGAAACTGCCCTCCTCACTCAAGGCTTCGTGCACAGCAGTGCATTGCACTTTTCTAGAGGAATTTGTAGTTAAGGACTCAGGCCCCACCGTGACCCCCCAAGCCAGCCTTGCTCGTAAGCATGTCTGCATTCCCAGCCCAGGCCCCTGCATTCCGAGGCTTCCTCACTGGGGACCTTGGCTGAGGCACTTTTCTCTACTTTGATTCATTATCTTTCCACACCTACCCCCTCTCTCTTCCCTTTTTCCTCAGTTCATAAAGAGGCAGGAGCTCTTTTTGGCAGTGAGACAATTCTTTCTACACCACCCGAGACCCTCTGCGGAGCCATTCCATGGGGTAAGGGGAACATTGGTAAGCCGGGGCCTCTTTTTTTTTTTTTTAATTTATTTTTTTAATTGCAGAATATCATGGGGGTACAACATTTTGGCCATACACATTGCCCCTGTTCTGCCCGTGTCAGAGCCACAATCGTGGTCGTCTCCCAAACTGTGCTCCCCACATCCATTCAGTGAGAGTTTTTCCCATCCCCTCCACCCCCTCCCGCCCGCCCGCCCTCTGATGAATGTTATTGCCCTGTGTGATGTAAGTGTTCATCAGTTAGTACCAGTTTGATGGTGAGTACCAGTGATGCTTGTTTTTCCAATCCTGTGACACTTCGCTTCGAAGAATGGGTTCTAGCTCCGACCAGGATAATACCAGATGTGTTAATTCACTATTGTTCCTTATTGCTGAGTAATACTCCATGGTATACATATACCACATTTTATTGATCCACTCGTGTATTGATGGGCACCTGGGTTGTTTCCACAACTTTGCAATTGTGAATTGTGCTGCTATGAACATTCGAGAGCAGATGTCTTTATTATAAAATGTCTTTTTTTCTTTTGGATAAATACCCAGTAGTGGGATTGCTGGGTCAAATGGCAATTCTACTTTTAATTCTTTGAGATATCTCCATATTCTTTTCCATAGAGGTTGTACTAATTTGCAGTCCCACCAGCAGTGTATGAGTGTTCCTACCTGTCCACATCCCCGCCAACATTTGTTATTTGGGGATTTTTTGATATGAGCCAATCTCACTGGAGTTAAGTGATATCTCATTGTGGTTTTGATTTGCATTTCCCTGATGATTAGAGAAGTTGAGCACTTTTTTATATGTTTGCTGGCCATCATTCTGTCTTCTTTGGAAAAGTTTTTGTTCATGTCCTTTGCCCATTTTTTAATAGGGTTGTTTGATTTTTTCTTGTTGATTTTCCTAAGTTCTGTATAGATTCTGGTTATAAGCCCTTTATCAGAGGTGTAGCATGCAAATATTTTCTCCCATTCTGTAGGTTGTCTGTTCACTCTAGTGATAGTTTCCTTGGCTGTGCAGAAGCTTTTCAATTTGATCAGGTCCCATGTATTTATTTTTGTTGCTGCTGTGATTGCTTTGGGGGTCTTCTTCATAAATTCTTTGCCTAGGCCAATGTCCATAAGAGTTTTTCCAACATTTTCTTCGAGAATTCTTATGGTTTCATGTCTTAGGTTTAGATCTGTTATCCATTGTGAATTGATTTTTGTGAGAGGTGAGAGGTGTGGGTCCACTTTCAGTCTTCTACATATGGCCATCCAATTTTCCCAGCACCATTTGTTGAATAGGGAATCTTTTCCCCAGTGTACGTTTTTCTGGAATTTGTCAAAGATCAGGTGACTGTATGAGGTTGGTTTTATATTTGGGTTCTCAGTCCTGTTCCATTGGTCTACATGTCTGTTCTTGTGCCAATACCATGCAGTTTTGGTTACTATAGCCTTGTAGTATAGTTTGAAGTCTGGTAGACAGATGCCTCCCAATTTATTCTTTTTGCTTAAGATTGCTTTGGCTAGACGGGGTCTTCTCTGGTTCCACACGAAGCGTAGAATTATTTTTTCTAGATCGGCAAAAAATGATGTTGGTATTTTGATAGGGATTGCATTGATTCTGTAAATTAATTTAGGTAGCAAAGCCATTTTTACTATGTTGACTCTGCCTATCCAAGAGCATGGTAAGGTTTTCCATCTGTTTACATCCTCTGCAATTTCCTTTCTCAGTGTTTCATAATTCTCTCTATATAGGTCTTTGATCTCCTTAGTTAGATATATTCCTAAATATTTAATTTTCTTTGTTGCTATTGCAAAAGGTATAGCATCTTTAATTTGTTTCTCGGCTTGATTGTTATTAGCATATATGAAGGCTATGGATTTGTGTGTATTAATTTTGTATCCTGAGACTTTGCTGAATTCATTTATCAATTCCAGTAATCTCTTGGTTGAATCTTTGGGGTTTTCTATGTATAATATCATATCGTCTGCGAATAGTGAAAGTTTGACCTCTTCTGCCCCTATCTGGACGCCCCTGATTCCTCTGTCTTGTCTAATTGCTGTGGCCAGGACTTCCAGCACTATGTTGAAAGAAGTGGAGATAGTGGACACCCTTGTCTGGTGCCAGTTTTAAGGGGGAATGCCTTCAATTTTTCCCCATTCAGTATGATATTGGCTGTGGGTTTATCGTATATGGCTTTAATAGTTTCTAGGAATGAGCCATCTATGCCTATATTGTTAAGAGTTCTTATCATAAAAGGGTGTTGGATTTTGTCAAAAGCCTTTTCTGCATCTATTGAAAGGATCATATAATCTTTGTTCTTGCTTTTATTTATATGGTGAATTACATTTATAGATTTGCGTACGTTGAACCATCCCTGCATCTCGGGAATGAAGCCCACCTGATCATGATGGATTATTTTTTTGATGTACATTTGAATTCGGTTTGCAAGGATTTTATTGAGAATTTTTGCATCTATATTCATAAGGGATATTGGTCTGTAGTTTTCTTTTTTGTTGTGTCCTTTCCTGGCTTTGGTATCAAGGTGATATTGGCTTCGTAGAATGAGTTTGGGAGGATTCCATCCTTCTGGATATTTTCAAATAATTTCTGCAGTATAGGCACCAGTTCTTCTTTGTAGGCTTGGTAGAATTCAGGTGTGAACCCATCTGGTCCAGGACTTTTTTTTGTGGGTAGATTTTTAATTACTGCTTCAATTTCGGTGCTTGATATTGGTCTGTTTAGAAATTCAGTTTCTTCCTGGTTGAGCCTAGGGAGGTAGTGTGTTTCTAAGAATTTGTCCATTTCCTCCACGTTTTCGTGTTTGTGGGCATAGAGATTTTTGTAGTATTCAAAGATGATGTTTTGTATTTCCATGGTATCAGTTGTGACTTCTCCTTTTTCATTTCTAATTGAGCTTATTAGAGTCCTTTCCTTTCTGCTTCTGGTCAACCTGGCAAGTGGCCTGTCTATTTTGTTTATCTTTTCAAAGAACCAGCTTTTCGTTTCATTGATCTTCTGTATTGTTCTTTTGTTCTCGATTTCATTTAATTCTGCTCTAATTTTGGTTATTTCTTTTCTTCTGCTGGTTTTAGGATTGCTTTGCTCTTCCTTTTCCATTTCCTTAAGATGATTCATTAGTTTACTGATTTGTGACTTTTCTGTCTTTTGGATGTGGGAATTTAGGGCGATAAATTTTCCTCTCAGGACTGCTTTTGCTGTATCCCACAGATTTTGATAACTTGTGTCCCCATTATCGTTTAGTTCGAAGAATCTTTTGATTTCATTTTGAATCTCCTCTTTGACCCAATACTCATTCATCATAGATTGTTTAGTTTCCAAGTTTTTGGAGGAAGATGTGAGTTTCTGTTGGAATTGATATCTAATTTTATTCCGCTGTGGTCTGAAAAGATACATGGTATGATTTCTATTTTTTTGAATTTGTTTAGATCTGTTTTGTGGCCTAGGATGTGGTCAATTTTAGAGAAAGTTCCATGAGCTGATGAGAAGAATGTATATTCAGTGTTATTTGGGTGGAGTGTTCTGTAGATATCTGTTAGGCCCAAATGTTCTAGAGTCCTGTTTAGGTCTTTTATTTCTCTATTTAATTTTTGTTTGGAGGATCTGTCCAGTTCCGTCAGTGGGGTGTTGAAGTCCCCTGCAATTATGGCATTCCTGCTTATTATGTTGTCTAGATCTAGCAGCATTTGCTTTATGTACCTGGGTGCTCCTGTGTTGGGTGCATAAATGTTTAGGATTGTTAAATCCTCTTGTGACATTTTTCCCTTCACCACTATATAGTGTCCATTTTTGTCCTTCTTTACTTTTACTGCTTTAAAGTTGATGTCATCTGAAATGAGGATGGCTACTCCAGATTTCTTTTGGTTTCCATTAGCCTGAAATATTGTATTCCATCCTTTCACCTTGAGTCTGAATGGTCTTTGTGTGTGAGGTGTGTTTCCTGAAGACAACAGATACTTGGTTTGTATTTTTTAATCCATTCAGCCAGCCTATGTCTCTTCAATGGGCAGTTCAAGCCATTTACATTTATTGAGAGAATTGATATTTGGGGTAAATTTCTGATTATTCTATTGGGTGGTATCTTTTGTTTTACCTCTTGCGTCATTGTGGAATCTGGTTTCTGGGGTTTTAGCCTTTGCCTAATTTTACATAGGTGGGTGTCTGTTGCGCTGGTTAGTGTATAATGCAGGTCTAAGCATTTCTTGCAAGGCCGGTCTGGATTTCGCAAATTCTATCAGTGATTGCTTATCTGGAAAGGTCTTTATTTCTCCCTCATATAAGAAGCTTAGTTTGGCAGGATACAGAATTCTGGGTTGACCTTTGTTTTGTTTTAGGAGATTGATGATGTCTCGCCATTCCCTTCTGGCTTGTAAGGTTTCAGTTGAGAAATCTGCAGTTAATCTGATGGGTTTCCCTTTGTAGGTTACCTCCTTTTTTTGTCTTACAGCTCTGAGGAGTGCCTCTTTTGTGTTACTTTGGTCAGTCTAATAATTATGTGGCGTGGTGAATGCCTTTTCACGTTGACTCTCCCAGAGTCCTGTGTGCTTCTTGTACTTGGATGTCAAGATTTCTGGCTAAGCCATGGAAATTTTCCTCTATTATTCCTTCAAATAAATTTTCCAGCCCATGCAACTTTTCTTCCTCTCCCTCAGGGATACCTATTATCCTTATGTTTGGCCTCTTTACATAATCCCACATTTCTTGTATGCTTTTTTCCTGTCTCTTGTTTTTGTGTTCTTTCTCTTCAGCTGATTTATTTAGTGCATAGGAGCTGTCTTCTAGCTCTGAAATTCTTTCCTCTGCATGGTCCAGCCTATTCTTAAGGCTTTCCACTGTGTTTTGTAGATCCTTGAATGCTTCTTTCATTTCTAGGATTTCTATTTGATTTTTCCGTAATATTTCTATTTCTTTGGAGAATTTTTCATTCATTTCTTGCATTTTTCTTGTGGTTTCTTTGTGCTGGGATTCAAATTTCTCTTGAATTTCATTGAGCTTTCTTATAATCCATAAACGAAATTCCTCTTCTGTCATTCTACCCATTTCATTTGGGTTGGTATCCATTGCTGAGGAACTGATAATTTCTTTTGGGGGTGACTTTTCACTCTGATTTTCATGTTCCCTGAGTTCTTTCGCTGGTTTTTTCTCATCTGGCCTCTTGGTCGAGAGCTGGGGGTGTTAGAGCTAGTTTATGGCCCTGTCACCAGGCCCATAATTATTTTTCCTTGGCAAAGCCAGGGAGAGAAGTAGTGGCCTGTATTGCCTTAGGTGTATTTTAGCAAGTTTGGTGGATCTTGAGTTAACTCTGACCTGTGGTCTTCTCCTCTTCCCAGTGGAGTGTGGTGAGAATGACCTCCCAGCTTGGGCTCTGAGCTAATGGATTGTACTTGAGAATATGAGTCCTCCGCTCCTATTAGCTAGGTATTCTGTTATGTCCGTAGCAGACTCTGATTCCCCAGTTGGGGTATGCGAAAGCCCTGTTCTTTGGGAGGGGTCTTGTAGCTCCTAGGGGTTACTTTGACCCTGCTCTTCCTGAGGTTCTGGTAGAAACACAATTTCCTTTGGCTGCAGTGTGAGAGCTGAGTTGGGAAAATTCTACACAGCTCAGAGGTTGCTCATCTAGCCACGTGTGGCTGCCCTTCTGATGTGTGCCTCCGCGTGAAACTGGTTGATAGGGGATCTCCAATTGTGCACCCCTTTTCCACCACTAGACCTCAAGGCGAGGCGGGTGGCCGTCTCTATCCCCAGCAGTCTCCACGGGGGATGTTCCCACGGGGAGGGGGGAGTAGTGGCAGCTGGAAGCACTCTTGGGTGGCGCGAAATTCCCTATTGAAGTGGGCAGGATTATGGGGAGCTGCTCTGGTTCAGCCTGTGGCTCTTGAGGTATTTGGTTGTCATGGGAACCAGCAGTTATACCAAATGAGTCACTATGGCCAGCAACCTTCAAAATGAGCGATCTCTGGGGTACAGGAGGGCTGGGACCTGAGGGGCGGGCACTAGGACCGGCACGGAGCGGAGTTGTCGGAGGCCAGAGCCGGGTAGCAGAACCAGATGGACGAGCTGCAAACTGTTTCCAATACTCAAAGGTCCCACCTCTACAGTTCCGGGATCTCGTCCCACCTGGAACCCACGGATGCCGCTGTCCCTGGCCACCACAGGCAAAGCCTGTCTCGCCCCAGCGGATGAGCCCTGGGCCGGGGCGGGGCGGAGCTAGCGACGCGGCTCACGGCTCCGCGCGGGCGGCTGTAAAGATGGCGGCCGCCGCCAGCCTGGCGCACAGCCGGGCTCCGATCGCGCCGGGAGCGCAGTTTTTCTCCACCGGTAGTTGTTAGCAACCTCTAAGGGCGCGTCCCGCTCTCCGATAAACTCCTGGGCCCAGTCCCGCTGACTTCTAGTGGCGCAGTGCCGGCCTGCGGGTTCCCGCGCACTGTCCCGGGAAGCTGAATCTCGGTCCCCGCCCAGTTCCTCTCCAGCCCTCGGCAGTCTCTGTATGTTGCCACCGGGGCCTCTTTTTGCTTCTTGCTTGACGTAAGTGAATAAAGGTTTGATTGTTACTTTTGGTTTGGCTTGTTGTCTTAATTACTACCTGGACACCTGATTGCTTGACGCTGTTCAGTGGGCCTTTTCTATGAAGACTTGTGTCTCTTCAGCTGAAGAAAGTTTTCTTGTATTATTTTTGTGCTTGGGGTTCATTGAGCTTCTTGGATTGGTAGGTTTATAGTTTTCATCAAGTTTGGAAAACTATTGGCCATTCTTTTTTCAATTTTTTTTCTTATCCTCTCTTTACTCTCCTTCCAAATACACATATATTAGACTGCTTGAAGTTGTGCTCACTAATTTTTTTTCATTTTATTCATTGGCCTTCCTCCCACCCCCCTCTGTCCTCCATGTTGGATAATTTCTGTTGTGATGTCTTCAGGTTCACTCCTCCTTTATTCTGCAGTATCTAATCAGCTATTAATACTAATTCAGTGTGTTTGTCATGTCAGACATTGTATTTTCAGCTATAGAAAAATGTATATTTTATGTCTCTCCTTAATATATTAATGCTTTCCTCTACCTTCTTGAACATATGAAATATGTTTTTAATAACAGTTTTAATGTCTCAATCTACTAATTCTATCTATTGCTTTTATTGATTTACTTTTCTTCTTGTTAAATTAAGGTTAGCCTAAAGCTGCCTCCTGATATATTTTAAGTTTGGCTTAAAGGTTTCTTCATACATAGTGAACCATAATCTAACTGGATGTGTAAACAGACTGTAACCTCCTCTTGTAGCAAGTGGTCAAGTCTCAGCCAATCACAGTAGCCGAGTTTCAGCCAATCACAGGTGGTCAACTGTTCAAACTGTGTTCAATCAAGTGAGGCAAACACCACGGAGCTGTAACCAATCCAGCCATTTCTGTGCCTCACTTCTGTTTTGTGCACATCACTTTCCTTTTTCTGTCCAAAAATGTCATCTGACCATGTGACAGCACTATGGTCACTCTGAACCTATTCTGGTTCTGGGGGTGGCCCAATTCAGAAATCATTCTTTGCTCAGTTAAACTCTGTTAAATGTAATTTGTCTAAAGTTTTTCTTTTTAACATGCTCATTATGAGTTGTATTTTACTACCTCTTTGCATGCCTAGTAATTTTTGATTAAATGCCATACATTGTAAATTTTACATTGTTGGGTGTTGGCTATTTCTGTATTCCTATAAATATGCTTGAGTTTTGTTCTGGGAAGCAGTTATGTTACTGGGAAATGGTTTGGTCCTTTCGAGGCTTGCTTTTGTCAGGTGGGACCACAGAAGTGTTTAATGTAGGGCCAAATTTGCCCCACTGTGGAGGTAATATCCTCCTGAGTACTCTACCTGATGCTCCATGAATTATGTGGTTTCCCACTCTGGTGGGGAAAATACTTTCAGCTCTGTATAAACCCTAGGGATTGATCTCTTTGCTTTTTTGGGGTGGCTCTTTCCCTGGCCTCAAGTTTCCTTACAGCATATGCTCTGATTGGTATTTAGCTGAATACTTGATAGAGACCCTTTGCAGCTCTCTGGAGCTTTCTCTCTGTTTGCAGCTCTCTCCTCTCTGGTACTCTGCCCTGAGAAATCTAGCTGCCTCTGTGTTCTTGGACTCCTAGCTCTGTTTCCTCAACCCACAGCGATCTTGTTCCTCCTATGTTGAGGTCTGAAAATTCCCTCCAGAAAGTCAGCTTGGGCAATTACAGAACTCATCCCACTTGCTTCTCTCCTCCCAGGGACCACTGTCCTGAGCTTCCCTTTGTCTAATATCTGAAAATGTATGTTTAAAATAGTTTATGCATTTGCATGTTGGTAGTTTAAGGCAAGCGAGTAAATCTCGTCCACGTTACTTCATCATGGCCAGAAGCAGAAGTCCCATCCTTGTTCTATGCTTTAAATACTTCCTTCCATTTTACATTACGTACAGATCAAAAGTTTTTTTGTTTGTTTGTTTTTCCTTTAGTTCAAAAAGCACTTAAAATCATTCTTGAGCATTATAACTGATGTCTGATTTAGTAGTATAAATTGTTTCTGGGCTGTAGGTAATAAAAGGTTATGAACCCACAATAGTAGTTTCTTCTGATTTCTCAGTGCAACTGCTAAGATCATAGAATTGTGAACACGAGTCATAGAGAAGCAGTGAAGAGCCATGTGTACCCACTTGTTTCTTATCTAATTTTGATCATTTGGAAAGCTTATCTGCTGCTTCAGGAATAAGCCAAAATAAAACACTGCCCTAAGCAGGGACTGAGTCCTTGTTGCCAATCCTAGGACCTGGACCAGACATTGACATCTGGCCTTGCATATACTGATGCTATTGGTGACCCATCCATGACCCTCTGGATCTTCTTTACATGTCCACTTACATCAGCCTACATCTTCTAATGGCAAGCACCTGCACTTTTGTTGCATGCAAGCCAGAAGTTCTTGGGAACTAATGTTCCCCTGGGACCAACCTTTAAGCAATGACTGATGGATGTAGGCACATAAATACCCCAGCTTCCTAGCCCCTTGGCTGGGATAATTCTGAGCCATGTATTCTACACCATTCCTTGAGCTCTTCCATAGAATTAAGATATACTCACCTGCTTTGAGAGCTGGCTTATTGGAAGGCCTTCCTCGTGTCATACCCCTGTTACTCTGGTGCTATCCCTGCAACTCCCAGAAAAACTGCATGTTCACAATCTTCATCTTAAGATCTCCTTCTGCAGGGAATCCAATTAAGATAGGTGGTAATATGAGCCCAAAGTGACACCCCTCCCCATTACCTCCTCATATCAAAAGCCCTACTCTGCTTTCTCAGAAGGTCATTCTTCAGGAGGCTGAGGCAGGAGGATAGCTTGAGGCCAGGAGTTTGAGACCAGACTGGGCAACATCGCAAGACCCTGTCTCTACAAAATTTTTTTTTAAAAAGTTAGCCAGGCGTGGTGGCATGTGCCTGTAGTTCCAGCTACTAGGGAGGCTAAGGTGGGAGGATCACTTGAGCCCAGGTGTTGGAGGCTGCAGTGAGCTATGATTGCACCACTGCACTCCAGGCTGGGCAACAGAGCTAGACCCTGTCTCTAAAAAGAAAAAAGGAAGAAAAGAAAGGTCATTAAGAGAGTCTGGTGA
The DNA here is from genome assembly GCA_023783475.1 of Daubentonia madagascariensis. Taxonomy (NCBI): domain Eukaryota; kingdom Metazoa; phylum Chordata; class Mammalia; order Primates; family Daubentoniidae; genus Daubentonia; species Daubentonia madagascariensis. The sequence goes on along the minus strand of JAKFHU010001482.1, from coordinate 1,824,861 downwards.
GAGGGGCGAATTTTCATTCCTGTACCTTCTATAATGTGTTTTTTGATTCTGTCCAGAATGTGGGTAGAATCCAGACATCCAGGATGTGGCAGATTTGTCTCTAAGACTGTTAAACCACAATCCTGCAAGAGCAGTTGAAATGCAGGTTCCAGCTGTCATAAAGAACCTCTTCAGCTGATGTTGGGGTTTCATATCTGTTTATCTCTACCACAATAGGGTACTTTTCTATTCCTGCAAAAATAGAAAGTCACAATAATACAGAAACCTGCAAATTTTGTACTCAGTTAACGACTTACACATCCTTTAAGACAGTGGTTCTCCAATTTTAGTGTGCATCAGAGTTACCTAAAGATCTGTTTTAACACAGATTAAAATACAGACTTCACCCCCAGGGTTTCTGAACCAGTAGGCCTGGGGCGGGGCTGGAGGGTTCGCATTTCTGTTTCCAGGTGATGTTGAAATTGCTTGTCTAGGAAACACATTTTGAGAACCATTGATTTAAAGAATTTTGACATTCTTTCACCCATAGCTTAGATGATTATAACTTTTTCAGTCTCTGTTCCTTTTATGGCATCTTCTAATACAATGTACTATATGCAGTTTTCCAAGTGATTGTTATATTGTTATATTGTATTTAGTGGACTGTCAACATTTCTTATTAGTGATGGTAGGATATTTAGAATTTTCTACTTATATAGATGTTCTCACCAGCATTTGTCCACGTTAGCAGTTCTTTTACCTAGTAATGAAATGTTAACTTACTTCTTTTAATTTTAAAAACAACTAGAAATCTCATTTTTTTCAGATATAACACTTAATTGGTATATCCAAATATATTGCAAATACATTGCAGTTTCTATCAAAAGTAGTGAAGTGTAGAATCTTTCAGGACACTCTCGCATGCATAAAATGATTCACTTTGAAGAAAAAGCTCCCATCTCTCCTTTATTCTGATGTGTTGGCATATGTTTTCCAGAATGAAAAACCAGGTTCCCTGAGGAATTTGTGGGTTGAAGCGTTTCTGAGCAGTGGAATAATTGATGTCACGGTGCTGTGAGGAAAGTAAAAGGAAGATCTTGAAAGGCCATGACACATTTGTATGCATAATTTCTGGGAATCTGAAAGATGACAAATCTGGAATGCAATGCAGCCAGCAGTGAAAGGGACAGAGAAAACCTGAACTGTGCGCCTCAGTTTGCTGCCAATTTGCTGGATGGCCCTGAGCATACATTCATTCATTCATGCATTCAACAAATAGATGTTGAGCACCTATTAAGTGCCAGGCAGAGTTCTAAAGGCTGGGGATCCAGAAGTGAACAAGATACACAAAGTCTCTGCTCTCCTGTAACCTACAATCTAGTGTGAACTGTTAACTAAAAAAAAAAAAAAAAAAAAAGTGTTTATACTTTGGAAAAAGGAGAGCTTTATTTCTTGCAAAGGGTCTTTTTACAGCTTGCAGTGACCATTGTGGCAAGCTGGGAAACACGGCTCTCAGCCACAAGCCGGGAATGTGTGCTTCAAAGGAGAGACAAAAAGGAACGGGATTTTTTACTAGGCAGGTAGCTAAATATACATATTTAACAAGCTATAGGAGGAGTCATGAATATTTATGAAAGGAGAAATCATGCACCTGTGTAATTGTGCTTTGTATCTCCCATCCCATCATGGCTGGGAACTCACTGTTCAGGTGTTGCTGGGGTCCCCTTGGCTGAGAGTGGTCCGTTCAGTTAGCAGAGGGCTTAGGATTTTACTTTTAGTTCACAGGGCAAAGAGAAACGTGTGAACAAATAAATATTTGTTGCATTGAATTGAAATAAATCATATGATGTCAAGTAATGATACCTGCTGTGAAGAAGAAGAAGCAGGACAAGAGACAGAGAAGACCTCTCTAAAGGAGGAGACCCTGCAGCAGAAATGCAATGACATGAGGAGAGGGCAGTGTAAATAGAGGGCGTTCCAGGTGGAGGGAAGAGCAAATGCAAAGGATCTGAGACAGATGCATCCCTGGCATGTCCCAGGCTGTTCCGGGACAGGGCCATATATGCAAAGCAGCCTCCAAATGCTGAAGGATCTGAGAAATCAAAGAACAAGGCAGACAGATCCAGTTTGTCAGTAAAGGGTGTTTTACTGGGGACCTTACAGACGGAAGTGTGGTCTTGGGTGGCAGCAAGACAGGCAGATGTCAGCACTGTTACTCCCCAGACCCAGGGCTTATATATCATAGGGAATGGGGGTACAGGGGTATGTATGTGCTGTTGGGGGGAGGGAAAACTTCCCTTTCCCCTGAAAGTTCGCTGAAAAATCAACTCACAATTAAGGCAGATTAGTAAGAGAAAGAGGTGTATTTACCGTGCAGAAGGGGAGAATCACAGAGTGATTCCCCAATATTCCAATGGGGCCCAGAAATTTATATACCCTCCTTTTGGCAGGGGAGGAGATGAGGAATATAGGTAATTCTGTTTAGGGGCAATAAATGGTTGCTAGGGAGGATGAATGGATGGGAGAAACAGATTGACTTAAAAATGATTCTCTTTGTAAATTAAATTAACCTGAGAGACAGGTAGTATATTTAAAATGACTTGGGCCAGGTCTGGTTGCATTCTTGGCCTTCTTTCCTGCAATATAGTGAGACAATGGGGAAGGGAAGGGAAGTTGATTGTTCCTTTCCATGGGTGTGTCTGGTTTAGGCAGACAGAAGGAAAGTCCCTAACAATGCTTGTTGAGCTCTAAGGGTCTTTAATTCAAAATACTCTTTATACCAAGGAGTCATATTTTGGGGTAAAATTTCCTGAGCTCCTTCAGAGCTCTATAGGGACAACTAAAGGCTACCGTCCAGAACAGGCACAAATGCTATATGCACCACAGTCTGTAATTTGTGTGATAACATCAAAGTTGCTTTGATCTAAAGGCAGGATTTATGGTGAGTACATGTTCTTACACTGAGGACAGTAAATAAAGTAGGAATCAGGAGGTGTTCCTGGGACTGGGGTTAATCAGAAGTCAACATAATGGGTCAGCATCCAAGATGGTGTCACTTTTGTCTCCACACAGGCACAGCAGGGAGGCTGAGCCCCTGAGAGCCCAGAGGGAGGGATGCAGAGGAACCGAGGCCAGGGAAGTAGTCTTCAGGGCCTGCAGGCTGTACTTGGGACTTATTCTGCATGAGTTGAGAAGCCATTATGGAGATGTTACCAGAGGACTGTCATGATCTAATTTAGGGAAAGAAGAGCTTCAAGGTCACCAGGCACTTACCCGCCTCCTGGCTCACAAAGACAGTAGACTTGCTCCATTTTAATAGTTTTTGTACACTGAAGGGAACCCACACTAAATTATCTTTCAAATAACAAGGGGCTTTTTTATACTGAAAGGAACCCATACTAAATTGATATTAGTTTTTAAACAGTGAGCAATGATCTAAATATTCACATTCTGCTTGGATAACTATTCCATCGAAAAACAAGAATTTTACAAATGAGAGTTCCTGAAACATTTAAATAGTGATTTAAAAATTTAATCAATTCAACTCTTCCAAACGAAAATTTAATGAAAATTATAATGTCATTTTAAATATATTATGTCTTTTTAAATGCTTTAAACTGTTGGGCTTGCTCATGGTGAGAACTCAAAAAATGTATGGAAAGGAATGGAGTAGATGAAGAAGTGAGATAAAGGCTCCCGGAGGCTCCGGAGGTTGCAAAGATAACTCTGAACTACAGAGGCTGGGATGGAGGCTGTTCCAGAAAGAACTCCCCCTCCCCAAACTTTCATCCAAACCTTCTATAAAACTTGCCACTCTCCCCTCCTTGGGGTGGACGCCCTTTTCGGCCGCCACCCACCTGCACCCAGGTGCCCAAAATAAACGGCATTTTACTATGCCCAGGCTTGCGTGTCTTCCTCTCGGCTCCGACCTAACGTAAACACCTTAAAAGTTGGACATATTAGTATAATGATTACAAAACTTTTCAGTATAAACCTCCAAAAAACCTTTTTATAAAAATGCCAATGTCATGGATGTAAATTTGCTTTGTCATTATCTTTGTTCTTATTTTCTTTTTTTCATATTACTTTCCTGGGTTGGGGGGCTGGTGGTGGGAAGTCTTCCATCTGCCCCTCCAAATCCATCCTCCTCCTTGTCTTCCCTGGGAAACTCCTTGCATAAAATGCATCAACAGAGTCCTTTATCCTCTGACTTTGGGTGGGTTCCACCAGCAGAAGGAATTGGATCGGAGGGTGGCAGGTGGGACAGTGAGGTGGGCTCCCTTCCTGCAGGGTCTCCATGAGTTGGCTGTGTTCCCCAACAGAACCCCTGTCACTGCCCCTGCTCTCTCTGGGTAATGGCTCCCCACTATTGCTAACCTCGCACTACTGTATTGTTCCTTGTTGGTGTCAACATTGTACACCTGGCTGCCAGATGAGATGAACTCTATGTGGCTAAGATGAGACCCTCAAGAGAAAATTAAGCAGCCATAGCAGGGAAAAGGACTTTATCAGGCACCCCTACATTGCTAACTACTATTAGGTTTGTTAACTGCCATAAAGTTTTCCTCTTGCAATTAGGCAGAAACTTGTTCTAGAGAACACTGCCGGATTGATCCCAGTGGACTGCTTGATGCCACCCAACTGGGACACCCCCAGTTTGAGGGTTCTGCCAGCAGTGCTGATTGGACTAGCCTTACATTCTTTCCTGGTAGGAAACTACAGGCCCTAAGCCAGTGCCAGCTGGCTCACAAAGATTATGCACAAAATGTCTTTGTGCCTTATAGTTCACCTTTTGACATAAAGAGCCAAATTCCAACTCATTTTAATGTTAAAACCCTGTCCCAAAGCGAATGTGGGATGTATGTTTTATATACCTGTTAACTCAGTACGCATGTGCTAGACTTTCTCCATAAATATCCATAGACATTATCCAGACCTGATGAGTATGCATGTAAAACAAACCCTGTGAGGCTTAAACGGCACTGTTTCCTCCCCTTCCGTTGAGCATGTTCTTACAGTTCCCCTGGAGTTTACATTCGCCGATCTGCAGACTATTACTCTGAAAATAAAATTGTCTCCTTTTTCCTTCCTCTGTGGATCTCATGGTCATTTTGTTAACGCTGGTTTCCCTTAACTCTGCCCACTTCTCTATAAACAGATCCTTCATTTGACCCTCCTCAATTACACTGTTGGAGTGCGGTTTCCCGTTAGGACCCTGATGAATAGACCAGGTTACAATTTTATTTGCCTGACCTAGGAAGTCACGGTGACTTTTGCTGGCCAGTTGGGGTGACCAGTACAAGGTAACAGTTGAAGACTCAGAACCAGGGACAGGAGACTTAGTTCTGCCTTCCAGGACACTGTATCGAAGTAGAATGGGCTCTTTATCTTTTTTGGATAGCCTTTGTTTATTACATGAGGAATTGCCCAGGTTATTGGCTCTAACCAGTTTTGCTTTGATTTTTTGTGTCATTAGTCTTATGATCCTTAGGAAAACAATGCTGTTTCAGTGTCTTGTCTTGATAGCAGAGCCTGAGGGAAAAGCTATGTCTAATTACATAAGTGTCTGCAATGCCACCGATATAAGCCATTTTGCAATTGCTTGTTCTAAGACGGACCTGGCTTGGTTTAACTAATTATGAAAGTGCTGGTCAATTTAGTTAACTGAAACAGCAATTTTATTTCTCACTGACTGTTAAGACCTACAATAATGAGGCCGCTGCAACTCTGGATCTTGCTCTGGGTTCACTCAGGAGCTCCGGCCCACAAAGCCCCCAGGAGAATGCACACAGGGAGGCGGGCTTTCAGGGCAGCCCACTTGGGATACATTCATGCTTTCAGGAAAACAGTATCAGTGTTTCTGGTGCTGAAGGAGGAGCGAGAAGAAAAAGCAGCCGCGATTCCAGCCTTGAATCCTTTCTGATACAGTCTCTAATCTCTGAGTGATTTCGGCTGGATCATCAGTAAGGAATTTACTGCTCAGCAGCAGACATCAGCAATGGTTGTACTTGGCCAGCTGGTTTGCTGTTTGAATTTTCCTGCCTTCAGGCTTTGTCTGCTCGACGGGGCTCGTATAAGTCACTTTTTGGTGCACCTTCAGCTATTGGCTGGGTCCCTTTTTTCTCCAGGCTGCTGTGCAAACTAGAAACATAGCGACAGGTCAACATTACCCCTGGGAGGGCTTTTCTTTTGGCCCCCTTCCCAGCTTACAGTGCTGTGCTGCCCCAGCCATGGCAGAAAAGCAGGCGGCACCAGGATGGAGGGGCAGCCACCGTGAAGCCTCTGCTACTGGCTGGTCACAGAGCTGGGCACCTTGCAGTTCTTCTGTCACTGGTTTTCAAGCAGGCTCTGACACTTCCCCATCAGCCCTCTGCCTCATCAGGTGGGCTTTACTTCACCGGGAACACAGGAGACATCGGGCTTCCTCAGTTTCCCCACCCCACTCGGATTGCCTGCCCGCTCTGGCCTGTGTTCCTCTCTTCTCTCTAGTGACAGACCTCGGAGGTATCCCTCCTGTCAAAGGCCAGTGTGGGGGCTCTGGGCTCTGTCACCTCTCTCTTGTCCTTTCCAAGGATATCAGTCTTTCTCTCATGGGTATCAGCAATGTTTCTGCTGAGCTGGAGAGAGAGAACAGCTGATTAAAGCTCCAAGCCCAAGTTTAATCACTTAACTGCAAAAGCATAAGCAAGAGGCCTCCCCCCGTCAAGAGTCAGTTGAATGAGTACAGGCGTGGGGGTGGGAGTCATCTCATTGTTGAGGGAGCCCCCCCCAAACAAAATGTTCCCGTAGGCGGGGGAGGGAGAGAGCAGAAAAGTACTGAGTCCTGAGTCAGAGAGGATAACAATATCTTCAAGGTTACCCCCTCCTCCCCCTCCCTTGGCATAAGGTCTGCGCTGAGGACCCTGAAGATGACCTTGGATAGAGGTCAGGCCAAGGTGACTTACGCCTGTAATCCTAGCGCTTTGGGAGGCTGAGGCAGGAGGATCGCTTGAGGTTGGAAAGTTCGAGACCAGCCTGAGCAAGACTCGTCTCTACAGAAACTAGAAAAATTAGCTGGGCGTGGTGGCGCGTGACTGTAGTCCCAGCCACTCGGGAGGCTGAGGCAAGAGAATCGCTTGAGCCCAGGAGCTTGATGTTGCAGTGAGCTATGATGATACCTGTGCACTCCAGCCTGGGTGACAGAGTGAGACCCTGTCTCAAAAAAAAAAAAAAACAGAAAGAAAAAAAAGACTTCGGATAGAGACCCAGGAACAAAGGTGCCAGGACTAGGGACGCAGGTGCATGCAGGAGCACAGCCAGTGGGGGGCAGCCTGAGGCCTTGATGGCAGCTCCCTCCAGAGGCTGCAGCGCCCTGGCCATGCCCAGTGTGGCGTGGGGACGGCAGCATCCCCGTGAGGCCTGCCAGGCTCAGCCTTGTAATTGCCCATGATCGGGCCTAAAAATCACACCTAGGATTTTAACTAGGAGCTGAACTTCTCAGTTTCCTGTTTACAATCACAGTGAAATATAACCCACCTGAAATATCCCACCCCTGACTTTCTTGCCCCCCTCCAGGTACTGTCACATTTCTCTAGCCCTAAAGTCATGCTTCTCAAAGAAGTTGGTTACACCTGCTGTCTCAACTTGTCTACCCCCTACCATCCACTCCTCAACTCCCTGATGTCTAGATTTTATTCTCGTCGCTCCACTGGAACAGGTCTTCCGGAGGTCTCTAGGTTAGGCTGGATTCCTTGGAAACAGACTCTGGAATGAAGATTTGCATGCAGGAAATTCATTTGGAAATGCTCTTGGGGACAACACTTGGAAGGAGTAAGGAAAGTAAGATTGGGCAGAGGGAGAAGTTGGCCATGATGCAGTCACATAGAGATCTCAGGTGAGCCCATAGGGAGTTCTGAAAGCCGGGCAATACTTCAGAGTCATCTGAAGTTGAGGCAAAGGGGCCCAGCCTTTGTACCCCTGCATGGAGCAGTCATTGGGAAACCTCCAGCTTCCAGTATCTGCAGGCTTTTTCTTGGGGTATGTCCAGTTTCCCTGGAGAAGAAGTCTCCTGCCCAGCAGAGGGGGGTTACGCCTGACCGGTAGCTCCTTGGACAAGGAGCAGGGAGTTGCCGGAAAGCCACCTTGGGCTCAGTCCTCTCATTTTAGACAATGCCTCAGACCTGTTGCTATTGGATTGAGGACCTCAGTTTCTTGCTGGCTGTTAGCCGGAGGCACCCTCAGGTCCTTGCCACATGGCCTCTCCAACACAGCAGCTTGCTTCTTCCAAATATGCCAATCAAGAAGGCAACAGTCTGCTAGCAAGGTGGGAATCCCCATCATATTGAAGCTAATATAGTGTCCTATCACCTTTGTCCCATTCTGTTGGTTAGAAGCAATTCATAGGTACTGTCCACACTCAAGGGGAAAGGATTACTCAAAGGTGTGACTACCAGGAGGCTGGGATCATGGGTGGTCATGTTAGATGGTAGATTCTGGAGCCAGACCACTTGGGTTCAAATCCTGGCTCTGTCACTGCTCACCTGTGTGATCTTAGGTATGTTATTGCACCTCTCTGTGCCTTAGTTTCCTTCTCTGAAAAATGAGGCAAATAATAGTATCTGCTCAATTGGGTTGTTATAGGAATTAAATACAAATGTAAAAGTGCCTAGGAAGCACCGGATAAGGGTTGGCTAGCACTCCAGCTCCATCAGCTGGAGGGGGCAGGTGTGTGGTGCAACCCTAAGGGGTAGCCTGGGTTTAATCCAACTTAAAGTCTGTCCTTGCTGGATCTCTCCTGCTCATAGATGTTATCCCCATAGCTTTAACCTTCCTGGCATATTTCTAGTCACAAACCAAGGCAACAAATCTGAGGTTATACAGTACCAGCCCATTGGTTAGTGGCTATTTAATGGAGTTCTCATGAGTATGGAAACAAAGGCATTGCTTGGTGTCTGCTTGGTTGGTCCAAACAGGAGAAATTGTTACTGAAAGCTCGGCGCTTGTCCTTGAGACCACATCAGAAGAACGAGAACAAGCGGTTTGAGGAGAAGGAGAGAGGTTTATTACTTTGCCAACAAAGGAGGAAAATGGCAGACTATTGTCTCAAAGTCCAAATTCCTGTACATAAGCAGAAATACAGAGCCTTTAAAGGGAGGGCCCTCAATTCTAGGCTATTGTTATTTAACCACAGTTAATGATTCTAATCGTCCCATCTCTGCCAAAGACAAAGGCTGTGACCTCCGCCCACCTGGAGGCCCACCCAGCCCTGCCAGCCGGGCATCAGCCTGGGGTGGGAGCTATTGCCTCTAACACAAAGAACAAAACACATTCCTCTGCCCCTCTGGACCACCTGCCCGAGGCAGGGGTGCAGGTCTCAGTTCCCAAAGAGTGGGGGAAATTTTAAACAGACAAAAAACATCTTTTTGCTGTTTTTTTTTTTTTTTCTTCAGGCCCTTCCCTCTGTTGTACAACGAGGCAGCTGGGAGACAGAACCATGAACTTGACTCAGGGAGAAAATCACGTTGAGTCTCCATGGCGTAAACAGACTTTTTCCCCCCTTTTGTTTTTTAAGGAAGTGGATGTACTCAAACATTTTCTGAACTAGAGAGTTCAGGAAATGAAACCGTCAGCATGCACAGTCATCCTCAGGTAAGTCCCTTGCTGAGGAGAGGATGGTACCAGCTTCCCAGAAAATAAACTGGATGTCCTCCTGCCTCTTCTTCCTTCCCATTTTAGGCACTAAGAAGAGATTATAACTGGTCAGGATAAAATAATGGAGCCTTTTACTGCTGTACTAAGTCTCCAACGGCTGCTGTATTAAGTTTCCTAGGGCCACCGTAACAGATGACCACAACCGGGTGGTTTAAAACAACAGAAATTTATTCTTTCGTGGTTCTGGAGGCTACAAGTCCAAAATCAAGGTGTCGGCAGGGCAATGCTCCCTCTGAAGCTTCTAAGAGAGGATTCTTCCTTGTCTCTTCCTAGCTTCTGATGGTTTTAGACAATCCTTGGTGTGCCCTGAGATGTAGATGTATCACTCCAACCTCTGGTTCCACGGATGTGTCTGTGTGTCTCTGTCTCTGTCTTTGTGTCTCTTCTGATAAAGACACCAGGCAATGGATTGGGGTCCATCCTAATTTATTATGACTTCATGTTAAATTAACGAATTATATCTGCCAAGACCCTATTTTCAAATGAGATCACATTCTGAGGTTTTGGGTGGACATGAATTTTGGGGGATACTATTCAACCCCAGTATGACTTCCAAAGCTTTTCACATTTTCATCTTCACTAGTCTCAAATCACTTCTCATTATTGCTCTGAGGTCCTCAGAAATCTGGAGCCATGAATGACTTATCATGTTCCAGTTGGAGGATTTATTCTTGATTAGGACAAAACTGGGGAATGGAGTGAGGCTATTCATGAGCAAACAAGCTACGAACAACAGGACATCACGAGTTTCACAAAGTTATATCTCCACCTCCTCTGAGCATTGTCAGTAGCTTCATGGACATCCACTCGCAGAACCTTAGACACCATCACACCCAGCTCAAACTCCAGCCCAGTTCAGCAATCTGCATCCCCGACTCCCACATGGTCTCCTAGCCCTGATTGGTCAGCTTCATGCTGGCCAGGGGGCCACCCCCTTCCGAGGCAGCTCATTCACTCCAAGACCGAGGGGACTGATGGAAACGTCATCCTTCAGATGAGCCATGGTCTGTTCTGCCTTTTTGTCAGTCTTCCACAAGATAGCCTAGGAAAGGTTCAGCCCCTCCAAGTCATATTCTAGTTCCTTAAAACACAGCCCTGTTCTGTCACCCTTTCCACAATGTGTTGCAGGTTTTCATGGTGGTACCAGGACCTAAATGTATTCCTCCATATACAATCTCACATAAGCCCTAGCAGAGGGGTTAGATGCTTAGTGTTTCTCTTCCTTTTCATTTTGAAATAATTTAAAACTGACAGTGAAGTCATAAGATTCGTACAAAGAACTCCTTTATTCCCTTAACCCAGATGTGCTGATTGGCTCTTGGTGTTTCTTAGAAAACAAGATGGGCCAATGACCAAGCTGCGGAAGGCTGAGGCTGTGGGCAGTGCTTGTGGCCTGCACCCTGGGGTTCTGAGAATACAGGTGCAGGTTCCAGAGCTTTCTAGGAAACAAGTCACACACAGTTGCCGCAGGTTGAGTTTGTCATCAAACATCATCTCCAGCTCGTTGTTAATTCCTGGCCTCTTCTTTCTGGCAACTCATGCACGAGAAACCTCTGCTAAGGATATCTTGTTAGTTTCAGTCCATCACTGCAGCTTGTCAAATACAGGCTGCCACCAAAGCTAACAATGGTAAATAGGAAGAGGTTTTAAGAATTGAAATGACGTGTAGTCCTATATAAAGATAAAAGGGGAGTATAACTATATAAAGTGATGTTTACAAGCTCAGACTCAAAAGGATCTGTTCTAAAGATATGAAGTGGGCACATAGTCAAAGGCAATTGTTTCAGAGCAGCTATTTAATAGAACCTTCTAAAAGGAGTGCCAGCAAGTCTGCAGCACCAGAGTGAGCTGCCGATCTTCTGTGAGCTTTTGAAAAGCCACAGCTGCAGCGGGAAGAACAAAGAGGGTCCAGGTCCTTTGCTCTGGGCAGAAGGTGTTTTGTTAACTGAGAAACTAGAGGAAATGAAACTGTTCACCTGCTATTTTTGCTTCTGGCTTTGCCATCAAAGAGACTGGTCAGACAGGAAAGGACAGATGAAAGGAATGAACGTGCGGACGCACAAATCCAGGCCGGGACAGGCATAGGAAAGGGGCCCGTTGGCATAAGCTGTTGCCTCCAGGGCTAGGAGACCCTGTAACATCTGAGAAATAAGGAGTCAGGGTTGCTGGGGGGAGGGCCAGAGGAGGAGGGCAGAGGAAGCTCCAGGAAACTGCAGAGACGATCAGGGTCCCCAAGTCATCACATTCTCTAGTGTGACTCAGACTGTCTATGCAGCTATGTCCATTAACTACGACCCAGAGAATCATTTAGAGTTTGGGGAGATTTTTCTGGGGGTGGAGACTTTGAGTTGGAACAGCAACAGAGAGGATTACCCAACACTGAGATACTGAGCTGGCGAACCGTCCACTGCTCTCTTTGAATGTCTAACCTCTGCCATTTTCGAGGAGAATCAAAAGAATCTATCTCTTGCACTCACTGGATTCGATCCTTGGGAGTTCCCTCCTCCCCTTACTCCCCTAGACCAGCCTGGACGCAGGGCCTCTTGCCTACACCCCGGCCCCAATCACTCCCCTTCCCAATGCAATTGAGTCTGGTGAAGACACAATGAAAATGTTCTGTACTGAGATAGTGGTGATGGTTGCCAAAAGCTTTTGGATTGTATGCTGAAAATGGGTGTCTTGTATGGCATTTGAATTATTTCTTAGTAAAGCTGGGTTTTTTAAAATTTTATTTTATTTTATTTTATTTTATTTTATTTATTTTTTATTTTTTTTTTTAAATTTATTTTTTTAATTTCAGAATATCATGGGGGTACAACACTTTGGCCATACACATTGCCCCTGTTCTGTCCGTGTCAGAGCCACAATCGTGGTCATCCCCCAAACTGTGCTCTCTGCATCCATTCAGTGAGAGTTTTTCCCATCCCCTCCACCCCCCTCCCGCCCACCCGCCCTCAGATGAATGTTATTGCCCTGTGTGATGTAAGTTTTCATCAGTTAGTACCAGTTTGATGGTGAGTACCAGTGGTGAAAAGCTGGGTTTTTTTAGGTGCTGAAAGTGGAGTACACACAGGATGCTGGGGCAGGCCCGAGGGGGCCACCGAGGCAGCTTGAGGGTTCGCAGGGAGCTTCTTGTGTTCAGGTCGTAAGCATCTCCCCTGGCTTCCTGGAGGCCACAGCGCCTGGGGTGTGCAGGCCTCTAACCTCCCGATCAGCTTCAAACGCTCCCTCTGGTTTAAAACAGAAACCATCTGAGCGCGGGCGGGCGGTCCTTCATTTTGTTTGCAAATGCAATTTGTTGTCATTTCTTAAAGCCATATTTTCTAGCCATGGGTTCTACATAGATTTCTGAAAGGGTAGAAAAAGAAAAGGAAAATGTTGATTTTTCTTTTTAAATTTTCTTCTGCAGCATTTGGTCCACCCTTATCACAGCTCCCATTTTTTTTCTTTTCTTGAGACAGAGTCTCGCTCTGTCACCCCAGCTAGAGTGCAGCGGCGTTGTCACAGCTCACTGCAACCTCACGCTCCTAGGCTCCAGCGATCCTCCTGCCTCAGCCTCCTGACTAGCTGGGACTGCAGGTTTGAGCCACCACACCTGGCTAATTTTTTTTAGTTTTTGTAGAGGTGGGGGTCTTACTATGTTGCCTAGGCTGGTCTTGAACTCCTGGCCTCAAGTGATCTTTTACCTGGAATAATTTTACTGGTTTTGTTTCTCTCTTGCATGTGTTTTGTGGTGTTTTGTTAATTTACAGCTCTCTATTTAATCTGCTTGTATAATTGTCATGCATTCAAGAAGGTTTCAGTTTACCATTTTTTTATTATCCATTAATTCAACAGATATTTCTTAGGGCTAACTACTTAGTATCATCCACTAGGCACGTTGTCAGGTGGCGGCACAGAGAAAGGGGTAGCAGCGTGGAGAATTGCTTCCCAGGTGGCCAGTGGAGAGCCTCCAAGAGTCAGTGTGGGCCGGGTGCGTTGGTGGGGCACGAAAACATTTCCCAGAGATGCTCACAATCCCTCCGGAAAGGAACCTTCCAGTGGAAGCACAGGGTAGTGGGTGGATCCCATTAGTTGGGTGTTAAATAAGCAAGAGTGACCTTTGAAGGCCAGAGGGCAGGACTTCATAAGTGCAGGAGTAAGCACTTCCATAAGTGCTGGGGTAAGCAGGTTCTTAGAGCCCGCCACACTTGCTCTGCTACAGGGTTCTCCACCTTGACTGCACATTGGGATCACCTGGGGAGCTTTAAAAATACTAATCCCACCCCAGATAGCTGGAATTAATTGGTCATGGTCATGTCATGCTGGACATTGACACTTTTAATGCTTCCCAGGTGGCCATAATGTGCGGCTCTGGCTGAGACCCACAGCTGTGAGAGGGAGGAACTGGTGCCTTGGAGGTTAATCCAGTCTCAGAGGGCAGGGCAGGAGCCCCATAAGGAAGTGAGATCCTTCCCACAAGGTGGGGCTGCCAGAAAGAGCCAGAATGAGGAAGGGTGGGGAGGGGGCGAAGATGGCTTATACTGCTTCCCCTCAGGGGGCCTTTCAAACCAACTGGACAAATGTTTTCTGCTAGAATGTCTTAGGGGTGACCCACAAGATGCCCTGCTGAAGCCCCTTGTGGTCCCAGAATTCTTGGACATTTTCTCACAGGAAGGGTCATTCCTGCTTCACTTCCGGGCTGCAAAGTTTGCAGCCTCAGCAGATTGGATATGTTGCCCACGTCCTTCTAACACAGCGGAGCTCCAGCCCAGACACTCGGCAAGGTCGCAAAATCCTCCCTGAGTACCAGCAGGGCATAGGCCACGAGGATGTGGCCCTTGTCACACATCCGGGATGAACTCTTAGTGTGGCTCTGTGGCTGTTTTGTTACATGGTTTCAGAGGTTCCTGTCGAAGGTTCAACCACAAAGAATAAATGAGGTACTATCTCACAAAGCCTGGCACATAGCAAGCACTTTGCACATGACACATTTGTCAATATTATTACTTACTAAAAAGGAAAAAAGTTCAAGTGCATTGAAGAAGAAGATAACTGTTGTCTTAATTCCCCAGGCTTCAAATAGTTCTGGGATGCGGAGAGAGAGATTTGGCAAAAAAGGCCTCTGAGTACCCGAACAGAGTTAGGAAGCATGCGGGTAACAAGAAATCAGCTGGACAGTTAGCCATGGCAGGAGTTACTTCCCCTCGATTCATGCCTAATGTCCTCGCCAGCATCCCTGGGACACCATGTGAATGCTGTTAGCCTGACTGTTCTTTGTGTCTCTTCAAGTAAGCCCCACAGAGGCCGGTCAGGGACACAGGCTCAGTCCATCTCACTCATGGCATCACAGCACAGTGCTCAGCAGTTTGCAGATGTTTGGTGTCACGTAGAGGGAGAAAAAGAATAGAGACAGAAGGCGGCTTCGGCGGGCACAGACAGGTCTTAATGATGAAACCTGAGGAGGGCCTCTGTCCAAAACAGACAGAGACTCCGGCTCTTACAGGCTGAGGGGTTTTAAGGGATTTCAGTTGGGACTCTCAAGGGGGGTGCTGAATTCTTGTGGGCTTTGGAGAGGGGCCAGTCGTCCACGGGCATAGGGAGGGGTTAGTCAGCCTGGTCAAAGATCAGGGCGGAAGGGGGATTTTTATAAGGGGGTTCTGCTCTTGACAAAGGGAGGGGGAGTTCTTCCTGGAACAGCCGCCAGTCTCTGCAGGCTCCATCTCAGCCTTGTAATTCAGAGTTATCGTTACAACCTCCCGAGCCTTATCGGACTTCTTCATCTACCCCGTTCCCTTGCAGACATTTTTCGAGTTCCCACCCTGAGCAAGCCCAACATTCGGAAGCCACTTGTCAGCACAGGCAGTGTCCCCTCATGTAGCTGGCCCCCAGTAACGCCCATCCTGTTACACTGGTGTTGAGATGTCACCTATCACATAGAAAGATACAGGGCAAGGCAATTTCTACGGTTAGGCCCTGTCAACCTCAATAAACGACTGAGGCAAAAATCTCAATCAATGGAGGTTTATTAAGCCAAGATTTTGAGGAAGTGCTCAGGAAAAACATCAACGGCAGACAAGCTGTGGCTGTTTTTCCAAAAGGGAGGTTGAAACCTTCAGCATTTTGAAGGCATAAGAGAGAAGGAAAAAGGTGGGGTGGTGGTGTTGCTGATGAGGTAGTGGCTACTTTCTTGTGAGGCCCAAGAAATCTACATTTTACATAAAATAAGGGAGTGAAGGAAGCATCAGTTACATAGATGTCCCCGGGTAGGTGGAAGAAGGTCTGATTCCGTCTTGTCTCCAGTTCTGTTACCTGTGAGATAAACTTGTAATTCATTATAATTGTGGAATTGGACAGGCTTTAGCTTTAGGTGCTAGACATACGTACAATTTGTATGCCTTGCTTATGGGAGGTTAGCCAGCAATTTCCTTAATGAATGATGTGTGGGGTCAGTTATTCACAGGTGCCAAGGCTGTGATTTTCTGTTTATAGCAGCAAAATGAATGTGAAATGCCAGAGCAGATTTTTTTTTCAGAGACAAAGACCCACTATCAGCTTGTTTTGAGAAAATACTTTGTGTTTTGAACACACATGGGAATTGAATACTTGTTGGAATGGTGACTATTTGTAAGCATTCATTACAATTCCCCCCAACTTTTTGAAAACTTATAAACCTTTAGAAAAGTTTAACACGTAAATACACTTCATCTAGAGTCACGATCAACACTTCACCATACTTGCTTCCTCTTCCTGTCTCTGCACACACATACAGACACACACATACACATGCACACACACACACTTTAACACCTCTGACATTTAGATGTGTCTTACAACTGATAGTGAGGCACAGCCTAAGTGACATTTTCCTTTACTCCCCAGTGGTTCAAATACCAATGGTGCACCTTACAATTGATGGCATCTTAGAGTCAATAAAGTATGTTAAAATTTCTAGAGTAACCTCATTACTAGAGAAGCTATCTCAGATTAATTGGTGTATTTATCCTTCTCCCAAACACAACAGGAACTTTAAAATAATTTTACGTTATTTTCCCCTTCCCCGGGTTTAAGACTCATTATTGTTTAAAATTTTAAAAAATTAATTAATTTATTTTGAATTGACAAATAAAAATAGTATATATTTACATGTACAACATGATGTTTTGAAATACGCGTACATTGTGGAATGGCTAAACTGAGCTAATTAACATACGTATTACCTCACATACTTCTCATTTTTTTGTGGTGAGAACACTTAAAATCTACTCTGTTAGTGAATTACAAAAATACAATATATTTTTATTAACTACAGTCACCATGTTGTACAATAGATCTCCAGTTTAAATTATTATTGTTTTTTTTGTTTTGTTTTTTGGGTTTTTTTGGCTGACGTGATACCTTTGGGGGAAAAGTTTTTTTTAAAATTATTATTGTTTTAAACAGTCAAGGTTTCTTTAGACTAACCAGAATATTTACCAGTTTCTTTCCTGTATTTCTTCTTAATATCACAACTTCCATCTGGAATCAGTTTCTTAGTGCCTGAAATAATCCTTTAGATCTTCGTCTAAATAAAGGTTTTTGATGTCAAACTCTCACAGTTTTGTTTGTCTTTTTTTTTTCCAGTTATAGAAATCAGTGGACATGTCTGAGCCTTTATTTTATCCCTTTTCTCGAAAGATATTTTTTGCAGGGTATACAATTGACGAGTTACGATGCGTGTGAAAGGTATTTATTTCACCACTTTATGGCTTCTGTTACTGCTAAGAAATCATCTAAAGTTCAATTGTTTTTGTTTTGAAGGTAATCTGCCTTCTCTGTTTTTGGTGTCCTTCAGTTTCACTCTGATATGATTTCTTCCTATTTGTCGAGCTTGAGATTTGTCGGGATCCCTACATTGGTAGCCTAGTGTCTTTCATCAGCCATGATCTTCTCAAATATTCAAATGCTGCTTTTGCTGAATTCTTTCTCACCTCTCCTTCTGGGACTCCAATTAGACATGGAATAGGTCATCTCACTCTATCCTTCATATATCTGATATCCTAACCGCTCATATTTTCCGTTCTTTTGTTTCTCTGTACTGTGCCGTGGATAATCACTTTTTTAGAAAAAAAGTAAAATGGTCTTTATTCAGACAACATAATTGTGTACATAGAAAATCCTAAAGATTCCACAAAAAAGGACTAAGTAAGTTTAACAAGGTCTTAGGATACAATTCTAAAAATCTATTGTATTAATATTTATATATACATGCAGCAAACATTGTAAAAAATTTCAAAAAAGCAATCACAGATCTACTCTCCCTGTGATGTTTAATTTTATGTGTCAACTCAGCTAGGCCATGATACTGATGTTCGGTCAAACACTAGTCTTGATGTTGCTGGGAAGGTTGTTTTTTTTTTTTTTTTTTAGGTGAGATTAACATTAAACTCTGTAGACTCTGAGTAAAGCAGATTACCCTCCATAATGTGGGTGGGTCTCATGCAATCAGATGAAGGCCTTAAGAGAAGAAAAGACTGAGGTCCCTTGAGCAAGAGTTAATTCGGCCTCCAGACTGCTTTTGGACTCAAGCTGGACTCAGGCTCTTCCCTGGGTCTCCAGCCTGTTGGTCTGCCCTGCAGATTTTGGACTTGCCAACCTCCACAACTACATGAGCCAGTTCTTTAAAATAAATCTCTTTCTATGTACATGTCCTATTGGTTCTGTTTCTCTGGAGAACCCCAACTAATACACTTCCCTTTCTGCTCAGTTCACTGATTCTGTCTTCAGCTGTCTCTAATCTGCTGTTAAGCCTATCCTCTGACTTTTTGAACTTCCGTTATTGTATTTTTCATTTCTAGGGGTATTTGCTCCCCTCTCCAAACTCTGTTTGATCATCTCTTAGTTGATAGTAGATTGAGTAGATTGTAATTATTGCTCCCAATTATTCTCTCCCTTCCTTGTAAAAGACTTGCCATGTGACTTGCAGTTCTTTCTCAGGGAGGAGTACACTCGCTTCCCCACACTCTTCACATGGGACTTGGCCATGTCTTTGGCCAAAGAAACATGGACAGAGTGACATGCTCCATGTTTAAGCAGAAGCTCTAAGAACCATGGCAGGGATTGGCATTTCTTTTCCCTCTGGCTTGTCCTTCAGCCTAGATCCAGGAATGAGGAAGTCACTGAGATTAGAACAGACCCACAGTTGACCCACAAGCCTTTGTGGTAAAAAGGGACTGAGATTTGGGGTTCATTGTTACCGCAGCAAAGCTGCACGATTCAGTCTCTTGTGTTTTTCTCACATTATCAATCCCTTCCGACACTTCTTGAAATACACTAAAAATCCTTGTTGTGTATGCTCTGAAAAGTTTTATCAGCATCTGAAGTCTTTGTGGGTCTGGCTTAGCTGCCTGTTGTTTCTGCTCACGAAGCTTTCCTTTTGGGTTTTGTAACCTCTAACAGTCAACCCTGAAGTTTTGTTGGACCACCTGCATGAGGACCAGTTTGAGGTGCTAATTTCTTAGGAAAGATAGATTTTGCCCCTTCATTCAGAAACGAAAACGAAAACGAAAACGAAAACCAAAACCAAAACGGTTTCCCTGTAGTCCCTGGTGTATGTGTGTCGTAGCCTGAGTAATGACTCCCAAAGATACTAATATCAGGTCCTAATTCCTGGCACTGGTGAATATGGCCTTATTTGGAAAAAGTGTCTCTGCACATGTGATTATATTAAGAATCTTGAGATGGGGAGATGACCCTGAATTATCTTTAAATGTAATAAGTGTCCTTATAAGAGAGAAGCAGAGGGATATTGCATCCAGCAGAAGAGGAGAAAGTAATGTGAACACGGATGCAGAGATTGGATTGATGTGGCACAAGGCAAGGGATGCTGACATTTGGAAGAGGCAAGGAATGGATTCTTCTCAGAGCCTTCAGATGCCCTTTAACACCTTCATTTTAGCCCAGTGAAACTGATTTCAGACTTCTGGAGTCCAAAACTGGGAGAGAATAAATTTCTGTTGCTCTAAGTCACCAAGATTGTGGTAATTTGTTACAGCAGCTCTAGGAAACTAATACAGGGGTGGGATGGAGATTCATTTATTCCTAGGTCACCCTTACACTGAGGGGGTGGCTCTCTGGAATCTCAGATTTATGGGGAGGTCCCCTTTAGACTGCACCTTGGGTGCTCCCTGGGCTCTGTCTTCTATCCCCAAATGCCCACAAGGTGAAAGGTGGCACTTGATTGACATCTCTAGTTTTAGGCCTCTGAATATTCCTTCCTTGCTTGCTAGGAAACATTTGGAAAGGTGTTTTTGAAACTACATCCAGCATTAGTTGGTTGGCCACATTGTGGGAGATGGAAGTCTGTGCATTTCTGTCACTAACAATGCTGGAATCTCGCAGGCCAGATGACAGAAGCCTCCCTTACCATTTATCACACGAGAGGCATGAGAAGTTTTCATCATTGAAGAGTTGGTCAAGAGAGAAACTGAGTTATTAGAATGGTGAATGTGTGGGAGGACTTGTTTTTGGCACTCAGCAAATTCCCACAGTGGTGGGAGCTGGGGTGGGGTGTGCACAGAGTTGGGGGGAGCAGACAACACTGCATTTCTCAGTGTGAGTAGAGTCCTTGGTCATTGAGCTGCCAGCTCAGGGTTTTAGTTGCAAACATTAGAAATGGACTCTGGTTGATAGAAGCAAAAAAGAAGTTTCTTAATGTCATATTGAGGAACTTACAGAATCTTTGGAAGGGTTGGAGAAACAGCTTTTGGGGGACATGGGCAGGAACAATGTCCCAATCGGACCTGGTCTGGTGGGAATGTCACTGCTGCAGTTGCAGAGCCACCCCACCCTCCAGGCTACTGGATGCTTCTACCAGACGCCCTGCCTCTGCTGCTGGGCCCCGTCGTGTTCCTCAAAGTGGGACTCTATAGCCTAGCAGGAAGGGGGGCTGGGAAAATGAGCATTTGGAGCCCCTCACAAGGCAGAGGTGTTCACACTTGTAAGGTGGGAGATCCCTCAAACACATGAAGGGGATTCAGATGAAAGGCAGGCAGAAAGAATGCCAAGTGTCCACTGCAGGGATGGGGTTCAGGATGGGGTAGCTCCTTTTCTTCCCTCCCAAACCAGAGGCATCCACAGGACATAGAACTTAGGACAGCTCTCCCATTGACCCCACATTCAGGAAGGAAGAACTTAATTGGGAAAGCAAATTGTCCTAAGACCAGCCCCAGACCAGAGTTAGACTTCCAGGGGCACTAAGAACTGAAAATATGGTGATCATTTGCTCACAAGAAGTTATTGAAAATAATTAAAAAATACTGAACTGTAAAATGAATGTAGGGAAATCCCAACGAACTTCTGATTCTTTCCTCCCATGATGCTTCCTTTTAAAAAGGTCAAATGATTTCCACAAAATGTTTTTCCTATTTTGGGGTCTTTGGTGTTTCCATTTCACTGGGCCATCTGGCACAAAGGAAGGGATGTTTGTTGCTGGCCTGAGTTTGTGGAGGTAAAGTCGTACCCATGAGATTATACTGCTGGTAAGAGTAGCTGCTGCTTATTGAGTGCCTATTTTGTGCTGGCATTGGGCTGGGCATTTTTTATGTAGTGTTGCAAATCTTTTGGTCTTTTCATCCCCATATACAGATGAAGAAACTGAGATGTCACAGGCTAGTAAATGTCTGAGTTGGAATTCAAAGCTCAAGGCCCTTCTATTCCTTGATGCTTCTTAGACTGAGGGCTCCTGGATGACTTTGTGACCTTGTACCTAGCACAGTGCCTGGTAGATAACACGCAGGGACTAGGAAATACCTGTTGAATGAATGGACATCAAAAT
Organism: Daubentonia madagascariensis; assembly: GCA_023783475.1. Classification (NCBI taxonomy): domain Eukaryota; kingdom Metazoa; phylum Chordata; class Mammalia; order Primates; family Daubentoniidae; genus Daubentonia; species Daubentonia madagascariensis. The sequence goes on along the minus strand of JAKFHU010001482.1, from coordinate 1,803,398 downwards.
GGCAAACTAGAGCCTTGTTCAATACTAACAATTACACACACCTAGTATCATTAACACACACAGATTCAATAGAGAGTAAAACTTTAATAGAGCACCAGTAGTATATAAAACATATATAGGTAGAAAAATAAATCCAATCAAAATATTCCAGAGAATCCAAAAAGTCTGTGTTCTGTACAGCAGTGTGCTAACCACTTTTGAACTGAGGTTGTTTTTCAGACCAGTCTATCCTCAGTCTGGTAGAATTTTACAGCACCTCCATTTTTTTTTTTAAGTACCTGCTCCTGGATGCCGAGTATCTCCATTTTTATTCCTTATTTTAAATACTTCCATTTCTCACTATTAAAAAGTGCTCCTATTTTAGTGAGCTTAAGAGGCTGAAAATTATATTCTCGGTGACCAACCTTTTAAAAAAAGATCATTAAAACCTTTATAAAGCAGTGAGTTCCCAAGGTGAAGTGTTTTTGCCAAGTGAGCCTTTCCAGTCTAGCTCCTTGGTTGTTTACACAAGTCCAGGGTCTAGGAGTTTAGATGTGGGATTTGCTCAGGTGGTCTTGGGCCTCGTTTGTCTCTCTGATTCCTGGCTGAGGCAGATGGGAGAAGTGGGGGTCACTGTGCCTGGCTGAGTGTGTTTCCTCCTCAGAGACGAGCTCTAGGGCCCCTGCTCAGAGGGTGTCCTGAAGCTGCAGCTGGCACCAGGGTTCTGCTTGCTGCTTTCAGAGTCTTCTGCAATGACACTTAGCTTGTCAAAAACTTCATTCTCATCAGAGAGTGGGAAGGAGGAAAACAGAAGTGTGCTATGATTATTATGAGGGTGGCCCAAAAACTGTGGGAGAAAAAAAAGGACAGTTAATTATCAAATTTTCCTATTTCTTTTTCTGGGCTTACAAAGGTTTTTTTTTTTTTTTAAACAGAACACATGGCTGGAAAATGCTATCTTAAAAATGTGACAATAACAGTAGGATGGTACCTCAAAAAATTAAAAATAGAATTATTATACGATTTTGCAATTGCACTCTTACGTATATACCCAAAAGAACCAAAAGCAGAGTGTTGAAGAGATATGTGTACACCCATGTTCAGAGCAGCATTATTCCCAATAACCAAAAGGCTGGCAGCAACCAAGTGTCTGTCCACAGATGAATGGGGAAGCAATATGTGGTAACACACACAATGGGATATTATTCAGCCTTAAAAAGGGAGGAAATTCTGACACATGCTACAACATGGATGAACTTTAAAGACATTATGCTAAGTGAAATAAGCAGTCACAAAATGACACACACTGTATGATGATTCTGCTTGTATGAGGGACCCAGAATAGTCAAATTCGCTGAGACAGACAGTAGAATGGTGGTTGCCAGGGGCTGGGGGGAAGGGGAACAGGGAGTTATTGTTTAATGGACAGAGAGTTTCAGTTTTCGAAGATGAAAAGAGTTCTGGAGACGGATGGTGGTGATGGTTGCACAACCACGTGAATGTACTTAATGCCACTGAATTGTACTCTTAAAAATGATTAAGGTGGTAAAATTTTATGTTATGTGTATTTTGCCAGAATTTAAAAAAGGTGACAATAAATATGCAACTCGCTTGCTAAGTGATCACAGGTCACCCTCTGATAGTTGCTCTTTTAGACTAGGAGGGAGATTTTTTTTAGCCTGTGGTGCTGCCACAGCTTGGGTGTCATTTCCTCTAGGAGGCAGGGACGTTGCAGGCCCTGGATGAATGTCTCTTGGGATAACAAATAGGATCTCGCATACATCCTTGGGCTGAGTTAGGGGCCCTCTTTGGTGCTCCTCAGCATTCCACGCGCTCCTCGATTTCAGCCCTTAGCTCTGTGCGTCCAACACGTGGCCAGGAAACACGTGTGGCTGCCCACCACTTGAAGTGGGGCTAGTTTGAGTCGGTAAGTCCCGTAAATGTAAAATATATACCAGATTTCAAAGACTTTGTATGAAAAAGAGAATGTAAAATATCTCACTCACTTTTTGATGTAAATGTTGGTTACATGTTGAAATGATGGCATTCTGGATATACTGGGTTACATAAAACGTATAATTAATGTTAATTTCACCTGTTTCTTTTGACTTTTTAAAAATGTGGCTACTAGCAAATGTGGCTCGTGACATGTTCTGTGAGGAAGTGCTGCCCTGGCACATCCGATGGCCACTGAGTCTTCACATTCATCTCTCCCGCAGACGGGGCCGGGTACGGGCAGGGACCAGAGTCCAGCGCTTTGAACAATGCAGATGCCCATAGATATTTCCTGAAATCTCTGCTGGTTGCCCCTTCTCCATTCTTCATCCTCCTAGGTCCACCAATGCCCTTAATTTCATGATTAGATGGAGAAACATTCTTTAAAGCTTTGCATTGTTAACCCCTCCCCTCCGGAGGGAATCCCACTTGGTATAATTTCCACACTCAGCCTTTTGATATGACTTAATTGAAGCTGAGGGCAGCTGCACTACCTTCTGGTGTGGACCTGTCAGGATTTCCCCTCCTGGGTCTTTTTTTGTTTCTTTTTTTTTGGAGACAGAGTCTCACTCTGTCACCCTGGGTAGAGTGCAGTGACGTCATGATAGGTCACTGCAACCTCAAACTCCTGGGCTCAAGCGATTCTCAGCCTCAGCCTCCTGAGTAGCTGGGAAGCCTAATTTTGCTATTTTTAGTAGAGACGGGGTCTTGCTCTTGCTCAGGCTGGTCTCGAACTCCTGAGCTCAAGCAATCCTCCCGCCTTGGCCTCCCAGAGTGCTGGGATTACAGGCGTGAGCCACTGCACCCAGCCCCCCTCCTGGGTCTTGAGCGGCCGATGGAGGGGAGAGGATGGGGTAGGGGGGACCATGTCCAGATCTCTGCTGGGCCAAGGAGGAAGCTGGGGAAGGGGAACCTCTATAAACCTCAGATCCAGTGGATTCATGAGAACAAACTGGAAGCTACCCTGGATTCTCCTAGGACAGGGGGGAGAGGAGAGAACACAGGAAGATGTATTAAGTCTAAAGAATGTAAATACCAGGCTGTGTCTCCTGGTTGGACACACACACACACACACACACACACACACCACAGGTCACAAGCTCAAGAGGTCAACGCTGGATAAACCTCCCTGTTGCTTTTGCAACTCAAAGTCTCCATCCCCAGTAAATCCCCCCCAATTCTAAATGATTCTGTGGGACATGGTTAATGGATTCTATACATTTTGAGTCCAACCGGAGAACTGGTGTTGTGAGGACCCCAAACTGCCCCACAGTCACATGGTGCGACTCTCACCCCTCCTGACTTCCTTCTCCAGCCCCCCTCCTGCCCCACCCCGTTTCTCAGCTATTGCAGGGGCTGGCTACAGTCAAGCCTGCAAAGTCTCCTAGCCTTGGAGGCAAGAGCTTGTGCCCACAGGCCCCTTTACTGTTCCTTCCATCTGTCCTTTCCTGCCTGATCAGTCTCTTTGATGGTGAAGCCAGAAGTAAAAATAGCAGGTGAACAGTTTTGCTTCCTCTTGGTTCTCAGTTAACAAAACACCTTCTGCCCAGAACGAAGGGCTCAGCCCTCTTTGTTCTTCCTGCTGCAGCTGTGGCTTCTCAAAAGCTCACAGAAAATTCGCAGTTCATTTTAGAGGATTCTCAGTTCACTCTGGTGCTGCAGTCTTGCCGGCACTCTCTTTTTTAGAAGGTTCCAGCCGTTCTGAAACACTTGCCCCCTTTCTATCCACAGTGGATGCTGTGCTGTGCTGCCCAGATCCCTTCACATTGGGGCGCTTGTTCCCCCAGCTTCCAGGAATGCTGGCAGCTGAAATGGCTCACAGCTGAGGCCCTTTCTAGGCAGTGCCCTTCACACAAGGCAGTTGCCTTGGCCAAGGTTCTGTGTCCTTCCCAGAGGTGGCCTGTATCAGCTGACTGGTTGGAATACGTTAATAGGACCAGAAGCGCAAGAAGTGGCAAGGCATTGGTAAGACACACACATTGTGGAGGGTGGGGCACTCACTCTGTGAAGATTCAGGGACGTGCCACACCAGTGACGTTTGAGGGGTCTCATGGAGTGGGGCATGCCAGGACATCCCCTTTAAAGAACCAATTATTGTGTCTCATCTCCCCCACCCCTAAGAACGAAGCACTATGCTTTGAGGGCCTCTTTGGGTTCTGGAGGCAGCATGTTCCCCACGAAGGAAGACTGCCCCAATGTGTTTGCCAAGTGACACAGAAGGCTGCTGGCTCTGAGGGGGACCCCAAGGAGAAAAGGGTCCTGCACAAGGTACGGGCTACAGGACAAGCAGCCCCACCCACACCCCAAGACTGGTGCATTATCTACCGATGACAACATGCTAACAGAACAGATGTCTGAAATGTCTGCAGTGGGAAAAGATGCTGGGTGGCATTTATGGCAAATCCCAAGAGGAGAGTCACCACACAGACACTAGAGTTCTGGGGCCAGGCTGGGCTGTCAATATTTACACCCTGTTTGAAAACCAGCTCCTGGGGTGCTATGGGGACCTAGTACAGCCTCTGGCCACAGGATACCACGTGGTCATGCTGCCCAGAAGTGACCATCAGGAAACCTGCCAGACCCAGCAGGTCCTAAGATGGGGCCAGAGGGTGCACATCAGCCACACGCAGGTGGCTCAGGCTCCCACATCCCCTACCCCTGTTGCACCAGTGCCTCTGTGTCTGCTCACACCATGGCCACACAGGGGGCAGGTTGTTATGATCAGCTGAAGGAAGAAAAGGCCAGTTCCCTTTCATAGGGAGGTCAGCATAGTAGGTGGGCACAAACCAAAAATGTCCTGCTGCTGTGTGACAGCCCCAGCCAGGGAGAAAGCCCCCAACAGGCAGAGCTGCAGGCCGTGCAGCTGGTCATCCCCTTTGTGTGGAAAGAACAGTGACCTAAGATCAGGCTAGCTATGGAATTACAGGAGCTAAAGGCCAGGCTGGTGGTCAGGGTCCTAGCGGAAGGAAGACTGGAAGGTCAGGGACAAGGGTGCGTGGGGAAGAAGCGTGTAGAGGGACCCATGGGAGCAGCTGCAAGTGTGAGATTTCCCTATCACATATTAACTACCCCCCCGAGAGCATGTGCCATGGAAAGAGCACCACCAAGGAGATAAGATGACACAGCCAGTGGACATCAGCCAGCCTCTGCCCCTGGCCACCTGTATGTGGCAGAACGGGCTTATGAACAGGGCAGCTGTGGTGGCAGGGATGGAGGATCTGCGTGGGCCCGAGAGGAAGGGCTCCCACTCCCTAAGGCTGGTGTAGCTTCTGCTGCTGCTGAACGTCCAACCTGCCTGCAACGGAGATCAGTGCTGAGCCCCTGATATGACAGCACCCCTGAGGAGACCAACCAGCCACCTGGTAGCAGTTGATGACATTGACTCTCTTGCACTCTGGAAAGGGCAGTGATGCACCTTGACTGGAGCTGACACTCATTTCGGGCATGACTTGCCATTCATGTCCTGCAGAGCCTATCGGCACCACTGAGGTTACAGTGTTTGCTCCACTGGTGGAGGAGCCTGTTGGGGCTGAACTGTGTCCCTACAAAATTCCTGTGTTGAAGTCCTAATCCTCATACCTCAGAATGTGACTATATTTGGGGACAGAGTCATTGCAGATATGATTAGTTAAGTTAGAATGAGGTCATACTGGAGTGGGGTGGACCTCTAACCCCATACAACTGGTGCCCTTATAAAAGGGGAAATTTAGACACAGACCCACAGGGAGACAGCTATGTGAGATGAAGGCAGAGATGGAGGTGATGCATCTACAAGCCAAGGAACACCAGAGATTGTCAGCAACCACCAGGAGCTGGGGAGAGGCTTGGCATAGCTTCTCCCTCGCAGCCCTTAGGAGGAGGCAACCCTGGGGGTTCCCTGATCTTGGATTTCCTGCCTCCAGAACTGTGAGACGATACATTTCTGGTGTTTAAGATACCCAGTTTGTGGTACTTTGTTACAGAAGCCCTAACAAACTAATACAGATCCCATAAAACATGTCAGACCAAGGGCCCCACTGACAGCAAAGGCGGCCAGGAGTGCGCACCTGACCTTGGGACCTCCGGTCGGATCACACACGGTACTGCTCAGCAGCTGCCAGCTTGGCATGATGATGGAGTGGCTGTTGACAGTGCAGGCAAGATGCCAACTTGGAGATGAAACCCAGTGAGGCCGGGGCACCACCCTCCAGCACTTGGCATGCACTCAGAATCAACAGCCATTATGGGGCGCTGTGTCCCCAACAGGCAGAATGCACGAGTGTAAGAGGGCCCTGCTCACCCTCACTGCGTGATCTGCTTGGGAAAGTGGTTCTCCCACCCTGCCACCCCCCTATGAGATTGGGTTCTGTGAGTCTCCAGCAGGGGGCAGCAAACTATGGCCCACGAGGCAAGAATGGTTTTAGATTTTCTAAATGATTACATTTAAATGATCATGTAAGCGTATATAATTTCAATTTTACCCCTTGGCCTGCACAACTTGAAATATTTTCTATCTGGCACTTTAAGTAAAAGTCTGCTGACCCCTGGTCTGGAAGGTTCCCAGGGTGGGTGTGTTTCCACCGGGGGACACAGTAGGAGGCCCATGGCTGCCACCTCCTCATGCCAGGAGACCAGCAGGCAAGGAAAGGAGGCACCACAGTGACCACCAGAGGAGGTGAGGCTGCTGCCCCATGGCGGACTCCCAGTTGAGCCCCTGGGGCGTCCCGGGTACTCCCCTGCCCAAGTCTGATGGCAGATGGACAAGCACAGCGGCCATTGCCTGAGATGGGCCTGGCACCCAGAGACTCGGTCCTCTCAGGGACGGGGGCTGGGTCACCCTATCAGGTTGGCAGCCTGTGCCAGTCATGGAGAGGAGAGAGGGGACTCTTGACAGGACAGCAGAGGAAAGAGACCACAAATGTTACCTGTGGTCCTGAGACCAGCTGCAGCAGCAGACGCTGGAGTTTGTTCCCTAATCTTCCTCTTGTAACCTTCCCCGGGAAAGAGATCAACTCAAATCCTGGAGGATTTGCTCCCAGTGGATCACAGGGGTACAAGGGGTGGATTGTAGTAGACTGTGGTGTGGTGTGCCACCCAGCTATGCCTCCAGGCACGTGGCACTCACCCTCCTAGCTGCCAGGAACACAGGCCGCTGTCTCAAGCCTCACCCTAGGTTAGGTCCCCTTCCTGGGGGTAGCCCACACACAGGGCATGGCCCATGTGAGGTTCTCGGGCCCACCCCTTTTACCTCAGCTTGGGACACCTCTAAAGGGCCACCCCAGCTCATGAGCCTCCATGGGATTGGCTGAGGCGTCTGTTGTGGCTGCATGACAGCTCAGGCTCTCTCCCTGCCCCATCCTGCTACCTTCAATCCCTTAGAGGTGTTATTCCCAAGGGTACTCCCCTTTAAGCCTTTAAAAAAATTTTTTTTTAATTAAAAATTTTTTTTAAAGCTGAGGTCTCACTCTGTTGCCCAGGCTGGCCTCAAACTCCTGAGCTCAAGCGACCCTCCTGCCTCAGCCTCCCGGGTAGCTGGGACTATAGGCGCACGTCACTGTGCTTGGATCCCATGAAGTCTTTTTAATGCAAATCTCCATCTCAGAGTCTGTTTCCTGGGAAATGAGACCAAAGATAGGTCTTTTTTGGGGTCTGGCCTTGGGATATTTTCAAGTGTCAGTGTACAGCCAGAATTTCATTTCTTAAGGCCTCTTCAGTCCTATAGTCATCAGCCAGGTTCATCCTTTTATTTTCCTAAACCTTTTAAAAATAGCCTTCCTAAAGTCTAGGATCCACATTCCAGAATTTCAATCACTCTCAGGTATTCTGAAACTGGAAACACACCTCTCCCTTCTCCCGTTGTCTCCCTCTGGCTATTTGCTGGCACTTAGCCTAGAGCTTTCTCTTTCTCTTCTCTACCCTGACCTCTGCTTTTTCCCTTCCTGCCCTAGAACCATCACCTTCACTCCCCAGGGATGTGGGGCTTCAGGCAGTGGAGGCAAAGAAGGAGCAACGTCCAGGTTGCAGGGACGGCTTCTGGTACAACCTTTGCCTTGACCCCAGGCTGCTCTGTAACGGGCTCAAAAGAACAGAGCAGCATGCGAGACGTGTTATTCTCCTGGAAAACGTGTTGTCTGGAATGAGGAGGCCCTGACTTTAAAAAAGAAAAACTCTTTCCAATCAGGGTTTTCGAACCCACATCTTACTCCATCCTACCCACCTCTTTCAGGTGCTGTGGAAGAGAGTTCCCAGGGGAGAATGCGTACTTTGTCTTCTTGTAAACGTACCACAGCAGAGCAAAACAGCCAAGGAGCACCAGGAGGACCACAAAGACAGACACGATGAGGATGACAGCAACCATCCAGGAGGCGATCGTGTCTGCCAGGGAAAACAGCGTGTGTCATATGCTTATCCCAGGTTGGGTCACAGCGATCCCAAGACCATTTTAACCAACACAGTCCAATGGCAATTCCTGAAAACAGGGCCCATACGTTCATCTTGGAAGATGTCTCAGAAACACAGCCGCTGGCTGGAGGACCAGATGTTTTCAAAGAGTTTCACCCTTTCCTATCTTCCTCAAAGTCTGGTTTCTGGCATTATTACTGACATACGTAAAAAGAATAAGCAAGAATTCTGATCCACTTTATCTACTTGCAGGGTAGCAATGAGCCTCCCTGTTCTGGATATACCTCATCTGTCCAGAAGCAGCAAATGGACTCCCCTTGGCCCCCGGGCCCGAGTTAACGCAGGCAGCACCGTGTTTCATACTGAGAACTACACGTTGGCATGAATGACTCCATCTAAGAGACCTGACCAAACTCCAGCACAGCTTCTAGAAGCCTGAGGCCATATCCCTGGGATGACACAGCCCCCCTTGAGTTCCTGTCTAGAAAAACTCAAGGCTGCTTAAAGAATTTACCATTTGTTCTTGCCAACACCTGAAGATAGGCCCCTGACCTCTCTCTCTGGGAGCATCTTCTAGAAAGGGCTTACAACTGTGAATCCTTCCTCTGTCTTTCTAAGACATACATGTATCTCCTACAACCCAGGAGTGTCTTTTACAAGGACCCAAGAGCCACTCCTTTGAAATTACTAGGAAGGACAGGGCCTCTGTCTCCCCGTCTCAGTGCGGGTGTAGAAGCCTGGCCTTGATAAACGCCCACGCAGACACAGGTGGCCTGATGGCACTGACCAACCTCCTACCTGATTTTTGTAATTTTTTCACTTCCCAGACTCTGCTCGTGTCCCCTCTTTCGCTCCCTCTCTGCTCAGTCATTACTGAATAAAGTGTTTTTACTGCTCTAACTAACATCCTGCTTTGTTTATCTCTGACAGAATCCAGGATGTCACCCCAGTTATTTGTGGTCCTAGCTCCCCTTGTTTGGCACCAGGCCCCTTCTCCTGGTGGCTGCCCTGGCAGCCTAACCTCCCTGTGCCCAACCCCTGCCAAGCAGCACAGCTCTCACGAGCAAAGCCCATGCATTTGGGGCTGAGGGGGCCAAGAGAAGGAACCCTACCTGTTAGCAGCAGTCATTTTCTGTGCACAGAAATAATCAGCGTCCAGGCCAATTGGTACCTTCTTCTCTCTCTTTCTCTCCTTCCCTCCCTCCCTCTGCCTGCTTCTTTTAGGAAACACTAAGTGTGGTGACGCTCTGCTGGACACCACAGTCCACATCGTATGTGAAGGACTGTGTTGAGGTCCTGGTTTTTTTATTTTACAAGGGGCTCTGAAACAAGTGGCACCAGCTGAGGACAGTGGCGAAATTTCCAGGCTCTCCTTGCCTGGCACGTGTCTGCAGGAGCTGGAGACGTGCAGCCTGGAAAGCAAAGACTCCAGGGACGGGGTGGCAGGGTGCGAGTCCTGCTGGGTGGTCTCGGGAAGACAGATGAGGCTTGCTGCAGGCAGGCTGAGAGGACAGAATGGCACTGTGAAGGGTGGCTCATGGACACAGCCCTCAGCCCACCAGACAGGGAAGGTTCCCATCAATTCCTCTGACCTAAGGGTTCTGACCTGCCTCAGAAGGGGGTAGTCCCCTTCCCAGCATGAAGCCGATCGGTCGGGGCTGGGAGACCCCGCCAGGGTGATACGCGTTTCCAAACTGGGCTGGAGTTCGGGCCGGAGGCAAAGGTGTCTAAGGAGCCTTGCAGCCCCAAAGTCTGCAGAGCCGCTGACAACGCCTGGTAGGCAGCGCCCCAGGCTGCGCTCTCACGACTCACCGTCATCGGTCGTTTGCTCACAGACAGGCTTGCTCCACTCGCCGGTTTTGTTCCGATCGGGAAGAAACCCTCGAACTTGAACACAGTAAGTTGTCCATGGCTCCAGGTTTCTGAGGACCTCAAAGTCATAGTGAGGAGTAATTTGGAACTAGTAACGGAGACGAAAATAAAAACATGACTCAGCAGTGAAGGGACACCACCTTTTTTTCTGTTTTTCACACTTACCAGTTATAATCTCTGCTTCAGATTTAAAATAGGAAGGAGCAGGTAGCAGGCGCTCCTCCCAGTTCATTTCAGGGGACCGTGACACCATTCTAAGGGGCGCGGCAAGGACTGGCTGTGATGCTGACAAACCCTCTCGTTTCCCAAATTCTCTACCTTAAATGACACACAAACTATCCCACTTCTTTTTTTAAAAAAGACGAATCAGTTTTAACACGTTGACCGGTGTCCCACAAAAATTCATATCTTGGAGCCCTCACCCCTGGTACCTGATCTTATTTAGAGAGAGGGTATTTACAGAGGTAATCAAGTTCAAATGAGGTTATTACGGTGGGTCCCTAATCCAAGGACTGGTGGCCTTATTAAAAGGAGAAATTTGGACACAGACAGGCATGCAGGAGGAATGCCATGTGGAGATGAAGCCAAAGATTGCCAAAGATTGCCAGCAACCACTGGGAGCCAGGGAAGGCACGGAACAAATTCATCCCTGGCACCTTCAGGAGGAACATGGCCCTGTGGACACCTTGATCTTGGACTTTCAGCCTCCAGAATTGTTAGATAATAAGTTTCTATTGCTTAAGCCCCCCAGTCCGTGCTACTTTGTCATAGCATCCCTAGCAAATGAATACACTGGTCATATACAATAAGACTCAATGTGATTTTCTTTCTCAGTTAAGAGCACGTTTCGAACCCCGGCTGCCTGGGGTGAGAGGCCCTGCAGCAGGTGGCCTTTCCACACTCTGAAGGCTGCCACACAACTGGGCTGAAGTGAGAGGAAGAACGTGTAAGCAGATGCCTATGCTGTGGACGTATTCTAGACAAGAAGCTAAATATAAAATGGGGTTTGCATTTCACACTTGCTGCAGGAGGCACTCAGCCATGGTGACTATGGAACTAGATTTTTTTTTTTTTTTTAGACAGGGTCTCAATCTTTTGCCCGGGCTGGAGTGCAGTGGCATCATCACAGCTCACTGCAGCCTCGAACTCCTGGGCTCAAGTGATCCTCCTGCCTCAGCCTCCCGAGTAGCTGGGACTACAGGAGCATGCCATGACGCCTGGATCATTTTTTTCGTTTTTGTACAGATGGGGTCTCGCTATGTTGCCTAGGCTGGACTTAAATTCCTGGTCTCAAGTGATCCTCCTGCCTCGGTCTCCCAAAGTGCTGGATTACAGGTGTGAGCCACTGTACCAGGCCTGGATCTTTAATTGGAGTGTGCTACTAACCCCTAGAGGGGAACGATTTACTCTTATCTTCGTACCCCAGGGCTCAGCAGAGATACCTGCATTTAATAAGTGATTATGAGTATGTGTTTCCCCCAAATTCAAATGCTGAAACTCAATTCATACTGTCAGTGTGATAATATTAAGAGGAGGGTCTTTAGGAAGTGATGAAGGGGATTAGTAACCTTATAAAAGCAGGACGAGGGAGCTGTTTGCCCCTTTTGCCCTTTGCCTTCCATTGTCTTGGAAGCAGAGGGAGCCAGCACTCACCAGACACTGAATCTGCTGGCACCTTGATCTTGGACTTCCCAGCCTACAGAACTATGAGAAATAAATTCCTATTGTTTCTAAATTACCCAGTCTGTGGTATTTTGTTATAGCAGCAGGAATGGACTAAGTGGAGCATTTTTTTTGGGAAAAATATTAACTTGAGTTTTGGGCCACGCAGTGTATATATATAAATACATATTGACCATGTACATTGTTCCATGGGACAAGTTTGTTTTTCATTATGTCATTAAATTCCCCAACAATCCTATGAAATAGGTTTTTATCCACATTTTAGTATACCCCTTTTGGAGACCTGAGGAAGCTGAGGTCAAGAAAGTGACCCGAGCCACATGGTGGTAGGGGGAATGTTTCAGTCAGGTCTTTTGACTCCAAGCCCATGTTTTTAAAGGACTTGTCCCCTGAAGAAGAGAGCAACAGAGAAAACTGAGGTCAGAAAGGTAAAACATGACACTGTCCATCTAGCGTCCAGGAGTAGGGCTGCCTCGACTACGGACTTGCCTGATCTATGGTGAGCGTGGGGCACGGGGCCGATGCCGTGACACAGTGGTCATTCAGCTGACCACCTAATTCAGCTGACTCCAAGTTCCCCCAGACAATTCTGACTCAGCTCTGCCTTCTCCTGCAACTTCCCTTCAGGGTGAGAAAGGTCTGCTCTCACTGTGTAGACTTTACCCTCAAAGTCTGCTCTATGCATTTCCCTAGGGGTCTGGGAAGCTTGAGCCAGAGCTACCAGTCATCCTTCAGTCTGGGAAGCTTCTGGCTCTGAGAGAATCAGGGCCTGGACCGTAAGGTGTTGCCACCTTGCAAGACCCTGCCTGGATGGCCTCCTGGCCTTCCCTCTTTATTGTCAAATTCTCAGAGTGAAACTTAAGCAAAGAACACGGGAACTTACATCTGAAACGTGATTAACCAAGCTTACCTTTTCATCAGTACCATTTTTCCAGTATTGCACGTTATAAGCCCACGAGTTATAAATATTCTTCATGGTCCATGTTTCAGGTTCATTTTCAATTTGGGGGGCTGAGAAACGCATATGCAAAGAATCAGCAAGCATTTCTACTTGCATTCCAGGAGGTCCAATAACAGCTAGGTAAGAAAACAGAGCAAAATGACAGTCAAAAATCACACTTTAAAAACTTCATTTACCATTATTTTTCATAGCCTTGCAGAACAATTAGTCCACGGAAGTACACTGGTCTCTGATATACTATTGCTGCAACATTGCCTCATGTGGCTAAGGATAGTTGGATTTTGTTTCTTTAAAAAAAATCTGAAAACTGGGCTCTGGGCCTGGGCACTAAAAAAAAAAAAAAAAAAAAAAAATCTGAAAACCTTTGTCTTTATTAATCAAGTATAGTTCATTTGTGTTTATTGTGATTTCTGATATATCTGGAATTTTGACTACATTATTTTGTATTTTCTGTAAAGACTGCTTTAAAAATTTTTATTTTATTTTTTGACTTCTTCGCCTCCTCTTATTTGTTTCCTGTTTTCTTTTTTTTTTTTTTTGGTACAGTTTCAAGAAATTCTGTCTTTTTTTGGGGGTGGGTTTGTTAGGAGGGTCATCTAGTTGCATTGTTTTTTTGTGTGTGTGCAGACAGAGTCCTCGCTCTGTCACCTTGGGTAGAGTACAGTGGCATCCTTGCAGCTCACCACAACCTCCAACTCCTGGGCTCAAGTGATCCTCTTGCCTCAGTCTCCTGAGTACTTGGGACCACAGGCGCGAGCCACAACACCCAGCTGATTTTTTTCCTTGAGACGAGGTCTCGTTCTTGCTCAGGCTGGTCTCCAACCCCTGAGCTCAAAGCAATCCACCTGCCTCGGCCTCCCAGAGAAGCTAGGATTACAGGTGTGAGCCACCACGCCCGGCTTTTTTCCTGTTTTCTATTGGCTTGAATTTTATTGCCTTTGCTGGGCTGGAAGCTACAAATGATATTTCTATTATTCTTAGTGGCCGCCCTTAAATATTTAACATACATACATGATTAACCATATATATTTTTCCAATAAAGTCTAAAACTGTTCTCCTCCTGAACGTGCTTTTGCTATTCAGGTATCTGGCGCCTTCACTTCATTTGGGTCTCTGTTCAAATGTCTCAGCTCCTCAGAGAGACTGTATCTTACCACCCTATGTAAAAGAGCAGCTTTTGTCACTTTCTGTCCTATTACCTTGCTCTGGTTTTCTTGAGTGCCACAGTCACTACCTGTCCTACAATATGTATCTATTTGTTTATTGTCTGTCTTCCTTATTAGAATATATACTCCATGAGGGCAGGGGTTTTGTCTGGTTCACTGTTGTAGCTTCAGCACTCAGAATGTGCCTGGCACAATAGATGTGCTCAGTAATAACCATAGATTGGTTAACAAATGGTTCTGGGCAACTGTGCTATTTTGAGTTATGTCCTGTATTTTTCTCTGGCTGCTGCTACTTTTTCAGGGCTGCTAATCGGCGTACTTGTACCATTCTACTACGCTAGTCTGAAAACCAGATTAGAAAACCTGTTAGATATTTTTCCAAAGCAAGTATAAATAGGTTGTGCGTGACATCTCAAAGCACTTTCCTATCTCTAAAATATATCAACTTCAAGAGGTGAACATCCAATACAGGCAGCAGTTGTAAGAGCAGGGACACAGGAGCCTGGGTCTGAGTCCCCGCTCTGCCTGTGCTCCCTGCCTGTGTGACCTTCCGACAAGCTGCTTCACCATTTTGAACCTCAGTTTCTGAAGGGAACTTTCATAGATGGGACCTAAAATAGGATTTGGAACCAGTTAGGATGTGGTAAGTCAGTCAGCAATTACAGGAGCAGAAACCTATACTTGACTATTATGAAACTATTTTTTTTGTTCATTTTTTTCTTGGTTTTTATAATAGTACCTTTAGAAAAGATAAGATACCTTTGATAATTTCCGATTCCAGAAATAAGAGGCTTTTGCCCAAGCTTGGAACAGTACTGGAAAGGGAAGAAGGACCTCCGTGCCTCATTCTCTACCAGGGAGGATGTAATCGCAGGAGCCATGGGGGTCCAGAGCAAGGCACTGGTATAAGGACCCCTTCCCGCATAGGGACAATTACTTCAGTGCTTCTCTCTCTACTCCTTGGAGGGCTGTACTGGGTTTTGTTAATCAGGTTCTTGTAACGCCCAATCCTCCTTACTCTCTCAATTTCTATATGGTGGTTTAATTAGTTTCCAATTTGATATTTGAAACATGTTCATCTCATGATCTCTGGTGGGTCCTCACAACCTTCCAGATCTAACCTGGGAACATTCTTTTCGATGCCTACCAGCCACCCTGACCCAACCCATCTGCCATCAGCTGTATCCCTCCCTTCTGTCCCTTGTTCTGGGGGAGATGCTGGGGAGCTGGCTGTCTGTGTCGGGTCTTTCTGTCTCCACACCTGCCTTTATTCCTTTGCCTATTGTGTTACATTTCTTTAAGTCATAATTCCAAATTGACTTGCTCCCAGAAAATTTACCACATGAATCTCTCCAGTTCTTTTCATTAACAGTGCTGGCCCCAACTCGTTCACACCTTCAAGGCACTGAAGCTATTAAATTTACATTTAATTATTTTATGATGATATGCTTATCCTTTCCTGCCTCTACCAAGAACTTCTTTAAGGACACAGCCCTCTCTATTATATTCACTAAGCTTCTTGTACAAGCCATCCACTTGTGAGCACTCAGAGAATCCTTGTTGATGGACCAAACAATGTGCAAAAAACCAAGGCAAAATGACAACATTACAACAAAATGGCTTACTGTCATCCACAGGACAGAAGGTGATGTTTACCCAGTCTGAGTGCTCATCTGCAAATTCAGCTCTGACTCTCAAGGTGTGGTCACCATACTTGGAAAGACCTGAGAAGTCACATTCCGTCGAGGCAGTACTCAGGCACACATCTTGGAATTTCCTATAACTACACAATCAGAAAGATGAACAAATCGTAAGAGTTCTAACTTCAGTCTCCCTGAGGCTGACTGGTGCTTTATTCCTCCTGCTGCTGATGACTAACAGAGGATAATGAGAGAAAAATAAAGCAAATTCTTAATCATCAATTTTGATGAACAGTATGTATGATTTATATTAGCATTTTCCAAACTGTGCTGCATGGAACCTTCATGATCCTTGAGATATCATAAGGCAGTTCAAAAACAACCTATCCCCTGGTTAAATAATTTGAAGGAAAAACTGGGTTAAATATAAAAATAGGTGTCTTTAAAAAAGAACTTCTCACATCCTAACAATAAGCACATGCCTCTCAAAAAAGGGGTTGAGATTCAATATACTTGACAAAAAAAGCTTCCTTCCTTGATTATGTATTTCTGAAAGCAATGGCACATGACTTGTGATATATACAGATTAACCAAAATAAGGATATTACAACAATTTCAAATACAGTCACATGATGCATAATGACGTTTTGGTTAATGATGGGCCATATATACAATGGTGGTTCCATAAGATTATAACACTGTATTTTCACTGAACCTCTTCTATGTTTAAGTATGTTTAGATACAGACACAGCTCATTATCATGCTTCATTTTATTGTGCTTCACAGGTAGCACGTTCTACAGA
The DNA here is from genome assembly GCA_023783475.1 of Daubentonia madagascariensis. Classification (NCBI taxonomy): domain Eukaryota; kingdom Metazoa; phylum Chordata; class Mammalia; order Primates; family Daubentoniidae; genus Daubentonia; species Daubentonia madagascariensis. The sequence goes on along the minus strand of JAKFHU010001482.1, from coordinate 1,786,917 downwards.
TTGAATGTTTGTGGCAACCCTGCCTCAAGTCTGTTGGTGCCATTTTTCCAATAGCATGTGCTCACTTTGTGTCTGTGTCACATTTTGGTAATTCTTGCAATGTTTCAAGCTTTTTCACTATTATAATATCTGTTATGGTTTCTGTGATCAGTGATCTTTGATGTTACCATTGTAATTGTTTTAGGGTGCCATGAACTGTGCCCATATAAAATGGCAAACTTAATCAATAAATGTTGTATGTTGTTCTGACTCCTCCAGCTACCACCCATTCCCCTGTCTGTCTCTCACTCCTCAGGCCTCCTTATTCCCTAAGAAATAACAATAGTGAAATTTGGCCAATTCATAACCCTACAATGGCCTCTAAGTGTCCAAGTGAAAGGAAGAGTTGCGTGTCTCTCACTTTAGAAGTGAACAGGCTTAGTGAGGAAGGCTTGCCGAAAGCCAACATAGGTCAAAAGCCAGCTAGGCCTCTTGTGCCAAACAGATAGCTAAGTTGTGAATGCCACGGAAAAGTTCTTGAAGGAAATTAAAAGTGCTGCTCCAGTAAAAACACACAATGATAAGAAAGTGAAACAGCCTTATTGCTGACATAGAGGAAGTTTTAGTGGTCTGGATAGAAAATCAAACCAGCCATGTTCCCTTAAGGCAAAACCTAATCCAAAGCAAGGCCCTAACCCTCTTCAATTCTATGAAGGCTGAGAGGTGAGGAAGCTGCAGAACAAAAGTTGGAAGCTAGCAGAGGTTGGGTGATGAGGTTTATAGAAAGAAGCCATCTCCAGAACATAAAAATGCAAGGGGAAGCAGCCAATGCTGATGGAGAAGCTGCAGCGAGTTATCCAGAGATCTAGCTAAAATCCTTGATGAAGGTAGCTACACTAAACAACAGATTTTCAATGTAAACAAAACAGCCTTCTATTGCAAGAAGACACCATCTAGGATTTCCACAGCTAGAGAGGAAAAGTCAATGCCTGGCTTCAAAGCTCTTCTTTTTATTTTTAATTATTTTTATGTTTTTAAATTTTTTATTATTTTTATTTTTTTTTAAAGACAGGGTCTCACTCTGTTACCCAGGCTGGACTGTAGTGGTGTGATCATAGGTCACTGTAGCCTTGAACTCCTGGGTTCAAGCGATTTTGCCTCAGCCTCCCAGGTAGTTGGGACTATGGGCATATGCCACTGTGCCTGGCTAATTAAAAAATTTTTTTCTTTTTTTTTTTTTATAGACGGGGTCTCCCTGTGTTGCCCAGGCTGGTCTTGAACTCCTAGCCTCAAGCAATCTTCCTGCATCAGCCTCCCCAGTCACTGGGATTACAGGCGTGAGCCACCATGCCTGGCTTCAGAGCTTTAAAAGACAGGTTGACTTTCTAGGGGCTAACGTAGCTGGTGACTTTAAGTTGAAGCCAATGTTCATTTACCATTCTGAAAATCCTAGGGCCCTTAAAAATTATGCTAAACTACTATGCCCTGTTCTATAAATGGAACAAAGTCTGGATGACAGCATATCTGTTTATAGTATGGTTTACTGAATATTTTAAGCTAATTTTTGGGAACTACTTCTCAGAAAAAAAGATTCCTTTCAAAATATTACTACTCACTGACAATGCACTTAGTCACCAAAGACCTCTGATGGAATTGTATAAGGAGATTAATGTTGTTCTCACGCCTGCTAACACAACATCCATTCTGCAGCCCACGAATCAAGCAGTAATTTTGACTTTAAGTCTTATAATTTAAGAAATATATTTCATAAGGCTATAGCTGCCACAGATAATGATACCTCAGACGGATCTGAGCAGTCAATTGAAAACCTTCTGGAAAGGATTTGCTATTCTAGATGCCATTAAGAACGTTTGTGTTCCATGGAAGGAGGCCAAAATATCAACATGAACAGGAGTTTGGAAGAAGTCGATTCCAACCCTCATGGATGACTTTGAGGGGTTCAAGACTCGAATGCAGGAAGTCACTGCAGATGTGGTGGCAATAGCAGGAGAACAAGAATTAGAAGTGGAGCCTGAAGACACGACTGAATTTCCGCAATCTCATGCTAAAACTGGAATGGAGGAGGAGTTGTTTTTTATGGATGAGCAAAGAAAGTGGTTTCTTGAATAGAATTTACTTCTGGTGAAGATGCTGTGAACATTAGTGAAACGACAACAAAGGACTTACAATATTACATAAACTTAAGCAGTGGCAGATTTTGAGGGGATTGATTTCAACTTTGAAAGAAGTTCTACCGTGGGTAAAATGTTACCCAACAGAATTGCATGCAACGGAGAAGAAATCTTTCATGAAAAAAAAAGTGTCAACTGATCTGGCAAACTTCACTATTATCTTATTTTAAGAAATTGCCCTAGCTGCCCCAACCATCAGCAGCCATCAGCACTGAGGCAAGACCCTCCACCAGCAAAAAGATTACAACTTGCTGAAGGCTCAGATGATTATTAGCATTTTTCAGCAAAAAATTATTTTTAAATTAGGGTATATATATATTTTTAGACGATGTTATTGCATACTTAATAGACTACACAATACTGTAAACATAACTTTTTTATGTACTGGGAAACCAAAACATTTACGTAGCTTGCTTTATGGTGATGTTTGCTTTATTGCAGTGGTCTGGAACCCAACCTGCAATATCTTCGAGGTATGCCTGTACACAAATACTTACCATTGTGTGACAGTTGCCTATGGTATTCAGTATGGTAACATGCTGTACAGATTTGTAGCCTAGGAGCGATAGGCTATGCCATATAGCCTAGGTGTGTAGTAGGCAATACCATCTAGGTTTGTGCAAGTCCACTCTACGATGTTCACACAAAGGTGAAATCACCTAACGATGCATTTTTCAGAACATGTCCCTATCTTTAAGCAACGCATGACTGTAATATCCTATACATGACCATTGTTGCAAATACCGTGGAAAATTTATAAAACAATTCATCAATCTCAGCCAGAACTCTAGCCCCAACAGCAACCGCTGAAAAGTGTGTGGCAGAAATGTGACGTGGAAGAAGAAAAGACATGACGTTTGGAAATACCTACTTCATGCTAAGCAAATACGATCTCCCGATCTCCATAACTTAACCTCATGACAGCCCATGGAGGTATCATTAGCTCCCCCTGACCTAAGGAAGTCCAGGCTCTTGTCCTGCAAAAAGCAAGGAGACTGTTTGACTGGTTCCCCAAGGCATCTTTTGTCTAGGTGCCAAAGCCAAATTTGGCTGCGCTCAGAAGTGACAATGAGGGTGGTGGTGATAAAAGAATAACAGTCAACATTTATCGAGTACGTAGGGGTCAGGCGTAGAGAGCCTAAGAAACGTGCCCAACTGAACTCACATCTGTTTGACTTCAGAGCCCGTGGTCTTAGGTAGCACATCACATCTCATGGAATTCCTAGCAATATCCAGAACAATCCCTTGCAAAAAGTAGGTAGACATAATTGGGATCACACTGTTTTACAATCTGCTTTTTTTCACAAACAGTTTGCCAATCAATCAATCCTTCGTGGCTGTGTATCATCCCATCATTTGGAAAATCCAGGGGTTATTTCATTAAGGGGGTTTTCTCACTTGTGGCCATTCCCTTCTTTTAAACCTAGGCATCAATCGGCTGGGGCTTGCAGTATTTCAAAAGTTGTTTTGCAATAACTTCTCTTTCACTAAGTTATTTTTATTGCATTTACAAATATTTCTCTCCTCATTATATAGGTAGTATGACCCATTCCCCATATTTCTATCCAATTTTTTTGGATGGTTCCATGTTAAAATCACCAATACATCCTCTGAAGTGCCCCTGTTCTGCCCACCCCTACCCCAATGCACACGTGTAACAGAGTCTGAGCTATGCAACTGCTCAGGCTAAATTCTAAACAAACCTTTTATGGAGCCACATAAGAATTAATCAGATCTTTCAGGACCAAATGTCTTCCCCAAGGACACACCCAGCATGTGTGTTGTTTTCTCCAACACGTGCCATGCTTGGTCTGTAATTCCACGCGAAAGAAACCTGGAATCCAGGCACGGACTCTCGGTTAATAACCACCTCCTGCCCCTACACCTTCATGAAGTCACTGGGACCTCTCACCTAAAACCAAGTGCCTCTACTATGATGGCAAAAAAGCAAGGCACAGAACACCAAAAAACAAACTACAGGGGAGAGAGATAAAGAGGGAAGTTAATTTTCCAGTGAAATCTCTATGGCTGTCCAGACTGAGTGAAGAAAACACAGAAATGCAATGACAAAACCAATCAGTAATCAGAAAATGCACCACAGGAAAAAATAAAGTGTAGAATGACCCTTCTTAAATTCATGGTACAAGTGACAAAACTGGACTGTGGACTGTAGATTAGATAAAAGTAATGGTATCAATACTAAAGTTCCTGAGCTTTTACCTGTACTATGTGATGTGAAAGACTGTCCTTGTTCTTGCGAAATATACTGAAATATTAAGGCACAAAGGGCATGATGTACAAGACAGAAGGAGAGGGGAGGGACAGAGAAAATGTGGCAAACATTAAAATTTGGTGAATCTGGTTGTAGGCTATCTGAAGATTCTTTGTACTACACTTGAAATTTTGAAATGTTCTGTTAGTTTGGAATTATTTTGAACTAAAAAGTTAAAAAAAAACACCCACCAACATGTAGACAAGGACTATTTTATTCATCTTTCTACCTTTTCACTGACTTGGCAGGCCTGGAAGACGTTTGTAAAATGACAGCTACATGGGTGGGAGAGTGGATTAATGGGATCCAGGACCGAATTTCCTTCCACCTCGCTGAAGGACTTGTCTATTTGTGTATGTTACTGAGTCACATAAAAAGCAAGTATGTTGGCTCATCAGCCTCTGGCCTCCTGCTGCTGTTTGCACCTGGCGTAAAGGTGTGTCACCTGCAGGCCAGCATGTGGCGTAGGGTGGCAGGCTGCCAAGGGAGCGCTGGTGCGGATTTCTTCCACCAGGCACAGAGAAATACTGACAGGCAGGAGAGGTAGAGGGAGTTCAGACCACTGCTGAGATGATCGGCTAGGGTGACACTCACCCTTCCTTCCTAGTGTCTGCTGTTGTCAGAGAATGGAGCTTTTGACAGCCAGTAGCTGTCTTACTTTCAATTTCAGGAGGTGGCCAAGGAGTAACTGAGCGCCCACTATGCAAATTATGTGCACGCCATGGCACCGGGGTGTGCTATTATAATCCACTGGAGGGGGGCAGGTAGTACATGGTAGCAAGGGTCTTCCTGACTGCTTTGCATACCTCAGCTTCTTGGATAGCTTCCACTCATACATTGTTGACTTCTAGCAATAATACTCTAATCTGGAGATGACAGCAGTAGCATTTTTCTCTTAAATATACCAATTGTGACAAACTAACTAGGTTCTACATAGCATGAGGCTACTCACTGTGGCTGATTACATCTTAACATATGCATGATAAAATGTCGGTATCTACCAGCAGCCCTGTGATAAACAAACCATGAACCATCAGAACAAGAAAACCTAAAAAGGAAAAGGTGACCACAAGAATTTCCCAGACAGAAAGAAAAAGGCCAGCAGGGAGGCTCCCGAAGGCTGTCACGGTCACCTGGTGACAGCAGTCAGACTCCCTTCCTCCTGTGGCCCAGCCCAGCGACCAGCCCAGGGCCACCTCCTCTGGTGCCTTCCTACCAAAAGCAAGGCCAGACTCACCTTTGGTACTGAGCTGTGAAAGTCAGATTCCCTTTGGGAAAAGGAGATGACTCCCACTGTAGAATGTTCTTGAAATTAACTGAATTCATTCTGACATTTTCAGGAGGTGGCACCATTCCTAATGCTGTAAAAATAAAGGAAAAACAATTGCAACTTGTTTTCTCAAAAAGGCAGCCCATGAAAATGATCACATAGAACACTTGGTTCTCCCCTCCCACTCCGTGTCTTCAAATACTACATGGGTGAGGGAGGGAGAGGGAGGAAGACGTTAGCTGTGCTGAGGAATCTGGATTTTATGTGAACAGCCATGAGAAGAAATTTGGAAGTAGGGGGGTGTGCCAGGAATTAAGTGGGGACAGATGAAGGGGGTTTGAATTTGGGTGGTGGTAGAAAGGTGTGAGGGGTTGTCATGGGGTAGATGGACTTTAGATATATTTCCAGAAGTATAAACTCTAGACTTCCCGACACATTTGATGTGGAAAAGCCGAGGTTAATGTCCACTTCTGTCCACACCTGATGCCCTGATTGGGACTGGGGCAGGAGTCCCGTTGTGGCTGCATTAGGTTGGAGGTGCTGGAGAGATTCAAGTAGGGGTGTCAGAGGGGCAGCTGGATGAAGGAGCCCAGAGGTCTCCCAGAAGACACATCTGGGCTAGAGACAGAAATATTTGTAAACCTTTTAATAGAAAATTCCAAACATACACACAAGTAGAGAGAAGAGTAAAATAAACCACCTCCTATCACCCAACTAGTGCCAACAGGGATTTGAGAGTTATGGCCTACAGCCAGTACTAATGCCAGGGTTTTGCTGAAATCCCCCAAAGGAACTGCACAGGGGGACGGGGGAGAACAGGGCTTGGGCACGCCCTCAGCCACACACAGATCTGGCAGAGGAGGATCGAGCGAAACCAGAGCGCCCCTTTCCAAAGGCCAGCGCAGAGTTCTTCAGAAAGGAAGGAGGGGCCATCGTGATGCCTGACCCTGGGCAATTTAGAGGACAGAAAAGGTTTCATTGGATTTAGAACTTAGAAGCCACAGAGCTGGGGCGCTGAGGGGCGAATTCAGATTTCAGGGTGCTGAGGCCTGAACGGGAAGGTGTGGGAAAGTGGAGACGGTGATGTAGACGCTTCTGCCCGGAGGTAAAGACGCCCGGAGTCTCCCCCTCGGGTTTACGGTCCAGAAGGTCCGGAACCGGGCGCGGCTTCCTCGTAGGATCCCCGCGCCCCGTGTTAGCAGCCGATTGTGGGTTTGAATCTCCTGCCCCGAGGCCCCGGCGGCTCGACCGGGCCACTCTCCAGGCGCCCACGGGCGCGATCAGGGGTCGCATCGCGCGGGGCCTCGGGGTTCCCAAGCGCGCCCGTCCCCGCCGGCGCCCCCTCGCCCAGCCCCTCACCTGACACCAGCAGGCAGCCGCCCAGCCAGCTCCCGAGGCCCCGCGCCATGGCTTCCGGGAGCCGGGGGGGCGGGGCGAGCGGCCCCTCCCCCGCCGCGGGCCCCGCCCCGTCCCGGGTGCGCCCCGCGCCCCGCGCCCCCCGCCCCCCGCGCGCCAGGCCCCGCGACCAGGAGGACGGGGCCTCAGGTTAAATGCACTAAAACGCCACTCCAGGGGTGAGAGCCGGATGGTGGAGTCGTGGGTGGTGGCGGATTTTCTTTAAACCACTCAGCACGCCCCAGGTTTTCTCCTGCCAACGGGCACGCCCTCTAGATGCCCTCTCCCCCCATAAGGGAGCTGAAAGCACCCCATCAGCAGACCCAGTTTGAGAGGGTCTTCTTTACCCTCCTCTTCCCCGGGGATAAACAACGCAAAACTAGGTCGTTTATTTCGCATTAACTAGTTTCTTTCACGAGACTTCTGGGAAAGCTTTAATTTCCTCATTTTAAACTTCATCAGTGGTGAGCTTGGAAAATCCGGAGCAGCCCCGACGTATTGGGTAATGCATGGCACCGCCTGAGGCCTGGCACCCCTACACTCCCTGGGACCCTGCTGCAGGCCACGACGCACTTAGAGGGCGCTGGTGCACCCCTAGAGATGCCAGCACAGCACCGATCTGCTGCATATATGCACTGGCCAATGAGAAACAACTCTGAAGACCACACCAAGTTTGTATTAGAAAGTATTTTTATATTACCCTTTACCAACCTCCAACCAGTATACAAAATTAAAACACACACACACACACACACACAGCCATAAAGAGATTATCCCAAAATATCAATCTGGAAATCTTTCAGAATACAATAGATGCCTTCAGAGGGCAGAGAAACAGACTGTGTATAAGGCAAGGTCTCTTTCCTATGGAATTCCTTTAGATCATTAAGTAAGTGTTCCCCTCCTCACAGCCCTTTCCTTTTGAGTTACTTGAAAGCAATTACACAGATAATCCATTTAAAGTCCTTGAACTAGGACTAGTACAGTTTTTGGTTTTCCTCTTTTGAATGAGCCCAGGAGAGAGGTCTGAGCGGGGGTGGGGGGGGGAGGACAGGAAGGTCCCCTTCCTTTCATTGGTCCTGGGAGCCTCTCAGGGTTGCAGCACTTCCACCTGAGCCTTTATTCTGTGTATTTCCTAATCTTTCTCCTAGACTTATAGGATCTTAGAGATTACTTAGGGTCACACGGTGAAACCGCGGCAGTCAGATCTCTGAGTCCCAGTCCTTGTACTGTTTGCTACATGGCACTCTAGAACCTCCCTTTTTTTCAGAGTCACAGGAACTGTAATCACATGTAGGACATTTGGAATTAGCACACGAAGCACTTTTAAAACTGTCAGATAGGATGTCTGGGACTTTTATGCCATATTTCTTCTGAAGACCTTGAAGCACTTCTGCTTTTGTGCTTTTTTTTTTTTAATCTTAAAATGTGGCACTGAGGTTTTATCCCTGTCCCCCATGCAATGATTCCTCTCTCCGGTAGTCACCTGCCTGGAGTCTGTCTTCCACACTCACACTGGGGAGGGCTGGATGAAGTGGAATTCTCAGAGTGGAGGAGACAGAATGACATGGGCGAGGTGCCCAAGGTCCGTTCCCTGAAACCTCCCTGGCCCTTCCGTTCTCTCCAGCTGCCCTCCTGCCCCTCCTCCTCCTTTCCTGCCTGCTCTGCAGCTCTTTCCTTGAGCCTGCTGGGCTTATGGGCTCTGCTTGCTAAATCCTGCAGACTGCTGCTCTTGGGAATCTTGCTGAGTGTTTTCCTTTCCTCTCCCCGCTCCCACCCTGGCCCAATTTACTTCTCAGAAATATTATGGGGCCCTGAACCACCCCTGAAAACCACAGGGAACTCTGCTTCCTGGGAAACATGTTGCAGACACATAGTAAGTGCATTAGTCTAAAGGGAATGGCACAGCATGCTCCCTTCAAAGTGCATCACTTTGAACACGTAAACAATGCACCGAATGATAGTATGTTCCCCATACTGGGGATTTGCATAGATGATGTCACCTGTCACCGGGAAGGAGACATCCTCCACAGTTTCCCACTCCTTCCCTCAGAGAACACTTGCAGACCACAAAGCAGCAAGTTAGGGTGCAAGGAGCGAGAACTCTGTGGGTACTTGTCCAAGTTCACTGAATAGTTGTGAAGTCATCTCATTATATAACCATCCCCGAGGTCAACTTCCGACTCTGAAGTGTCACTTTTATCAGATGGAGCATCTTCCGGCCACAGGTGCTCTGAAGAGGGGCTGGGGTGGGCTGGCTGCGTTCCTTCCCCACTGGCCAGCAGAAGGCTTGATTCCCCTTCCTCTGGATCCTCTGGGTCAACTGTCTCTTCTGGAAGAGATGATAACATCGGAGGGTCTTCTTCTGAGTTGTCACTGTCCTGACTGTCGTTGTCGAGGACCCTCATAAACACAGAGTTTAAATCCACATTGAAGATAATTCTGTCCCCAGACTGCTCAGTGGAGCTGCTGTCCTCCTCGAGGAAGGGGTCCTGGAGGGGACTCTCTCTTCTCTCATAGGGCCCACTCATGCGTTCCAGCTGCCAGGGGCAGTGACCTGGTGTTGTGGGGGGCTCCGCGGCAGCCTCAGGCAGGTCAGGCTCCTCGGAGGAGTCTGGGTCTACAAACTGGGGCTCCTCAGAGGCAGCGGAGGTGGCGGAGGCCTGGCTCAGAGGCCTGCCCGTCAGCCCATGCATGGTATAACCACCGTAGCTTGCTCTGGGGGCTGCTTCGTTATCACTGTCACTCTCATCGTCATAATTATAATCCCACACTTTCTTCTTCCTGTTGATGGAAATGACCTCCACCATATCTGTGACTTCCCATGGTGGCAGCTCAGGAAATATCCAGGCTGAAAAGTTACGAAAATTCTTAAAAAAAAAAAAAAAAACTGTATCACCTGTGAGTGTTTGCTCTTTATGTTTTACATAATAAAACTTAATGAGCCAGGTGTGGGGGCACGTGCCTGTAGTCCCAGCCACGTGGGAGACTTCAGGGAGGACTGCTTGAACCCAGGCGTTTGAGGCCGCAGTGTGCTATGACTGCACCTGTGAATAGCCACTGGACTCCAGCCTGGGCAACATAGCAAGACCCTGGTTCTAAAAAAAAATAAATTAATTAAAAAAATTAAAAAATAAATAAAAATAAAATTTAACAAACGTAATGAAATTGACTGCACGATGATGCAGATGATGATGACAACAACAAGCATAGCTAACAGTCACACAGCGCGTGCGACTTGCCAGGTGCTACTCTCAGCGCTTTATACATAATTCACTTGCCCCTCACAGCTGCTGTATGAAGTAGGCTTACTATTCTTATGCCCACTGTACAGATGAGAAAATAAGGTGCGGAGAGGTTGAGAAACTTGCTGTCGGTTTGTGACAGCTGGATTTCAAACCAGGCAGGTGCCTGGCCAGAGACTCTATTCCGACTCACCCCTCCCAACTTCCTCTCCCTTGGGTGCGTCTTGCCTGTTGTTGGAATCTATCCATTTAGGCTGGGTAGATTTCAATTCTGGATTGCCAAAACATTCTTCAGTGGTGTCAGGGAAACACGGGTGAGGGAAGACTCTAGGGAACTGATTCTATTGGGGTTAAAGGCCCAGAGAAATAATAATAATATGTACCTTCTGGTCTGGAGGACCTTAACAATGCAGATGGCCCCTAAAGGGTCAGGCATGGGAGGAGCAGGGAGTCTGAAGCCTGTTCTATCCCAGCCCTGGGAAGAAAACACCTCCAGGACCCAGCTCAAGAGAATAGGAGGCAGGCTGAGTTTTCCCCTGCTGGAGGGTCCTGTTGTCAAATTGACTTCAGTGGGACAACCAGTGAAAAGGGGGGTCACAAGAATTTCTTCACAGACCTAGAGTCCTCACTGGCATCTTTCTCCTCTCTGCCCTCCTGTGCCTGCACAGACTGTTCAATCTGACAAACCTGCCCTTCCCTTCCTCTATCCAGACCCAGCCTTGGGGTGAATTTTCCTACTGGGTTGTTTATGTTTTTTCTTACAGATTCATAGGTGTTCTTTATATAATTGCTATATTAATTATTTGTCAATTATTTATGTTACATATATTTTCCCCCAGTCTGTGGTTTATCATTTTACTCTCCTTATGATGATAGTTGGTGAAAAGAAATTCTTAATTTTAGTGTAAGAAAACTTATCAGTTTTATTCCTTTATGGCTTTTGCTTTTTGCATCTGAATCGTCCTCATCCCAAAGTCATATAGAATCTCCCCTATGCCTTCTAAAACTTGAACAGTTTTGCCTTTCACACTGCAGTCTTTAATTTACCTGGAATTGATTTTTGTGTGTGGTGTGAGGTAGGGATCTAATGTCATTTCCGCTCGTATAGATGACATTTATTGACCAGCCCTTCCTTTTCTCACTAATCTACAACACCCACTCTGTCACTACTCATGTTTCCATGTGTGTGGGTCTGTTTCTGGGCACACATCTGACAAGGTCTTTATTAATGCTTTTCAATAAGATTTGATAATTTTCTCCCCAAATGGCTTATATATCTTCTGTTGGATTTAGTCCTTGAATATTCTAAACACATTTTTTGTTACTATTGTAATGGTATTTTTTTTAACTGTATGATTCCAATTATATCACGTTCAAAGCCAGGCAAAACTAATCTATGCTGTTAGTGATCAGGATAGAGGTTACCCTTGGTGAGGGGTAGAGACAGGAAGGTGTCAGGAGAGAGAATCTAGGGGTGCTGGTCATGTTCTCTTTCTTAATCTGGGCATGAGTCACGGGGGTGTATGCAGTTTGTGAAAATTCAACAAGATTTACATCTATGATTTGTGTATGTTATTTCTTGAATATTGAAAAGCAGCTTCATGTTTATTTTCTAATTGAATGCTGCTAGCATATAAAAATGGAAGCATTTTTTGTTTTTGTTGTTTTTGATACAGGGTCTCACTCTGTTGCCCAGGCTAGAGTACAGTGGCATGATCATAGCTCACTGTAACCTCAAACTTCTGGGCTCAAGGGATCCTCCCTTCTCAGCCTTCCAAGCTAGGACTACAGGTGTGTGCCACCATGCCCAGCTCGTCAAAAAAAAAAAAAGTTTACAGGGATCTCACTATGTTGCCCAACCTTGTCTTGAACTCCTGGTCTCAAGTGATCCTCCTGCCTTGGCCTCCCAAAGTGCTGGGATTATAGACATGAGCTGCGTCACCTGGCCATAAAAATGTAAGCACTTTTTATATTGATTTAGTATGTAACACCTTTGCTAAACTTATTCATTCTAATAATTTATCTCTTTTAACATCTATTACTGATTAAACACACATATACAAACAAACTAGGTCTAGAGTGTTCTGTTTCCATATTCCTAGAGCTTTTCCTTAAACATAGTGCAACAATTTTCAATGAAGAAATACTAGACAGACACAAGACAACACCATAAGAAGAGTGCAATTTTATCAACTGTAGAGGGATATTTAGTTATAATCTCCTAATTGAAGAAATTAGGAGAATAATGTGAAAATGAGTTCAAACATAGAAAAATAAGATATTTCTGAATGAACTATTACAAAACTAATATAAAGAGCAAGCAATGGGATAGGAAAAATAATAAATGACAGGCAAAAGTAGTTGAGTCAAAAGACATGGGGAAGATTTAGGAACATACAGGATCAATACCCAGACTTGACTGAGTAAAGGCTCGGAGCAGAAGCACAGGGAAGAAATGAAGACAAGTCAATGGGTGTTTTCAGTAATAACAGAAATAACACAAATGACAGCAACTACAGGGGACTCCTATATACACGACGATGAACAAAGGTAGTAAAAACGATGAATCAATGTCAGCGGAGCTTTGGAGAAATATGTGCACCAATACATTGCCACTGGCATTATAATTCAGTTCTTTATTATATCTTTTTATAAGATAAATCCACTTTGTGTGTATGTTCCACTGAAGTATCTAAAATAAAAAGATAATCTATATAAAAATGTTTATTGCACTATCCTTAATAGCCCAAGAAAAAGGGAAAGAAAGGAAAAAGAAATCAGCCCAAATGCCCTATAGCTGAGAAATAGTTAAGCGAAAAATAGCACGTTAATAGTAACGAAATTCTGTATGTTCACTATAAATAACAGGTGGAAAAAGTATAAAAAGAAAACAGAAGATGCACAGATATACTTATAACTGCAAAATATATGTGTATAAAGATGGAAAACAACCCAGCACCTTGGTGTTTTTAGAAAATGAGGTTTTCTTCAGTGAAAATATTTAGGTACATAATAAAAAGTCTTAAGTTAAAATAAAAAAGATAGAAATTTTTAAAAACTACATACCAAGACTTTGGGGAAATTGTTTCTTAAGCATATATAGCCAATCCGTTTCAGCACTATTATGGTGCTTGTCAAGACAGCTGCTATCAAAAACATGGTAATTATTCCTCCTATTTTGGAAGATTCTGATGGTTCTGTGGATGGAAAATTAAGTGACTTTATTTCAAAAGAAATCCCATGAACAATCACAGGTGGGAATAAATACATTGGTCTGGTATTGAAGTGTGATATCAAGAAAGCAAAAGTTTGAAAAAACAGTTTTGTATTGCTAAATATCAAAGAATGGAGAGTAATCCAAATGTGTGTATTTTATTTTATTTATTTATTTTTTCTTACCCTCCGCCCCCCAAGTGTGTGTATTTTAAACAACAAAATAGATTTAGCTTTTAAAAATACAATTTTTTTTTAGCTTGTGTTCTATAACTGCACTGTCCAGTACAGTAGCCACTAGCTGTGGCTGTTTGAATTTAAATGATCAAAATTAAACAGAATTGAGAGCTCAGTCTCTCAGTCCTACGAGCCACATCTCAAATGCTCAATAGCCACATGTTAGTATGCACTGCAGGCAGGAAGACGTGGGAAAGGAGAGTCAGCCTGAATAAAACCAACTGGCTCATTCTGGGGCTGGAATTTGGCCACGCCAGGGCCCCAAATCAGGGCTCTGCAGAACCCACCTTGCTCTGTTAAGAGCTCCCCTTGGTTTCTTGTCTAAATTGCTTTTGTATAATTTCAACTTTCTGACCGAACATAGCTTTTTTCCTTAAGTCTGACTGGACTGAGAAGAAATCAGTAGTTTCGTAACTAAGGCTCTCTTAAATTTCCGGGAAGACCTTTATTAGTATTAATCCTGTAACTACAGCCGCAGGCAAAACAGATAGAGGGGAGAAAAAAGGGAATAAAAATGGATTCCATACTTTAAGTCTTTCAGAAGGTTAAAGAATGAATAGAAAGGAACTCCGTAAAGACCCTCGCGCTACTAGACAGCACAGGAGTCACGAAGCCACTCATCCTCACCAAGAGCGAATGAGGGATGGTCATGCCAGTGACAGTTCTAGCCTCGGATCCAGCCGCAGAGGCACACCTTTATGATATAAAAGTCTTACACACACAGAGGTTACATTCCTGAAAAGGATACTGTAAACCAAAATGATTTCATTGGTGATGCAATGGCATAATACTGAGATTCTGACTCATCTATCCATCCAACTTTCAGAGAATAGCTACAAGGCACCGTCTGTCATCTATTTAATAGGACATCCTACAAACCAAATTATGTAGATTGTAGTTAATATGCTAGGATAATACTTCTCAATATGGGGTATTCTCATGCGTCTGAGAGTTCTTTATGAGAACTTAATATTTTTGTTTTTAGCTTGATGATAATCTAAAAAATATAAATCTCTCTTGGGGTCATGACAAATTATGCATGCATGCTATTTTTAAACATTCCTATTTGAACAAAGATGAATTCTGCCAGTGTTCCTACTCAGAAAGGAGAAATTGTAATTAGATGTTATTGCTGTTAACCATCTTCTTCTTGAAAGATGAGTCAGATCAAGCCATCTTGGGAAGGGGAGACCAGGTCGTGTCTTCAAAATTTGGCCTTGGACAAACCTGTCTTTCTCCGGACTCATTGTTGAGACTTTTTAAACAAAACATAAGGAACCTCACAAGCAGAGGGCTGAGCTAAGCAATGGGGGGTTGGTAATATCTGATTACAATTACCTTTAATGGAAAAGAAAAAGGACTTTGTCAAATGATTGATGATGATTAACATCAGTCTCCTGGAGCTCCCCGCTTCTCACCCCTCTGGACCAAGCACTACCACCTCCCACCTAGATTACTGTGGCATCCACCCAGCCCTGGCTCCCACCTTGTAGCATCTAGATACTCCTTTTACATCCTAGGTCTGATCACAAGGAGGCAACCTGCTCACCACCCTCTGAGGGGGCCCCATCTCTTACAATGGCTTCTAAAGTCCCACCTCATCTAGGGTCCTCCACCCTTGTCTGACCCAAACTGTTACTATTCTTCCCCTGCTCAGTTCACTCCTGCCATAAACAACCCTGCCTCAGGGCCTTTGCACTCCCTGGGCCTCCCACATGGAACTCTCTCCCCTGATGTGTCTGCATGACTCACTCCCTCACCTCCCGCATTAGTTTCCTATTTTACTGTAACAAATTACCACGGAGTTAGTGCTATAAAACAATGCAAATATATTATCTTACAGTTCTGGAGGTCAGAGGTCCAAAATGAGTTTCACTGGGATGAAAATCAAGGTGTTGGCAGGACTGCATTCCTTCTGGAGGCTCTAGGGGAAAATCTATTTCCTTGCCTTTCCCAGCTTCTAGAGGCCGCCTGCATTCCTTGGCTCATGGAACAGCAACAGTGTTATAGCCTCTCCAAGTCGCACTCTCTGACCTCTGCTGCTGTTGTCACAGCTCCTTCTCTGACTCTGAGTCTCCTGCCCCTCTCTTGAAGGACCCTTGTGCTTACACTGGGCCACCTGGGTGATCCTGGATAATCTCCGCATCTCAGGATCCTCAATTTAATCACAACTGCAAAGCTCCTTTGCCATGGAAGGCAGCCTGTTCACATATATGGGATTAGGATGTGGACATCTTTGGGGGGCTATTACTCTGCTTACCACATCCCCCCTGGGTCTTTACTCAATGCTACCATCTTGGGAAGGCCATCTGTGGTGGGTGCTGCAGGTGTCCCACCCACGTCCAGTGTACACCCCAAGTGCTGCTGCACCTGTTGGCTGATACATCTCAGAGCTGATCCTTCTCTGAGGAACTTCCCTTGGCCAAAGCGGGGCTGCCTGACCTGGAGGCCATGCCACAGGTCACCACCGCTAACTGACTGACCGGCTAACTGAGGGGACAATTCAGGCTCCAGAGAACGCCCTGGGATCAGGTTCAAGTGAGGCTCAGCTGGGACCACATGCTTGCTTAGTTGATTTCTCTCTCCCCATCCCTACCTGTTCCCTCATTCTCCTCTAGATTCTCCTTTCGCCCTGCAAATAAATCACACTTCAACAAGAGCTCCCATCCCAGGCTCTGCTTCTAGGTAATGTGAACCAAGACACTGCCCTACTTAAAATAGCGACCCATCCCTCTCCACCTGACACACCCCTCACCTCCCTTCCTGCTTAATTTATTCTCCGTGGTACTTACCATCACTTAACATACTGTATATTTTACTTTTTTATCTTGTTATTCTGCCTCCTACTGCAATGTAGACTCCACAAGGCCAGGGATTTTTATCTATTTTGTTCACTGCTATATCCCCAGTAACAAGAAGAGAATCAGGCTCATAGTGTTAGGTAGTTAGCGAGGGATTCTGGGTCTCCTAGGGATGAAAGTGAGTGCCTTGCCTTGGTGCAACTGCCCCACGTGGGAAGAAGGACAAGGCTGGGCCCCAGGTCCCCGCCAGCACCCCCATATTGGTCCCGCTCCACCTTAATCCTGTTCCGAGTTACTGCCATACTTGGGGGAGGAGTGAACACCCTACAAATCTGCCAGTCAGAACTTAGCACGCCAACTGCAAAAGGATGCAGAGGACTCTCTAGCCCACGGGCCAAACAGCAAAGGTAAGAAAGAGTCCGGAAAGTGATCTAAAACAGCCAGCTTTCAGAGAGGCTCATGGGAGATCTGCATGCATAATAAGGTCCAGGTCATGTAACTCCCAACTGTCCAATCAAAGTGGTTCCATGGTGATGTCTGAGCCACGAGGGAGGTCCCAATCCGGACACTATAAAACCAGACTGAGAGCATAGCCAAGCCTCTCCTTTGCCCTCTGTGGCTACCACAGTGGGTCCGGTTGTCATCTGTGGCATATGTATCACACTCTGTAAACCTACATCTTGCTCTTGCTCTATAATCCTGTCTTTCTCTCTTCAATAAACCTCATTTTCATGCTTGCCTTACTTTGGTGCGTCTGGTCATTCTTCGGCCATGAGCGTGCCAAGAGCCATCATTTCAGACCCCAGAACCCAACCACAGTAGGCCCCCAGTAAACATCTATCAATGAATGAATGGAGTTTTCTTCCCCTCGGGACCTTATTAAAAGAGCCAACCAATTAATTTACGGCTTGGCAAGGGGAAGGCATTTCTCCAGACCTCTGGGCTAAAATCCTCGCCTGTCAGTTTGCCAGACACCGCAGTGTTTACTGCTGAGCCTACATTAAGGCCGGGCTCCTGCTGTCCTTCAAAAGCCCCTCACCATGCAAACCTGTCTGGTTCCTAAGTTTGGCAAGTTGAGGGCAGATCACATGGCAAGTGGACGGTGAGAGAACCTATTTGGTTCCTGAGTTTCTGAAAACAACAAGAATCTGGACATCACGTAGGGTATTTGGATAGTTAGGGATACCACACTTTATTTGTCTTGGGTAATGATCAAAGAATGGGGGCTGACTTAACATGCAAGTAAAGATGGATCAACCTGGCAGCTTGCTGTTGCCTAAGCATCTCTCAGCAGGCGAAATGGAGAAGAATCAGGAGAGAAAGTGAGTCATCACAGAGCCTGTCCACCGCCACAGAGCCTGCGCCTTTTCAGTCAGCAACACGTTCACCTTGGAAGTGGGGATGGAGTTCCAGTAAACCATCATTGCTCTGACATGTTACTAATTTGAGTTTTTATTGCATACAAGAGTTTTGGTTTCTGGCACAGAGCTTCAAAAACCTGTGGAATCCTCTGAGTGACAGGAGTGTCTTTTGTTATTCCTAACAAGTCCATTTTAGGGACCATATCTGACAATGAGGTGACATGGCGGGTATGGCTAGAATAGCCTCAGGATGAGGGCTGGTCGCTAGAAAAACCAGCCCCAGGATTAGAGGGTTGGAACTTCCAGCTCCACCCCTAACCTCCAAGGGCTGGAGGTTGAGTTCAATCCTGTGGCCAATGATTTAATCAATCACACCTACATAACAAAGCCCAATAAAAACTCTGAACACCAAGGCTTGGGGAGCCTCCAGGTTGGTGAACATATGGATGTGTGGGGGTGGTGGTGCACCCCGACTCCACAGGGACAGAAGCTCCACACTTGGGACCCTCCCAGATCTTGTCCTATGTACCTCTTCATTGGGCTGTTCATTTGTATCCTTTATAATAAAATGGTAATCATAAGTATAGCAGTTTCCTGAGTTCTATGAGTAATTTTAGCAAATTACTGAACCTGAGTCATGGGAACTCCTGACTTTGTGGCCAAGTCAGACAGAAATGCTGGTAACCTCGGGACCCAGGACTTGTGGCTGGCATCTGAAGTGGGGGGCGGTCTTGTGGGACTGAGCCCTGAACCTGTGGGACCTATGCTAACTTCAGGTAGTGTCAGAAATAAATTGAATTGTTGGACATTACTTAGTGTCATAGAATTGGTGTTAGAACACAAATATGTATATTTATTTGGGGTTTATATTTTTTAATGAGCCATGGACATACTGAATCTATATGCAGCTTTTGGTTTGCCTGTATTTAATTGAAATTATAAAATAACTTAAGCTAAAGATCTGAGATATTTTTTCCTTTAAAATCAGTCTGTGCATCATTTGGCTTTGAAGAACACTAGAGAATCAAATCATACTGCCCTGTGGTCACAGCTAACACCAAGTACCTTTATGTGCTAGGCAACATTTCATGTAGCTCACTTAATTCACAAAAAACCATATCACTTAAAAGTCATTTCCTTATAAATCCTACCTTATTTTTATTCTGGTAAATCAGAAGATTAAAGAAGCTTCCACTGGGGTTGGGAAATTTAGAAGGGCTTCTTTGAGGGTGATTTTCGTAGATTTTCACTTTTGGTAGAACAGGTGGAACCCAGTTACTTCCTGAGGAAGTACCCAGCAGGAAGTTTCCCGAGTTTGTTCTCACTGCTCATTTCTCCATAGGGAGGGAGGTTCTGGGCCACACTTTTACTGTCCTGCTGTCTTTGCAACACAGAAGGGCTTTCAGCCTTCATTAGTGACTATCTCATCCACACTGGCACACTCATTTCATTAACGAGCTATAGCCATAGAGCTAGCCACCTCTGCGAACCACGCCCAACCTCCAGCCTCCGTCTCTTCAGCCTCTGACGCAGCCGCAGGCAAGTGCTTCAGGCAACTCTGCCTCTTCCAGCATTTGGCTCAAACAATGGCCACACTAAGGGCACACAGCACTAAATTTAATCCTGACCTCCTGAAATAAAAGCATTTCCATTTCAAGATTTCTGACCTTATAAAGGTACATATTTGATTGTCCCTATGGTATGACAACATCAAAGTGACTCTACCAGATAGTAGAAACTGACCAACAGAAAACATGTCTGTAATGTGCCATCATTGGAAGAAATACCTTTAGCACTCCACGAATTTCAGATTCTTCTCTTCAATTAGGTTTTCTCTCAGAGTAAAAAAGCATGAATTTTCAAAGCATGAATTTTTAAAAACTAACATACCTGATTCCTGGCCAGGTTGAAGGAAGGTGCATTTTAAGGGAGATTTTATGACTGTCTCCTGGTCTTTAGACTCAAAATAAACAGACACACAGTGGTTTGTGTTTGGAATTAACTTGTCAATGACATAGGTGAAATTTCCACTGATGTTTCCTTTTATTTTGGGTTTATGCTGTAAAAATAAGTAAAAAATCAGTAAGACTTTGAATGAGAATTTCATTTGGAAGCAGGCCCTAAGAGTCTCTTTGGGGATTTGTCTTCAAATCTTAAAGAGAGTTAAAATATCACAGGCATGGTGAGAAGAAAGATTTATAAGTCACTTGGGGCAAGCAATTTATCACAAATCTACATGTACATGTATTTATAAACACATGCATACATACATATTTTACAACCATGAAATCTAGCCTAGCAACTTCATTTTACAAATGAGGAGAAAAGGTCCCAAAGAGGAATAATCTCTGTGACGTCAAAGTTATTTTGTCTCACTGACAACTTGTGTCTACACTTGAGAAAGTGCTTTCATATATATTAACTCATTTGACTTTGAAAGCAGTCTGCAAAGTAGGCATTATCTCCATTCCGAAGACAAGGAAACTGCAGCTCAGAGCAGCTAAGTAACTTCTCCAAGGCCACACAGCTTGTCTGTGCCAGAACTGAGGCTGATGTCTAGTTTTCTTACTAGCAGTTTTATAGATCAGGATTTCTAGCAGTTCAAATACAGCCTTCTGTAATAATGCTTTTCTGCAAGTTCCTGTCTGGAAGGAGGAGGAATTAGTAAACAAACAAACACACAACCCAACAAACTAAAAGCTTCCCCTCCAGCGGCCACTGCATATCCCTCCTTACCTTTATAGAAAAACTCCTTAGCAAGCTCACCCCTCTGGCCCCAATTTTTCTCCTTTCTTTCTTGAATTTACTCCAACCAGGTCTTTGCCCCATGACTCCACCAAAACTACTTTTATTAAGGGCACAGTGACTACCATGTTGTTAAATCCAATAATCAGGCCTCTTCTAACTTGTCCCATTTGCAGCATTGGACTCAGTAGATGATTTTCTCCTTCTGGAACTTTTCTCTTTCAGGTACCAGGACATCGCTCTTACTTGTTTTTCCTCCTACCGTGCTAGTTCCTCCTTCTTAGTCTATTTTTGCTGTTCCTTCCTCATTTGCTAGATCTCCAAATTTTGGAATGTTCCAAGGCTCCATCCTGGACGTTGCCTCCTCTTTCTGCATGTCTACTCCCAGGGGATCTCATCTGGTCTCAGGGCATTCAACATAGACCAAGAAGCCAACGACTCCCTAGGACACCTCTCCAGCGGGGAGTTCTCCCATGAACTCCAGACTCGGTATGTCCAACTCCTGCCCAACATTTCCCCCCAGGCACCTTCAATTTAACATGTCCCCGAGCTGAGCTGCTATGCCACTCCCACCTGCTTTGTTCATAATCTTCCCCATTTTAGTTAATGGCAACTCCAACTTCTCTCTTTCTCTACCACACCACACATCCAATCTATCTGAAAATACTATTGGCTCCACGTGCAAAATATATGCAGAATTTGATAGCTTCTCACTACCCCCTCAACCGATAAGTGGTCCAAGCCACCACCATCTGTTGCCTGGATTATACCAATAGCCTATTTTTTTCCTGAATTTAATTAATTTTGTTTAATGAAGAAGATGCCTATTAGCTATCATTTTTCTCTTACAGAGTTATCAATATCCTAATAGGCATAGGATATTTATTCTAGAAATCATAATCTAAAACATGGAGTTAGTAGCTTATGGGTTGAACACAAATGAGACATGACTGAAATATGATATCTAATGACACTTGATACAGTCCCTGAGTTACACAAACCTATTTTTTCTCCTATTATTTTTACTTTCTTTTCTTAGAGTGTTGATTATAATCCATGTGGATATTAAAGGAAAAATGATAACAGTCATATAATTTGCCTATTAAGGGACTACCATCCTAACAGTGTCTTAACTGGTCTCCCAACTTCTGCCTTTGCCCCTGTGATCCATTCTTAACTCACCAGCCAGATGCCCTGTTAAGCCTTGGGTCCACCAGTGACTTCTGTCACACTCAGAAGACTCAGACCCACAAAGCCCTACAAGGTCCAGCCCATCACCTCTCCGACCTCACTTCCTACCTCCCCCTCAGTCACTCCAGTCCAGCCACCTCTCCCTGCTTTTTCTCAAATTCCCGGGCTCACTCCAGCCTCAGAGCCTTTGAACTTGCTGTGCCCTCTGCCTGAAATGCCTCTGTCCTGGTATCTTGCAGGCTGGTCTTCCTTGCAAAGGAAAAGGGTGCTGCAAACATAAGCTGCAGTTACAGCAGGGTCCACTGCTGAGTGCAATTTGTCCATTTTCACCTATTCTAGCATGCTGAGGGATGGAGACAACAAAAATTACAGATCCAGGTCTGTCTGACACCAGGGCTACCCTGAGGTTACTGACAGTTAGTTAGGTCCTTCGGGGAAATCAGGAGAGGCCACAACTTCTGGAAAGTGCCACTTCCCTGACTGTGTATGATGGTGGGAAAGGCAGAGACAGATGCTTTTCCTGTATGGCTCAGCTAAACCACCCTTTTCAAAGAAATCTCACCCTGGCTTGCTGAAATCTATGCTACACACCTCTCTCTTCTGTGTGTCCCTTGATGTTGTGCACGTGGATTATTCTCTTAAAGAAGACTGCGCTGCAGGGTTAAATCAACGTATTTTCACAATGAATGAACTATAGAGACTTTTTTCCTAAAATTAGACCTTGTAGTTTTAATTGTTCAACTATAAATTTTTTTTCAAAAGAGAG
The DNA here is from genome assembly GCA_023783475.1 of Daubentonia madagascariensis. Taxonomy (NCBI): domain Eukaryota; kingdom Metazoa; phylum Chordata; class Mammalia; order Primates; family Daubentoniidae; genus Daubentonia; species Daubentonia madagascariensis. Next base: position 1,764,250 of record JAKFHU010001482.1, on the reverse strand, counting down.
AGTCAACTGTTTTTGTTGCCACCTCAGAACTGTTTTGATCATAACACTAGAGACAACTTACCTTCTTAACAATCCTCTCCGACTCTTCTTCGATGATGAGTGATAAATCATACTGCAGTCCTTCCTCAATGACCGATGGCAATTTCACCATCACATTGATGTGGTCTGGAAAACCAACAATCTCAAACTCTGGTGGTTCGAAAGACACTGTTTAGAAAAACAAAGTCAGACACAAACCCCAATGTCAGTCAATGATCGCATAATGGTGCCTCCCATTATGATACACCTTACTTCTTTTAAAGAAAAGCTATTTTCTTTTTAATCTGCCTATGATCCTGGTTGTAGCATGTGTTATTTTTATTTTATTGGTGAAAAACTGAGAAAAATATAAGCGAAGTGATTTGTTTAACATTACCACAGGAAAGCAAGGATAGATTTTGGAACAGAAGCCAGTAACTTTCCCAATTTTCAGGCTGTATTCTTAATACAAAATTAAAAATGGCCTTTTCTAATATTACAATAATAATACATAGTCACTGTAGAAATATTAGAAAATACAATTATCTCTGAATGTGTTTATCTTTTGTCTATGCTGTATGTGTATAAATATATACATATACACATACATAAACTAGTGTTAATATATGTATGTTATACACACACATATACATATATATAAACTAAAATTAAATCAGTCTAACCCACACTGTTTTGCAGGGTATATATTTTCACTTAACTATATTTCCTAAACATATCAATATATATCCAGCTACAGCAAGGCTGGTAAACTGTGGCCCATGGGCTGTGGACTTTTGCACTGCCTGCAAGTTCAGAATGGTTTTTACTTTTTTAAGAATTATTAAAGAAGAATTAAGAAGAATATGTAACAGAGACCACATGTAGCCCACAAAGTCTAAAAGTGTTTCTTGTCTAGCCCTTTATAGAAAGTCTGCCAACTCCTGATTTACACCATAATTTTTCAAGGCTAATTCTATTCCACTAAGTGGCTGTATCAAGGTTCAACTGATTCACTGTTTTGAACAGTTAGATTGTCTCTAATTTTTCTGAAAAGACTCAATGTATCATGGAGTGTTATTGTAGCTAAATCTTTGCATTTGTCTTAATAATTTCTTTAGGACAAATTACTAAAAAGGAATTCTGGATTAGAGTAGGCATATGTTAAGGTTTTTAATACATACTGTCAAATACCTTCAGAAGGACTACACCAAAGCATGTTCTTTGTATTCTCTCTAAATCTGGATATTTATGTATTTCATATTTATCATTTGAGTCATGAAAAACATCTCATTGTTACATTAATATAAATTCTTTAATGACCCAAATACCATGACCTATATATTGTGCTTTTCTTTCTTTTCTATGTATACACACACAGATATGTCTGTTTATACACATACACAAACACGCACACAATTCTGGCAAAGCTCGTATCTAAATTGTTTGCCACAATTGGGATTCAGTCATCATTATCCCTTTGCTAAGTGTGTATGTGTGTGGACACTCACACAGCTGGTTAACAGGGAGCTGAACCTGAATAGTTCTCCTGGAAACTGGTCGTGAATTGGGAAACTGAAAAAGTAACGGAGCTGGAGCTGTTAACACAAGTGCCTTGGGGAGCTGACTCCAGTCACAGGGAAAGAAAGAAGGGGCAGACCCACTCTTGGGGTCCAGTCTTCTCCTTTGAGCTCTGGGCCCTAGGAGCTGCACACGTGGGTGTTCACACATACAGAAGCTACTGTGCTACCATCTGGGGGTAGAGTTGCTGTATTAAGAAAAACACCAGCCCAAAGAGATGGGACAGCTTAGCTAAAGACACCTGAACCCAGCTCCCCACTTCCTTTCAGGGTGTAAAACAGAAAAATAGCAGCTATTACTTTCTGAATGCCTGTCTTATACAGGCATTGAGCAAATCTGCAAAGTATAGATTATTGTTCCACTTTTCAGATAAAAAACTGAGGTTCAGAGAAGCAAAGTAACCAGTCCATGGTTCCAGGACTAGGAAGTGGCCGGGCCAGGAGGTGAGCCTGGCTAGCCCCGAGTCTCAAACACCTTTGCAGACCTTCCTATCTCATGGCAGAGCAAATAATGATGATCTTGATGATAAGGATGAAGTTGAGAAACAGAGATCAACTCACTGTCCATGGCCAGCCAGAAAGTGTGCGTACAATTGACCAGCGACGCGCCCCCTCTGAATCCTTCTACTCTCGTGAGGTAGGTCTCGTAGATGCTTTTCCACACACCTGTTAGGTCACAAAATGATCTCGTGGTATTTATACAGTCCTCAACAGTCTTCATATCTTCTTGTCTACTTTGGGAAGAAAAGAAATTGAAAAAGGAGAATGTTAGCATTTATGTAACAGGACTCGCTTCTCTGGGTGCCTCACTTCCTCACTGCCTTTAGGGGTCTGCTCAAATATCACTCTGTCGAATCATTTTCCTTCACTACCTTATTTAAAGTGGAACATCTTATCCCTTCCCCACCCCTGTGCTCTCAATCCCTCTTAACCTTCATTTTCCTTCATAGCATCGACCTGCACCTGCCACATTATACCTTTATTTGTTTATTGATGTCTCGCCTACTTTCAGAACGTCTGCTCCAGGAGGGCAGGGGTGTTGGTTCACAGCTGGTTGCCCTGGCATGTAGGAGGTGCTCAGTAAATATTTGCTGGATGAATGAATGAATGAATGAATGAAACCTGGGCTTTCGTGGTAGAGGCCTTAGGTCTCCCTCCCCCTACAGAACAATCATGAACGCCTTCCCCGAGACCCCTCTCTCTCTGGCTAAGACTACATGATCCAGTCCTCAGTCAGTCCTAGGTAGACATCTGATCTACCGAGCTTCAGAAAGGTAGGTGGGTGACACACGCGACCACTTGAAGTAGAGTGAAACTTTAAGACTTTAGCAGGCACTGAAGAAGCCCTCCACTGGCTCAGTCAGCAGCAGCGGCAGCAACAGCTCTATGCCAAATAAATAACCAACAAAAGGACACTCCAAGGGGCTACTGGATCAAAGCAATGACTTATGAGAGTGATCATTAGACATGGAAGAAGAGAGCCAAAGAAGGCTCTACCCATTATGTCCAATCCTTGTGGCAACCCCTCAGTGGAGGCATTAGCTCAGACAGGTTGAGCTCTGTGCAAGGTGGCAGGCTGGGTAGTGACCAAACCAGACTTTGGACCCAGGACTGTCCTCGACTGGGCCAGACAGCTTTCTGCTGTCCCACCAGAGTAAAGAAAAGTAAACATAAACAATCAATACTGTCAACAGATCTTTGTACTCCGGTCCTCAGAAAACATAGGACTTTTAAACCTTCAGATGAACTGAATTAGAAAAATCATCGCAAAAACCATACACAATAATTATTTTATTTGTGAGGTTTTGACCTGTAGGAATTGGCTTTGATTATAAATATGAGCTTTGTCTAAAAGAACTGTGAATTATTAAAGCATTCAATTTAATTAAAAATGGATGGGTGTTTTGTCTTTGGCCTTTTAAGGCTCTGAAGAAAGAACAGAGACAAAGAGAAAGGGAGAGAAAGAGAGAGAGGAGAGATCACCTCTTCTCTCACTCCCCAAATAACAGAACGATAGTATGTTTACCCAGAGAAAAATGGAATATCAAACCAACCTCATGATTGTGTACAATAATGTATAGTGAGTTGGTACAATGGAATGGTTTTTTAATTCCCATGATAAGATTGACCGGAAATTTCGTAATGCCATCTTTAAAACACAAGGTTCATTTGAAGACTCTAAAGAGAAGACAAGAGAAAAAACCACATTAAAATGTAAAGCCCAAGGTTGTATTCTGGCCACTGTTCAATCATCTCTTGGGATCTAGGGCTCACATTTGCAGCAGAGAAGCCCTCTGGACAGCCCTAGGGTCTTGATACAGGAAGTCTGCTGGACATGGGAAATGAACTATTAATAATACAGTTAATTAATGAGCAACACATTGTCGGGGCAGGCAATCTTGGGAAACAGGAACTCAGCACTGTGTAAACAGAATTTGGACAGAAGGGCTTCTTCCATTATCATTGACTCTCCTTCTGTGGCTCATTGAACCAAAATAACCCAGGCCATCCTGACCCCCATGGTGCACTTCCCCTTTCCCTCCACACCCAGTTCTTTCAATGCAGCTCCCAGCTCCTTCATGAAGTCCTCCTTAAGCAGCTCAGCCACTGCAAGCTTTTCTTTCTCTGGATTCCTTACTGTACTTATTCCCCTATCACAGAGCAGAGGGGGGTTTAACGTGTGCCCAGACTGGCCCTTTCTAGGCATTTAAGCCCCACAAAAATGCTGAAGTAGGCACTATCAATAGACCCATTTTACAGACTGTGAAACTGAGTTGAGTTATACAATGTTATGCAGCTGGGAAGTGGTAGTGGCAAATGAGACTCAAAGCTACACTTGTCAAATCCTGCCTTATACGGTTACATCTAAGTTTCCTGTGGTTAGGACCTAGGCCTTTGCTTCTTTTTTTCCTCCCCCAAGTTTCAGATATTTATTAGTCAGTGTAATCCCCAACACAATATGTCAACATGATTTCATGCATTTAGAGGAGAAATATTTCCTGGTTAAATGGAAAATTGTGTGGATGGCTTCTGGAAGACCTTCATTATAAGCAGCTTCATAGTGAGACTTTTTGTTTAGAAGTCTGGACCTTCTTTCTTCAGTTTGCTTTAATCCACATTCACTGAGTAGAACTTGTATTGATCATTAGGACCCATTTTGTTCCAGAGTTCCGGGTATTGTTCAATCCAGATGTTAGTTGGGACAGAAAGGCCTTTGCTTCTTGATTCCCAACTCTTCAGCCCCCAATGCTTAGCACAAAGCCAGACACATATTTAATGCTTAGTGAAATTTTGTGGACAGATTTATATATGTAGGAGAGAAGTTTAGTTAAATTATTTCTCTTTATCCAGAATCAATAGGTGGAAGAATGTAAATTAAAGAGAAATTATTTCTGGATCATTTTTTGTTTGGCATAGTCTATGTCTCCTCACTCTTCTATTAGTGAGAATATTAAAAGTTTGAATATTCTTTCAAGGGGTTTTAAAATGATCTCTAGTGTTAATTTCTTATAGTAGTTTTGTGGGACAAATGAGAAAACCTGAGTAGGCTTATTTTAGCTCCTTTTACAGAGAAAAGATCTCAATAAAATAGGCAATAGAGCTGAGGTCAGAAATCAAATTTCCCATATTTTACACTTAAGAATGGTTGCCCCAACACTTTGACCCTTACACAAAATTTAGTCAAGTCAAGAAAATCTCTTACCAGATAAATCATGTGAAACACCAAACACTAGGCTGATGAACACTAGGAAGAAGAAAAACATGTTAGAGAAGCAACAAAGTTTTCTCTGGGCTCAACTTAAACAATTGTTACTCTAAATCTGGGATTCTCTTACACACATGTATTACTATTGGATTGAGACCTTCTTGTGCAAAAAAAAAAAATGCTCAAGTAAACAATTCTTACTTGACACTGGTACCAGTAGCACATGGTCTAAGGATTATGTCCTGAGTAGACTCAAAATAAGGTCCATTTGGGAGCTGGCACCAACAACAAGCATGTACAGACCCTGTTCTACCCTATTATTTCCACTTAAAAATATATTTGGGAACATGATCATCTCAATAGATACAAAAAAAGCATTCAATAAAATCCAGCACCCTTTTATAATAAAAACCCTCAACCAATGAGGCATGGAAGGAACATACCTCAAAATTATAAAAGCCATATATGACAAACCTCACAGCCAACATCATACTGAATAGGGAAAAGTTGAAAGCATTCTCCCTAAGAACTGGAACAAAACAAGGGTGCCCACTGTCACCACTTCTATTTAACATAATATTAGAAGTCCTCGCCAGAGCAATCAGGCAAGAGAAAGAAGTAAAGGGAATCCAAATCAGGAAAGAGGAGGTCAAACTATCCCTGTTTGCTGATAATATTATCTTGAATTTAGAAAACCCTAAAGACTCCACCAAAAGACCCCTGGAATTGATAAATAAATTCAGCAAAGTCCCAGGTTACAAAATCAATGTACACAAATCAGTAGCATTACTATATACTAACAACAGTCAAGTGGAGAATCAAATCCAGTACTCAATACCATTCACAATAGCTACAAAGAAAATAAAATACCTAGGAGAACTCTTAACAAAAAAGGTTAAAGACCTCTACAAGGAGAACTACAAAACACTGATGAAAGAAATTGTAGATGACACAAACAAATAGAAAAACATCCCCTGCTCATGGATTGGTAGAATCAACACTGTTAAAATGTCCATACTGCCCAAAGTGATTTATAGATTCAACGCAATCCCCATCAAAATACCAGTGTCATATTTCACAGATCTAGAAAAAATAACCCTAAGCTTCATTTGGAACTAAAAAAGACCCAGAATAGGCAAAGCAATCTTAAGTAAAAAGAACAAATCTGGAGGCATCACATTACTTGACTTCAAATTATACTACAAGGGTATAGCAACCCAAACAGCATGGTTCTGGTATAAAAGTATAGACACAGACCAATGGAACAGAATAGAGAACCCAGAAATAAAACCATCTACCTACAACTAACTAATCTTCAACAAAGCAAACAACAACATACACTGGGGAAAGGAAGCCCTATTCAATAAATGGTGCTGGGAAAACTGGATAGCCACATGCAGAAAAATGAAACAGGACCCCTGTCTCTCACCATATACAAAAACTAATTCAAGATGGATTAAAGACTTAAATATAAGGCATGAAACCATAAAAATTCTAGAAGAAAATGTAGGAAAAACTCTTCTCAACATTGGCAAAATATGGAACAACAAAAATAAATAAATGGGATTTAATGAAATTAAAAAGCTTCTGCATAGCAAAGGAAATAATCAACAGAGTGAATAGACAACCTACAGAATGGGAGAAAATATTCACAAACTATACATCTGACAAAGGACTGATATCCAGAATCTACAAAGAACTCAAAAAAATCAGCAAGAAAAAACCAACAACTCCATCAAAAAGTGGGCAAAAGACATGAGAAGTTTTTCGAAAGAAGACAGACAAATGGCTAACAAACATATGAAAAAATGCTCAACATCACTAATCATCAGGGAAATGCAAATTAAAACTACAATGAGATTCCACCTTGCCCATATCAGAATGGCCGTTATTAAAAAGTCAAACAACAATAGATGCTGGCGTGGATGCAGAGAGAAAGGAACACTTATACACTGTTGGTGGGACTGCAAATTAGTACAACCTCAATGGAAAACAGTATGGAGATTCCTCAAAGAAATAAATGTAGATCTACCATTTGATCCAGCAATCCTACTGCTGGGTATCTACCCAAAGGAAAAGAAGTCATTTTATGAAAAAGACACCTGCAGTCGAATGTTTATCACAGCACAATTCACAATTACTAAGATGTGGAATCAACCCAAGTGCCCTTCAATTCATGAGTGGATAAAGAAAATGTGAGAGATACACACACACACACACACACCATGGAGTACACTCAGCCATAAAAAGGAATGAAATAATGTCATTTGCAGCAACGTGGATGGAACTGGAGACCATTATCCTAAGTGAAGTATCTCAGGGATGGGAAACCAAACACCATAGCTAATAAGTGGGAGCTAATGGATGAGTACACATGGGCACCAAACAACGTAAAGGACATGAGAAGTCAGGAAGGGGGGGGCAGATGGGTGAGTGTGGGATAAAAACTTACCTACTAGGTATAATGAACACTATTCTGGTGATGGGCCCACCAAAAGCCCTGACTTAAGTATTATACAAGTTATCCATGCAACAAAAACACTTGTACCTCTTAATTAATATTTTGAAATTAAAAAAAAGAAAAAAATACATATATATTTGGGAGATCTTTACACCAAAAGAATTTCCTTGTTTTTGTTTTTTAAATAGTTGGGTTGGTTGAAGGAGGGTCCAGAAAAGCATTTACCTATTCAGAAAAATTCTCAGAATATGAATAAGCATGTTGCTAATTAATAAACTTTAAAGGTGAAGACATGATCAAAAGTGAGGGAGGAAGAAAGGGTGTTAAGAGAAATCACTCTTCAAATTATACACTAGATAGTCCCTATCATTATCGAGCCTTATGTCACTCTTCTTTATTTGCTTTTTTTCCTAAAATTAACAGTAGGGCAGAAATCCATATTGAATCCAAACCACTAGCACAGGTTTTCCATCTACTTTGCACTTAACCCTTGACATTGGGCAGCTGATAGAGGGTCCTCGAGTCAGGGAAATCGGTTTGCTGTTTCCCAGCAGGGCTCTCGGTGATGATGACATCATAGGCTCGCTTCCACAAGAGCAAAGATAAAAAGTAGCACTTACCCATGAAAATCAAATTAAGTGATCTGAATGTGGCTGAGGCATTCTGGCTCAAAAGCATCTTTGTTATTTTTTAAGTCCTTTCTTTACTTTTACATCTGAAAGGAAATCAACATTAAGTGATCAAAATTTTGAAGTGTCTAATTAAATTGCAAAGATCAAAATGGGGGGAAAGATAAGACATTGGAAGACCAGCAGAAATAGCAAAATTCCTGGCCCCAGGAACTGGAATATTTACCCCATTTATGTAAGCAGCTTTATCTCAGCTTCTGGGCCCAAACCCCTCCCTAGTCAGGGAGAAATTTTACATTTAACTTTTGAACAGGTAACCGTCATTTGGTTCAAAAATTTTAAACATACAATAAAGTAAATAGTGAAAAGTCTTGCTCCCTTTAGAAAACTACTTGTATTTGGTTTTTGTTTTTGTGTGGTTTTTTTTTTGCAAATCCTTCAGAATATCTTTGTGCTTAAGCAAAAACAAATATATATTCTTAATTTTGCTCTCTTTTAGACAAGAGATATTTTACCTTGCTTTTTCCATTTAAAAATATATCTGGGAGATCTTTCCACCAAAGAAAATTTCTTTGCTTCTGTGTTTTAAATAGTTGCATAGTGTTCTACTCTATGGACATACCCTCATTTATATAACCAGTCCCCTACGATGGACATTTGAATTGTTTCCAGTTTTTTCTGCAAGAAATTCTCTTAAATAGGCATCATTTTGCACACGTGCAAGTCTAAGTGTAGAAAAATTTCCAGAGGTGGGATTGCCTGACAAAGGGTATATCAGTTAGGGTTCCAGCAGGAAACAGCACATTCAAGTTAGGATAGACTTTAATTAAGGGACTTCAGTCATGGTCACTTAACAATGGGAATACATCCTGAGAAATGCATGGTTAGGCGATTTCATTGTTGTGTGAACATCATAGAGTGTACTTACTTAAACCTAGATGGTATAGCCTACTACACACCTAGGCTACACACCTGTACAGCTTGTTACTGTATTGAATACTGTAGGCAATTGGAACACAATGGTAAGTATTTGTGTATCTAAACAGAAAAGGTACAGTAAAAATATGCTATTATAATCTTATGTGACCATCATCGTATACGTGGTTCATCCTTGCCCGAAACGCCGTTAAGTTGTGCATGACTGTATTCGTAATACAAATGTGTGAGCAGGCTGTAGGCAAACCAAAACGGAGGTGTAGTACTTCAAGCTCACAACAGTTCAGGCTATTACCACTCTGGGCTTGAGGGGAAAAGAGAAGGCACCAACGCTGGAATTTGTACGGAGAGAATCCTGTGTGAGGAGCTGTGACATGAGTCCACAGGACACAGCCAGCCCAAAGGGACCATGCTGGAAGGGGGCTAAAGAATAGATATCCCTCACTGCTTCCCTCCCTTCTCTCATTTGGGGCTCCCAATTGACTGAACCCAACCAGAAGCCACAGGGCGGGGGTCTGGGGTTGTACCTCTACAAGACAGGATCCCACGGTAAAGAGTGTGGAGGGGGAGGGGACAGTGGTGTCTGCAGGGGCAGAAAGAAGAGACCTGGCATTGGGGCTATGCATCTGTAACTTGGATAGAAACTGCCACGCTGCCTGCCCTCGGGGCTGTACCAATTTACATAAACACCTGCAATGTGTGGTTCTCCCCAGAAACCAAAATTACAGATGTATCATCAAGCTCTTGGATTTTTCTCAAATTCATAAATGAAAAATTGCCTTGACACTAATATTAACTTGTATTTCTCTTATTCTGAGTGAGATCTTTTCATACATTTGAGAATTATTTGCATTTCCTTTCCTGTTAACTGCCTGTCCTGTACCTTTGCCCATTTTTCTATTGAGTTGTGGCTTTTATTAGTTTGTAAGAGTTTAAGTATGAGGGAAACTTTGTGATATGAATCACATCTTTCTATTTTATATCACTTGGAAGTTTATGAGTTGTATGAGTTCAAATTTAAAGGTATTTTTTTTTCCTTAGCTTCTGGATTTTGAGTCATAGAAAGTCTTCCTCACTCCAAGGTGAGAAAGAAATTCATCAAGAATTTTAAGAAGCCCCAATCAGTCTTGTTTCTTCTCTCCCTCAGACCTTTTGTCTTCATCCAAGTGACTAAGCCCTATAGATTCTGGGTGATTCTTCTGTCCCCCCAACCCTTGGGCAATATCATCAAAATGAAAAAAGACCATGAAATAGCAGACTGAGTTCAAACTAAAAACAACTTAATTTTAAAAGTTCTCTTGACTGTCATAGTAACAGGTCTCATCTAGGGTATTTTCGTAGAGAAATCCAAGAGATTCCAAGTCAAAATTTTCATCCTTGCCACAGACTCCACTACCCATGAGATATCCAGGCACGTTATCCCATAATACTGCACCCATTTAGAAACATCTGACAAGATATCTTGATATGTGACGTCATCTCCCATAATCACTCCACGGCAGAGGGGTTGCATGGCTGTGACTATTCGCCTAGATCCTGACTACACCAAGACTGTAGAAAGGCAACTCCACCTGACCCAACCTGTGGCCTCTAGTCCCTTGGGTTTTTCTGATGGTGGCACATCTTCACTTTTGGTATATATCTACAGGCACACTTAGTCCGCTCAGCAGCCGAGAAAACACATACACATACACACAAACACACACACACACACACACACACACACACACACTCTTAAAAGTCCTGCCCTCCCCCTCTGGCCAGGGGATGACTGCTTTCCTTGCTTTGCTCCTGTGACCCACCCTCCACATTGAACCAGATGTCTGATAACTAGATTCTTGCTTGCTTGGAAAATCTAATTTCCCATCTTGGCATCCCAACAGAGTTGTTAATGGGGCTCCTTAAAACTCTCCCTGACTGTAAATAGACCAGTCTTCCTAAAGCAGAGCTCTGGTTAGTCTCATCTCTGTAGCCAGGGCTGGCCTCTGGGCCCCCCAGGGCCCTGCAGGCAGAAGGGTCCCACCCTTGGCTTAACGGTTTCCTGTGGCTGTCTTGAAATTCTCAACCATTTTATCTTTCAATGTATGTTTTGTGAGTGGAGTCTGTTGGGACAGTGGAGCCTCAGTGCACACTGGGCCCGCTCCCCTCCCTTGCACGATGGGGAGTCCCAGGCCCTGCCTGGCTTCTCTCTATGCCCCACAACTGCTGCTGCTTTTTGTGTGGGGCCTCAACTAGGTCACACCAGCAGAAAGTCCCAATGTTCCACAGAAGCCCTCCTGGTGTGGGTGCTGGGGAGGTCAGGGTTGGTACTCTAGCTCTGCCCCATGGACTGGAGCCTGAAAATTACGTAGCCAGCCCAGCCTGTAGCTCACTGTTGCCTGACACCCAGCTCCTTAGGTTAAATTCAGTGCCAGCAGCCTTCCCAGTTTTCCCTGGAGTTACTCCCCCACACGTGTGCCAAGCTCCAGGTGACAGATCACCCCTGCTCTTCCCAGGTCTCCTACCTGGGAGCTCTCCTTGTCATTTACACTCAAACAAACACTACCAATTTTCAAGGCCCAGCTCAAGCGGACAGATTGGGTAAAGCAATTCTTCTGTGAATTACAACTCCTCCTAAACAAACGACCCTTAAGGAACTTGCCTCAGAGTCCCCTAGTAGAGAGCACAACTGTGTCTTTTCTTCTATCTGGCATAGCCTGATGCACATTGCCCAGCAGTCGATGAGTAAGGAATGAACTGGATTTAGAAATATTATACAAATACACTTACATACCTTTTTCTGGAAATCAAAAAAATACAAAAAAGTACAGAGAAGAAGGTAACACGCATCCTTATGTCCACCATCTAGCATCAATCATTGTTACACATCTTGGCATATTTGTTTCTAATTTATTTTTCAAATATCTTTCTTGTTTCTGTAAAAATTCTTCTACATGCTCACTTAAAGAAATTAAAATAATGTATAAAAGTCAAAATCCCAGTATCCAGATATTGGCCAGGCGCGGTGGCTCACGCCTGTATTCCTAACACTCTGGGAGGCTAAGGTGGGAGAATCGTTTGAGGTCAGGAGTTTTAGACAAGGCCGGTATCCAGATATCAACCATCATTAACATTAGATAAACATAATCCCATGAATCTTTCTACACATAAGCACACATGTACATGCACAAGCACACACACATACAGTGTTTCTGTCTAAACTTAATTTTACTTGGGAAAAAACTAAAATAAAATGAAGGAATTGTTGAAATTTAATTTTTTTTTTGACCATAAGAAAGTATAACTTCCTACTATATCCCTCTAAGGTTTAAAAAAACATTTATAAAAGACATTAGGAAGTTAGAGTATTATATATTCATATAGCACCTTTTAATTTTAAACCATATTTACCGATCCATGCTTTGAAAGAGAATATTAGTGTTCTCATATTTCCTTCCATCTTCTCCCCTACTTCCTTATTTATTTTTGCCATATTTTTTTGGTCTAGACTTACGATAATCACATTCTGTCTTACCCACAATGTCCATAGACGTTTTGTATTAACTTTCCATTTAAACAGAATACTCAACAACAGTTGGGTTTTTTGTTGTTGTTGGTTTACCATTTCTGCACTCTTGAGTTCTTCATTTTGATTTAGTAAAGTTATTCTCCCTAATAAATAGGAAAGAAGGAAATTGGGTCTCACCATACTTAGCTTTTTCCAGTTCTGGAAAAAATTTTAATTTGCTATTAAAATTTGCTGTTTTCTTAATTTGTTATTTCGTGGATTTTGTGATCCAGTGGTTTTTTTACAAAAAGAACTCATGGGTGCTGACTTCCCTTTGTCCTTCTGGTTAAAATACTCCCTTGGGAAAAGTTTCTTTCCCTTAGAACTTTTCCCTCAACCGTTATATTCTGCCATTTAGAACTGCATTGAAGTCTGAGGCCAGCTTGGTTTTGTTTTTCTCTCCTTTACTTTTTCTTCTTGGATTCCTAAGTAATTCTTTTTCTTTGAGTTTAAATCACTTAAGATACCTTAGTGCTTGAGAATTCCCATATGAAATTTTCTGGAACATCGCATGTTCTTTTAGCCTACAGACGATTTTTCCTTCATTTCAATACGATTTCTTTTGTCCTATCTTTATTTGCATTTTCTGCCCTATTTGTTGGTTTCTCTACATCAGGGATTCCAATTATCCTCATGCTTGATTGTGTTTTGTCTGTCTTCCATCAGATTGTTTTTAATTGACTTATTCTTTTTTTTCAAGAGAATTAAATCATTTATTGATTACACATGATAATGGTTGATACACAAGCTTCATTCCCATCTATAATTTTATCTGGTATCATTATTCAATTTAGATATATTGCATAGGATATGCCAACAATCATCTTTATAGCCAATAATTCCATGATTTTCCTTGGATGACTCCTTTTAATGGTGAACTGCAGGTGACAACAGTAACTGTCAGTTTAACTACACCAAGGTTTCTGAAGACAATGGCTTCTCCACCCAAGCAGGTTGTAAATGAATTTCAAATAGAACCTGGCATCACCCTGAAGGAATTCTCTCTTCACACTTTTGGGGAAGTTTACCAAAATGGCTTCAAAGTAGACTAACTTTACACAGCAGATTTGAAAAAAAAAGACACTTATTCAGCGTCATGATCAGACTATTACATTTAGCAACCAACAGCAGGGGTGCAAAAAAAATAAAATCTACATTAAAACCCTTTGTTGGAATGCTTTATACTTTCCACAGAACAGAAACTAAAATAACCCGTTATACAATTAGTCACAAATACAGTCCTCGAATTTTTTGCCCAGACACATGAGTATTGTCTAAAACATGTCTTCTTTGTAGCAGCTAGGCCCTGCCACCACTGTGCTTGGCTGAGTTCACAATCTGTTGTAACCTGAAGCTTCCCTGTCACTTCTCTGGGTCTCCTCTCCTGCTAAGCTTTGTTTCCTGGAAGTAATTAAAACCTTCTGCCACTGCCATAGCTACTGCTGCTACAGGAACCACCATAGCCACCTTAGTTTCATGGTTTGGCAAAGTATTGGCCTCCCCCACCGTAGGGGCCAAAGCTTCTGTCTCCAGAGTTCCTCCCTTCAAGGGTCCAAAATGTGAAGACTGATTGCCAAAATCATTGTAGCTTTCACCACCTCCAAAATTGCTTCCATCCTTACCAAATCCATTGCAGCCAACCCCACTGCCACCGTATCCACCAGCACCACGGCTGCCACCAAAGCTTCCTGACCGCTGAAGTTTCCTCCACGGCCAAAGTTGTCATTCCCACCAAAACCACCTCCATGACTATCACCAAAATTTCCAGAACCACTCCAACCTCTTTGGCTGGATGAAGCATTAGCCATCTCTTGCTTCAACAGGGCTTTCCTTACTTCACAGTTGTGGCCATTCACAGGATGGTATTTCTGAATGACAATCCTATCCACAGAATCACGGTCATCAAAGGTCACAAAAGCAAAGCCCCTCTTCTTGCCACTGCCTCGGTCAGTCATGATTTCAATCACTTCAATTTTCCCATACTGTTCAAAATAGTCTCTTAGGTGATGTTCTTCCATGTCTTCTTTAATGCACCCAACAAAGATCTTTTTCACAGTGAAGCAGGCACCTAGTCTTTGAGAATCTTCTCTGGAGACAGCTCTCTTTGGTTCCACGACTCTTCCGTTCACCTGATGTGGCCTTGCATTCATTGCTACATCCGCCTCCTCCGCAGTGGCATATGTGACAAACCCAAAGCCCCGGGGGCCTGGTGTTTGGACCTCTCATTACCACACCGTCCGTGGGCGTTCCCCATTGCTCAGAGTGGCCCCGCAGACTCTCAGCGGTCTCAAAGCTCAACGCGGTGAGGAAGAGCATGGGGGCTGTTCGGGCTCTTTAGGAGCCTCTCTCTGACCCAGGCGTGATGGCTGCGGGAAGAGAGACTACAGATGCTTCCTCAGCAGAAAGTTGACTTTCTCTTTGTCCCTTTTCATCTCTATTCAGTGGGCTTAAATCAAGGCTTTCCTCTATTATTTTTATTTTCAGCAGTATTTATTCTGTTCTGTGCTCTAACTTATTCCTTTTGTGATTGTGGATATTTTTGGTCTTCAATTTATTCCCTTAGGTCTGCAATCTCCCTTTTCATCTCCATTTTAAAATTTTCTCATCTTTGAGTTAATTTTATTGAATTCATTCATATTTTTATAGAGTTGTTGTAGGATGTGAGGCAATTGTAAGGAGTTCCTTCTGTTCCAAGAGTAATACTTTCTTTTTAGTAAGACACCTTGCAAGCTATGCCGTTCTTTCCTTTCCTTTTCTCCCCCCGTCTCTGCCCCCCGCCATTTCTGCTCACCTTGCTGGTACTCGGATGGCTTTAGTCACTTCCTACTGAAAAAGTGGAGAAATCCTGACTTTGTTCTGACAACTGTAAGTGCTTCCAGTTTGTTCTGTGAAGTCTGGGCAGCTTCTCCAGCCCAAAAGGTTGGTGCTGCCGTGGGGGAGGAGAGGGACGGGCAGAGATCAGCCTTTGTCAGAATGCCTGGGCCCTGCCGTCTCCTGGAAGAGTTTGTTAAGAGCCCCCTAAGCAGGCTCACTACCTCTGGGGGCGGGCTGAGATGGAATCAACCCTCTGGGCTGGGGGCCCATTTCCTGATTCTGGGCAGACACCCCTGCCCAGTGGCTTCCCCCTCTCACTCGCCTCTGCCCGCGAGAAGGGCCTGTGCTTCTTTGTCAGAAATGGAAAAGACTAAGTAGGGGGAGACTCACTTTGCTGCTTTCCTATTTATTAGGGAGAATTTTCAAGATTTTTGATAATTTGCCAGTGGAGTTTCTGGAGGTTGGGACATACTTAAATTTTAAATGCATTTTTAAAAACCTGATTATTATAAACAAACAGACGAACAAACAAAAACCAACGACAATGCTTAAGGATATCGTTCCCCATGGCCAGTTTCTATTAATAAAACCCTGTCTTGGGTGGTAACTGACTGTCCTCATTTTCCTGCTGGCTCTGGAGAAAATTGTGAGTGGCTCTGCACTGCTCCCCACGCTCCATAATTCTCTTGTTTCCTCTTTTGTTTTCCTTACCTCTCCCTACCCTACGGCCAGCAAACCTCCTCTGCCAACTGCCTACTTTTCCTTTCCTCTTCCCTGAATTGCAAGCCACCTGTTTCACTCTTCCAGAGGAAGAAGGACTCTCGGGAAAGGTGCTGTCAAGCTCTGCTCCCGCTCACTGATACTTCACCAGTTATAAAATGCACTTTTCCTTTTCACATTTGAGCATTTCTGAAATCAGAATGCTTTGCACAGTGGCGTGGCATAGCATGACTGACAGTGGTTTTTTCTTACTTGGTTACATAAAATGAAAGTGTATCTTCTAATCAATGGCATTTCGGGTTGAGTTTTAGTTTTGATAAAATATGAAGATTGATGATCAAAGAATAC
This sequence comes from Daubentonia madagascariensis, assembly GCA_023783475.1. NCBI lineage: Eukaryota > Metazoa > Chordata > Mammalia > Primates > Daubentoniidae > Daubentonia > Daubentonia madagascariensis. The sequence goes on along the minus strand of JAKFHU010001482.1, from coordinate 1,747,494 downwards.
ATGCTATTGACTCTTCAATAGTTTGAAGGTTTATAAATGTAACAGGAAAATGAGTACAGTGTGGCTCTGGCTGGGCAAGTGTGAATGATGGAATATATATTTAATAAATGTTTCACTTCTTAAGTACCGTTTCTCACATCACGTGAACCAAATCTCAGGCAGATTTTCTTTAAAAATAAATACATGAGAAACTTTAGAGGAAATACAGGTAAGAATAATGAGTCACGCAGATTTTTGATGACCTAAAATTGAGAAACAACTTTTGAACTACAGAACTTAAAAGTTCAAGCCATTTCCTGAGACAAACAGATCAAACCCAATCATGCCCAAATTGTTAAGAAAGTTTATCAGAAGTTTTTCTTCCTAGGGCAGATTTTGATATGGCTTCTGCTCCCTGCCCGCACCCCCAAGCCCACGCAGGATTGTGGTGGGTGGACAGGGTAGTTAGAAACCCTCGCAAGTCCTGGGACTTGGCCCTGGTCAGTTCGCATGACTTCTTGGGAGTGTGGGAGGGACTCCTGGGCTCCTGGCGCCAACCGCAGTGACCTGACCATGTTATGCTAGTTTCTAAGACCTCTTGCCAAACAAAACAAGGATGAAACAAATATTAAAAGAAAAAGGCAGTGAGATTTCCAGAGTTTCTCAATAAAACCATCGCCGGCCAAATAAATGGGTCGATGGAGCCAACTTGCTACTGCGTGTAATGGATTGATTTGCTCAGGGTTGAAACGCAAGCGCCGAATATCTCTCAATATTCGTCCAATATCTTCTCAATATCTCATCCCTCCCGACCCTGAAAGGGGTTCACCCCTCTGTCTCCGCGGCCACGTCCTCTCACCCCTTCCCACTCCCCCCAGCCCAGCTTCCCAGCGGTGGATCTGGAAGGATGTGGGGCACTTCAGCCCCGGTTGCCCTTCTGTGACCGCGCGGGAAGGAGAGATGGTTAATCTCGGGGGCTCTCGAGGGGGGTGGGCCTGTGACCCCGAACCCGAGGCCCGGGCTGGTAACCCAGTTTTGCAAGGTGGGGTGGATCCGGAGGAGTTTGACAGCCCTCAAATTTCACGACTCACATCACGCAGTGGCAAGTGCCCGGGTGTCCCGGGCATCCTTGGTGAGGTGGGGGGTGGGGGGCCCAGGGTTGGGCGCAAACAACTGTGGGTTCCCGGCAGGGGCGAGGAATGGAGGACGCCGCTCAGGGCCGAGGGCAGCCCGCCCGCCAGCGGCCGCGTGGGGACAGCCAGCGGGCGCCCTTACATCACCCGGAGCGCAGCGGGGGCCGCTGGGGGGGGCACCGGGAGAGGGGCAGGGGTGCGCCGGCCGATGTCCCCAGGGCCAGGAGGGAAGGCAGGCGGGGGAGGAGTCCGGGAGCAAAGGAAATGGAGGGGGATTCCGGGAACCCGCTGCGAGGAGGTGGCGTTTGCGCCATTGTCAGCCGCACCAGCGGTCTCCTCCCCAGGTCCTCGCCTCCCCCACCCCGTTACCTTTGCAGTAGCACCCCGCGGCTCCCCTCAGAGATGCTAGCCTCGGGCCCACCTCCTGAGGCGGGCTGCGCGGCCGCCCCTCGCCACCGGGGTCCTGCGCTCGCGGTCGGGATGCGCACTGCTGGCGGCCCCTCGGGCAGCGGCGGCGGGCGGCGGGCAGGAGCGGGCGGCGCGGCCGGGTGATGGCCCACGGACTGCGCTCGGGAAGGTGCCTGGCTCGCCCGCGGGGATTCTCTCCCGCCCGGAACAAAGTCTGAAGTGCGGGTGCGCGCGCCGAGCGCCGGCCTGCGAGTCTCGTTCCGGGAGCGCGGGCGCGGAGCCGGGCCGGGCCGAGCCGGGGGCGGGGCCGGGAGCGCGGGCCTGGGACCAGGGGCGGGGCCGGGGCGGGCGGGGGCCGGGGGCGGGCTGAGCTGGGCCCGGGGGCGGGGCCGGGGGCGGGCTGAGCTGGGGCCAGGGGCGGGGCCGGGGGGGCGGGCTGAGCTGGGGTCAGGGGCGGGGCCGGGCCGAGCCGGGGGCGGGGCGGGGAGAGCTTGTCTGGTAATTTACTAGAGTCTGTTGCAGATTGCCAGCTCCTAACCAAAGCCTGCCTCGGCCAAATAAGCACCATACGGGAAGGGATAAAGGATTTTTGGCTGTCTTGTTCACTGCAGCATCCTCAGGGGCTGGCACTCAGAAGACACTCAAAAATATGTCGAACGAATGAGTGAATAAATGGAAGAGTGAATGGGTTCTGTCCTGGCTCCCCCAATTATTAGTTATATAAGCCTCTCTGATAACAATTCTCCAATCAATAAAACAGGGATGAGAATACCCACCATTGAGTAAATGTTGTAAATATCATTCTCCCTCCTTCTCCGTGGGTCTGTCCTCCATACTCCCACCATACCCCAGCCCCTGCCAATCCACGTGTTTCGGGGTAGGTGGAGAGGAAAGACATAGTTCTTCAGTAGTTTGTTTAGCTGTTATTTATACCCTGTCAATTTCCAACATAGAATATGAGGTAGCTTTCAGTAAAATGTATGTATATTCTAAAACATTACAGCTACTAAAATGGGATGTTAAAATCTTTTTGAAGGTGAAGAAAAAAAAATGCACCAACCAACACGGTTGTTCTAATCGAGCATTCATCTTCACTCTCAGCTTTCTGGCCTCTGAGGAAAGGGAAGAGAGGGTGTTTCATACTTTTTGTAGATGCAAAAAAAGGAAATTTTTAATCCATGAAATCAACTAAGATCTGCTGATCCTCATTTGTAGGCTAGGCACAGGGTGCTCATAAAGGGAATGTCACAGGCCCGCCTCTGAAGTAACCTTTGGTAGAATTCCCATCAGCCCCATAATATCTGAAGGGGACTCATCCAGGATCCTGTTCATTACAAAAAACATTCAACACTGAAAATATTTTCAGCCACAGTTTTAGATAATTTGCAAAAATAGCCTCTGAAAGTGGGGGAAAGCCAATACAAATGTACTGCATCTACCCTTTTATATAAGCATATACATTAAAAATAAAAGTATATGAAAATGTTAACTATGATTTATTGCAGATTGGGCAATGGTAGGTGACTTTTATTTTCTTTTTTCCCCTTTCCAAATGTTCTACAGTAAATATTTTTCCTTACATAACCAGGAAAAAGATTTTTAAAAACAAATACTGTCCATCCCAAGACGTGAAGAGCTTGGAAGTTGTCACTCCACTCCCACAACAAGAGAAAAGCTGAATGAACTAAAAATCAACAGCTTTTCTTGTTTCCATCAGTAAGTTGAGTCACAGGGCAAACTGCAACCCCCAAAACTGGAAAGAGGCAAATGCAGAGAATCATAGTTTGCAGGGACCAGAAGCTTCTAAACCATGGAAAAACATAAACTATAATTGACTAATTGCTGGAGACTGAACACGGATTAGCTTGAGAGTTAAAAACTCCTGCGGGCCCAGTCTTAGTGAGATAACCCCCACTTTCTTGAGGAGCCCTGCCAGGGTCTTATGGTGAAGACCAGAGAAAAATTCCCTTCTGTTTAGCCAGGGAAAGGGGAAAAATAGCCATTTTGAAATATGCCTAGAGTGTTCTGTAACAAAAACCCGTCCTCAGGGGGAATTATTAACACTTTACCTGAGCCTAATCTGACCTAGCAGAAGGGCAATTAGACAACGCAACCCCCTCTACCCTTTCTGACTATCAGAATTAGAGGAAAAAAAAAGAAATTCTTTTGGCGATCATGGCCCAGAGACTCAGGCCCATTAAAAACAAAAACAAAAACAAAAACAAAAACAAAACCTGAGATTTAATCATAGGGTTATAGAATGTTTCCCCTCCTCAATATCTTACTACCATATCAACAGGACTCCAGGATAATAACAGTGGATTAAAACTCCATTTAAGAAGGCGTTTCTAGGAAAACCCAAAGACAACAGGGGAGACAAAAATGAGGACACTAGATAAAACTAAAGCCTCTGACACTTACAGCTACAGCAAATATTAAACAGCCTAACTCTTAGCCAGAGAAACCTAACACCTCACACTAAAGGACTGTTTACTTCAGCTCCTATTACCTGATACATTATTATATCTAGCTTTCAACAAAAAATTATAAGACATGTTAAAAAGCAGAAAAAATCCCCCCACAATTTGAAAAGACAAAGCAATCTTAGGAATAAAACTCAGATGTGACAGAGAATTTGTAATTATCAGATCAGGAATTTAAAATCACTATGATTAATCTGCTCAGGGTTCTGTGTTATCATAGAAAGGTATTTGGTCTTCATCCTCGTTCCTGACTTAGAGCTCCTAAATCCTCTGTAATTTCCTGAGTGATAGGGATAATAGGAGCTCTAATGAGGTTACTCTTGGTGGGGCCCTCAATAGCTTTGGGATGGGCACTGGTCATAAAAAGACCAAGCCTTATTATCAATGAAGCCTAGAAATTCCAGCCCCATTCCCCCCAACCTTCCAGGAGGAGAGAGAGACTAGACATTAAGTTAATAATCAATCATGCCTACATGATGAAATCTCCATAAAAATCCCTGAACAACAGTGTTTGAAGAGCTTCAGGTTGGTGAACACATCAAGGTGCTGGGATGCTGGTACACCTAGAGAGGGCATGAAAGCTCAGTGCCCCTTTCCCCATACTTTGCCCTATGCACATCTTCCACTTGGCTGTTCCTGAGTTGTATCCTTTATAATAAACAGGTAATAGTAAGTAAAGTGCTTTCCTGAGTTCTGAGTAGCTATAGGGTTTTTGGTAGATGTTCTTTATCAAGTTCAGGATAACTATTCAAAATAATAATAGCAGCAAAGTATTGGATGATTATAGCTTATAGATAAGTGAAATGTATAAGAGCAATGTTATGAGGGGTGAGAGGGAGAAATTGGGAATACTCTGTTATAAGGTACCTGTGTACCACCCATGAAGTGGTATAGTGTTGCTTGAAAGTGGACTTAGATTAGTTGCAATGTATATTGCAAACCCTAAGGCAATCACTAAAAATATGTTAAAAAGAAGTATACTTAATATGCTAACTGAGGAGAGAAAATGGGATCATATAAAATGTTCAATTAAAACCAGAGTAGGCAGAAAAAGAGTGGAAGATAACAACAACAAACCAAAAAACAAAGAACAAGTACAATGAATAGAAAATACAAATATGGTAGATATTAATCTAACTATATCAATAATAACTTTAAATAAATGGTCTAAATGTACCAATTAAAAGACAGAGATCAACAGAGTGGATAAAAACAAAACAAGGGCCAACTATATATTGTCTATAAGAAACCCACTTTAAATATAGAGATACAGATAGGTTAAATTTAAAGGAATGGAGAAATATATGATGTGCTAACATTGATCAAAAGAAAGCTGGAGGGGGGCGGAGGGGAGGGGAATAAACCAACCTAATGGGTAATATGAAAACTATTTGGGTGATGGGCATACCTATAGCTGGGACTCAAACATTACAAAAATGATCCATGTAACCTAAAACATCTGTACCCCCTTAATGTTTTGAAATTTTTAAAAAAAGATAAAAACAATAACAAAAAACAACAGCAAAAAAGAATTTATGTCCTAATTTAAAAAAAAAAGAAAGAAAGCTGGAGTAGCATATTAATTTCAGACAAGCAGATTTCAGAACAAAGAAAATTATCAGGGACAAAAAGGGCATTAGATAATGATAAGGGAGTCAACTTTCCAAGAAAGTATAACAATACTTAATGTGTAGGCACCTAACAACAAAGTGTCAAAATATGTGAGGCAAAAATTAATAGAACTTCAAGGAGAAATAGGCAAATCCACTATTATAGTCAGAGGTTTCCACATCCCTTTATCAGTAATTGACAGATCCAGCAGGAAGAAAATCAGTAAGGACATAGTTGAACTAACCAGCACCATCAATCAACTAGATCTAATTGACATTTGTAGAATACTTCATCCAACAACAGCAGAATATGCATTCTCAAGCTCACATGGAGCATTCATTAAAATAGACCACGTTCTGGGCCGTAAAATTAACATTAACTAATTTGAAAGAATAGAAATCACACAAAGTATGCTCTCAGATCTTAATGAAAATTAACCTATTATAGAAATCAATAGCAGAAAGATAGCTAGAAAATCCCAAAATATTTGGAGATTAAACAATATACTTCTAAATAACACACAGGTCAAAGAAGAAGTCTTAGGAGGAATTAAAAATATTTTAACTAAATGAAAATGAAAGTACAACTTATTGAAATTTGTGGAATGTAATGAAAGCAGTGCTTAGAGGGAAATATACAGCACTGAATGCATATATCAGAAAAGAAGACAGATCTAAAATCGATACGCTTCCACCTTAGGAAACTGGAGAAAGAAGAGCAATATAAGCCTAAAGCAAGCAGAAGAAAATAATTAATAAAAATTAGAACAGAAATCAATGAAATAGAAAACAGAAAATCATAGAGAAAATCAACAAATTGAGGTAGTTCTATATCTATAAAAGAAATTGAATCAACAATTGATAACCTTCCAAAAAGAAAGCACCAGGCCCAGATAATTTCACTAGTGAATTCTACCAAATATTTAAAGAAGAAATTATCACAATTATCTACAATGTCTTCTAGAAAATTGAAGTAGAGGAAACACTTCCTAACTATTCTGTGAGGCCAGCATTACCCTAACACTAAAACTAAATAAAGACAATACAAGAAAGGAAACTACAGACCAATATCTATGATGAACATAGAAGCAGAAATTCCCAAAAAAATATTAGCAAATTGAGTCCAACCATGTATACAAAGAATGATAGACTATGACCAAGTAAGATTTATTCTAGATATGCAAAGCTGGTTCATCCTTCAAAAATCAATGACTGTAATCCATCACATCAACAGGCTAAAGAAGAGAAATCACACAATATTAATAGATAAAGAAAAAGCATTTGACAAAATCCAACACTCATCATGACAAAAATAAGAGTTTTTGTCAATTCTTTTTCCTAGCCAACTAGGAAGAGCAGGAACTTCCTCAACTTGCTAAAGAACATCTACAAAAAATCCTACAGCCAACATTATACTTAATTGTGAGAAATTGGATGTATTCCCTCTAAGATTGGGAGGAAAGAAAGGATGTCCCTCTCACTACTCTTATTTAGCATTGTACTGGAAGTCCTGGAAGTCTTGTACTGGAAGGTAATGCAATAATAAAGAAAAGGAAATAAAATGTGTACAGATTGGGAAAGAAAAAAATAGAACTTTTGTTATTTGCAGATGACATAATTAGCTGTGTAGGAAATCCCAAAGAATTGACAAAAAAAAAACAAAAAACCCAAAAACCAAAAAAACCCCACCAAAAAATCAAACCCCACAACCCCCTCCTGGAAATAATAAATGATTTTAATGATAACAAGGTTGCAGGATACAAGATTAATATACAAAAGTAAATTCCTTTCCTATATACCAACAATGAACAATTGGAATTTGAAATTAAAAGCACAGTGCCATTTATAGTAGCAGGGAGAGAGAGAGAGAGAGACGAAGAGAGAAATATTTACATATAAATCTAACCAAATAGTAGAAGATCTGTATGAGGAAAACTACAAAACTTTGATAAAAGAAATAAAAGATCTGAATAAACAGAGAGATAGTTTATGTTCATAGATAGGAAGACTCAATATTGTTAAGATGTTGGTTCTTCCCTATTTGATATACATTCAATGCAATTCCAATCAAAATCCCAGCAAGTTATTTTTTGGATATTAACAAACTGATTCTCGAGTTTACATGGAAAGGCAAAGGACCCAGATAGCCAACACAATGCTGAAGAAGAAGAAGAAGAAATACTACTTGACTTCAGGTCTTAGTATAAAGCTACAATAATCAAGATAGTGTGTATTGGTGAAAGAATAAACAAATAGATTAAGGAAACAGAATAGAGAGCCCAGAAATAGACCCACAAAATTAAGTCAACTAATTTTTTTTTTTTGAGACAGGGTCTTGCTCTGTCACCAGGGCTAGAGTGCAGTGGTGTCATCACAGCTCACTGCAGCCTCAAACTCTTGGGCTCAAGCGATCCTCCTGCCTCAGCCTCCCAGGTAGCTGAGACTACAGGCACACGCCACCAAACCCGGCTAATTTTTGTATTTTTTTGTTGAGATGGGGTCTTCCTCTTGCTCATGCTGGTCTTGAACTTCTGACCTCAAGTGATCCTACCGCTTCGCCCTCCCAAAGTGCTAGGATTACAGGTGTGAGCCACTGCACCTGGCCAGTCAACTGATTTTTGACAAAGCAGCAAGGACAATTCAATGGAGAAAGGATAGTCTTTCTATGGGGATCAACTGGATATGCAAAAAGACGAATCTAGGCACAGATCTTACACCTTTCACAAAAATTAACTCAAAGAGGATCACAGACCCAAATGTAAAAAGTGAAACTCAAAAGATTGTACATAGGGGAAAATCTAGGTGACTTTGGGTTTGCGATGACTTGTTAGATACAACACCAAAAGCACAATCCATGAAAGAAAAAAATGAAAAGTTGGACTTTATTTAAATTAAAAACTTCTGCTCTGTGAAAAACACTGTAAAATAATGAACAGACAACCTATAGGCTGGGAGAAAATATTTGCAAAACACATATTTAATAAAGAACTTGTATCCAAAATACACAAAGAAGTCTTAAAGTCAACAATAAGAAAACAAACAACCCAATTAAAAGGTGGGCAAAGAATCTGAATAGACCCTTCACCAAAAAAGATACAGAGGTGGCAGGTAAGCACATAAAATGATTCTTAACATTGTATGCCATAGAGAAATCCAAATTAAAACAACAATGAGGTACTGCTACACACCTATTAGAATGGCTAAAATCCAGAAGACTGACCATACCCCAATGCTGGTGAGGACGCGAAGCAACAGGAACTTTCACTTCTCGATGGTGGGAATGCAAAATGGTATAGCCACTCTGGTTGACATTTTGGCAGTTCCTTACAAAGTTAAACAGGTTTACCCTATGATTCAGCAATCATCCATTTACTGTAGCAAATTGAAAACCTATGTTTGCACAAAAACCTGTACACAAATGTTTATAGCAGCTTTATTCATAATTGCCCCAAGCTGGAAGCAACCAAGATTTCCTTCAATAGGTGAATGGGTTAACAAATTGCAGCACATCCAGACAAAGGAATCTTATTTAGTAATAAGAAGAAATGAGCTATCCAGCCACAAAAATACATGGTGGAATCTAAATGCACGTCGCTAAATGAAAAAATTAGTCTGAAAAGGCTATATACTGTATGACTCCAATTATATGACATTCTGGAAAAGGCCGGACTATAGACACAGTAAAAAGATCCATGGCTTCCAGGGTTTCAGGATTAAGGGTACAGGGATGAATAGGTGGAGCACAGGGGGTTTGGGGGCAGTGAAATTATTCTGTATGATACTGTAATGATGAATATATGACATCATGCATTTGTCAAAACCCATAGGTTGTATAACACCAAGAGTAAACCCTAATGTAAAGTATGGACTTTAGCTCATATAATGTATCAATATTGGCTCATCAGTTGTAACAAATATACCATACTAATGCAAGATATTAATAATAGGAGAAACTGGGGGGGGCAGAGGGGAGTATATGGGAAGTCTCTGAACTATATGCTCAATTTTTCTATAAATAAAGTATATTATTTCTTTAAATGCACATTTGTTCTTTCACTCAGTAAATATTTATTGAGTGCCACCATGCCAAGGACTGTTGCAGGTGTTGTTGGAGAGAGTGCTATGGGTGAATGTCACAGATGTGAAAAGAAAATCAAAGTCTCAGGGCCACCCTCCATCTCCTTAAGCCAAAGAAAATGTAAATCAGGCACCTGTGAACAGCTGGCTCCACAGATCATTCCTTAAGGAAATTCTTTGCTAACCTCGCATAAGCAAGGACATGCAAATTGTATCTACGTCTAGCACCTAAAGCTAAAGCCTGTCCAATTCCACACTAACAATAAATTACAAGTTTATCTTACAGGTAACAGAACTGGAGACAAGACAGAATCAGACCTTCTTCCACCTACCCAGGGGCATCTACATAACTGATGCTTCCTTCACTCCCTTGTTTTATATAAAATGTAGATTTCTTGGGCCTCACAAGAATGTAACTACTACCTCATTACCCCCTCCCCCAGCGCCCCTTCCTTTTTCCTTCTGTCTGTATGTCTTTAAAATGCTGAAGGTTCCAACTTCCCCTTTGGAAAAACAGCCACAGCTTGTCTGTGGTTCGTGTTTTTCCCAGGCACATCCTCAAAATCTTGGCTTAATAAACCTCCATTGATTGAGATTTTTGCCTCAGTCACTTATGTGGGTTGGCACAGGTCAAGTCACTGCTCATGAGGCTTATAGTCTAGAGGGGGATGGTGGTGCAGACACAAACCCAGGAGTGAACAAGACGATTTCAGACTGACATGAAGACGAAATAACCAGGTGCCTGGGAGAGCTGCATTAGACAAGTCTGGAAGAGCTTCCCTCTGCTGAGGACATTGGGGCTGAGACCTGAACAACGGGAAGCCTGGGCCCCAGAGTTGCCAGCGGGCAGGGCTGGAAGAAGAGCAAAGGCTAAAGTCCAAAATGCCCTGGGGCAGGCACCAGCCAAGGAAGGAAAGGAAGGAGTCCATCGTGGAATCATGGATGACTTGTACTTGTGAGTTTGAGCGGTGGGCTGGATGGTGGTATCATGAACTGACATGGGAAAGATAGAGACAAAAACTGTCTGGGGGTGGAGGATGGAAATCAAATGTCAAGACTGCAGTGAGAGAACCCTAAGGCCTGTGGGTAGGCAGAGCGAGGTGGGTGGTCACATCAATAGGGGATGGGGGAGCCATGGAGGCCCATTGTGGGTGACAGAGCCTGAACAGAACCTCAACCTGGCATGGGCATTGAGCGAAGGGGGCATCCACCTGTGAGAGTGGCTTGGTACGGGGGGGTCAGGGCATGATGAAGTCCTGCAACGTGAGGGTGGCATCTGCTCAGGGGATGGGGTGGGGCCCACTGTGAGGCTCAGAGCCTGGGAGGACTAGAGGGAATTCTCACTGGGACAGCCTGGAGTGGAATCTTGGGCCCAAGTGGATTGAGGAGAGCAGCCATGCTGGGCAGGGGGTGGCAGGGAGGATGAGAGATTTGTTACATACAGGGGATTGGAAAAATATAACTCTGTTAAGGATAATGGGAGCTGGAATTCTCATTGTCTGAGAAGGAAGTTATAAGATTTGAAGGGGAGAAACTAGAACTAACCCTGTGATGTGGGGTTGGAATTGGAGGCATTGATGTGAACGTGTGATTTTCTATGGATAGGTGCATCCATAGACAGATAGATAGATATAGATAGATATAGATACAGATACAAATGTGTGTGTATGTTTTCCCTAACTCTGCCCTCTGAGATATAAGTGTGTGTGTACATGTGTGTGTGTGAATTTTCTCCCCCAGCCCTGCCCTCTGCAAAGCCTGACAACACTCCAATTGTGACAAGCATGCCTAGTGCCCAGATCTTTGATTCTAAATATAATTCCCCAGTAAAAGAAACTGGGTTCTTTGGAGAAATGGCTGATTCCAAGGTAGGGGCAGAGACAGTACAAGGTGAGTTTGGAACACCTTATGCAGGAAGGCAAGGAAGTGCTCAGAGAATGATGGGGGCATGTCCAAAAAACTGGGTAAAACAGGGACAATTTGAGCACCAAAATTAATCATTATTCATTATTCACTGGATTATGACCCAGTGAATAAAAAATAAGATCATGAGTCCACACTCATGGCTTCCTTTTGTAATATTGAATACACTGAAAGTTTGGTGAAGAGTGTATACTTACATAGTTTCAAAGTATCTCACTACAAAAATACTTACTACTTACAAAGAAGGAAAGAGGAACTTTACAGTGACAAATCCTGATGAGGTCATTTTAAATCACAAAATTGAATACTGCCAATAATGGAACAAAGCATAATAGTGCACCACTCAACAGGGAGCAATGAAAAGAAGACAGTGTCACGTCTGTGATACTCCTGCCAAAGGGGCATAACCAAATTGAGGGACATTCTGCAAAATATTTGGCCTGTAGTCTCCAAAAGTGTCAAAGTCATGAAGGTCAAAGTCTGAGTAACTGTTCAAGACTAAAGGGGACTAAAGAGACGTGACTACTGAATGTGACTCCTGATTCTGAACTGGATCCTTTTGCAATAGCAGACATGACTGGTCAAACTTGAAAGGGGTCAGAGGATTAGGTGGTGTTAATGAATCAAAGTTACTTTCCTGATTTTTATCAGGTTATATTGTAGATAGGTAGGACAATGTCCTCGTTTGTAGGAAATAAACACAAAAGAATTTAGGAGTGATGGGGCACCAGGAAATTTCTCAGGAAAAAAGTTTTTTGTGTTATAGTTCAACTTTCTTACGAAGTTTGTGATTTTTTAAAAGTAAAAATGTATTGACGACATGCAAAGATGGCATCAGGGAGCTAGACAATTTGTGGCCTTGGTGGAAAGGTACCAGGTGGAGGTGTAAATTTTCTGCATCCTCAGCATAGAGCTGGAATGTTAAGCCATCAGTTGCATGGGTTTACCTAAAGAACAGACAGAGAAGAGTACTGAGGGCTGGGCCCTGGGTCTGTCCAAGTTCAGACAACCTGCAGAGACATGAGGTCAGGAGACTCAGAAACATGGAGATTAGGTGTCATCAAAGCCCAGAGGAGAGAATTTCCTGAGGAGGAGGGAGTGTTCAACTCTGCTGAATATGGCAGAGGACAAGCAACATGAGGGAGTGACCGTTGGCCTTTGCAACTCAGAGGCTACCAGTAACCTCTTGACAAGAGCTGGTTCAGTACAGCCCAGTTAGAGAGTGTGGTAGGCTAAATAATGGCTTCCCAAAGATGTCTGTGTCCTAGTCCCCAGGATCTGTGAATAGATTATTTTACATGGTAAAAGGTATTTTGTGGATGTGACTAAATTAAGAATCCTGAGGTGGGGAGATAATCTGGATTATCCAGGTGGGCCCAAAGTTATGACAAGGTCTGCAAAAAAGGGAGGCAAGAGGATCAGAGTCAGAGAAAGAAGAAGGAAGGACAGAGGAGGAGGCCAGACAGTGGAAGAGGCTATGCTGCTGCCTTTGAAGGTAAAGGATGGGGGGCCGCAAGCCAAGGAATGCAGGAGGCCTCCAGAAAGTAGAAAAAGGCAAGGAACGGATTTTCCCTTAGAGCCTCCAGAAGGAATGTAGCCCTGCCAGCCCTACATGATTTTAGGACTTCTGACCTCCACAGCTATAAGATAATAAATTTGTGCTGTTTAACCCACTAAGGTTGTGATCATTTGTTACAGCAGCACTAGGAAGCTAGTACAGAGAGAGAGAGGGTTGGGGAAAAAAACAGGAGGTGAGAAAGGACAGAAAGCAACTTTGAAGAAGTTTTGTTGCCTGAGCAAGCAAAGGATTGGGGTGGGAGCTGAAGTGGGCCATGGGGGGCCAGGTTGGCCATTTATATTTCCATTTTTTTAAATTGATAGAATTTCTTTTTTAAAACAGGTTTAGGTTTACAGAAAAATTGAGTGGAAAGTCTGGAGAGTTCCATACACCTCCTTTTAAACTCTCTCTGCCCCATCCTGCCAATTTCCCTATTATAAACGTCTTGCATTAGTGTAGAACATTTGTTACCATTGATGAACCAACATGGATACATTATTATTAACTGAAATCCATAGTTTACATCAGGGCTCACTCTTTGTGTTGTATGTATATTCTATGGGTTTTGTCAAATGCATAATGTCGTGTATCCACTATTACAGTATCACCCAGCATAGCTCCTGTTAGGGTGGGAGCTAGCAGTGCAGGATGTGAAATAATTCTGGACACAAAGATTAGAATAGTTTCAAAGAAAGAAAGTTTATTTTACTTTGAGGGGCGGGGGAAGGGCATGGCACATGAGAAGGAAAAGTAGTGCCCACCGCAAGGAGAAAGGGCTCGGGAGTTTTTATTGGGGGTTATAAAGGGTACAAAAATTTATTGCTGAGGACTGATAGCAGGAGACAGCTGTGAAATGGCTGCATTCATATTTCCTTCTCTCTCTCTGTCTCTCTCTCCTCCTTGCAGCTGGCTTATGGGGCCCTTGGAATGTGGTCTGGCGGGTGTGCAGGAAGGGTCAGCTCCTTCTATCCTCAGTTCCTTTCAAGTGCTGTGAAAACAAACTCTCAAATAAAACAATTTAAGCCACTGGTCGTTAATCAAACAAGGGGCTGTGGTTTTTCTCTCCTTTTTTCTTTCTGTTAGATCTGCAGTCCCCAACCCCTGGGCCGTGCAGTACCAGTCCTTGGCCTGTTTGTTAGGAAAATAGGGCCATGCATCACCTCCTGAGCTCTGCCTCCTCCCTTGCCCCCAAGCCCCCCATCCGTGGGAAAATTGTCTTCCATGAAACTGGTCCCTGGTGCCAAAAAGGTTGGGGACCGCTGTGTTAGATAGTTTATTTTTCTCCATCAGATAGTTTATTAGCAATGCCGTCCTTTCAGTTCCACTGCCTTAAAAATCCTCTGTGCTTCCTCATTCTGTCCTCCTTCCCCCTCAACCCCTGGCAACCACTGATCTTTTTACTGTCTCCATAGTTTTGCCTTTTCCAGAATGTCATATAGTTGGAGTTATGCAGAATGTAGCCTTTTCAGATTGTCTTCTTTCCTTTAGCAATATGCATTTAAGGTTCTTCTATGTCTTTTTATGGCTTGATAACTCTTTTTTTAAAGTGCTGAATAATATTCCATTGTCTGGATGTGACACAGTTTGTTTCTCATTCACCTATTGAAGGAAAATCTTGGTTGCTTCCAGTTTTGGCAACAATGAATCAAGCTTAAAGCTTATGTTCACACAAAAACCTGCACACAGATGTTTATGTGTACAGACATAAATATAAATATAGACACAGACACGAACATCTGTGTGCAGGTTTGGTGTGAACATAAGTTTTAAATTAATTTGGGTAAATACCAAGGAATGTGGTTGCTTCAATGGCTGGATTACATCTGAAGGTATGGCAAGATTTGTAAGCAACTGCCAAACTGTCTTCCAAAGTGGCTGAATCATTTTGTATTCTCACCAGCAATGAATGAAAGCCCTGTCGTTCCACATTCTCACCAGCATTTGGTGTCTCCAGTGTTTTCAGTTTTAGCCATTCCAATAGGTGTGTAGTAGTATCGCACTGTTGTTTCAGAGGGGTGGGTATTTTCACGATGGGAGATTATCATGAATGTGCATAGTCTGTTGAGAATGATATTCTGTAGAGATGAAACATTAAAAATGAGGAAGAGGGGAGATAAAGTCAAGAGTAAAGTCACTGAGATGGGGGAGGGGAGTCGAGGAACACACAGGGAGTAGCCTTCAGTAGGAGTAGGGACGTTGTAGCCTTTGTAACAGAGAAAGGAAGGCAGAGAGAGCACATAGATACGGAGGAGAAGGTTAGCGAGTCCCCGTCTGACAGCTTCTGCTTTTGACAGGAAGTGTGTGGCAACATCATCTGCTGAGAATGAGGTGTATAAGAGGGTCGCGAAGGGGGTTTGTGAAGAAAGAACATTCTAAATGTGGAATACTCTTCTATATCAATGAATTCGTGATGGAAGGTGACTCCATGAAGGCGCTTCTCTGGGCTAGAGAGGGCACTGATGTGGGTTTGATCCTTCTCTTCACCAATACCACACCCCTGTCACTTTCTACTCCCCCAGAGGGTCAGTGGAAAGAGAACAAAATTAGGAGTCTGGAGAACTGGATATGGCCTCAACTCTGGCATGAACTTGACACTGGTCAAGTTTACTTCTGAGGCCAAATGCGCAGCTCCAGCTTCCTCTTGGCAGGTGCAGCTGAGGTTCAAGATGGTGTGCTCATGAGAAGCTATGTACTTGCCCTCAAACCTGCACGTGTGACAATGGTGGGGGCCGGTTCCTTCCCTGAGTCTCCGACTGAGAAGCCACAGACCATAGTTTGGCCGCGCTTAGCCTCTCTCTTTTGGCAGCTGCCTGCCTTAGCCCAGGCAGGTGGAAGGAAGTGTGGCAGGGAGGGGGTGCTCTCTTCTGGCTCAGCTGCTAGGCATCTCTACAGGTTGGGCACTTCTAATCCCCAAATCTGAAATCCTAAAGACTCCATGAGCACAGCCTTTGAATGCTAAAAAAGTTTTGGATTTGGGGGCATTTTGGATTTGGGATGCTCAATCTTGACTAACAGAGCGTCGCAGTGTTGGCAAGCTCCTGGCCTTGTATGATGGAGGATGAGGCAGCTGCCTCCTTCACACCCAGCTTCAACTCAGGGACCAAGCCATATGCACATGACCCTGTTTCTCCACCTCTGATTCTCAGAATTACTCACTTCCTTCCTCTTTTACTCTCTTTCCAAGCTAGTGTCACTGTCAGGGGCTTGGTTCTGCCTACATCCTCATCCAACCAGCCTGCTTATGGGGAAGGTTCCAGGGCCCTGGGGCTGTTGTAGTCCTATGGTGTCTGGAACATCTCTCAAGCTTGCTTGAGAAATGGGCTCAACCAGTGCTTGAAGGGAAAGAAAAAAGTCAGTGAGGAGATTTGAGCCAGCTTTCTCATCTAGAACATGCTGATGGACCAAGGGATTCCTGAAGTCTCTTGAGACTTTATACTGTGGTAATGAGTTAATTTTGCATAGATATTATTGAATGTGATTTAGTGAGTTACTGCATAAATGCAGATTCATTTTTTTAAAAAAACCCAAATCTCACCAACTGTTTCTCAGGTACCTTGGGTCCCTCAATGGCCTGTGGCCATCTGCTGGTAGATCCATCTGCATGAGGGCCTGGTGGATTCCTAGGAGATCCTGCTTTTCCAGGGGAGTAGCCCAGTGGGCCGGCAAGAGCTAATCAAGTTGCCTAGACCTGATCCTAGTCCTGGTGAGCTGCTGGGGGTGGGGGTGTCTTTGGAAATAGCACTCTTCAAATGTCCCCAATCTTACCCCAGGGAGAACTCAGTCTGCATCCCCCACAGGAAGAACTGTAACTGTAAGAAACTCAAAGATGAATGCCACGGGATTCCCCCCGCTGCAAAAATTGCAAGGCTGGAGGGCTCTAAACCACACTTTGGGGATTCAAAGGAGCTATGATGCTGGCAGGAAGAGAACCTGGATGTGGCATTCCAATAATTTCTCTGGGTGGGAGAGCAGAGCCCAGGATGATTTCCAGGACCATTTTGTTGCTGCCCAAACCCCTTCCTATCCCTCTCTTGGGCAAGTGTGGCCAGCAAAAGTGAGCATTACATTTGTTTGCAACCAATATTCACTGAGCCCATCAGGTTCAGAGCCCACATTGGATTATTTTGTTTCTGATCAATTGCTTGATCAGAGAGTGATGAAGGACTTTCCATTGGGTCTAGAAATTTAGAAGGGGAAAGGTGAGTATAATAAAGTCAGCAAAAGAATAAGGATTCAGTAAGAGTCACCATTCAGTAAGAATGCAGATGCTTTGCGGGGAGAGCTTCCTGATGAGTGGCTTTGGGGTAGAGGGTGGTATGGCAGAACAATGAGAGGGATTCCTGCCCAAAGGCCTGAGATGTGTGATTAGAAAGTTGGGCTCGACT
The DNA here is from genome assembly GCA_023783475.1 of Daubentonia madagascariensis. NCBI lineage: Eukaryota > Metazoa > Chordata > Mammalia > Primates > Daubentoniidae > Daubentonia > Daubentonia madagascariensis. The sequence goes on along the minus strand of JAKFHU010001482.1, from coordinate 1,729,938 downwards.
ACAGGTGAGAGTTGGGGTTAGTGGTGGAAGTCCAGTGGCAGTATGTGGACTGCAGAGCAGTCACCCCCAGGAGGCACGGTGGGAAGTTGTGGGGTCAATATCAGTTATCATGTTGATGGGTGAGTGCTACTGGCATTTGGTGGACAGAGGCCAGGGATGCTAAACATTCTGTGATTTCAGGATGGTCTCACGATGAAAGTGGTTCTGAGCCCTCCAAGTCTCTTGAGTGCATGGCTAGACCTTCACGTAGATGAAAAACCTGTTTGTAATTATTTGAGCTTAGAACCTAACTCTATTTTACATTTAATTATACTTTTTGGTATGTGACTGAATTGTGACCTCTAAAATTCATATGTTAAAATCCTAACACCCAATGTAGGTATTTGAAAGTGGGCCTTTGGGAGGTGATTAGGTCATGAGGATGGAGCTCTCAATTAGTGCCTTTTAAAAAGAGACTGGAGAGAATTCTTGCTGTCTCTCCATATGAGGATGCAGCAAGAAGACCTGTCTGCAAGCCAGGAAGAGAGTCCTCAACAGGAGCCAAATCTTGATCTGGCCCTTCTAGCCTCCAGAACTGTAAGAAATAAATGTCCGTTGTTTAAGCAATCCGTTCTATGGCATTTTGTTGTAGCAGCTGAGCAGACTCAGACAGTATGTTTTAACATCGCTGAATTTTCCGGAAATGTAACTGCTGTGTTAACTGAGTGAAGATTGTACTTTGTTTTATTCAGAAATTTATGATGAGTTCTCCATTTTGGAAAATTACACACCAGTAACACTCATGATATCTGAGTCAATGATAGATCACATCTGTACCAGACTCTGTGATAGCTGTGGCATTTGTGATGAGTCGAGATTAAGCAGGAAATTAGCACGATCCAATTTACAGGTTAACAAGCTCTCTCTCCTTGCTGTGTCTAGGGAAATTTTGAAGAAAGTGAGACTGGAAACTCAAGTGCAGTGAGGATGCTGTTGTAGTGGTTCAGATGTGGTGGGGCCCTGGACAAGGATTTTGATGGTGGAGGTGGATTAGTGGATTAGAAATATTTAGAAAGATAAGTAAATAGAGGGTGCTAGTTTGGTTGTGTAGAGTTAGGGTCACATAAGGAACCAAGGCAAACTTCCCAGATCCTGGATTAGGCACCTGTTAGATGGTGGTACCATTTTCTAAGGGGGTATTTGTGATGGTTAATTTCAGGTATCAATTTGGCTAGACCGTGGTACCCAGTTGTTGGGTCAAACACAAGTCTAGACGTTTCCCTGAAGGTGTTTTTAAGATGTCATTGACATGTAAATCAGTAGGCTTTGAGTAAATCAGATTATTCTCCATAATAGGGGTGGGCCTCATCCAATCAGCCTTAAGAGAAAAGACTGGAGTCCCTTGAAGAAGAGGGAATTCTGTTGAGCCTTCAGACTCAAGGTGCAACATTAATTTTTCCCTGGGTCTCCAGCCTGCTGGGCTGCTCTGCAAATTTCAGACTTGCCAGCCCCCACCGTCTCCTGAGTCTATCCCAGTCTCTGTCTCTCTCTCTCCAAACACACACGCCATCGATTCTGTTTCTCTGGAGAACCCTAATTAACACAGTTGGGGGTGGTGGAAATGATGAATTCAGTTTGGGGTGTAGAGAGGATGAGTGTTAGGGACATTGGAGAAGTTTCCTGGGGGTAGTTGCTTCCACGTTTCCAGAGTGAAGAGGCTTTAGACTGCAGGGATGGATTTGGAGACCAGCAGCGCACGCAAGGCGGCTGACGCTGTGAGCGCAGACGAGCTACTCCAGAGAGATGAGGGAGCAGGGGGGGAGGATGGATGTCAGTACCTCCACGTGTAAGCAACGGCAGAGGAAGATGAACCAGCAGGTGAGACAGGAAAGGAGCTCTCAGAGAGAGGAGAGAAAAGCCAGAGTGCTGTCGCAGCTGCCAAGGGAATAGGGCGCTTGGAGGAAGTGGTTGAAAGAGTCAAAGGGCACTTAAATGTCATGAGCATTAAGTGCCGAACAGTCGTTGGTGACTTGGTTGAGCGCAGATTTCGCCCAGGGGGATTTTGCAAGAGACATGTTTTCGACAAGTTTTGCTGGGAAGGTAAGGAACAGACAGTGTTGACACTGGAGGTGCATGTGGAGAAGAGAGGGGCCCTGCTGCGTTCTTTCCTTTTTTCTCCCCAAAATGGGAAAGCCTTGAATGTGTTTAAATGTTGATGCAAAGGAGGTGGAGGAAACAGAAAACAGGAATAAGGGGTAGACTGAGGTCTGAGTGGGTGAAAGTGGCATCTGACTGTCCCTGATATCTTCTGACCAGGCTTTTCCAAGAACAAATGATAATATCTACTTACATTTTGGAAGTTTTCCAGGGTGACAAGTTTGACCTGAGGAGATAATTCATGCAGCTCCTCTTTGGTGCTATCTGGAAACCAAACTGCTTTCCGTGCCCTGGAAGGAACACATTTTATAATTCCATCATGTGTTCTTTCATTTCATGAGTCTTTTTTTCTTCTCTTCATCGTTTTAAATTAGACCTCAGGTGCACAGAATGGGACAAATCATAATCCTTCGTTCATAACTTTCTTTTCAAATTGGTTCATATTTATCCTGTTATTAATTAGTTATTTTAAATACTATTAGGTTATTGAGTATAAAAAGTCCGATTTCCTTAAGCACTAAGTTTGACAGTTGATATCTCTGACATTTCACTATGACACTTCTTGTCTTATTTTTATTGTGAAGGGACATCCTCAGTCTTTCAAACGCATGGTTTGGCTTGTGGTTATCTTTCAAATTTTTTTAGAGCAATTTTTGCGAAACCATGGATAAGTCAAAAATTCGTGTTATTTTCAAATATGAGTTCCGTTGTGGAAACAGTGCAGTGCAGACAGCTCAAAATATCAACGAAGTGTTTGGGAAGGATGTGGTTAATGAATGCGCAGTACGTCGATGGTTTGAGAAGTTCATTCTCGTGATTTTAATCTTGAAAATGAGCCATTTGAGCAACCTGAGACCAAGGTGGATAATGATAAGCTGAAAGCTGTAGTGGAAGCGAATCCATCTCAACCTACACGTGAATTAGCAGCAAGGTTTGATGTTACTATTCCCACAATATTGGACCATTTGAAACACATCGGCAAGGTAAGAAGCTGGATAGATGGTTCCACATGACTTAAAGGAGCGTCAGAAGAGAAATCGTCCCAAAGCTTGCCTTTCTTTGCTGTCACGACATAAAGGTGAACCATTTCGACACTGTATTGTTATGTGTGATAAAAAATGGATTCTTTTTGACAATCGCAAGCGTTCAGCACCATGGTTGGATAAAGATGAAGTGCCGAAACACAGTCCAAAACCGAATATTCAGAAAAAGCTAACGGTATCTGTTTGGTGGTCCAGTGCTGGTATAATCCACTACAGCTTCATGAAACCTGGTCAATCCATTACAGCGGATGTCTACTGCAACCAGTTGGATGAAATGATGAGGATGCTTGTGATTAAGCAGCTGAGATTGGTCGATAGAGACAGGCCAATATTCTTGCAAGACAACACTCAACCACATGTCGCACAAACAATGCGGCTAAAACTATGGAAGCTGGACTTGGAAACTCTCTGTCATCCACTGTATTCATCAGACCTTGCACCAACTGGCTACCACTTCTTCCAGGCTTAGGACCACTTCTTGCAAGGAAAAATATTCAATTCTCAACAAGCTGTGGAAAATGCCTTTTGCAATTTCTTTGCCACTCGCTCTCCAGTCTTCTTTGCTGCTGGCATAAACAAGCTACCATTAAGATGGCAAAACTGTGTCGATAGTTTAGGCGCATACTTTGATTAATTGTACTGCTTCTTGTTTGAGATATAATAAACCACACTTTTGATTAGAAATCAGACATTTCATATTTAAGGATCTAATATAATAGCATCTATGAACCCACTTACCCCCCAGAGCTAGGCCCCTCACAACAACCTATATCTATGCCTGCAGCATCTTCCCCACCTGCCTCTCCCATACCTGCTCAACCATCATCCAGAATCCAGTCCTTTATCTCCTTGCTTTCTTTTTTATTTGCTTTACAGCATCTATGTGTATTCCTTACATGTGCTTTTAAAATTTTAGTTGTTTTTAATTTATAATCTTTTGGGATTGTATTTTTCACATATCAAATTGCTAAGACCCATCCCTTTTGTTGCAGGTGGCTGCCACCCATTCCACGTGAGTGCTGTGTAATGTGTCATCACGTGACTAGACCATCGTAAGAGGCGGAATTCTAAGATGGCTGCCGAGATTCCTGGGCGCTACCTAAAGTGAACACACAGGTTATACAATCAAGCACTAATCTAGGTGCTGCAGTGATGGGATTTTTGCAGGTGTAATTAAGGTCCCAAATCAGTGGATCAATGTTCTTACATCAATTTACACCTCCACCAGCAAATATGCAAGGTTCTTTGTTTATATTAGGTTCTATCTTAATTACATTATGACTGAAAAATCTGGTTTATGTGATATCCATTCTTTGAAATTTGTTTAGGTTTTTTTATGGCCTATTATATAATCAATTTTTGTAAATGTTTTATATGTGCTTGAAAAAAAGTATTCTTTAAGTTTAGGATGCATAACTCTCTACATTTATTAGGTGAAGTTCAGATCTTTTGTATTCTTGCTGATTATTTTGGCTTATTTCACCCATTATTATTGAGAATGGTGTGTTGAAATCTCCCACTGTGAAGTTGGATTTATCAATTTCTCCCTATATTTCTATCAATCTTTGCTTTATAAATTCTTGGGGAATTAAACCTTTTATCATTTTTGGGGGCCCTTGCCATCCTTAATGATATTTTCTTCTTCTTTTTTTTTTCAAGGCTCAGTACACACCAGAGGATTTTTCTTTTTTTTCCTGATCTATCTTATATAGCCTGACTGACCATACATCCTGATTTGCCTAAGACAGTCCTGGTTTGTATTACTTCTCTTGTCCTGACACAATTCTTAATAATACCTTTTACTCACAAAGGTATTCTGATTCAGACAATTATATGTAGTTATCCTAATTGTTTATGATATTAATATAGCAACATTAATATTGCTGGTCTAGACTTTAAGTCTGGGCAACTGTAAACATTTTTTTCTTGCTCTTTGGTCTTAGAATTTTAAAAAAGACAACAACTAACTTTTCTAAGGTATTTGATCTTTTTTATTTCTGTTTCTGGCAGCAACTCCTTGATTTGTTTGTCTACTTATTCAAGTTTTGAGGCCTTGTAAGACTGAGAATATTTGTTTCATGCCATGATATTTGAACAGCAGGTTGGCTAGATATATTTCTAGTTTGTAAGGTCATTTCCCTCAATACTTTGCTAACGTGGCTCAGTTGTGTTCATGGATCCACTGTTGCTGAGTGGGGAGGTCTGGTGTCAATCTTGTTTTTGGTCCTTTGTGTGATCTACTCTTTTCAGAATTTTCTTTGTCTTTGATAGTTTCATAATTTGCCATAAGGTGTCTAGGTGTGATTTTCCCCCCTTATTTTTTCTCTTTGTCATTTTATACGTCTTTTCATTCTGAAGTATTTCTATTTTCCTTCTTTTTCTTAATTCTAGGAAATCTAACTTTATTATTTTTTCAAATATATCCTTCTTTTCATTTTATTTCTCTATCTTCCTGAGTCTTATTATCTGGATGTTAGCATTTCTATGTACATCCTCCATATGTCTTTGTTTTTTTTAGTATTTTCTATTTTTTTTGTCTTTTTTTTGAAGGACTTCTCAATCTGGACTTTCAACCAACTAGCTCATTTGTCCTTGAGTTGTATCCATTCTGCTGTTTATTCACATCGATGTGTTCTTTACTTCAACTATTATATTTTTTATTTCTTGTGCTTGGCTCCTTTTAAATATTGCCTTATTATTGTTTTGTTTCTCTTTATTTCTCAATAAGTTTATTAGGCTGATTGTAACTTCTTGGGCTTTTCCAACATTTTTGCTTCTGATGGAATCCGTAATCCAGTGTATGTGCGTGTGTATATATATTATATATATATGTTATTATTGTTTTTTGAAAATCGTTATGCTTCTCAACTGTCTTGCTATTTTGACCTGTGACCTGTTTTGACATTTCCCATGGAGGTGTCGAGGGGGATTGGCTTCTCTGCAGGCAATGCCTATGGGGGAAGGCTGGCCTCAGGTCCACATCAGCTCCAGGGAGATGAGGTGGGGACAGATCAGTCCCAGACACCTGCGCCCACCCTCAATTGCTCCACACCCAGCAAAACAACGCCTCAGGTCAGCACATCTTTTGTCCCCAGGGAGGGGAGGTTTAGGAAGAGACACCCTTTGGATTGCAATTCCCCTGGCCTGGGGGTTTGGAAGGGGTGGTGTCAGAGAAGGAAGTAACTGCCTGTGTTTGTTTTTTCCCACCTGTTTTTTTTTTTCAGCTCCTCACAGGCACAGGACTTCTGAGATGCCTGGATTTTACTCCTGGGACATCTGGACCAAAGTTCTGAGTCAGCATCAGGGCAGAGGCGGGCCCACAGTTCCTTTTCTGTCTTACTGTTTCCACAGCCAGCCCACTGATCCTGCTCCTGGCCAAAGCCTCCAGCCCTCCCTGACAGCTCCCTCCAACATATCCTGTGGGTTAACTCAAAGTTTTGTCAGTTTTCTCTCTATAGCTCCTCCTGGGTTTATCTTGGGGGACCAGCACTCTTGCTGATCCAGCATCTCGGTCACGACCATTAATAGAACCTGGATACACTTAATGGATATTTACTGAACATCCATGGTGCTAGGCACCACAGCACCCATATGTGTGGGTTCTACACTGGCAGATTAAACCAACTGCAGATAGAAAGTATTAAGAAAAAAACCAATAAAAATAACAATACAAGAATAAAAAATAATGCAAATTAAAAAATACAGTGTAACAACTGTTTATATAGTATTTACATTGTACTAAGTATTATAAGTAACCTAGACATGATTTAAAGCTGCAGTCCCCAATCCGTGGGCCAAGGACCGGAACCAGTCCACAGCCTGTTAGGAACCGGGCAGCACAGCAGGAGGTGAGCAGCAGGCAAGAAAGCAAAGATTCATCTGTATTTACAGCCACTCCCCATCACTTGCATCACTGTCTGAGCTCTGCCTTCTGTCAGATCAGCGGGGACATTAGATTCTCATAGGAGCAGGAACCCTACTGTAAACTGCGCATGCAAGGGATCTAGGTTGCGTGCTCCTTATGAGAATCTAGTGCCTGATGATCTGAGGTGGAGCTGAGGTGGTGATGCTAGCGCTGGGGAGTGGCTGCAAATATAATCAATGTAATGTGCTCGAATCATCCCGAAACAATCCCCCCACCCCAGTCCGTGGAAAAATTGTCTTCTATGAAACCAGTCCCTGGTGCCAAAAATGTTGAGGACCACTGATTTAAAGCATATGGGGGGATGTGCATAGGTTATATGCAAACACTACACTATAATATATAAGGGACTTGAGCATCCAGGGATTTTGGTGTCCGTGCAGGTCCTAGAAGAAATCCCCTGTGAATACCAAGGGACGTCTGAATACAGATGACTCTCTTTGCTTAAGCGCCTGGCTGAACAGTGATGCTGAACACTGAGGAAGGACATGCTGGAGGAGAAGCAGATTTGTAGAGAAGATGAAGAGTTGGCTTTGATGTACCTGTTTGATGTCTAAGTGAAATACCAGTGCTCAGAGGAGAGGTGTGGCTGGGCAGTCCTTGGCCTGCGGATGGCAACTGAACCCATGGGAGTGGATGCCATTGCAGTGTTTCTCGACGAAGGGCAGGTATTGGCATTTGGGGGTGGACAGTTCTTTAGTAATATTGCCCTCTGTTGGGCCTCTCTGTGCCCACCCAGCCAACACTAGTAACACAGCATCCACCCCATCGTTGTGACAACCAAAGCTGACCTCACTCATTTCCCCATGCTACTTCCCCTTGGGAACTTGTAGCCTAGAGAGGGAATCTAGAATGAAAAGAGAAAGGGGCCTAAGGTCATCTCAATATTGAGATTTTGTGGAGGAAGAGGAGCTTGCAAAGGCAGCTGCGAAGTGGCCACAGAGGGAGGAAAAAGCCCAGAGAAGAGAGTGTTTTTAGGGGAGGAGGGAGGCCAGTTGTACTGAGTCTACCGAGAAGCCACAAAAGGACCTTAGTGATGATGAGGTCCCTGGCACGTGGGGAGGGGTGTGAGCCAGCATGTGCTGGGTCTGTGTGTGCACCGCCGTGTGTGCAGATGCATACTTTCACACATGGTGACTGCATATCCTCAGTGTTCTAGGACAGTACCATTTAAAAAAAATTTAATTCTTTCTAACAAACGCAATTAATTAAAAAGGCACTTACATAGAATTTAACTTTATAATTTTGTTATAATATTCGTTGAAATCATACAAAATAGAAAAAATGATCAAATTAAGACCCTTGTCATAAGTTTTAGTTGGGAAAATATTTTTTGTTGTTGTTCTTAAGAAACAAACCCAACCGAAGCATTCTAGGAATGCTGACCTTGCTCAGAAAACTCCTGAGACATGGTCTAAGGACTGAGTGGCAGCTTCAAGGGAAATTCCAGAAGGGAGTGCCCATCGGTTTTGGGCAGTGGCCACACTGCTGGCCTGGGCATATATGAGGAAGGGAGGGATCTTGGCCTGAGGGCTTCTCAAGTGACTCTCAGGGGTTGAGTCATCGCTACTGTAGGACCCCGTCTTAGTGGCTGCTGCAAACAGCAGGAATGATCATTAGGTTGAAGATTAACCAGGAAGAAATGGTCCAGATGACCGAACCCCTCAGCTCTCTCATTGAGGCATCATCTAGCAGATTCAGCCATGGGCTGTGGGCTTTGATGTTTTCTTTATTTTTCAGCCTGTAATTTCTTGAGTTGCTCCATTCTGTACTTCTGTGTCTGAATCACCAGACGTGATTGATTCTGCCTGTACTTACAGCTTCATCTATTTAATAGCTGGTTTGGCAGTTGAAGAAAGTTAAAACCCGGTACACACACACACACCCCAAATCAGTACTTATCCTTACTCTGTGCCATGGGCCATGGGCACTGCTCCATTTTATTGTGTCCTATCCTGTCCCCCCCCCATTCCATTTCCTTTTCTGTGTCTTTTTCTTTAATCCTGTTTGGACTCACTGAATTGATTTCTTCACCCAGTTGCAGTTTGGGAAACAATGATTTGGAGAAAGGAAAAGGAAACCCACAGGACATTGTGAAACAACAAGGTGATTGAAAACAAAAACTGGTGAGGTTCCTTCTTAGGTTAAAATTAGCCATGCAAATACAGTGAAAGGGCTGCTCCTACAGCTGCCCCGCAGGTGACCAGGGTCACTTCTGGTCCTGGTCATTCTTGGCCGCGGCAGCCACGGTGGTGAGGTGGCCTCCTGACATAGCTGTGTCTTGGGCGGGCCCCGGCAGAGCAGGCCACGGCACAGCTGCCGGTGGGTTCGCTTTGCCTCCTTTCAGGCCAGTGTTTTCCAGACTGCCGCTCAGGCCTATCCGTGGTCAGGAAATTGATTTAGTGAGTCTCAGACATCATTAAGAAAAATAATAGGAAATGGAACAGAATGGAATAGAATAGAAAACAGCAGAGCACATAGCGCATAATAAGAAGTACCAGCCTCTTTCCAGGATGTGTGATGTATGTGGCGTATGTGTGTGAGGCATATGTGGGGTGTGTGTGGTGTGTGTGGTGTGCGTGGTGTTTGTGTGCGGGGTGTGGGCGTGTGTGTGTGTACGGTGTATGTGATGTGTGTGAGTTGGGTTGTAAGCACAAGTGGTTTACCCTGAAGCCAGTGAAGCTTGAACATCAGGTCCCCGTTTCCTTGCAAAGCCCTGTACCTAAGCTGGTATCTATAATGCTATATCCTTGTATTCTTCTTCTTAAAGAACGCACAGGTTCCATTCCACATGCGGACCTGTGTCTGTTTGTGGTGTAACACGCTTTACTCCTGTGGGTCACAGTCAAACGTGCAAAAAAACCCAAAACAAAACCACATGCTCTCACTCACTTTCCGCATGGCAGCCAGGCTGCCTTTCTGAAATGCAAACACAATGCCTCTGCTTCCTTGCATCAACCCTGGCGGGCTCCCACCGTCCTCAGAGTAACATGTAGATTCCTCTTCAGGGACCACTGAGCCACCTCTTCTTGTTCCCACTGCCTGCTCCTGCCTGCCTTTGGGCCACTCCTCCACCCAGTCTCTGCTCTGCTTTGCTGAGTTAGTTTCCTGCCCTTGGATGCTCCATTTGCTCCCTTCCCTGTGGGGTCTGCAAACAAATGCTGTCCCTTCTGCTGGGGACACTTCCACCTCTCTCCCAGCACCTGGGCTTGGTTTGACTGTGCCCCCCCCACCCCCGAAGCCTCTCCTACCCTGAGAATCCTGCACCTCCACCATCATGGCACCGTGACCTTGTATTGAGAGTTTGCTTGTCCCCCGTGTCTGTGCTTATCTGGTCCATCAGGTGATTGGGTCTCTGCAGACAGCTGCCAGCCGCCCTATGTGTGTGTCCTCCCTCACAGACTTTCTTCTCTACCTTTAGATGTGTGAACTAGCAAGACCTGCCCAAGTGGGGGCCCAGGTCTGGCTTTCTATCAGTCTGAGCACACCACGGGTGCGTGCCAATATGGTGCTGGAACAAAGACTTTAAACCATTGAATGATTATGGGAGTAAAAACAACATAGGCAATATGACATTTAGAAAACAGTGGAGAAGGATTTTGAGATATATGTCTTTTTAAAGATTAACAAAATTGAAACCAGGTAGCTGTTCTGGGCTGAATTGTGCCACCCCACCCAATTCATATGTTGAGGTCCTAATCCCCAGTCCCTCAGAATGTGACTATATTTGGAGAAAGGGCCTTTAAAGAAGTAATTAAGGTAAAATAAGGTCATATGGGTGGGCTGCAAGCCAGTATGACTGGTGTCCTATAGGGAGAGGAGGTTAGGACAGAGATGGGCATCCACAAGCCAAAGAAAGAGACCTCAGAAGGAGCCAGTCATGCTGTCACCTTGATTCCAGACTTCTGCCCCCAGAACCGAGAGACAGTAAATTTCTGTTGTTTAAGCCATCCAGTCTATGGTACTTTTTTGCGACAGCCCTAGCAAACTATTAACATAGTGGCCATCTTATTAGGGGCCATAGCTCCTTTTGTATTAGGAAACGGCTCCCTCTGCTGGGTTTTCATGTTAAAAGTCAAATGATGCCCTGAAAACAATAACTTGCGTTCGGACAGTGCAGAATTAAGAGCAAAGTGTGTAGATTCTTCTTTATAGGATCCTTTATAGAATCTATACAGAATAAAGAATATAGAATCCTTCTAGAAATCTTTGTAGAATCCTTCACCTGTAATCAGGGTTGATACTAAAAATATTTAGCAACTGGTGTGGCTCCCTCCTGCATCGGGCATTAACCTTATGTATGCTGAACCGTGAGGAGCGGCTGCGGCTGGTGCTGTGGGTGGGGGCTGAGTGGACACACTGTGGGGCACACTGGGGAGGGGGCATTCAGAGAAGTGACCATGTACCAACCATGACGGAAGGATCAACCAGGATGGAAGATACAGCCATATGGCTGGCGACTAGTTTGTCATATAAAAATAGCCTTCTAATATCTTCTTATAAAACTGCAAATCTTCAACTTGGTCTAGTGCTCCTAGAAACAGTGCACAAGCAAATATGTTTTCTCAGCAGGAAACTGCTGTCCTGCTGTGGTTGATGACCATTCAACACACACTCCTTGTTAGTCGGATCAGTGCCCTTATCCTCACTCTCCTCCTGGCAGTCAAGTTGCGTGGCCAAGGCTGTAAGCAAGATAAGTCTGCAGACCAAGTTAATGCATTTCTGCTAGAAAGTTAAGTGTCCCGCCACTTTCAGACTCGTGTTATTGCTATAAAACAGTGGAAAATCTAAGCAATTTGTGTTCCGAAAAGCTATCATGAGAATGGAAAAATCCCTAGAATGGTGCTTGGCACGTAGTAGGTGTCCAGTGAATGTTTTTTGAATAAGTGAATGGTGATGGGACACCATGAAGTGGAAACAGGGGTAGCCCTGGGTTCCAAATGTGAGTGGTCACTGGCTGTTCTACATTGCCTTTATAAAAGGAGGATTTTTATTCTATGGAACAGGCTGGGGAAGATGATGGCACGTTTTTGCTGGGTGCACAGAGCATGCCTCTTCTGGACACAATTGAGAAAAGTCAGGGCGAGGCAGAGAAGAGACTACTCTGTCCAGCCTCAGCCCCCAGGAGTTGGTCTGGTAACAGGACCCAGCTATTGAACTAGGGACTGTCCTGGCACATCTCAGCTGCACGGAGGGGAAAGAGTGTGGTTGAAACACATCTTCTTTAGAAGGACAAAGCAGCTTCCAGCGACTTCTAACTTGAACTTCATTCCATTATTCACTCTTCAGGAAGCACTTACTGAGTGCAGCCCAGGTGCATGGCACTTGCAGGGGATACAGCAGTGGACCCAAGGGCCCCTGCTTTCTCGTAGCTTAGACTCTCATGGGTAAGAAAGACAGTTTCACAAGTGTTTGTAAGTGTGATAGTGTAATTACAGAGGTGTACAGGGTGACAGGGCAACCAGAGAGGGGAAAGCTGAGCAACTTCCAGGTGAGGGAGTGGGAAGGCTTACCTGAGACAGTCACCTCTAAGGTGGAACTTGAAGGAGGAACAGAGGGGGGTGGTGGTGTGAGACAGCATTAGGTCCCGAAGCCTGGCTCATTTGAGGAACTGAAAGTATGCCCAGGAGCTAAAGCCTCCCTACCAGTTACCAGTTGCTCCTCATAGATAACTGACTTTGTCTTTACCTGTTTGACCACCTGTATTGGTGGCTCCATTCAGGTAAAACTACTCTCCATCCATCCCTGGCAGATTTGTCTGACTTTGACCCTTAGGAAGGCATCACTTATCTCCCAGCATAAACTCTTGCCTCCTCTGGATCCAACCAAATGCCTCATCGGCTTACAATCCATTAGAATCACCCAAGACCTCGGTTTGTCGAGGTTATCACTCTATGCCCAGTGTATGGCACATAGTAGATGTGCAATAAAATGGGTAGTTGAATGAACATGCTTTCATAAATATGGGGACCACCCTATGGGAACACCTCTTACTTTGCCTAAATCCAGCCCTCACTATAACACCATTGTGCGTTCACTTCTGTGCATGTTGTCTGCCACCACCAAAGGTGATGCATGCTCTTCATCTCTAACATCCCACCTCCCTGGAACAACACCAGCCCTCCAGACCCCACCAGCAACAAAAGAAAGCAGCTTCAGAAAACAATGCATTGAGGACCATACTCTTGATACTGTAGAAGCAACCCTCAGTACTCTGTCCCAGCTTGTAAACTCTTATTTTGCACACAATGATAACTATTTTTTGATTCTGTTGTCCTAGACTCCTGCAGATTAGAAATCGTAAAAAGGAGGCATGGCTAATTGAGGGTGGGGTAGAAAGAAGGAAAAGGGGAGGCGAGCAGGGTAGAAACATGGACCATGTTGACACGTGACAATACCTTGCTAATCTACCATCATCACTATTGGGGCTTGAAAAAGGTCTTACCAGGTTCCAGTCAGGATTAGCTCAGCCACTGCTGCAGCTGTTAGGGCTGGCTGCATGGTACTCTTTCAGAGACATATGCTGTGTGGGTGGTTCTGCTTTTCTGCTCCAGTTTATCCTTAGGAGTTGCCTCTGTGGCATGACAAGTCTGGCTCCTTCCCTTCCTCCCTCTCAGACTTAGCTTCTGAGACACCATGGAACCAACAATGCCAGTTCTGGTTATGTGCAAAAACTGGGTAACAACTGCCACACTTTTATGTCCAACTTCTAATTAGCTGCGACTTAGTGATCATTCAACCTTGAATAACATAATTTCACCTGAACAGAAAAAGATGCTTAAAATTGAGAAATTTCCTGCTTACACAATATATTATTTTCCTTTTTCTGGCATCCACCCTGTGGTTCAGACGTCATACCTTAACTTCCCCTTCCCCAAAGGGTCAACCCAGCTCTGGTGTCTTGCTCCATCTGGGTCTTTTCCTACTACCACCCATAATCTAAAGGCCCCAGGCACTTCCCCATCCCCCTCGCAGCCAAGCTCTTCCTTGGGCTCTGCCCTAGAGTAACTCGGCTGACATTTCAAATATGTATGATCACGCCAGCTTGTGTAATTCCTGTTTTCTGTATGTAGACTATATATTTTTTCTAACGCACCAGTAAATATTTAGTAATTTTATATTTACTTTGTATTTTGTAAAGTGCAGTGAGGGGTGCAAAGAATAGAAAACCGCATCTCACCAACCAGAGTCATCTAAGCATATGTAGGCACAGGAAAGAAAGATACACAGCCCAGAGCCCTCCAGCATTGAACAATGCTCCCCACCTCTCTCCTCTACCATGCACAGATATTTCCAGATACAATGCATCCCCTTGGGCCAGCAGCTACCCTGCCTTTTCCCAACCAAGAAAGGCTATGGAATTTAGGGAGTGATGGGATGTGACCAAAGGGACAATCTTAAATATTTTCTGCTTTATTTCCAAGAAGAATCACCATTTAGACACTTAATAACAAATTACCATATCTCACCTTATACTGCCCAGCATCTGTGTTAGGGAGCTGCAACTGAGGATGGCTGGCAAAGGTAGGGCCCTTTTCTGGGTATAGATCACACTTCAAAGAGATAAACTGAATTGTCAACTGCCTTTGCCCCCAAACTGCTGATTGCAATGGGTAGAGCCACACTGTGCTGAGAGATAAGCTCTTGTGAAGGGGCAGTTGCTGTCACATTCTCAGAGCAGGACTGTGCAAATGTCTGTGTCTGCATATTCAAGCTTGTTGCCAGCTCTGCTATCTCTGGGCCCCTCGGATTCTCAATTTCCTTGTGTTGAAAAATGAGGATATTAATTCCTACCTCGCAAGGGTTGTTGTGGAAATTCAGTAAAAGTAATTTTGTGAGAGCCCTTAGCACTGTGCTGGCATTAAGCGGTTGCTCAATCAACATTTGCTGGGTGACGAAATTGATATTTACTTAAGAGTCTGTTTGATAGAAATATATCCAAGTAGATATCTTGCTAAAATAAGAACAGGTGGAAACTGTCTTAAGTGGAATTGCCTAAAGAACATTACCATTGTTCTATAGGCTTCAGTTTGTCCAGTGTATTCCTTGTTTCCTTTCCTTCTTTACAGGGTTGCACAAGGAATTATTCTGTGGGTGAACTCTGTTAGCTGGGGGTTGTGATAATTAGGCCAAGGTCATGCATCTGTCCCTTGTGGGCCAGTTAGCTCTGCTTGGTTCCATGTCTATACACATTGATCTTAACCCAGCTGGCAGACTCACAAGTGTGTGACCGCTTCCCAAAGGACACAGGGGAAGGGTTTCTGTGGCTCAGGGCAAATTGCTCCTGTCTGTTGGAGAAGCACCTCTGCGGACCGCTTTGTTATGGCCACTATGACCTGAAGGTGGCGCTGTTTCTCAAGGAAAAAAGACTTAGGGGCCGCTGATGTCCTATTTTAAAGCCTGTGTGAAATGACAGAATATCAGAGCTGGAGAGAATCTGCCAGGTAATGTGGATCAGTTTCCTCACTTTCCAGGCAAGGAAACAGACCCAGAGAAATAAAACTCTCGCGGAAGTCACACCACAGATTCACGACAGAGGCAAGGCTAGAGATAATGGGCCTCCAAGATCACAAATTTTTGCAATTTTCACTACATTAAGGGTTTCCTGGTATTAAAAGGCATCGAGCAAATTAATACTCTTAAAAGAAAATGGAATGAATCACTGATACCCAAACTGGTGATATTTTCAAGGAATCAAGTTGTCACTGAATTTCAAATGTCTATTTTTCTTAATCACAGGCCGGATTCAAATTGCTTTTGGCTTTTATTATACAAAGCATCTTTATACATATCTGTGATTTAATGGATAATTTATTTTCACTTCCCATTCATCTGAAAGAAGAAAAGTAATTGGTATGGATGGAATTTAATACTACACTGACTTCTTTGGAAACGTAGGTAAGCATTATTTTTGTGTAAGTGATCACAATTGAGGCAACACGTGGGTTTTTAACAGGTGCTTGTGGATGGCAGCCTGGTGATGAAAGTCACGCCACGGCAGCTGTTTTTGACCACTTTCCTAACTCATGGAAAGTAAAGCATGTTAGTGAGTGGATGTGGCAAGTACATCCCCACAGGCGTCTGAATGATGAATACGGACTCTGAATTAATCTTTTAGAAGGTTTCTTCTCTGAAAACAAATCATTTTTTGAGAGTAAGATTTTATTTACTTTCTGGGTAGGGTGAGCATTTGGGAACATGAGAGAGTGTTGCCTACTTTCTCGTGGTGGGAATTGTCAAGATGTGATCAGTGAGGGTTGGAGCTGTCTTGTAGAATTCAAGGTCACCAAAAAAGGCAGGGCTTGTACTATGCTCTAGGCACGAGTTAAAATTTTTCTTGGGATCCTGATCAAATCCAGCGGCAGACACCATCTCAGGGACAGCAGGGCCCTTTCCCTTGGTCACCTTGGAGAGGTGGTTTTTATTATTCTTGTATTTGTTTTTTTATTTTTTTCAGAGCTAAGGGAAACTCATGAGAATTGATGGTTTCTGAAACATAGGTCTATCTGGGGTGCAGGAAGATAGAACTTGTATTTTCTAAAAAATATTGCTTATCAAGTAACTATTTTTCATTGCACTGTCCTGTGATATAACAGAATTGCAGACTTTTCTCCTTGTGACCTGCTCTTTATTTTCACCTTTATCCAGGTTCACTTCAATGACTCTCTTTGCTACATCAGCATCAGCTGGGAACTTGTTAGGGATGCAGAGTCTCAGTCCCCACCTTGGACCTACCCAATCACAGTCTGATTTGTTGGGGTTCCCCAGGCGAGTCTTGCACTGGCTGGGACACACAGATCTATCAGGCGAGCTGAAATGACCAGAAACATTTCCCTTAGTTCAGCGTTTGAATGTCAGTGTTTTATCCTTTCCAACTTAGTTACTCTCATTCATGCAGTTCCAGAAATATTTACTAAGGCTCAGTGTGTGACAGGCATTATACTAAGGGCTGAGAAGAAAGGTGAAAATCTTTTCCTTAAAGTATAACATGTAGTATGTCTATAGTGATAAGCTATGCAGGAAAATAAGGCAGGTTAAGGGGACCGGGAGTGTGGGGAAGGTGCAGCAGTGCATAGGATCCTCAGCGAAGGCCTCTCCCCTGGGGGGGCCCCTGAGCAGGGAGTGGGAGGAAGGATGGGGAGGCCAAGGGGGGCGGGGTGCTCCGGGAAATCTCTGCCCGCCCTCCAAAGTCACTAGTGTGTGCTAGGGTTGCCACATTTAGCGAATAAAAATACAGGATGCCTACCTAGTTGAATTTTAATTTCAGACCAACAATGAATAGGTTTGGGGTATGATATACTAACTTTTAATATTATAATATATGTATATATAATTTAGTACACACACTAGTACATAGTACATATACTAAATTATAGTATAATTTTTTAGTGTGTCCCGTGAAATATTTGGGATATATTTATACTAAAAAATGATTCATTGTTTATCTGAAATTAAAATTTAACTCAGTGTCTTGTATTTTTTTGGTGTCTTTGTGTGACCAATAGCTTCTGGACCAGGCCGTGGCTGGGGGAAATGGCCTTCTTGGCAGGATTGCTGTTTCCCTTCTTGGTCAACCTTCACCTTGTTCCCTGGGCAGGGGCACCTGGGAGGCAAGGGGCAGTCTGTGGTCTTGTGTTAACTCCACAGGTGACACCTGGATTTGGTTCCCCTGCACCTGTCTTCTCTAGTCAGATAAGCATTTCCTAAACTCAATAATCCTACAAAGTCTTTTCTAGTAAATAAAACACATCTTAGAATACCTCCAGGAATACATTGCATTGTGAATGGATTGCACATCACCCGTTGGGAAAAAAAGTGAATTGTTCCTTTGTCTGTCTAACGTGTTTGGGAGAAACTCATGATTTGTTTTGCAGGCAACCTCCATACAATCCCGTTTGCAGATTTCCAAATGCTGTTTTTGATGTGGAATGTGTGGCTCCCCTGCCCCCTTCCCAGTAAAGTCTGTGGTGTAACATCCATGTGTCTGTGCTCAGAGTCAAGCCATTAACCTTCCAAATTTAAACAAGGGGAAATCCTCCTCCTTCTATTTTTTATTAATTTTAAGAACCATACCTAGTGGTAAGAATGTGGCTATTGAAATAACAACAGCGTTATGTCACTTCGTTCGTAATTACCTCTTGCAATGCCCAAACTTGAAGAGAAAGTCCTAGATTTCTAATTAGGGGAACGATTACTGTAAACAAACTACCAGACTTAGTCAAGATAGCCTGATGGGCTGGCTGGTTTGCCACTTTCTCTTGTACTTCCAAACACTTGTGATCACAAGCTAGAAAAATCAGTGATGCCCAACAAAGCAAACTTTTGATGTGTTTCATAATAACAAGAACACCAATGGGAGGTGACAGCTGACTTTAGGGGATAGAGTGTCCCCTTTGATGACTTGGGACACCCCCCTCCCCAACCTCCCTCCACCGTTTGGCAGCAGAGACAGCTGGCCTGGTTGCAATGAGTCTGTGGGTCCTGAACTGAAAATGTGACAGGTTTCTAGGGTGGGGCTAGAGTGGGCCGAACAATAGGATAACTTTTGCAGAAATATTTTGTACAAGTGAAAATCAATACTGTGGACTCAGCTTCAAAACTGCTTCATTTTTTATTTTATTTTTTGCATGCTAAATTTTTTTTATTATTTTAATTTTTATCAGCTTTTTGAGGTTATGACAAGTAAAAATTGTATTATTTAAAGTATAGAAAGTGATCTGATATATGTATTCATTGTGAAATGATTACCACAATCAAGCTAATTAACATAGCCATCACCTCCCATGGTTACCTTCCCCCGCCACGCCCCCCCACCCCCTGTGGTGAGAACACTTAAGATCTACTGTCAGCAAATTTCAAGTGTACAGTACAATGTTATTAATATTAACTATAGTCACCATGCTGTACATTAGGTCTCCAGACAAACCAGTTTTAAATACGTTATTCTAAAGTATCCCTAGAGCTAACAATTTTTCCCAAGCATTTAGGAATATACTTTGTCTTTGTTTCCTGTGCTCTATTTTCAGTACAAAAGTAAGAAAGCCTATTTGAAAATACATTAAGTTGCTGTTGAAATTAATTTGTGGCTTTATCAAGGTATAGAAGAAGACTTTAGACTTGTTTTTCTGCTGTTTTCTAGTCAAGTAGAAGCATATTTGTTGAACTAGCTGGATTGCAATTTTAAAAACTATTTTTGAAATTTGGAATAATAAATTGTAGTGTGTGTATGTGTTGTGTTTGTATTTTTCATACTCTATGGGCTTTCCTACTCATTAGCTATGATTTAGATTTGTAAAACTGGTGTCTCGTGTTAGAAACCTCAGATGACAATAATAAATTAAATGCTTATAAGGAAACCTACTGCCAAAGTGCAAATGGAACCAACAAAACCAACCAATAAATCAATTAAAAAAAGAAAGAATAGCTGCATTGTAATTACTCACTGGGATTTATCAGAATGAACTTGAAAAAATGTAACATAAAAGTGAATTCTTTAAATATAAAATTTAAGTATAAATATTGATGGTGATATGAATTTTTTACTTATATAGTTTTCATATTAAAATAACTTAGAAGTGAAATTATATATAATTTGCACCTGAAGTAAGTCATGCTACTTATAGCAGTTGTATTTTTTTATATAATTGTTTTCCTATTACCAAAGTCATCCATATACATTGTAGGAAATTTAGGACATACAGATGAGCAAAAAAGAAAAAGAAAATGAAAATCACAGATAATCATACCAGGCAGAGAATTTCTGTGAATTTTAGTGCACATCTTTCTAGTCCTTTTATCTATGTGTATTTATTTTTAAAAAATGGTTTTGCCCTGGTTCTTTTAAAACTGCCATTTAATTTGCTTATAATACGAGGAAGGGAGGAAACCAGAATGGGGAGGAAGGAAGATGAGATTTTGCAATGACTCTGACAATAACATATGAAACAAAGAACTGCTGCACAAATTACAAAGCAGAGTAACATCATTCTCTACTGCTTTTTTTATATTTATGCCAGAATAATAGCTCATGACTCCCTGAAATTTTCATCATTAGAGTCATATATATTTTTTGTGTGGGTTAAAAGCACATTTCTGTATAATTTAAGAGTACATATATAGGATTAAATTTTCTTTTTTAGCTGTGATTAATTTCAGAAACATACGAAATTTCCATTGTCATATTTGAATTTTGCAACTTTAATCACATGGATTTAGTAGTTAAGACTCTAGCACATTTTCCTCTCTGGTTTTAGCAGAGGAAAGCACTTGTCAGGAAGGATCTTCCAACCTTCCTCCATCAGAGGCACGCATGATGAAGCAGAAACCAAGAAGACAACTGCAATCATTTCACAACCAAGCCAGAGGCCACTGTGAGAGCCTGCTAGGTTAAAAGCCAGCTAAAACTAATTATGCAGAAAAAGAAGGTTAAAAAAAAACCTCACACATTTTCACAATTCCTGAAAATAAATAGTTAGAAAACAATGAGAATGTGAGACCCAGGTAACAAATGTACTTATGCTTCATTATCAGAAAGATTTGCAATGGGGCACAGACAGGAGCCAGCATTAAAATAATAAGAACAAAAATAGCTGTGTGTTTCAGCAGGGTGTGTTACCATATTGTACTCAACATGAGGATATTAATTTCACAGTTTTCATAGGTAAGTTTAAACATAGGAACATGTCACAAATAAGCAGCAATCTCAGTGAGGATACATCAGCTGGGATTTCACAGTTTGCAATTTTTAAATTCAGCCAGGTCCCCAAGGGCCAATCAATATTGGTGGCAATTATTCTTAGTACACAGTCCAAATGAAATGGGTGTGTTTTTTTCTTTTTTATCAAGGTGGGAGATTGTGATATAGAATAAGCAAATTCCCTTGTGGATGGCAATTGGGCTACCTAACAGCTGCAGCTAGTCTGCTATGGGGCCCTTTTGCTGTTCCTCGGGAATAGCCCAATAATGTGACCATTATTTTAACCCTTAAATGTGAGCAATGTTTGATAGCTAGCTGGGAAAAACCTAGCATGCATCAAACAAAGAAAGTATGAAAAAATAAATAAACAAACCGAGAGAACCTCCCAAAGCAGCTGCCGAAAGCATTACCTTATACGCAGGTTTTATTTACACTCTTGGGTTTGGTTTCTAAGCCACAACCTCTCGAGGGCCAACGTTTGGGACACGAGTATGTTCTCACGAGGCAGAGTCAGTTTACATTCTAGAGAGAAAGAGAGTGAAGACCTTTTTTTTTTTTTTTTTTTGAATTTCTGAAAGGCAGATACTGAATATGTAAATCCTTAGATTTTATTTGGAAAGTCAGTTGTTTTTTTTAAAATTTTTGTCTATTTTTGGCGGGGGGTGGAGATCCGGAGGTGGCGAAGGTGGGGTATGAGGAACAGAAAATCAGACAAGAATCGAAACTCAAAATGACAGTTCAAGTTCCTTTTCCTGTTGGGGCCCAAGTTTGAGTTGGTTGGCACTAACTTCGAGGGACTTGGATGGCAACACTAACAAAACTCAAGCCAGCAAAGGAAAGAAGGGATAGAAAAATGCACTTTGTTACAATAAATTAGGATTGATGTATGTTTGAGTTTCTTAATCCTCGGAGTGGGGCTTCTTTTGTCTTCAGCCCAATCCTAAATTGGGCTTTTCATCCAATTTTACTTTTCTCTAATTAATCACTTAAAATGTCAGATTGCTAGAAATCTCAAATTATTCCAATGTCATTTTATGTTAACTAATAACAAAACAAATCAAACTATGTGCTCTGTTTCTACCTGTGTTTTCAAACCACCAGTTCTCCTAAATTAATGCTACAAGAAATGACAAATTTTGGAAAACAGCCAAAGATGTGAGCAGAAAAGGCCCATCATAAAGACAGCCTATTGGTTTTATAAACACAATACTCCAATAGCTACTGTGGGATTATGGGTTTTTCCTCATTTAATTTGGTTATTTCTCTCTCACTTTGAAATAAAAACTGAAATGCATCAAAGGGAAATTTTAGAAGAGTTCTGAGGTCATAAAAATCTATTTGACCTTTGAAAGTTGCAGGTACATATGGATCAGCACTTATAAACCGGAGGGAGTTCCAGGAGAGAGGTGAGGCAGGATGTATGAACAGAACTGACTGCTATTGAATTTATGATGGTAGTTATTTCTCACCTAAAAACAGGGAGTATGAATGAAGTATTCATTCACTTATAATTCTGAACTGCCTTTTTGTTAACCACAATTCTTTCAGTTTCTTTGAAAGAATGGATCAAAGTTGCCTGAAATTAGTGGTTGGAAGTCAGTATTCTAAAGTTCAAAAATACTTTGTTTTCTTCCCCTCCTCCCCAACTTTGGAATGGTTTAGAATGAAGGTTCCTGATTGCAATGGTGATTTGTGGTTAATATCATTAGACTTCTGGTTTGTATTAATGCTGCTAATTAGTTTCTGTCCTTGACTTTTTCCAATTAAAGCATAGAGGCCTTGGTGCTAAACACCTGGGCAGATTACCTAATTAGATGAAAGAAACATACACATTCACAGGTAATTATTTTAACTTTCACTGCTTGTTTTGTATTAAACATGTGACGAAAAGGGAATCCTTTCTACCCCACTAACTGCAAAATATCAGCTCCTGGGCAGGGAAGTTGGTACTGGCACTGCCTTCTACATAGATAGTGTTGAGTCCCTTTTTTGTGCAAATGTGCAGAAGGTGACAGATTTGCTTTTTTCCCTCTAGACACAGGATAAAACACACATGATAGTCGTTCCTACTCTGCCCCGCACATGTTCCTTTGAGAAGGCAATGTCCTTTGTTCTACTTGGCTGTCTTCAGGTGCACGATGCTCTTGGGCATTCTTGGAAATGTGTTTGTCCCAGTGCTGAATCATGTTCGGGGAGCCTCCTGGCTCTGAAGGTGGGACATCTTTTTTTCTTTAGAATTCAGAATTAAAAACCCAACCTCTGTGCTTGATGTTCTTAAACAAGGAAAAGAATGAAAGCCACTGGCATCCTTTTGGCCATGAGAGTGGCACCATGGGTCATTCCCGGCTTGCATGGCACAGGTAGAGTCAGGCCCAGGCAGAGATGAGCAGGAGGTACCTGCACTGAATGCACCTGGAACTACAGAATATTTTGCCCTTTGAGGCACACACTGCAACAACGGCCTCAGCCAGTGTGTAATCTCAGTCTGTCCAATCCCCGTGGACCCACCCAAGAGCACCCTGGCCCTTTCCTAAGCGCGCTCTGGCGTCCTTACTTGGGTCTTCGCTCTTACTAATGCTCCCTCAGTCACATGTTCCACCATAACAACGTCATCTCTTGAAATTCCCTTTCCCCTTTGAGGCCCATCGGCCTTGCTGCCCTTTCACCAAAGCCTTTCCTAGAACTGTCAGTTGATTTGATTTCTCTCTCTTTCCTCTGAAGCCCTGTAGCTTTGTGTACCTCTCCTACAAGCCTTACTGCATTCTGTTTTGTGCTAGTGTCATCTGAGGCCCCGTCTTAGCTGCCTGATGATATTACCAGCCTCCTCATGCATTTGCTCGGCAAGCATTGCTGAGTGCGTGATACCTGCTCACACTCTTCTAGGTGTTGAAGATTCAGCCGCAACAGAACAAACGTCCTTCCTGCGTTGAGCTTACAACCCAACAGAAGGAGGGCAGACGGCAAACGAGGGAACACATAAGTACATCTGATAATGTCATGTAGTCATGAAGCTATGATGGAAAGAATATTCCAGATAGGAAGTGATGGGAGCTGATGTAGAAAAGGGTAACACACACTCATTGGGCAAGAACTGTTCCTGTCATTTCTATTCCTTTGATCCTCACAACAACTCTATGCACATGTTACCCCTGTTGATTCCACTTTAGAGAAGAGAAATTGAGGCCCAGAGTGGTTGGGAAGCTTGCCTGAGGTCACGCAGCTGGTCAACTGGGAGCCAGCACACGCATTCCTGGATGGCCTGGCCGCCTTCCTTCCTTCTCATCACAGCCACAGCAGTGGCAGCCACGGCAGAAGTTCTAGCACTGACTGCAGTGTCCCACACCCATGGTGTGCACTGTTGGGGCTGCAGGGGTGGCACTGGGACCTTCACTGCTGCACTCCTGCATTTTCTACCTCCTGGTTTGGGTGGTGCTTGTGGCTGCAGAGCTGATGTTCTGGTTAGATATTACTGTCTGAGCAACCACCTAAAACTTAGAGGCTTAAACCAATGGCAATGTCTATATTACTTATGAAATCTGCAATTTGGGCTGGACTTGGCAGGGACAATCCTTTCTGTTTCACTCAGCATTGGTGAGGTGGCTTGAAGGCTGGGGGCTAGGACCATGTGAAGCCTGCTCACCCACATGGCTAGCGGCTGATGCTGGCTTTTCGGTGGGACCTTAGCTGGGGCAATGGCCAGACACCTGCACGTGGTTTTCCCAGCAGCTGCTTGGTTTCCTCACAACATGGAGGCGAGGTTCCAAGGGTGAGCATCAAGAGAGGGAAAGAAAGAGAGAGAGAGAGGGGGAGAGAGAGAGAGAGGCAGAAGCAGTATCACCTAGCTTCATGCAGTGTCTTTCCTACCATGTTCTATTCATTAGCAGAGAGTTACTAAGGCCAGCCCATATTCAAGAGGGTACAACTAGACTCCACCTTTGATGAGAGGTCTCAGAATTTTTGGCCATGTTTTAGAACCATAATTGGCATGTTAGTTTTCCTACCTTTTCCAGAGCTTCTATGAACTAACTAATATTTAACTAATAGTTAGTCCCTTTGAGGTTTAAGCTGTCCAGAGTGGCTTCTATTGCCTTATATGAGTAAGGATGGGTGGGGTCAGGCTGCTTACCCAAGTCTGGCTGATTCCAAAGTCTGTTCTCCCAATCCTACATTTTCTACCTCCTGGAGGACACAAAAATAGAACTCTCATGGCCAATTCATTCATTTATTCAACCAACCAAAGTTCAAATGTGTAATGAGCACCTCCCATTTGTCAGGCCCTGAGGATACAACAGTGAACACATTTCCTTGCATTCCATTTACAGGCTAGTGAGAGGGACAGCAGGCAGTGAGGTCATTACAATGCAGTGTGATGAGGGCTAAATAAGGAAACTGCTAGAGCTGCAAGAGGTGCATCTAACCCAGATGTTCAGGGTTCAGGAAAGGTGTTCAGGGGAGTGACATCTAATCTGAGACTTGAAGAGTGGGTTGGAATGAATTAGGCTAGTGAGGATGGTGGAAGAATATTTCAGCAGATAAAGCAGGATGTGCAAAGGTCCTGGGGCAAGAAGAAGCCTGCCCCTTTACAGGAGTGCAGGAAATTGTGCATGGCTGCAGCACTGTGGGCAGAGGAGGGATGAAATATAGAGACGTTAGGCCGAAGAGGTGACTTGGGGGCAGGTCCTGCAGGGCT
Organism: Daubentonia madagascariensis; assembly: GCA_023783475.1. NCBI lineage: Eukaryota > Metazoa > Chordata > Mammalia > Primates > Daubentoniidae > Daubentonia > Daubentonia madagascariensis. The sequence goes on along the minus strand of JAKFHU010001482.1, from coordinate 1,704,451 downwards.
TTCAGGAGCCTGGTCACTTAATTTAAGGACAATCACAATATTGGACATTGGAAGTACTTGAGGAGAAAAGTAAAATTATTTGATAAAGTCAGGGGCCCACACTTAAACTCTGAGCATCCACATAATTACATCAGAATGTCACCCAGAAACTGCCTTTGCTGCTGCCCATTCACTCATTCCATAAACAATTATTAAGTGTTGACCATATTCCAGGCAAATCCTAGCACAGTTCGATGAAAAGGACAGATAGCATGGCAGTGTTTATTTTTCTATGACCTATAAGGAGAATGTCGCTCACTTCAAGATCACCCTGTGGTCAGGAGGAGGTCTCCAATTAGTGCCAACAGTGCAGTGACAAACGCTAACTGGCCAGAGATACAGACATGGTGCCATCCAGCTGCTCAGGCAACGTAACCTTGGCTATGAATGGACTAGACCAACTGGCTGCCTTCCTGTTGTGGAGGTACGAGAGCAACAGGCATTTCTTTACACTGGAAGGGAACAACAAACAAGCATCCTGTTGCCTTTTTACATTGAGAGTTTAAAAGAAGCAGGTATGGATTAAGTCTCCGCTTGATTGAAGGCATGTAAGAAACAGGGAGGGGCTAATGATGCTGTAGATGTGCAGCTAGACCACCTCTAATGGTGGTCTCTTTCAGTGTCTATGCAGTCAGTATTGGGAACATCTGTAAGTTACTGCACTCAGGGAGCTGTAGGGGAGGAGTGGGCAATTCCACGCTGGTTTGCACAGTTGTGTGCATTGGTTTCCATCAACAGTTTCAGAAATAAGCTAATATCTAAAGTGAAAGCTCTAGAGTTCCACTGATCTAGATCTACGTGGTTAGTGACTTTCTGTTCCAGCACTTGCGGACAAGGCAAGTGGGTGGGATAGTGAGACGCTGAGAAATTGGGGCATCTCCACCACAAAGGAGCTGATGTCCTTATGTCTCATCTTGTGACCCACCTGAGACCCCACTGTGGTCATTTCCAATGGGTGCAAAGAGAATCATTACCTGTGACTTGAATGATGCAGTGTGAAGGCACCATTGTAATAGGCGATGGATGTGAAATGAGATCACATGCCTACATCAAGGTCAATGCTGTTACCATCTCTTTTCATATTTGACCAATCATCAGAGAGGTAGAAGGGACAAGGTGGAATGCGGGAATGCATAGATTTTGCTTTGCTGAGTTGGAGAGACTGGATCTATTTCATGATTAAGCCTCATGATCTTTGGTAAAGAAGGTTGAATTCAGAGATTGTAAAAGGGACAACCAAAAAGCAAGCTGACATTTAAATATTACAAGATTTCACATAATTCTAGGTTTATAACTTCTCTTGAAATGTTGCAAGGTCTGGCCCAGTTACAACATGTGGGCTAGAGCAGCAGCTGCCCACTCCCTCGCCATCGTCAGCCCTGCTCATAGGTGGGGCTCCCTGAGAAGCTGACTCTGAGATGGGGATTTACAGTCAGTAGTTTTTTGGGGGGTGGTCTCAGGATCAACACTGATAGTGGGGATGATGGACAGGGAAGCTGAATCGCAGTGTGGTGGATTGGCCAAACCAAGGGCTTAGCTCATCCCACAGGAGCTAAGATGGTCTTTCCAAGTTGTCCTGCCCCAGGGAAGGAGCCATATTCACCACTGGATGTGGGGTGCCCTGGGGGTGGGGTGTAACCACGAGCAAAGGTGGCTATTTTCAGCTGAGGGCAATTCCCAGAGAGTGTCCCCAAGAATACCTTCATCATGCACATTCCTGGTGGCCAAGGGAATGATGCCCCGTTCTGTCAGGGACATAGGCAGCACCGCACAGCATCCATCCACCACCACTCCCGATTGCCTCCCTGAGCCTGAAGCCACGTGCCACTTGTCATTTGTAGTTGTCTTTGCATGGTTGCTTGTCTGCTAGTAGAGATCATTTCTCTTTTACTCACATGTCTAGCAGAAGCGAGACTGAAACACCCAGAAGGGGCTGCCTGTCTCAAAAATGGGAAATACAGTTCCTTTTGGAACTTGTTCATATATACTTGCCTCGCTTCTGTAAGTATTTGGGTGTGTGACCCCTGGGGAAGGGTTGGGCAGAGCCAGAAGCCATGGGGGCTGTCTTATTTTGGGCTGCTGTAACAGAGTACCATAGAGCAGGTGGTTTATAAACACCAGAAATTGATTTCTCACAGTTCTGGATGCTGGAAGCCCGAGATCAGGGTGCCAGCATGGTGAGGTTCTGGCGAGGGTTCTCTTCTGAGTTGCAGACTTGTCTTCTCACGGTGGAAAGAGAGTGAGAGAGCTCTCTGAGGTCCCCATTAAAAGGGCACTAATCCCATTCATGAGGGTTCCACCCTCATGACCTAATCACCTCCCAACGGCCCTGCCTCCTAATACAATCACATTGGAGGTGAAGATTTCAACATGTGAATTTTGGAGGGACACTAAATATTCCCATAGTAGAGGCCACTTAGCTTATGGTTTTCTTTGGGGAGGAGCCTTTCCCACAGGACCGGGGTTTCTTTGACTACACTGTTCTCCACATCTGCCCCCAAGATAGACGGGCCTGGCTGGAGGGAATTTTGATGTCCTCTATAGGGATAGATCCTAGAGTCCTGTGGTGGATTCTCTCAGTTTCCTGTTGGCTCCAACAGAGCAATTATGTGTTGTGTATTTCTGTATAACATACCACCCCAAAATTGAGTGGCTTAAAACAATAACAGTGTACTCTTTCTCTGGATTCTGTGGTCCAGGAGGTCAGATAGGGCTCAGCTAGGCTGTTTTCTGCTTGCATGCAGTGTCAGCTGGGATCCTGTATGTCACTGCATTCAGCTGGGAGCTCAATTGGGGGGTGACATGCCTAAGATGGCCATTCATCCCCTAGGTCCCTCCCCTACATGGCCTCTCACCTAATGGTCCAGATGTCTATGGCACGACAGCTGAAGCCTAAGTGGAAGCTGGGAGACCATTCAAAGTCTAGATCTGGAACTGGCACAAGTCACTTCTGCCACATTCTATTTATCAAAGCAACTCAAAAGATCAGCTCAGGGTCAGGGGAGGCAAAACAGACTCCAGCTCTCCATTGGCCATCTTAACCGCACCACAGTCGGCATGCCCACATTTCTGTAGATTTCTGATGAATCACTATTAGAAGCAGATAAAAAAGGGCACATAGCCATCCCTTGTCTGCACCCCTGGATCTGGCAGCACTCAAAAACCCTTTCCTAGGCTTAGTGATACTGGCTATAAATATGCTGGTATATAGAGAGATGGGCTGTCTCCAAGGAGGAGTGTTTCCAACCTGCCCTAGGGAGGTGCCAACAATTCTGTAAATTTCAGCATCAGGAGATTTTGATGTTTAGCTTAACAGCCCCTCTGCATAATTTCATTCAATCGCTCCCAGTTGTCGTCATCATCACAGCCCTCGCTCATCATCATCACCACCAGCAGCGCAAAGCCTTTATTAGGCACCTAACTGCACATGGAATGGTGCTGGGGGATGCAGAACAAATATCAGGAAGGCACGGGGCAGGTCGGCACAGGCTGGTGCCGAGGCTGCATCAGAGGGGCCAGACCCTGATCAAGAAGCCGCAAATGAGCCCCCAAACACACAGCCAAGGACTCACATCATATAAAGCTCAAGGAAGGCAACTGAGTGTTAGAGAACCACAGCACAGTATTTGGAGTTCAAGTTCTTCTGGTTCTGCTGATTATGGAGGCTCAGCTCAGTTAGTGGAAAATTAATTCACAGGATGACCCATTTGCTGAAACGGTGAGATGGATACTTCAAACTGGGTCAAAGCAGGTTTTGGTGTCACTGCCAAAGGCAGAAGCAGGGGCAGAACAGAAGTCTGCAGAAATAAATGATGTGAAATTCACACATGGCACATCTCATGCATTCACATATAAAACCCAACGTGCTGGACAAGTGCTTGACACCAGAAGTTAGAAACACCCAGAAAGCCAATATTCAGCTGCCCTGGGCCAACAAATTTAAAGCAAACCAACTGCAGTAGAAAGACTGGGATGAAACTATAGTGAATCTACAGGGAATGAGCACTTTCCCAAAGCCTCAGGAAATTCAGAAGATGACTGAGTGATCATTCCGTGAGTTAATCACAGGGCCAATGGGTCACATGGTGAGTTGATTTTTGGTTTCCACGCACTGCATAATTGGGAGCTATGTGTATTTTGGTTTAACTTACAATATTGTTTTGTGACCTGAAAATTTCTAAGCTTCAGTTTCTTTATCTGTAAAGTGGGAATAATAAGAACACCTACTTTATAAGGCTGTTGTGAATTTTATAAGCAGTAAGTGCCTGGACAGAATAGGCACTTTTTATCAACTCCATTGAGTTGCATCTATCCTGTCAATGAGAAATCAAGTTTATGTCCTGCTATGGTTTGAGTGTTTTTGTTGCCTCCAAAATTCATGTTGGAATTGAATCCCCAATGTAACAGTATTGGGAGATGTGGCCTTTGGGGGGTGATTCTGTGTGGACATATGTTTTCATTTCTCTTGGATACATACCTAGGAGTGGAATTACTGGGTTATATGGCAACTCTATGCTTAATTGCTTGAGGAACTGCCAGGCTGTTTCATGGAAGTGCTTTAAGCAAATGAGGGACAGGTACTGATTTTACTTTTAAAGAGATCCCTGGCTGCTGTGTACAGAATGGGGTGGGTTAGGGCAAGAAAGGAAGACCAGTTAGGATGCTATTGACGTTGTGCAGGTGAGAGGAGATCCTTGCTTGGGAGGATGGGCATAGATGGGTGGGTGGGAGGTTTATTTTGGGAGACAATCGACAGGACTTGGTTATTGGCTGGATGGCTGTTGATGGTATGTTGAGAGCAGGAGAGGTTCAGATGCCCCCAGGTTTCTGGGGTGAGCAGGTGGGTAGATCAAATTTCCACTCTCTGGCCTTTCACCTCCTTTATCCCCAGGAAAAGGGGATAAAGGGATAAACTTAGTTCTAGAGGCTGGAATAGATTTAACTATTTTAGGGAGAATGTTTTCTAGGCCCTGCTATGTGTTTCATGCTGGATCTCATCAGCATGTTCTTAATAAATCACTTGCATGTGAATCCTTGTCTCAGGGTGGCTTTTGGGGACTCTCCCTGAGACACTTCTCTTCCAAGTTCCAGAATCAGATATTCATTCATCTGCCCACTTTCATGTGCACTACCCGTCTTACAGTCATCACATGTCCCCAAGTATGTTCTAGATCTTATATTTGCAAGATCTACTCCGAGTTATGCCCAATAATAAGGAAATAATACAGTGAACCTCCATACACTCATCATCTAATAATTATGGATCTACAAGGGAGCTTTGTAGGGTGAATGAAATGTTCTATATCTTGACTCTTGTGGTGGTTACATAACTGTATACACTTGTCAAAACTAATCCAACTTTAAAAGGGTGAACTTTATTTTTGCAAACCTCAATAAATCTGATTTTAAAACAAATCTTATCACATGTTTTATTTATCCCTTTTCAATATGCTGGAGTACTTTAAAGTAAATCCCAGAAATTACATCAGTTAATGTCTACACGTGTCAGCACATAGCTCTAAATATTGTTAACATTTTATTACATAACCACATGCAATAATTACACCTCACACAATGCACACTACTTCTTTGGCAATGCATAACACTAGGTGTAATATTCAGTCCATAGTAAAATTTCCTTACTTGTCTCCAAAGTGTCTCTTAAAGACACCTGGTTTGTACAAATCAGGATCCAAGCAAGGTCCCCACATGACATTTGATTGTTATATCTCTTAAGTGTCTTTTAATCTACAGCAGTCTATTTTTTTCTTTTAATTTCCCTTCCCTTGATTTGTTGCAGAGACCAGGTCAGTTGTCCTAAAGAATATCCCACATTCTGCATTTGTCTGTTTGCTCCCTTATGGTGTCAACTACTTGTTCCTCTATCCCCCATATGTCCAGTAAGTGGAGGTTAGCTGGAGAAGTTTGATTAGACACAGGTTCAACATTTTGTGACAAGAATATTTCCTAAGTGGTGCTGTGTGCATTTGCATTTCATCAGGAGGCACATAATGTCTAGTTGAAAACAGGCCTTTGGATTTTAAAAGGTAGCCCTCAGTAAGGAAAGGGACAGATTTAGGCATAGCTTTCAGATATAGGAGAAAGCATAATGATATAGAGACCAAGGCTCTTTGCTTCTGAAATCTGAAAGGGATGCTCCAGGCTGTGGAAGGAGGATAGCAGGAGGGGAAGTGGGTGCACAAATATTTGTGGTCCCTGAGCTAAAAGGGCCTGCACCCGCTCTCTTCCACCAGCTGAGTCTAGATTAAGAAAAGGTTTGTGGGGTTGAAGAGCACAGAAGCCTTGTGCCTCATGCTCTAGACAGACCCTAGAGAGGCAGTAAGAGCCCAGAGAGAAAATAGGACTGAGAGTCAGTTGGGTGTAGGTGGGCCAGGCCTTAGCAGCCTCATAGCGTCCCCTGCACGCCAGGTGCTACAGATGCCATGGCTGCAGCAGAGGGGACCAATGCCCGGAGGCATACCTCCTCCTACAATGTCATCTTGGAGCCATGTGAAGCCCAACCCCCACCCCTGGAAATAGAAATGAACCCTGGAGAAAATATAGCCAAAAAATGGACTGAGGTGCCTTTCCGTCAGCCAAATGGGGCTTTAAAAAAGAATTTAGGTAATGTTATTTTTGTAGAATAAAGCATTTAGCTGGCCTTTGCTCCTGGTTCCTGGGAGAGAGATTCTATGATCCTTGGATTTTCTTAAGTAATAGGAGTGTCTTTGTTATTCTTGAGCCTCTTGGATCACCCGAGTTTACGCTGAGGGATGAGATGACTTAGGATGGGGGTTGGTCCCCAGAAAGAAAAATCTTGTGATGAGAGGTTGGGCTTTTGGGCCAGCCTGACCTTGGGCAGGGGAGGGTATATTGGAGAATGCATTCAGTGACGTGGCCAATGACCCATCAATCCTGCCTATGTCGTGAAACCCCACTGAAAATTCTGGACGCTGCAGCTTGGGGGAGCTTCCTGGTTAGTGAACACACTGATGTGCCAGGAGGGTGATGTGCCTGCAATCCTTGCAGAGAGGGCTCAGAAGCTCTGCAATCTCAGACCTTGGCCTATATGTCTCTTTTAAAAAAAACTGTAGTTGTAAATGAAGTGCTGTTCTGGTTTCTGCAAGACTTTCTAGTGAATTATCAAACCCGAGGGGTTCACGGGACCCCTTGCATTGGCAGCCAGTCAGTCAGCAGTGCAGGTGGCTTGAGAACACCCAAGTGTGGTAGTGTCTGCAACAAGGGCCGTCTCGTGGAGAACTGAGCCCTTACCTTGTGAGATCTGCACTAATTCTGGGTGCTTAGTGCCAGAATCATACTGCAGGACCCCACTTGATGTCAGAATTGTTACCAAACTATAAAGTTGCACACTCACAAATGAGACCTGAGTATCTCCTAGGGCTGAGTTTTAAGAAGTTGAGGGGGGACTTTTCATAGTGCTTGGGGGATAGAAGATCTTTGGTAAATGTCTACTTTTACAGTGGTTTTATTATTTATACAGTATTTTTGGGGAAAGTCCTGATCTATGACTCTTTCTTTGGGTATATTAGGGTTCTTTTGTTTGACCACATCAACTTCTTTTCCCTGGTGGGAGTGGAGCCAGGAAAGATTCTTGGAAGATTCATCTCCCACTCTTTCTTGCATGACCATTCATTTGTTCACTTACTAATTTATTCACAGACTATGGGCCTGGCACTCTATTCCTGGGGATGCAAATGTTTCTGCCCTGGTGCTGGAGTCACTGCTGCCGAGTCCAGACATTGTTGACGTGCACCCTTGATGCCCGCCCAACTTGCATTCCTGATTCCTTTTGGTTCCAAGTCCAGTGTGGCAACTCCCAAGGATCAGCTGATTCACAATCTTCTAAAGGAAGAACAGACCCCCCAGAGTAAGATTATGGTTGTTGGGGTTGGTGCTGTTGGCATGGCCTGTGCCATTGGTATCTTAATGAAGGACTTGGCAGATGAGTTGCTCTTGTTAATGTCATTGAAGACAAATTGAAGGGAGAGATGATAGATCTCCAACATGTCAGCCTTTTCCTTAGGACACCAGAAATCATCTCTGGCAAAGACTATAATGCGACTGCAAACTCCAAGCTGGTGATTATCACAGCTGGGGCACATCAGCAGGAGGGAGAAAGCCATCTTAATTTGGTCCAGTGTAACATGAACATCTTTAAATTCATTATTCTTAATGTTGTAAAATACAGCCCAAACTGCAAGTTGCTCATTGTTTCGAATCCAGTGGATATCTTGACTTATGTGGCTTGGAAGATAAGTGGCTTTCCCAAAAACCATGGTATTGGAAGTGGCTGCAACCTGGATTCAGCCTGGTTCTGTTACCTGGTGGGGGAGAGGCTGTGAGTTCACCCCTTAAGCTGTCAGGGATGGGTCCTTGGGGAGTGTGGAGACTCTAGTGTGCCTGTATGGAGTGGAGTGAATGTCACTGGTGTCTCCCTGAAGAATCTGCACTCGAATTTAGGTGCTGATAAAGATAAGGAACAGTGGCAAGGGGTTCACAAGCAGGTTGTTGAGAGTGCTTATGAGGTGATCAAACTGAAAGGCTACACATTCTGGGCCACTGGACTGTCTGTGGCAGATTTGGCAGAAAGTATAATGCAGAATCTTAGGCGTGTGCATCCAATTTCCACTGTGATTAAGGGTCCCTGTGGAATAAAGGATGATGGCTTCCTTAGTGTTCTTTGCATCTTGGCACAGAATGGAATCTCAGACCTTGTGAAGGTGACTCGACTCCTGAGGAAGAGCCCGTTTGGAGAAGAGTGCAGATACACTTTGGGGGAGCCAAAAAGAGCTGCAATTTTAAAGTCTTCTAGTGTCATACCACTTCACTGTCTAGGATACAACAGGATTTTGGTTGGAGGTTGTGCATATTGTCCTTTGTATCTGATCTGTGATTAAAGCAGTAATATTAAGATGGCCCGGGAAAAACATCAATGTCCTAAGGTTAGAAATGGGCATGGTTCGTAAAACGCTACAGCTGTATTTTGATACTGGATGGTCTTTACCCTGTGTCGTCCCTGAACTGGTTAGTGTAAAATAGTTCCACTACCGCTGAGGCACTGCTGCCAATGCTGCACACGCTGCAGTGGCCCTTGAACCAGATGTGTGTTTACTGTGTGTTATATAACTTCTGGTGCCTTCACCCAACATGCCTAGTCCAGCTTTTTCTCAATCAGTCACATCCTGGGATTCAGTGTATAAATCCAACATTGCATGTTCTTGAGCATAACTGTTCTAAAGGGTCTTATTTTGTGTACTGTCTGTATCAGTAATGTACATTGCCATATAACGTAAAATGAAAGATCTACATATAAACAATGCAACCAACTATCCAAATGTCATACCAACTAAACCACCAAATAAACCTTGAACAGTGAAAAAAAAAGGTTTCTGCCCTGCTGGTGTTTACTTACTGTGTGTATTGGGGGAGGGGGGACACCGACTGTATACAATAAACAGGATAACTAGGTAATCGATATCATAAGTGAGAAGGAGACCAGTGTTATGGGGTAAGATGCCACAGGGTTAGAAGGATTGGAGTGCTGGGTGGAGGAGGTTACAATTTTAAATAGGGAGGTCGAGGCAGATCTCATTGAGAAGGTGACGTCTGAGCAAAGACTTGGGGGAGGCGAGGGAGTGAGCCCTGGGGATATCCGGGGATGCGTGTTCCAGGGAGAGGAAATAGTGCAAAGGCCCTACGTGTTTGAGGAGCACAGGAGGTGGGGGTCAGTGGGCATGGAGTGGAGTCATCCGGGGGGAGAGTGGAAGGTCCCAGATGAGGTCCAGGGACCAGGGGTGGGGTCTGGACAGGGGCAGATTGTGTAGGGCCTCAGAGCATTGCAAAGACTTTGGTTTTGACTCTAAGTGTGACTGAGGAGCCCTGGAGGGTTCGGAGCAGTGGGCTGCCTTGGCTTGATTCAGGTTTTTAAGGGACCATTCTGACTGCTGTGTTAAGAAGAGCCTGCGTGAGGCAGGGAGACCAAGCGAGGCCACCGTGAGAATCCAGTCACGGCACAATGGCAGCCCTGCTGGAGGTGGTGGCGGTGGAGTGTGAGAATGGTCATATTCTGGATGTATTTAGAAGTTCAGGATTTGCTGACAGATTAGATGGGAGGTGAGGGGGAGAGAGAGTGGAGTCGAAGATGCCGCCAAGGTTTTGTCCCGAGCCACCACAGCCACTCAGGGAGGTGACAAAGACTACAGTGACTTTTTGGTACCATCTGCTAGTCCTGCAAAGTCACGGCCTGCTTGGTCATCTGCAGGTGGGTTTATCGCTTTTCATCTCCACCAAAACAACCCTGTCTATTCCAGCCTTTGGTGGAACTTCCCACCGAGAGCCCTGGCTTTAACCCTGCAGACAAATCAGCTGCTTTTTTTTCTTCCGGCTTTACTGAAGTATAATTGGCAAATAAAAATTGTATATGTTCATTTTTTATATACGTGATGTTTTGATATATATTATGAAATGATTATTACCACAATCAAGCTAATTAACATATCCGGCACCTCGTATAGTTACTTTGTGTGTGTGTGGTGAGAACACTTGAGATCTGCTCTCTTAGCAAATTCAAGTATATAATACGTTCCTATTGACTATAGTCACCATGCTGTACATTAGGCCTCCAGAACTTATTCATTTTATAACTGCAAGTTTGTACTCTTTGGCAGACATCTCCTCATTTCCCCCACCCCGGAACCCCCAGTAACCACCAGTCTACACTGTGCTTCCATGTATTCAACTGTTTTAGATTCCACATATAAGTGAGATCATGCAGTATTTTCCCTTCTGCACCTGGCTTACGTCACTTAGCATAACGTCCTCCAGGTTCACGCACATTGTCACAAATTGCAGGATCTCCTTTATTAAGGCTGAATAATATTCATGTGTGTGTGTGTGTGTGTGTGTGTGTGCGTGTATACCACAATTTATGGAAAACAGTATAGAGTTTCCCTCCAAATGAAAAAGAGAACTACCATAGGATCCCTCTTCTGGTATATGCCCAAAGGAAATGAAATCAGTACCTCAAAGAGACATCTGCACTCCCGTGTTCATTGCAGCGTTATTCACAGTAGCCAAGATGTGGAAGCAATCAGCTACTTTCGATAAGAATAATGTTTGGCTTGTCCATGGAGGTCTCCCTCAGAGGTCATTCATTTTGAGCACTTGTTCAGGAAATGGGGAAACTATTTTTAGAAAAGGGTGGGAAATGATGGATGAACACTTTCAAATTCACAACTAGATTCTTCCAAAACCAATGGGGAAAACACCATTTATATCCTGAGCTTTCAATAAAGTAGATCACTGTAAATTGAGAGATGGGGGGGTTCCTTGATGAGTATGACCACGATCACACTATGTGATCTTCCCAGGCATCAGTTTCCATGGCCTTAAAGTGGGAATATTACCAGTAACTATCTGAAAGCGCAGAGATGAGGATCATATGCGGTAATCCATATTTGTACTCAATGAATGGTTATTATAATTGGTAAAATGAGAATGTTTATTATTTTATGTGGCTTTTCCCACCTTCCCTTGGAAAATGAGAAATGAATGCCCCCTTTTATATTTATGTATACACATACATATAAACGCATGCATATACATATACATACATGTATACATACATATATTTTAATGTGAGGGGTAATTAAAAACTGCTTTTAATTTTAGGTATATCCTTTGGAATTGAACTTCTTCTTCTTACACCACTTCTGTTTCAGAGATTAAAAAAAATACTAATGTGCTCTTTTTCTCTTAATTCCAGCCTCCTCCACTCCAAAAATACATTCATTGCATTGAATTTCTAAGGTCATTTAAAAATGCCTTTGGAAATACAACCTCAGCATTTGTGGAATGGCTTTGTTTGCTCAAATCCCAGGCTAAGGATGGCTTAGGTGACATTCAGTGTGTTCCCTTTTGGAAATCCTAGCAATCCACTGCTTATCGCTCACAAGGCAGCTTGATATTCCCGATAGCATTCGGGAGCCCGTTACAATGTCCAAGCATGCTGACTTATTTTACTGTTCAGATGAATGACTCTTATTTGAATATTACTTAGATATTCAATACTTAGTTGTCTTTTGAAGTTAGAATAAAGGTTTACATTTCCACGTACTTGAAATTGCTTTTACAACGGAATTTCCAAATTGCACAGGAAAAACTTAGACTGAAAACCTTAACAAGTGGTCAGAACTAAAAGTATCCTACAAACCCAGACATGCTCTTTAATGCTAAAACAGCACCACATCATCAAAAAAGTAAAAGCATGTATATTTACCCCCTCAGCCTCACATTTTGGGCAAGACTATTTGAAATAATGGAACTTTGATAGAAATTTCTTGTTAATGTCTTTCCTTACTTCCTGAAAAATGTTTACTGAAAGCCACATACTAAAACATTGTCTTTAGGATTGTTTACTAGTTTTTTCTTCTTAATCAGTTTCCATTGAAGAAGTCATTGAAGTAGTGGTGTAATTTACTATCACCACTACTATCCATTTTGGCGGCTTAGAGTGTATATTTGCAGAACAACAAGGTAGCAGCCAAGAAAGTCCTTGACCACAGGCTCCGTGAGCATCCTATTCCTCCAACCGGACCCATGGGAGCTGTAGGTGAGCATCCGTGTCCTAAAGGGGCATGGTACCAGTGTTATGAGTTGTTAGCATAATTTTTTCTAAAATTTCTACTTCGTTTCAATTACATTTTTCCAAGAATATGGATAATAAACCTTTTGTAATGGAAAATTTCAAGCATATTTTTGAAATTTAATTTCAAAATTAGCAAGAATAGTTTTATGAATTCCTACATCCCCACCAGCCAGCTCCAACAATTATCCACACATAGCCAGTCTTGTCTCATCTATAATCCCAGTTTCCTAAGGTATTTTGAAGCAAATCCAGACATTATATTTTTTTATCTATAAATATCTTAGAAGATAAAAGAGAAGGACTTTAAAAAAAGTAACAATATAGAATGAAGGCCATTTATTTTGAATCCTGGCTTGTGGACTTGTGCTAATTCCAGTGTTATTTTGTCACTATTGACTTGCTACTTGGGACGTACTTGCCCAATTCAACAAAAAAGCATAAATGACATTTTTACTTCTATGACCTGGGCCTGTATTTTGAAAAGAGGATTTATTTATTCAACAAATATTTGCTAATTCCTACTCTGAGCCAGGAATATGCTATGCACTGGAGATCCAGAGATAAAACACCCTACGCTAGGAGAGACTCAGGCAAATCAGCCTTGATACAAACACAAATATAAATACAGCTTGATACGCTTTATGGCAGAGGTGTGTATGTGTTGCTCTATGTCTGGGAGAGATTTCTCTCTCTCATCCACAGTTTCAAAAGGCACCTTGATCCTGGTTAAATTTCAAGTGTTGATTATGAATTAATGTAGGATATATAATTACAACCCATTTTAGGTGTCTACAGTCTTATCACAAGCAAACAAACCAAAGAAGATGCCTTTCTTGATGCATGCAACCTGAATGAAATGGCTTGAGTTGTTTCCCTTCAGTTTCCTCCCTAACACTGCACATATTTCTCTGGTGTGGTAGCAGAAACACATAAAATGAGTTTTGTTCTTGGAAGAGAGGGAAGGACGAGAGAGGGGACACGGGGGGAAAGGCAGGAGGAGGGGGGCAGACACTCACAGGGACTCAACGTGGCTAGGTCCCCGTGGGCCCCCTGAGTGGTGGGAGGTGCCACCAACTGCCGGGATTTGGAGAGGCAGTGGCTGAAAAGCTTCAAATGCCTGTGATACACACGGCACATGCACACACAGCCTCCCTCGACCTCAATCTCTGAGAGTTTCAAGTTTATCATCTGGGGTCTGGTTGGCCTGCGGCTGGTGGGTGGTGGGTGCAGCCTCCTTGGGCTGGGGTCCCTCACTCTCCCACCCCCTTCCCCTCTCTTACTCTCCCTGGGTCCCTGGCACCTGCTGAGTGGGAAGCCCAGCTCGGTGTTCGGAGCTGCTGTTCCCTGGCGGGGAGTAGGCTGTGGCCTCTGGATTGGGGATGGATAGATGGCTGTTCCCAGGATTGCCCTTTTCTCTCCTTCCCTGGGGCTGGGGGGGTCTCTGGGCTGGACCCCTGGTTTGGCGAGCCCCTGCCTGTGTGCTGCCACATGTGCTCAACACCCCCTCCCTGGGGGCCCCAAGAGTGCTATGCTGGGGCCCAGCTGCCGAACTGGTTAATTAACACTGAGGCCCAGGAAGCCCCCTCTGTTCCCAATCCCCGACCCCCCAGACCAGGCAGAGTCCTCATGCTTCTGCCCTGCTGTCCCTGGAGAGGCACCCCCCTGAGTGCTTGTCATGGGCCGTAAGGCAGTTGTCAGAAGTCTTGGTAAATCCTGCTCTCTACAGGTAGGGGCAGGTGGGGGTACTGGGGGGGGGAGATGGCTCCCGCTGGTGGCTGCTGGACCCTGCCCTCACTGGCCGCAAACCCTGGGGCCATTTCCCTCCTTTGTCCAGAGTGGGGACAGCCCCCACGTGGATGGTTTTTATGGTGATCCTGGAATCTTACTTGGGTTTTCCTGAATGTGGAGCCTGAGGCGAGGGCTTGGGTGTGGGGGGGTTATGGGGGGGGAGGGGCTCCAGGAAACAGGAGGGGGAGAAGGAGGTGGGAAACAGAGGGAGGTAAAGTCCACTGCTGAGCTTGCTGCTAGAGGCAACAAGGGCTGCCTCCTCCCTCCTTCTTCCGCTCTTCCTGGTCCCACTGCTGTTGTTTGGGATCGATTCCTAACCTGCCTGCATCTAAGCCCTCGTTATAGGCCCCGCTTCTTGGGGGAGCCCAAGCTAAGACCCCTTGAACACCCCTCAGAGGCCTTCCCTCCTGCCCAGTACCACTTTCCTATTTCACTCCTGCACCGCCTCGTGTCTAGACTGCTCACGGCAGCTCACCTAGTTGATTGGCCTCTAATCTTGCTCTGTTTTAACTCACCAACTGCATTTTAGCTAAGATGATCTATACTAAGTGAAGATCTATCTGTATCACTTCTCTGCTTTAAGTCCCTGAGAAGCATCTCATCGCCTACAGAATAAATCCCAAGCTCCACAGTGCGGAACACAAAACGCCCTGTCACTTGGCCCCAACCTGTCTCTCCCTGCAGCCTCCTGGGCTGTTTTCTTCTCCCGTCCAATAGTCTGGGAACTCCAAGCTGCTTTCAGTTTGCTGGCATGCACCACCCTGTGTCACCCCCTGGTACTTTTGATCATACTCTTGCCTGAATGTGGCCACCTTCTTTGGCCTGGCCAATCTTCACATGTTCTTTAAGACTCAACTTGGTGGCCATGCTGACTGACCCTGCAGGCCACCCACCTCTGCCTGATGCCTGTGCCAAGCTAGGCCCTGTTTATCGGTGTTCCTCCAGGGGAGGAGCCACATCTAGTTACCTCTAAATCTCTACCGCTAACACTGTACCTGGCATACAGCAGGTGCCCAGGAAACATATTTTTGGACTAAATTGTAAATTAAATCCCCACTGATAAAAACTTTCTGTTGGCTGCATCTCTCATGGTCGGTGGTCCCACGGGGTAGCAGGCTGCTGAGACGTGCTGGGGAGGAACAGCTGAGGAATTTGTCCTCAGCTGCCAGGGGCTTAGACCTCACCTCTGGGTGGCTTCGCGTCAGCACTGTCCTCCTGGCTGGCCCTTGTCTAGACACTTCTGTCTTTCTTTTCAAAGACTTGCACCCCACTTTCTAGGACCAAAATCTGCATTAGTTTCTCAGGGCTGCCATGACAAAGCACCTCAAATTGGCTGGCTTAAAACAACAGAAATTCACCATCTCACATTTCTGGAGGACAGAAGTCCAAAATCAAGGTGTTGGCACAGCTGTGCCCCGTCCAAAGACTCCAGGGAAGCATCTTTCCTTGCCTCTTCCAGCTTCTGGTGGTGGCCAGAACTCCTTACCATTCCTCGGCTGTGGTCTCATCACTCCAGTTTCTGCATCTGTTGTCACACGGCCATCTTCCCTCTGCATGTCTCCAAATTTCCTTTTCCTTACAAGGACACCTGTCATTAGATTTAGGGCCCACCCAAATTCAGTATGACCTCATTTTAACTTGATTACATCTCCCAAGACCCTATTTCCAAATAAGGTCACAGTTACAGAGGCCACAGGTCAGGACTTCACTGTATCTTTTTTTGGTGGAACACAATTCAACCCCAACAACACTGATTCACGGAACACCTTGTGTGTGTTAACGATTGTGTTAGGTGTGTTGCACACAGAATCATACTAAATTTTCCAGAGCAGTTGGTGACCCCGTTTCCCTAGCTTTTAGTTAAAGATACCCCAGATGTCCTGGGAGAGCCGTTGGATGCTCTCAGCTATGGATTTTCATGCACCTGCCAGGATTAGCTCTGGAGCAGTGGGTTCCATCCAACAAAGTCTTTTTAGAGAAAACCTTTTCCTGGAGGACCTAAAGCTTGTGGTTTCAAAATGAATCCAGAAAAAAATATCCAGTTGTGAGGGGAATGGGAGCTGCCAGCCTCAATACAACTCCTTGGAGCAGGCATATGAGGTTTGGATTCAAGCCAGAGTGGTACACATATTCTGCATTCTGATCTTCTTGGAATGAGTTTCTCCACCTGCAATCAGAACGACCTGGCTCCCATCTAAACCTGCTGAATCAGAATCTGGGTAGCGTTAGGGAGGGGCTAGAGGTGTCACAGGTGATTTTTAGATGCACCAAGGCTGAGGTCCATCATTCTAAGCTTTGGGGCGGAGGTAGGTTGGAGAAGACGGTGATAAGTTGTCATTTCGTGGGTGCTGATTCTTGAGAGCAGGGGAGTCAGTTCAAGAGACTGGGAGGGAGGAGGCCTATGTGCCAGGTTGGGTGGAGGGCGTGCCATTGTGCTAACTGAGGAATCAAGGAAAGAAGCTGCTGGTGGCTGGTTAGGGAAGACTGAGCCAGGCACCATCCCCTGAGCCTCAGCTACTAAACAATTCTGGCCCTTGTATCAACCTGCTGCCTTGTCATTTATTCCAGTTACCATTGCTGTGCAACAAATCACCCCAAAATTTAGGGGCTTAAATGACAATAATCATTTTATTATCTCTCACACTTACTGTGGGTCATGAATTCAGGGAAGGTTCAGCAGAACAGTTCTGTCTTGGCGTCTTTCATGCAGTTATAGTCAGATGGTGGCTAGAGAGAGAAATCGGGGCTCTGGAGCAGCTGGGGGCTGGCTGTACATCTCTTCCTCTCTCTTTGTGTATTCTCACATGCCTCTCCAGGAGGCCTTTCTGTGTGAGATTGTTTGGGCTTCCTCACAACATGGCCGCCCTGGGCCCTGTCATAGTGTGGTGTCTCAGGGCCCAGCATGAGTGTTCCAGTGAACAGGGTGGAAGCTGCATTACCTTTTATGACTCAGCCTGAAAATTTCCACAGCGTCACTTCCATCACAGTCTATTCATTACAAGTGAGTTACAAGACTGCCTAGATTCAAGAGGATTGGGCAAAGATCCCTGACTCTCAGCAGAAGGAGTATCAAAGCCATAATAGAAGATCAAGTGAGATGGGAGATATTCTTGCAGCCATCTTTGGGAATTATGTATATATTACATTTGGATATTATATATATAATATTCCACACCCTAAATCAAAACATTATTTTAAAAACAAAGTTCCTCTACTGATCAATCAGTCCGTCAGTGATGGAGGAAGCTGCCTTTCTTTGGAGAGTTTGCAAGGAGTTGGAGCCTTTCATTTTGAAACTGAGGAACTGAAAAGTCTCTCTTCTTCTGAAGATACAAGTGATTTTTGAGGCCTAAGGCATAAATAGCGTCTCCTCACACATCACTTAAAAAAAAAAGCCTGCTTGCTTGTGCACAGTTGGGTACATGACAAACACTTCTTCCCACTTTATTGATGAGGAAACTGAGGTTCAGAGAAGAGATCCCAAGGCCCAGAATAATCATAGAACTGGGACTAGTTAGGGTTAAGTATCTCTGGTTTCATACTAAAGCCAGGTGGTCCCCATGGGTGTGGGGGGTCTGTTCACAATTTTCAGGAGGCATTTTGCAATGCCTGGGAGCTAACAATGTTCCAAAACTCATACAAAATGAGAGCAGTTTGCTCCCTTGCTGAGAGACCTTCAGTGGCTTCCTGGCACCAACGGGATCAGGTCTGAATCTCTTTGCAGGATGTTCAGGGCTTCCATGATGTGATGTGTACACAATCTTTATACACGCGTATATATCATTCCTCAAGGTTAATTCATACCTGTTGGAGGCCAACAGGCATTTGATAAAGATAACAGTTTCTGCAAAAACAACTGCCCCTCTGTTCCCCCACCCCCAACACCCACCCTCTCTTCCTTGAAGAGCTCTTGCCCTCAAGCCAGTTTTAACAAAGGAGAGAGAGATCCACTGTGAAAATTCCTTTGTTCAAAGCTTGAAGCTGAAAGAGAACAGGCTTTGCTGTCTGGGCTGCCAGGAGGAGTGACGGGAGTGGGGACAACAGGCTTCAGAGGAGGCCAGAGGAATCCTGGGGAAGTTTCCATATGCTAAGGAGCTTCCGAAAGAACTTGAAGCCGACCTCGCTCTCTTGGACAGTGCTTGTTCCGTGCCCATCCAATATGTCTCAAGTGGCCCATAAAAATTTCACTACATTTTGTCCACCCATGGATACTGTGACCTAGCATGACCCAATCAGAAATCTGTTTTGGCAATGTTTTCAGAGGGGACTGCAGCGGCCCAGGCCGCAGCCTCATTGACAGTGTTTGCTTTAATCAGGAATGATGGCTTCTGGTGGGAATTGGAGGCAGGTGTTGCAGGGAGCCGTGAACTTTGTCACAGAGCAATGACTTCTGTAAAATTCACAGCAGTTCCTTCCAATTCTGTCTGAATGAGCTGGAGTGACTACAAATGTGTCGTATGGGCTGCAAGTAATGATGGGATTGGAGTCCTATTTCAATCCCGAACTCATGTGGGAAAGCTTAAATGGGTGAAATGTGGATTGTTTTCATTGCTTGAAAGTATTTTACCCTATTTTCTTATTTTAATGACTCTGAGTTAAATAAATGGAAATAAATGAAAAGTATGGACCCTATTTTTCCAGCCTATTGCAGTTAATCTATTTGGGAGATGTGTCTTAACTGTCATTGAATCTGCCATGGTTGGGTCAGATGCCCCCAAGGAACAGAGGGTCCATGCAAAAATGCCTAGTTTCCAAAATGATGATTAATTCTGAAGCCTCTAGAAACCTTGAGATTTTTCTTAGTGTTTCTAAATGTGGGCTACTATCAACAAGTTCCTTTGGGTTATTATTCATTTGATTCAACACTGGGATGCCTTTGAGGCAGCATTTGATGGTCTGTTTTTATGACTGTTCTGGTATTGCATAGTCAACCATTTTAAAGTTCACGCTTCTTAACATTCTGTCAATTTCTCGCTAACTTTCCAGTGGGGGCCCCGGAGTTACAGCCACATTATTAAGACTGTTTCTGGCAACAGTAACACCATCTTGGTGAATTCTACCTAATTTTAGGTGGGTCTATATCACCTTAATAGAAATGGAAGCAAATAAAAAATTTTGTGATTTTGATGGTACTATATTATATATAAAACCTCAAAGTGGTAAAGTGCTTTTTAGATATTAAGGGTATTCGAAGCAACAAGGGACTCACCCCCACAACCACCACCACCATCATGGGAAACCTGAGAGTCATGGCCATGTGGAAATATTGATTTTCCTATGAGAAGGGCCACTAAAGCAGTTCTGACTACCGACGTGGTACCTTTTCATTGTTCCTGATTCTGCCGTTTTTGCAGAGCCATGGCTTTTGCAAATATGGCTTCTCTGAGATTTTCTACTGGCTGTATTAAATTTTCTTCTATCCTACAGGCAAAATAAGACTAGTGACTGAATCAAAATTCACAAAAATCAAAGTCAAAACAGCTAACAGAAATTTTAAATGTGAAGGTTTGATTTGGTAAGGCTTGTGGTATTCGCATGAGTGAGCAAAACAAACTCTGTTGTCCCCTGGAGTGTGGTTCCCACCATTGTGGAGTTGCGACCCTCATTTATTGGTTGTGACATTTCCCCCTATTTCTAAAAGTGCTATAAGATATGTATTTATATAAGCATGTGTTTCAATTTAGGCAACATCAATTAAATTGCCTTTTGAAAACAGTTTATTGATTTTGCTATGCTGTTTAAGGAATTGGGGGGTCCTTTGGGTTTTACAGAGCCAAAGTTTGAGAACAGGCATTCCAGGTGCATCAGCTGCATTATTTAGGCACTTGCCAAGTAACTTTCCTCCAATTGCAGAATGTGGGAAATAAGAGGAGACGCTCAATGACTTATGCTTGGCTGTGTTGATTAAGAAGCTACGATTTAGAGAACAAGAGCTGAGCTGTAACACCATCTGGACATTTTAACGGCCCCTGCTTTGAACCTTAGCAGACATCTTCCTGGCTCCCTGGACAGAAGTTGTTAGTTGTGTCACCCAAAAAGCCTTTTTTCTCCCCTTAGGACTCCTGACTCCCAGCAGGGATGTGACTGCCTGGAAGTAGGACTACATTTTCCACGGGCTGGTGTGGTGGCTCACACCTGTAATCCTAGCATTTTGGGAGGTCAAAGTGGGAGGATTGCTTGAGGCTAGGAGTTTGAGACCAACCTGGGCAACACAGCGAGATCCTGTTTCTACAAAAAATAGAAAAATTAGCCAGGCATGGTGGTGCACGCCTGTAGTCCCAGCTACTCAGGAGGCTGAGGCTGGAGGATCACTTGGGCTCAGGAGTTTCAGGTTGCAGTGAGCTATGATCATGTCATTGCACTCCAGTCTGGGTGACAGAGTGAGACCCTGTCTCAAAAAAAAAAAAAGACTACATATTCCAGCCTCTTTTGTGGGTAGCTGTGGTCATCTGGCTAATTTCTGGCCCACTGGTCAGGACATAAGCAACAGTTACAGCTTCTAAGGACCTTCCTTAAGAGGTTACTGGCTTAGGCCCCTCATCCTTCCTCCCACCTGCTGCTTGGAATGTAGACACAATGATTAGAGCTCCATTTTGGACCATGAAGGTGAGGGCCATACCTTGGAAATGACAGAGTAGAAATTTGGAAACAGCCCAGATCCTAGGTGATGGTGGAGAAGTCATACCACCACTGGGATGCCTGAATCCAGAGTCTCACATGACAGAAATAAACATATCTCCTGTAAGCTATTTTTTCAGGTCTCTTACTGGGAATGAAACTTAATTTTAATTTGTAAATTTCCTTTTTTCCTTTAAAGTTTATCTGCTTGTATTAAGTCCCCCAGACCAGAGCCATTCTTCCTACCAGGTGGTGGTTGTCTAATATGTTCACTTAATCCAGTGTATTCAGTAGTTATTTTGTGCTTCCTTTCTCAAGTATTATAGTTACCTTATAACAGAAACTTGCTTCCTAAGCCAGTAGTTTAAAAACTTGTTTTCAAAATAAATCCAGTCTCTTTGCATTGTTTCTGAGGATTCGTAGTGTGTGTGAATGTTCTGGAGTTGAGGTGAACTTACATTCTACTGGTCAACGCCTGTCACTTCCTTCCCCACCCTGGCTCCTGGCTCTTCCCTCCTTTGCTTCTGAGGGTTTCCTCATTGCTACACTGTCTGCCATCTCTTCCAACTGCTCTGCCCCCAAATGGACACAACCCTCTTCCTTCCTTTCTCAACCATCTCTAACATAATGCTAATGAATTTTTACTGTGCAATGCATTTTTATTGAAGATTTGGGAATACCATGGTGTAAGTATAGCACAGACAAATAAAAAACTTACAACTAGGTTTCTATCATCGTTATTGAAGTTCTTCACTTATGCCCACTCAGTACCAGTTAGGGTGGCTTGAATGCTGTGGGCTGGCATGCTCCGAACACTCACTCACTCATGTGTTTGCAGTTGGTGCTGATCGTTGGCTGAGATCTCAGCTGGGGCTGTCAGCTGGCACACCTCCACGGGAACTCTCCGTGTCACCTGGGCTTCCTCACAACATGGCGGCCAAGTTTGAAAGGCGAACATCCTGACAGAGAGTGAGCTGGGCGTTAAGCTGTATTACATTTTATTACCTAGCCTCAAATATCATGCAGCGTTACTCCCACTCTGCATTCTACTTGTCAAGGCAGTCACATAAAGTCCTGCCCAAGCTCAAGGTGTCTATTTCCACTCCTCACCTCTTGATGGAGAGTGACAAGTTTCTGGAAGAGCTTGTGGGCATGGAAATACTGTTATGGCCATTTTGGGAAAACACAGTCTGCCACACTCACCATGGGGCATCCTTTACTGGCCACTACTTCCTTTGGCCCCAGCCTACTCCTGGGTTCTTGGGATTGCCCTCTTTCAATGGGGTTCCTGTCCACCCCTGTGAATGTCAGTTTATTCCTCTCAACAAAACTCCCATCTTTTGTGCCAACCCAAAGAAAACTGAAAGCATCTACTTTTTAAATCATTATGCAGAGCCATTTGGTTCTCTTTGACTTACTCTTCCCATTCCCAGCTCTGCCCTTGACCCGACCTTTTATAACTTATGCTACCTTTTATAACAAGAGGCTTGTGAAAAGACCCGTTCTCTTCTAAAGTATAATGGGCATAAACAGCAGACACTTTAAAAAATAGAATTTTTCTCTCTCCCTCATACATAGCTGGTCCTTTTAGGCACTGATCCATGTGCAGCCAATGACTTTTGGGAGGTGGTCGGGGAGCAGAAGGGGCTTTGGAGTCAGACAGTTTTTGCCTTTGTTTCCTCATCTATGAAAATAAGATTAATGTCACCCACATTACAGAGTGACTGTGAGAGCTAATGTGATGATGTGTGACCATAGGAGATGCTCAAAAGTGAGAGCTGTTGATCTTATTAAGGCTGAGGTGGGGGTTGGGAGAAGGGGATAAAAAAGTTTTCTAAGCTGTTAATTTATAATAAATCCCCAAAGAGATGTTCTTTCAAAACTTTACTTTTGAAAAACCTTATCAACAGGGGAAAATTTCTCAGGAGAGAAAAGAATTTAGCATTAAGCTGATTTCCTAATATTTGAGCAAAACTTACTAGAAAGAGTGGTCAGTAGAAAACAGTCCCCAATCCCTGGACACTCCCTGAGGTCCCTTACACCTGGACATCTGTGCCTTTTATTTATTGTATTTTATTTTGTTTAGAGACAGGATCTCACCTTGTCACCCAGGCTGGAGTGAGTGGCATGATCATAGCTCACTATAACCTCGAACTCCTGGCCTCAAGTGATCCTCCTGCCTCAGCCTCCCAAAGTGCCAGGATTAGAGACGTGAGCCACTGCGCCCAGCCTATATTTTATTTTATAGTATAAATAAAAACATTTCAGTGGGCTTAATATGGATTATATTTAAGATATATAAATTAATTAAAATATTCATATAATTGCAGTAAATATAATTAATTAAATATATATAAATATATATTTTTGCCAAAGTCATCACTGGGATTATGTTTGGGATGGGATACTTCTCTTGGTGGGCTGGTTTTCTCGGTGGTCTTTAGACCAAAACTGTCATTTATGATAGGATGGACCGTCTCTAGCAGTTTCCAAAAACATAGGAGGTGTCCTTGGTGCTGAATTATAGGCAGGGAGTCTGGTAGTCAACCCAGGGTAAGCGTCCCAGCTTTTGCTGAAGGCAGAGGAGGGGGAGGAGGAGGAGGAGAAGGAGAAGGAGCAGCCACCACGACCACTGCCACATTCCTGGTGGTTGTCATTGTTGTCTTGCTTGGGGGGAGCAGGTGGGGGAATGTGCTGATCAGAGAAAGCCTACAAAGAACAAGATTTTTAAAAATAAAGCTGTGGTGCTGCCCGGGGGTGGGCACTGCCCAGAGCTTTCCAGGGTTTCCCTGTGTTGTCGTGGGGACTAATTAGTCAATGTTTGGAGTCATTTGAGTTAAGCATGTGCAGGGAGCTGTGACTGAGATGCTCAATTCTTTTCAAAAGGGAATGTGTGTGTTAGGGTTTCTGAGTGGTGGGGCTCCCACACGTGTAATTTCACACCTGGAAAGCATTCTTTTGAACCATGTAAGTGATATCTTGGCAAAATATGTTAGCTAGCTATTTTTTGCTAAAACATTTTAGGTAAAAATTAAATTTGAAAAAAGTGACATCTCAGAAGGAGAATACACTGGAAATCTAGGAAGATTTGGGGTCAATAGGGTCTTTAGCAGACCTCCCTTCCTTCTTTTCTTTATTCCTTAATTCCCACTATTTCTTTTCCTTCCTGACACTGTGTCTGTGTGAGAAAAATAGGCCTTGCTATGGTGTAAAGTCTTTATTGGTAGATTGAGCAGCTCAAGTTTATTCAACCATTATTTATTCTGTATCTTTTCCATCCAAAGCACTAGATGTCAGAAACTGTGCCTTATTTATCTTTGTAGTCATCAGAGCAGCTAGAATTTCGTTCATTCATTTGTTCATTTAACAAATATTCATGAGCACATACTCTTTGCCAGGCCCTGGGCATGGGGTGGTGTCTTGTGGAGCTTCCATGCTTTCCATGTAATAGGGACTCCCCCTCATACCAGTGGATCTGTTTCCTTAAATAATTACCCATCAGGAAATGTAACATCCTTAGATTCTTAGATATACATCAGATACATGTATATGTTTTTATTAATTCAAAGGAAATGCTTGTGACCATTAATGATTTCTGGTCATTTATACATAATATAAATTCTGTCACCCTGGCCCTTAGTTCAATTTTGCTTTTTAGTTTAATCCTTCTCAGGTGAAAAGATGCTTCCTGATTCTTGTCTTGCTCTGAAGAAGCAGGTTTGGCAGGTGGTCCAGGCTGGCCTGCCTCCCAGGCAACCACTAGTGTATAATAGCAGCTAAGTCATCAAGAAACTCCTCAGGTCTGAAGGAACACTTAGGGGTTAAAAACAATACTTGTGTTGAGTATTTAAAATTACTCTTATTATTGACAGTTATTTTGTTTTCAAAATAACGTGATATAAAGTTAATATCATTAGATGTAATTATATAAATATAATAAAGATAATTATATTATCATACTCTAAGATTATATTGATTTGTATAAACTCAAATCTACCAACCCATACACCTGTTTAATTCACATAGAGCATTGAGTAGGCACTTAGCATGTACTCCATGCCTGATAAATATTATTTGAATATTTGGATTACCAATACAGTTTTCTCTTTGGATCTTTTGTTTCCTATGGCATGCGTACCGGTCCTAGGGAAGGACTAAATGCGGCAAAGGATATGTCTGCATTTGACATTGGTATGTAGGTAGCTGCCAAGTTATAAATGAGCTGCTTTTCAAAACTTCATTTGCTAGATGGCCACATGGCATTCACAATATATATGTCTCAGTCAAATACCATTACACCCATGGTTTGCTGCAAATGTCAGAAAGTTCACGAGGGCAGGGACTGAGTCCTGTTCACTTTTGAGTCGCTGACACCTAGTACTGCATCTGGCTTGTGGTCTGTACTTGGCAGTGGAAAGAATGGCAGTTTTCCCCTCTTTCTGAATGTCCCCTTCCATCCCTTCACCTCTTTTTCTTTGAACCCTTTGAGATTCGGCTCAAATGTCACAGTCTCAGAGAAACCTTCCCCCGCTGACCCCAGGCGAATTTATTTGCCCTTTTCCCGGCATTCCCATAGTATTTGCAACATGTACCACTTACCACACTGTGTTTTGAAGAATTAATTGTTGGCAATCTTCCTGGTATTGCTGTGAACTTCTTGAGGGCACAGGGACCCCAATTCATTTACCTGTATATCCCTGAGACCCAGCCCAATACGTTTGCTCGAGTTCTAGGCCAGCCCGGAAAATTTAGCATAACCTGTGATGTGGCTGAACTCTAGTGCCTGTAGAACCTGCTATGGCAGGTAATATAATTTCTAGGCAAAAACTCATTGTGAAGCTTGACTTTGGAGAGAGAAGTGTGCGGTAACAGGGGGTTGGGGGGGGTGGAAGGGGTCTGTGGGGGTGGGGAAAGGTGACAAAGGACGTGATTCCAGGCATTTCCAGGACCAATTACAACACTTAAGAGGAAGCATTCCAGGACCCACGACGAGGACGTGAGTTCTCAGCAAGGACAACCATCGACATTTGAGGGACGGCCATCACATTTGGAAACCAGAGACAGCTTGTCAGTGAAAACCCATCTTGTCTCCCTCTCTGGACAAAGATGTGGTGTTTCGGGAGCCAGAGTGTGGTTGCTGGGTCTGCTCAGAAGCCCAGCTCCCTGGGGCTGCAGGGGAGGGCCGTGTATGGGGCAGCCATGGGCACTTGGTCCGCTGTGTACCCTGGACAAGCATTTGTTTGGTCTCTGGGACAAATAAACTTCCTTCTGTGTGCTCAGCTCCCCTTCTCTGGAGAGGATGTCCAGACATCACTTCCGTTTGAGTCCCCGGGTCTTGGGGTTGTCGAGAGAAAAGAAGGTGGCCACTGTGCCAAGGATGAGTTACTTAAAAGACAAAATCAAAATCTGTTTTGAGGGCGTTCAAGCAATGGCAGTGGACTGCTGGCTTCAAATCTGTCCCTCTTTCTCCCAGCCTCCAACCTCCAGCAAAATAGGTCAATTTTACTAACATGGTTAAATGCCGGCATTTAAACGTGGTCCTTTGATGTCGATATGCCGAACAGCCACAGTGACATTTAAAACAGGAAGTCGGTGTGGAAATGGAATGGGGTGACCGTGGGCCTGACCTGTGAACATTCTCTGTTCCCTTGTATGGCAGAAATCAAAGTCCTGGTTGGCCTTTTATTCCACTTTGTTCTACTGGGTCCAACTTTAAAAGGAGAAATACCCCTTCTGGCCATGTGGGGCAGGGTGTGGGGACAGAAAGGGGGCGGGGGAAAGAATGCATTGAAAGACAAGGCCACAGAGACAGATGAAGCCCAGTGACGGGCCAGGGGCTCTGTCTTGCTGCCGACCGGCCGGCAGAAGGCCGGGAGGAGCATAAACAGAGGCATCTGGTCCCCCAGCATGGAGCGGCGGGTCCGTGAACCGTGGCAGATGCAGCCTCAGCTGTGATTGGGCACGAGGCCTCGGTGTCCAAGCCTGGGTCACGCGCAGGGCCCGTTTTAACGGTGACAGTGCAGTGTCAAACTGCCATTCTTTCTTTCTCCTGCGGTTTTTTTTCCTCTGAAATCTGCCAGCTCTCGGAAGCAGCCTAGACTAGGCCCCTCGGGTTCACAGGCTGGAGGAAGCGAGCGGGCAAGAGCAGTGAGTGACATCCAGGAGGGACGCTGAGGAGGGGGAGCCAGAAGCCAGCAGCAAGCGGGCAAGATGTGGAAAGAAGGGCTCTTTGGGTTTTGCGTCGTGGGCAGAATTAAGTTTCAATGAGGCACAGGTGCCGGGGTTGGCAAATTATGCAGAAGGACGTTTGCAGGCCTTGCTTGCAAGGAGCCACACGAGCTCTGGGAAGACGTAATGTGTTCTCCATCAGAACTTTGGGACAAACCAGTGGCATCGAGTTTCTTAAAAATCACTTGATACATTTGTGGAGGAAACCAAAAGAATAGGAGTGTTTGCATATGAGGCGGTGTGTTCTGGAAAAATGTGACTTTGTCCTCTCAGTAATCTGGGCTTTAGTCAACACCACCGCCCTCGCCCTGGTGTTCGTCTGTGGCGAAGTTTGGTGGAAACGGGCCCTTTTCTGAAGCTGGTTGCTCTGGTCACTAGCAGTTTTGAAGCCTCTTCTGGAAGCGGTTCACAACACTCTGCCTTTTCCATTTCAGGCTTTCCTCAGTTTCCCCTCTGTCCCTTCCTCTCTTTCTCTCTCTCTCTCTGTCTATGTTAGAAAGGACAGAATTATTTTCAGAACTTAATTTATTTAAAAAACCCCACACTACCAGTTCAGGTTTTTACTTTCCGTTTGTTTTGGATTATTTCTAGAAGCCTGGGGATGGGGGAGGGAGGAGTTAATGCTACAACCTGGCTCAGAGGAATATCTTTATCAATTGGCTCAGTCTGTGGAGACAAAAGCCACATGTCTCACTAACCTTGAATTCCATACTCAAGGCTTTTTGTATTTGGCTTTTTTTACTTGTTTCTTTTTCTTTGGTGCCATGTAACCGGGTAGGATTCATTCCAGGTTTTTCTTACTTCCTTTCCTTTCCCTCACCCAGCGGGAAAGGACTAATAAGCAGACAAGAATTAGAAATCTCTAGGAAAAAAATACCTCCCAGTTCTGGGTGGAGAGACCTGACAAGTACCCTAGTCATGGGCATCCCGAGAGCAGCGGGCCCTGGAATCCCAGAGAAGCGTGCTGGGCTTGCACTTAAAAAAATGAATCGTATTACTTGCTGTAGTCTGATTTCCGTTAAGTCCAGACTGATTCCTTACAGATGCATTCCTGGGTCCCTAAACCCAGTCATTTCCTACTGACAGACTCTTCCTTCTTCCCCCTTGTCTTGACTTTCTCTTTATCGGTACACAGTCCTCACATCCTATGTCTTAGAATTTGTTTCCATTTCTCAGCAGATATGTGTTCTATGCCTACACCAAAGCCCCTTCCAACTCGGTACGTTTTCCCTCCGTCTCTTTCCACTTACCTGTCTCTGTGTGTTTGACTTTCTCCATCCGTGGCATTCTGGGGGCTCCTCCGTTGAGTTTGTCCCTGTCCAGATGAAGCTTTTCATCTGCCCTATCTATAAAGTGGCACCAGAGAGTATGATGAACGGCAAACTTTTCCCACTGATGTGTACACAAGGTGCCTTTCCTCTCCAAACATCTGGCCCCTTGATACATCGTCACAGTGCCGCCCGTTGCTCCGTGAGTTCTGCTCCCTGGGCCATCACGGAGCCTGCACGCCCTGCTCAGGGTCTGTTCTCAAGTTGTTGCGGGGATCCCGCCGTATGATGACAATTAGGAGCAGTTAGTGTGCAGATGAGGCCAGCGAGTGGCAGGTGGCGGGAATGGGCCTCAATTAACTAACAGGCACCAAATCCCTTCCTAATGAGGCTGGGCCACCCAGATGAGCCAGGAAGCATGTGTCACTGACAGCGGCAGAGGATTTGAACCGGAGAGGGGGGAGGCTGGTCAACAGGTACCTGGCTCAGCCACAGACACGACCCTTTCTGTCTCATGGCTCGGAAAGACAAGCTGGTGTAGGCAGCGAAGGATAGCGGAAGACAGAGAGCAGGAGCTGTAGGCACTGTGTATGTCACACTCAGTTTTGCATGGTATTTCATCTCTTTGGGTGGTTCCTTTGGTCAGTTCACCTTCTTAGTGTGTTTGGGTGGAGAGTCAGAATGTCTCCTAGGATGAGCCGTCAGTGAGATCTGGCCCAGCCAGCAGGCAAGGTAATGAATGTCAGCAACTTAATAAAGGACCACTGTCTGGAGTGGAATTTGAGTTCTAAATCAGACACTGTAATAATGCTGCAAGTGTCATGGTGGGCTCT
This sequence comes from Daubentonia madagascariensis, assembly GCA_023783475.1. Classification (NCBI taxonomy): domain Eukaryota; kingdom Metazoa; phylum Chordata; class Mammalia; order Primates; family Daubentoniidae; genus Daubentonia; species Daubentonia madagascariensis. Next base: position 1,675,010 of record JAKFHU010001482.1, on the reverse strand, counting down.
GTAGTTAAGGGCCAGTGGCCACTTCCGTTGCAAATCTTCGGGGGTTTTGTGTGGATTCATGATCTGAATTTATAAGGGATTAAAACTTGTTTGGCTCAGTGCGGAGCTTTTAAGAATTAGAAAATGAAAAGAAAACTTTTAAAAATGCACAGAGTGTTAGCAGGGAGGCAAGCATGGAAGAATTCCCTGCTTCTTGTTTCCTCCGATCCCTCCATCCCAAACAACTTGCCGGGGAGGTTTGAGACTTACAGGAGCAAGATCCATTAGTAGTAGTGTAAAGCTCTTCAGTTTTTCTAGAAGTTGGGACAAATCGAGGTCTCTTACTAGCTGTGCATTCATCATTCTGCTGCAGTGCAATGGAGGGTAGCTGTAACGCATGCACTTTCCTAGGCCACAGCTTTGTGCTGCGCGCAGTCCTTTAATTATAAGCCATATTCTAGCGTGTGGGTTAGTGGCCTGTTTGAAACTGGTTATTTATAATTCTTCCCCTATCCCCCTCTACCCCTTCATTCTTCTCTTACAGCACAAAAATAGTGTTGAAAGAGTTCTAAAGCCTTACAAACAAGACACAGAACAGGAATTGGGGATGTGGCTGTCCCTTTGTCCACGTGTGTGATGGTGTTTGGATAACACAATGTACCGTATGTGTCAGGCTGCAGAGCTCAGAAACAATGGGGTAAAACAAGAACCCACCGGGGACCACCACACATTTCTCTCCTATTGTCATTTTCTCCTTCTCTCCTTCCTCCTTCCTTCCTTCCTGCCTGCCTTTCTCTCATTCTCTCTTTTTGGGGCAAGGCCAGCTCCGAAACCAGTTTAGGTCAAATAAGTCTTTACTCTCCCAGAAGCTCTAGAGGGGAATGAAGTCCACGTTTCTCAGAGACGTCTAACGTCTTCCCAACCAACACAGAAGTCCCCCCAGTGGGTGCCTCAGCTTCCCTCAGGCCCCGTGGCCTCTCTTGTCTTATGCCACCTCGTGTCCTCTCTGCGCAAAGGGTAAGGGAAGCATCATGGGAACTCACTCTATGGAGGAGAAAGCGCACCTCAGACAGGTCAGCAATTTTCTTAAAGCTTCGCAGAACACGTTTAGAATCCCGATGTCTTCATTTGGATTCTTCCAGAACCTACTCTGAGACAAAGCTTCTGATGCAAATTGTTTATTTGGGAGGTGATTCCAGGAAACATTGGTAGGGCAGTGGGGAGGTGAAATCGGGAAGGAAAGGAAGCCAGTAAAAAATGGGTTATCCTGCTGGTTACTGCCGTGGGAAACAAACTCAACCCTCAGAGGGACTCTGGGGGACAGAGAAGAACCACCAAAGGCTGGGAAGCTGGGCTCATCAAGTCCCCTGGCCCTGCCTGAAGCTGCTTCCAGGGCCAGGAACACTTCATCACTTCCGTGGTTCACTGTGCACACAGGCCAACTGTGCATGCCAACAAAGGGCCAGAAAAAGCCCTTGATTAAATAAACATCTGGAATGAAGGACTCTTTGGAGTGTAGGGGATGTTCACGGGACCCTGGCAGCATCTGCTGCACTTGACTTCCGGATTCCTCACCTGGTTTCATTCTGCTTTTACGCACCCTTTGGAGGCACAGGGTAGGGGAGTAGAGAGGTGGAGATGGTGGGGAGGGAGGGAGTGTTGGCAAATTTTCTTAATATCACACAAAATGCTTAGGCAGAGACATGCTGCATCACAGCAGGTCTCAAAATTAATCTGAATTTGACAAATGAATAAACCCAAGTCATTTTTGTTACCCACCCTTGTGGACAGGACCAGTGGTGTGGCTTGCGGATTTCCTTTTATATTGTTAGTTAACTTTCCATGTATGAATGTATATAGTTAGAATCATAAGTGTTAGCGTTAGAAGGATACTCAAAAAATGGCCTGGTCCAGCAATAGGCAGGAATTTCTCTTATTTTGCAGATGACACTCTGAGGACTAGAAAAGTTACCTGCTTGAGAGCCCGTTGCACATGGCGCACTGAGATGGCCACAATCCCTCACCACCTCACGCCCACCACTGCCAGCTTCTGACAGCTGGAGGCAAGGGGAACTTCCAGCCAAGTGCTCGCTCTATCCTGAGCTCTGCCTTCGCGTCTACGTCTTAGGTTCTATGTTAGCTCCTTTTTCTCGCTCTCTGGACCCTAACTTGATTAGCCTGGAGCTCAGTAATCAAGGACTTCCAAGCTACAAGTTCCTTCTGGCCAGTGGTATGAGGCAAAGGGCTGGCAACTGGCTCTGCGGAGGTGGGGATGGAGAGAGCACTGATTTTTAGCATTAGCTGATTTCTGTGGTGTAAATACCCCACCATAGCTGATTTTGATTCTCCAACAGAATGCCACTAAAACAGAGTTGAGAAGACATGTGCACACCCGATGCTGGTACAAATCGGCCCCATCACACCACCGCCCCCAGTTCCTGAAACTTCCAGAGCTCCAAGGCTCGTGGAGTCCAGAGCTGAAATACCTGCCTGACTGAGGAACCTTCTCCCAGCCCCAAATATCTGCAGTCCTGAAGGTCCTTACCATCCAAATCTCCTTCCTTGCAACCTCACCCTCCCCGACCCCTCATTTCCTCCATTTCCTGATGGGGGCTTGGCCTTTTCAAAGTGTTCACTATGACAGCTGCCCCTGGGGAGAGGGAGAAGAGGGACTTCTCCCTTCCTCCCACTGTGTGGTGACCACTTTGTCACCTTCAGCCAATTTGGCATCTGCTGGGCCACCCAGACCTCCTGCCACATCTCCCTGCAAGTTATGTCTTTGTTCCTTGGAACAACATTGGGATGGGGTAGGGTGTGATGCTGACACTGCCCTTATTTTGTATTTAGCTCTCTCTGTATTTAGTTTTCAATGGTGTCTCAAAGAGATCAGTGACTTCCTAACAGAGTAAGAATGGCCACCATCATGGGAAGTACAATGCAAAGATGAATCCTACCCTCTGAGCAAGACTGTGCTTCCAACTTCTATAATTCCAGGGGCTCTGAAGATGAGGTATAACAACAGTAATGGCATTTACTGAGCACTTACTATGTGCCAGGCATTTGAAGTGCTGTCTGTGCATTACCTCTGTATTAATGCCACTTTACAGATGGACACCATGATGTTCAGAAATCAGGACTATCGGGCCCTCATCTCAAGCTCTTAACTGTTATGCATGGGGCCTCTGACAGAAGAGCCCCAGGACACAGAGTATTGACCCCCAAAGGGATCACACACCAACTAAAACAGCTTGCAGTCCAAACGCCAAGCCTCCTTATTCAACTGCACTCCCCCAAACAAAAGGGGGAAGGAACTCACCAAGAGGACTCTGTGGTTCCAAGGTTTCCTGCTCTGAGAACGTCAATGCCAGGTCTATTTGTGAATCTAGAAGTGTGGGACAAATATCTCCCATCGTGGCATTCATGTGTCAAAACCATGCCTGAGCCCAGCAATTAGGTGCAAAGTCTATTTGGTGCCAAGGATTTTATAACTCCCTCACAGACGCTTTGTAAAAACTGTTGTGAGTGGGGGCTTCCTGGGAACCCACTGTGTACCTAAACCATAGGTTCAGGGTGGAAGGAAGGAAGACATCAGTGAGGAAGTGATGCACTCAAACACCCCACTGCGAAGGATCCTCTCTGCAGGGGAACGTTCGCCACTGTGGGGCCACCTCCTTTCCTGGGAGGTGCCATCTGCACTGCTGCTGTCTGCCCTGGCAGGGAGTGAGTCTCAGGTGACCACCTGCCCGGGCTTCACCCCAGGTTCCACCCTCTTTATTCACTGCCTCTCCCCTCCTTTTCCAACGTCCCCAGTGTCTTCTGTCCTCCCCTCGTGACGTCCCATCCTGATTTCTCCCTTTGCTCGGGTCCCACTTCTACTCGCTCTAACGAGTCGAGGACTCCACGAAGAACCCAGACTCTTGCCAAGCAAACCTCCTGCCCTAGAACTTCTGGTGGATTCCATCCCCCACTCTTCTTATGTACTTGTCCGACTGCATCAGGCAGTCGTTTCAAAGTCCTTTTTGGAAAGAGGTAGGCATAAATAAATTCAGTAACTAAATAAAAATAACCCCCGACAGGAGTCCAAGGCTCGGAGCTCTGGGCCGTGGGCGCCTCTGCTCTTGCTCTTGGTTTCCTGGGGTCTGTTCAACCCCCAAATTCCAGCTAAAGTTTTCCCATTTGTCCCACTTCCGCCAGCTGGAAAACACCCCTCAAAAGAAGTGGGGTATGGAGCACTTTCTGATGACGCCTCTCAAGCTGTGCCCTCGAAAGACCAAATTTCATTCATTCATTCAACAAATGTTAATTGAGCACCTACCATGTGCCAAGGACTCCGGCAGGCACCAGGAGTTCAAGGTTTCCAGCGGGTAATTCATGCTTCCAAGTACTCCCAACCCGTCTGGGAGAGGCATCTCCCCTGGGGCTGACTGACCCACCGAGCCAGGTGAGGAGCAGGGTCTTGGTGACACACAGAGCTCACTTCATTGCTTGGTTCTGATGCTTGTTAGTTGCGTTATCGTGGGCGAGTCACTTCATCCCTGGGAACCCCAGTTTTCTCATCTGTGAAGTGAGGGGCCTAGAACCTATCTCAGGGACAAGTGGACCCATGCATGCAAGGCTCTTGTCACACAGAGTGCTGAGTAAGGATGACAATGCCTGTGAACCTCTCCTGTCCCCAGGGTCTGTACCCAGCATCTGGCGCCTTCGCAGTCCTCACTTTCTTCCATGTTTTGTTCTTTTCTTGACACAGCCTTGAGGGGCACGTTCTTTCCACACATCCTGTGTGGTCTCAGAGGGAGGTCTGAGTAGAACCTCAAATGTCTTCCTACCCCGTCTCTCTCTTTCACAGGGCTTTGTTGTTCAGTAATTCAATCTTCTTCCCTGGGCTCTTGGGACACGAGGGGTCCCATTCTCTTGGAGGGTGGGCAGGGAGTGGCCTTGTGATTTGTCCTGCCCCTGGCCTGGAGTGTCACACAACTCCACTGCAAAGCAGGCCACACAAATTTGCTGCAGAGGAAGCCCGACCAGCAAGGGGAGTCCTTCACACTTCTCTGACCTCCCAGAAAGGCCCATTTTTCTGGAGCTGTCACAAAGTCTACTCCTCACGCATCCTTTGAGCGCTCTTTCCCACGGGGAATGATAGACACATATAGAATGACCCTTCCTATTTTGAAGTCACTAATTTAGGTGCACTTTAGCAACTCCTGCTCCCACCCCTAAGATAGAAAAAACCAAAAACAACAACAACAAAAACAACCCACTAACTATTGTGCGACTCTCCTCGGGTTATACATATGTATTTTCAGTGCCTGCTATTGCCCTAGTTCATACTCCCTCCCTCCCGGCCCTCCCTCCTCATTCCCAGGCAGACCCTGGGAGGGGGGTTCCCAAATGCTTTCCTAGGGCTGGGTTGAAGGCCAAGAGAACGGCACATGGCACACGCCTCTGCCGTCACACAGAGGCCCTGGGATGATGACTCGAGAGTCTTCCTGGTGATGCGTGATTTTATGGGAGTGTGTGGGACGTGAAGCCCACGTGTCGTCTGTGTCTACTGAGCTCTCTGCTGTTGCTGTCCTCTGCAGGTGTGCATCGTCCCAGCACTGGAGACAGGGCCCGCATGGCTGCCAGTGCTGGCTGTATAGTAGTGGCTTCCACACTTGTTCTCATTATGAAAGGAAGCGCTGCTGTCATTCAGACAGGCGGAGCATTGGCCGAGTGGGACTGAGTAGGGCAGATGAGGGTGACTGGGGCTTGGCCTTCCCCTCCCCTGGGAAGTCAGGGTGCACCCTCAGATCTCAGAGTGCAAGAGCCCATCGAGGTCAGGGCGAATGTCCTGCTCATGTTTAAAAGGTGCTTTGCTGTCTTCTGAGAGACACCCAAGAGCATATCCACTAACAACTTCCACGTGAAAGTCCAGCCTGGCCAGTCTGTGACTACTGAATCTGGCAGCCATGGAGCTGAGGCACTGCCCCTTTCTGTGTGGTCTGGCGAAGCCTCCAAACCACTCTTCAGAGTAATATTTTAAAATGCACTAAATAAAATACTCATGAATACAAAGGAAACCAATTATATTGAAACACGGCACTGAAAATACTGTTTAAAAACAGATCTGTGATACATAATTATGTATTTCTTTGAAAACACATTAAATGACCAGATCTAGTGTCAAATCTAACATGTATGCAACTTTATAATAGTGATAAGCATAAACAGTGTTTCAAGGTGTCTCCAACAACTATAACACAACTTGAAAAAATAACAGCAATTTTGATTGGTGACAAAGGCTCTAGTACTGCAAATACTACGGTGGTTTGTGCTCTCCATTCGTAATCAAATTCCAAATTTCAGTTAGAGGTTAGAGAGAATAAGGGTGTAATTTCTCTCCAGGGAAATTACAGGAAGTTCAGGGAGCCCGGTTTCAGCATGCTTGCTGCAGAGGGAGTCGCTAGCTAGCCTGCAGGGAACCAACGTTCCAACGTTAGAGTCACAGGAGCCGGCTTCAAATCCCATCCCTGCCACTGGCTGCTGTATGTGTCTGGGAAAATAACAGCCTCTCTGGGTCTTGGTTTACTTAGTAAAATGGAGACAATAAGAGCAACTACCTAATTAGGATTGCTGGGAGCCACGAATGTGTGGCAAAGCGCTTTGCAAGCAGGAGAAGCGCTATGGGAATGTTCTTTGCTCTTCATTACAAAGGAGAGTTTGCACCTTAAGTATTGAGAAAGACTAAAAATCAGATTAATCCTTTTCTATGCATTGCCCCTAAATTTTCTGCCAAAGAAGTTTGAGTTCCTTACTGATATCTTCGTTACTCCCACCCTAAACCTATCATTTCCGTACACAGTGGATTCCTAGGAAGCCCACACTCACCACAATTTTAAAAAAACATCCATGAGGGAGTTATAAAATTCTTGGCACTGAAAAAAAGACATTGTGCTTAATTGCTGGGCTCAGGCGTGGTTTTGACAGTTACAATACCTGGTTCAACATTGCTGCTAGCCAAAAGTCACCCGTTAAACATGTTTTCTTAAACAGTGACTGATAAGTTGTTATCTTCCAGCTTCTCCTGCTAATTAGACATCATGAGTCAAAGTTAATTTGGTGGAAAGCATTTCTCAGCTTAATGACATTTATGGGCAATTAGGCACGTTGTGGAAGGGAACACACATTACATTTCAGCCTATTTCCAGGGCTTAACAAGAATCTCCTCTTTCCCGGTTGGAGATTTCTCGTTCTCTGAGGAATATGTTTGATACAGACACCACGGGCCTCCTTGTTATGCTAGAAACCAGCAATTGTTTGCACGAAACAAGCTACCACACAGTAATGAGGTGCAGACGGAGATAAAATTAGGCTCAGTGAAGGCTTTTGTGTTGTTTAGACCCGTGTCTGAAAATCACAGCCAGACTCACATCCCTGATAAATGTGTGCCAAACACATTTTTCTCAGCCCATCGCCAGAAATGGCTTCTGTTTTCGATGTTGACCCATTTGAAAAATAGCATCTAAAAGACAGCATTCTTAACTTACAAGATTATGCACTTTTGCTGTTGGGCGTTTTTTGTAGGCCAGCACATTCTCGATGTGTCATTTGGTCATAATGAACCGACGCAGCCTCGTGCCTGCACCCACCATGTGGAAATCCAGCTGGATGTGCAGGCAGGGGCACAAGCACCCTGGGTGCTCAGCCCCGCTCAGCTCCTATGACAGTGTCCTGCCCGCCCGCTCCTCACTTAGCTAGCATCCACTTCTGGCTAAGCAATTCTTTACTGTCATCTGACTTCCGTCTTCTCTCCAGGAATGCTTTAACCAAATGTGCTCGAACTTTCTAGTTCATTTCTTTTGGAAGGGGAGATTTGTATTTATATGTATACACATGCGTACACACACACACACAAACACACACACCCTGATAATAAATGATGGTGACTCTTTCCCTCACCCCCCTGCCAGGATGGTTTCTGGGCAGAAAGAATTAAGATTGAAGTAGAATGTTCCATTCCAGAAATTCCAAAGCAATTCAATGGGCTAAGGTGCTGAACTGGGACTTCTTACAATTAACCAAATCCCTAATCTAGGAAGCAGCGACCAACTGTCCTCCAAAGGAAAGGACACCAGGAATTCACAGTTTTGTAAAACCAGGATTATGAGACGTACCTGGGTGTCTGAAGATTTGTGAAATTCTCATATACTGCTTATTTAAAAAATTTATTTTGTTCAATGTACAACACATGTACACATTATATGTACAAAAATTTATCATTTTCTGAGTGGTTGAAGGGTAGAAGAAAACTTTACACAACAAATAATGGTAAATTTGGAAAACCTTTACTCTATAATTTAGGTGTTATAAACAGATGTTTCCTAAGGTAAAAAAAAAAGAAAAAAGAAATTGTCTAAATATTATAACAATTTGTTATATGTAAATACTATCAATAATATATGTAAATATATATTATAAATAATATATAAATATTAAAACAAGAGGAATGTACAAAACAAAATAACAATCAGGTTCAAGCTCCTAAAATCAGCAAAATAAGTAACTCTCTCTTTTAATAAAACTTTCTAGACAAATATGATTTCCTGATTGCTTGAACAGCAATGGAGAATATTACAGTTCAGTTAGACCCAAATGTCCCCCCAAACCAGTGCAATGATGGGATTATTGGCCCCATCTTGGGGGAAAAGTCCACCCAGAAACCCCAGAGCAGGTTGGGGACCTGTTCTCAGTGACCTTTGGTGTTGGTGGGCAGCTGCATCCTGGAAACTGTGACACTGATGAGTGGGAAGTGGGGGGCCTGGCCACCGGGTGACTGTCGGAGCAACTGCATTGGCCTGCTAGGAAAATGACTTTCTGTGTGGTGTCTTGTCTACACTGCCAGGCACTTGCTGACACCTTGCTGGCTGTGTAGTTGGGGACAAGTTACTAATTCTATCTGTGCCCCTCTGTTTCTTCATCTGTAAGATGAAGGTAATAATTGTACCTGTGTAGTATTGTTGTTATGAAGATTAAATGAGTTTATATATATAAACTGCTTACCACAGTGCCTGGCACATCATAATAGCTGTAGTTGTAATAACCATAATGGCCAACCCTTCTCATGGTGCTACATGTTAGCTCCTTGTAGCAGTCTGCAGGCACCAGTTGTGCTACCAGTGCTGAATGGGGGAACCAGAAGAACTGGATTTGAGCCCTGGCTAGATGGTTGATGCTTAACAGAAGCCACTTAACCACCTTGAGTTTCACCCTCCTGCCTGGAAAATGGAGCTAATGATACCTGCCTTACAAAGTTGTTGTAAGAATCAACCAGACTGTGCATATTGTAAGCTGGGATGTGCTCTCTGTGGACGGCTTTGGAGCAGGTGGTCAAGAGAGAAGCACAGCTTTGACTTGGGCTTTTCCTTTTGACTGGGGAGCTGACCATAGCCTCCATCTGGGCATTGCCCCTGGACCACATGCTGCTCTACAGGCCTTACCCACCCCTATCCCCCATGACAATATGCTAACTGGTGTCCTTTTCTATGGGATCCTGCTTCCTGCCAGGTGACAGCAGATAATCCAGCCACACAAGCCTTGCTAATGGGGATTAGGGTGCTAATGGCCTCTCCCTCTAGGTTAACATATGTACTTTTACACAGGGGCCTTCTGGAGATGACGCTTTTGCCAGAGAAATAACTCTGATGGGCTGAGTTTGCAGGCAATGGGAGGGACCCTTGCAATGTGGCCGTCACGTGCAGTCAGTAGCCCCCTACCCACCTCTACATAAAAGGCCCTCCAAACTCTTCTGACACGCCCATCCCTCCATTCCACTCCCCATCATACAAAATGAAGAAAGGGGTTTTTGGAAGAAGAAGAATACATCTCTAAATCAGTTCATCAACTAATCTGTTATTTACTGAGCACCTCGTAAAAGCATAATGATAATTGTCGTTCATTAAACACCTACTATGCACCAAATCTTGTACTTGGTGTTTTATATATATTACTTCACTTGATTTTCACAACTATCACCTCCCCACCTTACAGATGAGGAGACAAGCCTTTTGGTTTTTACAAATTGTGATAAAATACACATAACATAAAATTAACCATCTTAACCATGTTTAAGCATACAGGTTAGTAGCATTAAGAACATTCACATTGCTGTGCTATCATCACCATCATCCATCCATGCAAAACTTTTTGTCTTGAAAACTGAAATCTGCACCCACTAAACAATAACTCCTCACTGGTCCCTCCCTTCAAACCCTGGCAACCACCGTTCTCCTTTCTGTCTAGGAATTTGACTACTATAGGTCCCTCATATAGGTGGAATCATACGTATTTGTCCTTTTGTGTCTGGCTTATTTCACTCAGCATAATGTCCTCAAGGTTCATCCATGTTGTGGTATGAGTCAGAATTTCCTTCCTTTTTATGTATATCTATACCACAGTTTGTTCTGATGGACGCTTGGGTTGCTTCCACCTTTTGGTTATTGTGAACAGTGTTGCCATGAACATGAGTGTACAAACATCTCTTCAAATCCTTGCTTTCTTTTTTTTTTTTTTTGAGATAAGTGTCTCACTCTTGCCCTGGATAGAGTGCAGTGGCATCGTCATAGCTCACTGCAACCTCAGACTCCTGGGCTCAAGTGATCCTCCTGCCTCAGCCTCCCGAGTAGCTGGGACTAGAGGCGTGCGCCACCATGCCCAGCTAATTTTTCTATTTTTTGTAGAGACAGAGTCTCGCTCTTGCTCAGGCTGGTCTCAAATTCCTGACCTCAAGCCATCCTCTTGCCTCTGCCTCCCAGAGTGCTGGGATTACGGGTGTGATCCACTGCACCTGGCCCAAATCCTTGCTTTCAATTCTTTTGGGTATATACCTAGCAGTGGAATTGTTGCATTATATGGTAATTCTACTTTTAATTATTTGAGAAACCACCATACTGTCTTCCATAGAGTCTACACCATTTTACAGTCCTACCAGTAGTCCACAAGGGTTCCAGTTTCTCCATATCCCCACCAACACTTGCTATTTTCTGTTTTTTGTTTGGTTTTGGTTTTGATCGTAGCCCTTCTAATGGGCATGGAGGAGACAAGTTTTGGCTGGACCTAAGGGGCTACAGAGCTTGCGCAGTAGTTATAGAGCCTGCCATGCCAATACTCTGATGGGGAGAAGCGTCCAGAGTACAGTAGCAGGGAATAAATGAGGACTCAGAGGGGGTCGTGGGACCCAGTCCAGGACTTGTGGAAAGGATGGGGAGGTGGCGAGTATGCTCTAGGGAAGGGAACCACAAGAACAAAGGTGCACGCATGGAAATTAGCCTGGTGACCTAACTAAGAGGGACAAAGCGGACAATCGAAGAGACAAGTGTATGTGGCAAGACAAGCCTGTTTCTCTCGCACTTTCGTGCTGGATTCCAGCCCTTATGAAGGCTCTGATAACAGCAGGGACGTTTGGTCATGCAATCATGGAGAAGAAGGAGAATCCAGACACTCTTTCAGCCCAATAACGAAAGAGAGCAAAGCCAGCAAGCGGTTGATCTTAGCAGTGTGATGCTCCCTGGGAGAGGCCTTAGGAGGATGTGAGCTGGTGGCGGGTGTCAGAGCGCCTCTGCAGGCTTCGAGGGGTATAGCAATGGCAGTGTCTACACACAAGAAGACGGGTCATAGAAACAAATACAGGATGTCTGTAGAGTCTGAAAGCATAGAAAATAATATTATGATGATTATTTTACTGATCGAAGACTCCTTTGATGACATTATGTGTATTCAACTATGTCCCTGGACCTTAGTGACTCCATATATTGAGGCCAATAAAGGAACTGGGTTTCTCATTGTTGAAGGAGGGAGTTACACACATGGAAAGGAAAAATCTAGAATAAGCCCTTTGGTGTTGGACTGGAATTGGATTATCAGTGTAAACTCACATATGTAGATCCTAGCTCTGTCCACTGGAGGGCCTGGGGGCAGTGCCACCCAGTGGCAGACAACACGTCAGTGCTCAGCTCTTGGTTCCTAAAGTCCCCATTGAAAGGAACTTGAGCTCTTGGACAAATGGCCAATTCCAAGGCTGGGTGGGGGGGTCAGGAAAAGTACAAGATGAAGCTAGAACATCTTGTGCCAGAAAGTAAAGGAGGTCTCAAAGAATATGGGCACATGTACAGAGAACCCAGAAGCCAGTGTGAAGGAGTTCCTACTGGTCAGATTGGGACAAGTTGGGCATAAAAATAAATAATAATAGAAGCATAGTATCACCTGTTATATAAAATAGGAACTCTTGAGTTCCTACTGATATAAATAAACAGATGAATACATAAATAGAAAAAGTAAAAGCTTTTTCTTAAACTAGAATTCCAATTAATAAATATAGGGGAAATGACAGAATTAGAAAATCCTCAATAGGCAACCATCACAGTAATAATTAATCCAACCAAGAAACACCAAGGGGATGTTAAAAACAGCGAGTGAAGTCTTATGAGGAGGATATTTGCATGGTCTCAAATTATTGGAACAACTGGAGAAACCTTGGTGGCATTTGAGGATTAGATGATAGTATGTACCAATGTTAATTCCCTCATTTTGATGGTTGCATTCTGAACCATTTTGATGGCCATAGTGTGTAGGAGATACACACTAAAGTATTTTAGGGTGATGGGGCATCATGCCAACAATTTACCTCTCAAATGAATTAAGAGAAAAAGTCTTTGTATTCTTTTTGCAACTTAATTTTAAAATTGTTTAAAAATTAAAAATGGGAAATATTTTATAAAAATCTATATGTTAACATGTAACATCAGAATCTGGGCCAAATAATGAGTTGAGCCAAGGTACATCCCCTAGAGCAGCAGTCCCCAACCTTTTTGGCTCCAGGGACTGGTTTCATGGAAGACAATTTTTCCATGGACTGGGGTGGGCTGGGGATGGTTTGGGGATGATTCAAGTGCTTTACATTTATTGTATAGTCAAACCTCTCTGTGAATGATAATCTGTGTTTGCAGCCACTCCCCAGCGCTAGCATCACTGCCTCAGATCATCAGGCATTAGATTCTTACGAGGAGCGTGCAACCTAGATCACTTGCATGCACAGTTTACGGTAGGGTTTGTGCTTCTATGAGAATCTAATGCCACCACTGATCTGACAGGAGGCAGAGCTCAGGTGGAGATGCCAGTGATGGGGAGTGGCTGTAAATACAGATGAAGCTTCCCTCACTTGCTACGGTTCCTAACCTGTGGTCCACAGCTCTAGGGAACGTGACAATCCAGAGGTTTCCAGCCTGGTATTGAAGGGCAGTCCTCCTTTGCTTTATTTCCAATGTTTTTATAACAGATGGTATGGTTTTCTCTTCTTCTTCTAAAGTGGGTGACCATATGGTGTTCCCCAAGGGTCTAGAACTGAGGTTATGTCCATACCTATTGGAGGAGCAGGAGCAAGTTGCCTGGAAAAGCCACTCCTACATCTTTACCTACCTGCAGACTCCATGGTGTTGGAAAATACCACTCAAAGTTGAAGTAAAGGCAGTGTGTATATTCTATGGGGTGCAGTGTGTCTTGTCAGACAATAACAAGACTGATTAACAAGTCCAGCTCTCTTCTCATCCACGGCATGATAGTGGCATTGGGAGGGATTAAGAAGCCTGACTCAGAGCAGTCAGCTAGACTAACCTCTGTTTTCCAAGGGAGAGGGGGTGGGTGTTATAAAATTCTTTTGATTCAACACGTGGATTCAGAATTAATTAACAATAAACATTAAACACACAAACATATTAACAACCCCCCAAACAAGAGTCGGGTATATGAGAAGCAGCCTCCCTAAATTGTTAAAAACCTTAGCTAAAAACCCAAGAATCTGAAGATATAGCATTGGCCATTCTTCTCTACCATCACTAGTGTTGTGACCTCTTTATTTTATTTGCAATGGTGCTTTCTCTCCAAGGAATTCCAAGGTTCTTTACAAACTTTAAATTACCCAGGGGAAATGAATCCTCACAGGCCAAAAAGCAAAATAAAGCACCTCAACCAAAATAAACTCCCTCCACCTCTCTCTCTCCCCCTGCTCCAACCCCCTCACCTAAAATAACCCAGGCCAGCTCTGCTCACCTGCTCAGGGCCACCTTTTCCAGCCACGCCTTCACTCCTGTGATCACTCCTGACCCATCACACTTGCTAGTGAAGCTTGTACACTTTAATCAGGGGAGTTTCTTTGGAGAACTCCAGAAAGATGTTTGAAAAAGGCTAGCACCTCTTTGCTTTTTGACAAGTGCCCTGTGATATCCACCACTTAGAATTCAAATCCATTCCATTCTCAGGGAACATGGATGCTCCTGCTGTGATGTTGGATCTTGATGAAGGCTTCTTGACGCTTTGGATCTGCTAGGAACACACAGTGCATTTGTGGTTATTGGTCTCTGGGGAGAAGAAGCTCCCTGATGATAAAACTCGTGCAGAGAAACCTGACTTTGTCAAGACCGGCGTTGAAGACGACGGAGAGGGGCGACTAGGAACCTTGAGCTGGGATTGCAAGAGCTGCTATTCCCGGTGTGTACAAAATTCTATAACTAGAGATGGAACAGATTTGCCAATTTCCAGGTTGCTCATGGTGATGCGAGAAGCCCCAGAACCCTCTGGGTTTACATCGCACTGGCCAGTAGGGAGCGCTGTCGGTCGAGGGACTGTGGCTGGAAGACTCTGGAAAAGAAAGGACCAGCAGATGTCCGAGTTCTTGGTGCCTTGGAGGATTCCCTCTTTGGGGGAAGCCTCTGTCTTGATTAGAGCTGGAGAACTCAAACGAGTGGCTTCCCCCTCGGCAGCATCACATCACTCCGTTGTGCACTCTCTGAACAGAAACCCGTCCCCACAGCGGACTTTCCCGCTCCGAGTCCTCCCCTTGCCCAGCGGCTCTCCCTCCTCCCACACCCCACAGAGGGCTCCAGGCCGCCACAAAAGGGATTGCTGTCATCAGATCAGGCTGCAAACTGCGGCATGCTCGCTCCGTTTCCCTTTACTCTTGCCTTCAGGTTTATTATCCCTGACAACAACCGTGGCTGCATCCCGTCCTTTCTTGCACTCACTGTCACTGAAATCTACCAGGCACTTGACTTCATAGACTACTAAATTGTTGACTAAAGTCTTCAAATTTTGTGTGTGTGTGTGTGGAGGGGGTATGGCGGAGATAGAAAAAACATAAAAAGAAAAGAATCCGAAGATATTGCATTGCATATTTATCACACCTGTGATGGGACCTATACTTGTAATTGGATTTTATACACACACACATATAAATACATATTTAAAAAAAACCAGACCTCTCCCAAGCCCCATTTAGCCCTGGTTTTAAAGGCAGGATGCCCCTATGCGCTGAGTCAGGAGCTGGGGGCACTGTGCCGGAAGGCAGGAGGCTCCTTCCTTGCAGTGGAGGCCTGTGTTCATGGGAGGGCCCTTGGAGCCCCGCTCAAGAAAGGGCTATAGAAGTGCAAATTATTAATAGACATTATTCCAGTGATGCTCACTTAAAACCTCATTGGCAGCACATGAAACAGTGGAGCCTCTTGCTATTTTACTTGGGTTTCTCCTGCTGTTCCCCCTCAACTGACGACTGCACCAAACATTAGATGTTTGAAAACTCAGGCTATTCGAATTTTTGTGTTTTTATGGGTCAAGTGAGGGAACCCTGGTTTTGAGGGAAAGGTGCACTTTCTTGGGCTGGCAGTGAACAAGTTAAATGAATACTGCCCTGTTTTTCTTTTCTTTTCTTTTTTTTTGAGGTTATATTTAAAGATAACAGTGTCCCTATTAACATGCAGATTTGAACATCCATTTGCAAAGAACAGAGTTATTTCAGATGCTGTATGGGAATCCTTTTTTGTATTTGTATCTTTGGGGGTGGAAAGTCCAGCTGCCTCTTCTAAGATTGCCCATAACTCTTCAGATGTCAACAAATCATTGAAAGGTGTCAGAATGAGAGGAAATGAAAGATAATTATTCCGGCCGTGGAGAGCTACTTTGAAAGTGAATAGAATCTGTCAGATCGTCTTTTGAAAACAGCAGTTGGCTGCTTGTCCTGGCCATATTAAATGGATATATCTAGAGCCCAGTGAGGTTGTTTGGGATGGCGGTAATCAGCTTAAGTTGGTTTTGCTGGAGAAAAAAAAAAAAGGCACTAGAAACGGGGCAATTACTGGGTTGGCGTGGAACAGCCGCCCTGATACAGCGACAGCAACGCTGGGATTTCTATTCAGTTCTTAAAAAAACGGAACCTTACATTCTTTGTGAATGAATAAAGAGCAAAGTCCATAAGGACTTGGTAATTTCCAGATGGGGTGGGTGTGGGGTGGCAGGTGGGGGGGGACCTTCAGGGGGATCCTGGTGGCCTGGGTGAGTACACAATATTCAGTTCTTCTCAGGAACTGAAGCAGGAACCGGAGGACACGGAGACCTTGAGACTGAGTGAGGTGGATGCGGGGTGCTTATGCCAAAAATGAAGACTCATTCAACTTGGGTCATGTCCCCAAGTGGCAAAGCAATAGGAAGCAATTTTGGATGAACGTTCAACTTAATATAAGAAGCCAGCGTTGTTCCTGCTTCCCCCACACCAAAGCTAGATTCTGGGCTACTTGAACTCACCAGTTCGTGGAAGAAATATCAGATCCAATAAAGAGAGGGACAGGAGAGGCATTGCCTGAGCCTCCCTTCTCCCAGACCTCAGACCTTGACTTTGGTGCTCTCTCAGAACAAAACTGTGCATATGGTCTCCAGAAGCATGGCCCACCTCGAAAGAAAGAGACAGCTTGCACTGGGTCCCAGAGCCAGGCCACACTGAAGTGTGTGATGAAAGAAATTTCTGTAAGCCCCATAGTCATTCTGTGAATAATATAACTGGATTTTCACTATGTTTCTATGTTAGAAGTGAATCTTTAAAATAGATGACCATTTGTCTATCCCTGTTTCAGCATTTCCTCATAGTGGGAGGCCCCTGTGGTCTGGGCACTGGCTCTGGGGAAACAGGGCAAAGCCGGCTCTTCAGGTCACAGGAGCTTGGGCCAGATGGCTGCATGGCTTTGCAGTCTGCGGTACGGGTCTCCATGCCTCCTGACCATGGATACTCGTCTGCCACCAAAACAGGAAGAGCTGTCCTGTCCCACCTCTTTTCTCATATTTGGGGCCAGTCAAGTGGGAGGAACCTTCTTATTAGATGTGGACTGTGCTCCGGTCCAGTGGGGTTGCAAGGCCCTGTTGTACGTGGGGCTAGGCACCAGGTGTCCCCTGCCCTGGTGTTTTTGTATGTACAAAGATTGCCCCAAACAAGCAGCTCTGCAAGACTGGGACCCTGCCTACTACGAAGAAGGAGGGGGCATTGCGGGCACCCTGCCCTTCTGCTGTATTTTTGCAGAAACGTCTCATCCCCTTTAGAGTTTTGGCCAGGGACTATCAACCTCTTGTTGTCCCAGTGATCACCGTCAGAGCAGAACATCTCAGAATTCCAGGGGCCCAGAAAGAGGTTTATCCTGTTTTCCCTGCTTTGCCAACAGACTGCTCACTGTCCTTTTCTATGGGGGGGTGGGGCAGTACAACATTCTTCTGAGTCAACATGTGTGGATTCCAAATTAATTCTTAAATACACATTTTTGAGCCCATGACCGGCCCTAACACATTGGCTTTGGCCCATTTATAAGGGAAATGGGCTCATTGGCTCATTTATACATTCTCTGTTTACTTACCGGGTGCATTTCTGTGGAGGGCTCAGGTTTCAGGAGGAGGTCCAAAGAGGAAAGGTGAAAACCCTCTGACAATTTCTGTACCTGGGCTTTTGTTTTCATTGGCCAATGCTGACATCTTTTGGAGTGAGCTAATCCTTTGATGGTGGCTTCCTCAGGGTACTGGGCTTTGCTCCAAGTGTCCAGAGGCCCTGATTCTATTCAGCCTGGTCTCTCTCAGCATTTAGCCCCTTGCCCTTGGGCAAGTCATTTGCCTTGAATGGCTTCAGGGTAATTTTGAATAAGAAAACTCCCTTTCCCTTTTCCCTTTAGTCACAGAAAATACAGCCAAGGTTTCCACTGGTTAAGGAGTTTGTTCACAGGGCAAGTCTGGTCCCTTCTGTTCATTGTCTGGCAAACTGCCACCCAGTGATAGGTTTCAGAGCCATAAAAATGTGGCCAAAGTAAGGAATGTGGGCCCGGACTGTCACAAGGGCCACCACATTCAAGGCACAGAAGCGCTTCTACCATTTTTTGATACACAAGAGAGAGACAGAGTCTAAAGGCAGCTTGTCCACTTGGGTCACTTATCTCTGCTCAGAGGCCAGAGAGGAGCAGACACCTTCCACTAGGAAAAGGGGAGGCAGGAGGGGAGCCCCAGAGCCCTGTCCGTTGAACATAGGCTGGGGAGGGGTCAGAGACCCTGTGCATGGGGCACTAACTCTGCATGTGGTTAGAGTTTCAGCACGAGGCTTAAAGCATGTGTCTGTGACCCCCCTCTCTGCTGCGATGACTGGGCATTCCTTCAACAGTGAGAAGAATTTGTGGGGGACACTTTTCACTTCCTGCCAAGCCCATCTCATGAGTTTCATTGGTGGATCCATATATCTGTCCTCAATTTTTCCTATTCATTAAGAAATTTACTTGTGCACTTGTGGAAAGTTTTTTTTTTTTTTTTGTAGATACTATCTTAACTCTTAAGGTGAAAAGGGTTCCAAAATGGAAAACAGGAGTGAGAGAAGGAAAGTGGGAGCTCGTTCACTCAGCAAACATTTTTCTGAATACCCAATAAAACATTCAAAAACACATAAGGGAAACTGACCTAAGAGTCTGAAAGGCTGGATTCTAACCCATATCACTTTTCTAGCTCTGTGACCTTGGCCAAACCACTCAACCTCTCTGAGCCTTATTCTCCTTCTCTATAGAATGGAGATAATAAGATACACTTCATCTTGTGTATTGTGCAAATTAGAATGTGTGAAAGTAGTTTGCGAAAGATAAACAACTGTACATAGAGAGACCACAGGCATTAGTAAGAGAAACAAGATAAACTGACAAAAACAACTTGGGTCACCGTTGCTATGAGTTACATATGATAATAAAATAGCTATGGAAAAAATGTTATGTGCTTTTTAGATCACAGACAAATACAACTGTATTTCAGACACAGAGAATGCAGCCGAGGTTTCCACCAGCCCAAGAGGCCTTTGCAGGTGTCAGGCGGGAGAACAGCTTCTAGCGAGTTCAGGGCCTCTAGAAGCAGTGCTGACCAATCGGAAGCGGGCAGAGTTTCTCTCCTAGGTCTTATTGGCTACCAGAGGTGTCAGTCATAGCCTGCCCACCCACAGCCCCATAATGGCGGCTGTCCATCTGCTCATAATTTCTGACTAGGTTTTCTAATTTGAAAAGATGGCCGAGGCGGGAGGATCACCTGAGCTGAGGCGTTCAAGACCAGCCTGAGCAAGAGTGAGACCCTGGAACTAAAAATAGAAAAATTAGCCGGGCATGGTGGTGCACGCCTGTGTTCCCAGCTACTCGGGAGGCTGAGGCAGGAGGATCGCTTGAGCCCAGGAGTTGGAGGCTGCAGTGAGCTGTGATGACGCCATTGCACTCTAGCCGGGGGGACACAGCAAGACCCTGTCTATATTTAAAAAAAAAAAAAAAAGGGTGGGACCCTCTCCCTGTCATTCCTCTTGGGGGAATTGGAATTGGAAGAGTGAGAATTAGTCACGTGAAGGCAGGTGATGCCACAAAAAGGCGTGCGGGGCTCAGGGTATGGTGGCCAGTGAGGGTCACGTGCAAGTGGCAGGAATGGAGCCAGAAGAATGGAGTAGGGACCCAGAAAGAAATAGAAACAGAAGATGTGAAGGCAGTGGCCTGGAGGAGGCAGGAGTGGCTAATCACTGAAACCAGCTCCAGCTTTGCCACAAACTGCTCCTGGGAGGGCAGCCCTGTGTCCTAGTGGGAGACACCAGCCTGGTCACGTGGGAGCTGTCTCTAGGCATGGAAGGTATTTTTTCGTTAGCTCTAATGCCACCTTTGTTCCACAGCTGCCTTGGCTCTTGTTTGCATTCACCAAGGCCTACATCATTTGGAGCTAGTGAATTCTTTAATGTCTCAGCATTTACAAACGAGCCTGCCTTTGTCCCAGGTCTACAGACCTCCTCCCCCAAGCTGCTGGGTTGAAAATGCAGATCAGAGATGTGGGCAGAGTGTGGCTGGTTAAGCACAAATTATTATTATTACAGCAACAAAATAACAACAGCTAGATTCATGGTGTATACCAGGCTCTGTGTTAAGTGCTTTACATCAACCCTGTGAATTAGATAATATGATTATCCCCATTTTACAGAGAAGGGAACTGAGGCTCAGAGACACCAAGCAGCAAAGTTCCATAGCCAGTAAGTAGCAGAGCTGGCCATAGTGTGACCCAAGTCTGGGCTCTTGAGCACTACATTAATGGTCTGTACTGCTGTTGCAGAATCAACAATAAATAACCACAAACCATTAAAATCCCACAGATAAGGTAAGTCAAATCATCCAGTTCCTTCATATTATATTTTTTTTAGCCACAGACTTATTATGCCTTAGTAAGTCCCTTAGGGAAAGGGATTATTTTTTCTCTTTGGCCATAACTCCCTCAGCCTTTGGCATTGACCCCTTCTCACAGCGGGCATCCAGGAAGTTTTACCAGCCAGCCCTCCATTCTTTCTCCCTTATAAAGTTCATGTCCCCTATGCCAAGGAGTATCGGCAGCTTGACAATGTGACTATGAACAGTTACTGGGAAATGCATTTTTTATTTGTGTTGCTTTTTAAAGTACAAAAGTATTATAGGTTTTTGGCTTTTTATAAATATAAATACCACCAAAGGGAATGCTGTAAAAATGAAAAGTCCTGCTCTTTTCATCTTTTGGATGGCTTGGTGTGCATTCTTCTAGATAATTTTATGTATAGGTAGATGTAGATGTAGACATAGAGTGTCTATACGTACGCCTCCCCAGCATTCTTTTTAATGGCTACACCGTAAGTTATTCAAACAGTCCTCTGTTGATGGACACTTAGCTTATCTCCAATTTTTCACTTTTGCAAATAATATTATGACCAACCCCCTTGTACATATGTTCTTGCACAGTACCAAGGACTAGCTCAGGAGGATATAGTCCCAGAAGTGGAATTTCTGGGTCAGAGGGTGTAAACATTTTACATATTGGTAGAGACTGTCAAATTACTCTCTGAAAAGGTTGTTCCAACCCATGTTGCCATCAACAGTATATGAGAAGATTTGACCCTGCCCTGCCATCCTAAAGGTGTATTTCTTAGTTGAATTGTGTTCGTATGTGTCCTTAGCTGGCCTTCCAATAGGTCCCAGGATCCTGGGGCAGTGTTTGTTTGCATGGTTGCCTGTTACCCTAGAAGCACTTTTCCTAGTGAAATTAGCCAGGATTACTAGAAATAATGCTACCTGTACAACAGCTTTCACATTTAAGCCTTAAAGATAAAGCCTTAAAGATAAAAACAAAACAAAATAACATAACAAAACAGAGGTGGAGATTTGTGTGTATATACTGAATATTTTACATTCTTCCAAAAATACAAAGTCTGGAAGGTTTTCCGTATGGAAATTTCTATTAGCTTTGATATTCTGGGAACACTTTAAATTTCTACTGCAAATGTCTGGAGGAGTTATACAGATGGTAATCAAAGCCATACCATCATGTCCTGCTAAATTGGTTTATATACCTGTCACAAAGTTTGGACTGTAAAGGGCCCAGAACTCAGTTAATAGTTGGTTAAATATAGCATTTATGGTATTTTTACAAAGAATTATTCCCCAGGCACTGGTCCAGATTGTGTCCTTTGAAGTAACTGACTCTGAGAAAAATCAGCTTTCATAATTTCAACCAAACAGCTTCATTTCTAGAAATCAACATGTTGTAAGTAAGTGTAAAGATTACCCCTAAATGAATTGCAAGCAATTAAAATCTTGGGATAGACTGGAACTAAAACAAAAGTAAATAAGTCATTTTAGATATGACTTTACACTTAAGATATAGCAATTGTACATGCAGTTTCCCATTTTTTAAAATAATATAACTGTCGTAAGAATAATTTAACATACAATTCTGGCCAGTTTCGTGCTGCATGGAGAAAGTTCTATCTCAGAAATAGGATAGAGGACAAGCCAACTAATAGTACAGTTTTTAATCCAACTTTGCCAAATAATTTGGGTTTATGCTAAATATTAATGATAATGATAAATGTTACTATTACTAAGAGTCAATGTGTATTTAAATGAGTGACTGGTATCCTGGAAGTTGTTTTCCCACTGAAGTTCCAAGAGTCACAGAAGCAGTATCACCATTATCTGTAATCTTTATTGCTAGAGATGCCATTTGTTAAACCCTACCTATATGCCTGGAATTATGTTAAGCATTTCTCACCTATTTTCCAAATACAGTTCCTGTAAAAAAGGAAATATCCCTTTTTACAACTGAGTTAGGCACTGAGCAGTTCAGGAGTTTGTGTGAAATGATAGGGCTGGCAAATGTGCATGGAGGAATTCACCCCCCTCTGTCTGTCTCCAGCATGGTAGTCTTATCACTGTGCCACATGCGTCATCGCTTCAGGTGGCTCTAGCTGCAAAATGGCCCAATGCCTACTTGCATTCGAAAAGCATTTAAAGATCTTATTTTATAAGGCATTCTATGTGCAAAATGTTTTATGCACAGGGGCGGGTCAGGATTTCTGTCTCTGAAAAACAAAACACACAGGATTTGGAACAGGTGGAATACTTAAGACAAGCCAGCTTTTTGGTCTGTTCCTCATCATGTCTCAATTTCTGTAATGAAATTTTCCCACCAAATAGTAACACAAATGCCTTGGTCGTGGAGACTGAATTGGGTCTCTTCCGGAGAATGACACTTCTCCCATTGAAATGGCCCCTTTCGTGGACGGGGTGATGGGGAGTGTGTGTGTATGTGTACTTGTTTGCCTCGTGAAGCAGGCATTCAGGTGGCTCAAGGCTGCGAGTGACTTGTTCGGCTATTTGTGAAGAAGCTGGCAAACTTGGGCCTTCTCCCTGGCAGGGAGGAGAAAGGGCTGCTTGTTTCGGAAATATCAGCAAAAAGGCTGGTGCAGGTGGGGCCTCCATCAGTGAAAAGTTGTTGGAAGCAAAGACTGCAGGTGCTGCCTCTGGAACATAGACGTGGGCTTCCTGGGTCGGGCACGGGAGAAGGAGGACTGCCAATCCCCAAATAGAACCACACTGTTGTCCCAAGGGTGAATGAAAAAGATGTTTCAGTGCTGTGGACGGATCTGGATGGTTTGCCACGGAGGACAAAAAGTCTCCTATAAAATTCCATTTACATAGTCCTATCTCACTTGGGCTTTTGGTGACCAGATTCAATTGTGCTGGTGTCCCCTGTGCAGTATGATATCATAGCTTCAGAGGAAGGCTTTATTTAGAGGTCACACTAGTTTGTCCTGGGGATGTAGTCATTTTTTGTGTCACAGACAATGTTTTACTGTGGAGATATGAGCCAGATGGCTCAGCCACTTGCAGTCCGGAGCTAAACAGTGTCTGTATTGTTGGCGAATAAACAGAATCTATTGTTCGCTGCTCATGAAACTCTAGTGCCTACCACTGTTTAGAGATGAAGTATTTAATAAATTGTTAGGTCTCGCTTAAATAATCTGTAAAACAACATCTCAGGAGGATGCAGGGCCTCCAAAAATATAAATCTCATGTGATCTTAAAAACAACCACCACCACCACCTTTGTTATCCGGCTTTCTTTGGCTTTCTTCCTTCCCTGCCCCTCCGTCTCTCAGCCCATTCAGTCTTACAGTGGTGAAGGCTCTGATTTTTGTTTCTTTCCCACCGCAATCCATATGCTAATATGATCTGTACCTCTTGTCCTTGGTTGGGGGGGGACAACAAGATGCTTGTGCTCCGGTTCCCTCCAACTTTCTCACCCCCACCCAGAGCACGGCTACCTATTTGTCAACCCGGAACAGCACAGTGGAGCCTTATAGAGCAGCATGTGTGTCGCGGAAATGCAGTTTTGGGATTTGCTTCCTCCCTTCTGCCTGACATGATTCCTGGTACTCTGAAGATAAAAGGTGCGGTGTGGAGAGCTCTTCTCACATGCTGAATTGGCCTAACTCATGGCAGGAGTCTGCTCAGTTACCCAAACAACACCACCACCACAGCACAGCAACCTGGAAGCATTGCAAAATATTTGTTTCCTTTTGCAGAATGAGTTTAGAGTGTCACTTTCTGAGCATTTACTACTATTTGCTTCCTTCCCTTTTTTTTTTTTTCCCTAGCATGCATCTTGTCTTTTAAATGAAGCACACTCTTCCATTTAACTTCGCCCAGCTGTGGCTGGGTATATTGCAATGTCAGAAGTATTCGTTTCCTGCCTTAATTGCAGCCAAAGCCAACCTTGACTGGCAAGGAGAAAGCCACTGACAGGTTTGGGCTGTGTCCAGACCTCCTCAGACTTTCTGTCAGCCAACTGTTTGACAGTATATGCAAATACTATGCAAATGCAGGGACACTGGCCGAACACCTGCAGAAAGTGACCATCCCCACTCAGGCTTGGCCTCCCCTGTAACTGGGGGTTTTGAAATGCTGCTTGGTCGCTTTCTGTCAGTTTATTATGCATTTGTCAGCAGAACGTTGGGCCGATAAAAACACTCCTCTTTGTCCTGAAGAGCCGCGGAGCTCCATGTGGAGCTGCAAGTGCCAGGGATAGTGGGATGGCTCCTGGCCAGCCCTTGTGAATCCTCCCCTCTGTCCCCAGGCCCCGAGTGGCAGCATCCGAACTCTTGTAGGCTTGCCCGCATGGAGGAAGGCCTTCTGTTTCCCTGGGTATAAAGACGTAACGTTGGTGGTGGGGCAACAGAGCAAAAGGCTGGCTCTCTCTAGCAGCTGGAACTTGGTGACTTTGAGGAATAATGTGTCCTGGATTTTAAAAAGCCAAAGGAAAGTCTGTGCAGGCTGTCAGGGAATTGGAACGGAGGAGAGGGCCTGCCACCTCGAGCGGGAATGGAGTCGCCAGCCACACACCCCCCTCCAGACTGTGGGAAGATGGCCAGGTGGCATGACTCTGGCAGCCACTTGCTGCCCAGCCATCTCGGCTCCCATCTGCTCAGGCCTTCACTGGCTTCCCACAACCCCTCTCTCTAAGAGATGCAGGGACCAGCAGTCAGCTGTTATTTGAAAGTTGTATGTGAAACTTGTGTAGTGTCAAGTTTGGCCTTTTTGAAGGTAAGGCAGGTTACCTAACTATCATCGCCCTACAACTGAAGAATGGTGGACAAGACCTGGATTCTGGGGCCTTCCTTGAGCCAGTGCTGAGGGAGGAGTAAGGCAGGGACACTGCAGACCAGTGTCCTGTGCAGTCCTTAAACATCGACCACCAGAACTGGGGAAAGCATTTTTCATTTTTTGTGCAGCTGGGCTTTGGTTCTCTAGAAGAACAAGTCATCTGGGGAATGGTTGTACAAAATAGAATTTCTAAATCCCCTTACTCTATCTACTTACAGATCGGAAGGGGCTTGAAATCTGGGTGTCCTCTTGTGTATTTTTGGGTACCTGAATATATACCATGGTGTTCTGGGTATAGAGCTATAACCAACTCTGGCAAAGTCTGGGGAGTAAGCAGGTATTGCTCATAATGAACAATTTAGCTGATGTCAGTGTAGACGGCTGATCCAAGTAATTTATCCTCCAAAATGGATTTTTTTTTTTTGGCCTAAAGAATCGTTTTGCCATTCATGCAACTTAAATCAATCAAATAATTGCTCACTCTTTCTTATATATCAAGAGAAGTGAAAAGTCATGGTGAAAACTCTTGAGATGTTTGACTGTCCAGTCTTTTACCTCTCTAGAAGGAAAAGGCTTACCTTTGGGCTTTCCAGAAGCTGCTGTTTTGGGACCTGGCGGAAAATTTGAGTGCATGGCTTCCAAGCAGGCGTATTGGCCCTCTGCTGAGACCGAGTGTGTGCAAACATCCCTGAGCAGCCCCTAAACCCTGATGCGTCACGGACGGGTGCCTGGACTTCTTAACTGCTGAAAACCATGGTGCTGATTAGCAGCACAATGATGGTGCCAAGTGCTTTGGAATCAGTGGGTTTTCCAATTACTGATTTATTGCAGAGGAAGAAAGAGGGCAAGTTAAGCCCAGAAATGTATATTAGGTGCCTGCTAAGTATCCAGCATTGAACATCTGCTGTTATGGATAAACTGAGGCACAAAGGCATGGATAAGAATTTACTCAGGGTCATGCAGTAGACCAAGGTCTTTGTTAGCAATAGGACCCGAAAGCCCAGTTCTCAGCCTCATCCAAATGTCTCCTCTGAATTATATCATAGAGTGTGTGCAATAAGAAAAACTCTTGGTTGGACCAAATATCCACAGAGAATCCAGGGGATCTGCAGATAAATGACAAAGGTGATTTGAATTAGAACTATAAGAGGCTTCAAAAAGGGACCAAGACATTGGGGGCGGGGTGGGGGGAGGTCTCCAGTCAGGTCCTCAGTTCCTTTGCGTGTCCATGAGACTGATACTGTTTGTGGTTGTCATAACATCAGCAAGGAACGAAAGTGGGAATTTCATCGGCAGGGATGTCCTAGATGAATGTTCCCAGCCCCAGAGCCTGGCATAAAGGCGACAAGATCCCTCTCCTCTGTCCAGAAGGCCAGTGCCAAGGAAGTTCCACGGGTACATGTTTTACTGATGGGAAAGTAAGTTTTATCATACTAGCTGTAATTGGCAATGCACAGGAATCTCTTATTTAAATGAGCCCACTTTTTGCCTTTTAAAAAAAAAGGCCCAAACGAAACAAAATGCTACATAAGTGAGACTGCTTCCTGTCTCTCGCTCCTTCTTGCACACTCTCTCTCTCTCTTAAAAAATAAACCCAAGGTAGTTGTATTTAAGCAGCTTTAATGTCTTTTCAGGGCTCTGCGCAGGGTTGTGGTCACTCAGGCAGCAGTAACTTTGAAAAAATGACCCGTCTACACCCAAACAATAACAGAATCCCCCTTTTTATGTTGGAAACGCCCACGGCTTTCTGTGCATCCCCAGACTCCCCACGTAGATGCAACTGTTTGACCAGCCTTCTACTGAACAACTTAATTAAGCAAAAGAAAACGTGTCAGTTTCTGCCAACCTCACAAAAACAGAGCTGTGGGGGTAAAAAGGGTCGGCGAATTAACCCACATTCCTGAACGGGTTCACTAAAGCGAGGCCTGGCTTTGCAGCGGTGCCAAGGGGAACCGTGCGCTGAGTTGCCATTCAGATTTATCAAGACATATTGTTCTGTAGATCATACTGAACACAATTAAAGCTGCAGTACCTCGGGGGGCTGCAGCTCGGGTGTGAGCTTAGCTTAACTTTAATAAAAAAAAAATCTTGTCACGACACGGTGCCCACCGTTGACATTCTGCACAGTTACGGAGACAAAACATTTCTACCCGACCATATGAAAACAGCAAGTTGTTTTTAGTTTTTTTCCCCGTCTTTAGTATTCCTGCCCTCCCTCTTCCCCCCTTTTCCCTCTCCATGAAAGCACATGCAATATGCAAAGCAACTGTATACTCTGCATGCAATTTGTACTGGCCAGACCAAACCTGAATTTAATCCTTTTTTTTTTTGTCCTGAGGGCGGGGAAGTGTCCCAGCCTAAATCCTTCTCTGGAAGCTGGAAAAGCATAGGCCCCAGGAATCCTTTTTCCTAGCCAATTAAATTTAGGGTTTTTCCCCCCCCCCAGGATTGGGTTTTGATTTGGCTTCCTTTATGTGAAGCCAGGAGGGAGCTTAGCGCCCAGCACTCTGTGCCCCACCCCCACCCTGTCGGAGCCTCCTGCAGTCAGGGGGAGAAGCAGGGGCTTTCAGTGGCAGCCAAAGGGAATTCAGAAACATCATAGTTCATTTGGGGAAGAATTGGATCAGCACCAGTTTTGTGTTGAGGCCATGAGATCGTGGCATTTTTATTCCCAATTACCCTTTCCCTCTCCAATATGTGTGTGTGTGTGCGTGTGTGTGTAGCAAGTCATCATATACCATTATGTTACATAGAAAGCATCCCACAGTTAGAATTATATTGTCCCTCATTCTGAACCAGGAGACACTAACAGAAGTCAACCTGCAGCTGCCCGATTTTGCAGGGAAGCAGCTACGCCAGTGTCTGCAGGTTGGAGGCCTCCAAGTTACACATCAGAAAGAAATGGGTTCTCCAGTGCCAGATGAGCTAAAGCACAAACGCTTTTCTGTAGGGATATTAGGGGGTCCTATCTTTCTGAGCCTTCTAAGATGCAAGGAACCATTTGATTAAGAGGCGTTTATGTTTGATATTTATTGCTGATGTTCTATGGTGTGAAGATGTTTTCCATGAAAGATTCAAAAGTGGCTCAATTATCAGAAGACCGTATAGGCAGCTTCTGTTTGCTCTGCCATTCAGGAAAAATATATACAAATTTGGCTAGATATGCTGGGCAAAAAGTAGCCAGTATTGAAATGTTGGAAAGATAGACAATTGAGGGAAATTGGCAGAAGTTTAGCTTGGAAGATGAGTAAAGCCCTGTGCAGAATACTATAGTGGCAGTAGGCATGCATTCTTTGTAGATGGGCATCAAATGCTACAGGCCACTGTGACATTTTCTTCTGGTTTCTCTTTTGAGCTTGGGCCATCCCACAGAAAACTGGTCCTCTGAGAGCCTTGGAAAATGCAGTTTTACCACCAACTGGTTGAATTATGCATAAAACATGCATAAAGCAGAGCACATCAATGATTAAATTCAACCTGGAGCTTCTGTCCTATAATTATCCAGATAGTTCATCTCAAAGAATTATTCTGCCCTAAGTATACAGATGTTGCAGGCAAAAGCCGTCAAAACCCAAAACCCATGACAAGAATGGCTTATACTTTTAAGGGTTCCTTATTATCTACAGAAAATGGTCCACATGTCTCATGGGGGTCCTCTACGATCTGGGACCATTTTATATGTCTATCTTTTTTTTTATGAATAATTCAGGCTCCAAAGGAGATTTTCTTTCTGGTCTGAAGGGTGAAGCTTGTCTGGTCGACACGTTTTGCAAACTACAGCTGCTCAGTGGAGCCCATCCCCCAGAGGTCTCTGTGCCATCCAAAAATGGTTCTTATGGGGCCTGATGGAAAATCTGAGCCAAGATCTTTAAGTAGGCGCAGTGCCCCAGGGATCAGGCACACCAGCCAGCTGGGCCCCTTGCCCTGCCTGTGGTCCCAACTCCTGGCCTCTGCTCAGGGCTTCTTGCTCTTTCCCATGCCTCGACTTGTCTCCCTCTGTGCCCAGGACAGGAAGTGCCATCTCTGCCAAGAGCCCAAGGCTGCTCTCTGTGTCTCTCACCACTTGGAGCCCAGCTTCAGGGGTTCAGTCTCCTTTCTGCCTCTGAACTACAGTGTGATCGCAGGCAAATTATTTAACCACCCCACACCTCAGTTTACCCGTCTGTAAAACTAGGCTATTAATGGTATCCACCTCACGATGTTATTGGGCTTAAGTGAGTTGGTTTATGTAGAGGACATAGAACCCCACCTGGCGCACAGTACCGATTGTTATCATCCCCCCTGCTAGTCTTCAAACTCCTTCGGGGCTCGAGTGTTACTTGATTTATTGCAGCACTTCCAGAGGTGCTCAACAAAAGAGTGCAAGGAGTAACTAATCTCCAAAACTGCTTCCCCTCTGTTCCGCACAGCACAGGGCAGGTGTAGACTTGGCTGGCAAATCCTCCTTTTATTGATGTGAGCTGAATACCCTTGGCTTTCCAACGAAGCCAGAGTGCCAGCCGCTGGAAAGGCTTCCTGTGACACACGGCACCAGGAGAGGGCTGAATCCTTCTTTTACCCTGTTGGTGCTGCACAGAGGGGGAAGGAGGGACAAAGACCAGAGGCTCTCAGAGTCCAAAGGGACTTAGGGGTCCCCCATGCTGACCCTCCAACTCCCTTACTCCACAGCAGGAATGGTAAAGGGTCGTGCGCAAGGGCTGGGCCTAGAACCCCCGTCTTTAACCCCTGGCTGTGTGTTTTTCCTGGAGCCATTCAGATGGCAAGATGTGGGACACAGCATTCATCATATGGGACACAGCAGTCAACACATTAGACTTGTTCTGATGTTTCTTCTCGTGAACATACAGCCTGAAGTTCAGGCTTAAAACGATCTGATCGAGATGGGGTTTAACATACCTTTCCAATGTAAAGAGACACTCGACACCTGGCCTGTCCCAAATGTGTGCTTGGGTGTGGGTTTTATACACACAAGTACTGGTTGTGATGTAGCCAGGCAATACCACAGAGGCAGAACGACAACTGTGCACACAAATGTGTCACTGAACACAAGGACCCCAACAATCCTCGGCAGGCCTGCCCTGGGGCTGCCAGGCCTGCTCTGTGATTAGTAGCTGGGGGGTTTCCTAACAAGCCTGAGCTTGATGGGAGCCTCTTGTTGGGTGAAATTTATGACCCAGCACTTCCTCCATGGGACTTCCCACGTCGAACTCTTGAGCACTTCTGACCTTACCGCCCCAAACAAGGGAAGGGTGGGGAGGGGAGGACCCGGGAGGGCGGAGGCTGCAGGGAGCGGGAGGCACCACTTAGCCAGATGTCCAGAGCAGGACAGTGCAGACGCTGGAACCCGCGTGTTGGCGCTGGGCGCCCGGCTGTGCGTGTGACAATCTGAGACCTGCCTTGCCTCACAGATGGAGCTGAGCCTGGGGTGGCGGGGCAGGTGCCCTTCGAGGGAGGAAAGAATTGCTGAGCCTGGGAGAGACAGGATGGTTTTGTTGGTTTATATCGGTCCCTCGTGTGTTGTTTTGTGGATGCTCCTTCATCTGCAGATTGCATTCGAACATGCTGCTCTTTCACCATCTACTCCTTTCTTTGGCTAAAAGAAAGCCCTGAGCCCTTTGTGTGGATAGTCACTGCTGCTCGTCCCTCCCTCCCTCCCACTTGGGGGGAAGATAGGCTCTTCTAGAAGAGGCTCCTGGCTCACAGCTTCTCACACTTGGGTGCACATTGGAATCACCTGGGGAATTAAAAAAATACTGACGCCGGGTCCCTGTCCTGGAAGAGTCTGATTAACTGATCTAGGGTGAGGCCCTGGGCATCTGGGCTATAGGAGCTTTCCTGGTATTCTAATGTGCAGCGAAGTTAGAGAACCTCTGGCTCAGTTGTCCACGGTCAGCCTGGCATGACATTTACTTAGGGTGGTGAGTACTCAACATGGAACATCTGAAAAGTAGGTTTAACTTGTCCTTACAGATTAATAAGATGAAATAATTTTTTGACTAGTGACTCTTCAACCATTTACTGAAATACAATTGAATTAACCAAAATGTTCTTTGTTGTGGGGAGGGGCAAGTTGTAGTCCCCCATGACCAGTGCACTCTGATGTGTCACCTGGCATCTGGCTTCACCGCTATGGCCCCCTAGCTCTTGGGTTAGAGAGGCACATCCTGAAGGAGGCCTTGCAATGTGTGGCCCGAACTCCCTCCCCAGCTCTGCCTCAAACCCCGTGGGGCTCCAGCTACGTCATGAGGGGCGCATACACGCTTCATCTAGTTGATACCTACTCATTGTTTAGCGTTTGTGTTAGACATTGATTCCCCATGGCAAGCATCCCCAGACCTCCCAGCCCATGCTAAATCTCCCTGTTATAAATGCTCACCATCCTGGCCCTTCTCCTACATAGCCATTATCACATAGAAATTCAGTAAAAATTAATTGTATGACTAGTTTCTTAATATCTGTCGCCTTGCTAAGATATGAGCTCCGTGAGGACATGAAACACACCTTTCTTATTCATTGCTGCAGTTCTAGAGTCATAGTAGGACCAAAATAAATATTCCTTAAATGGTAAAGATGGGTCACTCTTATCACTTTAAAAACCATGTTTGTAATTTAGTCTTGCATTCGCTTGGATTTTGTTGGCTCAGCCTTAGGGGCTGGTGCGTAGGTGTGCTGGC
This sequence comes from Daubentonia madagascariensis, assembly GCA_023783475.1. NCBI lineage: Eukaryota > Metazoa > Chordata > Mammalia > Primates > Daubentoniidae > Daubentonia > Daubentonia madagascariensis. Next base: position 1,643,069 of record JAKFHU010001482.1, on the reverse strand, counting down.
AAACAACTTTGGCTCACAGAAGCTCATTGCTGCATGGTGGCTGTTCTGTTGTTAATGATAATAAGCCCTTCATATGTCACTTTTGTGCCTCCATTTACTCAACTACGAAGCCGGCAGGGGTTAGAGAAAACCCACGGGACCTCAAGGAAGAGGCACGCTACAGTTGTGAGATACTGTGAACATGAAAAAATTTCATCTAAATAGTAGAAGTTTTAATGACTCTTTCGTTATGGGCATTTCTTAGCAAGTTGTCAATGGTATACTTAAAATGTTTATAAGAAGGATGATCATTCGAGTTCAAATACTATAATCAAAGTAAAATGAAAAAAGGAAACTAAGGTTTCTTGAATATTGACAATATGCCAAGTACTTTTGCATATCATGCCACTTAATCCTAATAATACGCCTGTGATGTAGGTCTAATTATTACCATTCACAGATGCAGAAATGAAAATTCACAGAGACTTAGTAACTTGCCCAAGGTCACATAGCTAGTAAGGGGTGAAGATGAAATTTGAAAACAAGGATTCCAAGTCCCCTACCCCACACTACTTCCCTTTTAAAAAGAAAGAATCTTGAGTTGATGGAATTCTAGATAATTTCTCACTTGGAGATGGTACCTACACTTTGGCTATCTCTCTGTTGTAAAGAGAAAATGATTCTGAAAAAATTCCAATGGAGATCCCAATGCTTGTACAAAACCTTGACAAAACACCCAAATTTTCTTCCTTGAAACTCTTTGATCAAAAAACTGAGGAACTCAGCACTTGAGTCCAGATGGAACAGAGAGTTTTTCCTTTGCGGCCGAGAGAGTAATCAAAGCCATCAGACCAGAGCCACATGAGATCAATAGACACAATATAGGACACAATATAGGACAACCTAGCACAGAATTGCACTACTGGCATTATTTGGAAGAAGTTGACTAATTTATCTTTACTACGTGTAACACATGAGACACAAAATTAGAAGTGTCAATTGTATTCTATTATTCCATTTAGAATTAAACTGACATATACATTATTCTGTATCTACCTATAATCTGGCCTGACCATGTCTTTTACTTCCTCTTTCTCTGGTGATACCTTTTCAGACTGATTTTTTTTTAAAACCCAAAGGCTATGAAAATACATAAATTTTCAAATATATTTAAATCAAAAATTTATTTTATTCTTTCTTAGGAATTCTATTTCATGTATCTCCTTGTCATTTTTTTACCCCCAAAAAACTCCTTTTCTTTTTATTTTGTAACCATCATCTGGTTTTATTTACAGAGGTTGTAATGGTCAGTTGGTTATGCCCCAAAAGGACGACGGGCGTTCTGGGTCTGACAATGACTTAAGGGGTTTCCTTGAATTACCACCTTCTGTGAAATCAAGATCCAAGAAATGCCATAAATCTTAGAGTTCCCAGCCACTATATAAATCAAGATAGGTCCTTGGATAATGGCCCAAAAAGAATCCTAATCATGGAAATGCAAAACATTTTATTGAAAATTCATACTGTATCCTGTACTGGACTCCTTAAGCCTCAAGATACACACAGCATCATTTCGACTCTTCAAAACAAAGAGAAAGCTACTGAAACTTTTTTGCAATGGCAACATCATTTTGAATTTGATCCAAGGGGAGCGAGAAGAAGATTGTGGAGGTGACTTTCCTGGCTGGTTGTGTGGTAGTTTCATGCACGGAGATAGGGAAAGATGCAAGGCACCCATGTTTGTGGGAGAAAAGATCTCGAACTTTGTTTTGGAAATTTGGAGTACAAAGTGCTTTTAAAACATTCAGTAAAAGATGTGGACTCAATAGTTGGATACATGATCTCTGAAGCTGGTGCCTGACGTTTGAGAATCATGCTCACATAGATGGCAGTTACAGTCACCAGCGGGGAGATTGTCTAGAAGGAACCAGAGTGGAGAGAGAAGGAATCCTAGCCTCCAAGCCTGGGGGGAGAATGCACCTGTTTAAATGATGGCGGAGGAACCACGAACGCAGGAGAAAACAGATGGGATAATTTGCAGGGAGGTGGAGTAACCCGACCTGGGCTGGAGGAGAAATTCCTTTCTTACAGTAATGGGGTGATGGGAGGGACCAGGGGGGAAGCTAGTGTAGATACAGGCAGGTATTTGGGGGGTGGGGGTGGGAAAATATTGCGTTCCTCTGTGATGGCTGCTGTTTCCTCTCTGATGTGGTAGAAAGGTCATCTGCTGAGAGTGGTGGGGAGGTAAGGGACGTGGTTTGCGGAGAGTGGAGGTGGTCTGGAAAGGCATTGCAGAGAGTGAGAGTATGTGCTGAACCTGCAAACATCTTAGGGTTGCTGGCAGAGTTGCGGGCTGGGCAGATAATTGTAAATCAGAACCCAGATCAGATTTCTGCTCAGTGGAGTTGAACTTTTTGGAAAAAGCCCAGACAACGTCCGTGCCTGGTTTTCTAACACTTCTTGTTCCCAGGCTGTAGTGGGTTGAATGGTGGCCTCCAAAAAGAGGCTTAACCCCGGACCCTGTGAATGTGCCCCTATTTGGAAAAAAGGGTATTTACAGATGTAATCAATTTAAGGATCTTGAGATGAGATCATCCTGGACTATCTGGTTGGGCTCTAAATCCAGTGACAAGTGTCTTTATGAGACACGCAGAAGAGAGACACGTGGACAAGAGGAGGGCGCCTCGTGAGGATGGGGGCAGAGATTGAAGTAATGCAGCCGCAAGACAGGGACGCCTGGAGCCACTTCCAGAAGCTGGACAAGGCAAGAAGGATGCTCCCCTAGAGGCTTTGAGGGAGCAATGCCCTGCCTTTCGGACCTGGAGCCTCTAGGACTGTGAGAGAATACATTCTTGTTGTTTAAGCTGCTAAATCTGTGGTCCTTTGCTAGGGCAGTCGCAGGAAATGGGTACGCAGGCCTTTCCACAGGCCCCTCTCCTCCAGCTTGTGGAGCACCCTTCCTGCTCCCCTCTCCCTGCCCTTGGGGTGGTTTTCCAGCCCTTGGTCACACCTCCTTTGGAAGAAGATGTGCAGTGTGGCACCGGCTGGACCCCCAGCTGCCCTGCTTCCTGGCTATGTGACCTTGGGCAAATTCAATTGCCACTGGGACAAAATAGCTACTGCTGTCTCCCAGAGACAGTCAGTCGAACTGCGGCAGCATCACTTCTCCCTAAAGCTTGTTTGCAATTTTTGGTCTGAATTCCCAAGCTGCTCTGACCTCTCCATTGCCCGCCTCCTTCCTAGGGCTGTCATGCATCTTAGATGTGCTCAAGAAGTACTTCCTTGGGCCACTCTGGCTCTAGGTGCTCAGCACAGCTTCCCTGGAATGGCACTATGCGTGTCTTTAGTGAGAGGGGCCTTTTAGAAACCTCAGCATAGAGAACAGTAGATTGCTCCGATCTCCAAGGAGATTTGCTCAAGGGCAAGGCTGTTGTTCTTCCACAAAAGGGACCAGGAATGGAAGATTGCTCCTTCATTTCCTTTTTCTTTCCAACTCTAGGACTCTTAAAACTCTCTCCCAGAGCGCTGAGGATGCTTCATGCTTAGCTTTGTGGGTGTGGTGTACATATTGGGCCCCAAAGCAAAAATTTCAGAGCTTCGAAGCTGGTGTGCCTGGCAGGGGTCACAGGTGTGCTGGAAGATTTGCTCCCTGAGCTTGAGTGACCAACTTGCCCTGATTTGCCCGGGACTGTCCAGGTTTCAGCACTCAAAATCCCACATCTAGGCAAACTGGGACAGTTGGGCGCTCTGCCCTCAGCCTGAAGGCAGATCAGTTTGCTGTGCAAATACAATGTTCCTGTGTGTGCTGTGATGGAGGGAGAAAAAATCCCTGTCCTTAACCTTTACCTTCATCTTTCTCTAATTACAAAGGAGGCAAATTTCTGTTGCAGAGTTGGTCCTTCCCTTTGTGACTTCATCCCTCTGCTCTGTCTTCCTCACTGGGGTTCTCAAAGGCAGCATTAGGACTATTTTCTTTCTCTCAAAAAAAGTTTTATCTTTTCTCATTGTGATAATAATACATGATCATTGCAGACATTTTAGACAATAAAGGAAATGTAAAGCAGGAAATTAAATTCACCAATAATTCTACCAGCCTTGGTGATGATGATAGTGATGATGAAGAAGGTGAAATTTATGATAATTAGTATTTATTGACAGTTTGTTTTATGTGGCTCTGTCCTAAGCTCTTTACATATATTAACACATTTAATCTTCAAAATGATTCCTTTTTACAGGTGAGGAAATTGAGGCATGGGGACTTCAAAGAAGTTGCCCAAGGCCTCAAAATTGCTGTTTGATTTTCAGTCCCATATTTTAAACTGCACACTGCACCTTAAAATAGCAGAGAACCACGTTGGGTCTCGGTCTTTGGCAGTACCAAAACAATGTCCTGTCAGAGCACGTCTTTGGGCTACACTCAAGTGTCCTGATGAAAAATGGGTGACTGTGGTCCTTGCCCCCAACTCACTGAGACGATTGAGGGCAAGTGAACAGCCCCTTTTTGTCTTGTTCAATTTTGCTTCCAACTTCCATTTTTTTCTTAAATCTTTGCAGTTGTGGCCACATTTATAAACTCAAATGTGACATTAAATAGTATCTAATTTGACACCAAATAGTATGGCTAGCAGTTCTAGGTTTCATAAAACTGTGTTTCTTGGGGTTCTGCAAAGAGCCTGCTGACTTCCCATCCCCCCAGCAGGCTCCCCGCAGAGCCTGGAGCATCCCCAGGGCTTGTCCTGGGGCCTGTCCTGCCACTTCCTTGCTCCTGCCAGGCCACTCTGCCACCTGCCTGGCCTGGGGGATGAATGAGGCCTGTCAGCCTCCCAGCAGAGTTATGGAGGGCCACGGGCCACTGGTTGCCTAAGGAACCAGCCCAGGCGCCTCTCATCCCTTGGGCTGTCCTCACTCCCAAGTCCCTGTGGCCCCCACTTGAGATTCTTTGTCCCTCCCCTGGACTCCCCAGGCCACAGGCCGAGGTTAAGATCCTGCCCCTCGTTTTGTTGTTCTTAGTGGGTGCCGCCTTCTTGGCCCCCTCCCTGGCCCAGATGACAGCACTTAGTGACCTTTCACACGAGTACTTCAGGCCTTTGTGTGGAGCAATTGGTCTTCCTGCTCTTTCTGTGAGAGGACACGGATGACAGCATCACAACTGTCAGCCCGCCTGGGCGCAGTGGGGGCGATGAGCCGGCAGGAAAGCCTGGGCTCCAAGTGGTAGCAGTCACAGCGCCGCAGGAGGGGGCAGTTGGAGGAAGCCAGGATCATGGTCACCTCATGCCTGACTCAGGGTGACCAGTCCTGCTGTGGAGCATGTGTGCGCACGTGTTTGGGAGCAGCATCCTTCCCCATCGCCAAGAAGGAGCTGCATGTTGAGTTCCTATTGCCAGAGGAAGGCCGTTTTCCCAGGGGACTTGTGCCCACCTTTGCAGAGAGACTCAGGTCTGCTCCTGGTTATGACTTGACTATGTGACTCCAAGAGGAAGCCAGCTCATCTCTTTAGACAGTCTCAGCAGCATAGTTTTCCTTATTCCAGGTCTATTAGGAAAGAAATATAGAATATTTTCAGCTCCCTGGAAAAGAGCCCTTTGCATAATCCAGAATGTAATAAGTAGTAACTAGAGTACTACTACTAACTATATTGCTCCTACTATTATTATAATTGTCCCCAGAATTTCTCAGAGCACTCTATTTCCTGATGCTCTAATGGCATTTTAAAACAAAAAGAGAGGAGATGAAATAATATAGCCCATATGATCCCAGATACATAAAAAATAAAAGTATATGTTGTATTATATATGCGTAGAATCAAAAAGCGGAAGGAAACACTTTAACGTTAACAATGGCTATCTCTGGGAGGTGGGATTACACACGATATATAGTTTCTCTCTCTATTTCAGCATGGGTTTGAATTTATCATAAACCTGCATGTCTTTTGTAATCAGAAAGAAACACTAAATGTTTTTAAACTATGTTCATCTGTATTCTGTGTGAGTGCTAAAGACCCTAGAAATGTTCTCTATTCCTATTCTGTTTGCCTGAAAATTAGGCAATTGCCACTTTTCTGGAAGCCCAGGGTGGGTTGTCTGTGAGAGGGAATCTGACCTGGCATCGTGTCCAGCTGCAAGAGCGCCCTTCAAAAAGGGCGGCGAGAGGAACTGGAGTTTGCTATCCTTCCACTTGAGGTGATCAAAGGAAGAGATGGCATATTTTCTGTGCCTTATCTTCCCTCGGAACAATGTAGCAAGTCTGTTTTGGTTTGCCAATATTCCTCTTTCTAATTTGGCGCTAAGAGAATGGGCAGATTAAGTTCCCATGTGAGTGTGGTTGTCATTCACTCCCTTCCAGCTTGGTCTAGTTGCACCATCACCAGAGCAACACCTTTGCCCAAAGCTGCCTGAAGAAGCACATGGTGCAGGCACGTGCAGAGCTCTGGTTAACATCTGCTTCCATTCCTGGTACATAAGATACCTTGGTCCTTCTGCTGTTGCAGGCAACCCTTAAAAACCTGTTGTGAATTTTGTTCATCCTCATCTTGTACATTCTTCTTAGTCTTTTAAGACTGCTGAGGGGCACCTTGCAATTAACTGGAACCAAAAAGTTTGGTTTTAAGGGTAGCTTAAGGTAGCTGGGCATGGTGGATTATGACTGTAATTCCAGCCACTCAAGAGGCTGAAGTGGGAGGATATCTTGAGGCCAGGAGTTTGAGAGCAGCCTGGGCAACATAGTGAGACCCCATTTCTAAAAAAATGAAAAAAATTCATTGGGCGTGGTGATGCAGGCCTATAGCCCAAGCTACTGGGTAGGCTGAGGCAGGAGGATTGCTTAAGCCCAGGAGTTTAAGGTTATAGTGAGCTATGATCATGCCACTGCACTCCGACCTGGACAACACAGTGTGACCCCATCTCTGAAAAAGAAAAAAAGGATCATAGTGAAACAGTGGAAGCCTCAAAGGCCATTGTTGAGGAATATTCTTCTTGGTCACACTTGATGTTGGGCAAGTTACCAAGGTGCCCAGACACTTCAGTTTGCCCAACCTCACAGCCTACGTTTACATTGATTAGCCAATCACTCAAAGAGAGCCGCATGCAATTCCAAGTCAGTTTTGATGGAGGACTTAACCCACAACTCCGCCTCTTCCTCGCAGATGCTCTCAGCCTTTTGCCTAGATCTGGTTGGTTTGACATCAGATTGCAACAAATTTACAGATGATCAACTCATTCTTTTCAAGGGGCAAATGAAACTCAGAAAATCTTTGTCAACACAAAGGAGCAATGAAAAAAGAAAAATATATTCTCCAAAAGCAAAAGTAGGACTTCGAAGAAAGGCAAGTGGTAGAACCAAGCAGTCCAGACACCCAGGCTCGTGGGAACAGAATGAGACGCCTCTCTTGCAAAGGCCCCACGACCAGGGATTTGTGTGACCTTTTGCTTTGTTTTCGTCTCAGAAAATCTCATCTTCTGCCTTTAAAATCACTTTCAAAATGCTCACCAAGTCCTCTCAAAAACATAATTCATTTGAAAAAATAAAATAGATTTTTATTGTAAAAGTAATTGTCGTTAATTGTAAAAAAAAATTAGTAAGTACTAAGAGAAAATTAAAAATCTACCAAATCCCACCATTCGGAGATAAACACTATCAACATTTGGCCAACATTTTCCAAACATTTCTCTCTCTCTCTCTCTCTCTCTCTCTGTCTTTCACACACACACACACACACACACACACACGCACAGTTATATGCACTTAAGATCATATTATACATGAATTTTACAAACTGCTGTGGGCCTCTTTCTCTAATTACCTATCTAATCAACTAAAGCCCCAGATCATGATTTCAAATCATTTAGGATTGTTTCAGATTCAGATCATTATAATGGCTACATAGTGTTTTATTGTAAATTCATAGCAAAATTGGTTAAACTCATCCCATAAGGGTGGACATTTTGGTTGATTCCTATTTGGTTTTAATATTAAAAGCAACTTTGTGATTAATGTCCTGATATATAAATCTTTGAGCCCTTATGCTGTGTCTATGCAGAATAAATTCTGTAAGGATTGCTGGTTCAGAGGGTAGGCTCATTAAAAATTTATATAATATATAGTATGTATAATATATAATGCATACATAATATACAATATATTATTATAATTATATATGTTATTATAAAATTATATATATAATAGAAATATATAACATTTGCAAGGGACTTTTATGAACCCAAAAGGTTTAGATGTATTCAGTCCTTGGGCATTGAACAGAGGCAACCACATCTTTTAGATACTGTACTTAATTTTTTCATTCAAGCCATGGATACTTGAAATTCCCCAGAGACCCACTAACAATAAGTGCCTCAACCCTGCAACAGGCTTATATCAAACCTCTTATGAGAATTTTCTTTAAGGTGGGGAGCAAAGAAGGAAACAAGCCTTCGTTAACAAAGAAGGAAGGATGATCTGGCCTGTATTGAAAAACAATTCGGCTGCACTCCATGATGGTAGCATATTCTAGATCCGAGTAGGGAAGAAGCTGCATTTCACAGGATCTTAATTTGGACCTTAAGAGCTGAGTTTAAGTTGAGGGCAGATAAAAAAAAATAGGATACTGGTTCACTCTAGGAAAGATTTTGTTTTGTTTTGTTTTGTTTTGCTGCTTTTTCTTTTTGGTGCCAATCTGATTACGACTACTCTGTTCTAGTTGACCTTTTGAAGCTTTTTTCCCCCATAATTTGGAAGAATTAAAAATTACAGCCTCCATGAATAAATACAACTCTTAGCTCCTTGTTATGAACTAAATGCAATCGGAGAATAAATACAGTGAGCATTCACAAAAAAAAAAGGAAAAGAATTTAAGTGCAAAGAACTACCTATTGGTGCGCAACTATACGTAATGTAAATGAGCGGGCTTGTCGGTCCACTGAGCCTGATTAATTGCCTGGATTAATCGGGCATCGTTAATCTCATAAGTAGAAGTCTTGGTGTTTCTTAGGCAATATCTCCTAATACGTGGTTCCCTCTATAACCATGGTAATGTTCATCTCCAGCCCTCTGTCCAATCACAAGGGGCTGATGCACTATCTTCCCTATCATTATGCATGTTGGGCTGCTCTTGGTCGTGACCTATCAGCTGTCCATTTCGGCATTGGTTATGAGATGTAATAATTCTGTGTTGACCCCCCTAAATGCCAGAATCCATTAGCCCCTGCAACTTAGCTGATTGACAAGTGGGACTACTTTTCCACTCAAAATCCTGCTATAAAAACAACAACAACAACAGAACTGAATATTTTGTTTCTAGGCAGAGTCTGGGTCTTCTTACTTTATTTTACACATTCACGGCCACAGCAGGACCCACTGCATTATTATTGTGACATTATTTCATTGATCTTCCATTTGTCTGCCTTGTCATTTCTCTGGGAAAAATTATCAGACCCCCAGAGAAGCACCATTCATTGCTTTAAGGTTTGAAATTATTTTCCCTTTCTTGGGTTTGCTTTTTTTTTTTTCCAAAAATGTTTTGGATGATGAGTTGTAGGGCTTTCTTCACTTGTTATCTGGGACATGAATTGCTCAGGCATAGAGATCTGAGAAGGCAAAATACCAGTTGGATGAACAGCCTTATGTCTTTCCTTTTTGCACCTAAGGTAACAGATACGGTTAATTTTAATGTTAAGCTTTTCAAAGAAAAGAGGCTTTCCTTTCTCTTATCCATTTATTAGGCAGGCAATAGTTACCAAGCTTTTCATTGTGCTAAATTAGGGATACTATCATTATCAATCTGACTTTGTGCTTCTAAAAGTATCATTAGCTGCTTGTGTCTAATTCATGTTAACCACATATAGTACCTAGAGTTGGAACAATAGGCAGAGCACATACACAGCCTTCTCCTTCCATCAACAGTTCAGCCCAGCGTTATACAATTTCAGCCTCCTGGCTCTGCTGGTGCTTTTAGGAAATCAACATGGCTATTTAAAACTTTTTTTTTCTGATTTTGAAAGCAATCTCATAAAGTAATTTTATTTTTATATATTATATAAGTATAAAGTAAATAATATATAATTATATAGGTAATAATTGTATAAAAGTTATCTTACATTTGCCTTAGAAAAATCATAAAAGTTTAGAAAAACTAAAGAAAAATAAAAATCATTCCAAATCCCACAGATATAGCTGCTGTTATAATTTTGGTGTATTTTCTAGATATACTTTTCTTCTGTAGTTTACATGTGAATAGACTCATAATATGTAATATATAAAAATATACACACAGTTTTTTTGGCATTTCCAAAGTGTTTTATTAAATTAAATGTTAAATAATTGAGGCACTGAGAAATGTGTGCCCTAGAGTTAATAAGTTTTCTTATTTTTAGAGTAGATTTTTTATTTTGGAATAATTTTAGATTACAGAGAAGTTACAAAAATAGTATGGAGAGCTCCTTCTATACCCCTACCCAGTTTTCTCTGCTGTTAATATCTCACATAACCATGCTACATTTGTCAAAACTAAGAACCACACATAATTTTTAAAAATACAATTAGGAGCACACAGTTTCTTAATCTGCTTCCTTCACCATATAAATATTTTTCTATGTCATTAAATATTCCCATCATCATTTTTTAAAAGGGGAAACTAAGATAGTAAGTATACCCATCATATGAGTTAGGTTCTAGGTAGAATTTTGATAGTGTCTAATCAGAAAGCTGCTTCCAGAAAAGCTCTAGTCATGCGGGGTGGAGGTGGCGATACTGTGGTGTGGAGCTTTACCTAGGAATACCCCGTCCCCAACCAGGAAATCTGCTCTGGTGTCCATGGCAGGGTCTACAGGATGCCTTTAAGAGAATCAGCCGTGTGCCTAGGTCCAGCCTCTGCAAAGGAGATTCTAAGTGTGAACAAAAGCAGTCTAGTCATTATTTCTAGCTTTTCTTTTAAAAATTACAATAGAAATATATTCTTGTTATAGAAATTTTTAGAAAATATACATCAAAAAAAAGAAGCAAACAGAAAGCGTTCATATACAACCACCCAGAGATGACCACTCCCTGTAGATACGTATTTAGAACCACACTGATTTATAATTTACTTTTTCACTTATATCATGATCATTTTCCTCTAACATTTAATATTCTTATAAAACTTTCCCCCAGGGACTGCATAGAATTCCATCCTATGACTTTATCATAATTATTTAACTCCATCTCACATTTTGAACATTTAGGTTGTTTCCAGCTTTTTCCTATTATAAAAGGTACTGCGATTTTTTTCCTATTATATTATTTTTTCCTATTATAAAGATTATCACTAAGTAACATGACTTTTCATTTCCTCAGGAAAAATCCTCAAAGGTGGAATTGATGGCTTAGGTCGAGGTTCCCCAATTTGTGTCTTTCCTGAGTGGTATTTTCCAGGAGCTTCAGAAAACAAAAACAAAAACAAAACTCTGAGTTCCACTGCATTTGGTGGGGGAACCATTGTGGAAATACAATTCTCAGAAGAAAGTGCCAAACCTTCACCATGGCTTTGGAAAACTGATTAGAAGTTTCTGTTGAGTCAACCGTGTAGCTACCCAGGGGCTCCCACACGAGCAGATAGTGTGTCCAAGTGTGGGTGCTCAACACAAACACCGGCACCCCAAAGAGCCTCCCAGGATCTGGCAGAAAGGTGATGAAAATAAAAACACTGAGGAAAAAAAGTACGTGGTCACAAGTTGTTATTTGGTGACTCGAAATCCTGTTGCTACTGTGAGTTATCTCACGTAGTCAAAAGACGTAAACAGCATAAAAGTGGTTATAAGTCGCATCAAACTCTTCAGCTTCTCAAGCAGAATTGGGATTTGGTGCTGCAGATATTACTCCTGTGTTGCGTGGGGCTCCAATTCCAGGAGAATTTTAAGCTTGAAGCTTGTGTGAATTTATTATAAGTGAGTTTATCTGAATTATTTATGTGTGATGACTGAGCAAGAGTTTGTAATGTTAGTTTTAGTTTATGCTAAATCAGATAGGGGATTAGACACATGATTTCTTAAAAAAAGATTTCTGAAGCATTTTTACCAGGTATAAAAGAATTTTTTAAAAATTGTGCTGGAAAATAGAAGAAAGAAGCTAAAACTATCTCAGCCTCAGATATGTTTGGTCTAACATTGTATTAATTAAAAACAAAGTCTACCAGTTCTATAAAAGTTACAATCTGCAGCGACCACCCTCTATGCTGGGAGTTGATCTTAAATGGATTGAATGCTGCAAGCTCCACAAAGTGATTATTTTAGCTTAGGCATGGAGTTATCTATCAACCCTGATTCCTGGAAGGAAGAAGCCAAGCTGTGAATGTCTTAATGAAATGAAAACAGGTTCCAGGAAAACAGAAATATGAATTATAAGTTTATAAAATATGAAGACTAGAACTTCCCTGGGCGCCACATGGGCCTGTGGAACTGGCCCTCCTGTGTTTGGAGCATGGGCCCTCTCTCACTTCCTTTGCCTTGTGTAGCCCTGGGTGTTCCTAAGCAGCACGCTAACATCGCTTCTTTATTTCAGAGCATAAAATCGGTAGCCAGAGGAGCTATTGATATTGTGTTCTCAACACTTAAATCCCATTATAGAAATTCCTTACAGAGCTGGGAAAGAGTTTGATTTCTGGAATGATCTTGTTTTCTTTTTGAACACATGATCGATTAGAGCACTTATATTAAGATCGTATTCCACTACCTGACTCCGGTAATCTTCCTTCTTCTTTTTCTTTCTCACCCTCTGTGCCTCCCTTCCTTCCTCTCCCCGCTCTGTCCCTTTCTCCTTCCCGCGTTTATCCACGTTTTCTCAGGGACACGGGACAGTAGAGGTGGAGCTGGATCTCAGCCCTGTGCTGGAGCAAATGTGAAGGAGATGGTGGTCGTCTCTGCCTGAGTGGCCAGAGAGGCAGAGGCAGGAAGCGGCACTTGAGCCACGTCTTGAGGAGTTCATAGGACTGTGGCAGGTGGACGTGGCAGGGGCACCACAGCTGACTGGATGGTGGAGGGGTGCGTGGTGTGGAACCTGAAGGGGAGAGTGGAGCAGGGGAATTGCCTAGGGTGACTGCCCCAGGGTTGGGAATTACTGTGTTTTCAGCACTTTATCCTGCAGGGATTTGGTTCATCAGCCTGAGAAATGTACACCAAAAGCTCTCAGCAGAATGCAACACATGTATTGGGCGGTATATCTGCTTTTTGAGGTTCTCAAGCTTTCGATGGAAAATGGAGGAACTACCAACTAGGTGTATGTGTTGTCACATATTTCACCCAAAGAGTCTAACAAGACACATGGATGAAACCCTTCCACTTCTACCAAACTGAAGATTATTTTGAAGAGATAACCTTGTGTTATCCTGAGCCTGTTTATGTCATTGAAATGACATTGCATAATCTAGTCTGCTTTGGTGGTATAAATAATATCTGCTTCCCTAAAGAAACCATCCCTGGGCCCACAGGGAGCCTTGGGTGATCTCCTAGGACTTGTAAACTGGGACGCCAAGTGATAGCTTGAGATGGAATCAGAGAGGCTCCTGGCAGGCCACTTCTTGCTATGGCCCAGCTGTGGCCCTGCAGCAAGCTGCAGAGAGAGGTGATCAGAATTTGGGATAAACGTGTGCCTGTGTTTTTGGGAACACTGCACCGGCCCGCAGGCCAACTGTGAGCACCCTGCAGACTTTAGGAAACCAAGAAAAGGGTTTGAGGCCCATTGGGTTTTGAAGCGGAGGTATCTTTTAGACCAGAGCTACACGCACAAACTAAAGCAATTTATTTTCAGGCCTCGTCTGTGTGGTCCCTGCAAGTCTCCATGTGAGACAGGAAGGTAGCATTAGGCTCTCAAGTTAAAAAAGGAGACAGTTGGAAAATAGAAATTAGAAAATTGGTTCTTATGTCCTCACTGCCCCCAACTCCCCCTCCCCCGTCTTTTTCACCTTCTCTCTTAACCTATAAACCCTATGGAAAATGACCAGAAATGATTTAATTTGAGAGGCAAAATAGCATCATGAATGAGCACCTGAGACTGGCATCACGGCTCCCTGCCTCCCCCACCCCCGAGGATTCCAGCTATTCCTGGCTGAACCTGTTGTGGGTATTCCCAGGGTAATTCCCTGAATACAGGCTCCAAAATCACAAAGGAGCTTCAATTATCTCCTTTCTGATGGCGTTGAGATCATTGTGCAGGAGCTTGGGGGAGCCTCAAGTGTTTTATATCTATTCTCTCAATAACTCCCCACCCTCCAAAACCTGCATTGCCTTCTGCAGGCCAAGAGAAATCTGTGTAATCCAAGTTTCTTTGAAATGGAAACCTCGGTAAACAAGATCCAAGACTGACTTTATGAATTTAACTCAATCCTGAAGACGGTTAAATCACCAAAAAATAAAAAAATAAAGCAGGGTTTAAATGTTGGAGAGGCAGTATGCATTTACAGCGGAGCAAAACAGTGTGGCCCCGGAAGTTGGCGAGAAAATGAAAGTGAGGATTAGACTTTTGGTATTTGTCTTGATTACTTTGGCTTCCGAAACTGGTATTACTTATTTATTTATCCATCAATACAGGCATGATTTTGTAAGCTATTTGAAGACAGAGGCAGAGTTTAAAGAGACTGGAGTTCTCAGCACAGGTCAGTTTGCTCATTTTGAGCGTGGATCAAAAGCCCAAACGTCTCAAAGAGCAGCTGAGGTGGGCTGGGGTAATTTGGAAGGGAACAGTGGGGACTGTGGCCTGCAGGGGTCATTCTTACTCAGCTCCAAGTCACTGGGCTATGTGGAAGCTAGGCTAGTGTGGCTGTATCTTCCAGTTTTTCTGAGAAACTAAAAATCTAGATTTTCATGTAAAATTTCCTGATTTTCAAATGTTGACAAGTAATTCATTTAAAACAACCAGCCGACCAACATACACACATCTGCAGCTACCTTTGCCCCACAGGCTGTCTCTGTTTTAGGAACTAGTAAAGACCCTTAGGCAGAAAAGGCATTGCAAGTGAACTCTCTTGATTTCAAGTCATTCCATCCCTTCACAGTAATTCCCAGTCAGGTGTGCTCACCTGTGGGGTTTTTAAAACCCTATATATGCCCAGACTCCACCCTAGTGTAAACCTCTTCAGGAATGGAAACTAGATATGAGCTTGTTTTTTTAAAAAAATTTTTTATTGTGGTAAAATATCCATAACATGTTTTACAAACTTAACCATTATTTAAGAGTCTAGTTCAATGGTGTCAAGAAGGTGCACATTGTTGTGCAACCATCACCACCATCCATCTCCAAAACTCTTTCCATCTTATAAAACTGGAACTCTATAGACATTAAACACTCCCCATTCCCCTCCCCAAGTTCTGGCAACTACCATTCTGTGTTCTGTCTCTGTGAATTTGTTCTACTCTAGGAAACTCATTAGTGGAATCATACAGTACTTGTCCTTTTGTGACTGGCTTATTTTACTTAGTGTAATGTCCTCAACGTTCATCCGTGTCGTAGCATTTGGCAGAATTTCCTTCCTTTTTAAGGCTCATTAATATTCCATTGTATGGATAGACCACATTTTGTTTATCCATGCATCTGTGAATGGACACTTGGGTTGCTTCCACCTTTTGGCTATTGTGAACAATGCTGCCACAAAAGTGGGTGTACAAATATCTGTTTGAGTCCCTGCTCTCAATTCTGGACGTGCCTGTTTTTAAAGGTCAACTGATGATTCAGATGAGCACCCCTCTTTCAGAACCAGTCTCGTACCTGGTGGTAGCCGGTCCCTTATCTGTGCTGTACTTCAGCCACATCACCTGTTGTATCACAGCACCTGATGGCTGTAGGTAACCATCTGGTGCAAGTTCTTGACTCCAGCTGACCTAGCAAGAAAGGAATTGATGGAGGAAGAGTCGCTAGCTCATCAAATCAATGAGGAGGCTGAGGAACCGGCTTCAGGGGTAACTGGGACAAGCAAGATCCAGCTGCAGGAGCAGTTTATTTTGTATGCCACCATTGTCACCATTGCCACTGTATAGTTTCTGCTGCCCTGGCTGGGTTCCACTCCTGGACACTGGCCCAGACAGTGTCCACCACCCCGGCAGGTACTCACCCCCACACCACTCACCCTCGCACCACTGAATGCTCGAGTCTGTGGCAGCCAGAGCAAATAATCCCTATTTACCTGCCCCCGAGAGCCAACGTCCTGGGCAGGGGTGTCCGATTGACCTCACTTAGACCCTGAGCCCAAACTCTAGGTGCCAGAGGCTGGAGAGAGGGAAAATATGCCACCTTTGGCTTGCAAAATGGTGGTGGGAGTCCAAAAGGAAGAAGACTCATAATCTGGGGTACTCTGGAGCTGGCTGTACCAACCACTTGTGTGCTTCTCTCCCTAACCAGGTTTGGGGACATCACACTGGCAGCTTGGAATTGGCCGTGGTGGGAGTATTTACACGACAGAAATGAGGAAATGTGATAAATCAGGGCTTTGTTTTTCCTGCAGAGAGCCATTTTGCCAGCATACCACTGGTTCGTATACCAGATAGCCAAAGTGGCAGGTGTCAACTATCCCAGGGAAATAATCAGTCATCTCTGCAAATTAGATTATGGAACTGAGTTGAAGGATGGAAGAAAAGGGGGGAGAGAGAGAGTGAGAGAGAGAGGGCGCCCAGGCAGGAGAGAGTGCACACACAAAGTCTGGGTGTATTTCTGCAGGTGTACAGACAGCTTAGAGCAGGGCCACCCAGTAGAAAAAGAATTCAAGCCACATATGTAATTTAAAATTCTCTAGGAGCTACATTAAAAAATTACAAGAAACAGACAAAATTAATTTTAATAGCATATTTTGTTTAACCAGTGTCTAAAATGTTATCATTTCAGCATGCAATCAATATAAAATTATAGATGAGATAGTTTACATTTTTTCTTTGTATGAAGTCTCCAAAATCCAGTGTGTATTTCACAATTACAGCACATCTCAATTTGGAGTAGCCACATTTCAAGTGCTTGGTAGCTCCATGTGTCTAGAGGCTGCAATATTGGACAGTGCAGGCCTAGCATATTTCAATAATGCCATACGATGGTCTTCAAACCATCTCCCAGTGGTGGGTTGTGAAGGATGGATTGTGTTCCTCCCTTACAGATGTAGAAAATCAGAAATTCCCAAGTTGTATAAAAATGAGTTATGTATCTGCCCATCTGTGATTGGTTGACATGGGTAGAGGGTGGGCTGTTTAATATAGATCCTATCTTATGAAAGAATCATAAGTATTGCTGAAGGTGTCTGACATAACCTTGCAAATGTGTGTGTGTATGGACTGAGGAAGAAGGTGGAGAGGGACTAGGGCCCCTGAGTTCCCCTGGGTGAGTGAAAATGTCTAAAGGATCCTTATAGAACCAGCAGGCTTGTTCTCTTCTCTTTGCAGAAAATATATCTACAGGGCGAACACACAGAGGTACTGGTAGGGTGGAGCACCTGGAGAGGGCATGGAAGCCCTTTGGCCCTCCCCCACACCTTGCCCTGTGTACCTCCTCACCTGGCCATTCATCTGTATCCTTTGTAATATCCTCTATAATAAACCCGTAAACATAAAAAAACTCAGAAACTATATCTACAATAGATGCCTGCCAAGTGAACAACCAGACCTCATTTAAACACCTCATAGAAACAGGTGTTTTCATGTTCTGTTGGCAGGAGTGTTCATTTTGGAAGGCAATTTGGCAACAGCTATGGACATTTAAAATGTGCAAACCCTTCGGCACAAGTGTTTTTCTAGGAATGATCTTAAGAAAGTTCTATACACATGCAAAGATATGTGAGCAAGAATGTTCATGCAAATATTGACAATAACTAAAATTTCCATCCATGAGGGACTGGCATGGTGAATTATAGCATGCTCATTCTGTGGAACGCTTGCCAGCCACTACAAAATGGGACTTATTTATAGCTGACAAGGAAAGAAAGCCACAGTATATGCAGAAACACAGAAAGAAAAAAGCAAGTTGCAAAACAATCTGAATAATATACTATTTTTGCAGAAAAGCAAAAAAAATTGTATTTAGTATAGGCATTGAAAAGAAAATTTGGAAAAAATACAATCAGGTTATCTGTGGGTGTGGGACTATGATAGGAGGATTTAGGGAGGGAGTTTTCCTTCACATATATTGATAATGTTTGAAATTCGACAATGATCTTGTATAGTTTCTACAATTATAAAAAGACATAAAATAATCTTGTACAGTTTCTATAATGATAAAAAGATATAAAATCATCTTGTATAGTTTCTGTAATCCTAAAAAGATATAAAATAATAAATAGACACAGTAACATAATTTAAAAGAAAAATACCAGTGCTGTCAAGGATACTAGGATACATTCTCAGGCCCTGCAGGTGGGAGCGTAAACTGATCCTGCCCTGCTGGAGGAACCTACTCCAAAACATGCAATCAAATCCTTATCAATTGATAGCCTTTAATTTGGTGATCCCACCTCTAGAAGTTTATCCTAGAATAAATTGACTTAGGGCATATAGATGTATGTGCAAGGATGTTCATTGCTATGTGAATTATAGTGAAATATTGAGGGGGGTGAAATGTTCATTTGTACAGAGTTACTTCAATAAATCATGGGATAACATACAGTGGAATTCCCCATTAAAATGATGATATAGAAGTGTATTTATTGGCATAGAAAGCTGTCCATGATGTATTGTTAAATGAATAAAGCAGGTTATAAGATAGCCTGTGCAGTTTAATTCTGATCTGTATCATATATTTGATTACATGTGTACCTATACAGAGAAGAAAATCTGTAACAATATATATCAGGGTATCATTAGCAGTGGCTTTCTCCGAGTAGTGAGATTATAGACAATTTCTGTATTCTTCTATATTATTTTACAAATGGTCTAATTTATTTATAATGAGTATATATAATTCTTTTAGTATTTCAAAAAATAATTTAGATCTCTTTAAAAAATTGCCATAGAAGCTGGATGCAAACTCTCCCTCTCTATTTCCCTCAGCAACAGTTTCAAGGTAGGAAGAGTAAAACAGTCACCCTGGCATTGCTGACCTGTGAAAGCTGTTTATAACGCCGGTGGGGACTGTGACCCACTGTCGGAGAATCTTGTTTCAAAGGCTTTTAACACTGTTTTAATTGTTGTGAATCACAGAATGTCATTTGATCTACAATGGCCAGGTATGATTAACAAATTTTCACAAGGGGCTCTTTTAAAATTCTCTCTGTGTGTGGTTTTTTAATTTTAAAAGTGAATTTAAGCACATAGAGTGTATTTTTGGTGGAGGGTGGAATTGTTCCAGTCGAAGAGGCTGCTCAGGGTCATTGAGGATTCCTGTATGCGCTCAAACCAGGAACACCTTTTCATAAAGCCCATGGCAAGCATTTGTCAAATGAATCGATTGATTTTAAAATCTGCGTGTAACATTTAACACATTCCAGAGACTTTCAGACAACAACAACATTAAAGATTGGTTGTCCGTTCCTTATGTTGGTGAACCCTCTCCCCAGCATTAAGATTTTGGTGTGTGAGGATTAGCTCTTGCTTGGAAAACAAAACCCTTTTATTTTACCCCAATTTTGGTGACATGGGACCATGTTCCAAGGCTCATTATGTTTGATTTAAGTGTGCTCTGATATAGCGGCCCCAGGCTCACATGGAGTCCCCAGGCTTCACAGCCCAGGTGATGTGCCACCGCCCACTGAGGGGGGATGTGGTGGGGTATGCAGGCAGAGCCAGGGCTAAAGACCTGGGCAAGGTAAAGGGAGGCACTCTCCCACCCTCATGCCCCCAGGCTGCAGACGCTGAGGCTGGAAGTTTTGCTAGACGGGGCTGACCGTGGAACAACAGCTTGCTCCAGCCTCACCACCTGCCCTGTCCACCCCAAACCCTTACTTAGCACAGGCCTGGCACTAAATAACATCCCTGAGAAAACACTCAGTAAAAGCACTAACCATGATTATTGCTACTGCTACTACCATTAGTATTTCTATTTTTAGAAGTTTGCTTAAAGAAAAACAAACAACTCCAGGCACGTGTGTGTGTTTGAGAGAGAGATGGAGTCTGCATTCCTCAGGAGGGGCTGCCACACCACTGGTCTCCAGAAGTAAATAGCTGAATGGAACAGGAATCGTTCCCTCAACAGAGGAACTGCAGCTCCGACCCAGAGCAGGGGAGATGAGATTTGCTTGTGGGCACATCTACAATAATAATGGTTCCGGGAGCTTTGCTGAGCCGAGCGCTCATGTGCCTCATTTAATCCTGTGAGGTAAACACCATTATTGCCCCCATTTTACAGATGAGGATGTCAAGGCTTAAAGAGCCTAAGTATAAACTTCCAAGGCAACAGAGCAAGGAAGGGTGAGGGATTTGAATGCAGACCTCCTGACACCTGCCCAGGCTCTTGACCAGGGCACAGCACTGCCCCTGTGACACCTGTCACACTGTCCTGGGATTGGCTGGCAGAGACTATATCTGTTGATATTTGAATTCACCCAGTGCCTGGCTGTTAGTTCTGTGAGTGAACTTCAGTTTTTCCCCATCCTCCCTGACCTGGCCAAGGGTGGGTAGGGACAGTGGGGAGGCCATGGCCTCATCAGTGACATGGGAATGGCCCTGGCAAACTGGGAAGGGGACAGGGAGCTTGCCTTTAGTGCTGTGCTGATCCATGCTGGAGTCTAAGAAAAATTAGTAACACTGGTCCCATTTGTATTTAAACTTTTGATATTTTGTTCATCATGGATTTTTGCATCAATTTTGATATTTTTAAAAATTGTATTATAATATTATTTGTTGCGATAACTGAGTTTGTTGGTGCCACCTTCAATTTCATGCCTAAAGAAAGTGCTTCACTGGTCTGACCCTAGACCTGGCCCCACTTGCTTCCCAAAACCCACTGTCCTCCCAAAACACAGTAGCAAAAAGCAGGTCTAATCCAACTCATTTATTTTACTTTGAGAGACAAGTTTAATTAATCAGAATATTTTTCTGACTCTGCCCTGTTGACCAGTTTGAAATGGTCATTTAGTTAATGACCAAAACATAATTACAATTTAAAACTTAAACATTAATAAGGCCTTGGTTCCTCCCGCCTTCCTACCTTCCTTTTTTATTTTAACAAGTGTTTCTGTGCAGACAACATAGGCTGAAACTTGCTTTGAGCACCATGCCCTGAATTTAGATGACCACAAACACTATTCTGAGAAATAATCGCTGTGCCAGCACCTAGTAGGTGGGCACTTAATAAGCATTTGTTGCCCAAAGCAGTGACCACTGAGAACGGAACCCCCAGCCTCGCTGGCAGCGAGTGCCCGTCTCCCACACCTTGCAGGGGAGGCTCCCCCAGGCCTGACTGAGCCTCATTGAGCCTCCATGTGCAGAAGATGACTCAGCCTGTGATTTCATTCACCCAGCCTGGTGTTTATGCCACTGGCCACAAACCGGTTGATACTGTTTGGAGCTGTCCTGAGGTGACGCTCTGCTGGTGGAGAATGACATCCAGTCAGCTTGTGGCCACTGTGGCCAAAACAGCTGAAATGTTGTGGCTTCTGAACAACCCATTGTCTGCTAGTCAATCGAGAGGAGAAGGAAGATCCTGGTTCTCTCCCTCAGCTACCTCGGAGAGAAGCATTTTGGCTTCCACGTGGGCGCGGCACAACAGCAGTAGGTTCTGACAGCCAAACTTGGAAGGGCGAATCTTTGCCTAGGGCTCCCTCAGAGAAGCTCCCCAAGAAACACTATTAGGCTCCATTTAGTTCTAGAAGGAGCTAGGGGTTTTATAAGGCAGCTTTGGTCACTCCAATGGATTTGTTCTTGGTACCATTGGATGCTCCCAAGCACCCTACTAATGAATTGCAAGAGAAGGTGGGAATGGTTGAGCACACACCGTTGCTTTCTTAAGCACCCATTGTAGTACACACGATCATGTAAATAATCTGTTTCTAGCCAATGGAGAAAATTATAGGAGTGGCAGCAAGAAAAGCATCCACAGCTGCACAGGCAGTGTGCTTAGCGGTGTGTACGCACTGCCTTATTTAACCCCCAGTGAGGCGGGTCCTGTTATTACCCTAACCTTAGACACGAGGAGACCGAGGCACCAGAGTCAAGTAGCCTGTCCATTGTCACACGGCCAGTGACTGCAGTAACTAACTTCAAAGCACAGCCTAATCGAGTGATGCACAGCTAGGACTGTAAAGGGAAGGGAAGACCGGGAGGAGAACAGAAAACAGAATGGGAGAGGAAACTGGGGTCTGAGTGTGCCTGAACACAGCAGGGTCCTCAGGAGTGGAGTATGGGGGTGCGGGAGGGGGAGGGCATCCTTCTCTCCCTTCCCCCGGGTCCAGGGGTGCCGTCTGCCCTCACCAGCGAGCTTGGGCACGCCTTCCCCCACGCCTTCCCCAGTGGTTCACGTCTCAAGCCAACACCTCTCCATGTGAATCATTATGGTTAAGTGTGAATATAAAATGCAAAAGGCATCTTCTGATGCCCTCACAGCCCCTAGAACCATGGACACCATGGTCAGGAGTGAATTCAAGAGCTGTCTGGTAAAAGGGGGTGGGGGGTGCTGTAACGTCCAGTTTTATTTTTTCCTCCACTGGGGATATGTGCACTGGGAGTTGCTCATATAGGTTGTACCTATATGTACCCGACTGTGGTGTGCTGGGTAAAGCAAAGGGCTGTGAACACCCAGGACCACAGAGGGAACATGTGACTAAAACCACCAGAAGGGGAGCAAACGAAACAAAACAACAACAGCAACAACAGAAATACTGTCTTTGATAATCTGGGTACATAAAATGTTGTTAATCCATCTTCAACCTTTCTTTATTAATTCTTCATCTGCTCAACTCTGGTTTTTAAGATTTGAATTGGACAACACCTAATGGTCACTACCTGAGAAGGTTTTGGTTTTGGGGGTTTATTTTTGCCCAAACACATGTCGTGGTCACCGCAGGAGCAGGGACACCTATGTCTTGAAGGGTGCAGGCTGTGTGATGTCTACCTTCCGCCCCAACCGCAAGCCCTGATGTCTTACTACCACACATCCTTAGGTCAGGCTCCACCACAGCTGGACATTTTGGAAACAGAAATTAAATACAAATTTTAAAGTGGAACTGAAAAAAAATAAATGAAAAGTGAAATGACCTAAAATAGCTGCCGCATGGTCTCAGGGCATTTTAACTCAAGGGGAGGAATGACGTGGAGGGTCTGCTCATTGAAACCCCGATATCACACTGATAGGACATGTTACGAGTAGTAGCAGCCACAGCCAGACCTGGGGTCGGGCAGTGGGGGCACAGGTGGGGGTGCTACAACTTTGCCCAAGAGCTGAGGAGGAGGAAGGAAAAAGACACCTCTCCACGGCACAGGAATGGCAGAGAGGACAACCTTTGGGGGTTCTCCCTCCTCTAGATAAAGCCTCATTTCTGTCAGCATCTGCTTCTGTGATTTCTTAACCAGCCTGAGCTTCCTTTGTCTCCACCTCTCCATGCTTCTGTCTTCTCATCTGTAAAATGGGGACAATGCCAGTGCCTACAAAATGAAGTTATGCATGTAGAATGCTTAGAACCCTGCTTGGTACCTGATAATCACAGTTAGTGTCATCAATGCTACTATTATTTCTATTACTGGTAGTACTTATTACTCTACCATTTCTGCTGCGAGCTGTTCCTCTTACCCACCTGCCTACCCTCAGGTGAGTTGGCTTTTCCTTTTCCTTTCTTTTTTTCTTTCTTTTCAACCTCACAGATGAGCCTTCACCTCTGATCTTGTTGTTTTGAAGTCTTCTGGTTACATGATTTTGGCATTCTCCAAGGAGTTACCCACATTACTTAGAAGTTTCTGGGGACATGGCAGCACTTCTTGGATCCCAGTGCTGGGACCTGTGGTGAGGGGTGTTCTCGGGCCCCGTAGCCTACCTGGGACTGGTGCTCCAGGGGCAGGGCCCACCGTCAGGGGTGTCTGTCTTCTGTCCCAGGGGTTTGGTGGCTGTCAGCACTCACTGTTACAGAGGAGCCTCTTGGAAAACCACTCGGCAGAAAGATACCTAGGATGTTGAGAAAAATCAGGGTCCATCAGGGTCAGGACATTAGTGTCTATGTGAAAACACTGAAAGGCAGCCACAAAAGAGAAGGTCTCTGATGAAGTTGTGCCCTCGAGCCCTGCTGCCCTTGTCTGTCAGCTGTCTGCTTCCTCGCTTTCTGAAACCCTAATGACAAATGTGTAACCATCAGAGGATCTCTCACAGGGCTTGCCTTGCCTCTGCTGCTCCCTGTCAGCAATCTGGGCCTCCCTCGGGGATAGGGGGTGAGGCTGCCAGAGAAAGTTCAGGTGACTCAACTGCAGCCAGGTCAGCAGGCAAGGGGTTGGCACTAAACCTGTCCTGGGATGCCACTCGCAGGCCCAGAACGGAGGCTGAGCAGAGGCTGGAAAAGGGCAGAGGATGGAGATTTTCCAGGGGGCAGGAAGAATATGTTCAGCTCTGGGCAGGGACCTCCTGCAAGGATTCTTTTTTCCTGTCCCACTAGGACAAACCAAGGAAGAAGCTTTTGCCTCCCAAAGCAGGTAGTGGTCAAAGGCATTGCTGCCTCCAACTACCTGTGTGGTCTTGAGCATGTCTTCTGATCTCCCAGGGCCTCAATTGCCTTATGCAATGGGGAGGAAGGTGAATGGATGACTTGTCAGTTCCCTTGCCTTGCCAGCATTCTGTGAGACCCAGAGATATGATGTGGCACCTGTGGCCTTTGTCCTGGGCAGTGGCCCACCTGTGTGCTGTGTCCTCTGTGGTCATGTGGCTTTCTCTATGGCCTGCCTTCCTCAACACAACAGGAGGTTCCAGGAGGTCTAGCTGGCAGGCTGAGGTTCTGAGTATTGGCTGCCAACTTGAACTAGCCTCACCTGCATACGTGGGTAATCAGAAAAGACAAAGAAACCTTGAACCAGAGGGGCAACATGGAAATTCATAATCTGAACTTCTGTCAATTGAAATATTTTCCATGCTTGGAGTGGAGTCTCTTTCTTGATGGGGCCCCTTACTTTCTAAGTTATATATTTCATAAGGTTACATTTTTATGCCTGGTGTAATCAGTTTCCCTTAGAGGAGAACATCTGTAAATAGACCATCACTACGGGCTAGGTAAATCCCATGGTGTGTTTAATATACTCTCTGTTTACTGATTGCTTACCTGGCCTCCAACACATATAACAACATAATTTCTCAGGGCCTTGTGTATTTTCCCTTTATGGTCTGTTTACTCTAATCGCTGGGAGCTCACTTTGGTGGTTGGCTGGATGCAGGGACTTTTTTTGACATCGAACCACGTGTTCCTTCTCATCTTGCTTCTTCGGACTACAGTACCTTTCTCAAGGAGCCTGCCTAAGACCCTCCCTGCTTTTCCAACCCCTTCAAAGACCAGCTTAAACTTGTTCCTTCTGCACAAAGCCCACTTCAACTAAAATCAAGTGAGGTGGCCAATTCAGCTAGCTCTTCTGCTGGTGTGACATAGCACTGCAGCTTTGAAAAACCAACTCCATGTGGAATACACTGCCCTACCACAGGCAGATGTTGAGAGGTCCCACTTTGCATTATTGACACCGTATAAAATTATCTTTTGTCTGTTTCATCCTACAGGACTCTTGAATGCCTGCTGATGCTATTTTTTAGGATGCAAACTCTTTATAAAGTGCAAGTCTGCTAATCTTGCTTGGCACAATGGCCAATAAGATGCTAAATGCAGGCAGATAACTTAAATGTTTTGATGGCACCCACAACAGCCCTGCGTATTCTTGTTAAATTCATTCACAATCTTTGGTGTTTCTAGAAAGCATGACAGACTGTGATTTTCTCAGTTAAATAAAAAATTGCATACGTGTAGTATTACCTTTTCTATGCGGCAGGGGTACTTGCCCCAGTTTACAAGTAGAGACAGGAGGGAAGATGATAGCCTCCACCCCCCTCACTTTTCTGCCCTTTAGCTTTCTGCTCCTTTTAGAGATAATTTTTGGAATGATGGTGGCACCTAGGTGCTGGAGTTGGGACCATGGGAGGAATTGTTTATTTCTAATCCCCTAAAAATTTTTTCAGTGAGAACCTGATTTGGTTTTGATTTCATTGTTGATTTTCACTTTTCTTTCTGTCCTTTGTCGAGATCCAAAGTAAGCAAGGACAGGCATTGAATAAATTGGCTTATTATAAAAGCCCGTGACTTTGCTGGTGGCAGAGTCTAGGAAGAAGGAGAAATCCTTGCCTGGAATGGGTTGGTTCACAGAGCTACTTTCTCTCCTGTGCTCTCCTACCTCCCCCTTAAGGGAATAGACACAGCCATGGTGGGGGGGGGGCAATTTAATCTCTTCAGCACCCTCCCACCATGTGTTCCCAAAGTGAATGCTCATTCTCCCTAAATGCATGTACATGCCTTGGATAAACCAATGTGGATAAAATTGAGTAAGTCACCTCATTTGGGTTTTAATTTTCCTCAGGTCAAAGGGGACACACTGCTCCTCCACTACTCCCTTACGTTTAAACAGTGGTTGGATTTCATTAATAACTATGAAATGTTTAAATATTGCATGTGAGCAAGTCAACATTCCAAATTCTTCTTAACATCACCAATAGGGCAGGAAGAGCTTTCTTTACCTCTTAAAAGAATTATGTGACATCTAAAGTCATTTCAGAAGAGACAACTCCAACCTTATTTCAACTTGGAATTGGCCACCCCAATTGGGGTGGGCAGAGGGAAGCTTCTACTTGTGTGATGTTGTTTAAGCTTCTGTCCATTAACATAGAAAAGGCGGATTTCTGGGAAAGATGTTGAGATATAAAATAATTTTATGATAAAGGTATCGCTTAACCCATTTTTCAGGGGGAGAAGTTGTAGCTAAAAGAGATCTATCCCTGAAGCTTGGCTAAGAACTAATTCCTGGAATTGTCTCCCTTCCTTCTCTGACCCAACCACCCACTCACCTACAGTCCTTACATTTCCTCTTGATGCCTGAACTTGAACTACTGCTGCCTATTCATTGGATTATTTTACAAATTAGGAAGTCAGGTTTTAAAACGTAGAAGCCCAGTCATTTAGCTACTAACCTTCATCCCGAGGTTCTGAATCCACCAGGGTACCAGGGCTTTTAAAATTAACAAACAAAACAAACAAAAAATGTAAAAATCAGACTTTCAATGTTTTATTTTGTTGATTCTGTACAATGCAAGGAAACAAAGTTAGAGACAAAATAAAATGCCAGTTAAATTCGGCTACTGCCAACAACCAAAAATCTTAAACATGAAAATCAACGCAAGCTGCTGAAATATCATACTATAACCTTGGGTAATGTAATTTGTTAACGCTTGTAACAAATTAAAACCGGCCATCCATGTAGTTCTTCAACTGCAAAGCGGAGAGAAGGAAGACCTGCGGGGCGCGCTAAGCAACTGCAGACAGCGCCGTCCCGCTGTCGCCACCGCAGCTGGACCGCCGAGCCGCTGGCGGTTTGGGGCTCCAGGTCCTCCTCCGCGCCTTTTAATGAGAACGTTAATTAGCGATCTTGACTGGACGGCGACAGCGAATACCTTGTTACCTGTTTTAGTAAATCGGGAACACTGTTGGCGTGAAAAGTGGTTGGGTTTTGTTTTAATCAAGCTCAAATGTTGGTTATGCTACCTTTGGGGAAAGGGAGACGAAAAGGTGAATCTCGAGTTGTAAGTAGCCTTTCTAAGAAGACCCCAGGATTTGAGTGAACATTCTTCGCAACAAAACGCCTCGTTACGCGAGACTCAAAAATAGCGCTCTAAACAGCCGGTCTCTAAAAACGGACCGACTTCCCAACCCAGCACCCCCAACGACCCTGGCGTTGTCATCGCTCCCACCCACTGCACCGCGACCCCAACTGTTTGGCCGCCGACGGTCCGTCTGTCTGCCACGTCCCGGACGGTCTGCACCGGACTAACTGGTCTTTCTCAGCCTCTTGAGGTCCGGCAGCCTCCTCTGGCAGGGCTTGGCCGGTGGGGACAAGGGCGCCGGTGGCCTCTGGCTGGGGAAAAGGGAAAGAACCACCCCGCCGACCCCGCCGCCGTTCAAGCGCGGTCCCTCGGGCTGGGAACCGACGTGCTCTGGTCCCAGGAGGTCGCGCTCGGGTCTCGTCTCTCTCCACGCCTAGTGCGAGCCAAATCCACCGCACGGCGCCCTAAAATCCACACCAGCCCCACGGAGCGCCTGACCCCAGGGACAAGGAGAGAGAGAGAGATGCACCGGGTGAGAGTGAGGGGGTCGCTCACTTTCTGCCCAAAGCAGCTGGAATCGACCCAGAACCCCAAACAGCCCCGGCGCGGCATCGAACATCCGCTCGGGTCACTTTAACTTTCCGGGAGTGGGGGCGGGGAAGGGGGCGCCCGACAGTCCCTTCCTCTGGACTAGAAGGTTCGCAAAGCCCTCCTTTCTCGGCCCCGCTCTCCCTGGACGCGGGGCGCAGGGGCGCGGAGAAGCTGGGTGGCGGGAGGCCGGGCCGAGGTCGCGCCCCGGGCCCGGGTCGGCCCTCACTTGGAGAACTGCGCCTGCACGGCGGCCAGGCCCAGGCCGGCGGGGACCAGGTGCGGGAACTTGCACACGGCGCAGGTGCAGAGGCCGGGGCCGCCCGCGCCGCCGCCGGGGAGCGCGAACTGGCCGCACGGCGGCTCGTCGAGCGCCAGCGACAGGTACTTGGCGGGGCGCAGCGCGTCGGGGGGTCCCACGGCGCCGGGCGCCAGCAGCACGGAGCCGGGCGCGGCGGCGAGCAGGGGCAGGCCGGCTAGCAGCAGGCGCGGCGCTGCGGGCCCGGCGCCCTCGCCCAGCGCGCGGCGCAGCTCCTGCAGCGAGCTGCCCAGCAGCAGGATGTAGTTGCGGGCGAGCAGCAGGGTGGCGATCTTGGAGAGCTTGCGGCCCGGCGCGCCCTGGCAGTGCGCCGCTGAGTAGGGCAGGATGACCTCGCGCAGCGCGTCCATGGCCAGGTTCAGGTCCTGCATGCGCTTCCGCTCGCGGCTGTTGATCTTGCGCCGCAGCTGCTGCTGCTGCTCCTCCTTGGCGTCCGCCCGGGTGCTGCCGCCCGCGTGCGCGCCCGACCCCGGCCCGGTGCCCGGCGGCTCGGCCGGCGCCTCCGGCTTCTCGCGCGCAGCCTTGGGGAGGAGGGGGGCCGTCGTGGAGGAGGAGGAAGTAGAGGAGGAGGAAGAGGAGGAGGAGAGCGGCTGCCGGTAGCCCACCAGCTCGTAGAGGGAGGCCCCGAGCTGCAAGTCTCCGGGCCGCTGTGGCCGCAGCATGGTCTCGGGGGCGGCGTTCACGCGCGCCTGGGAAACCGCATAGTACATCTGGGGGGCACTGGGGGCGGCCGAGGGCGTCCTTCAGGAACGCCCCGGGGTGGGCCCGTCGGCAGGCCGCCCCTCCCCGCGGACCTGCGCGCGGGGAGCCGATGGTGGGGCACCGGCCCGCGCCCGACCCCTTTAAACCCGCCTTGGGAACCTGCGGGGCCGCCGGCTGCGGGGCGCAGCCAATGGAGGCGCGAGGCCGGGCGCGGGCGAGTGTTCATTGGCTGCCTGCGCCTCGCCGGCGCGGAGGTGCCGCTGGCGCGGCTCAAGGAGGTTATTGTGAGCGCCTATGTGAGTGTCGCAGGGCAGGGCCAGGAGCGGAGGGAGGGCGTCTTTTCGGGCCAAGGGTGGCTGTTGAAGGACTGCTTGCATTGCTCAGGGTAAAACTCATGTGCCTCCCTCTAGCTCCTCTCTGTCTCAACTTTTCTTTTTAATACATATATTGCAAGCCTGAAACTCTAGCCATTAAACAACTCCCCGTCTCCCTCCCCCAGCTCCTGGCAACCGTTCTATCCCTGTGAATTTGTTCTACTCAGATAGGTTCCTAGAGAGCCCTCATTTAAGTAGAATCATACAATGTTTGCCTTTTAGTGACTGGCTTACTTCAGTTAGCATAATGTCTTCAAAGTTCATCCATGTTGTAGCATGTATCAGAATTTTATTCCTTGTTAAGGCTGAATCATACTCCATTGTATGGGTATACTACATTGTGTTTATCCATTCATCTGTGGATGGACACTTGAGTTGCTTCCACCTTTTGGCTATTGTGAATATGCTGGTATATAACTTTTTTTTTTTAAATACATGGCTTCCTGCTAGGTTCAGAGAACTAAATTTCTGGGCTAAATGAGTAGTAGCATTAGAATGGCTACTCCCTGCCACTCCCCTCTACCCCCAATCCTTCTGACTGAAAGGTTTTTATAGACAAAGGAGCCTTTGGTGTTGAGTCTCTCTCCTCCCCAAAAGGGACATGTGTTCATTCTATCAGCAACTCTACTCTTGCTTAAGCAAAACTCCCTCAGAAATTGGCCTCTTATCAGAAACAAAACAAAACACCTGCATAGTCCTATCTGTTGAGGGTGGGACTGAATCTTTTTCTTCCCCAAATAAAACAGCATTACTTGGTGGCTATAGAAGTTTTCTACCACCGACATCAGTGCATACTACTGTAACTTGTCATCAGAGCATGGCAAAATGTCCTGGGGAAGAGGACCTTTTGGTATTTAAACCTCTACCATCCAGTTTGGTAGCCACTAGTCACAATTGGCTGTTTAAATGAAAATTAATTCAAATTAAGTTAAAAATTGAGTTTTCCAGTTGCACTAGCATTGGGTCAAGTGCTTTGTAGTCACCAGTGGCTAGTGGCTATCTACCGGACAGCACAGATGTAGAACATTTCCATCATCACAGGAAGTTCCACTGGACCATGTTGACCTAGAGTGTAACACAAAGAAAATGAGCTTCCTCCATCTAAGGGCTGTTTGGTCTGAGAAGAGAGACATTGCTGAAGGGCCTGTCCACCATGGGAAGTGATGTCTGCTCTAGGCGCCCATTGGCTATGCTTGCTGATTTTAGGGCTGCTTTGTTTTTGTTTTCTTCCACATTCGCTCCATAGGCTCACTCTGGTCTCCACTTCCAACCTCCAGCTCCGCCTGTAGCATCCTGCCTATGCCTCAGGTTCAGCTCCAACCTCACCATCTTCTGGAAGCCTCGGTGATTTCTCATCCTTCCCTTTCATCGTGCTTGGCAAACCGTTGATAGCATTTCCCCATAGCCTGGATTGTGTTATGTGGGCACCATCTCTGCATTTGGCTGTGACTGTTTTGAGGGCCAGGACTACCTGTTCATTTCTGCATCCTCCCAAAGCTCAGCACAGTGCTTTGCACCTACTTTGTGTCCTGGAGGTATCTAGGGATGGGTCTGAAATCTCCACTAGCTCTCAGGGTCATCCCTTAACTGTGCAAACCCCCTACAGTGCTCGAACCCAAGTGTGTCCTATAGGTTTTATAGGGAGGGAAGAAACCTGGTAGGACCCTCTTACCCTCAGAGGGGCCTGGCCTGACATGGTGATTGGGCCCCTGCTTTCAGAGAGAGAAGGGGCCCTTGGCAGGAAAGAGGTAAGTCCCTAAGCAGAACTATACTAGGCAGGAAGAAGAGAGAGAGACCAAGGAAGTAGCCTTGAAAGTCTCAAGCAATTGAGTTTAACACCTCGTGTTAAATCATTTCACTGTTTGCAACTGGTTCTCACAGGACCCCTGTGAGCTGGGCATTTTTGATCCCTGCTGTACCTGGTAAAAGTGAGGCTTTTATCTACCCAGAGGGTAGTAGATTGCTGGGTGCCCTGAGACAGGAGAGGCAGAACTGCACCCTCAATGGCTGGCTTCCTGACCTCCCTCCAGCTGGACCAGATTTCTGGGAAGCCCAGGAGGGGGCTATGATGGGGAGGATTGGGGACTGGGAGTAAGGATGGAGGGGCCAGGCTAGGCCAAGCCAGTATTGACAAGTTGATGGGTTCCAGCCTTGTTCCTGAAGAGAGGGGCCCCAGGGTCCTGCCATCACGAATTCCATACCAACACCTTGGGAGTGCCCACCATCACCTTCAGGACCCTTCTGTCCTGTAGCTAAGGCGCCAGATTGGGGCAGGCCCTGGTGACCTCACCCTCTAGCTTCCTCTGCCCACATCCAAGGTGGGGCTTCTGGGGCCTTATCCTGCCAGCAGGAGGAAGAAGTGAATGAGGAAGACAGAACCTAAAGCCTCACCCAGAGTTGCCTAAATTGCACCCCCCACATTTCCCAGCCACAAGCAGGGGTGCTCAGAAATCAAAGAGATGGAAACATACATGCTGCTCTTTCCCCCAAAAGTACCCCTCTTTACTGTGGGTGTCCCTGAGGGTTTCCTTTAGCCCTTGGTCTCACCTCATCTCCTTCTTGGAGGAGAACTCCTCTCTCCCCTGGCCAAGGACACTGTCAGTTGGACATGTTGGTCAGTGTGTATGTAAGCACCCTCGGTGGAGGGCTCCAGAAGAGAGTTCTGGGTGGCCATACGGACCCAGCATGGGCACAGGATTTGCTACTCGTTGGAGCTGGTGACTTGGATGGTCCCTTGTGCCAGGCTAAAGCTGCAGCGGCATGCAAAGTGTGACAGCTGGCAAGGGCTGGCGAGTCACCGTGGCTGCTGGCAGGGGCTCCTGGGGCTGTCTCAAGGGGAGGCAGCTGCTGTGGCCTCCCACATTCAGGACATACTTGGGGAGCAACTTGCATCCACCATAACAACCGCTCTTGTCTTTGCCTAAAGGGGCTTGTGTGTGTGTGTTGGTGACTCCTTTCACCCTGAGGAGGTGTGTGTGTCAGGCTTCCTTTTCCTTGTATCTCCCACCCATTCCCTCTACCCTGGCCCCTACCCTTGCTTTGGGTCAAGAAGCTCAAACCTTGGACATGGCAGACACTGGCAACTTGAAACCTTGGTGACGTGTGAGTGTGGTTTGAATGTTGTACCGTCCATCTCCTCTGTAAGCACAGAGATGGGCTGTGCCGCTGCAAAGCCCTCTGTTGTCCCTCAAGAGACTGTCCTCTCGCAGAAGGCCAGCTAAGCGTACCAGGTTGTGTTCGCTAAAACTTGTTGTTTAAACTGCCTAGAGCTTAGACCTGCAATGGAAAAATGAAGTTCGCTTTTTAAAGGGCTACTTTCTTTTATGAAGGTCAAAATTCTTTGGAAGTTTGAATTACCCACTAGGCATTGACGGTCATGCCATCGCTATGAGAAGTGGTAGCCACGTCCAGTGCCTGCCCTATAGCGGGACCCCATCCCATCCAAATATAACCCCGTCTGGATGCAAAAGGCAGACAAGAAGCTGCAGAGAGAGGGTCCTTAGCTTCTTTGTGAATTCCTCCTTTCTGGTAGAAGGGAGTAGTAGCAGAGTGAGAAAACGGGGGCAAGAAGATGGGTGGAGTACCTTTTGGTAGTTGTTCTTGGATGGTGAGGAACTTCTTAGAGACACTTGGTCCCATCTCACCTGGGGACCAGCTTGCCAGAATTTAAGTCACACTTAGAAACAGTTCAGATTAAATAGAGATTCCTGCTGGGAAAATGGGAAAGAATATGAATTTTGTTCATTTTTCAAAGAGAATACAAGTTAAACAAGTTGTTATGAATG
Source organism: Daubentonia madagascariensis (assembly GCA_023783475.1). Taxonomy (NCBI): domain Eukaryota; kingdom Metazoa; phylum Chordata; class Mammalia; order Primates; family Daubentoniidae; genus Daubentonia; species Daubentonia madagascariensis. Next base: position 1,609,635 of record JAKFHU010001482.1, on the reverse strand, counting down.
GACACAATGTTTATAACTACTTACAATGTTGCTTGAAAGCTATATAATTATCACAGTGGTTTTTATTTACAATGTGAAAGGACATAGGCAATAATACAGTATTCTCTCTTCTGATTACAACACTACAGATTATCAAATGTAGTAGGTGTGTTTTACAAATATTGTAGAGAGGTTTATTTTATTTTTAATAAATGTTATTTGGACCTGATTTTAATGAAGTTTACTACTTAAGATTATTTCTGGGTCCACATTTGTCCTACAACATTTTTTGTTTTGTGGAAGAAAGTTAAAAGGAAAGAAAAATAGGAAAAGTTAGACAGCATCTGTGTATTTTGGGGGGGTTCCTTTTAATATCCTTGATTTAGCTATTGGTGACATAGCTCAAACAGATGGGCACATGCTTTTTCCCCCCCCAAACTCAGGGTGACCTAACAGAAGTAGAAATTTTTATTGTTCCTATGAGCACCAAACACTAAAATTCTACACATCACTAGGACTCTATTAAAAAATGTATTTTAATACCTCTCACTGTGTATCTAAAAAGGACTATTCTTTAAAAGAAATTTCAAATAATCATTATGAAATGCATTATAAAAAGAGAAGCATATCTTTTTGTTTTAAAGATGATTGGAGATAGTTTCTGCCACATCAAAACTTATAAGCAGATTGGTGGAATTTTAGGCAGAGAAACGGAATATTACTAACAGATCCTCTGAGTGTGATTAAAAAAAATAAGTGTGAATTAAGATATGTGTATTAGTACATGCAACTTGGTGTTCGAAAGGTTGGTTTGGGGCAGAACAAAAATATTCTCTGAGCCTCCCTGAAGTTAGTAGCTGAAGCCAAATGTTCCAAAGGCTTACACTGATACAATAAAAAGAGACAATTTGCTTGGAAGGCTGTGGCTAATTTATAACACAATGTCCAATGTCATGGTTAGTTTTGTTGCAAAAATTTGGCAGTTTAACCCAGAGTCTCAGGCAGCCTGAAAAGATGTGAGCGATTCTGGCTGCAGCATCTCTCGCATGCTGGATGTTCCAAATGGTTCAAACAAGCCCTTTCATAGAGACGCGGGGCCAAGTGTACTCAAAGGAATGAGGGGAAACAAAGGTGGCTCTGAAGTCATTTCCCCGCACTGGGTCCAGCCATCCGGTTTCACTCTTTCCCCATTGAATGGGCAGAATGCAACAGGAAGAGCAAGGGATGAAAGAGAACAAACAGGCCGATGTGTTTGGGGAGAGAATGGAGCGAGGCCGGGGCGCTGAGCTGCTAAACTTTCATTCTAGGTATTCAGAAAGGAGTGAATGATGAATTATAGAAACCTGAAAGGTAATAAAATATGGGTCACTGAAGCACTGAGGCCAAGTTCCTAAAACACCTGCAGAGGCAGAAGCTTCTGGAAGTCAGTGCAGCCCCACGGTTGCCGGGGCAGACACCCTGCCCAAGGCACAGAAGGGGACTGTTCACAAGCTCACCTGTTGTTTTCCTCTTGGCTCCAGTCCGGTCCTTCCCAGTCTGTAAGAGCCAGAGGCTGGATCTGACTCCAGATTAGACCACCAGGGGAAAAAGCAAGGCCGAGTGAATACTTCCCAGGGTGCAGTTAAGGAGACCAGAGCTCGGAAGGCGCTCTGACCTGGAAATATTAACTCAATGGTGAAGACTATTTGAGTTAAACATGTAAATCTCCTTAGCTGAAATATTTCAAGGCTTTTCTACTCAAAGGCTCAGCCTTTTTGTATCTTACAAAGAACAGTCCCGATCCCTGGGTTGGGGATAAGAGGTAGCTGTACTCATTTGAGCCTCAGTTTCCTCATCTATAAAATGGGGACAATAGTATTTATCTCCTAGGGTTGTTATAAACATTAGAAGGAAATGTAAGTAAGAGGTCCTGCCCAGAGCCTGGCACACAGCAATATCTCAGTACAATGATAACAGTAGCTAATATTGATTGCATACTTGATATGTGCCAGGCACCACAAAAAGACACTTGGTTCATGGTTGTCATTCAGTCTAAAGCAATGTCCCAGTTTGGTTTGCTGTAAGTGCATGGTTTCTCTGCATCAAGCATATGGGGTTTTCTAGCCCCTTCTGTCCCTGTGCTCCCTGAACACCATGGAGGCTCCACCCACATGGCTCTGTTTCAGAGCCGCTGTCCTGGACACACTGAACCAAAATCCAGCAATGACTTGCTAGACAAATTGTATAGATGTGAGCTCAGTATTATCCCAAACACCATCAGAGAGAGCAATGATGCCAACTTCAAGGCCAGACTACCTGAGTTTAAACCCTGGCTCCCTCACTTATTAGCTGTGTGACTTGGACAAGACACTTAACCTGTCAGTGCCTCAGTTTCCTCCCTCTGCAAAATGATGATGAAAATAGAATTTACAGGCTTGTGGTGGAGATGGAGAGAGTTGATATGTGTAAGGCACTGGGAACAATGCATGGATACATTGTTAGTGTTATTATCATTTTATTAACCTTTGTTATGAGTTGATTGTGTCCTCTGAAAAATTCACACTGAAGCCCTAACCCCAGCACCTCAGAATGTGACTTATTTGGAAGTAGGGTTATTGCAGATGTAATTAGTGAGGATGAGGTCATTTGGGTGGGCCCCTAATCCAGTATGACTGTGTCCTTATAAAAGGGGAAATTTGGACATAGACACTCATGCAGGGAGAACGCCATGTGAAGGCAGAGGCAGAGATCCTGGTGGTGCTTCTACAAGCAAAGCAACACCAAAGATTGCCAGCAACCCCCCAAAACTTGAGAAGAGGCCTAGAGCAGATTCTGCCTCACAGCCTCGGAAGGAACCAACCCTGCCAACACCTTGATCTTGGAGTTCTGGTCTCCAGAACTGTGAGACAATAAACATCTGTTGTTCAAGCCCACCCAGCCTATGGTACTTATTTACGGCAGCCCCAGGAAACTAATACAACCTCTGTGCCTGACTCGTCTTATGAATTAGAGCACAAGCTCTGTGGTGAGAACCTCAGGGCTCAAACTCAGCCTTGCCACATACAAGTTTATGAACTTGGGCAGGTTACTTAACCTCCCTGTGCCTGAGTTAATTCATCTGTAAATGAAGCTCATAATTATATTTGTACCTACCTCAGAGGTGCTTTTAAAAGCAAGGGTCAGATGAGTGTCTGGCCCACCATCATGTTAGCTGCTCTGTGTAGCTTGATTGGTGGTTTCCAGGGACCGTAGAGACTGGAGGCAGAACTCAGCTCCAGGTCAAATTACCTGGAGTCTTGTTAAAATGCACATTCTGGTTCAGCAGGTTTGAGTGGGGCCCAATATTCTGTATTTCTAATAAGCTCCTAGCTGAAGCCAATGCCAGTTGGAGGACCACACTTCAATTAGCACTTAGATGATTGCACCTGGTCCTAACAGGATAAGGAGACTATAAAAGAAGTCCTCTTTCCATATCCATGTCACTTGGGCACACAGATATTTGATGAAGTGTTCAGCCATGCTTAAAGAAAGAGCAAAGTCGCCTTCAGAGAAAAGGATGAGGAAGTGACCAGAGGTCACTGTCCTACATCACGGGAAGGCTGTGCACTGGCGAGGGGACAGGTTCAGATGGATGAGCCTGACACCTGGGATCTGTTCTGCCCCAGGGAGGACAGGGGTGGGTAGATGAGACATGGAGGGTGAAGAAGACATGTGCTGGGAACATGGGCCAAGCCAGTCCTTCTGTGGAGACTTTGACTCTGTTTGGAAGTTCTGCCCAGGCATTATTGAGGTCTCAGTGAAGATGTGAGCCCCTAAAGAGGCCTGCTCCCTGCTGGTTACTCTGTGCTGTCCTCCCTGCTTAATTTTCTTCTTGGCACTTAGCAGCAGCTAAAACTGCCCGGTCACCTGCTTGCCTACTTGTTTAGATGTGTCTGTTTCTCGGGCTCTAGAGGGTAGGTTCCACAGAAGCCCTGTTCTTGGCTGGCTCCCCAGTGCCTTCGACAGGGCTGGTCCTTGATTCGGTGCTCAATAAAGACTTGAAGGAATGAGCGAACACGAAGAATCTGGACTGACTGACTGAAGTCCACAGAGGGCTCTCCATGTGCAGAGCCCTGTGCCAGGCCCTTGGAGAAAGCGAGGGCTCCCTGCCTCCTGGTGACGTGTAATCTGCTGGAGGGTATGAAGTGCACCTATGGGAATACCTGCCTAGCGACAGCAGGTTACCCAGAAGAGCCCAACAGTCGTATGGGCAGGGGTGAAGCCCACGTGTCGGGTGCCAGGGGAGGTAAGCAGGGGAGCTGCTGTGGACCAGAGCACACCAAGCACCCAGGACCTTGTTAAAATGCAAAGTCTGGAGTCCAGTTCAGTGGGTCTGGGTAGAGCCCGAGATTCATTTTGATCAAGTGCCCAGGTGATGCTGCTCCTGGTGCTCTTAGGACCGTTTTGGGGACAGTGATATAGTACTTTCGAGGTCTGGGTGAAGAAGAGGTTGCGTGCAGCTGAGGCATCTTGGAGGGGCGTTTGACAAGCAGAAAGTGAGAGGGTCGGGGGTTGAGAAGGGGACAGGCAGAGGGTGGGGTCAGGTGAGGAGGGACAGACCATAGGGAATGGGAACAGGAGGGAAGGACAGGTGAGGAGGTTATGCAGGGCAAACGCCCCAGCCACCGCCGCCGTGACAGGCACCCTCCCTGCAGTCTCCTGTTTTTAAAAGCGGTTCCTAGAAGGGTTGAGACACCAGCACGTTGCCTTCCTCTGGTCTGTTAATAATGAGTCAGAACATGTTTTCAGAAATGTTGCAACCTGAGATTGCCCCATAAGGGGCTGTGCAGGGGCAGAGCTAGCTCTGTGCAACACACACGGTCAGCTCGAACCAGCTGTGATGGGGATATTTCCTGTGGATGAACAGCCCCACACTTACTTTTTGGCAAACCGCTTTCACATCTGTTATGCCATTTTTACCTTACAGAACCCCTACAAGTTTGAGAGGGCAACCGCCCATTTTGCAGGTGAGCACGCTGAGGCCCAGAGAGAGCCAGGGGCCACCCCAAGGTGGATGCAGAGCTCAGGCTAAGATGGACGAGAAGAATGTTCTCTGTGTCTTTCATGCCGTGCCTCTTGCCTCAGTGCTCATACGTGTTAATATGTATACAGGATTGGAGACCCACAGCTCTTTGATCAGAAAAAGCCTTTCCAGGAATTCTGTGGAATGGTGATCTCTTGATCACCAGAGTTTTCCTGCCAGGATGGTACACAGTGTAGCCTAATGGTGCGGGAATGCCAGAATATTCTAGAATCTCCTGAGGGTGGGCTTGACTGTCCATCAGCTCCCCCCACCCTTGGGAGGGAAAGGGGTGCAGCTGTGGCAACTGGCACTGCTTCCCACATCACACGGAGAGACGGGCAGGGCCAATTTCATGCTCCTCATCCCCTAGTGTGACCTTTACTATGCTGGCGCATGGCAGCTGCTTGTCTCCACATGAGGGGACAGGAAGTATTTTATTGTTGTTAATAACACTCTAGAAGAGCAATAACGCCATCATTAACTCCCTTGATCCTTCCCGATTTTAACAGTGGATCCATTTCAGTCACACGGAGTGTTTAGGGCATATTTCCATTTGCTTTGACAGAGCAGGGACTTGCTTGCATTATTAGACCCTTGCCAAGAAAGCAGGATTCATGTGCCCTTTGTCAAAGGGGAGAATCGAGGTAGCTGTCACTGTTCAGGTCTAAAGTTCTGGTGTGCTGAGAGTACGAGAAATGAGTATGAGCCTGGATCAACATTGTGCTTCTGGCAAGGCCAGGAGCTGCCCAGTTCTCCCTGCCCTGGGCTCGGCTCCAGCCGGCTGGGCCACCCTCGCTGGGTTTCCTCTGCTCCAGGCCTGCCTGCTCTGAGCTGGTGCAGCCCGATGGGGCAGAGGGGGTCGCTGCTGCTGGAGAGGCCCCTTGGGATGCCCTCGGGGTACAACTCTTGCCTGTCACACACACACACCCCTCATGCCGCCTCTAGCCCATCCTCGGTGGTGCGGCTTTGGGGTCCGTTCCCAGGCCTCTGGGGGTGTGCAGTGTGCACAACACACTCGACACAGACAGCCCAAACTCCCCACTTGCCACTGTCTTCACGTCCACTACCGGTTTTCAGTTTTGCTCTCTTTCCAGCCTTTCGCCTTTCCACGCTGTCTGCTGCCTTCTCCTTTATTCTACGTATTCATTCAGCACATTCCCGCACCAGCCCCCAAACTTGTCCGCCCAAACCCACCCCCTTGCCCTGGAGTTGACAGAGTCACCCTCTTCAGGAGAGTTATTTTTACTTGCGCGTGTGTCCCTGTCTTCTAGCCCACGCGGCACTTTCCCTGGGGCGCTTCTGGTGAGTGAGGTTCTCTGATCTTATTACGCTAATAATACATGCCGACTGCAGTCCAGAGAAAGCGAGGCATCGTGAGCTGGCGACACCCCAAAAGGTGCCCACTCTGTAGGCCCTTCATATGTTCATGCCCAGCGTCCTTCCCTGTCCTCCCCCGGGACTGTGCTGTCAACGGGTCCCCAGCCTGGCCGAGCTACTCCTCGGTAGGACTCAGCACACACATTTCCCACGTTGCTCCCCCTTCTTACCCTCCCTGTTCTCGGGCTGGCTGCCACGTGGGTGTTGGAAATATCAGCCCATGTTGAGGCTACGCTGTGGCTGCACATCTGCGGGATACTGTGTGCCGAGTGGGGAATTAATTGATCCACCATGTTACAGCCTGATGGATGGTCAAGTCTCGAAGCCTCCAGATCTCTGCAGGCATGGTCTGAACCAGAGCTGCCGCTAGACGCTCGGACTCAGGCCACCTGCTCTGGGCTCATGCTGTAGAGGCCACACTTAGGCCTTGTCTGGCTGTGTCTCTCTCCATGGGTGAGGAGTACACAGGGCTAGGGGACATGTCCACCCAGAGCTCGCCCCCATCCCGTGCATGTGCATGAGGCCTGCAGCACAGGACAGAGCTGGGGTGGGGAGAGAAGAGGGATGGGATACAGGCCACGGGGCCTATTTCTGCTCTTCCTCCCACAATATTAGGAGTAGCCTCGTTTGACCCTTCAGTTTTACTTTCTTCTGAACAAATAACCCATACCCAAGCTTTCTCCAATGGACACAGGAGAAGACCACCGCAGCCCCAATTTTGAATAAAATGTAAATGAGGTTGTCTCCCTTCCCTCAAAAGCTTTTGGTGACTTCCCCACACACTTAGAATTAAATCCAAGGGCCCAAAGTCTCTACCCAACCTGGCTCTTGAGCTTTTGTGCTTTGGAAGCAGCTGCCATATTAGAAGTCCCACGACCTTGCTCGAGGGGCCCACAGAGAGAAAGGGAGAGAGAGAGAGAGGCCTCTGAGACTGTGGGGGAAGTGGGGGTGTCTGCCTGCCCCTCAGACCCCTTGTCCTGCCTGTCTTCCACCTCCAGCCCTGCAGTTACTCTGCTCCAACTGCACAGGCCCCACGGATCCTTTTGCAACACCCCAAACTCAGCCCTGCCTCAGCACCGTTGCCCTTGAAGTTTCCTGCCCTTAGAACACCTTTCCTGCAGAGCCTGGCATTATTCACACTTCTCCAGGTTTCTTCTCCAAAGTTGTCTTATCTGAGCTGCCTTCCCTGACCCCGTCATCCACGTAGTAACCATCTCCACTCCTTTCCCTGTGAGATTTATTTTCTTTCTTACCTAAAACTATATTTAAAATATTTTTGTCCCCAGGGCCTAGGCCTGTGCCTGGGACATGTAAAGTCCTGGGTAAGTACTTGTTGAATGATTGAATGAACCCCAGCCATCGAGTGCCTTAATTACCTTCAGGCTGTTTGGCTGCATAAAGATCTTTGCTGTACATCTTTTTATAGATGCATCTGTGATTTTTGGGAAAGAAAACATCCCTTGTGGATATAGTAACTGACCCTGTTCCCCTCCCCCACCTCCTGTTTATCTTTTCCCATTTGAGGAGGACCCCGTTGGGTACTGTCTTTCTCTCCTGGGTTACTGCACAGCCTCAGACAGACAGTGCTCCTGTACGGCCAGCCTCCACACCACATCCTGTGGAGCTGACTCCAGCCTGCTGCACAGGGTGGTCCGATCCTCCCTTCCCCTCTGCTGGATGTGTGCAGGTCCCCATGCAGAGTCTGTGGAGACCAGACAGCCTTCAGTTTCTCATTTCGGACTTCCCCCGGGGCCGCTATCGGGTTTGAGCAATTGCTTGCGTGCTGCAAACTGCTTTTGTTCACTTTTGCACTCAGGGGAATTTTCCATCCTTGGCTGGATGGTGCCATCCATGTTTGTCCAGTGCTGATGCTGGAGGATTGGCAGATCCAGCCTCCTGCATGCTGCCCTCAGGGGCACCACTCAAAGATGGACACTGATCTACTCGCCATTGGAGGGGCAGGAGTGAACTCCTAAGGTAGCTGGTCTCCAAGGACAGCCCCCACTGCATCCTGCTGCAGTGCTCGTGCCCGTGTGTAATTCCCTTCCCAATCAAATCTGGGCTGGCTGCGTGACACACTTCAGTCAATAGAAAGCAATAGAAGTGGAGCTATGTCTGCTCTGGGCCTAAGCCTTAAGAAAGTCTGGCAACCTCTACTTATGTGTTTTTGGAAGCCAGCCGCCATTTCAGAAGCCCCACTAGAAGGGCCACATGGAGAAATGGGGACACCCTGAGTCTACATGGAGGGACAGCCAAGGAACCCAAGACCTCAGACATATGACTCGCCCATCTAGTAGATCCAGCCAACCCCTATCTACTCAAACCATCTGTGCCAGTTATTGAGGGGTGACCCCGACTGAGCCTAGCCAAGGCACCAGACATGTGTGAAGGAGCTAGCTTGGACATTCCGGCCCAGCACGTGGAGCAGTGAGGAGCCATCCGCACAGTGCCCTCTCCAAACTGCTGATCCTCGGGATCTGGAGAAGTAATAAAATGGTGGTCTTAAGCCACTGAGTTTGGAGATAGTTTGTTCTACCACAATATAAAATCGAGACAGCTCCCAACCTTTGTTTGTGTGTAACTCGTGTCTGCATTTCCTAACTAGTAAAGGTGTTTCCATGGGCCTGACCCACCCACAACCACATACAACAAGATGAGCTCTCTTCCCCTTTGGGCAGGGGAAGTGGGTTTAACTGGGTGCATCAGTATTAGAGGTAGGTGTATCACACAGAGGTACATGGCTAAAGATGGTCCTTGCATTTTTTTTCCTACAAAATTTTGCATTTAAGCTCTATGGATATTTGAGACATCCAAGGAAATAAAATGATGGAAAATTATTATTTGCATAAAATGGAAGACCCAAAATAACAGTAGCTAAAACAAGCTGTTTTTCTCTTCCCTTGTAAAAGAAGTCTGGAGATAGGCAGTGCCAGGACTGCTATGGTGAACCCTTCAAGCTTTTTGCTCCACTATCTTAATGTGTGGCTTCCACCCTGAAGGTCACCTCACAGCCCAGATGGCTGCTGGAGCTCCAGCCATTAGGTCTGCATTCCAAGTGGTAGGAAAAAGAAAAAGCAGAGGGTAAACAAACATACCATTCAGATAAATCAGCATCGTTTACATTGCTTTCCCAGAAGGCACATCTAACTTCTCCACTTCTATCTTATTAGCCAGAACTTATTAGTCACATGACTGTACTTAGCTGCAAGGGATGCTGGGAATATCTTATGTCTGGGCCCACTGTAACCCTAAATAAAACCAAGGTTCTGTTCCCTCCACCAGAGGTAGAGGACTGCCTCATTTTCAGGGGTGTCTGGCTGCCAACTACCTACAGGACAGCCCACCTTCCCAGAGCCACCAGATGAACAGTGCCAGACCCCCAGGGTGGCAGGACCACCAAAGATAGTGACCACCCCTGCCCAGATGTGGTTAGAGAGGGATTTGCCAGGAGAACAGAATCCTCCTCTCTTTGCTGTGGACTATTTTGGGGATCCCAGGGTGTCTGAGAAGAGAGACTTATTTTAAATGCCAACTTCTATTGCTAGGCAGCTCTAATTCTCAATCGTGGGGCATGGCTGTGCCTGTATGGCGGGGGGATGGGTGAACATGTTTGTTGAGTGGTTGTGTCTGGCCAGACCCTATTCCAACTTTTTACCCACTTGGCCTCATTCACTCAGCAGCCGCACGAGGCCGGTGCTATTGTTATCACTATTCCTGTTTCTCAGGCGTAGAACTGGGGCTCAGAGAAGTGATTTGCCCCCAGCCAGCCTGACCCACAGGCAGGACTTGCTATCATTGCAGCATCTGCCAGTCTTGGGGACAGAAAGTGGCTCCCTGGCCACAGCTGGGGCTGGTGCCCTGGGCTCTCTCCCACCCCTGTTCCTGGAAAGAGGCCCAGGGAGAGACCTTGTTTTCTAGAAACTGCACCAAACTGAAAGTGAAAAGTCTTCTCCAGCTCTGCCTTGCCCATCACCTCTGTGGGCCTCAGTTTCCCCATCTATGAAATGAGGGTTTGCTCTGTGATCACTATAGGATCTTTCTGCTTTGTAAATTTAATCAACTCATTCATAGACAGGTAAATGGCTGAGGAGGCTCCTTATACTTTTTTTCTACGAGCACTTGCATTTAAGCTCCATGGATATTTGAGACATCCAAGGAAATAAAAAGGTTGAAAAATTATGATTTGGGACACAGGCGATGGAGGACCTTCAGGGAACTCTGAAATAACCTCATGCGGGGACTGCCCAGCTTCCTTTCCTGTGTCTAAGAGATTTGTAGAGTTACTTTGCTTTTACATTTTCATGAGGCTGAAAATGGCCAGCTGTCAGCTTCATTAATAGTAAAGACAAAATGGCTCTACAAGTCTCTCAGATATTTGGAATATGTCTGAAAACTGTAAGTGGCAGTTTTTCAAGCTTCCCTGCTTTGGGCCCCAAGGTACAGATGAGACAATGTGGAACACTCTGGAACAGCCTGGAACACTCTGGAACAGCCTGGAACAGTGGAGGGGGATGGGACTAGTCCAGTGGTCCTGGTCTTGGCTCTGCCTTGTGACTCTGGAAATCTCTTGACCTCATGAGCCTTGGTTTCCTCCCCTGCTATATTGGAGCGATAGTAACCTGACCTGCTGACCTCATAGAGACCAGAAGCATTCCAGGGGAGCGGCCTCCTAGGAAGGGATTCATGCTCGCCTCACAAAGGGACCACTGAGTCCTTCTCCGACACTGGGGTTTGTCTGCCGGGCTAATTATTTAATTTGGGGAAATCTCCATAGAAATTCTGTCTGTTTTCCTGCGTCCTAAGAGAGTGGTTACCTACGACTGATGGGGACACGAAGCTCGCTGGGGTCCCACAGGCAGCTTTCTTACATTGTTCTTGTCGATCGAGTCTGCCAGCTTATGGCCTGTGGGAGTACAGTGAAGTGATGCCTGCGAGAAGGAATACAAGTCATGCACACACCTCTCTTGACAGCTGCTTCCTGTTTGTTTATTCTCTGAAATAGCTTTGGGTAAAAGGAAAATAAAGTTTTGTTTTGTTTTAATTTGTGTAAGAACAACTTCCCATTTCTGGGTCCACCATGCAACCAATGCATTTCTGCCTAAGGAGAACAACTAATAAAAACAACCCTTTTTAAGGTCAGTTATGTGTTGGTTTGTTATCAAGGGACATGTATGTGTTATCAATGCTCATCCTTATGACAACTGGTGGAGGTAGGAATTTTCCAGAAGTTGAGGTTAAGCAGTGGGTGCCAGGCACACAGCTGGCAGATGGTGGTGCTGGCATTCAAATTCAGGTCTGCCTGACTCCAAGAATGCAGCGCAGAGCAGCAACTCTCAGCTGACACAGGGGGACCTCTTTCCTTGGCACCTTGATTCCAAAGCGGTCCAGTTATTGGAAGCATTGTGCTGATGCACGTTGACCATGCGCCTTTCTTTAGAGATCCAGACTGGGGATTCTGGGATTCCATACAAAGAGGAAAGAACAGGATGCCTAGGATCTCCCCAGCCTTGGTGGGGTTAAAGTGAGGGGTTCCCTCACAAGCTGACATCAAAACTTCCTACTGCTCTGTGGACCCTCCAGAGGAGAAGAATGCTGCCTGGACTCTAGACCTCACTGTAGCACCAACTACCTGGGTGGCCTCAGGCCATTTTGCCTTTAGATCCATTGCATGAAGGGGTTCAACTCTTCTCTTAGGTCTTTTTGAGTTCTGACTCTCTTTGAAATAGAATTGGTACATTTTTAGAGACTCAAATTCCACCAGAGTAGCCCCTATGTAACAGTAATAGACAGAAACAGAGGGTGCCTCTCTCTGTTTGAAAGTGGTTTATTTTGCAATTATCTTAGAAGTCAGTGTTGATATTTGGCCAGAGTACCTACAAGATCAGCTCTCTATGGTGGCTGTTCTCTGACAGCTGATGGGAAATCAAAGAATTTCATATTTTCACTATGTCCACAAACCCTAACATCTTGCCAGTGTGGGTGGGGGGTTACAGTAAGTGGTGCTTTCATGTTAGGTCCCTTAAACAGTGTGTTATGGGTTGAACTGTGTTTCCCTACCCCCAGAAAAGACGTTTGGGAGTCCTAACCCCAGTCCCTCAGAATGTGACTGTATTTGAGGTAGGGCCCCTTTACAGAGGTCATCAAGTTAAAGTGAGGTCATTAGGGTGGGCTCTAATGCAATATGGCTGTGTCCTTATAAAAAGGGGAAATTTGGACACAAAGACAGACTTGCATAGAGGGAAGAATACCATCTACAAGCCAAGGAGTGAAGCCTGGGACTAATCTTTCCCTCACAGCCCTCAGAAGGCAGCAACCCTGCTGCCACCTTGATTTCATACCTCCAGCCTCTAGAACCGTGAGACGATAAATGTCTTTGTTTAAACCACTCAGTTTGCAGTACTTTGGTATGACAACCTAAGCTAACTAATACCCATGTTTTTCCCTAGTGGGGAAAAAAGGCAGGAAGACTTCCTCATGAAAGTGGTTTCTCAGCTGAAAGAAATCAGACGTGGTTCCAAGAAGAGAGTAGAGACACACGCTCATAAGGTAGAGTACAGAAGATACACGATATTGGAGACCCAGGGACAGTCTAGTTTTTGTCCCCTGTTTTCATATTTTGCCTTTTCCAAAGAGAAGGTGAGACATGAGCCAAGACTTTTCCTCATTTGGTACCACCCCTCCATTACCATTAATTTAAAGTTATATTTAAAAATCAAAATTATGAGGGTTTCGGTAACTTTGAAAATTAACAAAGCCTAGTTTAGCTCAGAGTTGCTTTCCTTCTGACGGTGTCAGGTGCCTTTCCTGTCTGGAACTACCCAAAAGTTGGTCTGCTTTTCCACTCTTGTGGTTGGCAACTTCCAAAATGTATTGCTCTTTGTGTTGGAAAATACAGTGCATACAGCCCAGCATACCCAGATCTGTTCTGATCCCAAGGAGTGGAAAAGCTGTCTCTGGCCTGGCAGTTGCAGGTGACAGTCCTAACCAGTCGGGGAGCAGATGAGAAGTTCATAGGCTGTTAATAAACTGGAACCAATTGGTGAATGCAGGCTGATTGTGCTGGGGCCGGCTGGGGCCGCAGGTCCTTGGGAGAGCTTGCACTTGCGTTGCGTTTATCTGCATATAGCAGGAGCATGAAAGCGCCTGGCCGCTCTTGGTGTTTGTTACAGTGAATAGACATATGTCCCTCACACTAGCGTGGGGAATATCTAATTAAGCTACACAATGACTGCTTATGCCCGGGGCTGTTACAAACAAGGCTCTGTCACTCTCCTCGGAGAACCACAAAATAGGAATTCACTTTTGGGGCATGATAATGAATATATTCGAAATATATTAGAATTGATTTAGATCCCTTACTCCCACCCCTTAAAAAAAAAGCAAACAAATGCTGTTTTCACAAAAATATTTTGTCCTTTTACATCTCACGGTGGGGGTGTGGTGAGAGAAGTCTGTGAGTAAATATTGGTTGGTTGATTATGGTGTTCAGCATAACTTGCTTTCCTATCGTTTTTCATGAGTGAGTTAGGATCTTTGCGATGGAAGTTTATTTTGCGCGTTAGCAGAGATGATGATAGCACACACTACATGGGAACACAAATGTTTAAGAGTTTTAAGGAGTGAATATGGTTTTCTTGTGTTACCTGTCCCTTCTCTTATGTTAGTATATGTGGGACTCATAGGGAAATTTAATTTTCTTTAAAACGGAATCATTTTAGTACATTGAACTGAAGTACTGTTTAAGACTCATGTTTTTCTTTAAAATGGACTGTAATTTTTAATAGGAAAAATATTATCTTGGGTTAGAACCTAAGAAGTGATTTTTCTTGCCTTCCACTGTTATGACCAGGAAAAATGTGATACCAGCCATGGAAGTGGTGACAGTGTGAACAGATTCATGGCTGGAATATGGAAAACTGTGAAAATCACTTCAAGGATTCTTTCATTGCCAAGAGCAGGACTGCCTACCTAATTTGTAGGTCTCAGTGCAAAATTGAAAACATGGGACCTCCTTGTTTAAAAATTATGAAGGATTTCAAGACAGTGACAGCTTAGTGTTGACTCAAGCTCGGGGCTCCTCTAAGCATGGGATCCTGTGCAACTGACTGAAGGGGTAGTGCACCTGTGAAAGTGGCCCTGCCATGAGCCATCTTTTGTCCTCAGTGAGAAGAAGAGGGAAGAGAAAGAGGCAAGGGACAATTTTAAATCCTAATTTTTATACAGTCCATGAGCCCAGAGTAGGTCTTCAGTTGAGATGGAATGAATTGAAAAATGAACTCCAAATTTAATTTGTTCATCATCACCAGATGAAATTTCAAGAATGAAGCAAGGCTGCTAACATTGGCAGCTGTGTTTTAGCAGCCTTTTTTTGTGTTTTTCTCACTTAAAGTGTAGAACTGCCTCTCCCCAACCACCCCACTCAAGAGTCCATCAGTGCAGAGAACTACTCCTTGTAAGAAATAGGCAGAAGAGAACATTTCTGCCTTCTCCACAAAACAAGAACTAAAAGCCTTGATTAGCATTTGCCCAGATGTTGGGACCCCCAGCTGCAGTGGTTGGGTTTTCCTGGCTGGGTAGGTGGGGTGTTGTGGCTTGTCTGTCTCTTGTTGCCTCACACAGAGGCCTCAAATGTCCCAGCTCCTCTGGTTGGACCCTGGCCCACACTCACCTTCTGTTGGCTCCTTTGTGCTGGGCCTGCTGCCTGGAAATGGTCCTTTCCTGGCACTGGCCATGAGCCAATGTGCACGGGAAAGTGGGCTTGTTTTCCTTAGGGAAGGGGTATTGGAAGTAACCTGTCAAGTTTTTTTTTTAATTATGGTAAAAAACATATACCTGAAATTTATGCTTTTAACCATTTTAAAGTATACCATTTAGTAGTGTTAACTATATTCATATTATACAACAGATCTCTAGAACTTTTTCATACCTGTTGGGTTTTTAAGCCCTTTCACTGTGACCCTACAGGCCTTGGATTGCAGATATTCTACAGAGAGGAAGGACCCTTCAACGCAGGAGGTGCTTAATAAATGTTTATTAAATGAATGGAACCAAACTAAGCTCTGTAGCTAAGGCCTCAGTTCCCTGGGCACCAGACAGAGTTTGTGACTTGACGTTTTGTTGTATCCTGATAATTGTCCATTTACAAAAAGAAAAAAAAAATTATAGTCACTTGGATTCTTCAATCCACTTCTTTAGGCAACTCTTTTTTGCTAAATAATCTCCTAACTCTGTCGCATTGGACCTTAATACTTATGAGGCCATGGCAACCTCCCAGCTACCTCAGGCTTTTGCACAGTGCCTGGTGTACTGTAGCACATCATAATATTGCATGGACGAAAGAGTGACTGACAGGTTTTCAGTGCTAACGAGAAGGAAAGACAAACGAGACAAATATGTGATCGATAAAGCCCACTTGAGGCAGTGGTCTCAGTCCCTTGCCAGAGATCCTTGCCCTGGCAAAGCTGATGGGACTTCAGTGGCAAAGGGCATCAGTGCAGGGGACAGCGGGGCAGACAGAGGGTGTGCACAGGGCCAGCTGGCCAGAGACCCCTGGCCTGGGAGGATTCATCTTTGGAACAGAAGGTAAAAAACTCTCTTTGCAAACAGAAAAGGTGGAGCGGTCTCAAGAGCGGGGCAGCTTGAGGAAAGGTCGGGTTGTTTAAAAGCAGCTGAGAGTTGGTCTGAGCGATGCCTGCCCGGGTGCAGTTGGGTAACAGGGAGCTGCAAAGACTCTCCGGAGGACGTGTTGCAAGAGGGCAGAAATTGACAGCTGTCTGGCTTAGGGATTCAAAGACACCTGGGAAGAAATCTGGCAGGGGATTGGGGTATTAGCAAATTACGAGAGGAGCAGGGAGAGGCATTGGAGCATTTAGGAACATGATCCTGTTTGTCTGTTTTGCCTAAAACAGCAGAATTTGCATGTTTGTACACACCCTTTTAAAAACGGGAAAAAACCTAAGAACATTCGCAAGGAACCCCTATGCTGACACACAGGCCAATGGCAAGCCTTGAGGGAATGAGGTGTGGTTAAGGGGCGAGAGAGCAGCCCTTCCTCAGACAGCGCATCTGCAGCTAGGGCAGGTTCTACGACTAAGGCCAAAGGAAAGGCAGGAAACGGCAAAACTGTAAAATCAGCCATTTTTTCTTTACCATCCCCCACCTTGCTAAGGACAAATGGTCCAATTCCAGAGGTGGAACAAAAAACTGCTTCTTTTTCTTCCAGATGAGTGGGTGGTTAACAGTGAAGCAGAGAAGCTGCCATGCACCCTAACACTCTTCTGGACTTCAGTGGGGGAGACAGGGCCCAGCCAAAGAGAGGTTTTGGAGTTACACCTGCTTGCCTCTGCAGGTGGGGTCTCAGAGCACACCCTTGGTGGAGAAGCGTTGGGGGAAGGGTTGGAAATTCAGCTGCTAAGTGAATTAATATGTGCCCCATGTGTTTATCCCATCCTTTCTCTGGGCCTCCATTTCTTCATCTTTGAAATGGGTCATTAGATTAGCTCACTGGATCAGAATCACCTGGCGATGACAAGCGCACAGATTCCTGGAACTAGCCCCTGGAGATGCTGATTCAGTAGGTTTGGGGTCAGGCTCTGGCATGGATGTTAAAAACAAACACATAAACCACCCAGGTGGCTCTGGCACATCAGAGCGCAGGTCTTCCTCCATAGCACAAGTTGGCTTTGCTCTGTCCATAGTCAGAAAGATGCCAGAACTCTGAACAGAATAAACCCAAGGGTGGTCTAACTTTTACCATCCCTCAATTCCCGGCTCCAGACTGATTCATCTTTCAGGGCCAGTTTAAATCCCCCTCCTTCCTGAAGCCTTCCCAGCCTTTCAGGTCCTTAGCCTGTCCTTTCTCTTCCCATCTCCCGAATCATCCAGGACACATGGGTTGTCTCAGATATGTAAAACAACATTATTCGGTGTTATCAGCCACCCTGTCCTCTCTTTAGCTGGTCTTTCCAGAGAGAAGGGCATGAACCTCATTGGGAGATCCTTGTCTCCCTCCAGCCCTGACACCATGGTTACTGACTTAAATTGGACTGCTCTCAGACGGTGCTCGCCAGGTCAGCGAGGCATCACGGTATGGCTAATCACCACTTCACTTATTGTCAGTTCAGCTAAGTTAGCATCTGCTCTTCGATCCTTTCCAATGAAGCATGATATAGTTTATTAATTTTAGTCACCTTCATGCAAATGTCCTGTGCATTTATTTCCTGTGATTTCATTAGCTTGAAGGTTAGGGTTTGGGTTTGTTCCATGACACATTAGAGTTCTCAAATGATATGTCTTTTCAGAAACTTTCTGCTTTGATTTGGAGAAGACTGTGTGGACCTACAATCCTAGGAAGAGTCATGCTTTCCTTACCCACTGTTTATTATACTCTTTTGTCCCAGAAAAAAAAAATGGAAAGGAATTAACACTCTAAATTAGGAACATACATATGGAGAAAGGCAGAGATAGAGTTGGGGGTTTGGGGGGCAGGGAGCACAAGAGTGGTGGGGGTGACACCATATGCCAGGTGGAGAGAGCCTGCTTGCTACTGTATCACGTTTCCTTGTTTTCCAGTCACCTAATCTCAATCTTCTTCTCTGTCATTGTTTTATAGTCCTTTAAAAAAAATTACAGCAAATGCCAGTTTTTGCTTTCACGTGGTGGGGGCAGGAGAATGCCTGAGAAGTTTTGGAGAGAGAAATGTGTTGTATCTTGCACGTGTGCAAATCTAGCGCCTAACGCTTGCTTTCTAACAGACTATTACAGGATTTCTAAGTGACCCACAGAGGTGCATTGTCAGTGCCTTTAAGTAAAGGTTCCTTGTCTATTGGCGCTGATGAGGTGGATTCTGAATGTTGACGGTGCAGATTTAGAAGCCAGTGGGCTCTTTGCAGTTACAGAAGTGAGGCTTGTTCAGACTGTGGGCAGGTCTGAAACCGACATGTCTCTTCTGTGAGCGCAGATGCATCTATGAGCAGACTCCTGTCTCTCTTTTCTCCTCTCTCCCTTTTCCCCTGTAAAGTCTTCGTCACTCAGCAGCCTTAAAGTGACCTTCGTCACTCAGCAGCCTAGAATTACTAGGCGGATTCTCTTTTCTCTGGCCACTTTGTGAAATAGAGGCACTTCTCTTTCTCGATCCACCCCTGTTCAGGGGAACTGTCGTCTGTGTGCTTTAATTGTGCTGTCCTTTAGGGTGTTTCAGCCCTTTCCCCCTCTCGGGGATTTTAATACTTCCTCCCAGTGTACCATGCTCACCTGATTTCCCCCTAATCCGATAAATCTCCTTCCACCAAATCTTAATACAGTGGTGATTAGCTTTCTCTGTGTCCATTTTTCACAACAGTAGAATTTTTGCCTATCATCTTCCATAGGAGCAGCATCTATAACTGCTTTGAACTACAGGGGTTGTGAAGAGAAAGTCTTTGGTCAGCACTCTTAAAAATAAGCCTCAGCTAAATGCAACGTGCTATGCTATATTGGATACCCTCCACTCTTCTCTGGAACAGCAAAGGATATGCCTGGAAAAACTGGTGAAATCTGAACAGAATCTGTGGTTTAGTTAATATCACTATAATCATGTTAATTTCTTAGTTGTGACAAATGCACCAAGGATATGAGAGATGTTAATGTTAGGGGAAGCCAGGCATGTATGGGAAATTTCTGTACTATAGCTGCAACTTTTCTGTGAATCTAAAATTTTTCCAAAGTGAAAAGTTCATTGAAAAATCAAACTTTTTTTTAAATAAAAGAAGATTTAGAGGGAACGTGTGTACTTTTTTGATGTGCCAATACGGCATCTTCTTTATAAGCCTGGGATCTTGAATCCCACCTCTGCAACTCACTAGCTGTATGATCTCTGGGCGTTTGTTTCCTCATGGGTAAAGTAGGAATAAAAGTAGTTTTTGAATCAATGCACCTGGAATAATGCTTAGCCTATGATAAGAGCTCAGTCAATGTGACCTTTTCTTATTAAAGTTTCACTGAATTCAGTCTACAATTGGTGAGTCATACCAGAGTGCACTGTATCTCAATTTTAAACAGTTCCCACGTAGGAAACCTGACTTTCTTGGTTCCAAAACATGTTCCAGAGATATGTAGGCAAAGTCACCATATCCCCCATTCTTCTCATTGCTTAGAGCTCGGGGACAAAAGTCCACTACTAATAAGCACTCTAAATAAGAAAGAGGTTTGTGACAGTAAATGATTCAAATCAAAATGTATGACTTTGTGTGGCTTTTTCCTCTTCTGCTCTTTTGTCTGAGCTCACAGTGTAGGTGCTAAACAGAAGCAGAGTGGAGGTTTCAGCGGCGGAGGGGGGTGGATTTTGTCCCCTAGAGGACACTTGGCAATGTCTGGAGACGTTTTTAGTTGTCCCAACTGGAGACAGGGTACTACTGGCATCTAGTGAACAGAGGGACCAGGGATACTGCTAAACATCCTACAGCGCACAGGACAGCCCCCACCACAAAGAATTATCTGGCCCCAAGACTTGTGCCAAGTCTATCTTCCCTACCCAAAGAATTTGTTTATCTGCAACAGATCTTGGGAAAATTAAAGAACTTTCCAGATGATCATCAAAGACTGCAGGAATGTTTTTCTAGACGGTAGGCGTACCTTCTAAAATGAAGACTTTCAAACTCCCACTTTCAACTATTTGAGTAAGGGGAGAAAGGTGGGCAACTTAAGGATGTCAGTAAAGGAAACATTATGTGCTTTTCTTGACTGTCAATAAGGTGTTAGGGCCCGTGGTTTAGGCTGGAGGCTAAAAATGTAGAGAGGAATGAGTTTTATGAATAGGAAGGACAGAAACAACAGAGTTGTAGGTGTTGGGGGTGGGCTGGGGAGGAGACAAGGGGTGATGATGCAAAACTATTGTCAACGATGTCCACCGCAAATTGGCCAAAAATTCCAACTCTGCAATTCTTCAAAAGTCTGATGATCTTGACCAGCACTGAATGCTGGGTTTTCTTGCTAATGGAATCAATGCAAATAATGCTTTCTGGTAAAAGCCATACTTCTGACTTTGAAGGAACCCTTTGCATTTGGGGCCTGGCCTGACTGTATTAGTTTTCTCAGAGGAAATACAGCGATTGATGACGTGCCTGGTGAGGATTCTGTGACCTCTCGTCCTAGAGCTGCGCTATCCAATATAGTAACCAATAGCCACATGTGGCCATTTAAAATTAAAATTAAATAAAACTAAAAATTCAGTTCTACAGTCACACTGGCCACATTGCAAGTAGTCGATGGCCACATGTTGAGTGGCCACTATACTGGATGGCACAGATGTAGAACATTCCCATACCATGTAAGGTTCAATTGGACTGTGTTGCTCAAATCTCGAGTCTCCCTATTGCATGTCAGGGTCATCCCACCAGGATAGGTTCTTGCCTGACAGGGCAGAATGGAGCAATGGTCCATCAACTGAGCCCCCTTTTATACACCAGGTGATCTCTGACCTGGAAATTCAAGAAGCAGAGAAAAATGGCTGATGGGAAAGTTAATTCTCAGGCATAACAAAACTCATCAAGATAAACCTAAAAAAGCAGAATGAAAGGGGGCAGGGGGCAGAGGAGAGAAGGAAACGAGTTTTAAATTTTTATTAGGCAAGAATGCAAAGGTTAGGTCATAGTGATTCAGGCAAATAGGAATTTCATGGTGTTTGGTAAAAGCCTCTTCAAACATGGTTTGATCCTGGCCATGGTCTTAGATCTTAGACCCGGGGGATGAAGTGACACATCACAGTCATCATAATTCAGTCTCTGCATCTAGCTTCCTTCATCTCGAATTTGGGGCAGTTGGATTCCACTGGATTCTGTGTGCCTTGTGCAGATTATAAAGTTTTTTTTCTTTTCCTGTCTAACAGACCAAGAGTGAAGGTGTGCCTTTCAGGACCGGTCTCACTTCAGTGGGTGACACAGGCCCTGGAGTAGGTGGAAAGAAAAAGGTGCATTCTGTAATAAGCTCCAAGTAGGCTGTTGATCCCGTGTTGTGAAGCATCAATTTATGGGGCTACACCAAATGTGGCTGAGTCCACGCCCCCTGCAGTGAGGGTACAGAGTTAGGAAGGTGGCTTCCCAAAGGCTGGGGATAAACAAAGGCGGCATGTCAAGCATGGTATTATGACATGGTAGTTTACAGATGACTGGATCCGTGGGATCGGGAGCTTGTCCAGCCACACGATGGGATGAAGAGAGGCATTCGGAGACCTCCGGGCTCTGCTCCTTACCACGGTGTGAGCACGGGTGAGCCTGAGAGCCCCATGTCCTCACCTGTGAAGTGGGGATAATGTGCATTTCACTGGCTTCTCATTTTAGATGAGGTAACAAATACAAAATGTCAAAGGCCCTACAAACTAGCAAGTGCCATAGAAATTTACTATTTTTATTTAAAATTTCTCTTTTCCCCACAACTCATGGAAATTCATGTCCCCTTCCTCAAAACACTGATTTTAGCCTGTATAGGGTCCACAACTAACATTTGTTATGTGCAGGCTGTGGACCAGATGCTGTGTATACAAACTCATTGAGTGGGACCTCCCTTCCTCAGCTTGGTGTGACCTAGATTGTTTACTGTCCCCAATATCTGCTCGCTCTTTATTACTAATAAGAGTTTCAGCTAGCACGCAGCCACCCAGAGGATGCCCACCTTTTCCAGCCTCCTCTAGGAGGTTAGATGTGACCACGAAACTCAGTTCTGTCCTAGAGAATGTGAGCAGAAGTGAGGTATGCCACTCTTGGTTTGAACTTTAAAGGAAGGAGAGGGCCCAGGCCTTCTTCACACCTGCTTCCTAGAGTGTGGGCATGATGGTCGGCTTGAAGTGGTCATTGTGGCCACAAGATGGAGGCTGTGTTGAGGATGGCAGAGCAACAAGAGGGAAGGAATTTGGGTCCTCCAAACCTCTTTAAGCTTCCAGACCAGGCCTGGTCCACCTCCCCAGACTTTAACTTTATCTAAGCCACTTTCTTGGAACTTTGTTAGAGCACCTAACCTGGATCATCATGAACACACCCTTCAAATGCCCTTCCCCACAGCCTGCTTCTGACTCACATGGCACTAGCCCTATTGGTCTCAAAGTCTCTCTCTTCTCTGCTTCCCCTGCTTCCCTTCCAGGTAAAATTCACCTTTCTAGGTTCTCAGCACCCTACTTCATGTGATCAGTAGTACTCTGTAGACTAACCTGTGCTAGTGCTTGCTGTGTATTCCTTCCCCCCCAGTGGGTGTTTTGACAGGGCTTTCTGGAGATACCACCTGCATCCATGCAATGGCTTTGACAGGAGGAACACTGAGCACAGCAGACAGCCTGGTGGGGGAGGCTGGGGCACACACCAGCTTCCCAGGGCTCCCCCACAAACAACATGAAACTTAAACCAACTTCGAAGACCACAGGGCTGTGGTGCACCTACTTCTCTATTTCAGAGAGTTGAGCATAGGAGTCAATGGTCCTTTCCGCCCTCCATGTGCCCGTGGTGCTTCTCTGCCTCTGCATGTATCTAGGGTGACTCTGGTCCTCATCCCAGGGGACCTTGCTCTGAATGAGCCCCCATGCCCAGCTCTGGGGACATGAGCTAGAGAAGTGGGCTGGGTTGCCTGGGTGGCTCCGCCTGGCTTTGTGGGTAAAGGCCATGGCTAAAGCTAGTCACTGACCCCCTTCTCACCTCCCAGGACACATGAGCCTTGAGCTGCTGTGCTGGTCCAGCCATACCTGCCTGAGCCTTCACTTCAAGGTGGTGGGGGGGAGATCAAAGGTGATGGCTAATGTTGGTTTTCTTCTCATTTGTAGGGAAACAGGGACAAACATCCCTTTTAGAGAATGTTTCCAAAGGAATTTCTCTGTTAGCCTCACTTTGTATTTGCAAGATAGCCAGGTGATTTATTCGTTTGTTTGTTTTGTTTTTGATGGGGATGGGAGGGGTTACTTTCCCTCCTCACTGATTCACTGGGATGTGGAGAAGGACTGAAGAGCGACTCCTCAGAGGGAAGGGAAGAAAAATTAGAACTACACTGAAAACACCACCTCCTGGTCATAGGAGAAGATTAAATATAGGAGCAGTGCCCACGAGCCAACGTGTTGGAACAATATAGCACATGTCTCCCTTTTTCTGACTTTCAATTATATGAAAAAACTTTTCAATTCTGCAACATAGTTCAAACAAACAGGCAAACAAACCCCCAATCATTAGTCTTTTGCACCTTTGCCCTCGCATTGGGTAGGACAGGCACGGCCGGCCTCCCCCAGGACAGCCATCACCTCTCCCAGGAGAAGCAGTGCTTTGATTTGATAGCTGGGCAGGCTTTGGGCTCTGCATCTCGACCCAGGCGGGGCAGGCCGAATGTTCTCACAGCCATCTGTTGTGGCCTGTAATGCATGAGCACATTAGCACATGCCCGCCAGCAGCCTCAACATTGTTCTCCTTGCTGAGTTAGTTCAGCCGACCTCAACAAAGGGGACAGTTTTGCATTCAGGATAAATACAACCACTGAAGATTTTTTTTTTTTAAATGATACTTAATGTTAAGGTTTACACTGGCTGTCTACATTGGAAAGTTGCAGCCACCCTCCCACCCACTCCAGTATCGTTCCTATTCTGTTCATGACATTGACGTGGATAGTTTGTAGAAGCTGCTGATTTACCAGGGGATATTTTTATGCTCCTCATTGGAAAGATTCATCCAATTGAATATTTGTCTTTTTTTTTTTTTAAATCCAAGGAGCTTCCCTCCCAAAGGATTAAAACAAATTATCCAACTATGAATCCATTTAATTTTAAGGTCAGTCTTATGCCTCAAGGTCTGGATCCTTACTGTGCTCAAAGACTACCCAAGGAAAGCAGCTTTCATTCACAGTGGAAAATATTATACTTTAAACTTTAGTAAATTTGTTGATACTGATAAATTATTTCAGAAAATGCCCTATTTGCCCCCTACCACAGGACCAATAAAAGACTAGCCTCTAAGACTTAGCAGATTTTTAAAAAGCATTTTTTGGAAGGAAAACAGTGAAGTTTGGTGATACACTTTTCACAAGATCAGATTTTGCTTGTATTTTCTCATGCAGGTGTCCCAATGCAGATTTATGTCTCTTCCATTCTAGTTACAAAGTGACTCAGTGGCAAAAATCATCTGTATGCATTCATTCCGTTCATTCATTCATTCAATGAATATTTATTGAGCACTGACTGTGGGCTGGGCACTGATCCCCATCAGTGACCAAGATGGACAGAGATCTCTGCCTGGTAGAGCTTATATTCCAGTGGGGTAGACAGGCAATAAACAACAAAACTGATCGGTAATAAATATCATATAAGGGAAGGGAAAGTGGAATAGGGGAAAAGAATTTAAAATGCCAGGGTGAAGTTGGAGTATTGAAAAGGAAGGGGATGAAATTATGATCACAATTTACTGAGCTTCCGTATCCCAAAAAGAAATGAAAAACATCCTTGAGATAATGGCACCTTCCTACATTGAAGTCTTTTCCCCTCTAAGTTCAATTTCAGATGGAAAAGATCACGTAGGTTTCAAAGCTCTTCAATGGTAAGAAAGAGCATGTTTCTTAAGTCTGTTTCTCTGCATGTTTCTAACCTGCTCAAAGCAGGGGATGGGGTAACATGGTGGTCCTCGAGCTAAGCATGTGCCTGGTGCATTTGTCATCACTGAGTGTCCTCCATACCCCGTGGCACATTGAATGTGTATTGAATAAAGGGTTGAGAAGATGAGTTACAGGGGTCAGGATAGGAATTTTTCCACTACCCAACCCCACCCCCTAAATTTATGTTGACTCCTTGTGACCTAGTTTAATGGCCTTTTCTTAAAATGTGACTCTAAACTATATCATAATGAGGATCTGTACATGCTACAAGCTAGTTGTCCATTTCATTTCCAAGTCACAGTTGATGAGAGTCTGGCTGGATACCAAACAAGGGAATAACTCACAAAACACTACCCACTTCAGCCAGGCTTCCTGCTAAGATTCTGTCTCCCTAAGACCCAAAGGTACAGATTTGTTAGGGGGCCCTGATCTGCTGGTGGCCCTGTGCAAGTCCCAGGGTATGTGTTAAGGGGTCCTTGACACATGCCTGTGGCTGGCAGGGAGGACATTTGGATTCCTTCTATGGGTGGCAGGGAGGACTTCAGGCTTGTGAAAAGTCCCAGAGAACCGTAACTTGAAATGGCCCTTGCCAACCTTTTCTTTATAGACGAATAGATAGAGGCCCAGAAAGGCCAAGCAACTTGCCTGAGGACACCCAGCCTGCTTAGAGACCTAGATTTTTAAACTCCTAGACCAGGCCTCTTTTCACTGTGGCAGGTTGCATGCAAGGACCTGAGAAGTTACACAGAAGTGAATAAGACCATCAACAGACTAAATGGATAAACAAAATGTAGCACATACATACAATGGAATATTATTCAGCCGGAAGAAGGAAGTACTGATACACGCAACAGTGTGGATGAGCCTCAAAAACATTATGTTAAGTGAAGAAGCCAGTCACAAAAGGTCACATATTGTATGATTCCATTTATATGAAGCATCTAGAGTAAGTGAACCTGTAGAGATAGAAAGCAGATTGGTGGTTGCCAGGGGCAGGGGGAGGGGGAGTGAGGAGTGACAGATTAATGGGGACAGGGTTTTAGTTTGCGTGATGAAAACGTTTTGGAAGCAGATAAAGGTGGTAGTTGCACAACACTGTGAATGCCACTGAATTGTTCACTTTAAAATGGTTAATTTTATGTTACATGAATTTTACCTTAATTAAATCCAAAAAATAATGAACGGGCTAGGAGGAGCTGATGGGTTAAACACCAAAAGGTGGGTGATGACAGGCAGATTGGCCATGGAGGGGTATGCCAGGGAGGAGAGAGACAGAGGACAAGCCTAGCTGGGATGGGGGGAGGGCGGCCTCCTGGCCGTGCTAGCTGTGGGCTCCCTGCCCCCGCGGTATCAGCTGCCAGCGCCACCGGGCTGCACCAAATCATTTCCTTCCTGTGCTGGCTGAGCCACACTGTACTCTGGCTTCTTCATTAGTGCTGCTGCCTTGGGTGAACAGCCTAGAGAGGGTGGATCAGGGGGTGACACGGAGCCTCCAGCCCAGCACCCAGGAGGCCCCGCCACTGTTCTCCCTGTGGCTCCCAGAGCAATTCTGCAGGGGGAAGCTGTTTAGCCTTCCAGCTGACAACTTGCACTGGGCATCTGAGGGGCACAGATGTGGGGACCAGCAGGCCTGGCCCTGAGAGGGAGGGCTCTCCTTGGGGAGGTGGGTGATGGAACCGTGAGGCTGGGGCTTGGGCTTCCCAAGCAACTTTGCCTTCAATTAATTCCTTTCTGATCCTGGCTCTCTCCCTTAAAAGGACCCAGTTTTAGTTTCTATGTGGAGCGTCGGCCCTCCTTGTCCACTACACAATGAAAAGAATATTCACCAAGGACTGTGTGTCAGGCTCTGTACCAGGCACCCTGGGGCAAGCAAAGGTGAGAACTGGGGCCTTGCCTTGCATTGGGGGGTTTGGGAACTGGGCTCTGCACAGAGCTCAGGGACACTGCTGAGCTGTTCCTTGGGGTCCTGAGGCAGGCAGGCCCCTTGGGGTGCTGCAGGGCAGGTCATGTAACTGAGGGTAACAGAGACCCTACCTCAGAGAACCTCCCAAAAGATTCAATGAGATGACATCCATGCAGCCAGGCACGCTCTTCTCCTTGTGCTTGGTTTGCCAGGTTCTCCTTTCAAGCCCAGTGCCCTGCCAAGACAGCACTAGCATCACCCCCATTTCGCAGATAAGGAAGCCAAGGCTCAGAAAGCCCTTGTCTCTTGTCCAAGGCCACATAGCTGGTGGAGCCTGGCCAAGGCATCACACCACCCCACACGCAGCGGCCCCTGCATGGACTCCACGGTGATCGCTCCCTGCATGGGGGGCGGGAGAGCTCAGATGTGGGGGTCCACACCCAGCAGCAGCTGCACCCTGGGCAGGCCCCTGGGCCCAGGGCAACCATTCACAGTCGGGACCAGGCAGAGGGTGGTTTCATTTAATCTTTATAGCAACACAGTTGTCAGGTACTTTTATTAATTATTCTATTTACATAAGAAGAGAGGCTCAGGGAGGTCTTGGAACGTGGCTCCCTGTAGTGTCAGGGCCAAGTTTTAATCCAGTTGCCCTGGGTAGATGCATAAATACCCACCAGTCTTGAGGCCTGAATGTCCCCCATAAGTGCAGGATTCGGGTCTTTACACTCTGCCTTGATGCCCACACTCTCCAAACCTCTTCCTTCCTGGATCCTTCATTCACTCCCCCTGCACCATTTGTTTATACATTCATTCGTGCATTCATTTCTGTGAGCCCTAATGTCTCGCAGGCACTCTCTAGACAACAAAGATGTGCAAACCACAGTTTCCGGCCTGGGGAAGTCTCACAATCGAGGATGACAACTTTGCAGAACTGTCTACACTCCTGCTTCAGTGGAGGGTGGTGAATTCCATTAGTGCACATAGGAGACGTTGAGGAGGAGATATCACACCCTCCCTGCCAGCTGGAGGCTCCCAGGACCTCTGCTCTGAGGGGGACCAGGGACCCAGAGGGCCCAGGTATTGGGGCAGAGCCTGATCTGCCCATGGAGCTTCCCAGATCACCCATCCTGGCTCTACTTTACAGTTGAGGAAACAGGCTCAGAGTGTCATGTGGTTTCTGAGAGGCCACTCCACCCTGCTCCATAAGACAAGCTTCTACTGCCAAGGTTTGAGGATGAAGGAGGAGGAATTGCTCACAATGCTGAGGTCACCACAAGTTCCACCTGCGGGCTTTGACCCAGGCTCCAGGACTTGGGCCTGGAGAGCCCAGAGCTCAGAGAGTGGGACTGGTCTGGAGGAAGGCAGAGGGCGAGGGCCTACAAGGCTTAAAAGGTGGGGAAAGGGACAGGGAGGAGGTGGTAAACCAAGGTGCCCTCGGCCCCACACCTATGGCTGGCTCACATGGCCTCCTGGGCTCAGCAGGCCGGGAGAGGACAGAGAGAGGCTGCTGCTTTGAGGTTCCAGGCCCCCACGTGTGCAAGCACTAGTGTGTGGACCCCTGAGCGTGAACTCAGGTGCATGAGCCTATGTGGATGAGCCTGTGCACGAGGACCAGGACCTTGGTGGGCTGTGTGTGTGACCTCGGGTGCATGGACCAAGGTGCCTGCACCCTGCCAGTGCCTGTGGGCCCTGGCTCTCCCCTGGGCCACTGTCTGGGGCCCACACAATGCAGGTGCTTCTGGCAGGTTCTGTGTGCCTCCTTCTTGGGGGACCCCAACCTCTCCCACCATCAGTGGACTGGTTGTGGCCATGCAACCACTGCAATGTCACCAAAAGAAAGCCGTATGTGGGGTCCAAGCCAGCTGCTTCAATCCAACCGATGTAGGCCACCCTCCACACCCACCTCCCGGTAGCCCGCCTGGGATCCAGGAAGCAAGGGCAGAGAGGACACCAGGGCACAGTTCAGAGCGAGTTCCCTGAGCAGTCTTCCTGGGGACACAGTGGCCCCAGGACCCCAAATAAAGACAGGGCCTCCAAACCCAGAGCCCTGCCAGATGGTCCTAGTGGACAGCTCGGCTTCCAGGGGTTGCAGACTGGAAGCTTTCTTTTCGGACCAGTCTGCCCCAGCCTGTCTGTGGGGGGCCCTTGGTGTGTGGTAAAGGGATCTGAGGTCCTGGGAGGAAAGCGCGCTCCGGCTGCCTGGCCTAGTGCTTTAGACGCACTGGTTCCTGCAGGCGGTTCACTCTGCAACCCTTCCCCAATCACTGCCCAGGTGTGGGGTGCACAAGCGAGCAGGGGATGTGGCCTCAGGCCTGCGAGGCGGCAGCTGGCCCGGCGGCACTAACAACAGTGCTTCACGGCAACAACGCATTAATGAGGGGCTGCCTCAGCTCACCTGCTCAGGCCCTGTCACCGCCCCACCCGAGCCTGCTAATTGCTGAAGCCTGTGGGCACCATCCGCCACCCAGATGGGGGCTCAGGGACAGATGGGGTCCGGGCATGGAGGGGGAGCAGGAGGAGCGTCACCTAAGGGGGCTGGGTCGTGGAGGGGGGCAGCGCTAGATCCAAGGGTTTCCAGGAGGCATCTGAGCCAGAGTCTGGGGACTGCAGGGACGCGGGCCAGGCGACATCCTAGGATTTGCCTGGGAGCTAGACTCCTGGATTACAGCCTCCCCACCTTGATTTACTGTCTGTGCCCCTGAGCGAGTCCCCCCTCTCTGTGCCTCAGTTTTCCTGACCTGTAAAATAGGAGCACCTGTGAATAACCCTCCTCAAATGGTTATGGTGAGAATTGGATGAACTGACACTGCTAAAGCTCTGAGCGCCTGCCTTCCAGGGACTAACCTGCAATAAATGTTTGTGCCTCCTCTTCCAGTCTTCTCTGCCAGTTGTTAATATCCCCGGCTCCCCTGAGGTGCAGTCTGGCCCTGCCTCCCTCCTCCCAGCTCTGCTGCATCTGTTCCTCAGGGCAGTGCCCCCCCACCCCTTAACCCTAGCTGGACAAGCAGCTATGCAGCAATACCCGGACTCCTAGGAGAGAGATGGGGAGTAGGGACGTAGGTGTGGGGGGTGACCCCATATCTACCCTGCCTAGAACGGCCACTCACTCTGACAGGGAGTGGGGGTGCTTAGCCCCAGGGGTCCAGGCCATGAGCAGCTGGCAGCAGCCAAACCAGTGAATAGCCACTGCTCACCTGTGCTGCCCCATGTCCTCCTCCCCAGTCAGTATGGGATTGAGTGCAGTGCTGCGACCAGCCAGGCCTGATTCTGCCCGCCCTTCCAGGTATGCAGAGACAATGAGTAAGGAGCCTGGTCACCAACAAAGTGTCTTCAGATCCTTGGTGTAGGGCCCTTGTCAATGACCCCATAACCCCTACTGGTACTATGGGGCACTTGTGCGGGGAGGGAAGACTTGGTACAAAATGGGTAATGCAAGAGGGCCTTAAAGTGAGACTCAGAGCAGGTATGGGGGAGTCCTTTGCCTTAGATTAACTTCTAGGAAGCATCAAGGTGTCTAATTAATAGAGGGAGTTCAGACAGATTGCTAGGTGGAGTCTGCCCTAATGGGAGACAGACAGACAGACATTTCTCCAGCGCTGGGGGTTTTATCCATGAGAGCATCTAGGGGACTTTAAAACGCAATGCCCTGGACCAGGGGCTCCTCACTGGTTCCAGTCTGGGAATGAGAAGGGCAGGTCCCTGAGTGGATGGCTGTTGGAGCCCCAAATCACTACGGGTGTCCCATGTCTTCCTAGACAGCCACATCAGAGTCCCTGGCCTCACTGGGAATGTGACACTTCTGTGGGTTTGCTTCACCCCTCTGCTCACTGCCTATCCCTGGGGTACAGAACCCCAACTCTATGGGCACCAAAGGCACCCTGCAGCTCTGGCAAGTCCTCCAACACTGAGTCCAGGGAATGGGCATTTCTCTGTGACTCCTGCCCACAAAAGAGTGGGGAGCCTGGGTACGATGTCCCGGGGTGCAGAGGCAGCAGAAGAGGTTCAGGTTTTGGGCTCTGCTCCCTCAGACTCCAGCCAACTGAGTTCCCTGGTTTTTAAGGAGGGTTGGGGAGAGTCTCACAGACCTTGAGGTCTGGTGAGTCCCTGAACCTGGAGGCTGAGAGCTGGGGAGCTGCGAGGGCCACGCAGCGGTGTGAGGGAGGAGGCTGAGCTGCAGCCCAGCGCTGGAGAGAATTTCCGGGCTAATGCCCCCCACCCAGGGGACCCGGTGCCGGTGCCCCGCAGCAGCCCCTCCCCCCTCCCTTCTCCTCTCTTTCAGTGGGGAGATGACTTAATGGCCCATCGAAGTCAAAGTGGTTGCGCACAGTCTTCTCCTGTCCCAAATCGAAGCCCAGTCGCTGGCCTGAGTCATCCACCCAGGCCCCTCCCGCCACCCAGCTCAGGGCCACCCTCAGCGAGGAGCCACCTGCCCCGGGCGGACGTGCGCCGTGTGCACGCTTGTGTGTGTCTGTGGGTTCCTCCTCCGTGTCCGAGGACGCTTGGATCTCTCACGTGGTGGTCGAGGTCCCCAGCGGGGCGCTCGGTTTAGGCGGATGGCTGGGGGAGGGCCCGAGCCTGGCTGATCACAGCCCCTCCTTCCTCGGAGGCCCGGGTCTTACGGGGTCTGGCTGGCGGCTGGGCGCCGCTGAGAGCTCGGGTACAGGCATGGAAGGGGGAGACTTGATTACTTGATTTCTTTCTTTTCAGCAACTGTCCTTCGGTGCATTCGCCGCGCACATCCAGAGCCCGCGCAGGCACTCGCCTACCTTGCCGTGGGCGAGGACGCTGTGACCGCAGCCGAGTTCCCCCCCCCCCCCGTTCTCGGCTTCCGCCGCCGGAGTTGCAGCCTCCTCGCGTCCCTCTACGTGTCTGCAGCTGGAGCCGGACCTAGTTTTGAATTCTTCCCAAGTTTCCTTTCAAACAAGATTTCCGGAATTAAAACGGCTAGACCCTACCCTACCCTCTTCTTGGATTCGCGTGGCCCCCTTTCTGCACCAGCCCCTCCGCCTCCTCCGGATCCCTCCCAGCCGCCGGGGAAAAGCAAGACCTGTCGGAGAAAAGCTAGGCCTACAGCACCCATCCCTGGGCCCCACTGTCCAGCCAGCAGCCCGACATTCCCCGCTGGAGGACCGGGAAGTGCCTGTTCCCTTGCTAGGGGACCGAGCCATCCTCAGGCCTGGGCAAGGGCTGAGACTCAAGATATGGGGTTCTAACCAGGGAAATCTCCACATCCAGGTCCTGGGGCCTTCCGCTGGTGGCCACCAAAGATGTCGTCGGCGAGAAGGCCCTGGACTGGGGGACTGGTCTACTGTGCCTGCCCCAGGCTGTCCTTTCCGGGGCACACGTTTTCTGGCCAGCCCGGGGGCCGAGAGACTGCAACAGGGTCTGTCCTTATCCTTGATCAGGAAGGCTGAAACTTTTAAATTTCTGCCCAGAATCTCTTTTAAGAGCCACATCCTGAATGTGTATTGCAGTTTTGGATCGTGAGGAACCCAGTGGACGCGAGAAGACAGAGGTGGCCCGGGGAAAGAGCACAGAGGCCGAAGCACAGCAAGTGAGAGCCTCACTACCTCGGGCGGTTCCCAGCACCTGACACTTTGCAGTTCAAGGCCAGGGTGGGCGGCGGGGGAGGGTCGTAGAAAGCTCCGAGAAGGGTTATTGGATCCCGCACGAAACACTCCCGCGGGGCTCTGCCGGGACGCCGCGGCTCTGCGGGACCAGGAGCCCCAAGTGGCTGGTCCGCAACTGAAGCCAAGGAAACCCGTGGGGCCGGGAGGTGGCCAGAGACCCTTCCCAGCAGAAAGAAAGAAAATTCGAGCAACGGAGGACGCCCAAGAGACCGGGCCCCCAGCCGCAGGCACTGCCCTCTCCCCGAAGACCCAAAATTCCTCCCACCGGGAAGGAAAATTTCACTTTTAAACTAGTTTAATACTCAACTGAGGGGAAAGGGAATTCAGGATTAGGCGTTGTAAATAAAAATAAAGACAAGAAAGTTGTGAAAAACACCCGCAGGTTGTGCTCAGAACGTGTTTTAAAGCGAATGTGGGGAAGGGGGAGTAAACAAACAACTCTTATCCTTCCCCTGTGAGGAAACCCAGAGGAATGACCCCCAGATCCCGCCCCAGGGGACCGCGTCCTGAACCCCTCTTCGGGACCACTCCCTGCGCCTCCCATTCACGTGGATGGAAAACGCCCGACTTACTTTATATTTTATTTAAAATCTCAACACTCGATCATTTATTTCGTTTTTGCAACCAAACAAGTAATAAATATTATTTAGCACTTTGTTTTTACAAAAATAAAACAGATGATATACTCTCTGCGAGGGGCAGCGCGATCAGAGGAAGGATGTTAAGTGGACACGCTACAAAGCCAGTGTTGCGACGCAGGCAGCGCCCAGGCGGTTCGCACGGACGCAGGAAGCACATGGAGTTTACCATTTGTGTTAAACGTGGCAAAAAGAAACCAAAATAGAGAGAGGAAAGTAGGCTTAGACTCCGGTGGGCCTGGCAGTCACGTGAGCAAATAGCTTAGCATCGCGCACTTACCTCATCATTGATATATTTACACATCCAAGAAAGAAATTTTTAAAAAGCCAACAGAACCCCCAAATAACCCGCGCTATGTTCACAGCAACTGCCTCTTAATTCTGTCAAGCCTTCAGGTGCCAAAATGACTGCTCCCAATGGAGTAAGAAACCAAATCATTTTGTGCTCAGAGACAGAAAGAATGGAGGAGGGTAGTTTGTATTTTAAAATAGTAACAAACACCCGCCCCTCAAATCGGCAGTTTTGGGTTATTCCAATCCACAAGTGGTTCCACTCTGAGCCTCTATAAAGCTTGCTCATACTGTTGAAAAAGGAACATCCGCAGATTTATTAGAAAACCACATACCCCTATCAACAGGAGAGACAGTAAGGAACGGCTACAGTTCTTAGAAGGTGTGGGTTTACCCAGATATCGAGATTGGATACGACCACAAGTGCTTCTGGTACCGAATGCCAGCTTCCAACTAACTTGGCGCCCCCGGCCCCGGGCCAGGGACGACCCTCCAGGGCGAGGCGGGGAGGTCGCTTCTGCAATTCGGCTCCCCAGAGTCTCCTACCAGCCAAGAAAAGAGGAAGGAGAGGAAGTCCTCATTGTGTCTCTCCCCCAATTTCCCACCCTCGAAGTGCTGCCCTGGCCGAGTCTGGAAGTCAAGCAGGTGCTCTTGGGGAATCCACAGTTTTTAGAATCTTTTCCCGGGGGGGTGGGGGGGTGGAGGTAGGGGTAAGTTCGAGTGAGGGATGCACATAGAGGAACCTTTTTATAAAAGTGTCTACAGGACCAGCAGTTTAGAGCCAGTGAGGGCTCAATCAAGTCCCGGAGCTAAAGCCCCCCTCACTCCCCACTGTTCCGTGCGCGCCCCCTTTGCTTCAGTTCCCAGGTGCTGGAATCCCCACCATCCCCCACCCCCAGTCCATGTTCCTGAGCCCCTCCTCGCGACAGAGCTCCCGAGCTCCAGCGCCGGCCAGTCCTCACTTCCCCGCGGCCTCCGGGCTTCCAGCTCGCCAGAACGCGCCGGCGCCGGTCGGCTCACTTGGCGTCGGAGGTGAGGCGCGGCAGGCTGCCCGCGCCCATGGCCGACACGTGGTGGTGTGGCGGTGGCACCTGGCACATGCTGCAGGGACAGGGCATACCGCCCCAGTGCTGGAAGCCCCCGCTACCCCCGCTGCCGCCGCCGCCGCCCCCCAGCGGGGCAGCCGCGGCTGCAGACGGAGACTTGAGCAGGCCGTGCGGAGGCCGGATGGAGCCGACAGACGACAGCCCGGAGCCCGGCAGAGAGGCGCTGGACACCGCGGCCGCGGCGGCGGCGGCAGCGGCGGCGGCGGCGGCGGGCGGCAGGATGGGGTGGTGCACGGCCGGGTGGTGCGCCGCGGCCGCGGGGTGCGCGGTGGCGGCGGGCAGGGGCGCCGAGTGCGCCAGGCCGCCGCAGGCAGACGGGTGGAAGCCAGCGTGGTGGCCGCCGTAGATCTCGCTCACCAGTCGCTTCATCTCCTCCAGCGAGTTGGTGAGCATGAGGATGTAGTTGCGCGCCAGCAGCAGCGTGGCGATCTTGGAGAGCTTGCGCACCGACGGGCCGTGCGCGTAAGGCATGACCTCCCGCAGGCCGTCCATGGCGATGTTGAGGTCGTGCATGCGCTTGCGCTCGCGGCTGTTGATCTTGAGGCGCAGCTGTTGCAGCTCTGGCTCGGTCATCTGCTTCTTGTCCTTCTTGGTGGACGACGCGGCCGCCGACGACGTGGACGACGAGGTGCTGGACGAGGATGACTTGAAGCCACTACTTCCCAGCTTGTCCCCAGGGTGCGCGCCCGCTGAGCCCATGGCCCCGCGCAGCTCGGCGCTCAGCTCCGGCGGGCAGTCGCTCGGCGTGGACGAGGACACAGTGCCCCCCGTGAAGCCGCTGCCGTTGCTGCCCTTGCTCCGGGCCGGCAGAAAAAGGTCATCGGGTTCTGGCGACGATGGGCGGCTGGACACCAGGCTGGCGTCCGAGTCCATGGCCCCAGGGGAGGATAGTCTCAGCTTTCGCGGGGTCCTCCTTCCCTCGGTCCCCAGAACTTCCAGGAAAGGAGGAGAAACACGAGAGAGAGAGAGAGAGAGAGAGAGAGAAAGTAAGTCAGTGAGACAGAAAAGCTGTTCCCGCCTGCACTGCAGCGCGGTGTCCAGGCAGGGGTGGCCGGTCGCTCCGCGCCCCCTCGCTACTATCTCTGGCCTGCCTTCTATCTGAACGCAGGTACCCATAATTAATCTCTCTCTCTTCCCACCACCTCCCCTCTGCTCTCATCCAACAGGTTGTTTTATTTCAGGGAGCATTGGGTGACCCTCAATGAGGGTGGCATTCTAGAGGTTTTGTGCCTTCAGTTAGGAATGTCAAAGCTGGGCCTCCAGGGCTG
The DNA here is from genome assembly GCA_023783475.1 of Daubentonia madagascariensis. Taxonomy (NCBI): domain Eukaryota; kingdom Metazoa; phylum Chordata; class Mammalia; order Primates; family Daubentoniidae; genus Daubentonia; species Daubentonia madagascariensis. The sequence goes on along the minus strand of JAKFHU010001482.1, from coordinate 1,573,817 downwards.
GAATAAACGAGTGGTAAGTGAGGTTTTTCTTTGGGGAGGGTGGAGATCTAAGTAGAGAACTATTTGGTTCCTCAAACGCATCCACCTTATCTCCATCGACACCGCGCAGCAAACACACGCACACACACATGCATCCAGCACCGGCAAGGGGCCCAGATTCCATGTGCTGCGCCCAGGGGCCGCAGCGAGCTCACCAGATGACTGGGTTAGGGGCAGAAAGAGCTGTTGTCGTCCCAACTTCTCGCTTTTGGGCGAGGGGAATACAACGGTGAGTGTGGGGAGGGCAGAGCAGCAAAGCCGCTTGGCCGGCAGGGGAGGGATTCAGGCATCCTTTATCGGAGCATCCTAGGTCACAGCCGAGTTGGTGGGTGTCTGTCCCTGGGATCTAGGCTGGGGCTGCTGGAGGGCGGAGGCACTTACTGTGGATGCGATTCAAGGAGCTCGCTCCGAAAAGCCTCAACGGAGAACTTGGCACCGGACACTGGTGTTGCGTAGGTCTATAATAAGCATCCGCACCTTTCGGGGCTCGGCCGGTTTTATAGCCCTGTGGCAGCGGCGACGGCGGCAGCGGTGGCCGAGGCGGGGGCGGGGAACAATGTGCTAGTCCTGGAGGGGCAGCCGCGCCAATGAGCTGGGTCCGCCCGGGGGGCTGGGAAGCTGATGTCATCCGGGCTAATTCCGCTCAATGAAACTCAACGGGCCGGGCACACGCCTCCTCCCAGCGCACAACCAATGGGCGCCCGTGGCCAGGAGATTCTTGGGGAGGGACTGGGGGAGGGACCCGGGAGGCAGAGTGAGAGGCAAGGGGAAGGAGGGCGGGCACGCGGGGGAGGGAGCGAGGGCCGAGCGCGCTTGGGACCGCGGGAGAAAGGCAAAGTAGTCAAATTTCTGTAAAAATACGGTCACAACAGAGTGAGGCTGAGGGATGGGGTGGAGTGGGGACTCTGCAGTCAAACTAATCTGATACCCAAGGCAGCCAGATCTTTTGGGATGAGCGCGGATAACCTTGGCTACCCAGGACCCCGGCCTGGAATCTCCTCCCTAGCTCTTCCTCTCTCTTTCTGATTTCCCGCCCCCCTGTTCCCATCACATGGGTTTCATCAATACGTGGGCATTTGGGGCCCCAAAGGTATACTATAACCAGGCACAAAGCCCCCACTTTCTTCGCGCTCTTAGCGCGCATCTGGGAGGTGGCAGCCGCCGCAGCTCCGCGGGCGGCCGGTAGCGCCCCCAGCTGGGGGCAGGGCCTTGCGGGGCAGAGAGTGGGCAAGGAAGGAGGGGACGGACTCCAGAGCAGGGTTTTGAAAGAAAACACAACTCTTTATTAAGTTGAGGATGGTGTAGGTGCAGGGACGGGTTATTTTCAGCACAGTAACCGCGCTAACACAAGGGCAGAGTCGTGCCTGGAGTTAATCCCCCTTCATTTATTAGCAGGGGAGCCTGATGATAACATTTTTGGCATCATCTTTGTGATCGTCGCAATGCGTTGGGGTAGGGGGCAACGTTGGTTTGTTTGCAAAGAGAAGTCTCAGGTCTGGGCAAAGGCTTCTCCACGCTGTGGGCCAGACAGCGAGATCCAACCACTCGCGACTGCGTTCGGACACGGATCAAGTTTTACTGATGGCAGCCTGGCCCTCAAACCTGGAAGCTCTTGACCGTGAGGAGTTAAGCCCGATCTGGATAAGCACCTAACTGAGGTAGTTTAAAAGTACCTATGCATTCACCCATTTTACTCATGGGAAAACCTAGACACAGCAGCAAAAAAAAAAAAAAAAAAAAACCCAAAACAAAAACAAAAAACCAACCAACAAACAAAAAAACAAACGAGAGAACACAAAAAACTAAGGCTTTACAGCGCAGCCCTACTTGGACCTTGGACTAGAGACTCAGGGTTCCTTACATAGAGGCGGCCGCCTGTCTCCCCAGCCCCTAACTTTTTCCCTGAGCTGAATTTCTCACATCCATATATTTAGAATACAGAAATTTGTTTCTGCGGGTCTGGGATGCTAACCTTTCACACTGCACACACACACACACACCACACACGCAGTCCTCTCTCCCAGGGAGTGTTAGGATCCTCTGGTTACCTCCCTTGTTTGGGAACTTTTAATGTGCATGTGCCATATTAAAAACAAGCAAGCACATAAACAATAGTAATTGGTCCTCGAGTAGCAAAGTTACAAAATAAACAAAAATAAGCAGAAACTCCTGTTATTGCTCCTAGTTCCGGGATGAGTCTTTCTTCGCCGTCAACGCTGGAAGCCCAGGCGGCACTCGCCTTCGCCCCAGTCTTGTGCCTTCTGGGGCATTATTTTTCAACCCGCGTGTTTCCCAGCTGGCTCTGCAGCCATCCGTTAAATATGTATTTAAAACATGAAGAACTGAAGCGTGGTGCTATGTGGTCCAACGGTTACAAAGATGACTCATAACTGTTCAATTAGTAGGATCTGTCACACGGACGAACGCTGGGAGCTTGGGTGGGGATCAGAAAGAGATTGGGCATCTGAAGATCACCCCTTTGGGCCTACCCGGCCAACCGCAGTGAGGACATGTGTGGAGGTGTGCGCTCTGGGGCCACCAGCCGGGGCGTGGAGCTGTGGGCCTGCCAGTGTATCTAGTAAACACCAGCAGGCGCAACGTGCGCGCGCCTTGGTTGCTGCGGCTGAGGTTAGGCCAGCCGCCGGCACATGTCCCGGAACCCGGGTTTATTCTTTTGTTGCTTCCCACTGGTGTCTGTCCTGCGTCCAGCCTGCGTCAGAAGGAGCGCGCGGTCTGAGGTTCTTTACACGCTTGGTCGGGGGGCTGGAGTTGGGGCAGGGGTGAAAGTCGAGGGACCCGACCGTGCGCAGAGCGAGTCTAGAGCCTGGAAGGCAGAGTCCGAAGGCAGGAGAGCTGGCTTGCTCGCCAGGTTCCCTCGCGAACGCCCCTAAGGACGCTCCAGGCCCTAGTCCCGCGCCACCGAGTCCAAACAGCGGCCGCCGTTGGGGCTGTGCAGCGGCACCTCGCGGTCCTCACTTTCGGCGTCGGAGCTCGGGCGGGCAGCTCTGGGCTGCGGGCCCTTTCTTTTCCCGGCAGCCTCCCCGCAGTCTGCTCCCTTCGCGGGAGAGTGGCTGGGGGGGGGGCGGTCTGTGTCCCCCTGGGCTCCTTTAGCCCTGGGGCAAATCGGAGGCTGAGCACCTCTGGCTGTCTCCAACACCCGTCCCCCCACCTCCGGGGAATAAGTGGAAACTAGAGTGGGGCCACCGGCGCTTGCCCTCCCGAGTCCTAGAGGCGTCCCCAGCACTTGTTCGGGTCCTGCGCCTGGCGCCCAGCGTGAAGGTCCTGGGCAGGTCCCGGGCGCCGCGGTTCCCACCAGCGCGCGGAGCTGGGCCGCAGCCCCTTCCAGGGGAATTGAGTGCTCACTTGCCGAGGCTGATCGGCCCCGGCTCCGGGAGTTTCTGGCTGGCCAGGGCGTCCTGGAGCTGTTGGCCTCCTCCGTCAAAACGGATCGTGTTTTTCCCTCTCCTTTGTGTTTACCTCCCGCAAAAGGCTGCGTGCGTGTCGGGGCCGGCCTTTGCTGGGCCTCCTGGCGGCCCGGGAGGAGCCTGTGCCAAACGGGGCCGAGGCTGGCTCGAGCCGGGCTCCAGGGCGCAGACCTCCCACTGCTTCCCGGGTCCCTCCCGGGCCGTCCTTGTTCTTTCCCTCCCCTTCTCCGAGTTCCTGCTCGCATTCAGGCTGCGTCTCCGCCGGGCTGCCAAGGAGAGCGACGTCCTTGCGCAGAGCCGACCAGGGGAGGCGGTGGGAGGCAAGGCTCCCGACACCGGAAAGAAAAGAAAGCATTTCAGCCGTCGCTCCTGGTCCGAAAATCAGGAGGGATGCGGAATGACAGCTTTTGGCGCCCAGACGTGTGCGACTTGACCCCTCAGAAGTCAGAACTCTGCAAACACATGGCGTGTCTTCCTGGCAAAACTCAGCTCCGGGAGTCGTCCAGGGTCATGCCAGTGTCCCGGACCCCAGGGCAGAGTACGGGTCCTGGCACTTGGCAAGTACTTGGTAAATATTTCTGAATGCACACGCGTGCAGATGTGCACGTGGACTGGTATGAAACATGGCTAGTAAAATACATGTAAATGTGGGCAAAGGTGTGTTCTGTGTTTATTTGGTGTACACAATAAACTGTGAGGTCTGTCATCTGGATTTCGGGTTGTATGGGAGCCTTCAGAATGACTGATCTGTTGATGTCCATCTAATGACAACTATGACCATTTAAAGGCAACCTAAATTGTGCCAGGAACTTAGCATGTCTTGAAAGACTTCATTTTATTTACTCTCTCACTGGCCCTAGAAGGGAGGTATCACTCGCATTTTACAGATGGGGACACTGATGCTCAGCTGCCCAAGGTCCTGCAAGCAGAGGGCAGGTCCAGGGAGATGGCCTTGGGGTGCTGGGAGGCAGGGAGGAGTGTGGAATTCACTCTAGTTGTTCCCTCTCAGCCTTAGGTTCTCCTTGATAAAGTGGGTTTCTAGAAGCTACCTGTGGTCTCTAAGGGTGTCTCTTAGGTGATCTGGAGGGTGTGGGAAGGGCCCAAATGACACCTTCCCCTTGCAATTTCTGTAGTCTCCTAATACTCAATCTGTTTGAGGAACTGTGAGGCTCTGCGAATCCAGGACCGCCTGCCCTGGCGTGGCTTAGGCTTGGGTGTCAGCAGAGGCTGGGCCCAGGGAGAATTCTAGAGGAAAACCCAGAGATCGAGGAGAGGGGTGCCACCCAGGGAAGCTAAAGGAAAACAACAAACAAAAAAGCAGCCTAACAAACCCCAAACTAACAACCCCTTGCCTGCAGAAAACCTCTCCGTAGGGATCACCCTTCCTTCCTGTGAAGCAGGCATGACAGCCACCTACCCTAATGATCAGCGCCATTGAAGTTAACCTGCCCCCCAAGTCTGCAGTGTAACTAACTGAGGGGTGACAGAATGAAACTTTTACTGAGCTCCTCTTAGGAACCCTTATCTCGCTCAATCTTTTAAATAGCCCCTTTGGGGTTAGCAGGAAGGCACGTTGTTCCCATTTTGCAGATGGAGGTACTGAGGATTAGAAATCACAGCAGAGCCCAGGTTCAATCTCCAGCCCACTGGATCCCACGTGCCTGGGGCTTCTATGGCTTCCTCCTACACCTCCCTTCCCCTCCCCACTGACTCCCTTACCCCCATTCAGGAGACACTAGACACACACGGTTGCTTTGACCCAGCTGGAGCCAGCCTTATTTCCCTGCCCCGAGGTGTCCACCCCTCTGGAGACTACCCCCTTCCCCAAGTTGGGATAAATCCGGAGAGTGGGGAGTCAGGGCAAACAAGTCAGGGAGCGCCTGTGGGGGGTGTCACTGGCCCGGTGCAGTCCTAAGATGGGGGCTCTCCGTTCGGTTATAAGGTGGACCGGGAAACCTCGACCTGGTCGGGGGCTACCGCAGACTCTGGGTGGGAGGGGACAGCGGGCCTCTGAGCGCCGGAGACTCCAGACTAGGAATAGGTGACAGGACACGGCCCGGGGCTTGTTGCACGTTTGGAAACCTCTCACCTCGGCGTACAGAGCGCTGGGTGGACGGCCGGGCTTGCTATATGGGCGGGTGTGTGTGTGTGACATTTTATGCAGAGACCGCTCCACTGCGCATATAATAGGTGGCAATATGATGTCTCCCCATCGCCTTCAGGATCAAGTCCAAGCCCTCCAACGGCCCGTGGGGTCCTGATCTGGTCCCTGCCGTCTTCTTATCCTCTGCCCCTCCATATCCGATGGGCGCTGCTCGTTCCCCATCTCGCCCAGGGCCCCCCAGGCCACCCCCGCCCCCTCACGCCCTTCCTCCATTCCATCCCCATCTGCGTGTCTAGCTCTAGCCGCTCAGAAGTCAGCCTGGGAAAGACCCCTCCGCCCCTCCCGAACCCCTCTGGCACCCAGCGCTCCCCCACCCTCGTCTGGCTTCTCCCTACTCCCTCGCCCGCCAGGGAGCTCCATGAAGGTCCTCACTGTGTCTGACCTCGCTTTGCATCCCCGCGCCCAGAGCAGAGACAGGCCCCAGAAGGGCTCAATAAATCGAAGTAAGGGCTGGTGGTCAGACAGTCGCCCAGTTTTATCGGAGTTTCCACATGCCACAAAAGACGGTACCGATAGCGTCAGTGGTACAATTTCCCCCTAGTTAACCCAGTTCCAAAAATGCCTGCTGCGGCCCGAGGCTGCTCACTCCCCGCCTTATGGGGGCGGGGTGACAACCCCTTCCTCCTCCCCCCAAGCCTAACTGGCCTTGCGTTTTGTGGGTCGCCTCGCCCCCTCCCGGATGCTCCTCCCATATCTACGCCCACCCGCCCTGGGTTACCCCGGGGCGGACCGACGCCAGGGGGCGGCTCCCCGAGTTTGGGGCCAGAGGGGCCGCCCTGCACTCCCGCCCGAGCCCGGGGTCCGCGGAGCGGGAGATGGGCTGGCCGCTGCGCACCGGCTTCATGCCGCTCCGGGCCACCGCGGGAAGGAAGAGGCGCGCGGGGACAGACGCAGCCGCGGTGATCGATGGCGCGGCCAGGGACCGGAGTAGGGCCCTTCGCGCCCGGTGCCCTAGCCTGCCTCCGCCCGAACGAGCTGCGGGCGGGGAATCCGCAGCCGGGCCTCCCCCGCCCCAGCCCGGCCCCAGCCCCAGCCCGGCCCCGCAGAGCTGCGGAGCGAGCGCACCCGGCAGCCGGACCCCGCCGCGGGAGCGCAGGGCTGCGGGCCAGCGCCGCAAATCGCCACCGTGTGGGGCGGGGCAAGCGGCCCACAGCTTCAGGCGAGGGGCGTCGGGGGGGGGGACGCCTTCCCCGCGTGCCCAGCCTGGGTCCTGGGTGGGTCTGGGGGCGGGAAGGACAGGAGGCTGCGCGCGCTCTCGGGCTTGTCCCCCTCCTCTTTCCCTTTCCGCTCTCTTGCTCGGTTCCTCTCCCTTCTCTTTTTCTCATTTCCCCTCCAAGACTTAAATCTGAATTTTATTTTTTATTTTCCCGCGTTCATAAAATGACACATGGCCAGCTCTGGAGCGCCAGGAACCTCAGGAGGACTCCGCGCACCCGCCCACCTCTCCAGATCCTACTGGTCCCGGGACGTGGGTGTTCGTTAGAAACGCAAAGTCTCGGATCCACCCGGTGAAACAGAATCTACATAAACCACGGTCCCCAGGCGATGCACGGCACTGAGGAGTTTGGGAAGCCCTGCTCTAGGTCTTTTGGGCTCATCCTCGGTGTGCCTCTCTCCCCAAGGTCCCTGGGTCTTCCAGTCCCAGGAACAGACCCCACCTAGGGCTCGAGAGGGTAATAATATTTTCTTGAGATTCCACAACTCCTCCCCAACCATCTGAATAGTTCGTGTCCTTGGCCCCTTGACCACCTGTTAAATAAAATTCAGTAAGTGGTTTTTTTTTTTTAAAGATGCATGTCCATTGTAAAACACACACACACATTGAAATAATACAGAAAGCAAATGTCACCATTACCATTAGACACCTCTGCTCCTCCCAACAAGCCACTGTCAAGATTTTGATGAACATCCTTCCAGACTGTCTGTAAATAGGCTTTGTAACTTGCTTTTTTCATTTCTTAGCACCTCTTACACATTTTCCATATCAATGCAACATCCACCTGACTCCTTTTAACAGTATAGTGCTGCACCAGTCAGTCCCCTTTGGAGCCTCCTCTCCGTTGCCCAGGACCCGTCCAGCTATAAAAAGCAGTCAGAGCTGGAACCCCTGAAAACCTGTTTCTACTGTGTGCGTGGTTGTGCTGGGAGGATCTTGGGGTCAGGGCCCCTGCCTGACAAGTCATGGAAGCCGCACTCCCTCCTGCCCCTGTGGGGTCTGTGCCCAGACTTGGTTCTCTTTTTGAGGAGTGTTTCCCTGCAGGTCCAGTGGGAAGAACTCGTTCCCACTTTGCCCAAAAGAGAGTCAGATGTGCTGGGAAAGCTGAGCCCGCTGGTCTTTAAGGGACTTCTTTGGCTCCAGGGAGAATGAATGTTCAATGTGCAAATGGAACATTCCGTGACTGGGGCTGAGACCAGGGCAGAGCTTGTGTTCTGTGATTTTGGAAGATGTGGGAGTTTTAGACACTTGATTTCTTTTCCCTCCCACTTCCAACAACAACAAAAAAAGGTCATCTGCTTCCAGGTTGAATCTAAGGCACATGTGCAAAGAGACCATTCTGTTTAGGTGGTATTTACAGGTTCCAGAGGGAGGAAGAGGGAGAGGGGGAGAGAGAAACAACATCATGTAAACTGGAATTCCCTCTTCTTTAAAATATGTTTTGAATAGGTACTGTGTAGCTCATGCCTAAAATAAAATTCAAATTGTATAAAGTATATTTGATTAAAAGTAAGTCTCTCTGGTACAACTGACCTCCTTCCCCCAGGTCCCCAGAGGCAACTACTGTTACAGTTTCTTGCGTATTCCAGGAATATTCTTTGCATGTACAAGTATATATTTAAAGATCTCTCTCTCTTTTTCTCTTCTTTTTTCACACAACTGCTAGCATACTCTGTACACTGTCTGTACAGTGCTCTCTTTCTATACCTAGAAACACATACACACACACACACACACCCCACACACACATATTTACAGTACATCTGCTCCTCAAACATGCTTACCAAAGTGGTCAGAGGTGCAGGGAAATCCTCCACCCAATCACAATGAGGACAAGTACCCCACACCTCAAAAAATCAACTCAGCTGATGGTGATTTTTCCTGCTTCCCGCAGTCACACAGAAGCTACAACACTCAGAGCCCTGGATGATGGGAGATCAAGGAGCTTCCTGCACTGAATAAGCTTCTCCAAGCTGTCCCCAGAATGGCACTTTTAGCTACTGCCTGAAACTTGCAGGAGAGTCCATTTTTTCCTATTGTAATTGCAAAAACAGTAGTATTTTTTCTCTGCTATTTGTAGGGCAAACAATCAGATCTAGACAGACATACTGTTATATAAAGAATATATAGAAGACCACTAGATGAAGCTAATGAGCTAGTGTTATTTTATTTTTTGTTTATTTTTGAATATGTAATATATTCACATCGTTCAGAATTCAAAAGCATATAGTGAAAAGTTTGCTTCTCACTTCTGTTCCCCTAGCCACTGAGTCCTCTTGCTCAGTTACTCTTCTATCCTTCCAGAGGTATTCTATGCAAATACAAGCAAATGTAAATGTATATACTCTGTCCCTCCTTTTATACAAATGGTAACATATGAGACACTGTTCTCCATCTTGCTTTTTTCTAGTTAATATCTTGGAGATCCCTTCTTAGCTGTGTGTTAAAAGCTTCTTCCTTAAAAAAAAAATTCCACCCTTCTGTAATATGGACATAGCATAATTTGTCTAGTGCTCTGCAGAAAGACATTTAGATTTTTTCCAGCTTTTTATTGTTACAAATAATGCTCCAATGAAATACCTTGTAAACTGTCATTTGCACATGTGTAGTATATCGTAAGGATAATTCCCTAGAGTTAGTATTCCTGGGCCACATAGTCTGTGCATTTGAAATTTTGGTAGATGTTGCCAAATTGTCACTTAAGTGTGGTTGTCCCAATTTATGTTGCAATGTATAAGAGAGACTGCCTGAGTGACAGCTAATTTAAATGCTCAACTTTTATTTTCTTGAGTCCAGGGAAATTATGAACTCTAATTTGGATGTCAGAATAGGTGATAGGACTGACTGCTGTGGCTCTATAGGAGAGAATAATAAAATGTCATTTCCCTCTTCAAAACATCAAGCTACAAATTACAGTGGATTTCAACATCTGGTACCATTTCTAATCCTTCCAAAGATTTACTAATGACTTTTCCATGGAGTTGGGTAGAGTGGCCCAAGTGTGTCCATACATTATATCTGCTGAGGAATATTTATGTTTTAAGCAAATAATTCAACAGGTATTTATAAAGCCCCTGTGCTGTGCCTGACCTGTCCTAGGTGCCAGAGGTCTTGCAGTGAAGGAAACAGACAGCATCTCTGTTCTCAAACATTATGTTAAAAGTAATTACAATCAAAATTATTAGTATTATTCCTTTTGATTCCCTCCACAACCCTGTGAAGTGGTTAGAGTGTATGTGATTGACCCCTGGGCCTCCAAGTCATATGGCAAGGTGGCAAACACTACTAATTGTTCCTCCAAATCTGTTCCACTCTCTGTGTAGAAATAGACCTTTCGGTTGAGCAAATGGACACCCAGAATAAGGACTACTTTTCCCAGCCTCCTTTGTGACCAAATTCTGGCCGGTAGGATGTAAGTGGTGGTGTGGGCAACTTCCAGAGGCATCCTTCAAGCTAGGGAGCACGTCCTTCTCACTGCGTTCTCGTCTCCCAGCTAGCTGGAGTCTCAACGTGACGGTCCAGGCTGGAAGAGCCATTAAGGATAATAAGGTGGCCGTGGGGCCACACATAAAAGAGACATGTGAAGAGAAAGAGCCTGGGTCCCTGACACTGTGGTGTGCCAGAGCTGCTGAGGACCAATGCTCTGGTCTCTTAGATGAAAGGGAAAAACCCTTCGCCTTTGTTAAGCATTGTTGTGTGGGGTTTTCTGATGCACCTAAACCAAATCCTAACCAAAGGTAAGGGACTTTTGAATGCCAAGTGGGGACTTTTGTTTGTCTGAAGGGGCATCTCTCTGTCTGCTGCAGACACCTTTGTTATATCAGTTGAGCCTGAATCCTGACTATTACCCCGGGTGGAATCATAACAAAACTCAAGGCTCACGTACTGTTGCAGTGTCAGGAGGCCATCCCTCCCTTTAGGGGAGACTCTAAGGGAAGGGTGAATGAGCACATCCTGTTCACTCACCATGCCAGGCAGGAAGTGGCAGTGGTGGTCGGGACTCACCCTAGGCCAGCTTGTGTAGTGGATGCTGTAAATCCTGGTGGCTCCTTCACTCTTTCTGTTAGTGCCTTTTTGTTATATGCTTTTGAATGTTGCAAAGACATCTGTAGCAGACAGCGTGGATCTCCCCAGATCCCCTCTGCTCCCTTTTTACCACTTCTGTGCATGCCTGAAGGCTTTTAGTGTACTTTCTCTCTCTATGGCCATCTTCGCAGGATGGGCACTTGGACTCCTGGAGATGCTTTGCTGAACGTGGAGAGAGCCGAAAGCACTGGTGGCACAGCGTCCTAGCTCTGGGTCGAGACAACTCCATAGCACAATTTTTACCCTAGAGATGCCCATGGGTTCAGGCTGAAGCCCAGCCTCTTCAGGACTTTTGCCTGATATCTCAGTTTCTCCTGGCTTCCTCTCGCCTGGTTCCCCCACTCCCTTACCAGCCCCTCCCCCCACCCCCGGAGAATTTTCTTTGGTAAATCACTTACCCAGAAACCCTCACCTCAGCATAACAGCAGTGTTGGCATTTCTCTCTCATGGACCAGTCTGTGCAGAGCACCCCTCAGCTGAGACAGCAGCCCCACAGTGTCTTCCTATTTTGTTGCTTTGTCATCCTCCCTCGTGTTGCCTCCTCTGTCTTGTGTTGGTGGCTGCTGTGGCTCCCACCATCACGCCTGCACTCCAGCCAACAGAGGGGAGAGGGGAAAGTGGAGGGTGCACCACCTTCCTGTAAGACGGGGCTCAGAGGCTGCACACAGCACTTCTGCTCACAGCCCATTGGCCAGCACTTAGTCACATGGCTACACCTAAAGGCAGGTGAGGCTGGGAAATGTAGTCTTTAGATGGGTGGCCAAGTGCCATCCATTGAAACCCATTAAGGGCTCTGATACTAAAGGAAATAGAAGAGAATGGATATTGGGGTAAAAACCAGCAATCTCTTCATGCCTAGGAATCACTATCTTAAATGCTAGGCACTAAAATTTTTGAGTGCTATTGATGCTTGACTCACTTCAAAATTATGCCTTTAGCTGCTATGACCAATTCCAGGGCAGCTGTGAATGCCCTGAAGCATTGGGGGAGGAAGCTTCTGGGAAAGATCTGGTGGTCATCTTCATTGCCTCCAGCATAGTTTTTGGGGTCTTGGGCACAGGGGTGGCAGTTGAGGCTAACATGTTTCAGGGAGAACAGTGCAGGCAGAACTTTGGCAGGATGTGAAGTGCACAGGGAAGCAGCAGCGTCTGAGGGCAGACATGGTCCATAAAGTCTCCCTTGGCCCTTTTCTGACACTGATTCAGCAGGACCTGCCACCTGAGCCTCCCTGGGGTGGGCAGAGCCCTCCTGGAGTCCATGACATGGATGTGAACAGGAGCCAGCAGGTCTTCTGACAGTGTGGGGCTTCCTTCCAGGACTATTTTCGAAGAATTAAGAGGTTTGCCCCTTGCAGTGAGTTGAATGGTGGCCTCCCAAAATATATGTGCAGATCCCTGGAACTAGTGATATGCCCTTATTTGGACAAAGGGTCTTGGCAGATGTAATTAAGTTAAAGATCTGGAGATGAGATCATCGTGGATTATCCAGGCGGGCCCTGAATCCAATGGCAGGTGTCTTTGTAAGAGAAAGACAGAGTGACATTAGAGACAGACAAGAGGAGAAGACACAGGCAGAGGAGAGAAGGCCATGTGAAGATGGGGCAGAGACAGGAGGATGCAGCAGCAAGCCAAGGAACACCTGGCCACCAGAGTCTAGATGAGGCAAGGGAGGGTTCTCCACTAAAGCCTTTGGAGGGAGCACAGCCTCCAGCCAACACCTTGCTTTTGGACATCTGGCCTCCAGAACTGTGAGAGAATAAATTGTTGTTTTAAGCTACCGAGTTTGTAATGATTTCTTATGGCAGCCCTAGGAAGTGCCTCCGTAGTAAAGACTCAGCCACCGGGTGGGTGGAGGTAAGACCAGGTTGCAGCTCCGTGATGATGGGGAAGTGACTGTCACTTTGGCCTCCTGGGGCTCACTGCCCACCACCTCCATCCCACTGTCTGCTCCTGGCTTCCTCCATGGGGCTTAGTCAGCCTGGTCAGGGGAAGAAGACTGAGGCATTTATCTCCCTGGCTTCCTCCCTGTGACATCTCTTACAACTGGCTATGTCCCCCAATAGTAGTAGGTCAATGTTCCTCCTAAGGCAACTCTCTTTCCTCCAGGTTCTGGAAACCTCTCCCTCCCCTTGTTCTTTTGGGCCAAAGGGTGGGGACAATGCTGCTATTCCTGTGCTCCTGGCTTCTGTACTATCTCTTGGGGCTCCTCTATACCCTGGTCCCATCGTGGTAATGAGTCCCTTTGTAAATTAGCAGCCCCCCCACCCCCAGTATCCTAACTTGGGCGTGCTATTTCCTGTTGGGACCCTGACTGAGACAGCCCAGCAAGGGCCCCACCCCCCTGGTATTACTGAGGGTGGGAGTCAGTGTAGAAGTTTAGAACTTTAGAAGGTGGGGGAAAGTTTCCTGAGGGCCAGAACTCTGCCAGAATGAGATCCATTTATTCTAAAAGGTGGGGTAGGAGAGGGCTCCAGGGACGGGGCTCTGCAGAGGTCTTCCCAGCCCTGCCCTGTGCATCTGGGTTCTTTCTCTGTGTCGGGTCTAGGATCTGGAATACGGAGACACAGAGAGGGCCCCATGTCCCCGTTATCTCTCTGGGATGGAAAGTAGACAAAAATTGTCCAAGTTGCAGAATTAGGATAAAAATCCATGAAATCTACTATGTACATTGAAGAACATAACTCCATGTTTCAGTTTAAAAACGGTTGACAGTGTATACACATCATGACTCCTGCCCCATTCAGGTACTCCACACTCACCACTATTTCTGTTGCCTGTTCACTGTGGAATGTGAGACCAAGGCGGGTGGCCCCAAGTCAAGATGCAGCTGACGGTCCGGCTGGCTTAGCCTATAGAAAGTGAACATAAGAGGAGAACCCAGATTTGAGGCCACGGGATGGAAAATGGAGAAACATGACAATAAAGAGGCTTAAAGCAGAACAGAGAGAGTGTCCAAGGAGGCTTCCCTGAGTTGAGATGAGACCCCACCATTTTCTTCAAAATAATTAATTTTTTTGTGATAATAGAAGTAATACATGGTCCTTGCTAGAAAATGTGGAAAATATCGAATCTTATCATTGCCGAAAGCTTAGAAAATGCAGGGTTTCATGGTAGTCAGGGTGAGAGATGACAAGGACCCTGTTATAGGCTGAATTGTCTTCCCCCAAATTTATGTCTAAGTCCCAACCCCCAGTACCTCAGAATGTGACTGTATTTGGATATGAGGTTTTTAAAGATGTAATTAAATTCATATGAGGTCATTAGAGTGGGCCCTTAATTTAATATGACTGGTGTCCTTGAAAGAGGAATAGATTAGGATATAGACACACACAGGGAAGACCATGTGAGGACACACGGAGAAGACAGCCTTGGACAATCCAAGGAGAGAGGTCGCAGAAGAAACCAACCCTGCTGACACCTTGATCTCAGACTTCCAGCCTCCAGCATTGTAAGACAGTAAGTTTCTGTTGTTTAAGGCACACAGTCCATGGTCTTTTGCTATGGCAGCCCAAGCAAATTAATACAGACCTTGACCTTGGGCAGTGGCAGCACATAGAGAAGAGGGAACAGATGAAAGATATTTTTAGGAGGTAAATTCAGCCAGCCTTGGTGCCTGACTTCATGTGGACAAGTAGGAGTGCAGAGAGGTGTAGGATTTTGTTAGTTTTCTAATCTTGGGTGGTCTGATGGAGAATACATGAGGAAGAGTTGGTGTTTTGGATACATTGAGTTGGAGATGCATGAGGGACAGCCAGTGGGGATGTCCAGTGGCCAGTGGGCAGGGGTTCGAGTCAGAGGGCTGGAGGGAAGCACAACAGCACATCAGTGTGAGCGGAAGTCGTTCTGCAAGTAGATGAGGTTGCCCAGACTCAGAGCTGCCGGCACAGGACAGACCCCTGGGGAGGACGACATTTATTTTCATCTGCGAGGAAGGACCCATCATTTATTGTGCTGATGATCTGCATCACAGCTGTTCACATTTATTATTAGGTTGATTCCAAAATATTGTCTGTGTCCCTTAATTTCTCTTCCAACCCATTGTTTAAAAATTCCCAAGATAGGCACAGACAGACTTCTCCCCAAATGCTAAATTGGTCAAATTAGGGGAAGGCTGTCTCTTTAACCCACCCCTGTGATTATTTGGTACATATGGTGCTTAGCATGCTGGCTTCCAGGCGCCACCATATGTGCAGGTAAGGGTGGAGCTGGGTGGCCAAACAATGGGCTGTTCTGCTTTTAGTGAGAAATATTCTTACTTCTTCATATGCCTCTGGCCTCCTTTCTTTAAAAATCTTTTAGTTTGAAAAATGCATATCAATGTGTGCTAGAAATGTGTGGGAATGGAAATAACAGTCCCTTCTAAGAGTAATGATATTATTATCACTGTTATTGTATTAATGGTTACAGTCAGCATATCTTGCAGGATTACTATGCATCAGGCACTATACGATATGATTTCTCTTAGGATATGTAGCTTTCCACCAAGGTATATGAATCTTAAACTCTGGAGAATCCAAGATTTTAAATTAGCTTTCTGCTTAAGAGTGCAAGCTCTGGATTCAGGTTGCCTGGGTTAGAATTCTAATTTCCTAACTTATTAAACTAGTGCCCTTCTGGGTAAGCTACTTAACTTCTCTGTGTCTCAGTTTCCTCATCTGTAGCAGTATCTTCCTCACAAATTTATTGTGAGGGTGAAATTTAATAATGTATGGAAAGCACATAGATCAGAGCCTAGAATATGCTAAAAGCTCAATAAATTTAGCTACAAGTGCTCCCTATATATAAATATTTTAAGATCTTTTTACATACCTCAAGATTGTTGGGAAATAAAAACAAAAATATCTTTATAAACAAGAGCAAACATGGTTATCTGGAGGCCTCAGTTGCACGAAGCCCAAAGGTTTAGTAGTTCTCTAATACTCTATGAAACAATGGCACCAATTAACTCTCTCATGCTATTTCATGTACATTTCCTCAGCTCTTCACTCTGCATTAAGGCTAGATCAGCTACCTGCCTGTTTATGTTCTGAGAAATTATTTCCTTCTTTCAAAAAAGAGCATTCCTATGCTATCTCCTCAGTCCAATGTCTTTGGGGTTCCAGCAAATTTCTTTAAGTTATTTTCCAAATGAGGTTGTTGCCATTATCCTACTTTTAAACTCAAGTATTCAGTTCCACTTTTTAAAAAGTTCTTCCAAATCCCTTCCCAAGTAGAAGATGCCAGTCAGTCCTCTGCCTGACATTTTATTAAGAATTAGAAATAATGAAGCCAGCAGAGATAGAGAGGGAGACTAATTTAGAAAGCTGGCATGATTGCTTTTAATTTGTTGACAATGTGGTGTTTGTGGGGGAAGCGTGGTTGGGGAGGGAAGACAGGGTACAACATGGTCATGCTCGACCAGCCCTTGCATTAATGGGGTAACAGCTGAACTGAGTGTTCAGAGTGAACACATCAAAGCCTGTAGTCTCTGAGATACCATTTCTTCTATTCCATGATGTCAAAGGTGGCTGCAAATATATCCAGCGCTTTCTGGGTGGCATTGTTTAGGATGCTGGCCCCAGCAGATGGCCTTCAAATGCACCTCAGCCTGGTAGAGCAGGGACCACATGGGATGGCATAGTCTTCTCATTAGCAAACAGAAAAAAAAAAAGCAACATGAGAAAGGACAGAGATGAAAAGACACAAAGACATTTACATATTTACATTGTGTCCCCGCATCTCAAATTCTCCTTTAGCTGAAGTGTCGGTGAGCTTGCTTTTCTCCTTCTGTTTGTATGTTTACTTGTGCTAAATAGATTATGGTAATCAGGTACATAAATGCATGCAACTGTTATTATGGCATTTTAATCACAGAGTTTTTCACTGGAAGCCTTCATTAGAATTCTCATAATCTTACTTGTTAGTGTAACAAACAGTAATAAATGCCAAGGAGCTTGGATTAAGGCAGAGGCATTCAGACTTTAAAAGAGGAATATGGAAATGTTGTCAAATCTCTGCATTACTTATTGAAATGTCACATAAACAGCTCGGGATTCTAAATATCTTACTCATTATAAGGATAGGGAACCAGGCAAACCAAGGATAGTAATTATGTCTTTCTTCTGAGTACTACCAACATATGCCTTCCATACATTCCAGCTAACTCTTCTCAAATAACTGGATGGTCCCATATACGTAATTTATTATTGCAATAAATTGGAGAAGTTTATTACTATATAATTTCATTTATTTTATGCTTAGTGGTAAGTATGTGTGAACATGAACATGTATCCAAGCTTCATATAATTTATTATTATGGTAAATTTATTATTGTGATAAGTTGGAGAAATTTATTATTATATAATTTCACTTATTTTATGCTTAGTGGTAAGTATGTGTGAACGTGAACATGTATCCAAACCTCCTAATTCTCACTATTCTTCAACTTTGCGTGATTATTTGGCAAGTTGCTAGGAAAAACTGCAGTTCTTTTTTTTTAGCAAGCAGTGTCATAGCCGTGCTTGAGAATAAGCTACTCTTTCTGAAAACAGTGTGGTCTTGCAAACAGGTCCAAGCACTAAGAAATATTAGACAGCCATCCTGATCTTGCTCAAGCCCAGATTTAGATGTAACCATAGAAGCTCTGGGGGAAACGCCCTACTTTAGTTCTCTGTGGCTGTGTGGCAAACTACCCAAGACTTAGTGGCTTAAGATAATAACAATGGAATATATTTCATGATTCTGCCAAAACAGCCATGTGGAAAAGCCCCAACAGAGGAACTGAGGCCTGGGCAAAACAACCCCCATTGAGCATCTATTTTGGACCTTCTAGTTATCCCAACATCTCAGCCAGCACCAAGTTAAGCAGAACAGCTGCCTGGTAAGTCCTCGGGTAATTGCTCTTCTGGGGGCTGTGCTATTCCTTGTTTCTCATTTTCTTGAAGGAATCCTTTGTTCAAACTTCTGCAGGAAACCTGAGGCCAGCCCTGCCTTTGAGAGCCAATGGACAGCATCTGTTCCCAAGGGCACATTCCCAACTTGAAATTGGACAGGATGGGAGCATCTCCACCATGGAAACCAGCAGGACTTTTTCCCCTGAAGAGCCAGTTGTTAAACATTTCCCAGCACACCACTGCCCTGACCCCCTGAAACGTGCCTGGGCAACCTCACTGCATCATCCTACCAGCACCTCTAGCACAGTGGCTCTCAACCTGGGATGTACCAAACCCGCCCAGTGGGCTTGTACCCTTTGCCAATACTCTTCCTTCCCTTCCGTCTTCCAATCAATCTGGGACATAGTAGGAACTCAATAATGTTTCTTGAGTGAATGAATGAACTTGCCTTTAAGGCGGGCAATAGTATTATCTCCATTTTACAGATAAGGAAACTGAGGCACAGAATTGTTTAAAAAAAAACTTGCCCAAAGTAGCATAGCTACTGGGTAATGGAGCCAGGATTCAAGTGCAGGTCTGTCTGGCGCAGACTCACAGACAAATACACAGAGTAGACTGAAAAAGCACAGGTGACTAAGCCTGCAGAGTCCCAGTGCCTAGTCCCACTTACTCATGCTGGGTTGTCATCACCAGCCATGTAGGCCCAGCTGCAATGATGCCCTTAGTGAGCCCTCCCTAGGCTCTGGGCAGAGGACCAACACGTTGTGAGCCGACTGCAGGGCTATGCTTATCGTGTTTATTGCTGTACATAATTCGTGCCCAATAGATTCTTCTTGCATAATGTTAAAAAAAAAGAATTCCTTGTCTTGTACACAATAGATGTTCAATCTAAACAGCTTAAGCAAAAGGAAGGGTTTGTGGGCTTACCCAGTAGGACAGCCCAGATCTGACTTTAGGCGTGGCTGGACCTGGACGCTCGCTTGCTGCTGTTGGAGTCTGATTCTTTGGCTTCTTGTCTCTGCTTTCTGTGGTGCTGCTTCTCCTCCACCAGCAGCGCCAGGCTCCCATTCCACCAGCCTGGCACCCCCAGCAGAAAGAGAATTTTCCCTTCCAGAGTCCTGGGGTTGACTCCTCCTGGCCCGGGTCAGGACATGTGCCGGTTTCAGACCAGTCATGGGGACCTGGCTGGCCACGTCCAGACCATACATCCACCCCTGGGGCGGGTGGACAGAAGTCCAGCCCCACTAGACCCAAATGCACTGAGGGCGGGGGAGGGTGACTGCACCCCATACCCTCCCCATCAAGGAGCGGGGACCAGGATGAGGAGGAAAGGATGATGGGTGATAGTTACCGTTCTTATTACATCCTGTAATAAGAATTACTCCATGCAGCAGGCAAGTCCTTCTCTCCTGGGGATGCAGAGGCTGACATAAGCACACCTTCATGCTGGAGGGGGCTGGAACAATACACTGGGGTGCAGCCTCTGTAGGAAGTACCCATCTGAGGCTCCATCACCTTCCCTGGTTGCAGAACCAGAGCCCCAAGGGGACATGCACAGGGGTGGGAGTGGGGGAGGATCTTGGCCCCTCACCACCATTCCTACCTTCACAAACCCAGGCTGGGGCCAGTGCTAGATGGGGACTCAGGCACCAGGTCACACCTGTTCTGAGGAGAGGGTGCTTGGAGACTGTGGGGAGAGCAGAGGAGGGGGAAAGCTGGTGCCCTGTCAGCCTCTCCACCACCATTCCAAGCAGGTCAGCCACGGCCCTCATGTGGAGGAGTGTGCGGTGGTTCACTGTGTGGCTCTGGACTAGACAGCACAGCCATCCACCCCTGTGTGACCTGGGCCAAGGTGCTGGCTGTGCCTCCCTTTCCTGATCTGTAAATGGGAAGCCAGACTGCCTTCTTCCTGGAGGGGTGAGGATTGCATGAGCTTATAGACGTGGCCACAATGAGCACTCGATTTGTCATTGATGACGACAATGACTACAGCAGCAATGATCACAAAGCTCATTTGGCAAAGACCCTTCAGTTCCTAGGCCTGACCCCGTCTGGAAAGCTGTTTACCCAGCGTCTACTGCTACTCTTGCAAGCCCCTCAGGGCCTCACACATGCCCAGGTGACTTCTCAAAGGGCAATCCACCGGTGCCTGGGAGTGCAGCTGCCCTGCTCTTCACCCGGTGTAGGCTCAGGTCACTCCCGTGAGTCCCTGTCCCTCTGATGTGGAGGGAGGTGACCTCTCACCTGGACCTCTGCTCCATGCTCGGTTCTCCTGAGCTGAGACCATATGACTGCAAGATAGTAGCCCCACTGGAGGTTGGAGGTCTGGAAGAAGAAGAGTACTCTGCAGGTCAACCCCATTTAGCTGTCCTGATGGTCATTCCTAGAAAGCAGTCAGCATAGGAATAAAGTGAAAGCATTAGATAAAATGAGGCTTGGGACTAAGCATGGGGATTGGGTCCAGCCTCGCCTGTCTCTTGTTGGCATGGAAAACAGAAAGGCCACTGTACTCAGCTCCTGGAGTAGCTTTTGTGTCACAGCCATCTCAGAAAGGGCTGGTGACCTAGAGCCTTAGGTTCCCCCTCCAAGAACCCAACCATTGGATACCATGGGTACAGAGCCTACCAAAGAGGTGTTTCCTGGCATAGTTTGCAGAACACCAGCCTCATACAATGCTCCTTCTCAGAAGATAAACACACTCAGGAAGGGCTGCTTCCTTTTTCTCCTTCTTGGAGATTTCCAACACACAAGAGCAAATTGGCTAAAGGCTCTGAGAAGTTTTGCAGTAAAGCAACCATTGAACTCCATTCAACCCAGCATTTCCCAAATTTATGTGTCCACAAGTCCTGTGCCTACTAATATTTTGAGGGCCTACAGCACATTGTAAGAAGCTATAATAGAGGAAGCACAGACCTCTATAATCAAACAAAGATAGATAGAGTAAATTCTGTAAATAAAGTACATTCTGCACAGACAACTTGATGCCATTCATCCTAAGGGGAAATGGTCACTCCCACAACACATCTGGAAGATTAGGGATATTCTGTGCTGCGTGTACAGCAATGGCCCCTGACACAGCACACATGCCAAGCAGAAAGGGCATTGCTATGACTCAGGTGTCTAACTTGAGTCCTGGAGTGTGTCTGATCTCTTTAGAAATCTGATTTTTGCCATGTGTCAGCGAGACTGTTTGTATGACAGAAGAGTCCCCTCAACACATATTTACTGAGCAGACACAGTAATACCAAATGGTTGATATCTTACTCTGTTCGGTGTTATAACAAGATACCATAGACTGGGTGGCTTATAAACAACAAAAATTTATTTCTCACAGTTCTGAAGCCTGGGAAGTCTAATATCAAGGTGCCGGCAGATTCAGCATCTGGTGAGGGCCTGTTCCTCAGGGACAGTGCCTTCTCCCTGTGTCCCTACGTGGTGGATGGGGCAAACAAGCTCCCTCAGGCCTCTTTTATAAAGGTCTTAATCCCATTCGTGAGGGCTCTGCCCTCATGGTCTAAACACCTCCCAAAGGCTCCACCTCTTAATACCATCACCTTGAGGGTTAGGATTACAGCATATGAATTTGGGGGTGGGGGAACACAAACATTTGGACCGTAGCAGTTGGTGTGACAGATGCTGTTGGTTGGTTACCCAAAATCCATTCCCTCTGTTCTCCTTGCTAATTAAGCCTCAGCTTTGTTCAGGTATCCATCCCTTAACGGACGGTGACTTGATGCCTTGCTGGGATAAATTCTGAATCACCTAAGCCAATCCTGGTGACCCCATTCCCTTTGCATATTAATGTTATTTGTGTGGTCAAGTTATGGACAATCTTCATGGGGGAACCCCCAGGGGACCCCTGAGGAAGGTTTCCTCACTCTTAAAATGAGCCAAGAATAGGAGGCAACCCCTGCTGTTCCACTGGATGTTCTTGGGCCTGGAACTGTGCCAGCTGTCTTGCTAGCAGCCTAAGGATGAAGCCAGCTCACGGAGGAAGGTGAACTCACAGAGAGCCTTGGAGACAGAGAAACCAGAGCACTGATGTACCATGACCGAGTCCATCCTGCCCGAGGACTTTGAGTCCAAGTCAGTCCTCTGGTGGTTTAAGTCAGCTGAGTGGTGCTGCTGGCTCAGCTGAGCTGGGAGAGAGAGCTGAGCTGTCAGGTGTCAGAGTTGCCAATTAAAGCAACAATGAGCGTTAAGCCTTTAATCACTTACTGCAACGGTACAAGTAATAGGCTAAAATCAGAGGAAGTGCCAACTCTCCCTTCCCATTTTTCCACCGTGGAACAGACACCTGGAGGGTCAGGTGGACGCATACAGACATGGAGTTGTGTCATTGTTAATGGAGCCCCAAACAAAAGGTTCTAGAAGTTGTATGGATGCTGCAGTGGGGGCTGAGGACAAGCTAGGTGTAAAAAAAAACTGAGTCCTGAGTCAGAGTTGGTTGGGGGAAGTATCTTTAAAGTTTCCCTTTCTTCCCCCATATGAGGCCCGGGCAGAAGAGCCTGAAGAAGACCTCAGATAGAGACCCAGGAATGAAGGTGCCAGGCTAGGAACGCAGGTGCATGCAGGAGCACGGCCAGCGGGGGCAGCCTGAGGCCTTGGCGGCAGCTCCCTCCAGAAGCTGCAGTGCCCTGGCCGTGCCCAGTCTGGCGTGGGGAGGGCAGCGTCCCCGTGAGGCCTGCCAGGCTCAGCCCTGTAATTGCCCACGGTCAGGCCTAAATATCACACCTGGAATTTTAACCAGGAGCCGAACTCCTCAAGTGGAAGATTCTGTCACTTGCAGTGGAAAACATCAAAACCGACAGTTTGAAATCTCTCAGTAACCAGGAACAGAAAACCCAACTTAGACTGGTTTAAAAAATAAAGGTTACTCAGTTAAAAAATTGGCAAAGGATTTGAATAGACATTTCTCCAAAGATGATGCACAAATGCCTAACAAGTGTTTGAAAAGGTGCTTGACGTGACTCATAACCAGAGAAATGTATGTCAAACCCGCAGTGAGATATCACCTCACCCATTTAGGATGGCCACTATCAAAACAAACAAAAAGCCAGAAAAGAAAAAGTGTTGGTGGGGATGTGGAGAAGTTGGAGCGTTTGTGCACTGTTGGTGGGAATGTAAAATGGTATATTACTATAGGAAATAGTATGGTGGTTCCTCAAAAAATTAAAAATAGAACTACCATATGATTCAGCAATGCCATTTGTTGGTATATATCCGAAAGAATTGACAGCAGGGTCTTAAAGACATATTTGCACACCTATGTTCATAGCAGCATTATTCACAATAGCCAAGAGGTGAGAGCAACCTAAGCGTCCATCAACAGATGAATAGATAAACAAAGTGTGGAATACACATACAATGGAATATTATACAGCCTTAAAAAGGAAGGAAATTCTGTCTCATGCTTCAACATGAGTGAACATTGAGGACAATATGCTAAGTGAAATAAGCCAGTCACAAAAGAACACATATTATATGATTGCACTTATATGAGGTATCTAAAGTAGTCAGATCCATAGAAATAGAGAGTGGAATGGTAGTTGCCAGGGACTGGTCAGAAAGGAAAAGGGGGGTGTTGTTTAATGGGTATAGAGTTTCAGTTCTGCAAGATGAAAAAGTTTTGGAGATCTGTTTTACAACAATATCAATATACTTAACACTATTGAACTGTGGACTTAAAAATGGTTAATATAGTCAATTTGATATGTGGGTTTTTTTACCTCAATCAGTCAATGGAATTTATTGACTTACATAAATGGAAAGTCCAGAGGTGGAGTGAACTTCAGATAAGCCTTGATCCTGTGGCTCAAAGATGATAGGAAAGATCCCCCCTTTTTTTTTTTAAAACCTCTCTCTGTTTTCTATGATGCTAACTTCCTCCTAAGGCTGTTTTTGGTGAATTATAAGAAGGCCACCAAAAGCTTCTTTATTCACTGTGAGCAAGAACATGGAATGTTCCTCCTGACAGTTTTATGGGAAGAGCAAATACTTTCTTCCTGTTAGGTTCCCAGTAAATCTCTCCTAACCTCCCATTGGCTCAATTCAGGGAATGTTTCATTGAGCCAATCATTGTGGCCAGGAGGATGAGATGTGCCGATTGGATTCACCAATCAGGGTCCACTCTAGGAATTGAGGATAGGGCTCACTTTTCCCAAAGCACATGGGCTGTGCCTGGGAAGGTAATGTATTCAAAAGAAAATGGGGTGCAGGCAACTATAAGAGGAGAGAGTGGATGTGGCAGACTACAAGATACAGTTGTCAACTACAATGTGGCATACAGGTTGCTGCCCTGGTATAAAGCATTCAAATTATTTTGATATGGAAGTACCTGCAGCTTTCCTTGTGTTCAGCCAGACTGGCAGCCTTTCCATTAAACCAATGACAGTTGACAAGGATACAAGCTTGCTTCCAAGGTGTCAGCCACTCCCTGGTCTTAAGTCAGTGGCTAGAAGTTTGGCAGTTGGTATTAAATTTTTCTAGCCTATGTAATGCCGCTCTTCTTCCTTGCACTTTGATGGGAACCAGGAGAAGACAAGTGGAGGAAAATGGCTTGAGAAACAGCCAAGACCTGATTTAGCATCCTTGTTGCTGGAAGAGCTGGGATCATCTTCTGTTTCTGTGATTTTTTGGCTGGTGAACCTGATCAAGTTTCTGAACCTCTGTGATTCAGCCTTGTCTGTAAAATTGGAGTTATGGTATGATGACTACATTTACAGGGCTGAGATAAAGATGAAATGATATAAAGATGCTGGGGTATAGAGCTACTCAGTAAGTGGGAATAGTTTGGGTATTAATTTACTGAGTGCCTTTGTGTGTGCCAAGTACTATGCTAAGAAATATCATTTAATTTTTTAAATTGGCATTTAATTTTCCCTACAAGTCTATGAGGTAGGCAGTTTATCTCCATTTCACAGATGTGGAAAGTGAAGCTCAGAAAGGTTCTTAGACTCCCTTAGAGTGCTAACCACATTGGTAAGGTGTTCTGGGCCAAACATAATCTTAACTCTTAAGGCAGGTTAGAGAAAGTGGCAAAATTATTGATGGGAATTTTCTACTCTGATGACCGGGAATTACTTTCCTAGCAATTGACAAGAGAATTCTTATTTGGTTTTTGTTGTCTCAATGTTTACTTTATTTAGTAACATGTCTTAGTCCTTTCATGAGGGAACTCACTGGTTGATTCCATCCCAGATGGCTCAATATAATAAAAGAGATTAAGGTTGAAATGACTCCTATAAGTACTTTGAGAGTACATTGGGTTCTTTGGGGTCTCTTCAGTTCAATATCTACTTATCTTCCCAGATATAAGCAATTATTTATGGCACAGATAAAGCAGACAAGCTGTGAGGTGAACATTGCTTAGGATAATGACTTTATTATTTTTTATTAAAATAAAAAAATTCATTTACAAAAATTTAGATGAGAGGAAAAAAATGTAAGGAGAAAAGAACAAATCATCCAAAATTCCAACATCAGAACGACCAGAGTTAACATTTGTTGTAGATCAGTCCAGGTCTGTCTTGTACATATGGCCCAATGGGTGGATGGAGAAAAGGTGTGTGTGTGTGTGTGTGTGTGTGTGAGAGAGAGAGAGAGAGAGAGAGAATCAACTTGTCAATTTTTATTTTTTTAAAAAAAATGCTGAATTTTGATTGGGATTGTGTGGAATCTATAGATCAATTTTAGGAGAACTTACATCTTAATAATACTGAGCAATCTTCTGATCCATGAAAATAGTTTATCTCTCTACTTATTTAGGACGTCTTTAATTTGCATACTATAGTATATACTACATTTTATTCTTTAGTTTGTAGAAATTTATTCATTTCTTATTTTTTAGTAATAAAATAAATGTTTTGTAGACTTGTATTCTCACCTAAACCATTGTTAGGTCTAATAGCCTTTTGTATCCCTTAGATTGTCCAATAGATTCTGCATCTTTAGACTGCATATGAAGGACAGATTTATTTCTTCCTTTCCAATATGAATGTATTTTATTTCTTTTTCTTGCCTTGTTGCTTTAGGTAGAATCTGTAGTACAATGTTGATTCAGAGTGATGAAAACAGACATCCTTACTTGATTCCTGATCTTAGAGAGAAAGTATTCATTATATCTTCATTAGATATGATAATTTTTTTCATAAGTTCCCTTTATTAGATTAAGGAATGTTCCTTCTATTCCTACTTTGTGAGTTTCTATCAGGAACACATGTTGTATTTTGTCAAATGCCTTTTCTATATCTATTAATATGATCCTATGGTTTTTCCTTTTTAATCTATTAATATGGTTTAATTACATTTATTTCTTTCCAAAATTCAAATGGACCTGGCATTACTGGAATAACCTCCACTTGGTAATGATATATTATCTTTTCCATATATAATTGGATTTAATTTAGATGTTTTTGTGCCTATATTCAGGAGGGATATTGGTCTGTAGAGAATATTAACAACCCTATTTTATTGTGAAGAAAATTGAGGCTCAGAATGATTAACAAACATATTCTACAACATGAACAGGTAAATTTCAAGACCAGGATTTGAACTAGGCTCTATCTATTTTGAAAAATTTCATGCTTTCCATAGCAACCTGCTGTTTCTCAGCTGAAAAGATGCAAATTGATGAAAAAACAAACCAAATAACAATGTTCTGTAGGGAAAATCAAACTATTTTTCCTCTGATCTTACACCACAACAATCAATAGAAGACTCTGTGACCAAATATGTGGGGGTTTTCCCCACACACACCAAGCAAGCAATCAGTTCTGTAGCAGACACCAGCTGGATGTCCTCTAATTCAATTCTGACACTATCTACCTGGAGTGTCATATCCCACAGGTTGAAGGCTCAGTCCCATAAGACTGCCCCCCATGTGTGATGCCAATGGCAAGCCCCAGGTTGTTTTACTTGTGCTTCTGACCAATTGGCTATAAATTGGGATTCCCACGACACCTCTTTGGGTTTTATTAATTTGCTAGAGTAGCTCACAGAGAACTCAGGGAAATGCTTACTTTACTGGTTTATTCTAAAAGATATTTAAAAGGATACAGATGAAGAGATGCACAGGGTGAAGTATGGGGGAAGGGGCACAGAGCTTCCATGCCCTCCCTGGGTGCACCACCCTTGAAGAACCTCCATGTGTTCAGCTACCCAGAAGCTATCTGGAAACTCTCCAAACCAAGTCCTTTTGGGTTTTTATGGAAGCTTCATTATGTAGCATGGTTGATCAAATCATTGTCCATTGGTGACCAACTTAATCTTCAGCCCCTCTGTTGATTGCATCCCATGGTGTCATTTAATGTGTTCCTCTGTCCTTTGCATTCCTACCAATTCCTGTGTCAGTGTCTCTCCAGTCTTTTCTTCTTGTATTTCTAGATATTTTCTAAACTGTGTCACCTCTTTTTACAAACTTTCTTTTCTTCAATCACCTTATTTCTGAGGGGTTTTTTCCCCCTAATTCTGAGGTACATTGTTCTTTCATAGTTTCTATCACTTAAAAATTTTTCTTTAACTTGTTTTGGAATATTTGAAATGTTTTGTGGGCATTGCTTTCAGGCATGCTTTCACTGTTTGTAGGAATTTTATTCTACTCTGTCTTTTCTCCCCCCACCCCCTGCTTAAATAACTTTTTGTGGGTTTTCACCACAGTGCTTTTCTATTCATTTCCTAAATTAAATGAATTTTCCTATACTTTTAGGAATGAAGCGTATTCTGGGGCAGCCTTTCTAGTTCAAAGGCTCTAGAGCTCCCTCTCCTGTTGCTTTCACAAGGAAACAAAAATCTCCACACTTTTTGAGAGCTGCGTCCTCTGCTCTGCCCCCCAACCCTCATTTATCTGGATCTTCTTTCCTTGCCTGTATCGTTCTGCCCAGATATTTCTTAGCACAAGGCTCTGTATTAGAAGGGATTCTGTTCACTTTGAGAGTGCAGAGGGCCCACACCGCTCTGACACCTTCAGACCTTATCGTGTCATGGTTCCCTTGCACTTAACCATGTGTTGTGCTTGCAGATCCCTCTCCTGGTTTTGGCTGCTGTACTCAGATTGTCTTGCTGTGCCCTTCGGTGAATACCTGCTGGTGATTGTGTGATTCCACAGTTCTCAACATCTTCAGAACCACAGTTTTCATCACTTCTCTTCTTTCAGCACTGATGCTGCTACCACGCAGTTCTTGAAGTGTCTGGGAGGATGACCTCATCACCAGTTCTGTTGCAGATATTGTCCATGGCTCTTTGGGCTTTGCTAGTCTAGTTGCTCTTTTTATATTATGGGGAGATTTGGGAAGATCCTAAAACTGCCTAGCCATTTCTTATTCCCTTTTTGCTTCTTCTTGGTACCCAGTGCTATGGTTTGAATGTTTGCATCCCTCTTAAATTCATATTAAAACTTAACCCCCAATGTAGTAGTATTAAGAGATAGGAACTTTAGGAGGTTATTAGGTCATGAAGGTTCCACCCTCATGGATGAGATCAGTGCCCTTATAAAAGGGTTTGAAGGAATCTGTTAGTCCCTTTTTGCCTTTCCACCATGTGGTAACACAGCAGTAAGGTGCCATCTGTGAAGCAGAGTTTGAGCTTTTACCAGACACCAAATCTGTTGGTGTCTTAATCTTGGATTTTTGAGCCTCAAGAACCGTGAGAAATAAATTTCTATTATTTATAAATTACCTGGTCTAAGATATTTTGTTATAGCAGCCCAAATGGACTGAGACACCCAGTATGATATCCCAAAGGAGTAAATGAGTGATCAGTTTGGATTGGTTAGAAGTTTAACTCAATGAAATATCCCAACTTGGGGACAGGTTTTTCTCACAGGCCCTTGGAGCCATGGCCCTTGCTTCATTTTGTGCTTTTGGGAAATAAAATAGGGAAAGAAAAAGTAGACAGAAGGAATGCCAGGGCTTAGCTGTGAGATTGAGCATAGCTCTTAGAACCTGCCTCAAAGCCCAATTGTTAAGTTCTACCTCTGATACTCCCTTCCTCTATGTGGGACAGGTTCTCAAGGGGAGAAAAATATTACTCAGGAAGTGAAGAGAAACTGTGCTAAAACCAAAAATTCTAACAAACTGCCTGGGAATTCCCTAGTATAAAATATCCCCAGATTTGCATTTGACTCCAGCTTTGTATTGTTTGGGGAGAATCACACTACTCGCCCCCCCATTCTGTCTGCACTTGGTTTTCTTGAGCTTCCTGGGTGGCGCAGGGTTGTCTTGAATACCAAGAGTGAGGCTGAACATATGTGAACCTTTCCTAATCCTGCTAATCTTTCTTCAAAAACCTTTCTCAAAGTGTAGGCAACATCCAGATTGTAAAAACGAGCGTGAGCCAGCCCAAGCATTTTAATGACAATAATCTTTGTCCGAGGGGGAGGAGGAGGCTCCCTCAGCTGGAGCTGGAGCTGAGGCACTGAAGCAGGTAGAAATAACTGCTGTATTACCTCCTGTAAGCTCCACCATTCAGGGGCAGATGAGGCCTGAATGCAGGAAGAAATCAACTTTGCTTTTAAACTGGAAACTTAGCACCCATGATGGCTATTAGGCAGTAATTAGTTGTGACACAGAATTACCAGCCCTACAATGGTAACAGGCGCCTTACAAGGCCTTTGACGCTGATTAGAGAAACTGAATAGATGCTACTTGTGGTTTAAAAAATCTGTTTGGATGTGAGCATGAGTTAAGACTTCTCCCTGTCCCTTGCCTCTCTCCCTAACACCCTACAAATAGTGAACTGCTCTCTACAGCTGGACAAATGTCTCCCTGGACGGATCAGATACCAATTGGTCCTTGGATTTTACCAAACTGAAAGGAGGTGACTTTGTAGATTCATTGACAGAGTATAATCATAGAGATTTACTACACCTATTAAAAGAAAAAAAAGGAAAAGGATTTGAGGGCCAACTGAGGCAACTCATCACTCATGGCTCTAAAACTGAAAATCAAAATCGTGCCCTGAGAGATATAAGCGCATAGAAATCAGCCTTGTCAAGAGGCAGACATCCAGGGCTGGAGGAATAAAACTCTAGTCTGGTAGAGAGGGGTTTGCCTGATGGGCAGTTTTGATGAATTCTCTTTCCCACAGGCTCAAAACCCCATGTGAGCGAACTCCAGGGGGCAAAGATGCGCCTGCTGCACCCTGCCCACTGGGACACCCTGCAGGTGCGAGCCAACATCAAAGCAGCCCCATTGGAGGTTTGCAGGCCAAGGTGCTGGAGGAGTTTTGTTCATGCCTATCTTTTGTAAGATCTGCCTTCAGCCCCACCAGGTAAGAAACGAAGGACTGCAGGGCAGTAGTTAGGAATTCTTTTTTTTTTTTTTTGAAACAGAGTCTTGCTCTGTCGCTCAGGCTAGAGTGCAGTGGCGTCATCATAGCTCACTGCAGCCTCAAACTCCTGGGCTCAAGCGATCCTCCTGCCTCAGCCTCCTGAGTAGCTGGCACTACAGGTGTGCCCCACCACACCCTGCTGATTTTGAATTTATTGCTTGCTAGAGAAGCCAGACTGGTAAACCCAATAACTAAACTTTGTGGGTGGTTCCTTTCTCCTATATTATAAACAAAGCTGCTATTTTGAATAGCTGTAGATTCACCTTAGGTTTTGTGGATCCATGTCCATGAGTAGCTTTATCATGCTCTCTAGCTAAATATATATACAGATAGATACATACATACATAGACACATAGATTGAAGTAGATACAGGTCATATTATATATTATGTATTAAACTTCTAAATATAGTTTATACATATTGTTTTACATATATAAATATAAAGGGAAGGGCTGCCTTAATTTAACATTTATGTATAAAATTAAGGCAACTCCCCCCTTGCACAGGCGATAGTTTTTTTGACTTGATGTTCTCACTTTTTGCACCCGATGTTGCCCCATCTCCAATTTGCAATTGACTTGCTGTGTAACCTTAGAAAGGATCACACCTTGGGGGGACTCTGTCTCCTTTTCTGTAAAGCAGAGGTATTAGCCAGTCGACCTGAATGTGTAATAATATTTCAGAGCCTTAAAAACTTTATTCACTGACAAGTGAAACCAGCTAGATTCTTGTATTTCTACTGATGATAATTGTTTCATGTTTTGCCAGGAGAAAGGACATCAGTTTCTGCTTCTGCTTGAAATTGCTTGCTCTTAGGCCATTTCTGTGGTTTCTAATTTATTCCAAATTTAGATGGTGGCCATAGCTTTGGTACTTTTATTGAGTTTCTTGGGTGATTTCAAGTTAAGCCCCATGTTATAATATCCACTAATTTACAGGTGTCAAAAAAGATTAAATTTCAGAGCTTGGAGCCTGGAATGAGAGGACATGCATTTGGAGGAATGCAGAACAGCATAGTGGCGCGGTGGGAACAAGCAGCCTGAGAGACAGAAACCCTGAGTGCTAACTTTGGCTCTTCTATGCATTAACTCTGGGCTCTTTGCATTATTTATTGACAGCTTGGGGTCTCAATTGTCTCACCAGTAAAATGAGGATTATTATGGACCTTTAAGAGGATCATATGACATCATATATGTAAAAGCACTTTATAAAATCCAAAGTAAAACACAATAGTATGAAGTCAGCCCCCGGGGAAGGTCATATACACATTGCAATCATTTGTAGTAGAAATGTTACAAATTGGGAAATAGGCTATACGTATAAAAAGGAATTCTGGATGATTTTGCAATTTCAGAAGATAAACACCTTGAGGGCAAGATATTGATCTTTTCATCTTTGTATCCCCAGCACCTAATGCAGCAACTGGATTTTAGTATGTGCTTCATGAATATTTGCAGAAAGGAAGAAGGAGGGAGAGAGGGAAAGGCAGAGAAAGAGAGAGAAAAGGAATAACTTTGATGTCAAATCTCTCTGGGCTTTACATAAGCAGGTTCTTTTTTTTATTTTTAATGAATGTAAAAATTCTATAGGAAAGAACTCTAAAGAAATTATACTGAATAATGCCAGATTCAAAACTCTCTTTCTTACTAAACATTACATATTTTTATTTGTGAATACTTTACTTATACTTTCCAGTTTTACTTATTTTTAATTATACAAATAATCCTGGAATTGTCCTAAATATTTTCAAAAAGTATATTAGAAAGTACATAAAGTGAAAAGTGGGAGTTCCCCAACTCCTCCCCTTAGGAAAATCCTGCTAACAGTTTGATAAATAAAATCTTTTTATTAGCTTTATAATTTACAGTCCACATTATGCCTGCTTCCAAAAAAGGAGTTGAAGGGCTTAGGATGACTATACAAATATTCAATTAGACAGTTAAAGGAGAAATAAAAAGGGGGAAACAAAGAAAAATACTATCTAGGTGAATGTACTTAACATGTGTTGTTATTCATTTGTCCATGTTACTCATTCAACTCACTTGCTAAACTGTGTGCTACGCACTTGGATTATTGTGGTAAACAAAATAGAATCCAGCGGAAGAACCGAATATCAATCCATATATA
This sequence comes from Daubentonia madagascariensis, assembly GCA_023783475.1. Taxonomy (NCBI): domain Eukaryota; kingdom Metazoa; phylum Chordata; class Mammalia; order Primates; family Daubentoniidae; genus Daubentonia; species Daubentonia madagascariensis. Next base: position 1,541,561 of record JAKFHU010001482.1, on the reverse strand, counting down.
ATGCTATGGAGGACGAGAATAGATTGTTCCTAGATAGACCGATGGCTGCAGGGTGAGATTATCCCAAATTGGCTGAGGTGCTGTTCGAGAAAGTTTTCCCACAAGAAGAACATCCAAGCTGAGCCCTGAGGATGGGTTGGTGTTAGTCAGGTGAAAAGATGTAAGGGATTCTTGATACACCGGAGTATGAACAAAAAGCCAGTGAGGCTGGGACCCAGTGGAGTCCAGTGAACAAAGGAAGACCTAAGTTTGGAGAATTAGTCAGGGGCCAGAAAGTGCTGTATTTGAGGGTCAATGTTATGGGTTGAATTGTGTGTCTCCCCTGCCCCCCCACAAAGATATGTTGGAGTCCTAACTCCAGTGCCTCAGAATGTCACCTTATTTGGAGATAGGGTCCTTATAGAGGTATTCAGATTAAAATGAGATCATTAGGGTAGAATCTAATCCAATATGACTAGTGTCCTTACAAAAAGGGGAAATTTGACACAGAGATGGGCATGTGGGAGAGAATATCATGTGGAGACGCACAGGGAGAAGAGAAGCCAAGGAGAGAGGCCTGGAACATGTTCTCCTCTCACAGCCCTCAGGCGAAACAATCCTACAGACATCTTGATTTCAGACTTCTGGCCTCCAGAACCATGAGACAATAAATGTCCGTTTTTTTAAGTCACCCAGTATGTGGTACTTTGTTGCGGCAGGCCCAGCAAACTCAAACAGCCTTGTGTTGTGTTTGTGTTTTCTTTTAAGGTGTTTTTGTTTTCCTCTAAGGGCAATGAGACACTATCAGTGAGTTTTAAGTGGGGAGTGACATAATTTAATTAATGCCACAAAATAAAGGCTACATTAGCTACTGGATGGATAATGAATTAGCGAAGGCTGGAGTGGACTTTTTTTTCCTGACCCTTCTAGGGGAGAAAAAATAATACCTTTTCCTCACCCATCACAAGGGTCATGACTGACACCCACTATAACAAAAGCTAGATGAATAAGACAAAAACATGACAAATTTATTTAACTAAAGTTGTACATGATATTGGAGGCTTCAGAGATGAAGACTCAAAGACTCAGGGAAAACAGTGTTTTGTGAAAGACTTTTTTTATTAATAAGATCAAGGGAAACAGGGGTTGCCTTGTTCTGCCATTTGGTTCTTTCTAAATATGTGTTAATTTTGTTCTACTCTCTATGATTTCTAAGTTAATTATTTGTCCAATTGTTTTCTTATCTTATGATGATGTTTCAGTCCAATTAGTGGTATATTTCACTTTACATTTTTTCTTATATTTATTCTGGTTTCCTTTTATGCATCTTGTTATTATGTTGTTTGGCACATATAGATTAAATATTCTTAGGTTTCCAATGTTGAATGTGTCTTGACTGTTATTTAGTGTTCTTGAAAAATACTTTATCTGACTCCATTGCAGTAATTGCTGCAACACATTGTGTGTGGATTAAACTGTGTCCTGTGTTATTACTAATCAACAGCATCAAATTGCAATCAGGGGCAGTCAGAGAAAAATTTCAGAACACAGGGAAGGATATGGTTGAGTTTCCCAGAGGGGCTGTCTTCCAAATGGCACTCTTAATGTAGTTTTATCCTCTTCAGAAACACAACCTGTTCTCCAGGGAGGGAGACAACTCTGCCAAGAAAGTTGATGGTAAAATCAGTCTAACAGGATGTTCTGTTATTAGAGCTGATATAAGCAAATCACTTAGACTCTAAAAGGCTTACAGTAAATAGTTGATTTGCTTGATTCTCACAGCAACCCTGTGAGGTGCACATTATTATCCCCAACTTACAGATGAGGAAACTGAGGCTTAGATCAGACAAACGAAAACTGGAGGATCCAGAATTCAAATTCATGTCTTCCGACTCTTATTCCATAATCTTACAACTGCCCCATATGGCCTCTTGACATGGTCCCTTCTCTCCTTTTTTTATAAGCAGTTCTCTTGCTCTGTTCTGGAACACAGAGTCAAAGAACTACACAAATTCATCTTACCATGAACCAGAAAGGGAATGAGACACAACTGGCCTCCCAAGAGGGACTCCTGCTGGTTATCTTGGCACAGGCAGGGAAACCTCATGCCCCCCTACCCCCACCAAGCACTCCCTGACCTTTTGCCCCTTACTGCCTTTAGTGTCTGTTGTTAACTAAGTAAACCCTGAAGTCCACAGCAGGGAGGATATAGAATTCAGAGATTTCAATTAACCCTCTACTCCTCCCCACTCACCTTAAATTTACTTCTGATAGCTGAAAGCCCTTTGGAAATTTAGTGTTTATAACATACACCTTTTTTTTGCAGTATTTTTTTAAATTTCAAAATATTATGGGGATACAAATGTTTTTTGGTCACATAGATCACTTTTGTAATGCTTGAGTTAGGGCTATAAGTGTGCCAATCACCCAGACAGTGTTCATTGCACTCATTAGGTAGGTTTTTGCCCATCCTCTCCTCCCTCCCCAACTCCCTGCTTGATTTCCACTGAGTTTTACTTCCCTCTGTGCACATGAGTGCTTATCAGTTATTTCCAGCTTAATAGCAAGTACATATGGTATTTTTTTTCCCATTCTTTAGATACTTCACTTAGGATAATGGTCTCTGGTTCCATCCAAATTGTTGCAAAAGGCATTAATTCACCCTTTTTATAGCTGAGTAGTATTCCATGGTGTACATGTACAACATATACTTTTTAAACATATGGACTGTCAGGACTGATTTAACTTTAAGTGATTTGCCTTGCTTTTTATTGAAGTCCCAAGTCATTTACCTCTTTTAAGTGTTTTCTCTTTGCCTTCTGTAATTCTCTAGGGTAATTTTCGCTGTTGTGAAAAACAGTTGATGACTTTTTCCAGTTCTTTTGAGACTTTCATATTAGTCAACTCAGGATGCCATAATAAAATACCACAGACTGGGTACCTTGAACTACAGAAATTTATTTCTCATAGAGGCTAGAAGTCCGAGATCAGGGTGATAGCACGGTTGGGCTCTGGTGAGGGCTCTCCCCTTGGATTTCAGATGGCCACCTTCTCACTGGGTCCTCACATAGCAGAAAGAGACAGGAAGCACACTCTTATAAAGGCACTAATCCCACTTATGGGGGCTCTACCCTCATGAACTTATCACAACCTAATTACCTCCCAAAGTCCTCATCTTCAGATGCCATCACATTGGGAGTTAGGGTTTCAACATATGAATTTTGAGGGACACAATTCAATCCACAGCAACTTAAAATATTCTTTTGCTTTTAAAACAAAGAGTCTGTTTGGTCTAGATATTGTACCTGGGATGATAAATCAATTTCATGTAGCTTTGTCTAGATTTGCTGAAAAGGTATTTTCTCTTCCTTGCTTATTCTTCATGTCAACAATAAAATCTAAACCACACAGATGGGAGAAGCAAGTAACATTTGATGCCATTAAATAAAACTCCAATATAAGGATACTATCATGGTTCTAAGTCCTACGTAATTTGTTGTTGTTTTTTTAATAGACTTGGCACATCGCACTCATTTAACCAACTCTTGATGAATTTCTGCTAAGTGCACAATATCCTTCTCAAAACCTATTTATATGAAATATCCACAATAAGTAAATCCATAGAAACAGAAAGCAGATTGGTGGTCACCAGGTGCTGGTGGGGGAGGGAAACGGGGAGTAACTGCTTAATGGGTAAAGGTTTTATTTTGGAGTTATGGAATTTTTTTAGAAATAGAAGTAGTGGTTGCACAACATTGTGCATGTACGAAAAGCCACTGAATCATTCACTTTAAAATGGTTGATTTTATGTTATGTGACTTTCACTTTAATACATCAGTGGAAAAAAACCCCAATAGATTAAAAAAACTAAAGGATGCAGCCTCCCCATACAAACAGGAAACTACCCATGTTCTTTACAAATACTTCTTTATAAACAACTTTGAGCCTTTAGAGGAGATGACACTTCTTTTCTAAGAAAGTAGGCATTATGGATTGAATTGGGCTCCCTCAAAGAATATGTTGAAGTCCTAACCCCCTACTACCTGTGAAGGTGATCTTATTTGGAAATACAGTCTTTGCAAGATGTCATCAAGTTAAAATGGGGTCAGACTGAATTAGGGTGGGTCCTAATCCAATATGACTGGTGCCCTTATAAGAACAGGAGAGACACAGAGGGAGGAGAATGACAGATACCAACAGAGGCAGAGATTGGAGTGATGCAGCTACAAGCCAAGGAACACCAGGGATTGCTGGCAAACACCAGAAACTAGAATAGACAAGGAAGGATTGTCTGCTACTGGTTTCAGAGGGAGCCTGCTGACACCTTGATCTCAGACTCTGGCCTCCAGAACCGTGAGACAATAGATTTCTGTTGTTCTAAGCCACCCAGTTTGTGGTCCTTCACTATGGCAGCCCTAGGAAACTAATACATTATGTATACCATTCCTGGTTACTGAAAGGATTTAAGATGGTTTAAAAGAATAGAGCAAATACAACAAGAAAGAAAAAAATTAAAGGTGGAAGTGAATGACAAGTCCCAGGATTATAGCACTGTCATTTCATGTTTTGAGGGCCCTTCAACTCTGTCCTGTTCCAAACATATAGAGGTAATGTATGTGTGTGTGTGGCAGAGGGGTAGGGGGGTGGGGGGGACTTAAGGAGAGAAACTTAGAGAAACTTAGGCATAGTTGATATCAAAATTAGGTAAGTAGCATGTCCTTGGACCAGAAACAAGAGAAACTCAATATGGAGGTGGGGCTGAATCCATAGGCGTGCTGGCCTCTGGGTCTAGGTAGAAGAAAGACAGTTACAAGCTTAAATTCTGTGGGATTAGAGGAACTACAGGTGTCCCAGGTGTGGTGGGTGATCAGAGATAGGCTGAAACTAAAGACTGAGACTTTAGAATGCTGGAGACCAAAGAATGCCACCAACACTTTCTGGTTGGTGCAGCCGTTAGGTAACTATGCACCCAGGGAAGTGGCAGGAGGCAGAGGGGCCTCATAGCCATGCCCCAGGCCAAGCTACCAGCTGGAACCTCTGCATCCCCATTGGTGAAGCTGCCCTGTGACCTCTGGTTCTGGCCTGGGGACCCTGAGAAGGCCATAGGCAGTGTGTGTGATGGTGACAGGGTATGGACAGGCACAGAAAACAAGAAGGGGACACACCCCTTTTAGACGACTCTGCAAACTAGAATTTCAAAACAAATGAAGAAAGAAAATGCTAAGAAAGAGCAACTTTTAAAAACAATCAATAACCTGGACAGTGAATTCCTAGAGAAATGAAAATAATAGCACAATCTGAAAAGGACTTTCCAATAAACATGATTTGGGGCCTCCCAGAAATGAAGGATGAGAAATTATAAAACAAACAGTGGTAGAAATAGAAGTACAGGTAGATATGAAAAAAAATTTAAAATGCTTGGAGTGAAAAATAAGATCATTGAAGTACAAAACTCAAGAGACAAAATCAAACTCCACACTGGATGCAGTTGAGAAGAGAATTAGTTAGCAGTGCTCAAGAATTCACCCAAAATGCATCTCAGAGAAATAAAGAGAGTAAAAAATATGCAAGAGCAGTTAAGTGACCTAGAAAACTGGTAGAGAGGCTCTGACATAATACCTCATAGGTGTTTCAGATGGAGATTGGTAGAAAATTCAGGTGAGAACTTTCAGAATTAAAGTAAGATGCGAGTCCTCCACTATCAAGTGTACAGCAAATGCTGCTCCCAAATAAACAAGCAAATCTTCACTTAGTCATAATGTAATGAAATGCAGAGATAAACAGAACAGTCTTACAAGATTTTAGAAAGAAGACAAATACAAATAAAACTTACATTGAGGGCAGATGTCACATTAGCAGAGATGGATGTCAGGAGACAATGGCTCAATATCTCTAATATTGTATTTAAAATGGGGGGAGTATGATAGACTGAATGTGCCCCTCCCCAAAATTCACATGTTGAAATCTAATCCCCAAATTGATAGTATTTGGAGATGGAGCCTTTGGGAGGTGATTAGGTCGTGAGGGTGGAGCCCTCATGAATGGGATTAGTGCCCTTATAAAAGGGACCCCAGAAAGCTCTCTCACCCTCTTTCTACTACGTGAGAATACAACAAAAAGTCAGCAGTCTGCAACTCAGAAGGGGGCCCTCCCCAGAACTCAACCATGCTGGCACCCTGGTCTCAGACTTCCAGCCTCCAGAACTGTGAGAAATAAATATCTGGTGCTTATAAGTCTGTTGCTTATTGTTATACCAGCCTGAAGTAAATAGGGAAGGTTAGATAAGGAGAAATGAATCAAAAGAGCAGAAAAACAAGTGTGAGTCATGAACCAGAGGCAGGAAGAGTATGAGTACCAAAAGCACAAACTTAATGACCTTGTCTTTGAAGGGAAGACTCAGAATGGTGTTGGACATCTCACTTAGAAACCCAGGACCCCCTGGCGGGTGCTGCTGTTAACCTGCCCTTCTGCTGGGCCCCTTCCTTCACATCCCCACCTCCTCCCCTGCTTGTTGCCCTAACAAGGCTTCCAGTGCCTCACTTTGCTGCCACCATAGCTGTCTCATTCCTTCCCTGAAGCCATCCATCCCTACCCCGTCCCTCTCTCCCGTACTCCCCCACTGTCCTCAGCCTCCTCCCCCACTGTTCCCAGCCTCTGTGCTTGAGTCTGGTAGGATCTCTGCTCTTCTTGCTCACTAGTCTGCCCCACCCCTGTGCCTGGAATGGCCTCTTCTATCATCCGCCCAACCCTCCCCCAGCCCCACGAGGCTCTTCCAAGGGTCCATGTGCTCCAGGAAGGTCCACCACTGTACAGCTTTGGTGGAGATGGCTGAAAACCAAGCTTATGTCTTGTCAGTGCCACAGAATCAACCAGTTTGTGAAAATCACAGAGTTACTGTCCCCCCTCCAGCCTAGGAACCCTAAAAACTTCAAACAGGGGGCTGGAGCTAGCTGTGAGGCTACAGATGTTGGGATCATGATATTTCCTTTATTTGGGGTGGGGGGAGACTGCGTCTGGCCTGATCTCTAACCATGGAGTGAATGTGCAGCATGACCCGCAGAAAGGGCTCTAGGTAACACCCGAGGGGTATGTGGTGTTCTTCTTCTCCAGGGCCCAGCATTCTTTGTGTACGGGTGCTGTGTTGTCAGAGTCGTAACAAGTAGACCTCCTTTTTCATTTTCACTGCCGCTGTTTCTCCCTCTCCTTTTTCCTCTCTCTCTCTCTGTCACACACAAACAGACCTGTGATGAATTTTTGTAAAAGTGATGCAAAAAATATCCATTCAGCAATCTTTCTAGATATATGGGGAAGAAAAGGTAGTTGAACACTTTTAAATTATTTATTTGGAAATAATTTCAAACCTGCAGAAAAGTTGCAAGAACAACGCAAAGAAGTCACGTATCTGCCTCATCCACGTTCCTCAACTGTTAGCATCCACCTCCTTCGTCCCTGCGTCCTTGTTCAGGCGCATGCGCACATACACGCCTCCCCCCACCGCCGTTAGTCTTTTTCGGAATGATTCGAAAGCAAGCCACGCACCCAACATCCCTAAATTCCCCAAACGAGGACCCTTTCCTACACGCCCCCATACTGCTTTCCCACGAAGGCAATCATCATTGATACGGCCCCATCCTCCAGCCCACAGACCCCATTCAAATGTCGCCCGCTGTCCTGATGACATCTCTTCTTCCTTGCTGGTCCAGGACCCCATCCAGGATCATGTGTCACAGGGAGTCATCATGTCTCATTAGCCTCTTTCAATCTTTCTCACCTTGTCTCTCATGTCCTTACCAGCTCTGCAGAGCACAGGCCTTTTATTCTGTAGCCTGACCCTTAACCCGGGTCTGTCCGGTGTTTCTTTGCGACCAGACTCAGGCCATTCACTCTTGGTAGGGAGACTGTAGGAATGACGCTGCGCTGTCTGTGTATCACATCAGGAGACTCATGGTGTCCACCTGTCCCCTTGCTGTGAACCTTGATTACCTGGCCAAGGTATGTCTGCCATGTTTCTCTACTGTGAGGTCATCGTTCTCCCTTTGTATATAAGCAGGACTAGTGTTTTGTGGGAAGATCGTATGAGATTATACCATTATCCCATTCGACTTCTTCCCCAATTAATCACGGCTATGGATGTTTGTCAAATGGTGATAATCTATTTCTGTAATTCCTTCTACATTTTAAACAACTTCATTGAGATATAATTCACATAACATACAATTCACCCATTTAAAGTATACAATTCAATGGCTTTTTGTATATTCACAGAGTTGTACATCCATCACTACAATAAATTTTAGAACATTTTTATTACCCCAAAAAGAAACCCCACACCCTTTATCTCTCACCCCCAGTATCTCCAATATCTACAGCCTGAGGCACTAATCTACTTTCTGTCTCTACACAGTTGCCTATTCTGGACATTTCATGTGTATGGAATCATACAATATGTGATCCTTTGTGACTGGCTTCTTTCACTTAGTACGGTGTTTTAAGGTTCATCCATGTTGTAGTTTATTTATCAGTTCATATAAGTTCATTTATTGCCAAATAATAGCTCATTGTGTGGGTATACCAATTTTATTCATCCATTCATCATTTGATGGACATTTGGATTGTTTTGATTTTCTGGCTATTATGAATAATGCTGCTATGAACATTCATGTGCAAGTTTTTGTGTGGACATATGTTTTCATTTCCCTTGGGTATATACCTAGGCCTGGAATTGCTGAGTCGTGTGGTAACTCTATGTTTTGCTATTTGAGGAGCTCTCAGACTGTTTTCCAAAGCAGCTGCACCACCTTCCATTCCCACCAGCAATGTATGAGGGTTACAATTTCTCCACATTCTCATCAATTTGTGATTATCTGCCTTTTTTATTCTAGCCATCATAGTGGGTGTGAGGTGGTATTTCATTGTGATTTTGATTTTCATTTCCCTGATGGCTAACAGTGTTGAGCATATTCATGAGCTTGCTGACCATTTGTATATCTTCTTTGGGAAAGTAGTGTTTTTGTTTCCTGGGGTACTGTAACAAAGTACTATAAAATGTGTGCCTTAAAACAACAAAAATTTATTCTTTCACAGTTCTGGAGGCTAGAAGTCTGAAATCAAGGTGTCAGCAAAGGTGGGTCCTTCTAAAGGCTCTGAGGAAGAATGTGTTCCAGTCTCTCCCCTAGCTCCTGGTGGCTGCTGGCAATCCTTGGCTTGTAGACGTATCACTCCAATCTCTGCCCCTATCTCCACATGGCATTCCCCTGGTGTTTCTGTGTCTTTGCATGACTGTCTTCTTATAAGGACACCAGTCATATTGGATTAGGGGCCCACCCTACTCCAGTGTGACCTCTTCTTAGATAATTAGATCTTCAACTCCTATTTTCAAATAAGGCCCCATTTTTGAGGTGCTGGGGGAGAGTTAGAACTTGAACATATCTGCTTCAACTGGGAGTGAGGCACAATTCAATTCATAACCAGTGTGTATTCAGATCCTTTGCCTGTTTTTTTAATTGAGTTATTTGTGTTTTTATTATTGGTTTGCAGTAGGTTTTTTAAAATACATACTCTAAATATAAAACCCTTACCAGATCTGATTTGTTCCTTGTACATTTGTTAACAGGCATTCTACTATTAGGAAAAACTTTTCCTTCTTCCCCATTTATTTATATCAGTATGAACTGTTGCACTTCTATTTTATTCACTACACTGTAATTTGATATTCTCATTATTTTGATTCTCAAGTTGTCCTAGCTTTGGCCAGTGGGAGCTTTTGCAAGGTGGCTTCTGTATCCTTTTGACATGTCTCCATCATTCTTTGAGCATTTCATTCCTTTGTGGCACAGTAAGATGTTCCAGGCTCATTGTATACTTTCACTTGTCCCAGCCCTGAATCACTCATTCTCTGTGGAGCTTTTTCTCCTTTTGGAGCAGGGGTATTTAGAAACCAAGATCTCAGAGCATAGTAGGCTCATTGTTACTGAGGGGTCATTGTCTCAAGGGATAGAGCTAGTAAATGTATCAATGCATAAGTGTCCACGCATAGAAACACATACCTCTACAATTTCACTCCTCTGTGTGTGTGTATGTAATACACATACGTATTATTGCATGTGTGTACATTTTATATATACATACATAAAATACTCCAAATACACATTTTTAAAAATTATTATTTAGTGATAGTTCCAATTCTAATCCAACACCTTGAGGTTCTTTTTAGCATTCTCCCTTAATATCTTTGTGAATCCATTCTCTGACAGTGAGAAACCAGCCAGCCCCCGACCATCCTGACTATATTTGCTTACTTGCTCAATCAAGTAACTCATTTGTTTACTGTAACCAGTCTCCAAAGGGTTACTTTCTCTCCCCAGCACCTCCATACCCCACCCTGATGCCCCATATCCTGGACACCAGACATATTGCTTCTGCAGTGCCATGTTGGAAGGGAAGGGAAGGGAAGAGGATGGAACAGAAAGGACCCTATATCACTTGTATAAGGACTCAGGTGATAAATTTCATCAGACTTTCAATGATAGAAAAAAGTTGATAGCTTCAGGTTATTCTGTAGGCCCTTGGGACCCAAGCTGATTTTCAGCTTGCTGGGCATGACACCCCTCCTGCCATGCTCTCTGCCCAGTGGATCCCTAGCCATGAATCAAGACTTGACTTACCTATCACTGCAGAAATGGTGCTTTCTCCAAGTTGCCCCCTCCACCTTCGCTTTTGTATGGCACAGGGAGCCAGAAACAAGGTTAAAAGATGAACCACAAACTGGCAAAAATACCTGCAACATATGGGACAAAAAGATGATAATTTTAATAATTACCTTAATAAAATAATGAATGGAGGATGTGAACAAAACACACGAAAAGATGCTCAGCCTTGCTTTTAGTCAACTGAATGCATAGCAAAATGAGACCTCATTTTTTTTCTTTTCAGACTGCCAAAGATGACAAAGAATAATAATGAAATATTAGGATTTGGTGGGATTATCATTTCATCTGGCTTTTCTTGAGTACAATCTAGCAATATTATTTGTCTTTTGCTCCAATAACTCTATTTCTTTGGGATTTATACAAAGGAAATAATAAGACAAATATTAAAAATATGTATATATAAGGATGTTTGTTGCATCATTGTTTATAATATCAAAAGTTAGAAAAACCTAAATGTCCATCATTAGAAAATTAGTTTAATAAATAATGATAGGATGGAATATAATGCAGTGTTTGAGAAAGCAAAGGTAGATCTTTCTGTACTAATATATAAAGCTGCACATATTCATATATAAAATATTTTTTGTTATTTATGACCAAAAAAACACCACTTGTGTAATACTGTCTGTGCACTGGTTGCTGTTATAAAAATATTACAGATGCTAACTCATCTACTCCTCAGTGTGCCCTGTTGGGAGGGGGCTTAAAATGTTCCAGAGCCCATGTTCTTAAACACCACACTCTGCAGCTAATGAAAAAGCAAACAGACAGACAGACAAATGTTTTCAAGTATGTGATCCCATTTCTATGTGTGTAGGTTTATTTCGATAAAAATATACAGGATGAAATGCATGAAGCTTTCAAAAGTGGTTCTTTCTAGAAGTTGAGATTAGTTTACATCAATCATGTATTATCAATAAAACAAAATTATTTAGCCAATGGAAAAATAAAATGTAACTTGCGGAAGTGTGAGAGTTACTCAGGCCACCCTCTCTCATCATCTGAGGATTATGCTTTGAGTGCTCCAACAGAGGTGGGTCTGTGTCGAGATTCACTAGGGCAGCCAGCCCCCTGCAATCTGCCGCCACTTTCCTGCCAGTCCCTGCTAACCCTGTGCCGTCCCCACGTGTGCTGACTTGGCTTGGCCTAGATGCAGAAGTGACACCAGGAGGCTGGACCAAGAATATGAGACTGTGTGGTAGCGAAAGCATGGAATTGGGGGTCAGGAGACGGGGCCCTCCTATCCCGCTGGGTGACTCCAGACATGTCCCTGTACCCCCCTGGGCGTCAGCCCCTTATGGGAACATGAATAAGTGTCCAGCATCTTATGGGCTCACAGGGCAAAACTCACTGGTGAGGCTGTTAAGAAACAATATGTAAATAAAGCACGGAGCCTGATGAGGGGTAGGTGCTCCAAGAGTGACAGTTATTGTGATTGTCGTTGTCATTCTTACTTCTCAGTGAAATGCAGACATGAGGATGAGGAAAGTGGACCACAGGAGGGATGCAGATCTGGGGTTTGTGCACTTAAGAAAATATTCTCAGCTGATAAGTTTAGTCCAACCCCCGGCTGAGGCCGAGGCTGAGGACTTGAATTTTCTTGGTCGAATCTTGGCTCCCTCCAGAACTGGCTTCTTAGCAAAGTGACCCTTCAGTTTCTGGAGCTCACTATCTAGCCACCTTATGATATAGAATCAAGGCAAGAAACTGGAAATAAGCAAACAAGAATTAAAGATCTTCCTGTTGTATAAAATGCAAACACTGAAATCCATGCTTGTCACAGAAAAAAAAATCTTTTGTTCCTAATAATACTAAATTATTGTTTTAATAATAACTAATATTTATTGCATATTTACAATACTCCCGTCCCCACCCTGAGCACTTGATGTGCATTATTTTATTTAATCTTCTCAAGAATGCCCTTGGGTAAGTACTGTTTCCATTTTCATTTTACAGGTGAGGAAACTGAGGCACAGAGAAGTTAAATAATTTGCCCAGGATCACAAAGCCGCAGAGTTTTGACAGTTACTCTTGTTGCACCTTGTTAACAGGCTTGGTTATGTGGCTTCACATGTCAGTAGAAACAGCAGAGTGAAGGCAATGTGGCCCCGCAAGCAAAGGTGACAGCCAAAGAACACAGAAAATCTATGAAAAGCAGGCCACCAAACCTCCCAAACCATCGTGGCTGGGGTGGTGAAGCGTGAGGTGCGGTCACGGGGAGAAAGGTGAGCAGGGTCCACGGCATGGTAGGTCGGGTACACATTCTCTTCCCTTTGACCCTGAGTCAATAAAAAAAGTGCAATTCAATGTGCTATCTTCTGTTTGAAACCAAAGATGTGTGTGATACATTTGAGAAAGAATGATCGATACTTTTTGCAAACTTGTTGCTTTAAAAGAGTGGAAAAAATATCTACTACTCAGAAAATTAATTTAGGCAAATAACATAATGTGCCAGGTTACGGGGTACAGGGAGATGCACGAGCAGATGTCGCTCCTGGCTGCTGGTCTGCATCAATTTAGTGTCTTTATATTTAGTAATATATATGTTTTCTCTTCTCTCTTTCCTCTTTTCCTCTGTTGGTGTTTGAAGCCGGAGCCTGGCGGATGGGGAGGTGCAGGAAGAGGTGGGTGTTAAGCCGCAAAGGACCTGGGTTAAGTCTCTGGCAGCTGTGTGAGGTGCAAGGGCTGGCCCCTGCCTCTCCCAGAGGCGCAGCGGGGACTGTCTCCCGCGGTCCAGGCAGCTGGGCTGGCTGCTCAGGGCTTCTGCTTCTCTGGCAGTGGGTTCCCAGACCTGAAAGCCCCTCAATTCCATCGCTTGTGGGGTTTGGGGGAGGAACTCTCCAGCACCCAGTCTCTCCCGGGCTCTGCTTCACAGCCCGCCCATAATTTATGGGTGGGGGTCCCGGGCCCAGAAGGCACCGTCTGTTTTTGTTTTGTGGTAATTTACAAGGCAGACTGCCCCCGTGGTCACCTTCCCCTCTGCTCAAGTAGGTGAACACAATGTCCCCATCTTGGTCGCCACAGAAAGGGTGCTTTCTCCAAGGGGGCCATGAATTGGCCGAGATTGCGCCCCTGACAGCCAGGCAGGGGGGCGATTATCTGGGCCCCATGAGTGCCATTAACAAAATGGAGTGTGCCATCTTCACAGCACAAACATCGCCCTGACCATAATACCCTCTTAAGGAGACCTCAAGTGGCCGGCCTTGTCACCGGCTCTCCGGGGCACACCACCAGTCATTTTTCATGGCTGCTGGTATTTGCAGGGAGAAGAGGGCAAGAGAAAGGCGGGACCCGAGAGCATCCCCAGAGATCGTGGCCCTTGTGGCCTATTGTCCTGTGTCTGGGAGACAAAGAAACCCCCCAGCCTTTCTCCAGCAAGTCGCTTAAGCTTCATCAATAAATCAGAGTCCAGATAAAGCCATTCAGATGTGGCCGAGGCCTCCCGAAGCCTCTCTGCACAGATCCCCCTTCTGGGATATGTAGCATAGGAGACATTTTTAGCTGAGCCCATTTTGTTTTCATTCTCCCCGCCCCGTGTTCTTTGTCACCTCCCTTCTTTCTGTCCGCTCCGTGTGGAACAGAAGATGCGTTTGTAGGCCTGAATCAGAGGGATTGTTTCAACCATCAGACCATTCACGCCCGTCCCTCCCCTGTTGTAAAACACAAGCCCAGGCCGGGGAACAGTGGCCCCATTGTGCGGCGCCCATGCCACCCAGATTTCACCTCAGCCTGCGCCCAGCCCCTGTTTTGTTTCCAGTCAAAAGAAAGCATTTGCTCAGGGGAGGGGAGGGGTGTTCCTATTGCTTCCACTAACATGGAGGTTAAAGGAAAGATTGATGGGAGAAAGTTCACCTAGAAAACCAGGATACATTTCTGGCCGGCCAAGGCCAGTTGTTTCATTGTCCTGGGGCCATGTTTTCTGTTAATTATCTCTCACTCTCTCCTTTTATCAAGGAGAAAAGTGGCCAAGCAGGCAGAAAGGAACAGGATATGGGGGTCAGGGGTCCCCCTGGGCCACCTAGGTGTTCCATTGGAAATGCCGGGCTGGGTAAGGCCCAGGGTGAGTTCTGCCTGGCTCGGGGTGGAGAGAGTGGTGGCCATCAAAATAATAATTAATTTGATCCCATTATTTATGGTGAAGCTTCCCGCCCTTCACCCCGGGCTCTGGCCCCCGTACCCTTTCTCCAACTCCCAGGGTCTTTATCTTCTCTCCAGCTCCAATCCCCTCCCCGCCCACTGCATCCAACACGCACGCACGCGCACGAGCACGCGCACATACACCAACACACACTTTTTCCTTTTTAATTTTAAGCTCCATGAAACTGTAAGGGTGATCTCAGGAAGAGCAGGGGTAGGGTTGTGGGCGGAACAACTAGAGAAAGACTAAGAAAGTTGGTCCAAACAAGAACATGTTGTCAAGGAAATAAACCTTGGTGAGGGTAGGCATGAGACCACAGCTGCTGGATTTGGCCAGCCTTAGATGCTGGTGGTAATGACAATGATTCTTAGTGGCAGGGCCCCAGCTCCCAACATAAATAGGGCTCAGCCTGAAAGGGGAGGAAATGGAACAAAACATTTCCTTGGGTACCACTGGCAGAGAAATAACATCAATTTCAGTTTGGGGAGGGGGGAAGCCAAAGAATCTCCCTGTTTCCCCACAGTAGCAAAGGCAAATTCATAACTCGCCAACAAAGTACCTTTGAAATGCAGCTGCACTCCACGAACACACTGCCTTTTTCCACCCAGAGAGACAACCCTGTCTTGACCAGAAAGAAGGGGAAAAAGAAAAAAGCACACACTATTGAAAACCCACAGGAGAGGGTAAAAGCAGGGGGAGCTGGGGGCCGAGAGGCAGGGAGGGAGGGGAAATGCGTGGCTCTTGGCAGATGCAAATGATAAGCTTTACCTAGTATAATGCGACCTTCTTTGCCTTTCCAAGAGCAGGCCTGTGATGAATGGCCACATAGATTCTGGGGAGAGAGGCTGCACTCGGGCAGCTGGTGGCCAAAGGCAGCCATGTGGTCAGGAAGGAAGGCCGCTGGGCAGGCGGAGGCTGCCAGGTACTCCTTGGTGCTCTTGGACTCCAGCCGGGAAGAGGGACTCTGGGAATGTCTCCCACCAGGAGGCCAGAGCCAGGGTCCCAGCAGCCCGGCCATGAGTCTACAAGACAGCACTTTGGGATAAGTGATGACCATAAACCAGGCAAGTCCAGCTTCTACAGCTAGCATGAATACAAAATTAGGTGTGAACATGAATATTTATTTAAAATGGGAAAAGAAATCACAACAAACTGCAAAAGTTAAACGCTGACAGATATCAACATCACAAAGTCCAGAAATACCACGTACATGTAAGTGTGTGTGTGCATGTGTGTGTTTTTCTTCTCAAATCTCGTTTTTCCTCACTAGCCACCTATTTCTGATGCTGGACACCAAAGGATGTGTCTGTAATGGGATATAATTTCTGACCCTGCAACCTCCTGTGGCCATGCTGGAGACCCCACATGTGGGCAGCAGGGCTATTCCTGGAAGTCAGCTCTACGCCTGGGTGACCAGCAGTAACTTACCCGGGGAGAAATGACTGCGAAGCACACAAATACATCCCAGTAAACTAAGCCCGCCTCCCGATCCAACTGTGCCTTAGCCACATCCCAAACAGGCTGTTGGCCACTCCAACACCACCGGCACAGGGATGTGGGAAAGAGAGGAAGTTAGTGCACAAATCGTGCAAACAGCAGTCTTAATGGATTATGGTTAAAACACCTAAGAGATGCAAATTTTACAAAAACATGACCATGTGAACAGTTGTTAGTGCCTTTCCCAAGCCTTGGAAGGGAATGTGCAAATGAGGGTTCTTTAAGCTTAAGCTTTATTGCTGTCACCATAAAGCTGCCTCTGCCCACGTGGCTGACTTGGGCATGTCGGTATCTGCATAGCTGGGTCCTAATTACCTTGATAGTGAGCCTCACCTCCTCCACGGAGCCTTCCCTACTGCTCTCCAGGGAGAAATCCCTGGGCCTTCTTAGGGCACTTCTAACCTTCTACATGGCATGTTCCTTCCTGGGGTCCCCGGGACTACAAGTCACTGCAGGACATGCACTAGGTCTTGTTCCCATGTAAACACCCATAGCAGCAATCAGAGTCACTAGCACAGCATGGGTCTTGATAATTATGTGTCCCGAAAACAAGAGAACAATGAACGACACCAGGTAAAACGCCAAGGTTAGCTGGCTTACACAAAGAAGTTTATACTTCCACATCCTGCTTTGGGGTAAGGCAAGGAAGGGATTAGGTATGAAGTGTCGGTGTCAGGGAGAAATGATCTGCTGTAACCAAAGTGGTTTCAGTGGTGCTTTCTGAGGTCTAGAAAAGAAATTCCTCATCCCCCAAATGCCCAGTGACTCTGTCCACCCTTACCCACAGTGCCTGAGAGCCATCGGTTAGGTGGAGTGCTATTTAATGAGTGTATCTGTTAGGTACTGTGCCCTGGGCTGGGAATTGCCCAATGAACGATGGGAAATAAACTTGGGCCAAGCATTTTATAGAAGCTCGTATGGTCCACACAACAATCCAAAGAGGTAGACTATATTAGCACATTACGGATGAGGAAAAAAGGCCTCAGAGAAGTTAAGGGGCTTGTTCAGCGTCACACAGCTACTGGGAGACTGGAGTTGGGGTGTGAACCAGGGCTGCTGGAAAGCACCGTCCATAGCCCAGCTGCGAAGACACCACAGAAACACGCAAGCACGCAGTTGGCTAGTGCTCAAGAGAAGTATGTACAGAGTGTTCTCTGAAGACAGAGGAAGGAGAAGCTGATGCTGCTGGAGAGCGAGAGGGAAGAGAGACGGAGGCAGCGAGTGGGGAGTTTGCTCACCCAAGGCCATGGCTTTGGGGCTAGACAACTTCCCGGTCTGAATGTGCAGGTCAGATTCACATATGTCCCAACACAATTTTGAGAAGAACCACTTGGAAACCCAGGCTTGGTCATCGAGGCAGCTACCTCTGTAGGCCAGGCTGCTTCTGTACTTTTCCTGGGCTTTGTTTACTATTCAGGGTAATGGTTGGTCGGGGAGGGCTAAGAATGAAAACGTTTTGGGGGCAGCAAGAGAGGGAAAGAGATGGAGATGGGGAGAAAGGTAGAGAAAGAGAGAGGAAGGGGAGGTGGAAATCAGTGAGGCGCCATGTTCTGAATTGGCCACTGACAATGGTGGATCTTCTCTTTGGAGCTGAACTAGCAACAGGCTGTTTACCAGCCTGCAGGGCCCTCATCACGCAAGTCCTCACTCAGACTGAAGGGGCCACTCTGGCGGATGGCCGTGCCTTTCTCTAGTTCACCCGCCTCAGTTACTGGACCTGTATCCACTCTTCCTCCAACCCAGTCCTGGCTCGCCTGGACAGGGGCAGCTCCCAGCAGGGCTGGAGGACGCCAGCTTGATCCCAGCCTTCCCTCAGTGGGGTCTCCATCAATGACACAGTCCAGCAGCAAGCAAGACCGTGGCTGATCACAGCCACAAAGGAGTCAGCAACGCCCCGGTCCAGTCACAGGGACCCATGTGGACACCCCCTTGGATTTCACGGTAAATGAAAATACCCCTCGCTTTCTTTTTTGATGGCTCTTGTCTCATGTCCCAGTCTTTTTCTTCCCTTCCTTGTGGGTGGTGGGGATGGATCTGAGCTAACATTTGTACTTCCTAGTTTGTACTTTTCCATGATCAATATGGGGCCTTAAAATATGAATTGACATGTTCTTGTTTCTCAGGCACTCACAGCTACACACACCAAGCACACTCCCCCTGATATGGTGGGGCTGAGGAGAGAAGGGACACCCATTCAGTTGAAGCAGAAATACTTCCCAACCAACAATGGGTGTTTCCATGATACCGATACATTTTCTCTCCACTGTGTGCTCCAATGGTCTATAAACTCGCCACGTTTGACTCAACCATCCATCCCACGACCTTTAATAGTATGTCTACTCCACGCAAGCCACTGTGTTACAGAAATCCTAAGGCATACTTTTATATAAAATATTGAGGGAACTATATTTAAGCTGAGCTGGTCATGAGGAATTAGATATTCAGGGATATTTTTTTTTTCATTTCACCATGCCATCTGCAAAGTGCATTGGCAGACAACTTACCCATTTTTATGTTTGAATAGTATTTCCCGAAAACAGAACCAGGCCAAATGCAAAATTTATAAAAGGAACGAGAGACTCTTGCCCCTGTCATTTCACCTTCATCCCTTTATGTTCTCTCTCCCTATTCAAGATAGCTGGAGACGAAGAAAAACCAGAAAAACAACTGTGCAATAATCGGGCATCTTTGCGAGAGGTCACAGAAAGTAAAATCTCTGCTACTCAAAACCAGCACTCAGGTATTGATAACATAAGTAAGCATTGGTTTCCCTTGGCCTTACTCTCCTAGCAAAGTTTAGAGCCTTATTAGCATGTGAATGTACTTATAAAATGAAAACTAAGTTATCTGACTCTGGTGTGCTGTTGTTATTCTAGTTGGTTCAGAACCAATTTCTTTGTTCTTAGTTTTGAAGCTTAGCATGCTTACAGATATTCAATATACAAAGGCATTTAGCACTACTGAGAAAGTATTTGATCTGGCATGATTTTTTCTGTTTTCTTTTATTTTCTGTCACATCCTAAGCATTATTAAGTAATCAGTGAGTTATGTAGCTACTTATAATAATACTCCCATGGGCATATTATTTAATCTCAACCAGTTGAGGTTGAAGAAAGGAAAATACAGGAAAATCTTACAACTCCATGCTGATGAGGCTATGGGGAAAGAAGATATATCATTCTCTGAAAACTGGTACAAAGCCTTTTGAGAGCATTTGGCAATCAATGCAGGTCAAAGGTCATAAAAATGTTTGTACTCTTTGACCCCATAATCTCAGTCTTTGGAATTTATTTCAAGGAAGTAATTTAAAAGAAGAAATGGTGTAGGCATTGATGTATTTATAGCAGTGTTATTTACGAGAGCGAAGAGCTGAACGCAACCGAAGGCTTAGCAATGGGCAATGGATAAACAGATGATGAAATATCGGTGTAATGGAATATTACCTATTTACTGAAAATTATAAAGATAATATGTATTAAATAATTAGGACTCTGGGAAAAAACACAATATTGTACCTATAGAATTGTCAAAATGATGTTAAAACATTACATATGTAAGAGACTTTGAAGACCCAGAGGGGGAGAGGCTGCAAGTGGGGGTGAGGAATCAAAACCTACCTATCGGGGACAATGTACACTATGAGGGTGCACTAAAGCCCTGACTTCACCACTATACAATTCATCCATGTAACTAAAAACCACGCGCACCCTCTAAATCTATTGAAACAAAAATAAAGTTTTTAAAATTACATATGTAAATAAAAATCCACAGTGATGATTTCTTACGATGAAGAAATGAAAACAGTTGTTAGACAAGATAGTGGAAACTTGGGGAAATCTTGTTAAAATTGAAAATGGCCCTGTTTCGTGTTTTAACTTTTGTTTAATAACTAAGGATAGTTTTAACTGAGGCGAGAGCTTCTGAGGCACTACCCCAGTGTCCAGCAGTTCTACTTCCTTCATCTCTCTGTTTATCTTTTCTTGATCTTTATCAAGTAACTCGTGTTACTAATTTTAAATTAAATAACTATTTTAATAAAGAGACTCCAATCAGAATAAAATAGGGGCTGTCTATGTTTTGAAATAGCTCACCTCGATGTTGAAGGGCCATAAAGGCAGGTGAAGTGGGTGGAAAGCCCCCCGCCGGTCCCTCTTCTCCTCTGCCCAGACTATGCGACATCCTGTGAGCCCGACCAATACAACTCCTTGCACTGTGCTCTCTTCACCCAGGAGAGGGGCTGTGGAGGTTGGTTTTTAATATCCCCAAACAAGCTTTCTGGGAGAGCAAGAAGAACCAGCCACCAAATTAAAAAAAAAAAAAAAAAGAAGAAAAATCAAAATATTATTCTCTATTCCTTCCCCTGCATGTAAAATTGGGTATCTGTTTAGAGACTGTGAGTGAATGATACCTTCTGCTCTCAAAGTTAATATTGGAGTTGTCCACAGAAGACAGGCCTGGGCCTTGTATGTTGCAGTGGAGGACACTGGACGGCATTCTAGCTCTGACAATGCTGGGGTTGTACAGAGAGAGAAAAGGCATCGTGTGTTGGTGGGATACTGCGTTTTGCTTCCCAACTGGTTGTCCGCCCTTGTCCTTGTGGCTCTGTGCAAGGAACCGTTTGGCTCCTGGGCTCAGGGCCTGTTCTTCAGGGTTCTTCATCAACAGCATATTGTTTGCCCCACACTGGCTCGTTGGGTCCAGTCCCCCCGCTGCTGTGGAGACATTTGTGTGGGTGCCCTCAAAGTGGTGATGCAGATATATGAGGGGGAGGGCAAGATGACACTGGGAGCCCCTTCTAACAGTGTGCTCCCAACTAGCCCGTCTGCAGAAAAAGCTCACAAAACTTTGCTCCAAAAAGTAGGACGGCCCGCTCCCATTTGGTCAGGGGGATTATTTGCATGGACTTTTCAGGAAGCCTCAAATAATACCTTATTATCTGGCATAATAAAGCAAAAGGGGTTTCATGTTAATTACATTTCTAAATTACACTTATTTCATAGGGTGCCAATATTTGTTTTAGAACTAACAATTTTAGGCAAAAACTACTTTTTAAAGTTTGCACATGTCCCTGCCTTCTTAAACAGAGTTTTATCAACACAAACTCAGCTTTTCCTGGTGACTCTTCATTAGAATCTTAAACATGTTGGTTCGTATGTGAAGAGCCCTGACTTTTGTTTTATGGAATAGTTTTTCTTCTTTTTTTTTTTATTTCCGTTGCCCTCTCTCATTTACCAACTACCACTTTTTACAGCAGCAGACCTACCTTTTTATATTTTCAGAAGAAAAACTACGCCTTTATTTACTCAAACTCAGCAACGTTTATAGAACCCATAGGTCAAGGACTTAGGCATACTGCAAGATTTGAACCGGAACAGAACACACCGAAGCTGAATATTTACCTAAACCCTTCTGGGTGGATTGGCTGGCAGGTCCTGGCTGCACCACATAGCTCAGATCCATGAAGGCCCATTGGCAGCACTTGTTCAATACCACTAGCCTGACCCACCTTCTGATATGCATGTTTTATTTCTGAGTAAAGGAACCAATATGTGGTATGTAGTATGGGTGGCCTGGTACAAGTGAAAAGCAGATATCAAAGAGAGAGAGAAAGAGAGAGTGCGTGTATGTAAAGAGGTTTTAGAAAGATGATGTATATACGATCAATAAATTGCCACCTTCTATGCAAATATCTGTTAGTTTTTCTAGATTCCATCTGAACCCTTCCTCTTCCTCCACTTTGTCATAGGATCTTTAGTGGGTACATCTGGCAAACAAGGATATGCTCATATAAACAGACCTAGAGGAATCAATTCTGAGGTTAAACAAAAGATACTAATACTCTCCTCTTACAGAACCCTGAGAAGGATAATTTTATTGTCACAAAATAGAAACAAAAATGAAGGAGAGAGAGGGAAAGGCATGTTTCCTTATTTCCTTCTCTCTTTATATGGATCTCAGATAACAAGGAGCTTCCCAGGACTGGCCAACAGTTGGATATCCATCTGGGGAC
Source organism: Daubentonia madagascariensis (assembly GCA_023783475.1). Taxonomy (NCBI): domain Eukaryota; kingdom Metazoa; phylum Chordata; class Mammalia; order Primates; family Daubentoniidae; genus Daubentonia; species Daubentonia madagascariensis. The sequence continues at coordinate 1,519,228 of JAKFHU010001482.1, read as the reverse complement.
TGGGTCCCCCATTTTCCCCATTTGATTTAATTTTCCTCATTCTTAATTTCCAATTCTAATCTATTGAAAATATACTTATTTTTAAAAAGACAACAGAAAAAGCTAAAAATAAATTTTGGGGTGAAAAATCTCCAAGCACCATTTTTCTGAGTTGCAGATCTATTTCCCAACATAAATTCTTCAGAGACAGGCTCAGTGTTGTAAAGGGCATCTGTAGACATTATTCATAACTGCCTAAAAACAGCAGAAGCCCATAGTCTTCTGAACTGACAAAGAGTCTCTCCTTGACCAAAATCTAGTTAGGCTCCTCTGGACTTTCTTTTCAACTGGGCCTTGACTTTTGGGCTTCCATGTTCATCTCTGCATTGTCCAATTTTAGCAAGAATCCCGCTAAATCAGTTTAGCTAGAATCCCCCACCCTTGATATCCGATCACTGTGAGTATCTTGTTGGGTTCCTCATTCTCCCCCAGCCTGCAGGTGATGTCTGATCACCCTGGCCTTCCTTCAGCAAGAATCCTGTTAGGCCAATTAGCCAGAATCTTCTCTTACTCCTCATGTTTCCTCTTGGTAATTTTCATCCACCGACCTCCACCCTGCTCCTTTGCTATAAATTCCCACTTTTCCTTGCTGTATTCCAAGTTGACCCCAATCTCTCTGCCCTACCAAGAAACCCCACTGCACTGGTCCCTATACTTACTGCGATAGTCCCCCTAAATAAAGTCTGCCTTATCATTCTTTCGTAAGAGTCACGGATACCTTTTCTTTAACAGAACACAGTTTATTTTGTGACTTAGGCCTGCATCTTTCTGTCTTCCAGCAATCATGTATTATTTCTAAGTCACATGGAAGATGACTGTGACTCTGGGGAGAGGGCTAAGTCATGCACTAGGCTAAGAAATGGGTCCCATGCTCTGAAACCCTGTTGCATCTGCAGTGTGCAGCTGTTAGACAGCTGTGGAAGAGAGCAGGAAGTCTGCCAACCCTTTCCTGGAACATTGGGCTTCCAGGAAGAAGTGAATGGCTTCGAGGCTTTTGAGCCCATCACCAACTTCAAAAGTCCCCATTGATGTCCTTGTTGGCATTTAGCTGAAGCTAAACTGTTGCTCTGGAGGACAAAAAGTAAGGCTGTGAATGTTTAAGCAGAAACAGGATATTTGCATCATCTCTAAAGTATCTCCCCCTCCAAAATATTTAATAATTACAATAGGGAAAATAGGAAGTTTACAGTGGAGAATCCTCACAGATGTCACCTTAACCATGTAGTAAAGGATGACATGGCATCATGAGAAGGACACATCAGTCACTTCGTGGTGTCCTTCCCAATAATGCATAACGCTGGTCTAATCATGAGAACCCATCAGACAAACCCAAACTGAGGGGCATTCTACAAGATAATTTACCAATACTCTTCAAAAGTTCAAGGCCATGAAATCAAGGAAAGACCAAGGAGCTGTCACAGATTAAAGGTGGCTAGGGAGACATGACAACAAATGCAATGTTGGATCCTGGGTCGAATCCTGGAACAGAAAAAGGACATTAGTGGAAAAACTGGTGACGTGAATAAGTTTTGTACTTTATTTAGTTAATAGTATACGCCAAGGTTAATTTCTTAATTTTGATAAATGCTTTGTGGTATGTAAGATGTCAGCAGAGGAGAAGCAGGGTGAAGGGTATATAGGAACTCTCTGTACTATTTTTTGCAACTCTTCTGCAAGTACAAAATTACTAAAATAAAAAAAATTACTGCTGTGACTTTGTGACTCAAAATGGCCAAGTGCAATTAGAAATATTTATCAGCATTTTTAGGAGCAAGTGAACAAAATTACACTGCACTATAAGAAAGAAAATCACCTCTTTTAGGAAGGAGCTGCCAAGAAGTCTTAACAAATATTAGGCAGGCTTAGAGCTCTCAATGTGGGAAAGAAACCAATAAATTATCCAGAATGCTAAGAAGATTATCAATGGTTTTTATTCCTCGATCCTGTTTACATCTCCCTTCTCATTAGAAATAATAAAGATGTGCAGGTTGAAACCAGAGTTAGTCTTAATTTACTATTCCCATTTTGTTTTTCGGTCTGTAAAACTTCTAAAAGCTTGGCTTTACCTTTAATTCAATAGCAAGAACCAAATTGAAGTAATCAAATCAAGCTACTGTTATTATGTAAAGCTATTTTCTGGACCCCTGCTTTGAGTAAATGATTCCTATTAACATGCAGATTTGCTGGGGATTACCAGAAAGTCTCTCCAAATAATCATCAGAAGATGTCTTTCTAAAGAATACTTTTCTCTCTGACTTGGACCAGGATTCAGTCCATAAATCTCTCCCTTCTACTCAGAGACAATTCAGGACTACTCTGTGAATAGGATGGGAAAATGGGGACTTCTTATTCACAGAGTTGAACAAAACTGAAAATACAAACCCCAGTTTCCTCCCCTTCATTTTGCTGATTTTAACATTGTGTCAAAACCAGTCATTAGGAAAAAACTCACGGGGGTATGAGCATTAGCTCTATGTGTGGGTGGAGACAGGACAGGAGTAAGGTGTGGATTCTCTGTCAAATTTTCTATTTAACTGTGCTAAGTATTTAATTTCACATAATGAATAGAATCAGAGGTAGGGCTCAGGGGAACCATAGCTCCACTGCTTAGATGTTGGGTGAGTTTCTTAAACTCTCAGCCTCTCTCTCCACTGCCTTAGCTGTACAATAAGGAGAATAGTTTACATATCTTTAGAGCTGTCGTCAGGATTAAATGAGCAGCAAATCCAGGCACTGTGGCTCACACATAGAATCTCAGCATTTTGGGAGGCCGAGGCAGGAGGATTGCTTGAGCCCAGGAGTTTGAAGCTGCAATGAGCTGTGATCGTGCCACTGCACTCCAGCCTGGGCGACAGAGTCAGACCTTGTCTCTAAAAAAAAAAAAAAAAAGAGCTAAGAGCTAAGAGCTAACTCTTTAAAGGATAACTATTGGAAGCTATCTTATCTAAAAAGTATACAAGGATGTACATGTTTATATGTTACTTCCTGGTATATGTACAGTGGTCCCTTTGTATCTGTGGGGGATTAGTTCCAGGACCAGCCACAGATACCAAAAGTTCCTCATATAAAATGGCATAGTATTTGCATTTAACCTACGTACATCTTCCTGCATACTTTAAGTCATCTCTGGATTATTTATAATACCTAATACAATGCCTATGTGTGGCTTCAATGTAGTCCTTCATGGGTGGTGAATTCAAGTTTTGCTTTTTGGAACTTTGTGGAATTTTTTTTGAATATTTTCAATTCTGGGTTGGTTGAATCCACAGATGAGGGAATCCACAAATGAATAACCTACAGACATGGAGCGCCAACTAGATATATATAAGATACATATATATATATATATATATATACTCACACACACAAAATATATATAATATTCCATGTACTTATTTATAACAGTGAAAAAGTAAAAGCAAACTCAATGCCCATCGATAGGGAAATGGTTAAATGATGATCCATCCACTCAATGAAATATTATGCACCCATTAAAATAATTACTCCAAAGACTGTAGTAACCTACGGCAATGTTTAGGAGAAAAGTAGATCACAAACTTTTATGCACATTATAACTGTGAATATAAACATAAATGCAGATAGACAAATAACTGAAAGAGAACACAGACACGTGAAAATAGTTGTACTTGGGTCATGCCATAATGGACAATCCCCACCCTTCCCGTGCTTTCCAGCTTTTTAATAATGATTTTTTAAAGTTTTCTTCTCCCAAAGTGAAAAAGTTGTAAAAAAAAAAAAAAAGAGTAACAGCAGGAATAAAGATTTTTGTGGTTGTTTACATCAGAATATCTTAACTTTTTTGACCCTTCACCTCTCTCCCAGACCCAGCTGCTGACCCCATCCAAAATCCCTGGGCTTTGTCCCTTCCTGGTACCTTCCCAGGGAGGAGGCTGTGTGCGCATGCGCTTTGTCAAGCCGGTAACTGACGCGACTAGGAGTGGAGCTGGCAACGGATCCCACTTCCCAGGCCACGTATTTGATTCTGAGTCACACCCACCCCAATCCCCCGGACCTTTTAAGTATTCGGTTTCTGTACTTACAGCACTAACATAAATATTTGGGCTGATCTTATTTACAGACTTCACGACAGGCAAATTCTGGCATTGATCTCTTTCAAATAGTAAGTTATAAAATTAAATACAAAATACGTAAACAAGATGTAATATTGCACATTTATTTCCATAGCTATTAACTATAACTGGTGTTTAACCATTCTCCCTGCCTTCCCTGATGACTGTACGTGCTGTAGATTTTGAGGCGAGGTGCGGATGTAAATTAAAATGGGCTGCGTTTTTTAAGTGTATGTGTTATCACACAAAGGAGCAACCAAGAGAACTGACTCTTTGGTAAGCAATTCCAGCTTTAAAAATAGCCTTTAAAAAAACAATAAAACACTGCTTAGGCAAGGTCAGGGTGGAAGCAAGTAGGAGTTTATAGAATATGAAGATTCTTTTTAACTTTGCCAAAGTTCTAACTAAATGTTTGAGGAAGTTGCATGTCTCCCGCCCCCACCCCCAACAGCAGCAATAAGGTTTGCCTAAGGAAAATCACTACTTCCCAGACTTGTGATTGAAAGGCTGTGTTAATCCTGAGCACGCCTCTGCTATTTATTTATAGCCCTGCTCACAGAGCACACCAGAGCCCAAGGCTCAGGGACATTCCCGAGCCCCTGGGGAAGAGGCTGTTGACTTGTTATTTTCCTTTAACTCTGCCAGTCCTTGCCTCTCCCAAGGTGATGGTCAGCCGATTTGATGTGAGACCCTGCCCCTCCACCCATCCTCCAAATTCAAGTATCATTTTGATGGCCTATGGGGTATTTTGCACCTTCTGCATTTTTTTTTAATTTTAGCAAATCGTGGGGAAGAAAGAGAAGGACCAAGAGGCAGCCCGCTAGATTATGAAGTCTTCCAGGGGGGAACCAAGTTCCAGCTGTCTCTGTGTCTCCATAGCCTAGCACAGTGCCTGGTTAGAAGCAATAATAATAAAAACAACTAATATTTGAACTCTTTACACACATAATTCATTTAATCCTTAAGGCAATCCTATAAGCAGACACTATGATTATTCTTCATACAGAATTAAAGGAACTGAGGCTCAGAGAGGTAAGTAACTTGCCCAAAGACACACAGCCAGGGCTAGAATTCAGGTCTCTATGCTAAATCTCATGCCCTTAACCACTGTGCTACACTGCTTTAGAGCACATCATAGGTGCTCAACAGATGTGGGCTACATGAATAAAAGAATGCATGGAAAACTCTTCAGCAGTATGTTGGCATTATAGGAATGCTTCTAGCCCGTGCTGTAAAAGAAACTCAGGCTTATATTTTCCCATCCTATATCTGCACCTCTTTCTTCACCAGAACTGTTCTCAAGGCTTTCAGGACCAGAGCCCAGATCGTCCCACGGAAAGACTTACCTTTAGCACTGGCACTGCACAGGGAAGATGTGCCGTGTCCCCTTGGACCATGCCAAGTGCAATGTACCTATTAATTCCTTGCCTGGGTTACTAGGAACAACCTTGGTATTCTGGGAAATTCCTTGGAAGAAGATCTCATCTGCAAGTTTCAGAAATATAAGATTGCCCCCTGAAGCAGATGATGTTCTCAAAGTCTAGGTGCAATTCCTTTGGAGTGAGAACTTCCCCAGTGATGTCAAAACCTCAAGTTCCAGTGAAGAAAACAAGACGCAGAATGATACACTTACACACTGATGTAAACTCAAAGCCAAAAACCAAATCATAATTATGTTGACCCTGGATGCATATGAAAGTATTAAAACTGGAGAAGAAGGATGTCAACAAGGAGGTGACACCCTCAGGAAGGAATGGGGAGAGAAAAGGGGCAGAGAGTGGTGGTAAAGGGGTCTTTCTTTTAAAAAAATACTGAAAACAAATATGAAAATATGTTAACAGCTGTCAATTCTGGATATCATACGTTATTCTTTGTACTTTTCTGTGACTTTAAAATTTTCAAAATAAAAAACAAAGACACAGTGGGCTGATTTACATAATTCCTCTGAGTGAACAGAGGCTACAGGACAGTTTCTAACGGCTGATGCTGTACAACAGTCCGGGAGGTTCCCTGTGAGCGGAGAGCCCTCGTCAATATCCTAATGACAATGTGGGAGCAGTACATAGTCACCACAGAGGGAAATCCTAGATTTGGAGGGAGGTTGACTCTAGGACAGTGTTTTCCCAACTTTTTTGTCCAGAGTAAAAAGTAAATGCTACATTATGACCCTGTAGGCGCACCCCCCCCCATTATACACAAATACTCCTGAAATAAATAAAATTTCATCAAACTCACCCTAGCTAACTAGGATGTAGTCTGATATTTCTATCTTTTTACAATGCTGGTCCAACCCCACTACATTGATTTCATGGCCTGTGCATGGTCAGTGCCCTCAGCTGGAAAGTGCTGGATGGATGATCTTTAAGGCCCCTCAAGGTCAAGTGTTTGTGCCTCTCTCCTTTCTCTTCTTTCTTGCCTGAAGTTGATCATTCTTCAGGTTCCTGGTCAAGTCTCCTATCTTCCAAAAGCCTTCCCCATTGATCTAAGGCAAAATTGTTTCCTCTCTTAGGTTTCCATTCACTTTATGCTCTGCATAGCATTTTTTCACAGTTCTTTGTGCCTCCAAGGTTTTTTTGGCATTTATTATGTGCCAGGCACTATCCTAGACACTGAGACTATAGCAGTGAATGAAACGAACAAATCTCTGCATTAATGGAACTCGCACAAACAAGACCAGGAGGAGACACACAATAAAGAAATAATTTCGTATCTCTGTCAGGTGGTGATTCTATGCTGGTAGGCTTCAGCCACTGCACTCCCCCATCACTCTGGAGTGAAGCATGTGCCCAGATGCAATTAGCTGCCTAGTACCTCCCCCTTAAATACAAACTGACTGCCGAAATCACATTGGAGGACAGCTCCAACAGGAAAGATTATGACAAAACCAACCAAACAAAAATGAGCCCAGAGGAAACAGAGACAATTCAGTAAATGTTTCAGCAAGTAAACATTGTTTAAAGAACTATAACCTTTTCAGAAATATAAAAGGAGTTTTTCGTCTGTGAAACAAGAACAGGAGGATATAAAAATGGATCAGTCAGGGAACAAGAATTCTTGAAAATTAAAATAGAATAGCTGAACAAAAAAAAAAAAAACAACCTTTTAATAATGGTCTTAGAAAATATAATCCAGGAAATCTCCTAGAAATATATCATATAGAAATGTGGAGGTAAATTTCAGAAAAAATAAAATAAAATAGAATAGTTGAAATTTGTTGGTTCAGGGATGTGGAAGTAAGATTTTAGAGGAAGCTGAGCAGAGAACTGTTTATTTGTTATAATCCATGGAAGTACTATTTGATTTTCAAATGATGGAATGCATTTTGATAAAACTAAGTTATTTTTAAAGGCTGACAATATTTGTTAAGATTCTAGAAATGTATGGCAAGACATTTTAATATGCCCTAAGCTATACATACATTTATTGTATATGCTTTAGGGACATAGTATAAATAAGTGACTTTGGATATTAAAATTTCTTAATTTGATCCAGGCTATCGGGGGCATGGTACAAAATTTATTGAATTTTCCTGAAAGACAAGATGTGGTCTAATTTGGTTGGCCCAGGGGTGAGGGGGTAGCTGGTGTCCTCTGTGTCCCCAGGATTGCACGCCCTTGGACAATTGTCAGAAAGCTTTTCAGGACTCTAAGCTTTTATTTCCGTAATGACCTTTTCAGATTCCTGCATTGTTCTCTTTGGGGCTATGCAAGATCTTGCCCAGCCAGGTTTTTCACCACAAATCTCCTTTAAGAGGCAGAAAGATTATATAGCAAGAGTATTTCACACCATAAATAAGTAAATGGCTTGAGGAAACTCTGAATCCCAATTAATATGAGGGGAAAAGAATAATATTTGGATTTCTTCATCTTAGATCAGAAAAGGGAGTGGGGCCAGGAGGAGGGGGAACCTCCCACACAGAGAGAAGGAAAAGAACAGGATGATTTAGAGTCCTTGTCATCCCGCACTACTTCCCTTTTTTCTCCCTGGTGACAGGAGAGGCTTGGGTGAGTTGGTCTCCCCATTGTCTTGCAGCCTAAGAATTCTGCACCCACTTGTAGGACAGCTGGCTGGTCTGGGTGGTTCCTGACTCTCGTGTCAGCCTCACTTGTGCACGTGAAAATCTACTCCCTGCAGTTCCAGAAGGCAGAAGTCTGCCTAGAAAAATAATCTGTTCTCTCCAAAACAGGCCAAAGAATAATGCAGCGGTAGGAAAAACATCTTGTGTCCTGACAGTGCTTCAAAATGCAAGTCAAAAGCCTTTTAACTCCACCTGCACTCTCCTGCATTTCCTGACACATACATAGGCTTCACGAAAGTTTTTATAGAAACACTGCTCCATGGGAATCCCCTCCCCCCACCCCACACACACCTAAGAGGTGATATTAACAAGTTCTGGCGAAGACACTCAATGATACAAAATTCAGTTATGATAATAAGAGCAACAACAACAGGAGCTAATTCTTACAGAACAGTAAGCATGTGCCCAGCTTTGTCCTAGGTGATGTTAGCTGAGATTCTCCATGCCATGCCTCAATCTTTCTGGGATAAACTGAGATTTCACTTCGTAAAAGAGACAGAATGGCTTTTTGGTGAGTAGCCCATCAACTTGCTGACTTGGTCAGATTCCCATAAACTTGGTCAGATTCCCGTAAGGATAAAACACTAGCTTTTCTGTCCACTCCCACAATTCCACACAAAAGTAGCTCTTAAAACCTGATGTGAAATTATCCAGGAATTCAACTTCCTGCAGGAAGACTGAAGGCTCCAGCTTGTTTTGAGCTCCTTTCCTGCCTGGTAGAAATTTACCGCAATAAAACCACTTTGGTGGGACTTAACACTGTTGGAGTATTTTGCCCCAGACTGATACATCACAAGTGCCTTATACTCAACACCACCCCAGTGACGAATGCTCCTTGGAAATGCAGCACATGATGAGGGATTTGGCAAGTGGCTGACTACGCAAAGTCTTCAGTGCTTTGCCTTTCTCCTTCTGTCTCACCATCTTGCCTCTTGTACATGAGGGAGGGCAGCAGTAAGAAAGAGAAATCAATTTCCCTTAGTTAACAACTCTGATAAAAGAGTAAGGAAGAAGGGATGATGGTGACAATTAGCTGGAGGGTTTTCTGTGGCTTTAAATTACCCAAGCCTCTCTTGGTTTCAGAGGCAACTGAGACAGGACTGCCTATATGGTTGGGCAGGTTGTTCACTGCACAAGGGCCCTGGACCAAGGAGTTGAACAGGGACGCAGATCCAGCTTGCACCCTGCTTGCCAAGCCTGGTGCCCTGTATAGGAATGAGTCCCCTTAATTCACACAAAGCCATTGCATGGGCTGGCAGTGGCCCCCATTAAATCCATATCTCACTATTAAGCTTTATAGATTATTATTTGGGGTGGGAAATGCTAAAACTGTAAAAAAGAAAAGAAAAACTGTACAAAGGTGTTGCAAATGGGGAGGAGGTTGTGGCTGAGCTCACAAGATTAAGCCAAGATACGATGTGATGTGGTTTTTGTTGGTTGTAACCAATTTGATGGCTCAGTTCAATACGGGCACATGGAATAAAGCTTAGAAATCTTAACACCGGAGTGAGCTACTTTCCAAATGTTTTCTGAGTGGCAGAGTTTGTTTTGTCCTCCTGGAACTCATTTTTCAAGAAAACTTTCAAAGTCTGCGGGGACTTGTAATCCAAGTGGATTTTTCCTTGTCACCTTTATCTGGCCGTCCAGACATCGCTCCCCAGCAATTGTGGGCACAGCAAGCTGTTCCTTCCGCAGGGTTAATGGCCCATGGCAGCGTTCTGGAGATGGTAGTTTGTAATATAAAGAGGCTGAATTGTTTGTTTAACAGTCAAGTGACAAATTATTTAATTAGCACATATGCCATTTGTCTCCACAGCTGTGATCATCGGTACTAATTGCAAAGCAGTCTTAATTTATTGTAGATATATTGCTCCATGATGCTAATGTGATCATTACAAATGGCCATTATGCCCCTGTACCATGTTTGAAAATGAGAGCAATTCCGCCACGTGAGGAAAACCACACTCCTAGCGCTGGCCAATATATGCAGCCACAAGTGTCTTCCAGTGAAGGGAATATGCAAAAGAGCAGTGCTCCTTTGAAATCTACTTTTAAGACCTTGGACCCGGTTGGTGCCAAGTGCCACCTGCTTTTAAGCCATCACCTGATCCTACCTCCCCACCTGGAGGATAAGAGACAGCACAGCCTTGGCACTGGTCATCCACGAGGATCGCCCTGGTGGGCCGCCTGCCACTCACAAAGGGAAACCTTTTTGGTCTCATTACCCTTAATCAGATATGCCCACAAACACCAATGGTCAAAGTAGCAATCTAACATCCCTGTGAACAGGAGCTGTGGCCACAGTTGCCATGGCTGGTGGTGGCACTGGCGAAGGACTTGGGAGGGCTGGGGGCCAGGCGTGTGATGGGATCCCAGGTCGGTGTAGAATATGCACGTTGGAGAAGAGGTGGCTTTATCTCCACATCTTCCATTAAACACTATATTTGCCTCTAGTAAAAGCAATGGATGCTGGACTGGGGAGTTTGATTTGATTTAAAAACATGGTCCAGATAAAATCATGCCAAACCCATCACAGAAGGGAGTCTGGGGAGCAAGAGGGAATGATGCCAAACTCTCTCTAGCATCACTGGTGATGTCTCCTGCTTTAAACCAGAAGTTAGGAAGGCCTTTAGCACAGCCGGGGCATGGGAACCAATGTTAACCAGCAAGGCGAATTAACGACCCTTCTGGAAAGCAGCTACCCACCTATTTTCTCATCATCCTCTCAACACCCGGAGGTGCAGGCAGGGGATGCTGTCGATCCCGCCCCATGGGTGAGGGGAGAGGGGCGGCCTGCCCAGGAGGCCTGGTGGGGTGGGAGGAGGGCCGCCAGGTAAAACGCAGGACACTCAGCTAAAATTGGATCTCAGGTAAACAGCACATTATTTTTTAGTATTCATTGTTTTTCTGAAATCCACATTTAGCTGGGCATCCTGTATGCTTTTTTGCTAAATTTGGCATTCCTGGTGAGGAGTAGATGATGAAGGAAACAAAGAACAACACATATCTTTCTGGAGCCTTCGTTTGGGGTGGAGACCCAGGTGTCAATCCAGCACCCCTGCCAGACACCAGCCACAAACCACAGGAGAAACCCACAAGCTGGGGGGGTTCTCCTCCGGCGAGACCCCCGTGTCGCCCTGGCAGCCGGGCTGCAAGCCGGATGCATTGCCCAGGAGCCTTCTGAAGCTTCCCTGTTTTCCTCACTGGCTCCAGGAAATGCCTCCTCGTGAGATGTGGGCCTTTTCCCCCTCTGGGCCATCAGGACCCTGCCTTCCCCAGCCACTACCTTGGATAAAAGGCTTTATTAAATCAGGCAAACGTCAGCCCCGCAGCTCAGTCGTAAGTTAACCAGGCGACAGGGAAGGATGGATAAAAGTCCCCTTGTGGTACCTCTGCATAAAAGGGGGCCCAGGGTATGGAGGCGGAGGGCACAGCAGCCAAGCCCCAGCCCTAATTTTCAGGTGGCCACTGGTCAGAACTGTCAGCTGTGCCTGTCCCCCAGACGGCAAATTGAAAACAGCAAAGTCGCTCTATTCTTTTCTCTTTTCCTTCCCCCTCCCTCGCCCCCCCACTTTTCCCTTTAGCGTTCTTTTTTTTTTTTTTGTCAATGCAGAATACAAGGCCACTGCCAAAAACATATCCCACACAATCAAACATCAGATGGTGACTCCTTTCCCACAGCTTGTGTGAGTGAAAACAGTGAAATTATACCCATGTTTCCGCGGCGAATCCCCTGGTGTCCTAGCGGAGGCAGGCCTGGCACTGGCTCTTGTTCGCCGGCTTTTTGTTCCTGCCTTCGCAGTGTTTTTAGCGCTGGACACCATTCAGGCGGCATTCAGCATTGTATGTCGCTTCACATATGGTTCATCCGCTCCAAATGTGTGCATGTACCCAGAAAATGCAGCTTTTCATTATGTATTCTCTATGTAACAGAAAAGATTAAGATATAAGCCTGGTGAATGCGGCAGGAATTAGTTGGACAGATGAATAAGGGAAAAATGAATCTAGAATGATGGTGGATTTGGTCTAATGATTGTGGGAGGGCGTTAAGAACTTGCTGGTAGGTTTCAGCCCTTTTAATCCCAGGCTGTGTGTGTATTTTGGCAGGAGAAACGCTCCCTCAGAACTCCGGCCCGAAGGGTACAGTCAAAGACACAGGCTTATGTGCTCGAAACCTCCTTCAACCTGAGGCAGACCAAAGACTTCCACCAGGCTGCGTCTCCGGCCTAAACGTCTTCGAACTTTCTGGGAGGCTTGAGAGGATTCTGTATTTCAAAGTTCTGCTTTTAAAATAAAAGGAAATAAAAGTGGGAAGGCTTCAAGCCATCGATCACGTGTTCCTCTTGTCTTTCATTTCGTCTTATTCATCTGGACTTACATAAAGAATCCGGGCTAAGAAGGGAGAACTCCTTAAAACGAACTTGATTTTGAACAGTTGACAAAAGCTAAAATGCTCTTACATGCTTCTTACATTGGCACCCAAATTAGAAAGAAAGAAAAAAAAAGGCTATGGTCATTTATAATGCATAAACTCAGTGCCCTTTGGGACGAAAACTGTAGTTAATTAAAAGTGCTAGTTGACACAGTAGAGTTTCCGATCAGCATTTGTGAAAGGCGTATGTGTTTAATAACATTTGTTTTGTGGCTTAAGAGGAAGTCAGAACAGAGAAAATTTAGATTTAGGCTTACTTCCTACAACAGTTTCCAGAGAAAGATTTTTTTTCCAGCCAATTTTGATTGAAAATCAGGATTTGCATCACAATGGAGATATTTCAAAAGTGTAAATACAAAAGGCTGCAACTTCAGAGACCTCTTGGTCAGATGTGTTGGTTTCTGGTACATCATCTCATAAGGGCTTTGGGAAGGGACTATTCTCAGATTCAGGCCAGAGGAGGCTACGTGCCCTGCTCATTGCAAAAATTCACACGGCCGACTCCTTCTGTCAGCTCGTATGTGACTGTTTAATGTGGGGGAGGGGAGTGTAGCTACACTTCTGCTTTTGAGGAAACTGTTTACATAATTTAATTCACAGATATTTTTGGTGGACAGAAAGGGAGCATATTAGACTATCTAATTAATTTACATTAAGAATAAGCCTTTCAGAGATAGACAAAATTAGACAAAAGGTAAATCTTTGCGTTGTTGCATTGTCTATATATTTTGGTGTTGTCTTGCATAATTATGGTCCAAAATTTTGACAGATTCCTTTATTTGAGTAAAAAGATACATATTTCGAAGTCACTCCATACCAATGAGCAGTAGTATTAAGTTTTTCCCTTTTCAAATGAAATGAATTCGTTTTAACTTTTATCCATAACATGATCAATATTTTAGTGATTTAGCTTTCAGTTTCATATTATTCTCGCAAAAATGTCAACAGTTTAAAAGTTTCTTTTCCATAACTCAAAATGCAAGACTAGTCTAACTTTTTCCCCATGCCTACAATCTTCTTATACCATCTGACGACTGTTGTGCAGATCAAATTGAGAGCTGCAAAATGTCGCTGTATTTACTAAGACCTTTTTTTTTTCTTTTTAGGCTCCAAGTTCTATTTTTCTTAGCCTATTCCAGGATTTGGACATGCGGAAGAAGAAAACATATGGCGTCAATTAAAACATTGCTCGATTTTCATACCAGTTTTTATATAAGTTGATGTCTTTTGATAACCTGTTAGGAAGAAAAGTGCTAACCTCATGTCCTCTCTTCTGATGTTATGTAAAAATGTAATAAACCAGAGCCATTTTCCTCCTTGGCTGTTTTGGAATCACCGGGTAACAGATCACTGCTGGTGAATCACTGCCTTGGGCTGTCATCATTCCAGGACAGATTGGATTGAATCCACCGAGGCTGCCGTCACTGTATCCTGGCTTAGTTGTTTGTTGTCATACAGTTCCTGGTCCCTAGCAAGTGGCACAGCCAGGCATAAAGTCTTTCCTTCAGCCTAGATAATCTTGTATAATTTTCCTCAATACTGTCCCTTTTTTTCACAATGGGAGTTGTGCTTCCATTTGAAACAGTTTACATCTACATAATAAGCACTCTCCTCTCTCTCTCTCTCTCTCTCTCTCTCTCTATTTTTTTATCCCAGAAAATTTAATTGCATTTTAGAATCTCAAATACACAGGCTTGTATTGCAATAAACAATCCAGGAAAAGAAAGTGGTGTTGGCAGAAAACTTAGGTCACAATTTGCCAGACAGCACAAAACAGACATGCCCTCTGCTTTGTCCTTGTGTATATTTGGGGTTATTACCAGTGTCCTAGCTTCTAAAGTGTCTTTCTTTGCTAAATACAGGGCTGAACCATGGAAAATCAAAAAACAAACTGGCGTTTGGAAGGGCAATAACTTTTCGCAAAGAAGGGAGGCATGTACCATTGGCCTATTATTTCAGACTTACTTCTGGTTCTCCACATATTCCAAGGTAACAAATGAAGATGGTCACCCACCTTCAGTCTTGCAGCAGGAAGAAAGCAACAGAAGCCTTCTCTCCAGGAATCAGAAAAGGAAACCTGTTTGCCTTTAATGTTCTGAGTCCTCCCATAGAGATGAAAGGGGAATTAAAGTGAGTTACCCCTGTGGAATCACCAAAGTAAAAACGGGTTGCTTTATCTGGACTCTTCAGAACTCTTTAAGACTTGAAGGTCTGGGTTGAAATCCATATAATACGGTCATTCACTAAGTCAAGATTAATAGCGTTGATGTTGTGTCCTGGGGCAGAGCCTCCAGAAGGCATTTGGAAGTAAAGGTTGTCCTGCTTTGAAACGCTTCCTCTGCAGCACACATCAGAAAAATGAATTGTTTTCCCCTAATAAAGATTCCTGTGGCATCTGATTTAAATTCACTAAATTCTTTCCTCACTATAGATAACGTTTCCCATGTCTTTTCTTTCCGGCTCAAATATTGCTGGTGTCACAGTTTCTCCCCTCCCCAGCACAATCTGTTAGAGTCACTGGTGAGTCATATTTTGTCCTCACTCCTTAGCCATCCTGTATTTCAGGGTCATCCTTACCCTTTTACACTGCCCCCCATGATGTTGATAACAATACTTGAAATAGCCGTATTTAGGACCAAAAACAATCTAAGCTTGCTTTTTTTCTCGAACATGTTTTAAAATAATGGGGGGAAATCACTTTGAATTAAAATAGATTTGATATTAAGTTATTAACAAAAATGTGGTTTTATTTGCTTTCTGCTTTTTGCCCTGGCAAACAGAATGAAATAAAAAATAAAATCTAAACCCAAACAATGATTGAGTGAGGAGAGTGGCTCTCTGCAAGTAGTAAAGGAGAAACTGGCCTTGGAAAGTTAATTTCGGAAACACACACAGCTGTAGGGGTAGGGAGCCTGCCACATTCTTCCAAAAGGACTCCTTCTACAGCAACCTCCCGAGTAGAATTTCAGAAATTTATTTTTCTTTGGCTGTCTTTCAGTCTTTGTCTGCATCTGAATATAGTTCATTTTTAGGGGTTACTTTTTGCATTTTACTTTTCAAAGATCCCAAACTGAAGGCAATGCCTGCTGGTTCATCTTAAACCACACAAACTGCCACAGGTTTCAGACTAGGTTGTGCAGAAACCCTGGGGAAGCGGCCTAATCCTCTACAAGCCCCCACACGCAAACTCTGTCCCTGGCATTGTGTTTTCTAACCAACTCCGGGGAATACCATATTGATCCTAAAAACGGGCAGCTTCTCAGCTTGCAAGTGTCTCCCTTTAAGAAGCACCAAGAACCAGGCCTCAGGAAGCAGAGATTGCATTTTAGGGCAAAGAAAGGGACAAAGTAAGACCCCTGGGAGGAATGTCGCCTGATGTGTGCGCTTATGATTGTGAGTTGGTTCAGTGTTTCTGTCAGCTGTTTTACTGGTGTCTGATTAATCCCGCTGACCACCAGGGGTAAGCCAGGGTTTCATCTGATCTCAGAACAAAACTTTTCCTCTCTTGGACAGAAGGTGGTCCGTCCAGGTCAGGGCACGGGTCATTGTGAGGGCAGCCTTCGGAAGCCTGCGTTTTCACAGCAACTACTTGTTACAATTAGTTAAAAAAAAAAAAAGCCAACATGCGGTGAATTGACACTTTTGTGGGTCCCTTACTTAGTCTGGATGGTGCAATTGTTCTGGAAAACAATGTCAGCATCTTCGTTTGAAAGTGGAGAGGGTACAACCGTATTTCAAGTAGCGACATCCCACACTCTGAGCTGTGTGGGGGTTTCCTTTCATCAGCGCCTAGAACTCTATTTTCCCTCTCTGTACTAAATCCCAGTATATTAATGGAAAATGCAGAAACAAAGAAGGGTTACATTGAACACGCAGCACCTGTGCACACTGTCCTGGCCACCTCTCCCCACCTGGGCTGACGAAGAATTTGCAGAATTGAAATTGGAAACAGGTTCCTTGACTCTTGGGGCAGAGTGACCTCGGACTCTGGCAGAAAAGTCTAGACAACACCCAATATCAATTCTGTTCTGCTTCCTTCAAAATAGAGAGCCCAATTTACAGCCAGGTGCATGTCCACCTGGAATAACAGTACTACATTTCACAGAATTGCTTACAGCTAAGTGTGGCCTCGAGACTAAGTTCTAGCCAAAGCCTGAAGGTAGAAGTGGTGTACAACTTCCAGAAAGTGTCCCTAGAGGGAAGGGGCATTCCTTCTTTGCTGTCCTTCCTTCCTACTGTCAGGATGCAGATGTGATGGCTGGACACCTGGCAGCTTAAATTGTGCAGATGAGGCAGAGCAGCCTCCCCAGACCTAGTGGCACAGAGCCAACCCACCAGCCCTGGGCACATGAGAGAGAAATAAAGTTGGGTTGCCTGCAAATTACTTTTATTTGGGGCCTCAGTTTCAGACAGATGAACCTAATTCTAACAAAGGCAGGTGCTAAGGGGATGCTCACTTAGTCCTGCCAAGTCCAGATGAAAGTTCTAAAATGTTCATTTCAATTTGAGGCTCTTTACTCAATTGGAAAGCCCAAGTGAGAAAATGAAGGCTGGAGAATCCAGTCCCAGGTGACAAGCTGGCCTGGTCCTGCCCCAGAGGAGGGTGGTGACAAGAATCAGAAAGCTCTTATGAGCAAAAGCTGCCTCTGCAGGAGGCCAAACCACCCAGCCATGCTGTCCCTTCCTGCTAATTGTTGTTTGATGCAAAGCCGTTCAAACAAGTCAAGGGACATTTATTCTATAGACAAGGAAAACTAATTCTCCACAAATGTTTTTCATTTTCAACTGATTTTTGCAGCTTTGTATGGATTCTTCATCTGGTTAAACAGTCCCCAGAGATATAGGAAGAAAGATATTTCAAATGCATTTGGACATAAACAAAAACAAAGACCTCTTTTCCAAAACTAAATGCCGAATAGGAAATTGAGCCTAGTTTTCTTTTGTGAAATGGAAATGATATTTAAGAGTTTTGCTTCCAATTTTATGTTTTCTAATACAATTAAAGCAAGGCATGGAGTGGTTTAAAGAATATGTACCAACCACTGAATAAATGAGAGCTTTAGTCTCTCTAAATCCCTAGTTGTTAATGCCTAGCAGAGGTAGCAGGGAGCACACTGATGTCACCCCCTGCGAGGTCATTAAGACATCAAAAAATGGTGTTGGGACAATGGATATCCACATGCAAAAGAATGAAACTGGACCCCTTACATCACACCACACATAAAATTTAATTCAACATGGATTAGAGAGCTAAAATATAAAACTCTTAGAAGAAAACATAGGAGTAACTCTTTGTGACCTTGGATTAGGCAATGATTTCTTAGACATGACACCAAAAGCACAAACAACCAAAGGAAAAATAGATGAATTGGGTTACACCAAAATTAGGTTTCGTGCAGCAGATTATACCATCAAGCACGTGAAAAGACAATCCACAGAACAGGAGAAAATATTTGCAAAGAACATATCTGAGAAAGGACGGGTATCCAGAATATATAAAGAGCTCTTACAACTCAATAATAAAAAGACAAATAACTCAATTAAAAATGGACAAAATATCTGAATAAACATTTCTCCAAAGAAGATATACAAAGGCCAATAAGCACATGCAAAGATGCTCAACATTATTAGCCATTATGGAAATGCAAATCAAAACCATAATGAGACACTGCCTCATACTCACTAGGATGGATTAGAATCAAAAAGATAAATAATCCTAAGTTTTGGTGAGAATTTGGAGAAATTGGAACCCTCATACATGGCTGGTGGGAATGTAGAACTGTGCAGCTGCTTTGGAAAATAGTTCGGCAGCTCCTCAAAAGCTTAAAAATAGAGGTTCCGTATGACTCAATAACCTCACTCCTTGGTATATACGCAAGAGAAATGAAAACATACATCCAAACAAAAACCGGTATGCGAATGTTCACAGCAGCATTATTCGTGATAGCTAAAAAATGGAAACAACCCAAATGTCCACCAACTGATGAGTGTGTAAATACAAGTGGTATATCCGTACAATGGAATATTATTTAGCAATCAAAAGGAATGTAAGACGGACACAGCTGCCACACGGATAAACCTCGAAAGCATCATGCTAAGTGTAAGGAACCAGCCACAGCAGACCACACCTCGTACAATTCCATTTATATGAGACGTCCAGAATAGGCAAATCTATAGATACCGAAAATAGACTGGTGGCTGCCAGGTGCTGGAGGGAAGAGGGAATGGGGAGTGGCTGCTGGTGGGTGTGTGTTTTTTCAGGGAGATGAAAATATTCTAAACTGAGATTGTGGTCGTGGTTGCACAACTCTGTGAATACACTAAAATCATTGAATTGTATATTTGAAATGAGGGGATTTTATGGCGTGCAAATTACATCTCAACAAAGATTTTTTTTTTAAAAGGGGGAAATAGAATTGACCCAGCAGCCAAAATGAAATGGGTCCAAGATCAAAGAGCCTGTACCCACAATCTGCATTTTCCGGCCCTACTCTTGAGGGCTCTTGTTGCTAACTGCCTCGTCTCTGGGCTCCTGTCTCAGACTGCCTTGGTCTGTGGTTGCTGCCTGAGCCTTCCTGCCTTGTCTGGGCTTCCCTTGATGCTAACCCGTTTCCCGCCCAGACCCACACGCTCCATCAGCCCCTTTCCGCTTCGCTAGCTCCGGATCCCACTGTCCCCCAGCCAAGCCCTGTCTCACCGTGCGTACTCCTGGTGTAACCACGCTGCATCCACAGTCATAGTTGTTGAGCACCTACTATGTACCGGGTGATACCTCCAGTGCTCTACATGTTGTAACTCATTTAATTGTCACAACAACTTTCTTTGAAACCAGTTCTATTATCATCTCAATTTTGCAGATATGGAATAGGAGGTCAAAGAGATGACCAAGTTCACACAGCCAGTAACTGGAGGAGGAGGATTCGAATCTACCTCGAGAGATGACCTTCAACCACAGGCCACATTGCCTCCCCTGCCATTTGTTGATGGTAGGTCGGTGGAGGCCTGGACTATCACCTCTAGCTCTTCTTGTCTTTCGTAGCAAAGTCACACTAATGTGGAAGGACTGGACTTTTTAACACCTTCTCTTTTGAGATCTCCTTAGACCCTTTTTTCTCATTTTTTTTACACTTCCCCCTGAGGTTGGTTTTGCTTCCAATACCTGTGGCCTGCACTGGGCTACTGGAGCCCCACTTTGCTCAAAGATGTAGAGCTGGAAGTACCTGGGAATTTATATTCCCTCACTGTGGCCCTCTGAGTGATGGTGACTAAGAAAGGCCCAGCTTTGTTGCCTCTACTGGGCTGACTCTGGGGTGTAATTTATAGTCCCCTGCAAGCAGGTGGAAAGTACCTCTGAGCAACTTTGCCTGAGGTCACACACTTGCTTGTTTCCTCCCCTTCCTTGTCCTGCTCCTTCACTTCTTTACCCATCTCTTCTGGGAGCTTGTCTTTCATAAATCACTTGCACATGAACTTTTGTCTCTGGGTCTCTTGGGAGACCCAGCCCAGAATAGAACATATGTAAAGTACTCAGCACAGCCGAGGACATGTAGTAGGTGCTCATTAAATGGCCACTATTCTTGGCTTTGCCATTCTAAGGATCACAGCTCATGAAGAATGCTCTTGTCTTCCCCTGGTTGCCCCTCAGGCCTAGCACTAATTCTGGAATTATAGGATAGAGGTGAGGGAAGCAGGAAACTAGAGATCAGGGGTTAGTCTTGGATCCCATCCCTGTTTGCTTCTCTTAAGAGCCATTCAGCTCTTATACCAGACAGCATGTGCTCCTATCATTCAATAACTTTCACATCTGGCCTTGAAGGTACCACCTGATTTTTAAAAATTTTAGAAAGTTTTGAGAGGAGAAATTGGAGGATTTAGGCCTCTAAGCAGCTAGCTTCTAATGCTTTCCCAGCCCTACCCCCTAAAAATAAAAATCAAATATTTATTGAGAGTTTAATGTGCAAATGTAAAAAACCTCTTGTAATAAGATGTTAAGCATTTTTATAGTCCTTGTCACATGGCAAGGCCTTTTCTAAGTGCTTTAAATGTATTGATTAATTTAATCTTCTCAACAACCTTATGATGTAAGTGTTATCATCATCACTCCCATTTTTACAGATCAGGAAACAAGCACAGAGAGGTTAAGTAATGTGCCCAAGTTTATCCAGGCAGTACGTGGTGAAGCTGGGGTTTGAACTTGAGTAATGTGGCTCTGGAATCCATGTTCTTAACCATGAGAGTTTTCCACCTTCCTGTAACAAAACAGGGTGGTTTTATGAGTAGGTGAAGGAAGCAGTCACAGCCTATATTCCTTGAGAGCCTGCTATGCGCAGAGGTCCAGTTGCCTGAAAGAGCCACCACTACAGTGCATGTGCACGCATACACACGCACACTAACCTTCTGCCGCGCCTGAAAGTACCACTGTCTGGTTAAGCCTCCAGGTCTCGGGTAGGGCTGACAAATCAATACCTGTGGGTACCTCCAGACATATTCATTTTATTACATTGCCCAGCAATTCTCCAACAAAAATGACAGTTTCTACTTTGCTGAAGGCAGAGAGCATGCTGTGAGTATCTGTGCATTTCAAAGCCCCTAGAGGTTTCCTCCACAGAGCAGCTCAGGAAGCCTTTGGTGGATGCATGAATGAGGGAGAAAGGAAAGGTCCACTAAACGGTTTTCACATCATGCTCTGAGGAACCCTGGGGTTCCATGGAGGTGCTACAGGAGCCCCTGGGGACGGAGAGAAAGGCCTTGCAAAGGAGATGCCAATGGGACCCTTCTCCCCACCCTCTCCTGCCTCCGGGCCCCTCACCTGTGCAGGTGTCTGTTTTTAGGTGGCCTGTCACTGGGTCATTTCCTGCATTCCCACACACCACCTAGGGCAGGTAAACTCAGGCCAGGCAGTCTTAGTGTGTCTTGGCGACTCTGCTGAGACCTCCGGTGGGAGATGCTGGGGAAGCTCTGCACTGTTTTCTCCAGGTTTCTTATCACCGGAGCCCAGCGGTTCACCGTGTGCAGTTCCCAACCAGCAGCATTGGCGTCTGCACTTGTTAGAAATACAGATTCTCAGGTCCACCCCAGCCCTACTGAATCAGGAACTCTGGAGTGGGCCCCTGCAGTCTGTGTTTTAAGAAGCCCCCAAGTTTATCTTGCGGTTCGGCAGAGTTCGAGAATCTCTGCTGTAGATCATTAGCGTCGGCAGTGCCAGTGCAGCTTTCTACGTGTACCACTGCGAGTCAGCAACCCCGTGGTAACCAAGCTCTAGATCTCAGGGCTGGAAAGAGTTCGGGCAGACCCGTTAGGATCATATTTATTTGCATATTATGATTTGAGGAACTTGCTCAGACCGCACAAAGGTGTATGAAAACCAGAACCCATCTGTCTCCCATTCCAGAAAAACCCTCAGCACCTTCTTCTATTTAGGTCTTTCAAGAAAGAAAACATCAGGAAGGATTTTGTTTAGTTCTGCCAAAAAAAGCCACCTGATGCCCTGATGTCCAAAACCACCCAGAAAGATAGGATCAGAGCGAGTGGGCTTTGGGAAATGTCCCACTTTCGAGCACTAGGAAGTTCTAGTCGTGTGAAACTTGGAAAAGCTCGCTCCTTCCTTTTTAAAATAAGTTATTTGTTTTCACTGGTGGCTAGAGATCCTGGAATTTTCCATTAAGCTTTTCAGGTACTATGGACTCTAGAAATGCTAAGGAGGGAGTAATTGCTGGAGCAGTTGCTCTGTGTGTCCTCAGAACACTGAAATGTCTTATCCTACTAAGTCCTGTGATTTCCCCCTTTCGGTGAGGTGCTGGCGCCAGCAGTTTGCTGTGGTTTTTATTCCCTGCGGCTACCTTTCTAAACCCAAAGGAAGGCTTAATAGATGCCGATTTTGGTTATCATTTTTGTTCTTCAGTGTCTGTTTGCAAACTCTTTTGCCTTTTTTTTTCTCAAGGATGTGCACTGTGTCTTTCCAAAAGAGTACAGTGATGATCCCACCGTTCCCCCTGCAATGCCATTTCTGTGAAAACACACTGCTGTATGTGTGCAAGATGGAAAGAAATCATTTCAGAAAGGCGTCTGACTCTAAACTTTGAATCATGTTATTTTCATACATCAACAAAGAACAAATGCATTTCTCAATTATAAAACCCATCTGTGAGGTGCCTTTCAAAGCATGCAGTTGTGCAGCCAGATATTTGATCAAATTCTGAAATCATCTTGAAACAGTAGTTGCCCGCCACCCCACTGCACATTTGCTTGTGCAATATGATAGTGTTGTATGTCTTGCTTTTTAAGTTAAACACGTTTTCCATTTATTCCAACTGGCACCAAAGTGATTCCAAACCCCTGAGGGTGGCAATAAGCAGTGATAATGGCCTCTCGGAAAGAATTGTCACCAATCCACCTTAACCTTCCAGTCTCTGAGCTGGAATCAGTTTTCCTTGGCTGAAACAACCACCCCTTCCTCCTGGGAGGTGTTGGCTGGTTGCTTCATTAACACTGCATGGAAGGAGCCTGTTCTCAAGCCTCCATAGGTGTAATGTCAAGAAGCCAAAAGAGACTTTGAAGCCATTTGTTATGGGTTGAATTGTGTCTCCCCAAAAGATGTTCAAGTTCTAACCCCGTGAATGTGACCTTATTTCCAAATAGAATCTTAAGATGAAGTCATTAGAGTGGGCACCAATCCAATAAGACTTGTATCCTTATAAATAGGGGAAATCTGAACAAAGACACACACACAGGGAGAACGCCATGTGAAGACAAAGGTGGAGATTGGGGTGATGCATCGGTAAGAGAAGAAATGCCAAAGACTGCCAGCAAACCACCGGAAGCCGGGAGGGAAAAATGGAACAGATCCTAGCTCAGAGCCCTCAGATGGAACCTACCCTGCCGACACCTTGGTCACAGATTTCTAGCTTCCAGAACTGCGAGACAATAAATTTCTATTGTTTAAGCCACCCAGTCTGTGGTGCTTTGTTGCAGCAGCCCTAGGAAATTAATACACCGTCCAATCCACCTAAGTCTACAGGTGAGCATCTGAGGCCCATCTAATTAGATAGTTATGGTAAAACTGAGTCTTCTTAGAAGCTGACTTGCAGCCCAACAATCTTTCCACTACTATATCACTAAACCCACTACCAAAGGAAATGATCGTAGGCCTTGCCTTGAGAGATCATTGCTGCATCACTCTCCAGGGCTTGTTTTCAAACCCAAATCTCCCTGTCAAGCACCAAGGAGAGAATATGTAGACCCCCAAGATTCACCTTTCGGCCAGCAGGTCTCCTCATGGCAAAGGTTTCTTTAGCTCCAGTGTTGGGAAGTGTTGTTGGGCCGCTTTGAACAGAAGAACGGGAGGAGCTAATGTTGGTTAATGAGGGGCTGAGATGAAAGGGAAACGGTTGAATCTCTGTCTTCTTTCTTCTCACCCCTGGGACCAGCCTGGTCTACAGACAAATACAAGAATACTTCGGTGGGCACCTTGTCGCCTCTTCCTCTCTTGAGCGCCCTCTGGTGTTCTCAAGTAATAACAGCAGTGGCTCATCTGACGGTTGGAAAAGTGCCTGAGCAAACTCACGGTTTTTTCTTTTCTTTCCTTCCACACTCAGGCTGGAGTGCAGTGGCGTGATCATAGCTCACTGCAACCTCAAACTCCTGAGCTCAAGGGCTCCTCCTGCCCCAGCCTCCTGAGTAGCTGGGACTACAGGCACGCGCCACCACGCCTGGCTAATTTTTCTATTTTTTTTAGAGATGAGGTCTCACTATGCTGCCCGTGCAGGTCTCAAACTCCTGGCCTCAAGAGATCCTCCCACCTTGGCCTCCCAAAGTGCTGGGATTACAGGCGTGAGCCACCTCTCGGAGTCGCAGTTTCTTAATTTAGAAAGCTGGAGGAATTCTCTTGGGTAACTCATTTGCTGAGTCTAGTATCTCCCAACTTTCCAAGGACAACAGAGGTGGCCATTCTGAGCTCAAATTTTAGTTTGCTTCTTCTCTGTTCCCAGTGCTCTTTCTAACCTCAGATTTCACTACTGCATGTGTGGAGTTGTCTCTTCTGCTGACTTCTTCCTGTTACACAGACCTTTCCCACACCTCACATCAACCCATTCTTGCTCCCAAAAGGAGCAAGAATCTGACTCCACTTCCTTTAGCACACTAGGAGAGTAGGGCCAGCCTCTAAAGCAGAGTTTCTGGACCTGGGCATCATTGACATTTGGGGTTTGATCCCTCTTTGTTGGGGCTGCCCATGATTGCAGGACGTTTAATAGCATCCCTGGCCCCCACCCAATAGAGGCCAGTAGCACCCCCCCTCAGCTTGTGACAACTAAAGATATTTCCAGATATTGTCAAATATACCCTTGTGTGCTCTAGGGCTGTGGTCCCCAACCCCTAGTCCATGGCCTGATACTGGTCTGTGGCCTGTTAGGAACTGGGGCAGGCATCACCACCTGAGCTCCACCTCCACCTCCCTTACCCACCTCTGCCAATGGTCTTCTATGAAACTTAGGAACCGGGCGCACAGCAGGAGGCAAGCTAGTGAGGAAGCTTCATCTGTCTTTACAGCCACTCCCCTTCCCATCACCACCTGAGTTCCACCATGCCCTCCTCCGTCCCTGGAAATATTGTCTTCCACGAAACTGGTCCCTGGTGCCAAAAAGGTTGGGGACCACTGCCATAGGGGGTAAAATCACACTATCAGTTGATCTAATGCTGCTTATATTGAAAAAAAAAAAAAAGCACCTTTCACTTCTTGAAAATGGAGCCACCATTCATAAATTTCTCTTTGATTGTTGGATGTCATACATAATCAATTTTTATACTTTCAATTAATCTAATGCTATTTTATTATGACACCATTGGTCCAATTAACAAACACATTCCAATCTATGGTTGGAATAGAAACCACCAAAATGTATGTCAATCATACGTACATATATTTAATGCTATCTTCTTTGATTTTGAATAAAAGCATTATTTATACTCAAAAGTTATTTGCAGAGCCTTTACTAAGTTCCAGAATACTCTTTCATATATTTTCTTATTAAAATCTCGAAATAACCCAATAGGCTATGTATTATAATCCTTGATTTTTTTCCTCTATGTTTTTCTTTTAGAGGGGTTAAATGACTTGATCAAAGTCACACAAGTGGAGGAACTAGTTAGTGACAGAGTTTCTTTCCACAATTTGAAGCTGAGTTTGTGACACTTCACCAGCTGCCTTCCTGAGCTTGGCCAACAGACATGTGGCCCCCGTTGTCTTATCTGTGTCACTGGTACTTCCTTCTGTGACCACTGAAGATTATGGTTGTTAACAACAGTGGCATTGGGAAAGAGCAGTGCACCCAACATTACTGAGAGCTCACTGTGCACCAGGCACCGTGCTAAGCCCCTGTCTGTGTCATTCTTACAATAGGTCCACAAGGGAGGAATTGTCATCACCATTTCACAGATTAGGAGATGGAGATGCAAGAAGCTAAGCCACTTGCCAGGGTCACAAGTTAGTGGGTGGGGCTGGAGTCAAGACCTCCTGTCTGACTCAGACACCCACGCATTTACCTCCCAGCTCTTCTCCCCAGGGTTCTACTCCTACAGCTCTCAACTGGCAGATGGAAACCCCCAGTTCCCTAGCTAACAACAAGTTTTCCTTCGAAGATCCTCCGTTTCCACACTTGCTTCCATTCCTCAAAATACCATATAATTGTTTTTATCTATGTAGGTTTTGCAATGTTTCTCCTAAGCTGTTATATTACACCATGAATGTGAAAACCCAGTCTGGGGGTCAAAATAATTTTTTTTCCCTGATTGATAAATGCTATGTTGATAGTAATCACAGAAGCAGCAGCAGCAATTGCAGAAAAAATAATAATTGTAATCAGGAAAGTCTACTTCATTTCATTAAAAATGCACGGAATAGAGAGAAGTGATTTTACCATAATGGTGGTGTATTACTGTTCTAGGGCTGCCATAACAAAGTACTGTACCATCGTCCCTCATCCCTCGGTATCCTCAAGGGATTGGTTTCAGGACCCCCAGAGGATAACAAAATCCACAGATGCTCAAGTCCATTATGTAAAATGGCATAGTATTTGCATATAACCTACACACATCCTCCCATATACTTTAAATCATCTCTAGATTACTTATAATACCTAATACAAGGTGAATGCTATGTAAATAGTGTTATGCTGTATTGTTTTTATTTGTATTATTTTTATTGTTGTATTATTTTCTATTTTTTAATTTTTTCCAAATATTTTCAATCTGTGGTTGGTTGAATCCTCGGATATGAAGAAGGGTCAACTGTACTACAAACTGGGTGGTCTAAAACACAAAAATTTTTCTTATAGCTCTGGAGGCGAGAAGTCTGAAATCAAGGTATTGGTAGGGCCATGCTTTCTTCAAAGTCTCTATGGAAAGATCCTTCTTTGTGTCTCCCAGTTTCTGGTGGCCTCGGGCATTCCTTGTGGCTACATCACCCTGTTCTCTGCCGCCATCTTCATATGGCCCTTTCCCCATTTTTCTGTGTCTTACCGTGGCCATCTCCTTGTAATTGCACTGGTCACATTGGATTAAGAGCTCACCCTACTTCAGTATGACCTCATCTTAACTAATTACATCTGCAATGACTCTATTTCCAAATAAGGTCACATTTTTCTGAGAATAAGGACTAGGAATTAGGACTTCAATATATCTTTTTGTGGGGACACAGTTCAACCCACAGCACATAGTATTAGGCTCGCCCTTAAATCTAATAGATTATGATCAGGCCTTCTCAGTATTTGGTGTTGCTTCAGGATAATTTCTGGCAGTTGGGATACATGTGAGACATTGGCCTGGTCTCATAAACATTCAAGAAGGAAACAAGTAGACATGAACAGAAAGATCCCTTGCTCCCTGTTCCTCTGGGGGTGGGGGAGGCAGGTTTGGTTGGTGAGAAATCTGGTGTAAATATTACAAGAAGATGAATATGAGGAGTCCCACAAGACATTTTCTTGTTCCCATGGGCCTGGGAGATTTGATTAGCTTGGAGATAGGGCCAGGCACATTTTTATGTATGAATTTCTGGGAACCGGGTACAACGAAAGACATACTGTGTCTCCTCTGCAATGTTTGGTTACTTCTGTCAAAGACCCAAAGCAACAGCTGTTCTCCTGGATTCTGAAGAGAGGTAAACAGGACTTGTTGGCAAATGGCAATTCAAGATGGAGGAAGGCTCTTCACAGCTGGGCAAGGAGCATTCACCATACAGCACAGCCGTTGGTAGTCACCCTCAGCTACCCCCCACCACCATCACTTTATTGTCCATCCTGCCTAATGGCAAACACTTGCACCCTCCTTATCTCAGCAGTGTGACAGCCACCTCCAAGATGGCCATCAATAATTCTCACTTCCTGTTACTGACATCCAGTGTAGTCCCCTCCCATAGGAATAGAGCTGGTCTGTGTAAACAATAGTATGTTCCAGAAGTGATGGTGTGTGACTTCTGAGGCTAGGTCATAAAAGCTCTTCTGGTTTCTGCCTTGCTCCCTCTTGGGTCACCATCTCTGGGAGAAGCCAGCCGCCATGTTGTCCACTCAAGCAAGCCATGGACAGCCTATGAGAGAGGAACTGAGGTCTCCCACCAATAATCAGCTCCAGCTTGCCAGATATCTGAGTGTGCCACCTTGGAAGCAGACCCTCCAGCCCCAAACTAGTCTGCAGATGACTGCAGTCCCAGTTGACATGTTGACAGCAACCACATGAGAGACCCCGAGCCAGAAGCACCCAGCTAAGCTGCTCCTGAATCCCTGACCCACTGGAGCTGTGAGGTAAAAGAATATTTGCTATTGCTTTAAGCTGATAAGTTTCAGGGTGTTTTGTTACACAGCAATGGATAACTAATACAGTTGGTCTTCCCCACAACCTCATAAAGCAGGTAGGACAGAGTTCACAAATGAGAAAATATCCCTCAGGGCTGCAGTTGGAATATATGCGTTTCTTTCTGATCTAAAGGACTTCAACGAGCAGAATCCCTTCACCATGAGGCTGTGGGGGTTATTTTGTCAGTGCTTCAAGCAGCAAGCCAATTTTCCAAATTCTAACTATGTAACTGGCTAAATGCAACATCCAGGCCAAAGAAGCTGGGCCTGGGCCTACCCAGGGAGCATTAATGTAATTAGTGTAATTATTAGGCATCTACAACCTAATAATTACACTAATGCACTCGAGGGCATATTGTGAGGGTTGTTATGAATGTGTCCTATGCCTCCATTGAAGTTCTTCACAGCATTAAACTGCAGCATGAGACCCTGCATGGAAGACTTGTTTGCTGCCTGGAAGGTTGGAAGCATGGACCATGTTATTGGGCTGTAGCGGATCTGTCTGTGGAATGAGGTATACCTGAAGCTGGCAGGATGCTTCCGTTAAAGGCCAGCAGAGGTTGCCTTGACTTCTTCTTGATGTCCCTCCACATATTACAGATCATACCAGTCATGTGGGGGACAGAATACTGAAAAGCTTCTGAGGCTCTGGTGCTGACTGTTGGTGGGAGACCTCAGTTCCTCCCTTGTAGGCTGTCCACAGCCTGCTTGAGTGTCCTCACAACATGGCAGCTGGCTTCCCCTAGAGAAGGTAGTCCAAGAAGGAGCAAGGCAGAAGCCTAAAGAGCTTCTATGACCTAGCCTCAGAAGTCAGAATTTATTTTTTAAATAAATGGTCCTTCATATATGAAAATCATCCTCCAACAGCAAGCTTTCTCCCCTGAATTGGTTCTCGAACTTGAATACGAATTAGAACCACCCAGAGAATCTAGCAAAGTGCAGGTTTCAGGAGCCCACCCCAAGCAGCTCTTAGCTAGGCCCAGAAAAATGGTTCTTGTTTTTTTAAACTGCTCCCATGATTTTAATTTGCAAACAGGTGTGGGAGCCACTTATTAGTCAATTTATTTGACAAATCCATTTTGAGTCCCTAGTCAAACATTGTGGAAGCCCCCAGCCTGGCCTTCCTTCATACAACAGTACGGTGTGGGGCACTGGTATCACACCAATTAAACTGTCGTAAAGCCTACATGTTAACTCTTGTCCAGGGGATGTTAGCATTCTGTTCCCCGGCTCCCTTCCTGAGGCAGTTAACGAGGGTTAAACGCAAGGGTTTTGGAATCAGACAAATGAGACCTGGGCCCAAGATGGGTTACTCAAGAGCTATATGCCATTGGGCCAGTTGCCTAACCTGGCTAAGCCTTGGTTTGCCCATCTGTAAAATGGAGTTTGTATTACTTTCTTAGGGTTGCCATAACAAAATACTACAGACTGGGTAGCTTACACAACAGAATTTTACTTTCTCACATGTCTGAAGGCTAGAAATCTGAGATCAAGGTGTTGGCAGGGTTGGTTTCTTCTAAGGCCTCTCTCCTTGGCTTGCAGATAGCCGCCTTCTCCCTGTGTCTTCACATAGTCATCCCTCTGTGTATGTCTGTGTCCTAATTTCCTTTTCTTATAAGGACATCAGTCATATTGAATTAGGGCCCACAATATGACCTCATTTTAACTTAATTGCCTCTTTAAAGACCCTGTGCCCAAATATAGTTACATTCTAAGGCAGCAGGGGCTAGGGCTTCAACATGTGAATGTGGAGGGAGTTACAAGTCAGCCCACAACAGAGGTGATAAGGTCACTGTGAAGATTAAATAAGATAAGGCACCTGAAGCCCAGGGTGTTGTGTGCTATGAGAAGATGTAAACTCTTATTTCCATTCCTGCCAATTTTAGTGGCACTATGTGGAAAAATTGCCTTTAAAAAGTGGGTGGCACACAGGAACACTGGCTTTCCTTTCAGGCGCTAATCCCCTTAAAACATCTGGTCTGCCCCCACCCCCAGCCTCAGGGCCGGTGCAAATCAACCCACCCTGAAAAGGTGGCGCAGGGATCTGAGCAGCTGCAGCGCACAGGCCCGGCTGCCTGAGGAGGCCTTTCGTGGAATCCGAGCTTAACACTTAAGACTGGGCTTCTTTTCAAAGGAGCTGAGGGCTCAAGCACTTTGTTGCACCTAATCCTTTTTCAGAAGATGGGGAAAGGCATTTTAAGACAGCCACAAAATCCTCACTTCGGGCTTGTAAAGGGCTCTGTGAATTTTCCCACTCGGCCTCGCCTCCCTGCAAGGTCGCGTAGCAGAAGCAAGGCGGGCACACCCACACCGGGGACTATCTGATGGGGCAAAGGCTGGAGACTCTGGGCGCCTGCAGTGTGCGGGCACACCCCGTGTGGGCTGGATTCCTGCTTCTTAGGTGCACTGTGCTCTGAGAGGCCACTGCAAGGTGATGTCCCCACTCTGCACCATGAGGGAGCCTAGCACTCCCAATACACACCATTGCAGAGGCTGCGACAAAGGGACTCATCCCTTCACTTCCTTGTTACTCATTAGGGTGTCAAGGTGAAAGGAAGTGGGGTTTGGGGAGCCCCCAAAGAAGTGCTACAACCACAAACACTGACCAACTCCAGGTGGCCCCAAGACCTTGGGATGAATGCGCAGCATCCTCTTGTCCACGGCCATGCTTTGGGGCCCAGGGTCTCCTTTAATAGGATGCTGGCTTCCAAGAGATGAGGGTAGACAGGAAGCAACATGGATGTGAGTTTGGAGATCTGGGCAAGGAACTTTCCACCTCTGGGTCTCTGGTTCCTCATTGATTGGATCAATGGCCTCTACTACTCTTTCCAGCTCTCATGGTTTGTGATTTCACAGTTCTGTCTACACCTAGATTGACTAAACTTGACCCATCTGGCTCAGCCCAGCTAGCAATCAAGCACTGAGCCTAAAAGTTGACATTCACTGTAGAAGGGAAAGAGAGAGACAATGTACAACATGCTATCTCAGGAAACCAAGCTTGGAGATCCATAATTCTGTCTGGAGTTATGAACATCCATAACTTTCTCAGATTTCTCTGGGGGAATAGCCCAGCAACAAATCCATGGGACCTGACCTATTGTTTTTGAGTCAGTAAGTCTCAGATAAGGTCCATGCATTTGTATTTTGCACACCCCAAGTAATTTAAAATCTCATCAAAATATGAAGGCTACTGTTCTAGACCATTGGCCTCTTGCCTAACCAGACTTTCTGCTCTTGCATTGTCCTAGAATTTCAGCAACCTAATCTGAATGAAATCATTACCACCTTTACAAAGTGGCCCAAACTATCCTTCATATAGATTCTACCATTAACAGGATCCTCACAAGGGTATAGAAAGATTAAGGCAATGGCCCAGAGAGCCACTGAGTTTATTTTCTCAAAAACATTCTGAATCCCAGCAGAATGGGTAACAGGGCTTGGTTGATGGGATTCCTGGGCCTTGTTTCTGCCTTGAACTAATTTTGGCCTCAAACATCACAGGGACTTTCTTTGTCTCTCAATATACAAAAGATCCAAACAGGCAGACTCAGGCACGAAGACAAAGATTTATCTTCAGCCCTGCAGCAGAAAGTCAGGAAACTAGACTGCAAACCCCAAGGCCCAAGGCCTCCTCTACCTGGAAGTATTGAACATGGAGGCAGCACGCAACGACTTCCTGATGGGGCATGTTGTTTCATTAAACCAAAGTCTCATCCAAATTTCCTCTTGCAATCAAATTCCTGACAAATGGAACCATTTATAACCATGTTTGGGCAAAATTGATTTTTTCATTTCTAAAATAAGATTTTAGATAAATGTCCTCTAAGAAAGGGATATACCCTAGAAAATATCTGATGTCTTTTTCTTTCCATTGTATTTTTCTAAGTGTCCAGAGAGATTAATTCGTCATGTGTTCATCAGTTCTTTACAGAGCCCCAAGTCATGGGCTGCTCTACGCTGAGCCCTAGGGCACGAGAGATAAGGCCAGCGTGCCACTCTGCCTGGAGCCCTCAGCCCAGTGTATCCCACAGACGCCACCTTGGGACTCAGGGCTGGAGAAAACCACATGGAATGATCCCCAAACAGAGGCCGACCCAGGCAAACATGGTGTAGGCCAGCCCAGACAGTGGGCCTGGAGCTGCAGACACGCTCCTGACCTGGGTCCTCCTCGGGACCCAGGGTTTACCTTCAGAGCTGAGGCCTCTGATGTCCAGATTAAATTTGAAGTCCAGTTAAATTTGAATTTTGGACAAACAACAAATAATTTTTTTGTTAAGTGTACTCTAATTATTGCCCTGAGTGCTAGGTACTATTATCATTATCCCTATTTTCTGAATGAGGAAACCAAGGCACAGAGAAGTTTAGTGACTTGCCTAAGCTTACACAGCTGCAATGTTGCAGAGCTGGGATTTAAACCCAGGTGGTACCGTTCCAGAATTGTTCCCTTAATCCCCAGACTAGCAGCCTTGCAGCATGGAGGTGGGAGTGGTCCCTTCCCAGCACCCACATGTTGGTCCAGACTCAGGGGTCTCTAGAAAAACCTGGTGTGTCCAAGGCCACCTTTACCACAACTTGCCCAAAGGAAGGACTAGGCTTGTCTTATTCACTCATCGTATTCCAGCACCCAGGATGGAGTCTGGCTCATAGATGGCATTCAATAACTGTGTGTTAAATAAAACCGAATGAATGATGAAAGTAATATGTGTTCAATGTAGACAACTTGAAAAATATGAAAAAGTATCAAAACCAAAACAGAACCAACTGTTATCCCAACAGCTAGAGATAGCCACTATTAATATCCAAATATTTTGAGTAGATAAACTTTATGGTTGAGCCATTGTCCTTCAAGCCCTGCACTTTCCCTCAGCCTCCACCCCTTTCTCTTCTAGAGTTCCTTAATGGGTTCTTTTGCAGAAAAGGATGTCACACTCGTTTACACCAGGGTGTAACTGAACAATAACAGCTGAGGGTATTGCTTTGACTAGGCGAGTTATGGTTTTAACAAGATTTAAAGCTTTCGAATAAAAGCATAAACAGTCGGCATCCCTCCTCCTGCATCTCCTCTGCTTCAGCTCTCTCCGAGTCCACTGCACTTGGGATTATTAGATCCCAGTCCTAGGCCCAGCATTGCCACTAGTCAGCCATGTTGTGACCTTGGACAAGTAATTACACTTCCCTAGGACTTCTCTGTAAAGTAAAAGAGGTTGAGCTAGAAAATAATGAATCCCCAATGTCAAACATTCTCTCTTCCGTAATAGAACTGATATATACATACATATATACATAACAGTTATCTAACATTTTACTATAAAATTTTCAAACAAACAAAAAGTTGAGGAAATAGCACAAATTACCTCTATTTACCCATCACTGGGCCACAAAAAGCATCAATTCCTGGCCCTCTAGTTTCACTTACGCTGCTACCTACTTCTCTTCAAGAACCAGGTTATTTTGAAACAAATCTCGAACCTGATACAGTTTCCTATATAAATATTTAGAATATACCTCTAAAAGATAAGGACTCTTTATTTAAACAAGATGATTGTCATGCCTGAAGAAAATAAAAAATAATTTCAATTTCATCATACCATCAGTCAGTGGAACTGAGTGTGTTTGTGTGTGTACTTGTGTAGGCATGTTTGGGATTTTGCTTTATTTTGTGTAGTTTCAGGAGTCAAATCTACAAGTTCCAACTGAGTTTTTCTATGTGCTTAGGTGCTGGATGCAAGGAGTACTGACGATGTCTCAGTCGGGGCTCTTGCCCTCAGATAGAGCTTGGAACAATATTAAGGGACAGGCACTCAATGCATTGCTAAGAAGGGCTCTTGGGGCCTTGCAGCAAGAAGGTGAGAGAGAACAAGGAAGTCGATCTTTGAGAGGCCTGTCCTTGTTCAGAAGACCTCATGCAGGAGATGAGGCATCACCTGGGGCTTGCACTTAGGAGGGTATAAGAACGACAAAGGGGTGATGTGAGAACAAAAGGGGAAACCAACTCATCTGACCTCGCAAGGCAATTTCCATGAGGCCCAGAGACATGGATCAGTTTGAGGTTGTATTAATATTAATCTCTTGTGCATCCACTTGCCAAACTTGTATTGAAGTCCACGTAATGCCCTAATTTAGACAATGTGTGTCAGGATGGGTGGGGGGAGATGGTACAAGAGATTGAGACACACAGTTGGAAAGAGTCATTGAGAAGCAAGCACTCGAGAGGTGTTTGTTGAATAAATTCTAGTAGGAGGTGGTGACATGAAGCTATCATCATGTGATAAATCTGAATAATTTTCATATAGTAATGAAGAAACTTGCAGTTTCATGAAACAAATTGTCCTGTATTGAGGCAAGATCTACGATAGGAGGCAAAATCTAGGACAGAGGGAGATTCCAGGATTTAGGGTGGCCCAACCTTGGAACTGGCCCTTTGTGAAGTCGTGACCTGCTGGTCCCTGGCAGAGATTTTTAGTCAATTCTCATTCTGCTATGCTCTTCTGTAACTTCTGGCCATTTAGTTCTTCCGTTTATTTAAAACTTGTTTTAATTTGTCTTTTTTAAAATCAAAGTGATAAATCCTCAGAGTTTAGAGTCAAGGTTTTGAAAGTTTATGACCAACAGCAAAATCCCTTGACTTCCATCTCCCCTCCGCCACCTCCTCATCCTGAGGCAATCATTTTCATTTTAATGAATTCTTTTGATATTTATGTCCCTATATCTGTAATAACATGGCATTTCACTATTTCTTGGTTTTTCTGTCTTAGGCATTGACTGTTGACTTTCTCTATAGAAGAAAAGGATTTTACTCTTTCACACAACACACAATATATATACAATAAGTGTGTGCACACACACACACACACCCCTTACCTCCATTCTTCCT
Source organism: Daubentonia madagascariensis (assembly GCA_023783475.1). Classification (NCBI taxonomy): domain Eukaryota; kingdom Metazoa; phylum Chordata; class Mammalia; order Primates; family Daubentoniidae; genus Daubentonia; species Daubentonia madagascariensis. Next base: position 1,483,872 of record JAKFHU010001482.1, on the reverse strand, counting down.
CTGTAGTTTCATTGAAATTTTGAAGATGACTATTCAGTGCTATTAAAGTAAATTAAAATGGAGACCAGGTCTGAAGAATCCCTGAGCAGATAAAACCAGTCAGGCCCTATAAGTGACCTACACTTTGCTTGATTTGTGAACATAAGTGAAATTTAACTTGAGCCATTTCTTGTAAATGCTTATATTAAAGAAAAACAGAACTTAAGCTCAACCAATCAGAAGTAGCTAAAAACTTATAATTGTATAGCTAAGCACTGTCCAACGGGATAGATCAAATAAGGCAACTGTGTAACTGTAGCCAATCAAATGTTGTTTTTACTTTACTTCCGTGTCGGTCCTATGAAAGCCTCCCCCTTGCATTCCTTCCGTGGAGCTCCCAAGCCACTTCTGGTTTGGAGCTGTCTGATTCATGAATCATTGTTTGCTCAACTAAATTCTTTAAAATTTTATTGTTTCTCAGTTTACTTTTTAACAGTGTTTACATTATTATAATTCTGTAAATGCTGTGAATTACTGAACCATGAATACTATGTTTATTTTTCCATTTCTGAACAACGTATGCTTTTCCTGAAGTTAACAATTGCTTTATTTGTGTGTGTTTGTTTTAATAATTTATCCCCAAACCCCGCCCTCCCCTCAATGTGTTCAAGCACAATAATTCCATCTTTTTTAAGAAGTGTCTTCCAAAACCTTCTGAATTGTTACTCTGTAAGTCTACTATGCAGCTGTTGTATTAATGCAGATTTCCTTCACCTCACATCTATGATGGACTCTCTGCTTCCTGGACTCCACATCTTTCTCTTTTTAAAATTTACTCCTCTTTTGATTAAAAAAAAAATTCAATAGCTTCCTTATAAGGCCTGGAATGTCTGAAAACATATTTATTATACCCTCACATTTGATTAATAGTTTTGCTACCTTTGGAAATATTTTTTCTTCAAAGTTTGAAACATTTGTCCATTGTCTTTCATCATAGTATTGAGAAGTCCAATGCCATTCTGATCCTTGATCCTTTGTATAATGCACGTCTTCTTTTTACGTTCTGGAAACGTTTAGGATCTTCTCTTCATCTCCAGCGTGATAAAATTTCATGGTGATGTGTCTAGGTGAATTGATTTGTAACCACTGTACTGGGTACAACTGGGAAATTCAGGAACTTGATACCTGGGAAGTTTTCATGAATTTTTTTTTTTTAATTTTCTCTCACTATCTCTAAATCTACCTTCCATATTTGGATGTTAGACACTCTGGTATGGTCCTATAAGTTCATTATTTCTTCTCTCCTATTTTCTCTCTGTGTTTTTACTCCACATTCTGGGAGATTTTCTTAACTTTTTCATTTCTCCTGTTTCCAAACACTTTTGTTTGTTCTCTGAATTTTCTTTTTAAATTAGTATGTTACACAAACCACAAAAGCAGAAATAGACAAGTGGGATTGCATCAAACTAAAAAGCTTCTTCTGCACAGCAAACAATAAAGAGACAACACACAGACTGGGAGAAAATATTTGCAAACCATCCATTGAATAAGGGTCTAATATCCAAAATATACAAGGAACTCAAACTACTTGATAACAAGAAAACAAATAATTCTATTAAAAAATGGCCAAGCACCTGAATAGACATTTCTCAAAAGAAGACATACAAATGCCAACAGATATATGGAAAAAAATGCTGAACATCTCTAATCATTAGAGAAATGCAAATTAAAACCACAATGAGACATCACCTCACACCTGTTGGATTAGCTGTTGGCACAAAGGTGAAAGATCACAAGTGTTGGTGAAGATGTGGAGAAAAGGGAACCCACGTACACTGTTGGGGGGAATGTAAATTACCACAGCCATTTTGGAAAACAGCATGGAGGATCCTCAAAAAACTAAAAGTAGAATTACCATGTGGTCCAGCAACCCCACTTCTGGGTGTATATCCAAAGGGATTGAAGTCAGTATGCTAAAGAGATATCTGCACTCCCAAGTTCATTGCAGCACTAGTCACAGTAGCCAAGCTATGGAAACAATCAATGTGTCTATCAATGGATGAATGGATAACACAATGTGGTATATATACACAATGGAATGCTATTTAGCCATAAAAAGCAGGAAATCCTATCATTTGAGACAACATAGGTGAACCTGGAGGACATTAAGCTAAGTGAAATAAGCCAGCCACAGAAAGGCAAATACCACATGATCTTCCTTTTATCTGGAATCTAAAAAGGTTGAACTCATAGAAATAGAGTATAATGGTGGTTAGCAAAGGCTGGGTTGGGGGAGAAGGGGTGGATGGGGAAAAAGGCAATGTTGGTCAAAGTGCACAAAATTAGACAAAAGGAATAGGTTCTGGTGATCTATTGCACAGCATGGTGATGATAGATAATAATAATATATTGTATATTTCAAAATAGCTAAAAGAGTGGATTTTAAATGTTCTCATCACAAAGAAATAAGTATTTGAGGTGATGAATATGTTAATTAGCCTGTTTTGATCATTCTACAATGTATATATGTATCAAAACATCACATTGTACCCCATAAAATATATACCATTATTATTTATCAATTAAAAATAAAATGAAACTTAAAAAAATAAAAGACAATTAGTAATTATTCTTATGTCATGTATGCAGTATCTTCTCCTTATTCTCTGAGAATATTAATGATAATTTTTAACTTCTATAACTTATGTTGCCTCCAAGTTACTTCCCACCTTTTTCTGGTTCTGCCTTTTCTGTTAGAGGCTGTTCTCAAATTTCAAATGATCCTTGACTGTCTCCCCATGTTGAAGAACGGGACACTAAGCTGATGGTAAGCTCTATGCCCTTGCGTGGAGCTTGTCAGCTCTGGGCTTCTGTACAGTGACCTGCCTGGGCCAATTCCCTGGGGAAACTTAGATGTTAGGATCTTGCACTATTGGAAGAGCTGCAGTAAAAGCTCTTACAATCTCTCACATGGAAGCTATAATCCTTACTACTGTTATTCTGGAAACAAGATTGGGGAAATGCCCAGAGATATCACCATACAGAATGGGAACATTTCTCTGTCCTAGCTTTGAAGAATAAGAGAGGAAGGCTGGGGGTCTAACTACTTCTTGAAAGGACTTTAGTCAGTTACTCTCCTGTAGATCCATCTTGAGTCCTGTTTCCATAGGTCCTTAGTGTCACTATTTTCTGAGCAACTGGGTTGACGTTGGCTTTCTCCACCGGCAGCTTTCGGTTCTGCTTTCTCAGCTCTGTTGCGTCACTTAACAAACATACATTTGCCTTCCAACTTCCAAATTTTATTGCTAATATCATTGCTCCTGTTCTCTTCGTCCTGTAGGTTTATGTGTTTTTCAAAATGCCCCCTCTATTGTTTTGTTAATGGGGTAACCCCTGCGTTCAACTTGTGTGGAACTTTGAATAGAAGTCCTTCTTCATTGCCTTTCCATGGCCTTGGCTTTGGAACTGTTCCCTTCCTATCTTTATCATAAATAAAATCGAATAAGCAAACAAAAACAAAGCAAAAGCCCTTTGTGGTGTCTATTGCCATTTTATTAACTGTGCTTTAGTGTATGAAGAGAAATCTGCGTCCCCACTTCTCCACTTGTAGGACATCTAGCACAGCAATGAAGGAAAGAATTAGGATTTGGAAACAAATTCTGAAGTAGGACTGAAGTGATTCGCCCCATTCCTTGGGCAGATCTTGTGGCACGTGCGCTGCCCCCTGGTGGGCAGGCTGGTACTGCCTTTAGGGTTCTCTTTGGCTCTCCAAGATGGCGCAGGGAAGACCAGACACCATTGCTGGAGGAGGTGAGATATGAACTCAGGCCAGAAGAGAAGAGGGGAGAAGATGTTCTAAACTTAAACTTCTTTTTCGTTTTTTACCAATCTGTATGTCCATGCCAGCATCAATCAGTACACCCGCTGTGTGTGGCCTCTGGGGATAGTGAACTATCACTGGGGATATAGCATTACTAAGGAAACAGCTATTTCCCTGACTTCTAGGATGTCACCACCCTTGCACAGAGGGAAAGTACCCTTTCTAAGGAAAAAGCCATGTCATTCCACATGAAACTCACCACCAGTCATTTTATCCCCACTACTTTCTCCAGTGGTGCTGCCGAATATGGTAGCCACTAACCACATGTGACTCTCTAAATTCCAGTTCACTAAAATTACAAATTCAGTTTCAAAGTCACTCTAGCTACATCTTAAGTGCTCAACAGCCATATGTAGCTACCACATTGGACAGTGCAGATATAGAACATTTCTGTTATTCCAGAAAGTTCTATCGGACAGCACCTCTCTAGACCTCTTAAAGGTACCAGGAAGTTTCTATGATTCTCACAGACATATTTAACCACAACCTCATTTGTGTTCCTACAAGTCTTTTCTGCAGCCTCTGGCACAATATTCACCACGGTCTGACTTGAAATGGAGTTAGTCCAATAATACGCCTGTCTCTTCCACTTGGCCATTAAGCTCATGAGGGCTGGGACCAAGGCTGTGTCATCTGCCATTAGTCTGGCAGAGAGAAGTCCCTGAATAAATATTAGTTGAATGAATGACTCAACTGTAAACTCCCTGAGGGCAGGGACCGAAATGTTCTCATTTTTGTACTCCACACAGTTCCTTGAGCAAAGAGGGAACCGCAGCACACGTGTGTTCTCACAGCTGCCAGCCAAAGATGGGCCTTAGTGTCACTAAGACCAAAAGCCAGACTGCTGTGCCCCCCAGATGCCCCAAACACCCTCCAACCTCTGGCCTTGTTCATACTGTCCCCTCTGGCTTTGCCACGGCCCACCTGACTCCCTGCACCTTTATTGCCCCTACCCAGCCTCCATTCGGCAGGTCTGATCACAAGTGCCCCTGACCCCATCATCCACAAGCACACCCATATACCTATGTACTCCATGCTTGGTCCTTCCTGTGTCTCTTGGACATCCTTCCCCCTCCCTCCTCACACCTGGAAGAATGGCCTCCACATGGGGGTGTATACATCCCCCGAGTTGCCCAGCAGGATCTTCTGGGGTATAGAGAGAAAATGTCGGCACCTCTATTTTTTCTAATCTCACTGTTTAAAATTGTCATGTTCTGCTAGTATGTTTTAATATGTTGATAATATATTAGTATAGTAGTGTATTCTTATTTATAACTTAAATACACAGATTCAGGGTGTACACTAACTTATCTTTATCGATAGGAGTGTGTGGTTGGAAACAGGAGACTGTCCTGGTACACCTCTCGCCCGTCCATGCTGCTCACATTTCAAGGGCCAGCAGAAGCCCCACCCTCTCCCTGGTCCTCTGCACCCACCCCAGCCCAGCTGATTTTCAGGGAATTCACCTAGAGCTCTTATAATTCCCCAATATCTCCTGTTTTTCCATTCTTCTTGTACTTCTAGGCCACACATGACACTTTGTTCTTGAATTCTTTGGATTGTTCTCAGGTACTAGTTTTGTCTTTCCAACCAGATGACAAATTCCATGAGGATTTGACACTTATTTTGCACTGAAGTTTCCCCTACAATGGAAAATGCAGAGAGCACACCCAGTCCCATTGCATTTCATAAATGAGGAAACAGAGCCAGGGAGTAAAGTGACCTGCTCAGTGTCACTCAGATGAGAGCCTTGCCTGCCCCAGTCGTAGATTTAGAGTGTAGATTTGGACAGACTCAAAAAACATAGGAAGAAGTCTGCTTCCAAGGGACTCTGTTTCAGCTCCAGAAAAGCAAACCCAGCCACGATGGTTTCCTGCCTGCCTCAGCTCGCCATCCTAGCAAGAGGCCTGGAAGAAAGTCCAGGCACAGAGGAGGTGTCAGCTGTTAACTTGACAAAGGATAGAGAGCCAAGGTCATGACCTTCTAATGGCCCGCCAGCCTATTAGTTTAGCAATATGTGTCTTCAATGTCACAGCCATGCCTGGTGGAGGTTTGATTTTTTATTATGCAGGAAGCCCCTTACTTGAAAATGAGAGAAACCTCTAGCAGCTGCTGGAAGTCCCTTCTCTTAAAATAATAACAAGCAGAATCTTCACCTGAGAAATTTGGCTACGTGCTCTCTACATTCCACTGTGCCCTCACCCTGGCTGAGCAGCAGAGTAAGCAAATGATTCCAACCTGCAGGTTTAAAAAAAAAAGATGCCAATCAAATGTAAATGATGATCCCATTAAATAATGATTTTCATTCAAACCCAACAATACAAATTTCTCAGACTTTGTGATTAGCTCTGTGTCAAATAAACTTTGCTCTTGTTCATTTTTTTTAAGCAGTTAATTTGTGATATTTTGTGATAATTTTAGGTTTGAGGTTGGGCTTTTTTTTTTTAAGTAGTGACCAAAAAAATCTTGCTACATTCAGTCTCCTGAGAATGTTGGGTCGAGTTTTTTGATCCCTGTGACTCATTGATTTGCGGGCTGATGTAGTGCGAGGGGTCCCTATTAGTGGCGTCTGTCCCTGCTGTAATGTTTTTGTTATTTTCCTCATTTGTTCACTCTGACATCATGTCATTACAGAATGGTGCTGTTCAGGCCCTGCCTTGGCTGTTCGTTAGCGTGTGTTTAATGAGCAGCTTAATTGAGCTGTCTAGTAGGCCACCTGTCGCCCTCCGGACTTATTAACATACTAATGGCCTGACATTGTATTCTCTGACAGGCAACAGGGCTTACTGATTTGATGTCTGGACGTGGGGATTTTATGCAGGAATGAGAGCAGGCATTGGGAAGGAGGTTTAAGAAAACGCAAATTAACTCTTTGGTATCTATGTGTTTATGGCTGTCTTGTGGAAGAAAAAAAGTTCAACCCATGGCAGGCAAGGAAGGCATGTTGTGGGAAGGAAGCCTTGCTCTGTCCTTGCAAACTCAGCTGTGGTTCTCCAGGAGAAAATATGCTCCTTGCAAGAAGAGCAGGCTTTGTTTCGATTACAGCATTATTGTTGGAAATCTGCAGCCCAGGGGAAAGTTTTGTGACTGGGCTTTTCTCTACTGTAGCTAAACAAACGAAAAGCAGCAATGCTCTGTTGGAGGGATTTGAGTGTGGTCTGTTGTTGCTGCCTTGCAAATCCAGTTGAGGACTTCGTGGTGAGCGCTGGGCTGATGGGAGGGGCGGGGAGAACTGGCTGGAGCTAGCCCATGCACATCGGTGGAGAATGCTGGTTTTGTTGGTGTTTTTCTTCTGGCTTCGTATGATTGGGTCCTTTCTGTCCTGGGACGTTTTAGGAGAGTGAGCGTTGGTAACAGGCCAGAGGAAGACTCATGTCTAAAGACAGCACAGAGAGATAGCTCTTGCAGGAGGACTGGACGTTTCTTTTCTGTCCCCTCACCTTTTATTCCTAGTGTCACCTCTTCCTTCAGTGCCCGCACACAGGACAATCATATATATACATATATATATGTATTTTTTTTTCATAAAGAAAGGGCTTCATGAATCTTAAAGAAGTTATGTCTGTGGAAGGTCATGCCCCAGGGCTGAGAGAAATCCCACATGCAGCTGCAGGGTAGGTGGGAGCCCCATGTGGAAGGGTGCCACTGGGGACTGGGGTTGGCTGTGGTTCTTGTCAAGTCAGCCAAGGAGCTGCAGGAGGCTGGGTCTGCAGAAAGCGTTCCAGAGGCCGCTGCCCGGAAGCTGCATTCCAGAACTTGGCATGCAGGTGGCAGACTGTCTTTAATGCGAGGCCACAGGTGGGTCCCCTCCCTCCTGGGCTCTGAGCAGGGGGAATGCCACAGCAGCGGGAGTCACACTTCTGCTCCTTGCCAGTACCCAGCCATGGGGGGAGGAAGAGCAGAAACCCCCCCCACTGTCTGTCTGATCACATTCATGGGAGGAGGAGGAAGATTATAATCATAGCCTTCATTTTTATCTCGTAAGCCAAACCTTTTATAAACATGATTTCATTTAACTTTTCTATCCCAGGATTTCTCAATTTCAGCACAATTGACATGTTGGGCCAGATAATTCTTTGTTGTAGGTGACTGTCCTGGGCAATGGAGATGTTTAGCTGCCTCCCTAGCCTCTACCCACCAGATGCCAGTAGCACCCCAAACCAACTGTGACAACCAAAAATGTCACCTGACATTGCCAAACGTCACTGGGGGCTGGAGGAGGGTCTCCTTCAGTTCAGAAACCCAGCTCTGGAGGCAGGTTTATCACCTTCAGTTTGTAGATAAGAAACAAACACTCAGAAAGTGTGAAGGAGGAACCCAAGCTTTCACAGTTAGTAGGAGGCAGAGCAGGATTTAGAGACCCAAGACTGTTGGATCACGTGCCCTGCTTCATTCCTTTGCACAGTCCTCACTGGTCACAGGTGAGAAGGTCTGGTTGTCACCAGTGTGGGGCAGCTGTCCACATCTCAGTGCTGACCATCAGAAAACTATTGTACGTCAGGTATTTTGCTAAGGATTTTACATATTATCTTTTAAAATCCTCTCAATATCTCTTTGAGATAGGTATGATTATTAGCCCTTTTAAGAGGTGAGGAAACTGAGACTCAGAGGAATTAAGTAACATGTCCAAGGTCACACAGCTGATAAGAGTCTCACCCAGGTCTTTCTGGCTTCAAAGCAGAAATGTTTTCTACTATAGCACCCAGAAGCCCAGGCATCTGCACCCAGACACCTCCATTCTCATGATCCGTATCTTCTCTTGCCAAGAAGAAAGTGTACTTTCTGCCTTTGTCTCCCTGGCTGACCAGGGTGCTGTGCCTGTTAAGCTTCCCAAGGCCAGGCATGATGGTTAATTTTATGTGTCAACTTGACTGGGCTACAGGGTGCCCAGATATTTGATCAAGCATTATTTTGGGAGTTTCTGTGAAACAGAACAGTTCTGTGAAACTGTTTCCAGATGAGATTAACATTGAAATTGATCAGCTAAGTAAAGCAGATAGCCTTCCCTAGTGTGGGTGGGCCTTGTCCAATCAGTTGAAGGCTTGAATAGAACAAAAAGACTGACCCTCCCCCAAGTAAGAGAGAATTTCTTCTGCCTGACTGCCTTCAAACTGGGAAATCAGGCCTTTTCTCCCTTCAGCTGCAAACTGAAACATCAGCTCTTCCCCAGGTTGTGAGCCTGCCAGCCTTTGGGCTGGAACTTATACCCCTGGCTCTGCTGGGTCTCCAGCTTGCTGACTTACCTGCAGATCTTAGGACTTGTCAGCCTAAGATCTAATCAGCCTGATCATGTGAGCTAATTCCTTATAATAAATCACTTTCTATATATGTAGACATTGTGTTAGTTCTGTTTCTCTGGAGAGCTCTGAATAATACAGCATTTTGTTTAGCTTTTATACATGACATCTTCTTATATATCCATATTTTTAACACTTCTGTTTCATTTTGATTTAAGCATAACCTGTAACTAACATGTAGCTGTGTTTTTAAAAATGCAATCTGAGACTAATGATGTCAAACACCTTCTTCTGTTGCTGGCCATTTGGATAACTTATCACTCTGTGCTGTGTTCTGTATGAGTTCCTCCACAATGATCTTCCAGTTCATCAATTCACTCTCTAGCCATCCAATCTAGAGTTTTCCTCACCTTTGTAAATTTCAGTGATTAGCTGCTTTATCCTTTTAATCCAAGATTTCTAAATGGTTATTTTTCATGCCTGTCTGTTCTTTTTTCATTTCTGCTGGATCCGAGTTCTTAATTTCTAGTCTTTTTTTTTAATCCCTATTACTCTTTCCTTTAACTGTTAGAAGACATTCAGCATAGTGATTTTTCAAATAATTTTCAGATTGCACATTATTTTCATTTTCTCTTAAGTGATTTCATCTACTGATCATTGACTTTTTTAAATTAGGTGTGAGTTCAAGAAGTTAGTTTATTTTTGTTTTGCTTCATTTTCTTGCAGTTTCAGTGTCTCTGTACTCACCATTCCCTTTCTGGGAGGTTGTTGTCTCTATCTTCCCCCATTTAGGGTCTCCAGTTCATAACCACATCTTACAGTGGGCTTTCAGAGTGTTCATCCCACAGAGATAATGGGGGATATTTCAGTTTTAGTCACTGAGCCACTTAGTGAAATGGCCAGATCCTGGCTTCAAGGCTGTATTTGCTTTTCTTCAACTTAACAGGAATTGTATCTTAAGTCTAAGCAGTGGTTGATGGAAGCGTTTTATATCCTTTCTATAAGGGGGGAGCCACATTCCATCCCTGGCTCTGTCCTGCCTTCCAGTGACTCTGTGGAAAACGTGCTCCTGCCTCCTCTGACTGCTTCCAGACCCACAGCCCAGCAGGCTGGTAGCTTCAGTATTACTTTCAGTTTTGTGTTTCTGGCCCACAGAGATGTTATTTTATTTTATTTATTTATTTTTTGAGCATGGTAATTTAAAAAACTCTATCATCCAGGATCAAGGCAGATTCAGTCAAAACAAGCAACAAACAAACAAAAAACCCTCTATCATTACTCTGCATTGATACAGATGGGAAAGGAAGCTCAAAGCATGACTCTTGATGGAGTTTAATACTCCCTGCTATACACATTTCTCATCATGGTTCTGCAATATTTTATCCAAAATCTCTCTGCAGAGAATAGTTGCCTGGTTGTTACCTTGGCTTTGCAAAATGCTATGATTATGAAGTCAGAATGCTTAGTGTTTAACAGTGTGGTTAAGTCAGACTGCCTGGGTTCAAATCCCAGGTCTACCACTTACTAGTTATGGAAACTTGGGCCAAGTTATTTAATGCTTTAAGCCTTATTTTCCTCATGTGCAAAATATCACTAGTATAACTTCTTGGGGTTGTTCTGAGGATTAACGAAGATAAGCCACGTGAAATCACATCTGGCGCATGGTTCTGGCACATAGTCAGCCACAATCACTAAATGTCCACCATGATTACGGTGGCTGTTACTTCTTGGTTAGAATCAAATATCCAACTTTAGAGAATTGTTATTTTTTGAAAGGCTCCAGTGGCCTAAACGGCAGAAGAGAGAAATGCCAAGAAATGATTTAATCACTACGTTTTTCAAAGTCCTTTCATATCTTTTATCCTTAGTCTCACAATAAATCTGTGCTTTGTTTTTCTCATTTCACAGAAGAAGAGAAAATTGAACCACAGGATTATTGCACACTTTTGACCATAGGCACAAGAATGAAAAGTCATGCTCAGTTGACACTCTGGGACACCAGAAGTGCCACCCTTTCTTGAGAAGAGATTACGAAGCAGCCCTAAGAAAACTGAGGTGCCTTCATTGAAGTCAGCACTCTCCGTGTCCCTGCTGAACTGTCAGTGCAGCCGTGCTGGTGGTGGTCTTGGACCACTGAGATAACACCAACAATAAGTAGCCAGCAACTAAGAGGGCTTCTGTTTGCTTCTCCAGGTCCATTCTCTACTTACCCCTACTCTGCTCTGTGCCCTGTATCTGCATGGGCTTCGGCCACAGGCTCCCCTGCCCTCCGGCTCCTGGCTGTGTTTGGCCGATAGCAGGGTGACCAACTAATCAGAGAATCAACCTGAACATGGCTGTATAAGACTATAAAACAACTACCACCACTCATAGTAACATAATCTATAATAAATACTTATACAGGTGTGTATTACTTTAACATGAAAATATGAAAAATAAGTATTCATTTGAAATTATATATTATTCAGTATTACCTATGTTTTCTGTTACATAAATGCTATAATTTAAACAGAACAATAGTAGAGCTAGTTAACAGTGGCAATTAGTAATAATTAGTAGCAGGATTAATTAAATGATATATGGGAAAACAATATTTTTATAATGTTTCTGTCCTCGGATACAGCAATTTATTTTCTTTTTACTAGATACTTAAATTTTGTAGGCTACATTATTGTGTATTTTTAAGATACATAAATGTAAGACCTTTTTTTTTGGAAGTTAACACAAAATTTATTTACGTGGGTTTTGAAATAGTGTGACCGTATTGGTTTTTTATTTCAAAATATTAAGGGGGTACAAATGTTTTCGTTACATGGAACATAAATGTAAGACTTTCAAAAGGAAAACATAAACACAATAGGATGAATTAAGTAGATATTATCTATATTTAATAAAAAATAGCTATGATATGTTTCTATTCAAAGGTACAGTAGGATATTTTTGCTCTTCCTGTTTCCTTTTCTAACAATACTGCTCTGAACCGCCTGTAGCCTTTAGGACATCCTCCTTTTTCTTGTATGTAGTAGTGAAACTCAATATGATCAAATGTAAAACTCATTTTGACTCACAGCTCTCCTTACCAAGTCCACATTACACTGATACCTGATGTCAGTTCAAGGTGATGACACTGAGTTATAAATCCTCTCAACAAAAGCATTTGAACATTGAATACTTACTGGCGATGATGGTTAATTTTACATGTCAACTTGGCTAGGCTATGGTGCCTAGTTGTCTGGTCAAACACATCTAGATATTGTTGTGAAGGTATGTCTTAGATGTGATTAACATGGAAATCAGTAGATTTTGAGCAAGCAGTTTACCCTCCACAATGTGGTAGGCCTCTTCAACCAGTTGAAGGCCTTAAGAGCAAAGGCTAAGGTTTCCTGAGGCAGAAGGAATTCTGCCTCCAGATGGCAACACAGAAACCCTGCATCAGTTTCTAGACTGTTTTGTCTGCTCTGCAGACCTTGGACTCAAGTCTGTAACATCAACTCTTCCCTGAGTCCAGAGAGGACATAGACATGTTCTTAACTAAGAAATTAATTAGTGAGGGGGACACCTGTACCCTGGAAGAGCTCTGTGTATCTGTGCTTTGTGAGCTGGAGATGACAGTGGGGAATACTATAATAAAAGCAGGTTCCCTGACTTTACTGAAATTAGTAGAATGCTAGACTGTTAGCGGTCAGATAGTGACCTTTGACTGTGATAGATAAAGTGGATGCAATTATAGCAAGTCACATGGGTAGAGTGAGAATTAGACTGTTTGATCGCAGGGAACTACGGTGATAGCTAATTGATCACAGAGTCCCAAGATATGAAGTAGATGGGCAGTCTACATGACATACGACATACAGGTAAAAAAACCTAGCTGGAATCTCCATCGGAGGGATTCATGGCTTCTTAATCAGTTCCGAGACTTAAGCCAGTTGACAAAATTGGAGTCCCTGGTATGAGGTAGAGGCCAGAGGCAATCCTGCCTCACTTTCACTATCACAATGCAGTGATAAGTGCTTATTATGAATTTTCCTCTAAGCTATCCCTAGAGAGCCCTTTGGCAATTTACCAGGGTGACAAGGCACTGAGGAAAATGAAACGTTGACTCTGAACTGACACTAATTTCAGAGACTGAAAAGCCACACTGCTCCACCATCAGAGAAGGGGCTTGTGAAAGTGAAAGTCGGATGACAGAGTGTGGGGGTCCGTATCACAATGGGTCCAAAAATGGGACTCTAGATGCATATAGTGTTTTCCCTTTAGTCCCAGGAAATAGATGTGCTTAGTGACTGGCGGTATCCCCACTTTGGTTCTCTGACCCACATAGTGAGGGCTATTATGGCAGGAAGCCCCTGCCAAAACTGCAAGCCAAAAGCAATTCCACAATACCAGTGGAGTTGCAGAAATAAGTGCCATGGGCAATGACTTGAAAGATGCAGAGGTGATTATTCCTACCTAGCGCCAGTTTGGCTAGTGCAAAAGCCAGCAGGGATTGCAAACTTAACCAGCTAATTTCTTCTTTGATTCTGGAGGTGGTATCCTTACTGGAGCAGATCAATGCAGTCCCTGGTGGATGTTATGCAGCTATTTTTTTTTAATAAGCAGAATTTTATCTTAGTTTTTAATTGTGATAAAATACATATAATGTAAAATTTATCATCTTAACTCTTTTTAAGTGTATAGTTCGGTAGTGTTAAGGATACTCACGTTGTTCACCTGGTGTACAGTTTTGAGAGAGCAAATACTTTTCTCTTCATACTTATCAACAAAGTTCATCAAAAGTACTTTGCTTTCACATGGCAGGGACAAGTGTATTCCTTTACCACTTTACTTCCGGGCCATCTACTCTCCTATTAGGAATAAATTTAACAAAGGAGATGAAAGACCTCTGTAAGGAAAACTATAAAATACTGATGAAAGAAACTCAAGAGAATACAAACAAATGGAAAAACATATGACGCTCATGGATAGGAGGAATTAATATTGTTGAAAATGACCCTACTACCCAAAGTAATCTACAGATTCAGTGTAATTCTTATCAAAATACCAATGACATTCTTCACAGAATTAGGGGAAAAAAATCCTAAAATTAGTATGGAATCACAAAAGACCCCGAATAGCCAAAGCAATCCTGAGCAAAAAGAACAAAGCTGGAAGCGTCATACCACCACACTTAAAAACATACTACAAAGCTGTAATAACCAAAATAACATGGTACTGGCATAAAAACAGAGACATAGACCAATGGAACAGAATATAAAACCCGGAAATTAATCCTTGTATCTACAGCCAATGGATTTTTGACAAAATATATATTTGCCAAGAATATACATTGGGGAAATGACAGTCTCTTCAATAAATGGTACTAGGAAAATTCAATATCCATATGCAGATGAATGAAACTAGACCTCTGCCTCTCACCCTATACAAAAAACAACTCAAAATGGATCAAAAACCTAAATGTAAGACTCAAAACTATAAAACTACAAGAAGAAAATAGGGGAAATGCTTCAGGACATTGGTCTGGGAAAAGATTTTATAAATAAAACATCAAAAGCACAGGCAAAAAAAGCAAAAATAAACAAATGGGATTATATCAAACTAAAAAGCTCCTGCACAGCAAAGGAAACAAGCAACAGAGTGAAAAGACAACCTACAGCGTGTGAGAAAATATTTGCAAACTATTGGTCTGACCAAGGATTAATATCCAGAATACACAAGGAACTCAACTCAACAGCAAAAAAACCCCAAACAATCTAATTTTAAAATGGGCAAATGATCTGAATAGACATTTCTCAAAAGAAGACATAGAAATGGCCAATAAATACATGAATAAATGCCCAACATCACTAATCATCAGGGAAATGCAAGTCAAAACCACAGTGAAATATCATCTCACCCCAGTTGGGATGGCTGTTATCAAAAAGACAAAAAATAACAAATGCTGGCAAGGATGTGGAGAAAAGGGAACTCTTAAACACTGTTGGTGAGAACGTAAACTAGTACCACTGGAGAAAGCGGTATGGAGTTTCCCCAAAACACAACTAGGACTAACATATGGTCCAGCAACCCCATGGCTGGGCATTTATCCAAAGGAAAGGAAATCAGTATATCAAAGAGACATCTGTGCCCCCATGTTTTTTGCAACACTATTCACAATAGCCAAGATAGGAAATCAACCTAGGTGTCCAACAACAGATGAGTAGATAAAGAAAATGTGGTATATATATATATATACAATGGAATACTATTCAGCCATAAAAAATGAAATCCTGTTAATGGAGGCAACATGGATGGAACTGGAAGACATTACGTTAATTGAAATAAGGTTGGAACAGAATGTAAAACATTATATGTTCTCACTCCTATGTGGAAGCTAAAAAAAGTTTATCTCATAGAAGTAAAAAGTAGAACAGAGGATACTAGAAGCTGGGAAGGCCAGGGAGAAGGAGGAGATAGAGATTTGTTAAAAAATACAAAATTACAGATAGATAGGAGGAATAAGTTCTAGCGTTCTATAGCACGATAGGATGACTTTAGTTAACAATATATAATTTCAAATAGCTAGAAGAAGGATGTTGATTTTTCCCAAAACAATTAAAAACTTTTTTAAATTTTATAAATAAATAAAAGATAAATTTCTGTTGTTTAAACCACCTGATGTATGTTAATTTGTTATGGCAGCCAATTGAGGAAGGCAATTATGCTAATTGCACCTGGTGATCAGAAAGTAGCAAGCATCAGAGATGGTTGCCAGAATATAGGTGATAAACTCTGTCAAAGCTCAAGGACTTGTCACAGCAGAGATGTTTCTAGGGATTCAGTGGCCTGGGACAGGTCAGGATATCCCCTGTAAAGTGAGACACGAGTTGTTATATCTTGCAGAAACCACCAAAAAATAAAGAGAGACACAATACTTGGGGGCCCTTATTAAACATTGGAATATGCTCTTCCAACTCATTTCATGGGTAACCCATAATACTGTTTATTTGGGGTGGAGCCCAGAACATAAAAGGACTCTGCAGCAAGTCCAGGCTGTGGTGTGAGCTGGCTTGCCACTGCAGCTTTATAACCCAGCAGAAGTGTGCATGGCAGAGAGATCTGTATGGAGTCTCTGGCAAGCCCCCACAGGAGAATCACAGCACAGACCCCTGCAGCATTGGGAGCAAGCATGTCGTCTTCTGCTGGTAACCACTCTCTGTTTGAAAAGTCGTTTCTAGCTTTCTGTTGGGCCCTGGTAGAAACTAAATAGTTGATCATAGGACACCAAGTGACTAAGGAACCCAAACTACTTATGAAATTGACCCACTGAACCATGAAATTGAGCACAACAGTGTTCCATTATGAAAGTGAATGGCGTACGTGAGACTGGCCCAGAGGAGCTCCAGAAAGCACTAGTAACCTGTGTGAACAGATGGTTTGGATTCTCAGAAAATTCACCCCTACATCTTTTCCACCTCTCCCACCTTCCATTCTAACAGAGGTGGGGAAGGTACAGATTTGGGTGGATCTGCACAGCGTGCTGATAGTAGTTAAAAGTAGACAGAAGATACCAGACAGGTCTCTCTCTTCACACACACAGAGAAGAAGCTGCATGAGGACTCAGCAAGAAGGCAGCTCTCTGCGAGCCACCGACAGAGGCTTCACCAGAACTCAACCGTGCTGGCACCTTGATCTTGGACTTGCAGCCTCCAGAACTGTGAGAAAATAAATGTCTATTGTTCAGGCTACCCAGTCTGTGGTATCTTGTTACAGCAGCCCAAGCAGACTAGTACAGTAAGTTGACCTGTCCTGTGGGCCTTGACTAACTTCACTGCTCATTCAGTGGGCTCAGATGCAAAGTAGCCGTATGGCAGGGACAGAGGTTGTGCCTGGGTTCATCACTGGGGACTTTCCCTCACCAGGGCTGATCTAGCTACAGCTACTGATGAGTTTCCAACTTGTCAACAGCAGAGGTTACATCTTAGCCCCTAAGATGTCACTATTCCCCAGGGCACCAGCAGGCTGATTACACTGGACTTCGTATTTGTCAGGGTTCCCCAGAGCCAATGGGAGAGAGAGAGAGATTTATTTTAAGGAATTGGCTCACACAACTGTGGAAACTGGCAAGTCCAAAATCTGGACCTATGTCAGGGTTGATGTTGCAGTCCTTAACATGAATTCCATAGGGCAGCTGGCTGGAAATTCAGGCAAGGTTTCTATGTTACAGTCTGGAGGCAGAATTCCTCTCTCCTCAGGAAACCTCAGCCTTTGCTGTTAAGGCCTTCAACTGATTAGATGAGGCCCACCCACATTCTAAAGGGTAATCTGCTTTCCTCAAAGTCTACTGATTTAAATGCTACTCATATCTAAAACATACCTTCACAGGAATGTCTAGACTTGTGCTTTACCAAACAACTAGGCAACATGGCATAGCCAAGCTGACCCATAAAATTAACCCTTACAGACCCTTTCCATTATGAAGGGAGCAGCACTTTGTCCTCACAGAGACAGACATATTTCTGATATAGATTTGCTTTCCTTGTTCATAATGCTTTTACCAGCACCACCATTTATGCATTTGCAGAATGCCTCATCCATTGCCATGGATCCTACACTATCACTCTGACCGGGGACATACTTTAGAGCATACCCAAATGCCATTGCTCAGAAGCTGCTGGCTTAATAAAGGGTGGAATGGCCAATGATGGCTCAGGTACAGTGCTGGCTGGGGGATGACATGCCGGGAGGTCAGAGTGCTGTCTACATCTGTCCCACATGTCCTTAAAGAGAGCCAGGTATGGTGCTATCTTTCCCTTAGCCAGAATGCATGCAGCTGGGGAGCAGGGGGGGTGGACATAAGAGTGTCCCTCTTGCTATCACATTGTGTGATCCTTTGGAGGCATGTTTGCTTCCCACGCCCATCTTCTCGATTTTGGAGGACCTGGAGGCCTTAGTGCCTGCAATGGTCAGTTTAAAGAGTCAACTTGGCTGGGCTATGATACCCAGCTATTCAATCAAGCAGTAATCTGGGTGTTGCCGTGAAGGTATCCTGTAGATGTGATTAATATCTACCATCATTCACTTTCAGGAAAGGTGATTCTCCTCCATAATCTGGGTGGAGATTTCCAACCAGTGGGAAGGCCTTACGAGCAGAACTGAGGCTTCCCTGAGGAAGAAGAAATTCCTCCTGTGAATTGCAGCATCAGCTTCCGCCCGAGAGTTGCAGCTAGCCCTTCCCAATGGCCTGCCCTCCAGATTTCAGACTTGCCTAGTCATAATCTTATAATCTCATAAACCAATTCCTTGCAGTAAATCTCTTAATGTATATATCCTACTTGTTCTGTTATTCTGGTGGAACCCTGACTGATACAATGTCCAAGGGGAACATGCTTTCCAAGTCATGGCTTTTTGGGGGCAATCCTCCTGCTGCTTAACCAACAAGCAGAGAAGGAGGTCACTGTGTTGGCCATAGCAAATGATCTCAGTAATCAATTAGGGGCAAGTTACTTGATGGAGGACTGGAGTTCTATGGGTGGACCCTGGGAGAGTCACTGGGTAACTTCTTAGCACTTCCTTGTCCAGTAGGCCTAGACAATGGAAAAAAGCTCCCCAGGGACTCAGATCCTTCCAGAATAAAGGCTTACATCACCCCACCCCTCTAGGTAAAGAACTCAGTCTAACTGAGACTGGCCTAAGAGGGGAACATGGAAGGGGGGGTGGCAGAAGGCAGCTCTGATCACCACCAGATTTGTGACCTGCTCCATCAGGAACTATGGCAGGTGCACAAATTAACTATTTCCCTCTTTCCCTCATTACCTTGTATAAAGAACACTGGTGGTGGCTAATTTTTTAGGTTTTAGGTGGGAGTTTGGCTGAATTGACATCACTCCACAATGGTACAGTCATGGATGGGACTATGTGTGACCCCCTTATTGGGGACACATATTTACCAACTGGATAAAGGACAAGAGAGGACACGGAGGGGCAAGGGGCAGCCTGCCTGGATGTCTCCCGTTTGCTCCTCCAGCCTCACCCCCCTCTGCCACCTGCTCTGTGCCAGGGGTCTGGCCTCTAAGGCTGTACCGAAGGGCTCCTGTGCCCTCTGACTTCGGTTGTCTCCAGTCAAGGGGGACATCATGTGCTGGAAATGAACAGGGGATATAAGTGTGAGGCCAGGTCATGTGCTCTCCTGATCCTTCTCTGGGGGTCGCTGCGGGGGGCTGAACCCTCCAACCCCTGCCCTCTCCCCGCAGCCCTCTGTGTCTCAGGTTCCTGCGCTCTTAGGCCTGAGGATGGCAAGTGTCCTCCACTGTTACTAGCCCAGTAACACCCACTGCTCCGGTGGCCCCCCACCTCCTGCCCATGCCATTGTGAAGGGTCCCTTTATTACACTTTCCTCAAATAACACAATTTGAGCATACTGCCTGTCGCTTGCTTGCACCCTGAATGATAAAGGACTATTTGAACTTACTTAACTCTGAGTATTTCTCCAAAGAAGATGATCCACAACTCATGCACTAGGAAGGACTGTGGGTGCGGCTGGGACTCCATTCCTGTCAACCTAAGTAACACAGGGAGGCTCTCTAGAAGGAAAAATGTTTATCTGGGAGTAGGCATTGCAGTGGCAATAAACATGCCATTGTAAACTATGTGCATATTCAGGGAGGCACAGGAAGACAAAAGTTTGTAAAGGAAGAAGTGAGGGGAATCACATAATTGTTTTGAGATAATTATCCTCGGCTACAAAGATCAGCAGCAAGGACTCCGGTCCGAGTTGGACAGGCAGTTACGGGGCAGAGGTCCCTGCAGAAGTGTTTTTTGTGTAAGGTTGCGATAGCCTTTGTACAAGGTTGTGCAAGGTGGTGGTGTCTGCAGAGTCTTTTGTGATAGTTTTGTTGTCAGGCACGCAAGCGCGACAGCCCTCTGTTCATGGCCTTCCTGGCTCTACTTGTCAACGTGTTTTTGTTTTTCTTTTTTAACATCAGTGGCTCCATTTTGAATCTGACAACTTTCACATTCCTGTCCCAGATGAGAGGAACCAAAGCTGACAGTGGTGAAGTGATGAGTCCAAAGTCCTTTAGCCAAGCGGGAGCAGGGCTGGGACCCATACCGCACCTCCGGAGCCTGTCCGGGAGGTGCCCTGTGGGGGGCATGCCAGCTCTAGCTCAAGCCACACCCAAACCGTGAGGGGGGCTGTCGCGGCCACCTGTGCCTCTTCAGCCAGCCTCTGCCCCCACCAGCTACTGCTCAAGGACTCATTCTTAGGCACCCCCCTTAGGATGTCACCTGATAACTGACGAGTTAACTGATTTTTCTAGGGCATTGTCCAAGCTGTTGACAGTGAAAGACAGAACTCTCTCAAACAGGGGTTTCTGGAAGTATAATAATTACGTGATGAGAGTGGAAAGAAACAGTAGACTCCCTTGACTAAAACAACCTCCTTCTCCAGAGCCAGCAATGGGAGAGAACTTAATTTACGAGACACGATTAGAGACACAATTTTCTTCCTGGCCTCTCACCGTTTGAATATTCAGTGGCAATCATGTTCGCCTGGCCTTGGATGGAAATTCCTGCAGGCCCTAGGGCTTCAGTGGCCGCTCTGTGACACAACAACCGTCTTATTTCTGATGTTGGAATGTCCACATCGTATGTTGATCACAATTCCAACCCGGAACTGGCGTCAACGCTGCTCCTCTGGCCCAGCCCAGGTCTGCTCAGGCTGGAAGCCACGCGGGCGGGGCTTGGTTGATTCCTTTCCTTTTTCTCCACTTTGCACCTTCCTTCCTGTCCCACCCCTTCTTGCTACTCAGTTGTCCTGTGTAGGGCGGGAGCGGGTGTTGGACTCCCTCCCTGTCTCATGGTCTCTCCTGATCTCTCTGTCTCTCCCAATGTCCTCACCTCTCTCTTCTGTCACCTGAGATTCACCGTCCCGCTTTTTTTCCCAAACTATTTGAGAGTTGCAGATTCAACCCACTTTTTTTGACCCCTAAACACTTCAGTGTGTTTTTCCCAAGAACATGGAGGTTCTCTGACATAACCACAGCATAATTATTCAAACTCAAAAAATTTAATATTGCTATAACACTGTTATCTAATGTATATTTAATAGTTCATATTCAAATTTTGCCAATCATCCTAAAAATGTCATTTATGGCAATTTTCCTCCTATTCAGACTCCAATCCTGATCATGTATTGTGCTTTGTTTTCATGTCTATTTAGTCTCTGTCAATTTGGAAAAATTCCTTAGCCTTTCTATGGCTTTCATGACACAAACATCTTTGAAGCGTGCAGGCCAGTGGCTTTGTAGTATATTCCTCAACGTGGGTTTGGGCTGCTCGGGCCTGGGTTTTGTGTTGCGGCAGGAGCACACGTGAGTGGTGCTGTGTCCTTCTCAGTGTGTCATATCAGGAGCCACATGATGTCGGTTTGTCCCATTATGGGTGATGTCAACTTTGATCACTTGCATAGGATGGTGTCTGCTAGGTTTTTCCATTGTGATCACTATAATTCTCTTTGTAATTAATAAATAATTTGTGGGGAAATACAGGTTATTTCATACTTTGTTCCTCTTCAGACTTTCATCCAACAGTTTTCACATCCATCAGTGATTCTTGTCTTCAAACCCAAGTCTTCTTACCAAGCCAGTCTTGGAGTGATTCACCTTCCTCAATGGAAAGTTCTTATGAATTACAGCCACCACCCACCCCTGGAGGAGGGAGTCACTGCTCCTCTTTAACATTTGATTCAGGCATGGATACAGGACCCATCCCCTAATCTGCCCAGCAGAACTAAAAGTTGCTGTTTTAAAGCCAGTCTTTACTTGTGGGCATCACAGAAGAAAAGAGAGATGAATGTCTGATGACATTCATCAGAAGCCACCATTCTCCCGTCACCTGGGACTGCCTCCCTTGATCACCCTGTCTAGATTCCTCTGAATTACATTCTCAAGAGAGTGAAGAGGTTCCTGAACTGGAGGAACTTCTACTTTCCCAATTCCTAACAGAGGTCCCTGCTGTTCTGCAGTGACCCACAGTGGGGCTTTGGTCCCCTTCGGGGGATGCTCCCAGATCCATGGGGTCTGGCCCTACTCCAGAGCCCACCACAGCAGGATATTCACTGTCTCGATGGGAAATGTTTGCACCCATATGCGCATGCAGTATGTGTGCGATGTATGGGCTGGGAGAAGATGGGGAGAGGCCATCTCATAACCAAGTATTTAAAATGAGAATTTTATACAAATAGCTGTTATTTAGGTATAAAATTTTTTTAAATTAACTGAAAAGTCAAAGAGAGATGGAAGTAACAACAATAAGAAGCAGCCACCACTCTTAAGGCTGGTAGGAACAAAGGGAAGAGGTATTTTTAAAACATAGAATTTAACATAGAATTTAGTGACCCTGAGGAACAGAAAGAAACTCAGATCTTAGAGGAAGGGGTCTTGCTCAACTCCTTTCTCAAAATGTTGCTGGGCTAAGAGGGACCACATGGGGCTGAAATTCAGCACTGTGCAGAAGGTGCTCCTGCCAGCTGGTGCTGCTTCTCCAGGTTGGGGACTGGTGCAATGAGGCTGGATCTGGAAGTACTGGGGAAACTGCACACTGGATGCAATTCCTACTACGGGAAGGAGTTGCTGCTGCCGAGGTGAAGAAGCATGCTGGGTAATGCACAGAGGGGTAGGAAGCAAAGAGGAAGGAGCAGGTTCCTTTTTTCCACTCCAACCTTTTAGCTTCTCTTCAGTTTACCCTATTGGTAGAGCCTAACATGGAGCCCGCAGGGAAAGTGGATATGTGGTTTGCAAAACCTCAGCTCCAATCTGACAGAATAGAGCAGAATTTAGAAGCGTGGGTTTGGAGCTGAAAGACAGTAATAAATAGCACACCTTCAAATTTTAAATGATTGTGTCTATGAATGGGATACAGCACATGTGGATTTATAGTGGGTGCCATATGGCCGGATTATGGTCTCCCAGAACAATAATAGTTGCATTTTTTTTCTATGCAGCCATCTGGATGGTGGGCTTCCATCTGAAGGGAGGCTAGGACAGCCTTAGGCAATTGGGTGAGGCCAAGTATTGCCCAAGCCTCTGGTTGAGCAGCTTTTGGTAGGGGGGAGGGGAGGAAGGTGGGGCTAGGGACAGTACATGTCATATCAACAGGCAAACACAGGAACAATCCAAGTGTCCACCCACAGATGAACAGATAAAGAAAATGTGACATATCCATACAACGGAATATTATTCAGCCATAAAAAAGAATGAATTTCTTTACATGCTACAACATGTAACATATTAAGAATATTATGCCAGATGCACAAGGACAAACATTGTATAATTATATGATTCCACTTCTATGAAATATCTAGAATAGGCAAGTTCTTAGAGACAGAAAGTAGATTAGAGGTTACCAGCGGCTTGGAGGAGGGGGCATGGGGAGTTTTTGGTTAATGGTTGCACAGTTTCTGTTTGGGATGATGAAAAAGTTTTGGAAATAGTGGTGATGGCTGCACAGCATTGTGAATATAATTAGTGCTGCAGAATTGTTCACTTAAAATGGTTAAAATGGCAAATTTTAGGTTATATATATTTATATATAAAATCACAATTTTAAAAATTAATAAGGTAATATACTATTGAAGTGTATACTTTAAATGGGTAAATTACATGTCATGTAAATTATATCTCAATAAAGCTGTTTAACAATGACAAAAAAAGCAATCACAGCTCCCAGGTCACTTTCTCCAACACCATGAAGTCATTACTGGCTGTCATAGCCCATGTAGGACCCAGGAAAGATCCTGCCCACACTTTCACGTCCCTTGACTAATCAAACAATTTGAGGTGAAATTCCGCCTGTTAATCATGTCACCTCATTTCACGTAAGAACAAGAACAGGTATGTGAGGACAGTCAGCTGCAAGCCTCAGTCTGCTCAACAGGAGGCCACAGAGCCTTTCACTAGCCCCGAGGAAGTATGTGCCTGCAAATTAACTGGTGATGAAAGAGAAACAGAAACATTTCTTCCTTTAATTTTTAAAAAAATTAAATTAGTATTTTCATTATTTAAAATAGTGAAATAATCACAACGAGACATAACTTCACACCCATTAGGATGGCTATTATCAAGAAACAGAAAATAACCAATGTTGGTGAGGATGTGGAGTAATTGGAACCCTTGTGCATTCCTGGTAGGAATGTAAAATGGTGCAGCCACTGTGGAAAATGATATGGCATTCCTCAAAAAATTAAACATAGAATCACCATATGATCCAGCAATTCCATTTCTAGCTATATACCAAGAGAATTTAAAGCAGGACTCAAAAAGACATTTATGCACAAATGTTCATAACAATATTCACAATAGCCAAAAGGTGGAAACAGCCCAAATGCCCACTGATGGATGAATAAATAAAATATGGTATGTACATGCAATGCAATGTTACTCAGCCTTCAAAAGGGATGAAATTCTGATGCATGGATGAACCTTGAAGATATTACGCTAAGTAAAATAAGCCAGTCACAAAAGCACAAATACTGTATGATTCCACTTACATGAGGTCCCTAGAGTGGTCCAAATGATAGAGACAGAAAATAGAATAGTGGTTACCAGGGACTGAGGGGAGAGGGAATAGGAAGTTATGGTTTAATGGGTACAAAATTTCAGTTTAGGGAGAAGAAAAAGTTCTGGAAATAGATGCTGGTGTTGGTTGCACAACAATGTGAGTGTACATGATGCCACTGAATTACACACTTACAAATGGTTACAATGGTAAATTTAATGTTATGTATAGTTTATCATAATAAAACATTTTTAATATATAGAAATGAGACAAGCAAAAAATTTAAGATCACCAAAAATTTCTGTATCCATAGACCGTTGCTAATAGCAGCTGTCAGAAACATTGTTAATTCTGGAAACAAGGGTTAGATTAAGCAGAGAGGAATAAAAATAGATAAAAATAGTTTCAGAGGTAAAAGTATCAAATTCATTGTTTTAATTCCTCTATAAACTTATTCATTCATTTGTCAGCAACACCAATTTTAGTCGTTAGAAACACAGAAAGGAGATATGGGTTGTCCTGAGGTACAAAGATAAGTATGATACTGTCCTTGCCCTCAAGGAACTCAGAGTCTAATGAGTAATATGAGACTTTGACAAATAACTTGACCTCAAGAGGAAGAGTAATGACCTTCATACATGAGAGAGGTAGAAAGGTAGCATGGGAAGCATCACAGAGGAGGCGGTATTTGAACCGAGGTATGAGGAGAAGGGAAGGCTTTTCAGGCAGAAGTCGTGTCTTGAGCAAAAGCTAAGAGTTGGGAAATTGAAAGCTATGTACAGGGGGTGGACATTGACCAGAGGACACAGCAAGTGAATAAAAGTAATTAGGAATTAACCTAGAAATAACTTGAACTTACTAGAGTACTAAGAGGTTGTGACTAGAGATGTGACATGATCCTACCTGTGCTTTAGTAAATTTAATCTGACTTCTGAGGGTATATACACACAGGTGTGAGGAAGGTAGGTTTTAAAATATAGGGGTTAGTACTATTCTTTAAGGTTGGCTATTTTGTTAAACATTTACATTATTTATTTTTTAAAAATCAGTTTAAAATTCGTGTTGTATTTCTAAGACCACGTGCCTTCAGTTCAAACTTCTGCCTGAGTAATGCACTACTACCATCTGCTGGCAGCACCTCTAATTACAGGCAAAGTGCTGTGTGTGTGTGTGTGTGTCTGTGTGTGTCTGTGTGTGTGTTTCGTGTGTGTACTCACACAAGTGTGCATGTTGGAGGGTATGTGAAGGGTGAGGAGAATGATTCAAATGGCAAAGGGCAAATTTACAACCCAAAACACATAACATCAGATTGGCACAGGGCATTTTTATTTTGACAAGCAAAATTAACTATGACGTTGTCACAACTGACCATAAGTGAAAACACAGCTTGAGCAAAAAGTATTAATCCTCAATTACAGAAAGTACATATTTAACTTTGTGAGGAGCAAGGGAAAAAATGCACAGGTCCCTTTATAATGAGACATGTATCTCCTTCTGGGAAAATTTGCTCCAGATTATACCTGCTAATAATACAAATGAAAATTGGCCAGAGAGACTGTCTCTTCCTATACTGGATATCACCAGTTAGAAATTGGCATCCTTTCTACCCATTATGAGAGACTGTTTTCTGTCCTAAAATCCATATTTTTATTGTTCTATTTTAGTTAGCTACATAACATTTCCCAGCCTCTCTTACATTTAAGTATCGCCACAAGGCTATGTTCTTTCTAGTGGGATACAAGAGGAAATGATGGGTGCCGCTCCAGGCCCTCCCACAGAAATGTCTCACACTTGCTCCTCTTTGCCCTCTCCCTGTTATAGCTGACTGAGATGACAAACACCCAGGATGACCTTGGAAGCACATGTTGAAGGTGGCAAAGCCATAATCAACCTGAGTTCCTGAATGACTGTGGAGCAGGGTTACCCTGGGCTATTACCTGAATAATAAACTTTTTATTCTCAAAGGTGCTGAGTTTGGGGGGGTTGTTTGCTACCACAGTTCTGACTACCCTAACACCTATCCTTTTTCTTAGGTCCCCTCCTGTACTCAGAAACCAGAAGTCTTAACCTACATTTCCTAGACTCTCTCCTGCAAGGGTTCTGGATGCAGTTTAGCTTCTGCCAATCAGATGCATCTGTGCATAATTTGGAAGTCAGAGGCGAGGCAGAGCTGTTCATGCCATGAAGGAGGCGTCTGGTGTATAGGCTCCAACAGACGTGAGGATTGCACCAGCCAGCTCTCGTGCTTTACACCAGCATTGGCTTTGAGAACTGGAACTGATGATGATGGAACTTTCCTCTCCTCTGGACACAGCTGCGGTGATGTGACCTTGAAGCCTGGGGAATGGCCTCTACCTTCTGCTTCTCTAGCTCTTTGCACACTTGTAAACATAATTCCCTATGTTAAATACCTTTCTGCATTTCAGTATTCTGTGCTGATCTAGTCCCCAACCCCAAGTGGGAGAGTGACATCTCTCATCCGTTTACACTAGCTCGTAGTATTCACAATAATTCACCCTTTCATTTTAATTTATTTGCCCTCCTCAGAGACACGTCATCTTCCCACACTTCACCCTGGCTCAAACATCGGTCTCAGTAATCAGTCATTCTCCGAGCCTCAGTTTCGTTGTCTATAAAATGAGGATAATAATCCCTCACCTGCAGAGTTATCCTGAAGATAAAGTGAGATATTATCAGATGGAAAAGCTATTTGACAGATTAATGCATGCAATGTTAGATATATGAAAATTGATTAATAAGCATTAATTCAGTGAGTTGATAGGAAGAAATGACAGTATTTGCCTATCTTTTAAAAGAAATCTAAGTTTATATGTATTGGTATAAATGTCATGTATTTGTCTATATATTTTTCAAAATATATATGTAGTACTGTATATTAAGATCTGATAATCTAATACAGGCTGATTGCTTAAATGTGAAGTTTCTATCATAACACAAGATCTGCAAAGTGTGGTCATAATTATTGAAAATATTTTTATTTTGAATCACTCAATATTTACTTTTTACAAGTAATTCGTTTATCGTGACCACCAATGACCAACAGGAAAACTTTTTCAATCCAAGGTAAAGTTACTGTGTCCAGGTCCGCCCTCTGATCAACAGCCATTCTCTCATTAACACTTGTGGCCCTGCACATTTTTGCTCTCATTTGCAGCATGTAAAAAGCCTCTGACAGCCTCCTTTCCACTCTGTTCAAACAAACAATAGCCTTTGGAACAAAGAAGGAAATTTGTAGCAGGTGAAAGTTTAGTTTTAATGATGGAGAGACCAAATTGTTTTTAAACTCGAAATATATAAAAGACTCCAAACCCCCTTTAATTTCTCATTTCTCACAATTATCCATTGGAGTTTACCAAAACCTTTACTTTGAACCACAGAATCTTTGAAAGAAATTCAGAAACTAACCTTTTGCACATACGTAGCTTATTAGCAACAGGAAAAATTACTTTTCTCTCTAGCTGTGATTTTCTTTCCCCCTCCAGAACATAAAATAGAGACATAAACTTATAGGACTTAGAGGCAGTGACCAGTGACATATTCACCTTTTATTGAGGAAAGAAAATCTAGCCTAGAGAGGATAAGAAAGAAAAAAGCGTAAGATTGGTCATTTGTATCTGCATGTTGCAAAGGAGCTATTAGGACCTGATGAGCTACTCAGATCAGAGCACCCCAGGCTGTTGTTGGTTGTCTTCATGCCCAGCAATCACTGAATCAGGTTATTTAATTGGTGTATAAAAAGTCACCTTAACACAGTCCATGGTCACCTTTCCCTGAAATATTCATGACAAAGGATTTGTGAAAACTTTTCTAAACAAACATTATCTCTCCAATGTTTACTATCTGGGAAGAAGAAATGTCAGCTTTCACATATAAAGTCATTCCCTATCTTTGGGACCTCTTTCCCACTAAAATCCAGAGGTAGCATTAAAAATAGAGACTAGATATGACTTGGCAAGGATGATAACAGAGTGTATTATTAGTCAGGGTAAGTTACACAAGCCACGGTAACATCCCCAAAACCTCAGTGGCTTATTTCTGCTCATGCCACAATCCATTTTAGATTGGGAAGTTCTCTTCCAAGCAGTAACTCAGGGATCCAGGCTCCCTCCATCCTGTAGCAGCACCATTTTTAGCACATGGCCTTCAAGGTTGCTGAGAAACAGGAAGAAAGAGTATGTGGAAAGCATAGACACTAAATTGTCTAAGCTTAGTCAGGGTACACATCTCTTTGGTTCATATTTCCTTGGCTAGAACTAGTTTTTTTTTTGCCCCACCCAAATACAAAAGGTCTGGGACATGAGTGAAAACTGTACATAAGAAAGGGCCAATGAGTCTGCTAGAATAGTGAACGTGGCCTTGGTCTTGGAGGAGGTTGCAAAAACCGGGTTCCTGAATACCAGAACATAGTGTAATTACCAATGAGTTGCACTCGCTTTAACAAAACAACAAATTACTCTTCGATTTATCTCAACAAATTCTACTCACTCCCAGTTGTTCATACATGTCCCTCAATTACACGATTAGACTTGGATTTGAATCTGTAAGTATTCTCTGGAATTTAGCAAAATCCAATGAATTATCAAATAACATTTAAAACCAACAATTTGGTTTAATCTAAGAGCCCCTAGAGGATGAGGACTTAGTTTTACTGATTTTGATGTGACCAGAATGTCAACAAACTCAATAATGTTTGTTGAACAAGTTAATTAACAGGCAAATTTGCTGACATATTTAAATCTCAATTTTCGAAAATCTGTATCTATCCTATGCTGTCCCCTGGTGTTACATTCCAATTTTCCATCCTAACTCTCCTCCCACTTCCAGCGTAAGGGCTTTGGCTGCTCTGTGGATATTTGGCAGGATGTGATTAAATACCTCATCCTACAAAGGGCCCCTCCCACCATCACTAACACAGTTTCCAACCAGATGAAGGTAGACTTACATGTTGGCTCATCAAAGCAATTCTTGACCATACAATGAACTAATCCCTTCTCCCCAATTAATTATGAAGCCATGAGTGTGGGAACCTGATTTGTCTTGTTCCCAATGATACCAAGTTGGACACTTTTTAATTTCATGTTGATTGAGCAACTGTGTGCTAAGTGCTGCGCCTAGCACTTTAGACTTCATTTTCTTATTTAATCCTCACACTAATGCCAAGAAGAGGTAATTTTACAGATGGGGAAACTGAGGCACATAGGTGTTAAGTAACTTGCCCAAGGTCATACAGCTGGGAAATGGAAGAGCTAGGATTTGAACCCTGTAGTAATTATGTATGATTTTACAAGGCCAAGGAGGATAGGGCGAAATTCAAGTTTAGTTGGGTCAAGCATCAGTTAGGAAGGTTCTTACCTGAAAAGGACGGGCCAAGATCTGCTATCTAGAGTTCTGAGCAGAAATACCTTTTGCCAAGAAAAGCACATTTGCGACCAGGGAGCCCAGGGAAGGTATTAGCCGCGTCCAGGTAGAGAAGCAGATTCACCCACCTGCCGTCAGTGTTCCAGGCTGTGCTCCAGCATCACCCCCATCCTCAAAGACCTCGAAGAGGAGCAGTAAGTTAGGTCTAAGGCAAATTCTGCTCATGCTCAGGACGAGAGGCCTTTGCTATGCTGTTCTCAGTCCTCCTTTCTGGCCAGGAAGGAGCTTCTTAGAAGCCTCCCAGGCTGGGATTTCCTGGACTTCCAGACACAACAGGGCTGACAGACACCAATTTCAGGTTGGGGAGAGGAAAGAAAAAAAAAAGAAAAAAAATGGGGGTAACTATTGAAAATACAAATAATATAAAAATTCAAAATTTTTGTCCAGGTGAAAATGACAGCCTAAATCAATTAATGAGAGTGCTTCCTCCAGGAGAGACCTACACTTCAGCATCTGGGTACTTTGTGCTCCAAAGACACTCACCAAACCCTTCAGTGCCCGGTGCTGAGACTCAGCCATCAAGCAGCTGGTAGCAGCAACTCCTGGGAGGCAGAACTGACTTCTCCAACGGGAATGCCAATCAGATAGAAAAGACAGCAATGGTTCCATCCCACCAAACTGACTGACACTGGAGCTCTACAACTTTGTAAATTCTTTTTGATCATTTGAGGCTGTCACTGAGATGCTTCGATGCAAAGTCTTCTCCTGATTTTTGAGAAAAACAAAACTCCCCAGATTATGGAAAAATCCCTTGCTTGACTATCCACGTTTGGCATTAGCCAACAAAACACCCTGCTCTTAACTCCTTGACTCTGGGCCTCTTGTTTTCCCTGCCCCCTTATGTCTTTCTCTTTCTCCATACAACATTACCATTTGTTGATTTTGCTTTTATGATTCACACTTCTTGTGCCATGTGGCCTCTATATAGGCAGTTCACAACATGGCAGCTTGCTCCTTCAAGGCCAGCAAGAGAGCAAGAGCAAGTCCGCTAGCAAAACAGGTCTTACACAATGTGGTGTGAGCACGGGAGTGACAGCCCTGCATCTTTGCCACGTTCTATAGGCCAGAAGCAGTCACAGGCCCTGCCCACATTCAAGGGGTGGGGATCACATGAGAGTGTGCGTACCAGGAGGTGGGGATGGGGCCACCACAGAGTCTGTTCCTCACACCACGTCACCATGAAGCATCCAAAAAAGGGAACATTCTCCTAGGAAGAAATGTTGAGGATCTTTGGCATATCTTTGAGAAAAAAGGTGACTTTTGGTCTTAGAATAACTCTCATGTTTTGAAATCAAACAAGCCACATCTAAATGAAAAGAGGCAGCGATCTTTCCATTTAGTAGGTCCTCCAAAGCTAGGATGTCCTTTGCAAACACGGCAAGATGCTGATTTCTTTGGGAAAACTCTGGTCGCTAACGGTCCAGGTGACAGAAGATGAGAAAGCATCTCTGCTTGCTTAGGCCTCTCGAGAGTGGGTCGGAGCCTGTGGTCAGAGGAAGGGCACGTGGAGGGTGCCCAGAGCTGCACAACCCAGCACCGGTTATGGTGCACAGCCTCCACGGGCAGGGTTTGCATGTAGCCAGGTGGAATCCCCTCCCATTCAGGTGATGCCAGGCTGAGGTACCATGGAGAAGAATTGATGGCAAGGCATTCCAAATTCTGTGTAATTTCACCTCTGACTAAAGTATTTTTTTAATTTAATTTGTTGAATAGGAAATATATCCACATGGAGTTATATATGTTTGTGTGTGTTGTACATATGCATGTGTGTAGATAGAGAGAGATTATATGTTCCTTCCTGTTCCTGACCCCATCTTCTCAGTTCCTGTCCCCCACCACATATATACTTACACATAGGTAAGCAATGTGTGCATTTCAGGGTTTTTTCATATGTATATAAGTAAATATATATACATATTATTTCCCCCTTTTCTTAACACAAGAGTCAGCAGATAATGCACATTGCACTTGCCTCTGCTCTTTTGTGTGTTACAACATATTCTAGAGATCATTCCACAGCGGTCCATATGGCACTGCTCATTCCTGTTTTACAACTGCATAGTATTCCATTGTGGAGATGCACTGATTGATCCAACAGTCCCCTATTAAAATTGGTAGAGTTGAGCTGTTTGCAACCCTTTAATATGACAAGCAGGGCTGCAATGAATAGCCTTAGGCATCAGTCATTTTTTCTGTAGGAGATGTTCCCAGAGTTGGGGTTATTGGGCCAAAAAATATACGCACTTGCTGTTTTCATAGATACTGTCCCACTGGCCTCTGCAGGGGTTATACCAATTTACATTCCCACCAGCCTTGTACAAGAATGCCTTGTTTCCCTCCAGCCTGCCTAGTAGGGTGTGTTATCAAATTTTTGGATTTTTTTTCAGTCTACTAAATAAAAGGCAGCTGATACCAAAGTTTCTGAAAATCAAGTGTGTCAGTGTGATATTGTTTCCTCTGCTTATTCTTTGGGAGGGATTTTTTTTTTGTAGTAAGATGCACATAACATAAAATTTACCATTTTAACCATTTTTAAGTGTACAATCCAATGCCATTCAGTACATTCACATTGCTGTGGAACCATCACCACTATCCAGCTCCAGAATTTTTTCATCTTGCAGAACTGAAACTCTGTACCCATTAAACTCTAACTCCCTGTTCCTTCTCCCCTCAGTCCCTGGCAAATGCTTCTCTGCTTTCTGTCTCTGTGAATTTGACTACTCTAGGGACCTCATATAGGTTGACTATCCAAGGCTGGGCACAGTGGCTCACACTTGTAATCCCAGCACCTTTGGAGGCCAAGGAAGGAAGATTGCTTGAGGCCAGGAGTTTGACATCAGCCTGGCTAACATAGTGAGATCCCGTCTCCACCAAAAAATTTAAAAAACTAGCTGGGTGTGATGGCATCCACTTGTTGTCCCAGCTACTCGGAAGGCTGAAGCAGGAGGACTGCTCAAGCCCAAGAGTTCAGTTGTAACGCTGCACTCCAGCCTGGGCAACAGAGGAAGACCCTGTCTTAAAAAAAATAAGTTGACTCATTTGGCATTTGTTGTTTTACATCTGACTTATTTCACTTAGCATAATGTCCTCAAAGTTCATCCACGTTGTAGCATGTACCAGAATGGCATTCCTTCCTAATGCTGAATAATATCCCATTGTATGTATATACCACATTTTCTTTATCCATTCACCTGATAATGGACACTTGGGTTGTTTCCACATTTTGGCTATCATAAATACTGCTGCTATGAACGTGGGTGTACATATCTTTCAAGTCCCTGCTTTCAATTCTTTTGGGTATATACTTAGTGTGGAATTGCTGGATAATATTATATGTTTGATTTGGGGGGAAACCTCCATATTGTCTTCTGTAGTGGCTGTATCACATTGTTTCTTAAATTCAAATAACTGGTGTTCATACAGTTACTTAGAAGTTTCTAAGTGATCTTTCCTTAAAGTATCTCATAAAATCCTTTTGAAAATACTGTGAGACAAGTGTGACTTCAATCAAGGCAGAGAGGTAGGATCACAGAGAGTTAGGTGGGGTTCTTAGCAGCAAACAGCAGAACTCCAGCAGGCTTTAGGAGCAAGGCTACTCATCAAAGGGTTTCTTAGGTACTACAGAGTCTTTAAGGAGGGCTGGAAGACTGGCCTAGGAGCCAGAAACCCAACCATACCACACAACAAAGACCTACAACTGGCCCACTGGGCACAGACACAGTGGTCACCAGGGCAGACACTGAATCTGAATCCCAGGACCTCTGTCACTGCTGCCCCCAAAGCCAGTTGTCTCCAACACCACCCTGGCCAGAGAGTAGGTTCATGGCAGTGCCTGTTTCCTCCAACCTGGAGTCTCACACAGGTGCACTCACAAGCCCAGCCCAAGCCATGCACGTTTGCTGTAGCCAACAAGAAGCGTGGGAAGCAAGTGTCTGGCCTCTACCTTAGGGAGAAAGAAAGTCCCAAGTCATAGCAAGAGAGGTATTTAAAAGGCACTGAGAAGCTAGAAAACATGACAAATATCCGTACACACAGCTAGGAAAGCAGGGCCATACCTCAAATCCAGTTCCTTCTGACTGATCCTATTCTTGTGGCAGATTTCTGCTGCTTATTCCTATGACTGCAGACGTTGATCTTCTCATTTTAAAAAAGAAAAAAATATTTTTAAAAAAACCAACAACATCGCCATCCTGAGAGCTCGGGAACCCATCAAAGACGAACGACAGGAATGAGTTGTTGCGCTGATGCTGCCTCTGTCCCACCCGTCATGACGTCTCATCATCCAATGCAGCCTCATCACATCTAATGCACTAAATGCACCTGCCACGCGCAAGTCAAAGTTCAGAGTGGTTGCTGTCCGTTCCAATAGATAAACTTGAGAGGTTTTTCATACATTTATTTCAATGAGCTATCAACAAATTCACTTAAAACAAGGGGGGGGTCTGCCTATTTCTGAATTCTCTTCAGTGTCTGAGGCACATTTTTTGGACTATAATCAGTGGTTGCAAATTTATGCCTCAATTTCCTCATCTGTAATATGAAGATAGTAATCATTTATACTTCTTGGTGTTCTTGAGAGCATTAAATGATGCGGAGTGCCTAGCACAGTGCCTGGCATATATAAGAGTTTAACAGAAGTTAGCTATTAATATTGTTGTTGAGCCCAGTAGGTAGGGATAAATTTGAGCTATATTATTTTGAGTCCCAAATGAGACGTGACTATAATGAGACAAACTTTTTTTATGGCTCATAAACAAGCTCTGAAGACAGTTTGGGGGGCTCCAAAAAAGGCTTGCACAAGAGCAGTGCTGGTGGCATGAGAACATATTGGGCCTCCCAGGATGGCAGCAGGCAGCACAGGCAGTAAGCTGGCTGAGTGTGCTTGTGCTTCACGCTTACACATGATCCTCACCTCCCACCAATGCATATAATGGACACATCCTTCCTTAGTGCCAAGTCCTTGTGCATTCTCTTCTGTTACTCTAGAGATAGAGTTTCCACAGCATGCAGGATCTGTCACACACTTTTCCTTGCATTGTCAAATCAGCTCCCTCCCACTGACCTGCCAGATGACAGTGCCCTGGGCAGTGACCTGACCCTCTGAACATGTGAAAAGATCGTCTCAGAAAATCCATATAGATGCCTGAAAATCTTTAAGGTTCTCCATGTTAACATACCTACTCTTAACTCAGCCCTTGTTCTGAAAAAGGAGCTGTGCCCTGCCAGGTAATTCAACACCCTCTTCACCCTGGGGTCAAGGCTCAGACCTGGTCAGCTCAGGGACATCTGTCTGAGGTCGTGCCCTTCCGCTACAGGAAGGCTTCCGTGAATGGGCATCACCCACCCCTGGTAGGGAAGCTTCCCCAGAGATGCTGCCTCAACATCCCACAGGCGCCTGAACCTGCTTCAGAGGACTGCTGTCCAGAGCAGCTGCTGGGACGGGCAGAAAAGATGATCTAACATTGTCCTCTTATCTGCTGTCATCCTGTCACAGAAGGATTCAAGATCAGAGAAGTCCCAAGTTCTCTTTTGCTGTCTTTTACTCTTCTTTCATAGATAGATAGATAGATAGATAGATAATTGATGGGTGGATAGATAGGTAGAGAAACGTGGTATAGTAATAAGTAGCCAAAATTCTATAATTCTTTATTTCTTTTTCAATACTTGGTAAATCTGTAAGAACAATGGATAGGCAGTAAATTGCTATTATTTCTACTGTCATTATCACTTTTACTATTATATGCTTGCTATTACTCTTTTTTCTCTCACCTTTGAGCAAATATTAACTGAGCACCTAATACATGCCAAGGACCCTGGACAGCCAGACTCCAATCTAACCCTCCAGACTCATCTCAGGTCACCATCTCTAGGCTACCCCCAGGTCTCGTCTCGCTGAGTTATGCACCAATTCTCCACCCTTCCAGCAGAGCTCCCCACCCTTTCTCACGTCACCCCACTTCCACTGCCTGAAGTAGTCTTTCATTTTCTGCAACTGGCAAAGCCTATTCATCCCCCAGGACCTCACCTCCTCTCTGAAGCCCACCTTGATTGGCTTCCCTTCTTTTAGTACATATTGTATCCTAATTATTGGTTCACATGTGTGATTATCTCCCTAGACCCTAAGCACCCCTTTAATCCTCTTATTTTTTCTGCCCACCTCCACCCCCTAACAGAGTCTTTGGCACATATTAGGCCCTCAATTGATGTTTGCTGAACAAATGAAGATGCCAAAATTGGGAGGAGATAGGTAAAGAGGGAGAGAAGGAGGCCCAGAAGACAAATGTGCTCACTTCACACATGTGGGCTGTATTTGCCTTGGTGCTGCATAGCCGTAAATGCAACAAAGGGAGTTCACACCCTCTTCATATGTGTCCCCACTCCCTTACTCTGGCACCTAATAGCTCTTAAATGGATTGATCTGGTTAATAGATTAGTTTTTCCCCTTAAATACCTCCTCCCAGGTGGCTGTTGATAGTTTCTGGAGAGAAGGACCCCGCTGTGACGGGCTCCATGGGCCCCCAATGTTCTCTTTTCCTGTGTTCTGCACAACCAAGGAACGAAGGCAGCATTCCGCTTTTACTGTTAAGGACGAAGAGGACGGTCGCAGATTTAGGAAGTCTGACTAGCGCACACCACCTCACTGCTCACCATCGGCATTTTCGTTGCAGAGGGTTTGGCACGTGTGGGTTTGCTCCTCCGACCAGGCTGTGAAATCCCATGCTTTTCCAGGGACTAACGAGCAGGCAGGCTGAACCAGGCACACAGCCCGCCAGACAACCGCCCCCAACTTGTCCTCCATGTGGTGATGTCTGACAGCAAGACCTTTGGGTGCCGGGAAGACCCTCGGCTCTGATCCTGAGGAGAAGCCATCAGTTAAACTTCTGCTAAAAGAGCAGCAACTTCCCTGTAAAAAGGGCAGGAGAGCAAATGTTGAGTTTCAGAAATGGAAACCAGCAAGTAGTGGACAAAGTTTTTCTCTAAAAGATGTTTATCAAATCCTGGGTCAAAACAAGGAGGAATGCTAATATTTGCAAATAGAAAATACTTGGTGTGACCACACTTTCCAGCATGCCTCAGATACCTTTTTTTCTGATAGTGTTGTTAATCAGTCCTATGGGTCCTTAAAAGGTAACGTGTGCAATTATTGAGCCAGTGCATATTCTAAAGATCTTAATAGGACACACTCTGGAAGTTTGTAATAATGTATAGATGTTTTGTCTCACCACACACACACAACACCCCACACACACACCTGCGTGTGCACATAAACACACCCTCTTTTGTGACTCATTGAAAGGAGACAACTATTTCTTGGTCCACTCCAAACTCCTACTTGTCTGGGAACTGCCCTCCACACCCTTAAGATTCCCATGGGATCCGCCATGTTCCTACCTCCGCCGACCTGCCAGCCTCAGATGTTTGTGGCCGGGATCGGTTCCTGCCCCAAGTGGACCAGCACCTCCCTGTCCCAAGATGTGCAGATCTGGGACATACAGAGTTAGCTCCTAAGTCTCCACAGCCATAGCTGTGAAACAGGAGGCCCAGTCGGCATCATGTGTCTTGCTGAAGGTAAACTATGGCTCTCAGCTAGACAGAAGCAGCAAGACAAGAGGCGGAGGGAGATTCTTGGTAGCTTTGGAGACCTGGAGGCAGGTGTTCCTGGGGCCAAGCTCTGTCCTTCCCTCTTGCATCTTGACCGGAACAATTCCTTAGATTTTACGAGATCTCCCATGGTGTGCTGCCTACTTTTTGTATGGCTTGCAAGCTAAGAATTTACATTTTTAAATTTTTGTAATGGTTGAAAAAAATCAAAAGAATGAAATACTTTGTGACATATAAAAATTATGTGAAATTCAAATAAAGTTTTATTGGAACAGAGCCCCACTCATTTGTTTACACATAGCTGTGGCTGCTTTCGTGCTACAATGGCAGAATTGAGTAGTTGTGACAAAGACTTCAAATAGCAGGAAAAGCATAAAATATTTTGGCACTCTATAGAAGCCCAAATATCTGGCTCTTTATAGAAGCAAGGGGTTGATCTTAAAGTCAGAAACAACGAAGGGCCTTTTAAAAGCCGTGAACTTAAATCAGCTTTTTAAAACTGTACTCATTGCTGCAGAAACTCTAGCACTTGTATACTTCGGGAGAGGTTTTAACTGCAACCATTATACTTTAGGAAAAGAAAAAAGAAAAGGGGGACACAAAGAAGCCACCCCCAGCTTTTAGACCCATAGGAGATCCTCAGTTATTTGTATGTGTAGAATGAAGGAAGACATGAATTCCCTCTGAGTGGAAACTCTCACTGATTCAGAAAAGTAGTGGCGTTGTGTCAGCAAGTTGTGAGCCCTGCCCTTGGGAAGAATGTGGCCCAGCCAATTCCCCTGCTTGATGGGATGCTCCAGGAAACCCTCAGGCATCACACAAGCCTGTCAAGCACAACTCCAACTGGTCCTCTCATAGTTTCATCTTTTCCTGAGGTAAACTCAAGAAATACCGATTAATAAATTTGCAGCCTTCTAATGTCTCCTGAGACTAAATCCTACTTCAACTGAATCTGGAGGGGGGATTGTTTATATTTGGCAAAATGTTCCTGAGAGATTACAGCTGTCCCTTGTTATCTACGGGGTATTGGTTCCAGGACTGCACTCTGACACCAAAATCCAAGGATGCTCAAATCCCTGATATAAAATGGCACAGTATTTGCATTTAACCTATGTACATACTCCTGTATACTTTAAATCATCTCTAGATTACTTCTAGTACCCAATACAATGTAAATATTTGTTATACTGCATTTCTGTTTGTATTATTTTTTATTATTGTATTTTTTTATTGTTTTTTTTTTCTGAATATTTTTGACCTGAGGTTGGTTAAATCCTAGGGTGCGGAACCTGTAGTATTGAAGGGCCCACTGTACCAAGAGAAGAAATATCCAAGGGACACAAAAGGGAAAAAAAAAATAGAAAAGAAATAACAGCAACATTCTGTAGCAGAGAGTTCTGCTTAAAGGAAAAGAGAAATAATCCAAAACGGAGGGCAGAACTGGATGAATCATGTCCCCCCCTCAAACTCATGTCCACCTGGAATTT
Source organism: Daubentonia madagascariensis (assembly GCA_023783475.1). Lineage (NCBI taxonomy): Eukaryota > Metazoa > Chordata > Mammalia > Primates > Daubentoniidae > Daubentonia > Daubentonia madagascariensis. Next base: position 1,444,717 of record JAKFHU010001482.1, on the reverse strand, counting down.
CCGAATGTGACTTTATTCAGAAATAGGGTCTTTGCAGATGTAATTCATTAAGGATCTCAAGATGATATCATACTCGATTTAGGGTAGGCCCTAAATCCAATGACTGTTGTCCTTATAAGAAGAGAAGATGGCCTTCTGACAACAGAGGCAGAGACTGGAGTGATGCTGTCACAAGCCAAGGAACACCAGTGGCCACCAGAAGCCGGAAGAGGCAAGGAAGGACCCTCCCCTAGAGCCTCTGGAGGGAGTGTGACCCTGCCAACAACTGGTTTTAGACTTCTGGCCTCTAGAGCTGTAAGAGAACACAATTCTGTTGTTTTAAGCCACCAAGTTCATGGTCCTTTGTTGCAGAAGCCCTAGGAAACTCAAGCAGAGGGGGACTGTGCCTCTATCGAAATATGGCGGTGGGTTAGGTAAGGGGCGATTACCCACCAGGAGATAAGGAGCCTTCTGGGCCACCTGGACTCCCATCTGATGCCTCCCCTCCCTCTCAGTCCAGCCAAGAAACTATGGCATCAAGACTTACATGCTTCCAGGAACAGGAAACTCACTCCACAGCCTTCTGACGCAACCGATTCCATCCTTGGACAATTCTTCTTTACAACAAACCCCCAAAATCTCTCTTTTTCAAGTTTCCATCTAGTGACTCTATTTGCCCCTCTTGAGGTCATCTGTGTCAAACCCGCCTTCCCCGTGACAGCCTTGCGAATATCAAGAGATACTCTCACGCGTTCTCGGGTCTTTTGTTCTCTCAGTTTTCAGCCCAGTCCTCTCAGCAGTGTGACTTGCAACACAGGTGCCCTTTGACACCTTCCGTTTCTTCCGCATCTCCTTTCAGGTGCAGCCCTCGGCTCTGGGTGTCACACCCCGTCACTGTCCGACCTGCACAGAGGAGAGAGAGACCATTGCTGTCCCCTTTTCTAGGCATTGTGTGTTGACTTCCATTGTTTCCTTTGAGTCATATGATACTTAAGAAATCACAGTGGCCTACACTGTCCATCAGAAAAGTGTGATGCTAGGGTCCCAAAGAGTTCCAAGAAGTGGACTTCAGCATGTGTGAATCTGTCATTTACAGAAAAGGCAGCCTGGAATGGAATTCTCTCGGGTAGGTAAGGAGAACAAACGACCAGGGCTCCGGGGTCCTGTGGCTCCACAGCACCTTCCAGAGGTGAGCCTTATTTATGTCTGCCAGAGGCGGAGAGGAGATGCCCTGATCGCCTAAGCAGGGCAAATAGTCAACCAATAAAATTTGCAATGACAATCTTTGAAAAAAGTCAATGATGTGAAAATTATAGCATTTGCTTGAAAGCAATTTGAAAGAATATTTGTTCTTATTAGTAATAATTAGTAGTAATTGCCGTCAATTACCAAGCAACTACTATGCGCCAAGCACAGTGAGAAGTGCTTCACACCCACCCTCTCATGAAAGCTTACAGCTCTGTAAGGTGTGTATGAGTTGCCCCATTTTACAGCTGAGGAAACTGAGGCTTGGAGAAGCTAAGTGACTTGTCCAAAGCCACCCATGTAACAAAGAGTGGGGCGTGATTTGACCCAGGGTTGTCTGAAGCGGAAGCTCAAGTTCTTGACCACCAGGCTCCAGTCATGGGCGACTGTCACCCCACAATGAAGATCTGGGGGGCCAAAGGTGTCATACGCCTTCAAACTGCACATCACACAAGTCTTCACGAGCCTTGAGTGCTGCTGGTGTTGGTCCATCCGCTCATTTCCATGCCTCTTTCAATCCCCACGTCCCACCTCCTTACTCTCACTCAACAAAGACGAACCAGCAAATGAAGGCCCGGACTCTAATTTGTCCTCGTTGAACCAAACGCTTTTCCTATTTGTAAAATGTTCCCTTTGTAATTCTATATCCTAATTTGTATATCCTATGACACTCTTCCCCTATTTGTAAAATTCCAACTTCCATATCCCCACTGTCCTTTTTGTCCTTACAGAAATCCCTGTAGATACCATAAGCTCTGCACACAGGGGGACGCCTCCTTTCTCCTGGACACGCCACAGGACCCACTGGACCACGAGAACACACCCAACCCTCACTAGCTCAGGGAACAAGAGGGGTAGGGGAGCCACCTACGTTCTGCGTGCCTTTAACTGTGGCCCGTGCGCCATGAATAACCAGAGCAAAGCTCTCTCAAACATCTCCATTTTTCACATTCCCAAGGTGTGGATGTACCCCACCCCTTAACAGGGGTGTACTTGGAAAGTAATTCCTTTGCTACTTCCCTGTTCGAATGCTCAAAGTTCACTGTAAAAAAAAAAAATAGGTCACATATTATTTATACTCTTTGGAATGTCCTCACATAGATTTTTTGGTGGGGAAGAAAAACAATATTCATGTTAAGCACCTCCCACAAAGTATATATATATCAAGGTTGCTGCTCTTCATAGCATAAGAACGTATCTATGGCAGATATCTGAAATTGTAATCTCCTAACTTTGTACATGTTTTTTAAGCAGGTGACAAACAAATATTCACCCTTGGTTGCAAATAGATTATCAGGCTGCAGTCGGTGGGGCATTCCTAAGACCAGATCTTCTCTTCCATTTATTTATTGTGCGTGCTTTAGAAAATTGCATAGCCTCGCTAGTGATTTGTTTTGTTCTGTTTTGTTTTGTTTTGTTTAAGGCAGGCTGAATTAAATGATCTCCAAGGTCATTTTTGGTTCTAAGACTCTTTTTCTACGATTGTTTTTCTTTCCCTGTTGTTCTGTGTTATTTGTGGTGCTCGTATTTGCAAAAGGCTTCCAGACAAGTTCCACAGGTGGGACGTAAATGCAGTTGTGGGGGGCCATTAAACGGATCGCGCTGGATTCTGTGCTGGCCTGCTTCGGCAAAGCTGGTGCCCGGTATTTACCCCCCCTCCACCATGGCATTTATCTACAACAGCAAAAATCTAGCTCAGAGAAACGATGCTGAAGCTTGCAGATGCTTGTCCCTGTGACTCATCAGGGGGACAAAGACAGAGCCACACAGCCCTCATTAATCCACGTGGAAATAAAAACGATTAAGCAGCACAGACACTGTGACCACTGGGAAAATGACAGAAATCAAGATCATTATGTGCATCTGGTTTTCCAGGGGAAAGAAATGGAGATAAAGCCTTAAGTCTTTAATAAGGCTAGAAATTAAAACTGGGATTAACAACAACGTGAAGCATTTATAAGACACTGTCCATGACACTGCTGCTTAGGTTTTTGCTGGTCTGTTTCTGGAACATTTTCTATATTGTTAATATTTATCGCCAGCTTTTTCTCTGGTTGGAAAAAATAGTCAATGCCCACTGGTTTCAGGTCCACGGTTTTCCCTAGACGTACTCGACCTGCTTTAAGATGATACTTTTTAAAAATCAATCGTTCAGCACTGTTTCCACGAGGTTTCTGCAGAGGTGGGGGAGTGTGAATCACTGAATTTCAATGGAGCTTTGAGGTCTGGACTTGTCCTGTGATACACAGAGAAAATAGCCTCCCAAGAGAGGTGATTGAGGGCCACGCTTCTTGGATGGGACAGGGCTGGGAGGGGAGGACAGACTGCCCCCATAGATACCTCAGATTCTCCTACTGGAGTTCCAGTGACCATCCAGTGCATATCTAGCAGTCTCTGTTAAAAGGTAACTCTGCCACTTGGTTGAATTGTGTGCCCCAAAAAGGATATGTTGGAGTCCTAACCCCTGGGACCTCAGAATGTGACCTTATTTGGAAATTGGGTCTTTACAGACATAATCAAGTTAAAATGGGTTCATTAGGGTGGGCTCTAATCCATATATGACTTGTCCTTATAAAAAAGGAAAATTTGGACGCAGAGACAGACATGCACAGAGGGAAAGCGATGTGAACAGACACAGGGAGAATGCCATATGAAGGTGGAGGATGGAGTGATGCATCTGCCAGCCAAGGAACAGCAAAGGTGGGTGGCAAGCCACGGGGAGCTGGGAGAAAGCCCTGGAGCAGATTCTCTCTCACGGCTCTCAGAAGGAACCCATCCTGTCGACACTCTGATTTTAGACTTCCGGCCTCCAGAACTGTGAGAGAACAAATTGCTGTTTGGTCACCCAGTCTGTGACACTTGGTTACATAAGCCCTAGAAACAAATACAACAATGTTTCAACCAATTAGAAATTATTGGTGCCTTAGCTATTATCACCTAGCAAAGAACGGAATTTTAATTTTCTTATGTTCTTATATTTTCATTGTTTTAAAAAACCCCAAAACATCAAATTAATTTTAATTGGTAAAATTATCCCAATTAATCAAAGTAAATATTTTCAGGCCTCTCCACCCCCACACCCTTCCCTTCCCAGTCCTCAGAGGAAAACGGCATTAATTTCAGTGTCGTTCTTTTCTGACACTTAGACTTTCTTTCTGCTTTTAATGAAAGTCACATGACATTATATATATTGGTTTACAACTTTCCCTTTTCGGTTAAAACATATCATTTGGGTCAGTTTATATAGACTGACCTCATTCTCCTATTGTTTCTTTGTGTGAACACAGTCTGCTCACATTACCTTACTGATGGACGATATTTCAGTCTAAGAACAGAATTTTAAAGGAACGGAAAATGTGTCAGAGAGGGAAGGGTGGAGAGACGTAGGAAGGAGCTGGTGTTAGCAAAGGGTGCATCAGAGGCAAGCATTGCCAAAAGGGCCACAGGATCTTTTGAGACTCACCTGAGGGCACTGAAACCTCAGGTATTTGGCCTCCTGAAGAGCCAAAATGGGAGGTCATGGGGTATTACAGATAAGCTGTCCATGGGGCCCTCATCACAGCTGCAGCTGCTTCCACATAGCTGCTGTGGTCCAAATGGAGCCCAGAGTGACAGTTCTTGTTGGTCGAGTTCTGTTTGCTGTAACTGATCTACAATGTTTGGGGAAAACACAGTTCCGTTGTACCTGCCATTTCTCAGGTACAGCCAGAGACCTTCTTTAAGACTGGCACGTTTCCACAGACCAGCAGGAAGGTTGGGGTCTTGTATGCAGAGTTAACCAGAATAAGGCTTTTGAGAAGTAGCTTGCTGAGGTCAAGAGCCACTTTGGAGAGGCATTTGGCAGTGGTTCGACATGGGTACTCGGAAAATACAGTGGCATGTGACACAAATCATAGCAGTGCTTTAAGTCACTTCCCTGAAAAGCTCGAGGCATCAGTTTCAGGACCAAAGGCCAGTCAGCTCTTTCTGATTCTGAGGACCAAATGAAAGGAAGAAAAAGATTGTTCAGGACAATTGTGTTGTCATTTTAGTAAAAAAAATTTTTTAAAAATAAGCTCTCCCTATATTACATTTTGCTGAAGTTTAGGACAGCAGGTTTCATCCATATTTGGACTTGTGGTTAATTATGAATTTTCACACTTGATTATACCTAGTAGCACAAGTTCTCAGGTTGCCTTAGTCATCTTCACCCACGACAGTAACCACTCACAAGAGCCGCGGCCAGATCTCTTATTAGTGCCTGCAGCCCTGTTCAATGGTGCTGTATAAAACAGGAAAAACCTGGCTGTGGAGACTGGTCGTGCTCCACACCGACCGCAGGCGAGCCTGCCAAAGAAGGTGGGGCCTGTGTTCAGCCCTCTCTGGTTCCCAGCGCATGTCCTACTTTCCTTCTTTCCCACTGCCTTCCCTTTCCTGCTCTGCTCCTTGCTGAGTTCAGCCCTTTCAAGAATGTTGCTGCAACCCAAGATGGTGCGGCAGATCTCAGTACATAGAACATGCCAGAGTGCAAAACGTAGGTGCAAATAGTACACTACACTAATTAGAATTGAGTTGAGCTGTAAATAAGAGAAAATATGTAAAATAACAGGGGATTGAACAAGGTAGGGTATTGAAGGGGTTGAGAGACCGGCAGTCTAGAGTGGGGTGGTCCTCCACGGGGTCAGGGACTCTTCCTCCTCAATGCTCCACACTAAATGTCTCCAAAGTCATCCCATTGTCCCAGGATGGCTGCCAGAACTCCAGCCAACATGATCACATTCCCACCATGAGGAAAGAGAAAAGGGTAGGAGAAGGGCATGCTTTCTTTCTTTAAGGACAGCTCCCAGAAGTTGCCACAGCACGCCAGCATATGTCCCATTAACTGGAATGTAGTCACATGGTCACAGCCAACTGCAAGGCAGGCTGGGAAATACAGCCTTCAGTGTTGGCAGCCACATGACCTGAAAATCAAAGATTTGATGACTATGAAACAGGGTTGTTCAACCTTGGCATGACTGGCATTCTGAGACTGATGAGTCCTGGGTGGGGGCTGCCCTGTGCACTGTAGGAGGTTTAGCAGCATCACTGACCTCTGCCCACTAGATACCAGCAGCACCCTTCCTCCTTGTGAAACACAAAATGCCTTCGGACATTGCCAAATGTCCCCTGGAGGCCCAAATCACAGCCCCCTGCCCCATGGAGAACCCCTGCCCTAGAAGAAAAGGAGACTCTGCCATCTCTGCCACCTGTGCCTCACCTGCCTGTACCTTGGCTGATTCCCACAGCCTCCCCTGCCACTGAAGGCCATCTTTTCCTATTGTGGCTTTATGTTGTTCCTTGGTTCTGATGTACTAACCTACCATTTGTGACTCTAACTCTGGTCCCTGGACATCTTCTGTATAACACCCTAAATCAACCCTGACCTAGGACCTCCCTGTTTTGCAGCTAGTAACCTACCCAGGCATGGCAAACCGTGGAACTCAGAATTAAAAGAAAAGAAAAGCAACAAAGAGAAACAAACTTGTCTGAATGTATTATGGAATATTGAACTCCCTGAAGAAGATGCAGCCATATCTTAAGCCATAATTTAACAAGGCCTATTTGTGCAGATTCTTCCCTGTGTCCCTGTGTCTTCAGAGATCAGGATATTCCTTTCCTCCTCAATATTTCACCATGAAATATGATTTTAGTTCTAAATGCTTGGTAGATAGCCTTATTAGAGAAGAAATTTCCTTGTATTTCTAGTTTTCTGAGAGCTTTTTGTTGTTTAGGTTTGCTTTTTTGTTTTGTTTTTAAAATCCTGGATGGTTGTTGAATTTCATCAAGGGTTTCCTCTGCATTTATTATGATGTTACAAGATTCTTCTTCTTTATGACACTATTACTTTCTAAATGTTAAATCAATTTTTTTATAGCTTGGATAAACCCCACTTTGTCAAGACATATTCTTTTTTTTTATATATATATATATTACTGTGTTGTATTTGCTAATATTTTGTCTTGGGTTTTGGTTAATTTCAGGGACTATTCTAATCTGAACAACAAATTATCCTCTTTGTGTCAGAACAAAGGTCTCCTTATCCCAAATTTAATCACTTTGTCATTGCCAAACGAGCCTTTTATGAAACACTGATTTTTTTAACTTCCCATTTTTATTCTTCCTTATGAAAAATTTTAAAAAGTAAAACTGAACAGAATTTACTCTGGCATAAATAACGATTTATAGACTGTAGATGTTTTCTGTGCAATAGGGATCAGAAACATTTGAATCAGCAAAGCCAGACCAAAACCAAACCCTGCAATCACTGTACTGGAGCGAATGCTGAGGAACCTGGCTGCCTAGTCCTTGTGACAGTGCTTGTCTTTATCCACTTACTGTCAATGCAAAAATCTTAATCTTAGCCTGGGATTAAGAATTGTCATTTTATAACCTTGGAACCAAAACTGTCTAGGAAATGTGTGTCTTGCATTTGAGGAAGACAGGAAGGATCTCCAGAATCCCTCAAAAACCCTCAGAAACTGTGTCCTGCCACCTGCGTCTCCCCACCCCCAACTCCAGCCCCACCACAGCTTTTGGTCTCCGAGTGAAGACAGCGATGCACTGTGTGCAAGGGTGGACTCAGCCCAGACCTTCTTCCTGTGCTAAAGTGGGGTCCCACTTCCCACACAGGGGGTTCCAGTTGCACCACGGCCTAATAACTGTCTCCTGAGAAGCTCTTTTCCTAGCATGTCCTCCTAGGTATGCCTGGGAAATTTGAATAAAGGTCCTGTCTCACTCAGTCCCAAAGTGACCTGCCTCGGGAAACTAACTCTTTCCAAACTGCTCATCAGAGCAGGGGATGCCCAAGGCTGGGTTACAGAATGCCCCAGCCAACACCTCTCCTCTGGCCTGCCTGCATTAGAACCTGCTACCAGGTAACCTGTCTCTGAAGCCATTGCTCCACATCCACTCAGCCAAGCCCTCGGGCACACTTGTCTCAGGCTCTGTGGGGCAGTGAGGGTTGTCCTCTGTGCCTGTCCAGGCCCCAACAGCCTTCCTGAGAGCTACCCCTGACTCATTCCTATAAACCACCCTCACCATACACATCCTTTTGTCTTCCTCACAGTTGCTTGAGTTTGATTTTGGGCACTTGCATCCAAACAAAGCTTGACCAGGTCAGGAGAAGCCAACATGTATAAAAGTGGGGGAACAGAAGTGCTTCAAGTGCCCCATGTGAAACAGGGCACAGCGAAGCCGTGTAGGAGGCCGCTGCATGCTACACACGGGATGGTGAACCAAGACCTCATGACCAGGTGACACACCAGCTCTGCAGGAGCAGAGAAAACCAAATCACCTTCAGGGTGGAGAGCTGGTGGAGGACCGCCCTGGAGACAGTTTCAAATCATGCAGCATGGCTGGGCAGTGATGGCGCCCAGGATAGGCCAGGCTTGCGTGAGTGACGACATGACTGGGTTGTGGTTCCAGGTGAACTGGAGCAACAGCAGCAAAATAGCAACATCCCAGGCACTGTCTTTCCAAGTGCAGAGTAAAGAGAGGCTTGCTGGTCACCCAAGGCTTGTTTGAGCCCCACATGGATGAAATGCTAGTGTGACCTGTCAACTCCAATCTTCACATATGGTTATCACTAGAGTTACCTCTGCTCATTCCTTTTTTATTTTATTTTTATTTTTTTTAGGAGACAAGGTCTCGCTCTGTTGCCCAGGATGGAGTACAGTGGCACAATCATAGCTCACTGCAGCCTCCATCTCCTGGGCTCAAGCCATCCTCTTGTCTCAGCCTCCTGAGTAGCTGGGACTACAGGCATGTGCTACTACACCAGGCTAATTTTTCTATTTTTGGTAGAGATGGGGTCTTGCTCTTGCTCAGGCTGGTCTCGATCTCCTGGCCTCAAGTGATCCTCCCACCTCGGCCTCCCAGAGTGCTGGGATTACAGGCATTTGCCACCATGCCCAGCCTCTCTGCTCATTCTTATGCCAGGCCTGGTCTCAGGTGTTGAGGACCTATTAGTGAGTCAAATGAGGGTGCCTGCCGTCAGGGACTTCACATTCTGTTTATTGAGCACCTACAGCATGCCAAGCACTGTTGTAAGCATGTCACATGCATTCACTCGTTCACTCCTCAAAGCAGCCCCATGAGATGGGCACTGTCACAAACTCCACTGTACAGCCAATTAAAGAGGCTCAGAGAGATGAGGACACTGACCCACGGACATAGCACCGGTAAGTGATGGGAGGAGGACCTGCGGGCAGCCTGGCTCCAAAGCCCGAGGCCTTGGCTTCCACCCAGGCAAGCGTGTCAATCTAGGCTTAGGAGCTCTAAAGAAGAGCCGCTCATGCCACAGGATGTGGGTTCACGAGAAAATCAGTCCAGAGAGGAGACCACAAGGGCAGAGGCCAAGGTGGGGAAGGGGCAGAGAGCCGAGAGGTCCGGCGGCCCAGGGTGGCTCTGAGCCCCAGCCCTTGTGGGATGGAAATGGGGGGGGGGCAGTAAGGGGGTGATGAAGGTGGGGAGTGGGTGGCAGGGAGTGGCAGGATGTCCTGTGCCCAGCACAGTGTCTGTCACCTCAGAGGGAGGATGGGGGGAGGGAAGGAGGAAGGGAAAAAAGAGGCTAAAAGGCCAAGTGGAGACAGATTGTGAAAGACTTTCTATGTCCTGGTAAAAATTCAGACTTTCAGTTGTCAATGGGGAGTTGTTAATGGTTTGACTGGGGAAGTGATAAGTGGTACATGGACACATCCGTGTTTCTGTGTTGGACGGATAGATATAGATAATAGACATAGATGGGCATAAATGATAGATATAGATGACAGGAATATCAGATGGACAGATAAATGTAGGTACTAGATAGAGTAGAGGGGAGGTAGAGAAAGGGGAGGTGAGGATGGGGTGGGCGTAAGGATAGGGATATATAATGTATTTCCTCTGAAGGGGTAGCAGGTGTGGAAGGCACTAGGAGTGGGCTGAGACCAGAATTATTAAAACATTTCTCCTCCTCCCAGTGTTCTAAACACCCTGGGCCAAAGTGCTCTTAGCACTCCTCGCTGAAGTTAAATTTGCCCAGGATGAGTCTGCAGGACCGGGCTCATGGCTGTAAAGCAGCCCCTGCACCGCACGTGACTGTGCCAACGCCAAGGCCGCTGCGAGCGCAGCCGGCTAAGCACCTCCCCAAAGTCCCTCCCCTGAAAATGCAGCTTTGTTTTCTATTTGCCCTTCAGTCCTCTTGTCCACAGGGGCCTCGTTTGCCTCCGCCTCATTGTGATTGCCCGTTGGGTCTAAATGTTATCGGGAGGGGACAAATCCCACAGGTAGCTGCCACCTCGCCCACAATGGCAGTTGTTGGGGAAAGCCAGGCTCCTGCTGTGAGGGGCCATGCCACCCTGGGAGGGGAATGACCAAGGTCAATGTTGGGGACACAGCATCTGCAGCAAAGCATTTGCCCCATTCTCCTCCTGTGGCCATTGTTACTTTCCACTGACCAGCTGCCTGCAGGCTCCAGGCAAAGACAAAATGGGTAACACAGCCGCCATTCAGCGGAGATTAATGCCTGAAATGAGCCACACCTCTGAACAATTGCTTCCTATAAGAGGGACAGCGCTGAATGGCCAGGGAGCACCATTGATGGCTGTTATAAAAGAGGTGCAGGCTTGCATGGAGGGAGAGGAAGTTTCACCCGCCCCTCAAACCTAGCTCCGATTCTTCCTTCTCTCCTTTCTTTTCCCTCCTGACTGCCCATTTTGGCCATGTTGCCCTAAGCCAGAATCATTCTTCTCTGCACAGGGCTTGGACAGCAAGCTTAAAATGCGTGGATTTGCTACTGTAAGTCATATCACTGCGTGCTGATTGCATTAGTACTATTATCTGCACAACTTTCCGACTTGACAATTAGTTACTATCATTCACACTGTGCAATCAGCTGTTAAATCCTCATTTATGCTGATTTGAATATGAATGTGCTGTTCAATAACACGTTAGATTGCCATGTTTACAAATATACTCCAGGTATTTAGAAATTTAGATGATGCAAGACATACTGTTTAAGTTGCGCTTAGTGCCAGTTTAAATAACTTAAGCCTATTTATCAGTCACTTAGCAATTCTTCTCACATACCTCTGTGTTCCTCTGTCCTACCCTTCTCAACCAAAACTCAAATATGCTCTTTTTGTTTGTTTGTTTTGTTGCTGTATTAAACTAATCATCTTCAAGATGGGACTTAATTAGCAGTCACCTCGACGTGGGCCTTCTTTTCAAATTCCTGCTGATCTAATTCCTGCCTCTTTTAGAGGCAGATAAAACAGAAAATGGGAAAAAGAAAGAAAAAAATTAATCTCCGCAGCTGCAATGTTAAAATATAAACTTCTAATCGATTTTCTGAAAACAAATGATTTGTATGTAACAAAAAGGGAGAGAAGACGAAATTTTGCGTGAAGGTAAAACCACGTATACGTGGTGTAAACTCCTGTCAGGAAAGCAGTGTGAACTCCAGAGAAGAGCTTCTCAAACCTGCATGTGCACCTGAACCACCTAAGACTCGTAGATGCTGACTTAGTCAGTATCTATACTGACTGAGCTGCTACAGTTCTAACCATTGCCCAGGTGCTGCAATGCAGCTGTTAGTCCGGGTACCACACTGGGCAGCATAGCTCTAAAACGTATATAATATGTCCACCTCCAACTATCATTTTTACTGTAAGTACACACTTTTCCATTAAGAGATTTCAAAATCAAGCCTGGCAATTCCACTTCTGGGTACATATCCGAAAGAACTGAACACAGGGTCTTGAGATATTTACACACCATGTTCATAGCAGCATTATTCACAACTGACAAAAGGTGGAAGCAACCCAAGTTGTCATCCATCAATGGACGAATGGATAAACAAAAATGTGGTCTATGCATACAATGGAATATCATTCAGCCAGAAAAAGGAAAGAAATTCTGACACATGCCATAACATGGATGAAACTTGAGAATATTATATTGAGTGAAATAAGCCAGTCACAGATGAATAGATACTGTATGAGTCCTTATATGAGGTACCTAGAGTAGTAAAATTCACAGAGACAGAAAGTAGAACGGTGGTTGCCAGGGGATGGGGGAGGGGGAAATGGGGAGTTGTTTAATGGGTTCAGAGTTTCAGTCTTGCACAATGAAAAAGTTCTGGAGAATGGTGATACAACAATGTGAATATACTTGACACTACTGAACTGTACATTTAAAAATGGTTAAGATGGTAAATTTTATGTTATGTTTATGTATTTTACCACAATTTTCCCTTTTTTTGAGACAGAGTCTCACTCTGTCCCCTGGGCTAGAGTGCAGTGGCATCATCATAGCTCACTGCAACCTCAAACTCCTGAGCTCGAGTGATCCTCCTGCCTCAGCCTCCCGTGTAGCTGGGACTACAGGCGTGCGCCACCATGCAGGGCTAATTTTTTTATTTTTGTAGAGATGGGGTCTTGCTCTTGCTCAGGCTGGTCTGGAAATCCTGGCCTCAAGCCGTCCTCCCGCCTTGGCCTCCCAGAGTAGTAGGATTACAAGCGTGAGCCACCATGACAATTTTTTTTTTTAATTTACAAAATAAATTGGAAAAAAAAAATCAAGCTTGGCTTTAGGGAGAGAGTAAGAAAAATTTGTTTTCTACAAAGAAAGCGATATTTCAGCCAATTCTTACTCAATTCTTCAAGGAGCTAGTCAGAGATCACCAGCCCTGATGCCAGCCAGGAAAGAATTAATCAGTATTTGTTCACACTCCCACATCCTTTGATCAATAATCTCTTCCAGTAATTGTCACATTCTGGTTGGTGCTCAGATTCCTTGTGTCCTTGTGTTCTGCCCTGTGGTGTGAGGTTTGGAGGCAGTGGCTGGATGCCCTACAGTGCTGTAGTAGACGCTGTTGGCTGCCTGCCCTCTGGGCCCTTCTCCCCTCCTTCTGCCACAATCCTAATTTTGTTCAGGTGTCTCCCCTTCACTCATGCATGTTGGTACCAGCCTGGGGGTTAAGCCAGCACTAGCGGAAGGCAGAGCCAGAACCCAAGCCACCCTAACTTTGGGTCTCTCGCTGAGTAAAATAATAAAGTGCCTTGTGGTTTAAACTTGTTGAGTAGAAATTTTCTGTTTCCTGCAGCCAAAACCACCTTAACTGATACTAGTGTTTTGCAGATAGGAGATATTCTGAAATTTGCTGGCTGAGTTTGAGTAGGAAGATTGGGCTGGTTCACTGTGCACAGAGGAGTCGCCAGGCAGCATAACAAGCGTCCCTTGTGCTAAGCAACCTCATATATGAAATGGTATTTTCCAATAAGAAAGATAACAGGGCATTTGTTTGCTTGTTTGTTTGCTTGTTTGCTTGCTTTATTAAAGGATTTTCCAAGGCCTATTTTTCCCAAAAAACACTTAAAATATTATTTCATTTTATTTCACTTTAACAAAGTTTTATTTAGTTTTACCTTTTTATAAACCTGTGTCTTACAAGAGCAATGTTCAGGAATGGGTAATAACAACTTCTGATGCTCACTGAGCACTTTTTTTTTTTTTGAGACAGGGTCTTATTCTATCTCCCAGGCTGCAGTGCAGTGGCACGATCCTCCGGCCTCAGCCTCCCAAAGGGCTGGGTTTACAGGTGTGAGCCACCGCTCCGGGCCTGAGCACTTATTATATGCCAGACATTATGCTCAGTTAATCCTCACAACAGCTCTCTGATTGATACTACTATCACCCTCCTTTTACAAATAAAGAAAAGGGGGCACAGTCAGTTTAATTTACTTGCCCAAGGCCACACAGCTAATAATGTGTAGGGCTGGGATTCGAACTTGTACAGTCGGCTCCTACCATTACGTTCTACAGCCACGCTTTGGTGAGGTGCATCACGGCGTTCCTCCGTGCAGATAACCTCGATCCATTTTCTGTAGGGTGGATTCTTAAAACTATTTTAAAAATCTCAAGACTCAAATCATGTCAACCTGCTACTCAGTGCCCTTCAGTGGACTCCAGTGGATGTTCTAGATAATATCCAAACGGCAGTCACAGTTCCCAAGGCTCTGCCTGTGCTGGCCCCACCCCGTCATTTCCAGCCCCGCTCCTGTCCCACTGCACGCTCTGGCCTCCCTCCAGCCCCTCTGACACATTTAGCCTTTTTCACGTCGGGGCCTTTTTGTACCTGCTGTTCATTCTGCCTGGACTCCACACCTTCTCCACCCCCCAGACAGGCAGACAGACAGACAGACACACACACACACACACACCCCTTGCTTCTGGTAACTTTCTACTCATCCTTAAAGTCTCGATTTAAATATTTTATTTCTTTAGAGAGGTTTTTGCTGACCATCGGTCTAAACTGGTCCCCCTGTTAGACCCTCCCCTTGCCATCTTTGTCATAGCACCTATCAAAATTGACAATTTCATGAGTCTGTGTGATTAGGTGCCTTGTCCCTGTCCTCCCCGAGGAGAGGACGGGCTCTATGCGTGTGCTGTCACGTCTGTATCGTCACCGCTGCATCCCGAGTGACAGGCACGCCGTGGCAATAGTGGGGGAGTCTCTGGGGAAAGGGAGAAGCCAAGTGGAAAGGAAAAGAAGAAGATGGAAGGAAAGAAGGGACGTGAAATTGGGGGAACATCGGAAGGAAGGGAGGGACTGCGGGGCACCCGGAAGTCGCCTTTCGTCACAGTGTCATGCTCTACCTGGACAAGCGGGAAACACGGACTTAGCAATGGCTAAGTTTCCTCCTTCCTTTCCTTCTTTCCTTCTATACCTTTCCTCCTTTCTTCCTTTTTTGATTTCCATAAAACAAAAGTAAATAATTAAACGAAACCAGCATTTAAAAACTTAAATTATCCTTAAATTTTAAGGTAAGACGTGTGCTGGGCCAACAAGATATTTCTACCTTTGTTTGACAGAGGGCTTCTGCCCCACTTTCTCTTTCCCTGCTCAAGGTTGTATCTGTTTCTGTTACATGGAGAGGTCCTTACAGTCCCCTCTGCCTCTTAGTGCCATAATACCAACCAAGCTAACATCCTGGAACTAGGCCTATAACTTTTAGAAAATCAACTAGACAAATAGGTGGATTTTTCACTTATAGGATTAAGTGGCTATGAAGAAATTACAGCACGGGGTTAAGAGATTTACTGCTCAAACACTTTCCTTCAAGTGAATTAAGAGAGAATTAGTGAGAAAAATGTGACATAGAAATATCCAAGCAACCAGAAAACCATTAAAGGTGAGAACCATTAAAATATAGAATAATCTGGGGAAGCAATAGAATTTCTAGCACTTGAAGTCATTTTAAAACAGACAAAATAAATTCATTCCAGAACATGTCCAGCTACTTAAGAAATGTGATTGTACTCGGTAAATTGTCTTACAATTCATTTTGTAGAGCGCTGCACTAGTAATTATAACTAAGGTGGTGTTGACCAACAAAATTCTAGCTATGCCACTGAGGCCATATATTCAAGTTTCCCCAGGTTAGAAAGCACGAAGAAAGTATTGTACTTTAAGTACAGAAAAACTAGTAAATGCCTTATTTCTTCTTTGTTTGACTAGCTTTCAAATTCATCTTATTCATAGGACCCATCAATTAGTCACCTGCTGTGGCCAGGAGGCTGATGGAGGAAGGGAATAAAGTATGCAAGGGAAGGAGGGACAGAGGGAAGAGGGAACAGTACTGCCTTGAGATTATGTATTTATTCTTCAGTACCTCCATTCCACACACACTTTCAGGAAGTTTCCACTTGGCACTGCCTTTTCCGTGGTGGTCTGTCTGGCAGCAGGTGCACAGGTTAACTTAGACCATTCCGTATGTGTATCACATACGGTCATAAAAGTTTGGGGCTAGAGGAACTTGAGAAGTTATCAGGTGTTTATTTTATGGATAAGGAAACTGTGACTTGGATAATTTAAGACACCTGGCAAAGTCACAAAAGTGAGAAAAAAGATCAACTTGACATTGAATTATTCAAAATATATCATTCTTTTTTATTGAATTCCCTCATTTATTCAGTCCACAAATATTGCCTGAGTGCCTAGTAAGTGCCGGGCACTGCTGAGGACACAGCAGTGAACAAAGCAGACAAAATTCCCTACCCTCATGGAGCTCATGTTCCAGGGATTCAGTATATTTTAAATTTCTGATTCTACTCTCCACTCAGAGGTTGCTATTTTAACAATTCTCAGGAACCGCTTAATTAAAACCAAAGGTGTTGAGCAAATGGTCTGCTGACATAATTTGATGAGTGATTATAGAGAGAATTGATTACAAAGAGAAATGTAGGCAGTATACATTCAATTTTTTAAAAGAGAGAGAGGGAGAGAGAGGGAGAAAGAAATTAAACCTCATGAAAAAATAATGTCCCAACATAACATCCAGATTCACCAGCCATATCTCCTGAAACAGAGGGCAGGACTGTTAGAAGTAAGACAAAAGGCAAACTAAAAACATTTTTGAAGGCTTTACAAATGGGATAAGAAAACATTAAACTTTTTGGCAAGCATCCTGGCAACTTGCAGAACAAAACCACTCTCTGCCTGCAAGTGTTTAGCCCACAGCTGTTGGAAATGAAGAATGTCAAAATACACAAATGTAAGAATCCATGCACACACATCAAAGAAGCAAAGCTCCAGGGGAAATCCAAGGGTCAAAGTTGGACTAGGATGGATCGCTGGAGTACAGGAGAACAGGCAGGAAAGGCAGGTCTGGACTGTGCAGAAGACCAAGCCACAGCCACAACTCAGGGCTGTGTTATCAGCCTCCTGTACCATTGTGGAAAATTATCTCTGACATTTCGAAATGCATTTTAATAGGCCACAAAGCCTGCTGCAGTTGCTTCATTCTGCACACAGTGCCTCGTTTACTCAATAATGAAATCATGAAAACTTTGGCAGGGCTCTCTTTTTGCTTTGTCTTTTTTTTTTCCCTAAAAAAAAAAACAAATTTCATGTTTACTGCACTGGTGGAAATAGTTATTTTCTAAAAGCCTAAAATTAATCTTACTTTATAAAGAAAAAAACCTTGTGTATTTTGAGAAGCCAATGTTCTGAAAGTTCATAAATCCCTGTAATTCTTTGATTTAATTAGAAGCAGCACATTCCAGCCACAAGGGAGCGTCGAATTCATGAATGGGGCCATTACTTGTGTAGCCTTGGCAAAGACAGTTGTGAAGACGATGTCACACTTTGGAGAAATTATTTGTGATGTTTTCTTTTTTTTATTTTTCAATCTTTATGGTATTTGGCCATGTTAGTTTTATAATTTCAATAAATGTTTACTAAAATTAACATAGAGTGAACCTCTGCTATAACTAGAGGTAAGATTTCGTCCTTTCACATAAAATGACAAAGGAAGGTGACAAAGCCAAAGCAAGCATGGACAGATGATCCATGGGCCAACAAAGTCATAGAACACATGAAATACAAGAATGAAAATTCTTCCCTTAAGTTGTCAATTTATTCAAATAATTCAAGAGACTTTTGTAAGCATTAGGAAATGGGTCCCTAAAATGTCATGTGCTATTTTAGGTAAGAAAAAAAGAAAGGAGAGATCAGCAGAGCCACATTGTAAATTGCTCCGATGAGAAGCCAAAGAGAACACAGGACAAACCACAGTTCTGAGGCATGAGAGCTGCAGACTGCAAGAGGCTGAATTAACACAAGTGAATATGGCATCCCTGCTTCCATTGTGTGCCTGCCCCCAAAAGCCGCTCGCAGGATTAGCATGATATGATAAATTTCCAGAGGACAGCTCACTACATATATGAAAACATATATATCCTTTGACCCAACAATTCCTCTTTTTTTTTAAAGTCTTTATCTTAAAAAGATAACCAGAAAAGTACACAAAAGGCATTTGGACAAAAATGCTCACTTTAGCATTCTCTCTAATAGGAAGAAAATGCCCCCCCAATGGCCCATGAAAGGGGATTAATTTGATAATTAAAGAGTATCTTTATGATGGACTCTGATGCTGCCTTTCAAAAGGAACAGGCAGAAATAGAATCAGTGATATGGGGGGAAAAATTTCATGACATATCACTGAGTAAAACAAGCAGTTTACAAAATGATATGAGTGGCATGGTGCTATTTTAGTTCAACAGGATGTATAAACACATAGAGAGACATCTGGAAAGGGAGGCTCCTGTCTATTGGCAGTGGGTATCTCTAGGTGGAGAATTCAGGATCACTTTCACTTTGTTCCTTATTCTGTCCTATGTTGCTTAAACATTGTTACGAGAGGAGATGTGGACTTCATCATCTGGTACCGGAAAGAGGCCTTTGGATGGAGCTGATGGAGCCTCTTGAGAAGTCCTGGGAAACCCCGGGATGGGCTGGAGGGTGGGGAGAAAGGCTTAACTGATGTGGAAGGAAAGAGGCAGCCAAAGCAGTTTTATGGCAATAGAAAGGACTGTGACGAAGCAGAATTTCCGGGTGATTGGGCTGAGTTCTCTGTGAGGCTGCACAGGACTGTGTGTCCCCATTATTATTCATAGAATTCCTGCCATCATAGAACTCAGTGGGCCATTGGAATAGCCTGGCTAACTGGAGGATTTTTTGGTTAGCTTGGGGCCTGTTGAGGAAAAGTAAATACCTGGTTAACTTTCTCAAGAAGTACCACAGTCCTTGGAGGTGGGGGAGAAATTGTTCCACAGAACATACTAAATCACCAGGGTCCATAGGTAGGCTGCAAACCATCTTAATTGGCAGTTGCATTCAGCACAGTGAGATATAGTAAATGTTTATTCCCTAAAAAAGGGTGAAAAGGGGGTAAAAAGATGAATATTGTAACAGGAATCCAACAGTATAGAGTGGTTGTAGAATATCCCTATAATAGTTATATTTAGCTTTGAAATCCTTATAAACCAAAGATGTGAGTAATTACTAGAAAGTATAATAGCTCTAATGCTACAAAATTTTCCAGAGGGTGTTTGGGTGTGGGGGTGGGGGGATGAGAAGCATTTTTGGCAAGTACTAGCTTGCCTGATTAAATATTCTTTATAGAGTGGATGAAGCTAGCAACAGAAATCAATAATATTCACTTTCTAAAAAACTTTCATAGCGTTGTTCCAGCACAGAAATATTGTTCAATCTTTCAATAACATATTTTCCTATTACTTCAATTCAAAAGAGGAATTATAAAAATATCGCTAAAATACTTATTAAAAGGAAAATATCTTCCTTTTAATACCCCAAAGAGTTCCAATTCAAATGTCTGGGAAAATGGCATCCTAATATTCAGAGGGCTTTCCTACTTGATAATTTTCATCCTGGTCATTAAAAACTTCACATTAGATTTATACACCATACCAAATTAAACATTAAACTGCCAAAAGAAATAAACAGTAAAACCATTATGCAAAGCAAGCTGCGACAAAGACTCCTCAAACTTTCGAGGCTGTTCCAACATTTTAGAACATCTCAAAGTGAAAACAACCATCTCTGCTCAAACCTAGTTAGAAAATGTTTGATGTTACAACACAGATTTTCTATCACGCACTTTGAGTTAACGCAGAAATACAACTTAACACAATAAGCATGGCTTCTTCCATTTGGGATTTTAAAATCGTAAGTAATAGAGCATGCTGGCTTTATACTTGGTTTGAATTAATAGCAATGCAGATGTAGGATATTATTAAGATCAATTTATTCTATGATCACTTGCTGCTAAAATTTTCCTATTTAGCAGAATCCGTACATTGGTAATGTGTAAAATAAGAGTTTTCTGTGACTAAAAAAAAAAAGGCATTTGTGTAATGTTCAAAATGTTTAATTTGTATTAAAGCTAAATCCAGAGGCTCTGAAACCTTAGGGGCTCTTGATGTGGATTTTTGTTCTGGTTCACACACCTTGAGACAAAGGCTCATAGTCAAGATGTGGAGGAAAAAGACGTTTTTTGTGTGTGAGAGATGCGGGGCGAATTTATTCCTGAGGCAGCCTGGAATGGGCTTCAGAAAATGGATAGAGTGTCTTCTTGAAGAAAGGGCCTCTAAGTAAACTCCACTGCCATTCAAAAGATTTGCTCTGACACTTAACAAGTGGTGCAGGAAGAAAGGAAAATCTGTTGTCAGGTTTGGGGTGTTTATCAGCTCCCCTCGAGACACTTGACCTAATGCTGCGGTCCCCCTAATCCGCTGATCTGCATGCGGTGGCCTCGAAAGCCTCAGCCCACAACTGCCAGCAAAATTGCCTGGAACACTTATCCCAACACATTGATCCCTCAGTATATTGTGTGCCGTTCACCTACTTCCCCTCCTCCCCTCCTGCCCCCCTCTCGAGACTCCCCCGAAATTTAATTCTGCTCACAAATTGTGAAATAAGTTGTTTGGGCTGGATTTGTCTAGTGAATTGTCCCACTAATGAAACAGTCTGTTCATTATACAGTTGTAGGACGGAAGATTTAGCGCTCCCATACCCCGGGACCCAGGCAGGTTAACGTTTTTAGACTGACAGTTGACAAAAGAATGAATAGCTCTCTCCTGTCAAATCAGGCTTACAAACAGCTTGGCATACAAACAGTTACTGCTTGTATGCATGCGGATTTAGGGTCCCCGTCTGCTAATGCCCCAGATTTGTAAGTACAAATTGGTTAGTCTTCAAACTGTTTGCGAAAGGAATAAAATGACCAAAAATTAGTTTGTTTTAGCCTTTTCCCCTCCCTTCCCTGCTCACACAAGTGAAACATTAAAAAAAGAAAAGGATAAAATAGTGTGTAATGTTCTCATGGAATATTGTTGGGTTTTTGCTTAAGGCATCAAATGAAGCAGGACCATTGTTTGGCAGGAAACATTTTGTTCTGCTCAGGCACTCTGCTTCTCAGAAAGCAGCTGAAAATCTAATGGAATTAATTTAAGATGTGTGATTTTAAAAGATAGGGAACAGAGGGGGAAGGAGAGAGATCAAAAACGTTCATTTCTATTCATTTTAGTACCTGTTGCTTAAAACTGGTTACAATAACTCCCCTCCTTTTAACTGCATTGGTCATTTAAAATGAGTCATTGAGATTTCTGAAACTTTTTCATAGGCAATTATGTGTAAATTGAGTAAGAACCATCCTACTTTTCTTTGTCAGTTTGAATTGTTTCATGAATAAAGTAAACTAATGCAAAATCATTGAAAGAGAATGCTCTATAGGACAGAAGGTGAATATTTTTACCATGTGATTTCTCAGTGTGGTGATAATTTTTAGTCTGGATTAGGTTAAATAACTCTTTGCTTATTATAACTGCAACAGAATAGTAGACATGAGTAATAGCATATGTTTCTACCACTTTATCAGAAAAATAAACCAAAAAAGGTAAAAGACTAAGAATTTTTTCAACTTCAAGCTTGATCTAAAATCTTTGAATTAAGAAATTTTTTCTTCCTTATCAGAAACAGCCTCAGGATGGCCAAAGTCCTTGTAATGTTAGGAGTTATTCTTTCATATTTCAATGAGTTCATTATCACATCTTTCCAAGTACTCTAAAAGACAATTTTTAAAAATCAGACCTTTTGGAAACTTTGCAAGCAGCAGTTATGAGTTAATTCAAACATTCCTTAAAAATTTTTCCCTTATCAGTGTCTAAGTCTTGTACTGGTATTTTGCAGCATTAAGAGTTCCAAAACAATAAGTAAAATCTTAATGCATAAGTGTACAAAGTCAATGTCAGTTGGCTATTGGAAATCTGGAAAAATCAAAAGCATTAGAGTGCTAGAGAGAGTAAGTGGGACAGCCTTCATCTCAGGTATGGTTGAATCACTTTTTATGAAGTCATCCAAGCCTATAAAATGTACTGCACCTGTGAGCCCTTATGGCAAAATTGGTCATTTGCTTCTGGAGATGAGAGTGGGAGAGAAAGTTAAACAACTGAACAGCAAACTCGACTCCGTGGCTGCACACAGACAGACCCAAGTGGTCTCACACCATTTCCCATCTCTCCCCGCTACTCCCAGAACTTTGCAAACACTTTCCCATAACATTCACTCCTTTCCCATAAAACCTAAGATTTTTTTCCTACTTCATCACATTTCGGGCATTTCAAAGACAGAAGCCATGCCTTATGAAGAACTCTGGACTAAGAAAATGCATATGTTCAATAAGGTATTTTTAGAGAAATATGTTTAGAGAAATGGCATTTCCCTATAGATTTTATAATGCGGTGAATCCCTTACAATGGAAAGCCATCAGAAACTGCAGGGTTTTTGGTAATCAGGTCACCTGTTTGGGACAGGCTTCCCCTTACAATCCACTAAGATTACAAAGAACACAGAGGGGAGCAAGACTATAGAAATGAATAAATACTTAGGGCTGCTTATTGTCTTAATCCTGATGAGAAACAAAAGCTGCTGATGGAAAGCATTGTGTAATATGGAGCTGTAGGCTAAAATACAAAGCCTTCCTGCTCTCAAAAGGAGCTGAGGCTAAAGAAAGCAAGCAAGCTATTAGCAGGAAGGGATGGGCATGGTGTGTAGGTCTCTGTGGAAGGAAGTACCCTTGACCTTCCACGGCGGTAAAGCCTCAGCCTTCCAGTAGCCTTGAGTCTCTCAACCTCTCTGAGCTTCCTGGACCCATCTGTAAAATGGGAGAATAGTATCTCATACTATGGTTGTGGTGAATAATTTATGTGTAGTACAGTACCTGGTCTCTTTGTCTAGCAATCAAATATATATAAATATTTTTCTTAAAAAAAAAGAATATATATATATATATTCTTAGGAGATTTTTGAGGAATCTCAACTGGCTGAAGCAGAAAAATACTAGTATTATGAGGCATCCAAAAGGCCCAGTGGAAAACAGAGGCTGATGGTGGTAGCTTAATAAGCGGCCCAATTGGTAAACTGCACGTTGGCGCTGTATCTCTAGGTAGGACTTAATTTACCCAATGTCAGGTCCGATGCCTACCTCCCTCATTTTACAGATGAGGAAACTGAGGTTCAAATTCACATGGGACTAAACTTCAGGCCTCCTGATCTCCAGTCTAATACTGTTCTTTCTCTTCAGCACACTTGTTCTAAAGGAGATGCTGTAATGCTGTAACCTGGTTTATCTTTTTTATATATAATTCTTATTTCTTTTGTATAAGATGGGACATTTGGATGAGTTTGGTGAGTTTTCTGGATTGACATCATTTAGGTACTTCTTGCTTTTCAGACGTGTTTATGGATCTACTACTACTTTTTCCCCAGTTAAATGCTGACCTGATGGTTATTGTTGTTTTGTTCTTTGTGAAGTCAAATAAGCAAAACAAAACAAAAACAACCTATTTATTATTTTAAGTCTTTTTTTAAGAAAACATCAAAAGTACATTTTTTGGTAAAAAATCAATTGATTTGAGAAAACTACCTAAACCTCGGTCCAAGGGTGAAATGAATAGTGAGCAAGAATACTAATTAGAACAAGTTGTAGGAGAAATGCACTTGCCTCATCTTACACAGGTTTTCTAAGATTCCCTAAGGTCCCCCAGAAACCTTTAAAAGCTATTTGTTTTGTCCTTTGCCATTCCCCTTCTGGGAAGGCTGCCAGAGCATCTTCATCCCAAGACCCATTCAACATGAAGCTGCAGAGAGGCTAAGACAGCAACTAGCCAGGGCTCAGGTTAGGATATTAGCAGCTCATGGCTTGGGTTACATAATGCTTGAATTCAGCAGACTCCTTCTAAAATTCAAGTGTTATCAGCATCCCAGTATGGCAGAGATTATCTTTTAGAGGAAGAGATCCAGAAAGAGAAGGTTAAAGACCCCAAGATGAATTTCATCATTTTGCCCAGTACAAGCCCCTGGAGGGGGGCTATACAACAGCCATATATACAACATCTGCCATTCTTTAACTAAAAATGGAGCCAGGGCATTAAGTCCTATGTGAAAAGGAATGTAGTACAAGGGGTTGGGGGGGGGAACCCCAAAAAACAAATAGGCTGTGCAGTCAGAGGACATGGCTGTGAATTTTATTTCAGCTACTTATAAGCCGTGTGACTTCAGTACATTTATTTAGTTCATTTGTGCATTGATTTCTTCATCTATAAGATGGAGGTGATAATAATAATACCTCCTTCATGAAGCTGAAAGTAAAGATTAAATAAATGAACACATACAGCACACACATAGAGTACTTACAACAGTCACGTGGTTCATAAGTGTTAGCTGCTGTTACTGGATATTCTCAGGATCCCGGCTATTCAAACAGAAGAATCAACTTTGCCTTGTTAGCAATGCAGAATCTCAGGCCCCACCCCAGACCTGCTGAATGCGAGTCTGCACTTTCATAAGGCACTGTGATTACGCATACGCCCATGAAAGTTTGAGGAATGCTGGCTTAGAACACACTTCTCCCTACACTCTGAACTTGGCCGTTGAGGCTTTTTGGCTAGGTGGTGTTTAAATGAACGTTGGAGTCTTCTGCTGGGATCCCCCCATATGCCAAGACATTGCCCGGCAGTGGGGGTTGTCAGGCTGGTTATTTAATGAGCTTTATGATACATTAAATCTTCCAGACCTCACGGCAATTTGACCATTAAAGAAATAACTTTTTTTAAGGTAGCCCAAAACAA
Source organism: Daubentonia madagascariensis (assembly GCA_023783475.1). Classification (NCBI taxonomy): domain Eukaryota; kingdom Metazoa; phylum Chordata; class Mammalia; order Primates; family Daubentoniidae; genus Daubentonia; species Daubentonia madagascariensis. The sequence continues at coordinate 1,420,003 of JAKFHU010001482.1, read as the reverse complement.
GCCAACTCAAGCGAGTAATGGGATTAGCATGGTGATATTGAAATCAGAGTCGGACCACGTGAGTCACTCTCCATTAATCACGGCTGCTGTCCTCACGGCTGATTGTGGCACATTGTTTCATCAAATTAAACACCAAAGGGATGTTGTAAAGGCAGCATATGGTCCTCTTTCAAAAGTAGTTAGCCTGGCATTGCACAAGCAGCCTTGTCGCGGCTCCCCTGAAACCTTCTAAATCAATGTATTGAGGGTATTTGCTTTCGCAAAACAATGACTCATAAAAGTGGTTGCTTTTAATTGCAGGCTTGCCGCTGTCGGAAGCAGGGCCAGGATGTGAGATGTGACGGAGAGGAGACAGATTCCTGATGGGAGGAAAGAAATCAGTTGTCATCTTTTCCTGTTGTCCCGCCACGGTGGCGTAGAGATATCTGTTTTCACTCCTCACACCTGGACGGGTGCTGAGCTCTTAGAAATCAACTTTTTCCCCTCTCTGTTAGGCAAAAGCAGACTGGGGGTAGGTTTTAGAATCAAGACAAGAATAATGGCATGTGGCTGAAAGACCTGAAAAGGAGACGGTCTCTTTAACGATCAGGAGAGAAAGGGAGAGCCGGGGGAAGGGACCAGCTTAAGGGCAGCTCTGTCAATTTCTGGGAGTCCCGGCAGAACCCTCACAGTTTATGATGCATCATTTATATGCCATTGGAAGGCGAGACCACCCTCAGACTGACTTTGAAGAGAAAAGTCACTAGGCAATATTAGGAGCAATGTCTGGTTGTCATTTTGCATTTGCGAGGCTGGCCTTTCCTCCAAGGAACATGATGCTCTCCAGCAAACTCAGAATTAGCAAATGGTGAGCCTCACAGCGCCCCTGCGGCAAGTCGCTTTAGCCATCTTCCTCGCTTCCAACTGCAACTGTTCTCTCACCCCTGCCCCCAAAGCGCTCCCAAAATAAGAGGGCTTGACCAATCGTGGTGCAGGGGTGGAGATTGCCGTGGGGCACCTCCTACTTTCTGGTTTGTATGTGACCCTTTGTCATTTCTGACCGCATAGTTGCCACCACCCCTAGGGGACAGCCCAATGTCCATAGCCTCCTTCTATCTCTGCTCCGAGGCAAACAACCAAGAGAACAGGGAACATTTAAATCACAGCCTAAAAAAAGATATTATTATTAATATTATTATTCAACAGCAAGACACATTAGAATTCAAAAGACACGACTGTTTTTTAAAGTTTTTGAAATTTGCTGAAGGGTATAAAAATAAAAAGCAAAAGTCTTGTTAACTGACCCCTCTTACCAACCTTTCCCTTCTGCCCAGGAGTAGCCACTGTTACTGGTATGTTCTAAACCCTGAAAAGGATCTTGGATGGTGCCTGGTCAAATTCCCAGGATATGGGAATCTCCTGGACAACACTGAGAATGAGTCAAACGCCCCAGTGACTTCACCCTGGTGAGAACACCTCAAAAATAACACCGTCTTTTACCCTGACAGTTGGGAGATACCGGTTCTTACCCTGATTTATTTAATTCTGGTAGGATTATACAGTATCGTAGGGGTGCTGTTTTACCCTTCATAAAACGGACATGGTAGAACTTACCACCTTTCCACCAGGGGCAAAAAGCAATAAATAACTAGGTAGACAATAAAATCCATGAGTAGCAATTTAAGTGACCTCAAAATTCCAAGTTATTTTTATTAACCAAATGAAACCTTTAAAACTTCAAATAGCAGAAGCTGAGTCAACAATTGTTCAGCTCATTATCTGCTAAAGAAGCCATAACTGAAAGGGTGATTTTATAAGAAATATAACTCATCTACTGGTCTGATTAAGAAAATTCAGCGTGGAAAGACTTCATGATAAAAGTGAGAGAAACATTTTGTTTCTGCTTGAAGAACGGGATTTTAAAGGAAAACGTTCGTGTCTCAGTGTGGAGAGTGGGTTCAGCCATGACAAGGCTTAGACAATGTCCTTAACTATGGCAGGGGCAGGACCTAATGGCCAGGTTGCTCCTGGTATAGGATTCATGGTGCTTGGGGCACGTGTGTACAGTCTTTACTGCTCAGCTAAATAATGGCTATGCTTACCCAATTCTAATGACCTTAATAAACTCTTAACCCTGGAGGCCACTTTGGGATCTACTGTAGCTGAAGCGTAGCAAACAACCACCCTGTGGGGGAAGGTGCTACTCAAAACACACCTGCGGTGAGTTATTTTTTGGTATCAATTTAAAGTCCAAACACTGATGCAATTTGGCCCTTTTTTGAGCTGGGCCTCATCAACCGCTCTCCCCGTTAATTAGCTGAGCTGTAAGATGTTGCTAATAGCTACACATCTTGTAAACATGTTGAGCCCGCCGTGCCCCTGAAGAGTCCACACCGTTAAGTGATATCTCAGCTGGGGCTGGCAGAGCCCATCTCCTCACCAGGGAGCGGCCGCAAGGTGTGCAGCCTCTGCTCCGAACCAAAACATCACACTCTTGAGAGCTGTTTTTGTTGTGGATCCCATAGAGGTGACTGCCTTTTGGTAGGAATAATAATAATAGTGAGAAAGAGAATTAAAATACAGAGGCTGAGACGTGGGAGAAGAAACTTACATTTACATTCACTAGCGGAGATTTCTGACAAGGCCAGGCGGTGAGATTATGGAAATTCTGGTTTCTTCCTGCCAAGGTAAACAGAGACTCAAGCTAGCTACCCAAACTAAACCACGGCAATAGATGATTAAAACAGGTTTGCAAAACAGCCTCCAGATAGAAAACTGCTAAGGCAGAAGAGAGGATAAGTGAAGGGGTGGTTAGGCCACATGGCTGGGGCTTGATTTGTTTGCTAACTCCTTGCTTGAATTCGTTTGCAGGATTATGTTCAATCTCAGGTATTCAGTGGTATATCAGGGAAGCCGACGGCATAAACCAAATGCAGAGGAAGCCTGGAGTTAGGGCGAACAACCATCCCAATTTCCCTGGATTCTCCCAGTTTTAGTATTGACAGTATCTAGGGAAACTCCTCAGTGCCAGGCAAACAAGAACAGCTGGCCACCCTTCCTGGACTCACAGAAGTACATGGTTGGAAGAGACCCTGGATCCTTGTCCAACTCCTCATCTTACATAAGGAGAAACTGAGGCCCAGAGGGGTCAGAGAGGTAGCACAACATGGAGTTCAATGTCTTCTTAATAAATGATGAATATATCTGTTGACTTGTCATGTGAGTAAAATCACCAGAGATTACTAACTGCCAACATGGTACAAGAGAAGAACTGGCCCCAGAGTGAGGTGATGGGGGTTCTAATCCTGACTCTGCCATTAAACAGGGACCTCGGGTAGGAGAGCTTCCACCTGCCAGGTGCTATACACTGATTATTTAGTTAATCTGAATGATACTCCTTTAAGGGAGGATTAATATGCCCATACAGTAGATGGGAAAATGGGCTCAGAGAAATCAAGTAACCGGCCCAATATCATAGAGAGGTAAGTTTGAAAGCTGGTTCCTCTGACACCAAAGCAAGTGTTCTTCCCGGTATGGCCTTTACACGGGTACAAAGATGTTGGCAAATTCTAACCGCCCATTGCTCCCACCAGATGACTCATCAGATGGGAATGGCAATTGGAAAGGAATTTTTTTTCCATTTGTGCAATGCAGTTAAGGAGATGACACAGTCATCACAGAATGCCCACATGACTGACGGTGGGGGGTTAGTACCCAGCCTACTTCCAAGAAGGATCTAGATTAGCTGGATACATGTGTTGAACTGAGCTCTCTTCTCTTTCTTTTTTTATGACAAACTCAGCATCTGATTGACCTTAACAATTTTTTAAAGTGACCATTTTCTCATCTCCGCCAGAATCAGAATAGAAACTCCATGAGGACAGGAATTTTGTTCACGTCTACAACCCCAGGGCACTTGTGCCCGTCACGTGGTAGGTTTGCAATACATAGTGTTGAATGAAAGGAAAATGAATGAATGAATGAAAGAGATTAAAATCTCATTGTAGGAAGGTTGGGTGATTTTATTGTATATATTTTTATTTTATAATTTATTCCAAGTTGATCACAAGCCCAATGGAGGAGGAGGTAAAAATAAGGGAAGTAAGAATGTATCTGCCAGAAAAATTTTAACCAAAAAAATGATTGGATGGGCTTTCAAATAGGTCTATGTATTTTTAATTTGTATAAATTAAATGCTTTTAGTTGTACTAAAGGAGCTTAGTCTAAGGCTCTCGTGGTGAAATAAAGAATCCTTTTAGAAAGGTAATAATGACGATAAATTCATTTTTCTGAAAACCTTGATGGTTATGTTGGATTTGCTCCCAGTGAAGGATTCTTTTATGGTAAAACCGAGTCTCATTTCCCTTTGTTTACGTGGTACAATACATGTAGGGAAAACAAAACTGAATGGTTTTCTATTTTATAGTTATTTTTGCCCCTTACGTATTTATCAAGTATCTGTTGTCAAAGAAATATTAAATAACTCAGAATTCATCAAGCTGATTTCTAAATTAATCTTTAGATCTTTTCTAAGTGATTGGCTTTTGTTTAAATTAAAAGTTTTTACAAACATATGAATGTGCCTATTTTGTCAGTATATGTGTCATAAGCAGAATTCCTCTTATACTAAGGATAATATATGTGAGCATGCAATATTAGGGGCTTGGGGTCTATGGGTGAAGCTTTATATCACTTACCAAGTTATATATTCCCTAATTACCTAGCACTTGAAAATGGTAACACATCTTTGAATGATATATATGTGACAGTAGAGAATAAATAAGAATCAATCACACAGTTTCAAAAATGTCAAATGTAGCCTCATCCCTTAAAACACATTTTAGAGGGAAAAATAAACTATTATATGGAGCTAATTATAATATCAAACTTGTTAGGTTTGACAGCAAAAGATCAGAAAGTAAACTTAAAAGCAATATATGGTGTTTAAAGTTTATGTATAAATTTAATGGTCTGAGAAATAACTTTCTGATTGGATTGTACTGTCACTGTGTACTAGATATGCTATTAAGATAATGATGGAATATCTTCTTTCCTTTCGGGCGATGGGCACACTAAAAGCCCCAACTTAAGCATTATAAAAGGTATCCATGTACCAAAAACATTTGTACCTCTTTACTATTTTGGAATAAAAAAAATTTTTTAAAGAATATCTTCTTTCTTTATAGACAGAAGCGGTCTAGTACCATAAAGAATTTATTAAATCTGTGACTTTTTAAGGCAAACAATGTGTAAGCTACCCATGCTACAACAAGGAAATATACCTCAGCCAGTTAACAGATACATGAAGCCAGGTGAACTCTGCTTCTTTTGGCTTAATCTATATATCTCACTAGAACTATGACTAATCCTCTTTATTGGAACAACTTCAAAGACTCTGATTTGACACACATGGCATACGTACAACAGACACACTCTTAGTTCTTGCCAGCAGGCCATCAGATGCAACCAAAAGGTGTGTCTTGATGAAGAATTGTCTTGCTGTCCAAGACACCACTTCTGTTGATCCAACAGAAATTCATCCTTTCACAGATCACTGCTCAGAAGCAGAGGAGGTCTGGTTTGCCGAGGGCAAAAAAAGAAATCACCCAGCCTATCAGACTTGGAAGAGAGCAATTTCATCCCACTATATTTATGTATAGAAAACCTATTAATTTTTGTATAACTAACTTTGTAACCAGGTACTTTTCCTAGTTATATTGTTGTTTCTAATAGCTTTTGAATGGATTTTTATTAATTTTAGAGTTAGATAATATCATCTGCAAATGATTTTCTCCCCACATTTGTAGCTTTTTTTCCCCCTCTTATCTAATTGCATTGGCTAGTACTCCCAGAACAGCATTAAAAATAGTTTCCATTGCTTCTTGGCCTTTTGGCTAAGATCAAGTGAAAAATTAGTTCCATGGTGGTCAATATTATCTTGTCTTTGATAATGGAAAAACAGCTCTAGCATTTTACCATTTAGCATCATTATAGTTTTTCAATTAATATCTGTGTATATGTTTACACATTTATTTATTGTGTCCAGAATCTATTCCTAATTAAAATTTTTAAACAAAAAATGGCTGTAGAATTTTGATAAAAAGCTCTTTGGGCCAACAAAAATATAATTATGGGATTTTTCTCCTATGACCTATTAATACAGTGAATTATGATAATAGATTTCATAATGTCAAACCATCCTTGGATTCCTATGATTTTTGCATTTTGATAAACTCTTGAATTGTATATGCTAATATTTTATTTAGAATTATACTTTCTGATAAAGAAATCATCAGAATTATCCCTCTCCATACTGACATTTCTATTCCTTTTGACACTGTTGGAAAAGGAATGCTGCTAATATATCTCTAGGATTTGTTTGCTATAAGCAAATAAAAATAATAACTGTAGCTCACACTTAATATAGAATGTATTCTGTAATAGGTACTAATCTAACAGCATGGCATGTATTATTGCTTTCAATTCTCAAAACAACCCTGTGAGGCAAAAGTGCTATTATTATTATCAACATTATGTCCATTTTTCAAATGAGGAAACTGAGTTTAAGTAACTTGTTCAAGGTCACACAGGTAGCAAGTGACAAAGTCCAGGCAACCTGGCATGAGAATTTGTGCTCTGATTTCCTAAGTCACTCATTATTCAACCTGCACCATGTATTTATTTTTGAAGTGTTGGTCGTCGACCCCTTCCGTTACCTGGTTTCCACTAACTTCCTGAAGCCACTTTGTGGGTTGCAGTGTCAGCTGTGGGGGCGATGAATAGACCCCATCAGTGTTTTGGGGAAGGAGCCTTGTGGATGGCCTGCCGAGCCGAGGTTGAGGGCAGGGGAGGATGGGAGGAACATTCCCTCTGTGATCCAGCATTTAATCTCCGGTGCTGAGTACAATGCAGACTCCTCCAGCCTTCTGGCACCTAAGTCCACTTGGCAAGTGGACTTCTTTCGTCAGCCTCACAAGGAGGTCCCCACCTCCTAGTGCTGCACACAAGTTTCACTTCACAAGTGTCATTGAGATGAAACAGCCAGTACATGGGCTGGGGACCGCCAGGCCCAGCCTCTGCCACCAGCACTGGCCCAGCCTTCACAGGCCTTTGTTACTCTATGAATCCATCATTCCAGGCAAAGCCTTAGTTTGATGTCTAGGCACTTTTATATTTAGTGTTCTCAAAGTGAGTGCAACACGGTGAAACAAGTTTCTATATATATTATTTTTCCTAAGAAAAGTATGATTCCATTAAAGAGCCAAAAGGTGCCAGATGGTTTAAAGCAACATGAAGTTATAAGCACAGTGGTACTAAAATAAAAGGAAACCTTTCAATGACTTTCATTTCTTAACCTTCCTTTCCACACCTTAAGTATTACCACTCTCTATTTTTATATAATAATCACAGCAAAGCTGTGCGTTTTTTTTGTGGTTTAGTTTTTTTTTCAGCCAAGTATTTTTAAAGTATTGCTATGTTGCTTTCATAATGACTACTTCAATGGCTAGACATTTATTTCATCAAGTTCATAAAGTTAACCGTGACCCTGCTGCTGGACACATATGTAAAGGGGTGTCATACCACAGGCAAGACAGCTCAGCCTTTGGAACCAGAAAACCTCAGCTCTGTTCTGCATTTTTTCCCAACAGTGTGGTCTGTCTACCTCAACCACTCCAAACATGAGTCTCTTCCTCTATGAAGTGATGGTAACAACAGTGTCTACCTCCCAGGGCCGCCGTAAAATCAAAGGACATGACGTCTGTGACAGCTGTTTCTGAACTGCAGAGCCCATACAAGTAGTAGTTATTATTGGCTTGTTGCCAAGTTTTCAATACTAAAAATAAAGATTATAGTGAACACTCTCAAGCACATAGCATTCAACTTCTTTTGGATTCTTTGCCTAAGATAGATTCCAAAAAGTAGGATTATTGGATCAAAAAATATAAACATTTTTATAGTTCTTAGATCTGAATTACTACCTACTCTTCAAAAGAATGCAAATTTCCCAAGGTGGGGAGAAAAAGGCCATATCATGTAGAGAAACCAACTTGAGTTTAAAAACAACAAACACTTAGGTACAAAAATGCTTGCAGGATTCTGTTGTCAATGAGCTCTCCAAAACCAAGAATCAAGTTTCAACTTTTGGCCTGAAGTACATCCGGCCACGATGGTTTTTCCAGATCTGGTGCCCAATAGTGGGTCTTTGGTTCTTTTCTATAGTGTAGATATGAGCTTGTGAAGAAGGTATGTGACAGATTTGGGGACTAACATTTTACCTATGCAACACTGAGGCCTGGGAGGCTTGATTTCAACTAACCGATTAATTGACAAGTATTTATTAGGTGTTATTAAGCACTTATTAAAACATGGTTTCTACTGTCAAAGTAAACCACAAGACCAAAAGATTAACAACAGCAAACCATCACAGAACACTGAACATTCTTGAAAACCCAGTGGTGTTGCCTCTGAGCATCCCAGTGGACAGGAAATGGAGAGACCACCTCGCCTGATATAAGCAGGAAAATCTTCAGACAGGAGGCACAGATCGCCCTGTCTTGGATCGATGACAGCAGAACACAGAGAAGAGGAGTCAACTCACCCAAAACATTTAGCGCCCAGTCACTGTGCACAACACACACATTTGAAGTATGTTTATTGGTGAAGGGAAACACACCTGATAATTTAAAATTATGACAATTTGTAATGCACAGAGATAAATATTGGCACCAAAATGTGCCACAATGGTTGTATCTGGGGATGATATTTGGAGAGATGACAATATTTTCCTTTATATTTATCTTTTTTTGTAATAAGTATAGATGACCCAAATGATGAAGGAATAGGATAAACTAGGAAGTAATATTATGGGTTAATTCAGAAAACTAACTGCCATGTAAAACATTTTAATTAGAAAATGTACTTTGAATTCCAAAAATTTAAAAATACAATCCCTTCATAGATAAGGGGCCGACAGTATCATTTTTGACGACCCAGTGTGATGATACAACAATATCACAGCACTTCTCTGTACTAACCAAGGCGCTAGCACAATTTTTCAAACATTCATCTCCATCAGTACCTACTGATGAAAAGGCGCAATACTAAAAGAAATGTTCTAAAAATTGGGGGGAGGGGGTTGTTTGTTTGTTTCTTAATTTAAAGAAACACAACGACATAACAAAGTAGGCGTCTCATCGGTGAACTGAGCCCTAGCTGGGTCGTCCTGCGGCCCGAAGCGGCGCCGCGGTTCTTCAGGTGCCCTCCAGGACAAGCGCACGGAGAAAGGCGGCCAGGAAGGCCCTTCCCAAATCCACCGTGAGCTCCACGTGTCCTCAGAAGGGCGTCCGCCTCCCCGAGTTGTCAGCGAAGTGTCCGCCGTACTCGGCGCACGCTGCCTCCTCTTCCACTCGCTCGCTGTCTCCTTCCCTCATTCTAACTTAGTCGCGAGCCCCGGGGACTGTCGGCCTCGCTCCTGCCACACAGACGCTTGTCACCGCTTGTCATCGGCTTCCGGAGTCGGGCGCCGGCGCTGGGGGCCTGGGGCGCCTCCTAGGGGACGTCGCCGCCCCGCCGGGGAGCCTGTGGCTCCGGCCCGGTTAGCAGAGAAACGTGGCCATCTGGTGGGAGAAAAAGCGACGCTCGCATTTCCTGAGCTGGTTGGGTGTGACTGTGGCCTGAGTATTTACAGAGCCATCTCACTGTTAAGCTGAATCACATTTCAACTTTCCTAGGAATAGTTTCTACCATCTTCTTTCTACCTTAAAAATTGTATCTCAGTGCAGTGAAGAAAACATAATTGGGCGCTACTTTCCTGTGGAAATTACCAGAAACCCAAGCTAGGCAGGAGAGGGAAGGAGGGAATAAAGGTATCTGCAGTTCGTGATCAATTTGCTATTTCCCTGATCATCACTTGCACTTTCCTCTTATGTACATACATGACTCCTTTGTCAAAAGCTTCACCTAATCCAGCCCCATGGGCTCAGATTACACGGGTGAAGACAAGAAGCTTATGTTAGCAAATCTTCCTGGCGTGGTATTCTGATTATTCTGGCATTCTGTTATTCTGCTCTTTCTTTAGAAATATGCTATCAAGAAATCACTGTCAAAATAGAGATGAGATGATGATCCCAAATCCCAGGTAAAGTCTTCAGATCTACGACAGTCAGACTGGAACAATGAGCATTACCAGGTGTGCCCTATAGGCAGGCCTTGGTGAAGCAAACCTCAAGAAGTTTAGAGTAGAAATAAAGGAGGTGATTGGGATAAAAAATGAATCCATTATGGAGTAAGATGATAAAAACAAATCCAAATATATCCGTAATAGTATTAATGGATCAAATTCCCACATTAAAAACAAATTGTATTAAAAATTCAGCCATATTCTATTTACAAAAGATAAATCCAAAACATATGGATAGGGCAATAGTCAAAGTAAAATGATGAATAAAGATATACCAGGCAGAGATGAACCAAAAACATCTAGGATAGCCATATCAATTTTAGACCAAATAACAATAAAGAGGGTAACTAACATTCTGACATAAAATTCAACTCACCAGGAGAACAACAATTCTAAACTTGAGGACATCACATAAAATAGCATCAAGAAAGAATAAGTTCCACTGTAGGATGACGATAGTTAACGATAATATATTATAGAGTTTCAAATAGCTAGAAGGATATTGAATGTTCCCAACACAAAGAAATGATAAATGTTTGAGATGATGAATATGCTAATTACCCTGATCTGATCACTGTACTTTATATGTATCACAACGTCACTATGTACATCATAAATATGTACAATTATTATGTGTCACTTTAAAAAATAAAATTAAAATACATATGAAGCAATACTTGTAAAACAGGAGATTCTAAAATTAAGTGGAAACATAAAAGGCTAGGAGTAGCCAAGGTTATCTTGAAGAAGAATACATCAGGACCTATTTATAAAAGACCTATTGTAAAGCTATAGTGACTAACAGAATATGGTATTGGCACAAGAATAGACAAACTGATGGAACAGAGCGGTGAATTGAGAAACAGACCCACATATATACAATCATCTGATCTATAAAAAGCCAACAAATGGGTAATTGCATAAAAGAAAAAATCTTGATCCCTGCCTCACACCAAACTGAAAACCAATTCCAGACAGATTGTAGGTTAAATGTGTTAGGTTGAACCATATGAAACTGCTATTTTTGTAAGTTGACTATTGGTAATTTCATATGGTTCAACCTAATAAAACAATAAAGGTTTTGTAATGAAACATAGGAAAATATTTTCATAATATTGAAGTAGACAAAGATTTATTTAACTGACACACAAAATGTGATAATCATAAAGGAAAAAAATAAGCAAAACAGCACATTAAAATTAAGGACTTCTACTCATCAAAAGATACCATTTAGAGTGAAAAATTAAGCCGCAGAGTGGGAGAATATATTTAAAATACATGTATTCAACAAACGACTCATTTATTATATAAAAAACCCCTACAAAGTGATTTTTTTTAAATGTCAGACAATCCAATAGAAAAATGGGCAGATTTATGGGCAATTATGTCACTTCACAAAGAAGATAGCCATCAGATAGTTATCAAGAAAATGTCAACTAAGACCACAATTCTGTGCACTCATTAGAATAACTAAAAGGAAGAAGACACTATCAAGTGCGGGCAAAGGTGAAGAACAACTGGATCCCTCATACACTACTGGCAGGAGTGTAAAATGGTCCAACCCCCTTGGAAAACTGTCAGGCAATATCAACTAAAGCTGAAACAGACATGTACTCTGCAACTCAGCAATTCCACTCCTAGGTGTGTATACTCAACATAAATGTATGCACATGTTCACCAAAACACATTTATAAGAATTTTCATAGCCTCACTATTTGTAATAGTAAAAACTTGGGTACAACCCAAATGCCCATCAATAATAGAATGGATAAATGAATTGTGTTATATTTAGATGACAGAATTATTTTCAGCAGTCAGTGAGAATGAATTATCTGTAACTGTCTTAGTCTACTCAGGTTGCTATAACAAAATGCCATAAATTGGGTGACTTATGAACAAGAGAAATTTATTTATCACAGTTGTGAAGGTTTGGAAGTTCAAGATCAAGACACCAGCAACTTTGGAGTCTGGTAAGGACCTACTTTCTGGTTCATAGATGGTGCCTTCTCCCTGTGCCCTCACATTATGGAAGGGAGAGAACTCTGGTCTCTTCAGCATCTTGTAAGGACACCAATCCCATTTGTGAGGGCTTCTCTCTCATAACCTAATCACGCCCCAAAGCGCCCACCTCCTAATACTATCACCTTGGGGGTTAGGATTTCAACATGTGAATTTTGGAAAGACACAAACATTCAGACCATAGCAATATTATAGAGGACTCAGAAACAACCTCATACATACATAGAAATCTTATTATGTATTTGTATATAAATAAAAGGAACTGGGAAAATTAATTATTCATATAAAAATGGATACCTAAATCATACCATACTCAAAATTAATTATAGATAGATTAAAAACTCAAATGTGAAAAGCAAAACTTTAAAACTTTGGGAAGAAAATACCAAAAAATCTTTCTAACTTCAAAGTAGGGAAGGACTCTAGGGCCAGGCTACCCGTGTCCCAGTCCCATACCTACGACTTACTAGCTGTGTGAACTTGAACAAGTTACTCCGTACTCTTTAGTTTCCACATCTGAAAAGTAAGGATAATATGTAATAACACCTCCTCATAGCATCACTGAGAAGATTAAATGAATAATGCGCACAAAGTGTTTAAAACACTGCCTGCCACTTACTAAGGAGCTATACAGATTTGTGTTGTTTCAGTAGTAGTACTTAGTGTTATTGTTGTAGAAGTAGCTACACCTAGTTACAAGGGACAGGTACTCTCCAGTTGGCATATATTTGCCTAACAAAGTTCAGAATTTGTAGTAACTAAGGGAAGAAAAGGATATTTAATATTGGAGGACTGCAAGAAAAAAATGACAGAAAAATATAACAAAGAAAGGACAAATGAAGAGTTCACGGGCCACTCATATCAAAAACCATACAAACATAGATTAGTTGAATTGCTCCATTAATGTACATCCTCCCTACCGACCCCCAAACTGCCCCCACCGAGACTGCCATGGGGCTGTGTTCTTGTCTGCTTTCTCCTTGCTGTGCTTCCACATTCTGACACACACAGTGCCTCCTGGGTGTCCAGTCAAAATCAGTTGATCGAGGGGACAGAATCTCCAGGCTCGATGCCTCAAATACGGACAGGATGGTGTGTTCTTCCTCTATTTGGAGGCACAGTTTTCTTGTAGGATGCCACAGAAATTAGAAATAGCAAAACAGAGTCTTCTTGGAGTTTCAGGAAACTGCAGCAGGCCCTTTTATATGTTCATTTTTTACAAGCATTCATGTACTTCTTAGTTTTTAAAAAATAGTCATTTAATTCCATAGTATTTTTTTCAGGTTTTTCAAACATTGAAAAACTGCAATGTACAAGATTATTATTCACTTGCCAAAACAATAGAGTATTATGCAAATATAACATTTTGTGTTTTGCCACAATAAGCGTGTGGTTCTTCTACGGTAATTTTGCTATTATACCATGCTTTTTATTAGAAAATTTATTACTGTCAAGTCATCCTAATTTTATCAGCCAGTTTAACACATTTGCAGCATTTCTTCCTTTTTTTTAAAAAAGTGGTATTTCTAATACTAAAGAACTGATTTTTTAAAAATCCTGTGAATATTGACCATAATTTCATTTTTGACTAATCTAATAGCAACCTTTACTGCAAACTGTTTTGTCACCTAAAGCCAGTGAGGTTTCATGAGTTTGTAAAAATATTATTTTGGACAAGTCACGCAAGTGATAGTTTAATGATCTGAAATGTCCAGGGGTTGCTATTTCTTCCCCAATATACCTGCAGAGGTTTAGAAGAACACCAAATCTCAGATTTGAAGGCTATGTGTTGGAGAAATCAAGTCAGAATTAGGAAGAGGCTGAACGAGGAATGCAGGTGGCCTTTCTTGTCACCCTCTTGCCAAGTGGGCTCCCCACTCACCAAGACAAGAACCTGGTTTTTGTTTCTGGTTCGATCGTATCAGGGTCTGGCTTGTCACAAAATTAGTCTCTTATTGCTGCATGGATAGTGCCTCTGACAGGTGTTAATGTTTTTGTTAACAGCTTGAAATTTCTAGTAGTAATGGGATGAAGGGGGTGTGAGCATTCTCTCTGACCTAACAGTCTGGAGAGGCAAGTGTTGTTGGAGGGCAAGGTTTTAGGTGTGATTCTGTGAGAATCAAGTGTTACCAGTAGGTGGAGAACTTGGTCAGAGATCCGCTGGCTGGTGGGGGATGTATGGAGGTTGCCTGCTCAGCTGTGGTTTGAAGCAGAATCTACGGAGATGCTCCAGATAGTTTGGTAAATATCAGGGAGTGGGTATTTAACTAGATGAGGCACAAGGCTAACTGGAAAGGGGGGGCATAGGTGAAGAATGTCACCAGGATGTTGGAGCGGTCCCTCCTGTTGAGTTCTCCTCTCTTGAGTGATGGAGCTGGTCTTTACCGTGCACCCTCACAGTCCTCTGGGCCAGACCTTCTCCACCCACCTGGTTGAGGCCCCAGAACACACCATGGTGTGGAACTATCACTGGATTCCAGCCACCTACCCTTCAGCAGGCAGCCAGCAGAACCCCAGCTTAGCTGAAGACACAGGTTTGGTGGCAATTCAGGCACTAAGTGAGTCCCCTAAGCACCCCTAAGCTCTCCAGGGATACATAAATTACCCATCCCATTATACTGGTTGCTTAAATATCTAGGCCAGTTCCTAGATCTCCTGAGTCCCCTCCCACTTGGACATACATTTGGCAATGTGAGCTCTTGGCAAAATCAGGGTTAACAAGCTAATAGCTGGTGTAGGAAGGGTAAATTTGCTCCCTGTGGGTCAGATGGGATAGTCATCTTCTGCCCTCGAACATTAGCAGTCCTAGTTCTCGGGCGTTTGGGCTTAAACCTGGACTTATACCATTGGCTTCTCTGGGTATTAGGCCTTTGGGCTTGCACTGGAACTACACCACTGGCCTTCCTGGGCCTCCAGCTTGCAAATGGCAGATTATGGGACTTCTTAGCATCCGTATTATGTGAGCCAGCTCCTCATAATAAATCCCTTTCTATATATCTATATATATCCTATTGGTTTTGTTTCTCTAGAGAGCCCTAATACATTTCTGTTCTGATTTCTTCAATCACTTCTTTTTTAAACAGCTTTATTGAGATATAATTCATATACTATATAATTCACCCATATAAAGTACAAAATTCAATGGTTTTAGTATATTTATAGAATTGTGTGACCATCACCACTATCAATTTTAGAACCTTTTCATCACCCCAAAAAGAACCCCTTAGCAGGCATTCCCTATTTCACCCCGACCTCCAGCCCTAGGCAACCACCAATCTACTTTCTGTCTCTACGGATTTGCCTATTCTGGATATTTCACATAAATGGAATCATTTCATATGTGATGCTCTCAGACAGGCTTCTTTCACTTAGATAATGTTTTTGAGGTTGAGCCATGTTGCAACATGTATCAGCACTTCATTCATTTTCATTGCTGAATAATATTCCATTGTATGGATATATCAGATTTTATTTATCCCATGTTGATGGACGAGGGTTGTCTCCACTTTGGGGGTATTATGAATAATGCTGCTATGAACATTCATGTACAAATTTTTGTGTGAACATGTGTTTTCATTTCTCTTGGGTATATAACTCGCAGTGGAATTGCCTAGTCATATGGTAACTCTCTCTTTAATCTTTTGAGGAACTGTTTTCCAAAGTGGCTGCACCATCAATGACAGGTTGAGCGTCCCTAACCTGAAAATCCGAAATCCAAAATGCTCCAAAATCTGAAGCTTTTTGAGCACCAAGATGACACATGTGAAAAATTCCACACCTGACCTCATGTGACAGGTCACAGTCAAAATGCAGGCGCAAGATGATGAAAATGACACTGTTAACACTGCAGAAAAAGTACCTATAGACAACACGGTGAAAAGTGTGTGATGGGCTTATTGAAGGACTAGAACAGCATGCACTTGTAACAGAACAAGAAATTGCGTCAATTTATAAAGTCAAATGGAGACTTGTAAGACAAAAACTGTTGTGAATGAGGCAGAGGACTCCAGAGGAAACATTTTAAAAAGCCATCCACAAGAAGGCCTCCTCAACCCTAGAGGACCCACATCCTGGTCCCTTAACTGCTTCTGATGTTTTTCCCCACCTAAAAGCATAAAATACAGTGTACAGTAAACTTTTAATCAAAACACAGCATCGCAGGTGGAGACTGAAAGCCTGCCATTGTTTGCTGTTACTGTTGTTACAGCTGATACAGGTATTCTGGTGAGACAACGGTGCTGCATAGTTATCCTGAACACATTATTTTTTCACTGTATTAATGATATGCCATATTCTTTACTGTTAAGTACTTATGTGTGAATAACTGTAAGAAAATGATTCTTATTGGTAGCATATAAATTCAGAGTCAGAAATGATGGTGATGCCAGCCAGGTGTGGTGGCTCTCACCTATAGTCCCAGCATTTTGGGAGGCTGAGATGGGAAGATCACTTGAGGCCAGGAGTTCAAGACCAGCCTGGGCAACACAGCAAGACCCCATCCCTACAAAAAATATAAAAAATTAGCTGGGCGTGATGGTGTGCGCCTGTAGTCCAAGCTTCTCAGGAGGCTGAGGCAGGAGAATAGCTTGAGCCCGGGAGTTGGAGGTTGTAGTGAGCTATGATGACGCCACTGCACTCCAGCCTGGGTGACAGAGTGAGAACCTGTCTGAAAAAACAAAAAGGGATGATAGTGATGCCAAACAACCAAAAATTGTCCACATGTGTGGTTGAGATAGTGACGCCTTTGCTTTCTGATGGTTCAGTACACCAACTTTGTTTCATGCACAAAATTATTATTAAAAATATGGCACAAAATTGACTTCAGACTATGTGTATAAGGTATATATGGAACATAAATAAATTTCATGTTTAGACTTGGGTTCCCTCCCCAAGATATCTCACTATGTATATTCAAATATGTCAAAATCCAAAAATATCTGAAATCCAAAACAGTTCTGGTCCTAAGCATTTTGAATAAGGGATACTCAACCAGTGCTTACTATCTTACAATTTGTTTCTCAGTGTTCTAGAGATTTAATCACTATTCAATAAATTTTATTCCTATTTTTCTATTTTTTTTTAATTCATTAGTCCCATATGGATTTCATTCAATCTACAGTGACAATCAATATTTGGATTTTCCTCCAAATTCATAGCCCAGTGATTCCAAATCATTGCTGAGTAAGTAATCTTTAATCTCCTCATTGATTTGTATTGCCTTCTTTTATAATCAAATTATTTATTTATTTATTTATTTATTTTTTATTTTTTTATTTTTTGGAGACAGGGTCTCACTGTGTTACCCAGGCTAGCCCCAAACTCCTGGGCTCAAGTGATCCTGCCACCTCAGCCTTCCAAGTAGCTGGGAATGCAGGTGCATGCCACTGTACTCAACTTATCAAATTTTTATATTTAATAAACTATAATTCTGGATTGCTTAAACTATTCCATTGATCTATGTCCATGTCAGTACCACACTATTTTAATGACTGTTTTAATAACTCATATAACTAATTTCCCCTTATCACTCTTTGTCATTGGCATATTCTTTCTTTATTACCTCAGTTGGACTTCAGAATACTTGTATCGACTTCTTTGATTCTTGCATGAATCCCCATTGGATTTTTTAATCACTACTGCATTAGCTCTACAAATTAATTTGAGATAAGTTATTATTTCTATGACATTTAATTATTCTGCCTTGAAACATGCTATTTCTGCAGGAGAAATTTCAAAACACAACTTGTAGTACGTGGTGATTTGTTTGTTCTGTGGATTAAAGGAGAAGGAAAAATCAAAATATTTCTGGAGTTTGGGGTCTGAGTGACTAAGAGAAGCTTCATATAAGCTGACAGAGTATTGCTAAGGGTTAGCAGAAGGAAGAGTTGTTTTGCAGGGCAGAAAAACAGTCAATGTCTCAAAATTACTAGGAGACAGGTTCAGCCATTCGTAAGAAACCCTTTTAGATGATAGAGCTCTCCAAAAATGAAAAAAGCTGTGGTGTAAGGTGGTAAGCCCTTCATCTCTGGAAGCATTCAGACTGAGGACAGGTTACCTAACATCAAGAAGGTGAACCTGTTTCTAATAGTCAGTGTTGAGTTCGTTCTCCAAGTGGGGGTGACCCTCGTATAATTGAAACAAGTGACTGGAACTCATGAAGAAGATCAGAGTCAAGGACTGCACTTTAGGTAGTGCTCAAAGGAAGGAGAGAGAGAGAGAGAGAGAGAGAGAGAGAGAGAGAGAGAGGAAGGATATGATCAATAAAACAAGAGAAACACCAGAAAAAAATCATGGAATCATGGATGACAACAGAGGACCTAGGAAAGGTTGGGTAATAATCACCTTCCACAGAGAGGGGAAGTAGAGGAAGGCTTAGAATGAGTCACTAGCTTTGAAAACCAAGTCCTGGGAGACCCTGCAGAGTGAAGTTCCAGTAGACCTGCGTGACAATAGGATGAGAGCTAAGTGGCACTGCAGAGTCGAGTGAAAGTTTATTTGTTTCGGGATGAGGAGGTTGTGCACATCTGAAGCCCAAAGTCCAGACGGTAGAGATTAATTGATAGAAAGTACAGTAGGTGCCTGGCATTTTATGGCTTTAATATTCATGGTTCTTACCACTTGACATTGATCCCCGTGATCTGAGACATGTGGTAATTTTTAAATTTTGCCAAGGCACATTGGAATCACATCTGCTGAGAAACTGCAGTACAGGAGTGAGTCACTTATTTGGAGAGCATCCCTAGCCAGCTGCCCAACATCTGTATCAGATCATGCCTCGTGAGTCTCTGCTAATCTGTGCACATGCTGTAACTCTATCATGAAGTGATATGGACCCTGCTGCTTTGCAGACCCAGATAAGCTCATGGATACCGTTGCTATTAAGGTGATGCGCGATGACAAATTACTTCGGTACTTTAGAAAACCCCCCAAGGGACTGAAGATACCACTTTGATACTTTGGGTAGTCTTCTCACCATTTTATGGAGGCAATTATATACGAGAAGTACTCCAAACAGTGGGATTTTTGAAGCTCTCAGGATACATTCCTTAAAACTATCAAGATTTTACTTACTGGCTGGGCAAGGTGGCTCACACCTGTAGTCCCAGCACTTTGGGAGGCCAAGGTGAGAAGATCACTTGAGGCCAGGAGTTCAAAACCAGCCTGGGCAACATAGTGAGACCCTGTCTCTACAAAAAAAAAAAAAAAATTAAAGATTGTACTTACTGGTAGAGGTGAGGCTATCATTCTATCATAGTAGGAACTCTTTCAAGAGTTGGGGAGGGCTGGTTTTAGCTCACAGGTAAAAGAATTTATTTTAGAATCTGGAAAGAATAAAGGATGTGTCTCAGCCTGATTTCCCCAGAGAGAAGAACATTAGAAAAAATATATATATAGATGCAAGTAATTTACTGGGGAGTGTGCTACCTAGAAGCAGGAGTGAGGGAGAGTGTAGCAGTTAGAGGCAGCACAAGGTCCATTACTGAGTTGCTTTGTCCCATGGGCCACCTGAGAAGCCACGTGACATGCGTCTCAGGACTACCTGTCTGGTGTGGGAAAGGGGGAGGCATTTATCCATCAGCTTCAATCCCCCACTGGCCAAAGCAGCACTCCACTGAAGCATTAACTCCCCAACGCTTCAGGCTGCACTTATCAGGATGCCAAGTGGTGCCTGCAGTGTCCCAAGCCCCAGCGATGACAGAGAATCTTCAGGATGTGAGGCAAGAGGTGCTCACAGTTTGCCTCTACATGCAGCTAGTCAGAGGCAGAACTGGTCTTCACATGTGGTGGCTGGAATTAAAGACAGGCGTGGTTGAAAGGATCTGAAGTGGGGCCTAAAGAGTGCCTGATCCAAGATGTTTGTGGTTTAAGAAGTACCTTGGTGTGAGCAAGGTGGTAAGAAAGCCCAGGCCCGGTTCCTGGTTCCTCTCAGAGGCAAGGCCTTCTACAAGCATGGGGATGCTGTGACGGAAGCGAGTGTTTGGTACATGTGGAGAGGAGTTACCAAAGCCTCTGGGCAAGAGCTGGCGGGAAGACTCGTGGGACAGAGTCAGGGGTTTACGTGGAGCCCAGCTTTAGGAACTGTTAGTTCTTTGCATTTTCTCCATGACTGCCTGCACCCTGAGTGTAGGAGCTGAGAAAGTGAGCAGTGGGGGTGACCCAGGGGGCCTGGCATGGAGCAGA
The DNA here is from genome assembly GCA_023783475.1 of Daubentonia madagascariensis. Taxonomy (NCBI): domain Eukaryota; kingdom Metazoa; phylum Chordata; class Mammalia; order Primates; family Daubentoniidae; genus Daubentonia; species Daubentonia madagascariensis. Next base: position 1,399,644 of record JAKFHU010001482.1, on the reverse strand, counting down.
GAGCAAAGGTCATGGGCGGGGGTCACCCGAGTGGGGGTGAGACAGCGTGGAGGCAGTGGATGATGGAGTCAAGCATGGATTGAAGAGAAAAGGTAAAGCCAGAGGTGTTGAAATCCAGAGGTTTCTGTGAGAAAATGGCAGAGTACATGAGCAGAGGAAAAAGAATAAACACAGGGCCCTGTGTTGACGGCAAGGTCTAGGGCACTTCAAGGCCACTGGGTGAGGACATGAATGTCCATACCCTGCAGCAAGTTGAAGTTGCCAAAGAAGGGGTTGGGAAGGAAAGGGAGTTATGAGTCGGCTCCCAAAGTTGCCCAGGACAGAAGCAACAGTAATAGAAGGTACTGGAAATGATGTCACGGGATTAGATAGGCGGTGGTAGAGACTTCGGATGAGAATACATAGAGAAAGGGTGTCGGAAGTAGCGGAATTTGAGGCCTTGTGGTAAAGGGCACGTTAATTAACAATCAAAGCAATTGCTAAAGTTTGAAAACAAAGCAAGATTTACTTCAATGCAGACTTACACCAGCTGTTATTTCTGCAAGGTAAGTTGGAAAGGTGGGTGTAGATTTTCACTTTTACTTAATATACTGGGTATTATCTGAATGTGCTATCAGGAACCTACATTGCTTTTGTGACTAAAAAAGAAAGAAAGAAAACAAAAATTAGTCAAGGACAAAACTAAAATTCAATCCCATCATGAACAAACACTTGTCCACCACCCGTTGGCTCCACAGCTGAGAAAAACAGGCAGTCTAAGGTGTGGTTTTATTAGCTGTCCCAACATTTATTTTTGCTAAATCAACTTAAACTACATGACCCAGTTAACACAAAGAACAAATGGAAGTAAATGCTTTAAAATGACAGGGAGATATAAAATCTGTGGTCAATGTTTAACATGCCACACACAAAGATGTAGCCACATTCCATCAGTAGCTATGTGTTCGGCCTTCAAGTTTCCAGGGAGGTACCTGTCTCCCCTGACTCTTTGCCATCAGCCCCGGTGCCTCACTAAGCAAGAGGTTTTGGAAGGCATCCAGATCATAAATAAAGTGACAACGAGTAATAATTATGATAGCTACTATTATTGACTGCCTTCTATGTGCCCAGTTTATGCTAAATACTTATTGTCGTTTATCTTAGTTAGTCCTTAAAATAAAGTGAAAGAGGCAGTACCACCAAACTCCCACTTATTGGCCAGAACTCTAAGGCGCTGGTATGTCTTTCCGTGTTCTTGGTTACAGACAACAGAGTCTACTCTAGCTGGTTTAAACCAGCTAGGAATTTCTTAAGACATACAGATAGTTCCTTGAGTCATTGGGAAAAAATGGACTCTGGGCTGAACTCTGAGAGTCACCACAGAATTGGGCCATCCAGGAAGCTGCTGCCTCTTCCACAATCAGGAAGTCTCTGGATTAAGAGGCCACATTCTCCAACAGGAAGCCAGTGACACAGTCCTCAGCTCCTGAATCATGCCACACCTGCCACAACCAGGAAGCCACTCAGTCAGAAAGCTGCCCCCACAGCAGCTAGTTCCCAGACCATGCCACATCTGCTGAGACCCCTGCCGGCAAGAGATGCCCCAGTACTCTCCTCTCTTCTCACCTTGCTCAATTCCCAAAGTCTCGTGGTCCTCTCTCCACGTGACTGTGTTCTGAATCAAGTATAAATAATTAATAAAACTTAAATCGTATCTGGAATCCCAGCTGCAAGAGACTCTGATAAGTTAAGTAGTGTAGCTTTCCAGTCTTTATAGTAAGGCAGGCAAGAGAGAAAGGTGTTGGAACAGAGGTTGAGTACTCCAAACCACTGGATTAAGCACAATTGCTCTGGAAAGTTGAGGTACCTGGTGTATCATTGGCCACCTTCCCCTCCCTGATTCTTAGGCGTCCTGTCCACATATTTGATCTCATTTAGTCCTCACCTCAACCTTTCCACAAAGTCTTATTATCTTCACTTTACAGATAAGAAAACTGAAGCTCATAAAGTTTAAATAATGCACAAGAAGGTAACAGAATCAAGATTTGAACCAAGATCCATTTCACAATTCTCATGTGGTAGAATTTATGCGTTTGCGTTGCTGCAACTAAACACCCAACAGTAGTAGACTCTCTCCATCTTCAGTTCCCTTGATCCTGATTGTGATTCACCGGCTTTCAAAATAGCTGAATAGAACTGGTACTTTCGCATCTCCAAACCTTTGCTCCAGCAGTTTTCTTAATTGCTGAGTTCCTTGATCCCGTGGGCCACCAGAGAAGCCATGTGCGTAGGAATTGTCTGGGCTGGGAGAGGAGGAGGGATTTATCTTTCAGACCGCATCCTCCGTTAGTCAAAGATTGTCCATTCCCCCTATCTCACCACCCAGATCCTAGCCATCCTTTAAGGCCCAAATAAAATACTCCCTTTCCACAAACACTTTTCCAATACCCTTGGAGAAAGGCGGCCCTGCCTTCTCTGAGACTCCCATTTGTTGTACTTGCACCTCCCTTCAAACATTTCTCACAATCAACTTATATAGCTGCCCCTTCTAACTTCCTTAAATGCAAGAAACGTGACATTTATCTCTGTGTCTTTTAAGTCCCCTGGCACAGTGCGTGGGTGTGGTAAACATTCACTAGATGAATAATCAACGAATGAATTAATTTCCCTTGGGAAGTGCTCACTTCTTTAAAATAGTGGATAATCTCTATCCAAGTAATTACAGATCAATTGCTCTAGTCTCCCAGTGTTTTTAATTAATGAGACTTTCCTCCATCACCATCATCCATCTCATTTCTTCCATATTTAGTGAGTCCTCATCAGTTGCTAAGGACTGGATGTTTTCATCCCCCCAGAATTCATATGTTGAAGCCTAAACCCCAATGTGATGTTATTAGGAGGTGGGGACTTTGGAGGGTAATTATGTTGTGAGGGTGAAGCTCTTATGAATGGGATTAGTGCCCTTATAAGGAGCTAAAGAGATCATAACTCTCTCCCTTCCACCACGTGAGGACACAGCTAAAAGGCACCATTTGTGAACCAGAAAGCAGGCCCTCGCCAGACACCAAATCTGCCAGTGCCTTGATCTTAGACTTCTCAGTCTCTAGAACTGTGAGAAATAAATAAAGCTACCCAGTTTATGGTATTTTGTTATAGCAGCCCAAATGGACTAAGACATCAGTTAATGTAGATAGAATATTTTTTATGAATTTATCTGTTTTGTGGCTTCTGATATTTTTTAAAATTTGAACTTGAAAAAAGGAGAGAACACAACTACATCTTGGGAGTTAAAATTAGTTCATTTTCTCTTTGGAACAACCACAATAGGACACTTTTTACACTAGTGCAGACATTTACCTTGAGTAACAATTCATCAGGCTGAAAAGAGTGGAACAAATCATGAAAGTAAAAGTTTCAAGGAGTCTCTATACTCTGCATTTAATCCATTCAATTTCCTGCTGAAGTGGAATTTCTTCCATTTGTGTCAAGACTTCGGGGTCAGCCTACAGCAGCAGTCTGCTCTCTTTCTTCCAGAAACTTCCCAGTTTAGAATCCCAAAGGAGTGGCCAGAAGTCCCCAGGGCAGGATCTCTCCTGCCTGTAGTTAATGAAACTGGTAGGCCAGCCGCTTCCTCCTGGTTGCCATGGAAATGGCCAGGCCGCTGGCCCTCTGAAAGCGGAAAAGAACAGCAGGTGCAAGTCCATGCATTCCGTCCTGGCTGGCAGATTAAGCGAGCTGTCAAGCCAGGGTGAAAGATCAGCGGCCAGGCAGAGGTCTGTGGAGCGGGAGGTGAGGCCTCACCGTGGAACTCCGAGATGTAAGTAAATTCTTTGTTCTTCTTTTTAAAAAAGCATATCTAGTTTAACAGACAGTTTTTAAGAGCTTCAGCATTTCTACTGCATGGCAGGAACTGCGACAGTTTGAAGAGCCGCTATCAGGGTCACCTCCTTCTTGCTGCATTTGCATTTCCTGAACATATGTACACATATGGGTGGTTTTCACTACGAAACACTTTTTTAGGCTTCCAGGCATATGAATTGCTCTTTACTGAGATCCTGCCTTTAAAAGGAAACATTTTCGGTGGGTTAGCAAAGAATGAAATGGTCCTCTTATTTAAACCCTAGATAGATAGATAAACTCACTTGAGGCTCACATAACAGATATCTCCATGGAATCTGAGCTTCTTGTGTCTATTTTAAAACATCTGGCTATGCTTTTCTGTTGGTCTTCAATGCTAAGTAACAGTTAAATAAAAGAGATATGGATCACATCTTTTTCTTATTGTGATCGCAAACAAAGAAAAGTGGGAACTTCCAAAACATTGGCTTATATCGTTTCTTTGCTCTGTTTTTATCTTTTGATAGTATTATATTTTTTGCCTATTTACATGTTAGGTTTTATAGAGTTTACTTATTAGAAAGCAAAGAAAGAGAAGAAGAAACTAAGCATAGATGAGCATTAACATTTGGACTAGACAGTTAACTTTTTTAAAAAATTGGTCTTTTATTCAAAAGTGGAAAAAATACGATAAATAGTGTAGCAAAAGGCAAGATGAGGGGGATGTCTTAGTTCAAAATTAGTAGACCATACACATTCTTGCATAAGTTTCATTGTTTAATAAGCATGTTTTTGGAAAGTTTTTAGCAAAAAGTATGGTGGTGTATATTAGGGAAGGAAATGTTTAAAAGCATTATGTACAATATTTATAAAAATCCCATCCTTAAAACAATACCAAAAAAAGCAGACCTCATTTCTTTGAAAATTTTTTTACTGAAAAGAGCAATCCTTGAGAAGTTTTTTACTTTTGTTTTAGACTGAATAATACAAAATGTTTGGAAGAAAAAAAGACTTTTTAAAAATTTTTTCTGACAGAATTGGGCATTTTCTGAAAATAACAGTTTCAATAAAGTATTTATGGAAATGAGTACTTTTCAAGAGCTAACTTGTATCTCTCAACTTTCTTTTCCATACCAATATTTTTCACTGCTTAAAGCTAGTATACTATCAGCTTTTAAAATTCAGTGCCCAGTGGCTCATGTCTGTGTCTGTGGGAGCCAGTAAGTCACTGGGGTTCCATGGGGAGAGAAGACAGACCTCACTGTCCTGTGGGCATGGGATGAAGGGGCAGCTGTGCAGAACTATGGATTTGAACCCCAGTGATGCAGTTAACCAATTGGATACCAAGTCATTCAAGGGAAAAACCTGAAGGGTTTGCACCCATTGGTTAATTCAGTTCTACAAGGATCTGTGTCAAGTAGAAAGGTACAGTAGCTACATATTTTAGTTAGGACTTCCCAGTGCTTGCTCTCTGAGATATTCTTTGTCCCACATTCTATGCTTATGTTAGCAGAAGCAGCCCTTGGCTCAGATTGGCCTCTATTATGACTATGAACTTAAACTTATTTTTAAATCTAATTTATAAATGTTCCTTTTTTAAAAATTGTTTCTGAAATGTTTTGTATGATAAAATCCACTGATTCCTTTTATTTCTTACTCCTTTAGTGTCTTCATCTGTTTTGCACTGCTGTAACAGAATACCTGAGTAATGTATATACTGAGTAATATATAAAGAACAGAGATTTATTTCTTATTGTTCTAGAGACTGAGAAGTCCAAGGTCAAGGGACCTGCATCTGGGGAGGGCCTTCTTGCTGCATCATCCCATGGTGTTAGGTGGAAGGGCAAGGGGAGTAGAAGGGAGCCAAACCTCACAAACTCATCCTTTTATCAGGAACTCACTCCCACAATAGTAGCATAAATCCATTTCTGAGAGCAGAGCCCTCATGACTAGCCATCTCTTAAAGGTCCCACTCTCAAGACTGTTGCATTGGGGGTTAAATTTTCAACATATGAACTTTGAGGGACACATTCAAACCATAGTATTTAGCATGAAGTTTCTACATACATTTAAAGTTAAAGGCCACAGCGTTTGGCAATAGAATACAAAGCATGAAATATCCCTTGAGTATGCATATGACTCTGGGTGGGAAATAGCACCGTAATTACCACCATGACTCCCTAGAGTATATTTGGGACTGGGTTCACATATTAGTCATTATTAACTGGTTCTGTGACCTTGGACCAGTTATTTAACCTCTCTGTGTCTTCAATTTCTGATGTGAAAATGGAGTCATGCCCAGCCAGCTCAGTCAGTTAAAAAAAAAAGAAAAGAAAAGAAATAGAAAAAGAAAGTGGAGTCATAATACCTGCCTGTAGGATTATTGCAAGAATTAAATAATATTAAACATGTGAAGTACTTAGAACAGTACCTGGCACAAAAGAAATACTCATTAAATGTCATTACTAGTCAATTTAAAATATGTATAATTCCTGATTCCATTCAGTTTTCAACTTACATGTATCTCTCGTGTTTTTTGTTTTAAAGTACGTTGCCTCTTATCAATGACCATTTTCTATATTTAGCTTAGCCTTGGGAACACAGGACTGAGGGATAGTAAATTATTGATACAATAACATTTCTTCTTTACCTAGGAACCCGAACTTTCTTGAGAAGCAAGAGCTGTATACTTGACATGTTAAGTTAGAGATGTCTACTAGACATTCAGGAAGAGCCATCAAGTAAAATGCTGGACATATGAGCATGAACCTCAGGGATATCTCAGTTAATCGTCAGCATATAGGTGGTATTTAAATCCATGGAGTAACATGCAATCACCGAGCAGGGAGATGTACGTAGAGAAGACAGTCAGGCACTGAGCCAGGGGCATGCTACAATGACATGGTAATAAGATTAGATGACAGCTAAAGAGACTCAGAGGGAGTAACCATTGAAGTAGCAAGAAAACCAGGAGAATGTGGTGTCGTGGAAGAACAGAAAGTTCTTCACTCAAGAAGGGGGTAGGCAACTATGTCAAGTGCTGGTGAGAAGTCAAGCAAAATGAGACCAGGAAATTAATCGCAGGATTTGGCATGTGGCGGGGAGGGAGTCACTGGGAACCCAGTGATAATGGTTCCAATGGAGTGATTGCAGCAAAAGTCTGGCCTCTTGGAGCGGCTTAAAAATCTAACAGAAGCAGGTACTAGGCTCCGTATGATAACAGATTTGCTTATGAAAGCTTGTCTTTAATTTGTCTTATGGTAGAGTGATTTAGCACTCTAAGCAAAACAGGTTGGAGTCAAGCAAGAACTGTCACCTGAGCCCCTAGCCTAGTAAAGTTTCATGAAGGAGGAGAGATTAGAAGACAATTCAAGAGTTGAAGGTGGTTTCCTAGTGGAGAAGAAACAGAAATCATCCCCAAATACAAATAAGCAGCATGAGGAAGGAATCAAGTCCATACTGGAGAATAAGAAAACACAATGAAGCCCAGAGACACCACACACACCCCCACACACACACACACAACCCCTTCAGGACTTGTTCCCACAATATTCCTCAATGCCTCTCCTTTTCCAGTTTTGATCGTTTCCATAAAAGGATCACTTCTCATTTTCTCCTTTGTATCTCTCAAATTCCTGATCTCCAAGATCATTAAGGGAACCAGAATCTTCTCTGTGGCCAGGAGGTCTGAAGAATTCATTTGGAGTCGTGTCTAGACACCATTTCATGGGCACTTGGCTTAGCCCAAATTGTGATATCCAGATTATCTACTGGAGCACTGCTGTTGTCACAAAACTAACCTTCAAAGAGTCATCAATGAGAACAGGGGCACTCTTTTTAAATAAAATCCTTATTTTGGAATAGTGTTAGGTTTACAGAAAAATTGTGACAATAGGACAGAGAGTTCCCATACAGAGTTAACATCTTACATTAGTGTGGTACATTTGTCACAATTAATGAACCAATATTGACACAATTTAAACTGAAGCCCAAACATTATTTAGATTTCCTTAGATTTTACCTAATGTTCTTTTTCTATCCCAGGATCCCACATTACCTTTAGTTGTCATTCCCTGGAGGCATTTTTAAACTTTTAAAAAATCTTTCAAGAAAGCAACAAGGTTTAAATGTTCTTTGGTTCCAATATTCATAACTAAAGCCTCCAAAGGAAATTTTAATTCTTTTTTTTTTCTAAACTCTGATGGTTGAAACTTTAACTTGAACACAGATGAAAGGAAAAAGGCCCAAGGCTTACATCTTGAGGCAATAGTTCAAGGTGCTTTATGGGAATGTAATAATGTACAACTGTAAGTGGAAGATCTGAATCCCTTTTTATTGTTCTGGAAGCAGGTAATTAAAATAGTAAAAGTCTGCCAGCCTTTTTTTGTTTCTCATCTCCTAGCAAAGGGATTAGTGTCTGACTCATTTCTCCTTGGCAACCTTGCAGTCACATAATATTGGCCCAGTCATTTGAGCAAAGCTCTCCCTGAGTTAGTGTTACAAGACTGGACTCTGAAATGTTAGGTTGTGGGGGAGTTTTATAGCAGGGGCTGTTATAATCCCTCCACCAAGAACAATTAGGCAAATGGGTCTGTGATGCTTGCAAATATTTGTGAGACCAGCATATGCTACCTCCGCTCATGTTTCCCAGAGGCCCTGGGCGGGTATGCGGCATGGGATGAGAGGGACCTGACTTGGGGCTCATGGTTCACATTCTAGGCAAGTGTTTTTCATCCTGTGTCCCCATCAGATTCCCAGGAAAGCTGTAAAGTAACCACAAACCTAGACTAGGCTTTTTGGTAAAGTCACAGGAGGTTGAGGGGTGCCTCCTGGGACTTTTGCCAGATGTCACTCAATGGCTTTCAAGGATGACACACAGCCAAGGCACAGGAGGGTAACCTCAAATTCCCATCCTCTCACCTATACACAAAATCTCTTTATGGTTTCTCTGTCATGGCTAGGCCATATGATGAAATTCCTGCTCAAGAAGAAGATGAATTTTGCTTGCTGATGTGATAACATTCCACAATTCTAGGAGGTAAAAGGCAAAAGAGAAAGTAAAAGATCAAGTGCATCATTGACTTAGCTACTGCAGGGATTCATTTGGATAATATAAATATTTGTGGAGTGATTCTATGTGTCAATCTCTGTGCTAAGGACTGGGGAAACCATGATCAGCAAAATGACATCGGAAATCTGACTCCCACAGCATACCAACAGCAAGGGGGCCCACGTCCAGTTGGCAAATTAGTAGGTGAAACTAACACCCAGTTGAGCTCCATGCTTTCCGAAACACAAAATATCTGCTTTTCATTGGTTCTTACTCATCTTAGTCTAGAAGCTCCTTAGTCTATTTCTATGATTAAATCAATTTAATCTCAAAGCAGTAATCCAATTGATGCCTGAAGAAATTCTGGCTGCACCAGCCAGAGGGCACAGATAAGGATAAATTAACACTAACAGCTGTTATTTTGCTGGCTAGAGCTCCCACCTACCTGATACAGATGCTGGCCTCCTCCCCACCAGTATGGCTACAAGAAAGGGTCTCCTTCAGTTATTTCTTCGAGTTCCAAGGAGGGTCTTGCCTGCGCTCACAAAGGTCCTTTCATAGCCTCCTGGCCCTGACCCCTCTTGGGTGTTGACTGTCCCTTGCCCCTGCCATGGGGCTCCCTGTTGATTTGATGAGCAGGGAGCAATGTCCAGGAGTGGCCCCAGTCTGATCTCAGGGAGCGGTCAAATGATGCTGCCTGTCCCTCATTCCTCACTGTGCCAAAGGTGTGCTCTACTCAGTACAGAAGTGGGGAGAATGCCTCTGTCCTCCACTCGGTGTCATGCTTTGTTGCCTGGGCAGGGACTACTTGGGCCCTTCATCTCAGAGTTCTTGAAAGCACTTCATGCAGCCTCTGCTTGCAGCTCCATTGGACTCAGCCTAATGCATAAGTTTGGGCTGAGAAGACACAAGTGCCACTGTCCCATCCTTCTTTCTGCTCATGCCTGCCCTAGGCCCTCACATGTCACCTTCATGCTTCCTTCTTCTTCAAAAATTCCACTTTTTCAAATAACCACCTGAAGACCGTCATCTGCTCAATTCATAAGACATATCCAGATGCATCAGTTTGGGCTTGGCTGCGTCCAATACAGTGTGACTATTCTATGAGAGTATTGAGTTTGGTACTTGAGTAGAATAGTAAAGGAGCGTAGGACATAGTAACCCCAAGAGCGTATGATCCTGTCTAGTGAGAGTAATAAACCACATGAACAACATGCGTGGCCATGAATAAAGAAGGGCTAGTTTGTTTGGTCCAAAGGGATGGTTTGATGTGGTAGTTTGGTTTCCTTATAATCTCTGTATTAGTTTCCTATTGCTGCTATAACAGATTTCTACAAACTTAGTGGCTTAAAACAACACATCAATATTTTCTTACATTTCTGGCTGTCAGAAGTCCAAAATCAGTCTGACTAGGCTACAGTCAAAATGTCAGTAGGGCTGGTTCCTTCTGGAGACTCCAAGGGAGAATCTATTCCTTGACTCTTTTAGCTTCTAGAGGCTGTGGCATTCCTGGCTTGCAGACCCATCACTCCAATCTCTGCTTCAATTGTCACATTGCCTTTTTCTTCCTGTCTCCTCCTGTGTTTCTCTTATAAAGACTTTTGTGATTACATTGGGTCTACCCAGATAACCCAGGATCATCTCACCATCTCAAGTTTCTTGACTTAACTACATCTGCAAAGCCCTTCTTGCCATGTAAGGTAACATATTACAGGTTCCAGAGATTAGGACACAGACATCTTTAAGGGCCATTATTCAGCCTACCACAATATCAATCAGGCACAGTAGGAGACCAGAAATAAAGTATTTTGATCACATCCCATACTCTTGCTGTTCCTTTAAACATTTTACACACATTTAAATTAGTAGAAATGGGAACTGGACAATTTAGTTCCATTTCCCAGGCTAGCACACTAATAATTTCCGGAATTTCCATTCCTCAGAATTTACAGGAGGACATTTGTAAATCTGATTTGATTTGTTACAGGAAAAATCATGCAAAGAGGCCTTTTTGTTGTATGCTGAGCCTATTCTCTAGTCAAATTTTTGATACACGTAATGCATTAAATGAATTAATTACTTTAGATTTCTTTAGGGTGGCTTTTGGGATGCCCTGACAGAGCATGCTAATATATTTTTATTTTCATTATAATTCTAATATTACAAAATATCATAGTTTATGAATAGTACTATAGTGCTCTGTATATTGCAGTATACTTACGAGTAGTTGTAATACTACTTATGAATAGCACTAATAGACGAGATATATATTACCACGTACATCTTGCTTTGCTCTCATTATAACCTGTGTGGCAGGCTTGTCACCCGTGCCATATTGAGAGAAATGATACTCAGAAAGGCTCTCTGACTGGTCCAACTATGTACCTTGAGTTAAACCTGACCAATCACAAAAATTTTTAAATTGTGTCCTCTTAAAACCCAAATTTCATGCTTGAAGCTAATTTTGCCTAAATTCCAACTTATGAAGACAGGAACTTCTCCTTCTTTTTCTAGATGAGCAAATATACCAGATGACAGCATGTAATTTAGATCCTACATGTGAATCAAACAAGATACTGATCATATCATTATTACTGTGAACTCACTCCTGCTTTCCCCAATGAACTGCATAAACCACAGTGAAAGGGAAGTGATCTTTACCAACAGAGATGCACAGATAAGTTACTTCAGCGTTAAACACTTGTAAGGGCATGTGAAAATTCAGTGGCTCGTACCAAGGATGGGGGGGTGTGCTGCTGTGGAATGTGAAGAAGAAAGAAAAGACAACACATATCATAGTAAGAAAACATTGGGGAGAGACCCAAATTAACTTAACTTTCAACTTTATAAGCTTTGAAATATTAAACCACAAAGATATCATTCCCCTTTTAAATATCATCTTACAGAGTGTGTATCTCTAACCTACGTCCTGCAGTGCATTCATGGAACAGAGCCAAAGAAAAGAAAAATGCTAAAAATCCTTTTGTTCAAGAGCTTTTCAAGGTTCTACACCTAAAGCCTTCACAAGGTGCCTCTGTGAACAACTTACCCACATAACACAGAAAAGCCAATGTTCCTCTGTGACCTAAGTGGAAAGGGGGATTGCACAGCCGTGGCCAAGGGGAACAGGTGCCCACTCATTTCTGGAGCTCTACAGTGGAGTCTCCACCCCACACTCCTCCCATGCTTCCTATTTCATCCTTGCTGTCCCTCTAACAAGGGACAAGGGAGGGAGAAGGCGTAAAGTTCAAATACCTTTGGGCAACAATGTGTTGGTTTAAATTCCTATTGAGGCTTAAACAACTGGTATTAGACTCCTATCTGAGAGCGGGTTTTCAGTGCTGGGCTGAATTGACCAAGGAATTAAGATGAAGGCACATCAAGGCAAACCCGAGGATTGGAGAGATTCTCCACTTCCTTTGGAGCTTGCCCATAACCAGTCCTCACTAGCAGCTGGGCTTGCTGCCAGTCTCATGAAACCACCCAGAGCCTCCTGACTCTGAGAACGGTGCTTTTCTCATGGGTGTCAGGACACACGGCGGGTGTCTCCAGGAGTGGAGTTCCGAGGCAAGTTGTACTGGGATGCTAAGAATGAGCTGCCCACTTGGGCTCTCCTGCTTCCCGCGCCACCAGCTCCCTCCGAGGGGTTCTGGTAGGCATCGCGACTGCATGCTTGCTGGAGAGAAGGAATCCCATCCTCCTCCCCTCCTCCCCAATCCTACTCTCTTGGTCCTCTCTATCTCCGTGAGGATTCCAGATATTGAAATAGATTGATCTGGAGAGCCTGGAGTCAGAAGGAGCCAAAAATGGAGAGATGTAAACTCCTGAAGAAAATACAAAAGAAAAGTGTTCTCTTAGAACTCACTGTTCTATCTCTAGTGTCTTTCCCTTCAGTTCAATCTCTACCTGGCACCCTATGTTACCTTCCTTAAACACAGATCCAAATGGCTTTTCCCTGCTATAAACCTTCGCCACCTCATTTTGGTCTCTTGCAGGTGCCTCCAAAGGTAGTGTTTACATCAAAGGGGGTGCACAAGCCAAGCCAATGGGCTAGAGCTGAAAATATTCAAACTTTAATTTTTATTTAGTTTTCATCTCAAATTTTTAAAAAATTCTACCATTTGTATATTGTTTATAATATAGATAATATATTAATATAAGTATGATAATAAATGTATGGCCTTTATAAATAAATACATCTACTGGGGGAGTTTTTTAATTTTTTATTTAAGATCAGAAGTTTGGAAACCAAATTTCTGCCAGTATAAAGTCCAATTGCCTTAGCTTGGCCAGTAGGGTCCGATCCAGCCCTGTCCTGCCCATATTCCCAGCCTCCTGGGCCCTAAGACATCTTATATTTGCACTAAACATGCCAAGGACTTTAGTCATTCTGAGATTTTGCTCGAGTGACCCTTATATCTGCACTGCCTTGGCTTCCCTAACCCCAACCCCTTCTCTGCCTGGCCCAAAGTACACCCCCTTTGGGAGTCTTTTCCATTTCTTCTTGCCCAACACTTCATCTGTGTCTTTAGTAAGCACCACCAATCACTTTGTCTTATAATTAGTCGCCCAGTTGTTTGTTCCCAGAGTACACTCCAAATTCCTTGGGCAAATTTCGAGTCCCTTGCGGGCAGGGACAATGTCTTCTTCCTTTTTAATTTCCCACAACTTAGGCCATTGCCTGGCATCCAATAAACATTCTCTAAGTGTTGATTTCTCATTTTATTTCGAGAAAAGAGGATGTAAAAATCGTAAGTTGCAAAACCATATTAGCACCTGGTGTATTAGTCAGGGTAAGCTAATGCTTTGACAAACTTCAAAATATCCATGGCTTAGAGTAGTTTAGGTCTATCCCTCCCTTACATCATGTATTAATGCCATTAAGAGGGAGATGGATGTGCTCTGATCCATACAGTCATTCAGGGACTCAAGTTTTTGTCTATAGTTCTACCATCTTCTAGGGCCATTAGGTCCTCCATGGAATATTCCACCACATTCTGTTGTCCAGAACTCAGTCACTTGGCACCACTTCACTGCAAGAAGCTTGGAAATGAAGTCCATCAGTGTGCCAAGTGGGGAGAGGAAGACATGGGTATTGGTGGGTGCTAGAAGTCTCTGACATACCCGGGTTGTAAGACACAATAAGTGGCTTTATGCAACATGACAAAATCTCAGGTGATGTCAATGCACCTAAGTTTTTCAGTCAAGATGCTAAAGACTGTGTATGATCATTAAATCTTAGAGCCTTTAAATCACTGGACATGTTTTAAAAAAAGAGAGCTACCATTTAGAATCAGTTTAAATATTATTTTTGTATTGCAGCTGAAGAAATTGTGAGAGCAATTAATACTAGCAACCAGCTTCAGGAAGGCAAAGAGTTTTGAATTGAGCAGATACAGACATCAGTTAGTTCAAAACAAATACCACATAGATTCCTTCTCAATCTAGGATTACACCCAACATTTAGATAATGTTTATACTTGGCTCCAAAAGGAATACTTCAAACTGGACTAGTTCTGTTTACAAGAAGATATTACTAGTAAGGAGATACTGTGTCAGTGGGAGGATAGCATTTGGATCATTTGCCCAAAACAAATTTGAAATGTCATAAATAATGATGTTTTGAACTCTATAGTCTTAACACAAAAGACAAAAAATATATAATTGTGGAAAAATTTAGTGACATTCTCCAAAACCTTACAGCAATTAAAAATCAAAAGTGATTAAAAATTTAATTGAGAAGTGTGTTTAACTTGAAATCAGAAGTGATTTTTTATTTTAAAAGTTTGAAGGCAGTTAGGGAAAAGGTTCAAACAAAGAAATTGGGAAAATAAGAGAGCCAGAAACTGAAGAGGTGCTCCATCAAGAAGCAGACAATCTCAACGAGAAATCTGACCTGTGACCCTGGGGTTAAAGGCAGAAGAAAGTCAGGGTCTTTCTGGTCCCTTCAAGAAACACCCTGTGAAGCCAGGCCTTGGGGAGCTAGGCAAGGATGTCTCTCACAAAGGCAGTCCCCGAAGTGTGTCCCTGCAAAAATCCTTGAAGATTCTGAGGCAATAATAATGAGGGGTCTTTCAGTAAAGGAGACAATGTGGAATTCTGTGTATATCCCACAAATTGAGACATATACCTGCATTCTTGGAGTGTATTTTAGCGAAGTGGTGCCCAGTGTTTGCTGAGACTGAGAGAAGGAAGGTGGCCATACTTACCCCATGGATCTCGTGGGCACCCACTGTTCTGACTGCCTACCCTGCCTTTTTCTGGTAAAGCTCCCAGATTTCTCTTTCTAGAACCATCCTTTTGCCCTCTCAGTCCATGGTTTCCAGTGTAGCTGCTCCTATGCCTCAGCTACAGGTTTGAGCATATTACTCAGGAAGACCAATGCACTTTTCCCTGGTACTATTTAAAAAGAGACTTTTTTCTCTGGAGGTTGCTCAGCTGATAGAAGGAAAACCTGGAACTATTAGTGACCATCTTTTTCCCAGAAGGTGTGAGCTTGTCTGAGAATAAAGCCCACACAGGAGAACTGAAAAATGGGGAGACACTCCTGACAACCTCTTTTGGAGTAGCTGGATCAAGCCATGCCTGAAATCCTTCCTTGACTTTTCAAATAAGTGAGCCAACTTTTTTTTTTCACTCAAGCCAGGCTGAATTGGATTTCTGTAACTAGCAGGCAAAAGAATTTTAGTACACTGACATTTGGTAAACTATGAGTTTTCATTCGTTCAATAAAATTTGTTGAGTCCTTGCTATGTGCTAAGCACCGTGCTGGAAACTGATGACATAAAGCCAAAAAACAGCTGCCTTAAGGGGTTATGCCCCAGTGGAAGAGACACTTGAACTAATAGTCACAGTACAGTGTGATAATCACTATAATGACAATTTATGTGGGGTGTTAGGTCCACACCTAACTATGCCTAGGGGTGGAAGAATGTCACAATAAGCTTCATGGACGAGGTAATGTCTGAGTAGGGGAATATTTTTTGAGTGGGAAAAAGAAAAGGAAAATTCCTATATAATCAGCATAGTGTAACAAGAATTTGAAAAATCCAGAAGTAGGACAGAGGAGATTGACAACTATGGAAGTGGTGAGGTTGGCAGTGGGGAGGGGGCGATAATGGGTCCTGTTGGGCTGGAACCCTCTGACCCCCTCTGGCCTGACTCATCATTTTCTCAGTATCCCAACTTTTTGTGTGCTTCATTGAGACTTGCCCCCTATACCATAATATGAGCCCCACTTCACCCCCACCATAGGCAGAGCCATCACAAGGAGCAGGGGCAATGTAATATTTGCCCCCATTCTGCTTGCGCCATCCTGGAATCTGCCCACAAACGAATAAATACATAGTGAAACTAGGGTGTTCACAACCTATGTTCAGCAAACCCAAAAGGAAGAAATTCATGGTAGGCTGAAGGAGCTAAATATCCAACTGGCATCTTTGTGGTACCCACCATAATCCCACCGTGGCTGCCACGGATATTTGCCCCACTCTGTACGCTCTCAGTGAGGCTTTCTGCATCAGGCCTCCTTGTTCTGGCCTTTGGGCTCTCTGAGGTCCGGGAGGCAGGGACCACCCTGAGGTCCAGCCAGGGCCTTAACTGTTGGCAAGTTGTTCACAAATCCTTTTGGGGACTTGCAGTCCCTCACGTTCCGGCAGACCAATATCCTATTCTCTCTCTACGCCTTCTCCTCTTCCATGCATGCCTCTGAACAGTATCAGCACCTGAAAGAAGGAAGCAGATACTTTTCTCACCAGGTTCTGGGCTGTTGTGTAAATGCTCTTCCCTCCCTTTCCCTTTAAGCTGGGGGTCAGAGTGGACCAATGGTGTTGACAGTATTCCTAGTTCTGAGTTGACAGGGTTACTGGGACATGAAGTCCCAGAAACCTCTGGTGGAATCTGGGACAGCTGATTGTCTAAAATTATCTTGTAATTAATAAATTATTCACTGTTCCCTACTAAGCGAGTAGTCACCACCACATTCTAACACTATTTGATACTGTTAAGCCTCTTGTTCGGGGAGAATTCTGGCTCTCCAAGTTTCTCAAAGCTCTTTCCTTTATTACAAAATGTATCTATTAATAAATCCTTTAAGAAAATTCTGTGCCAATTTCAAAATAAACACAGAACACTATAAACCACCTTATCCAGTCCCCTAAATAGAACTGAATCTATCTCTCTGCTATGTTCTATGTTCAGTCGAGCCCTTCTCAGTTCAGCCTTATTTGTCTTCCTCCTTTGAGAATCAACCCCTGCAGGACAGGATCCATGTCTTTTTAATTTTTTTTTCTTTTTTTTTTGGGAGACAGGGTCTCACTCAGTCATACAGGCTACATAGCTCACTGCAACCTCAAACTGGGCTCAAGCAATCCTCCTGCCTCAGCCTCCTGAGTATCTGGGACTATAGGCGTGTGCTACCACGCCTTGCTAATTTTTTCTATTTTTGGTAGAGATGGGGTGTTGCTCTTGCTCAAGCTGGTCTTGAACTCCTGAGCTCAAGCAATCCTCCCCCATCGGCCTCCCAGAGTGCTAGGATTACAGGTGAGCTTACTTTTATCCTCTGTGCACTCCAAACAGGCTTGTGCTTCCTGCCTGTCTGCCTGATCCCTGGCATTTTTAGCTTTGACTCCCTTGGATTTCTTATTGCCTTGTTTTGCCATCTTGTGGCCTCATCTTTCACCCTAAGTGTTGCACGTCTGCCTAGCCTCTTTCCTGCTGTCACCATAGTCTTTGGACATGTGTTGAAGTCCTCAGACTGACCCTCCCCTCTGGGGCCCTCCTTCCTGACATGGCCCTGCCAATAGCTCTGGGCCTTCCTAGCCAGAGGTCTCATTCCAAGTATCTGGTCATGCTCATGGAGCTCAGTAAACAGAGATGAACTGAATTATATTGTTTGATGTCTCTCTTCAATTATTGGGTAATTCAGGGGAAATTTGATGTTTTTGCAAAACTGAAATCTTGTACCCTCTTCCACAATCATGATCTTATTCCAGTCATACCTAAAGGAGGTCCATGTATCTGCGATACACCAGGCACTGTAGGGCATTTTCAACCAAACTGGACATTGGTGCTGCTCTTTAAATTATGTGTGCATCTATACTTGATTCAGATCCTTTAGCAGTGCTTCTATATGGTTTTGCTTTGGAGCCCTGTGATATACTGTTTGACAAAATCAATTCATAAAATTTGTTCTGGCATAGAAGTAGATGAACCAAGATAATTGGGATTAATTGGTGGATGATTAGACTTTTCATTGTCTATTAACACAGTTACAAAGTACATTTATAGGAGGCCAGAAAAAGGATGAATTGACCCATAAATAGATTAATATAATTGGGTCTGGGGACATGTTTATCTACTTAGAAATTAAAGTTTACCATTAACTAAATGCTTCATTGGTATTCACACTGTGTTGTTTAACAGGTAGTGCTTGGGTAGCTGAATCCGATAAGGAACTGTTTGTCTCCTGAATTCCAGAAAGTCAGATATTGAGGGGAAGGAGGGCATGTGCATGTTTAGGGGGTTTACAGGTACTAACTACTGGTAACTGGATGTTTGGAAGATGTGCTCACTTACATAACTCCAAATCCCTGCCTGTATGCGGTAGGTCTCCTCTCTGGCGTCTGCTCTGGCTCTCTCATGGGGATGTTGGTCTCACTGTCAGCAGACATCGCTGGGAGTTTTATGCCTCGAATGAGCAGAGTTGGGAGGTTTGGCTGCCATCCCTGGTGAGGCTCAGAGAAAAGAACTTTCCCACTGCTTGAGCTGCTGTTGCCTGCCTTTATTAGAATTGCAAGAGGAAAGTTTACAGTTAGTTACCTAGGAGTCGCCTTTTCCATTAGCAGTGTATTTCTAATGAGAGGCTGTGATAACAAAGTTGCATATTTTCTTCCAAGTGAGTTCCAACGAATTGGCTCGGGAAGAGGAAACACAAACACGCAGGCCCACATTGGACAAGAATGGCACCACCTCCCGGGCACTGCCTCCTTCTGCTCTGCTCCCTGGGCATCTTTGCACTCAACCGCTTCACGAGAGGTCAGAAGAATAGCACGCTCATCTTCACAAAGGAAAACACCATTCGGAACTGCAGCTGCTCTGCTGATATCCGGGACTGCGACTATAGTTTGGCCAACCTGATGTGCAGCTGTAAAACTGTCCTGCCCTTTGCCGTCGAGCAAACCAGCTACAACGGCCATCTGACCATCTGGTTCACAGACACATCTGCGCTGGGCCGCCTGCTGAACTTCACGCTGGTCCAGGACCTGAAGCTTTCCCTATGCAGTGCCAACACGCTCCCCACCGAATACCTTGCTATTTGTGGTCTGAAGAGGCTTCGCATCAACACGGAGGCCAAGCATCCCTTCCCAGAGCAGAGCTTACTCGTCCACAGCGGTGCAGACGGCGACTCCAAAGAGAAGCCCCTGTTGTTACACAAAGGCTGGCAAACATGTATGTATATTTCATTCTTAGATACGGCCCTGTTCAACAGGGACTCATCCTTAAGATCATATAGTATTGAAAACGTGGCCAGCATTGCCAACAACTTCCCTGACTTTTCTTACTTTAAAACCTTCCCAATGCCAAGCAACAAAAGCTATGTTATTACATTTATTTACTAACATTGTAACTGTGTCCAGCTGCCGGGAACTTTGGCAAACCACTGATAATTTGAACAAGGAATCTGGAAATAAGGCCATTAGATAGGTATCCCTACCCACAGCCACACCTTTCTCCCTGGCTCCCATTCCCAACAGAGCCACACATGCAAATAACCACCTCTCTCTGCTCTGCTGTGCTCAACCGTGTGAGCTCTTTTGAAAAACAAAATAAAAAGAAACCAAAAAACCCAACTTGATTCAGTCCAGAGATATGTCTTGCGAGCCAGCTAGAGGCCAGGTCTCTGCAACTGGAAGCCTGCAGAGAAATGTCACAGCAGAAGTGGAGAAAGCAATGAACCCCAGGGACTGCTTATTGGAGCTCAGCCTAGGGGATGACCCCCCAAGAAAGGTATCTTCTTTCAAAATACTGCCTGAAATTTTTTCTGCTTCATTTTGTGACATTGCTTAGAATTCCCCTGAGTAGAGAATAATAGATTTCAGAGGTTTTGAGACTGTGAATTTTACAAAATGGTTAGGTTCTCTTGAACTGATATTTTCCAAATACCTTGCTAAGAACAGATGCATTGAGAAATGGGAGTTTTGAGACTGTGTGTGTTGCAGGGGAGGGAGAACAGGCATGGATAGAGTAGGACCTTAGGACTAAATGAGGGCACCAGGGTTCTGAAGAAGGGGAGGCAGGAATAAAAATTACCACTCAGGAGGCCAAGACGGCAGGATCGCTTGAGGCCAGGAGTTCAAGACCACCCTAGGCAGCATAGTGAGACCCTGTCTCTATGAAAAAATTTGAAAACTAGCCGGGGATGGTGTCAGGTGCCTGTAGTCCCGGCTACTCGGAAGGCTGAGGCAGGAGGATCACTGGAGCCCAGGAGTTGGAGGCTGCAGGGAGCTTTGATCGCACCAGTGCACTGCAGCCTGGGGGACAGAGACCCCGTCTCTAAAAAAAAAACAAAAAAATGAAGAAAGAAAAACAAAGACAATGAAAATTGGAGGACACAAAAAATAATTACATGTAGCACAAAATTTTGCTTAGAGCAAGGCCCACCCCAGGGAAAGTTCTGCTCTAGCCCTTCGCTTTCTTTTTCTTCTCTTCCTTTGAGTCTTCTCACTTTGTCCCCACCTCCTTCTCCTCTTGCTCCAGAAGTTAGAACTCAGATGAATACCGTCACAACTATGTTTAACCACATTAGGGGCTAGCCTGGGAATCTCATAACCACTTACAACATTATTCCTGTGGGTAAAAATGCTCAAATTACAAATGGATAAGTAAAAGAACTTTTAGGGCTCAGTCCATTTGGAAGTTTAAGACTGGAAACTTCAGGCACTTTACACAACATGGTTAACACAAAATGGTTTTATGTGTATTGATAAAAAGAACCAAATCATCCTATTTTTGAAAAATTAAATCACTTTATTTTCTTTGTACAGTCATTGTACAAAGAAAATTTTCCTTTACACAGACCCAACTTACCATTAAAATGGTGTATAAAGAAGAATTCATGGCAATTGTGGTACAAATGTCTAAAGTTTGAGTGCAATGAAGTTGAAACATTATTGCATTCATGATGCCATAATGACAAGAAATAGTTTGATTATGAAATAACAGGATGTCCTGGAGTTAATGACTTCAGAGCACATTCATCACATTTTTTTACTCCTACCCTTAACATAAGGTAACTGAAATAACCTGAAACTTTCTACATTTGCTTAATTGGTGGGGGATTTGGCCATTCAGGCTAATTAGCATCAGTCCATAATGTCAGTGTTTAAATTAGGCCAAAGGGAAGACCAACGTATGAATTTTAATAGAAAAATGTAGTGACCTCATTACTGACATTGTACTTCAGAGGTAACATTAAAGTGATAGAAAAAGATAAAGAAGGTGAACAAAAGGAGGAGAAAGAAAGACTAGAAAGACATAAGTGAAAAGATTAGTAATATATTTATTGTCACTAGTTGCTGAAAATGTAACAAATTAAATTTTACCATTAAAAAATAAAATCAATTTTTATTAATAAAGTACAAAATTAAATGATGTTAGAAATTATATGCATCGTATAAATATCTTCCATTTGGTAGCTTTTAATAGTTTCAAAGCCCTTTCACATATGTTTTTTGTAGAGACAGGATCTCACTGTGTTGCCCAGGCTGCTCTTGAACCCCTGGCCTCAAATGATCCTCCCGCTTTGGCCTCCCAAACTGCTGGGATTCTAGGTATGAGCCACCATGCTCAGCCTTAAGTGATTCTTTTGAAAAATAATTGTGGGTCAGTGGGACTTGAACCAACAGAAAAAGGAAAACTAAGTTATAAATCAAGCCTGAGGTTTCCAGATTTCCGGACTAAAAGTGTGGTTCAGGTTGTGCTATTGCAGGGTAAATAAAGGTCACAGAAAACCCACAGCACAGACATGTGGATAGATGGCATTTCACACTCAGCCACAGGGGTGGGGGGACTACAGGGAGGGGTGGAGGTGGTGACAAAGTGAGGGTGCACACTCCCCCTGAAGGTCCGGTGGCTCAGCTCCAAATGAGTGTTGCCACAGAAGAATACAATGGGGCCAGATCTGACCCTTCAAGAGAATTAGGAATTCCAGGTTTTTATGTGAATTCTCATAATTTATAAAAATTGGTATGCCATTAAGCTTTTTTCTTTGTCTGTTTTAAATAACATCATGTGGGTTAAACAAACTATGTCAGTGGTACTCATCTGGCCTGGGCTAGCAGTTTGTCGCCTCTGGCTAGTGATGTGCTGCTAAAAGTTT
This sequence comes from Daubentonia madagascariensis, assembly GCA_023783475.1. Taxonomy (NCBI): domain Eukaryota; kingdom Metazoa; phylum Chordata; class Mammalia; order Primates; family Daubentoniidae; genus Daubentonia; species Daubentonia madagascariensis. The sequence goes on along the minus strand of JAKFHU010001482.1, from coordinate 1,377,400 downwards.
AACCTCTCGCTCTCAAAAAAAAAAAGTATGCAGATATATATATGTACATGGTTTATTACAAATTTTACTTATGTAAAGGATGTGTAGCATACAATTTAAAAATGATAATACAACATATGTTAGTCTTTATTATAATTAATTCTCAAAGAATGCTTTAGTTGATTTTTGTCACTCTTGCATTCAAAGCCAACCTAGGGTTGCAGCTAATGAGCAAGTACAGCTTTGGCATGAATGTTGTTTGATATTCTCACTTGCTTTAGGAGTAAGAGGAAAGTTAAACAAAAAAGATACATGTGAGAATGTCTCTTGTTAGTCAATGATGTAAGCAACTTCTTTGCTAAATCAAATAATAGTTTTCGAACACTGGAGAAATATTTCCTCAATTTGGGGAACTATTCATAATGTAAGGGCTACAGACATGATACACTTTTAAGTTTAATCCTCACTGTTAACATATTCTCCATCACACTCAAGAAAACCATAAATCAAACTGATTTGTAGTGTTTTCCAATTTCAGTGGTGTAAATACTGCCACCATAACCAATTTCATGCTACCAAGAGAACACAGAGTTGAGAAAAGATACACAAAAGGCCATCACTATTTAGCACTTCTACCCTACAGATACAATAGGCGTAGTTAATCTCAAGAGCATGAATGATAGTAAAATGTAGTAAAATAATTAGGAAGTTGTGAGTTTTGAATATTTTTTATTTTTGGTTTTGATATAATTTATTTAATTGTAAGTTTATATAATTTAATTTTTAATAATGGCTATGCTTAACAACCAGCTTGCGAAATTCCTGAAAAGTTACCAATCAGCTCTCATGAGCCAGAACAAGTCTGTACTAGCACCCCTACTGACTCTGGGAGAAAGGAATGCTGAAGGAACCGAGTGAAGACCATGAGTTTAGGGGGTGGGGGATCACTTGAAGGATTGAAATGCCCAATTTCCTCACTTGCCAGAACTAGAGGTGGGAATTTTAGGAGTCTGCACCCACCTTCCATGCAGTAGCCCACTCCTCTGAAAGCCCCTAAGGTGAGCGATGGTGGGGTTGAGGAATTTAAGGCCTTATGAAGAAAATGAGTTAAGGGTTAAAACTCTTGAGTGAACCTGTGAAAGCCCCCAAAAGGAAGGAAGGAACAAAGGAATGAAGAAAAGATATGAGTTATATTTTATATACATTAAATTAGTAAAAATGGGACTTGGACCATCCACTTCCATTTCCCAAACTTGCTCACTAACAATTTCAGGACCTCCCTTTCTTCAGAATTTACAGGAGGACACTTGTAAATCTGATGTGATTTGTTACAGGAATAATGACATGCAAAAGCCTTTTTGTTTTATGCATTTTAAATTTCGCAGAGTCCCAACTCAGATGATGCACAAAGTCCTGTTTACCCAATCTAGACTCTAAAAAATCAATGAGAGAGAGCTGGATTTAAAGAGACTACACGTCTCATCAAGCCAATCATGAGCCAGTTTAAATAGTACACGCACCATACATAGATACATAAATAAAGCAGGAAGGACGGCTCAAAGATCCTAAATTTTAAAAAAATTAGTACATGCTAAGAGTAAAATCACAAACCCATAGGAAAAGGGAAAGCAATTTAATAAATGGTCTTAGAAGAAAAGACAGATTAGAAGGATACACACTAAAGTATTAATAGTATTGTATCTGGGTGATGGTATTAGAAGCAATTTTTATTTTCTTCTTCCTGCGTATCTAGGTTTTCCAAATTTTTTTGTATAAACACATAATCACTTTTGTAATAGAGAAAACCCAATAAGAGTGTTTTTACATAGGTAAACAAATGATGCTGGAATAAGCGCTTACTACTTAAAGTTACATTCTCACATCACAATGTTAAAGTAGACGATATCAAAATGAAACTATCCAACAATTTAAAAATATGAGAAACAAAAAGAAAGAGACTAACAATCTAATAGAAAAACAGGGAAATAAGCATGCAATTCACATGAGATGAAAACAAATGGCCAATAATTGAACAAAAAAATTACCTCCACTAAGAGAAATGCGCTGGGACTTATTTCATCCATTAGATTGGCAAAAAATAAAGTTGTCTGATACTGAGTTTTGTCATGTCTATAGGCAAACAGATATTCTCACACGATGGTGGAGAATAAACTGGTACAGACACTTTGAAGTACAATTTAGGAATGTGTCTTACAATGCACACAAGCTAGAACCCAACAATTCTATTTTTCTATATTTACCATAGAGAAGCACCCCTCACAGGTACACATAGGTCAATTAGCAAAAATTCATTTAGCCATTCCCTTATTTATGATAAGTGCACTTTTCTGTATGCATACTATACTTGAATAAAAAAGTTTTTAAAAGAAAAGAATGAGTACTATGATGAATGCTCATGTAGTTGTCATCCAGAATTGCCACATATGAACATGTTGTCACATTTATTTTAAGATTTTTTAATGAAAGAAATAAAACACTATTAGTTTTAAAAACTCCAAAGAAATTTTTAATTTTATTTAGAAGACTTATTGTTGGTAATAGTATTGGCACAACAGTTCTGAAACCATTTTGTGTGTACTGTGGGACCATGCAAAAGAGGACATTCATTGAAGTGTTTTGGGAGCCAGGGTTGGTAGGGTGGGAAATAAGAACTGAGGGATGGAAAAAAAGAAGCCTGGGTGTTGGATTGGAATTAAAGGTATTAGTACAAACTCATGATTTTTAAGACATATATTTCTTGGCTGGGCGAGGTGGCTCACTCCTGTAATCCTAGCACTTTGGGAGGCCAAGGCAGGGGGATCCCTTGAGACCAGGAGTTTGAGACCAGTCTGTGCAACATAGCCAGACCCCGTCTCTACAAAAAATAAAAAAATTAGCCAGGCATGGTGGCATGCGCCTGTAGTCCCAGCCACGGGGGAGGCTGAGGCAGGAGGATCACTTGAGCCCGGGAGTTTGAGGTTGCAGTGAGCTATGATGACACCACCGCACTCCATCCTGGGTGACAGAGTGAGACTCTGTCTCAAAAACAAACAAACAAAAAAGACATATATTTCTTGGCTTTATCCTTTGACAGGCCTAGAAGCAATGACATTCCTGTGGCAAAGAATGCACCCAACACCTAAATTTTGGTTTGTCAATACCATTCCCTATCACAACAAACAAAAAATAGCGCCTTGAAGAAACGGCTGATTTGAGGAGGCTAGAGCAGCAAAAATACGAGGTGAGCGTGGAACATATTGTGACAGATAGTAAGAAAAGCTGAAAAAGTTGATGGGGACACAGTGAAAGGATACAGGAGCCATTTCAAAGGACTCCCTTGGCCAAATTAGGGACAATCTGTACATAAAAATGATCAATTAAAGAAATGGATTATAGAGTATTGATTTGGAAAAGATTCCATGAGTCTGTACTGATACTAAAAAAAAAAAAGAAAAGAGTACGAAGGGGGAAGAGAAAGTTCTGTTTTACGGAAGAATGGCAACTAATGAACGCAGAAGGAATAATTTAGAGATGCCAAATCACCATTCTGCAAGCACAATGGTAATAACAAATTCTGAAAAGAATCAGTAATGGATGCCAAATGATTGGATGAAATATTGAGGCATATTCACATAGTCTAAAATTATCACTGTTCCACAGATTACTTCATTAATTACAAATGGTACCTTTACAGTGGAGAAAGGACCATAACTTAGGGATTAAACTTATCAGGGGACAAATTGGCATCGTATGCTGCCTGATGTGACACACTGAGGACATATTACCTATGCAGCATTTTTGCCAAAAAATGTTAAACTTCATCTAATCCAAATCCAAACTGAGGGACATTCTGGGGAAAAAAAAAAGTGATCTGGGCTTTTCAAAAATGTGAATGTCATGAAAATTAAAAGGCAAAAAAAAAAAAAGGAACAAAAGAAAAATAAAAGAATGGGCTGTTCTAGAATAAAGGAGACTAAATAGCCATGACAACTAAATGCAATGCACAATCTTTGCCGGATTCTGGATTGGGAAAAAAACAACAGCTATGAAAGACATTAATGGAGCAATTGGGTGAAATTTGAATAGGAACTGGATGTTAGATAACAGTGGTGCGTTAATGTTAAATGTCCTGAGTGTGATAATTGTATTATGGTTATGTAGGGCTGCGGTCCCCAGCGCCCAGGCCACAGACTGGGCTGCAGAGCTCCGCACCGCCCCCCACCCCCATGGAAAACATTTTCAGGAAACTTAGGAAGGGGGCGCAGCCGCACAGCTGGAGGTGAGCAGCCGGGGAGTGAGCAAAGCTTCCTATGTATTTGCAGCCACTCCCCTACCCCCCACTCCCTATCACTCAAATCGCACCTGAGCTCTGCCTACCCCCTGCCCCCCATCCATGGAAAAATTGTGTTCCATGAAACTGGCCAAAAAGGTTGGGGACCGCTGATGTAGGGGAATGCCCTTATTCTTAGGAGATACACACTGAAGTATTCAGGGGTGTAGTGTCAGGATGCCTGCATGTAACTTTCAAGTGACTCAACAAAGAGTCTATCAGCAAAGAGAGAGAGAAAGCAAATGCAGCAAAATATTAACAGTGATGAATCTAAGTGAGTGGTATTTGGAAGTTCATTGTACTGTTCTTGCTTGTTTTTATACATTTGCATTTTTCCAAAATAAAAAGTGAGGTGTATTTTTATGCCCTTATAAGGAAAGAGCTCCAAAGCCCAAGCTGAAAGGAAAAAGCAAGTTATAAAATGACACATAGAATATGATGCCATTTATTTAGGTTATTAAGTATGAAATGTCTGATTTCCTTAAGTTCTAAGTTTGACATTTGATATCTGTGACATTTCCCTTTGACACTTTTTGTTTTATTTTTATCGTGAAGATACATCCTCAGTCTTTCAAACACATGTTTTGGCTTGCGATTATCTTTCTCATTTTTTAGAGCAATTTTTGTGAAACCATGGATAAGTCAAAAGTTCGTGTTATGTTCGAATATGAGTTCCGTCATGGAACCAATGCTGTGTAGACAGCTCAAAATATCAACAAAGTGTTTGGGAAAGATGTGGCTAATGAATGCACAGTACATCCATCGATGGTGTGAGAACTTGTGTTATGGTGATTTTAATTTTGAAGATGAGCCACGCGGGTGACCTGAGACCAAGGTGGATAATGATGAGCTGAAAGCTATAGTGGAAGCAAATCCATCTCAACCTACGGGTGAATTAGCAGCAAGGTTTGACATTACTATTCGAACAATATTGGATCATTTGAAACACATCGGCAAGGTAAAGCAGGATAGATGGGTTCTATGTGAATTAAACAAGTGTCAGAAGAGAAATCGTCTTAAAGCTTGCCTTTCTTTGCTGTCATGACATAAAGGTGAGCCATTTCTGCACTGTATTGTTACATGTGATGAAAAATGGATTCTTTTTGACAATCACAAGCATTCAGCACAATGGTTGGATAAAGATGAAGTGCCGAAACACAGTTCAAAACCTAATATTCAAAAAAAGCTAATGTGTCTGTTTGGTGGTCCAGCGCTGGTATTATCCACTACAGCTTCATGAAACCTGGTCAGTCCATTACAGCGGATTTCTACTGCAACCAATTGGATGAAATGATGAGGATGCTTGGGATTAAGCCGTCGAAATTGGTCAATAGAAACAGTCCAATCTGCTTGCAAGACAACGCTCGGCCACATGTCACACAAAGAACACTGCTCAAACTACAGAAGTTGGACTTGGAAAGTCTCTGTCATCCACCGTATTCACCAGACCTTGCACCAACTGACTGCCACTTCTTCCAGGCTTTGGACCACTTCTTGCAAGGAAAAATATTCAATTCTCAGCAAGATGTGGAAAATGCCTTTCGTGATTTCATTGCCACTTGCTCTCCAGGCTTTTTCACTGCCGGCATAAACAAACTACCGTTAAGATGGCAAAACTGTGTCGATACTTTAGGCACACACTTTGATTAATTGTACTGCTTCTTGTTTGAGATATAATAAACTACAGTTTTGATTCAAAATCAGACATTTCATACTTAATGACCTAATAGCTTAAAAGTACATAGAACATTACTATAGATAAATAGATGCTGTATCTATGCAGGAAAAAGAACATACTCTAGGTATTTGGAGCAGAGAATGATTAAACACAGGCAATCAGTTACCAGCAAAATCTCAGGAACGGCTGAAGGAGTGAAAATTGGGGGCGGCCACTGCACTAAGGAGTTGACAGCATGATACTCTTCACACCAGAGAGCAGGAAGGTGCTGCTGCTGACATGGCAGCCACCGCTGACACCACCAGCATTGCCTCCTGATAGCCAGGAAGCTGGGAACTAGACACTGAATGTTAGCCAAGCATCCTCGATTGCCACAACTTCTTCTAGAACCCCAGTGTTCTCTGCTTCTGCCCATTCTGTGCTCCTCTAGCCCCTTCAGACAGCAAGTCTGCTGCCCAAGGCTCTTTATTCTCTGGAATAACCTAAAGGGGTTCCTGAGGGCTCTGAGCCCTTGGCAGTCCTGCCCTGGTTGGATTGCCAGAGTCTTCCACTGAAATTTTCCTCTACATATGGAAATACTAGAAACTTCCCCCCAGAATGAAGGGTTTTGAGAAGAGAGGATGTTATATAATAATCATCTTATGATATGGGAAAGTGGACTTAACAAGAAAACATATTATGAATACCGGATAGATAAATTTGTTGAAATCCCTGTGTGTGATCTCTTCATGGCTATATGTTTATACAGTTTAAAGCCTTTACCATTGTTTTACTGGGGTGATGAGAGAAAGAATTGATTTTTTTAAAATGGTCATTCTCACATTTTTAACCCCAACTTGAAAATATTTCCTGCTTCTTATTTGTTTATTGCTTTGTTAAGAGCCATTAAGAGCAAGACCCTGTCTCCAAAAAAAAGCCATTAGGCATTTCTTGAGTCAGTTTTGTGCAACTTGTATTTTGCTAGAAAATATATCTTCTGTAGAATTTCATATGTATTGTCACTGGGTTGCACATAATATTCTTATATTCTCTTATAATTAATTTGGTCTCTTTCTTATTTCTAGTTATGCCTACAGTAGTGGGAGTGTGTGTGTGTTTTGTGCTGTTCCTTTATTAGGCTTAGATTTACTTCCCACATTCTTTGAATTGTTTTGCTGTTTATAATAATTTCTAAGATTGATTACTTTATTTTTGTTATTTTTATAATTGTAAACTTAGTTTAAAGCTATATGTCATGTACCCCTTTAGCTATATACCACATATTTTTATACGAAATAGCAACATTTCTATTAATTCCTACAGAGTTTAGATAATTTATATCATATGTTATTTCCTCTTTGATTCAGAGATTTACATAACTGTTCATTAATTCCCAAGTAGTTAAGGCTTTTATTTTGTTTTTAATTAGGAATGGTTCAATTTTTTGGATTTGGTTTCTTATTTAACTTTTCCTCACTTTGGAGAATGTACCTGTAAAATCTTTATTTTGGAGAATTTGTTCAGTTTTTTAGATTGTTGCCAGGTTAATGATTGATATTCATAAATGTTTCACAGATGAAATAGTCTCTGAAGAGTAGAAAATTCTCTCTTTGTATTTATCTGTCTCTATGTATCTATCTATCTACAGATACATAGAGCTCAAATTTGAGCTCACTGATTATATTATTAAAATCTCACATAACTTTACTTATTTTTTGGCCAATTGATTTGTGTGATTCAGAGAGAGGCATATTAAAATATTCCATCATGAAGAAAAAAATGCTGATAATATTGAGTGTCCATTTGAAGTTTGCACCTAGGAATTTAAAATGAAACGGGGACAGTTTGTTAATCAGGAACAGGTACAGAGAAGGTTATTGTCTAGCTCAGCCAAGGCCAGGGTTTTGCTGGGTGAGTACAACAAAGGAGAGTTGGAAAGAAAGTTCAAGGTGTTGCAAGGGAGTGGTTATGACCTTGCCCCATGAAATCCAATGTGGATAAGAAGGGAAACAATGGCAGGAGGAAGAGGGTAGACCGTGAAAAGCGATGGGGTCATTGGATGGGAGGTGGAGTAAGCAGACTGCACCAACAGGAGTGATGCAGTCACTGGAGAAGCTCCCCAGTAACTTGGAGACGCTCCAGGGTGCAATCATTACAGTAGGTGGCTGAAGTGGCGTGGTGGATATGATTACTAAAGTGAGGTTAGAAAACCAGAAGTGCAAGAAGATAGCCTAGTTGAATATTGGAGCCACTAAGAATGAATGAGTGAATGAATATTCCTAAAGCAATTCTGGAAGGAAATGCACCAAAAGTTAAGTGTTAATAAGATTATAAATGAGTCTTATTTTTTTCTTTGTATTGTTCTGTATTTTCTAAATTTCTAAAATGTGTATGTAGTACTTCTGTGATTATAAAAAGGTTACTTTCAAATTCAAAGCTGCATTTGATTCTTCTCAGTAATCATACTATAATCTGTATGTTTACTGTACAACTTTGCTGCCCTCAAGTAAAACTAAACAATACAGAGAAAAAGGAAACATTAATTCTTCTATCTTTTATACCCACAGGGATGTTTATAACCCTGTTGTTTTCAATAATGTATCCACTTAAAATATCCCCCCCCCAAGAGGGACAGACAATAATGTTTGAATGATACTGATGCAACAGAAGTGATCAGTGAGTTCTTTCAGAAAGGCTGGATTGCTATTTTTGCTTTTTCATTGGCCACTCTGTTCTTAGATGTATATATAAAGTGTCTACTGTGAGTGTAATATAAATATCTTATCGTACAATAGTTCTGAATTACATTCTTTCACATTGTAACACTAGAAAGTGTAATATACTGAAATGGATAAAATGATTTCAACTGCTCATTTTACAGGAAATGTAAAGGAAACGTTCTAAGAAAATTTTACTAGAGGAGATAACCCTGGAGCTGTTTATTGTAATCATTTTACAGGAAAATGTTCTGCTACAATCCCAGAAATCCTTACGCGTTTTCTAATGATAAAGATACTTAAATGGCCATTGGCACTGTTGGGTCCCAAAAAGTGATACCCCAGAGTATGGCACTTTGGTGCCAGAGTATGCCAGAGTATGCCGAATACTTAGGTTTTTTATTTGGGGTTTTGTTTTGTTTTGTCTTTTCCTGATCAAACAGCTCAGATTGTAATGCTGAGTACTTTGAACTAAAAGAAGCAGTCTCAGAACCTCAAGGTCTTTCTGACCTTCTCCTGCCCTCCTGTCTCTCACCTCTTTCTCCTCTGAAGCGCAGGAAGGGGTTCTCTCTGAACTTCCCTTATATGCCTAAAGATAGGTCCTCCAAAAAGGAACTCAATTGTCATGAGTCTCCTTCCTGGGAATCTCATCAACCAAGGAAGGTTAACTGTATCACAAGATATGAGACTGAAGGTTGACACTATGCCCAGACTTTGTCACAGGTTCTATGACCTATTAATCTTTCCCAAAAATTATTTGCTTTCCCTTAAGTTGACTATATCCCCCGCCCACTCTCCCCTTTGAAGAAGGTATATAAGCATCTATTATAAATTTCACTGGGTTATTGGGTATTCACTTTTCTTTCCTGTGATGCCCCAATGCATATAATAAGTTTGTAAGCCTTTTTCTCCTGTTAATCTGTCTACTATCAGTTTCTTTCATAGACTCAATTATCAAACCTTCAGAGGGTAGAGAGAAAGTTTCCTCTCCCCTACAGCATATAGAAAAAATAAATTCAAATTGAAATTTCTATGATTTTATATGTATAGTTCTTATGATGTAGTACCCTATTGATTTCCTTCATAATAATAATTGCAATGAGTAATTAATTTTTGTTTATTTACTTATTTATTATGTCTCCAGTACCTGACTAAAGTTCTAGGACAAAGAACACATTTGTCTTGTTCACTATTGTATTCCTACTGCCTAACACAATGCCTAGACCATCAAACATGCTCAATAAATTTTGTTGAATAAATGGATGATAAGAGGAATAGCTGGTCTAGACAGCAGATGCAGGCCAGCACGTGGTGGCTCATGCCTATAATCCTAGCACTCTGGGAGGCCGAGACAGGAGGACCACTTGAGCTCAGGGGTTTGAGACAGCCTGAGCAAGAGTGAGACCGTCCCTATTGAAAATAGAAAAATTAGTCGGGCGTCATGGTGCCCACCTGTAGTCCCAGCTACTCAGGAGGCTGAGGCAGGAAGATGGCTTGAGCCCAGGAGTTTGAGGTTGCAGTGAGCTATGATGACACCACTGCACTCTAGCTGGGGCAACAGAGCGAGACTTTGTCTCAAATAAATAAATAAATAAGTAGTAGATGCATTTAAAAAATAAACTAGGATGAACAAGGTAACCTCCATTAAAACGTTATTTCCTTTGTTATGACATTCTCTGTTTGAAAGAGAGAAATTTCACTAACTTTTGGTTGAACAAAGCGTCATTTCAGAAAATGAATGAACATTACAGCTGAATTGCCAACACTTATGGGTTGAATGACTCTCCACTGGGGATACTAATGTGGCCCCCCCAAAATTATTTTAAAATAATAACTTTAAAAAAAATCTGGATTTTTTAAACCTGGATAGAGTCTATGATAATGGTTTGATAGAAAAGATGATCCCACTGAATTGGAACCAATGGCTAAATTTTAATGGAGTTTGAGACAAAGAACTTAGAAATTTTCTGACATTTTTAACTAGGACCATTAACATGCTCTAGGAGGTACTTGTCTCTATTTGTAAGTTACTTGCAATAACTGCATACTTGCAAGAAAAGCCCTTTCCTCCACTTTTACCTGCTGCTTAAATGCCTGCCTGTGAGAATATGTGTGTGTATAGTTTTTAAAAAGAAAAAAGGAAAAAAATCCCTTTGTTGAACAAAAACTACAGCTGAAGAGTTATTAAGTGGGTAAACTTTAACAATTATATAATTTGCACAGATAAAATTAACACTAGTGTAAAATTAAAATCTTTAAGCAAACACACACACATACTACACAATAAAACATCATCAATAACAAAAACAAAACAAAAAGGAAATTATAAGGATTCCAGGGGTATCTAAGAGAACCCACAGACAGGAGTGCACTCCAGCTTCAGGAAGAGTCAAGAACAAGGATCTAGAAAGGTAGTGGAATATCATGTGGGATTCTGTCTTTTGCTTTCTGGCATGTCTGCTTCATTCTTTCCTGCTACACTAGCCAGATTTCTTGGCTCCTGAGCTGACATGTAATTTATGGCTTTCCTACAGCTTTTGAGTTCATTGTAATTCTAGCCATAAGCAGGGACTCATTGTCCCAAGTGCCAAGTCTTGGGAGAATCTGATTTGCCCAGTCAGTACAATGCAACTTGGCTTCCTACTTTGCTGGGTGGGGATGCTCTAATCCCTAGAGGAGGCAGTTCCGAAAGGTGGAGGGGAGGTGTCTATTACCACTTTAAGAACTAATTTACCTCAGTAATTTATAACAAATATATTGAGATCATGTTTTGGGAATAAAGGGATGTAAGCCGTGGCAAATGTTTACTTATATCAACCTAGGTTAGAACACTTATCACCAATTAAACACATAATGTCCAATACCATTCAGTCAACAAATATTGAGTATCTATTGTGTGCCAAGTGCCATTCAAGGTACTGTGAAGACAGCAGTGAACAAAACATAAAAATCTCTTCACTTTGTCTTAGCACATTTTGTGTTAGTATAACAGAATGTCACAGACTGGGTAATTTATAAAGAACAGAAATTTATTTCTTACAGTTCTGGAGGCTGGGAAGTCCAAGGTTGAGGGACTGCATCTTGTGGGGGCCTTCTTGCTGCATCACCCCACAGCAGTAGGTGGAAGAGCAGGAGAGCTCGAGAGAGCATGACAGAAAGGGGGCAGGACTCATCCCTTTTATCAGAAATCCAATCCCTAGATAACTAACCCACTAATCCAGAGATTACACCATTAATCCATTCATGAGGGCAGAGCCCTCATGACCTAATCACCTCTTAAAGGTCTCACCTCTCAACACTGTTGCTTTGGGGATTAAGTTTCCAACACATGAACTTTGAGGGCTACGTTCAAACCATGGCACCCATGAAGCGTACATTCTACTTTAAGTTAATGCAGAACTGCCTTCATCAAGGTAAGGTCTAAAAAATTTATTACATAGATTTCTTCAGCTTTTTTCCAGAATAGAATTATTGAGATGTCCAGATTTGTAGTTTTAGGGGGAAAAAAGAGAAAATTCCTAGATCAGGGATTCCTAGATGATTAGAATTCACCTGTCAAAATTTTTTAAAAGATAAAATAAAAAATTGGGGTAAACTTATAGCATTCACTGCTTTTTATTTGCCAAATAAGGGCATGAAAACAAACACACACAATACCATATATTATCATCATTTACAGAAGTAAAGAGATTTTCTCATTTTAACATGAAAGAAAAAGAAAGACATAATCTCAGAATAATAAACCATTTTTTCCCAAGAAAGGGCATCTGGCAACTCTACACAAATAGACTATCTTTAATCTTCTCTTTTGGCAGCTGACCAGGGAAAACTTTTCACAGGTTCACAGACCTGCATTTGGTAACCATTGTTCTGGACTACAGGGTCTAAAACTGAATTGGCAAACAAAACTGGTTTGCTTATTTTGTCTGAATTTGTGCGTCAATTAACGATGCAAAATCACAATTTAGTGAGAAAAGAACTAATGAGAATTATTGCTTGGAAAGATGACTTTTTAAAAAGAATTTATTGATTCAAACAAAATGGTTGATGTAACAATTCTTTGTCTTCTCAAATACTAAAGACATTCCAATATTAAATGGTGATGACATATTATATTAATAAACAAACTAGTCAGTTTAATACTCAAAGCACAGAAGTAGTTTATCAAATAACTAGTTTCTGATAATATACTGGCTGACAGGCAATTAAAGCAGCTATTCAGCTATTCAGGAATTTAATTTTCACAATGTCTACAACCTCCAGTAGAAGGACCTTTGGCTTGCTTGGGCAGCAAAATAACTTTTACATGTTTAACTTTGCCCTTTAATTATCTGAAAAGGTAGACTGGCCAAGTTATAAATACATATGTTGTATTTCAGTACTGCACAATGATTTTCCAGTCAACAACAAACTGTGTTTATGTCCCATAAGGTTATAATGGAGCTGAAAAATTCCTATCACTTAGTGACACCATAGCCATTGTGATGTCATAGTGCAATGCATTACTCGTGTGTGTGTGTTTGTGTGGTGATGTTGGTGTAAACAAACCTACTATGCTGTGAGTAGTATAAAAGTATAGCACATACAATTATGTACAGTACATAATACTTGATAATAATAATAAATGACTGTTACTAGTTTATGTATTTACTACACTTTTTATCATTTTTGAGTTTACTCCTACTTAAAAAAAATAGTTAACTGTACGACAGCCCCAGGCAGGTCTTTCAATAGGTGTACCAAAAGAAGGCATCATTATCACAGGAGATGACAGCTCCCTGCATGTTACTGCCCTTGAAGACCTTCCAATGGGACAAGATGTGGAGGTGGAAGACAGTGATACTGATGATCCTGACCGTCTGTAGGCCTAGGAAATGTGTGTGTTTGTGTCTTAGTTTTCTATAAAAAAGTTTAAAAGTAAAAAAAAAAAAACCTGAAAAATTTGAAAATAGAAAAATGCTTATAGAATAAGGATATAAAGAAAATATTTTTGTACAGCTATAAATGTGCTTGTGTTTTAAGCTAAGTGTTATTACAAAAGTCAAGAAATTTTAAAAAATTAAAAAGTTTATAAAAAATTACAATAAGCTAAGGTTAATTTGTTCTTGAAGAAAATATTAAAAAAATTAGTGTAGCCTAAGTGTACAGTGTTTAAGAAGTCTACAATAGTGTACAGTAATGTCCTAGGCCTTCACATTCACTCACCACTCACTCACCAACTCACCCAGAGCAACTTCCAATCCTGCAAGCTCCATTCATTATAAGTGCCTGATACAGGTGTACCATTTTTTATCTTTTATACCATATTTTTACTGTTCCTTTTGTTTAGGTATGTTGAGATACACACATACTTACCATTGCCTACAGTGTTTAGTATAGTAACATGCTGTACAGGTTTGTAACCCAGGAAGAATACACTGTACCATATAGTCTAGGTGTATAGTAGGCCATACTATCTAGGTTTGTGTAAATGCACTCTATGATGATCGCACAACGATGAAATTGCCTAACTACTCGTTTCTCAGAATATGTTCCTGTCAATAAGTGATGCATGACTGTATTTTGGCTCACTTTAAAATGACAGGTGCTCTTCTCTCTATCCATATCCAATCACTTTTACAGTGGGAGGTCTTTTTGAAGTTTCAGGGCAACATATTAACATATGTTGCTTCTGGACCTTATCTTTGTTACCTCTACCCTTGTCATTTTACTGCGAATCTGTCTCTTGGCTCAGGTGTCTGAAGGCTGACCAGGTACAATTTGAACCTTCTGTGATTAGAAATGAGAGTTCAGTTTCACCAATGAAACATTCTGCTGGAATCAGAATTTAAACCAATGCTGAACAGTCAGAATATAAGAACTGAGAGTAATGTGAGTAGGATGGAAGCCAGATGTTATTAATTTTTCTTATTAACTGGAAGAAAATGCTACAAAGGATTCTTTTAGCTCCAAAACTGGGTCCTGGGTGGGCAGATCTCAAATCCACTCAAAGAAAAGAAGAGAAAAGAGGCAAATGTGTATGAGATAGAAATTCTTGGAGGGTTTGAGATCTTCTGCTTCAGCTTGGAATTTAAATCTCACTGAAATTTTGATGGGATAGTGTGGGCAAACAGGCATGCTAATGTTTGCTGGTAGGAGTACAAATTGCACAACTTCTATAAAAAGCAATTTAGAATCAGCAAAATCACAAATGAATGTATGTTGGGATCTAGCAATTCCAATTCTAGTTCATCCTACAGATGTGACAATTTTTCAAAGCTTTTCATTGTAGCACTGATTATTATAGTTAGTCTGGAAATAACCTAAATATCCATTTTTATAGGGCTGGTTAAATAAATTATGGTAAATTCCAACAATGGATCACTACTCAGCTGGGTAAAAGAAAATGTACCTATGTGGACCGATCTCTAATTTATGTTAGGCTAAAAATGCACTGTTTACACACTTACCCACCACCTATCTAAAAAGGGGAATTCGTTAAAATATCCATACTTCTTTCTTTTATGTTCATAGACTCTCTGGAGGATCATGAGAAACTGTTAACATTGCCGCCGAGGAGGTGAACTGGAAGGCTTCTGATCACGGGTGGACTTTTTTTCACAGTACTGAATACTTTTTAACTTTTTGAAACACGAAAATAAACTCACGTATATACGCGAGCGCTGGAAGGAAAAACTCCAAGTTTGGTGATGAAAACGGGAAGGCACATTGAATTCAACCTCGGTGGCAATCACCCCGTTAAAGGTTTTGCCAGTTAAGATTGTCCCTTTCTGACGCAAGTCTGAAAACTGTCACAACCATCCCCACCCCAAGTCGATTCTCCTTCCGTTTGTTTCTGAAATTCACTATGCTTCGCAAAGTATTTAATCATAAACTTCCTAGCAAACTTGGCATTCTTTTGAAAATATTAAAACACTTCTGCTTTCCTTGTAACAGAGAGATGGGGGGGCGGGGGCATTACGCCAGGTAACACTTTATCATAACTCAAATTCAGTGTCTTTGAAAGTGCTCTGTAGCTATAAAGCTGTAGAAATACGAACTATTGCTCAATAGAGTTACTAATAATTACCATAGTTACACCTCAAGTCACAGATTTGAGAAGAAAATATTCCACCCCACACTTTCCTCCCCCAAACCCCGTTTCTCCTTCTGGCTCCTCCCTCCTCCTCCTCTATTTGCGCGGTCCTGCGCTTGGAGGGATGTCTCCTCTCCTGACCGCTCCTCGTTAAGTGCGGAAGACGCACTGCAGCAGTACAGTCTGGGGAACGACAGAGCCTACTCTTTCTTTTCATCTCTATGATCCTCTTTGTGACCAGTCGAACAACACCGCAGTTCTGTGCCAATAGTCCTCCAAGCCCATAGAGGACGCTATAAAGAGCAGACGTTCTCGCGAGAGATGCTGGCTGCTCTCCCTCTCTCTTTTTCTCTCCGAGCATCGAGAGCGCGTGGGAGCGCAAGCGCATGCGTGCTCGGTGGTGCGCGGTAGCGAGCGTGAAGGCACAACCTGGCTAGGGCTCGGGAAAGCGCGCGTGCGCCATCGCGAGCTCGGCGCTGCCGGGGCCGCCGTGTGGTAGCTGGTGTGCTACAGCGGTGCGGGCCGCGGGGATGTTCCGAAAGGCCCGGCGGGTGAACGTGCGTAAGCGGAACGACTCGGAGGAAGAGGAGCGGGAGCGCGATGAGGAGCAGGAGCCGCCGCCGTTGTTGCCGCCGGGCACTGGCGAAGAGCAGGGCCCCGGCGGCGGCGACAGGGCCCCCGGGGGGGAGGCGCTGCTGGGCCCGGGGCTCCCGCCGCCTTCCGCGCTGACCCCGGGTCTCGGGGCTGAGGCCGGGGGCGGCTTCCCCGGCGGCGCGGAGCCCGGCAACGGGCTGAAGCCGCGCAAGAGGCCTCGCGAGAACAAAGAGGTGCCCCGGGCCAGCCTGCTCAGCTTCCAGGACGAGGAGGAAGGTAACCGCTGCGTTTCTGTCACCCCTAGACCTCCGCAGCCCTATCCCAGACCCCCATTCCGAGTCCTCGCATTCCCCAGACGCCCAGTCCCCGAACCTCGGGACGGAACCCCTTGCCACCCGACAGGCTGCGAATCTTTCCCCGCCTCCGGCCTTCTGCTCTGGCAGGGGACGCGTTCCCGCGCTGCCACCAGCCTTTTCTTAACAACCGCCGCCTCCTCACCGTCTTCCTGTGCATTTTCTACTCCGAGGGGCCGGAGCTCAAATCAGTCATTCTGAATTGTTTAAGTAGAAATTTAGTGTTCCCTGTTCTGCCTCTTTCCTGCCTGGTGTGTTTCAGGGAGAACTTGATTTGGGTCCCCTGACTGACTATTCTTGGCACGCTCTCTGAGCCCTCTGCAGGTCATTGTGCCCACGCCTCTTGGATGCTCTCTGTCCAGGCATCCTTGACCCGGAAGGCCGGGTTTTGTAAAAAGGAGTATTAGGTCTGGGAACAGAAGTCTGGAGTTGCAGTTCTGGTTCCGAGTGATCTTGGGCCAGTCCCTTGCAATCGCCAAGCCTCAGTTTTCCTATAAAAGTAAATAGGTATAGCAGATGTCCGGCCTTCGCATTGGCTTTAGGAACTGTGAAGAGAGACGCTGTAATAGTAAAGCAAAGCAGTTTCTCCAGTCCCTTGTGAGAGGCCAGGTTGCAGTGGATTTAGATTTCTGATCTTAAATGAGCCTTAAATCTTTTTACTTCCCTAACAGTTGAGTGTGTATAACCCAGTTAATCCCGTGTTATGAAAAAAGAAATTAAGGGTTTTGGAAATGTTACTTGCATCTTCATTCGGTATGTTTTCATGTTTCCAGTAAGGTAGGCAGTTCATCTTTGCCCTTCCTATTATTTTTTATTTAGTTTGAAAGGAGTGGAGGCAGATTTTTGATTTTGAGATAAATGGGCTATTTTTGTAAAGTGTTTTGCACTTGGTTTTTAAAATTTCAAGTCAAAGAGGATGAATATATCACCAAAACTTATTTTTGAAAAGTGATTTGTTCTCACTTTAGTTTTGAAATAACTGTGTCAGCTTGCAGTGGATGTAGAGTTACTCTGGACAGCACCTCTTGATTGTAGATATCTTGTTTCAGGTTCCTTAGTAACTTGGTGATTTGCTTTTTCAGAAACATTCTGAATGACTTTTTTTCTCTTGAGGTAGACGATTTAAGGAAAACAATGAGAAATGGAAGAGTTTGTGAAGTGACACGTGTTATTACTTTTTTTAAAAGTCTTAAAATCTCATTGCTCTAGATTAATTTAAGTGGACCTCAGTTTTTGAGAGTCTGTGAAGAACTTGAAATAACTTCAAATTATGTAATGATTTCAGTATGAGTACATATTTAGAAGAATTTGTCTCATTGGCACATAAGATCATGTGAAAAGGGAAAATATTTTCTGAAAATGGTTCATTTAATTTCTTTTTTAAGAAAATGAAGAAGTTTTCAAAGTCAAGAAATCAAGTTATAGCAAAAAGATAGTAAAATTGCTCAAGAAAGAATATAAAGAAGATCTTGAAAAATCGAAGATTAAGACAGAACTCAATTCATCAGCTGACAGTAAGTATCAGAGTAATAGAATTCTTTTGAAATGACAGAATGAAAGCTTTTTCTTACAATGATTTGCTGTGTGTCTTCTGAACTCGTTCAGGTGACCCTATCTTTGTCAAGGGCCCACATTGCGTAGCAATACAGTTCTGTTATTTTGTTCTGACACAACTGCTTTTTAAAATCATTTTCTAAAAAGACAGAACCATTGCCACTGGAGTGTTTCTGCTGCAACAACTAAATCCTCTCCCACTTTTCCTACTAGTGTGCAGACTGCTGTTGAACAGAGAAAGGAGGTTTCTCATTTCAACCTAAGACACAAGTTTATTTCTGTTTGAAGGAATGTTGTACAAATTCCTGTACTTGTATTTTGTAGAGACAGGTTTTCAATTTCTTTGGTGGTATTTTCGGAGTTTAATTCTTAGAGAACTTTTAGGAATGCTCTAAGTTTAATATTGAGAATACCCCACTCAGAAGCTGTATCTAATACATGCATGAAGGCTCCTCAGTATGAGGCAGTTATATTGTACAGACAACTCTTACTTCTCTCAGAACCTAAGTTTAAAAATTTTTAGGCAGTTACTTTGTCTTTAGGAGAGTGGATCAATTATAATAATCTGTGGTCTGAGTTATTCTCATGAAAATGCCTTAGGGAAATCTTTTTATTTTATGAAATTAAAGATAGAATTATTATTTTCTATTAGCTTCTTACAGGCTCGATATGAAAAAGTGTGGCGTTATATCTCAAATTTATGATCTAGTTGTGGAGACAACATCATGTAAATATGTGATAGGACTCAGTGTTGGGCAAAATGTCCAATGAGTGGTTGAAAGGATAACTATGCTTTTTTTTTCAGAGGAGGGAGGACTGCTTTATAGAAAAATTGGGACTTGAAGCTGGATCTTTGATAATTAAAATTCCAAAAGATACAAGAGGGAAAATATAGAGGTATGATCAAGGGTTAAAATGACCAAGACTGTTTTGGAAAAGAACAAATACACCTGACAGGTCAGAGCAGATGATTTGTGAAAGAAGTAGTTAGAGGTTTAGTGTGAAAGACACGCTGCTGACAGATTATGAAGGATGTTCGGTATTCAGTAAGGGATTTAGAGTTGCTATGTTCAGTGGCTTGCCAAGATGGTGACATGATAAATGCCTTTTGAAACTTTAACCTGGTATTAACATTCAGCATGGGTTGGCATGAAGAAAGATTGGAGGCCTAAAGCAGTTTAAACTCAAGGGCCAGCTTTGATCCATTAATAGCAGGTTTAAAAAGGTCTTAGTTGAGCAAGACAGAGGCTTTTCCTGACTCAGTGGGAAATTGTGGATGGGTTAAAAATGTTTGCTTGTTGGTGTGGGAGAAGAAATGGTAAGAAAGGATTATTTGAGAAACATTCCAATGGAAGAATTGATTGGCTTGATATATGCTTTTGCTATTGGATTTAAAAGAAATAGTCAAATTTGAGCTTTTGGGCCAGGATGTCATAGTTCATTTTCTGCTGTTAGAACAGAATACCGCAGACCGAGTAATTTATAAACAATAGAATTTTATTTGGCTCATAATTCTGGAGGCTTGAGAAGTCGAAGAGCATGGTGCAGGCATTTGGTGAGGGCCTTCGTGCTGGGTCATGGCATGGTGGGAGGGCAAGTGAGCATGTGAAACACAGAGAGGATATCCTGCCAAACTCATCCTTTTCTCGGGAGTCCAGTCTGGTGATAATGGCATTAATCCATTCATGAGGGCAAAGCCCTCATGACTTAACCACCTTTTAAAGGCCTTACCTGTTAATACTGTTACAATAGCAATTAAATTTCAACATGACTTTTGGAGGGGATATTCAAACCATGGCACAGGGTGACTATGAATAATTATGTATTATGTACAGAAATAAGAAAGACAAGTGGGAGGAGGAAAATTTTAGGGGAACTGATTATTTTGGAGTCTAGGAAACTGCCTCATTTTTCCTAGAACTTTTGAGAACCAACTCTTTATGATGAAATAGTACAAGAAAGATCAGGGAAAGTGAGAACTGAGAAAGGCCTATCGGCATGGTTGCCATTTACTGTTAGGTTTAGAAATTGAAGCAAGTATGAGGTTTATGAGGCCATCTTCTGTGACCTCTTCCTACCTTCCACCCTCACATAATTCTGATATTCCACTCACCAGATAACTCAAATTTATGTCCTCCCCAAAGGTGGAGCCTCTGTTTGTATTGTAGATTGTCATTATTACTGAAATGAAGGTCTTTTGTTTATCAAATCACAATCCTTCCTACCTCCAACTCTCCTTATCTAGGCAGAGATGAATTAACTGCAAACAAGAGCAATATTGACTTGAAAAACCCATTTTTATGATATTCCTAAGATAGTGAGTTTGCTCATTAACGTGAATTTGAGTAGACATAGCCAGTGAACAAAAGATTTAGGTATGGTGCTTATCGAGGGGATAGTGAAAAGTGAATGGCATTGATGAGAGAGCAGTGTAAGTGAAAAATTGCTGAGGACCAAAGACTTCTACTTTGTAATAAGCTTACATGTGGAGGAGAAGATACAGAAGATACCAAAGATATCAAAGAATCAGAAAGGCCAAAGAATAGAAGGAAGGAAGGTTTCAAGAGATGATGGCCAGTTGTATGAAATAGTACACGAGTCTACGGCCGTACCACCCTGAATGTGCCTGATCTCATCTGAAATAGTACAGGAAAGGTCAGGGAAAGTGAGGACCAAGGAAGGGCTATCTACAGGGTTGCTAGGCTTTTCTCTGGAGGAGACATTTGACAGGAGGAAGTGGTCCATGGCCAGGCTCTGTGTCCACAGGGCTGTTCAGAGAAAGGAATACCTTTTGCTAAATTCCTCAGCAATACCACATATATGCATTAGCTGTGGCTGCAGCCCTTGGGTTAGCTGTTGAGCTTTGAATGGGAGAAATCAAAGGCCATTTGCTAGGGATGAGGCATGAAAGTTGGTAAGGAAGTGGAAGGCAGCAGGTCCAAACTGCTTCTTTGGGAAGTTTGGCAGAAAGAAGTAGAGGACAGTAGCTAGAGGGATAGATGGCATCAAATAGAAGTTGTTTTTTGATAAGAGAAGCCTTTGTCTCTTTGTAGATAGAAGAGAAGGAGAGGGGGACCCTGACCAGGTTTAAGGTGAAGGGGATAGTAATTGTAAGAGCAAGTGTCTTTAAGTAGTAGTAAATGAAATTGAAGGTTCTAGGGAAGCCTTGAAAAAGGTTGTTTAACATCTCTCTAGAGATCTGGAAGGATAACATGACCATTAACAAACGCTCACCTGTCACCTTGCTTTGGCCTTGTATTTGCTCAATCACAAATACTTGTGAACTTAATGAAACATTGAGTCTTTAAAAATCTGCAGGAATCATTCATTATTTGAGCATATCTGATCTAGCAGACCTTTTGCAGTTCCATTTTCAGCCTATTAAAAAGCCATTGATTTAGTGTGGGTTTAGAGCAGAAGGAAATAGGTAGCATTTTACTCCATTTAACCATATATCTGATAAAGTGAGTTTTCAAATCTCATAACTTCAGAATGCACTTAAGAAGGAAGTCTGTGGCTAACATGATAAGATGGTAAATGAAAAAAGCCTAAAGCAGAATGATCTAAATCTTGATAAAGTTAAAAAGAGGGAGGGATATTGTCTCTGGGACTGTTATTTAGGGGAGTAGAATATGGTTTGAGAAGAAGGGAGAACTTTTGAAGCAGTTTTTGGGAAGAGAACATTCTAGGGAAACAACAGAAGAATATCTTTCATATTTAGAATAAACTCTTGCTTTACTCTTTCATTATATTCATTGTGCCTATTGTGAACATTACCAGGGTCAGTGCTTTAAGGTGAAACACTTTTATTTTCTTGATTTTGCCTGGGATGGAGGCTGTAATAGGATTTACTTAGTTATAAGTTATATAAACCAAGTGCAATTTATCATAAAGATGTAGTGGTGCCTCCTGGACCACAGTGGCAGTAAAGCAGTCTTGAAACAGGCCTCAGGATTGGATTAGAAATGAGAATTAGAGAGCTTTCCTCTCCGTCTAGATGGCAGAATGTGGCCACTCCACAGCTCCCTTCCTAGCTTGCATGTGGTTGTTCTTAGTGTCACGTAGTCTGTAAATTGTCTTTGTCTTGATTCCAGATTCTCAGAAAAGAGAATCAGGTTATCTTTGTTTCAGTCAGAAGTCCACACTGAAAAATCGAGTCATGGCATTTGGGTCAGGCTTGCACAGTGTAGTGTGACTGTTGGGGGTCCCACCTCTTGTTATGATGAGTGACAAATGGTTATGAGCTAGGAAGATATCCCATATAAGTGTCCAGTACTGAGAGACTTCTCTGGTCCATAAATGTACTTTGCTCTTAACAGTAACTTGCCTTGAATGGGCTTAGGGTTTAATGAAAACTGACATATAAAATGAAATAATGCCTAAAAGAGGTATTAGCTGTGGGAATTTAGAGGAAGAAACAATTGATTTTGATAAATTACTAAAATTTTGATAAAATTAAGTAGAGGTAGGATTGAGCAGAGGGCCTCAAGTGCATCCTTGTGTCCTCTATATTATTTTTACCTAATGTCTATTGCGCTATTTCATATTCATGCATCAGTGTTTTGAGTTTATAAACAGTTAAAATAATTCAAGCTTTAGTGGATTGAGCCCATAATTGAATAAAAAGTGCCTCTTTAATTTATAAATTTTATTTTTATTACTCTTTTCAAAAATTTAGATGAACAACCTTTGGACAAAACAGGACATGTGAAGGATACAAATCAAGAAGATGGTGTTATTATCAGTGAACATGGTGAAGATGAAATGGATATGGAAAGTGAAAAGGAGGAAGAAAAGCCAAAGGCTGGTGGAGCTTTTTCAAATGCTTTATCTTCTTTGAATGTTCTCCGTCCAGGTATGTACTCGCAAATATTTATCAGAACTGAACTAAGCCCTCAAGAATGGGCCATCTTTAAAGATGAATGTTAAGGAAGGAGTTAGCTAAATGGTATTTCTTATTCTGACATTTCTGTTTGAAGCCAGGGTGTTTCCATTTGCAAGTGTAGAAAATGGGAGAACTAGAAGTTTCCCAACTTCCCCAAGTTTATTCACAGACAGACATTTTATTATTAAAGTAAATGAATCTTCAAGTAAATGGATAATAGTCCTAAAGTCTTTTTTATGTATTTCAAATTAAGACTTTAACTTTTTTCAGAACTGCTAATAAAGCAAAACTAATGGCTATTAGTTTTATGTCCATATTTTTCTTCCTTTTTACTTTTCTGTAGGAAATAGTTTACAAATCTATCCACTGGCTAATCTGCTTTTGAATAAATAAGTGCTTAGCACCCAAATTTAAATTATGAAGAAGTACCATTTAACTCCTATTAATGTTTATAAAATTTAAAAGTGTCTATTGTAGGCTGGGAAAGTTGTGATAAATTTTATATGTATATCACTCGCGGCAGTCTAATTGCTGCAGTCCTTATTGTAAGTTATTTGGCGATATGAATCAATAGATTTCAAAATGTTCTTACCCTTGACCCTATCTTTCCATTTCTAGAAATTTATCCCAAGGAAATAATGTTTTTATTGCAACATTATTTGCAATGAGCAAAATTTAGGGAAAATGTCTAGCAGGAGGGGAAAGGCTTAGCAAATTACTGTACATTTACTTGATCGGATATTATGTAGCTATTAAAATAACAATTAGACAAGTAGCAAGGCATTAATTTTTACAGTAGTCAAAGGTCAATTAATTTGATTGCATAGTAGATTATGCTTTATCTGTTCAGGGAATATTGTTAAGACATTAAAAATTAAGTTTATGTGAAATAACATGGAGAAAAGCCTATTATGGTTTAATATGAAGAATAATTAAGTATAAAATTATATAGTCAATATGATTACAGGTGAATTAAAAACAATGTCTGCAAGAGAATTGTGCTGTAAGTCAAATAGTGCGTTTAGGGTACTGAGATTGTGGGTACCATTTTTGTTGTTTTTATTTGTTTTCTAGTTTAGTAATACGGTTTCATTACTTTTATTTCTTAAAAATGAAAAAAAAATTACAGTTAAAATAAAACTGCTTTGGTAAGTTTTCCCTTTTTTCCTCATCCCACTCTTTCCCATTTATATTGCCATTATATATTCTTTTTAGTTTCCTTAGTGAGTTTTACATTCCATTTAAACTGAATTAAAAATAAATCAATTGGAATGCAGGCACAGTTCAGGAAGAGGGTGCCAGCAGCTGTGACGGCTATCTTGGATTATTTTACCCTTCATATTTTCAGGAAACAAACTCATACCTCTAATACTGACATATTTTATAATTCTTACCATTTGTTTCCAGGAGAAATTCCAGATGCAGCTTTTATACATGCTGCAAGGAAAAAGCGTCAGATGGCCCGGGAATTGGGAGATTTCACTCCTCATGATAATGAGCCTGGTAAAGGCCGTCTTGTTAGAGAAGATGAGAATGATGCCAGCGATGATGAAGATGATGATGAGAAACGCCGTATAGTTTTTTCTGTGAAAGAAAAGTCACAAAGACAAAAAATCGCCGAGGAAATAGGTAGTGTGATTTATTTGAATAGTAAGCCCATTGGCCCATTGCATTACTATTAAATGTGATTTGATATTATAGTCATATAAAAAGTATTTGCACTTAATTAACTGTTTTATGTTAGAGGACTGTTCTTTCTGGGGTACAGTGTCTTGTTGGAATTTTTTGAAAACTATAGCATGATTGTGGTAACTAACATTTATTGAACACTTGTGTGGCCACTCTACATGCATAAATTTATATAATTCAATATTGTTAGGAGGTGTTAGGTTTTATTCCTCCCTTTGAGCTGATGTTAAGCTTACGGAGATTAAGAAACCTACCTAAGATTTTAACCATTACATTAATACTGTCTATAGCTTCAAGGGATGCTGTGTTTAAAATAGGCCAAGTCAGGAGTATCAACGAGAGAGGAGATCATAATAGACGTTTTAGTAAGATTGAGTTAATAACAATAGTTTTGCTCAATTCTTGTGAAATATCAGAATGGCATCTCTTCCCTCCCTGCTTTTTGAGTGTTACTTTCCTTTGTTGTCATGGCTGCAGGTATTGAGGGGAGTGATGATGATGCTTTAGTAACTGGAGAACAAGATGAGGAGCTCAGCCGATGGGAACAGGAGCAGATAAGAAAAGGAATTAATATCCCTCAGGTAAGAACTAAGGAATTCAACTTCAAAAATTAAAAAATAGATTGAAAAGCCTTTTTGTTTCTTTTGTTATAAGGAAAAACATTCCATATTGAATCTTTGTCATTCATTCAAGCAATGTAATCAAGAAAATCACATGAGGTTATGTATTTGTAGGCTTAACATTTTTATTTCTTTTTTATGTTCTTTTATTTTTATTTTTTTTTCTATATCAGAGACCTCTATATATCCATAGGCTTTTAGAAGAAACTGTATTATATTTTGCTTTTTGCAGTCAGAAAGATGGAAGAATTTCCAGTTTCTTAGATCAGTGTTTCTCAAAGTGGTCCTTCAACCAGCAGCATCACCGTCACCTGGGAGCTCGTTGGAAATGCAAGAAATGCTCCCCCAGATCAACAGAGTCAGAAACTCGGGGTGGGGGGTGAAACCCAGCAGTCTGTCTTTAACAAGCCCTCCTGGTGATTCTGATGTATACTAAAGTTTGAAAACCACTGCTTTAGATAGACTGTTTCTTTCCTGTATAGCTTATTTTCTCAGGCTTTAAAAATTTTGATCTAGATGGATTTCTAATAATGCAAAAACTTATTGAGATAGGTTAAAAATATCTTCCCAAATAGAATAATTTGTTTTATAGAAGTAAGTAAGACAGTGGGGAAAATTACTTACATGAGTATTTTGAGGCAGAATTTGCATGCATTTGGCTGGTGTTAAGAAAACAGTATAATAAGGAAAGCATTGGACTGGATGTCAGGAAGCTTAGACTGTGATCTCTGCCTGCCTGTCCATTTATTCCGTGACCATGGGCAAGTCATTTATCTGATTCCGTTGAGAAGTGGCCTTGGATTATTTTTAATGTCCCTTCCAACTCTAAACTTCTCTGATAATCTGCTTTTCTGAAAATTATTTTTAAATAAATACAGTGATTCCATCAAGAGATAGGACATTCATCCAATCCTACTTTTATCTGATTTTGAAGAATTCTGCAATTTATTTATTTTAATTACATACTGTTTGAGAAATGGGTATAATTTTTGCTGTTAGGTGTTTTTTTTTTTTAAATCCTAAAGGCATGTTATTCTTTTCGAAGTTTTAGCTTCTAGTTTTCTTATATATGCCATTTCTTTTCTAGGTTCAAGCAAGTCAGCCCGCTGAAGTGAATATGTACTACCAGAACACTTATCAGACAATGCCTTATGGTTCATCCTATGGCATTCCTTATAGTTATACGGCCTATGGATCATCAGATGCCAAATCTCAAAAAACAGATAATACAGTCCCTTTCAAAACTCCCAGTAATGAGATGACTCCCGTTACTATTGATTTGGTAAAGAAACAGCTTAAAGACAGGTAGGGCAGATCAACTTCTTAAAGACCTGTCCTCTAGCTTTCTGTTCCCTCAGGCAACATGTAGTCTGGGGTAGCAGATGCAGAATATCGGCAAAGAAGATTCACTGGCCCATCTTCAAAAGCTAAACAGAAGATGACTTCATACTTTGTTCTGCTACCTTCTTGGATTACTTCTGTGGAAGCCTCGAAAAATTATAAAAAATGCCACTCCATGATCTTGTTGAAGACAGTTCTAAGTTTGCACCTCTTGGACTCTGAACAAGTGTAGTCAAGCTAAGGGGGGAAAAGCAAAACAGTGAGATTTTGGTTAGCTCACCAAGTAACTTTATACGAAGTCTGTAAACTGCCTTTTTTTTTTTTTTTTTTTTTTGAGAAAAAGAGCAGTACTCATGAAAAGATGCCATTCCAAGTATTTTTATGTTCTAATAGTGGAACTAAATGCATTATTATAATATTGCAAGAGTCCTGATAGCATAGACTTCTGGATGTAAATGTGTTATATTTATCCTTTTGTGTTCTTAAGGTTGGACTCCATGAAAGAATTGCACAAAACAAATCGACAGCAGCATGAGAAACATCTGCAAAGCCGAGTGGACTCTACCAGGGCTATTGAAAGATTAGAAGGGTCTTCTGGGGGTATTGGTGAACGGTATAAATTTTTGCAAGAAATGCGAGGGTATGTCCAAGACTTGCTTGAGTGTTTCAGTGAAAAGGTAAGAATGCAAAAATATTAATCTCTTTGAATAAGGCAAAATTAGGAAGGTCTAGATGGCCTTGTGTAGAACATTCTGTAATTATCAGAAAATATCCACAGAATTCAACTTGAGAAGCGATGAAACTCATGCTTCATTTCCTTCACTTCATTAATGGCATTATCTCTTGGGGGCATTATAGTGCCTTTGTTGAAAACAAAAGCAGATAATACCTCAAAGCATATGTAAATAAGCCTTTGGCAAGTCTTACTTCAATATAATGCTAGATTATTGGCCTGCACTGAATTATTAGAATGTAAGGGACTCATCTGATGGA
Source organism: Daubentonia madagascariensis (assembly GCA_023783475.1). Classification (NCBI taxonomy): domain Eukaryota; kingdom Metazoa; phylum Chordata; class Mammalia; order Primates; family Daubentoniidae; genus Daubentonia; species Daubentonia madagascariensis. The sequence goes on along the minus strand of JAKFHU010001482.1, from coordinate 1,349,613 downwards.
ATTTTCTTTTTTATGGTTCAGGTCTAAACTTACTTTTAAACTGTTTCTATAAGTAATTCTAAATATGCATAAAGTTACAAAATTTTATTAGTTTTTTTTTACCCTAGATAGTTGGTCGCCATTGCTGCTAATAGTTTTCATCTTAAATAAACCTATGCTTTATTCATTTCAGAAACCATTCATTGTACATAATTTTTTTTAAGGTCTCCTTTCTTCCAAGTTCATTTTTTTCAGTATGATAGTCGGCACAATTTTTTGCATTCTATTACACCATTATTGTTTGCATTTTTAAAAATTAGGTGCACATGGCTAATTTCTCAAGTGACCTCCTAATTGATTTTTCTTTAAAATAAAGGTATTGTTTGATGTTGATTTATAAGCCTTAGTGGACTTTGTAGTCTTATCTTTTAAAAAAAATTAAAATCATGGTCTTTAAATATTCTGTCTTTGGACTTAGGATTGGAAGAAACTTTTCCCCCTTACCATTGACTGTGCAGATTAGTATAGAATCTATAATCATATAGTGTGGCTAAATGAGTATTTTAACTTTTTTTTTAATCTCTTTTGTTTACTTCAATACCCTAAAACCAAAGGCTGGCAAAAGAACATTGCTGGACTGTGTCTTCCTGATGGGTCTTAATGGTTCCAGTCAGTCTGTGGTCAGATTCAGGATGAGACAGCATTCACCATGTCCTCTCTGTAGGATTTATCATGTTTTATCCTCATCACCTAGTTTCTGGAGAAGAAACTGTGGTCTGAGTTACGATATCCCATCTGGCTGATCAGTTGCTCAGGTTGGGGAAGAAGCATAGACTTGACTGTATTCCTCTGTGTAGGGGGCTGGAGTCAAGATTGGAAGTGGAACCTAAGTGTCAGAGCTGACGGTTCTTCCTACTGGTAAAGCCCTTCTGAGCCCAGTGGGCACGGTGGGAGCTGGCCTCGTAACTTTTTGTGACCAGAGAAAGGATCTTTTTCTTAAACTATGTTTTCTAAGTGAGGTTTTCCGTGGGGAGCTTTTTGAAGTATCTTGGCCTTTGATTTGGAAGTTAACTTGAGTAAACTAAGAACACTTACAATTGCAAACACAGTTAACTCTAAAAAATTTGACAGTAATATGATCAGCTAGATCATACCATTCTTAAAGTAAAAAGAATAGTAGGATACCTACTTATATAGTTTTTAATTGCGGAATTATTAGTGTACTTCATCTCTCCTTGATTATCCTGTTCCTAGAGAAGTTACTTCAGGTTGTGCTAATACGGTTATAGTCACTTAGATGTTTTTGGAGCAGATCTTAAACCTTATATATTATATAACAATTACATTTTAATTAAAAGAGAGATAGATATACCCTCTTTTAAAGATGAGTATTTCATTCTGACATCTTAATACCTATTCAGTTTTATTAAGAATGCTACTGAGTTGATAATATCATAAATTGTCATCTTGGAAATATTTAGGAAAAATTGGATAGATTTGACCATTCAGTTTATTATATTATAAAAATATTATTTCAGGGTAAGACCATAAAAAGATAAAGATTCTTCTGTTTTTTCTTCTTTCCTTATAAAGTTTTAAGAGGTTTTTGAACTTAGATTTTAAATTATTTGCAAATCATTTTAAATTTGCATTGTTTTATTTCCCTATAATCATCTTTTTTGTGTTTTTTGCCTTAGATTTGGTCCTAAAATAGTAATAATCAATAACAGCCTTGAGTTTGGAGAGGGTAAAGAAAATGTCATAGTGTAGACTCTTGAGATAAATCAATATTGTTAAGAAACTTGAAAGAGAACTGAAAATGTGATTTAGGGCTTTTATTCTCAATAGAGTTTTTCTCTGGGCTTTGTTGAAGGCATCCCAATTCCCAAAGAGAAAAACTACATTGTCAGAAGCTTAACTATAAATTGGAAAATTAAATTCTGTGTGGTGCCAGCTCGAATATGTAGCTGTTACAGAAGAGGAAGGTTAACAGTCTCCTCTAAAAGAGGAGACTAAAGATAACTAAAAGAATGCATGTTAGGTACATTTGTCTTTAGTCCTGCATATTTTTTTTTAAATAAATGAGGGGGTGGGAAAGTATAAGTCACAATGATACTTAAAAAAAATTAGATTATAGTAAATTTTAATGATAGACCCTTTGGACTCAGCTGTTGAGGATAATCATTGCAGATTTGGGGACATTGTTGCCCATGATGTGGCATATGACTCCATCAGTTTGCCTTTCTGTGAACATTTGCTACTTTTGCAATGGAATTATGCAAGTATATAAAATTGCTTTTATTACAGACATCTTTGTATTCCACCTGCCTTTTTTTATTTTCCATTTGCAGTCTATTCAGTTCAGGAAGCTGCTATAACACTTGGTGCCAGTGTTCCCAAACTCTAAATAATGTGTTTTCCATTTGCACTAACCACCAGGAAACTAGAATTTCTGGTTTCCTCAGGTATGTGTAGTGGTCATTAGTGTTTTGTGAAAGTTTCATAGCATTTGGTTATAACATAAGGTATTTATAAAGAGAAAATTTTCTGTTTTTTTTTTTAAGTTAGGTTTCATGTTCTATAAGCTTTTATGTTCTATATGAATCAAGTAAACGCTTCAGCTATGGATATTAACCTGAAAAAAATTTCTTGACTGTACACTGACAATCCATGTGAAGAATTTTATTACAAAATATGGAAAAATGTAAACATTTGATAGGAAGGGAAGAACTTTCTAAGTTTGAGATATATTGATTTCAGACAGGTTAGTGATAGCTAAAAATTTTTTTGCCCTATAAATCATTCCGTTTATGTTTAAAATGTGTAATAAAGCTGCAAAATAGTTTAACAGATTATTGTAAGATACTTGGTACATATGAGTGGCAGAGCAATTTAAATGTCCAAAATTGGGCAGTTAGCAGATTCTTGCTCTTACCTACTCAGAGCCATTGCAACAGATTATGCTGCTGGAAAATTAAAAATAGACATTAAAAAGACTTCTGAGTACTTAAATATTCTCTAAAGAAAAAGCATTAAAATTTTTGATATTTCTTTACTTGCTTTCTCTATTAATATTGAAATGTTACATTTCTTAACCAAACTTTTGCTCCAATAACTAGGCACTGGACATTATTGGATTAAAAGAAGAAGTCATGTTTCCTAAACATTGTAAAACTGAATTGATATTTGTGTGCTGTTGGGGATTTGTGAATATTCTGTCCATAGAGAGGGTCCTTTTTCAGAAATCCGGAAATAGTATGGAACCCTCAAATAAGTAAGCAGCTGAGGAGTTTGGTGTTACGGAGTGTGTTGTATTTTTACAGGTGCCACTGATTAATGAACTTGAATCAGCAATACATCAGCTGTACAAACAGCGAGCTTCCCGCCTTGTCCAAAGACGACAAGATGATATTAAAGATGAATCTTCGGAGTTTTCAAGCCATTCAAGTCAGTCCATCTTGAAGGTTTTTATTATTCATTAAACAACCTTGTTTACTTAGTGCAGCCTAATTGAAAATTAGAGATCTCAGAGCATTTTTTTTTTTTTTAAAGAAGCAAGTTTTCTTGCTCTTGTGTCAGGTAGATCTAAAAATTATAACAGCATGTCCTTGAATTGTGTTTAAGAAAATACAGTTCACAGAGGAGCTCAAAATACATGTGCTGATATTCTATCAATCTTCTTCTTTGGGCATATTTTTTCATTCTCCTTTAGAGTATAGAAAAGACATTATCAGTATTTTATCTTAAAACCACTATCTGTTTGGCCCTAATTGATTTTTTTAATTTCCATTTTCATCCTGTTCATAACACCAGTACAAATGCTGTTGTTGATCACATTGAAAGATTTTGAGTTTAGGGACTGGGAAATTTTGTGGGAGAGGGATGGGAGCTATGTTATATAAAACGACACAACTCTGAGATTAGGGGAGTTTTGAGCTTCACCTTTTGGATAAAGCAAATTTTTTTGTATTTTCTTTTTAAATGTTCCTTTCTCTAGTTTGCCTTATATACTGGATTTTTTAGTAAATCAGTTGATGCCTACAATTCTGGAAATTTTGTGTAAAAATATAGAAATTGAATTTATGTTACTTTCATTATGACATGTGTTATGGAAAACCAAAACTAACTGAAAACCTCTTTTTAAATCATTTAGCTGAGAAATTGCATTTTTTTCCCATTTCCCTTCATATTCTTGAGTGCCCTAATAGGAAATTTTCCTGGTGTGGGTTCCTTGTGGCTTTTTCGTCATCTCTTTGTTCCCTATGTCACCAGTTCTCAAATGGAAAAGTGAATCACAATTACCTGATACTCATTTAAAATGCAAATTTCCTGGTCCTAGCCCTAGAGATTCTTACCTAGGTCTTTGGTGTCCAGAAATCTGCATGTTAAACAACCACTCCTGGTGATTCAAGTGCAAAGGACCCTAATGTTATTCTTTCCAAAAGCAATGCCTTGCCATACAGTGTCCTTTAAGTCAGAGAGACATTGGATTTCTGAGAAAGCATCCTCCTCTATGTCATGTGGGTTTTAGAGGGGCATAAAAGATGGTGATATGGCCCTCAGAGCTGAGGCAGACTCAGCTGTGAGCCATATAAATAGCTTTGCCCTTCTGTTTTTGCCATACAAGTTTAAATCAAATTATTGACGTTGGGCACCTATGTGACTAATGCATCCCTCCCAGATCACTTTTGATCCAGACAGAACCAGATTTCTGGGGCAGAATACAGGTAATCATCATACTATGAAGGGAAGTCATTTTCTTTTAAATTAGATGGTTTGTGTGAGCTGTACATTTATTTCATCAAATACCTTTCCCACCTACAATCTGTTATTCAGAATATGGAGCTATTTACGGACATGGAATTTGAAGGAAGAGTTGAATGATGTCTGTTAATTAGATTGAAAGTTGGAAATTGAAAGATAATGGGAAGTGAAAAATACTACCCTAGAGGGAGCATATTTTAATTGCCAAAGATTTGAGGAGAATCACATGGGACACTGAAGAATCAATTCATTTTCTGATCTCTTTTTTTAAAGAAGCAAAGAATAGCCTGAAAGTCAACTGTTTAGATTTGTAAGCACTTATTCACAATTACTGTGTATAATTCTTACAGAAATGAAGAAGGTTATCACTTGAGTTGTCTACACTCACGTATCTCCCCCAGTATACTTTTTATGAAACCTATAAATATAGCAGTGTTTCAGTATTTATTACGGTAATGCGTAGTCTTTAAAAAATATTTCTTTAATGAAAGATACCTCTTAAAGAGTCAGGAATTATATCTATAGTTTGGGATATTTGAGCTAATTCATTTACTTCATCTAGGGTGTATAGTGAACTCACAGTTGAGGTGGGGCTGGGGCGTCTGTCTTGTTTACTGTAGTAATCTTTCATTGTAAATTAGTGAACTCTGGAACACATTTCCTTCCTCATATCAGAGCTATTTTGAACGAATGAAAAACTCTTTTTAAAAAAGTCAACTTTTAAAAACAAGAGTCTATGATAGATAGGATACTCTGAAGTAAGAGCTGATTTTTGGTTTTGTTTTTCCTGCTGCTGATTTTGGTGACACATAACCGATATCAGAGAAAAAATGTGCACAAGTCTTTTTTTTTTTTTTTTTTTAAATCAACAGAGGTGCTAACCAACATGTCTAAAATGGATGTCTTTCATCTTGCATGAGAACCCCCCTTTCCCCCAAGCCCTTGGATTATTTCCCATTACTATTTTATACTTTCAAGAATATCTTCATAGTGTGGAACTAAAATGTAGAAATGAGGGAAGTATAGTAGACAGATGTTTCCCCCATCCCTTCTTCTACCCTAGGCAAGAGATTAGAGGAGTCTTTTCTGATGAAAGAGAATGGATCCAGAGAAAAGACACTGAGACACTAACATCTGGGGATTCCCAATAAAAGAAATGGCTCTCTACCCAGGGATCTGACGGAGATGCTTCTTTTAGACAACTCCCATCTATGCACACAGAACTTTCAATCTTACTCTTATATGTGAACAGGCAGTTAACAGTCATCATAAAGACCAACACAAGTAATAGAACCAAAGGACTGAGGAAACAGACAATGCTGATGGCAGCAGAAGACTTTAAAACATAATTGATATGTTTTAAAGATAATAGAAGGTGTCTTACTCAATACCAGTATAGAATGCTATAGATGAGGAATATTGTAAGAACAAGAACCATCTCTTGGAAACTAAAAATATGGTAACTGAAATATAAATTTAAATAGAAGAATTAGAAACTAAAGCTAGAAAATTACCCTAGAAAGTTTTTAAAAAGAGAGAGAGATGGAAAATAGGAAAAATAAAAGAAATAAGGCAAGTGTGCTATAAGAGAGTAGTGTTTGCGCATGTATAAGTTGGTCTATTCAGATGCAGTTTTCAATCTATACTCTTGCCTTGTTCTAGAAATAGTGATAGAGAATAAATTTCTACAAATCAAAATTAGAATAAAGTAGAATAAATTATTAAACTCTTGCAACAAAGCTGTTTTCTTATGTCTTCCTACCTATGTTTCTTTGCTGTCATTTCATATCATTCAACATGTGATGCTTAAGTTCTTCCTTAAAAATGTAATCTATTTTTCCCTTTGCACAGGTAATTTTTATTTTCAATTTATTTGGTCATCATGAGAGCATAAACTAGCCTTGTTACTTAGACATAAAAATAGTGAGTAAGCCCAGTTGCATTTGTGTAGGGTTGCTGGACTCTTAAAAAATAAATCAATTCTTGAACTTTTCTATTTCTTTTCATGGGAATGCAGAATAACACTGAGATTTGTTCTAAACTAAAAACCTACCCAGTTTACCAGTTATTGCAGAATCCTACTGTTGAGATTAGCAAGCAGTCTATCATAATGGCTTATTCTGTGCAAACTCTTTCCTCGAGATTGTTGAAGGAAGACTTTTAATTTTAACCATTGTTGTTTTACAGATAAAGCTCTGATGGCACCAAATCTTGATTCCTTTGGACGCGATCGGGCACTGTATCAAGAGCATGCAAAACGCCGGATTGCAGAGCGGGAGGCCAGGAGGTGATTCTAAAAATGTTTGCTATTGGTTTGTTTGGGAAGGGAGGAATCTTTTTTATGTGATTTGGAAACCTGATGTTTGTTATTTAGGACTCGTCGTAGACAAGCCAGAGAACAAACCGGTAAGATGGCAGATCACCTTGAAGGCCTTTCCAGTGATGACGAAGAAACTTCTACAGATATTACTAATTTCAATCTGGAAAAAGGTTAGACATTTATATGGAAATGAAACTCATTGTCAATTTGGTTTCTACTTGGGTATGGTTTTTACCATGAAATGGTTTGAATCTTTGTGGCTTCTACGTTAGAACCAAACACTTTTTTTTAATTGCAAAAACTTGTACCCATTTTTATTAGTGAATATCATGATGAATTCTCAAAAATAGGGGTACAACACCTTGTCATAGGGTTTACTTAGTACTTGCATAATAAATGATGTGATTCTTTAGAATCGTAGAATTTTAAGTGACAAAAAAATACGTCTGATCCTGAGGGCAGCTCTGACTTCATCCTATCTGGGCTGGAAAGGTAAAGCTTGGCAGTAGACCTGAAGAAAACTTCTGATTTATAGAGTCATGAGTCACTTCAACCTAAAGGAATAGTTAGTATTGTTATGTGCCAGGCATTTCCAGAAGGATCTCCAAATAAAAGTCTTCATTTCCCACCATTGGTTATAATTATTTGTAATAATATTGGCTGCAGGCCATTTGAAACTTAGTTGGAGAATCATCTTTTTCTCCCGCTTTTTTTATGATAAACATTTCTAAACATGTAGAAAATTTTCAGGAATAGCACATCAATTACCCATATACCTATTACTCAGATTGAACAATGCTTGCCATTTCACCAAGTTTGCTGTATCTCTGTATACATGGTGGGTGTGTGTGTGTTTTGCCTGAACCATTTGAAAGTAACCTACAGACATCATGGCACTTCACTCCTAAAATTTTCAGCATGTTTTTCCTAAAAATGAGGATATTTTTCATTGTAATCATAGTACCATCATCATACCTAAGAATATTAACTAAAATTTTTTAATGTCATGTTCATATTTAATTTTCCTCAATGGCATCCCCAATAAACCTCTTTTGGAACTGTTTTTATGGGTTATTTTGTGGTTTTTGTTTGTATTTTCCAAACCAGAAACCACCCATGGTTCATGCTTTGCAATTTGGTTGTTTACATTTTTTCATCTGGAATAATTGAGTATCCATGAGTACTCTGCACATTCACACACCCCTATTATTTGTTTAGGACATTAACTTTTTGAAGCGACCAGGCCACTTGTCTTGTAGAACATCTTATATTCTAGATTTGTCTGTATGTTTCCTCATGGTATTTAACTTGTTCTTTCATTCATAGTATTTCTTGTAATTTGGAAGTTAAGTCTGAAAGTTTGGTTAGATTCAGGCTGAACTTTTATTTTTAGCAGAATATTTCATACAGGATGCTCTTTCTTACATAATAGCACATGAAAAATGTTAGATTGTCCCACTATTATTGATGTTAAGATTGATCTTCTGATGAAGTTTGTTAGGACTTAATCTCTCCATTATAAAGATTTCCTTTTCCCAAGTCATCTGAGGCATCATGTTAATATCTTATTCTCAAATATATTTCCCCTTAAAGATCCTAACATCCATTCAGCTGATACTTATCTGTGTCAGTTATTATTAATATAATCACCAACAGACTTTGAAAGAAGCAGTGTCACCAATCATCATGCACAGCTGTTATTTACACAGTGATTTGTGGACTAAAGCTAGCAGCAAAGTTTGTACTTTATGCATTTACTCACAGTTAATATACCAGGTAACTGAAATTTGAACCATGTTATTGGGGCACAGGTGTTACTTAGCTAAACCCTGGTAACAGAAAATTGTGCATCTTGAAACTGTTCATAACGAGGACTGGTTGCACCTTAGACTGCATAGTAGACAAATTGAAACCTAACTACCTTTATTTATCTTTTCTTCTAAATTGTGATTAACAGCCCTTTGTTAATGAGCCTATCTGATTAATACTCAGGCTACAAAGAAAACATTGAAAATATTGAACTGTTTTTTTTCTACTTCATAGTAAGTTATGGTTCTCTGGGGGGTTTTATTGTTGTTTTTAGATCGAATTTCAAAAGAATCCAGCAAAGTTTTTGAAGACGTCCTTGAAAGTTTCTATTCAATCGACTGTATTAAATCACAGTTTGAAGCATGGCGTTCAAAATACTACATGTCCTATAAGGATGCTTACATCGGCCTTTGTTTGCCAAAGTTGTTCAACCCCCTTATAAGACTGCAGCTCCTCACTTGGACTCCTTTGGAGGTGCGTAGTTTCTGTTACTGTTAGAAAGCAATATAACCTGATGTCTGGGTAATTTTAGTCTCAAAGCTAGAGATGTAAGCTTAAGCAAAACATTTTTCATGGGAGATAGGGCTATAATTAATTAATGCAGATTGTATCTGAGTATAATCTTATGAGCTTTCCTTTTAAATTTCATCCCTTCCCAAAAGAACTGTCTATTGCTTTTCATTTGATACATAATTCCTTTCTCAGTCAGCTAAAATTACATGTAGTGACACTGGAATATGAACATGAGTAGAAAGAACTTGGTCCTTTGATCCTAGAGAGGAACTTAGAACCTGATGGGAAAGTGCAGTGAGGCAGTTGTGAAATGAAGACCTGAACTAAGTCAGCAGTAATGGAAATCAGGAGGGTGAGACATTGATAAACTTAGGAGGCCCCATTGACCTGGTTATATAAAGGAGGAAACTAGAGTTAGATTGTATAGGTAGGTCTAGTGGTGTGTTTACAATATGGTTTTGGAAGTTACCAACTTAAGAGTAGAGCTGTAGACGTGACTGAGATTGGCTGGGTTAAATGTGTAAGCTATAAGAAAAGAAGGCTGAGCTTGAAGCCCTGAAAACACAACTGAAAAAAATGTGAGCTCTGGGAAGCATTCAGCTCCCAGCTCCCAGCTCCCAGATGCTCTTTGCCAGACCTTGTGGAGTTTCACTCTGTGCATGATGTCTTGGTAGATAGCAAAGGCTCAAGGCTGTGTGTATTTTGAAGTTGTTTTTCTGCGTAGCCCACTTCTGCTCCATAGCTTCCAGCTCTTGTCAGCCTCCCTGAACTTCGTAATCTGTCTCCTCCATTCAGCAAGACTGCCCTGCTGTCCTTAACCAAAGCTCACCTCATTTGATTCCCTTCTTTCAAGTCCTGTGCTACATGTGGTTCATTGTCTGAAAATGGATTTCATATATTTTGTCCAGTTTTTAACTGTTTACAACAAAGGTTAAATCTAATCCCTTTTACTCTTACTATGGCTGGGAGCAGAAATGGCCACTATTTTAAGTGTTTGAGTAACTGTTTTAATATTTTTTAGGCAAAATGTCGTGACTTTGAGAATATGCTGTGGTTCGAATCTTTGCTATTTTATGGATGTGAAGAGCGAGAGCAAGAAAAAGATGATGTAGATGTTGCACTGCTACCGACCATTGTGGAAAAGGTGATTCTTCCTAAACTAACAGGTAAATCTCCTGTTTTCTGAGTTGAACATTCAGATACATTGGCTTTCTCAAACCTATTTTTAAGAGAGTTTTTAATCCAGAGTATACTTTCTTATAGAAATTGCCTGATAAATGATGGTTTCTGTATGGCCCAGAGATGGCTAAAGGGTAGGGGGTTCTTATTGTGGGACTTTAAGACCCTTGGGGTGGGCCTGTGGCAGTAATTGATCAATAGTGGAGTTTTAGAGACTCAAAGACTGCCTGGAGCAAAACTGAATACATAGTTTGAAAGGGGATATGCATTTATCTGGGGAGCAATTTCATCAGTTTCTCAAAAAAGATTAGGAATCATTGATACAGAAACCTATATTTGAAATAAGTTTTGAGTTTAGTTAGAAATTTTTGCTGCTGAGACAACATCTCAATACAGAAATCCTTTTCCCCTGATCTTTATTTTCTCTGAGTAGCAGAAATACGAAGAATCTGTTCGCTCCACATCCCTGTCCCTCAGAATTCCCACAGTTAATAGGACAAAGAAGACTGACACACATATTGTAGAGAGAAAGGAAAAATAAATTAGGATTGGCATTTATTTAAGATTTATTTATTTAAGATTTATTTAAGATTACAGATTTAAGTAAGCTGTAATTTACTTCTGTATCTCAACATATCCTGTTTTTTTCTTAATAGTGATAGCTGAAAATATGTGGGACCCTTTTTCTACAACACAAACTTCAAGAATGGTTGGAATTACACTAAAATTAATAAATGGATATCCTTCAGTCGTGAATGCAGAAAATAAAAATACACAGGTAATTTAATTATCTTTCAGAGGCTTTCTTTTTTCTTCTTCTTTTGAAAATTAGCAGAAGTTAGAGAATGAGTGGTTATTCTAAACCAACTAGAAATCTGATTCTCCCACTGGGGCCACCCAGGCCTTTAATGCCTGAAGTATACAAAATTTGAGAAACTAGTTTTCAATTTAAAAAATCTACATGGAAGGAAGATGTTATTAGCATCTCATTTGTGCTATTTCTCACCGCCACACCCCCAACTCCCAATTCAACTAATCAAATGTCCGTTTAAGAACTGTATTTTTGGGGAAGAAGAAAAATGTAAAACTACTAAAATGGTTAACAATTGATTTAAATGCTAAAACATTTAAACGGCATATAAAACAACTAGGTATTATTTTATAACTAGTTTCCAAACTTAAAGCTGATGCTTTCCCTCGGTGGACATTCGTATGAGCTATGTAAGGGTGGAAAAGGTGGGTGCTCTTCATTAGTATTGAATTTTCACTGACCTCATTTTGAGAAGAACCAGATTGTACGTCTGATCTTAAATCTTTATATAGTAGTCTAAGGGATTGAAAGATTTCTAAATGGCTTTATTGTTTGGTAATTGTTGAGGAATGAACTAATACATTAGTAAATATTAATGACATATAAGGGCCTTCAGTGAGGAAAATAAAAAATTTTAGAAAATGGTTCACTCAAAATTTAATACTCAATTATATTATTTGGAATATAGCTTATTTTTATTGTCATAGTCCTTAATTAAAATATGTGATCTACTTTTAACTCTTCAGGTATACCTAAAGGCACTTTTATTGAGAATGAGAAGAACTTTAGATGATGATGTATTTATGCCCTTATATCCCAAAAAGTAAGTAACTCTGAAGAACATTAAAAACAATATTCTCCATTATATTTCAGAGAAGGCTTCTAAAATTCTGGAAAACTGAAGGTAGCTTGAAATACAGACTTTACCTATGTGGTATAAACCAGTATCCCAAGGAGACTAGCACAGTGGGGACCTTGTTCCCTTAAGCAGAGTAAAGCAGTTAATACTCTTCTTCCTCAGTATTTCGGAATAGACATTCATATGAGCTATTCCATTGCTTTTTATCTTCCAGAGTATAATTGTTTGAAAATTTGAAAAACTTAGTTCTTTTGTTTATCTGTTTTGCTTGTAGAAAAACCTTTTTTTCTAGGAATCATATGGCACCTATTATAAAATATTTGATCATTGTGTGTTTCTCTTTTTTTTAATAGTGTCTTAGAAAATAAAAATTGTGGGCCTTATTTGTTTTTTCAACGACAATTTTGGTCTTCGGTTAAGGTATGTGTCCAAACAAAAGACTTTTGTTTGACTTCATATTATAGTTTGAAAAGATTTTATTTGACTTCATGTTATATTTTGAAAAGTACTTCAGTTTTTGATTAACTCCATAGGCTTAGCTTTATTTATATATATAAAAATCTCCATTTTACTAATTTTTTCCCAAAAGTTTATTCAAGTTTGATATTTCAACATGAGAAAATGAATCCTGAGTTTCAAAGTAAGGACTGAGCTACTCAACAAAATGCCTAACTAAGCCACAATTTATTCAGTCAATAGAGTACAGTAGTCCCTCCTTATCCACGGGATATGTTCCAAGATCCCCAGTGGACTGCAGATAGTACTGAACCCTATATATACATATCTATGGTAAAGTCTAATTTATAAGTCAGGTACAATAAGAGATTAACAATAATAATAAAACAGTTGTTAACAATGTACTGTGATAAAAGTTACATGAATGTGGTCTCTCTGTGTCTTTGTCTCTGTCTTTCTCTCTCAAAATACCTTAATGTACTGTACCGGGTAACCGGAACTGCAGGTGAGTGGGGGACTACTGTCCCAGGTACTTTTTTAAGTTTTGGGGATACAGCACTGAATAGATAGGTGGAGCCTTCATGGAGTTTACAGTTCAGCACAATTGGCATATAGCGAATAAGTAATCACAGGTGTGATGAGTTGTGAAAGGGGAAATTCAAGTTAGTGTGGGAACATATGACAAAGGCATAGAGACCTTGACTATCCAGTGCCAGAAGATCGCCTTCCACCTGAGGAAGTGCAGTTTAGATTATTAGACCAGAGGAATAAATACGAGTTGGCCCTGAAGTGAAAGAGAGCAGGCTACATTAGAGGGATTGTAAAAAGTACAGGGTGGCTTGAGTTATGGAGAGGGTAAGGTGTCCAGATGGTATAGAATCCAATAGGTCCTGTGAAAGACTTTGTTCTTTATCCTAAAAGTTGTAGGAAGACACAGATTGTTTATTCGAATTTTTTTTTTAAGGTATAGTTTACATACAGTAAATTGCACTCTTTTTAGTGTGTAGTTCTGTGAATTCTGATGAGCATATACAGTCGTGTTGTCACTACCAAAATCAAGATGTGTAACACTTACTGTTCCCCAAAATTCCCCATCCCCCTTTGTAGTCAAGCCCACCCCTAACCCCTGGCCACCTCCCAATCTGTTTATGTTCTATGGTTTTCTTTGCAAGAAATATCTTATGAATGGAATTGTATAGTAGGGAGTCTGGGTTCTTTCACTTGACATAATGTATTTAAGATTTGTCCACGTTGTATGGTTGTACCGAAGTTGGATTTTTTTGTTTTGTTTCCATTCCCATATTAAAGGACATTTGGATTGTATTCAAGTTGGCTTAATTATGAATAAAGTTACTATTAGGGTGTTGTGAGTATGTAAGTTTTCATTTCACTTGGATGAAACACCTAGGCAAAGCTATTTTCTAAAGTGACTGTATGGTTTTACATTCTTGCCAGTATTCTATTAGTGTCCTAATAATTCTTCACTGTCACCACACTTGCTGTTGTCAGCATGTTTTTTTTTTTTGGTCATTCTACTAGGTGTATAGTGGTATCTCATTGTGGTTTTAATTTGCATTTCCCTAATGTATTGAGCATGTTTTCATGTGCTTATTTGCCACCTATGTATGTTTTTTGGTGAAGTGTCTTTTCAAATCTTGTGCTTGTGTTTTAAATTGGGCAGTTTTCTTCTTCTTGAGCTTTGAGTTCTATATTCTGGAAAGAAGTCTTTCATCAGACAACCAGTTTGCATAGAGTTTTCAGTCTGTGGCTTGTGTTTTCATTTTAACAGTCTTCCATGTGCACAAGTTCTTAATTTTGATGAAGTCTGATTTATCATTTTTTCCCATTATGGATTATGCCATTCCTAAGATACCTTTGCCTAATAAGGCCACAAAGTTTTCCTCCTATTCTTTCTCCTAGAAGTTTCATAGTTTTAGGTTTTACATTTAGGTCTGTGATTCATTTCTAGTTAATTTTTATTATAGGGTGTGGAGGCCTGGATTTAGGTTCATTTGTTCCAGCACTGTTTTTGAAAAGGCTATTCTTTCTCCATTGAATTGCTTTTGTGCTTTTGTTAAAAATCAGTTGACCATACATGTGTGGGTCATGGAGGGGTTTTTAGCAGGGAAGTAACATAAACAGATTGCCACTTTTAAGATTACTCTGTCTGCTATGTGGAGATAATGGATTGAAGTAGTGATAATGAAAATGGAAACTAGTATTTATTGTGTATCTACTAGGTGCCAAGCACTGTGCCACATCTTTTGTATAGGTTGCCTTGTTGTGTCCTCAGAACAACTCTGTGAGGTAGACACTATTTTTTACCTCTACTGCTGGGACAGTGAGACAGAGAACAACCTGCCCAGGGTTATTCCATTGCTGGTGGTAGACATGGGAATCTAACTCAGGCCAGTCTGACTCTTGAGCAGCTCTTTGCAACTGGGAATTATACCTAATGTCCTAAGGCTTCCATTATGTATAATGAATTCTCTTTCCTTTGCATCTAGAATGGTGTTAGCTATGTATTATCCTTGGGAAAACTGAGTAAAGAGTCACTTAAATCATTTTCTGTAGGTTTATTTATTTCTCTTACAGACCTCTGCTTGAGAAAGGCTACTCCAGAGCTCTTGCTCATAATCACTGGAGTGACTGCAGCGTTCAGAAAGAGATGATGGCAGCTTAGATTAGGGGGTGGCAGCGAAAACTGAGAGAAATGGACAGATTGGATGGTGGTGGAGTCAAACAACTTGAGGGAGAGGTCCAGAAATATATCCAGGGTTCTGGCCTGAGCAGTTGGGTAGATAGTGATAGGAAATAACTGGGAAATTTTTATGGTAGGATGGATTGGGGCTTCCATTTTATGATAGTGGCTTTCATTTTATACTTATTGAGCTTGAATAGCTTGAGATTCCAAGTGATATAGCTTGGTCCCGGTTCATGAGATCTGGTAGCCATGCAGTGTTGTAGTCAGAAAGAGAATCTCCCATCTTTTGGGAGGGGAGTCATAGGACTAGCTTAGGCATAATTTTGAATGGAGGAGACACTTTACCTGAATTAACATTGCCCAGTAATACTGTCTGCAATGATGGAGAACGTTGTGTATCTGTGCTGACTAGTATTATAGCTACTAGCCACGTGTGTCTATTTAAATTTTAACTAATGGAAAATTTAAAATTCAAATCTTCAGTAATTCTGGGAAATATTTGGACCTTTGGAATTATTTATTAGTACTTTGGCAAGACATTATCTACTGTATTTCATATGGTGTTTCACTGTGTACAAATTTACTTTATACCTAATTTAATTGCTTAACATTGCCTTTCAATTATTTCTTTTTCCTTCTTTCTAGCTATTAGGGAATTTTCTTCAGTGGTATGGCATTTTCTCAAATAAAACTCTTCAGGAGTTATCAATAGATGGCTTATTAAACAGATACATTCTCATGGCTTTTCAGAATTCAGAATATGGAGATGACAGCATCAAAAAAGCCCAAAATGTGAGTTAAATGACATATAGTGTAGTTTTTAAAGTACATGAGATAAAGTGAACTAAGTTTTCTCTATTTGAGGAGGGATTTGGGGATTTTATGTAACCCCTTTTGATTATTAGACTTGTGTAAGTTTGACAATCAGTTTACCTACCTAGGTAGTTCCAAACCCCCATAGTATTTTTCACATAAAAATGTATACTGTAATATCTATCCATGTATCTATATCATTATTTTTGTAGATATTAGTAAAAGTTTTAATTTTTTGTAGGTATTCGTAAAAGTTTTAATTCCAGGATAATAAAAATGTTATTATCTGAACCTCAATCTGGGCCAACTTCACAACCAGCGTGGATGCCTGTTCATGGAATTATTGGGGGTGGGGGGTGACAGTTTCATATTTATACTGCACATATTTTTATATGAAAAGCTGCTGATAAAGGAGAACTCAGTTCATTTAGGGCATCCTGGAAGACTGGAAAATGAAGCAATTGTTTATTAATTTTATGTTACTAACTTACTTAAATACCAGACAAATTATTTATCTTTTGCTTTGGGTACCTGACCCATCAGTTGGAGTAAAAATTCAGGTATATTGGTATAATTAAGGTGGGAAGTCAGGTTTAAAAAATATCCCTTCAGAGTATTTATAGCCCAATAGCAAGTCTTCTAGTTAAATACATTATGCCCATTATCTAGACTTAGCTTTTAGATACTTTCTTTTTTTATATAATTTATTTTTATATGTATATATTCATGGAGTACAAATGTAATTTTGCTAAATTGATATAATGCATTGTGTTGAAGTCAGGGTAGATGCTTTCATTTATTCTGTTTCAACTATTTTATTTTGTGTCTTTTTTCTCCATTTAGGTAATCAATTGTTTCCCCAAACAGTGGTTCATGAATCTGAAAGGAGAAAGAACTATTTCTCAGTTAGAAAACTTTTGTCGATATCTCGTACATTTAGCAGATACAATTTATAGAAACAGTATTGGGTGCTCTGATGTGGAAAAAAGAAATGCAAGGTAATGTTTTGTAATTACTTGATGAAATGATAATCTAGAGTTTCTTTAGTTAGTTGTCATCAGATTTAGCATTAAGATGTTTTAAGTTAGAGACATGTTTATATTTTAGTTAAATTGTACATTCACTCAGTATTGTAATCCTACGAGAAATGCACATAGTCTTTTGTTTATCTTTTTTCAGTGCGCTATTTATCAAGGATTACAAGGAATGAATGAACTGTTGTATTTTCTGTGGACATTAATATTGTGGATGTTCATGTAATTTTGGGATAAATCTCTAGCATAAACAGTAAATGATAATAACTAGTACAGTTTGAAAAAATTTCCTTTTTAAAGTTTTGGTTTCATATATCTTCCTAACGTCAAAGTGTCATTTTGTTTAGACCACATCGTTAGTTTTACCCCTATAATAAAACGTCTTTTTTTGTTCCCTCATTCTCCTTTTTTGAAAAAGAACCTTATTTTTTTGTGAGAAAATTTGCTATTTTTCACAATAAAATTAAAAGCAAAATAGATAGTAAAGATTTTAATGGTAAAATTCTTTCACAGGTGATTTTGGTTTATATTTTAATTTTGTTCTTAGTGTATATCATTTTGGTTGTTATTTGTTGGCACTAATATTTTTTCTTGGTGTGTTATTTTTTACTTGATAAATTTTATCACGTTTTTAAACTTTGATTTACATATATTTAACAGTATTTTTGTTTGGGGAGTTAAATATCAAGAAACAGAATTTACTTTTCTACAGAAAAGAACTTCAGCAGCTATTTAAGCACCCACTCTGGTACAGTGCACATAAAGTAGATTTCATGTGGGTTGCAAAGTCTTCCAAGTTTTAATCCTTTCCTAAAAGGTGGTTACTACAATTTTGTAGAGGGGAGGAGACAATAATGTCACATTGTGTGTTGTTTCCCATGAGCGGTGGTTAAAACAGTCGTTCTTAAAGTGTGGTTCCTCAAGAGCAGCAGCAGCATGGCCTGGGAGCTTGTTAGAAGTGCAGATTATCAGGCCCCACTCCAGGCCTGCCAAATTAGAACTCTGAGGTGGGGCTGTGGGCAATCTGTGTTTTAACAGCCCTCTACGTAACTCTGATGTGTGCTGAAATTTGAGGTTTGCTTCCTAATAAGAAGGCAGAATGACTTCTGGCTGGCATGATAAGGAATACCAGATTATGCTATATTTTGTGTGTCTTGGAGGAGTAGAATTTATGCTGGAGTTTGATGGATTGGTGATGAAGATACACAAATATAATTTGTGTTCTAGGTATACTCCAAAAGAGCTGGTTTGGGAAGGATTGGCAGACAGGGCTCTGAAGCAGTTTGGAAACTACTTTCTTTTCTTTCTAGATATTATTGAAAATCATTGATCCGAATGAAATTTTTTTTTAAATGAGTCCCCTGTCTCAGGGCTAGTTGTTTAAACATGTATATATTTTGTTTTATATGGATACATATCAACTTTTTTTTACATGCTGGAGCTTGCATCTCTATTTGTTTCCCTTTTTAAAAAATGTATGCTTAGAAAATTTGATTGCAGTCTCTAAAATGGTCATAAAGTCAGTAACAAATTTTCCCTTAAATGTACTGATTAATGAGATGCTGCTACATTTTTTCTCTTTTAGGGAAAACATAAAACAGATAGTAAAACTCCTTGCAAGTGTTCGAGCTTTGGATCATGCTATGTCTGTTGCAAGTGACCACAATGTGAAAGAATTTAAGTCTTTGATTGAAGGAAAATAGATCTGAGACTGAAAAGCATATTTGTTCTAGTACCATTCCCAATGTATAAATTTTGTATATATGTAAAGTTTCTTAAACTGTAAAATATTGATTCTTGTTTTAATACAAAAACCATTATATTCAATACTGTGTCCTTAAATGCGATTTCTTCAGAATGAAAGGAATTCAGATTGTTTCTAGGAGTCAATGAATGTTTTCTTTACTGCCTGTCATATTTTGTTTACAGAAGTATTTTGTATGGTCATTCAAATTAACCCTCTCAGTTAATTGTCCCCTGTAAACGATGTGTGCAGTGTAAATTATGTAATTATGCATATATATATTTATATCACCATGGACTTACTTTCACACTGGAAATTTGTGGTGTTTTTCTACAGAGGAAGCCTTATAACAGCAGAAAATTATCCAGTAGCAAATTGTCTTAGGGAAATTACTACACTGTTGCAACAAAAGGGCTGGCAAGTGACTAAACATTCATCACCTTTTGGTTAGCGTTGCTATCACTGTAGCTGTGCTGCCTTAAAATTGAGAGTTGAGTTGTGGACTTAGTCATTAAGTGAATGTTGAACTTTCTTCCTTGAATCAGCATTAGAAGTAAATGCATTTAATGTGAACACTAAATGATATATGCAACATAGTTTCAAATGGAACATAGCAGTTTAATTTTTGAAAATAATAAACCCACAACCTAACTGCATGGTTTTGGGCTGACTGTCCTGTCTCATTCATGATTTTATTCCTTGCCCAGCTTACAGATACATGCATTTGAATTTTAGTAGTCTGTCATTATATTTAAAGTCCCACATATGTGAGTTATATATGCAATAAAGAATACACCTTGCTGATTCACACCTAGGCAATTTAATATCCATGGTCTTCTATAATGTTTATACCACATTGTAAATATTCAGAGAACTTGTTTTAAAGTTTATGCTTTCTGATTCTGTGATTTTCAAAAGAGGAACTTTTTGGAAATTAAGGACTATTGTTTGATAATTATATATGTAATTAAGCTTTAGCCAAGCATTAAATTAATTTTTAAATATATCCTTTGTTGTATTTTCCTGGTGACTAATTTTGCAGCCTTTCAAATGACTCTCACAAAGTGAGATTAGCAGGTCCATGTGTACACTTGGTCAAGACAAATAATATTTAGAATAGTGTCATGGTCTCTATTTGCTCTGTCAGTTTTATCTTATCCCTACATATTCATTCTGGATAAATTTTTTGTTACACCTTAGTAGCCTCCTAAGTAGAATTAAGGTCAGAACATTTATTCTCATCGTCAATGGAATAAAATACATAAACATGTATATATATCATGTGCAGGTCATTTGGGCCTCCGTATTTCCAAACTCATTAGACCAATTATTCTTCCTATATCTTCTTTTAAGGACTTTTACAACAAACTCAGACTTTTTATCTTATGAAATCCATCAGGCTATTTGGGTTTCAGGAATGGGTTTGAACACTGCACTAGGAATTTGATGTAAGGTGAATTTAGCATAGAACTGTGCATAAAATAAGTGGTTTTCCTATCTCAACCAGAAAGTATTATTCCTGAAATAGCTAAAGGATATCATTTCTTATGAAGGGAATTGTCAAAAGATAAATACAGAGGGTTACATTTTGATGAAACTGAAGTTTTGCTTTTCATTCTTTTCTCTTGGAGTAATTCTCTAGAGGAATTAACTCCAAAATAAGTGAGAAAGGTTTTTGAAAAGGAAAGTTACTTTATTGAAACAATATAAAACACTCATAAGGAGTGATTAGTACTATTACAGCCAATGATGTTAGTGCCTCACCATATCCCTGTTCATGCCACTGTTGTCCTATTGCAAGCACCTACTCCTCTGCCTGAGGGCTTTCCTCTTGGCCTGTGCTACAGGCTGGAAAATCCTTGAGATACTGTCCCTGGAGCAGACCTCAGCCAAAGAAGGAAAGGACTTGGAGAACAAACACCCTAGTGTGTCAGTCGGGTCCCCTGGGGAACAGACACTGAGATGGCATTAGATATACAAGTAATTTATTGGGGGAAATGCCTATAGGGGAAAATGGAGAGGGGGCTGGGAGAGGGCCATCAGGCTATGATGCAGGTGGGTCTGACCTGTGTGAAAGAGAGAGGGAAGGAATGAAGGTCTTAGACATTGGTACAATTCTAAAAAAGTTTCAGCAAGGCTGAGAGGCAGCTCTCAACCTAAAGTCTCCAGGAGCAGGCCAGCCTTTGTATCCCTGCCCCTTGGTCATTGGTGGGAAGCAGCTTTTGGGGAGCATGGCCTGGTATAACCAGGGTCTCCTTATATTAATTAATAATAAGAGATCTGAGAGGCCCGATTTCATGGCCACCAAGCCCAGCTTACTGGTGTCTCAGGTAGGAAAACAGGTACAGTCCATATCCCTTCCCAGAGGTCTTCAGTTGATTTGAGCTATAGTTGCCTGCAGTGGTAACCTTACCAACACCCAGAATTGGCCAAAAATTTGCACAAGTCTTACAGCAAGAACCTTCCTTAGAATATATTAAAATGTACAATTCCCTAATTTTGTTTTTTTAAGTCAGATAAGGTATGATTTACAAACAGTTAAGTTTACCTTTGTGTGTACAGTTCAGTAAGTTTTGACAACTGCATAATTTTGTTTTAAATGCTAATTTCCCTTCAAATTATGAAACCCTTATTAAAATGGTCAAATGTTATACAGCTGCAATATACACTATGAAAATGTACGTTACTACATGGCAGTGGTTCATTACGGGTACAAAAAACATGATAATATCCATAGTAAAGGGAGTCTTGCCATTTGCTTGTTATGACAAATAACATTTGGTCTGTTTTAAGTAAATGAAAATGAGAACACACACTAGAACTACATGTAGTGAGAACAATGGAATATGTCTGAATGTTTGGGAGGTATTATACTTCAATAAGGCTGTTATTGTCCAAAACCTTTTGACACTGCCCTGCAGAACTGAAACTGTGTGGATACTAGGTTCACAGCTGCTGAGAGCCACTTCAGACCACCCAGCAAAGACAGGGTAAATATTTGTATATGGGGTTGGTATTGATGTGCAGGGTAGACTGGCCCCTGGGCTGTTTCTGGACTCCTGGGCCTCAGTAATTTATATTGGCTTTCCCTCAGCCCTGTCAGTCCTAACGCTAGCAGAGGCTTACAGGATAGAATCATCTAGTATGATGAGAAGGCCTAGCACTCTGATTCTTAGGCTTTTGTTTAAAAGTATCTGTAGGAAACTACATTATTTCCCATGTTTAATGATTCAAAATACATGGTAAACGAGAAAAGTTTTGACAAATCCTACAGAAACCATTTTAAAGTAGTTTGCAAAACATTTTGACCTTGAAGGCTTACCTGCTTTGGGACCCTGAGCCAGCTTGAAGAGTGAACATTCTATAGCTCTAATCTCAGTAAGGCTGAGCCCTGTTTCTGGCTCTGATACTTTGATTTCCATGAGAATCCTTGTGTTTCATTAAAATAACCCTCCTTCACGTGAGCTCTCAAGTTGGTTTCTTGTTCCAAATGAAAACACTCCAGTTTTGTCTCTCACAAGTTCCCTCTTTGCTTTGGTGGCAATTTCCTATCTATGGTGAGTAATTTTTTAGTTTGTGAATTTTTGTTTGATTTTATTTTCACAATGACTTTGCTCTCAAGTGCTTACTAGATTTCCTACTTACAGGATTTCCATTTTTCTAATTTAAAATCTTATCCTTCACTGGTTACAATGAACTTATTTAAAGCAAAAAGTTAACACTATTTGTTACTTACTGTTGTGTTTCCTTTCAAGACCACAGTTTTCTCTTTAACAAGGAGCCATCCCTTTATACTAACAGATCTCTGCAGATCCTGATCCTGATATAAAAGTCAGCTGTAGCCTATGTAACCTGAAAAGAAGCTGGTAAAGGTTACTGAATCAAATTGTTAATATTTCCCAGATTTGCCACACAATTTCTAGCATCTTTAACAAGAAAAGCCAGACTATACAGAATAGTATGCCCTATTACTAATTCATATGGTAAACACCTGTCAAAATTCATAGTCATGTACTATATGGCAGGGGTCCCCAACCTATGGTGAGTTATATAATTATTTCATTATATATTACAATGTAATAATAGAAAGAAAGTGCACAATAAATGTAACACCTTTGAATCATCCCAAAACCATCCACCCCCCACCCTGGTCTGGGGAAAAATTGTGTTCCACGAAAACAGTCCCTGGTGCCAAAAAGGTTGGGGACCGCTGCTGTATAGTATAGTTTTTTTATGTCATTGGGAAAATCATTAATCATTTCTAAATAAAAAAATCCTTGCTATAGTTTACCTGGGACATACTATTAGGTTGGGCCTTATATTGTCACTATGTGAGCATTTTTTACCTATAGAAATGGCAATTGCATGTTTCACCATAATACAGAGTTGCCCATAGGATAAATAACTTGCTCACAAATCAACACCTAAAAATTAGGGTGTTTGTCTTCAGTTCGTTTTATTGGATGTGCTATCTAAAACACCTGTCTGGAGCTGTTTTGCTGATCTCAATCTGTCCCCTGATGGAAAGTCACATAAGCCTTGTAGTAGTTTCCTGTGGCTGCTGTGACAAATTACCACAAATTGGGTGGTTTAAAAAAACAGAAATTTATTCTGTCACAGTTCTGGAGGCCAGAATTTGGAAATCAAGGTGTCAGCAGGGCCATAGCTCCTTCCATTGAGCTATAGGCTCAAATCTTTCATCTCTTCCAGTTTCTGGTGGCTGCTGACATTCCTTGGTTAGTGGCCACATTGCTCCAATCTCTGCTTGTGTCTTCACATTCATTCTCATTTTCTTTCTCTCTCTCTTCCCCCCCCCCCTTTCCTCTGCCTCCCTATTATAAGGACACTTGTATTGCATTTAGGGCCCACCTGGATAATCCACAATAATCTTAAAATCCTTAACTCAATCACATCTGCAAAGACTTTTTTCCACCTAAATTAACATTCATAGGTTCCAGGGATTATGATGAAGATATCTTCTGGGGATGGTATTTTTAGCTTCCCCCAGGCCCCTCATTGCTCAGTTTCAAGGGTCAAGAGGGTGTTGGCCTGTCTCTGCAGACCCTTAGGATCTCACTAAGAAGTTTGTATGCCACTTAACCTGTATTTTAGTCAGCCCATCCCAAAGACACTTGGGTTTGGTGAAAATTTGTCCAGCTATTTTCAAATGCTGTAACAAACGTCAGTAGAAGTGTAAATAGGAAAGAGGGACAAGAAAAAGAAAAAATAACATTTTAAAAGCCACTAGTAATGTTGCCTTTATGTTTTTCAAACCCTGGGCATGTGCTTATTTCATGACTGAAGTTATCTATTTGTAAAGGATTTGGAAAGGCTGTGGGTCTAATAACTCTAGGAATATGAGTCCTGCTACCCCCAAGTTTAATTTGAGGAATCAGTAATTCTAACCCAGAACCCAGAACCTTGGACCTCAACCTCCTCAGTCCAAAATCAAAAGGAACCAGGAATAGGTAGAACAGTTATTTCTAAAGGAGCCTACTCAGACTTCTCAGTCTGGAGAAAGGACGGGTTTCTAGTGTAGCCTCAGACACAGGTGTGATGGAAAAAATCTTGGGCTTTAGGTTAAGCAAGTTTGGTTTCAGGTCCCAACTCCGTTTGAAACTGAGTGATTTCAGTTATCATAAAAGGTACCTTCCAAGTAAGGCATTTAATAACATCAACATCTCTCCTGGAGCCATTACCTTCCTCGCCCCTCCCCCCGTGCACATCTGGACTATAGACACATTATACCTGAACAGGCAACTAAGAAAAATTCCATTCTCACCCACTCCCATTTAGTTTTCTCTGTCAAATGCAATCCTCAATTAAAATGGACTCTTCTGGAAAGAAAAAAATGAGTAACCACAGACCAGTAGATTATTTCAATATTAGCTTAATTTTGAGGCTGCTGTTGGTAACCACTACAAAAAGCAAAAGTTTTTTTTTTTTTTTTTTTTTAAGAAGACGGTACTAAAAGAGGGAGAAATCCCCTCAGGTTCTCAGAACTAAATCCAAGTCTTTGCATTTCTCTTGTGTTGGAAGGGGCTTCTTTTCTAATGAATTATAGCTATGTTAGTGTCCTGAAACCAGGGTGGGTCCACCTTCTCTAAAATGGAGTTAAATCAAGTCACATGAGAGGGACTGGAAGAGGAAATGATTTTGTGCAACATACCAAATTTAAATTCTGCTTTTGCTGTTAAAATACAAGCAAGAAGGGGAAGAGGTAAAGAAAAAGCAAAGGCAAATGGAAACAGTTTCTCAGTGCTGGGCTCTTCAGGTTTTCAATTCCTTTCTGCCTTGTTGGCTTTGACTTCATTCTCATATTTAGGTCTATTAAATGGAATCAGAAAAAGAAGTCTATGGGACACACTGATTTTAGCGAGGAAGCAGGATTTGTTGAAAAATGAAGATGAGATGAACGGGTTAGATGCCTTTAGTTACTAAATTCCACGGCTGGCAAACGCTATCCGTCATTCAGTGACAACCACAGTTGCCTCGGCCTCAGCACAGCCATGTTTTGTTTGACTCAGCCCTGGATCCTGGTTTGTGACGTCCCACTCTCCTTCGTGTATACAGCTGAGCACTCTCTCCTACAGTACTCCCGACAGCTCCAGAACACACACGAAGAAAAGGTAGTGAACAGAACTGTTCAAAGCAGGCATCAGTTTTTCTTCCTGCTACCTACCCAGAAGCTCAGACTGTGAAACACCATGGACAGCTCTTCAGGCGCCACCTGGTTGGCCCGGCCTGCCGCTCGTCCCTCGCCCTCCCCTCGCCCATCAAAGCCGGTGGTCCTGACGCCCAGCCCGGGCACGTGTCAATACCCAGCCCCCACAGCTTGTCCCGAGTCCCTCCCCGGCGCTCACGCTCTCAAGAGCCCACGCGAGGGGGCCAGGGAGGCCGGATCCTCCCTCTCCCGGCATCCCCGGCGGTGGCACCTGCAGCTGCTGCCCGGGGACACGACGCCGGAGGCTAAGGTCGGCCAGGGGGAGGCGGCGGCAGCCCGCAGAAGCCTGGCCCCGCGGGGCGGACCAGAGTGGGCGGAGCCTCCCTTCTCAAGCCCCGCCCACTCCCCGCGAAGGGTGGGTCTTCCACCCCCAGCCGCGGCGCAATGCGGAAGAGATGGGCTTGTTGGAGCGGAAGTGACGTTTCCGGCGGCTGTGGTGGCGACGGCTGCAGGAGGAGGAGGAGGAGGAGCCGGAGGAAGAGGTGAGCAAGCCGGCGGGGGGCGGGGAGCGGCTGCGGCCAGATCCACCGGCAGCCAGGCGGGCGCTTCCTGAGGCATTCGCAGTCGCAGTCGCCGCAGCCGCAGCCTCAGCGGGAGCGGTGAGGGGCGGCCGCGGGGGTCCCGGTGTGGGAGGGCGGGCGGGGTTGTGAGGAGACCACGGGCTGCGAGGGGCGCCGCGTCGGGCCGGGGGCTGTGGTGACAGCGGCTGTCAGCCTGCCGGCAAGAAAGAACCGAGTCCTTCTGGGCGCCGGGGCATCTCTTCTGGCGCATAATGGAGGGGTTGGGGTACTCGGCGCCTTCGACCCCCTGGGAGGTCGACTACTCAGGACCCCCGAGGAGCCGCAGTTGGGTCCGTGCCCCGAGTCGTGACTCTTCCTGGGTGGCCATTCATATTTATCTGCTCCACCTGCCGTCCCCACAGCCGGCGGTGGTCCCGCGGTAACCTGTGCCGCGTCCCTTGCCCTTCGTTGCCGCCCCTGGGAGAGCCTGTGGTGTAGGATAATCCTTGCCTCCTCCCGCCCCCTAAGGAGCTTTGAACCAGGCTTGTTAACCTTCCCTCCCACCTCCTCTCCTTTACCCCCAGAGGAACGGCTTAAAGTTTCCGAATCGGTTCCCTTTCAACGTGGTGACAAATCTTGAAGCAGGAAGCTGATAAACAACTCCGAACGAAATACGCTCAAAATTTTTCCTTTCGGTAAACATAAATTAAACGGGAAATTCATCTTAACCAAACCGTTCATGGACTTAACAGTGCTAAAATCTTGTCTTGCCGTGAGAATTGGTAGCTTTTCCTCTTGCTTTTTGGTCAAATTAAGTGACGACTTATCTTTTGGAATAAACCATTCTCTCCCTGAGCTCCCTTTTTTCCACCCCAACCCCCCCCCCCAATCAAAACCTGGCAGGGAGGGACTTCTGGATGCCTTGCAGTCCTCGCTGCAGAGGGAAACACCAGCTTCATTTGCTTTGCTTTGCTTGGTTTTCACAGGGCTGCCTCTGAAGAAAAGAGAATGGCGTTCAGCAAAGGATTTCGGATCTATCACAAATTGGACCCCCCACCTTTCAGCCTCATAGTGGAAACTAGGCATAAGGAAGAATGTCTCATGTTCGAGTCTGGGGCTGTAGCCGTGCTCTGTAAGTCATTTGTTATAACCCAGATGGTCATGGCCTCTGTTTTGATTTGAAATAATTCAGATTCAACCATTTTTTAGAAAAGGCACAACCTTTCACTGTATTTCGTCTGGCAGATTATACCTTTTTTCCCCTTTTAATCAAACCTTCCTGTAAACTTTTTGTTAACAGGTTTTTGTTGGGGGGTGCAGGGAGGTGCAGGTTTTGGTTACAGGATTTTGCTTCTTGGGTTCTTCTGCTGCTTCCAAAAGTAAATCTTTTTTCCAAAGAAATATAGTTGCAGTTTATATCATGTCATATAAACCCATAAAATGGCTTGCTTGACATTTTTCCTGTAATGAACAGAATTTCTTGTAGATCAGTTATAGTAGTGGATATTATCTAATATTATCCAATATTATCAGAGTGTCTTATGTTGAGGCCCTCATGTTTTCATTGAGAGAATTGTAAACAACCTCTAAAATTTCATATGAGATGTGCGATTGATTTTATATTATTTAAAAAATTACTTTGATAGTCCATTTTAAAGAAAAGGATTACTGCATCACAAGAAAAATAGATTACTAAGGTTTGGGTTATTTTGTGGGCAGATGGATGAAATTAAAAAGATTAATTTGAATATTATGGTTCTTTCTTAATGTAAGATTTAGGCAGATAGCCCCAGTTTGGGGCTATTTCAAATGTAATAGTGTTTTTTAGAGGCCTTCTGGTGTTGACTACTTGTTCTTTTTATGTTTTTTGTATGCGAGGATTAGTTTAGTTACTGGTTCTGTTTTTATAAATTAAAAATTGTTTGAAAGGCATGATTGAAAATATAAGCCCTTAACTATTTTAAACTGTTAAACTTTCTCACTTAATAAGTGAAGAGCATAAGACCCTGATCTTTGCATACAGAATATTAACTTCAGTTAAAGTGTTAACCTGACTAAAATAGTATAATTTTATCCTGATGAGAAAAAGGGTAGTAACATAATGGAAAACCATAATCAAAGAACAGTGTATAAGAAATATATATTTTTGGTACATATAGTAAAATGGTTTGAAGGAGAAGGGGCTTATGTCTTGTAAGAACAATAAATAATATTGGTTATACCCAATCAGTATGGACTTAATTGCTTCAAATTGTTTTTATATTTAAATAAAACAAAATATACCTTGCTACAATATTAATTTCCATAGCATATATTTTTATACTACAAGTCTAATTCTTATACTGATAAATTCTTAATTAAAAATATTTGGGGAGGGTGAAGGTTTGGTTTAGTATGGAGAACATTTTTCAGCTGCTTGTGTGTTTGGTGACATTACCTTATTTACCAATCTTGTCTAAATTCTAAATGTTTCTTTAATTGTGATTATTCGTAATTATAATGAGAAGTCAAATTTTCAGCCTCAAAGTATGTATTACCCATAGTTTTTAGGATTATTGCTATACTTTACTCCAAGGTCAGGAAACGTAAGAATAATCATCCTTCCAAAACCTCCAGCAGCCATCTTTTATGCTAGATAATGTTTTTTTTTTTTTTAAAAAAAAAGGCCCTAAAACATCCATTTTGGCATTAATATTCATTTTAAGGAGAAAGAATATTAAAATATTGTCTTAATTATTCTATTTATTTTCATTAGATTTAGACTATGTAAGTAATTCTTCAGAGAAAAAAAGTTTGAACATTGCCTCTTTCTGTAAAGCAAGCATAAATGGATGTATAATCTCTTGGATATGTGTTACTGTCTTTCCTACTATAAACTTTATAATAATACTTAAAATAATATTTAAGAGGTAACAAACCTTTTTTATTAATCATTTGACTTATAAAATTATTTGGCCTTCAGTTTGGAGTCATACCAAGGTTTATACTGTGCTGTACAGTGTTCGTTTTTAAAACCTTCACAATTTTTAAATGCCTGTTATATTCAGGGAACTGTGCTTGGAAAATGCTGACATGTTCTCTTTATCTTCAGCAATCCCAGCTCCCTGAATTTTAGTGCATCCTGCATACCAGTCTACCAGAAGAATCTTCTAAAATCATTTCTTATATTAAACTGAAGTGTAACCCCGTGTTTCACCAAGATTAAGTTCAAACTCCTCAACCTGTCACTTGTCCAGTGTTGATCTCTTTAAGGAGACTCTGGTGTTTCCTTAGTGCTTTTTCAAATTACCATGATTTTTCCAGCCTTCATCATGCTGTTCCTTGTTACTACCTTCTTCCTCCAAGCCTGCTAGGGTGCTTCTCTCTACCTCTTTAGTCCAAGCCTGGCAGTCCCACTCAGATCTTCTTCCTTCATGAGAATCTGCCTCACCACTGCAGCTCACTTTTATTTCTACTTTCCTGTCGTTTCTGTAGAATTTACTCTGTATCATAGGATGAGCACTTTTTATGTGCTGGTTTTGTTCTCTGAATGAATGTATGTAGGTGTTTTTCTTTAAAATAGATGGTAAAAGTGACCCTAGTGGGACTTAGTCTTCACGTACCCAAAGTTTATAATTTCAACAGTTTCTAGTTGCTCTGGCTTTAAAGAGTAAAGTTTAAAAAATTAGACATTTTAGTTGGTACAATGTTAAGGACTGGCAGTCACTTAATTTTCTTGGCTTATGCCAGAAGTGCCATGAGATACCAAACATGAAATTTTATCTTTCATATTATGAGCACATACCAAAATATAGATTGCAAATGAAAATACAGTGAAAATAGTCTCAGACCATGGATCCCCTTAGAGAACGATTGTCCACTAATCTGGCCTCAGGACCCTGTCTTTATGTTGATAGTATTCTAAGCTTAAATCAGTCATGATGCTGTGACATAAGTGTTATAATCACCTGGGCAGCTTTTACAAATACTGGTGCCTGGGCTTTAGCCCCCTCAGAGATTCTGATATAATTAGATTGTGATGGTCATTTCTGAGCAAAGTTCATATAGACCTTTCTATAAAAGATTAGGGGATCAGGTTTTTTTTTGGCTTGCAGATTTTATCCAAAATAACCATGTTTCTAGAATTTTAATGCTATTATTATCTATTGTGGGATTAATAAGTAGTTTTCTTGAAACCCTCAAGAAAGTGCTAATACTCCGCTAGGACTTCGAGTATAATGCCTTCATATCATATGGAACTGTGCTTAGGTTTCTATGTCTGGATGCTGGGCTTTTTGAAGAAAAAGTCATGTCTTAGTAATGTTTGTATCTCTAGTGCTTAGTACAGTGTTTTACTCATACTTGAATAAATGGTTATTAAATGAATGACATCAGGGAAAAGACAAACCTAAACTAGATTACAAAGTTGACAAACATACAGTTATTATGTTTGAAAATATGGTATCTTTTTCTATAAAATTTATTTCTTACATTTTGAAGAATTGCTATTTGACTGAACTGCTGATATAAAAGACATATTACACATTATTTAGATTTGTTACTGAAAAGTCCTAATGGAAATAACGGTTAACCACATTATTAAGGTTTTTCTGAAATGCCAATTAAAAATGTCTGATGAATGTTATTTATGACTTTCAGAAATACTATTAACAATGTGTTTTAAAATTACTTTTCTTGGCTGGGTGTAGTGGCTCCTGTCTGTAGTCCCAGCTACTTGGGAGGCTGAGTGAGGTGGGAGGATAGCTTGAGCTGAGGAGTTTTAGACTAGCCTTGGCAACATAGCCAGACCCCATCTCTATAAAAAATGTAAAAGAAAATTAACCAGGCATGGTGGTGTATGCCTGTAATCCCAGCTACTTGGGAGACTGAGGTGGGAAAATTGCTTGAGCCCAGGAGTTTGAGGCTGCAGTGAGCTGTGATTGTGTTACTGCAGTCCAGTCTGGGCAACAGAGTGAGACTTTTTTTAAATGGAAAATAATTACATTATTGACTTCTGTTGCATTTACTTATTTTAAAAAAACTTCTGAAATGTTCTTATCCTTAGATAACAGTTAATATGTTTTTGGTAGTATACCCATTTTTAGCATTACTCATTTTTGAAAATTATTAGTACAGAAAATGTTTAATTAAACTGAAAAAAAAAATTTTTTTGAGACAGGGTCTTGCTCTGTCACCCGGGCTAGAGTGCAGTAGTGTTATCATAGCTCACTGCAACCTCAAACTCCTAGGCTCAAGTGATCCTCCTGCCTCAGCCTCCTGAGTAGCTGGGACTATAGGCACGTTCCACCACGCCTGGCTAATTTTTCTATTTTTTGTGGAGACAGGGAGTTGCTCTTGCTCAGGCTGGTCTCGAACTCCTGGCCTCAAGCAGTCCTCCCACCTCACCCTCCCAAAGTGCTAAGATTATAGGTGTGAGCCACTGCACCTGGACTAAACTGAAATTTGGTGTCTGTGGGGCAGTGGTTCAGTGTAGCAGGTGTACTCTGTGACCAATGTACTGCATTTGTACCAGTATAAGCAGCAAGTGTAATGGCCAGCAAGTTATGATGGTACACTTTTTTTTCCTGGAAACTAATTTATTAAGAGATAAAAGAAATGTCTCAGCTTTGTGCATGATTCAGTGTTCCTAGTCTTTCTACAGTTTACACACACAAAAAAACACCATCACGGGAAAGACAAGCTGTCAGTCAGACATACATGCATTAAATTTACAGTCTTATTGTGTTACAGCCCGTGCTTCAGTAAAGTAAATAATTTACTTCATAATTGTATCCTAAATAGAAGATGGAGTAAGGAGAATGCATGGGAAATATAGAATGATTCTAAAAACAGAAGTTGTGGATCCCCTGTTTAAAAGATGGGGATGTAAGGTAGTGATGTAAATTATTAACTCTTTAAAGCTTTTGCTCTTTTCTGTATCACATGCTCATATGGGGTAAGGATGAATTGGTTTCATCTGTCCAGTGGTAAAATTATTTTCAGGTTTACCAAGTAGTATAATTTCAGTCAGATGAGGACTCAAATCATGCACTTTAATAAACAGCAAGACCATATCACTTAACTTTGGACTTGGTTTTACCAGGTTGTCCATATAAAATAATTTGTCTACCTGATTTTTTCTTGTGTCATGGAAATAATGAGTCATACTATGGGACAATATTCTGGAGACTTTTATCACAGAATGTGAAGTATCTTGTCTTTTCTATGAAACTGCACAGTGTAAAGGAGTAATAATAATGAAATAATAGTTGCCATTTACTGGAAGCTTACTCTGCCAGTCACAACATTAAGCCAGAGGTTTCTAAACTTTATTGTTTCACGGTGCCCTTATTGTCTCATTAAGTTTTTCATAGCACCTCTAGGCCACAAGCAATTTCTAATAGTTCTGTTTATTCAATAAGTCTAACAAATATTTATGTCCGAACAATTTGAGTTTTTCGTATAGCTATATGAAAAAATAATGCAGAATAAATTGAAAATAATTTATTTTCTTCATAAGTAACCACAGTTATTTACTAATGGAATATGTATGCCTGTTGAGCACTGAAGAGCTTCTCAGACCTTGGAATCAGTTTGAACACTGCCCTCCTCATTTCCTGTTCCACATTGATTTTCCAGTGGTTCTTGCTTTTATCACAGCAACCACCAAAAACCCAGCTCCACAAATATATGTCATCCAAGGAATGTACTGCAATCTAATGTTACAACTCTGAACCACCTCGAGCTAATAGTTTGGCCGGTATCAGACATATGTTGGGAATCTCAGTGTTTCCTTCAATTTAAAGTATCTTGCAGCTTCCCTGGGAGTTTGCTACAATGCCCTGGGGCATCTGAGCATACAGTTCAGGAGAATATGGCATTTGACACACTTTATTTCATCCAGTTCTGTGAGTTGTGCTCTTATCTACATTTCACAGATGTGGAAACTGAGGCTTAGAAAGATAAAATAACTGCTCCAATGACATAGTCATGCCATTTGATTTTTTTTCGCTGTAATTATTGTTTGTGCTATTGTGAGGGTAGTGGCTATTATTTTCAGGGTGGGAAATGAACAGTGAAAAGAAGAGAATGCCACTAGAAGACTTTAAAGTTAAGGGTGATACTGGTAGTATTTTTAATGAGGGAACTGTTACACTGGTGGTTTTGCCAACAAACTATTAATATACTGGAGGGAAAAACATGGTTTAATTTAGGGTAAGGTCATTAAAAACAGTTTCTTTGCTGGGCCAAGTTAAATGTCAGGTTCTAGAATTTTGGATAAGTGTAGTAAATGGGAAAGACAAGCAGTGTGCATAGTTTTTTTTTTTTTTAATTGCCAAATGCTGTCAGCATGCTTGCCCTTTAGATAAGTTGCAGTATCTTCTCTCTTTTTAAGAAACATTTGCAAGTTGAGGGAAGAAGTGATTTTTTTATAGTTGACTTTTTCGAAACAGAAATGATGAAATTTAGACTTGTTATATATCACTTTGTTAGGGTTAGAAAAATTCATTTTTTAATAAATAATTTTTGGGATGTACATATTTAATAGAAAGTAAGCAACAACTTAAATATCAACTCTTTAAAAATAAAATCAACCCAAATTTTCTATCCTGGGCTGGTAGCAGAATTAGCCTATATGTAGGGCCAAACCAGTATTTCCTAAGTGCTTTCATTTCTTTACCACTTAACTTTGCAAAGAGGAAATAAAAGGGAAAGGCAGAACTTCTCTCTCACTGAATAGTAAAATGCCATTAAGTGACTTTTTATTACATATTTTCAGGTCTATTAGATGTTTAACTTGTCCTATAAAATATAACTAGCCCAGGACTATAAGAGGATTTTTGCTTCTGACCAGTGTGGAGTAACAGGAACTAGATTTACCCTCCCGCCTTAAATAACAACAACAAAATGAACAAAATATATGGAATGATATTCAGACATCAAACAATAGGCAGCACAGGACACTGACCCCTGAGAGAGGGTTAATTAGGTAGGCCTTATGATAGCTCCAGCTTACTGCCTGGAGAGCTTCCGGGCCACAGCAGCAGAAGATGCACCTAGACAAAGCTTGGCGGGCTCCCTGAGTAGGGCATGTAGGGAGACCAAGGCAGCCAGAATTCTTGGAGCTGAGTACCAGAGAGCAGATAGCTGCGTGAAGAGCTCCAGAGATCTGTAGAGGATTCCACTTGAGACTTTTGTGAGTACTGATCAGTGCCAACGTGTGAGAAAACTATCCAAGGCGGGGAAAGAATCAGCAAAAAGGAGCAGGCAGAAAAATTTCTGGAGCTCACACAGGGCTGGGAATAGTTCATGCTGAATAGCCAGAGTGGAGAAATCTTGTAATACGTGGGGAATTGGGTTGAGTACTGAAAAGGGTATATCACGTCAGTAATGGGGCAAAGTAGCCCTAGACTAAATTCCACTCTGATTGTACCTAACAAAGCTTAAAAACAAGACCCAAAGGGATCCACACTGTTTTAAAATATCTTAATTTCCAAATAACTATCCCTGAATGAAGTTTAAGAATATTTATAGGAGGCTGGGTGTGGTGGCTCACACCTGTAATCCTAACACTTTGGGAGGCCGAGGTAGGAGGATCTGTTGAGGCCAAGAGTTCAAGACCAGCCTGAGCAAGAGCAAGACCCCTTCTCTACAAAAGATACAAAAATTAGCTGGGCATGGTAGCGTGTGTCTGTAGTCCCAATTACTCGAGAGGCCGAGGCAGGAGAATCGCTTGAGCCCCAGGAGTTTGAGGTTGTGCTGAGCTATGATGACATCACTGCACTCTAGCCTGGGCAACATAGTGAGACCTTGTGTCAAATATAAAAAATATAATCAAAATTTCGAGGTGATAAAGTCTGAATCAGTGAAAGTTTGAAAGAAGCATAGAAAGCAATAAAAGTGGAGTAGTAGACTAGTTAGAGTACCAAAAGGAGATACAGCCTTAAAAATTGCGTATCATATTTTTACTGGTGTCAATTTAAATTTGCTTGTTTGAGTTTTTAAATGGTTAATAAGAATTTGTGTTTTATCTTTTTCCAGCTTAAATAGATTTTACAAGTGTAAGCCATTGTTGCTCTGTAATGTTACATATAATAAGCACGTGCATTTACATTAGATTACATTTCGTAGCTACCGAACCGGTCAAATTGTGAATAAATTTGGCATTTGGAGAGATGCATTAACTCTTCTTGGTCAGTTGGGCACTAATTACTCCCTCAGGTCAGATGGAAAGAATTCATGTGCTCTTTAAATTCCTGGATGATTTTGGGATAAGTACGTCAGTGAAAAGAAAAAAAAAATACTTCTTGTTAAATTATTGTCTCAAACATTAAATATTTATATATATTAAATATTACACTTGTTAAAATATTCTTTCTATTTTATTATAGTCTTCTTGTATAACTTTTTATATATAAAGTGTGTTTGCTTACATAAAGTAGCTCTTAGCCAATGAATATTTATTATGGGTTGTGTTTTGTTCTGCTCGCTAGTGGACTATAGGATTGCTATGGTCTGTTGAATGCCTTACTGAAATGTAGAGAAACAAAGTCTTTTATATCCTGTGGACCGTATGTGAAATATAGGTAGGACGAATCTTGTTTTATTTAAAATTTTTTTTTTAATTCTTGAATTTTGTAATGAAGTAAATTCCAAGCTGGTTTTATATTAGTGCTCGTTAGTTGTCTGTCCTTGGTTTAGCATTTCATTAATTCTCTTGGAGAATGGGGTAGAAAGTATAGTTATCAGATGTAGTTGTTACAAAGATATGCAGGATTGATACAGAGCTGGGTAGAATAATTATGTGGGATGACACAGTTGAGATCCAGCTTTATCAAACTGAGGCAATGGGTTCGAACCCACAAAATGAAAATGCACTTCCCCCATGCACTGTATCAAATTGAGTGTTTATTGCTGAACCAACTG
Source organism: Daubentonia madagascariensis (assembly GCA_023783475.1). Classification (NCBI taxonomy): domain Eukaryota; kingdom Metazoa; phylum Chordata; class Mammalia; order Primates; family Daubentoniidae; genus Daubentonia; species Daubentonia madagascariensis. The sequence continues at coordinate 1,313,498 of JAKFHU010001482.1, read as the reverse complement.
GTATGGATATCATGTATCATTTGGACCAGGCAGATCATTGGCAGAAGATAGTGATTACTATGATTGTCTAGGTTCCCATAGTACCCAAAACTGTATGGTGGCTACACAATGAGGAAGGGGTGGAGTAAGTACTCAGTTGATGGTCACATTGACCACTGCATACCCTCAATCCTGCTCTTTCTTCAGTCTTCTTATCTCAATGGATTGCACTCCATCCACCCACTTGTTTTAACCAGAACTTAAAATCATCCTCAACACCTTCGTCTCTCACTCCACATATTCATTTCATTACCAAGTACAATCAACTCAATCTCCTAATTTCATTGGGAATCCATGTAATTCATACCGTTTTAACTGGTTCTATTCCAGTCAGGCTGTTGTCATCTCATTACAGTTGCCTCCTTAACTGATCTCTCTGCTTCTCCTCCCTCTATCTACCCCTAATCTTTTAAAAACACAATTTAGATCCTAATTATTCCCTTGCTTAATACCCTTTAGTGGTTGGCCACTGAACTTAAAATCTAAACTCCAAGGTGACCAAAATAAAATTGAGTGCCTGCCTTCCTCTTCAGTCTCATACCACTCCGCTTCTTAGTTTCTGTGTTCCAGCCTCATTGGCCTTCTTTTAGTTCTGAATGTACCATATTCTTTCTGGTCTCAGGGTATTCACGTATGCTGTTCCTTCTGCTCAAATTTGTATTTTTTTAATAATAAGCTTACTATAGCACATGTAGAGAAGTGCAAATCATAAACACAGCCTGTTGAATTATTACAGAATGAACATACCCATATTACCACCACCAGGTGGAGAAATTGAACGTTATTACCAGCTCTCCAGAGAGTAATCCCCTCATGCTCCTTCCCGATTATGTTCATCATGATCTACAAAGAGAATCACTACTGTGACTTCTTACGTCATAGAATAGTTTTATCTGTTTTTCAACTTCACATAAATGGAATCATCCACTATGTATTCTTTTGCATCTAGCTTCTTTCACTCAGTGTTGTATGTGGAAGATCAATCATCCACATTGTAGCAAATGGCAGTAGTTTACTCATTTTCGTTGCTACGTAGTATTCTATTGTGTGAATATTCCAGTATTTAGCTGTTCTGTTGACATTTGCTTTATTTACAATTTTTGCTATTACAAATGACACTAATATAAACATTCTTGTGTATGTTTTTTGGTACATATATGTACACATCTCTGTTGGATATATTCTTAGGAATGGAATTGCTGGGTCATAGGATATGTGTGTGTTACCTGGAACATTTTTATCTCCACTCTTCATTTGGCTAGTTTCCTGTTTATTCTTCAGGTTTCAGTGTAAAGGTCACTTCCCCAGTCAGGCCTATTCTAACCACTGTCCTCCCCCAACAAACAATTTTAAATTAGGTCCTCCTGCCTGGGTGTGGTGGCTCACACCTGTAATCCTAGCACTCTGGGAGACCGAGGTGGGAGGATTGCTTGAGCTCAGGAGTTCGAGACCAGCCTGAGTAAGAGCGAGACCCCGTCTCTACTAAAAATAGAAAAAGTATCTGGGCGTTGTGGCGCATGCCTGTAGTCCCAGCTACTTGGGAGACTGAGGCAGGAGGATCACTTGAACCCAGGAGTTTGAGATTGCAGTGAGCTACGATGATGCCAACTGCATTCTACCCGGGGCGACAGAGCAAGACTCTGTCTCAAAAAAAAAAAAAAAAATAGATCCTCCTGTTGTAGTCTGTTTGAACACCATCATAGTACTTATTATAGTTTATCATTTTGCATTTGTATGGTTATATAATACTGTGTTCCTAATCTGATTCCTAAGAAGGTATCAGGGTACTGACTATTTTTATTCCTTTAACTTTGCTCAGGGTCTGCATGGTAGGCATTCAGTAAATACTTGTTGCATGAATGAATGAAAGGTTGTTTTTTCTGAAATGTCACGAAGATTGGAATGTGTAGTTTATATAGAACATTAATTTGGGTAGTTTAATGTCTTTCAGTTAGAATTTTAATTACTTAATTATACAAGGAAAACCTTTTCCTTTTAAAATAATTTTTCTCTTTATGTATGCTGAAATGGAAAGAGGCTTTACTGCCAGCTACTTATGTGATCCTGGGTGAATCACCTAACCTCTAGTCTTTTTCTTCTGAAAATGAGAAGCTTTGACTACATGATGTCTAGGATCCTCTGGAGGTTCTCTGGTTCTATACCAAAGTGCTATCTGCAATGCAAATAAGCTGACCACAAACTGTGGTGCATGCAACCACAGGCAAGTTATGATTCTAGGAAGATCATTTTAATTTGCAATCTTTTTTTCACATTCTTGTTGACCTTCTTTAGCTTGTCTTCTGTATCAGCTGGGAAAGACAGTCTATTCCTAGCCTGGAAGGTTTGAGCCACAGCAGAATGTTGACATTGGATAGTAGGACTTTCATTGGGTGGCTTTATTATTTAATTCAAATTATTATAATTCATCAGAAATTAGAGAAATTTTACATTTAAATTTAATCCTCAAAATACTTTTAAGTTAAATACAAGTAACTTTTATCTGTGGATCTTGGGTAATGTTAATTTTGCTTCTTTTCTGTTCAGATGGTAGAGTTAGCAATGCAGGTATGATTAACATGTGACAGCTATTCTGTGATTAGTAAGCCTCTGTTTTAGAGTTACAACCCATGAAAATCAAGAAGTAGGTATATGATTGTGTTTTCATCTGAATTTCTATGTTTGATCTTAATGCTTCATTATTTTGTCTTAAATTCTAATTTGAGAAGGGAGGTTGTAATAACAACAATGATAAATAATGCCAGTTATATCATATGTCACAGTGCTATAAAAGTAAGCCACGCCAGAAAAAAAAAGGGTGTCAAATAATGTGATAGAGAACAATTGATATGTTAAATTTTGACAGAGAACAATTGATATATTTATACTTCAAATGTTTTTGTAGTCTGTAAATAGACCGTTTCTACAGCTTCTATTTTTGATACTTTCCAGTAGCTTAAATAGGAAAAGTTGTAGTTTGGGCCTGCCTTCAGTTCATGAATTTGTTCAGGTAAAAGAACTTTGAAAATATGCATAGAGCTAAAATAATGAATAAGTTATAAGAATTAAGTTGTAGAATATTACTACTTCATGGCTTTATGTAGTTTTAAATATTTCTTAACCTCTTCTGTGATGATGAGCAAAGGTGAGCTTATCATTTTCCAAGGATAGTTTCAACCAGTTCCAACAGAGTAGAATGTTAAAGCTATGTTATTTAGGATGAAAGTAAGGCAAACATTTATGATAAATTATAGCAGTCTTTACCCTTCCTGGGGTCTCCATTCTGGAACTGCCAAATCTCCTTTCCCAATTTATTATATATTTATTATTTGATGAATATTTGATAGCCTTGGGAAAAGCAGTCAATGGGAATGTTCTAAAGGTCTTATTGCTTCCTTTCGAGTTTACAAAAGTCCAAATACCTATTGAACTTTTGGCTAATACACCCCTGGTCTAGGGTTATTGGAGGAAAGTACTTCTCTGATCACTTAGAATTCTAGTAGCTTCTGGCTCTCTCACTGACTGGCCAGAATTATCTTGTCTTCTCTCCTTTTTGAATTTATCCAGTATGCCAAAGAATGTTGTGAGATAAAAATTTTTTAACATTTTATTTGGGGACAATAGTGTAATTGACTGCCAGGTATCTACCACCCAGGCTCAACAGTTATCACCTCATGGACACTTTTGTTTGTCTATGTCCCTACCCACTATCTGTCCCTCCCCATTTATTTTGAAGTAAATCCTAGACATCATTTAATTTCATCCGTAAATATTTCAACATGTATTTCTAAAAGATAAAGTTTCTTTAAAAAAAAAAAAACATAGCCACAATGTCATTATCATCACATCTGAAAACAGTTTTTAAATATCACATATCCAGTCATTGGTCACATCTCCTTGATGCCTCATGAATGTGTTTGTGAGAATAAATGTTTATGGTACGTTTTATTTTGCGTTCAATTCTACTCTATGACCTTAATCGTATTCATATATTCACTAGGAGTAGAATCAGAGGGCCTTCAGATTATTAGCTGTAATAAGGATATGTTTAAAATATAGTTGTGATTGTAAATTTATGCTTAAGATAGTTCTGTGGTCTTAGGAAATACATGTTTGCATTAGATTGAAGACTAAGGAAAGATTTAAGGCACAAATGAAAGACAGTGTTAAGTATGACATGGGAAGAAGAGTTTTTTCCTTTAAGATAAACTATTGAGGAAGTTAGGCACTGTTTATCTCTGAGGTGTTATAGCAGTAACTTTAGAAATTGGGATTTGCTTTAGTTTATGTGTTTTACATGTGATCTAAAGAGGTGCGGGCCTCCTGACCTTAGCTGAACTGCTGCAGATCTTGATGGGCTCAGTTACTCCTAAAACAGTGGTCTTCTGGGACATTCCTACCAACTTGTGGTTAGAAATGAATAACTTATAAAGAAAGGTTTGTTTTTCCTAGCATCTTGTTTGTTTAGTAACTATCGTGACTAGGAGAGAAAAAAAAACTCTCCACAAAAGGCAGTTTATTCTGTTCATTGAAAGTGCAGCGGATACTTTGAAAGACTGCACTAGCAGGAAAGTGACCTGAACTTCCCTCTCATTGTATCTCCAAAACTTTCATTTCCGCTTATTCTTTCAGTCTGTTTCCTCTGAACTCTTTGCACACCCTGCCACTTCAAAAACTCCACTATTTTAAACCCTAGTTAGCAATTATTTAACAATTCCTGTCTCCCCCACTCCCACCCTCACTCCCTGCCACAGACATCACTGTGAGGAGTAGTTGAATGTAAACTTCAGTAATGAGGGCATCCAAATACTTTCAAAGGTAAAATGTGTATCATTTTATGTATTATTTTTAAATTAGCAAAACATATACTTTTGTACCTTTCCATTTGTTTTTGTCTATTAGGTGTATATTAATCAGCAGCTGCAATGTTTGTTCAGTCCCTGTATTAGGTTGGTATTGTGTTGAGATATAAAGAAATGCTAATTTCTATTGTTATTAGTATACAAGTGACTGTAGTATAACATAGAGAGGAGAAAGATTTACTTCTTCCTAGAGTGGTCAGGGAAAACTTAAGGAAGGGAAGTGGTGTTTTAGTTAGGGACTGAAGGGTGGGTAATTTTTGGAAATCAAAAGATGACTAAAGGTTATTCCAGACGGAAACAACACTGTGAACAAAGGAAGAGAGGGAAGAGAATGTGGAACATGTGGAAGGGACAACAAAATTATTCTTTTGGCTGAAGCATGGGATGCAAGGGGAGAGTATTAAGGGAAAAAGAAAGATGGGGATGGATTGAGTAAAGTATTTACAGATGCTGTATTTTATCTAAAGATTATACATATTATCTTACATAATGTAGTATAGGCTTGCTTATTTTAAATAATCTCTTTATAGGAGAAATTATTTCTAGAATTATCAAATTATTTTCTAGAATTAAGTTACCAGAGAAGGTGGACAGTAATTTAGATTCATCCCTCTCACATCATGTATTTTTGTATATTTTATAGAGTGTCATAAAATAAGGAAATCTTGTTTTCTCCATTTAAAAAAAGGTATGAGGAGGGAATAACAAGGTATTATAAGAGTTTATCTTATTAATGTCATTTAGAGATACAAGCTTCTTAATTTAGGAATAAGTACATGTATTTTTAAAATTTATTTTTGCTGGTTATATTTTTTTAAAATTTAATTTTGAAACAATTTAAAACATACAGAAAAGTTGAAATTCCGAACAAGGAACTTTTTTTGGTCTTAACTTTTTAAGAGTAAGTTGCTTACATGACACCCCATCACCCCCAAATACTTTATTATGTATTTCCTACAAAGACCTTCTTCTGCATAACTATGATATAACTATCATAAAATTAACATTGGTATGTTGTGGCTGTGTAATCCTCAGACTCCATGCAAGTTTCTCCAATTATCCCAACAATATCAGTCCAGATTTGTACATTTTATTTAGTTGGCATGTCTCTTTAGTCTCTTTAAATGGACAAATCCCTCAGTCTTTGACATTTATGGCCTTAAAATTTTTGAAAATGAAGGCCAGTTATTTTGTAGAATGGCCCTCACTTTGGGTTTGTCTGATGGTTCCTCATGCTTAGATTCAGGTTATACATCTTCAGCAGGAGTATTGCAGAATGGTGTTGCATTCTTTTCATCGTGTCCTGTCAGCGGGCACACAATTTTGATTTGTCCCATTACTGTTGGTGTTCACTTGATTACTTGATTAAGGTGATGATGTGGCAGGCTTTTTTTTCCTTTATAATTGTTTTAAAGGGAGGTAATTTGAGACTGTATATCCCATTCCTCATCAGACTTTAAATTCATGGGCTTATTCAGTGGGTTATGATCCATTACTCTTGTTATTTATTTTGATGCTCAAATTGTCCCAGGTTTTGCCGGTAGAAGCCCCTTCAAGCTGGCTCCTGCATTTTAGTGATGTCTCCATTCTGTGAACAACACTTCCTTACTTTCTGGTGCAAGAATATGTTTCAGGCTCGTTTTGTCCTTGCTTTTTCCCTGGAATCAGCCGTTTCTCCATGGAATCCTAGTTCCTTTTAGTAGAGAATGGTATTTAGAAACCAAGATACGGGTGCTAGGTACGCTCATTGCTATCAGAGTATTGCAGATCCCAGATCCTGTCAATGGATAGAGTTAAGGAGTATATTTAAATATGTATGTGTATGACATAAATACTTACACCCATTTATATCTATGTTTCTTGTCTTCTGTCTATCTAGAAAACACTTTTAACTCAATTCCAGTCAACATTGTCCATACTAGTTTTCTTTTTCCATTTGTGATTCTCTTTTCTGACAGTGAGAAACCTGACTCTCATTATCCTTGATTATTCCCCTGTATAACCACTCTCCTGTTGCCACTGTAGCCTCCTCCACCACATGGGTGCCCTCCTCACCCCTCTGGGGCTCCAACACCCTGCCTTCCCCATCCCTCTCAAGCTCTGACATACCATGCAAGGCCACCCCCAACATCCCGGGGTGGACACTCCCCTCTTCACCCCAGTCAGACTGCCGCACCTCATGCCAGGCTGCCCCTCCCCCAAGTGGATGCCCTCTTTCCCTGCTTCTGGCTTCACCTCCATGCATGGACCATCCTTACTCTCCCTGGGCTCTGACAGCCTGCACTGGACCTCCCTGCACACAACTTTGACCACTGAAGCATATATGGACAAATAGAATAACATCTACGGTCCTTCAAATAAAGAAATACTTAGGAAGAAGACACTGTTTGCTCTTACGAAATTGGGAGTGTTTGGGGTTAAAAGTGCATATGGCTTTTATATTTAGTCCACCAATTTCATTGAACATACAATTATGAAACCCCTACTGAGTGCCAGGCACTGATTAGGCTGCTGGGGCTAGGGCAGTGAACTAGACAGAGTGCCTTCCTTCATGAACCTGCATTCTTTGACTGTCTTTCTAAGGTTGTTTCGTCATATGTCAAAAGGAAATAGTAGTAATTTTGCCCAGAGGGTTGTTGTGAAAATTGAATAATGTGTGAAAACAGCCCAGTGTTAGTCATTCTCATAATCATCATGGGAGCAATATACAAGTTCCTCAGCTGAAATATTATTTAAAAATTTCTTTTAGAATTTTGAAGGGAATAAAAAAAATTTTGGTAGGGAAAATGACAAATGACATGTCATTTACTCTTTGAATTAATTTTTCTTTTCTTTAGCATATTTTTATCTAAGAATATATCCTTTAAAGTGTGTATGTGTGTGTATTCTGTTCTCTGAGTCTCAGAATATAATACAGAAGTGTAAATATTAAAGCACAAGGCATTTGTTTGCATGTTTGTATTAGGTTAACATAATAGATGGACCTTCATTGGGCCTGAGAGATGTGATATGTTCATATATTTGGAGCGCAATTAATGGGAAGGTAATTATTATGCATTATAAGAGAGAACGTTTTGTTGCATGGTAATTGAAATTATAGAATGATTTTTTCTGTTTTCTAAGGAAAGGTGATGACTTAACATTAAGCATGTATTTTCTTTTTAACTTCTACTAGCTACTGCTGTTTGAATCCAAATGATGATTGATGCTGAACCTGATATATCTAGTAATTTCTGTATTACTATATTAGTGATGGTATTTTAAATGTATATAGCATGTAACCTGTAAAACTCTAGAATAATTGTCCTGGAAGCCATGCCTTCTTACATGAGAGATGTAACAAGTCCCTCTAATGTTTGGTATGCATGTGGTACTCTTGACAAGGCAGTACTTAGGGGAAGTCAATCCTGTTTCACTTTATAAAACACAATTAAAATTTATGTTGTAATGTTTTATATTTGTGTTGCTTGTCATGGAATGTTAGGAGTAACTGTTCTATAAACATATGGTATAATAATAATAATAATAGGAACTCTAGGAATGCAGAATGAGATGCAAATCCCTATAACCGTAATGGCTTGGTGAAATCTCTGCTCCCTGATTTTGTACTAGGTGGTTTGATAAAGGCCCACATTTAATAATGAACATATTAGAGAATTGTGAAAGTGTCAGCTAATTGAGTGATTGAGTCATTTAGTCTTAGCCTGTGCTGCCAACTAGCAGAGCACAACTCACTGGAAGGCAAAAGTGAGATCACTAGGAAGAAGGTTTAAGAGTAGATGGTCTGAAAAGAAGTGAAGCAGGCAGGGAAAGTGAGATGTTCTCTAGAACCCTGGAGAAGAGTGTCCGGGCAAAGGAAAAGATCTCTAATGAAAAGTACAAAGGAGCATTAGACCAAGCAGTAGGCTGAGAAGAGCCCTTTTGTTGGCAATAAAGATGACAACAGATGAGAAGGTTAAGGATCTTTTAATGACTTTCTAACGTGGAACACACAAGTATTGCTGAAAGGTCTCTTGTCGTAGATAAGTGAGTAAGGGAAAGGGGATGAGTGCAAAAGGGAAGAGGTAAATGAGGAGTGGGCCAGTCAGCCAAGAGGTGGGTTGGGTGTGGGGTGGGGAATGGATAAGGAAGGCCAGTGGAGAAGGAAAGAAACCTGGAAGGGAAGGAAGGAATGAGAAGGGGATCTTTCCTTTCTGAATTGTAGACTTAAAGAATGTATTATTTGTAATTGTCCTTTGAAATACTAGCTACTATATTTCTTTGGTCCTTTGTCAAGTTTTTAATGTGTATTTGCTAAATACTAGGAAGGTTTTTCCTTTAAAGTTTCAGGATTTGTTTATTATTGTTTTTTTTTCCTTCTCAATAGAACAACCATGACAGCCTGCCCTCACGAAAATACTCTGTGGGTTATATTCATTAGCAAGATAACATTAACTTTATAACAGAAGAAATAAATTAAGACAAAGGCCAGACTTTTGTACTTTCAGATTCAGATTTCCCCATTCCTGTACTAAACTGTGTAGTCAAGTATTGCCATTAGCTTTCATCATTTGATGTCTTGTTGTGTCAAGCACTATTCTAAGTGTCAGGGATAAAAGGATGAAAAAGATAAATTTCAGATTAATGGGAGAGGATGGATTAATTAATAGATGGTTCTGGAATAATTTGTTAACTCTTTGGGAAGAAGAGTTATTAGTTTGAGAAAATACTTTTTGCAGTACATTTATGTTAATAATATAGGATTTAAAAAATATCAGATTTAGACATTTTTGGTTGAAACTCTGGCTTTATAGCTAAATAGAATCTGGTGTTTCAGGTCATTTTTCTTAACCTAAAACTTTTTTTGTAGCATCTGCAGAAAAAGAGGCAATCAAGGGTACATACTCCAAAGTACTGGATGCATATGGACTCTTAGGTGTTTTACGATTAAATCTTGGTAAGTTTATTATTCAATAAAATTCATCTACTTTTTAATTTCTACTTTTGTTATTCTACCTATATATTATTTCAGACTCCATTCAAGCTATACATGTGGTAACATATTTTAAACCTTAATTTAGCTAATCTTGTGATAATGTTTATTGTGCAAAAAGTCATGCTGCATGCTCAAGCTCTTGTGATTTTTAACTTCCAGAGAGAGTCTCTGGTTTGAACACTTTAAGAGATGGGTGTCAACTGTCAAAAGAGAAAATGAGAGCATTGCTCTTTTTCTTTGCTTCAGTACATTTAGGAAAAGGTGTATTCATGAGCAGCACACTGATTTCCCTGGTTTACAGTGGCAAAGATCTGTTTGGGATTCAAAAGGTCTCAGCTTGAAACTATCTCTACCACTTTATGTCATCATGGACTGCAGAGTTGCCTTTGTAATTACCAGTTTGTCTGTAATGGTGTGACTCAAAATGTGGCCCAAAGACTGGTAATGGTCCATGAATTGTTTTGTTATTGGTGTGTGATGAGATAAGGAGCTTGTCCCATCATGCAAATCACCACTGGCTTCCTTCATTGATAAAGTCTTACTATGAAAAAAAAAAGTTAGCTTGTAGGGTAAACTTAGTGATATAATTGATTTCTGTTCTGGTACAAGCATCTTTTCTCATTGTGAGCTGGTAACAGTTCATAGATCATACTTTGAGAAGCACTGTCTATAAAATGGAGATTTGTCATTTGTTATGAATCTATCACATGTAAAACACTGTGCCTAGGTGCTTTGCTAATTAATCTTAGGTGATCCTCACAGTCTAGTGAGGTATTTGTTTTAATTCCTTTTCATAAGGGATGATATCTCAGGTTGGTTATGCTACATGCTGAAGTTGGTCCAGATAATAAATAGGGCAGCCAAGACTCAGGGCCATTTCTGCCTATGTCGAAGCCCATGCTCAAAGTACACCTGCTGAATTTCAAGTTCATATTAATTTCGTAGGGTTTTTGTCACAATTAGAAGAAAAAATCTCTATGACAGTTTTGAAAACCAAATTGCTTTATAGATTGTTACCAGGGACTTTTGCCCATATATCATCATCATTATCAGCTCATGTTTATGTACCATTTTTTCAATTGTACAAAGAACTTTCACATTCATTATCTTATCTGAACTTCCTAACACTCATAAAGGGAAGGTAGAGAATGTTAACACATAATATTTTTTTTATTTGATAAATTTTTTATAGCCTCAGATTAAGTAGAGGAGCAATTTCATAAGTGTGAGATTTATCCTGTTAATGTTAAAATGCTTTATTATACTTAACATATTTAAACAAGGATTTCTTTCAAGTAACAAAAATCTAGTTGTGAGTTTGAACATGTCTGTGATAAGTTTAAGATAATCACAGTGTCAGATTTAAAAGATAGAGATACAAGAAGAAAGAAACTGAATAGCTTGAAAAATGTTGGGATTTTTCATCCAATAAAATCTTTGGTTTTTGCAGGTGATACTATGTTACATTATCTGGTCCTAGTCACGGGATGTATGTCTGTTGGAAAAATTCAAGAATCTGAAGTGTTCCGAGTTACTTCCACTGAGTTTATATCCCTACGAATTGATTCTTCAGATGAAGATCGCATTTCAGAAGTGCGAAAAGTTTTGAATTCAGGAAACTTTTATTTTGCGTGGTCTGCCTCTGGCATCAGTTTAGATCTGAGTCTTAATGCACATCGTAGCATGCAAGAACAGACAACTGATAATAGATTTTTCTGGTGAGTTTATGTTTTATTTTTTTCCCTTTCTTAATCATGTGCTGTGTAATAGCTTGGTGATTTTGGACAAAATATGTTCAACAGTTGCTATTTCCAGAGATAACATTGCTGATGGAGCATACCCCTCTTTTCCTGCTCCACAATCCTTAGCAGAGTATGGCAGGTAGCCACAGTCAGTTTATTGAAGTTGGCATGTGACATAAAACCCATTTGCTCCTCCTGATCTAGACTGACCTTCATGTCAGAAATATATTTAAAATATTTGTTTTAAATTTAGGATTGAATTTAGTTGTAACAAAATTATGTTACTCATATTTACTATTCTTAGTTTGGAGATCTTATCTCTAGCAGTATTTCCTTCCTAAGCCAACATTCCCTTATTATTTTTAATTTTAAGGTTATAAGTAGATGATCCTAATTCAAGAGCAACAGACTGTGAAGTAGTAGTATACTGGGACAAAGACTAGTACTATAATAAGATAGAACTTACGTAGGTAGCTGTGATATATTTCATGATTATGCATAACTGTGCTGTATTATAAGTAAGCACAAGTGGTGAGCAGAACACATGGGACTATAATTAGTATTGCTTTATTATAGCAGACCGAGTTTCTAGTATAGTGGTTCTGTTGTCCACAGCCAGCATTGATGTTGACTTTTTTCCTTACTACCATGTGCAAATTATGTTTCATTATATTGAAATACGTTATAAGGCCAAAGTTCAGGGCTCTCTGCTCTTGGCCTCCCTTAACTGTTCAGATTCAAGGTGTCATTTCTACCCCCCACCCCACCCCAGTGTATTCTCTTTCTCACACTTTTACCTTCACACTATCACTTACATAGGTCTTAAGTAGCATGTTGAGGTGTGACCCATTTCCCTAGCTGGCAGAGGGCTTAAAGTCAACGTTAGGATAGGAAACTAACTTTAGAGCAACAGCTTGGTCATCTTCTAGCTCATGTGGCAGTGTTTTGACCCAGAGTAGTGGCATGGGGGAGGAGAAAGAGCAGAATACAAAAAGGGTTTAGAGCCCTGTATGTTAGAGACTTGGGTTTAGCAAAGGAGACTGGGAGGGGAAGGAGGGGGGAGGGAGGGAGAGGATGGCGGGATTAATAGGGCAGTGAATGGACATAAGGTCCTGTCAGCTCAGAGAAGCTAGTGATGATGGCTTGCACTTTTATCTGGCATTAGGAGATGGGCTTCCAAGAGTTAAAACTGTGTCAACACTACACTTTTTCTAGTGGAAAATGTTGAAGTCCCTTGGAAAAGGTGAACATGTTGCAGGTGTGCTTAGGGCAGCTGTCCTTTTTGTTCTCTCCTCATTCCTACCCAAAATTTCTTATATTGAGGGATAAAATCTTTTCTGTAATAATTAGAAATCTAACCAGGTGCAGATGCATTGACTTAAGTTTAATCAGTAGGAATAATTTATTTGTTTTTTCGTTCAATAGAGAGTGGAGATGAGGGCAAATTTAAATAAAAGAAAGCCTGAGGGGGTTTTTCCAGTAGGAGATAGGTTGAACAAAGGAATGGCTAAAACACCAAAGGTGAATTTTTGCTTATTTTATAATTTTTACAATTTTGCTACTAAGAATTGGCTTTTTGAGGGGGGGGGCAGGGTCTCACTCTTTCACCTGGGCTAGAGTGCAGTGGTGCGATCATAGTTCTCTGCAACCTCAAACTCCTGGGCTCAAGCAATCCTCCTGGCTCAGCCTCCCAAGTAGCTAGGACTATAGGTGCGCACCACCACACCCAGATAATTTTTTCAAAAATTTTTTTGGAGTTTGAACTTGGCGGGCCAGATGTGGGTGGCCAGGCAGTGAGGGGCTGCTTCTCCCTCTCTCTAAACCTTGTTCTCCGTGGACTACAGACCATACAGACCCGGGCCTCAGCCCTCTTCTGGCTCCTTCTCTGTCCTCATGACGGGCGCCTGGGGGCAAGGGCTGGAGGTGGTGTGCTCGCTGACCTCAGCTGCAGCAATTCCATCATGTTGCTGTTGTGTCCCCTCGGCCACCAGAGCTTCCCGTTTGGCAAGGATGACGACCGTGGTGGGGAGGATAGGGAAGACGTGGACGAAGACGCCTGTGACTCAGAGGTCAAGGTGGCAAGCCTGAGAAGAATGGAGTTACAGGGGTGCGCCAGCATTGACGTTGAATCAGAAGATAACCAAGAATGGAAACAGGTGGGCCTAGCAGAAAGCAGCCTGACACCAGGGGAGGTGTGGTCTGTTGGCAAAGAAAAAGAATGTAACCGCCTGCAACAGAAAGCTCTAGAGGAATTAAATCCACAACTAGACAAAAGAAAAGAAATGGAAGAACGTGAAAAAAGAAAGATAATTGCTGAAGAAAAGCACAAGGAATGGGTTCAGAAAAAGAACAAGCAGAAAAGAAAGAGAACAAAAAATTAATAAAGAAATGGAGGAAAAAGCAGCAAAGGAACTGGAGAAAGAACACTTGCAAGAAAAAGCAAAAGAGAAATATCAAGAATGGTTAAAGAAAAGAAATGCTGAAGAATGTGAGGAGAAAGAAAAGGAAAAAGAAAAACAATGGCAAGCTGAATTACAGGAGAAAAAGGAAATAGCAGAGTAAAAGTTTAAGGAATGGTTGGAAAATGCAAAAAATAAACCTCATCCAGCTGCAAAGAGCTATGGTTATGCCAGTGGAAAACTTACAGGTTTTTACAGTGGAAATTCCTATCCAGAACCAGCCTTTTATAGTCCAGTTCCATGGAAACCAGTTCATATTCCCCCTCTCAAAGAAGCTGAGGATCTGTCAGGAAAAAAAGAGTAAAAGACCTGTGATAATTCAGCCACACAAATCATCATCTCTGGTAATTCATAAAGCCAGAAGCAATCTTTGCCTTGGAACTCTGTGCAAAATACAAAGATAGCATATGTAGGAAATAGCATGCTTTTACCTGGAGCTATTTAATTTTAAAGTCAGAAATTATTTTTTACTGCTCAATTAGTAATTCAACATTCAGTGTGATTATTGACAAGTACTAATTTTTGCATTTGTATATGGAGTCCTTAGAGTTAATTGAGGAAGATTTTTTCTACATTTTGGGTTTTTTTTTAAACCTTTCAAGGTTGATCTTGACATATTGTTTTGCAGAATAAGTGACTGAATTTGTAACAATTGTGTTTGTATTTAGCCTGTATTAAAACTATAATGTAATACCAAAAAAAAAATTTTTTTTTGTAGAGATGAGGTCTCACTATGTTGCCCAGGCTGGTCTCAAACTCCTGGCCTCAAGCGATGCTCCCACCTCAGCCTCCCAAAGTGCTAGGATTACTGAGCCACTGCACCCATCAAGATTGGCATTCTTAAGCTTCACTTTGCACAGAAAAATGAAAAGTTTTAGAACTCATTGTGCATACCATTGCACTTAGTAGAAATATTTTCCAGGATACAGCCAAGTAATTTTTGTAGTCAAAGAGTGGCAAATACCTGTCACAAAACCCACAAAACTCATCATGAAAACTGACAGCAGAGGGAGAAATTCTGCCTGCACAAAATGCATAGGGTCTGAGGTCTATTTAAATGGAGGACAAGTAAGTCTTTTATACCTTCATTGACTTGGGTCTCAGCTGTGGTGTCTGGCCATACCAGGTCACAATCAGTGTGAACTTTGCCTCAGATCAATGTAGATAATAGTAAAGTATGGAAGCTTAAGTCAGTGTATTAATATTTTAAAAATAAATAATAGTCATTAGACTTAACATTGTCCCAATCACTCATTTGCATTCCTGTGCGCTTTCCTGGGTGTGTGAGAGGGAGTGAGATCATGGCTGATTGCCCAGAATTGCACTGACCACTGCCTATTGTATTTCTACTGCAGCCTGTAATCTGAGGGGCAGGTAGGGAGTTGAGGACTACTGCTCTGAGTCTTCAAGAAAATACTGTTGCATTTTTTATACCTTGTTTAAGACAGAAGGTAGTACAGAGCACTTAAGAATTCCACTTTAAAACTCAGAGAACCAAACTTCAATAATACGGAAAATCCACTTTCGAATTGATAGAGTTTTTCTGCTCAACAATGTATTTTTCTTAGTGGTAGGTTGGTTACAAGCTTCAGTGTGTTCTGTGGAGGACTAAAGATCCAGCAGAAACCCCTGAGGGGTGATAGGTGAGAAGGCTAACCTGGCAGGGCTGCTACCCCAACCCCTGCTTTAGCCATAGCGACTCTGCTTTTATCTGTATCTTAATCATTGGGTTTCTGTGTGTTTGTTTGAATAAAACTTTTTTTCCTGAAAAAGTTTGGAAACCAGGCCCCATCTGTTACCTAAAATGCTAAAAGTATTTGGAGTGAACTCTAGGTTTGCACTAATACAGTAGCCACTAGCCACATCTGGCGATTTAAATTAATTAAAATAGAGCCTTATAAAAATCAAGCCTTAAAAATAGAGCTTTATAAAGTAGGGTGGGTGTGTGTGTATGTAATCCTTCTTGAAACAAGTTCTGTTATAAATATATATAAAGACATAACAGAAATGAGGCACAAATACTAAAAACACAAAAATGCTTCTTTTCTATGGACCATAGATAATATGTCGAAGAATCTCATTTTATAGCCCTGTCTTCTGATCCCTAGCATAGTAAATGGAAATGAACCGATTTATTTTTGGTGCCTTTTAATTTAACATTAAATTAGTGTTCCAGGAACATCATTTTAAAATTTATACTTTGTTATTTAGTACTCAAAAAGCTAATACAGTTATTTCTTTTTCTGTTAGGAATCAGTCTTTGCATTTGCATCTCAAGCACTATGGTGTGAATTGTGACGACTGGTTGTTACGCCTCATGTGTGGAGGAGTAGAAATCAGAACAATTTATGCTGCTCATAAACAGGCTAAGGCTTGTCTCATTTCAAGATTAAGCTGTGAACGAGCTGGGACCAGGTTTAATGTCCGGGGAACAAATGATGATGGTCATGTCGCCAATTTTGTAGAAACAGAACAGGTATATAGTGTTTTATGTAGCTTAATTTGTGTATTATAGGAGAGCCACAGAAAATATTAGAATAACATTTTTATTTGATTCAGAACTCATTTTGACATCTATAATATTATTTTATGATTGTCCTTGGTTACTTATTGGCCTTAAAAAAGGCTTCCCTAGAACAAACTTATTTTGATACGATTCTTCAAAAATAGGATAACAAGATAGTCACTGGTCAGCTTGGCATAGTCAGCGTTGTATGTTTTGGTACTGAATTTAAAAATCCTCACTTACAGAGCTAGACAACTTAAGTGTTTTTTGTGAAACTGAATCAAACTCAACTCTTAATGGTAGATATGTGTACCATCTAAAAGTTAGAAGCTATGATTTTGGCTATGAAACTATATGATTATAAATTCAGACGATGCCCCCAGCCCAACTCATCTTCAAATTAGGTTTTGAAAAATGTAAAAAGCTAAAGAAAAAAATTAAATGAAATATAAAGATATGCGTGTAAGATATTAAGATTTAAAAGAAATTCCTTTTTAAAAGTTGTGATTCTTATGCATATATTTTTACTATTACTTTGGTTGATACCACTCACTGAATGAAAGGTCCAAAGCTTGTTTAGTGGCCAATTTTGGGTATTTTGATTTAGGACAGTTATATATGAGAGATAGATCATAAAATATAATTAATATATACCAGATTTTAGTAAATTTGTTTTTCTAATATAGACATAACTATGGAAATAATTCATATATTATTTCTAATATATTTCTATATATTTATTAGAATATATAATATAGAATATTATATTATATAATATATATTATAGATATATATTAGAAATATTAGAATATATAATAGAGAATTTAATTTTTTTAATTTAATATTTCCAACTATAAATAATTCATATATTATTTTTCTTTGTAGGTTGTGTACTTAGATGACTCTGTTTCTTCCTTCATACAAATCCGAGGATCTGTTCCATTGTTCTGGGAGCAACCAGGGTTACAGGTACGTCTTTGACATTCAGTTTTTTAGTTTTTTGATATTTTCCATATTTTCTAAACTTTCAGAATAGTTCATCAGTTCATTGAGAGTTCCACTATTCCATCTAATAATATTAGCTAGATTCACAAATAAGGATCTGAGTACAGAACTCCTGGAATTGTCTTAGATATTTTTTCCTTTAATGTTCTTTCAGATAGCCATAGAAATTCAACTTCTGTGTTTAATATTAAAAATTTTGAGGTTTTTATAGCACATTGATTCTCAAAGTGATTCCATGTGTATTGTCTTGTTATCTTAGTATATAACAATTTAGTCTCTTCAGGCAGAAGAATGTAGTAGTTAAAACAAAGCCTCGGGAACCAGACTTCTCAATTGGGATCCTTACTCTACCACTACTAGCTGTGTGATCTTGAGCAAGTGATTTAAAACTTCTGTTTCCTTATCTGTGAAATGGGAATAATATCAATAGTACCAACTTCATGGAGTTGTTGTAAGGATGAAATGAAAAGCACTTAGAATAGTGGTTGGCACACAGTCAGCACCATGTAAGGGTTAGCTATTGTTGTTATCAATGATGTGTCTGCTACTGGAATTTTATTTTGTAATTTGTATGTAGTAACCTGTCATCTTCAATATATTTTCTGACTTTCTGATAATTTTTTAAGCTTGCCTTTGTTGAAATAAATGTCTAATTTTTAAAATACAAGGTCCAGGCATGGTGGCTCATGCCTGTAATCCAGCATTTTTGAAGGCCACGTTGGGAGGATTGCTTAAGCTCAGGAGTTTGGAACTAGTCTGGGCAGCATAGTGAGACCCTGTCTCTACCAAAAGATAAATAAATAAGATACAATATAAGATTTAAAAATGTATGGTCATAATATTGGATTGCTCATAATACTATAATTTTGCATTTTATTTTTATTCATAAATCTTTAGTCCCTAAAGTATGTCATGTTTATTTTAGGCCTCTGGGTATGTATAGTCCAGTAAGTTTTGTGCCTCAGTCTATAGTACTGAGAAAAGGGAAAGAAAAAAAACCTTCCTTTTAGTTTACTGATGGATCTCTTACATTCTAGGTTGGTTATTGTGGAGAAAAATTACAGACCACTTGAACTTTTTTAGTAATACATTTCATTCAAGATAGGCCAAGAGTTAATAAGGATTAACACTTGTACTGCTCTACAAAAATTCTTGAGTTCCTGTCAAGACCAAGACTGGTTTGACTTGTTTTATATGTGGCTTGTAGGGGTAACTTAGACAGATATATCTCTCCCCAAATCTCCCTTAGGAAAGAATCCCAACCCAACTCTACTCCTCCTAAGCTTTCATGTTCAGCAAGGAGTGTTTGGAATATTTGCTTTAAGAACATTCATAAAACCCTGATTTGATAGAAGTTGAATGCTTTTGTTTTAGGGAGAGGCTAGTATAAGAGATTCTGGTAACCTCTTTATGGGCTGTGTGTTATATTGCTTTCTGTGTTATTTTATTAAGAAGTTCAGAATTACAGTGTTTGATTATTCAATAAAGTTGGATCCTGAGTAGTTGCATTGAGAGATCCTCCTTGGTTGAGACTTCCTAACTACTTCCTTCTGTATGCTTTGGCCTCCCCAATACAGATAGTCTGGCTGGATAATGTCAGGTGGTGTGATAGGCTGAAACTATGGATTTTAAAATCATGCATTTCTTCATAGAGATTTTTGTTGTTTTGTTTTGTTTTGTTTTGTTTTGTTTTGAGACACGGTCTTGCTCTGTTGCCCAGGCTGTAGTGCAGTGGCATCATCATAGCTCACTGCAACCTCAACCTCCTGGGCTCAAGCGATCCTCCTGCCTCAGCCCAAGTAGCTGGGACTACAGGCATGTGCCACCACACCTGGCTAATTTTCCTATTTTTTGAAGAGACAGAGTCTTGCTGTGTTGCTCAGGTTGGTCTCAAACTCCTGGTCTCAAGCGAATCTCCCACCTTGGCCTCCCAAAGTGCTAGTATTACAGGTGTGAGCTACCTTGCCTGGCTGAGATTATAATTTATGAGACAGTGAGACAGTCCAACAATTCTGCCAAATTGTCACTGAGCTGGCCTATTATTGATTTGAGTTAGGTTAAGTATTAGGTCAGTGGTTTTCTTAGTTATATAGTGTCTTTAGTCCAGCGGTCCCCAATCTTTTTGGCACAAGACTGGTTTCATGGAAGAGAATTTTTCCACGGGACTCGGTGTGGGGAAGGTTTCGGGGTAATTCAAGCACGTTACTTTTATCGTACAGTCAAACCTCTCTGCTAATGATAATCTGTATTTGCAGCTGCTCCCCAGCACTAGCATCACCTCAAATCATCAGGCATTAGATTCTCATAAGGAGCATGCAGCCTACATCCTGAGCATGTGCAGTTTACAGTAGGGTTCACACTCCTATGAGAATCTAGTGCTGCCACTGATCTGACAGGAGGCAGAGCTGTAAATGGGGAGCGGCTGTAAATACAGATGAAGCTTCACTTGCTTCTTGGCCGCTCACCTCTGCTGTGCGGCCCAGTTCCCAACAGGACACGAACGGGTACTGGTCCGCGGCCTGGGGCTTGGGGACCAAGTCTTAGTCTGTTTTCTGTTCTGAAACTGCATAATTTGTAAGAAACACAATTTATTTCTTAGAGTTATGAAGGCTGAGAAGTCCAAAGGTCGAGGGGCTGCATCTTGTGGGGCCTTCTTGCTGGTAGGGACTCTCTGCAGAGTCCTGAGGTGGTGCAAGACATCTCAAGGCGAGAGGGCTCATAAGAGACAGCCAAACTGGTCTTATGACAGACCCATTCTTGAATCCATGAATGGGTTATCACCTCCCAAAGGTGCCACCTCTCAAATGCTGTTGACATATAAATTTGAGGACAAAATTTCTAACACATGAAACTTGGGGTACACATTCAAACCACAGCATTTAGCTTAGTAGTTTTTACAGTCAATAGGAATGGATTAGTTTTATGAGTATCTTTTACACCAAAATATTTTCCCCATCATTCCAAAAGAAGAGGTAGTAAAGGAATGAAAATATATGATCAATTTTAAGAGAATGGAAAAATAGATAATTGATTTTTAAAAATAAAAATACCAAATCCAAAGATTAATTATCCATAGAAGGCAAACAAGGACTTTTGACTTAGGGTGATTGTAAATGATTATTAGGTGTCTTGTGTATTCATTCTTAGGATTGGGTTATTTTAGGGGATCCTTAAAGTTAGTATTGCCTAGAGAGGTGTCCCACTTCAGAAGTCATGGACAGAGAATCCTTTGGCACTTGCCTCTTGCATCTTATCCTCCATGATTAATTCCGCTGACTTTTTAAATTAAAATATCTTAAAGGAATCATCTGAAGTGATTTTAAAATGCAGATTCTTGGCTTCAACTTCAGATCAGCTGAAATAGAATCTTTTGGAATGGGACCAGGAATCTGCATTTTTAACCAAGTTCTCTACCACTCAGTTCTGTTGTACAGGATCCTACTCTAACGACCTTGAAGAAGCCAGTCCTGAGAAAGCAAAGGGAGCCCTGTGACACTTAGCCCCCACATTCTCTAGGCATTGGATTCTCTCTTCCTTTTTATTCCCATTGCTGTCATCTCAGTTAAGGTCTTCATAATTTATTCTAGCCTGGAAGATTCTCACAGTTTTCTGACTAGTCTCATCCCTTTAGACCCTGCTTCCTGCTAGCCCTGACAGTTCTTCCCACTTTTGACGTATTATGCTTGTCAGATCTATAGGCACCCATCTCCTATGATCTGGCTTACTCAACCTATCCAATGTCATGCCTTGCAATTTTCTAATAGGAGTCCTCTTTCCAAAATTAAGGTTTGTTATCCTTCGACAGCTGCTCAGATCTCATTGAATGAATTCCAGTCACTTCTCCACACAGATCTCTTTTCCACACTGATCTCTTCAAATGTAATACACACTGGAAGAACTCAAATACTTGAGTTCAAATACTTGAGTTCTTCCAGTGTGTATTACATTATACTAGGTGCAATGAGAGATTCAAAGATTATAACAGTGCTTCACAGAGAGCTTGCAATCTGGGAAGTTAGGCCTTTTTTGGAAACAGTATCAGTATGAATTTGAGGCATTATAAGAATGCCTGTGCTACACAGGTAAGAATGATATTTTAAGTGGTGGCAACTCATTTAATTTATGATTTCCTTTCTCTGAAGTACTTTAGCATTTAAAATTTATAGTATTACTCTGATATTATATTACTATGTTATATTATATCTTAGTAAGTCTTAAAAACTGGTAAACATCATGAGATCTATGCCTACACATTCACATTTTGGTTGAAGTTTCAGAAATATGTGAACATGAAACAACAATATTGATGGAAAATTATGTTCCATACTACGCAATTAAATGGTTTTTTAAAAATATCTTTGATGAAACTTTTTTTTAATTGGGTGAAATTGTGGTTATTTAAAGCCTTAAAAATTTCTGAAGTGCCACTTTTATGAGAATTGACAACAACTCTTTTGTTATAGAATTTTTCCTGTAACATTGAGTAATAAAACCTAGTTGAGTCTAACCAGCATATTGCTGTGGGAGCTATTATATGGACCTATGTGTATATACGTATTGGAGAGCACAGTGGTGGAAAACAACCACATGCATTACTTAAAAAACATGAGAACTTGTATTTTTTCACCTTATTGACAGTTGTGGTACTATGCAAGATAAATATTAACAAACAAAATGCTAACTCTTGGACTTTTATAGAATTATAGGCAGTTAATCTGGGGTTACTCCAAAGAAAGTACCAACTTCTGCTGAGTTTTTTACAGTCTAAAATGCTTAATGTCCTGGGGTAAACATCTTTCAAATTTTAAAATTTTATGAAGACTGTTAAGTACTATAAAATGAAATTGAATATAGATGTGACATTAGGCTTAATTAATTTCTTATTAAAAAATTAAAGAGAGAATCCATTGCTTATCAGTCATTAGATTGACTTAGGACAGCAGGGGAGAATGCTTAATGAGTGATAATACTGTATTGTTAATTCAGTTTTGGCACTGGATGAGCATATTAGGGCTTATTTTCTGGTTTTATTTGTCAAACTGCATGATTGATTTGGCAACCCTTCTCTCACACCCCCTTTAAAAGTACTTTGTTCACAGATTAGCAAGAATGAATTTTAGGCAACTTTGATCCCAAAGTCTCAGGGAGAAATGTTTAAAGCAAAGTTCAAGGAAATAATCTGGTCTCACCTATATATTTCTTTTTGACATCTGTTAGGTCTTTCTCAGTTCTTCCTCATTTCTCTGCCACTCCCCTATGTGAGAAAAGAAAAATTACAACAATACACAATAGGTAGATATTTTCCATTTTGTTTAATTTGCTTAGTCCAAAATTTCTGATGCTGTAAAATGTGCAGTACTATAGTTGTATAACTACAGGGTTGACTTGGAAAATCTGCTTTTCTAGGAAGAAATGATATTTTTAATTTGGGAGGACTTATAGTGAGGGAGAGGTGAATAGAGTATTCAGCATAGTGGAGAATAAAACACATAAGACATTGTATTGGTAGTCAGCTTGGAAGAATAGGAATTTAGGTCAGAGACGTAAAATCTTATCTGAATCTCTTTTGGAATTCATTATGTTGATCTGAGAGGGCAAGTTATTTTGCCTGTATGTATTTCAGTTTTTTTATTGCCAAAATGGTAATAATATCTGTTAACTTAACATAGGGCATGTAATTTGGGCTTAAAACAAGGTAATGCATATGAAAACACTCTTAAAAATATCTTTAATCAATAAAAATTCCTGTTGGTTTACAAGTATTTCACAATGGTGTAACTTCTAATTCTATTTTTTTTTTTAAATGCGGTTGCTTTTTTAAAAATAAAAGCAGGGGGAATCCCCTGGAACTTTTTTTTTTTTTTTAAAGAATATCATGAATGAAAATCAATTATTTGATTGATCACTTTGTGTTCAGCAAATGAATCGTTACATATTGTAAGCAGTGGTATTCCTTTTGTGTATATGTTGGTTTTTGGTATGATTTTATGTATTTTTCTTGTCTAAGGTGGGATCCCATCGTGTCCGTATGTCAAGGGGATTTGAAGCTAATGCACCTGCTTTTGACAGGTAAGACTGATTATTTACATAGCCCTGTAAGTTTTGATATTGCTAAGCAGTGAGTCTATTTATATTTACTGATTCATTTCAACTTCTTTGGCTCTAAGTAAAATTCCTTCTGACTCCTAATTTAATTGGAAGACTGTGACACCTACTATTGAGATTTCTTCTGTGATGGTGCTGGAAGTATGGGTCTTGATCTCTTGGCCTTAAAACTTCCTCTGTGGGTACATCGTCCAGTGCAGTAGCCACTAACCACATGTAGCTACTAAGTACTTGAAATGTGACTAGTCCCAGTTGAGATACACTGTAAGTATAAAATGCACAGTAGATTTCAGAGACAGTGCAAAAAACAAAAAAAAAGAATGTAAGATATCTCATTAGTACATTCGTCCCTTGGTATACATGGGGGATTGGTTCCAGGAACCACCCCCCAATACCAAAATCACTACGTACTCAAGTCTTGCAGATGGCTCTGTGGAACCTGTATATATGAAAAGTTGGCCCTCAAGTCAGCCCTCCATATTTGTGGATTTTGCATACTGAGAATACTGTATTTTCAATCCTTGTTTGGTTGAAAAAAATCTGCATGTAAGTGGACCTGCGCAGTTTAAACCCACATTGTTCAAGGGCCAACTGTATTTGTTTTATAGTGATTACGTGTTGGAATGATATTTTAGATGTATTGAGTTAAATAAAATATATTTAATTTCATCTGTTTCTTTTTACTTTTTTAAATGTACCTTCTTGGAAGTTTAACATTATATACATACGGCTCATGTTTTATTTCCTTTTTATGTCATTGCTCTACATAGCTTCTGGAATGATTGGAAGCTGGAGAGAAAAAAGACTCATATTTGAAGCCTATTTTTATGAAAGCAGCTAGAGTTAGTAAGGAGGTCCCTCTATATGCTCATGGAGTATGTGATGTCCTCACACATGAGGTGCAGCCTTCGCCATCTGCCCTTACTGCTTTCCTAGCCAAGCTGAAGGCTTGTGTCTGTCTTGTCTAGTGCCAGCTTCACAGCGTGGGCAGGGAGCTGGAGGCCTCCACTGCTCCAGCATAGGTGGGAGTCCAGCACCCATAAGTCAGAGAGAAAATTGCATTAATGAGTTTTCATAAATTTAGAGTTTTGAGACCATGTACAATTAATTTTTACCCAATTTTGTCAATCCTGTGAGTTTGAAATACTGCCACATAGATTCTGTTTAATAATGGATTCTTGTTTATTAAAAAAAAATTAGTCTTATCATTTGACATATGCTTATTTCCTTTCTTCCTTTAATAGGCATTTTAGAACACTTAAGAATTTATATGGTAAACAAATTATAGTAAATTTGCTTGGGTCTAAGGAAGGTGAACATATGCTCAGTAAGGCTTTCCAGGTAAGTACGTCATTTCTTCTTTTGTTCTGGCCCACGGACACCTAGAATGGTATTAAAAAAATAAAATAATACAATATTCAAATTCTCCCAGGAAGTAAATTACTTCCTAGAAAAAGGTTAGGTACTTTTTGGAACCTTTAACTCTTTGGGGCTATTAGGAAATAGTTTAGGTTTAGGCTAATGTTGCTAAAATTGGAATTATAGAAAGCTTTCAAGGCAATTGACACTATTTTCTAATCTACTTATTTTTTTTGTAGAGAAACAGAAAAATACTGTCCTCACCAAAATGTTCATCTATCATTAGCAGAGAAATATCAGGCAGATTCCTTCTTCATCTGTTCATTGCCTTGCCTACTTCCTAGAAACCGTAGTAATTTTTTCAAACCTATGAAATTGTGAATAATGCATTTATATACATGCAAGACTATACCTTTTTATACTGATGAGAGAAAACTTGAGAATTTCAAGTACAAAAGAACCCAGAGCAACGCCTGACTTACAAAGAAAATATATTTTAATGAGCACTTATTGAATCAATAATGGGTTAATATAAATTATGGTGTTACATAAGATTAAAAATTTAAATTAAACCAAATGGTGGGAAAACATTTTCCAAAATTAAATTTCATAAATCCAAAAGTAACTTAATTATTTAGCTATCTTTCTAACCTTGTGAAATAAATATTGTTAATAAATAAAGCTTATACTATAGAGAGTAACTTTTTATGGTAAATTTAAAAAATATTTGTATATATTGAATGAAGGTATAAAAAATGAATCTTTTAATCTTTGATAGGCTTCGTCTTAAAATATTTTGAGTTTAGGTATAAGCAATTATTAAATTTATGGTATAAAATGTGATTAGAAATAATTTTTCATTTTCTAAACAAGAAAAGAATATTATTTAAGTTTCCTGATGTTAATTATGTCACCTAATCTCTCAGGGATAGTACATGAGGTTGTAGGGAAAAGATGTCCTTAGGTATCAGCAAGTAATTTTCCATTTTGCTGCCATTGTTGATGAAAGTTTTATGGGATTAGTGAAATCTCAAAGGACCATGCTGAGGTTTTAATTTAAAATGTGAGGTTTCATTTGTAACATTATATTGATAAGATCTTATTTAGTTAACATTTAGATGAATATTTGCCTTTTTACTTTCAGAGTCATTTGAAAGCTTCTGAACATGCTGCTGATATCCAGATGGTGAATTTTGACTATCATCAAATGGTTAAAGGAGGAAAGGCAGAAAAATTACATAATGTTCTTAAACCTCAAGTCCAGAAGTTTCTAGATTATGCATTTTTTTATTTCAATGGAAGTGAAGTTCAAAGGTTTGACTGCTCTGTTCCTCTGTTTTTTAAATTGGAACTTTGGTATAATTTTAGAAGTATTCTTAACATTGAACTCTTAAATTTCCTTTTTAAATTCAGGTTTATAATTAAATAAAACATCTTTTTTATACTTGATTTTAGGCTTATTTTTCTTTCAGCAAATAATAATAAGAGGTTACATGATTGAGCACATATTATGGCGCAGGCAGTGTACTTAGTCTTTATGTGTATCAATGCCAGCAATTATAGGGATAGGTTCTATTATTATGCCCATTTACATTTGAGGAAATTGAGGCAGAAGCTATAATCTGCTACAAATCAAATAACTGGAAGTATTAGAGCTAGAATTTGGCTCCATACCTCATGCTGTTATCTATGAAACTATTTCACCTTTCTTTTAAGACTAATGTTTTACTATTTCTTGACCTCAGTAAAAACTATTAAGTGCAAATAGAGGTAAAAGAAATTGCTTACTGTCTGCTTTAGTATAATTTAAATCTTCAGTTTTTGCATGTGAAATAGAGAGGAAGAGTAAATACTGAAAGATTTAAGTGCAGAATATTGGATGAGGTAAACTTTGGTGAACAAAGCTCAAATTTTTAATTTTTTCAATTTGTATAATATTTTAGTATCAATGCCTTATAAATTTTTTAGGGTAGTCAGTAGAGATAACAGATCTTAGGTTTTCCAAAATTCCTTCCATAAATATTTGATTATTGTGCAAAGAGCTATAGGATTATAAACCTGAATGTTTATTTAGCTCCTAACTACTTGCCTAATTAAAAATAAGTGTGTGATACGTATGTGATGAAGAATATATGGCAAAATGTTAACAGTTGTAGAATCTGAATGGTGAGTGCATGGATGGATGTTCACAGTGTAATTCTTTCATCTTTTTTTGTATATTTGCAAATTTTAATAATAAAAAGTTGGAGGGGGAAAGTGGGCACTACATTTTAATCACCTCAATTATTCTTAGTTTGTTTTAGCTTTATTTTTGTTCCAAACTAGCAGTTTAACATTATTGAATTTGTTACAGATGCCAGAGTGGTACTGTTCGAACGAACTGCTTGGATTGTCTTGATAGAACAAATAGTGTACAGGCATTTCTTGGCTTAGAGGTAAAAAAATAAATTAAAATGTATGTACCTTGTACCATATGCCCCTTTGGGTGCTTTTGTAATACTTATGTTTCTTATTAGTTACTTTTCAGAAAATATAAATTAAGTTATGCTTCATTAAAGGCATTCTCCAAATTCCCTTTAGATTTAAATGTTTCCTTTATGTGCTCATCATATTCTTTTTAGGCAGCTGTCCATCTACTTTCTTCTGTTGTTCTTTAACTCTCCCTTTTTGAAAACTACTATTTATACTTTTACAACAATTGCTTCTTGTGCCTGTCTTTTGAAAAATATGTATGTATGTATATTTGGCCTTTTATTCGGTGTTGTCTTTTAAGTCTGTATTAGGATGGGGAGGATCTGTTTTCACATATGCAATTCTATGGGATTATATTTTTGACAGTTTGTAACCCAGCCCAGTTTGTCTGGTGTTTTCAAATGAGTAGCTGCAAAAAAAAAAAAAGGATCAGATGAAAATACCATAGTTAGAATGAAAATAAATAAGACTCAACTTCTCTGATAAGGTCTTTGTTTAAAAGTTTTTTTTCTTTACCACTTTTCCATCAAATTCAGTCTAATATAAACACAGTCTTAACTATTTGACAAACTGCATAGCAGTGCTGAGTTTTCCAGTCTTCCCTAGCATGCAAGTTAGGGTCATGAGGCTGTAGTGGATCTTCATTTAGTTCCATGTGAACTTAGCATAGTTCTCAAATAGTATAAAAAACAGGAATAGGAAGTGACATGTTCTTATTTTCTCTAGTTAATGATCTGAAATTTGGCCAGAATATTGGTTAATTAGTTACTTTGCAGCTGAGGTTCTTTCTATCTCAAAAATGAAAGTACAATGTGTAAAATTCTCTGCTACAGAAATGTATTTTTTGTGTAACTAAATGAATTTTACTGTTTGGACTTTTTTGAAATATGTCATTGAGGTTTGTAATTGTAATTTGTTTAGAAAATATGACAGGAACAAGAAAGTGAAAGCAGGCATGTTGGTCATTTAGATGGAGTTTATCACATGGTTCAGATTTGTTTCAAGTTCTGGTTTTAAGTGGCTGAATAAATTTATATGGATTCTTAGAGTAAGCTTATTGAACCTCTTCGTTAAAAGTGTAACAGATGTTAGTTTTCAGGATCTGACTTAACTGACTCTCCACTGTTCGTAGTTAGGTATGAACATACTCCCTAATATAGCAATTGGTTGACTGGTTATAAAATTTACTGCTAAGGTAGGCAAAGCCAAACTAATAGTGAAGTAAAATCAGTTTTGCCCAATTCCTTGAAGAAAGAGAGGTTTAAATGGTAAAGGAGGCCCTGGGACTCATTGTGTTTTATTCTCCATGCTAGCAAAGAACAGCTCTGGTGTAAGTCTCTGCCTAATAAAATGAACTCAGTTTAGGGCTTTTAAAATATTATCTTAGTTTTTAATTCTTCTCTAATTATGAATAATCACCATACTTCTAGATAAGGTAAAATAAAACATAAATGGAAAGGAGTTAAGTAAAAATGCAAGGCATACAATGTGACTAGATTCCAAATAGGAGAAACTAGATAAGGATTATACATTGCTTTGACTGTGCCAGATTTCAAGGCTAGAATTCATATAGAGTAAAGATCAATAACTTTTCTGAACACTTTTGTTATCTGTGATGAAGGAATTGTGGTAGCCCAAAGGTCCTTGAATTCATTGCATGCACTGTTTCCCCTGTTTCTTCCTTACATACATTACTGATACAGATTTTATACATAAAAGCTGTCATGAATTTATTCAGAGCTATAACTTACTTATTTTGTGACAATTTAAGAGCAGTTCTTTTTTTTTTCATAATCTTTTGACGTTAATTACTTAAACTTATAAAACCGAATCCAAAAATTAAAGAAACTTAGTTACTTCCTTATGTATTTAGGTAAACTAGGTAAATATTTTTCTCTATTCTCCATGCTGTTGATTATTTCTTTTAGGTGAGCAAGGTAAACTAGTCTGATTTGTAGGAACATTTTAATAAGATTAATTTTATCATTTAATCAGAAGTTCTTATTAATATAAGGTAATATTAAGTTACTTGTAGTTTTCTTTGATGTGGTATTTACTTTAAAAATTGAAATGGTGGGAAATATTAATAACACAATTAGCCTAGTAAACTGTTATGTTTTCAAAATCCAGTCCCAAATAGTCCTATAATGATCAATTTTTGGTTTGATTCTGGTAGTTCTTAAAAGTCATATCACAATTAATATATTAATATACTTATAAAAGTTTCTCTTTTGCTGTTTTAGATGCTAGCTAAACAGTTGGAAGCCCTCGGCTTAGCTGAAAAGCCTCAGTTGGTGACTCGCTTTCAAGAAGTTTTTCGGTCAATGTGGTCTGTGAATGGTGATTCAATCAGTAAGATATATGCGGGGACTGGAGCTCTTGAAGGAAAGGCTAAGGTAGATCTAGATCTATCATAACATTACAAAAGATCCTTTTTTTCCTCTCTTAAGAAAGCTTTTAAATGGCCTTTTTTAATTAATAGGTTTTTTAAATTAATAGATGTCTGTTTTAGAATTCTGTTTTGTCATGCTTTTGTGCCTTCTTTGATACTTCCTTGTATAGTAGATACTAATGATTAAATGGAAGATAGATATTTTGCTAGGTTTGGGAGATATACATATATAACATATTTAGTCATTTAGTGATAATCCACTAAGACTATATGTGTTGCTTATATTTTTTCATGATTTTCCCTTGTACATCTGTTTTACTTTTTATATTGTTTTGATTATAAATATGATTTTTTTTAATCATAGTCCTCCTAATAAAGGGTTGTGTCTTATTTGGCTTTGTGTCCCCTGCACTTGACACAGTGCCTGCTGTTTAATAGATGTGTGACAAAAGCTGGATAGACAAATAAATCAATTAACAATTTATGTGATACCTACTATGAAACCAACATTAAGGTATAATTTATCCTTTTACTTATCTCACCTTGAAAAGGCGGCTATCAAAATGTGCCAAGTAAGCGTGAGATATGGACTGAGTTATAATTAAAAAGTCTCATTACTTTTTAATTGCTGATATTATCTACAGACTACTTTGTCCTCTAATATTTGGCCATTATTGAGGGATTTTGGAACCATACTTGAGATATTTTTCATTATTTTATATACTTAAATATTGTTTAGCTTTTTAAGTATCCTGGCCTCACTTGAATTTATTAATATTGTATATCTCTAATTCCTCAAATTATTTCAGGAATAGAAATGAGAACATTTGCAACTTTTATAGTTCTCATTCAGCTTCAACATAGCAGCTGAAATTCTTTAAAGACCATTTGTTATCTCCAAGTATTCTTTTATTTTTTATTTTTATTTTTTTGAGACAGTGTCTCACTCTGTTTCCCAGGCTAGAGTGCAGTGGCATCATCATAGCTCACTGCAACCTCAAACTCCTGGGCTCAAGTGATCCTCCTGCCTCAGCCTTCCAAGTAGCTAGGGCTGCAGGCGCCAGTGTACCTGGCTAATTTTTCTATTTCTGTAGAGACAGGATCTTGCTGTGTTGCCCAGGCTGGTCTTGAACTCCTGGCCTCAAGCAATTCTCCCACCTCAGCTTCCCAAAGTGCTAGGATTACAGGCGTGAGCCACTATGCCTGGCCCCCAAGTTTTCTTTTACCAAATCTTCCTCCTCTCTGTGTCTCTTAAAATGCCATGCCTCTGCCCAGAGATACTGGCTTTACCTGCAAAGTTCCTTTTGTTCAACTCATGGTCCTGATGTTTGAAAACCTGAAATTGTTAAACTTTCATTTATTCCTTTTAAATAGAGAGCATAATTCTTGCTATTAAAAGCTGGTTCTCTACAACTATTACTTAAAATATTCTTTTGTATTCCTCTACTCTTTTGTTTCTGCAGTGACTAAGACAATATATGTACAGAGGTTACATATATTTTCAGTGGTCTTTTATCTTTAACATAATATATAGATATGGAATTTTATATATTAAATACACTAGTCTGAATTGAACTAAAATCTAACATCTGAACTGCTTTCTTTTCCTTTCTCTGGGTTCCTTTTGATTAATTGCCTGATAATGTGAATGGTGAGTGTCTTTTCAAATAATGTCATTTGCGTCTGTTATCATATGGAAGGAAATAACATTTTAATGCCAAATGTAAATAGCTGATTAAATAGAATGATATTCATTTAGTGGCATTTTAAAATATTGGCTCTGTATTCTGAAGACAAGCCTCTATTTACTGTTACTCCTTTAAGGGATAAAAATTACATATTGCAAACAAATTTCCTAAAAGGCAAGTTTTTTTTTTTTTTTTGATAGTCATCATGATGTGTAAGATCAAAATAAATCTTGTTTTTGGTGACTAACATGCCTAAGTAAATATATGTTCATTAAAAGTCATAATCAACTCTTATTATAGGAATGAGTTTATTATATTATGATTTATATTTACATAAGCAATAAAATGACTCAAAATATACAAACTAGTTTACATGTAATATTTTTTATGGACTGTAATTGTGAATTTCTTTTTAGACTAGACCTTCATTCTTAGGTTCAGTTTTAATTTTAACTAAAAGTTACCATGTAAGAAGAAATTTCCTTGTTTCAAATTAAGTACACTTCAGTTTATTTCCTTTATAGTAAACAATGCTAAGCATTTACTGCTCTCAATATCATTGCTAGATATAGTTGTAATACGAGCTTTTTCATTTCTTCATGCAAAGGTGAAACTGACATCTTGAGACAGTTTTAATTGTGATGATTATATATTGAAAATAGAATGATTAGGCCTTTTTTAATACTAAAATCATATAAAACTGATTTAAAGTTTCAGAATAACTACTGAGTAAAATCAACAATATTTAGAATGAAAGTCCATGCTCCTTTCTCCCTCAACAGGCTGGAAAGCTAAAAGATGGTGCTCGTTCTGTTACCAGAACAATTCAGAATAACTTCTTTGACAGCTCCAAGCAAGAGGCCATTGATGTTTTGCTACTGGGAAATACTCTAAACAGTGATTTAGCTGACAAAGCTCGAGCTCTTTTAACTACTGGAAGTTTGCGTGGTATGTGTACTTTATACTTTATTTAATTTGTTACTTATAGTCCTTCTAAAAGTCCAAGAGGTAAATGTAAACTTACTTACATAAATAATTTTTAGATTGTAGTTGATTAAAATAGTTTTGGAAGGAATTTCTACGAAGGTAATTTTTACAAATTGCATTCTCCAAAGAAAGTTTGTCTCTTTTAAAATGTTAATACCATTAGTGGTGTTATTAAGCCATAAACCAAGGCCCATGAATTTTTTTTTCCATAGATTATGATTGAGGGGGTAAATAATTTAAGTATTGCTAACTTTATACAAGGCAGGATTTCATAGACTATTCAGCCAGTACTTTTAAAAGGGCATTCAATAATCTAATTATGTAGAAAAATGCTTTATTGAAAAAAACAATACCTATATTGGTTATTTTTCTAATCACCACCCCAAAAGTTTCTGTAATTTGGTCTTAACTTTTAAGTGCTATTGTTTGAATAGCACTAAATCATATTAATTGATAATTTAAAGTGGTGTTTATTATTGGACACAAACTGCCATTACCAATTTGAATATTTGACATAAATATACAGCTTTCAGTGTGTCTTTTACGTACTGAAATCAAAAGAACATGAGTTTCTCATGTCAGTGAGGACATAAAAGTTGTATTATGGAAAAACTCAGCATTCATTATAGAATTTAGTAGATTAGACTTTCTTTTTTTCCTCCCAAACTTACTGAGGTATAATTGACAAAATAAATTAGACTTTTCAACACTCTGAGTATTTTTTTTCCTGTTAATCCCAAACCAAACCTTTTAATGTTCCTTGTTGAAGTCAGAGAAAATTGTTCCTGTATCAAGTAATGTACTCTTGGGTAATTACTTGGTCAAATAGGTTATGGATTCTTTCAGAATTCTGCGTAGTGCTCTGAAGGTAGTTAATTACAGCCAGATCCTCAGGGATCTATAAGTAGGCTGGGGAACTGAGACCTACTAAAACTCTAAAAAAAATCTGATCTTAGCTACTACTTTCAACTTCAGGCTTTCTTCCTGGCTTCCAAAAGTAGAGACTTGACTGATTTGTATTTTGTCACCTCTTTCCACCTGTGCCTACTTTGATGTGGAGGCATTAATAAGCAACAATTGAAAGTAAGTGGTTGAAAGAAAGAAGAGAAGCAAAGGACCTAAGTAATTCCCAAACTTGAGCATCAGTTTTTTAGTATCCTGCATATTTTACTACATGTAAAATGTGCCTTAAAAAAAGTACAGTCAGTTCTGCTATAATGCTTGTTCTGAGAATGGGAATTTGTTCCAACACAGTTGATATATTAGGGAATGATTTGAGCAAAATGTCAACTTTGCATGAGCTTGTATGTGATTTTGATGGCAAGCCACAAGAGTTAAATGCAGGAAACCACATCCAGCAGAACTGAGATGGGTAGAAATATATAAAACACACATGCATATATGCATACACTTCAGAAAGCTTCCCTCAGTTCACCATGTATGTTATGAGTCATACCCATACACATCTGTTGTTCCAATTTCCCATCTAATTTCAGATAACCTTTCTCCTATCTTTCACAATTATTCACAAGCTGCACTCTGATGCCCATTTATACAAGCTAACTTCATATTATTTTCAAGATGAAGTTATATTGTAGTATTCATGCATTTCTTAACCACTTAACCTGCATAATGCTGTGCTGTTTTTATTAGGTTCCTATCTTTTTTGATATGTCACTGTGGAAGTTTTTGAATGTAGTGTCCCTAACCCCATTTTCCCCATAAGCCTTGTGGCTATGGGAATTTGCACAATTTTGCATAGCATTGTGATACTTTTAGCATGTGTATGTCTTGTTATAGCTGAACTGATTGTACTTATCAACTGGTGAGTCCCAGAAAGAATACTAAAAGGTATATGTTAGGGCAGTATCTTCCATATCTTCAGGATCCTTCAGCCGCTTAGGTTTTCATATTCATATTCTCATTCATACACTCACATGGGCACGTGCACACACGTACGCATACACACACACACAGGAGCAGCAAGAAGAGCAGGTCTAGAGTCTCTCTGATGGTGAAACAGTGGACATCACTGAGTCATTGTAGGATTTTCCTTAGCTGCAGAGGGTGTCATTTATTTGTAACCTTTGGTGTTCTGTAGCCAGCAGAAAAAAATAGTCATCAAATTGTCTTAAAAGACAAAAGGGAGGCCATCTCAGAATGTTTTTTCATAACACTCTAGATTTCAACTGTAACCTGTTGTTTTACTAATGATTCTTTGTTTTCTTCTTGATGCATCCATAGTTTCTGAACAGACATTACAGTCAGGTACAGTATAGAAAATCAATCTATAAGTAAAAGCAACTTTTTCTTTATTTTTTAAAGTTAATATTGTAAACAAACAAAGCCATATAAGTGGAAACTTTCTCATTTTGCCCTCAAATTCTCACAGGATAAATTGATATCTTGTTTTAATCTGAGAAAGAAATTTTAATCTTTAGAAAAGTTAAGTACTTCATTCAGAAGAAAATATGCAATGTTCTTTGTCTTCCTGTAGCAAATGATTAATTCCAATTAAAGATAATTCAGCTTGTTTTAATTTCACTTTTGTACTTCATTGAATAGACATTATTAGTGTTATACATTACCCTTAACAGGCTAATGGAAAAAACCCAGATGTGAGTATTTTGGATTAATTTCAGAGTACCATCTGTGATATTTATGACTACTCAACAGTGTTTCTCACACATAATATTTAAGAAGGGATTGTCTCATTTTCTTATATTGTGGATGAAACATTTTCTTTAACTGTAGACTAGTACTAAAATATGATCTGAAATCTCTTAATTTTAAAAAGCACCAAGATTGCCAACAAAGAAAAGTTAAGTGTATAAGACCTAAAGGTTATTACTTTTCTTGCCTATTTATTCATAGGAATCTCGTGTCTTCATTCTCTGGGCAAGGTTTATGATCTTGTCTTTTTGTTTCCTATGGCAAAAGGAACAAAAGCTTAACCTTGGCCAGAATTTAGCTGAAAATGACACCTTTTCTTTCCCTTATTCAAGATTTGGTATCACTTAAGATTTGTTTTGCTTAATTATTGTTTTGAATGTTTTGAGAAGCTCTTGGTTATTTTTTTGAAAAGGGTGGAAGAAGGGAGCACCTGGATATATTTTTGAGTTATGTAATGAACACCATTTTCTGAAATGATATGGCATTTAGGGATGGACGTCTGTTTGAGCATAGACTTATTATTTAAGCACATTAAGGTGCCAACCACCTTACATACAACTAAGAATAAATTTTACCTTTTTATTAATTTTAAAAACTGATGACTTTATTAGTTCATATAATATGGCAACATGTTTCTGTTCATGCAGTTCATTATTTGTTTTGCTGAATATTTTAAGCCTTGTAATCATTATAGAACTTGGGTGTTGATACTGAATGGATTGTATAAGCTGTTTTCACAGTAGTAACAATGGCAATTATAAAGACCATTGATAGACCATAGTAATAGAGAATGATTTTTATCTAGGTACCGTGAGCTTTCAATTAACCATACCAAAAGGCCAAAACAAATATTCTGCTTTTATTACCACCCAGACACCTCTATATAAGTAATCAAATCAAACAGCAACAGCCTGAGCAACTTAGTGAGACCTCATCTCTATAAGAAATTAAAAAATTAGCTGGATATAGTGGCGCATGCCTGTTGTCCCAGCTATTCGGGAGCTTGAGGCAGGAGGATCACTTGAGCACAGGAGTTTGATGTTGCAGTGAGCTATGATTGTACCACTGCACTCTGGCCTGGGTGACAGAGTGAGACCCTGTCTCTAAAAAAAAAAAAATCAAATAGCAAAAGAGTGGGAAATGTGCATGTCTGTCCCTGGGAACAATGGGGATATGCTTATCATCTAAATCAGCAGTTCTTTCAGGGAGTCCACAGGTCAAAACTATTTTTATAATAATATAAGATGTTATTTGCCTTTTTCACTCTCATTTCCTCACAAGACTACTATATCTTGGTGTCATAAAATAATAAATAAGATCATAATAAAATAAGATCATGTGGTAAAAGATGAAAATAGTTTTGATTTCCTTTCCCTTTTACCAGTTAACTGCCAATCAAGTGTGAATTCTGTGTTTTTAGGTTGAGGCCCTGTTAAGGTTCTGTCCACTTTAAGTGCTGAGAATTTAACTTAACCAAAATGAGATGTGGTTTAGAAGGGGAAAAGATAGGTGGTAGATAAAAATTTTGCAAG
Source organism: Daubentonia madagascariensis (assembly GCA_023783475.1). Taxonomy (NCBI): domain Eukaryota; kingdom Metazoa; phylum Chordata; class Mammalia; order Primates; family Daubentoniidae; genus Daubentonia; species Daubentonia madagascariensis. The sequence continues at coordinate 1,276,705 of JAKFHU010001482.1, read as the reverse complement.
AGAGAGATTGTTTAGGGTCTTGTAGACCATTGTTCGAGGACTTTGGCTTCCACTCTGAGTGAGATGGCAAGCATTTAATAGTGCTGTCATTTTCAGACATCTAATTATCTTCCATAATTTGTATTTTTTAATACAAGGGAGCCATTAGTCATCAAGCTGCCTATCAGTAGCTAGAATCTTAAATGTAAATGTTCTTAAATGTTTTTCTTTGGGGAGAAGTAAAATTTATATTTTTACCAGCCTCCTAATGAAAGTTGTATGAGAGTTTATTGCCCTATTCCTAAAACTGTACAGTTACTGGGTTTTGTACATTATGAAATAATGTGCCATTTCATTGAAACAGAATTGTTCTGCATGTTTTATGTTGCTGCAATAATTTTGTAGAAGATTTTTTACTTTGGCTATTGTATTTAATGTTGTTGATTTTTAATTTTTTTAGATGTGTTGGTTAATTGCCTCATGCCAGGCTTGGTGTTCAAGGCTAATCTTTTTTTGTGCCTTTGCATGTATCCTATGCTTGTTTGTGCTTGTGATGATAATTGTACTTTCTAGACATCATATCTCATGTATGAAAATCAGTTTTTATAAATGGTTTAATGCAGCTAAAATTCTGTTGTGTCTTGTTTTTGATTAGCATCTTCTAAAGTACTAAAGAGCATGTGTGAGAATTTCTACAAGTATTCAAAGCCCAAGAAAATTCGAGTATGTGTCGGAACCTGGAATGTGAATGGTGGGAAGCAGTTTCGCAGCATAGCTTTTAAGAATCAGACACTCACTGACTGGCTTCTTGATGCACCCAAGTTAGCTGGTATCCTGGAGTTTCAAGGTTGGCTTTTTATGATATGGATTTAATTAATAAATCCTTACTGTGATCTATTGATCTAGAAAACAAATATAGCACTTCAAAATGTGCATTGATTTATAAAAGAAACTTGGAGTTATAAATTTGAAGGCCAGCATTTTTATAGGTCAGATTTTTACCTCTTTTTAAATTTCTAGACCTTTATTTTTTACTTCATAAAAAAAAATAATGGTAAAATAAAAAATATTTTTCTTTGATACTTGATTGTCAGGAAATAGGGTCCATACATAAATAAATAAATATCTTTGAAGGCAACCACACATATAAGAAAAACTGGTTCTGTTTTTATTTTAAACTGACATAAACCAAGATTATTTTGTAATTGATAATTTGCGTTTCATGTCCTCCATGAAATTCTAGTTCTCCATTTAGTTACTAACATGAGAAATATCAGAGTGGGTCATGAGCAGCCTTACAAAACTTATTATTGTGATATTTGTTGGCACTTTGTAACTTAACAGTACTGGTTTGTCCCTGTAAAAACTTTGTCGTCATTCAGTTTGGGTACTCTGCACCAAGCTATTAATAATTAGAAACCAAGCATTAAGCAGAGGATACTTTCATTAAGGTTTTGATTAGAATTATGAATTTAATTTTTCTCTTTTTAAAGATCACTTTTAATTCCTTCTAAAAAACAGTATATAATTACCAAGTATTATATATGAAGGTGATGTGTATGGGAAGTAGTGTGAGATACAATTTTTCTTTTTTAGTTATTTTTAATCAGTCACATCTTAAACCCTGGGATTTTCCCTAAACTTATTAAAATGCCCCCTTGCACTTACATTGAACCTAACTTGAAGTTATAATAATAATAATAATAAAATAACAGCTAACACTATAATTCCAAGTAATTTACATACATTCGTTTAATCCTTAGAACAGATCTATTACATAGACACTATTATGCCAATTTTATAGGAGAAGAAACTGAAACACAGAAAGGGAAGTAACCTGCCCGTGGTCACACAGTAGTGGCAAAGCTGGGATTAGAACTCAGGCAGTTTGGCTGCAGAGCCTGTGTGCCATGCTGCATTTTATGTGTGAACTTGGGCTGGTTGCTTAGTTTCTCTGAAGTATCCTGTCTTTAAATAAAAGGCAAAAACAATCTGTCTCGTAAGTTGTTTGTGTGGTAATTAAATGATACGATGTATGTATGAACCTTGCATATAATAGCAGTATTTTTTATTTATTAGTACTATAGTATTTATAGGCTCTTTCTAGCTGTGTGTCCTCATTTCTGGATACTTGGGGTGTTCAGAGTACCCCCGGGCTGCTTACCTCATGCAGCTTCTGTTCTCTTTTAGTCCTTGTCAGTTAGGAGGGAGCTGTTAGCTGGGACAGAGGGATGTGTCTTATCTGCTGGATCTCTTCTAGTTTTCCTGGATTTCTTCCACCCAGGAAATAGCAAAAAGATCAAGCTCATGGTTTTCAAATTTGAATGTGAAAAATTCCTCCCGGCTGTTATCTCTAATTTGAGGTAGTTTCTCAGCCACTTTATTCTTTGTGCCTTTTCTGAATAATTTCTTTATCTCTACAATTTTGGTTCACTTTAGCCTTTGAGAAGTGGCTTGTTTCTCTACTGTCCATGGTACAAACTTTAGTAAGAGTTCTTTCAAAATGATTTCTGAAAGTACTTAAGGATCTTCAAGAATAGTAATCTTACAGAAACAAACTTAGGACACCGAATAGAAAGTAAATTTAAGGTAATTTTATCCCACTCATGAGGTTTTGCCTTTTAACATGAGGTTGGTTAAACTCAAAACACGAAAGTGGATTTTTAGGAGATCTGGTATTGTGTTGGGTGGGGTTGCCATTTGACTGAAGCTATATTTAAAAGTATTTCTTGGGTGCTTAATTGTAGATAAAAGAAGTAAGCCAACTGATATATTTGCAATTGGTTTTGAAGAAATGGTGGAGTTGAATGCTGGAAACATTGTAAATGCAAGGTAAGCTAGCCAGGTAACACACTGAAAAGTTTGTCTTTTTTGAGGCACATGGAGGACAGATAACTAAGTAGTTGTTACAAGGATAGATTGAGAGAATATATGGAAAGGTGCTTTTTAAACTGTAAAAGAGTAGTTCTCAAATTTTTTGGTCTGAGGATCTCTCTGTACACTTAAAAATACTGAGAATGCTAAAGAACTTTTGTTAATGTTTGTATCTCTTGATATTATATTAGAAATTAAACATTTCATTCATTTAAAAATAACAATAATAAACCTATTACATGTTAATATAAATGATACATTTTTTTTTAAAATAACTTTTCCAAAACAAAAAATTTACTGAGAAGGGCAGCATTGCATTGTTTTGTAATTTTGCAAATCCCTTTAATGTCTGGGTTAAGACAGCTGGATTCTTGCATCTGCTTCTGCATCAATCTATTGTAGTATGTTGTTTTGGTTGAAGTATGTGAAGAAAAATCACATAATTATGTAGTTTGAAAAGGGAATATTTTAATAGCCTTTCCAGATAATTTCTTCTCTGATACTGTACCAAAACTCAACAAATGGTAGTATCTTAAAGATTAGTTGCAAAATGGAATCTCAAACCATATAAATGAACTTTTTGTGCTCTGTGATACTAAAATTCATTGGTCTTTTACCCTTGCATGGTTTTATAACATTGTATATTGGTCATTTGGAAAATACTAGTTCACTGAGTTATGTAGATCTTACAAATTTTGACACACTTAATTATATAATATCAAACCATCAAATTGGTTAATATCACTGGTCATGTCATCAGAAAATACTTTAATTATTGGGAAGCTATAAAGATCATGGTAACAGATACAGGTTTTCCTAAATACTAATTTTAGCTTGAAAACTCAAGTTTTATCATTGGAAACAAACACTCTTGGTTGTTTTTCTTGAAGAGACAATCTTGGTTGAAAAAATGTCTGCCAAATAACCTAAGTCTGAGTAAGTATAGTCTCTCATTACTTCTTTTTTTAGGAGGGTGGTTCCCACCATTTGGGCAGATATCATTAGTTCTTTAAAGGAAAAATTATATTCCATGAAAAAAGTGGCAGTTTAACTCACAACTTAAAGTATTAAGTGCTTTTCTTTGAGATAAACATCGTACTTCAGTATGCAACAAAAGTGCTTTGTGTGTATTTTCTATTTATTCCACAGAATATTGAAAAGACGTGACTCAGGGGTTGGGCTTTGATAAAATTAATAATGTGTACTCCTTCATGAGGGGGATACTTAAGTGAAATGGTATTTTTTCACTGCAAGTACATGGCTGTGAGATTATAATGACAACTAGTACAGTTTGGTGCCTGGTCAGTGAAAGCATCAGGGTTTTTACCCGTTGTTGCTTTTGCACTATCAGTGCAAATGTCAGTTAACACAGTGAAAAAGGCAAACAATGTCTTAGTAGTCTTATGAGAAGAGTTGTGACTCCATGGGTTTTGGGGACCCCCAAAGATGTCTCCAGACCACACTTAGAGAAATGCTCCTTATTACAAGTACAAATTATATGAGTGAAACTTAAAGCTGAAGTGTTTTATTTTCACTAAGTATGCTTGCTTTTAAATTTGAGTAGTTGCCCATCTTTTGTGACATTTTTAAGGATTTTCAGAAGAAAATTATTGCTGAAGTAGTATTGTATAATCGTCAATCTTGTAAATGACAATTATTTTATTAGCCAAAATGAATAAAAATAACAGTTCATATCAGGAAAGTTGAAAAGAAATCTGACTTCACTCATTCTGCTGTTTGATTACCTTTCCTGAAAATATTCAGGTCTTAAAAGAGAACATACTCTTAGGTTTCCTGGCACCAAACAAATTGATCAATTGTTTGTCTAAACAGAGTTTAATCAATTTTTCTTTAATAAAGTGGTGACTGTTCATTTATTTATATAACCAGTATCTACTGAGCTCCACCATTCTAGGTGCTAAAGATAGCTCAGTAGATAAAACAGAAAAAAATCCATGCCTTCGTGGACTTTGTGTGCTCGTGGGAGGAGAAAGACAATGAACAATAATTACAATGAGTAAATTATAGAAGATGTTAGAAAAATCTATTTGATTTTTCTGAAAATCAATAATAATCAATAATAATCTGAAAAATAAATAAAATATATAAATAAAAATATATATAAAAAAATATATAAATAAAAAATAAATAAATAAATAAATAGAGGAAAGGGGGATCAATAATAATCTGAAAAATAAATAAATAGAGGAAAGGGGGATCAAGTCTGTGGAGGTAGAGAGGTGTTAACAGTTTAAATGGAATGATCTGAGTAGGGTTCATGGAGAAGATGACTTAAGGAGTGACCTGAAGAAAATGACAAAGGCCTCATTTTCCTTTCAGAATTCAAGTCACCTTGGTGGGATTATGGTAGGTAGTAAATCCATGCTTGGAGGAGGTATGGCATAGTGTTAGTTAGATTAGATAGGTACATGTGAGGGCATATTCTGGTTTACCACTAATCATTTGTGTGATCTGGAACAATGAGAAAAACTTTGTTTTGCTCTCCATTGGAGGTTCTTAGGCACAAACTTACTACTCTGAAAATTTGTAGATAAAGAGAGTCAAACATTTATCTATCCTGCCTTTCTTATATGAACTGTATTTTAGAGTAATTGAATAGCTGATAAGTTTTTTCTAGGAGAATTCCAACTTATTACAATTGCCTATGGAATGCTAAAATTACAAAAATCAACATTTTGCAACCCTTACTGAAATAATGGATCTGAGTAATGATCATCAGTAGGTGCAAAATCCTTACAAGAAGGGGCAATGGGGAACTTCATAAGAAGTCCATTAGATCCACCATCTGAACAGCTGACCAGGTGTAACATCACAGAGATGATGTGCCTCCTGCTTGTGGTACAGTAGGAGGTACAGCAGCACCCATATGGCTATTTTTGCCTAAATAAATAAATAAAATTGAATGTTTCTTAAGCTTCTGTATCAACTAGTTTAAAGGAAATATGAGTGATAGAGGGACAAGTTAAGATACCATGAGGACCCATCAGCCAAATCCAGACTGTTAAACATTTTAAAGGCAAATGGCCCGGTTTATTTAAAAGAAAAAAAAAAAAGGCATTAAAAACTGGAGAGGAGGGTCAGGAGGGTTGAAAGACCATTAAGTATTAAGAGAGATTCAAGAGACATGACAAGCAAATGCAATTATGTGGCCCTTATTTGGACCCTGTTTTAAAGAAACAGACCAACTGCAAGAAGAAATTTTTTAGATAATTGGGGAAATATAAATATGAGCTGAGTATTAGATGATATTAAGGAATTGCTAATATTTAACTGTGATAATAGCATTGTGATAATGTAAAAATAAAAATGTCCCATTGCACTAGAAATGCATATGAAGTATTTATGGGTGAAATGGAAAAATGGCATTGTGTCTCAGGTTTGGTCTAAAATATTCTAGGTTTACCCAAAAAAAAAAAAAAAGGTCAAGAGGGATGGAAGAAAGATTAGCAAAATATTGATAATTTTGAAGCTGGATGATGGGTATATGGTGGTTTATTGATCAATTATCTCTTTTTTGTGGATGTTTAAAATTTCCCATAGTAAGTTTTTTAAAAATACGTTAATCATAATTCAGAAAATGAGAAAAAAGGGGGGACTTGTATCTGGAAGCACATACAGTCAGTCCTCCTTATCCATAGGTTTCACATCTGTGGCTTCAACCAACCGCTGATTGAAAATATTTTTAAAAAATTGTCAATGTTGAACATGTACACTTTTTTTATTGTCATTCTGTGAATAACATGGTATAACAGGTATTTACATAGCATTTACACTGTATTAGGTATTATAAATAAGATGATTTAAAGTCTACGGAAGGATACGTGTGGGTTATATGCAAGTACTATGCCATTTTACGTAAGGGACTTGAGCATCCTTGGATTTTGGTATTTGAGGGAGGTCCTGGAACCAATCACCCATGGATACTGAGGGATGACTACACTTCTCTATGACCTTAATCAATATGTCAAGAAAAAGTAAAGTGTATTATACAGCTTGAGATTACTCACCTGGGGAGTAGTCATTTAATAAATTGTCTCACTGTTTTCTTTGTAAAGGAGTAAGAGATTAGATTTTGAAGCATGGTGGTCTTTTGGCTAAATTTTGGGTTTTCCTTTTTAAAGGAAACAAAAACAGCATACATAAAGATTTCAGTCTTATGAAATTTGCTTAGATAAAGGTATAATTGACAATTGTATAGAATAGGCTACTGTCAATACCTTTTTAAAAGACTCGCTTTTTAATATTTTCTGGTAGCACAACAAATCAGAAGCTCTGGGCTGTGGAACTTCAGAAGACAATCTCCAGAGACAACAAGTATGTGCTGCTGGCTTCTGAACAGTTGGTGGGCGTCTGTCTGTTTGTTTTTATCAGACCACAGCATGCTCCTTTTATCAGGTCAGTAAACAGAACACTCTCCTAAGGCTACTTCCTACCATTAAATAACAAGAAAAAGTCCTAGAATGTTTGTTGCTTCAGAGAAACACTTATCCATAGTTCTTGTTTTTAAATGAGTTTTTGATTAAAGTCACTAATAGTTTCACTGTAGTATTTCATTTGCTTGCTCTCAAAGTACCACATGATATACAGTTATATGATTATATATCTATTCCTAATTTCTGATGTACACAGAACTATTACAGTTTCAAATCTGTGATTTAGAATTCTTTGTTTTAAAGGGATGTTGCAGTTGATACTGTGAAGACTGGAATGGGAGGTGCAACTGGAAATAAGGGAGCTGTTGCAATCCGAATGCTATTCCATACAACCAGCCTTTGCTTCGTCTGTAGCCACTTTGCTGCAGGGCAGTCACAAGTCAAAGAAAGAAATGAAGATTTTGTAGAAATAGCACGAAAATTGAGTTTTCCTATGGTAACCTCTTGCTGCTTGTTATTGAAGATAAACCTTTGAAATGTATTTTAATACACCCCAAATTCTGTATCAGTATTTTTGAAAATTTAAGCTAATTCCTAGAAACATCAACGATACTTACCTAAGTAGATATTTCATGTGTTACTACAATACTATTGGGCTAAAGAAACAGGGCATGGGAAGGAGGGTGTAAGCATATCTGAGGCAAAGAAATAGTTGTAAGACATTTTTTAAAATAGACTGTTTTGGATTTAAAACTCCATCCCATTGCTTTCAGGGAAGGATGCTGTTTTCCCATGACTATGTATTTTGGTGTGGTGATTTCAACTATAGAATCGATCTCCCTAATGAAGAAGTTAAAGAGCTCATAAGACAGCAAAATTGGGATTCTCTTATAGCAGGAGATCAACTTATCAATCAGAAAAATGCTGGACAGGTATATACATACTTGAGAACATACTTGCATTGAGAAGGAGATTTGGGGTCATGAAATGTGCTTTCTTTAATTGTGTTTTTTAAAAAAATTTCTTGGAATTTCTTTATACTTAAATATGTATCTGTAGATAATATAGAATTACCTTCCCTTTAAGAAACAAAAGGAAAACCTATAATAATTCCCAGAAAGAAAAATATATTATGTATCTAAAGATTCACTTTCAAATAGAAGGATAAGCTTTTTGGTGGGGGCGAGGTAATTGTTTAGAATCTCAGTCTTCAGGGCTTCTGTTTTTTGGGTTTAAGTCCTATGGTAATCAAGTTTGGGTTTTTTTCTTTTGTTTCTTATATCATCTGACTTTTTGAAACTTATTTCTTAAAACTTATGACCACAACATTTTAGAAGAATTTATTAAAAAAAATTTTTTTAGGTAGAGGTGATTGGAGGCCCCTTGGCATAGTGCCTGGGGGTCATCAGACTGGAATTCTAATACTACGGGTACCACTTAACCTTTTTATGCCTCAGCTCCTCAGTTGAGAATAAGACATCAGGCTAAAGGTTTTTCGAAATCCCATGTGCTTCTAAACGTCGCATAAAGCTCAAAGGTCCCAGGGAATTCCCTTATATTCATGTTTTTATAGTTTGTTAATTGAATACCAAACAAGTGGTATGAAAAAGGCAAAGTCTTAGGTTATTTTTTTTTTAAGCTTTGTTCCATTCAGTTAGAAGTGTTCATCAGATGCATGCAAATTGCATCTGAAAGTATCCAGCACATAATAGACACTTAATGAATGACTGCCTGAATGAAAACAGACTTTTTTGCATTTTGGAATAACTTACTTTGTTTGTATTTATTTTAGATTTTTAGGGGATTTTTAGAGGGAAAAGTAACCTTTGCTCCGACGTATAAATATGATTTGTTTTCTGATGACTATGACACCAGTGAAAAGTGCCGTACCCCTGCATGGACGGACCGTGTCCTCTGGAGAAGAAGGAAATGGCCTTTTGATAGATCAGGTTGGGAAATGGACTTCTTTATTTAAGTGAACTAATGCAAATTTTATGAGGAAGAAGGGAATGATACAAATATCAATTAAGAGGATAGTGATTTTTTTCGACAAAAGTTACCTGGAATAGAATAAAATTTACATATAAAGACACATTTTTTAAAAAATTCTCATCTGTTTATAATAATTTATTTAATTTTTTCAGTCTATTTTCATATAAGTTCATATAAAGGGAAGCAAGGGAACATTTTTGTGAAATTGTCAATTGATTGTCAATTCAGGTTTTTAACTTAAATAACTAAAGTGGTTTGCATGTATTTTGAACTGCCACTGTTGAATTATTTTGAAACACTGGTCACAGGCCTTTAATCTTAGAAATAAAGCCACAGCTTCATTTTTACTAAGTAAAGAATAAAATGATAACTTTATCAAAAACCTTTCTAATTTAAAGGCATCTAAACTTCCTGCCTGTTAACAGTGTATCTGGCATTCCAGCCTCAGACCACTGAAGCTCATGAAAGGAAGGAGATACCTCTTTGCTCCACATGATCTCATATGCTTTCTCTTGTGTTTTCCTTCTGACTGCAGCTGAAGATCTAGATCTTCTAAATGCTGGTTTTCAAGATGAAAGCAAAATCCTTTACACATGGACTCCTGGCACCTTGCTGCACTATGGAAGAGCTGAGCTGAAGACTTCTGACCATAGGTTTAAACAGTCTCAGTATTTCTAATGGTGCTTGAAATTTGTTTGAAATACACCCGTTTTAAAACCTTTCTAATACATCTGTCTTCCTTTGTGCCTTAAGGCCTGTCGTTGCCCTGATTGATATAGATATATTTGAAGTTGAAGCTGAAGAAAGGCAAAACATTTATAAAGAAGTAATTGCAGTTCAGGGTCCACCAGATGGTACAGTATTGGTCTCAATCAAAAGTTCTTTACCAGAAAATAATTTTTTTGATGATGCCTTGATTGATGAACTCCTTCAGCAGTTTGCAAATTTTGGTGAAGTTATACTCATAAGGTGAGTAAGATATTTATTATCTAAAAGAAGCTTATGACTCATAAGCAATAGTTTCTATGTTAGAAATCACCTTATTTAGTGTTTGAACAGTATTTCTAGTCCCAAACTAAAGAAAAATCTTACTGTGGACATTATTCAGTAGGTTTTGAAACTGAATCTCTGCTTAGAAAGTTTAAATGAAGAATGAAACCTTATATGAGCAATTAAAGACAAAAATATGTGCAAGCTTAGCTGTGACCTCTCAAGATTCCTATAGGATGGAACATATAACAAAGCCCTATAACAGAATGAAGCTGTGATTGCTATTATTTTTTTAAGGAGTGATAAGAGTAAAGTAATAAAGTAGAGTGACTTTTCCCCCCATGGTTTAAGAAATTTGATCTTTTAAGTAATTTTAGTATGTTTAATTTCTAACCATGAATATTTAGGAGGCATTCAACCCAGTCTTGATTTCCCTCATTGACTTAACCATCTGCCTTTTGCAGAACCAGAAGCCTCTTTCCTTATTTTAAAAATGTTCTCTTCCAAGTATACAGCAATTTTGAGAGATTGAATGATGTGTTTGTGTGTGTGTGCGTGTGTATGTTTGAATTCCGTAGGGAAAGAGGTACTATTAATTTCTTTTTTGGTGCTGGTCATTTGGTTATTTAGCTATGTTTTATAGATATTTCCTGGGCAAATCACTATATTAGGTGCTGTGGAAGAGCAGAAGAGTCATTGAAAATGTAATTCCTGCTTGAAACCTATTTGGGAAGATCAGCATATGTGTAATGGCTTCCCATGTCCTAAACAGCATAGTCCACAGAATTAAGATGACGTGGCTTCTGTAGAGTGAAAATCGTGCCTAAGACACTTCAAGTCCTTTCAGAGAGTAAATGAGCAAGTGGAAAAGAAATTGTATTTAGACTTCCCTCAAATCTTTTGACTAAGATATACCCCAAAGCTTTAAAAGGAAACAAAACAATTTCCAAAATCTTAAGGCTGTAGGAAGTACGTAGTGAAATCTCCAAGTTTACAGATGACAGTAAGCTTTGCCAAGTACAGAAATGCCAGACCACCCAAAGCATCATGTGGACTGTGTGAGTGGGCAGCAAAGTAGCAGATAAATGTCTTCATGAACAAATGTAAAATATTGCAGTGAGCTAGAAAGAATCTGAACTGTATAGGGATGAAAATCAGAAAGAGACCTGTTTTTATAACCCAATCTCTAAAGAACTTGGTGTTAAATTGGAGCCAAAGCTTTCTCCCAGATGCTTGTCATGGTTAGGAAAAAATATTGGTAAGAAAAATAAGGCATTACCCTAATATTATAAAACCATGAGGTATCTCTACACCTGGAATATTCTGGTTGTAACACCTCAAGACAACCAAGTCGGAAAAGAAAAAGTAGACACTGAAAGTCAACAAGGAGGGGACTACTGTAAGCTGTGAGATGACACTGATTATTATCTTTTGGTCTAAGACAGCCATTAAGGAGTGACTGAAGCCTGTAAACCCCTGTATATTTAAATAAGAGGTTCCCTGGAAATGTGGATGGGATAAATTTAGATACATATAGATGTTTACATTGAGGGAAAAGTCTAGAAGCTTTTTACCCTAGTGAATGAAAGCAGAAAGAAAATACAGCTTCCAAAAGGACCTACAAAAATCCATGGATGTAAGAACCAGAATCCCTTGTTAAAATTAGAAATGTATAAGGGGCACATTGCTAATTGAGGATAAGGATCAAGAGATTAACCCCATCCTGGGACTGTAAATGCTTTGGTAGCACTGTCAAAGAACAAAGAATGTTTGGGGTTGGCAGTGGGGACTGGTGCAGCATAAGTGCAGCTTTACAGTGGTGATTATAACTTTTGGTGGAGGGATATTCTCCATTGCCAACAATCTGGAAAAAGATACCTTCATGGTAGTTAGGTAAGAATGATGTCCCTGTGTATTTCAAATGATAGCATCCTGCAATTTAATAACTTTATGCCAAAGAAATTGAATCAGTTACCTTGGTCAGTTTGAGTGATTGTAGAAATCTGTTCCAGACCCTTGATTTCAGTAGGGGGTAAAGTACTTTTGTTTTTGGCCTTTTCCTCTTAAAATCCATAATTTATACTTTTGAATCCTAGTTTGAGAGAGAGACAGAGAGAGAGGGAGTATGTGTGTGTGTATGTATGTTTGTATGTATGTATGTATGTGTAGATGTTTACCTCTCTCTCATCTTTGAAAAATATGCAAGGATTTGTGAACTTCTTTTATACATTTGGGAGTAGTTCAACTTGCAAAACTGTTTCTATAAATAAGACTGATAATGTTATAATTTGTTGTTTTTTGCATGATAACATTATTACATATCAGTGACCGTGTTCTTCGGAACTTCTTCTAATGTCCTTTTTATTTTTATCCTTTTGAGGGTTTTTTATTTCAAAAGTATGTATTTAGAATTATAGCAAAATGATTGAAATCCCAAGAGAGTAAATGTCTTGTCAATGACTAAAGACAAGGACCACACCTAAGTTTTGTTTTGTTTTTTTTCACTGACAACTGTAGCATAGTATTTGCTGTGGGATTTGAATGCTTTTAGGGGAAGAGTGCCCTCTCCAGGTCACCATCAGCCCTACTGCTCTCCTTCTTTGACTTTTTTTCTTCCAGGCCTCTGTAGGCCCTTTTAAACAGTGATCATTGGGCTAGTTATATCTAAGGTATTAATTACAGTTTTTTATTGTTTTTCTTAAAGATTTGTAGAAGATAAAATGTGGGTCACATTTTTGGAGGGAAGCTCTGCCTTGAATGTTCTGAGCCTAAATGGTAAAGAGGTAAGGTAACATACGTTGACTCTAAACCCTTCTAAAATTAAATGTCTGAAGATTACACAGTATTTTATAGACATGGAGTAAGATTATCTAAATGTATTTTCAGTTAAGGAAGGTAAAAGATCTCATAGTATGCTTGAGGAATTATTTAATATTTTTTATTTAGACTAGGTTTCTGACTAGCATAGGGTTATTTTGGTCCTTCCCTAGAGATAGTAGCATTTTTTTTTTTTTTTTTGAGACAGAGTGTCACTCTGCCCCCCACCCCCCCAACCAGAGTGCAGTGGCGTCATCATAGCTCACTGCAACCCCAAACTCCTGGGCTCAAGTGATCCTCCTGCCTCAGCCTCCCGAGTAGCTGGGACTATGGGCACGCGCCACATGCCCAGCTAATTTTTCTATTTTTAGTGGAGACGGGGTCTCGCTCTTGCTTAGGCTGGTCTCAAACTCCTGAGCTCAAGCAGTTCTCCTGCCTTGGCCTCCCAGAGTGCTGGGATTACAGGCGTGAGTCACGGCGCCTGGCCTGAGATATTAATCATTGTTATAGACCAATAAGAAAACGTGTTTATCACCTAATTTGATTTCTCTTATTATATTTTATGATGTAAAAAGTTTGAAATTTTTAATTGGAGGTGGATATTCTGGCTTATCTGTATAGGAGAAAAGATTTCTATCAAATGAAGAAAATGCTTTTAGTTACTAGAAAACAAAGGAGGAATATGCTCATTATTCCTAGGAATATTTTTTATTGGCTTGGGTCATGGTATCCAGTTATCTTTTTCAAGCATAGTGAAAATAATTCCCATATATAACAAATCCGTCCCATTGAGGCATTTAAAAAATTTTTAATTAATGGAGATATTCCTAACCTATGATTTGAAATGTCATTGATGGGGGAAATTTATGTCGATAGCCTGGAATAGTTTTACTTCTCTGAAGTGCTGCATCTGTCATTTTTTCTGAATTCTTTTAGACAAATCCTAAATTTCTAAGTATATGATCAGTGCAATGGATGGACTACAATCCAGGCCTAATTTCTCCAATAGTGGGCAACTCCGTAAAGATTTTCCTGAGCTTCCTCTTCTGTCACATTACTTCAGCTTCCTTAGAGAAAAAAATTTCTATGTGTATATTGCTTTTGAAATAGGTTCTGTAGGGTTTTGTTTTTTTTCCTGAAGGTAATACTAATATGCTCATGCAAAATCATGTATCAAGAAATATGGAAAAGTATAAAAAATAATGACTACTCATAATCCTACCGCTATGAAATAATTTCTCTTAACCTTCATATAAGCATATACATATATTAGTACAAATGGGATTTTATATATGTACGTATACACACACATATTAACACAAATGGAATATACATATACACACAGATACATGCACAGACACAAATGGGACCATGTTATAAATGCTGTTTTCTCACACTCTGTCTGTTTGAGACTAGGTCATGGACATCTTTCCATATAAACAAATACGACATTTTTAATGGTGGCATACATTTCATTATGTGGATAAATATATACATTTATTTAAGCAAACTCATATTAATAGACATCTAGATTTCTTCCAATTTTTGATTATTAAAACCAACATTCCAGGGAACCCCTGTGTACCTTCTTAAGTATTTTCTTTTCTGTCATCTAAATTTCTTCCTTTTCATTTGGGCCTGATCTCTACCAAGTGGTTATTTTTAAGGAATTACATTTTAAATGGCCATTATGGTGGTATGGGCTTAAGAATGCTTGTTAGTATTCTTTGGTAAATATAAAAGAACTTTGTTGACTTTAAAAAGTAATATATAACCTGTAAAGCATGTTGCTAAGTTCTGAAATTGAATTGATTTTAATACTCAGGTCTAATAAGCAAGTAAAGGATTATGAGTTTTAGGACTCTGACTTCAAAGTTTAGTGTGGATGCTAAGGTACTATTAAACACAGCTGTGCCATTCAGGTCAGCAGCTTTCAACCTTTCCATCATTATACCTTCAAGGAATTCTAATATCAGTAACACTTTGAGCCAAGCAAGATCTGTACCCACAAAGGTGCTAACTGTCAACACAGCATATTGGTCACAGATGCACAGCTCATTTGCAGTTACCAAAAATGTTCACATCTTGTTCATGTCAAGAAACTCTTCAAAAACGAAGGAAGTTGAAACTATGTGGGAGAGAGCTTACAATTTAGAAAGCAAGTTTGTTATATGTATATGGGTTTTAAAGGAGAAATTCTTTCTAGTACACAATTTATTTATCCTTGACTGTGGAGTCTTGCAGTTATCAGCAAGTTTTTTAAAAGTATTTTTTAAATACATTGACAGGACATGATATAACTCAATTTTAATGTGTTGGTTGTTTTAGATTATACTTTAGTCTAAAAGCCACTCAAATTTATAGGAAAGGCAGAGTGCCAGTTTCACAGGTAGCAGTCACTCTGTTTTTAGAATGATTAATTTTTGTTAAAGATTTAAAATGGTCTTCATTTCTCTCAATATTCTTCTGGCGTTTGAAATGCTAAAACTGTACAGGTTAGCATATAGCAGCTGACAACAAAGCAGCTCGCTATGCCAAATTAGGAAAGACCAAATCAACAGGAAATGTGTTTTAAAGATTTTTCTACTGCCTTTTCCATAATTGTTTCGTGTAAAAACAATTACTTAATCTCTGGATCAAAATCAAAGGAAGCATAAAATTATGTAGCAAAGTTATCAGTGAATTTATACGTGGCCAGGAAAAGATACTGGCTGAGCAAAGGAAACTTGAATCTGTGACAGCCTAGGAAAGAAGATGTTTATTTAGCACCACTGGCTTTTAAAGGGAGAATTGGGAACAACCTTTAAACTAGTTAAAAACTTAATACCTGTGAAAGAATTATGTTGAATTGAGTCTAACTAAATTAACTGTCTCTACCATTGCATAGTATAACTAAAACAGACCCTTTATTCCAAATTGGTCAATTTTCATGTTAGTGAATTTTTATTCTATATCTTTTTTACTCAACTAGTTATTGAATCGGACTATAACTATTACTTTAAAAAGTCCAGACTGGATCAAAAATTTGGAAGAAGAAATGAGTTTAGAGAAAATTAGCATTGCGTTGCCATCGTCAACGAGCTCTACCCTGCTTGGTGAAGATGCAGAGGTTGCAGCAGATTTTGATATGGAAGGTTTGTTTATTGAGCATGTTTACTTCTGTAGTTCTAGATAAATTTCTTCCCATCTGTGAAGTCTTATTATCCAAGTTTATCTTTATTCTTCTTTTTGGTACACACATAGCAGCATTAATTAGAATTTATTTTGCATTGTATTATGTTTATTTTGCTTATACTTAGGCTTTAAATGTATTTGCCATTCTACCATTACATATTAAGGCTTTTACAAATATTAGCTTATATTTTTGTGTGTAAGAGCCCAAATTGGTATTGTTGGTGAATCGTTCAGTCCCAATATTTGAAGTTAAGGTAAAAATGTAGAAGTTCCAAGTGAGTATTCTAACAGCAGAAATGTGTTTAAAATAATTATTACAAAAGAGGATATGTTCCAACATAATTTAAAAAGACTCAAAGTGGCCAGGAACACATACATTTGAAACTGAAGCCATCCATGTAAATGAAACCATTTAATTGGGACAGGTTATCTGGATATAATAATTTCCTTAAACATGTTTAAAAATGCATTTTTAATGGTATATGCTGTATTATCCTAGCATATTTTTCATTAAAATGCATACCTTAGCTTATAAAATTATAATATATCATATTGTGTTACCCCATCCAACTAGATATCACATTCCAGAGTTAAACATCTTTCAAGATTGTCTCCAGTTTTCACGTTCTCTGTTCATTTGTTTACTTAGTCCACACATATTTATGTGTTACCTTTTATGTGTCAGATATATGCTAGGTGCTGGAAATTCAACAGCTGTGGTCTTTGCCCTGCCACAACTCACAGCTTATTGGGTGTTATATACAAGTAAGCAGGCAATTATAATAAAGTGACATAAATGTGACAATGAACGGTGCTGTGGTCGCTCATGGGTCAGTTGCCTAACCTGGATTTGGAAAGTTGGGTAAAATTTCCCAGAGGAATTGAAATTTAAGTTGAGAATCTAATGACTGAGGGAGAATTGGATTAGGAGGTTAGAGAGGAGTGATCCCAGAAGAAGGTCTGTCCATAGGCCTCCAGGGAGAAAGAGGATCTAAATTGATTATGCAAGCACGTTTGTGAGGGAGTAAATGAAGAAGAAAATGCAGGGAGAGGAGTAAGATTTGGAGTGGAAGATGAATTTAATTTTGGACATGTTGCATTTGAGATGTCTGTGGAGTCACTCTGGTCAGTGTCATCTGTTGAGTGTGTGGGTCTGGTGCTCAGGAGAGAGCTCTGGACTCACAGGAAAGCTGTAATGGCCGGTAAAGCCACGGACATTTTATTGCTTTGGCTGGTAGGATCACGTAGAGACAGGAGAGAGAGAATTGAATGTGGAGAAACACAGAGTCCTGGATCACATGTGTAGAAACACAGAATTTAAAGCTAGACAGAAGAAGCCTGTCCATAAAAGGAATATGAGAAGAAGCAGTTAGAAATGTCAGAGAGCCATTTCGTGACTTAAAAATCAAGGGAAGGAAGTGAACAGGAAGGGAGAGTAGTCAGTGGTGTCTTTTAGCGCAGAGAGACGAGGAGAAGTGAGGACAGAAACTTGTCCTCCTGGTGGAATAACGGTGGGGGCTGTTAGTGACATTCATGAGAATAATTTCAGTGCAGTGACAAAGCCAGATGGTGGCAAATTGGTATGGGTGGAAGAAGAAGAAGTGGAAAAGGGTGTCTGTAGACAACTCTTTAGGGAAGTTTGGCTGAGACTGGGGGAAAGGAGAGAAAAGGGCAGTCGCTGCAGGGGGATGGGGACTCAGGGGTGGTGGTTTTGAACGAGAGAGGCATGACAATGCTCAGCGCTGATGGAAAAGTGCTGGTAGAGGGAGAGGGCTGTCAACATCGGGGAAGGACAGGGCTGAGTTAGAGCAAGGTCACGGAGACAACCAGGGTGGGTAGGACACATTCGTCATCGGCAAATACCTGAGTGCCAGCGTGTGATGAGACTGGGGCTTGGGGCAGGCTGTTGAAGAAGGCACTCCCTTTCTAAGACTTTTCTTTTCTCTGTGAAGGTTAAGTGTTGAAGTTATGTGCAGGAGAGGGGCAATCCACAGTGTCAGGAGAGTTGAGAAGCTTGGAGATAAAGCTCCTGAGGGGAGAAGGGGTGAGGGGCAAGCCAACCAGGAAATACCATGGAATTGCCAGGCAGCTTTGGGAGCCCAGAAGAGATGGAGAAGCAAACGTTGCATGTGACTGCAGTCATCTGGACTGTGTGGTTTTCTTTAGCAGCAGTACTCAGCAGCCCAGGTGTAGCCGTGGAAAGAGTAGACAGTGGAATCAGGCAGGGGTGGGGTTTGGTCAAGCTGGTGGGAGGGAAGAAGAGTCGGGTAGGGGAATGTTGAGGTGAAGAACTGTAGAATCTGAACCTAGACACAGAAGAAAGCGGAATCGATGGGGGTGAGAATTAGAGGGCTCAAGCCCTGGGTCCTGACGAGGTCAAAGGAAGAAAGAAAGACTGAGGGAGAGAACTGAAAGGCTGGGAGGCAGTGGTCAGAATGAAGGGTTGAGTTTATTGCAGAGGTGGTGTGGTTCAGAGGGGTGTGTGTGTTAGGAGTGGCGGTAAGTGTCAGTAAGGATGAGACCAAGGCATTTAGTTTGTTGGATGGGTTGTCCACATGGACTTTGATATCACACAGAAAGATGATAGGACCCCACTTACCATCCTGTTCTCTGCTTAGTCCTCAATGAACAGGTTCAAGCGACGGAAGAATGGAGGTTGGAGATTACTGTAGCAAGTGGGGGTGGAGGCTGTTACGTAAATTCCTGATGGCACAGCCTCAAAACAATAGGACTTTTTGTTCAGGGTTGGAAGATTAATGTCCTAAAATTGAAATTAGGTTGCAAGAGGCATCCCAACCCCATTTTCCAATCCTGAGGGAAGTGGAGATGAGGAGACCTTGGGAGAACTGGTGTTCAGTTAAAGCAAAGAGGGTCTTTGTGGGGTGGGGGTTGTGCCAGGGAAATTTCTGGGGAAGGTATGTGGCTGCCTGGGAGCTTGTTGGCTCTAAGCCTAGACCTGGGTTGGGCGGGGGAGTAGGGCAATTCCACAGGGCACGGTGGACAGGTTTGGAAGGACAGCAGGAAACTTTTGAGCCAACCCTGCAATAGCTGCTGTGGGAAATATGGAAAGCCCACTGAGCCACCCCAGCTCCACGTGGTTACTATCCTGGCATCCTGTTGCTCTGAAATAATAGATATCTTTACGTTTTCTGTAAGAGTGTTTGTACTAATTCTAGTTTTGTACATGCCTAACTTGCTTAATCCACATACATGTGCAATGCCATAACATTGACGTGTTTATTTTGGGTATTTTAACCCTTTAAAACCTAAGGTGAAAAAAAATCTCTGAGCAAGTTAAAATGGTGGTATCTTTGGTAACCTTTGCTTTTCCTTAGGTGACGTTGATGACTATAGTGCAGAAGTAGAGGAACTTCTTCCTCAGCATCTCCAGCCATCTTCAAGTTCTGGCCTTGGCACTTCCCCGAGCTCTTCACCCCGGACCAGTCCCTGCCAGTCACCTACAATGTCAGAGGTTCCTGTGCCTTCCCTTCCTGTCAGACCAAGCCGAGCACCATCAAGAACTCCTGGGCCTCCAAGTGCACAGAGTGTGTATTTTTTTTTTTAAAGTTTTGTAAGACTTCCTCTAGCCAGTGTGTTTGATTTTGGAGAGCCATTGTTTAACTTTTGTACCCATGTGCTAAAGTGTACCCTGCTTTAATATGCATACAAAAGAAGAAAATTTGTAGATGATAAGCTCTCAGTGGAAAGGAAACTCATCATCCCTGTTACTAGATGAAAATTGTTTTTGATCCTTTCTCTAAGTGGTTAGGTTTGTCCAAGTCTTATCATTAATGATTTTTTATTGTTATGGTAGGAACCCATAACTTGGCCAGGCGCAGTGGCTCACACCTGTAATCCTAGCACTCTGGGAGGCTGAGGTGGGAGGATCACTTGAGCTCAGGAGTTCAAGACCAGCCTGAGCAAGAGTGAGACCCTGTCTCTATTAAAACTAGAAAAATTAGCCGGGCATAGTGTCGTGCGTCTGTAGTCCCAGCTACTTGGGAGGCTGAGGCAGGAGGATCACTTGAGCCCAGGAGTTTGAGATTACAGTGAGCTATGATGACACCACTGCACTCTAGCTGGGGCAACAGAGCAAGACTTTGTCTCAAAAAAAAAAAAAAAAAAAGAAGAAAAGAAAAGGAAAAAAAAGGAACTTATAACTATTTGGGCTTTTCTTTTTCTTCTCTCTACTGGCCAGCAGGCTGCAAATGACTTAACTCAAACAATACTTTGTGCCTTCTTGATAGGGCAACTTAGTAAATCAGCTTTCAGCACCTGGGGCCTAGGTGAGAAGTCAGCATGGCAGTAGCATTATTGCTGCTGTAGTACCAGAGGGTGGTTTAATGGTAGACTGCTTTTGTCATTCCTACTGAAAATATGTGCCCTTTCTTTACACTACTGTACAAATTTTAAAAATTAGTAAAATAGAATACTAAGACATATATATTATATATATATTTTGTGTATATATACGAAGTAATGTTCCTTTTTGCTGGCAGCCACTTGAAACCTGATCTTACCTAATGCGCCGTTCTAGGTTCTCCTGTTGACATTCAGCCAGCAGCCCCACTGCAGCAGAAAGATCATGCCCAGCCTCTGGAGCCCAAGCGGCCGCCACCTCCCCGTCCAGTCGCTCCTCCCACGCGTCCTGCTCCCCCGCAGAGGCCTCCTCCACCTTCAGGTGACAGATTATTTTATTTTCATTTCTGCTAGACTTAAAATTCTCCTCCACTCTATTTATGTTTTGCATGTTTTCCAGTCTCTAGTTTCTAGATTTTATTGTTTTTCTCTCATTGTTGCTACTTCTCAGCTTTTTTCTAGAGACTGTGGTAGGCTTGACAGACCAGGTAGACTGTTTGCCCAGTAGGTTTCTCTAAGGTGTTTTCATAGCTGTCTTCTCAACCAGCATACCAGAGATGTTTGCTTTGTTTTTGCTAGTTTAATGTAGCTAGGCGTATAAACTGTTCTTAGGTAAAACTAATTTTTAATTTTTTTTCCAAAATCCTCATTTCTGGATTTATAAGCATAAAATCATTAAAATTTACTAATTTCTGTAAAATTTATAATATAGAGTGTTATATATTTGTTTAAATGTTCTTTTTAATTAAGTATAGTGTTGCTTTAATTATTATAAGTATATGCATTGAATAATAGCTTTTTTATAGTACCTAGATACTAATATGTAATTCCTATATAATATTTGACATCATGCATACTATAGTAAATCTTTTCTTGAATTTCAATTCTTTATTTATTGTCATTTCCTTTCTGCTGCATATTTTCTTATGAACTATAAGGGGCTAGGAGTCCTGCACCTGCTAGAAAAGAATTTGGAGGTAACCGTTTACATTTGTTATCATGTATGAATCTTGGTTCATTAATGTTTTGGAGTTTGATCCCTACAACTTAAAGATTAGGTTTATTTGATAAAAGTCAAAATGAATGACATTTATACTCCAAGTTAAAAATAGCTCTAAATTTCTATTATATTCCTGTTAAGTAAAAGATTTGTGCTTAGTTTTATTTGTGAATAGAACTAATGAGGGCTTCCATTTCCCAGGTAAATATAGTTGAACTACTCATCGGGTCTGATATGCTTTTTTTGATAAATATAGTCAATTTGGTTACAAAGATTTAATCCTCGAAAGTCATAGTAATTTCTAAAGGGATTCAGGTGACTATAGAACATTTCCCAAGATTAGTGATGCTCTAGTACCTTCCTTTTCTAAAGGAAAAGCTTGTGGATTAGCAAAGTTTCCTAGAAAATGCAATTTATGGTTATAATAATTATCTGAAATATATCTTTCATTTTGCATTTATTATAACTTGTCATAAAACTCATGCTTCATCTATTTATGTAAGAACTATATGATTTTCTTTTTTTCAATAAGGAAACTTTTATTCACAACAGATCACTTTTTGTTTGAAGTGTAGTTTGGCTTACATGAAAAGTCACAGAGGTCAGTTAGAGCTATACATCTGACAACTTTATTTAATCGAATTCTCAACAAAGTATAAGGCGGATTTTCATGGTTCCTCAGAAGAGCTTTTGCAAATCCAGTTTTAATATTACCAAGGCCCACTGTACGATGTGTAGCTGGTCTGTTTCTATTCTAACTGACATTGCTGACCAATTCAGGTCTTATTATAGACTGACTTTGCCTGTGTGTAGATTTTAATGACTTTGTACAACAAGGATAGCTAAATTATTTCAGCATTACAACTTCTGCAAAATACTGTTAGGTGCTAATTTTTTCATTGACTTACAGAAAACATTAACGTTTCCCATTTCAAATTCCTGCTTTTGTTAATATTTTCATGATAATTTCTGTTTATCTTCTGCTTTAATTAGGAAAACAACCTGTAGAAAATAAATTTTAAAATGAATTTGTGAAAAGTTATATCTTACTAGCAACCCAATGACTGACTTACAAATTTGTTTTAATTTAAAAAATTGTTTCTCTTCATAATTCTTGTGTAGGTATTTTATTTTATCCCATAACCAATAATTCCTTTAAGGCAGTAAGCTTGGGGAAAGTCATTATAGTACTTTTAGAGTCTTTTTTTTTAATAACACATCAAAAACTAACTTCTGAGAGACTAATGTAGTCTCATAAAAATTTAAAATGAAATTGTAACTTCATTTATGATTTTTTTCCTTCTGACAAATATTGGAGTTTTTATTTGCCCTAAATACAAGGAATGAGATGATTATAAAGCAAAGGCCTTCATTAAACATATTTTAAAATTCCCTACTGTTAGTAGTTTATTTCCTATAAAAAGGAAACGGTCATCCTGTTTTTACTCTTCCATTTGAGGAAAGGGAAGACTCAGGTTTGGGTGAGGCATCTAAAGTCACTTTGTTTTGTATTGATATCTTTGAAGAAATTTAAAGCAATAAAAGAGCCTTTGCAAAAGTAAGTTTAATGCAGAAATTATCCTGTGTGCCTGCCTTTCATTCTGTGCTATGGGCCCTGCACAATATATAGCTTCTGTTCTTTCTCTAAAAAGGTATTGGAGCCCCTCCCAGTCCTGGGGTGGCTAGGAGAGAGATGGAAGGTAACAAGACTTTTGCATTTTAGAAATGGTTCCGTCATTTTATTTCTCAATGTCAGCCCTCCCCCTGTGTTTAAAGGCATACTAAGTCTCTTCTTAGTCCAACTGTAAACTTCTCCTTCGCCTCCTTACGTACACCTTGTATTTTTTCTCTTCTCACTCTCTGTTGTGTATAGTTTCTAGTGGATATCCATTTAATTTCCCTGATTCTTATGATTGTTTGTACTGTTTCATACATGCTTAGGTTGTGAAATAACCATTTGAGAAGAATGCCTTCAAAATTCTTTTCAGAATAAGTCAGATATTTAGAAATGTACTTTACTAATCTGAAGTTTCAAAAATTAGTAATTATAATTAAACCCTATTAATTCAGATCAAAGAATACAGAATTCTGTGGATGATTTCAAATAATATAGCTGTTTTTATGTACATGGGTACTGAGCTAGATTTGCTTAAAGGAACATTAAGACTAGAGGCCATTTGTTAAGGTTATAGTTATTAAAGGGCCTGTGTATTGTTACATACAATTATACTTGAATTTCTTTCCAAAAAGGAGAATAAATCTAAGATGCTACCTTGATATCCCTCCTACTCCTTTTGGCCCCAAGAGTGATTGATTTCATTTCATCCTTCAGCTGCCTTTCTAATGAGTTTGAATGGTATTTTAACAGTCTTCCATAAGGCAGGTATTTGGTAATAAGATATGCCTGTCTTCTGTCTGAATCACAGGATTTTGTTATCAGAATCCAAAGCATCTCATCGTAGATAACTTTATCCACAATGATATCCACAGTGTGAAGTCCTAAAACAGCAATGTTAGGAGCCCCTTGTGTAACTTGATAAATGGTAAATCCTGTTGCTCAGGAGCCTTTTGTCTGCCAGGCTCTGAGAAGCAGCATTGCTACATCTTGTGACCATTCGTACGGCTGAGTGCATGTTTTCAAGGTTCATGAGAGAGAGAGCTCTGTGGGGAATATCACCTTAAAAGTGGCCCTGTGAGTGAGGTATCAGACACTTGTCTCTTATAAAGGGCTAAGTATTCCAATTTTTCTTTCTTTTGGAGTATTTCATTCAGTACTGATAACACCCTTCATCATGATCCAAAGCAAAGCACTTTGTTTTGTTCCCATCTCATGCCCCCATTTCTGCTGGTAATGAAGCAGAACAGCCAACCGATGTTATACAGTATTGCTTTATTGTTTATGACTAATTTTTTTTTCCTTCCTGCTTCAAAGCACCCAAAAGTCCTGGAACAACACGGAAAGATAATATAGGTAAAAAGACTTAAATGTAGCTACTTTACTCTTAAAACTGGACCATGAAACACTTGGAACATAGTACATGGTTTCTCAATTTCTTCTATTTTTTTTTAAACTTAAATATATGAAGTGATGTCTTTGTTCTAGGACGCAATCAGCCTTCACCTCAAGCAGGACTTGCAGGCCTAGGACCTGCTGGGTACACTGCAGCCAGACCGGTAAGTAAAACTTAGCCTTTGGAGCCAAGGGGTCTTGGGTCTAGGTCCCAATTTGCTACTAGTCACTTTTGTTACCTTGGAGAAATCACGTGACCCTTCAAGGCCTCAATTTCCTCAACTCTGAAATGAGGGAATTGCACTTGATGGTCTCTAAGGTACCTTTCAACTCTAACATTATTTTAACATGCTCTTTGAAAATAACTAAACATATTTCTTTATTTGGATAAAAGCGATATACTTAAAATAATTATGGTCATGAAGTAAATATCTTAGAGTCTCTCAGTATATGAGGAAGTGATATATTTGGGCAGCTTTTCATCATACTGAGTAATTAGGATATAAAGTCATCCTTCAATAAGAAGGATTTTAACTAGATTTCAGAAAAAAATATTATGATAGAGTTAGTATACTAAAAACTGGTTCTGAAGGTATTAAAAACAGGAGAGCAGGTGGCGTTGCAGAGTTTTCCCTACCTTATGAATCTGTGGTTTTCTGTATGTTTATTATATGTTCTCTTATACACATAATTTTTTCATTATTTACCCAAATGAAAATTTTCTCTGGGCTGTAACAGGTAACCAAAAAGAGTGAGGAAGAGGAAATGGAAACCAGTAATTAGTGACTTAGGCTAATCCAGTAGAGCCTGGAAGTGCTGACAGGCCCATAACTGAAGAGTGAGGAACTGGGAGCTATTAGGATACCTAAGGCTGTGACAACTTAAGAAACTACTTCTGATAAAGATGGAAATTGTTTGTCTTTTCTGTTGTAGCTGTCTGCTTAACAATCTGAACATCCTTTTCTATATATAATATTACTCTCCAAATTAAAATGGCTGTAGAATATACCTAAAGATAGCTGTTACCCATTCTCCTTTTTTCAAAAAAGGGAAAATTACCATTTGCTGACTCCACTGTCACACTTCCCACAAGAACTTAATTCTGTTTAGTACTGTAAGGATAGAAAAGTCAGGATTTTTGTGAGGTTAAAAGTATATATTAACTTTTGCTTAAAATAAGTATTGGGGGCTTAGAGCCTTCAGCAAACATGTGAAAATAGAAAAAATATTTTTCACCAATGTGCAATGTGTCTTTCAGTGTATTTAATTTGGAATATCGAGTTAGGTGTTCAAAAGTTTTACTTCTATGTTTATTAAAAAAAAAAATCTAGCTGGGCACAGTGGCACATGCCTGTAGTCCCAGCTACTTGGGAGGCCAAGGTGAGGGGATTGCTTGAGCCCAGGAGTTGGAGTCCAGCCCCGGTAACATAGTGATGCCCCCATCTCTAATTAATGAGTTAATGAATCTGTCTGTCTCACGGTGTAGTTTTTCTGAAGTTGCTCAGGTATATATCTCTCCATCTCCTCATGTACTTTAAAATCATCCCCGTCTCTTCCATGAAGGCAACATAGCACATGGTTAAGAACGCTAGCCCTGCAGCTGGTCAGACATGAGCTGGCTCTATTTTCTAACTGTATGCCCTTGGACAAGTTGTATATATTTCTTCATCTTAATTTAAAGTAGGGATGATAAAATAATATCTACCTCTGAGGGATATTTTGAAGATGAAAAGAAAATGTCCACACAGTGCTTAATTAACATAGTGCCTGGCACACAGTGAACAGTCAAAAATAAAAAAGGTTTTAAAATGTATCACTATATAGCTATAAATAGAGAGCAATTAAAATGATAAGATGGGAAATAATACTAAAGAAGAGTAAATGAGATGAAAAACAAATATTTTCACAGAATCGTATCTGTTGAAAGTAAGTAAATGTCTCAAGTGTTACGTTTCCTGTCTCTAGACAATTCCGCCCCGCGCTGGAGTTATCAGTGCCCCACAGAGCCATGCTCGGGCAGCTGCTGGGAGACTGACTCCTGAAAGCCAGAGCAAGCTCTCAGAAGCAGCCACAGGTAGGCACTGTATTAGAAATACCGCACCCAGTTTTGTCCTGTATTCTTTCCTTCATTTTTTCTTTTCCTTTCCCTTCTGTTGTCTCCCTCTTTCCACAGCATACTCAGATAGGGCCATCCTTCCTTCTTTAGTCCACAAGAAACGAGCCTACTTGTTCGGGGAAAAAACCAACTACAGTGTTTTCCTAACATTTCACTAAAGAAGGGAAAAACAGGGTTTTTTAGAATACGCTTGACATCTGACAATCATCGGTTTTTAGGTTCAGCTTTCCTTCCGGAACCACGGAAGCCTCAGGCTGCTTTTCCTCCGCAGTCTTCTCTGCCCCCACCTGCTCAAAGGTTGCAGGAGCCTCTTGTCCCTGTGGTAGCACCTATGCCTCAGTCTGGCCCCCAGCCGAATTTGGAAACCCCACCACAACCACCACCTCGGAGCAGGTCATCCCATAGCTTGCCTTCAGAAGCTTCGTCACAGCCACAGCCACAAGTAAGTCTCACTGTTACACAAATTATTATCTTTGATGCATATGGTGTAGTCTTTGAACATACTTATTTTAATTATTAGCTGTTATAAGAAATAAATGTGAGCTTTAATTTTCTTTTTTCTTTTGATATTAATAGCATCTTGAGATATGACTTCAACAAATGTGTCATTTGACAGCTCAAACTAGTCACATAACAAATGTATGCTTTAACTATTTGAGAGTTTTGGGTTGTTTTTTTTTTTTAAACCTGTTGCTTAGATCGGAAATTCTCAGAGAGTGATCCTAGACCAGGGTTCTTTAGGTCATTTTCAAGTGGTTCCCAGGCCATTTTTTCATGTAATTGTTAAAAGTTTGTGACTTTTTAAGAAATATTTATAATCTACTTTGGATAGTTAGTTAATAAATTAGGATGGACAATAATAATTTATTTTTCTTATTGCTCATAGTAATAAATTAGTTTTGGCTTTCACTTCCTGGAGACAGGCAGATCAGATCAGTCCCTGGACCATTGGCATTGTGGTTAATTTCCAATAAGCAGAGGATAATCCTGTAGTTCGTCTTGATGCAGGCAGTGGTTCTTTTCTCCATTTGTGCTGGCACTGGGTTCCTTAGGTATTTCAAACACTTGTAGTCATTATTGGATGGTTTAGATGGTTTGGACTTGTAGCAGTAGGCTCACTCATCAAAGTAAAAATTATCAAAAATTAATTAAAAGTCACCTCATCAGTGTCTCACAGAAAACAGTGCCATTGCCTTGGTGTGCTGAAATCGTATGTTCACAGAGGCTCTTGTTATCTCAAATTGGAAAGATTTCTGGTATATATATAAAGTTATTTTAATATAGGAATGATCATGTAAGTTAAATTGTTTTATTTTTATTTGGATGCTGTTTTACTTAGTTTTGTTATATGCATATCAGTAAAATTGTTAAATGAAATTTATATTTAGTAGTCTAGCCATATATAAAGTCTTAACTTGAAAATGCCATCAAGGCCAAAGAAATGTGTGAAGTTTTAAAAGTCTGATTTTAAACTTCGGAAAGATCTAAAATACAGAAATACTACATATTGGCAATGTCCCTTAAGCATACTTATTAAGTAATAGTTTGCATTTATTTTTACAGATATATGGGTATGTCCAGCTAGTTGGCAGAAGTTAGCAGTTTCTTTATGTTTCTACGTGGTGAGACAAATATTAAAATAAATATGACTGTTAATACAATCTGAATATTGTTAGCAGTTAGCACTCATTAGATTATTAGTTACATTTGTAAAAGCTGAAGGATATATAATAGAGAAAAATAAAATGTTCTCTTAAGCTGATTAATACCAAAAAGTATTCTACTTTTTCAGTTCAGAAAATTGAGGATGTTGAAGATATTTAATAGTGGTAGAAATTTTTCGAGAATAAATGTCCACTATTGTTTTCTCTCTGCCAATCCACTTTTAGTGAGTCACGAATTTTTCTTCTCATTTTCTTGTAGCTTTTTTTTTTTTTTAAAGGTAATTGGAGAGTGAAAATAAAACTTTCAAACTAGCCAATTTGAGCTTTCTGTTACTGTTTTAGGGCATCCATTTTATAGTAGAAATATGCCATAATTTATAAAACTCTATAATGGCTTAAATATCCTTAGATCAATATGAAGATAGATACAGTACTCTGAAAAGCTTTCAGGAAGAGCAAACTGTCAAGTAAGGTTGCAGTTATTATAAAGCCAACTTATGACACACAGTACTACAGTATCAATATGCCAATGACTGCCAAACAGCATTTTCTGAGATGATTTTCAATTGTTTTGATTTCTGTTTTTCATTGAAATGAGTATAGTGATTAGGTGGCCGACAGCACGTGCTCTGTGTGTGGCCTGGTTGATTGTGTTCTTAAATCTTGTCATAGTCAGTTCATCAAAAAGGCAAAGATGTTTGTTTTAAATTCTAAAATTTCTTTTTGCCTCAGTCATTGATATCAAACTCCTCTTTTGGAGGGAGGGGGTCTTGTTCATGTGTAGACTGTCTTTGTGAAAGTGGTTACAGTTTCCTCCAGGGCATGCACAATCTTGGGGGGCCCGGAGGGGTGGTGAGGAGGAAGCTTTTTACCTTTTGACTTTTGAACCATAAGAATAATACCTATTCAGAAAATAATAAAATTTAAATTCTCTGAAGTAGCTATAAGTTGAAAAATATACAAGATTTCAAACCTGACAAGGGTGAGATTTTTAAATATACAAATTTGATATTTTGGTAATGACATGAAATAGTTTTAGAATTGAACATTTAGTAATTTTTATAAGTCTTTATTAATCCTGCCCCAAATCTATAAGGTATTTAAAACATAAAAACATACATGACCCAGTTTTACTTTTTATTATTTAAATGTTCTTTAACTTTATAATTCTATATAGAAAAGATTATTATTTTAATTTGAATGATTATATAACATATCATATATCTTTTACAAAGTGGAAAAATGCCTGACTTATCTGTCTGACTTCCAGCATCTTAGTCATCTTGTTATCAGCTAAGAAGCAGAAGTAGGGAAATCCAACAGGAAGTAAAGTAAGAGAACTCACTGCCATCGTATTTACATGATGATAGTTGACAGTGAGGGAAGAGACCAAGTAGAAAATCTCAGATCCATTTACGGGAGGGTACAACAGCCCTGGACATCTAAATATAAACCTGTTCCTGCTCTCTTATCCAGTGCTAGAGTTGATATACATGACTTTGAGAACATCAAGACAGTGTTCACTTAAATTCAAGGAAACTCTAAAGTGCTTAATATATTTAAGGATAGTGTCTCTCTAAATTGTCAAAATTAGTTTTGCTATTTAAAAATAAGGTAAGCTTTAGGTACTGAGGAAGATTCACCTCAAAACTGTTTCTTGAGAATACTAGATTTTAAAAATACTGCTATATTATAGAAAAATTATGATTTTATTTTTAAAAAACAAAAGTAAGTTCCAGTTTCGTACCTTGTTGTATCTTCCAATTAATAAATTATGAGGTGAATTAATGGTAGTGTCATCCTTCAAAAAATTTGAGTAATATAGAACAAGCCTGAATTCTGACCATTTTGTTAAAATAAACACTAATTTGGTTGTACTTTCGCAAAGTGGTACCATTTTATACATTTTCTCTAATAATTACAGCCATAGGCTATCCTAAGGCTCTGTCTTTGACTGCTTTGGAAGCCATACAAAATACCACAGACTGAGTGGCTTAAACAACAGAAATTTATTTTCTCACAGTTCTGGAGGCTGGAAGTCCGAGATCAGGGTGCCAGCATGGTTGAGTTCTGGTGAGGGCTTTCTTTCTGGCTTGCTGACAGCCACCTTCTCACTTTGTGCTCATATGACCATTCCTCAGTGTGTGTGCCTGGAGAGAGTGCATGCATGTACCCCCGTGTAGGTTCCCTGGTGTCTCTTCTCATAAAGGCACTAATCCTATCATGGTGGCCCCACCCTCATGACCTCATCAGACTCTCATTGCCTCCTAGTGGCCCCACCTCCAAGTACTATCACATTGGGGTTTAGGGCTTCAACATACGAATTTTTGAGGAGGACACAAACATTCAGTCCATAACAGGCTGCTTAAAATATTTCAGAGCTCCAAAAACCTATTCAGAATGTTATTTTTGCAATAACAAAACTTTGAACTGGTTAGTAATCAATCAAAGACAAAATTTAAGTTTGGACCTTCATTCAACAAAACTATCAAAGGAATTGGAATTGTCTTTTGAACTTAAGCTACAACCTGGAAATATTGCTGCTTTTGGATTCTGTATGTAACATAGAACTAAAAGTATTTTGTTGACTGAATTGTTAGGGTTGCTGGTTGATCTCAGATTATCCTCCTAACTCTTTCCTTTGATGTCTGTGTTTCCTTTCTCAAAGCAGGAGCAACCATCAGGGTAACAGGTATCTGATTATTTATCAATCTTACATGTGCTTTTCATCTGTCTTAGCATATTAGATGTATGAAGCTTTTGCTTCATACATCTAAAGTTTCACCCATTTTTAAAACCACATATCCACATTAATAAATTCTATTATCATATCATAAAACCTGCTTTTTCTTTTTCTTATTAGTATTTTGGATTTTAGGAACCATTTTAGTTGTTCTTCCTAATGCTTTACCATATTTTGCTTCATTTTTTATGAAAATTAACAAAACTAAAAAGTATAACTTCAAGAAGGTAAGCTTTAGGTAATATGAAAGCCTATTTGGCAAAACCAAATTGGTTCTTGGTTTTAATAATGGCATAATTACATAAACACAAAATTCAATTTTTTAAAGATTTCTTTTGGGAAATATTTTTTTAAATAGTTTTAGTAGCAGGATTCTTTTTGGTAAGGAAGAATTGATGATTTAGAAAGATGAAAATTAATATTATAACAAAATTATTTAAAGGTCCTTCCAACACCTTTCTCTGTAAAAAATACCACCAGTTTTAATGTTGTCATCACAAATCTTGCTTAGATTACAAATTAATTCTAATGTAATGAATGGTGATGTGGCTCTCGTTGTAATTTCAAGTCTGATTGGGAAAAATGATGTTGCTTCTATCACATTAACTTATTTTGAAATAATTTTTCTTATATATGAAAATAAAGGTATTTAAATGTATAGCATTTACTTAGCAGGAGCCTACTATTCTAAGCTGTGCAGAGCATAAATATCCCCTTTCCTATATAATGTGTTTGTTGTGGACTGTTTTATCTGCCATAGAAGAATTTGGTCCCAGACCCAATCAAATATTTCCATTCTATATTAATCATAAATAATCCAAAGCTTATTGATAATATGGAGTTAATTATAATTTTTTTTTTTTTAAGAGGCAGGGTCTCACTCTGTCACCCAGGTAGGAGTGCAGTGGCACGATCATAGCTCAGTTTAGCCTTGAACTCCTGGGCTCAAGTGATCCTCCTGCCCCAGCCTCCTGAATAGCTGGGACTATTGGCATGCGCCACTGTGCCTGGCTAATTTTTAAAATTATTTTTTATAGAGATGGGGGGTGTCGCGCTGTTGCCCAGGCTAGTCTCGAACTCCTGGCCTCAGGTGATTCTCCCACCTCGGCCTCCCAAAGTGCTGGGATTGCAGG
This sequence comes from Daubentonia madagascariensis, assembly GCA_023783475.1. Lineage (NCBI taxonomy): Eukaryota > Metazoa > Chordata > Mammalia > Primates > Daubentoniidae > Daubentonia > Daubentonia madagascariensis. The sequence continues at coordinate 1,244,460 of JAKFHU010001482.1, read as the reverse complement.
CATGAGCCATCGTGCCTCGCTGTTAACTGTAATTTTATATCATCTATATAAATTTTCCTCTCAAGTGAATTTTCATATATAGGTCTGCTTACCTTTTTAATACATTTAGAATACAGTTTAGAATCTGGGACATGTTTAGTCTTTAATTTTACACAAATTTATATAAAATTCTTCATATTAAGTTTGAAGAAAAATATTTGTTCAATCAATTATAAAGTACTTTCTAGGATAATGGAATAAAACAGATACTTGAAAGTTATTCACTAATGAACTTATGCATACCGTTTCCTTTTACAAGTGAACAGCTTTCCCTATTCTTAAGCACTAAGTTCATGTTTCCTAATATGCAATTACATTTTATTGGGACTTCTCTTTTTTTCCAATATATTTCTTGAAAGTATAGTTATTTTGCTGTAACAATTATCTAAATTCATTCTGGGTAGTGGTCCATTTTGTTACATTGCAAGTTTTGAACTGAAATTTTTTCTTCCCTGTCCTAGCCAACCCTGAAGTTTTATGGTCTTATCTTTGAAGCTGGCATAAGTGTCCAAGTCATTTACCCTAGTTTTAAGAATTATATAGATTTTTTTTTTTGAAAATTAATAATGAAGTGCCTGATGAGCTAATTTGCTAATGAGGCCAGGATCAAAGTTGGCTTTGCTTGGTCCCACAGCTGTGGTTCACTCCAACCAGCTTCTCTGTGAACTAGGGACCCAAGGGACTTAAGGCAAGAGTGCAAACTTTTGATGGCCGTGAAGTAATTCTGAGCATTCCTACTGATAACAGTTCCTGGCCAACTCTGTCACTAAGAAAGGACTGGGCACCAATCTTGGCACAACTTCTTTGTGGTTTTAGAATATAAGAGAAAATGGGACACACACGCCCCTGATTTTAAACAGCTGTTACATTTGGTTATTAATAGCATGTATATTTTGGAACATTTTTTACAAGATAAGGAAGGTCAGTTAAGAAAAGTTGTCACATTATTCAGAGTTGTTTATTCTACAAAAGAGAACTTACATTAAAAGGCAGAGAATTAGGCTGGTTGCGGTGGGTCACACCTGTAATCCTAGCACTCTGAGAGGCCGAGGTGGGAGGATCGCTTGAGCTCAGGAGTTTGAGACCAGCCTGAGCTAGAGTGAGACCCTTCTCCACTCAAATTAGAAAAAATTAACCAGGCATGGTGATGTGAACCTGTAGTCCCAGCTACTCAGGAGGCTGAGGCAGGAGAATCACTTGAGCCCAGGAGTTTGAAGTTGCAGTGAGCTATGATGATGCTACTGCATTGTACCTGGGGTGACAGAGGGTGACTCTGTCTCAAAAACAAAAGAGGGGAGGAAGGCAAAGAACTCTAAAAATTCATTTTTCCAAGTAGAAAAGAGAAAGATGCAGTCTTCAGCTTACAAATACAAATATACTAATAAAATTAATTTTTTATCTATAAAGTTGAATTTCCATAGTAACATTAATTTTAAGTGAAAATATATTTAAAAGAACAATGAAACCACATCATCATCATAGATGGGTGTTGGAAGTTTATATGGATTTAGCACAAGTTGTAAGTATGGGTTTCTTAAGTTCATATTAAAATTTGATAGAACTGGATAAGAACAAATTTGTTAATTCTGTACAGTTCTCCTTACCCTTTCAAAATTTGTGTGAATGAAATAAACTCTATCTGATTTCTTAGGGATCTAAAAAAATGGATTTAAGAAAAGGATTTATTTAGTAAGGAGTTTTTAAAGGAAAAGATGTTAGTTGTTTCATCTTACTTAAACTGCCAGAGTAATAAACTACAGAAAAACTACTTTTTAGTTTCTAAATTTGTATACTTGCCCCTCCAAAAGGAAGAATAATTAAGACAGAAAGGATAAGGGGGTATTGAGAGTGAATATAAACTGATTATTCAGTATTCTCTTTTATGTTTTCCAGGTAAAAACAAATGGAGTCTCCGGTGTCAAAGGAGAATCAACATTAAAGGGTGACCCATTTGAAGATCTATCACTTAATCTGCTTGCTGTATCAAAGGCTCAGTTATCTGCTCAAACGTCACCTGTTCTAACCCCAAACCCAAAGAGGTTGATTCACTTGCCTTCTGCAACACAAAGTAATGTTAATACTTTGAGTTCTGTAAGTTGCATGCCAACAATGCCTCCAATTCCAGCTCGGAGTAAATCCCAGGAAAATATGCGAAGTTCTTCAAACCCATTTATTACTAGCTTGACTAACACAGATCCTTTCAGTGACAGGACTGCTGCTCCTGGAAACCCATTTAGAACTGAATCTCAAGAATTAGCGGCAACTTCATGGTTCTCCACAGAAGAGCCTGTTACTAACAGTCTTTTCCCTTCTCTGAAGCCTCTTGGTCATAACAAAAGCAAGCCTTCATCTTCACTTGATGGCTTTAAGGACAGTTTTGATCTGCAGGGCCAGTCTACAGTAAAAATTAGCAACCCAAAAGGATGGGTAACCTTCGAGGAAGAAGAGGACTTTGGTGTGAAAGGGAAATCAAAGTCAGCTTGTCCAGACTTACTGGGCAATCAACCACATTCATTTTCTGGCTCCAGCATGACACTGGATGATGACTGGAATAAAGATACAAATGTTTCTTTCTGTGTGTTGCCATCAAGAAGACCACCTCCACCTCCTGTCCCTGTGCTCCCACCTGGCACCAGCCCTCCAGTAGATCCTTTCACCACCTTGGCATCTAAGGCATCACCCACGTTAGACTTTACAGAAAGATAATGTCATATGATAGAAAACAGTTGGTTTTTTTTTTTTTAGTTTTGGCGGGGTAGAGCCAAACGAATTGGGCATTAGTTATTCATTATGTGCAATAATAAGTAATTGTTAAGTGCACTGATATCTTCATGAAATACCACTATTTGATGTATACAGAGTTGGAATATGTGTATATTGGAAATAAGGAAAAATCCTCATTATTAACTGGAGTTTTGGTGTGTTTCTCTTTGAATGAATAGGAGACAATAGTAGCCATAAAAAGTGTTTAAAACTACTTTAGAAAATAGTCCTCATTCAGAAATTTTTTGTCAGTCTTCTCTGAAGAATCCTAAAAAACCCACACAACTTTCAGCTGACATTACTGCCAGCTCTTTCGTACTTGTTAACAATTGGTATTTATGAGTATTTACCAAAGAGCTGCCACAGTTACAGTGAAACAGAATTTTGAAAGACATTGCTTTATCGAAAAAAGTGTGTATGTATATATGTACATATACACACATTTACATGTTTATAAAACTCATAATTTAAATTCTAGGATATTGGTCAGACCAAATTTTACCTAAAAGTTCTAACAAAGTCCTCTTTTCAATATCTTATTACCAAAAGATGGCTGCAAATGTAATTTGAATGTTTCATTAATTTTATTTCCCAAACAAGAATAATCTCACTACATAACTGGCATTTTCTACCATTGCACACCCTTGAGATACACACAACCTTGTTACTTTCCACTCTAGTACCTCCATATGCTTTTCTTCGGGAGGAGGTTCTTGCAGCTGGAAGCAGCATATTTTGTGGTCATTATCATATGGACAGATATTCTAGCCCTCTCAGAAAAGCACTATAGCCTTATATGCAGGGAAGGCACAGACCACCAAGTTCAGTGAGAAATGTTAGAACTAATTGTACTCTTCTCTGTGTACATTAAGGTATATGGTGGCCATTTCCCTCCCAACTTTTCTTTTTGCTGCTTTTGCTCTGGAACTTTGCTTTCAGCAGGGAAAGCAGCCGTCTTCAGAGTGCTTTGAATTGAGGATATACCCAGTGTGTGTTCTCTCCCCCCTTAGGAGGCTACATAACACATCTATGATGCTGCTTTAAGTTTTTAGAGGCAATACCTCAAATTAGCTGTGGATTTTGTCTCCTGCACTGCCAATATGCAACTGATCCTGCTTTTATTAATTTTATGAAGAAGTACACAGAATTTTTACAGAATGTAGTATTTTGATATCATTAAGTAAACCAATCAGAAAACAACTTGAGCAATAGTTGTTTTGTCATCAGTTTAAGTTAAAATCATCTTTACCCATTAAGACTTATATTAATGTTCCTTTTATATAAAGAGTTGTATGTCCACCTAAATTCCTATGTCCACATTTAACCTTTAAAGATGTGCATTGAGGGAATATCAGAAAATAGAGTTCATGGCTAAGAGTATGTAAAATGTAAAAGCACAGCAAACTGCATTGCACTAACATAAAGCAAATCTATTAGGAAAACACTTTTCTAAAAGCTCAAATGTTACCAAAATGCTATATTTATAGAAGTAATCCTGTTAACAGCCAAGATTTGCTGTTAGAAATAACTCTTGTTTTATATTGTGCTTTTTGGAGGTTCTAATCATTTCATCAGTAGTATCTTTTGAACAGCAGTATTACTATAAGCAGTATGCTTCAAAATGTGAATTAACTTGTTGGAATTGTGGCTTTAACATCTGTGTGACTAGTGTATACAGTATTTGCTCTCCATTAGCAAAATAATTCATTGTTAGGTAAACTTCACTAGTGCATATTGCAGTTCTGCGAGCAATGTTTCCTATTGAATATAAACTACTGTCTAAAATATACATATCATCAGCAGCTCAGCCTTTATCAGGAAAATTATATTTGGCAAGTTGCTGAAAATGCACAGAGTTATGAAAGTTAAAGGTATGCTGCAAATAACTAGCCATTCTGTGTATTATTAAATATTTAGCAGTTCTGTTAAAAGCAGAGCAGAAGTTAGACACTAAGGATCTCTTTGTGAATTCTTTGTTCTCTATAGTAGATTGCTGTTTATATGTAAGAATTTTATTGCTTATGTGGCATACAATATTTATAACTATATACTTTATAGAAGTACAGTATTAAAGTCAGTGATATACAGACATGTACATATCCTGTGAAATGTGCTGTCATGTGAAATAAATATACCTGTCTTTACCATGCTGGCTTCTTTGCTCAAAAGGGAAGAATTTTCCTTAGCCATTTTCCTTGTACTTTACATATACAAGTTCAGTGACATTTGGGGAAAATAGGTTAACTCTGCTGCCAAATCAGGTATTTTAATTCAAGACCTTATTTTTATAGATTTCATTTTTCCATATAGTGCTTACTCTAAAAGTTAGAAGAAAGATTTTCTGAGATTACTAATCATTAAAAAGCCCATGCACTTATTCTGTAAAGAGAGGCCCTCATTCAAAATCATGTTGGCTTGAAAATAACATATGAAGCATGAATGTTGAATTTCTCACCCACATCAGAGGAAACAACTGGGGGGCAGAGGGGAATTAGGATACAAATAGCCAGACCAAAAAAGGGACTGGCTAAAAAGACCCAGTGATTTCTGAGTATTGCCTTTTTTCAGACTATATGATTGATATTCAAAACAACCTTGACTCTTAAACAGCTGAATTATGTTCATTAACCTTTAATTAAGAAACTACAGATATAGAATAATAGGCTTTTTCAAAATGTTTTAAGATAATTGTAGATTATGTGCAGTTGTAAGAAATTATACAGAGCGATCCCAGGTACCCTTTACCCAGTTTCCCTAGTGGTAACATCTTGCAAAACTACAGTTCTATAGCACAACCAGGCCATTAACATTGATACAGAACATTTCCATCACCAAAGGAGCCCTCAGGCTGCCCTTTTCCCACTCCCCTTTCATCCCACCCCCTGATCAATTTTGTCATTTCAAGAATGTTATGTAAATGGAATGAGTCATGTGGTATGTAGCTCTTTGGGGTTGGTTTTTTTCACTGAGCATGATTCTCTGGAGATTATCTAGGTTGTGTGTATCAATAGTTTGTTCCTTTTTATTGCTGAGTAGTATTCCATGGTATGGATATACCACAGTTTAACCATTCACCCACTGAAGGACACCTGGGTTGTTTCCAGTTTGGGGCCATAAAAATAAAGCTGCTGTGAACATAAGTTTTTATTTCTCTGGGATAAATGCCCAATTGCTTGGCCACATGGTAATGGCATGTTTCTGTTATAAAAAACTGCCAGACTATCCCTCAGAGTCCTATCATTTTACATTTCCATCAGCAATGTATGAGTAATCCAGTTTCTCCACATCCTTGCCTTCATTTGCTGTGGTCACTATTTTTTATTTTAGCATTCTAATAGTGGATGTTTGATTGTTTTAACTTGTGTTTCCCTAATAGCTAATGATGTTGAACATCTTTTCCAGTGCTTATTTGCCATCTTAAATCTTATTCAATGAAGTGTCTATTTGTGTTCTTTTGCCCATTTTCTAAGTGGATTATTTTTTGACTGTTGAGTTTTAAGGGGTTTTTTTTGGTTTTTTTTTGGTTTTTTGTTGTTTTTTAGATAGGGTCTTGTTCTGTTGCCCAGGCTGGAGTGCAGTGGTCTCCTCACAGCTCACTACAACTTTGAACTCGTAGGCTCAAGCGATCCTCCTGCCTCAGCCTTCTGAGTAGTTGGAACTACAGGTGTACACCACCATGCCTGGCTAATTTTTTCTATTTTTTGTAGAGATGGAGTCTCTTGCTCAGGCTGGTCTTGAACTCCTGCCCTCAAGTGATTCTCCTGCATTGGCCTCCCAAAGTGCTAGGATTACAGGCAAGAGCCACCATGCCTGGCCAGTGGTGACAAATTTAAAGATACTGCTAGGGCTTGATCTGTGATTTTCCACCAGATGATTAATAAGTTACATATTTAAACAAAACTTGATAGTACCTGGGTTTTTATGCAACGATTTTCTGCAGTTCTCATTAATATTATTAAAAATTACATCCAGAGTATGTAATACATAAGTTTGTAATACAAGTCTGTGGACAAGTGGTTCTCTTTATCTGGAAGGCTATACCGTAAACCAAATTTTAAGAAGTTGGCTTGATGAGTACAGAATTGGATTCAGGAGAAACAGGAGATAACCTTGTGGCCAGCAGTCAGAAGCTAAGAGAACATAGTAGCCGGCTTCTTGCTGGGGAGATATTTGCCAGTCAGACCAACACTGCCTGTTCCAGGATCTGGGTGATCCTTGCCTCAACAGTACTAGAGATAACACATCTTCCCCTCTCCCTGGACTCGGTCACCCTTCTATCCACTGTCAGTCTTCATATGAAGCCCTAGATTGGCTTTGGGCATTTCCCGGCCTACAGTCACACACACATACACAAACACACACGCTCCCGGGGATGCAGTTTCAATGGTTTCGGAAACAGCAAGTAGCAGGTGCTGGTAATAGTCAAATCATTTGTATTCAGCTCTACCCCCTACCAAGAACCAAAAGATAACCATGGGTAGAGGCCTTGCACTATCTTGCTTAGCTAGCGCCCTTACTCAGTGCAAATGTTAACCACCCCTTAAGGCATTCCGTGACCGTCCAACCTAAAAAGTCAATCACCCTCTTTAGTTTTCTTTATACCTGCATTTGAATTTGTTTTGTCCATCTATTTTTGTTTTCTCTTTGTCACACTTAAATATAAGATCCATGGGAGCAGTGACTGTGGATGACTGGATCTGGGGCGCCCGGAAGAAACAGCGCCTGGCCCCAACTGCCGTTCAGAAAAAATTTGTTGGACAATGGCTGGCTGTGTATTTTGGGGAGGGTCGCTCTTACAGCAGCTGCTTAAGCTACCCTAGATATGCCAATCCCAATCAGCCTCTACAAATAAGTGCGAGCACTCGGCCTGGTCCCTGGGTCCTGAAAACCAGGCCAGCACCGGCACCGAGGAGCAGCGAAACGCCTTCCCAGCTCGCCTCCGCCAGACGTCTCCAGACCGGAAGCAGCAAGAAGGCGTTTCCGGAAGTGAGGACTGCTGGTGGCGGAAACGACGCTGGGAGTTGGAGTGTGTGGGAAGGCGGCTGTGGGTAGGCCGCTTTGGAACTCGGGGCCTGTGGTGCCTGCCACCCCACACATTCCCGACCTAGCAATCCCCGCCTCGGCCCACCCATCTCCCTGAGTGGGATCTCGGGCCCAAGGCGAGTCGATTGGGCGACCCGCGCTCCCTTCCAGCGGCTCGTTCTGTGTTTGGCAGTTGTCCCAACAGCCACTTCCGGGGGCGGGGTCCGCGAATCAGCTCCGCCAGTGCGGCCGGGATCAGCTGCCCTCTCAGACTGTGTGGGTTGTTGCCCCGGCAGCAGCTACGTACGGGAGTGGATTGTTGGGTCTCCGCACATCGGAGTTCCCCACCCTCAGGTTCTGATCTTGAGCTGGCGGCCCCTCTGACTCTGTGTTTAATCGTTGCTCCTGGCAACAGCCATTTCCGGAGTGCGGCGTCCCCCTCTGCACCGCGGACGCCGGGGCCCCGGGGTTCCGGCCTCTACGGGGCGGTTAGTGCGTCGTCGCCGTTCGCCCCTCCGGCTGTCCTCGGCCGGGCCTGCCCGCGGCCCGCTTATCCCGGGGTCTTCTTGCCGCTCCAGCGCCTCAGCCGGGCCACCATGGTTCTGCTGCACGTGAAGCGGGGCGACGAGAGCCAGTTCCTGCTGCAGGCGCTGGGGAGCACCGAGCTGGGGGAGCTCACGGTGCAGGTGGCCCGGGTCTACAACGGGCGGCTCAAGGTGCAGCGCCTCTGCTCAGGTGCGGCCTGGCGGGCGGGGCGGGACGGGCCCGGGGGGATGAAGAAACGGGGCGATCTGGGATGGAGGAAGATGGGCAGGCTAGGCCGAGGGCTCAGGTTTGTGAAGGCTGGAAAAGATTTGTAGCAGCCGGAGTTGAAATGAGACACCGGATTAAGCGGAGATGAATAAAGAACCGGAGGAAGTAGGGCCGGCCTGGCACTCCCAGGGCGGAGGTGGGCAGCGGGCGAGGCCAAGCGCGCCCAGATGTCTCTCGGAGCCAGGATTTGGGGTGCTGTGAGTGAGGGAGAAGAGGCCCCAGAAGGGAGCCGAAAGACCGGGCTGGAGAGCAGATGTAGTGCGCTTGAACAAGCGTGAGCGATGGGATGAGAACTGGGTGGGTTTTTAAAAGGCGAATTCCCTATTTTGAGACTTCCGAGGTGAAGCAGTTTCCGGTGGTGAGCCACCGGCTTTGGGACTGCCCTTCAAAGGTGAGAAAACAGTGAGAAAGTCTTGGTGTTCTTCAACCCACTCCTGGAGACGCGAGCCTGTTTCTCCGGTTGCAGCGTTGTGGTCACCTCCTTCGCATCCTGTCCACAGCACCGCTGTCCGGTAGAACTTCCCGGCCTGGAAATGTTCCCTATTCGTGCCGTCCGATAGGTATCCGCTAGTCACGTGTGGCCATTGAGCATTTGAAATGTGGCTAGTGCGACCAAGCAATGGAATTCTTAATTTTGTTTCATTTGAATTGATTTAATTAACACAGCTAGGACCTTCCGAATTAGCACGGCTCTCAAACTTGACATATGGTACTCCAGGTGTCATCTACAATGTTATTGAGTGTTTATATAAGTATATATATACACACACATATAAATTATATAAATATATGGAGTAAATAATATATTCCTTTATGTGATTTATTAAATTACATATATTAAATACGTGATTTTTGCACTGTGGAGAACTTAAGGGTCATGGCCTCTTCATGGAGCATATATATAGTTTAATTGTGCTTGCAAAACAAACTCAATATTAAATATTTTTTTAAGCTGGGCGTGGTGGGTGTGCCTGTAGTCCCAGCTACTTGGTAAGCTGAGAAGCACTTGAGCCCAGGTGTTGGAGACCAGGCTGGGCAACATAATAGCTAGACCCCATCTCTATTTTTTTTTAAAAAAGTTATTTAAAACTTAAAGCACTTGAGGAGAAAAGAAGCTCAACTTCTTTTTCTGTAACATTATAATTGGTAATGTGGTGCTGACTGTTAAGAGTCATATTAGTGAACTTAGAATCCATTGACTTATTCTACAGTTGCCAGTGTCAACTGTGACTCAAGCACCAGTGCTTGGCCTTGGGAAGACAAGGATGAGTAAGATCAGCCCCTTGCCCCCCAGTTACTTAGGTTGTGGTGGGGAGAAAGACAATAAACATCCCATTTAGTTACACCATTTGTTCCATAGTATTGTATATTATAGGTCACGTGATATCTTCACACAGTGTTACGGGAACACCTGGATCCATGTGCCTCCTTCACAGGAAGGAAGGGAGGTAGGGAAAGAGGAAGGGAGAAAGGAAGGCAGGCAATTTTGCAAAGTTAAAATGTGGATTGGTTTTGGGGTAAATATATATGGATTAGGAAAAATACAAAGCCATGCATTTGAATAGTGAATATAATACTAAAAAATCAAAGCCCTTGTCCTATCTCCTACTTCCAAGGGGTGGGAGCTGCCTTAAATCCTCCCCACTGCTATGTAAATTATTTATGAAGTTTTTATGTAAAGTATTAGCTGTCATCTGAGCAAGCCTCAGATGGTGCAGCTATAAATTAGGGAAGATGGGGGTATTAATAACTATCTTGCCTACAATACAAGTTTAAATTAAATAAGATCATCTAAGTGAACATTTGGAAAACTGTAAAACCCAATATGAATATGTGTTCAGACTTTCAATGAGTGTTAATCTTGTACCTCCTGAGCTCCAGGAAGCACAACATAGCACAAAGGATTAGAGTGCAGAATTTATAGCCAGACTGCCTGGGACGGGGGCAAGTTCCTAAGTTCTCTGTGCTTCTGTTGACTGAGGATGAATCAGTGACTCTTTGTCAAGGGTCCAGGACAGGTCTGGCACATAGCAAGTGGTGTATAAGTGTTTGTTCAATAAAATAGGGAGCCAGATGGGCAGGACCCCCTGACTCCTGGGAGCTTCCATTCCAATGGGGTATAAGGTGTTATGGTGTGATTATGATACCTATTGTCTAACTTTCCCTTGTTTTCAAGAAATGGAAGAATTAGCAGAACATGGCGTACTTCTCCCTCCTAATATGCAAGGACTGACTGATGACCAGATTGAAGAATTGAAGCTGAAGGATGAATGGGGTGAAAAATGTGTACCCAGCGGGGGTTCAGAATTTAAAAAGGATGAGATTGGACGAAGGAATGGGCAAGGTAAGTGAGCATTTCTCTCACTTGTGCACGCGCATGCCTGAATGTACCAGTAAGTATGAAAGCAGTTCTTTAAATTAAAAAATTGACCTCAGTATTTCTATGCAAAATTACAAAATACTGTGCTGTGTAGCCCTTGTGGTAAAACTCGAATCCATGATAAATTAGAGGCACAAAGGGAGCATCTGTCTTCTTGATCTTACTAAGTTGCAGCTCAGTTTTAAGTATATTAGATGAAGTAGATGAAATTACCATTTTTGTAAGTCAAAGATGGTTGAGTATTGGCAGTTTCATATGGTTCAATCTAATCATTTTTGGCAGACACTCACTGCAAATGTATTGAAGGTTGTGTTTTGTTATTGTTTGCAGATGTTGGGGTTTCTTTACAGACTCTGTGAGAGAGGGATGGGAATGTCAGGCCTGGGTCAAGGGCGTGCCTCTCTCTGGGGCAAAGCACGTCAGCAGAACGCTGGCAGAACACCCAACAAATTCTCCTCTGTTCAGTGTATGGTTGATCACGTGGAATTCGAAGGAAGAAAGAATAATCCTTTCTGATAGCATATCCCTTTTAACCTGCATTAACAGCTCCATTTAAAAAACTATAATTGATTGTCCCTAAAACACTGTTAGGAGCAGAAGAAATACAAACAGTATCCCTGCAAGGCCTTTGCAAGCTCAAAAATATATTTTTTAAAATATCGGGAGTCATACGAATTCCTAGTATTATTTCCTGGAATTGTAGCCTGGAAAGTGGTCGTGCCCCACGGGGTCTTTCATGCCTGCACGCGTTCTTAATCTGGAGAAGTCTTTGCTTTCCAGGAGGAATTATATCAGTGAAAAAAATAATATCTCACGTAAACCACTTAACAGTTCATTATTCACCTCGAAACCAGTATATTCTTAAATTAACCATTTCTATGCTAATACAATTTTGTATTCCTAATATTTTCAATGTCTAATTAATATCGTTATTTATTAAGAATAAATGAGACGGAGGGGTTGAGATATTTAAGAAGAGGTTTAGAGAGGCTGTATTGTAGATTTCATGGCTGTCTCTCTCCCTCTCTCCTGTTTTACTTTTATAGCTCCAAATGAAAAGATGAAGCAAGTTTTAAAGAAGACTATAGAAGAAGCCAAAGCAATAATATCCAAGGTTAGCTTTTTTAAACGATGCTCTAAAGCTTGTCTTTTGAGATATAAACTCCAATTACGCTTTGTCTCTCGGCCTTTTCTTTCCCTTTCTCTTCTTTTCCTTTTTTGTTTTTTCTTTTCTTTTCCTTTCTTGTCTTTTCACCTTCCAGAGGCAAAGGAAAGAAGCCTGTTTAGAGTGGGGCCCAGCTTTTCTTTTCCTAATTGTGGCAGTGGTCCAGGATCCTCCCAGTTCCTCGGGGCAGACACACATTTTTGTTGTCTGTGTAAATACAGGATCACGTGTAATACAAATATGAATTGATGCATATCAATTTTGTTTCTTTTATCTTTTTGAAGAACTTAAGAAAGCTAAGTAGGGGATATTTGAATATTGTGGCCATAGAATAGCTCTATAGATACTTTATTGACATAATATATGTTTAATATAAATAAGTTTTTTGTCGTCATCTTAAGTATTTATACAAAAAGTATTTCATACAGGGAGAAGCATAAATTATACCATTGCTATGCAGATAATGTGCATCTGCAGGAAAAGAATTTAAGGATCTTTAAAGAATTAGTATTCGTGTCTGTTGCTTTTATATATGTGTTGGTGACATTCATTACTACCACCCTCACCTGCAAGTCTTCTGGGTTGACAGTTGCTTTTTCTTCCGCTCCTCCTGGCTTGCTTAGCAAAATGGTTACTACCAAACCAATATTTCCTAAGCTCTTCACTAATCTTTTAAGAGCTTCGGGAAAGCTGCCCCTCTGTGCCTGTTAATATAGTAAAGGCTCTGTGAAGCCCTGCAGGAAAGGCTTTGGTGCAATCCAGGGTTTGCAAAATGCGTTTGACCACAGAGACTTCTTAAAAAGGTATTAATAATAACTACCAACAGCTAGTCCCATCAGCACATCTCAGAACGTGGTCAGAACGTGATCTGGACATTGCTCTACGCCCTTTGCCCCCACACTTCCTGCTGCGGAAATCCTTTCCACTTGCTGTGTCGCGTCTTCCCTTGGCCCTCTTTCTCCTTCGGCATTTCTCTATCCTGCCAAATGCAGGTTCCACCCCCTGCACATAACTCTCAAACTTTTGTCCTCTACCCATGCTGTGTTCCTTAACTCACAACCTGAATTTCCAGCTTATTCCGAGATGGTTCTACCTGATCGTCCAGCCAGTGCTTCCAAGTCAGATTTTCTAGACCCGAACTCATTGTTTCCGCCTCCTCTCCCTCGGCGTTCGGCACCTAAGAATAAGCACATGCCACAGGCTTTGCTTTTCCACTCCCAGAACCGCCAGTGTCTTGGTTCTGTGGACTGAATCCTCGGTGCCATCTTCAGCACTTCCCGCTCCATCACCATGTGCCTTAAGTTCAGTCCTGTACCGTCTGCTCCTCTGATGCCTGTCAAATCCACCTCCTCCTCCCATTTCCACAGCTGCCGCTTCATTTAAAGCCCTCCTGTCGCCCTGTGTATCCCAACACCAACTGTGTCATCCTGCAATTTATTCAATTCAGTTCTGACACTAACTGCCCAGAGTTAGCACAGACCCCACAGGTTAAGGGCAAAGTCCTTCAATTCTGACACTAACCACCTGGAGTTAGCATCATATCCCACAAGTTAAGGTCACCAACAGAACTCTTCTTACTTCAGACACCAGGTCCCCAGGCCCCCCATACTTCTGTCCAATGTGGCCACAAGTTGGGGCTTCCCATGACGCCCCCCTTCAGGTTCAGTCACTCACTAGAGTGACTCACAGAACTCACAGAAAGCATATACTTATAATCACAGTTTTATTCTAAAGGCTGCATCAAGAACAGCCAGAAGGAAGAGACATGTTGGGGGACTGGGATGCAGACCTCCATGCCCTCACCTCGTGGAATCCAGTTGCATAACCAGCATGTCACTGTGTTCACCAGCCAGGAAGCCCCACTGAGCCTTCATGTCCAGAATTTTTATTGCGGTTTTGTTAAGTAGGTGTGACTGATGAAGTCACTGGCCATGTGACTGAACTCAGTCTCTAGCCCCTTCCCCTCCTTGGAGGTGGTGGAGGTGAGGCTGGTACTTCCAACCCACTGATCTTGTGCTTGGTCTTCCTGGCATGGCCAGCCCCTTCCTTGTGCCAACCACGGGTTACCATGTGAGCACAAACTCAGGTATGGTGAAAAGGGACTCATTGTAAATAACAAAACACACTCCTATCACTCAGGAAATTCCACAGGTTTTTGAAGCTTTGTGCCAGGAGTCGATACATAGACCAGATATATTCATTATTATATCACACCTTCCTCTGGACTCTTCAGAGCCTACTGCCTGGTCTCCCTCTAACTAGGACTGTTCTACACCCACTGCAAGATTTATCTCCCAACCTCACCACTCCTTCCCAGAAAAGGCAATCTCTGCCCACAGCCGACAGAGTAAATGTGAACTCCACAGCCTGGCTTTTGTGCCATTCAAAAACAAACTCCAGCCTACCCCACCAGCCCTGTCTTCTCCTACCTGCCCCACACCGATGAGGCTATTATAGTCTGCTTTATAATATAGACCATGGGGTACTTGGCTTAGCCCTTGAAATAGATGGTAATCACTTTGGGAACAAGAACTGTTTGATTCCTTTTTGTTGATCTGGCAGTATCTGGCAAGGGTCTTATACAAGAACTTGATTGCTGAGTATTGAATTGGTCAGCTGCATTGGAGGTAACGATGTCTGCCCACTTTCAGAAACAAGTGGAAGCCAGCGTCTGTGTTACTATGGAGATGGTGAAAGACGCCTTGGACCAGCTTCGAGGTGCAGTGATGATTGTTTATCCCATGGGCTTGCCACCATATGATCCCATCCGGATGGAATTTGAAAATAAAGAAGATTTGTCAGGAACTCAGGTATGTGGTTCTTGGGCACCCTGGAAGGTGAGTTCATATCCCCCAAAGCCCCTTGGATTTGACTCTCCTCTGATGAATGTAGTCTTTTGCTTTCTGCGCAGCTTTCTGTCTTTGCCATGCTGTGCTTCAGGGCAGAGTTCTGAGTTCAGGAGAGGACCTCGAGTGTGCTCCAGGTTGAGGGGTTTGGCCCCCACACAGAGAGGCAGCAGAGTCAGTATGTGGGGCTGGCCGTCAGGAGTCACTGAAAGCGTTTCCACTTTCTTTGGCCACTGGGAAGCCAGAAGCCTAATTTGTTCCTATTTCTACCCAAATGTATTGGTCCCTTTGCATGGAAATTTGTGTTCTAGTCTTACCCCTCGCTTCATGTTATTTTCTTACCTTTATGTTCCATTTTTCTTTGTTTTTCTCACTGATTCCTTATCCTATTGGACAGTTTTTCTCTAAGCCATCTTAAGTAGGTGGAATATGCAGAAGCAACAACAGACCCATTATGACTCTATTAAAAACCCCAGCAGGAGCCAGGTGCAGTGGCTCATGCCTGTAATCCCAGCATTTTGGGAGGCTGAGGTGGGAGGATCACTTGAGGCCAGGAGTTCAAGACCAGCCTGGGAACATAGCAAGACCCTGTCTCCACATAAAATAGAAAAATTAGCTGGGTATGGTGGTGCGTGCCTGTAGTCCCAGCTACTCGGGAGGCTGAAGGAAGAGGATCGCTTGAGCCCAGGAGTTTGAGGCTGCAGTGAGCTATGACGCCACTGCACTCTACCCGGGGTGACAGAGCGAGAGCCTGTCTCAAAAAAACAAAAACAAACAAACAAAAAAACAACCCAGCAGGATCCCAGTATTCTTCCCTGGCAGTAGCCTACAAATCTATCTAACAGGGACCTTATGCTATGGAGGAAGGTGCAGGTGAGATAGGACACTCCCCATTTCCCAGAGCAAGAAGTTAAGTGGGTCAGGGCATGAGTTGAAACTTAACAGGGAAGGTACTAAAATTGGCAAGGACTTTGAGGTGGGGGAGTCGGGCCTTCCATGGGGGGCGTGGGGAGAGAGCAGGGGGCCCAAAGCCTGTCCCCTGTCCCCTGCCAGGCTCTGCCCCTGGGGTGGGACCGCACCTGGGGAGGTCCTGCTAGACTCCTTAACCGGTCTTTACGATTGGCCCCAGGCAGGACTCAGCGTGATTAAAGAGTCAGAAGCACAGCTGTGGTGGGCCGCCAAAGAGCTGCGACGAGCAAAGGAAACTTTCAGACTATGTGGGCAGAAATGAAAAAACCAAAATCATCGTCAAGATTCAGCAAGTAAGTACTTTGCCTTTAACATGTCAGTACTCTTTGTTATTTGCCTTCAAACTGATAAAAATTTACAGTGGGTGTGAAAGATGTAAACTAGTTGTGCAAACTACTGTTTTAATCCTATTAGCTTAGGCTTAAACTAAAAATATCCTCTTGATGCACACCACCAAAAACTGGAAGAAAGCATGGATTGATTGGCAATAACTGGAGTTTGTTTTCATTTGTGAGGGAGAAGGAATTTGCTATGTTAATTTCAACCTTAAAAGTAGGGCAACAAGTAAATAAATACGTTTCTTGAAATGAAAAATATAGCCCAGAGCACTGATTCAAGTTTTTTCAAACTGCTGATGCTCTGTAAACGAGGAGGAAGGGTTAGAGGCCTCTGAAGGATGTTGTCACGTACAGCTGTCTACCTGCAAGGCCGCCTTGGTTTTATGTGTGCTGCTAAATCATTACACTGTAATTTTGGGGAAACGAGGCCCTCCACCATTATCTACACCCAGAGCCTGTGGCTCTGAGGCGCCTTCTTTCCCCACTGGAGCTGCAGTGGCTACCTTGGGAATGGCTGTGACAGAGGTGACATCTGGTCTCCATCCTGAGCTGAGGGCTGCTGAAGCCCAAGACCTCCCTTGATGACTCACTGTGGATGATCAGATGTGGATGACTTGTTCATCCTTAGCAGTTGGCAAAGGCCATTGTAAAACATTCACTGTAACTTCCGAGATCATCACTACAAGAATGCCTTAATCCCCAGTTTGCTCTTGTACTAACCTTTTCAGAGGGGACAGGGAGCTCCAGCCCGAGAACCTATTATTAGCAGCGAGGAGCAGAAGCAGCTGATGCTGTATTATCACAGAAGACAAGAAGAACTCAAGGTATCCGGTGCCAGAGGGGTCTTCCACAGAGCTGGCACCCAGGGCGCACCCTGCATGTCTTACCTGGGGCGGGTGGCGGTGGTGGGTTCTGCAGGATGTCGGGGTTGGGGGAGGGGCTTTCTGGAGCTTCCGTCTGTCCAGGGCTGTTGGGCCCTGCCAGGTGTCCCCCAGCATTAGACCCTAGGCTTGTCCTGCTTTGGGGTGGCACAGAGCAGGGAGACTGGCCATGGATTCTTTCTTCAGTTTTTTTATGTGTGAAACAGTCTCCTGAAATGCCTTCCTGAATAAAACTTTTTTATTTCCAGAGACTGGAAGAAAATGATGATGACACCTGTTTAAATTCTCCGTGGGCAGATAACACTGCTTTGAAAAGGCATTTTCATGGGGTGAAAGACATAAAGTGGAGACCAAGATGAAGTTCACCAGCTAATGAAGCTTTCAAAAATATTAGCTCACCTTTCTTTTAGGCAAAGTAATTATAATAATAAAAAGGACACCCCACCACCCTCTATAAAAGATGTTGAAATTTCTAGTTGTCTTTTAGTTTGAATTTTCAAAATAGCTATTCGAGGTTTTAGAACTTAATAAATACATCCTCAAAAGAAAAATGTGTAACTTATTTTTGTTTCAGGACAGCTATTTTGTATCTCAGGGTTTTCTCTGATAAAATACTGAAAATATAATTACAAACTTTTTTTCCTTCCTGATTCCTTTGTTTTATATTCTCGTGACAACTTGTATTGGAGGAAACCTGGAAGGGCCTTTTCCTTCTTAGCGAGTACTTGATGTGAAACTGGACCGTCAGTGACCACTAGAGGCCGCCAGCCACCTGGCCTGCTGTCCTTCGGCTCTGTTTGCAGATGTATTGAAAGCCAAAGTCAGCCTGGTTTGAGAGACCCCTGTCGTCCGGCTGAAGAGTCTTTAACTGTAGCCGGGCATCCCCCAGCCTCGAAGGTGAGGTTTACCTCCCGGTTGATGCCTCTCTGGCCTCGTCTTCCAGGAGTAAAGGCTACACCTGTGGTGGAAGTTGAGCAGCCAAACTCGTCTAACCTTGACACATGAGTTCTGTAGTTTCTCAGCTTCTCATGTCTCCTTCATCAGAATAGATCCTGAAAATGGATTCAGACCCTGGTAACACGCGGCTCTCCCTGTGGATGGCGGGGTCTGACTCCAGGCTCAGCTTCCGGCTCTCAGTGTGCCGAGGTTTATCCCAGGGACTGCTGGTGTCGGGCTTAGACTCAGTGACCATGTGCAGGATGCACTGGACCCATCATCCTGACTGCATGTTTTAGGACATCTTTGA
The DNA here is from genome assembly GCA_023783475.1 of Daubentonia madagascariensis. Lineage (NCBI taxonomy): Eukaryota > Metazoa > Chordata > Mammalia > Primates > Daubentoniidae > Daubentonia > Daubentonia madagascariensis. Next base: position 1,225,998 of record JAKFHU010001482.1, on the reverse strand, counting down.
TTTTAAATACTCCACCTCCTCATCCCCATAAACCATTCGAGTAGCCTACAAACCCTGACATCTCAGCATCTGAAGGATGCCTCCCAGACTGCCTGTGGCAACCAGAAGTGGCCTAGAAATTTCCTCACCCTTGTCTTTTGGTGTCTAGGATCCCGTTCCTGTAGTTAAAGGAAAAGCAGTGTGCTCGCCCTGAGGGAAAGTAAAGGCCATGGGGCATTTCCCCTGCCCTGGCCTTCCTGCCTGGGTGCCTGAGCTCCCCACCATCCTGCAAAGAGGGGCCGTGGGAGCGAGGGCAGGTGGTACGGGGACAGTGCCCACCTGCTGACAGGCAGCCTTTCCTGGGGCCGGGATCCCAGACCTAATCGCAGAACAGTGTTTTCTAAAGTGGGCTGTGGCTGACTGTGCGTCTTGGTGTGCCTCACTCTTTGGGTCAGTTTTCAAATTTTGTAAAACCAGATTTGCATCATTTTCATTTTTACTCTGATCATCATTTTAAATATCTCCATGAATAGTTTCTGGCTTTGTATGATGTAAAATTTGCAGTAAGATCCTATGATTTTATTTAACAAGCATTCTTTGTCAATGTTTAGTTTTAAAATTCATATGCTTGCAAGAGAAAGTTAATGATGCCATGTGACCATAGTAGATCTTTTTAAGAACCACTCCTTCCATATCGTTAGGAATTCTTACTGACTCAATGGGATATGGATGCGCTAAGTGGCCATTATACTTATTCTATTGCTTCATATAATCAGAACTTCCTAACCAAAGAATCTCTCACTGTGAGTAAAGAGATCATTAGGTTGCTAGCACTACACTACACTCCTTTACTGAATGCTCATGTGCAAAGAACAAGCCTCTTTCCCTGCCCTTCTCTGCCTCCAAGCCCCTGAGTTCGGTCTGTTCAGAGGAAGCAGATCTTTAGGATGTAAGCGGGTGAGAAGCCCCTTGTCAAGCCATCCATGTGGAAGGGGAGGCAGGTGGGCCCTGGTGCCTGCTCTTTGCTCACTGCACTGCATGTTAATTCACTTTGCATCCACCTGCTAACTCGTCTGAGGTCACGTAGCTAGTGATGGTAGGGATGAGGGGTCACACCCAGGACTTCCCAAGAAACCAATTTATCAGCAAAAGTCATCTTGCCAGTGTCAAGCTATTGATCAACTTGAGTATGTGTTGTGGTGTTACTTTCTTTTTTCTTTTTTAGTCCAGTAATTCTTTGGATCAATATCAAAAGGAAACGAAGTGCCTGTTGTGTGCACGGTGCCCATCTGGGTCTGTGGTTTTGTCCTTTGACATAACTTGTCTTCTTACATGATTATTTCATGGAGACCAGGAAAGCCAATAATAAAGTCTGACACCACCTAAAACCCTTTTGACCAGCAAACTGACAGGATCGGGCGGTATTTCTGTCACAAGGTTACCTCGTTCCTTGGCAACTGCTCTGTGAAGAATTTGCCATCAACCTTGAAATGAACTGCCACATGCTCAGAGCACAGGAGCCTGGATGGGGTCTAAGCTCTGCCAAATTCTCTGCCAAAGCCTCAGCAACCACCCCCTTGGAGAGGTAACAAGGAGACTGCTCACGCCCCACCTCGCTCTGATTGTCACAAGATCCCAGGAGTCATCACTCCATGTTGCTGAACATCCTGCTGGTCCCAGAAAAGGTTCAAGGAGAGATGTGGTTGATTCCCAGAAGTGTTCAATACTAGACGCAATGATAGTAATGGCAGCTGGCACTACTGGGACCTTGCTATTTCCCAGATGGTTATGCTAAGCACTTTACCTATATGTTTTCATTTATACCTCATAACAGCCAAATTAGGGAAAAACTACTATTGTCATTTCATGAATTAGGAGACCAAAGCCCAGAAAGGTTAAATTGCTCAAGGTGAAGTATCTCAAAATCACCTGCTTGCCCCACAGTCTGCTATTAATATATAGTACATTTCTGCTTATAAAACGTAATGTAGTTATAAATCACAAGCCAGGGAACAGTGACGAGTGGATGTCTGTGGAATATACAACTGTGATGGGCCCAAACAAAGAGCAGCCTCTCTGGAGGCAGCCTTTGATGAGTTTAATGTCTGAGCCAACAGTGACGAGATTGTAGTTCCTAAGACTTGGCTTTGGTTCATGTTGTAGTCCACTCGGGCTACCAAAACAGAACACCATAGCCTGGGTGGCTTATAAATAACACAAATTTCTTTCTCACAGTTCTGGAGGCTGGGAAGTCCAGGATAAAGCACTAGCAGGGCAGATTCCATATCTGGTGAGGGCTGGCTTCCTCGTTCATAGATGCCTGTCTTTTCACTGTAACTTTACATGGCATAAGAGGCTCGAGATGTCTCGTGTCCCTTTTATAAAGGCACTAATGCCATTCATGAGGGCTTTACCCCCCTGACCTAATCCTCTCCCATGGCCCACCTCCTAAGCCTATCACCTTGGGGGTTAGGTTTCAACATATGAATAAGAATTTGGGGGGCATAAATATTCAGTCAGTAGTAGTTCACCAACAACTATAAAGGGGAAAAAAGATACGTGAGCCCATCCTTGAGATGCTTTAAGCAAAAACAGACACTTGGCTCAGCTCTGAAAACTACTGCCCCAAAGGATAAAAGAATAGGGCTGGGGTTGCATCCCAGCTGGAGGAAGGACCCCCCCCACCTGCTTCCACGTGGGCCCCTCGCAGGCAGGTCACAGGACTCTTTCCTGGTAGGATCCTGGGTCACTCTAGCGTGGTTCAGAGGTTAGGGGATAAACATTCCCACGGGCTAAGCCCTGGTCTATCATTACTTTGAATGGACTGAATTCTATGTATAGATGGTCCCAGACTTACCATGGTTTGACTTAAGATTTTTCGGCTTTATGATGGTGCAAAAACGATACACATTCAGCAGAAGCTGTACTTCAAATTTTGAATTTTGAATTTCCATGTTTTTCCGGGCTAGCTGTATATAGTAGATACTCTCTCTCTCCAGCTCAGCTCCCAGTCAGCCCTGCAATCACGAGGCAAGCACCCCATACTCTACAGTGGACTGAGTTGCCAGATGACTCTGCCTGACTGTAGGCTAATGTAAGTGTTCCGAACAGGCTTAAGGTAGGCGAGGCTAAGCTATGATGTTTGGTAAGTTAGGTGTATTCAATGCATCTTCAACTTATGATATTTTCAACTTGCAATGGGTTTATTGGGACATAACCCCATTGTAAGTCGGGGAGCATCTGTATTCAGACCAAGAAGACAACAGCGTGGCTGTCTTGCTATTCCAGCATTGAGGCAGGATTCCAAGAGAGCACGTGAGCCAGCATCCTTAGGAAATGGAGAATGTGAAGTGCCAAAAACCCCATTTATAGTTTAGTTTTGTAACCTAAATCCCCACCCCTACACCCAGTCATGTCAGGTGGCAGCCCTGCCAAGCAGCCACATAACCACAGCTCTGTCACTGCCTTTCCCCTGAACCCTCTCTTGAATGCACGTGGTACATCATCACTTTCCCTGGCCTCACTGGGAGATGCAGTCGGGTGCCCGGGGGTGCAAGTCTATGACTGTGAGAACGGCCCTGTGCCCTTCCTTCCACTCCGGGCTCATTCACAACCTTTTGAATCCAGATGAAGCCCAAGGCTGAGCGAGCGACATGGGGACATGACAGGGTGTAATAAACGCTGACCACAGGCCTCCTCTTCCCTGCTCCCCGCCTGCTCCTGCCCCAACCCCCTGTCCAAAACGAAGCAGGCAGCTATAACTGCAGCATTATTCTCGTGAGTTCTCCCTTCTTGTTGTCCTATTTGTATTGTGCTGGGATGGATCTCACAGGCTCGGAGCAACCTTGTGTTCTAATGATAAATTAGCAAAATATAAGCTCTTGCTATCAGAATCCTAAATTCTGGCTAAATCACTTATGATTGCAAAGATAAGAGGGAGGAAGCAATTAAGGGCATTGAAAGGCAAAACCAAAGTCCCCAGACTGACAGCTGCTCTGAGTTTGCCTGCCAGACCTTCAGGGAATGAACTCAACTCTCAGGAACAGACACCCAACTCTTCTTGCAACTATTTCTACGCCCCAAGACTTAGCTTTTCTAGAGGTAATTTGCATCCAACAGCAGAGGGAGTTTTTGAGTGGCATAGCTCTTGATTGTTCCTTGGGAAATAAACGTGATTTCAGTTATCAGATAAAGGATTTTCATAGGTTTATGCTAAAGGAACTCACAAATTGGGGGAGCATGTCTGCAGAACAAATGCTGTAAGTTGACTCTTAGCAAATATGATTTCACCTGTTGAAGTTTGACACTGTGTATGTTGGAAAGTTCATTGTGAGCTGAGATGGAAGAAAAGGAAAGGACACTTTATTAGGCTTAAAATAACAATTTGTTGAAAAAATAAAAAGAAAATTTCAGAATGTGTAGACATTTTGTTATTTTTGAAACAAACTGTTATGGACTAAATCATGTCATTCCATCCTCCACCCCCCACCCCCCCCACCCCACCCTCCACCCCCCCTCCACTCCCCCACCCCCCACGTCCCACCCCCATGAAATTCTTATGTTGAAGCCCTAGGTCCTCCCCCCTCCTCAGAAGGTGACTGTTTTTGGAGATAGGGCCTTTACAGAGGAGATTAAGATTAAATGAGGTCGTAAGGGGGAGGCCCTAATCCATATGACTGGGGTCCTCGTAACAGGAGGAAGAGGCACCAGGGATGTGCACAGGAATAAAGGAAAGGCCATGTGAGGACACGGAGCGAAGGTGGCCATCTGCAAGCCAAGGAGAGAAACCTCCGGAGCAACCAACCCTGCAACACTGTGATCGTGGACTTCCAGCTTCCAGAACTGTGAGAAAATAAATGTCTTTGTTTAAGCCACTGGGTCTGTGGTATTTTATTATGGCAGCTCTTGCAAATTAAGACACAAACCTAAGATTTCGAAGAAGATGGACATTCTACCTTTTTTCAAAGTGGACTCCATTTCTTAAAATGCCAAGGAACACACTAACATGGTAAAATATAATTTTAAATATTTTTTCTCAAAGGGGAAGACACCCCAACACACAATTCCATCATCATCTACATAACCCGACTTCCTGATTCTTCCAACTCCCACAGCCCGAGGCAAGCGGAGCCAGCTCCTGCCCCAAGCCCCAGGTCTCCCGACTGCACCGCCCCATCCACCGCCCCATTGAGCTGGTTGTAATCATGGTATTTGTTTACAAGTCTGTCTCCCTGGATGGGCTGTAAACTCTTGGGGGCAGAGACACTGTTGTAGGGACATTTAAACTCTTTCCCCCAAAATTCAAGTGTTAGGACACTTCCCTCAGCCGTCAATGAGGACAAGTGAAGCGCCTGCGCCTTCTATTTTAGTGCAGGGCCTCTACTTCGCTTTTATGCGTATCCAAAGGGAGGACAGACTAGAACTGTCGATGGTGTGATGGGACCTCTGGTTTCGCCTGCTTCCACCTCTCTGGTGGGCTGTGGAGTTTCCTGGTCCAGGGTAGGGTCAGGAGATACACTAAGTGCATAATGGAGCACTGCTTTCTGGTCTGCTGTGCATGCGTTTGTCACAACCCAATCAAGGGCCTGGAGAAATTCCTCAGTGGAAGTCAGTCTTTCAGCTTTTTTGACTGGGGAAGCAATCGCATAATCAGACTTTCGTTCTAGGAGAGGAATCTTTGGCAGAGCAAGGGAAATTCTTTTGTAACACAGCACGCTATAGTAGAGCACCTAATTGTTTTTTTAGGAGAACATCCTAGGGGCAAGCAGCATTCTAATGAATCAGTGCCACCCAGCACAGCATTAAATAGGGCATGCAGCTTCTTTCCGTTCTTGGAGGCCTCTATCCAGTCCAGTGTTTCTCAAAAGGACCATAGAAACTTTATATAGAAAAATGTCAAATAGGAAGAGACATGTCTCTCGGAATCTTCCTGCTGAGCATGTGAAGCTGGGTGCATGGACAGCCACACTCCCCCCACCCCAGAACTGTATCTCCCAAATGGGGGACCGGGCACCCCCTACCTGAACAGGGTTTGGGGCTTTTGACCCAGCAGTGTCCTTTCTCACATTGGATGTGCTGCAGTATAATTGTTCCTTTAGAGCTGGGAAAGTTGTCAACACCAAAATGGAGTCATTTATGTCAAACACCAACAAAATGGAGCCAGGAGGCCATGGAGGAGGGGCCCCCGTGCACGTGTTTAAGAACAGTTGCAAAGACTCCCTGAAAACCACAAACATTTCAGGTAAGTAGCTTCCGTGAAGAGTTGCCTCCATCCCTCGGATACACCTACGGTCCACCATAGCATACTTACGTATCCCAGGTTCCTGAATAAACCCTTTTTTTTTTTGAAAGTTTGAGCCTCAATTTAGGTTAACAGAGCTTTCCTCAACTATGTGAGTTCTGTCCTGTCTTCCTGAGGCCACCTTATTGACCATCATCTCTACACTGTCCTTTCATAAGGCCAAGTGGCCACTCCAGTCCCCTATTAGAACCTGCAGCCATGTGCTCCCGGTGAGAGGGGACCAGCCGTGGCCCAGGGAGCCCAGAGAGCCAAGATGTGCTTCTGCTCAGAGCCCTATTAACCTTATTATCAGGTTTCCTTTTCTTTCATAATATGTGCTCAATTTAGAAATTTTGGAGGGAAAAAGAAAAAAATTAAAATAATTTAAATACCACTCTCTGGGAGAACTACTGTTAACTTTTTATCATGGAAATTAAAATTTACCAAGAAATTACCAAAAAAAAAAACCCCATGATGAACCTCCAATTCCCACCACTCAACTTCAAAAATCGCCAGTGTTTTGCTAATCTTGTTTCATCTGTATTCCCATTGCCCCTACTGAAGTCTTTTTTAAAAATCCCCAGACATCACGTCACTTCATCTGTCTCTCCAACACGTTATGCGCATAGAGTTATCATGCGAAAGAGTTTCAATGGCTGGAGACCAAGCAAAACTCTACCGAGGGGATGTGATGTCGGAATGAAACCAGAGGCGCAGGGGAGGGGCCCTCAGCTTTGGAGAACAGGACCTTCCAGAGCATTTGCTCCCCGGAAAGGATCGAACTGGGCAGGTCGGCGGGGGGTTGATCACAGATCAGGTTCACACTGTTAAACCGGAACCGAGACAGCACACATGCAGTACAATTTCCAAAAATCAGAGTTCCACTTTACCCGTGGAGCTAACTACTCACCGCCATGGATGTAAGTCTCCCTGAGTGCCCGTCCTGCTGCCTTGCGAGTGGGAAGTTTTCCAGTGTGGCTGGCTGGCACAGGCACTGTTCCTTGTGAGCTGGGGCATAGCTCCTCCCTGTCCCTTAGCATGTTCTGTCCCTGGCCTCGCATGCACGCGAGTTCTCCGCTGCACTTTCAAAGGCACCATGGTTCTCTCTGTGCAGCTCTCTTCTCCAATCTGTGTCTGGGGAGCTCTAGCCACCTCGGTCTGCCTGGACCCTCATCTCCATGTCCTCAATTTTGGGGACCCCCTGGGCCCACTGGGCCATTCATGGTCCCCACCCACAGGGATGTGAGATCTCATCTTTCTCCTCCTGCACCCCATGTCCCGGCCAAATTGCATCACTCGTCCCTCCCTGTAGTGGGCAGTGCCCCTCGCCTTGCCCAGCTGCTGTGCCTACCCTGGTGCTATGGGTGTCTCTGCCAGATCCCCACAACTACCCCTTCCCTGGGAGTCGCCCTTTGCCCGATGGGAGCTACCTGGTGGGGAGCCAGCGCCTCTCCCCACAAATTGCCCGAGCCAATGGCTGGCTGTCCCAAGGCAGGAGGGGCACGGAAGGCCTCGTCTCCTGGTGGGACCTGCTCAGAGAGCACTTCAGGATCCAGAGCTCCCTGTGGGTTGGGCTGACGCCACCTCCCTGTGGGCCTTTCTTCCCCCACTCCCTGCTGAATGCCCTCCCTTAGTAAACCTCTTGACCAAGGATCCCCCTCTCAGGCTCTGCTTCTAGGGATCTGACCTAAGACATTACCCAAACAACCTCCCCATTCTGGTCTCCACTCCTCGGCTCTGCAGGGAGCCTTCCTGGCAGAATTCTACCCCAACTGTCAGGACTTGTTCAAGGCCACCTCCTCCAGGAAGCCTCCCTTCATGCACAGGAGAGGAGATGCCCTAGTTATGCCGCTTTCGCGCTGCTGAGATTGAGCGGAGAAATGTTCGCTAACAGAGTACTGGGCATGAGACGGAGTTGAGTGGCTCTGTGGAGTGTCCGGGATCCTGTGCTAGGTGAAGTGCTGTCGTGCCCCAGCACCCCGTGTCTCATCTCCGCTCGGTAGTAACAGAAACCCTGGTGCTCAGCTGGTGCCACGACCATCCAGACTAACAGCCGCGCTCCCCAGCTTCCCACTTATAAGTGTGACTTTGTCATTTCTGGCCAAAGGGTTATAAATGGAAATTGCGTGTGCAACTTCTAAGACTCCCTCTTTGCCTCTTCCAGCCTCTGGTGGCTGCCGACGTTCCAGAAGGACATTCTGACACATGCTCCAACATGGATGAACCTGGGGGACATTATGCCAAGTGAAATAAGCCAGTCACCAAATGACAAATACTGTAAGATTCCACTTAAGTGAGGTAGCTAGAGTAGTCAAATTATCATAAGGACAGAACACAGATTGGTGCTTTCTAGGGCCTGGGGAAGGGGGAGTTAGTGTTAATTAATGGGTAACAGAGTTTAAGTTTGGGAAGATGAAAAATTCTGGAGATGGGTGGTGGTGATGGGAGCACAAGCATGTGAATGTGCTTAATGTCACTGAGCTCTACACTTAAAAAGGTTAAGATAGTAAATTTCATGTACATTTTACCACAATAAAAAAATTTTTTTAAATTTTAAGTCAGCTGTAGAAGTATAGTAAATAACATGGAAAGATAGTTACAATATATTTTTTCCCAAAGAAAGAAGCTTGCCAGAATATGTAAATATAATCTCATTTATATAATAAATAAAGAAATCAGTAAACAAAATCCTCTCTTGCTCCCCCACCCCCATGTATCTCTAGCTATTGCCTTAGGAGAGTTGTCCACACCTGCTTTCTCTTGACCCTACTCCGGTTGGGCTCTTGTCCACACCCCCTCACAAAAGTGGCTCTTGCCAAGGCCACTGTTGGCCTTCATGCTGCTGGGCCCGGTGGTCTGTCATCTTCACGAGCTCTCAGCAGCACTGGACGCACCGAGCACCTCGCCTCCTGCAAAGGCTTTCTTGGTTCTCCTCCCACCTCCCTGGTCTTGGCCACCCCACCCCTAAATGTTGGGGAGCTCAGGGGCTTGGCCCTCAGCCTTCTTCCTCAATACTCTCCCTCCCCAGGGGGTCCCATTCAGCATCATGGCTTTGTGTCCCAGCCGTACTCTGACAATTCCCAAGTTGACCTCTGCCCTGCATTTCACACTCGAATGCCCACCTGGACACTTGGCCCCTCTACTGGGATTTCTAATTGAAATGGAAATGTTGTCATGTCCACAACTGAACCCCCAAACCTGCTCCTTCAGGAGTGGATGTGCTGACCTTTTGGGTGCCCCTTGATTCCTCTTTTTCTCACACCCCACATCTGATCCTTCAGCAAATCCTGTCATCTCTAAATCCCAAATATACGTGGGACCCGATCACTCTCCCCATGTCTTACTCGGCTCAGGCTGCTATAACAAAATACCATAGATGGGACGGCTTAATCAACAGACATTTATTCCTCACAGTCGTGGGGGCTGGAAGCTCAAGGTGCCAGCTAATTTGGTTCCTGGGGAGGGCTCTCTTCCCGCCTTGCAGACGGCCACCTTCTTGCTATAACCTCACATGGCAGAGAGAGAGAGTTCTGGTCTCTTCTTGTTAGGGCACTAAATCCTCACGAGCTCGTCTAAACCTAATTCCCTCCCAAAGGCCCCACCTCCAAATGCCATCACATTTATGATTAGGGCTTCCACATATGAATTTTGGGGGGACACAAACATTCAACCTATAACTCCCCACCTCCACTGCTGCCATCCTGGTGTAAGCCACTGTCACCTCATTTGGCCCTAAGCCAGCCCTCCTGCTGCCACCCCTGTCCCTCTCTCCAGGGTCTGCTCTGCACAGCAGGGAGCCATCCTTTGAAGACAAAAGCCCGGTTATTAATCTCCTCTCTGTTCAGAGCCTCCAATGACTTCCCATCTTACTCAGAGTCTATAGTGAGTTGAATGGTGGCTCCCAAAAAGATGTGTCTATGTCCTAATGCCTGGAACTTGTGAATGTGACCTTATCTGGAAATAGGGTCTCTGCAGACATAATTTAGCTAAGGATCCAGGATGAGATCATTCTGGACTATCCAGGTGGGTCCCAAATCCAATTACTAGTGTCCTTAGAAGAAAAAGGCTGAGGAGAGACACACACAGAAGAGGAGAAGGCCATGTAAAGACAGGCAAAAACTGAGGTGATGAAGCCACGAGTCAAGGGACACCTTATATATCCAAAATATATAAAGAACTGTTAAAACTCAACAATAAGAAAACAAATAACCCAACTAAAAAATGAGCACAATCTCTGAACAGAAACCTCATCAAGAAATTACACAGATGGCAGCAAATAAAAAGATGTTTATTCAATGAATAAATGAATGGGATTTAATAAGCTAGGACATTTTCCAATTTCTCAAGGAGCTTGTCTGGGTCCTTTATACTCCAGTTCCCATCTACCACACTCTCCCCCATGTGCCATGTGTCCCTGCACAACCAACACGCCATCTCATTTAATTTGATCTGTTTTCCATTGGTGCTCTTGTGTATGTTGGGTTTTCCCACAGTGGCACCCCTGCAGGGTAGAAAGGATTACAGCTTTCGTCCTAGTAGGATGTACCCAGGCAATGGACATGGGGCTGGGGGTGGGGTCGGAGAGCCCTCAGCCAACCATTGGCAGACCCACACAAGGATTTGGTTTTATAACATTAATGTTTAATTTTGTAAGTAGGAATATCAATGTTTATATACATGTATACATTGACGTTTTTTAATTGTGGTAAAATACACATAACATAAAATGTACTGTCTTAACCATTTTTATTTTTTTTATTTCTCCAAATGAATTTTATTTATGGAAAAAAAACACGTAAGAAAGAGTAACAGAAAAAATACTAAAACTCTTCAGAATTCAGAGATACACAAAACAAACTAAAAATCTTTCCAGGAAGTGAAAATAGCTAAGAGCAACCAGTCTTAAAAGTCTTAACAATTTTTAAATGTACAGTTCAGTAGTGTTAAGTGCATTCATGTTGTTGTACAGCCATCTCCAGAATTTTTCACATTGCAAAGCTAAAGCTCTGTACCCATTAAACACTAACTCCTCGTTTCCCCCTCCCCCAGCCCCTGACAGCCACCATTCTGCTCTCTGTCTCTACAAATTTGACTACTCCCAGTACCTAATATAAGTGAAATCACACTAAATTTGTCTTTTTGTGACTGGCTCATTTCATTTAGCATAAAGTCCTCAAGGTTCATCCATGTCACAGCATGTGTCAGAATTTCCTTCCTTTTAAGGCTGAGTAATATGCCACTGCATGGATAGACCACATTTTGCTCATCGGTGCATCTGTGGGTGGACACTTGGGTTGCTTCCACCTTTTGGCTATTGCAAAAAATGCTGCTGATATTTTTATATGTAGGAATTATATAGCCCAGTACATCCAACAAGATGTTTATATATATGTGTGTATATATATATGTTTACATATATGTGTGTGTGTGTGTATATATATATGTATGTCTATACAAATATGCTACTTTTCCTGTTCTCCCAGATGAGCCTTAGAGAACAATGTTTTAAGAAGACACTACATCCTGTGATCTTCTCCTTGGCAGGGGTGTGGGGAGCCGGCAGGGTGGGTGGCTGTGTGCTGTGTGCTGTGTGGAGCACCCGAGGCCTTCCAGGGCGATGGGCAGGCTCTGGTGCAGGGCCCAAGGTGAGCTGGGCCTTCTCCAGGGAGACACGCCAGGCTGCAGGGAGGGCTCGTAGCCCGGGGCCCAGCCGCGTGTGCACAGAGATTCGTCTTTCCGTTCTCACCTCCGCCCTAGTTTCCTTTTCATTAGAGCCGGGCAAACTTCCTGAGAGTCCTTTGTGGATGAACTACCCACTGGTGACCAGAGAGAGACCAGAGAAAAAAAACTTTCCACTTTATCAGCCTAAGCCAGCCTTTCCCAACAGAGAGAGCCTCAGGGAGTGGCCTGTTGGGGCTGGAAAAAGCAGGTGCATCCTCGGGGAACAGCAGCTACCCCACCAGGGCCCTGTGCCAGCACCTTCGTTTCCTTGACTCTTTTACGTCTCAAAGCAGCCTTTTGCAGCGGTGCCACTGTGATCGCCATTTCACAGATGAGCAAATGGAGGCATGGGTAGGCGGGCGGCCAGCAAGCCACCAATGCCTCGCAGCTAGCACGTGGAAGAGGCAGGGTTGGAACCCAGGTCAGCTGAAGCCAGTGCCACCCTACATCACCCTATGCTGGCCGGCCTCTGTTCAAACTTATACAAACCAACCTATAAAGAAGAAATGACACCCGACCCCCGGACACTTTGCAATGTGTTTAAGGATCGAGGGAAATAGTGCAGACACGCACACATGCATGCATATGCACACACGCACACACACATGCATATGCACACATGCACACACGCATGCATATGCACACATGCATATGCACACACACACAAGCATACACAGACGCACATGCATGCATGCACGTGCATGTGCACACAGACACTTGGGTTTTGTTTGTCCTACAAACAGCTAACGATTCTGACGGAAGGAACAAGTGAGCAAGTGAAAGGATGAAGGCCCTGTGTGTGCGGCTCCAGTGTGGCGTGGTCTCTGTGAGCGCGGCACACGGCACTGTGTCTTGGCAGCGATGAGGGCTGGAATTTGAAGGCGTTGATGGATCCTGCCCTCCCCACCCCGTGCGAATGCCGCCTGTGTGAGAGCCAGGTCTGTCTGTGCTCCTGTGAGCCGCGGGCGGGAAGAGTTAAGGGTTAAGGTAGGAGCAGATGGGCTGGAACCTTCCAGAAGCCAAGCCACCGACAGCTTGGCTGTCTCTACAAGCGCCACATTCCCCTTTCTTTCTTCTCAGGTCACATTCCTGAGAGCACTGAATATGACAAAGTGACATTTCATCGTCCAGCCATCCAAGCACAGAAAAGGGCACGATCCTAGGCTGAAAAGGTGTATTTTATATTCACGCACTTGACTTTCAAGACCCTGAATGAATTTTGCTGAAATAAATATTCACCTTTGGGTTTAGTCCAAGTATTTGAAGTTTTAGCCCCAAGAGACTTTTCTCTTTCTTTCTTTTTAAAAGAATATTAAAAGTGACTGAAAAGAGGGATTTAGAAATGAATGGCTGTTTTTCAACATGTCTTATAAAGTGAAAAGGAGCAAATGCTATACTATTTCTTAGAGAAACAGATTTAAGGGAACTGAGATTTAGAATCCAGAGAAATGTCCTCGCTGGTCTCAATAAACTGTCCTTGCAGGCTTCGTAATTAAAACCTTAGCTGTCAGAAGGAGGTGAGAGTTAGGGTGACCACCCATCACAGGTGGCCTGGGACTACTACCCTGGTTTTAGCACTGAGTGTCTCGTGTTGCAGGAAAACCCTCCATCCCTGGCAGAGCAGGATGGTCGGTCACCCTAGTTGAAAGAGCAACAGCTTTGAGAAGTGCTCACAAAACCCCACACGACCCAATTCAGGAGACCAAGCTTTCCCATCCATTTGACTTCACATTGCATCCATATCACAAATTGTACGCAATGCCACATGCAGGTATTTGTGAGGGTTCAAGAAATAACATCCTGTTTCCCACCCCGGTTCTAAACGAACTGGAAACCACCTGTCAGCGTATACCAGGACTGAGGTGTGTGAGCCCCAGAATGAGACCTGGGCAGCTGTGGCCAAGCACAGTCCTGTCACCAGATTGCAAGCTTCTGGAAAGTCAAGGGCTTTGCCTTCTTCATGTTAATATTCCTAAATGTGGACTTCTCATGTTAACATTGCCTGGCCTGGTTCCTGACAAAAGAGCCCTTCGTAAGAAGCTGTTGTACCGGAGGAAACTGTCATGGTAAAAATGCAAAAAGGAGTATGTGTACACATGTGTGTACATGAGCACCCACTCTCTCCGTGCCTGTTTGTGCCACCTCTGGGGACCTGTGCATCAACAGGTCTCCCGAGAGCTTACAGATGTAAGCTGTTTTAGCCTGGCACAGTCAGTGTTCTTGACCTGACCCTGTTCCCTGGACCAGCTGACAGCTGAGTGCCAAGGCTGCTCTGCAGGCCACACTTCCTCCAGGGCCGCTTTGCAGCCATCAGAGGGGGGTGCTCAGGGAGCATCTTCCCAAGTTCCATCAGAGCCAGATCACCGCATTACAAGCCCCACGAGGCTGAGGTTATGTTTGCTGTCTGCTTTCTCCACCGCGTACTCCCTCCAGCCAGTTGTGTGCTGGCACTGGTTTATGAGAGCCCATAGTTAAATAGATTATGTTAGACAAAAAGGTAGTAAATTCTCTTCCTAATTCTTTCTCCTCCTTTTACTATTATCTATGCTGTAGAGGTCACTGACATCTATGGTGCCTGCAGGGTGGAAACTCTGTATAATGGAGTGCTACGGACGTCTCTTTCCAGCTCTGCATCCAGCGATGTCCGTGGTGCTGGTGGCCTGCATTGGCCAGGGAGAGAGTATTTACACCACAGAGATTGGCAAATGCTACAAATCAGGACCTTTTCTCCCCCAGATTGCTGGTGGTTTCCTTTTCCAGCACCCACTGGCTCAGTACAGCGTGGTACCTGGCACAGAACAGGGCTCGGCTCACACCTCATAAATAAGTTCCTTTAGTCATCCCAATGTGAATGTGTCACCTGCTTCCTGCTGGGATCCCTGTGACTAGTGTACACCTCACCTCGTGCTACTTCCAGCTCCTGGCAGTGGCTCTGGAATCTATCTGTATTAGTTTCCTGTGGCTGCTGTAACTAATCACAAACTGGGTGGTGTAACACAACAGAAATTTATTCTCTTACAATTCTGGAGGCCGGAAGTCTGAAATCAAGGTGCCAGCAGGGATGACACCCTCTGAAGGATGAAGAAGAGAACTCTTCCTTGCCTCTTCCAGCCCCTGGTGGCTCCTGGCACTTCTTGGTCTGTAGCTGCATCACTCCAATCTCGGCTGCTGTTGTCACATGGCCTTCTTCTCTGCGCGCATGTCTGTGTGTCTTCTCCTCTTCTTATAAGGACAGCAGCCCTTGGATTTAGAGCCCCCCCTAATCCAGTATGACCTCATCTTAACTAATTACATCTGTGAAGACCTTATCTCGAAGTAAGATCACCTTCTGAGGTTCCAGCTGGACTTGAATTGGGGCGGGGGACACACTTCAACCCACTATCGAGTCCCTGCCGTAGAAACCACAGGCTGTGCTGTTCCTAAGGTCACGGTGATTAAAGCCCTGAGGGCTGCCTGATGCCAGCCATGGCTGATGAGCAAAGGGCCCTAACTAAAAACGGTTGCTATTTTGCTCTTGTGGCTACTTTGTGGACAACAGCAGATTTGCTGTATAATCATGTCATCAACCTTGGAGTCTCTCCTTCCACTTTCTCCCATATGCACTCACGTACAGTCTATTTTCAGTGACTGGCTCATTGTCTAAGCAGATCCACGCCTCTGTTGGTGGCCTCTGCCGTGTCACCTCCCCAGGGTTAGGGCTCAGCCTCTCATCCTAATGACTTTTAAAGCCATCCACTGTCTGCTGCTCACGTACATGAATCATCGTGAACACTGTTGACACAGAGGGACGTACATTAATCACCTTCAGTCTTGCTGTGATGGTAACACCTTATATTTGTTGAGCACTTAGTGGTTGTCAAAGCTGAGGTCATTTGTGTTATCTCATTTGATCCTCATTACAATCCCGCGAGAAAGCCAGAAAGATGCACATTCTTAGGTACACAAACTTTTGCTCGAAACTTCAGAGGGCTCATGGACCTTAGGAAGAGATCAGTGGTCCCCTTGAGTTCACAAACCCCAGGAGAAGAAGTCAGGAAAGGAAAGCATTTTAAAAGCTGGTGGAGTAGGTGCGGTGGCTCACACATGTAATCCTAGCAATTTGGGAGGCCAAGGTGGGAGGATCGCTTGAGGCCAGAAGTTTAAGACCAGCCTGAGTAAAAGAGCGAGACCCCATCTCCACAAAACATAGAAACATTAGCCGGGCGCCATGGCAGGCACCTGTAGTCCCAGCTACTCGGGGGCTGAGGCAGGAGGATTGCTTGAGCCCAGGAGTTGGAGGCTGCAGTGAGCTATGATGATGCCACTGTACTCCAGCCTGGGTGACAGAGTGAGACCCTGTTTCCAAAAAAAGAAAAAAGAAAGAAAAGAAAAGCTGGTGGCATGACTGTTTTCTGCTGGGCTCCTCCACTGGCTGAACGCAAGGCGAGGCAGGGGAGGTGTCTGGCAGTGGCCTGGAGGCACGGGAGAGTGGACAAGGCTGGAGGAGAGTGGAGAGCAGGTCTGGTGGGGTGAGCAGAAGGCCCAGCTGCAGGAGTTGGGCTGGGGTCCAGGGAGCCAGGGGCTGGGGGCAGGCCCAGCTTGCAGCTGCCTGTGCCTCAGAACCCCTGGGGAGCCTGGGTGAAGAATGCAGATCCCAGGGCCCTGTGCCCTGAGAGTCTGCCTCAGCCACTCTTGAGTGGGTTTTGGAATCTGCCTTTTTAGATGTCCTGAACCAGTGTTGGAGAGCCAGGGCAGGGCTGCAGATGGGCTTGGCTGGGGGCCGGCCTGGTCCCTGGTGCTGGGGACCTTGGCCTGGGACAGTCAGAGGGTGGGAAGCCGTACAAATTAAGACAGCTCAACTTCATGCCTGCAGAAATCCCAAGCCCTCCCCTCAGCCCGACCTGGAAGTTTGTGCTTTGTCTCCCTCCCTTCTGCTCCTCCTCCCTCCAGGGGCTGAATGAGCAAGCTGACAAGTGGGTGGCCTTGGGCGTCAGCGCACAGGGCTGGGGGAAGCTGGGGTGGATATGGACGGAGAATGCAGGACGGGAGCCCAGAGGACAGCAAGGGCCAAATAAGTAGCCACTTCTGAGCAGCTGTAAGCAGACGTGTCCAGGGGCCCGCCAGGACCCAGCCTGAACCAGGGCTTGCCCCATCCCGGTCCAGCCCAGCCTCCCCTCCACTGCCCAGCGCCACTGGGGCTGGCCAGGCTGGTCCACGACAGCCTCTTAGCCTCCTCCAGGCTCTGCTTCGACCTTCTCTGCCTGCGGGGCCACAGAGCCACTGCCTTGGCTTCTGGGGGGGTCTCTGCAGGGGCAGCGTCCCAGGGTCCCTGAGGTGGACTGAGAGGGGCCTGGAGGCCCGGGGCTGGGAGCTGGCTGCTTGGGGCCTCCCTGCGCCTCTGGAAGGTGGGCACGGGCTCCAGCACCGGCCCCCCTCCCCACCGACTTGGCCCTCAGCTGGAGCCTGACTCAGGGCTGAGGACGAACTGGCAGGCTCCCCCGGGACTCCCCAGAGCCAAGTGTGCACCAGGGACAGGGGTTGACTCCTGTTCCCTCTCTGAACTTAACCTGGTGCGAAACAGGCGCCACATGCTGGGAGTCAGGGGACAGCTCCCCAGATGACATCCTGAGGTCCTGCAACACGAAAGGAGTCCTGGCCACTCAGCCTGCTCAGTTCCGCAGGTCACCTTGGGCCCCTCTTCCTGCAATTGCAGGTGATGCTCTGTCTCTCACCCCATGGTCCCACTGTCCCTGGTGTGAAGTTATTCCTTAATTCAGTCCTTGCTGAGCAAGTAGAAGGGCAGGGCTGTCCCCTGAGAGGCGCCTTCAATGAGGGGTGGGGATTCTCTGCAACCCCACCCTTGGCTTTCTTCACGAGGAAATCCGGGTTCCAAGACCAGAACTTTGAAACTCCAACTCTGACCCCCGAGAAAGTTGGTGACTTCCCTCCTACAGAATAGCTGATGCTCAAACCAGACAGCAATGACTCTTGAGATCTTGGGGTAGCCCTGGCTTCCCCTAAGCAGCACTCAGGTGGCGGGTGGGGTAGGGATAGTGACCTCTTTTGGGTGCTTTCCCTTGAGCCTCTCCCCAATATTCTCTTAGAGTACCTGGTGTCTTTTCTTCACAACCTTCATCACAATGGGTGGTTGTATCTTCTACTGCGTTTATTCATTTAATGTCTGTCTCCCCACCAGAATGTAAACTCCCTCAGGCAGGGACCACATTTTGTCCACCACTGTATTTCTAGGGCCTAGAGCAGTGCCTGGCACAGAGCGGAGCTCGGTGGAGAGTCACAGAGTAAATGGATGAATTGACAGAGGGAGGGGTGGACACAGCCTTAGACAAAGGAGGAAGAAGGAGAAAGATGCTATGTCTGTTCTGGGTCCAGGAGAGAAGGCGGCCAGTGCCTTCTGTGGAGCTGGGAGGTTGTCACAGAATCTGGGCTGGCTGGTGCCTCCTCTGGCAGAGTTGGTCATGACTAAGTCCTCTGTCAGTTCACGTCGCCATGGCAGTAAGCTCTGATCCCAGGGTCTGGAGGCGAGAAGTCACAGAGGGGATGTGCAGGTGGGGACCGGGATAGAATTTGTCCTCACCAGTCAGGGTTGCCTACCTTCCTCCCTGCCAACCCCTTTTCCTATTTTTCCCTTGCGCTCAGAGATTCCATGTTTTGAAAGTGTTAGTTTGTCAAACGGTGTTGGGAATAATCTATTCATTTTCACATTTTTAATTAACTAAAGACATCTGTAACTCCTTGGTCATCCCTCTTACCAGCAAAAGGTAACCAAGATGAGGTGAATCCAGCCCAAAGCAAAGCAACTTGATATTTTCGTTAGAAGTCGTAGGCAGATGGTGGGGCCGTGTGTATGATCTCCACGCAATGTCTGAAAACAGCTTCAAGCCATCCATGGCCAATACCCCCCCCAACAAGAAAGCACCAATATTCTTGGCCTTCTCTGTCTCTTTCCTTGCTAGACTCCTTAGGACCTTCTATATGGGAAACCTAGTGTTCAACTGCTACAGACACGGGCTTCTGGGATTTAGCGCTGTGGGGTGAGGGGAGAGTGAGGTTGAGAGAGACAGACAGACACATACAGAGACATAGAGAGAGACAGTGACAGAAAAAGTTCCTACTTATAAATACTCATCAGTCTTGCATGTAAAGGGCTGAAAAAAATTTTGATGAGCCTGGTGATCTCTAAATTTCTTTGCAATAGAGATTAGGAATATTTTCATTTCCTCCTTTCCTCTTGGTAGCAACTATTAGCTGACCAGACTGCACTGGACACCGAATTCCACTTGTGTCTTAACTTTGATGAGGAGGGAGTTGGTGCAGAACCATTAAATCTGTGAATTCATCACAGGGGGGTTAGTATCCACTGAGGATTCAGCTCCCCGCTGCCCAAATATTGGGCAAAGAAGTAAAATGACAGGTAGAAAAGTTGGCTAGGGGATGGCTCTGCCCCTGTTCCATGTGAGTGGAGAATTAATGTGAAGCAGTCAGTCCACAAATAGCCATCAGGTGCCCTCTCCATGTGATTCAGTGCAGACAGTGTGGGGGTTCCAGAAATGAGGGTAACATAGGTCCTGCCTTCGGGGAGCTTTGTGAGAAGCTCTGTGGACCCTCTTCCTAGTGAAACAACCATTTAACTGTGAAAATTACTTAAAAGATGAAAGAAAACACAACCATTTAAAGTTTCTGGATATTGTCCTAAGGGCATACAGTAAATGAGAAAACACTTTTTCAAGGAAGATTATAAATCTCAATAAGAAAAGTGAGACTCTGTGGCATTTGAACATGGATCACCTGCCTCCATCCCCTTCCCAGCTCCAAGTGACGGAAGCTCTACTCTGAGCAGTTATGGCCAAGAAGACAGGGGCTCCCTCTCCCCCAGGCCCTACTGCAGAGAAGGGCAGGCTGCCAGCATCTCTCAGCCACCAGCCTTGTGTCGCAGAAGTGCTGTGGGCAGGTGTGGCTGAGGAGGCCTGTGGCTCCCTCCTCTTATCCAGTTTCTATTCATAGGGTGAGGGTTCCGTCACAGGCATGGCAGGTCCAGAATGCTGGGGTGACGGTTGCCCTCAGATTCCACACCAGGTGGGGAAAGCTGAGAAGACCAGGGTCTACTGACCCTTCTAGAGCAGGTGTCGCTCCAGGAGAAGTGGGCCCCTGTCTTGCCTCTGTGCAGTGGCAGAGCGGTTCTGCCCAGAGGAAGAGGCAGACCTTTAGGGTGGGGAGGTACATAGATAAAGGGACTGACTTTATCTGGAACAGAGCCTGGAGAAGTTCATGCTTTAGGGCACTGTTGAACGATGGCGATGGAGCAATTAAGCAATCCTGGGCTGGTAGCTCCAAGATGCTAGTAGCAACAAGCGAAACTGCAGACCAGCCAGGAATCTGACAGAAAGAATCAGGGAAAGAGACAACTAAGAAGAGCCCTTCTGGGGTCATACACATCCCTGGGGGTCCAGAAGGCTGTGCACATGCACTAGGCTGCACCCCGCAGGAGCTATCAGAGCGGGATGTGGAAGTTATCTTTCAAAAGCAAACGTGGAATAAAGACATTCGCAGGTAAACAATCACTGAGATAACTCATTGCTGGCAGACATGCCTTACAAGAAATACTAAAGAAAGTTTACCAGGGCCGAAAAGAAGTGACGCCAGATCATTCAAACACACACAAACACAACCACAAAGACTTTCAGTGAAAGGAATTGTGTAGGTAGTGACAACAGACAGTATAATTTCGTTTCTTTTTCTTTCTTCTCTTAACTAATTTAAAAGCAGTTGTATAAAACAATATCAACAAAATTGTACTGTTGGGCTTATAACATACATGAATATAATATATTTGACAATAGAGGGGTGGGAATGAAGCTATATTGGAGCCAGGAAATGAATACGATGGTAACATGAATCCACAGGAAGAAATGAAGGAGATTGTTATGGATTACATGATTGTGTTCCCCTAAAATATATATGTTGAAACCCTAATCCCCAATGAGATGGTATTTGGAAATAAGGCCTTTGGAAGGTAATTAGATCATGTGGTGGTGCTCTCATGATGGGATTAGTGGCCTCGTTAGAAAAGACATGAGGCAATTTGCTTCCTTACCTCTCTGCCCCTCTCTTTCTCTACCCTGTGAGGATAGAGCAAGAAGGCATCCGTCAGCAAACCAGGAAGAGAGGCCTCACTAAGAACCCTGCTGACACCCTGATCGTGAACTTCTAGCCTCCAGAACTGGAAGAAATAAATGTTTGTTGTTCAAGCCACCCAGCCTATGGTATTCTGTTATAGCAGCTTGAACTAACTATGAAAGAATCGAAAATAGTAATCAAGAAGATTAACATTGAAAAACCTCAATAAATAGATTTGTGCTCTCCTTTCTTCTATTAGCTTCTTTAAAAGACATAAGAGTATATAAAGCAATGATTTTAACAATGCATAGTTGGGCTTTTACATATAGACATAATATGTATAATAATACACACAGAATAGGGGTAAGGAATGAAGGTGTACAGGAGTAAAGTTTTCATAACTTACTGGAATTAAGTTAGTGTAAATATGAGGTAGACTTTGGTAAGTTAAGATGCATATTTAAGCTGCAGGGAAAGCACTAAAAAAAAAAACCCTAAAAATATAGTTAAAATCATTCAAGAAATGAAAATCATGCACTAGAAAATGTCCACATAAGACAAAATGAAAGTAAAGGGGAAATAGAGAAATAAAGTAGTCATGAGCCATATAGAAAATGAAAAACAAAGAAAGGACAGACATAAGTCTAACCTTATCAATAATAATATTAAATGGGAATGGATTAAACAACTTAATCAAAAGGCAAATATTGACAAACTGTATTAAAAAAACATGATTCAACTATATTCTATTTACTGGAGACATACTTGATATTCAAAGATACAAATAGGTTGAAAGTAAAAGATGGAAAAAGAGGCAAATTGTGATCATAAGAGCTGGAGTGGCCATGATTAATATCAGGCAAAATAGATTTTAAGACAAAAACAGTTACTAGAGATAAATAGGAAAATTTTGTAGTGATAAAAAGGTCAGTTGATCAAGAAAGTATAACCATTATAAACACATATGCAGCTAACAACAGAGCCCCCAAATACACTCAAAACCTGAGAGAATGGAAGGGAGAAATAGAGAATCCAACAATAGTTGGGAACTTCAATATTTTCTCTCAATTATGGAAAGAATAACTAGGCAGAATATCAGCAATAGACTTGGAAAACAGTATAAATCAACTATGCTTAATAGGCATCTATAGAAAACTTTACTCAACAGCAGCAGAATATACATTTTTCAAGTACACATGGAAATAGGGCATAATAGGCCATATGTATGCTATAAAACAAGTCTTGATAGATTTGTAAGGATTGAAATTATATAATGTATGTTCTCTGACCATAGTGGAATTTGATTAGAAATCAACAACAGAAAGAATTTTGGGAAATTCACAAATATGTGGAAGTTAAACATACTTTTAAATAACAAATGAGTCAAAGAAGAAAGCACAAGGGAAATTAGCAAATACTTCGAGATGAGTGAAAGCAAACCTAACATACCAAAACTTATGGGCTGCAGCTAAAGCAGTGCTTAGAGGAAAACTTATAGCTATAAATGCCAAAATTAAAAACAAAAGATCCCAAATAGCCTAACCTTCCACCTTAGTAATTTAGGATGAGAAGAGCAAACTAACCCTGAGCAATCAGAAAAAGGAAAATAACAAAGTTTAAAGTGGAAATAAATGAAATAGAGAATAGAAAAACAATACAGAAAATGAACAAAATAAAAAGTTAATTGTTTGAAAAGATCAATAAAATTGACAACCAATAGGTAGATTGACCAAGAAATAAAGAGAGAAGACCCAAACTACTGAAATCAAGAATGACAGAGGGGATGTCACTACAGACCCTATCAAATAAAAAGCGTTATAAAGGAATAAAATGAACAATTGTATGCTAACAAATTAGACAATTCAGATGAATTGAACAAACTCACAGAAAGACACAAACTACTGAAACTGACTCAAAAAGAAATAGAAAATCTGAATAGACCTATAACAAGTAAAGAGATTGAATTAGTAACTTAAAAACTTCCACAAAGAAAGCCCAGGTCCAGATGGGTGAAAAACAATGTACAGTCCTCAGTATCTGTGGGGTTCATATCCATGGATTCAACCAACTGTGGATCAAAAATATTTTTTAAAAAATAAAAAAATAAGTGATTTACAGATTCAATGCAATCCCCATCAAAATACCAATTTCATATTTCAAAGATCTAGAAAAAATAGTTCTATGCTTTGTTTGGAACCAGAAAAGAGCCCAAATAACCAAAGCAATCTTAAGCAAAGGGAACAAATTTGGAAGCATCACATTACCAGACTTCAAACTATACTACAAGGCTATAGTAACCAAAACAGCATGGTATTGGCAAAAGAATAGAGACATAGACCAATGGAACAGGACGGAGAACCCAGATATAAAACCATCTGCCTATAGCCAACTGATCTTTGACAAAGTAGACAACAATATACACTGGGGAAAAGAAGCCCTATTCAATAAATGGTGCTGGGAGAATTGGATGGCCACGTGCAGAAGAATGAAGCAGGATCCATATCTCTCACAACTTACAAAAAATAATTCAAGACAGATAAAAGACTTAAATGTAAGG
Organism: Daubentonia madagascariensis; assembly: GCA_023783475.1. Lineage (NCBI taxonomy): Eukaryota > Metazoa > Chordata > Mammalia > Primates > Daubentoniidae > Daubentonia > Daubentonia madagascariensis. The sequence continues at coordinate 1,202,347 of JAKFHU010001482.1, read as the reverse complement.
CATGAATCCATAAGAATTCTAGAATAAAATGTTGAAAAAACTCTTCTAGATATCGACCTAGGCAAAGAATTTATGAGGAAGACCCCAGTGGCGATCACAGCAACAACAAAAATAAATAAATGGGACTTGATTAAATTAAAAAGCTTCCACACAGCTAAGCAAACAATCAGCAGTACAAATAGACAACCTACAGAATGGGAGAAAATATTTGCATGCTACACATCTGATAAAGGGCTAATAACCAGAATCTACAAAGAACTCAAACAAATCAGCAAGGAAAAAAAAAACAACCCCATTAAAAAGTGGACAAAAGACATGAACAGAAGTTTCTCAAAAGAAGATAGACAAATGGCCAATAAACATATGAAAAAATGCTCAACGTCACTAATTATCAGGGAAATGCAAATTAAAACCACAGTGAGATATCACCTTACCCAAGTTAGAATGGCCTTTATTAAAAACTCCAGAAACAGTAGACGCTGGTGTGGATGAAGAGAGAAAGGAGCTCTTATACACTGTTGGTGGGACTGCAAATTAGTACAACCTCTATGGAAATCAGTATGGAGATTCCTCAAAGAACTAAAAGTAGACCCACCATTTGATCCAGCACTCCCACTACTGAGTATTTACCCAAAGGAAAAGAAGTCATTTTATCAAAAAGACACCTGCACTAGAATGTTTACTGCAGCACAATTCACAATTGCAAAGATGTGGAATCAACCCAAATGCCCATCAATTCATGAGTGGATTAATAAAATGTGGTGTATATACATATATACACCATGGAATACCACCCTGCCACAAAGAGGGATGAATTAAGGCCTTTTGCAACAATTAGGATGGAACTGGAGACCATCATCCTAAGTGAAGTATCACAAGAATGGAAAAACAAACACCACATGCACTCACTATTAAATTGGAACTAACCGATGAACACACATGTGCACAGAGGGAAGTAAAACTCAGTGGAAATGAAGCAGGGGGGAGGAGGGAAGAGGCGATAGGCGAAAACCTACCTAACGGGTACAACGAACACTATCTAGGTGATGGGGCACACTTATAACCATGACTCAAGCATAACAAAATTGATACATGTAACCAAAAACATTTGTACCTCCATAATATTTTGAAATAATAAAAAAATTAAAAAAATAATACAAATAAAAAATAATTTACATGGCATTTACATTGTATTGGTATTTACATTGTATTGGTATTAAAAGTAATCTAGAAATGATTTAAAGTATACAGGAGGATGTGCATAGGTTATATGCAAATAACTAGATCATTTTATATCAGGGACTTGAGCATCTGAAGGTTTTGGTGTCCACGGGGGTCCTGAAAGCAATCCCCGTGGATACCAAGGGATGACTGTAAAATGATGAGCACATGTCTGGCACATAGTAAGCGCCCAATAAAGGTTATCTGTATTGCTATTAATTTTCCATTGCATGTTTTTCAAACTCCATATTGTGCTTGCCTACTGTTTGATTGTAGGCAGATAAACTGTCTTGTTTGATTTCAGCAAACTCCTCGAGGGCCGGGAATCTGTCTTATTCTTTGAATTCCAAGTGCCTAGCTTGGTGCCTGGCCAATGTCCTGAAAGAAGTAGAGGGGAAATAATGTCAGAATTCAAAGGAAGACATGTCATATCCCACTTGGGGGAATCTGGAAAGGTTCATGGAGGGAGCAGTGTCTGAGATGGGCCTCAAAGGCTGGTAGGAATTTGTCTGGCAGTAATGGACAGGAGATTCCCAGTTGAAACCAAAGAAGGGCTAACATGGATAGGGTGCCCAGGAATGCTCAAGGAAAGAAGAATGCTTAAAATTTCTCAACCCAGAAATCCCAGTGTGATCTTTCTATTGGGGAGGAAATGCCTTGTTTTAAAACTTGCTGTTAATTTTCTATTCCTTTTGTCTTAGACCACACCCTTTACTTTGTGTTTCTTGGAGACCCATTTTCCTTCCCTGTCTCCTGTTGAATTTCAGCAGCTCCTCATTTGCTGGTACTTCCCAATGACCCTAAGAGGTATGTGCAATCACTGTCTCCATTTTACAGATGGGGAAACTGAGGGCCAGTGAGGTTGAGAAATTGTCCAAGGGCTACAGCTAATGGGCAGTGGAGGTGGAATTTGAACTCAGGGCTCTGCTTCCAAGACCAGCAGTCTTTGAGTAGCTTCAACCATAGTACCTAACTGCTTTGCAGTGGGTTTTGTCTCTGATTCCACTTACCCTCCTTCCCTGGAAGAAGTGTAAGCCAATAAAACTATGCAGTCAAAGATTTAAAGACTTGTTTCCATGCTGTACAGGGAAGGCGACTGCTCCGCTGTCCAGGACACAGCACTGCCTCCAGGCCCAGCAAGGGCATCTCCCAGTCTGTCCTCCTGAGGGTGAACCTGACGCTGGTGTGCACATCCCTGGTTTTAAGCAGTGTCAAGGGGGTGGTGACTGTTTGGGGTGGAGGGTGGGACACAGCATGGCCATAGAGACCATGTTGTCCACTCACACACATGTATGTGAGCCCCTCACAGAAAGGACAGAGCTGGGGTATGAAGAGAAAGGTGACCCTGGGGCCAGAGGTTGAGGCTACCCTCGTCTCCCCACCCCAATAGCCAAATCTTGACACCAAATCCTGAGAATTCTAAGTTTGAACTTGGCCTTAAGGTCAATTTTTCAAGGTAGGAGGAGAGGACATATTCTATGTCTCTATTTTGTGGCTTGACTATCACATTACAATCCTTAGCTGCATGGTATGTGAGACTCCATTCATTTTTTCTCTCAGACCCTGAAAATATTAGGGGCACACCTAGAGATTTCTATACATATGTAGAAAAATATAGTTTTGAGTCTTTTTAAAAAAAATATCAATGGTATCATAATCTATGTATTATTTAATAATGACTTGAAGAATTTTTCACGTCAGTACATAGAGATCTACCTCATTTAAAAACACAATATAATGCATCTTCATTATTTTTTCATAACAGCTGGCCTTCTTCCCAAGATGTCTTCAGTAAGAAGTATCTATGTGCCTGGACTGAGCGACAGAGGCTCATTTCACAGAAACCCGGGCCTGGAGCCTGCTCAGCCATGTCATTCACCCTCGGCTGACCGGCACACGCCTCCCTCTCCCAGCGTCCCGTGGCTTTTTACAATTAGAGGCCAAATTCTAAGGAAGGAAGTGTGGGAGCTCAGAGCTGGGAGGCAACTCACCGGGCCTGCAAATTCTTCACAGATTAGTAACACATTCTCTTGCTAGTTCATTGTTGGGGAGTTGGGAAGGTTTTTCCTTTTCCTCTTTTGGTGAGGCAATGGCATTATTTCACACTTGCCTCTGACTGGAGCTCCCTGCCTTCCTCAGAGCTGATCGAACCTTTTCCAGGTCAGATGGGTGCTTGGTCATCTGAACCCTTGGACCCTTCCTTTTCCCTTAATCTTTCCCAGGCTGGATTTCGTCTTTGAAACAATAGGAAATGACAAGCTCTATTTTTCCTTCCTTGAAAGGACTTGATCCATGGAGTCATGAGTTTGGAACAGAGAAAGTATGGGGAATGAGTTTGTACCCCAATCTCAAGTGACCAGCTTTCCTCTCTTTGTTCTGCCGGGTCCCTGCAGTCTGAGCTCACGATACCGCAAGGCAGTTCGCTTAAAAGCAGGAAGGCGGCATTTTCACCTGAAGATAAATTCCCAGTTGGATTTTCTGTTGGACCAATCCGAAGGAAATGCAATTAGGCAATAAGCAGTCCTCAGGGAAAGATTGGGAACCTTTCAAAAAAGGGCTCTGCTAGAAATGATTTGTCAGGCCCTTGACATCCATTTGCACTGGTGATATTAATTGCATCTTAAAGTGTCCAGGTGAGTTGGTAACTACAATAGCTTTCTGGGAGTGTTGATTTTAATTTCTCCAACAGAATTAAGCTATAATTGGGTCATTTCCAAGATACTGAGATTAACTGGACAGTGATTAGCCACCTTAAAAATCAGGAGTAATTACTATTCCAAAAGTCAGAAGGCCAAGGTCTGAGGCCAGGCCCAGGCCCACTCCCGGCTGTGGGTCCCTTACCTGCTCTGAATGTGGCCTTGCACCTTGGGAAGGTGGAAGATGTCATCCAAAGTGGCAATGCCATCCTTACAGCCAGGACGTCAGGCACATGCTGTAGCCTGGAATACAGACCCCTCTAGGTACTTTTTACCCTTATAGTCTTATTTTGCATGGGACCCTCTCACCCTGGCTGGTCCCCAGTCCTAAACATGCTGCTCCTGTTCCCACCTCCTGGCCTATTGTGGCTGCTCCTTCTCCCACCTTCACCTTTGAAAATTCTGCCTATTTTTTGAGGACCATGTGGCACACTGTCTCCAATAAGCCTCCCCAAGCCCATTTGGTGGAATCATTTTCTCTGTGCTCCCAGGGCCACTTGGTTTGGCCATTTACTGTCATTCTGGCACTGTGTCTTGTGAAGCTAAAGTTCTGAAGGATGGAGAAAAGGCCTCTGCCAAATCTTCTCATGGATCAGCCAGGGACAGAAGGGACCAAGGAGGACAAGAGGTTTGGTCCCTTCCCGGGGGGCCCAGCAGCTCTGCCTGGCGACGTGGGGAGGCAGAACTCTGGCCTGAGGTTGCTCTGGACTGTCCCTGGGGTGCTGATGGCCTGCAGAGTCAGTAGAAAGGAGGCCCCTTTGGACTCTTCTAGGTAGTCACACCCTTCTCAGGGGAAAAAGGAAGGGGAGTTAGCAGCAGCAGCAGTAGTGCCCAAAGAAGTGATGGCAGCAGCTGCTGCTACACCTGGCCAGGTTATGTGCTGCAGAGCAAAGAGCACTGAGGGTGGCCAGGGCAGGGTGGGGGGACACAACTCCTGAGGTCGTGGCTCTGTGGCCAGTCTGGAGCCCAGGATGGGGTCCTGTGCCCTGAGGCTTCAGGGCTTAGAGACTAGGGACATGTGGGCACCCCCAAGAAGGGTAGCAGAGGTGGGGTAGGTGGTGCTAGGGTCCCACATTTCTGTGCCTGGGATTTTGATATCTGATTACACCCTTGGCTGGTGAGGCCAGGGAAATACCTGCTCCATTTTATCAGAGTGGGGCAGGTGTCTGTGTCTGACTAATACACTAGCTTAGCATTGTCCAATAAAACTATCCACATCGTCCAAGACGGTAGCACCTGGCCATGTGACTATTGAGCACTTGAAATGTGGCTAGTGCAGGTGAAGAGCTGACTTTTAAATTTTATTAATTGATGTAAATTTAAATTTAAATTTAAATAACCGCAAGCGGCTAGGGGCTCTGTCTTGGATAGCGCAGGCCCCGACTGTCAGCATCAGCAATTAGCTACCTGGATCAGCTGCCTGTCATTCATTCTCCAGGGGCCTGGCTCTGCACCCCACCCAGAGCGGGGGACTACTGATTTGAAATTCCTAAGATGGACATGGTGGCCCCTGATTATTAGCTGGCTTCCTGAATTCCCCCTTGTGTGGCCGACAGTTACTATGGCTCTTTCTTGCCTCGTCTTTAGCTATGGAGCAGGGTAGCGTCCAGTCAACAGGGCATTTAGTTGGAGTGTTTAGGATTTAATCTCCGAGGCTATCGTCCAGTCTTGGGATGGAGTTTGGCCAACTCCACATTGGTGGTCAGGCTTACCATAGGCTTTTAAACTGAATAACTGTAGTTCTGGGTCATAACTGCCCTGCCAAATCTGAGCACAGCTTCTTAAGTCCTTGTGTGGGAGACCTGACAACGGACTTGGTTGCGGAATCCGATGAAGTTCAGGCCCTGACACTTTCCTCTGAGCTCTGCAGATAAAATTATTTCTCCTCCACAAACTCTTCTCCATAGCAGGGCTCAAGGAAACTGCCTTGCTCTCTCTCTTAAGGACTTGTTCTTATGATGTCTTTGAGTTTTGTAAAATGTCCTTAGTGTAGTCTAAGGACTACACTAAATGGTGTAGCCTTAGCTGCACGGGATGCTAGATGCTGCCACTCAGGAGGAAGAAATCTTTGATGATTAAAACTTAAATGTATTGTTGTTCTTGTTATGTGTAAAGCACCATCACTCTCTAACACCACCAGGAAATAGATGCTAATATTATGCCAATTTTACAGATGAGGAAACTGAGGCATAGCTAGGTCAGCCCAAGATGGGGTAGGACCAAGTCAGAGCAGAAGCTGGGAGACAAAGCACAGTGGGCAAGGAAATCCTGAGTCCAGGGCTGGGCAGAGGCATGTCCAGTCTGGTCAATGTCAGTGTCCAGGGGTCTGAGGTGAGGGGCAGGGAGTGGGGAGGAAGCTTCAGGGCAGTGGCACTTTTCAGGAGATCCCTCGGCTAGACAATGTGGGCTGTGGGGAGCAGCGGATGATGAGAAGTTTGCTCAGCTCCTCTGCCTGCCCTGCCTCAAGCTTTGGTTCCCAGGCAACCTGGAGCAGGAACTGGTTTCCAGGGACTCAAGGAGAAGGGTGGATGGAGATTGGAAGGGGACTCCTGTGGATGTCCCTTTCCAAGACTCCCCAGATGTGGGGTGTATGAATGCCTGACTTTTCCTGACGCCACCAGCTAGTGTGGAGGGTCCCTGATGTTCCTTCAGGTCTAGCTCCCACTGAGGTTGTGGGTGGCGCTGCCCAGCACTGTGGCCCAACAGGGACTGGCACATTCCCCCAGGTGCGCAGACCCTTCACATGGGATGCTGTAAGTCAGCTTCTTGCGATGGAGATTCTTGCAAGAGGGATTTATTGAGGGAGTGCTCTCTGGAGGAAATGGTATGGGGTAATTCTCCGCCAAAGAGGACAGGTGTGGGCCATTCACAGCCACCCCACACAGCAACTGGGGGCTGGGTGCCCGGCTTGGGAACGGGGCACCAACATCATGCACTGTGCCATTTTTGAGGTCAACAGTGGCACTGCTTGCAGGCCCCCAGAGCCTGCTTGGTCCCTGGGTGTGCACTGCATCTCCCTGAAGCCACAGCAAATGCCATAGCCACTACAAAGCACCAGCAGCCTCTAACAAGCTCGGGTGAATCCAAAGAACAGAATTTTGCAGCAGGCAGCTCGGGTAGTAAAAGTCAGCGCTAGCAGCAAGTAATTGAGGTAGTGACGTGCAAACCTCCTGGTGAGTGCTGGCCTCTTTGCACAGGATTTCTGGGACCCCACAGCTTGGAAACAGTGAGGGCTCTGCTGCCCAGAGAAGCACAAAGCCAACGAGCAGCAGCCCGAGTGAGCCCCACACTCCCTGGGTGGACTTCCCAGCCACTACGGTCCATCAGCAGCCCCTCATCCAAATCTGCTTTGGTCATTTTCCTCCTGGGCTTTGTGCCCAGTCAAAAACAATCTCAGCAGGATCCTTCAGGCTCCTTCCTCGAGAAGAACATGGTATTCTTCTTTTGGGCTCAAAAAATGCAAATAAATAACTCACTGTATTTGCACAGGCCGAAGAATAACCCTCGCCTTGGCAGGCCTGTCTCCCAGCTGCCTCTACAGGGATCCTCAGAGGGGGGGTGTGTGTGTGTGTTTTGGGGGTTGATGGGGGGAATTCAGATAAGGGCAAACCATTGTGAAATTCAAGAAAAGCTTTGTGACTGAGGTAAACATGGGCACAGCTCTTACTCCAACTGGTAAAGTGAACACCTGCAGCCCCATGTTCTCTTTAGCCCCAAGAAGACAGTCATCAGATAGATGGCGTTTGTGTTCACAGAGACAGAGAAGAAATACTGCTTGGGAACTGGAAACAGAGACAGCCACTCCGGGAGCTGGGACAACATCAAAATGCTCCCTGCTGAACCCGGGGAAATGACAGGACAAGGATCCTCTTTGATTAGAACAAAATCGTTATGAAGCAATTGGACAATGGAATTCACTTCATTCTCTGCTATGATCTAGAATAGATTTCTTGTTAATGAGAAGATTTAAAACACATCATCTCCAACCACCTAAACTTTTCCCCATCCCCTGTGCTATATATGGAGGACTGAGGAATTCAGTCTCCACCCAAACCACCCCCAGCCTGCCTGTACGGCATCTCTCTTAATCAATCCCTGCCCTGCCACCTGCGGGGTATGTGTGCAGGGAAGCTCACTTTGAAATGGGCAGACGGGGGGTGGAAGAGAAGATGTCGCTCTGACTCACCTCAGCTTCCTCCTTCCTCCCACTGATGGGAACCACAGGATTCTCTCACCAGCTCTGTCTGTAGTTGCGGTTTTTGTTGGTAAAATACTGCACGTGAATGTTCACAGCAGCACTATTCACAGTAGCCAAAAGAAACAACCCAGATGTCCACCAGCTCATGACTGGATAAACAAATTGTGGTCTATCCATACGATGGAATATATTTAGCCACAAAAAGGAATGAAGTGCTCACTTTTGCTACGACATGGATGAACCTTGAAGATGTTACGTTAAGTGAATTAAGGCAGTCACAAAAGACTACATATTGTGTGATCCCATTAACATGAACTACCCAGAACAGGTAAATCCACAGAGACAGAAAGCAGACTGGTGGTTACCAGGGGCTGTAGGGAGCGGAGAATGGGGAGTGACTGCTTAATGGGTATGGGGTTTCCTTTTGGGGTGATGAAAATGTTTTGGAACTAGATAGAGGTGGTGTTCACTCAACATTGTGAATGGATTAAATGCCACTGAACTGTTCACTCTAAGATGGTTAATTTTACATTATGTGGATTTCAACTCAATTTAAAAAAATGCCACTGACCTTCTCCCCAATCTGGGCAGCTGGGCCTCTTCACCCCACACTGTCCTCCTCTGCATTCTGCCGACGGGCCCTTCACCCTGATGGTCTAATGAAATGCCTTCATGCCCGGCACTGCTGGGACTCCTGAGGGAACAGCTGCGCATTTATTTCCTGACCACTTAGGACTGAGCCATCTCCACCCAGTGACGTGGGCCCCGATACTTAACCTGGCAGCCTGCAGCTTCCTCGTGTACATATTTCAGCAGGGTTGATGTGATGATGAAGGAAGATAAGGCCAAGAGAGCTCATGATAGTAGGCATACGAGCTATAACTCAATCATTTTAATACTCCAAGCCCCACTGGGACAAAAAAGAAAAAAAATCTTTTCTTACTCCATTCCACAGCTATAAGCCTCCTGCCCACCAAGGGGCGTCCTCCAAGGGACCCCATGGCCAGTCCTCCCATCACCAATCTGTTTCCTTAACTCCTCTTTCTTCTGCTGTGTCACCCACCCCTCCCCTGGTTGGGTAGGACCCAATTTTTGCAATGATTTGAAAACTAACCCCACCTGATCCTTGCCCATAGCGCTGCCAGGTACTCTGGCTGATGGCTTTTACCACCAGAAGGTCTGCAGTTTTAAACTGTAAACCAGAAGTTGGCAGGCTTTTTCTGTAAAAAGCAAGAAAGTAAATATTTTAGGCGTGTTACAGACCATACTTTATTTACAAAAATAGGTTGTGGGCCAGATTCATCTTGCAGCCTTTTTTTGTCCAGCCCTTGAGTTAAGAATGATTTTTACATTTTGAAATGGTCATGTTGGGGGGAAAAATAAAAAAGAATATGTGACATGAAATTAATTGAAATTAGATGAAATTTAACTCTCAATGTCCATAAATAAAGTTTTATTGGAACACAGCCATGTTCATTCATTATGTATTATCTGCGGCTGCTTGTGAGCTACGGTGGAAAGTGGGTAGATGTGGCAGAGAGGATATGACCTGCAATGCCGAAAATATTTCTCATCTTGCCCTTTAAGAAAAATTTTGCTGACCCTTGTTCTAAACAAATAATGTCAGTGATTAAAATCACTCATGAGCTCACGTTTGCTGTCCTGAGTATCAGTATAGATATTTTATGGATATATAAGCATCTTCTATTTACTTATCTGTAAAATGAAGGTAACAGTACTATCTCATAAGGTTGTGAAGTTTAAATGATTTAGAAAAACAGCTGAAATAGCACCTGGCACAATAAGTGCTCAGTTAATGTGAATTCTAATTATGTATAGACGACACGTTAACATATAGACACGAATTCAAATAAATACGGAAAACAAAGACTCCTTCCCTCCTGATTTATTTTGGAATGTGCTGGAAACAGTTTGAAACATCCCTTTAATAGCTTCCTGGCCTTACCAGGTTGGATGACATGACAAATTCTCCTTCATAGAAGGTACAAGTGAATCAGAACCGGAGGGGCATTTTGGATTCTTCCCTCTTCAGAAAGTGTGATCGCATCAAGATGCATCTGGTTTTCAGTAGAACTGGCCCAGGTTTCTCGGGAGTGAGGTGTCCAAACCACTGTTCATCCATATTTCCTGAATGATTTGCTCCCTGCGCTCAATCCTTTCTGCCAGCTCTGCAGCCTCTATGGAACTGTAGACAGGATACGAAGTCCTATAAAACCCTGACAGTTCTCCTGGAAAATCCGCGTCGGAGGCGTCCTCCTCCTCCTCTTCCTCCTCGCTGTCCTCCTCGGCCGGGTCACTTCCTGGCACCAGGTGCTCCTTCCCCAGATGCAGCTCCCGGAAGTCCTTGGTGCAGGACACTTTGATGACCAAGGCACAGAGTGTGAGGGCCAGGCCAATGCAAACGCTGGACACGAACAGCAGGGCGGCTCTCTCGGGGTGGGCTGTGGGAGGAAGCGGACAGGTCAGGAGCTGCGAGGAGCTATCAGTCTTTGCCAGTTCAAAGTCTCACAGAAACAGACGTCTGCCCAAGTAGGTGGCTGATGAAGAACACCAGTCCAGCATCTTTGAGACCACCCACACCTAACTGATCGTACATCCCCACTGATATACTTAAAGTTTTTGAGCATAAACAGTGAATATATGCACGTATATGAGAAAACACAGAGCAAAGAGACTCAGGAGCCAGATCCCCCACCGAGTTCAAACTCAGATCTGCCACTCACTAGCTGTGTGACTTTGGGCAAGTTACATAACCTCTCTGTGCCCTAGTTTCCTCATCTGTAAAGTAGGGCTTACAGTACCATCCTATTATAGAGTTGTTATAATTAAATGAGTTAATTCTTGTAAAGCTCTTAGAATACTCACTGACTCATAGTAAATGCTCAATAAAGTATTAGCTATTATTAGCAGTAGGAAAGTAGATTATGAAGAATCAACTTATGTATGAAGTATATATGTGAACTTAATAATATAATAGATGTTAGCAAAACTTAATTCCATTTTTTTAGACTAAAAAATAAATTTAAATATTCAGTTGTCCCTCAGTATCCATGGTGGATTGACTCCAGGACCATGTGCCCCAACCCATGCACATCCCCCCTGTACTTTAAGTAACCTCTAGACTACTTATAATACCTAATACAATGTAAATAGTTGTTAATACTATATTGTATTAACAATATAGGGAATAATGACAAGGAAAAAAGTCTGTATGTGTTTGGTACAGATGCAACCATCCATTTTTAAAAAAAATATTTTCAATCTGCAGTTGGTTGAATCCATGATACGGAACCCATAGGTACAGAGGGCCGAATGTAACATAAAATGTCAAAATAAAATATAATAAAATATAAAAATTGTATAAAACATAGTAAAATATAAAAATAAAATAAATATAAATGTAATATAAGGTTCTAATAATTTTTCCTGGATCCAAATGGATTGTCTATATGATAATAATAGAAATAAAAATAATGCTAATAGGTACCATGTGTCTAACCCCTTACCTATGTTGAGTCCTTACATTAACCTGTTTAGGAAGGACTGTGTTACTTTTTTTCCTATCCTTACCCCCTCTTTATGGTTGTATGGTCCCTTGGGGTGTTATCACCCCTATTCTAGGAAATAATGATCCATTTAACTCCCTCATAACATGGATCAGGAGTTGACAAACTTTTTCAGTAAATGGCCAGATGGGAAATATTTTAGATTTTATGGGCCATACCATCTTTGTCACAAATATTCAACTCTGGTGTTATAGTGAAGAAACCAAAAAGCACGGCTGTGTGCCAATAGAACTTTATGTATAGATTTGGGCAACGGGCCAGTTTGCTGACCCCTGATACAGATGCTCCAGCTGAGGCCCAGAGGGGAAGCCACTGCCCGAGGTCAGGTGGCCTCTTCGGGCAGAGCCAGTCCTGGAACTCAGGTTCTAGGTGAGCCCCTTGTGGGGTGCACAGTTGGTTCCCCCTGCATTTTCTCAGTACATCTCGACCGAATGGATGCTCCTTCAGGCACACTGCCTCCCCTTTGATTCCAGGCAAATAAGGAAGACTGTTGTCTTCACTACCTCTGTCCTTCCCCGGAGTTCCAGACTGGAGTTTCAGACCTCGAGGGCTGAGTTTCACATACAGTCAAGGCATCCGGCTGCTGTGATCCGACTGGAGAGACAGAACGGGGACAGCTTATCTTCTTGGAACCTGAAACCTCCCCGTTCGGCTTCCTTCACTTGCAGCTCATGTCACTGGTGGAGTCACTGGACTCAAATGTGTAGTTCTTTGCCGCAGTTGCCCTGCTAGCACAATGTCATCACTCTCTTTAAGACACAGATGTCTTAATTCAAAATTTATTTTGGCTGGGCAAGGGGTAGCAAGTCACATTTGCAGTGCTATTCATAACCACATATTTTTCCTAAGGGTCAAGGTATTTAGCAGATTTGGTTGAATACAGACATGTACCCTTTGTGAGAGCAGCAGGGGCTCTGTTCATTTCTGGGGATGGTGGAAGAATGGGGATTTGGAGACACCGGCACTCGGGACGGTCACTGAATAGTAATGCAAAAAATGATGCCAACACCTGAGGCTCTGACCTGATGGGGCAAGTATTTTCTCCTCCTCCCCACTGCAGATCAAAGCCTCAGCTCTCCTGACCTCACTCTCTCCTTCCTTCCCTCTGACTCTCCTTTCCTCTCCGTATCGCAGCCCCTCTGCCCTCAATCTTCAAGCCACTGTCCCTCCACACCCTCTGATGCTCTCTTAGGGCTCTCAAGGCAGCCACTACTCAACTTCTCCTTGGGAAGCGTAAACCCTGAGCCCTGTTGGCAGCGATGCCTCTGCCTTTGAGGAGTGTGAGGAAACTGAACCTATCCCTTTATATCCTTTCCTAGCCACCTACGGTCAGGCCAGGGCCAGTTCTGGACTGAAACAACTTCATCCTGGTCAAGCCTCCAGGAACAATGATCACCCTCTCCCGGCCCTCTCCCGGCTGGTGTGCGGGGAGGGCCAGGTCCTCAGGTGCACGGCCTGGCTCTGCCTCAGGTGCACGCTCTGCCTCAGAGCGTATAGGCGGGTGACTATACGCTCATTACTCTACCTCTCTTTTTATTTTTTAAGGACTCCAGGTGGACAGAATTAGATTAGCCATAATCCTTAGGACACAAGCCACTCTCTTCATTGGTCAATACATAGCCTCCTTTATGTTCATTTGTTTAGTGAATTACCTTTACTACTGTAACAAGCACCTGTGCTGTGAATGAGCACCTGCCTGGGAGAGCGGGCCTTGATAACACCTGGGTCTAACCTGCACTTACTTCCTCGTGCCCTAACCTCCCCATCAAGGTGACTGTCACCTAAATGCCATGTTCATTACTCCCCTGCTTGCCTTTTCACATAGCTGATTTTCCTTTTTTTTTGGAGATAGGGTCTCACTCTGTTGCTTACACTGGAGTGCAGTGGCATCATCATAGCTCACTGCAGCCTTGAACTCCTGGGCTCAAGTGATCTTCCTGTCTCAGCCTCCCAAATTGCCAGGACTACAGGTGTGCACCACCACGCCTGGCTAATTTTTAAATTTTCTGTAGAGACAGGGTCTTGCTATGTTGCCCAGGCTGGTCTCGAACTCCTGGCCTCAAGCAATCTTCCCACCTCAGCCTCCCAAAGTTCAGGGATTACAGGTGTGAGCCATTGTGCCTGGCCATAGATTTTTTTTTTTTGCATTTCTATATATTCCTAAAAATTTATTAAAATGGTATGTTATAAATAGTGTTTGGGACTTGGTGTTTTTGGGGTTTTTTTTACTTAATATTGTATTTCCATATAATTTCCATTGTCTTGGCTGTAATGTAGTTTATTCACTCACTCTCCTGCTGATGGGCATCTGGGTTGTCGCCAGGTTTCTCCTATTGAGGACACTAGTCGTGAACATTCCAGTAAAAGTGCCTGGTGGACGTCTGCAAGTGTTTCCCTTGGGTACTGTCCTGGGAGGTAACTGGTGGGTTTTAGGGTATGTGAACTTCAATTTTTTGGAAATAATGCTGAAGTGGTTTCCAAAGTGGCTGCAATGTGTGAGAAATCCTATCAATACTCATGTCCAGCACTTGGCACAGACAGACTTTTAATTTTTTCCCAATCACATGGGTATAGAATTGTGTCTTACCATGATCTTGATTTGCACTTCCCCGATCACATATTACATGTACATCTCTTCCCTTGCTTATGTGTCTCCTCTTCCCAACATGCTGGTTCATGTCACTGCCCATTATTCCTATTGAGTTGTTTGTGTTTTCCTCTTACATACAAATAATATATATATTTTCTATGTTATTGATGATAATCCTTTGACAGCATATAGATTGTCAATTTCTCCTGCTAAGTGGCTTGTATTTTCACTTTCATGAAAGTGTCTTTTGAGCTAGTGAAATTACCTGAAAAATAGGGATGACTAACCCTGCTCTGCTCCACCTTTTCTGTGGACATTTGGCCCCCAGCCTCCTCTCTTGCCCCTTTTTTCCCAGTAAATGGCCAGATAGTAAATATTTTAGGTTTTACAGGCCATGTGGTCTCTGTTGCAAATACACAACTCTGCTGTTGTCGTGCAAAAGCAACCATATAAACCATCTTCCTTGCGTGGCATTGTAATCTTTAAAAAACACACATCGAGTCACATCACTGGCTTACCTAAAACTTACAGATGGTCTTGCCTCTCTCGTAAGCTAAAAATCAAGCCCTGATCACTGCCTACAAAGCTTGCTACAACAGCCCCTGCTCCCTCCCCAAGGTCAACTCCCAAGCGCCTTCCCTTCACGCTCTGTGCCCCTGCATGAGCCTCCCATTCCCCACACGTCAGATGCCTTCACGCTTTGGCATTTCTGCATGTGCTCTTCTTTGGGCCTGGAAAGTTCTTTCTTCCCTCTTCATCCAGCCCTCCATGCCTCCCCCTGCCTTAGCCTAGGCCAAGTCCCCCATAATTTAGTCTCAGAGCATCCTAACGTCTCCTTCACAGCCCAACGTAATGTTGTCACTAACTCGCTGAGTAGGTTTCATCCTTTCTCTCCCCATAGGATGAAAGCTCCCTGAGCGCAGGGACTGGAATTGTCCTTGTCCTTCTCGAAATCCCCCATGCCCAGTGCCGTCTCTGGTGCAGTGTGTATTACACAAATATTTGCTGAGTGCATGAAAGGAGGGGATCATGGATTTAAGCGCTAGGCTTGGTGCCCTGGGGATGGGGCCCCATAAAGCCAGTTCCCTTCCTTGCCCTCTCCCTCCTCTCCTGGGAGGTGGGGGTCTGTGTCTCGCTCGTGAGACCCCAGGTGCCTCTTGGTTTGGGCCCATCTCTTGCTAAGTGAACACTCTCTGGGGCGTGTCCACATCAACTCCGCTGAGATCCAGCGACCAAAGACCGAGAATCTGGGCAACTCTCGGCAAGCCCGTTGGGAAGAGGCTTCCTACTTGTCTGAATCGACTAGTTTGAAATTATGGCGTCACCAGGTGTTGGTTGGATCGAATCTTAGAGATGAGCTGGCCCAATCCCTCCCACTGTAGCCGAGTCACTTGTCCAAAGCCAGCACTTGGCTGGGACCCCAAGCTCAGGCCAGGGCTTTCTCCACGGCCCCAGGCTTTACACTAAAGGGAACTTCATCTGCTTTCTAGAATCATTTGGACCACGTCAGCCTTTTGTGATCCCTTTTTCTATTATATATTCTAGAAAAATATAGAAGTTCTCCTTGTGGTTGAAGGGAATCTTCACACTGTAATACTGTTGGTACTGTTCTAAATTGAACCTTGGTCCATCCCAGGCTAGAGTGAATGGCTTGAATTTTATGGGCTGGAGTGTGCCCTTGGCAGCCTCAGAACATGGCCAATGGCCTTTAAGACCTTTTTTGACCCTTAGATCCCGGATCTGGGGCCAATACAAGCTCCAGCTCAAACTTTTATTTGTCCAGATAAGAAACCCCGAGGCCACAGCGAGGGTTCCACTACCTGGGGCCCCGCAACTGTCCTCCGGGAGAAAGCACAAAGTGTGCCGGGCCCTGCTCTGACAGCACTTAGGGATGTGATAGTAACTTTCTGCCTTGGAACCAGAGATTGGAGGTCGTAGGAACACATCAGAATCCACACCTGCGTGAGAAGGTGGTGCTGATTTCCAACTGTCCTCCCTGGCAGGGGAGTCACGTGGCTCTGACTTTGGAGTGTGTGATTATACTTCTACTTCAGTGTGGGCTTGTCTGATATCCTAGAGTTCCTTTCCTGTGAAACAATGACGCCTCCCCAACTCGGGACACCTTGGGCTGTAAGCCTGTCCCCTCCTGCTCTGCCTCCTTACCCTGGCCCCGGACACCCCACACACCCTGAAAGCTCACAGCAGTGTCTGCCAGAGGCTGAAGACACACATGTCACAGTCCCCAGGGGTAGGGACAGTGTTGGAATTATTAGGCCACCAAAGGCATGCCTGTAGGCATGTATGAGGTAAATACACAAAGCCAGATGTGAATAAAACACTAACGGGGTGGAGTGGGAGAGGTCACGTTCTGAGGCAAGACTGTCTAAATAAATAAGTTCCCTTAGGCACAGTCTACCAGGGCACAGTGGCTCCCGTGGAGCCAGCCAGTAAGCTGCCTGCTTAGGAACCCCCAACACACACACACTTTCTCTCTGTCTCCCTTTTCGTTACTCTAATTTCAAAAGCTTTCCATGAGCTTCTTCAGACCCATGGTCTCTAGATTCTAGAATGAATTCAAGGAATAGATCTGCACTATTGAAATGAAGGTAAATCCAAACATACCTAAGAAGCTTGTCTCACTGTTGGGAAAATAACGTCACAGATGACTCAAATGGCCACAGGAAGAAACTGGCCATCGGGGAGCCGTGGGCATCCTCAAGTCCCTTCCATCCACCTCTGTGTTTCAATATCACAGGACAAACCTCTCGACTTTGGTTTCTCGTCCTCCATGTACACTTGACTGCACTAACGTGTCAAAGCTACTTGCAGCCAGACTGGGGAAATGTCGTTTTGGATTCACTCGATTTACCACCTGTATGGCTGCTCTGGGCTGGAACCTGCCCTGCTGGCGCTCTTGGCTCCCAGCTGCTCCTGCCAGTGGCCTCTCCTTCAGGGCTTCCCAGGGCCCCCAGCCCAGCTGGGGTCACAGCCCCACCACAGGGCTGAGGTTGTGTCTCAGAGTTGGCCAGGCTCCTGTCTCCAGCAGCAATGAGGATGGCGCCAGTGTTGGTGGCGCTGGCTGTTGTCTGGCTGCCCGTTCAGATTGAAACAGCTCAGCATGGTATCCACACGCACCCCTGCAGTGTGCTGGCTTTCGGGGCCACTGACCATGCACTGCATGCTGCCCACTTCTACAGTGACCATCCAGACAGCAACCCAGACACATCAAGGAAACCCACAGGCAAGTCTGGAGGCACCCGTTCCAGTAGGACTTTTTGAGCCTCCATGATTCGAGTCATGAGCATCTTCTGGTGACTTCATTTAGCTAATACCCGACATGGTGCATTTAGGACTTCTTTCTCTTGGGCATTGTATCTAGGCTTGGTCATGGCTTGCTGACATCAATGTCCTTAAACATCCCTCAATAAAACCAAATAACAGCCCACTGAGTCCTTACATTTAAAAAAAAAATGGTAGCTTATCAATAGCAAATACTGAGTGATAATTAGGCACAGGATAGCTCATACCACCAGATCAGGGTTCATCATTTGGTTAACTACTTACTGTGCACCTATTCTGTACCAGCACTGTCCTAGACACAGGTAAGTGACAACAAATAAGATGACAAAACACCTCCCCATATGGAGCTTAACATCTAGTAGGAGAGGCAGGCACTAAGCAAATAAATCTATCTTACGATTTCTGGGAGTGGTGAGCAGGTGAAAGGATAGAAAAGAACAGACAGGGATGGAGGGAAGCTAATTTAGGTCACTCAGGGTCAGGAGGTTTCTGTCCCTCAGGAGGGGCACACTCCTTGCTGAGGGGCACACTCACATTAGCTGAGTCTGAATCCTGGCCCTGCCTCTGTCCATGGTGTCCTCAGGCAAGTGGCTCAACTTGACCCTTGGCTTCTTTAAGTGCAGAACAGGGGACCAGAGTCCCATCTCTTAGGGTTGTTGCTATGGACATATGTTGAAGCTCTAGCCCCCAAAGTGATTGTATTTGGAGATTTTAGGAGCTAATTTAGGTTAAAAGAGGTCATAAGGGTGGGGCCCTAATTTGATAGGACTGGTGGTTTTATAAGAAGAGATCACTCTGTCTCTGTCTCTCTCCCCCTGTCTCTCTCCACCATGTGAGGACACAGTGAGAAGGTGGCCGTCCACAAGCCAGGAAGAGAGCCCTCACCAGAAACTGGTCAATGGACACTTTGATCAGGGACTTCCGGCCTCCAGAACTGTGAGAAAATAAATGTATGTTGTTTAACACATTAACTGCCATGTGAGTTGTATTTAACTCATGCCTCTTTTGAGCCTGGGGCCTCGTGAAGCAAAACCCTGCAGTTGGTTCGTGAAACTCTTACTTGTTGATGTTCTTGTTGTTACAATTAAATATCGACAATTTAATTCTAAAAATGTGGATTGCATTGCACATAACTCATGCAAAGAAAACAATACAAAACACATTTTTCATTACATTAGAAAGGATCGTTTTGTTTTCAAAGTTTTTATTCTATTTTGGTAATAAAACACCATGACCCCAAGGAAAAAAAATTTTTTTTAAGCGTGGCAGTCAATGTGTTAAGCCGCCCAGCCTCTGGCGTTTTGTTAATGCGCCCGAGCTGACTAAGGTGGGTGTTGAGAGGCACTGACACGGCATCTGAGGTTGAGCACACGGCACGGCCACGGCTCAGGGAGTGACATATGTCACTCGTCTCCAATCATTCTTCTCTGTTTGAAGGATTTTCATGACGCCTTTCCTCCAAGGGGCTCTCCAGGGACTTTGTCAATATGGAATCCTTACATTTCTTAACAATGGCAATTATGAGGAACAGCAAGACACGGAGATGGGAGGGTGGTTAGAAAAGACAAGATTCACAGAGAAAACCAACAACATACAGCACACAACAAACACGCAGGAGGAATATTGACGCAGGAAGACAGACGATGGAACGGCAGAGGACTGCAAGGCTGAACTCTCTGTCTCCCGTACCGAGATATTTCCTTAAGCCTTTATTTTCCTCTGAGACAAGCTTACCCCAAATAGCCCCATCTCCACAGGCCTTGAATAGTAATACTGTTGTGCATTATATTAATGTACATTTTACCGAAGGGCTCAGAGGTTTGGGCCGCTCTTGAATAGAGTTAGGCAGGCATTGTCGAAACCTGCAGTTGACATTCCAAAATATGATCTACCTTAAAATGAGCAGACAGGGTGGTGAGGAAAGATTGTACGTACCTTTCCCTCACCAAAGAGGCCCCGCAGCACGGCCAGCCTTGGTGCAAACCTTTTGGCTCTGCTAATTCAGGAGGGCTGAGTCTGATCAATCCTTGTGGGGAAGATTAACGAGGGAATCTTTGGCAACCATGAGAAATAACACTCATGACTCAGAAAATGGTTCTGTCTTCAAGAAGCATGACCTGTTTTGTTTACTAAGTGGTGATCTGGCTCATTTTTCTTCCAGCTGGGGGTGGAATTCAATAATCTTAAGCCCTTCCCAAATTTTAGACCTGGGAAATGCATTTCTCGGGTTCCTACTTTTCAAAGGGGAAAATATCTGTGGAGCCCAACTCATAAATAATGTAACCTTATCTATCTATGTGGTTATCTTGTTGGTTGCCTGGTTGCAACTGAACCTGAACTCTGTGTTTCTGGCACTTAAAAGACTGCAGTTGGCATCTGAGTGTTGTTATTGAACAGCACATTTGTTAATAAACTTTAGTAAATCCATTAGCATTCTAGGAATCTTTGATTCGTTGACCTACCTCTAATGTAAGCAAATGCTGCCAGAGAGTTGCTAACAATAACTCCATCTTTCCTCAGAACCCTCGATTCGTTTGGGTTGAAGTTTATACCTGTTTCATAAAAAATGCAAGACCAATTAATCACAGCTGTTCACAGTACGCCTGTCCTAAGAGACCCCTGCTGCTCCTAACCCAGGACTGCCAGAATAATTAAAAGTCATAGAAATCACACAAATGGGCCTCTGACTAATTTATGGAAGACTAAGCCAGAAAGAGCGCTTAGTAAGCAGTCCCTGAAAATGTTATTAATAAATTATAAAAGGGATTAGAAATTTTAAAAAGTTTTGGTTCCAACTTCAGGTGCAGCTCATCCACTCCACTGCGGAAGGGAACAAATGTATTTTCCCATCCTTAAGGCAGTGGCATTCATCATGCCTCTTGGAGGCTTAGTAATGTCTCAGTTTAACCATGGAGTTGCTGTCTGCTCTGTTGACCAGAGATAAGACAAACCTGGAATTATGGAGGGAGGTTGTGTTAGGTTACTTTTTTGCAAATGACAGCAAAATATGAGGCAGATCTGCTTTCAGATGTCTGGTTACTTGGCTGGGATGGAGCTCAGTGAGCCCGTGATGGGGCAGCCTGGACACAGGACAAAACTCCCACCACCCAAAGCCTAACATTATAGATGCTCGACTTGGTCTCTGCAGTTTCTATCAGGAACCCCGTGGGTCTGAATTCCATTCTAGATTTGATAAAAAAATCATAATGCTCACCCCCTGTCCCCCATTTACAAAAGTTAAAACTAAGGAGGAAGGTGGTGTGTACAGAGACCTGCAGGTGCAAGCTGTCTCTGGCCCACCTAGATTCCTGACAGGACCATCTTTGCAACAAGCTCACTGTATAATCCAGGAAGCCCAAATTTATTTCTGAGCAGATCTCTTTTTCAAAGTGATTTTTCTTTTAAGAAGTGAGAGAACAGAGGGGAGGTTTATTCTACTTCTACTTTAAAAAATCAAAACAAAACAAAATGGTGCAACCATCAGCTGGAGCACTGTTACCACCAGGACTAGTGGCTCAAACACACCTTTTGAAGGTGTGCCCAACTGTGGTCAAGCAGGGGCTGTTTACCTTTACTTAGAAATGTGTGTAGTAAGCCATAAAAATTACCATATTCACCATCTTTCTGCTTCAAAGAAGGTTTTAGGTTAGCAATGGCTGGATCAATCGCTGTGAGTATGTTCTTGGGAACTAAAAGCCAAAAAAAAACATTTTAAATACTTGGTATATTGAAAAAAAGTGTGCACTTAATGTACTTATAAAGTGCAATGTAGATAATATTTAAAAAATACTTTCAAATCAGTACAAGAATCACTCTGCCTGTTAGATACACATATATACACACACGATGGTACCTGTGTGATCATAAAATCTCCCAGAGAGGTGAAATTTTAGGCCCATTTTACAATATTAAAATAAATAACAACATGGAGAATGAATAAATATGATATATCCATCCAATAGAATATAACGTAGTAATAAAAAGGAATTAAGTACTGGTGCATGCTATAACAACAATGAACCTCAAAAACACCATGCTCAGTGAAAGAAGTCAGCCACAAAAATCCATCTAGTGTATAATTCCATTTATACCAAATATCCGGAAAAGGTAAATCTAGAGACAGAAAGTAGATTAGTGGTTACCTGGGACCAGGGGTGGGAGTGGGGAGTGATGGCAAATGGGCACGAGGGAACTTTTTGGGTTCATGGAAATGCTTTAAGATTGGTTGGCGATGGTTGCACAACTCTAAATTTACTAAAAATCATTGAGTTGTATTCACTTAAAATGGGTGAATTTTAAGGTACATAAGACCTCAATAAAGCTGGTAACTCTGAACATGAGATTCCCTGAGACTTAGTAAAAGCTAAATGACTGCGACCAACTCAAAATCTACCACTGACCTCTCCCCAGCTCTGAGAAATCTGTCTCTTTGCTTCCATAATAAACCTAAGGAGAATTCCAGACTATGCTGGAGTGATTTGCTAAATATTGTCAGAAAGGACTACAGAAAGATGAGGAGATGATGGCAGTGTGACCGACGCCTTTGGAAGGTGGCTTAAGACTCTGCCAAACTGACCCTAAGAATAAACCATGGGATGTCAGGATCCCCAGGCAGAGCAGCTGGCAGATGACAGCACCAGCTGAAAGAGAGGGCAGAGCAAAAAATCTGCAGGCCAAGCACACGGCCACAGGCTGGGAGAAGGGAGAGGAAACCAAATATTCTTGCTGCAGAAAACTGCTTATTTTTGTTTGTACTTTAGTCCATCAGAGATCGGGGAGAAGTGGCAACAGGAAACAGAGGGGAAGCCAATATAAACTGTGCAAATTCAACTGCACTGGTTTTAAAAAAGAACTGGCAAGACATCTTTGGCAGCAAGAAAACCTCATTTCCTTTCTCAGAGTGCTTAACTAAATTCTTCTGGGATGTCCCAGGATCAGCAAGCACAGAACACTCCTAGATTGGGAATGTTTCATTTACAGGAGGCCCTGGTGCCTTCATGCCCATCGGCAGCGAGGGGGGACTTTCCCCCGGAGGCACAGTGGACATGCTGGAGGTCTCTGAAGCTGTCCACGGCCTCCGAGGAATGGCCCTGGGCCGACCATGGGGCATGCCACTCATCCCAGGACCATGGCAGGGCCCCAGAGAGCTGAGCTGCGCTGCTGCAAAATGCTGATTAAATAACTTCTTGCTCATTTCTGGACCCTGAGAAGGACACCCCTGCTTCCCTGGCAGCAGTAAGTCCAGGAAGTGTCGCCTCTCCCCGCCAGGAGCAGCGCTGCTTTCCCGTGCCTGTCTCTTGGCTTGTTCTCAAAATACAGCCAGAGGAGGGCCTTGGCTCTCTGCAAATGCCAGTTTGAGAAAGAGTCAGAATTTTATAGAGGAGCTGAGAGAGGTAAAGCATTCTAGGATGAGTTTGCAGAATAACCAGACACTCAATAGAGCAAATTGCCAGTAAAGGACACAGGCCACCGCAGGAAGCCTGCCCATTTACTATGTGAAAGTGACTCTGATATTGGGAGAATCAACAGGTGTCAACATATCTGTCAGATTCTTGCATCTCCTTGTTTCAAACTGGTTCAGGGTGAAGACGGGGAGTGGGGTGTCATTACCACCCCTCAAACCCACCCTACTCCACTTTAGATACATTCGTGAAAACACTAGCAAACCACTCTCCAGGGAGCCCCCAGTATGTGCTGGACTCTGGTCTCGGAATTTCAAACGGCACATCTCGTGCAATCCTCCTAGTGGCCGGGTGCGGATGTGTATCATCCCCCCTCCTGAAGGGGGAAAGACTGGGGCTCAGACATGCGCCGTTCACCTAGGAAGAGGCAAAGCTTCAGCTCCTGGTGTGGCCCACGCTCTTCCCTTTCCGTGAAGCTATACTTTCTGTGCAACATTTAGCCTTTGGGAATTGGATAAAAGATTATTTTAAAGGACTACAAAGATGGCATAATGATTCCCACTCAGGCAGTCCCTCTTGAGTCTATTTAGGTGAAACCAGAGACGACCATTCTAATGGACTTGAGTGGTTTGCTAAATTTGGCATGGCCCCTGCCTCGATTTATTTATCTATTTTTTGCCAAACAAATCTGTGTCAAGCCTGGGTCAGTGCAAACTTTAGGAAAAGAATCTCCACAGGTTGGAATTTGGGTCCAAAATAATTCTTCACATCAGAGACAAAAATGATCTCTGCTTAGCTGCTTCTCCTCCTCAGCAGGTGCCTAGATGATATGGGCACCTCTGAATCCTATGCCACCATCCTGCCTGCCCCCACCCTCTGGGAGAAGCTGTGTTGGCCCCAGGAAAGTGTCAGGGCAGGGATGCTGGCTGTGCCTCCGTGTCGGTGATGCTGGAGGACCAGTGGCTGCGGGCTTGGGCAAGAGCCCTCTCTGCAGACAGGAGGGTGAGAGCTGGCCGAGTTCTCCAGGCCTGCCCTCCCCTGTGATGAGGAAAGCCGAAAACCCAGCATTTCCAAGAAGTTTAGCTAATGGTAAACCTTTAGCAGTACATTAAAGAAGACCTGAGTGATGCGTGTCCAAACCTGACTGATGACCAAATGCTGTGCTCCGAGTGCCCTGACACCAGCCAGACTTGCTGCCTACAGTTAGAAAAGCAAAGCCCCCCAGCCCAAGTCACTACCCTGAGGCTACTGAATGATGATGAAATTCTCTATTCAGTCTAAAACCAGCTGTGGTGTGGGAGAAAGCAGAACTGTGATTAAATGAAGCTCTATAAAATAGGAAAGAGTGATCTTTTTAAAAATGCAAATTGATTATGTCTCCTAAGAAAACCTTTCAATGGCTCCGCATCGCACTTGGACACAAGGCAAACCTCAACTGCCTGTTCCAGGTCCCTGCAGTCTCTGCTCGGAACTCAACTCCCGGCCTTTGCATAGGCCATTGCTTCTGCCCCCCCATCTCCCCACTTCCACCTTGCCGACCCCACACACTCATCAGGTCTCCCTTGCCTCAGACGTCCCCTCCTCTGGGAAGCCCTCCTGGTTCCTGAGTTCCCCAGGGCCCCTTTCATGGCCCCACAGGACAGGATTCACCTCCTATCCTGTAGCCTGTGAGGGCAGGGGCCACACTGCTCACACAATTTCCCTGGCCCCCACCTCCATGCCTGGCTTGTAGCCGGTGCTCAATTAACGTGTGTGGCATGAATTAAGGCCACAAGACAACAGCATCCCCCCTCACCCAGTCCCTTCATGGCCTAAGAATAGCCAGTGAGTGGGTTCAGCTGCAGAGCAGTGGTCCAAGGCCTGATGAAGACCTTCTGAGAGACAGATGCTCATTTCCTTCTCTCCTCCAGAATATCCTAGCTGGCTATGCAATAAGGGCAAGTTGTGCTAAGGCACCCCTGCCCCCACCCCACCCTCAGCCCTGCCCAGCCTGGGTCATTTTGGGGACGGGTGGCATGTGTTTCTGGAGAGATGAAGTTCCCCACAACAGGCCCTGCTTGTCTTGGTTCAGCACTTGGCCCTGACAGGCCACTCTGCCCCCATGGGTGGCGTATCCCCTGTGTTGGCAGAGCAAACTCGCTGGGTAAAATAGCAAAGCCTGATTGGATGCAGAGGTTAGAAGCACAGCATTGGAAGAGATACCC
This sequence comes from Daubentonia madagascariensis, assembly GCA_023783475.1. Lineage (NCBI taxonomy): Eukaryota > Metazoa > Chordata > Mammalia > Primates > Daubentoniidae > Daubentonia > Daubentonia madagascariensis. The sequence goes on along the minus strand of JAKFHU010001482.1, from coordinate 1,177,149 downwards.
ATTGGGGTGGATCTTTCCTGGCCTTATTTAAGAATATCTTGACTTGGGTGGGCGGGTTGGCTGGGCGCCTCTCTGACAACTATGTTTATAGTCACATCGCATGGTCTCTGGCCAGGGCCAATGAAAGCAGGTGGTTACCGGATCCCAGCCCAGCCAATGAATTATCTTTCTGCCAAAATGTGGAAATAAGATTGAAAGACTTTAGGTCTTCATGCTGGTAGAACCATAACATTAAATACCACTCAGGGCTGTGGGTGGCCGTATTCCATCCACCCGGGCTCAGAGGAGGCTTCTGCTGCGGGAGGGGCTGGGGACGGAACAAGGAAGCAGAGAGAGAGAGAGAGAGAGAGAGACTAAGGCAGTGAGAGCAGGACAGATGCTCCCGGGGCCCCGCAGTTTCGGGCTTCGGCCGCACCGCGAGGCCGCGCTCTCCTCTCCCGGCTTCTGAGGCCGACCTTCTGGCCAGATGACACCTCCCCACCCCCTTATGGCTTAAACCAGATCAACGAGTTCCCTCACTGGCATGCAGAGTCCTAACTGAGACAGGTTCACTCAGAAGCCAGGTACAGGCATCCTCTGGAATCTCCGTATCAACTTCCCTATCAGCTGGGAGAATTTAAAAAAATGGAAAACGCTTCATGCCTGTTTGGTGATCTACAAAATGTGCAGACATTGCGCGTCATTTTTCAATGATTCCGATTTCACAGTTAAGAGCCATCTGGCGGGGGTAAGGGGATGTTTTTAAAATGTCAGCTCCTTAGAAAGTGATTCGAAAGTGTCTGTCGTGGGAGGTGCCGGGATGCTACCTGCCTCACAGTAGAGTGACCCCCTGCCTTTGAATAACTCCTGGGGACCTCACTGGTGGACGAGGGACACTACCATGGGGAGACGAGAACACTGTCAACACTCCTGCTTCTTCCCCACATGCTCCCTCTCCATCTCGCAGCCCCTCTTGCTCTCACTGCCCTGGAAACCCCTCGACTCTAGCCCTCTCTCCATCCTTTGTCGCTGCCCGCCGAACCTGGAGGAAGCCACACAGCCGGGTAGACCAGTTGTCCCTGAGAGCCCTGCCCCTTACCTGGCACAGGTCACCACCGCACCCAGCAATGTCACCACCGCAGTTTCTCAAGTCAGCCTCCCCCTGCCGCCGCCCGCTCCACACCTTCCCTCATCTCCGCAAAGCCCCCTCCTCTGCCCCTCTCGCAGCTGAGGTCCTCATCTCACACTGCTTTTGAGAAGATAGAGGCCACGTGGTAGGAACTCCAAGGCCTATCTTCATCCATTCCCACAGCCCTCTGCACTCCTGTCATAACAGAGGAAACGCCCCTCTCTCCCATCAAAGATCAACCTCACCCTCTCGGCTTCTGGACCCCAATTCTTCCAATACACCTGGTCTCTCCAGCATCTCTACCTTTCTACTTTCCAAAGCGTTCTCCAAGCCACCCAATTTTTACCACATCTCCTGGTGCCACTCCAGGCTAAGTCATCCCTGCCTGTTGCCTCCTAGCTGGTCTTCCTGCTTCTACTCTGTTCCCATCCATTCTCCACCCTACAGCCAAGAGGTCTCTTCAATTCCCGCTGCAGAGATGAAGCGCACATGAAGACCTTACAGGCTTTCTTTCATGCTTTGGCCTAGAAGTGATACCATTGGTCACATAGAGTCACAACTCCATTTCTAAAATCAAGGAGGTGGAGAATCCTGGCGTTCTGTGTGCCCAGAATGTGACTGCATGACTCCCCTACTTAAAACCTCCCACTGGCACCCTCCCCAGACCCCGTGGGATCTGATCCTGTCCTCTCCAGCACCACTGTCCTACTCACCAGCTCCTTTCTCCCACCATGCAGCACCCAGCATCTGTTGCCACCTGCCCATCATAGCGTGCAGGTGAAAGCTCACCCCAGAGGAGGGTTCTCTTTGGAAGACTTCTCAAGCCACCTCTCCTAGGATAAATTAGGGTCCCTCCACTGTTACCCTCTCTCGTAGTATCCTGCCCTTTTCTGAAATAGCTTTATCACAATGGGTAATGATAGATGTGTCTGCCTATTTGTTTAATGCCTGTCTCTCTCCCCCGACTGTTAACCCCAGAAGGACAGGACCAAGTCTCTTCGTTTACTGCTGAACCTCTAGCACCTGACACACAGAACATGCTCACAACATGCTGAATGAGTGACCAAGGACAAAGAAGCTTGAACTGGGACACATGACCCCCAGGCTCTGAAAGCTCATTTCAGCATTAGCTAAAAGGAGCCACAGCCTTAGGAACTGCTCTTGCTTCATCCTTGAAAACACAGTAGATAATGCACCTTATCTGCAAGCTGAAGTCCTGCTCCTCATTCAACACTTAGCTGAAGAGGCCTGAAGTTACCAGAACCTCAGAGTGATCTATGTTGGCTTCTAGGGGACCCTTGGCCAGAATGGGCTCACTGCTACCTACAGCTTCCTGGACATGGCAGCAGGATAAAGACTGAACACAGGTGAAGTCATCCCTCCTGAAATGTAACTGTGGGTGCTAGCATTTTGGGAATACAACTATGTAGTTGCTTCATTGTACCTATTACAGCATTGATATTGCAGAGAACAAAATTTCTAGTTCAAGATATAAAAGTATGGGATGCAATGGAATAAAAAGAAATAAAGTACTGATATGTACTATAATATGTGTGAACCTTGAAAACATACGCTAAGTAAAGAAGCCAGACACAAAGGATCATGTGTTATATGATCCCACTTGTATGAAATGTCTAGAAGAGGCAAATCCATAAAGACAGAAAGTAGACTGGCAGTTGCCTAGAGCTGGGGGTAGGGGTGATGGGTGGATTGGGGGGCATGACTGCTAAAGGATAGTTTGTTTTGGGGGTGATGAGAATGTTCTTAAATTGATTGTGGTGATAGTTGCACAATTCTGTGAATATACTAAAAACCACTAATTTGTACACTTTAATAGGTGAATTGTGTGGTCTGTGAATTATATCTCAACAAAGCTGTCACACACAAAAAAAAGCCTAGGGATATTTGGCAGGAGAAAAAGAGGTTTCCAAGAGCTTAGGGATCAAGTTCTTCAGTTATAGTTCTCTCTGCTTTCCCTTTGCTTTTATGTTCATTTCAAAAAAAAACCCCAAAAACAAAAAACAAAAAAAAACCAGTCAACATATTAGGATTACAAACTGGAAATCCATAGTACCCTCAGAAAACAACAGACTGCTGATTTGCTTTTAAGTAACTTTGTGAAATTAGAATCTAAACAAAGTAATTTCATTTTACTATTCAAAGACACTAGGAAAACAAAGTAATGCTGTCGTGTAACATTTTTATTGTTTTAGGGTAAGCATTTGATCTTTTGACTCAACACCGTGGGCATGTAGATAAAATAACTGTTGGCAGCACAGCGAGTTAGTCATTTAGGGCCTAAAAGCAATACTGAAAGATTAAATTGGGGCCAAACAATACTGCTGTGAACTTGTATGACATCCCAATAAATTTTAGAGCCTCTTAAGAACCAAGATTAAAATCACTGATATCAATTTTACCCTTATTTGCTTGTTCTTTTCCTACCCTCCCCATTGGTTGCCAATCTGATTGCTAAAAGTGCTTTTAAAACAAATTTTGACCAAAGAAAATTCTACTGCTTATCTGATGTGAATGTCATAAGCAAGAATAAAGGAAAGGACAAAAAAAGGGCTCTTGAATATCTGGGATGACTAAACAGCATCAGGAGGAGAGTTGTTTGGCTTGTTCCACGCAAACTCCTGCTGTTCATGTGATTAGCACCCGCCAAAGAGTCAGGGTCTTCAGGTAGCTGGGCGAGGGTTTATTCTTACCACATGCGTAGGTCACAGTGAGGTATTTTTTCACTCCTGGCAGACAGGGGCTTCCGAAGTGGTAATTGTTGACAATGAGTTTGCATCTCTGCTTCCCATAGCACCTTCGGGATAGTATGTGCAGAGCTGAGTAAGACAAGCAATCTGAAAGGCAGGAAACATCCAGAAGAACTTCATGGTGAGTTCCCCACATGGCCACCACATAGCTTACAGTATTCCCTGTAAACAAACATACTGAGCTGGATTTCAAATCAAATGTAGAGTTTCTCTGCTCATTTTCTATCTCACTAAAGTACCCAAGATGGGCAGAGCCAGCTTCCTGGTCATGTCCTAGACGTCCCTGAGTTTGGTTTAATGCTGTGCTGGCACTACCTTGAATTCTAATATATTTTTGAAGAAGAGGCCCTACATTTTCCTTTTGCACTGGGCCCTGCAAATTATGTAACAGGTCCTGCATATGGAACAAGTAAAATATGAAGAACATTGAATGAAGGTTCGTGGTTCTTTCTTGACCTTTACCACTCTTTGAAATATTTTATCTGTTTATTTTGAGAATCCAACTCTCCTACATGAACATAAGCTCCATGAGGGACTATTTCTGTTTTGTTCATCATCAAATTCCCATGCTTGGCCCACTGTAGAAGCCCAATAAGTAACTGATGAATGAATGAAACACACTGATAAACATGAGGACATGTGTTTCAGGCCCTGGCACAGCGCCATCCTAATTAGGAAATATCACCTGAACACCTCTGGAGGATGAGGCGCTGTGCTACGTACTGTCAGAAAAACCAGCAAAAAGAGCCTCCCTTGCATTCGCAGGACGTGCGTGGAGCTGGAGAGACAAAACCCACATGGGAGAGCTGGTGTCTAATAGTGGGAAACAGTGAATGAGTGTCAGCAGGGAGTGGCCCACACAGGATGTGCTGGGGTCAGAGGCGGGAGACATCGCTGTGGGCAGGAGGAGAGGGGCTGCACGGTGAAAGAAAGAGCAGGAATTGGGTAGGAGCCGGCGAGAGAGAAATGAACGGACGCTCAGGCGAGTGGGCTAGGAGTGCCTGCTGGGGCTGGCCGTGGGCTGGAAGGGCAGGAGTGGGCAGGGCAGCCTCCGTGAATGAGTGGGAAGCACAAAGGCAGAAAGACGGAGACTGCTTTGAAGGCTTAGCTAAAGAGTTTGGACTTTATTCTGCAAGCAACAGGGAGCCTGAAGAGATGGCCTGACACTCTTGTCCTTTGAGGACAGTGTATAGGAAGCCCTGAGAGAGAAACAGAACCAAAGGCAGGGAGAGCAGTTTGGAAGCAATTTCAGAATACACACTGGGGGGAGTTAAGGGCTTGAAGAGCAGGAAACGGAGGAGGAGAGAATTTCAGAGACCTTGGGAAGTTCCATTCACTGTTCCAGGCACTGTTCTCAGCACCTGTATGTTAACTGATTTAATGTTCCCAACAACCTTAAGAGATAGGCTGTTTGTAAAACACTCACACACAAACTCACACACACACACACACATACACATATCAATTTTGTGGCTGAGAAAGCAGACACAGGGACTTTCCGTAACCTCATACAGCTAGAGAATAGATAGTGGGGCCTGCAGGTTGACCTCTGAGCTCTACGCACCGGGTCTCCAGTGGAGGTGGGTGATGGAGCATTCAGGATGATTTAGTACCCTAAGCTGCGGGACTCGGGAGACAGTGGTGCTGCTGGCAGTGATCAGGGAAGTCAGTAGGAGTAGGCAGTGTGGACGACAGGATGATGAATTTATAAAAAAAAAAAAAAATAACAATACTGTCCTGCATTTGAGATGGGAGGGGCCTTTTAAGAAAAAGCTCAGATCTGGAGATGCCCATGGGAGGTTCACGCCTGGGAGCCCGAGGGCTGATGCTGTGACGAAGGGTGGCTCAGGGAGTATGTGTGTATGTGGAGGGGCACAGTGGCAGGGACCCCAGTCACAGAGAGTCTTGAGCATGTCTGCTCATGTCTTATAGATGACAAACGCCTCTACTCTCTAACAAAAACCCTCCCCATATCCCGGGACCCCTCTCCAGCCTTACCAATTCCTTCCCAGCCAGGCTTCTAGAAAGGGTCCTCTATTCCCCCTGCCTCTGCCACATTCACTCAACCATGTCCCCCCAAATGTGCTTCTGTCCCATGCACCCTGAAACTGACTTCTTCCCCTTGAAGGTCACAGGGACCTGCCACTATCTTATCCAAGAAATGAGAGCTAGTCCTAATCTTTGCTATCTCTGGAACTTTGGGTGCCTGAACACCCCTGTTGAAGATTTCTCACCAACTGGGCTCCTTGGTGCCTGTCACCCAGGTTTGTCCCTGGTTCCTCTGTCCCAGAGCCCTCTTCAGGGCTGCCCACTTGGAGCGAGTGCATACATGTGCCTCGGGCCAGGCTCTCTTCTCCCTCCTACACACTCCATCTGGCTCCCTGGGAGCCGAGGACTAGATCGATACCTTCAGCCCTGGCCACTCAGAACTCCACCCTGTGCACCGGTGGCCTGTACTGTCTTTGCAGGAACCTCTCGCTCCACACATCTCGTCTGTGTGCACACCTCCCCCCACTGTCCCCCACAGCCTCAGTTCCAAGCCTTGCAGTTTTGCAGCAAGCCTCCTGACTGCTCTCCCTCCCTCCCTCGTCTTCCCTTCAAACAGCTCTCCCCTTTGCTCCTCAGTGTGGTGTGCTCATTCTCATCAGATCACCCCCTGCCCGAGGTCCCCCACCGCCACACGACCAAGCCCACCTCCTCAGAGCTGTGCACAAGGCCCGCAGGACTCACCGTCTTGACCTTCCTAGCCTCCTGTGCTGCCATTCTCCCAGCCCCGCCTGCACCACCACCTGCAGGTCTCACTGCAGCCCCGGAAAGCCAGGCTGCCATGCTTCACGCCTCTATACCTTTGCACATGCTCCTCTGCCCGCTTGCAAATACCCCCTTCTCTCCTGTCTTCTCAACTGTACGTCCCCATTGTCCCCTCCCCCTGGCAGCAGGCAGTGGTTTCCTTCTCTGTGTTTCTACTCTTTCTAGTGTAGTTCTTACCACATGGCTCTATTTATTCGCTCACTAGTCTGTCTCCAGACTAGACAGGGAGCTCCTGCTCCCAGCACCTTACCAGGGCCTGATGCTCAGTAAATGACAGAACAAATGCACAAAGGTAAGGTTATAACCTCCATCCCTTCTGAAACTCCTCCTCAGCTCTTGGGACCTGTGCCCAGTGCCTTTACCACCAGGCATTTGAGACAGCCGCTCAGAGGAGGAAAGGAGAATGGGTAATTAGCAATGGGGTACATGGGTGCACGACAGCCGGTGGCTATGAGGTGCAAGAAGGAGACTCAAATGGAACCAGAAGCAAGAGAAAAAACAGCATGGCTTCACACCCATGTTCACAGCAGCATGTGCACAACAGCCAAGAGGTGGAAGCAACTCAAGTGTCTTTTGATGGATGAATAAACAAAATGTGGTCTACATATACAATGGAATATTATTCAGCCTTGAAAAGGACAGAAATTCTGACTGCGCATGCACACTGGTGAGGAGGCATGGCCATGGGGCATGCCAGGGGGCTGTGCTCAAGCTGGACCTCTGCATGCAAAGGAACAGGACTTCACAACAGGATAAAGTGAAGGAGCTTTGGCATCCAAATGCTGCATTGTAGAGACACGGGAGAATCATGCGGCAAAAGTAATCACGAGCAACATCCCTGATCCCCGGGGTGCGCATCTTTGAAAGGACAGCTCTAAGCCTTTCGCAGAGGCATTAGAAAGGAGCATGGCTGATTGAACACAGAGGGTTTATAGCGTCCATTTTCCCTTTTCCTTCACACCCTAATCCATCCAGAAAGACTTCCCGGCAGAGCTCTCCAGGTTTCGGAGGCTGGTAAGATTGGGATATTTGGGAGTCCAGCTGACACTGAGAGGAAGCAGGCGATGACCTCAACCACCTCTGCCCTGGGCCACGTGCTACGTCCAGTTAACAAATTCAAGGCTGCAGCCACTGTCTGAAAAGAGATCTATACTGTTCTGGTCCCGTTGCTGCCCAGCATTCAGGACAACACCACCAAGGCGGTCAAGGCCTGCTGAGGGGCCCTGACCGAGAGGGTGAAGGTTGTTGGCCTGTCGCTACTCTCCCAGACCTTCCAGCATACCACCCTCAGTGACCACCTCCAGGTATTGGAGGAAACATGCCAGTACCTCGTCCACACAGGCAAAAACCAGCTCGTGGGGGAGTTATGGTCCCAGAGCTTTGGCTTCCCGAAGAGCCCTCAGAGCTTCCTAAGGGCAGCTGCAGTCAAATTCATAGGATTCACAGTCAAGTAGATAAACACGAATCACACACACGAGGATGACGTGCAGGTGACAAGGAACGCTCTTGAAAGTGTGGAGAATGATCTTGAGCAACCTGTCCAGTCTTTGGTTGGTGCCGTCCCGAAAGAAGTTGAGAAGGATGCTAACCCCCAGCTCACCCCTACTTCCAGGATGAGAATAAGCAGTAACGTTCTCAAATACTTTGGCATCAAAGCCCCAGAAAGAAAGAAGCACCTGTTCAAGATTGCGAAATAGGAAGGAGATAATGACAATCGGAAAAAGAAAATCTGCAGTTGGTTCCAAGGTCTTCTAAATTCCTTGCACAAGTGGCACAACAGGAAGGTGAAAAGTGCTCGGCTCATAACAGGCAATGTAAACAACCAAGGCACAAGTACCAACATCTAAAAGTCCACCTAAACAAGCTGAGTCTGTCTAAAAGCCAGTTGTGAGTCACTGTGAATATTTAGGGCTGGGGACTAAAGCTTTTTCCAGGTGTTTGTCCAGGTGTCCGGGAGACTACTCCATAGTAGACTCTCCCACCTTTGGTCCAATGGCATGGGCTACTTTGAGTCAAACCTAAGGAGGCAGATTTGATCTTGGAAGATGCATTATGCTTCTTGTTCTTTATCTTTCTAGGAGGCTGTTAGCTATTAGTATATGTATTTGTCAATAAAACTTATTTTCTCATGCTAAAAAAAAAGGAAGGAAATTCTGACACATGCTACAATATGAATGAACATTGAAGACATGCTAAGTGACATAAGCCAGTCACAAAAAGACAAAGACGGTGTGATTCCACTTCTATCAGGTACCTAAAGTAGTCTTATCCACAGAGACAGAAAATGGAATGGTGGTTGCCAGGGGCTTGGGGGAGGGAGAAATAGGGAGTTGTTATTTAATGGGTATAGAGTTCCAGTTTGCAAGATGAAAAATGTCTGGAAATTGATTGCACAACCATGTGAATGTACTTAACTCTACTGAAGTGCACACTTAGAAGTGGTTAAGGTGGTAAATTGTATGTTATGTTTTTTACTGCAATTTTAAAAATGCTATGGCTTAATTGTGAAGATGAAATTAATTTTCTCTCAACAAATTAGGTATAGAAGGAATGTACCTGAAAATGACAAAGGCCATATATAACAATCCCCCAGCTAATATCACACTCAGTAGTGAAAAGTGGAAAGCTTTTCCTCTAAGATCAAGAAAAAGACAAGGATGCCCATTCTCACCACTACTATTCAACATAGTACTAGAAGTCCTAGTTAGAGCAACTAGGCAAGAAAAAGAAATAAAAGACATCCAAATCAGAAAGGAAGAAGTTAAACTGTCACTGTTTGTAGGCAACATCATTTTATATATTGAAAATCTTAAAGACTCCACCAAAAAACTATAAAACTAAAAAACAAATTCAGTGAAGTTGTAGGATACAAAATCAACACACAAAAATCAGTAGTGTTTCTACACTCTAACAATGAACTATCCGAAAAAGAAATCAAGAAAACAATCCCATTTACAATAGCATAAAAAAATACTTAGGAATAAATTAACAGAAGAGGTGAAAGATCTGTACACAGAAAACTATATAAACATTGATGAAAGAAATTGAACATGACACAAATAAATGGAGAGATATCCCATACTCACGGATTGGAAGAATTAATATTGTTAAAATGTCCATACTACACTAAGGGATGTACAGGTTCAATGCGATCCCTATAAAATTCCACTGACATTATCCACAGAAATAGAAAAAACAACCCTAAAGTTCATACAGAACTACAAAATACCCTGAATAGCCAAAGCAATCTTGAGCAAAAAGAACAACGCTGGAGGCATCACACTACTTGATCTCAAAATCTACTACCATGCCAGTATGGTACCAGCATAAAATCAGACACATAGGCTAATGGAAGAATAGAAAGCCCATGTGAGTTGAATAGGTTAGCACAGCATCAGAATCAAAGTGGGCCATCAATAAATACATAAATGGAAGTTCTTTTTCCAAGAGCACTGGCATCAAACTATGTTCTGCGGAGGCACAGAGCTCAAAAGAGGTACCCCAGGGACTGAGCACGTAGAGAAAGGCAGGAAGCTAGTGTCTTGGGGAAACTCCACTTTTCTCTCATATTAATTGGAGAGGTATCAAAGAGTCCAGTTGAAAGGAAGGATTTATAGCTAACTCTAAACACTAAAGAATTGGAAAGACAATGCCCTTGAGGAAAGGACAATTAAAAAAAATATGTATATATATCTCACAACAAATGGTGAAGAACATTATCATAAAAGCACTTGATTTGAATATATTCATGAAGGTTCTGATCTATTTTGCTAAGTACAATTCCACAAAGCCTGATAAATCGGGTGCTGGGCACACAGTAGGCACCCAACAATTAAATATTTAATGAATGAATTAGTGGACTAACAGTCAGTCTGGCACATCAGGTAATGCAAACATCCCATATATCTGGCTTTAGAATGTGTTTTTGTGTAGGGGTACCTGATCTCTGAGTTCAAATCTATGCTGAGAACAGCCACATCCAGAAGAGCTAGAAAGCCACGAAGCTGTCATCCTTCTGTTTGGTCCCTGGATCAGCTTTTCTTAGCCACTCACTCTGGGCTTGGAATAAATCCATCTTTCCTCTGCTTCAGAATGCTGTGCTCCAGTCTAAAGGGTGCATCTTGCTGGAGCTGCTTTGGAGGGTCCTCATGAATGAAGAGTAAACAGAGCAAGTCAAGAAGTTGATAAAGCTGTAAGAGGATGTTGTAAGTGCCTGTCTATACCAAGTGCCAGAAACGTCAGGTTCGTGTTTATGAAGAGTGGGTTTCGCTTCACTAGTTTAGGAAGAAGAGCCATGGGCAGTGCATCATCAGGGGCCTGGCAGGGCACCTCTGGCTCAAATCAAGGCTTAATAATGAGATTATTTACAAAGGTGGGAGTGGGGTGAGGATGTGGCATGTCACAAAGGACAGTGCAGAAGTCCAGGGCTAGGAATAGCATAGAGATGTTACCACCCCCAAAACCCAAGGGGCCTGGGCAATGCTTTCCAGAGCACAGAGGGGGAAGCTCCGTGAACAGGCTGCTTAATGGAGCTGGGCCTTTGTGAGTTGTGATGCTTACGTTGTGCCATGTTAGTCACTTGTGCCTGGATCTCCCATTGGACTGAGCCACTGGAGGGCAGGGTAGGCTGAGCTTCATTTTTGTTTGCTCAGCTCTTGGTGTCTGATAAACTCACTGAGACTAGGTTTCCCTCCCTTGTAACACGAGGAATACCTATCACTGCAGTTCTGTGAGGTTTGTACAAGGCAACTGCAGAAGGTAAAGCCTACATAAACGTTAGCTGTTTCCATCAGCTGTCTCTAAGCTGGATTGAAAAATCTGTGGTGACGATTTCAGATCATCTGCCTGCCGTAGCTGTGAGGAGCAGAACAAAGTGGTGGCTAAGAGGGTGACCTTGCTAAGCCTCAGCTTCCTCACTTGGACAATGAGGATACTGGGAGCTGACTCCTGGGCTGGTGTGACTATAAATGAAACGGTGCACGCAGAGTGACCAAAGCCAGCACCCAACGCATGCATGTCACCATTATCGTCATCAGGGCACCTAACGTTAGATGGGAGAATGGTACTTTCGGAGAAGGCCTTTGGGACTTTGACGACTTAGAGTCTAAATTTTGTGCCATCTTTGGTCCTGTGAAGTGGAAACAAGCACAGATAGTACGATGTGGTCAGAGCTAAATAGCAAGACCCTAAACCCGAGCATGAAAAAAAAAAAAAAGGATTGAAAGGAAAATCACCAGGTGGTAGCTGAGAATACTTCCGGCTGGTGGGAAAGAGGTGGTTTTTCCTCCCTTAGTGATTTTAAGGTACTTTCCGAGCTTTTGTGCGTTAACATTGCTTTGAATGTGTGTAAAATGATCCTTCTTAAAAAGTACAATAAAATTCCTTTCTGGATGGAAGATAGTTTTTGAATAGTAAAAGTCTTCAAGGCAATTTTTCCAGAAATGTAGAATGCTCTGTAAATATTATCTCTATTCTTTTATAAAACTTCATTTGTCCCAGAAGTCACAAAAAGTGTATCTAGGACTAGAGATACATCCTTTAATTTTTCTTCCAGTTTATTTTTTATTGCTTTGTGGGTGCACAGGGTGAACTGAGGCTATTTTTTGTTGTCTTTAGGAGCCTCCTTATTATTTGGGGTTCTTAGCTGAGCACATTTACCAGTTTAAATAAAAAGGTTCTGTTTCTTCTCAAATAAACTAAGCCACAATCCTTAAATATAAGTTGGCTTAAAACTAGCCCCTCCTCCACAAAACTCCTTTCCCTAAGTAGGAAAAATTGTCTTAATCTCAAGAGAACATAGAATGGAATGTATGATTTCTATATAAACTACCTACATTGGGAAGAATTAACAGTCTGAATGATAAAATTTATCTTAAAAGTCTGATGTTTTAAAACATAACTATTATTGTTTTTTCGGTTGCAAAATAAATACATGTTCATATTTAAAAAGCACAGATAAGCCAAAACTGGGAGGCAAAAATACCCAGTAAATCCCCACTATCAAGAAAAAAAGCTGTTAACCTTTAAAGGACACATTTCTAGTCACTTTTCCGTGTGTCAATGTCCTTCCTTCTCAATGGTATCATATACATACTACTTTGTGTGTTACTCTTCCCCATTTATTAATATATTTGTGAACATTTTAACATAAGCATTATTTGAAAAAGCAGCATAGTTTTTCATTTTATGGATGTACCAACCCTATTTACAATCCCCTATTGGTGGACATTCATGCTTCCATTTTTGAATATTGTAAGCAATGCCACGTGGAACATCCTTAGAGCTAAATATTCGCACACAAGCATGATATTTCCAAAGGAATTCTTGGAAGTAGATTGCTTTGTCAAAGGGTATTCAAAACATTAAGGCTTTTGATACACACTGCTGAACTGTTACCCAGAAAAGTTGTACCAATGCATGTGGCTGCCAGAAAGTACCCCAGAAAACTTACATTTTCTTAGAGTTTTAAGGACATATGCCTGACCATATTCTTTAAGGCTAACAGAAGAAGGAAAAGAAAAGTCTCCAAGTTATAAGAACACAATCCTTTTTGATCTAGGAAGTCTTGGAACTAGGGGTGATTTACAGTGGGCATGCTTTTGTATTTTTAAGTTACCCCGGGAGTGAAAGAATTTGTCTTAGTGAGAGTGAAAGAACCCACAATATGATTTCAGGAAAAGGTCCAAGGTAATTCAGGTCTGATTCAAGTCTGACGATACCTTTGTTGACGCTGAGTGCTGAACCATCGCAGGATTTTGTTGGGTTTTTTTAAAGTGGTTATTTCCCTCCCAGGCTGATTTTGTTTGCACCCTCTGTTTCTGGCACACTGCCCTCCACCCCCAGTACATGTGATAACAAGATACTCAGCCATTTTAATTTTTATTTTTTGGCAATTGTTTAACACTGAAACCGAAGTTAATCGCTCCTTCCAACCTGTGTTTATTTAGATAATAGGGCTGGCTGCTCTTAAGGGGTGCTGCCTTGGCAGTGGGAGCCCCTGGCACCATGATCTTTGGCTGAAAAGTCCAGGCCTGCCCACACTTGGCCTTGAGACAGCCTTAGCCCAGCCTTTAAGGCCCATTGTGTGGTTTTCTCATTTTCTTATTAAGGAAATAGCAGACTCCCTGGAGCCCACCCAGAAAATGGAACTGTAGCAGGAAATGATGCACCGCAGTGAATGCCCAGCCAGGGGAACTTTCTGAAGCCCTGTGTGCTCAGGCCCAGGCCTTCGGGAAGGCTCACTCCCTTCTCATGTTAAATGTAAAATGTTGTTCTGCTGGTGTTCACTGGGGACCAATGATGATCAATCACTGCCATGTTTTCCTTTCGGTTTCTCTTTCACTGGACCAGGCATGAGTTTTGATGGATGTAATCTGCTGTAAGATCTTTCAGAAATGCCTTTGGGTTAAGCCACCCTCAGGATAAGACATCAAATCTATTTTGTCTGAACCTGCAGGACAATTTTAGGTGTCACTTTTTGAAGGTCTCACAATTGCTCAACAGCCTTGCTGCTCTTCCTTTTTATTTAATAGCTGTGGTCATAGTCTATGTACTAGTTTGCTAGGGTGTACCACAAACACGTACCACAAATTGGGTGGCTTAAACACCAGAAATTTATTTCCTCACACTTCTGGATCTAGATCTAGAAGTCTAAGATCAAAGAGTCGGCAGGGTTGGTTCCTTCTGAGGCCTCTCTCTTTGGCATATGGAGGGTGTCTTCTCCCCATGTCTTTACATATCTTCCCTCTGTGCCTCTCCGTGTCCCAGTCTCCTCTTCTTCTAGGGACACCAGTCAGACTGGATTAGGGCCCACCCATATAACCTCTATTTAACTTCATTATCTCTTTAAAGACCCTATCCCCAAATAAGGTCACATTTTGAGGTCCTGGGGGTTAGGACTTCAACGTAGGAATTTGGGGGGACACAAGTCAGCCCGTAACAGCCTTCAAGATGGCCCCCAATCCTCACCTCCTGGAATTCATGTCTGTGCGCACCCTCCTTCCACTGTGGATCAGACCGATAGGGTGTGGCAGAGGTGAGAGCATATGGTTTTCACCGGTTCTTCTGCATCACTTTCTCTGGGAGAAGATAGCTGCCGTGTCATGAGGACACTTAAGGGACCCACGTGGGGAGGAAATGAAGCCTCCCACCAACAAGCAGTACCACCCTGCCCACCCCATGAGCCAGCCCCCTTGCAGCCCCAGCCAACGCCTGGGCTGCAACCTCACCAGACCTCAAGGACCCTAAGCAAGAACTGCCAGACTAAGATACCACTGAATTCCTGTCCCACAGTCATAAATGTTTTGTTTTAAAGGTATTTCACTACATAGCAACAGAAAACGAATTCACATTTTGATACTTGGAAGGGAGTTGCTGGGGAAACAAAACCCCCAAATTGTGAGGGTGGCTTTGGGATTGGGTAGTGGGCATGAGTTGGGGGGACTTTGAGGCAGGTGTTAGGGAGAGCTAAGGGCCTTGAAGAGAATGCCCACATCTGTAATCTTTATGCCCTGAGCCCAAGTGCATCTTCAGGGCAGAGCCTCCCAACTGCACAGTGAATGGACACAGATGTGCTGGGATGTCCCCAGCTGCCCTCAGGCCACTGGTGCTAGCATTGAGTAACTGTCTCCCTTCAGCCCCCACAGATGTCACTGTCTATGTGTGGGATGATGGGGAGGAGGTCGGGAGGTGCTGTGCAAAAGCAGGGCGGGGCGTGTGGCTGCAGCTGACCACCTCAGCACCTGCCTCCCTACAGCCTGGCATGTCTTGATGCAGTCCAGATGGGACCACTTAGGGCTTTTCACACAAAACATGGGGGCACTGTCCTCCTTCCTCTGGGCCCAGAACTCGGAAGCTTTTTTGAGGAAGGTATGAGCACCCTCACGTCCTTGGGAATGCCCAGGAAGATTGTACGTCCCACTGGGAGTGGGGGGGTACACTGCCAGCCAGGCCTTGGGCAGTCCCGGAGATGGGGCCACGATGGTGTCACATCCATCACTTGGGGGGGTCTCAGGCAAGCCCTGACTTCCACCAGGTGGGCCTCTTGCCACATCCACTCAGCCCCTTCCTCCTGAACTTATTCTACATATGATGCACAGAGAATCAAAAAGTAACCAGCCCAAACTGTGAGTTCAGAAAAAAGTAGGCTGGCGGTGCTGGGATAGTTACAGCAGGAAAAGCATGCCAAGGGTTACTGTCTCTATTCTGCCAAGAGCTCATAAAAATTTGTGCAATAAATAAATAAAGATCTCAACAGAAAAAAAAGGCAAAGTCTAGAGAGATGACAAGGCATGCAAGTACAAATATAATAACCACAAAAACGTGGGAGATGTTCAAGGTCATTCACAATCAAAGAAAGGCAAATCAAAACAGTATTAAAGGACTGTTTTATGCCTCTTATATTGGAAACATGCATAAAAATCATACATAAGGCTGCCAAAGTGGCAGGGAACCCCACAGTTGTACATCACTGTTTACACATATAAATTCGTACAATAAGTTTTTGGAAATAACTCTTGATGATACATATGAAGAACTGTAAACATGCCCATGCCTCTTTTGGTATAAAACTTCTGGGAATTTATCCCAAGGATAAATTCTCTGGGAGAAGACAGAAGAAAGAAAAAGCTACAAGCATGAGCTCATGATACATTATTCATAATATGTGAAAGTCAGAAACAACGAAAAATATCCAGCCACTAGGGAATAGTTAAGTAAATTGTTTAATGTATCTCTTTAGCAAGATATTAGGAAGTGATCAACATTGTTAGGATCTTGTTAGCCACATGGAAAAACACATATGATATCAAGTTAAAGGAAAAAAGGCAGAATGAAAATGTATTTTGCTTTAGAAATTACATAATGCATAGTTTGCATTATGTAAAACTGTGCTATGTTCATACCCAGGACTTGAAAGAAATCCAGAAAAATAAAAATCTTTTCATCTGATGGGTAAAATTTGGGGCTAAATCTTTTTCTTATTTCTGTTAAATGTTATTATGGTGTTTGTGCAGAACAATAATGATGATGATGAAGATAATATTTTAGAAAGAACCGGAAATGCTCTCCCATAGTATCTGAGTGCTAAAACCACACTAAGCTGTTGTGAAAACCAAAGTTGTCCCTGACCATGGAGAGCTTCCCTGAGACCCTGCTGGGCTTCACCACATGTGCTTCCAATGGGGTACCCAGAATCTGAAGCAGATGGGGTTCTGCCAGACTTTAGCTCATCCACAAGAGAAAAAGTACAGAAATCAACCTCTCAAACCCAATGTTCCAGGATTGGAACTGCAGAGCACCTTTATGGAGGTCCACGGTGGGAACCAACCCTTGGCCCTAATGCAGTCAGGTTCTAGGGTTAAGGATAAATAGCCCTTTCCCCTTCTTCAAAGCAACATGGCTGAGCTGCAGTAATAACTGGGAATACAGAGCAGAGATCTCACACACACCGGCAGCCTATGGCCCGGATGTGGCCTGTAGGCATGTTTTGTTTGGCTCACACATTGTTTTAAAAGTTGGAACACTTTACATTTTTTTAAAAACCCAGATTTCCAGCATCTCATGAGAGGTTGGAAGCTGTGACAACACCAGGCCCACATTCCCAGCCTGCAAGCAGACAGCCATCTAGCCCCAGGAGCCAAGCGTGGGCACCTCACTTAGGAGGGCTCTGATTCATTCATGGGTCTCAGGAGTCACAGGGGCACCCAGTCTGTGCCAGGCACCACTCTAGTTTCTGAGAATTGCACAGAAACAGTCCCCGCAGCACTCAGCTTTTGGGGAGATGGACCACACACACATAACATCAACTATTTCCATGCAATGAAGAAAATCAGAAGGATAGTATGAGAGGGACTGCAGGGACCAGGCGCTGTGCTGGCAGGTGCCCGGGAAACCTCTCTGAGATGACATCCGAGTTGATTCTGAATCCTGAGACAGAGCCAGCCGCACAAGATGTGGGGTGAGAAGGGTTCAGGCCAAAGGCAGAGCTCATGCAAAGGCCCAGTGGTATGAATGAGCGTGGAGTGCTCCAGGGGTACTGAGGGGAGGGGAGGGAGAAGCAGGACCACAGTGGGAGATGGATGTATTCTAATTACAACGGGCAGAGTGAAGGGCTTCGGGGGTGATGGTTTGTGATCTGATTTAATTTACGTAAAATCCCTCCAGCTGCTAAGTGAAGAGGGCAGCAGCTTCGATGTCCGGGGCAGAGGTGCCCAGAGCGGGCTGGGAGCAAAGTGGCCAGACTGAAGATGCGTCATCCTCCGGGGGAGAGCCCACAGGACCAGTGCAGGGAGTGGATGGGTGGCTGGTGGGAGACAGGTCAAAAGAGTGTGGGTGATATTAAAGCATGCTTAGACAAGAGGGGTGAACTGATGATCCTGTGGGGAGTACATGCCAAGCACAGTTTAAAACTCTCATGCGTGATGTACCTGGTCAAGGAGCAAACAATTTCTTAGTATCCAGCTGGGCTGAGAAAACGTATCAGCACAGGAGCCAAAGGTTTGTATTTCTACATACACGGTTGCACTAACCTAAAAGGTGAGGACACAGCTGAGGCTTCCGTGAGGCTGGGGACAGAATGAACGGGGCACCCTCAGGGCCCTTTGATTTTCCCTTGGAGCCTCTTCACACTGCAGAGCACAGGGTGAGAGGGGCTCTGGCATAGTGGCTGTGGCTCGTGTATGCAGCACAGAGCCTGGTCCTCACCCTCACACACCTACCAGGCGCAATGGATCGTGAGGACAGAGGGAGGGAAGAGGATGAGCTGGTGGGTTTTGCTCTGTGAGCTCAAACTTTCCACCCCAAAAAGCTCAGCAAGGGGCACAGAGCCTTCCGTTCACAGACCTTGTCGCATCACCGAGGGACACCGATGGTATTAGGACAGCTGGCTCACCGAGGATTCCTCCACGTTCCATGGAAACCCATCTTTTGGGCAGGGGTCTGCTAACACTTTCTTTGGCTGCTTACTTTTCCCTTTTAAATCCAACTCCCACCCAACATCGTTCAGAACATAAGGGAGCAACCTACTAAATATGACCCGTTCGGCCCACAGATCTCCCTGCTTGGCGAAGGAAGTCTGCTCAAAAGAACAGCTGAAATAGATGTTGCTTATTGCCGCTTCCCCAGACACAGCAGCTAACCTAGATTTAGTGAGCCTGGGAAATGGGGTGCTCCTCCTCAATAATGAGAAATGGAGTTGGGGGCAGAACCCATAAAAAAGAAATAGAGCCCACAATGCCCTGCACAATCCCTGTGAAAGTTCTAGAAAGCTCTTCTTGAGAAATAAAAGGGTTAAGGATTTTAAAAAGTGAAGTCCCTTTTTGCAGTAAGGGGTCAGATCACCAAGGATCCCTTATCCAGCTAAGGAACCGAGCTCACAAAGGGAGGCCCTGCAGGCCTAGCTCATAGAAGGAGGCCCTGCAGGGCATTAAGAAGGCTTTTTAGAAGGATGCCTCTGGCCACCCTGGGGAGAAAGGCAAGCCTGGGAGTAGGGAGACTCCTACAATGGCCCAGGCGGTGGTCCCTGTACCTAGGGCAGTAGGAAAGAGGAGGGAGGAGGGGGAGACATTTAAGAGAAGGAAGCCTACAGCTCTCACTGGAACACACACAGGCACTATCTGAGAGGGAGGATGGAGATTCAGGAGCTCTCAGGTCACTCACTGGGGATCAGGCAGAGGATGGTGCCATTAACGAACAATGGGGACCCACCCTCACACGTGTCTCTCTGCCCCATTTGACAGTTGAACCTGTTAGGAGAGGAGCCCTCGCCCCCCGATCTAGTTAAGGGCAGCCACATGCCCACATCAGTCTGCCTCTGTGGTCTCCCTAGGCTGCCCTCCGACAGACCCTCCACCATTCTCAACAGAAGGGCCTTCCCAGAACATGGGGTTTGGGGCCTTTGGAAGCACATGTGCCTAGTGAATTGCTTTGTTGTTCTCTCTTCAGTCTTGCCTGAGAGTTTGCCTATGCAGTTAGCTCACTTTATGTTCATTGTTTTTTTAACAGATGGAATCTCTCTCTGTTGCCTAGGCCGGCCTTGAACTCCTGGGCTTAAGCAATTCTCCTGCCTCAGCCACCCAAGTAGCTGGGACTATAGGTGTGCACCCCATTGATGCTCATTTTTCTTTTTTTCCAAGTCAAAGGTATTACTTAGGCATGCATTTCTTTTTTAAATTTATGTTGAACTTCACATGCAATCCACAAGTAAATTGTAGCAATTTATTTATTTATTGTTGAGAAAGGGTCTTGCTCTGTTGCCCAGGCTGGAGTGCAGTGGCATCATCATAGCTCACTGTATCCTCAAACTTCTGGGCTCAAGCAATCCTCCTATCTCAGCATCCTGAGTAGCTAGGACTATAGGCACATGCCACCACCCCCAGCTAATTATTTTTATTTTTTGTAGAGACAGGATCTCGCTATGTTGCCCAGGCTGGTCTCAAAATCCTGGTCTCAAGTGATCCTCCTTCCTTGGCCTCCCATAGTGCTGGGATTATAGGAGTGAGCAACTGCACCCATCAAATTGTAGCAATTTGATACATGAAGGAGTACATTTTAGATTTTGATCAATAAGTGCAACTCCTTGGGCTGTTTCACAGGTAGGTCCATAATCTCTGGTAATGCGGCAGAGAGAGATCAAATTTTTCACCATCCCAGATTGGAGTGCAATGGTTATTTTTATGTATCACATTGACTAGAATATAGTGCTGAGCTGTTTGGTCAGACACCGGTCTAGATGTTGCTGTGAAGGTATTTTTAAGATGTGACTAACATTTAAATCAGTAGACTTTGAGTGAAGCAGATTGCCCTCCATAATGTGGGTGGGCCTCATCTAATCAGTTGAAGGCTATAAGAGCAAGGACTGAGGTTTCCCTGAAAAGGAATTCTTCTCAAGGCTGCAGCATAGAAATTCTGCCTGAGTTTCCAGCCTGCTGTCCTGCAGAATTCAGACTCAAGACTGCAACCTCAACTCCTGCCTGGGTCTCCAGCCTACCCACCTGCCCTGCAGATTTCAGACTTGCCAGCCCCCACAATCATGTGAGCGAATTCCTTAAAACCTCTCTCTCTCCATATAAATAGGCATATACATATCCTATCGCTTCTGTTTCTCTGGATACTACTGGATGGCTCTGATGGGTGATGCTCTCAGGCCCTATCATGATCATCACCTCTAAGAAGAATGGCAGGCTGGGCTCTTCTTGCCACTAAACCCCTGATTACAGTCTGGCCTCAGGGCATGGAACTGGATCCTCTCTCTACTCGGACACTCATCCCCAGGCAGCTGCAGGCTCACTCCCTGGACCCCTCCAGGTTTCTGCTCCGCATGCCATCACTCCATAAAATCGCACCTCTCTGCAGCACACCCCCAGCTTCTCCACCTGCTTTTCCAATGTGCTTTTCTCCCAAGCACTTATCTGATCCGCACCTGACACACAACATATTCGCTCATTTATTATCTGTTTTCGCACCACCTCCCCATCCACTGCTGGAAGGTCAGCTCCATGAGGGTGTTGGTCACAGATGGCTCCTCCATGCCTAGAACAGGGCTCTGCATACAGCAGGTGCTCAATAACCATTCAGTGTTGAATGACTGAAAAATGACAGATTCAGGAACGTGGAGGAGAAAGAGGTGCACCCACGGTGTCCTTGGCTTTCCCTCTAATCCAGGCACTGGCCGCTGCCATGGCTTCCTTCCTGGGGGAGCCAGGGCCCTGATCCACACAAACACTGCCCGAATTGTAACCACACAAAAACACATACCGAAGGGGGGGAGCCGCTCTGCTCCCAAGGAGCAGACGTCCCTGTCCTGGGTCCTCCTGCCGTAGGCTGCAGAGTAGATGTTGAGAAACTTGGATTCGTGGCAGTGCAGTTTCAGCTCCTGGTCTTCACACACAGTTTTGTTTTTTAATTCATCTGAAGCAGAAATAAAAATCGGCGGCACCATCAGCTTCCCCCAGAAGGAATCGGTGAGCACCGTCCAAGTCCTGCTGCTCACACCCGAACCCCAGGTCCATACCCTGGAAAGGGGACAATCCAGATGGCCCTGCCTGCCCATGGGGTCTCTAACCCTAGAAAACAAAGCCCTCCGCAGGAAGCGGGTGGGAAGCAGCCTGCCAACAAGCGCAAACACCCCAGGAATTCTACGAAGGGGCAAAGCAAGGAGAGGGGCCAGGGTGAAGGCAGGTGGGCTGGCTGGTTTGGGTCCCAGGAAGGGACTGGCCATAAAGGAAGTTTCTCTCTCTCCCGACCTGAGGTCACACATTCCTTAATTGAAGGGAGCCTTTTCTCAAATGTTGGCTTGGGACCCACGGAAGTAAAGACCAGGAATGACCTGATAGAAGCATTAGAGAAAGCCCAGTTAAATCTTACCCCCGTCTCCATAACTAGCTTTCCCATTTATGCATTTAAAAAGCAAGAAAGATGACATAAAATCAGATTATTTCCCTTGTTAGGGAAATGGGCAAAAACAAGGCACTGTGTCCGTTAAGAATCCGTCTTTAGAGAAGTATGAGAAGTCTGTCCCAAATCTGGTAATCCAGGAACAATTGACCCTCACGCTGATGGTGCATTCTAGGTTAGGATGATCTGAACCACGTTGCACTTTGTTCCCAAAGAATTTAGGGAAAAATTTATTTGTTTGTTTAATCTGCTTACCATAGTAAAATCTTTCTTTGCAATGTCATACAGAGTTGGTGTTATAAATTCACGGCTGAAGAAAACATAATTTATTGGTTTTTTTCTTAAAAGAATGTACCCCCAACCATTCAATAGTAAAAATGTTTAATAATGATTTTATTTTTAAGAGCAGTAATACCTAACATTCCAGACACAAAAGACCACACATAGTATGATTCCATTTGTGTGAAATATCCAGAAGAGGCAAACCTACAGGGGCAGAATGCAGATGAGTGGGTACCTGAGACTGGAGTCAGGATTAAGGAGTCAGAGCAAATGGACACAAGGAAACTTTATGAGATGGAAGGAATGTTCTATGGCTGGATTGTGGTCATGGTTGCACAATTCAGTAAATTTACTAAAAAATCACTGAACCATATACTTAAGAGGGGGTGAATTTTATGCTATGTAAATTATAACTCAATAAAGATATTTTAAAAATAATAATAGCTAATACTCTTTGAGTACTGAGTATTTCCTCTCAACTAGGTCCTGTTCTAAGAGCTTTAAATGTATTAATGAATTGAACACTTAGAACAGCCCTTCTGTGAACGACCTTTTCAAATCCTTTGCATATCATGTGTTGGATTGTTAGAAATCATTTGTAGGAGTGACTCACATATTCTGGATACTAACTTTTATCTCTTATGTGTTAGAGAATCTTCTCCTAGCTTGTCACTTATATTAAATTCTGCAAAATAAAAGCAAAGCAAAACATAAAGGGGACTATGGTCATTTATTTCCGTATGTTCTCCCCCGCCCCAACATTTTGTAAAGAAAACTTAGGAAAAAATGCCAGCTGCACCCTATCATGCCCTGTTCTGGGGTTTTCTACTTTGAAAGGGCAACCACATAGTAGCCAGGTGCATCTTTCAGCTAAAGAAGCTTTGGGGTTAACCACAAACACGAGTTAAGCATTAGGAGCTGCTCGGGTTGTCTCGGGCTGGTCTGCAGGGGAGGGAAGACCGTCCACCCGTGCCTCTGATTCTTCTCATTCATTCGTGTTTTTCTCCCACATTTCTTTCCTGGGTTGGACGTGCAGGCTGATTCCAGGTCCCCGATATACGTCAAGCCAAAGTTTTCCAAACTGTGATTTGAGGCCCACTAATGAGTCTTGAAATCATTAGTGACTTGTGACTAGTGATTTAAAAAAAATAAAAGCTGGGCACGGTGGCTCACATCTATAATCCCAGCACTGTGGGAGGCTGAGGTGGGAGGATCACTTGAGGCCAAGGGTTCGAGATCAGCCTGGGCAACATTGTGAGACCCCATCTCTACAAAAAAAATTTAAAAATTAGCCAGGTATGGCAGCATGCACCTGTAGTCCCAGCTACTTGGGAGGCTAAGGCAGGAGGATCGCTTGAGCCCAGGAGTTTGAGGTTGCAGTGAGCTATGATCTCACCACTGCACTCCAGCCTGGGAGACAGAGCGAGACTCTGTCTCTAAAAAAAAATAAATAAATAAAAATAAAGAATAAAGTAGTTTAGAAAACATCAAAGGGCATCACGTGAAGAAAGGATAAACACTGTTTTGCAATTTAAAACATTTTTTTCAGTTGTACGTATGTGAGTATGTGTTATGTTGGGCTAAAACGTAAAATGTTTTTCATACTATGGGTTGTAATCACAACAATTTGAAAGCTCCCACCTTAAACCTCACAGCAAGGCATGAACATACATACTGGCTACAGTGGCTGGCTAGATCTTCATCTCCTGGAACCAATAATGCTAAGTCCCAAACTTAAATCATGAAAGAAAATAATTTCCAAATATAAACCCCACTTTTCTGTAATTTATAAATTCCCACAACTTTCTACCAAAAACAGAGGAGCAGCAGTGAGACCAAACTTTTGAACCACAGGAAGGAAAATTGTTTAGGATCCCAAGATTACCACTGGCTTTGGTGCTGGTAAACCTTGTCCTTTCATCCATGGTGGTGGGAACATTTAAGATTCATGAAAGGCTCAGAGCAGAACCCGGGTTACAGACGCTCACAAAGTCTCCTTCCTCCCTAGCGGTTTAACATCCACAAAGAACCACCACGAGGAAGGAATATTAAAATGGTGACTAAGCAAATGTTTTGAAGGCCCTTTACCCACCGATTAGAATCTTAATATAACAGCTTAAACTTAGAGCTAAGGAAAGTTTTTATTTTCTTTTTGGTAAATAAAAAGAACACTAAGTCTGACCCCAACATTGGAGGGTTTGATTCTTCTTGGTGAGTCATATCCGCATTGGCACGAATTCTTCAGTACTGTTTATGAGTTTATGAGCTAAATCCCACCAGCACCGAAATTTTGCCTGACTTGGAGCGGTGGCCTTTGATGCAAAAACAGGGCACAGACAGAAACACCGAAAGAGCCAAAGCACCCTTCCAACTGGGAGAGCACCAAAAAATGTTAAGAATGCCTTCCTGTGGCAGAGCTGGTCCAGAAGGGGGGCAGGAGAGGGCAGGACAAAACCAAGCCTTATCTCGGCAAACTGGAAACTTCTTTAACAGGATTAGTTTTCTTTTTCCCTTTCTAATCAGAATTTTTAAAAATTAGAAAAGTTTTTTTAAGGCATGTCATGAAATGCATTTATTAGCTACATTTCTTTGATTTATTAAAGCCCATTCATGAAAGGCAGTCTCGATGCCAATAAAACCTTCCCAGAGTAACACAACACCCGCACGTAAGGCCTCCAGTGATTGTGTCCCCAGATTATGGGTGAATCATCTCCTGGAATGGAGGGGGCCTGTGCATGTCACATTACGTCCTTGGGGTGACTGTTGTGTTATGTTGAGTCACTTGGTTCCTTGGGAATGTGCTAATTCACTGTCACCTAAGAGTGACATTTCTGGATTCTAAAAAACAATGGGACTACTAACATCATTGCTACTTTTCCTAGAGGTCTAGAATTTATTTCAGATCTGGGTTAGAGTTCCCAGTTGGTCTCAGATTAGAGAAGGTGTGGGCAGCTTTCCAGAAGTGGGTTGCCAACACTCCTGGGGGTTTAGATAGGGAGAGTGACAGGAGCCTGGGAAGGTAGAACCGAGACTCTGCTTAAAGGACAACAGCAACAAAATTCTCCCTCCTCATTCTACCAATTAGAGGGCTACGTGGGCCATTCAGTTCCCCAGCAGTGGCCCTGCAAAGGTGGGCAGGGGAGGATCTGCCATGACGGGAGTATTTTATTACCGACTTTGCTACAATTGTCAGTGTGTGGTGATATTAAAATGCAAACAGACATTTAGTCACTTTTACTGTGTTTTGAAATTCTCTATAGAGAATGTACCCTGCTATTGCCTGCTCCCAGAGGAGACCACACCCCTCCTCCAACCCTTGCTATATTACTATATTTCAGTCATTCACAGCTTTAGCAAGAATTACTTTAATCTGCTTATTGGAATAAAGCTACCAATCACGGAGCCCCACTCAGTCCTGTGCTAAGCATTTTATATACAACACGGTATTTCCAGTCTTCACAACAGCCCTATGCAGAAGGGACATTATCTTCATATTTCAACGGAGTCCTGGAGCCTCAGAAAGTGTCCCTACACCACCCAAGGTCACACAGCAGCTACACAGCAGAAAGGGATATGAATCCAAAACTGCCTGAATCCAAAGCCTCCCTGAAACCTAAATTCCCTGAAGGGATGGGAGTTGGGGGAAGCAGGATGCACACTACAGCAAAGAAGGTTCCGGTGAGACTCGCTGGTAACACAGCTCTCCAAAAAACAAACAAAGTACACCCCGATTCGTGGCATTTGCTGATTTCCCGGTGCAAGCACTCCCACGTGGCAGATTTCACAGAACACAGAGCTGGGGAGAGATGCACGTGACTGGCGCCCACGGTGGGACCTGGCTCCTGCACCCCTGGGTGCAACAGTGGTGCCTACGATAACCAGAGTGTCATGCAGGGGCTGCCACTGGGAAGATGGAGGAGAAGAACCTCGGGAGGTGGGAGAGCCTCAGGAAAAGAGGCAGTAAGGTATGGAGACAACCTCACCTCCACCACTTCACACAGGGCAGTGCCTCAGGTTGCCGGGGTCCAGGTGACACAAGGATCTGGCCCCTGACCTGTGCTCCATGGGGCAGCCCAAGGGGCTTTCCAAATTCCTCAAGCACCCTCCCTGCTTAAACGCTGCAACTCCTTCCCTGGCCGTGAGGGCCCTGGACCCTGCTCCAGCTCTCTGGCTGGTGCTCCCTTGGGGTCACTCCCCCACCCGGCCCCCCCTCTGGCTGCGCCAACACACCTGGGCCTCCAGCCACAGGCTATTGTATGGAGCGCTCTCTCTGTGCCCCCCACCCCTGCAGTTCTCAGCTCCAGCATCACCTGCTCAGAAGAGCCTCCACTGAACCCCACCGAGGGCAATGCCTCCTATGAGCTACTCACATGGTACCAAGGGCCCCTCCATAGAAGCCCTGGCCCTACTTGGAATCTTGCACATATTTGTGTGATTTCACATGAATATCAGGCCTCCACTAGACTATACAATCTGGTTACTTAGGATGTACTCACCTGTGTTTCCCCAGAGCTAAGCAGTACCTAGCCCCAGCTGGATGAACATTTCTTTTTTAAATAGAGGCAGGGTCTTGCTCTGTTGCCCAGGCTGGAATGCAAGTGGCCGGATCACAGCTCACTGTAGCCTCGAACTCCTGGGCTCAAGCGATTCCCCTGTCTCAGCTTCCTGAGTAGCTGAGACTATAGCCGTGCACCACCATGCCTGGCTAATTTTTTTAAAATTTTTTTGTAGAGATGGGGTCTTGCTATTGCCCAGGCTGGTCTCAAACTCCTGGCCTCCCAATGTGCTGGGATTACAAGTGTGAGCCACCGTGCCCGGCCTGGGTGAACATTTGTTCCATGAATACATATTGAGTACCCACTGATCTGGGGTTACAATGGTAAATGACAAAGAGTCCCTGCCCTCATGATGCTCACATTCTGATGGGGTGTGACTTATGTCTTATAATACATAAGGTAAACTCAAATCATGATGCTGCTGTGAAGAAAATAAAATAGGATGGTGTGCTAGAGAGTCATGGCCTGAGTGAGGAAGTGGAGGCTGCCTTAGATTTCTTTGGATAGAGAGGGTCTCTCTGGAAAGGTGCTATCTGGGCTGGAACCTAAACGATGAGAAGGAACTGGCTCTGTGAAGATCTCGGTAAAGGCTCGCTGGATGAAGGAAGGTTGGAAGCTGCCCTGGAAGGGGTGTGGCAACCGCCCAAGATGGAACCACCATTCAGGAAGCCTCTCCAGGGTGTGAGTTCTCTTTATATCCAACACCTGGCCCAACACTGCACACAGCAGGCACTGAATAAGTGCTTATTGAAACGAAATTAACAAACAGACTAAACTGCACTCCGTAATATTGACGCTGTGGCCCTGCACTGTCTTATCCAAGGTTGGACAATTTTACAAAGGCCATTTGATTTCTCTTAGGGCCGGTTTTTCCCAACTTTTTATTATGAAAAATGAAAAGTTTCCAACATATAGAAAATATGAAAGAATATCACAATACCCAATCATATTCCCACCACCTAGATTCTTCAGTTGTTAGCATCTTGAACAAGGGCCACCTTTGGAAGGATATTCTTTCTCACCGTGGAAGGAGGGAACTGAGGTGTGGAAAAAAAAACAGAAGGCAAAGCTAACAGCAGTCAAGGGTGTTGTCAAGAGCGTTGTCGTTTTTTGAGATTCAGCTGTGGGAGGGAACAGACAAAGAACATAGCTCTTGAAGTGACTTTCCTGAGTCTGTTGACTGAGGCAGGAGTTAATGAAAATGCCTGGGGAGGGTGGAGTCGCAACCCCGCCTCGGGCCTGCTTGTGGGTATTTGCAATTGTGTGTACATGTGAGCATGTGAAAGCCTGGATGACAGGGTATATGTGTATGCATGTGCAAGTGAGTGTGTGATAGTATGTGTGTGTGTGTGACAGTTTGTGTGTGTGAGAGTGTGTATAATAGGGTATAAGGGTGCAATAGTGTGTGTGATAATGCGTGACTATCTACTGTGTGTTGCGTGTGATGGTGTGTGTGGGTGTGGATGTGTGTGAGTGTGTGAGTATTGCACACAGTATGGGGGCAGAGCCCCCACAGAGGCAGATCTGGTGTCGGGGCTCTAGTTGGGGAAAGGGTTTGAGAGAAGCCAGCATATCTGCTGAAAGGATCCAGGGTTTCTCCTCAGGTGTGCACCTGAGAATGTGGCCCGCTGTCTCCCCCCCTCTAGCACCTAGGCCACCAGTGTCTTGGGGAATGCTGGGCTCCAGGGCAGGAACCGACAGGGAACAAAATGCAAGAAGTAAAAATGGTTGTGCAGGGCGGCAGGGGGGAATTTTAAAAATCCTTATTCCTTACGTTTTGGTTAAATGTATTGGTATTGTTTTTTCGCAACAAGTTTGTTCAAGAACCTCTAATGCTACAATTACCTTCGGTTTCTTCTAGGCAGACCCTCTGCACTGGGAAGCGTGACCCACTTGCTGAAGAGTGATTATTTTTGGCCAGCAATGGGTTGATCACAAAACCGATGTGCATTAGAAATGGCAAAAGTCAATGGAGAAAAGAACATGAATCAGAATTAAAGAGATGGCTCCATCTGTGTCCTCTCTCATGCTCCTGAGAGTCCCTGCCGTGGATGAGAGTGGGAGAAGCCAGTTCATAAAGATCTGAAGCAGTGGGCCGCTGGTCCTCAAGGGAAAACAGGCAGCGCTTTGGCCAGGATCAGCCTCTGCACAAGACGGCTTCTGACAAGCAGAATTTTAAGGAACAGAAATTGCAGTCTCTCGCCACTCCTGATATTTTTAGCATCGCTACAACTGAGTTTTATATATTGGGAATGACTTTTAAAATTCAGGCATTTATAAGAATTCACATGTATGCATGCATACACACACACTCTTTCAAAAAACTGGGTAGGACGGGGCTCGACATTACTATTAACAAGAGTTTCAAAGTTGGACGAATGCAGACCGTCAGAGAATTTTCACCAGAAGCGTGAATGAAACAGTGAACCACACCCCAAAAACACTGTCCCCCTCAGAAGTTACTTACTAGGTTGGCATTTAAAGGAGACCAGGAGGTATTTACTGCTTCCTGGACAAAGGTCAGGTCCAAAAACACGGCTATTGACCAGGAGGTGGCAGGACCGCTGGTTCTGGCATTCGTCCAGCACCTTCTAGATGAGGGGGTAGAAAAGGGATAGGCTTGAAAACTGCACACAGTGCCCACTAGACCCCAAACCTGAACTGCTTTGGGCCTTGTGAGGGCCTGGCCAGGGCCCGCGCTGGCCTGCGCCGTGTCTTAGGTAAGTGGGTGATCTGTTGGCTTCCTGGCCCTCTGCTCTTTGCCAAAGGAAGAAACTGACCCAACAGCACCAGGCCCCATCAGAAAACCAGCCTCCGATCCAGCACAACTGGCACCACTGCTAACACTTTCAGCAAAGGCACATGGCCAAGACTCCAGAGTGTCTTCATGTGTCAGGTTGCAGGGGACTTCGAGGTCCCCTTCCAGGAGGTGTCCCCACACTTTAAGCTGAGAGAGCTGCGGCCATCAGAAATCACAGTCCTGGCCCCTCATCCTTAGAAACAGCTCTACACAGGCCACAGGAGAGATGGGCATTTGGGGAGGCCTTGGGGACCCAAACACTTTCCAGCTTATGACCTGTTACCCAGGGCAACCAATAAAAACTAAAAAGCTGATTCCTACCCTTGCCAAACTCAAGAGTACGGGCCCTTTTTTCTTAGTGGAATACTCAGACTTTCTGCTTTCCTTCAAACTTCAATCTCTCCCCCTCCCCCTACCGCCCCTCCTGGTTTTTTCTGGACAACTCCCTCATTTGTTCATGAATCTGCCCTAGGGAAGCTCACAGAGCACCCTACTCCAGGCCCAGGAAAGGCCTGCATTTTGTTGCTGTACTTGCAAGTCTCAGTTCCCAAGTGGAACAAGTCCTGCCAGTGATAAACACTGAGGTCCTGGACTTGGTTCTGGTAACAAGGACACCAAGTACAGTAAAAAAAAAAAAAAAAAAGTTCCCAAGAATCTACTTATTACTTTAGGCCTGAATTTAGTGCAGATTCACGAGCCTTTCTGAGTGGCCGTGTTCTCCTCATGGAATATTTCCATGCAGAATGCCGGCCCTACCAGGTATTGCCTGTTACCTTAGGGGCCCGGCAGAAATACATCAATCAGGAAAAATGTCCAGGGAAACTCCTTGAACCTCTGGGAGGTGCAGCTTTCAGATTATTGAGCATGTTGGTGTGGCCAAGGTCATGGTGAAATGACTGGGCCCTCAGATGTCACCAGAGGTTCCAGGGCAGGGCTATTTCCAAACTTTGTTAAGAGCTGAAAGATGCAGAGAGGGGGACTTCCCGTTGACCTTTAGTCAGGGGCTGGGTCAGCTGTAGTCTCCTGTGTGAATGTGTTCTCTCTCTACCTTAAGCAACCTCCCTCCAAGGAAGCGCCTTGCCTCAGCTCCCAGGACAGCTTAAAAGACACACAGTAAAGGATCTCTCTATCTCTGGCTGAAAGAGCTGTGCATGAGGATGTTTCTGGCAAAGAAACCCTCTGAACAACATCAGAATTGTGTTCACAAATGCTAACTTGTCAGCCTGGTTAGGGAACATCCTCTTCCCTCAGGGGTACCTGGTAGAGGCAGGTACCTGAGTAAGGGTGCGGGTGGTGTCCATGCTTTGGGACTCCAGCGTGCCAAGAGTTCATACTTGCACAAAGTAGGTATTTCTGACCTTTTGGCACTGGCCAATGTTCTTTTCATGCATCTAGGAGGGCAGCAGATGGCCTGGGAGCCAGGGATGGGTGGGCACAGTGGGTGCATGAGGCATGGGAGTGGGCCAACAGGGACATGGCACCAAGGGGAAGAACTGGGGGTGGGGTGGATGCTGTAGTTGGAATTTTTGTCCTCTCCAAAACTCACGTTGAAATTTAATTGCCATTGTAACAGTATTAGGAGGTGGGGACTTTAAGAGATGATTAGGCCATGCGGGCTCCACCCTCTTGCATGGATTAATGTCGTTATTGTGGGGTAGGTTGTTACAGTGGGAGTGGGCTCACTAGAAAACGTCAAGTTGGCCCCCTCTCCTTCTTTTGCCCCTTCTGCTCTTCTGCCATGTGAGGACCGGTGTGCCCCTCCCCGCCCCCAGAAGGATGCAGCATTCAAGGTTCCACCCTAGAAGCTGAGATGGGGCCCTCACCAGACACCAAACAGAGCCTTGATCTTGGACTTCCCATCCTCCAGAACTGTGAGAAATAAACTTCTATTCTTTATAAATTACCCAGTCTCAGGTATTCTGTAATAGCAACACAAAATGTACCAAGACAGTGGGGCGCACAAGGAAAAGCAACTTCTCGCCTCCCAAAGAAACATGCTGTCTCTCCTCAGGGGTGGAAACCACGCTGGGGAAATTTATTTGAACACATCCTTTTTGGTTACTCAGTTGGTGTTTACCAATCACATGGCTATCCACACATGACAATGCTTGGAATGGAAGCAGTAAACGGTGTGAGAAATAGAAAAATCCTTACATCATATTATTTTTGCTTCTCCTTTTTGGCCTTAGGGAGAGCTACATAGCACTAAAGCTAATTCTATTTCTCTTTAGTCTTCCTAGTAAATTTATCTTTTTAAAAAAATTCAATCATTTTTCTTTATAATATCTTTGTCCACATTTCTTATGGCTGACAAAATCAAACTGACTTCTAACTTGCCATCTGCTTTAAACTCCCTGCATTACACACATTCATATGGAACTAGGGAGGCATTAAAAAGAAAATTCAAGGCCAAGTGACTCGGTAATTCATCTTGACCAACTAGTTATAAATGTTGAGGGGCCAGGGATGGTGGAGTAGAAGTTGCTTAGATAATTGAAAGCCATGCATAGTCTGAAACCATCACTGAAATACTAGTTTTCACCTTCAAAGATACCAAATCTTTCTCTAAGTACGACAACCACAAAAAGAATGACTTAAAGCCTCCCCCCACCCCCATTCCCGGTATATGCAGTAGAAGGATGAATTCAGCAGAGGCCACCCAAAATAGCTCCAAACAAGAATAAAAAACCGTGATTATCTACAATTGGAGAAGCAAACCATAAAAAAAGCAAAAGACTGTTACTGATATTTCTTTTGCTTGAGTATATTTTCTAAGAAGTTGGTCATGACCTCTGACATCTGCCTCATAGACATACTTGCAGTTTCCATTAAAGAATCCACAGCCTTCCTTTCCTACTGGGGCATTTATGGGAGATGTGGGCCCGGAGGTTGAAGCCCAGCATGGTTGCACTTTGCTTGACTGCGGTAAGGAGTGTGCCTACGAAGAAATTCATATTGCAAGTGCACTAAGGGAGATCTCCAATAGGAAGCAACTCTTTTTAAACTTGTTTAGTAAAGAATCCTTTTGAGAAGCAAATAATAGCTCACCTGCAAAACTGATGGTTGTATAAATTGAGATTTTCATGGATCAGTTTTGCTTGGAGTAAACTATACGTATAATCACAAATATATATATAGAGAGAGAGAGAGAGAGAGAGAGAGAAAAAGAGTGTGTCGAAACCATTTTATCATCTTAACACATCTACAAAAGGCAATACCTGGAAGGTGGTGGGTGCCACACAGGTTAAGCTGTCTTCCCTCTGGGAGGCAGGCTGCTGGGAATTACACATTTGGTAATCTCGCCCATAAAATGCTGATTGGACACTTATCGTAGAATGCCGAGGGCACTGTAGGTTCAAATGGTCCCCATCACAGGCATAGGCGGTGTGGTTTTGCAGGAGTTTGGTTAGGTAACCTGGAAAATATTCAGCCGGGTTACAAGAGGCCCAGGAACCCACCACTCCTTCACAGGTTCGGGAGCAGGGGCTGCTCAGTCAGGAAGGTGTGGGGTGGGGCCTTCCCGGCAGCTCTGGAGGAGAGGTCACCAAACCAGGCCCTGGCGGGGGGCTGCAGGAGCCAACGCCAGCTTTCAGGTCTGGGCCAGAGCCCCGGGTCTGGGGTGGCTCACTGGGAGGCTCGGAGGGCTCAATCCCCTGCAGGGTACACTAAGGCATTGACCAGGAGCCAAGAAGTCCTGAAGCACCTCTCTAAAGAGGAAAAAATTCTGAGTGGGTGTCCCCTGAGCGTGTGCACACCTGTCCTGAGGGAGACTTGCATTCACAGATCTCCCACTAGAGAGGCCATGCCTTCTGGGAGTGAAGGGATACAGTTCATTCAGGAAACCACCTCCAGGCCTGCCTCACCCCGGAAAGGAAAGCCAGGTGGGGCACCCTGCGCTGAGTAGGGGCGTGCTCTGAAGCAGCGTGTGTGTGTGTGTGTGTGTGTGTGTGTGTGTGTATGTATGTGTGTGGCAGGGGGGTGGGTGTGTGGAGGGATGATGGCAGGGCTTTGTGGTGCGTTGAACAGTGTTCCCCGCTAATTTATGTTCACCTGGAGCCTCAGAATGTGACCTCATCTGGAAATAGGGTGGTTACAGATGTCATTAGTCACTATGAG
This sequence comes from Daubentonia madagascariensis, assembly GCA_023783475.1. Classification (NCBI taxonomy): domain Eukaryota; kingdom Metazoa; phylum Chordata; class Mammalia; order Primates; family Daubentoniidae; genus Daubentonia; species Daubentonia madagascariensis. Next base: position 1,143,315 of record JAKFHU010001482.1, on the reverse strand, counting down.
GTCACACTGGAGTAAAGCAGATCCTTAATACCATTTGACTGGTGTTCTTAAAAGAAGAGGAGAAGAGACACAGAGGGAAGACAGCCATGTGCAGATGGAGTGATGCAGCTACGAGCCCAGGAACACCAGGGACTGCCCGCCACCACCAGAAGCCAGGAAAGGCAAGGAAGGCTTCCTCCCTGGGACCCTCAAAGACAGCAAGGCCCTGCTGACACCTTGATTTCAGCTTTCTGGCCTCCAGAACTTTGAGAGAAAGAATTTCTGTTGTTTTCAGCCACCCAAGTTTTGCAAATCTGTGGCAGCAGCCACAGGAAACAGGTCGGGCCCCCAGGCCCAGGCTCCCCGGCTACTTCTCAGGCAGGTTGGAGGAGTCTTGCTGGGCCCTGGCTCTGAGAAGCTCTGAGGCCTGGCAGGCACAGGGCCGCTCACCCAAAATGTAGATTCCCTTCCTCCTCCTCACACCTCACTAGGTCACAGGAAGGCGGCTGGGAGGGCAGCCAGGGCCTTTTTGCTGAGGTGTGTGCGAGGCAGGTTTGGCAGTCTCGACCTCTGAGAGGGAAGAGGTGGCGTGAAGGAGGAAGCTTCAGGGCTCCCCAGTCCCCACATGCCGGCCTGTGCTTGAGTTAGTCCTGCTTAGGTTTCAAAATCCTCTCACATGGCAACAAGTGCCCAATCCAGCCCCTCGGGCTTCCCTGCGTCAGAGAGACTGAGAGGGCCGCCCCAGGGGCCTCACACTCTCCTCTCCAGAGTGTTCTGAAGATGAAGGCTGCAAACGCCCCCCGGCACACCTAATCCAGACTTCAGCTCTCTTGCTGAAACTCCTTTTTTTCCATCTTTGGAAACCATCAGCAGAATGGCCAAGTAACCAGCTACCCTGAATAAGTTCACTTAAAGAAGCAAAATCTGACATGAGCGGCAAAACGGACATCAGACACCAGGAGTGTGGGGCAGAGTCCTGCTTGTTGGAACATCATCACTGCCACAGTGCGCCCACCAGGCTCCCAGAGAGGCTGGCCTGAGACCCCTCCATGGCCCAGGGCTGTGGGTCAGTGTCTTCCTGCAGGGCACACAGGCGGGCCCTAATAAAGCGATGAATACTGGAAGTTCCAGCCTCCTCTGTGGGATCTCGTTATGAGCGACACCCTGCCCCAGGGAACTCAGGGTCACCCTGATGCTACCCCTAGGCCAGCTCCCACCCTGAAGTGCCCCAGGCTGGTACCCCCGTACTTAGATCTCTTCAGCCTCCTCATTAAAACTTTCTTGTGGTTGGGCATGGTGGCATGCACCTGTCATCCCAGCTACTCAGGAGGCCAAGGCAGGAGGATCGCCTGAGCCCAGGACTTCAAGGCTGAAGTGAGCTATGACGATGCCACTGCACTCCTGCACTCCAGCCTGGGTGGCAGAGTGAGACCCTGTCTCCAAAAAAAAAAAAAATGTCTTGTGTATCACTCCATCATCCATCATTCCCAGGACTATGCTAGATGACCAGCTGACCACAACATCCAATCAATTCTTAGAGTGTGACTTTGGCTTCATGTTCATGGTTTGTCCAAAAGACTGTGTGTCACTCTAGCTACATGAAGGAAACAACAAGGCTTGGGGGCAGTAGAGCCACGAGATGGAAGGGACCTGGGTCCGGGATTCATGGAGAGAAGAACTGCCGGCTCCACAGACTGTTACGTGAGTGGTAAGCAAACTTCTGCTGTGTTTGGGGCATTACCTTTCTTCACTCTATTTGTTACACAGTCTGTCCCCACTAAACAGAACTTGACCTCCATGGGACCATTTATATCAAGACCACATGTGTGCAGTACAGTGGTCTGAGTCCCACCTCACCATACCATATTTTTATTCTGAGAGCATTTTCTGGAGGCAGAAACCTAATACACAGAATTGACTAATGCGAGATCCTTCAGGCTCTTTGCACCTTGAAGGGGGAGGGACCCCTCCCCCCAGTATATCAGTTCTAACACTATACAGGTACAAAGAAGATACTTCAGCAGTACCTGCACTAGACTCAGTTCAATATCTTCTTCAGAAACCTACGCCCATATCTGGACAAAGAAATATTATTTAGTGGTAAAATGAATGAGCTATCAAGCCACAAAAAGACAAGGAGAAAACTTAAATGCATATAACTATGTGAAAGAAGCCAATCTGAAAAGGCTACATACTGTATGACTCCAGCTATACGACTTTCTGGAAAAGGCAACACCATGGAGACAGTGTAAAGATCAGTGGTTGCCAAAGGTCAGGGGGAAGGAGGGATGAATAGGCGGAGCACAGAGGATTTTTAGGGCAGTGAAACTACTTTGTATGATACTGTAATGGTGGGTACACTTCATTGTACATTGGTCCAAACCCATAGGATAGACAACACCAAGATGAACCCTAATCCAAACTATGGACTCCGGGTGATAATGGTGTGTCAGTGTGGGTTCACTGATTGTAAAAAATGGACCACTCTGGTGGGGATGTTGATAGTGGGCGCAGTTAGAAGTATATGGAAACTGTACTTTCTGCTCAATTTTGCCATGAACCTAAAACTTCTCTAAAAAATAAATCTATTTAAAGAGAAAAAAAACTCCTATGCCCCCCCAGGGTAGCATTACCTTTGGGAGGAGAGAGGTTAGCGACAGGGAGGGGACCTAGGGGTGTTCAGGTGAGCAGGCAATGCTCTGGCCCTTCATCTGAATGGTGGACATACGCTTTACTTTGTGAAAGTTCACCCAGCTACTCACTTTGGATTTGTAAGTAAAAATGTTTGTTTAAAAGAACTTCACCTGAAGTTATCTGACAGCTAATGTTAAACAAATAAAGAAAGTCTAGATGCCATGGAGCCTTGGGTGATTTATGGAGCAAGGGGAGTGTGGAACACTTTCTTCTGCAGCCGGCCACAGTGCCACTAGGACAGGCTCCAGAGTCACAGCAGGGAATGCTTGTGAGGACACGCCATTGCCCCGCATGCACTGGCCCTCCACAGGCGCCTTCCTGTACCTCATTCATCTTGGTCTACAGTGTCAAAAGTTCAGGAAGAAGGACAACTAAAACTACCCATTGGTTTCAGCAACATGGAGGTCAGCAAGGACCATTTTGAGGCCATTTGGGATGGTGGATGAGGACAGAAGTCTGTAAAAGGTTGAAAAGTGAGCGGAAGTTGAGAAAAATCAAAGACGGTTCGTGTGGCAGGCAGAATAATGACCGCTAAAGATGTCCACAGGCCTTAATCCCCAGGACTTGTGATTATGTTACCTTATGCTGTAAGGGACTCTGCAGATGTGATTAAGTTAAGGATTTTGAGATGGAGAGACAATCTTGGATTATCTGGGAGGACCCAATATAATCAAAGGGTCCTTACAAGGAAGGAGGCAAGAGGTTCAAAGTCAGAGAAAGGAGATGTGACCATGGAACCAGAGACTGGAGCGACGCAGCTGCAAGCCCAAGAATGCAGGCAGCCTTTAGAAACTGGAAAAGGCAAGGAAACAGACTTTGCCCTGCAGCCTCCAGAAGAAATGCAGCCCTGCCAACGCTTCATTTTAGACTTCTGAGTGCCAGCACTATAAGAGAATACATTTGTGCTGTTTCAAGTCACTAAGTGTGTGCTAATTTGTTACAGCAGCAATAGGAAACTAATACAGTTGACTGACACAGATGACTGTTACAACAACCTGATGCAGGTGATAGAAACAAGGCTAGAGTTGTAAGAACTGATTTTCAGGGGAGAGATTTTTAAATAATTATGATTTGGTTAAAGTTGGGAGAGGCCTATGCACATACGCATGTGTATATACAAATATATATGCAGATGAGCCCTAGGTCATATACAAATTGTATTTCCTACTGTGGGCTGTGGTTCAACAAATTTGAAAGTGGGTATTGGCAAGGGACTGCTCAAAATGATGGATCGTGGGATCCAAGGTAAATATAGGAAAGAAACGAGCACAGGAGAGGGGAGGGCCCAAGAGACTGCAGGCTCTGCCTCAGGCAGCAAGGTCTGACTGGGGACAATCACGTAGCAGCCTGAGAGGCAGGAGGCTGTGCCTACAAGTTGTCTGAATAGTGATCTCAAGGTGGGACAGCCGCAGGTGATGGAAGTGTCCACGAGTGGCCACGGGACAGGGTGTAAGGGGTAGGTGGAGAAGGATGCCGGAAACAAGGATGCCAGGACAGAGACTGAAGGCGCCCTCTGGGCCAGGCGGCTCCCGGGAAGAAGGCAGGAGCGGCTGGAGCAGGAGGCTGCTGCCAAGGTTGTCCTTGATCAAGAGGCAGACGACAGATGAGCCGCTCCCAGTCTAATGCCCTTTCCAGTACGCTCATCCCGGGGGGCAAGCATGTGCTTTCCAATGTGCCGGGCAGAGTGAACACAGCACTTAGCTTCCCCACACCTTGGTTTTTTGGCTGGTTCAAAAGAGATCCTTTTTAAAGAACAACTACTAACACAGCTTTTTATTAATGGTTCTCTCTGGATCAAATTCTCCATCACATTGGAACAGTTGAAAATACCTTATTTCTTAACAGTCTCAGCCAGAGCTTTTACAATATAACTCTATTTGTGGCCAAGTATTTACTATCCTGAAAAAAGGCAGAAGTGCACACTCTGTTAAGAAATTAGTCCTTGGAGTCCAGCAGAGCCTGGAGACATTCTATTGATCCTTGTTAAACTGGTGGGGATGGCATGTAGGAGGGTGTAGACTCTCTTCATCAGCTTCATGTAGCTCAGGGGCCTTCGTACAGCTCATGTTTAACTCCAAGATACTCTCTTCCCTAGTGGATACCCCCACTGTGTATGAGACGAAGCTCCTGCAGCTACCGCCATGGCTGGAACCTTCCTCAAGGGAATGTCCTGAAAGGCTTGGGTTGAGCAAATCTTAGAATAGTTTAGATAACGTTTTTTTATATTTTTCTTTTTTAAATGTAGATAAAGACTGCATGGGAAATGAACCCCTCAGAGTGGCAGGAGCTCTCCTCTGTCTTCAGAAAGACCAGGGAAGTCATTCTTGGGTCATCACCCCCATCACCTTCACAATGAAAATCCATTTATATACAAATAATTCAGGGACTAGACAATGACCAGAACGATGTAAATAACTGATGTTCAAAGATTCATGGGGTGTGTCCCGAAGTGTTCTATAGGAGTGGGATATTGTGAAATATATATTTGATCTTTGACCCTGTTCCTGGCATATAACTCCTAAAATCCTTAGAATCTCCAAGGTGATATCTTACTGTACACTAACGAGTTGACTGATGGCTGGCAGCCCCTATGTAGCTTCAGGATGGGGCTGATCTCCTGAAATATCAAGGCAGGATTACAGGGTTAGGACTATCAGCCCAACCCCCAACCTCCAGGGAGGGGAGAGGGAATGAAGGTTAAGTTGATGGCCAATAGTCAAGGGTTTAAATCAGTCATGTGAGGTAATGAAGCCTCTATAAAAAACCAAAAGGACTGGGTTCAGAGACCTTCTGGATAGCTGAACACGTGGAGGTTCCTGGAAGGTGGTGCATCCCAGGAGGGCGTAGAAGCTCCATGCCCCTTTCCCCATACCTTGCCCTGTGCCTCTCTTCATCTGTATCCTTTGCAATATCCTTTATAATAAACTGGTAAATGTAAGTGAGTTTCCCTGAGCTCTGTGAACCACTCTAGAAAATTAACCTAACCCAAAGAGGGGGCCACAGGAACCCCAACTTCAAGCTGCTCAGTCAGAAGTCCTGGAGGCCCAGACTTGTGACTGGGAAGAGGGGGCAGCCTTGGGGACTGAGCCCTCAGCCTGTGGGATCTGACACATCTCCAGGTAGATAGTGTCAGAATTGAATTGGAGGATACCCAGCTAGTGTCTGCTGAAGAACTGATTGCTTGCTTGTTGGTGGGGAGAAAGCCCCACACATTGGGTCACACAAATCTTCTGTATTGATTGTCATTGTCAAGTGAGAGAATAGAAAAAGTGCTTTGAGTTTGAGTGTGTTTTTTCCCACACAATTGGTGTCAGAGTGGGATTTGCTAGAACCACCATGGCTCATGGATACATGCGGTTTGGGAAGAAAAAGTATGAAAGGGTGGGGGGTGAGGAACCTTTGATTCTTGGGTGGCCACGTGGTCATCCATGGTATGGAGCCCCAGCTGTGCCTACTAAAGGTAAGTTACCAGTGGAATTTAGAAGTGGATACAAATCCCAGGGAGCTTGTTCACAGGATTCATAAGGAAATGCAAACTAATAATAAAGAAGCAAAATATTCAATCCCTTGGTTTTGTTATCTGTAATAACTAAAATCAAATTCAAAGAGAATGCTGGGTCCAACCTTGATGTTACACCAAGCTTAGATTTTGGTGAGTCAGAGCTTTGGCCACTAGCCTCAAAGCTGACCCCCAAGGGAAAATTTTTGCAGAGACAACAGAAAATACCTCCAAGACCTGTGCCGAGAACACAATCAATGTGGGGGAAAGGAAAAACCAAGTAACTATTGAAACCAGAGGGCATAATGTAAAGGAATTGTTTCATTTTGTAAAGCCATTTTATCAGCTACCTGAGGAACTTTTACTATTAATAAAATGCGCTATGAGAGTAACTAATTTAGGGGCAGTATCTCTGGCTTTAAATGCTGCAGAGTAGAAGAGCATGTTAGGGTTAATGCAGGATACACAGCTCACTATGGAGCAATCACAAATGGCTATATATGATCCAGACACACAGGAGGTTATTCCCGAGGGAACAGCCAGCCTGGTGCACTGTATAAAACCCACTGTAAGGCCTGTTTACCCTGAGAAGGGGGACTGCCCAACTCCACCTGTAAATGCCAAGTGGTGCACCCCTGATGAAGCAGCTGATGTGCTTCGTATGCAAGCCATGTGGGACTGGCTTTATGATGGCTGAGATATTCACCCACCGAATGTGCCTGTTACCCAGGTCATGGTATATGCTGTGGTTATACCATGGGCATCTCATTTAACCTTACTGCTGTAAAATCAAGCTATGGTCAAAGAAGCCTTATCAAATTTGCTGCTGCCTTAACTTCCTCTCATGGGTCTTACAGATGCTAATTAAAATATTAGGGTAATTAACAAGAGCAAGGAAAGGTAGAGGGGAGAGTCAAAGGACTTGATATAGTTCAGATACTTGTCCCCTCCAAATCTCATGTTGCAATTTCATCCCCAGTGTTGGAGATGGGGCGGAGTGGGAGGTGTTTGGGTCATGGGGGTGGATCCCTCAAGAATGGCTAGGTGCCCTCCCCACCATAATGAATGAGCTCTCCTTTTTTATCAGCTCACGGGACCGCTGGTTGTTTAAAGGAGCCTGGTACCACCTCCTCCCTCTCTTGTTCCTGCTCTCGCCATGCGACACACCTGCTCCCCATTCACCTTCCGCCTTGACTGGAAGCTCCCTGAAGCCCTCACTAGAAGCAGATGCTGGCGCCACGCTCCTTGTACAGAAGCAGAACCGCGAGCCAAATAAACCTCTTTTCTTTATAAATTACCCAGTCTCAGGTATTCCTTTATAGCAACGCAAAATGGACTAATACAGGACTTATCCCAGGAAGGTGGAAATTTTTAAACAGTTATTAAGGAATAAGGCAAATAAAGCAAACACTGATAAAGGTGAAACTAAGAGGAAAAAGCAGGAGAATCATGGACTGTCCCAGCAGGGTGGAAATCCTTAGATGACTATTAAGAAACGGGAACAGACATTGACGGGGTTAAGGCAAAGGTCTTAATACAACATTATGGGAGGCTGGGTGGACCACAGGGAGCCCCTGCTGGTCCCCCAATATTAAGGAGTTCCAAAAAGGTTTGCTGTATTCACCCCCATTTGGAGAAAGTTTAAAAGTCAGAAGGCAGAGATGACAATAAGAAAGCTGACCAACTGCTTGAGGCACCTCCGAGCCAGGTTAATCACAATAAAGACTGGCCAAAGGGCCAGGGTCGCTTGGCTCAACCCCCTGCCGGGGACCCAAAGCCTTCTGCACAAGAGATGGTAAAATGGTCTGGGGGTGGACAAGAGAAGTTCCTGGGATAGAACATAAAAATGTAAGGGTTGGTGGGATTATGAAAGTTGGTGTATTTGAACATGCTTCATGGGAAGTGGCTTTGTCTCTTTTACGTGATTATATTATAGGAATGGACATTGTATCTGACTGGGAGACATTCCCCCTACCTAGTATTGTCAAACAGAAGGCATGTAAATCTGCTCTTCAAGCAATATTAATTGGATATGCAAAATGGGAACCACTAAATTGCCTGAGCTCATAGAGTGCAGAGCAGAAGCAGGAGTACGGGTGGCGACGAATTCTCCACCTGATAGCTCTCTGTGGAGTGTTTATGGCAAAAGCCCATGAGTGGCTCCCAGCCTTGACTACTGGGAGTTTGGAGAGAATTTCCACTCGAGGGGCATTTACTGCCTTGTTATGGGGCATTAACTGAAGATACTCCTATGACCGAAGGACATAATATGATCTTAACACCTGCAATAGCCATACTGTCTCAGGTGACATCAGAGAAACACTCTAATGGGGATGGCAGTGCCCAGAAGAGTTTCATAATAAAGTGGAAATGGTTTATACAGGATCATGCTACCTGGGGAGTGCAAGAAGGAGAGACTTTCAAGCAGGGAGCCTCTTCTCCCCTAGGACTGACTCTGGAACTGACTCTGGATCCTAGCAACGCTTGGACAGTGCCCTAGAAACAGCTCTCAACAAGGCAACAAAGAGCTGTTGGGTTTGTGGATGGCAGTTCCAAGGTGAATGGAAAACATTCTGTTCTGGAAGGCTGCTACTCTGACTGAAGAAGGTAAAAATAAATCAGCTCAGTGGGTTGATTTGCATGTTTTTCTAGCAGTGATGGAAGAATTGAACAGTGGTAAAAGCCCCTGTATTTGGGCTTTTACTGACCAGTGGGCAGTGACCAATGGCCTGGCCATATACTCAGGCATGAGAACAGTGGAAACCTGGCTTATTAAAGGGATGCCCATATGGGTCACGGACCTATGGAAATCTGAGGGGGTGCACTGAAGTAGGATGTGCCCACGCCCATCAGAAGATCTCTCTGCCAGGCTTGAAGGTGATTGGAACCACCAAGTGGATCGTTGATGCACTCTTTTGGGGTGGCCACCTCAGTCCACGAAATGAGTGGACATGGGGAACTGCAGCAGTGCACAGACAGGCTGAATCTAGACGTGTTCCCCTTGCATCCTCTCAGGTACAAAATGCCAGTAAGAACTCCTCTGTGTGCCAGCAAAAGAGACAGAGACTGCTGATGGCTCTGGGACAGAGTCCCTGGCGGGAAGGCCCTGAACACAGCTGGCGGGTAAGGCTGATGCCGGTAGTCCTGAGGGGCTACAGATGGGTATTGACAGGAATGGACACCGATTCTGGACTGGGCTTTTCTCACCAGGTGGAAGATGCAAATGCTCAGAGTGCCATAAAAAAAAAACAGAACAGAAGATATTGCACGGATTTGGACAGCCAACCATCACTTCTTCAGAACAAGGAACACACTGCACAGCCCACAATGTCCAACAACGGGAAGAGAGATATCCTTCTTAGAGTAATGGTTTGCTACTATTAGAATATTGGTTGTCTAAAACAGGGCGAGGTAAGAGCATGAAGGGTAGCTTACACACCTTCATGAGTGTGTGCTCACACTCAGCATGAGTTGGACTAAAAGAGCGTCCCCCTAGATTTTTCTCCGTCGTTCTGGTTGATGTGGGGAAGGGGGGCTGGGGGAGGATGCTGATGTGACTATGCAACTCTTGCCAACATTATACAAGCGCATGCTGGTATAATGATTATACTTTTTTCTCTCTTCCTTCCCCACATCACCTCAACTTTTTTTTTCTCTCCCTTACCTGATGCAGTGGTTCTAGGACCAGGGCTGTAACTACAAGTGCTGGAAGCAAGGATGATTCCTGTGCAAGAAACTGTAACTATGTGTTTAAGCCTTACATGATGGGGGTGGGTTGTACAAAATTGGGGTTAACAGCGAAAGCCTGGTGGTAAAAACGGCCCACTAATTTGGCACCTATGTAAGCCTACCCCATCTGAATGGGAGAGGACTGAGGAGGTAGTACTTGCTAGGCCAGCATCGCTGCCTACAATCTGGACCGGCACAATGGCAACTCTAACGTCCCCCTTCCAAAGGTTATTAATAAATAAAAGGAAGAATAGTAGCTGAGGGTAAAGGAATAAATAAATGGGTTAGGAATTCAGGGAAATCCAGTATTACATGAACACCTTGAAAGAGGTTCAGAGCAAGAGATGTGTGCCAGCAAAAGAGACAGAGTCATTGCGTCTTAGCTCAATTACCCCAGATGCCTGAAAGGGTGAAGCTATAGAGACCACTTCTGCTTTTGGAACCCGACAAGATTGATGGAAGCCACCAACCTGAATGGCCTCACCCTGGGAAACATTCATACAATATGATGATGGGCTGGACTAATTATTAATGATTGGATGGGAGTCTAGTAATGTGGCAGTATCTTTTGAGACGTACATCCTTTTGAGGGAAGGAATCCAGATTTGAAGACAGGGCCAGGAGTAACAGGTGTTATGCAGGGGACAGGGGAAAGAGGTTCTATGGCAAAATGAGCTTGGGATGTCACAAGTTAACCAAGGTCAACACGGTTCTTCCCCAGGCTCCTCAGAGCCACAGCCATGCCAAGGTGCACTGGGGCTGTCTAGCAGTGGGCAGAACAGGCAGAGTCTCCCCCACACATTTGACCAGCCCCCATTTTTTTGCACGAAGCCTCTGAGGGTTGGTGTTAAGCACACATCATTCTCAAGGGAAGATTCACTTGAGCTTCATAAATCATGGGGAAGGTGCCAAGAGCTACATCTAGCTTGGATGATTCTAGAAGGCATTTCAGAATCCCATATGGCTCCTCATCATGGGCAGGCCAGAGATGGAGCAGGAGGAGGAAGGGGGAGCAGAGGATTAAAAGTCCCAAGACTAAGGTTCAACCTGGGATCGGGGCATGACTGTGACAGTCACCTCTCAGAATCGGTGTCCTCATGTTTTGCTGTGGGGTCAAATGATATAATGGGCATAAGTATCTTTTGTCTACCATAAACCACTGCACAACCCTAAGGTATTACTTCTGTACTGTAAATCTTGAAGAACACTAATTAACACAGAGCTCCCATTGGTGGGATGCTGAACAACCCGTCTAATCAAATTACACTCCCACTTTGCCTCTCTGCTCTGAGCATCATGATATAAGGTGGATGACCCAGAGACAAGCACACAGCCCAGTGGCTGCCCTCACAGTCCAGAATGTCCTGCTGAGCTTGGAGAGAAAGGCAATTCTTCCTTCCTTCCTAAAAATTAAGGTCTAAAAAGTTACTAATATTTAGAAGAGGCCAAAGAGGCTGTAAATTTGTCCCCTCTTTCTTTTCTGAAGCCAGAGGCCCTCGCATGGAGTCCAGGTTTCCCAAGGGCTGACACATCTTGAGCCGCTCTGAGTACAGGATATAAGCACATCAGTCACCCGCCCCACACTTCCTTGTGCTGAAGTCCCCTAATCACTGGGGGCCAATTTCACAACCTTACTTCTGGGAAGGGAATGGAATTCCATTGTTAAGTCCTTGCCTCTCCACACCCCCCTCTTTTAAAATAAAGTGGCTCCCTCCACTGGGTTAATGCTTCAGATAAGAGGCACACCCTTTTATTCACAAATACTCAAAGTTGTTTCTACATGTTTGAAGTCCTTTTCCAGAAAAGAGTGTTCTTTTCTTTTATGTTTGTGAGTGTGTTTAAAGAACTGGCAAAAGCGTGGGGTTGGGGTGCAGCCATGAGTCAGGGTTCCCGAGGGGGCAGCAAAGGCCCCACGACAGATAAAGGGCCCAGGACTGGGCACCACACCCAGGAGCATCGAGACCACAAAGTGAAGTTAAGCCTGAGTCAAAGTCCTTCCTCTGGTCCAGGTGTGAACCCGGATGAACCTGAGGCTAATTATAAAGAAAACTAGAGCCATCAGCCTGTTTCTTAGATATTTGAGGGGGAATCCCAAGATGTAGGGATGACCAAGGGTAGCTATGTCCACTCTGAAGTGATGTGCTCAGATCCTGGTCCTGAAACAAACCAGAGGAGGAGGGAAGGGCAACTCAGAGTCCAGGGCAGGGATGACACATTGTCTTCCCAAACACATGGGAGAGGCGGATTACCTAGCCCCACCTTGCATCCCCTTGCACTCCACTGGGCCAGGGGAAAGTTCTGGGCAATGGAAAGAGGGCAAAAGTGATGTGTACCTCCTGCAGGTCTGGTCCTTGGGACCCTGTGTGACCCTCCATGCCTTCTCTCCCCTGCCTGCTGTCACATGTGGACAATGGAGGGGACAAGGACAGAGCCTGAGGCCCCAGAAAACAGGGGAGATACCCTATGGAAGGAACCTGGGTCCCTGAATGACTGCATGGAGCAGAGCCTCCAGCCTTGTCCAATCGCACTGGACTATGACACGAGCAAGAAATGATCCTTTATCCTGTTCTATCTACCATGGAGATTTGGGAGTTTTTTGTTTCGGCGGCAAGCTCACCCTGACTAATTTCCAGCATTCTGCCAACTGGTGCTTATATGTTATGTAAAAATATGGTAGGACTTTGGAAAGTATCCCAAACTTTCACCCCAAACATCTCACTGGTTTACGATGGTGGTGTTGACGCCATTTCACAGGGCCTCCAGTTCTCATTGGGAAAACCATTTCTTTGAGTTAAGACTTTACTACTGAAAAGCTACAATTAAACTGAATTAAATTACTAAGGAGATTAATGGGATCAGAGGTCTCATTCATTAGCCTACCAGTCACCACTCTTCATAGTTAAAAATTGCATGAACGAAAGTATAAAGCCGAGGCTTACAGGATAGGCAAGTTTGGAGATATTACTGCATGTGGCAGAGGGGACGGAGAAGTGCCCGGGCAGGTGGAGACCGAGGAGGGAACTTGGGCTCTGGAATCCCCCAGGTCGGCTGCTTACTGCGGCATGCTCAGTGTAGCCTCTTTAGCTCTCAGTTTCCTCCTCTGTAAAATGGGAGATTTATGCCAACATTATAGAGTTAATGTGTAGGTGATAAGAAATAGCACAAGCAGAGCACCTTATGCAGAGGCTGGGTGCCTCAGCTGCATTCCCTGCAGAGCCCATGAGGGCACTAGAAGGCGAAGAGATCGGAAATCCGGTCTCTGTAGGGAAGGGAGCCCCAGAAAGGAGTGCCCCAAATCTGCTGCTTCCCAGCTTAGCCTTAGTTTTGGCCTTAGGACAAAGACGTCTGGAAAAAGAGTATATGACATCTGTTTTCATAGCCTATAAAACTGCCCCAAAGGCAGGGCTCATCTTCATGGGGGCTTATACCATTAATCATTTGCCCCCAGGTTTGAGGATGCCATAGAGGCATTTTTCATAGAAACAAGCACAATACTGCCTGAAAAAAACCAGCTAAGCGTGGATTTGGATGAGTTTGCTGGCTTCTCCTGTGCTGCTTTGGAGCCTACAAATTCCTGAAATCCAGTTTCTAAGCACTCTTTCTCAAAAAACTCAGCTATTCTTTTTGACAATAAAACTGCTTGGTTTTCTTAAAGCCAAATAATAATACCATTTCCAAAGGCATAAAACAAAATAATACCACTAAGCCTTCCCTCCATGCCTTTGTTTCAAAAGCATTTAAAGTGTATGTGACTAAAATACTCCCAAACTCATCAATAATGGAAAAATAGTCCTGGAAATTGGCTGCTAACATTTGACAAGTAGAGTGACAACAGCCCCTGGCTCTGTGACTCTTCTGCCTTGAGAAATGAACATTTTTATGTCTTTTGGGAGAAACACCTGCTGCCCAGCTGCCATTTTCTACACACATACAGGAAACTTTTTTCCACCCCCCTGGGCTTTGAATTCTTGTACTTAACATTGGTTTCTGATGGTCACTTAACCAATTACCATGTTACCTTTTCTCCCAGCATCTCCTTTTCCCTTTCTGTACACCGACTGATTCATCAAGCACTGTACTTTCCCCTATATATTCATATATATTTTAAGTGGATCTTTCTGTGCAGATGCCACGTGTATATTTATGTGTATGGATCTCACATCCCTGTGCCTGCCTAAGTATTTGTCCACACATGTCAATCCACTATATGGCTTCTCAGCTCACTCAAACAAAAATCCAAACTCCTTTTGCTATCAGGGTCCTTCTACCTCATCCATTCTCCCACTTGTCTCCAGCCACACTGACCTTCTTCTTGTTTCTCAAAAATCTCAAGCCTACTGTGGCCTCAGGACCTTTGCTTGGACTGTTCTCTTGGCCTGAAGCATTCTTCCTCCAGATATCTGCTCTCCCCCTCCCTCCCTTCGTTCCGCCCCTTTCCTGGTGGCTCTGCAAGACAGCACACCTCCGGCCCTACCAGAGACATGTTGCCCATTTCTTCCCTTTTGAATGTGAGCAGGGATTTTTATTTATTGCTATATACCCAGCACCTAGAAAGAGTTTGTCATATAGTATTAAAAATATGTCATCATATAGGGCAAGGAATAGTTTTTGAATAACTGAGCGACAGAGTGAGGAAGACCAGCAAACCAGAGCAGATCAAAGGTGAATGAGTGAGTAGCAGATTCTCATTAATCCTCATCAGCAACCAACATCATCCAGGACTTATAGATTTCTCTATATAATATGCTATACATATATATAGAGAGAGAAGATATCAAACAATTTAGAAAGTTACTGTAAATGTGCTGTGCTGTGTTGGGCTTGAATTACAATCTTTAGATTACGCTATTTTATTTCGAACAGGTCTGGTAGGAGTTCCTTGGTGCCTTTTCAGCCAAAGGTTTCAAGTCCTATAAAAATGAACACCTTGTTCGGTGACCAGGTACCAACCCCAGAAAGTTATGCAGTGAACACCATCTGGATTAGATTAGTTTAAAAGTAACTGGATCAATCCCCATTTACCCCAGGCATCTAAACAGAACACTTTTTCTTTTCTTTGGGATGCAGAGTAATCCCCAAACTACAGAGCCACTTGGCGATTAAGCTGGGATCACAGTGCATTTGATAACTTAATGCAACTTTTTACTAGCACTTAAAACTCAGATATGAAATCTATACTTGATCTTTTCTGCTTGGAATTGGCCAAATTAGTGGCTCTCTCCACATGTACAACAAAAGGCTTTCAGAAACGCTCAGGGTTGCTGACCAATCAGAAGGACCAGCAGAGCCCGACACACAGACATGGAGGCGGAAAGGCACTGCCTCTCCACCCCACCCGCTGTAGACAGCCATTCAACCCTGCCCACTTTTAGGATGTGTAGGATGATCAAGGTAGACAAGATATGTTCAAGGTAGAAATTAAGACTTGAGGGCATTTATTTCATGCTTTATTCACTTAATTGGAAGATTATATAGTAATTTCACTGCTCATAATAATAAAACCCTTTTTATCCCTCACTTTAGGGATGACGATGTTTGGAGAGTAGCATTATAAACCTCAAAAATCTATTTTGAAGGTGATAAAGGATTGGATTTAGGATCAGGACAGGTTTGTTGTACTCTTAACCGAACACGCTTTGTTCCCTAAGCAGTTAAAAAGCTAGAGCCTGGAAGTTTCTAAAACTTGAAACAGATGTAAACAGCGTATCCAAAAGGCTATGCACAGAAAACAGGTTGGGTGACTTGGCTATATCTATTACAGCCTCCTCATTGGCTTGGCGGAGGATTTTGGACAGGTCATTTAACTTCCCCTTCTTTGGTTTCGCTTCAGAATAAGGGGAAGTCACAGCATTTGTTCCCTTGTATTTCACAGAAACAGGGCAGGCTGGATGGATAGTCAGCAAATGTAAAGGAATACAGGCGCCCGAACAGCAATTAGGCTGGCCTGGCCTCAGGCTCTATATTCAGCCTTAATTGATTCCCTGGCATGCTCACCAGTGACCTGGCTCCTTCACAGATTGGCCCCAGGGGCCCACACTTCCTCAGTTCTCCTTTGGACGCTTTACTCTCTCTTCCAAGTCCTTCCCTGGCTGACGGTTGTTCCTTCTGACCACCCTCATGTTATGCTGACTGTTCTTAATCTGCTGCCTCGTTTTACACACTGCAGCCTGGGGACAGCTAAGTGATTACATCCCTCATCTCTGAGCTCCCAGGCATATATTTTATTCACCACCGTCCAAGAATCTTTCTTCCCAGCTCTTGGTTCCTGGCCATCTTTTGGATGGTTAAGTTGAAAATCTGACCGCCAGTTCACTGGTGCATATACGATCAATCCTCCTTATTTGTGGATTCTGTATTTGCAAATTCACCTACTCACTAACGTTTATTTGTAACCCCAAAATCAATCCTTGCAGGGCTCTCCTGGACATGTGCAGAGTGGTGAAGAAGTTGAGTCGCTTGATGTTCATGGTCCCAAATGAGATCCAACAAAGTGACACTCTGCCTTCTTGTTTCAACTCTCATCAAAAATAAGTGCCCTTTTCGTGGTCTATTTAGTGCCTTTTTTTTCCCCCATTTTTGTGGGTTTTTTGGGTGGTAATTTCACTGTTTAAAATGGCCCCTGAGGTAGTGCTGAAGTGCTGTCTAAGGTTCCCAAGCACAAGAAACCAGTGACACACCTGACAGAGAGAATGTGTTAGAGACGCTTGGCTCAGGCATGAGGTCTAGTGAACTCCCACTTCCGGTCCAGTCTCTTCCCAGGTAGAAACCCTGAATCCAGGATGTCCAAATAAAGGAGGGAATGCTTACCACCTCTCTCCTTGCAGTTTGTTAAAATATTGTGCTCAGGGTTATCTTAAATGTAAAAGAAAGAGAAGAATTGGGGCGGGGGGGAGAGAGAGAGAGAGAGAAATAAGGACCCAGGACCCTGCATGAATTAAGAAAGTTGAGTTGAAGAGAAACTGCATTTACAGGGAAGTCAAGGCTCTGAGTTTGCAGGCCAGGCAGGGTGGGGGTGAGCAAAGCTGTGGGAAGGGAGCAAGGCCTCAAAAACTAGCTGCTCCTTCTCAATAGATGTGAAGAGGAAACAGGGCAAACTGGGACCATGCGGTGTTATTTTTAGCCCTTGAATAGCTTGGCTCTTGGAGTCCTAAGGGCTCTAGACTAGTGATCCGCAAATGCCGTGAGAGGGCCAAAGCGTTCAATGTCCTCCGTTTATCACTAAGGAGACCAAGGTGTGGAGCTGGCCTTAAGGACAAGACAGCCAATTGCTTATTGTACTTCAGGAGGTGAGTGCTGCTGGGAGGTGAAGCCAGGAGGTAACCAGTGGACGTGACCCTCAGGCAGGAGGGACAGGTGTGCAAAGGCTCAGAGGAGCTTGGGTGTGCGGTTGGTGTTGAGGCTGGAGAAATAAGCAGTGCCTTGCTAAGGAGTCCATTGTAACCTGAAGGCAGCGGGGAGCTAGTGCAGGACTGTGATGCGGGTCAGACTGGCAATGCAGAGAACTCCTGGGGTGGCCTGTGTGGGATGGACCGGGGAGACCCTTGAAAGGAAAGCAGGGTAGATGCAGTCCTGAGCAGTGAGAAATGGGGAAGGGTCCAACTGAGACAGTGGCAGCGGGGAATGGGGAAATCGGGATGAATCCATGGGGGTGTGGCCTACGAAGTCACATGGTGCCCCACACTGAGAAGGACCCCAAGGTTGGCTTAATGCTCCACTGTCACTCTCTCAAAATTCATCATTTTATATTTGAGCCTATGTTTTATAATCCAACAGGGCACTGGAACACGCTGGCAGACGAGACACCCACGATGTGAGTTCCCACCGACTGTCCCTTGCCAGCCCTGAGCATAGAATCCTGGTGGACCACGGTGCATGGGAGCCCAGCAGGACTCCAAGTGAGCAGAAGGAGAGCATGCCACGTCTACAACTGAGTACACAGGAGATGCTGATGGCACCAAGAGGCCCCACTTTCTGTTAGAATCAGAATCTGCTTTAAAAGCAAAGTGAGGGCAATGGCACTAAGAAACAGGAACAACCAGCCGGGCACAGTGGCTCACACCTGCAATCCTACCACTCTGGGAGGCGGAGGCGTAAGGATCGCTTGAGGCCAGGAGTTCAAGACCAGCCTGAGTAAGAGGGAGACCCCGTCTCTAGGAAAAATTAGAAAAATTAGCCGGGCATCGTGGCGCACCTGTAGCCCCAGCTGCTCGGGAGGCTGAGGCGGTATTTGAGGCTGCAGTGAGCTATGATGATCCCACTGCACTCTAGCCCGGGCGACAGAGAAAGACCCTGTCTCCAAAACAAAACAACCACAAAAAAGAAACAAGAACAACCATGGAGCCTTATGCTTGCGTTTCTTTCTTGTGTGACTTCCCTGTCAGTAACCAACCACTTCTACTGGAAATGGGACACAGGAGCGGGAAAGACAGAGAAGGTCATAGCTCTGTTTCCTTTCAACCCTCTTCCGCAGCAGTAAGCCAAAGGCCACAGCAGTGGTAGAAGGCGCAGGAATGAAAAATTGAAATAAAAAAATAGTTGAATGAGTTTCCTGCATTGTTCTCGTGAGGAAAAAAACACACGTGCAAAATACAAATTATGTCATTTCTGTGATTCCACATGCGAATTAAATGTTCTTATATTTGCATTTAAAACTGGCATTGCACAATATAAAGGGGAACAGTAAAATCCATGCTAATAATTTAAAATGTTAACTTTTTCTTTATGTAGAAGGACATTAAATAGCAAATGAAAAACATCATGATACATTGAGAGACAAAGAAACCACAGAAGAAAGGAAAACACTTTATATTTTAGTATCTTTAATAGCACTTTTCCTCTGATTTTTGAACAAGGGGCCCACGTGTTCATGTTACACTGGGCCTTATAAATTATTCTGCTGGTCCTGACTGCAAAGACAGTGGTTTAGCTGTAGAATCAGCAGGGGTAGTGGCGGGACACAAGGCATAAGGGAGAGGGAGGACTTAGGGGTGGCTGCGGGTTTTGAGCTGGTGGCTGGCGGGAAGTCCAGCACCGAAGAGCAGGCTTTGTGATTCTGTTCTGCACGGCTGAGCCTGTGGTACCCATGGAGCATCCTGCCTTGGAGGAGGGACAGCAGCAAGGCGTCAGGGCGGGGTGCTGGCTGAGGCTGGGAAGACACCGGGGAAGGCAGACATTTAAGAGATGAGACAACAAAGAGGGTCCCGTAAAGGAGACTGACAGGAAGGGGACAGGAGACAAGAGGAGAACTAAGATGACAGCCAGAGGCAGGTATCAGGGGGTTGCCTAGAGTGGGCTTTTATTAGCTCAAGTGACCTGCAGCAAATTGTTCAACCTCTCTGGGCTGCACATATCACCTATAAAATGAAGATAACAGCAACAGCGCCTATCTCAGGGGCTTGTGGTGAAGATTAAATGAGCATTTATATGGGAAGTGCTCAGAACTTTGCTCTATTAATTTCCTAGGGCTACCGTAAGAAGGTGCCACAAACTGGGTGGCTTAGAGCAATAGAAATGTATTGTTTCACACTTCTGGAACCAGAAGTCTGAGACGAAGGTATCCACAGGGCCACGCTCCCTCTGAAGTCACCAGGGAAGGAGTTGTTCCAGGCCTCTCTCCAGATTCTGGTAGTCCCTTGGCTTGTGGCAGCATAAGTCAGTCCTCATGTGACCTTCTCCCCGTGTGCGTCTGTGTCCAGAAGTTCCCCTTTCGACAAGGATACCAGTCATGTTGGATAAGGCCCACTCTAACGCCCTCTTTTTAACTTGGTTACCTTTGTAAAGACCCTATCTCCAAATGAGGTCACATTCTGAGGTACTGGAGTTGGGACCCCAATGCATCTTTTTTTTGGCGGGGGGGCACAGTTAAACTCATAGCAACTGCTCTGCCCAGCGTCAGCTCTGTATAAATGTCTGTCTGTATTTTTATTACCACCATTAGTTGTTGTTTTCTTCAAAGGTATGCGGAAGAGACCAGCAAGGGACAACCTGAGTTTGAGGAACCTAAATTTGTTGTGGCCACAATCTCCACAACAACCTGATGTCCCTCAGCAGCCCGCCACAGCCCACGTGAAGGTAAATATATGAAGTACGGAGCGGGAACAAAGAAAAGGGAATGACACACTCTGACAACGAGCCAAAGACAACCACAGGCAGAGATACTGACGGCAAGGCAGAGAGGAAAACGGCTCACGGCTCTGTCCTCCCCACTTCTGTTCAGGGGCCACCAGGAAGTCTGAGATCCCAGGTGGACAGGAATAATCACCCCTTCTCAGCCCCAGCCAACACAGCGCTCTCTGTAGGCGCACAGAAGGCAAACCAAGTTTCGATCATTTATTACAACAAATAATAGGTTTATGTTGTAGGGTAAAAAGGTCTTCTTTGCCAGGAGCACAGGGGCTACCCTCAAGCTGACAAGCTCTAGTGCTCTTTGAAATGGTAAGCATCGCATCTGACCTGGACATGAGCAACACATGATAAACAAATGGAGTTACAAGTTGGGCATCACTTTAACAGAAGTTATTCCTGGGGCTAGTTTGGAAGACATCAATCCCCAAAGAAAAGACAGATAGAGCCGCAAGGTGGGCCAAAGCTTAGAAAAAGAGAGTCGCCCTGTTTCAGATGGAGGACTGAAAAGGAAATTTTTTAAAATGCAGCAATGGAAGACCTGTAGGCAGCAGTGTGGCCCTCAGCAAAGCCACAGGTGCGCAAAGTCTGACTCTCTGTTCCATGCCTCCCTTCCTAAGCAGAAGCCCCTTCCAGGCTGAACGCTCTTCTGCTGCTTCCTCCTAATACCAGGGGCAATATTTGAAGTGCTGTCCCTGGACCAGCCCCCCCTTGCCAAAACTCCAGGTTCCAGAACCTTCCCTTCTTTCTCCTCTTCTGCTTTAAGACTTGCTTATCTTGAGTTCAAGACCCTTACAGCCTTGCTGGATAAATAACTAAGCAAGATGATCCATTAATATGAGCAAGTATGGCTGATGATGGCTTCTGCAACGCAGAAGAGGCCCATGCCCACCTTCACCAAAGGATCAACGTTCACTTCATGGTAATGAAGTGAACCAACATCATGTTCCTCCTGATGTGATGCAACAAGAACAACACAACACCACAGCTGTGATAGTCCTGTCCCAAATGCATAATATGACCATGAAGAAACATCAGACAAATCCAAAGGAAGGGGTATTCTATAAAATAACTGTCTTGTATTCTTTAAGAATAACAATATCAGGAAAGATAAAGACAGACTCAGGAACTGTTCCAGGTTAAAATGAGCCTAAGAAGACATGACAATTGAAAAATAATGCATGATCTGGGATTTTCTTTCTTTCTTCTTCTTCTTCTTTTTTAGAGACAAGGTCTTGCTCTGTCACCCAGGCAGGAGTGCAGTGGTGCAGTCATAGCTCACTGCAGACTCAAACTCCTGGGAACAAGTGATCTTCCTGCATCAGCCTCCCGAGTAGCTGGGACTACAGGCATGAATCACCATGACTGGCTAATTTAAAAAAAAAATTTTTCTTTAAGAGATGGGGTCTCACTATGTTGCCCAGGCTGGTCTCGAACTCCTGGCTTCAAGCAATCCTCCCATCTCAGCCTCCCAAAGTGCTGGGATTACATGTGCAAACTATCACACCTAGCTGGGCTCTTCTTTGGCTCTAATGTAAATTATTGGGACAACTGGTGAAATCTGACTGAGGGCTGTAGATTAGAAAACAGTATTGTAGCAGGGTTAATTTCCTGATTTTGATCATTGTCTTGGTCATGTGAGAGAATGTCCTGGTTCTTAAGGAACACACAGGAATATTTAGGAGTAAAGGATATCTTGTCTGCCACTTAGAAAATAAAAGCAAATGTGGCAAAATGGTAACATTGGGGAATCTGGGCAAAGATTATAAAGGATGTTTTTGTGCTATTCTTTCCACTTTTGGGTGTCTGGGAAAATAATAATAAATACTAAATATTTAACAAATAGATAGATGGAAAACGTGCAATGTTTTCTAGCAGATCTCAACTTTGGCTATATATTAGAATCACCTTAGGAGCTTTTAAAAAATATCAATGCCCAGGCCCCAACCAAGAGATTCAGATTCAATTAGCTAGGGGTGAAACCCCAGACATCAGTGTATTTGAAACACACCCTAAGGCGACTCTAGTGTAAACCCCAAAGAATAATGAACAGGCAGTTCAGCCCTTGGTATTGTCAGGAGAGTTCTAGGCTGGGACTCTTCGATCACCCCCACATCTGCTTGTTTGGAAACCTGATCCTGAGGGCAGCATGGTGACTCAAAATAGGAGTACAGTTGTGAGTCCAGTCTTGGTCCTGCCACTGATAAGCTGGGTGACACTGGGTCAAATCCCTCGCCTGTGCCAAGCCTGGGTGTTCTCAGCCGTAGAATAAGGCTGACCAAGAACTGCCTCCGAGGCTAATGAGCATTCTAGGAAGAGGATACACAGCTCAATAACTGGACCCCAATGCAGGGGTTTACACAGGATGACAGCCTGAAATCCTTGTGATGTCCAGGTGGCAGAAAGGGATTTGGACGACTAGGGCTGATTGATTCTGTTATTACTGGCAGGTCCCATGGGGTGACTCCCTGCATCCCTGTCCCTTCACAAGGACTGAAATCTGGCAGGGTTCTTGGGAACCCTGCTGGAGGAGGCAGGAAGACACCAATCTTCTTCCAAGCAAAATCGAGGCCAAGCTCCCAAGGGTAATTAAGGCACCACCACTGGCTCCTTCATGAGGCACACCTGACCTGGGTTTTGTGGGAAGAATGTGCCCTCACCAAGCAGTGCTAAATAAGACTTGAGGCTCCACCCTGATCCCAGACACCAACCTCTGCCCTGCCCTAGACTCACCTAAAGCTGTGCTGGCCAGAATGGTGGCCACAGGCCACATGTGGCTACTGAGCACTTGAGATGTGGCCAGTCCAAACTGAGATGTGCTGCAAGTGTAAAATATACACACACTAGACTTCCAAGTCTCCATAAGCAAAAAAGAAAGTAAAATCTCATTAATTATTGTTTAATATTGATTAATGTTGAAATGATAATATTTTGGATATATTGAGTTAAATAAAATTTACTATGAAAATTCGTTTTACCTTTCTTTTACTTTTTCTAACGTGGCTACTATAATGTTTAATATTATATATGTGGATTACATTATATTTTTATTGGACAACTCTGTTCTAAAGTCTGCCTATTGTCCTTTTGGGACTTATTTCCCTGGTAATAATTTTATTAAAATTAAATTGAGGATGGATTTAGTATGCAATGGAATCAGCTCTGGGCCCCAAACATCCTGCAGTGAGAATTCCTCTGTGGTTCTCAGGCTTCTGTAATTCCAGCAAATTCCCTCTTCCCTACAGTGAAATGCAGATAGTGTCAGATAACATTCATTTCTCACAGCTTGCTTCCATAATAATAATGGTAATTATACTAATTTACAACCTAACATTCAACACTGCAATTTTAACCCAGTCTGTGAGACTGAATCACAAACATTTGACATTCTTTAACATACTCAATTAATATATCAGACTGCATAAACTCTACCTAATAATTTGCCTTCCCACGGAAAGAGAGTAAGTAGGTAATGAAGATAAATGGCAGCGTAGACTTTCATCTAAGGCCTTTTGGCAGAAATGAGTCCCATTCCAGAAGGTTCCTGAAGGTCCCACAGAAGGCTGCAGTTTAGGGCTGGTTTGCAAGTCCCCATCCGACTGCCTTCTGGAGATGAAAGCCCCTGGCTTGTGTTTTAGTTACACACACAGGAGCAATGAATTAAGATATTCCTTTTGGTCAGATCTCCCTTAGGGTAACAGACTGGGGCAGTGGAGAGCCAGGTAGGTTTTATCTGTGTTCTGTCGTCCACAGTCTGGTTTTATCTTGGACCCATTCTGGTGCAATCCATGTTGTATATGGGGTCTCCGTGTTAAGTTTCCCATTATGAAAAAAGCCCCTTACATTCAGTGACTCTCCAGGGTTTTTGGTGAACTGTCTGCAAACCAGAAAGAAGAAAATAGAGGTTGTTTTGCTGAGGATGGGTGACACTGGCCACAGGACCCAAATGAGTGGTTTGAGTAGAAAATCACCTCCACAATGTGGACTGATGCTTGGCCACACTGTGGAAAAACTTCCCAGCCTAGAAGCTTATCATCTGTTCACGGTTCAGAGAGATCCAGGGGTTAAATATGATGCTCCAGTTCTTTTTATTTTTTTAAATATAGTACATCATCTTTATTAACGAGAGAAGACAGACATAGAGGACAAAATGTGTACTCTACATAAAATATACGTGTGATGAGAAAAATCACTGTTCACTGTTTCATTGTCCAGGAAAGAAAACAACTAGGAAAAAGCATCTTCAAAAACAAGCTTTTCCTGCTTATTTTTTAATACCATCTATACCCAGCAGTAAATACTGAATGTGCAAGGCATTTGGGAAGATCAATAATGTATCTGGGCATTTTCAAAACTGTACTGAAAAAAACGATAGTAAGGTCTTGCAAGAAGATGCTCTGAAAAATATTTATATAGTGTATTACATTATATTATATATATAATATATAACATATATAGTCAAAAATGTTTTTACTTGTATTCCAGGAAGCCATATTCATTTAAAAGACATACTAATCTTTGCTTAAGAACATGATGCCTTTTAATTAAAAGGGTGTCAAGGGATAGGATGCTTCAGTTTCTTAATGTGAGCTGATTCTGAAAACTGAAGTTCTACAGCACCAAAGTGAGCAGGAACGAGAAAATGAGCAAAGCCCTCCCGTTGGACAGCATTCTTACATCACCCACTTGAAAATTAAATCTGAAACAGAGTTCTGACAGGCCTGCTATTTTCTTCAGTGCCAAGAGCCACACAATAGACCTTTTTTTTGGACAAAGCTCTTAAAATGCTTGGAAATTCAGATGGACTGAGTCACAAAACTGTACAAATACTGCACACCCATTCCCGCTGGTGCCCCTGCTTGCTCTCTTGGAAACAATACTACATTTTCTCTCTGTCTGGCAGAAGGAGAGAAATATTTTAAGTAGAGTTGCGACTTGTCTGAAAGAGGGGCGACTGAGGGGGGTGCGCTCTGAAAGTGGGGGCTGTCCCGCAGCCTTGCGGGCTCCAGGCAGGGGTGGCAGTCACCGTTTCAGAGGAGTCCATTGATGGGGTTCTCCTTCTGCTCAGTGTGGGCCCCACAGCAGTGCCCAGCCTCACGCACACATGTGTCCCAAGGTGTGCATAACAGCACAGAGAGCTGGGCGCACTGCGGCACACAAGCAACGCGCGAGCAGTCTGTACACGGGTGCACGGAGGCTGGTGGGGCTGTGGGGAGACAGAGTCATAGGAGGGATGAGAGGGCATGGGAGACGCCAAGGGAAAGCAGATCCCTGCACAGTCTTCTTGACTTTCACTCTCTCCCTCTTTAAAGTTCAAATCCAATTACCGCCCCCCAAGCAATTGGCAATTGTTTAATTGGGATTTCGAAATAACTGAGATGTGTTGCAAATGCATCCTTGCACTGCGAGTGAGCAAGCGACTTCAAGTCTGAACACCTCTCCAGAGTGATATTTTACTTTGACATTAACGATGGCAAATAGTCTAGCTTGAGATGAGAAAAGCAAAAGGGCCAAAGTCACAGGCAAGTTCCTCAGAGGAAAGGAAGGGGGAGAAAAGCCTGAACAAAAGCCCACTGGGCTGCAGAGTGCGGAGAAGCGCTGCCGTGGAAGGATTTTCATTTCCTTGGCTTTATGGAACTGAAGACTCCTTTGGGCTGTAGCAGGCAAGCTGGACTTCAGGACTAGAGCCTTAGAGCTGTCCAGGGACTCCAGACCCAACTCTGGGTTTTAAAAAATGCTTTTACTTTCTTCAGGTTCTAAAAAGTGTCAAAAATAAAACAAGGACGAGTCTAGCCCAGGGTTCCTCAACCTCAGCATAAGGATGGGATGGTTCTGTGCTGTGGGAGGGGCTGTCCTGTGCATTGTAAGGTGTTTAGCAGCATCCTGGGTTGTGACAATTGTTATGACAATTAAAATGGCCTCCGGACATTGGCAAATATTCCTGAGAGACAATATTGCCCTGGACTGAGAATAACTGGTTTCGACTGAACATTTGGAAAAGCTAAATTTTCATTGGGTAAAGATAGCCATCAACTGTAAAGACCACGTGGCATTTTTGGTCAATGTTGACAAAACCAAATAACCTACCTTGAATAGCTAGAGAGAAACAAAGAAGTCCAAGACAGGGAAAGCCCTTTTGCCTCAAAGTGCTGATTTATGGCTTTCAGAAGCCGTAACACTATTTTAAAATAATCCTGTGGCACCTAACTTTTAAAAAAGAGAAATCAGATAAGAGGGACTTTTGCACTTGAACCCCAGGGTTTAAAAAAGCAAAACAGGCAAGACCACGAGACGTGTTTAGGTGTGGATCTCCTGCCATGACAATTTCACACGCAGGACATGCGGCTCCAGGGTCTTCGAAACCGCTTTGCATTCGGAGGCTGTGCCCGGGGCTGAGTCTTTGTATACAGTCTGACCTGGCCACAGAGCCTTCTGCATTGTTAGCTTTGGAAGGAGCGTTTAGTCATTCAGGCCTCAGAGAATAGAGGGAGGTGTTTAAAAATGATGTCCCTTAATTTTACAACCAAACTGACAAAAAGAAGCATGTCAGCCTGAACTTGGGTTCAGCGTGCATTTTTTTAAATGAAAAAAGGGACCATAAAATTGCATGCATTCCTTAAAGTATATCCCTCAAAAGCTGTACAAATTGGCCTTCAAGATAAGATCATACATTCTTATCTCCACCTGTCTCCTGTTGAACAGGCAGGGAGGGAAAAGGACCCGGCGACCTGGGTCTCTCTCTTGTCCCTCAGTACAGTACGATGATTTATGATTTCTAAGTCTGAGAAGTTTGGAAGCCACTGAACATGAAAAGAGTGAAAAATCTTCCAAGTCAAGAGAAAGAAAGGAGATGACTTGGTAGCATAGTGTGCTCTTCTCGGACTGAAACACTACTCTCAAAGCTGTCACAAGTATGCATCACACAGGCCCTTGCAGACAAAAAGGGTTATTTTATCCAGATTATTCCCCCACATTGCCGGGGAAAAGGGACTCATTTGTAATCATCAAAGGAATGCTGACAGACTTGAAATGGGATTACACTCTATTATACTCATCCGAATTAAAGATTTGTTTTGGAGATCATTCTTGGGTTTCTTCCTCCCTGTTCCTCCGATCCAAAAATGAGGCGATTTGTATTCACAGGACATCTGAGGCAGACGTGAAATCAGACTGTTCGCAAACATACGTTTCAGTCTCAGTGGCCTGAGTTTTGAATTTTAATGTTCCCTGGTTTTCCGTGTGTGGAAAACTTGGCTTTCAGGTCAAAACCAACCCCAAGCATCGCTACATTCTCTAACTTGTTAACACAGGAGAAATTCAATTTCAGGGACTTGAGTGAGCAAGTGATACAGGTGTCATAACCTGTACAGAGAGAATATAAGGGTTAGAAATACATATATGGACCTGTAAAACCTACACATGGACAGAGTTGTCTGCAAGGCCTGTGGACATACAAATAAACCCTCAGTTCTGGCTCTGTGGTTTGGCTACTAGTTTTGGAGAATGTGACCTGCCAAATCTATTGTACATTCCTTAAACTCCTTTGTTATTTGTGTGTCTATGAACCCACTAAAAAGTAAGCTTCCCCAGGACAAGAGTGACTCTTTAGAGGAGTCCTGTATCATACCTAGCACAGCATTTGGTACCTGAGAGACTCGAGAACGTTTTCCATTCTTCCCTACAGAACCATGAGTATGTAGTCACATAGAACTGAGGCCTACTCGGGGAGGGCCTTGAGTATTTTAGGTTGGAAGTCACAAGTCAGTGTAAGAGCTCAAGTGGGTCAAAAAAGCATCTCATGATTTTAACCACCAAAAGAGCAGCATATCTTAGAGAACATCCCTCTCAGTGCAAGGAGATGACACTCCCTAAGTAGGAAGACAGAGCAAGGAATGTGGGTAAAGTACATTAGAAGTACCATTTTTTTGCCCATCATTTTTTTTCTTTCTATCCCATGCATTTGTTATAGACTCAGTATCCTTCTTCATGAACTACATCCTTTAGTAGTTCTTTCAGTAAAGATTAGTGGTAAATTTGTCTTTATTTCACACTCACTCTTGAAAATAGTTCAGCTGGTTATATAGTTCTGGGATGATAGTTATTTTTTGTTTGTTTGTTTGCTTGTCTGTTTGTTGTTTGTTTCTCAGAATCTGTAAAATATTTCTCTGTCTTCTGGCTCCCACCGTTGTTGTTGCAAAGACTTTATAGATACCATTTTTTTCTCTCTGATTGTTTTTAAGACTGTCACTTTGTCTTTAGTATTTTACAGTTTCAATATGATATGTCTAGGTATAAATTTATTTTATTTATCTTCCTTGGGATGCTTGAATCTGAATCTTTCATCAATTCTTAAAAATTAATTTTAGGATACTATTACTTTGAGTGCTGCCTCTCCCTCATTTCCCCTATTCTTTCTTTCTAGAATGCTGATCAGATGTATGTTCAATCTTGATTCCATCCTCCATGTCTTACAAATTTTCTTCCACATTTTCCATGTCTTGATTTTGGAGAATTTCTCCCCAGCCTTATTTTCCAGCTCACTATTTCTCTCTTCAGCTATGTCTAATATGCTCTTTAACCTATTCATCAAACTTTAATTCCAATGAATATATTTTTCATGTTAGTAGATATATTTGGTTCTTTTACAAATATGCCTGCTCTTTCTTGATAGCCTTTTGTTTCCTTCTCATGTTTCAGATTCCCTCTCTTATTTTTTTTTATGTTTTAGATTCCCTCTTTTATTTCTTAAGAACTCTGTTGTTGCTCCTGATGACTACTCATATAATGTAATTTTGGATTGTATGTTTATAATCAGCAGAATTTCATCTACAGGAATCTTGAGGGGCTTATGTTGACAACACTTCCATGCAGCAGTATCTGTGCATTTATTTTTGCCAGGTACTGTGGGACAACTTGATTAGTTTCTCAGCTTCAGTTTTCCAGTAAAAGGTAATGTGAATTCAAAACCTAGACTCTCAAAAAGGCAGGCCTCTGGTTACACATTCTCAAAGGAAATTATTTTTTTCTCCAATCCTGAGCCCAGGCTGAGACAAGTTGCCTTGTCATCTTTCCTTGCAAGAAGGCTGATTTGTTTCATCCACTTTTTTATGAAGGTTTAGCCCTTCAAAGTTCTGGCTTTATATAGTGATCTTTATTCCAACTCCTCACTTTACATTGGTCTAATGCCTTATCTTCTCCCCTCATGCACCTGTTAAATTCTGGTTGTCAAGACCACCAAACAGACCCAGTGTAGCCATAGGGTCAGTGCCAGCTAACTTCTCTGGTTCTCTGCTCTCTCTTCATTTTTGTTCCCTGGATATTTCTTATATTTAATCATTTATCTATGCATTTAAAGGATGTCTGTTATATTTTATTCAGCATTTCTAGGTGTTTTGTCAGAGGAATAATTTCAGAACACCAATTCTACCATATTTCCAGAAACAGATTACAGATCCAAGTCTCAAATCAGTTCTTTGGGGTTAGATGGTACTATCTTTAGACAGGACATGGAATGGACAATACCTGTAAGTTCTGGGAAAGATTTGGCTCTGGTACATTAAGAGATAAAATATATATATGAATGACAGACCAGCCTGAGCAAGAGCAAGACCCTCTCTCTACAAAAAATAGAAAAGTTAGCCAGGCGTGGTGATGCGCACCTGTACTCCCAGCTACTGGGGAGGCTGAGGCAGGAGGATCACTTGAGCCCATGAGTTCAAGGTTACAGTGAGCTATGATTGCACCACTGCACTCCAGCCTGGGTGACAGAGTGAGACCCTATCTCTTAAAAAACACAAAAATTGATAAATGATATACTGTTCTGCTGTCCATTTATATGTTAATTATAATCAAAACTTAACTCCTTTTTTTAAGATGGAAAAGCAAATAGACAAGAACAGAAGCTCTAACATTTTTCTCATATCCCACTGGATCACTTTGTGAGTACACCCACTACGGAACGACCATGAGGAAAAGATGCTGATTAAAGGATGGGAAAGGTGGGTCTACTCAGATGGCACCTGAAACAGCAGTGGTCACTCCACGAACTATGGCCTTGCTCCCCACTCAATACCCTCGCAGGCTGAGTCCCCCAGCCTTGCTCCACCTCTGCCTGTGCTCCCTAGCTGGGTGGTCTTGGGCAAGTTAGTTACCCTCTCTGAGGCCGAGTCTGCAAAGGAGACTAATCCTTACCTCATAGGGTTGCTATGAGGATGAAATCAGACAACACTGAGCCCAATTAATTTTTACTCCTTCCTTTCTGTTCCTTCCCTGAAACTGCTGCTAGGCTGCCCTTTCCAATAAAGCACCTGGGAGTCCAAAGCCATCAATAATGGGACCACTTGCCAGCAGAGACTCCCCTCTGCTACAGAAAGAGCTGGCAGAACATTTTTCAGATGTAGTGACTTTCCATGGAAACAGACAAGCAGATTCAGATGCTTGCTCTTCATCTCTCTTCTTCTGTGGCAGCTGGACAACTCTCTCAGACATTCGGTTTGTTTTTCTTTGGTTCTAAGCTGGCCTTTACTCCATAAAATCTCTTTAAAGTGAAGATAACTCCTGAATAAAAACATGATGTGACTGAGGCATAATACAATAAGACTGAGGCCGAGGGAAGTGTGTGCATGTGCACATGCATGTGTTTGCGTGTGTGTGTGCACGTGTGTATGTGTTGGGAGGTAGTGACAACCTAGGAAAATACAGTCCTGGTCTCCCTGGTGATAAGCCCTGGGGTTGGGTGTGAAGGGGACACCCAGCCACGCTTATATGCCCCTGGATGAACTGACACCCAGGCAGGAGGTCGCCTTCTCCTCTGAACACCACAGCAGTGGTTCTCAACTCTGGCTGCACACTGGAATCGCCTGGGGAGCTTTAAAAAAGTGATCAATGTCTGGCTCTCCCAGGGCCAATTAAATTAGAAGTCTTGGGGTGCAGACTGAACGTCTACACGTTTTTTACTCACCCCAAGTGATTCTATTGTGGCACCAGGGCTGAGATCCAATGCTCATCTGAGGGCAGAATTGCAAGGTTCAACCTCTCGAAAATGGATGACTGCATCCACCAGGACTGAGTTCCCACCCCCAAGGCCCCCAAGATCAATTGAACTACCATATTTCTACACTGGGGAAGGGGGGAGGGGTGGAGACAGCCATCCACGAGCCAAGGAGAGAGGCCTGCCAACCGAGCCAACACATTGATCTTGGACTTCTGGCCCCTAGAACTGCAATAAAATAAATTTCTATTGTTTAAAGCCACCCAGCCTGTGGTACTTTATTATGGCAGCCCTAGCAAACTAATACAGTCTGGAACCAAGTACCATTTATTGCTTACTTGGGCTACCAATGGCAGGGATTAGAACATTGGCCCAGGCCACTATTTAGAAAAACAAGCAAGTATCTGTATTGTCAAACACTGCGGTGGCGAGCACCTGTAGTCCCGGCTACTCAGGAGGCTGAGACAGGAGGAACACTTGAGGCCAGGAGTTTGAGGTTGCAGTGAGCTATGATCACGCCTGTGATTGGCCACTGCACTCCAGGCTGCGAAGCACAGTAAGATCTCATCTCTTAAAAAAAAGAAAAAAAAAAACAAAAAAGAACCTTCCACCACACAGTGACCTTTCTTTGAGGACTAGAGACATTTGGGTACAAGGAAGACTTTAAAGGCTGCCCTACCCGGCTTCCCACACTCACCACTATGCGCCTTAGGGCAAAACCAAATGCGTAAACATACAAGCATGACTACTTCGTCCAAAGGCAAGAGTTCTCCAGGAATTCCAGTGGGAACTAGAACAATCTTCCACGCTTTCCTTCCGTCCCTCCCTCCCACCCCTACCCATGAGCCCATCAATCTCTTTGACTTTCTTTGAGGAAAAAAGGAGAAGAAAGAAAAAGAAAAGGAGAGAAAGGAGAGAAACAGGGAGGGAAAAGAAGGCCCAGCTTGTCCTCAGCAGAGAAACTACACAGAGTAAAAGCACCAAAAAAATCAACAAGTACTGGGGGACCATTGCAAAGCACATCTGAGAGACACACTGAAATATCGCTGTCTATGGCAAGGCAAAATGCAAGGATCCCTTGCTTTTTACGACTGGAACTTAAGAGGGCACCCCTCCCTCCTCGCAGCTCCCAGCCCAAGCTCCAGCTCCCTGTCTTGTTCTCTGAACAAAGACCATGGGGGTGACATTACACTTCTGGGGTTTGTTTTGTTTTGTTTTTTTAAAATCAGTGATCAATTTGGACATCTCAGCCCAAATCCTCAATTTGAGAATGCAGTCAAAAGAACAGAACTCCATCCCAAAGAGGAAAATGGATGAAAGCCAAGCACATTTGAGTACAAGATTAAGGATCAGAGGCACTAATTTTGCATGAAATGCTCTTGCCTTCGCTGGGATACATTTTTAATGCAGTGATGATAGCCTTCCAGGGGCTGCTGGCAGCATCTCAGTGTCTTCAGGGATGAGACAGAAGGGGGTGATTGGGGAGCCTGTTTACCAGCAGGCTTGGAGGTGATTACAAGTCCTGAGCGTGGGGGGGGGAGCAGGAGGAAGCCACGATACAGCCTCAGGGTTATTAAGTGTAAGATCGATGCTGGAATCCCCGGGGCAAAAAAATCAATGACCCAGGAAAACTATACCAGCTGACAGCCTCAGCAAAAGGCTCAAGGAAGAGTTGCAAAGAAGAGAAAGGCTTAAGTAACTTTCCAAAACTCTGCACTGCTAATCTCCTGGGAGGCCCCATACTATACAATGGCTGCGACCCCTGACATTCTGGTACTTTCTTTCACATGGACACACCATCCTCCCTCCTTCTTCACAGGGCAAAGGAGTCCCAAGTTCCCTTCATCCTCCACTAGTTTTTGATGTTTCCCTTATTTAGAAAAACAAGCAAGTATCTGCATTGTCAAACACTGATCTCTAGCCCTGGCTATTGTAGTAAGGCTCTGCGGGGGAGGATCCGCTGTCTCTTTATACGCCTCTGTTTTGGTTTCTATACACTCCTCCAAGTTCATAAAAAGGAACAGGACCGACTGTCCCCAGGAAAGCAGGCAGCAAGCTTTGAGGCCACGGGGGGGTTGGAGTTACATGATCAGGATCCACTGCTTCAACCAAAACATTCAGCTGAACACTCACACTGTCATCTTTAGAGCTTAGGAATTTTTTTCCATGCTGTCTATCACATGGTTACGGGGTCCCTAAAGGTTCATTAAGTTTCAAGTCAAATTAGCTAACTTTGGAAGACTTCATCTTTCTTTCTCCCTGAGACTTTTCTAATGCTTCCCCGATCTCACCCTATATAGAATTAAGGTTTAAACTTGCATTTGTCCGTGGCTTGGGAGAACATTATATTTCTTTTCTTCTCCCCAAAAGGCTCCCTGACACTTTCTCCCTAGTCTTCAGATCTCTGGAGAGCATCACTGATCACAGGGAATATGGGGACTGGCTGTGGGTGGCAACATCACCACCTGCCGCTGGCTCAGAGAGTTTTAAGCCCTGGAATTCAAGTTTGCATGGAAAGCAGAAGGAAATGCTTCTATCATCACATTATTAGAAGAATCTGTATCAGAGCATTCATTTTTACTAAGGATATAGCCGGCCTATTTGATAGCTCAAGTCCATGGTATATAACAGTTGCTACACACAGACAATTTCAAATTTGGCTGGTAACCTATAGAACGTTATGAGTATTGCAACTGCTTCCCGAAAGAAACAAAACTCTTGAGTGTCTATAATCTGTGAAAACAATCTAATGGTTATACCACAAATTGCCTAAAGCAATATTTGTTCAGTTGCAATGATGTCACAAAAAAAGGGCTTGTCAGCTTTCAATTCTTTCTTTAGAATTCAGAGCTAGACTGTGGCTGAACTCAGACCGGCTCTCCATAGCTTAAATCAGAAAACACAGAGCTTTTCTAGCAGCTAAGAAAGTTCTATTTAAAAAAACAAAAAAGTCAATAGCACTTGAAAAGCTTGATGCATTTCCCCAGAACATTTACCACATAGTTCTGATCCTGTGGTGCTTGATTTTAAGGACCATGGTTTGCTTGCCAAATAGGCGTATCTTGGTTTCCTTTGCTAGGCAGAAATACTGCCTTGATATTAAATATTCAAAGCAAAGAACCTCTGACCTAAGGGCTCTCAGCTAAGAATGACATTCTCTTTAAGTAAACTAGAAACTCAACTCAACTGGTTTGCCCCTGTTCTCTGCCATGTACTAGTCTACTGCACAAACAGGACTGAGAAGTGACTCAGTTTACCATAATTACACTGCAAAAGACCCTGCACTGCAGGTCCCTACAGGGACTATGCAAAGCTTGGGCTTGGCAGAAGATCCCCGGAGGAAGAGTACCAGCTCAGAGCTGTTTCCTGGGCTGGGCTGGGCTGGGCTGGGGAAGGATGGGGGCCTCCAGTCTCGCTAGAGGGAGACTCAGGGCTGTTGCAAGGACGTTTGTGACCTTAAGCAGGTGCATCACTAATATAAACATGCACTCCTACAGCCATCATCAACCTAGAAATTTCTTTCATTTTGCAGTGCCACACCTGCAACCTCAAAACTCTCTGAGATACGCTGTAAGAGCCTGGGTCCAAGTTCCCAAAAAGAAAAACTTATCCTTTACTCAAGAGGAGGGAGGTTTTCTCTGTTTTGTTTTGTTTTGTTTTCGTGATGGAAACTGAGATGAAAGAGGGGTGACGCTGGTACCTTTTGGCCATAAAATCATGTCCTTAAGTCTCCTCTATTCTGTAAGGTTCTCATCTCTCAGCGCCTTTTCAGCAGACCTCCAGCCCCTGCGGGCTTCCCTCCCTGCCTGCCGGCGCAGACGTCAGGGCAGGTGTCCCCTTGGTTAGTCTCCTTAAATGGGCACCCGAACTATGCTGGTGACAAACCAAACGCAACTCCTCCGACAACAACACGTGTATTTTGCAGCACTGGGCAGGGCTCAGGACTCGGCTTAAGGAGCCACCGGCGAGCGAGCATGGGTCAGGCTGGGTCCCTTATGCTGGGAAACCGACGAGGTCAACAGCAGGGCGAGAAACTCTAAATATATTACACGCCCTTCCTTCTGGGGGTGGGGGCTCCCCTGCCGCCACGGGGCACGCAGCCACCTATATGCCAAAGGCTCACCAGACAAGAAAAGTGGCTATGAGCATGCCTCAACTTTAATCCAACCCGGCGGTGCCGGCAGGGGCGGCTGTCCCCAGCACAGGGCTCACCTGGGCGCACCGCTGTGCCGGGGGAGCACGGCCAGGGAGGGCGCTCTTACCGGAGAAGTCCGTGAGCGCTGCGATCTCTTTGGAGCAGACCAGGACAGTGCAGTAGAAGAGGCGCAGGAGCTGCCCCGGCGGCTCCACCTGCCTGCGGAGGCCGGGATGCTGCGCGGGCTGGGGCGCGGACGGCGGGCGCGCGTGTCCCGGCAGGAGCATGGTGCGCCGCGCGGCAGGGCGCGGACGCGGGCCCGGGGAGCGCAGGGGGTCACAGGGCAGAGGGCTGCGTCACATGGCGGGGCGAGTTGGTGGCCAGCGGCTCCGCGGCCCCCCGCCGCCTCCCGGCCCAGGCAGCCAGAGCCTCCTCCCCGGTGCGGGCCAGCCCAGGCTCCCCAGCAAAGAGGAGGGGGCGGAGAACTGGGGCGGGGCGAGGAGCCCCGGGAAGGATCCGCGTAGTTTCCCCGAGAGGAAATCTCCGCTGTGGCCGCGCCGGAGGAAGCGAGGGGGCAGTAGGGAAAGCGTAGCCTTCGCGCTCCCGGCGGCTGCCGAGGCCAGTCCCTGGCGCGCTGCCCGCCGCGGAGGGCGCCCCCAACAGCGTGCCTGGGGCCACAACTTGAGCGCCTTCCACGCCCGGGTCCTAACCCCGGAGAGGGCCCTGCACCCCCGTCCCTGCCCGCGCTGGCCCGGTGCCAGCCTCGCCCTGGCCGCGGGAGGAGCGCGCCCGGTGCCCGTGACGCACTTTGGAGCCAGCGCCGAGCGTGCGGCTGGAGCGCCCCCGGGGCGGGGCGGAGGAGGGAACGCGGGAAGGTGGGGTCCTGGAGGCGTGGATCGCAGCACTGCCGTCCCTGCCACCCACCGCGCGCCACGTGCAGAGTCACCAAGCTCGCACAGTTCTCGCCATTTCACAGAAGAGGAGACTGAGCCCTGGCGCTTTACCCAAGCGCATGCAGCCAGGACGGCAACGACCTGGAGGTCTCAAAACGAGTCGGGTAGCTCCAGGGTCGGTTTCTTTTCGCTCAGACTACGTTTCCTTTGGTTGTCCGCAGCGCTAGAGGATCTGACACTGGACTGGCATAAATAGCCACCGAGAGCTAATAATTAGGCTTTGTTTTAAATTGGGCCACAGCATCTTTCTGAACCTCTAGATTATGCGCGGTGTGACCCACGTTTGGAATCCCAGTCCGTGGGCCAGGAGCGGCCTGTGTGGCACCGACTGGGGGTATCAAGGTCAAGTGCTTGGGGGTTCCAGTGGCTGCGCACCGGGTGCAGGTGCCTGGGGCCGCGCGACCGAAACCCTATGGACCGCGCGGGGTGACTGGGCCATGCGGGGCCGGCGGGAGGGAGGAGGACCCGGCCGGCGGGCGCTAGGCACAAAGTGTTCCCGAACACCGCGGAGAGGCCTGCCAAGTTCACGGCGGGCGTGACGCGGAAACGTAGATAATGAGGCCCAAGGGCGGGGCTCCAGGGCTGCGAACTGTCCGGAGTGCGGGGCCGGGAGGCCTAGAGAAAGAACGCGCCGGCCTCCCTGTTGGACCCTCTCAGAGGTGGGCCGCCGAAATCCCGGAGGGATGGGTGACATTGAGTTCCACCGGTGCTCCCGTGGGGGCTGGATTCCCAGCCCCTTCTTCCCAGTTTGGGGATGCAGTGGCAAATACTAAACATCAGTGTTTGTCAAGGGGCACCCAGTCAGTCAGGCACAATGATTTTAAAAATCTACATTAAAATATAAAGCCCAACCTTCTCAATAAGCCTCGTATGAGCGTGCACTCTCTAGGTTGGGGAAACTGAGGCTGAGAGGGTAGGGAAGGATACCCAGCACTTCGGAGCCACTCAGTGAGTAATGTTTGCTCAAAATTCAGGTCTGTCCTGCACTTTCCATTCTATCCGTTCATTCAGCCAGCTTAGATATGAATTTGGTACTAGCATGTCCCCAGGTTCTGTGCTAGGGTCTGGGGAGGCTAGCACAGGGAGGGAACCATGCTCCCTGAGCGCTGGGGGCTGGCAGCACTGCCCTGTGGTCTGCGCTGGCTGCCAGATGTCACTAACTGTGACAGCATCCCCAGGTTTCCTTCTCCGTAAAGCTGATGAGGAATAATTCTGGCAAAGTCCTCAGACTTGTGAGGATTTGATAAGTTCATACAGGTGATATGCACAAGACAGGGCCTGAAACAAAGTGCTCAGTCAATAAGAGTCATTACTACAGCAAGAAGGACAGACATTGAACAATAATGCCAAGTGAACAGAGCATCATGAAAGATAAGGGGCCATCGGAGCAAAAGAGGGTAATGGAGAAGCTGAGCACAAGGGAGGAAGGGAGACGTTAAGGAAAACTTTAAGGCAAGATGGATGTGAAAGATAGGTAGAACTGGCCAAGCAAGAGCTAGCAAAAGCTGGGTGTTTGGGGAGGGTGAACATTCTAGAAAAAGGGACCAGCATGTTCAAATCCAAAAGGAGTCTCTCTCCATAGAAGGATGGAGAGAAGTCTAAGGTGGCCAGAGCAGAGCAGAGGGCAGCGAGAGGGGACTTGGAGAGTTTGGCAGGCCAAGTTCAGGGGCCTGAAGACCTTGGTGGGCATTTCTATCTTTATCTTAAGCTGGCAAAAAGTTGTAAGTAGCAAACCGATGTGATTGAACATGTGTTGGTGAAAAGTTACTCTGGCTGCTGAGTGCAAATGGACTGTTGGAGTCAAAAGTGGGTCCTGGAAGTTCATACCCCAAAGAATTGGATTCAAACAGACACTTGTATGCCAATATTCATTTCAGCAATATTCACAATAGCCAAAAGGTAGAAGCAGCCCAAATGCCCATCAGTGGATGAGTGGGTAAACAAAATATGGACCATTATTTAGCCATAAAAAAGAATGAAGTTCTGATACATGCTAAAACATGGATGAACCTTGAAAACATTATGTCAAGTGAAATAAACCAGACACAAAAGGATAAATATTGTATGATTCCACTTACAGGAAATATCTAGAATAGGCAAATTCATAGAGGAAGAAAGTAGAGTAGAAGTCACCAGGAGTTGGGAAGAGGGGGATGGAGAGTTATTGTTTAATGGGTACCAAGTTTCTGTCTGGGGTGGTGAACAAGTTCAGGAAATTATGGTGATGGTTGTACAACATTTTGAATGTAATTATCACCAGTAAATTGTACACTTAAAATGGTTAAATGGCAGATTTTATGTTATGTATGTTTACCACCACTTAAAAGAATCAATAATGTAATATACCAAAAACCATTGAATTGTATACTTTAAGTGTATAAGTTGTATGATATATAAATTATACTTCAATAAAGTAGTTTAAAAATATCAAACAACAACGAAGGAGTGGGTGTGGGGAGATGGGGGGTGCAGTTATGACTGTGTGGCCGTGGTTTGTGTTGGTGCTCAGCAGATCTGGAGAGAAGGGAAGAAGTGACCACACTGGAAGGATGTTTAGTGGGTGGATGGACAGCCCAAGTGACCTGGTGGTTGTGGGCGTAAGAGAGAGAAGCGTGAAGGACAATTCTCTGGCTTCTCTCTGCTCCACCCCTCAGCCCCTTGCTGTTAAATCAGAAGATTTTATTCCTAATCCTATCTCTTTAAGAATTTTGGTATTTTGCAAGAAAACCAAATGACTCCATTATCTTCCTCTGTGCTCCCCACACATCCAAGTGCTTTTATGCTCCCAACCAAATGGAAACCAATATCCCCGGCCCTATTTCCTTCTCTCTAAATATTATAACATCAGATACCTAAACTCTGAGGCACTATGACAACTCATAGGCCAGGAAAATGGGGAAGGGAGTACATGCTTCAGAGAGGGAGGAACCCTTGTAAAATCAGTCTGGGAATTGAAAAGGGATGATCTGTTCTACCAAGGCAGTTTTCCCCTA
The DNA here is from genome assembly GCA_023783475.1 of Daubentonia madagascariensis. Taxonomy (NCBI): domain Eukaryota; kingdom Metazoa; phylum Chordata; class Mammalia; order Primates; family Daubentoniidae; genus Daubentonia; species Daubentonia madagascariensis. Next base: position 1,104,221 of record JAKFHU010001482.1, on the reverse strand, counting down.
AACTCTTTCTTCTGTGATAGAATTTGAAAAGTAAAGAACATAACCACTTGGTTATTCAGCACAGTTACAGGAGCTGGAATTAGACTAAATTTAGTCTGATGAAGGGTTAGCCAGATAATAAAGTGTTCCCAAAATATTAATCCTCATAACAACCATTAAGATAGATACTAACCAAGAGTGACTACATCATTTACTGGCCTGGTACAAAATGAAAATGCAGGCCCCCTTGTTCAAAAATCATTAAGAATTCCAAGATAATAACTGCAGAGCGTTAAACCAAGCATGGGCTCTTTGAGCACTGGGCACCGAGCAATTGCCAGGTCACATGAAGATGGCCCCAGTACTACCACTATCTCCATTTCTCAGATGGGGAACCTGAGGACACAAACTCACATGGACCATCCAGGCCAGGATTTGATGCCCTCTTATATTGTAAAGACACAGAAATTTTGTTGCTGAAGTGGAGGTAAAATAAAATGTTCCCTTTTATGTGATGGCAGCATTGGGCAATGTCCTTTCTTGCACAAGTTTAAAAAGTTCTTCTGTGTCTGCTGCATTCATTCTACACGCAAGAGGCACACTTACAGGACATTGTAAGTTACAATTCTTATTTCCTGCCTCCTGTTTTCTTTTAAAGCAATCCCTGCTCCTTCTTTCCAGCTCCAAGTGACAACTCTGTTTTCCTTCTTCCTTGAGATCCTGACTACTGCCCTCCTCACATATCCAAGCCTATTTTGCAATAGTTTTGTGTGCTTTGTGCTTAAGCTCTAGCCCTGAGCATGCCCTCTCACCTGGGCCATCAAGGTAAGGCTTTTGGCTTCCAACAGATTAGGTGTAGCCATTCTGAGAAGACATAAGCCATCATTTGTCAGCCTCAAAGAAACCAACCTTTCAGCTCAGGAAAAGTGAGGCTGAATTTTGTCCAGAACTAAAAATCCTTATTTTTAGAAAGCAACAACTGGTGGTTTGTTTACAGAGTTGGCACCACAGGGCCACATTAATAACAAGGAGGCTGTTTGGTGAGGACTGCATAAACCAGGGGATGTGCTAGAAAGGTTGTATGAAGAAGATTTGGCCCCAAAGCCTATGAAGGAGGCCTTTAAGAATATGTACCCAGCAGTCAACTGATGTCTGTACCATCCAGGGTCAAAAGCATCAAGTCCAATAGTGCCTACTCACATTCAATAGCCACTCAGGAGACCTCAAGTCAAGCCCAAGCTGTCCCACTGAGAGAGAGCCACCCCCAGAGGTACAAGACCTCTCTGCCGCTCGCTTTTTCACACCTGCCAAATGAAAAGGTTGAATTCTAAAGTCCACTTTGGCTCTAAAAGCTCATAACCTGTTTAAAATACACGTGGGATTTTAGAAAATTGGGCTAAATCTATACTGATTCCTTGCCATTCCTTAATGTTTTCTTAAATATATATTTTCATTTATTTTTGCATATGCTATCAATTTGTTTATATGTTAATCACAGTTTCCTCTTTGTAAAAGAAGAATTCAGCACAAGCAAACCTTTGGAAGTTCTCGGAGCATTGTGAATGATTAAATTCTGATTCATGGGAATTTTTCAGAGTGGAAATTCCCAAGTATTCAAAGTGGTACACTCAGTTTCTGGAGGACAGCATGGACTCCATCCTGGAGGGAGCATCAGCATTTTCCCCACCAAGGCTGGAAGGTGTTGGTTCCAACAGAAGTTCTGAGGCTGCTCTAGTGACCTGCTGCCTTCAGGGAGTAGGGCCGTCCTGGGCCCTACCTGAGAGCAAGGAGCAGTGTGTCTCCAGAAACTCCTATTCCCTCTTTCCACCTTCCCTTCCACTTGGGGACTAGGCACTCTTCCTACCTGGTTCTGAAAGTGTGCTGATGGAAGGAAGCACCCCAGTATGTTGGAAAGAAGCAGTTCTGGTTCTAGAAAACCAAGCTTGCCCTGCAAGCGGACACAGCATAGGGCAGTCAGTGGTTAATAGTAGGGCTCTGTGATCAGAGCTCAAGGTCTAAATCCCAGTTCTTCCAAGTCTGGTACTTGTATTGTGGATTGCAGTGGAGTTCAGAGCTTAAAAAGCCAGTCAGAATAGAAGCTTCATACACAGGTGGCAGTGACAATAAATGCAATAATTTTATGGACTTTGCATGTTATTTTTCGTTGAGCATAAGACGGTGTTTGGTTTTAATTTGAACCCCTAGGAATGTCTTTGTGATCAAATACATTTTGCCTTCTTAGGTAATGATGGGAACAGCTTCCAACTTGTTTCTCTGAATGACAGCAGCCCTGATTCTCTGGTGGGACACTGGAATGGGATTTTCCACCAGAATTTTGTATTCTTTTTTCTATGAACCATCTGGGACACTCTCCCTGATGTTGCTTTCTGAACACCCACTTCCCTCCTCACCTCTGGTCCACTCTCTTGGCCCCCACAAGCCTGGCTCACCTCCTCATCAGCTTCCTCTGCCCAGCAGTGTCCCTTTCCCCGGCCCTCTGTGACATATCTAAGTTTTGGGGACCTGGCTTTCCTCTGGAATGCCAACCAAATCTGACTTGAACTCTTGAAGTCCTCAAAGACCTGACACCACCACACACACACAGTATATATCTTTTTAAAAATTACTTTTCTTTTTAAAAGTTATCTTTTATTGTGGTAAAATATATCTAACAAAAATTTTACCATTTTAACCACTTTTAACGGTATCATTCGGTGGTATTAAGTACATTCACATTCTTGTGCAACCATCATTCTCCATGTATCCACAGAACTCTTTTCATCTTGCAAAACTGAAACTCTGTCCCCATTAAACTACTGCTCATTCTCTTCTCCCCTAGCCCCTGGCAACAACCATTCTAATTCTGTCTCTATGGATTTAACTACTCTGGGTACCTCATGTAAGTGGAAACATACAGTATTTGCCCTTTGAGACTGGCTTCTTTCACTTAGCGCAATGTCTCAAGGTTCATCCCTGTTATAGTATCTGTCAGAATTTTCTTCCTTTCTAAGGGTAAATGATATTCCATTGTATGTAGATACCACATTAGCCCTTCTAGTGACTTTGTGCCTCCTGAAAGGAAGAAAAGAGAAGAGTAGTCATATATATGCCCAGTTGGCTTCCCCTTGGTCAGCAGAAGTAAAAACCCCTCAGCAAAAGTCACAGAAGGATGAGGGAGAGGCTGGGAGGCTGAGGACTGTTGCACAGGCAGGTGACTGCAGAAGGGAGAAGCTTGGAGCTTCAGGCAGTTACAGGTCCTGCATATCAACCCCTGAATGCCACTAGGAACTGTCAATGGCTCCCTCTGTAGGTGGGAATCTTAATTTATGTCTTAGGAAAAGTGACAGTGGCCCATGAATATAAAAAATAATTTTTTTATTGTGGTAAAATCTATACAACATAAAATTTACCGTATTAACCACTTTTTTTGTAGATACAGGGGTTTCGCTATGTTGCCTAGGCTGGTCTCAAACTCCTGGCCTCAAGCAATCCTCCCTCCTCGGACTCCCAAAGTGCTGGGGTTACAGGTGTGAGCCACCATGCCTGGCCCATTTTAACCATTTTTAAGTGTACAGTTCAGTGGCATTGAGAACATTCACATTGTTGTGCAACCATCACCGCCATCCATCTCCACAACTCTTCATCTTCCCAAACTGAGACACTGTACCCACTAAATACTAACTCCCCATCTTCCCTTCCCCAGCCTCTGGCAACCACCGTTCTACTTTTTGTCTCTATGAATTTGACTACTCCAGGTTACTCATATAAGTGAAATCATACCGTATTTGTCCTTTCGTGACTAGCTTATTTTACTGAGGGTAATGTCTTTAAGGTTGCAGCATGTATCAGAATTTCATTCCATTTAAAGGCTGGAAAATAGTCCAGTGTCTGTACACACCACATTTTGTTTATCCATTCATCCATTGGTGGACAGCGGTTGCTTCCCCCTTTTGGCTATTGTGAATACTGCTGCTATGAACATGGATGTACAAACAAATGAAAAATTTTAAATGATCATTCTCAAGGGAAAGCTTAAAGCTACTGGAAAGAAAATGAATCAAAATCCATAAAAGAGAATTTAGAATTAATAAAAGTAAGCTGTGATTAAGGGCCTAGATCAGAGGTTCTCAGTTCATGGCATCCTTAGCGTCTCAATAATTTTTCACAGTGCCCCAGGACAAAACGAAAACAAAAAAATCTAAACTATTATGCTTATTAATTAGCTAGATCCAAAAGCTTAATAAGTACTTATGTTCTAATAATTAAGTAGCAGTTTTAAAAAATACAAATAAATTGAAAGACAAAAATATTTTTAGTTAATTTATTTAAAAAGAAAAATTTTTTTGAGCCAGGGTCTCGCTCCATCACCCAGGCTGGAGTGCAGTGGTGTGATATATAGCTCACTGCAGCCTTGAACCCCTGGGCTCAAGTGATCCTCCCACCTCAGCCTCCCAAAGTGCTGGGATTACAGGCATGAGCCACCTCACCCGGTCTTGATTTTATTTTTATTACTATTTTTTTTTAAACTTTTTTTCCTTTTTTAGTTACAGCTGCGGGAATGGGATCGATTTTATTTTTAAATAAGCACAATTATTTACTAATGGGTGTGTACACCTGCTGGGTGTGTCACTGTTTCTTCAACCTGGAAATCGGATTGACACCACCCTCACTTGCTCTCCCTTGTTGATCTTGGTACTGGCTTCTTATCACAGTAGCCACTGGAAACCCAGCCGTGCAAAGCTGTGACATCACCTAAAGGAAAGTGATGGTGCAAATGTGAACTACTTTGAGGGAGTAGTTTGCCTGGTAATCAATAGATGTCAAGAATCACTGTATTTTCCTCAACTTATAAAAACGTCCCGAGGCAAATTATGAGTTTCTTGCAGTGAATCCAGACAACTCAAATGCTACCAGGACCTTACCTTGTCCATTCAGGTGCTGCACGAACCACGGCTCTTTCCCTTCTTCACCTCCAGACACACTGGCCCTTTTGCTGTCCCTTGTCCACTCTGCTCATGTTCCCACCTTGGTGCCTTTGCTTCTACTCGGAACGCTCTTCCCCCCAGGTTGCCGTGGGTTTCCTCCCTAACTCGCTGGGGTGCCCGCTGGCCCCCCACCCTCCCCAGGTGCACTTACCCACTTTACTCATGTGCAGAGTGGTGACCTGCCTGCCGTCTATCAGTCTTCCTGCACCTTAGGTGTTGATTTACCCAAAACAAGCCTCTCTGAAAATATTATTGCATTTGAAATTATTAGTCCAGGATTACTTCAATAGTAACAAAGCAAAAGTATAGAGTTGACATAATTTAAATGTTAATGTACAAAAAGGAAGCAAACTGAGTAGTGAAGACCAAAAAAAGTAAATAAAATCATGCAAATTCATGAAATTGTCCCAATTTAAACTAGCAAGCCAGGAATACTCTGAGGGGAGACGTTAAATGAGGAGATGATGACAATGTAGTGACGCTGGCACTCAATTACTCCTGGAGACCCAAGAATCCAAATTGCTGCCCCATAAGGGAAGAAACAACTCCACCTCCTGATGGGAAGAACTGCAAAGTCAAATTGCAAAGGGGCATGCGTATCAGCGTGGGAGGAATATGCGGCCATATTTTGCAATCTACCATGCCATCCTTTTCCCATTGATTTTTGGTGCTATCTTTATCACATATCAAGTTCCTATAACATCCTCCATGTTCATCCATGTTGTTGAAAATGGCAGGATTTTCTGCCCTTTCTTTTTTTTTTTTTAAGAGATCGAGTCTCTATTGCCTAGACTGGAGTGCAGTGGCGCGATCATAGCTCACTACAACCTTGAGCTCTTGGGCTCAAGATAGCCTTCTGTCTCAGCCTCTAGGGTAGCTGGACTACAGACGTGTGCCACCACACCCAGCTAATTTTTAAATTTTTTTTGGAGATGGGGTCTCACTATGTTGCCCAGGCTAGCCTGGAATTCCTGGACTCAAGCAATCCTCCCATCCCAGCCTCTCGAAGTGCTGGGAGTACAAACTTGAATGACCACCCCTGCTGATTTCCTGCTTTTTAAAAGGCTGAATAATATTCCATTGTATGTCCATACCACATTTTCTTTATTCGTTCATCTGCCGATGGGTTGTTTCTATAAATTGGCTATTGTGAATAATGCCGCAATGAACGTAAGAGTGCAAATATCCCCTCAAGACGCTGATTTCAATTCTTTTAGGTATATGCTGAGTGAAATAAGCCAGTCACAGAAGGACATGACTCCACTTATATGTAGTACCTAAAATAGTCAAACTCACAGAAGCAGAGACTAGGAAGGTGATTACCAGGAGCCAGGGGGAGGGGGACATGGGGAGTTGTCGTTCACTTGGTATAAAGTTTCAGTTATGCAAGATGAATTAGTTCTAGAGATCTTCCATACAGTATAGTGCCTATAGTTGACAATATTGTATCATGCACTTAAAATTTTGTTAAGAGGGTAGATAGCATGTTAAGTGTTCTTACCACAAAACGAAACGAAACAAACACCACAAATGGACACAAGAAAACTTTGGGAGGTTACGAGGAGACGAGGTCTGTTATCTTGATTGTGATGATGGTTTCACAGGTATGTGGATGTGTTCCAACTCATCAAATTGTATACAGTAAGTATGTGTAGTTTATTGTATATCAGTTTTGCCTTAATAAAGCTGTTTAAAAAATAAAAATAAACACAAAGTTCCTATCTATACATAGGTCTTCATTTTGTTTTGACTACACTTTACTTTGGAATAATTCTAGATTTACAGAAAAGTTGAAAAAATTTGGTATACCCTCATCCAGTTTCATCTAATGTTTTACCCTTTTCATGGTTATATGGCACATTTGTTAAAAGAAATGCTAAGAAATTGCTAAGAAACCAGCATTGGCACATTACAATTAACTAAACTCCAGACTTTATTCACATTTCACCAGTTTCCCCCTCGGGGTCTTTTGCTGTTCCAGGGTACTACAGTGCATTTAGTTGTCATGTCTCCCCAGTCTCATCTGGTCTGTGACAGTTTTTCAGGCCTTCCTTGTTCTTCATGATTTTGACAGTTTTAATGAGTACTTATGTATTTTTTAGGTCCCTCCATTTATTTTTTCTGGTGTTTTTAAAATGATTCAGCTGGGGTTATGGGTCTTGGGAAGGATATACAGAGGCAAAGTGTCCTCACCACATCACATCAGGGGCGCAACATAACTTATGTACCTGTAACAGCATGTGCATGATGTTAACCTTGATCACTTGGATAAAGGAGCATTTGCCATGTTTCTCTACTATAAAGTTACCATTTTTCCTTTTTCATATTCTAATCATTAGAAGTAAGTCACTGAACCTACACTGGGGAAGCAGGGAGGGAGTGTGTAAATTAAGCTCCACCTCTTGAAGCAGGGAGTATGTACATATATTATTTGGGTTAATTTTGTAAGGAAGAGTTATCTCTTTCCCCCTATTTATTTATTTATGCAATCATTTTTATATCAGTATAGACTCAAGTATATTTATGTTATCCCTCAGTTTATAATCCCATAGTATGTTATTTATTTTGTCACTCAGGCTGTTCCACTGGGAGTTCTTTCAGGTTGGTTCCTGTGTCCTTTTGACATACCCTCATCCTTTTGTTTTTGAAGCTTTTCTTACTTTCTGGTACTATAAGATGTTCCAGGCTCACATTATATGTTCCTTGTCCCAGCCTAGAGTCAGCCATTTCTCCAAGGAGCCCTGATTCTTTTAATTTGATAATAGTATTAGAAACCAAGATCTGGACACTGGCTGTGCTCACTGCTATTGGGGAGTTGCTGCTTCTAGGCCCTGTCAGTGAACAGAGCTAGGAAATATATGCATGTGTACAAACCCAGGTAGAATACATATCTATATTTATTTCTGTATCTGTCCATCTCTATATTTCTGTATCTGTCCATCTGTATTAAGTTAAACATGAGATCATACTGATGTTTCTAACTCATATCCAGTACCATAGGCTTCATTCTAGCCTTATCCTCTTGCTTAGATGTAACTTTCCTCTCCAACAGTGAGGAACCTGGCTCTTACCATCCCTCATCCATTTACCTATTTTTCAATCTCGGGATACGTGAAAAGCAGCTTCAGACTTGTTAACCCATATGTCCATGACATGGATCTGTCTGGGGGTCTGAGTTCCATCCCACTGGACTACTTATCTATTCTTTTACCACTGCCATTCTAATTTGATTATTATAACTTTGAGATGTGTCTTCATGCATAAGGCAAGACCCCCTTTAGTCTTGTCAGGCTGACTTAGCCATTCATGGACTGTTTTTTTTTTTTCCATATAAATGTATTGTGATTTTTTTGTAGTTTCTTAAATTTTACTGGAGTGGCAATGATTTTACAGCCCAATTTAGGAAGAATTAACAGTTTTGCAAAGTGAAGACATTCTTCCACGAACATAGTATGCCTTTTTATTTAGTCAGATCTTCTTTTACAATTTTCTCCTTAAAGGTGCTGTGCAGTCTTTTTTAGTTTAATTCTGAGATAATTTGCAGGGTTTTTTTCCCTTTGAAAATGGTGTTTTATTTACTATCACATTTTTAAATAGCTATTGCTAATATAGAGGTAATCCTACTGATTTTGGTAACTTGATCTTATATCTGACAACCTTGCTAAACTTTTATTTAGTTTGTATTTCTGCTGAATTTTCTAAGTATTAATAGATGACAGTCTTATCTCTTATTTATTTGTCCTGCCTTGTCTCACTAGCTAAGACCTCTTGTAATAGATAGTAGCATAGTGCACATGTCCGCCTTTTCTATCATCACCCAGTCATAATTTTTAATCTGAAAAACAGAAACAACCAGCTTTTGGTTTGTGAATATTCTCTAGTGATTTTTTTGTACTCTTTGTAATTGATTTCTGTTCTTATCTTTGTTTCTTTATCCTTATGATTTCTTTGGGTTATTTCCATTGTACTTTTTCCAATTTCTTGATTTGAACATTTATTATTAGCTCATTTGTTTTCAATATTTCTTCCTTTCTGGTAAGTATTCAAAGCAATAAATTTTCCTCTAAGCACTGTGTCCCACAGCTTTTGCTACAAAAGTGTTCATATTGTTGCATTCTGAGTCTGTCATAATTTCTCTTATGCTTTCCAAGTATTATTTAGTAGAAAATTTCTCCCCCCACCAGATCTATGGGATTTTAAAAAATCCCTATCTTCTTATGATTAAAGTCTAATTTTATTGCTTTAGTCAGAGAACATGGTCTGTATGATGTTGATTTTTTGGAATTTATTGGAGCCTGTTTTATGGCCTAGAGTATGGTCAATTTTTATGAATGTTCCAAACTGACTTAAAAAGAACTTTCATTCTGTGTCTGTGGGTATAAAGTTGTCCTACAATCTATTAATTCAAGTACATTTTTATTCAATTTTCTTATATTTCTGTCTAATGATTAAGATATTAGGCCAGTCTTCACAAATAGCTTTGAAATTTATCATTTTATATTTTAGTCTCTAAATTGGGTATGAATTTTGGCATACTTTTCTGTTTAAAGAGCAGGGTCATCAACTCAGCAATGTAGTACTTTTGAGTTATCCACTCTTAGACCCTGGTCATCAACAAAACACATATTCAGTGAGGATATGTCCCCTGTAGGCAATGTCCTAGAAGGATTAGTGGGTACTCCCAGAATGGATTTGAAAGTGTGTTTTTAAAAATTGAGTCATGTCCCAAAATTATAAAATGTAATATATGGAATTATGGCTGGAATTCACAGGCAGACTTATACACAAAGTTCAGAAGTTCCTCTTCTCCCTTGACCAATGACCTGCCTCCTCACCCCTGCATTCAGTGCTACAGTGAGTAGAACACGACGACTAGAAACTCATTTTGGGAGTTGTGATCTCCAAGTGTCCTCTTTTAAAGTGTAAAAATGTTCATAGGTAGGCAGAAAATTGCTATTCTTCAACACCTTGTGGTGAATTTGTCAAATTTCTTCATTTTCTCATGGCTGGCTGAAAGTGCTTTTGTAAGGAACAGGTTGTGGAGGAAAGGGGGAAGGAAAGGGAGTTTAGCATAGGGAGGGAGGTGGAAAAGGAATGATTCTAGGGGAGGCATTTTCCAGGGAGATTAGTTCTGGGAAAGTTACAGCAATTGGGGCTTTGGGAAGATGGGCACAATGAGAAAGTGCTATGTATGTGTGTGGGGAGGTGAGTGAGTAGACAGTAGACTTGGGGGGATTTAAGAAGACAAACTTCATCTATGTCACGATTCTTATGAAGATTGGCCTCACATTTATGGCTGTTTTATTTCATGTTGGACAAGAGGGGAATATTTTCTACTTCTTCAATTTTGCCTCAGAGAAGGAAAGAAGACAAGCTGATGCTTCTGTTTTTTTCCTCCACTTTATTATTTCAGTAAGGACCCCACAGCAATGTAACCTGGATTATACTAATGTTATATTCTTATTGCCCAAATAATTCATTTAATTATCACATGGACTTGTAACATCTCATATCATCTTGGATTCTTGGTTAAATTCTTTGTTGCTATGGAATTTATCAAGTGTGTCACATTCCCAATCATACTCTAAGTCCCTTGGGGGTAGGTATTCTGTGCTACACTTTTTCAGTTTACTGTGGCTGATTGTATAATGCAGTGTACATAGCAGATATTGGTGGATATTGGTGTTTTGTTGACTTGAACTGAAGAAAAGCCAGAGACCTCTGTTTTCTAGTGCATGAAAACTATGTCCTTCACTGGTTCACAGTGACTGTCTTTGAAATAATGCTTTATTCTTCTCCTTGCTAAACAAGCAGATAATGGAACTGTCTTGATCTCAGTAAATGACACACTAAAACACTGATCAATAAAGAGATTAACACTTGTATCAGAAGAAAGAAAGGAATTCCATACTTCTCTTTGGAATGTGATTTCACTAATGAGCTTTTATCTAGATGAAATAATGCAGGCTAAACCATCAAATAACTTCTTTTTGTATACAATAATGTATACTTCTCACATTCTGAAAGTCTATGATAAGCATGCTTTAATATGAATTTGATGTGAGTTCTGATTGAGCTTCTTTTTACCCCTTTCCAGAACTTGAATTTAACCTTATAAGATTAAAATGGGTAAACAACAAACACACACATTTAACAGGTCTGAATAAGAAATGTGGCCACAGGTGACGAACTGGTTGGCTTTTAGAGGTTGGATGCTTCCCATGGCTAATTCACCATAGTCCAGAGGCCAGTTCACAAGCTTGTATGCTCAGAAACCTGCATCCTGGGGACTTTTGACAGCATTCCAAGAGTCAATCTGCCTTTTAGGATAGACCATCATTAACCAAGCTCAAGACCTGAGACTATGTATGTATTCATACTCATATATATAGGCACGTATTTATTCAATAAATTATTTTTTGAGCCCTATGATATGCCCTGTGACGTGTGTTCTAGGCAGTGGGGATGAAGCACTAGACTTTGTTTTGTGCCATTATCTAGTGTGCATTTTAGTAAAGGAGTCTGACAAACAAATGAATATCTACCATCACCAGTAGGTGAAAAGGGCAATAAAGGAAAATAGAGGAAGGTAAGAAGACAGAGATTGAGGGATGAACCGGAAGAGCTCACCCGAAGTGAGAGTCTGAGCCACATGAGTTCTGGGCAAAGAGTTTCAAAGGAGGGAATCAAGTGCAAAAGCCCTGAGGTGGATTTCAGCTTAGAATGTCCTAGGAACAGTGATACTCGGTTTTCAACAGACCAGAATGCTCTTGGAGGCAAATAATGCAGACTTTTGATATGGAAAGCCAAGTCACTATGCAGAGATTGGTTGGTGAGCCTGGTATCTGAATGAGGGGCTAGTGACCTGGCATCAGTGATTCATGGCATTTGGTTGTTAGTCTGTAGCATCCATTTGCACTGTGAGCCACACTTGTCATCCGGTATGCCTCTAGCTAAGGCTGGGATGGGCAATGCCAACTTCTGTTGCTTTAACTTGGGGCTAGAATACAGTGGATGAGTCCTGGCTCTACCAATTATTAGCTGGGTGATCTTGGCTAGTTCCTTGTCCTGTCTAATCCTTTGTAAAGCAAACCAGTTCAGAGAGATGGTAATTTGCCCAAAGTCACACAAACTGAACTCAGGGCTTTTGACTGTTTCCTAACTCTCTCTGCTGCCTCTTTGGTTGGGCCCACCACAGCAGAAAACAAAGTTGGTGGCTGGGAGTTAACCAAAGAGGACCGATGTGGACAATTAGTCAGAATTAAGTCTGTCTTTACTAATAAGAGCATTGCCCTTTACAGCCTGAATTTTGAGCATATCCCCTTGTCTTAATATTGCTGCATCAGCCCAAATCTGCTGGGGCAACTCCTGTCTGAACTGCCTACATCAAAGGCATTTCCACAGGCACAGTCCTCTTGCCAGGCCAGAGGTTCAGAGTCAACACAATGTGCTTTTTCTACTAGAAACTCTGAAACTCCAATAGGCCACAAAAGAGCATGTCTTCAGATGCTCAAAACACATCTGCTTACAGAAAACGTAACAGTATTTCCTCAGACTAGATAACAACCTGAAGGAGAATTCCAGGAATCACCAAATTACTCATGTAACGAGCCGGTTCATGATTTATTTGAACACATACCCAAGTATTGATTGAAGTTGTATTTAAAAAAATGAACCAGCCTGTTTTTACTTATTCATTTTTACCTCCATTTTATTTCAAATCATTTAATGCGGCTCACAAGTCCATTAATAACATCTTACAAAACGACACTGTATTTTTTCCCGTCAAAGCAGTTTTTCATACATTGCATCATTTGCTGCTCACAACGGCCCCAAGGATTGGGTAGGGCTGGCTTTGCTGTTTCCATTTTAACGACAGGAACTTAGATGTGGAGGCCCTACGCTGGCCATGAAGGGTTTTCACAGACGTTACTTCATTTGACCCTCTCCCGCCAGGACTTGCAGGGTCCAGGAGTGCAAGTACTGTCATCAGTTAGGGGAAGCCTGGGTGGACAGTCTGGGGCGACATCCTTCGAGACGAGCCGGTCTGATTCGGGTTGTGACATAAGCTAAGGGTCAAGGTTGGGGGCACCCGCATGGCCCTTCGCCCAGGCGCTCGAGGGAGGACCTCCCAGCATAAGCCGCCTGACATTAAGCCAGGAGGAATCCCCGCTTCCGGTCAACCCGCTGGGCCTCGAATTGGCAAGGTATCGAATACTGTCGTGTGTGAGTGAAGCAAGTTCTTCAAGCGACACCGTTAGGGCGACATCAGGTCCAGAAAAACTCACGGTGCAGCTTCGACGCGTCGCGGTCCCGTCGGGCCGGCGGTGAAGTGTCTGGGTTTTTCTGCCAAGCACCCCCGTGAGCGCCGCCGGGGGCGGGAGGCGCGCCTCGGTGGGCCCCAGCCGCGGCAGCCGGGCTGGGGTGTCGTGGAGAGTCCGCTGGCCCTAACCGAGAGCGAGCAAACGGGGACCAGACTCCCAGGCGTAACGCCGGACTCCCGCTTCCCACCAGGCCGCCCTTTTCTCGGGCCCCGCCCCTTCCGCCGGTCCCGGCCGCCGTAGGGCCCGCCCCTTCCGCCGGCCTCGCTCCCGAGGCCCCGCCTCTTCCGCCGGCCCTCGTTCCTTCCTGCCCCGCACGCGAGCCCCAGGCGCGTGTCCGCTGTCTATACGCGTCTTCTTGCCAGGTCCCCGCAGGTGTGTGATTTCCGTCGCGCCCCCGCCCTCTCGGCCATGGGGGTCCCCAAGAGGAAGGCCCCGGGTGGCCAGGCTTCCTTCGCGGGCGCAGCCAAGCGAGACCGCACGGAAGAGCTCACGGGCGTGCGGTTCAAGGCTCAGCTGAGGGATCCGCAGGGCACCGGGCCAGGTGAGTGCGGGGCGGCAGGCCCAAGGCAGAGAGCATGAACTTGCGAGGTGGCTTCCCGGCCTGGGTCTGGGTGGGGCCTCCGTGTGCCAGCACAACCTCTCTTTTTCGCAGCTTTGGGTCACCTGGGGTCAGTGCCAAGCCTCCCGTTTTGCAGAAAACTGGGGCCTGGTGACTAGGCGACCAGGCTCCCGGGCCTTCCGGGGCAGCTCCAGGACTGCGTGCTGCATTTCTTTGCCCTGAGCTGTCGGCGACAGCCGGAGGGCCCGGATTTGCTTGGTTGTGACAGTTTCATGGGACTCCACATTTCCCTTGTCCGGGCATCGTCCCTCAGCAAGCTCTAAAACGTCTTTATTGCAGTTGTCAGGCAAGTAAGTCACGCAACATATGTTTATTGAGTCCCTCCTGAGCCAACTCAGGGCAGTTGAGTGGGACAGTTTGCTAGTCTTTGGGCTGTCAGCACCATTTTCCATAATGTGTAACAGGCTACCAGAAGCCACCACAACTACTTGTCATTTGACCAAGATGGTACCAGTGACTGAGATGGAGCAGATTCTGTAACTGAATTTCACTTTTTGTAAAGTGTGACCACCCTTCACAACTACTTGTAATCCTTTGGAAAGTAACAGAATTTGGAAAAAACACAGTTGAACATGTTGACATGTGGAAACATTGTGCTAAAATAAAACAGTGACAGTGTTTCTCCCAGGTTACAGGAATACTTAATGGCCAGAATATCTTCAATTTCCAATTTTTCTACAGATTTTGTTTTTATACTTTTGATACCTGCACCTGCTAGTCAGTGTTAGGAAGATGATACCTACTTTAGCACAGAATTTATATATTTTAGTATTCATTCAGTAGTTACTAGGGGTTATTATTTGCTAGGGTACAGATAAAATGGTGGATAAAAATCTGACACTGGCCTTGCCATCGTGGGGCTTACAGTCAGTCAGTCAAGTGGGGAAGGCACATATCAGTCAGTGAAATCACATGCATACAGTTTCAAGCACAAGTCCTCCAAAGGAGTGGTACATGGTGTCTGAGCATGCCTAACAGGCCTTGGATATAACGTGGGAGATCAAAGAAGGCTCCCCTGAGGAAGCGGCTTTTCAAAAGAGTGGGACAGGGACAAGAACCTTTCTGGTAGAAGAGAGAGCATGTTTAATTCTGGAAAAGATGTAGTATCTATATTTCTTGGTCTTGCACAGGGAGCACTCTGACATTCCGGTGCTACATAATTAGAACAGGTGTCAGAAGGAAACCTGGGGTGACAGGCAATAGATGTAGGTGAAGTAGTTGAAAGATGGGGCAAAGCTGAAGTCAGTGGGTGAAAGTGTGTGAGGTTGTGTTGGATTTGTGTTGAAATCTGGTCTCTATCTTGGATTCTCTCCCTTTTGATATGCTCTTATAACTTCCTGTGATAGGATCACTGGAAGATCAGGGAAGTGGCATTGATGGATGTTGGGGAAAGTTACTGATTATGCTGCCTTCATGTAGTGGAGGAATGAGAGCTGCAGGGTTAGACTGGTGGAGACCCACAGGGTGCTCAGGAGTGGATCAATGTCAGCATCAGGGAGGATCCCAGATCAAGAAGGGTTCTGCTCCAAGCCAGTGCCTTTGAAAGTTTTTGCCCATGACTTCTCTGGCGATAGAGAAAAGGCCATATTGTAAATATGAGTATGCCAGCGGTTAAACTCTTGATCTCCCTATCTGCACATTGCTTCTGGGTTCCCCATTGGAGTGTGTGATAATTCCGATCACCTGGATGTTCCTGCCAGAAACCTCCCTCTGCCTTAGTCCATCCTCTGGCCTTGGCAGTTCTCCTCCTGAGTATTTCTGGAGCCTCTCTGCTCCTCTCTCACCTTCATCGTCATGCTAGTCCAGGCATCAGTCCTAGCAGGAGCTACCCAGAGTGGGTCACTTGCTTCTCTACAGGCCGTGCTACATGCAGCAGTCAGATGATCTTTTAAAACGTCAAATTTGATTATGTCACTCCTATCACGACGCTCTTTGGTGGTGTCCTGCCCTTAAGATAAAATCCAAAGTCATTCCATCACCTCATCCCGCCTACTTCTCTTCTTCTCAGCCTGCCCTCCCCACTTGCTCCCTTACCCTTCCACTCACACATCCACTGTCTCACCACCCCACCTGCCCACCCCTGCCATTCTTACCATTCTCATGATTGGCATTCCTCAAAGAAAACGTTCCCAACCCTCCAACTAAATCATGTTCCCAGTTTTAGTTTCTCATTACACCCACAATTTTTGCTGTATGGCACTTACTACAGTTTGTAATATGTGTCTATTTAAGTGATTGTGGTAGGTGCTTAATAAATATTTGTGAAATGTACATTGGTCTCTACCGTTAGACTATAAGCCCCGTGTGGGTACGGGCCATTCTCAGTTTGTTCACCAGTGTGTCCCAGGCACCACTGGTGCCTGGTGCAGGTGGTAGGTGCTTAGTGAATGTCAAGTGGAAGGAAGAACACAAAGAGAGATGGCAGATGTGACAGACCAGCAGTTTCCACCCTCTAACATCCTGGACTGCCAGGAGTTGTTATATGCTGGAGTTTAGCAAGTGATTTCTTAAAAAAGAATATTAGCCCTGCTCTTCCTGCATTAACAGGCCTTGCTGTCACTTGCATTCTGTGTGTTTTTTTGAGGGAGAGAGTAGGTCTTGTGAGTGGCTCCAGGGTGCCTGTGAGGCTTGAACTCCTGTGACCCCCCAGCCACCTCTGCCAGAACACCCATGGCCCTTACTCATAATCACCAGACCATGCTGCAGACGGGCATGTGCCCAGAGCAGTGCCTCCCCAGCAAAGGCACTCGGTAGTTGTTGAAGGAATGAGGGTGGTCGCTGTGGAAAATGTTGCAGCATAAAATGAGATCTGAAAACACCTCATGAGGCTGGCAGAGGCTAAATGTGACCAGATGTCCAAGGCTGCTGCTGAGGACCACTGGGGGCTTTTTATTTTTTGAGGGTTTACCTGGCCCTAAGTGTGATGCTAGATGCTTTCCATGTAAATTAGCCCTTTTACACTTCATACAAACCCTGTTGTGTAGGTCCTGTTCTCACTTTACAAGTAAGGTACCCGGAGCTAAGAGTTTAGTGGCTTACTCAGTACCATGCGGCTAGTAAATGGCCAGTCTGGGATGCACGCTCAGGCATCTGGCTCCAGTTTACTTCTTACCTGGTATGTTCTTAGTGTAAGGGCCAGCTCATGAGTCCCTAGGTGGATGTTGCTTAGTAGCACTGTGTGTATATCAGGATGCAAATCAGAGACACACAGAGTTGCTATCTGGAAAGAAAGATGTGTTGTTGGTCTGCTTTGCTCAGCTGGTGGCCTCACCTGCAGTACCAAGTCCTATTCTGGGCCTCATGCTTCAAGGGGACATAGAGATTGATCTGAACACAAAAAGATTTCAGAACTGTAACCTCTGGAGAGAGGTTGAAGGAAGCATTTGGCTTTCAGAGCTGCCGACTCCGGGATGGTAGCTAGTGTGGGAAAGAAGGAACCCATCGCATGTGGCCCCAGGGGAGGCAGAGGAAGAGTCTACTGGGGCGCTTTCAAAAGCAGACCACCTTACCTTGGTGTTTATACGAAGACTGTGTACTGAATTTCTTAAAGGCTGTTGGTATTTTACATTTTACTCATTGATAATGACTAAGAGTGTTTTAGTGGAAATATTTAGTCCCTTCCCTTTTTTTCTAATAAGATTAGGTCCCCCCACTTCCCTGGAAAAGATGAAGGCCCTTAAAAGATGTGCCACCTTAAGCCTGTGTTTTGAGAGGTGTGGTCCAAAGTGTTGAACCAGAGAGAGGCAGTTTTCTAGAGCTCAGATTATAAAGGGAGAGTTCCGTGGGCAGAAGGCACATAGGCGGCTCCCCATTGGTGGGAGGGGGCTGTGGGATTCAGATGTCAGCTGGGGGGATGTATGAATGAGAGGAAGTGTAGTGGAATCTTCAAGCTATTGGCAGGGGAGATTTTTGAGGAGGGAACTTCTGGGGTGGCCTATGGAGCTATGAGCCTGTAGGGTCTACCCCTTTGGGCTTTTGAAGACCACCAGTGTCAGCTGAAGTTCCTGGTGTGCTGACTGTGGGCCCGGTGCTGCATGGACGCTCCATATGCCATCTCACTTACAGCAGCACTTGTCAGTTTTGTGGCATGTGCAGGAATTGTCCAGCTTTAGAAGGGAGATCATGGGCTCTGGAGCCAGACTGCCTGGGTTTGAGTCCTGGCTCTGCCACTTACTAGCTGTGTACTTTGACAAGGGCCTCAGTTTTCTCATCTGTAAAATGGAAAATGTTTCGTTACCATGTTATCATTTTTATTGTTATATCCATTCAGTGGATGAGGGAATGAAAGCTTAGAGGGAGTCCAGGGGAGTAATTTTAGTTTGTTTTATTCCTGTACTGCCTTCATCATTTGCGAGTGTTTTTGTAATGTCCATGTGGATTAGTCTACTAGGGCTGCCATAACAAAATACCCTATACTGGGTGGCTTCGGCAACAGAAATTTACTTTCTCGTAGTTCTGGAGGCCACAAGTCCAAGATCAAGGTGCCGCATAGTCGGATCCTGGTGAGGGCACTCTTCCTGGCTTGCAGACAAACTACCTTCTCACCGTGTCCTCACATGGCCTTTCCTCTGTCCACATGCAGAGCAAGAGCTTGCTAATATCTCTTCCTATGATTATAAGGACACCAGTCATATTGGATTAGGGCCTCTTATGACTATATGAATTTGGGGGGAAACAGTTAAGTCTATAGCATTCATAGTAGCTTCTGTGCTGTGTATTTAGGTTGGGAGGGTCACAGAACAGAGAAAGCAGGTCATGATAGTGGCTGTGATCATTTCTAAGGAGAGTGACCTTGTTGATATTTGAACATAATTCTTATTTCAGCCTTGGAAGCGTTTGTCTCTGCTGCCAAGAAGCTACCACGAGAAGACATGTATGATGTCGTGGAAGGTTATATAAAGATTTCTGTTGAGTGTGCTGAAATCTTCCAGCTCCTGAGCGGAGAGAAGCGACCTGAGAGTGAAGTATGTTGTTCCTTACTGGCTTGATGAAGAGGAGAAAAGTTAATGCTACTCTTGTGTTAGGCTTGATGAAGAGAAATGTGATAGAAATTTCCAAGAGATTATCAACTTTTTACAGAAAATTTTACTTTGTCCCTGCGCTATAGGAATATATTCATTTTTGCCTCCATGACCTTTGGAAGTATTTTAGTGGAAACTACTAACTTCTTATCCATTTTGGTGAATAATATCAGAAGGAAAGATCATAGATTCTTAATCAAAATACACTTGGTTTTAGTGTGGTTTGTTTAAATTAAAAAAAAAAAACAGGTAAAAACTTTGTGTCATAGACTCAGAACACATATTGAGTTGATTGTTGTCTTTGGTTCCAAAGAGGTTAAAAATTTGGGATATTTATGAACCTGCTGAAATCTCAGCGTTCTTGGTGTAAGGCTGTAGACCTGAGTGTCCCCAGAGCAGTGATGCCCAGTCCTTAGGAGAATTTTCTCCTTTCATTTCATTATGTATAATTGTCAGCAAGCTGTTCTCTATCTCGCTAGGCTGTGGGAGCAAGGCTAAGTCCGGAGCCTGGGTACTGGTAGGTCAGCCGGCCACACTGTCACCTTGCTGCCTTTGTCACCTTTGGCTCAGGATCTGGGTAGGCTTAATACCGCACGTTGGAGGTTCTAAGCCTGCAAGTAACTGTGGCTAGGTCAAGAGGAGCTTACGTGTATAGGAGAGAAAGAAATGAGATGATGCCTAAGCATTTCAATTCTGTCTTTGCAGATGCTATTAATATTTCAAGTTTTTGAGGCCATATTGTTGAGGACGGCAAGTGATCTTTCACATTTTCATGTCGTGGGAACCAACATCGTGAAAAAGCTGATGAACAACCACATGAAGCTCATCTGTGAGGCCCTGTATGTCTCGGGGTACAGGTGAGCTGCCTGCCTTTGTGTGGCAAAGGACTAGCCTTTGGGTTTGGTCTGCTTGGCTCTCCTCCAGTGCGTGTGACCTTTACCCTTGCTTGCAGAGGACAGCTGAGCTGTTTCTGAGGCTGCCATGACCATGTCTCTGCTTCTCCTTCCTCTGTGGACCGGCCCCTGCTGTCGCTGACTCCCCTCCTACCTGTTGTCCCTCTCTCTCTGTCCCAGGAACACCCCAGACACGCCTTTCCCATGCCGGATCCTTCTACTTTGATGGCAGAGAGACAGCCCAGAAGTCATGGCTATCTGTTTGCCTTCAGGCCTTTGCAGAAGTGTCGCCCAGCAGGGCTTCCTTTGGCCATCCTGTGTCCAATAGCATTCCCACTGTCCTTGTCTGTCCCTTGAGCCAGCTTTATTTTTCTCCATAGAGACAAATAACTATTTGTACAACTGTACTATTGACACAATATTCTGTAACTGTCTGCTGACTGTCTCCTTCCACTAGAATGCAAGGTGCATGCTGGCAGGGGCCTTGCCTGTGTTATAAAATGCCACTTTCCCAGCACCTAGAACAGGGTCTTGTATGTAGTAAGTGCCCAGAAAACCACAGATTCTGGGTAACTGCAGAATGGAAAGGCAGCCAAGAGCTTTCTTTTGGAGATGCCTCTGTGAAGAAGTCTTCCTCTGTGTCCCACAAACACAGGGACTGAGGTGTGGTCTCAGTCACATGGTTTACTCAAGAGAAATTTCCATCTTCTTTGGATCTTGTATTTTGTGTTCTTGATCCTACTCAGTCTAAATTTTTAGCTTTTTTTTTTTTTTTTTAAGCATGTCTTCTTCCTTTTTCTGTTTTGGGGATAGCAAATTATGCAACTACATGTGCAGTTGGCTTCGTGGTGAAGTGGCTCTGTGCTTCTGCTGTCCTTGACTATCTGATTTCCTTATGGTTCCTGTGCAGGTTGGTGCGAGCCTGCCTGAACCTGATGGCTGCCATGGTGACCCAGGGTCCTGAAGCTGCCAGGGATGTCTGCAGCCATTTTGATTTGAATAAAAAGACCTTGTATGCCCTGGTGACCAAGAGGGATTCAAAGGTGAGGAAGCCTGAGTGTCTTGTGCCTCCCATGTGTCTCTCTGCCCTTGGTCCCCACACAGAGAAGTGAGAGGTGTCTGTGGAGAGGGGTATGCCTTGGCAGCCACGGCATCTGTCTATGAGGAGGGCAGGCCCCAATCCTGGCTGGCGATGGGGCCAGCTGCCCTGACCGAGCTTGGACAATGGGGACATCTGAGGAAGCCTTTGCGGGGGTGGGGGGTCAATAGCACAGTGCCTTCCTGGCTGTGAGGATGACTTAGCTTGTGAACGTCTTTTCTGCTGAGTGAGCAAAGTAACCTCCATGTGCCTCCTGGGCCGTGAAGCTTATAGCGGGTCCCAGTCCTCTGTTCTCGTTCTGTCCGCTTTGGAGAAAACCCTTGGAACTCTAAGCCAGTGACGTCCTCAAAGAGGACTTTCATGGTTCATTATTTAATAAGTTTGAGGACTTTTATGGCTTGTTATTTAATAAGTGACTTGTGCCTCCCAATTGTAATCTTGTAGTGGGTAGGGGCTGGATTGTGCCAAAGGGAATGACAGTGTGGAGGGTTGGTTTTCAGGAGAGATGTGAAAACAAAATTCGGTGGTGGTTCTGGAAGTTTCACTTGGGTTTGGAAAAGTTCTTGGGGAGAAAGCACAGTTTGAGGACTCGTCAGCTTGAGAGGGGGCATCCTCCCATTGTGCGTGCCAGCTACAGGTCGTCAGAGGGCCTCTTCCCACTTGCCAGATCAGCTTCCCTGCTGGTGCTTGGCACAGTGAACAGTGCTGGCCAGAGTCTCACCCCCTCTCCTGAGCATGAAGAGCAGGTGGACAGTGATCAGCCTGCATTAGAATAATTCACTTCTCTGTGATCATGTGCTGCCTGTTCTCTCAGCATTCCTGGGAATTAAGAGTTTCTACGTTGCCAGGAAATAGACTGAAGAGTTAATAATAACACCAAGGAACTGTTATGGCTCTGCGAGATTGGCCTGGTGTTAAGGGTTTTACTGGAATTACGAATAAGGTATTCTCTGAGGAAAAAATTCCAGGTCTTAGTGTCTGTTAGATACTATGTGTTATTAAGATGTCAGCAGATTCCATTCAATGAGTAATGGCTGCTGACATTTAAGTGCATTTCTCATAAAAAGAATGTGTGTGCTATTTGCACACTATGGCAAATACCATGGCTCTTTGGTCTTACCTGGCAGTAAGCCTGGCAGTAATTGCATCAGATGCCCTCCCCCTTCTCACCCCTGTCTCTCTTGACCTCAGCTCTCCCAGCCTTAGACTTAAGTACTCGGTCCACCCACCAAGCCCAGACACCGTAGGAAAGCCCACCTAGGCTCTTTCATGTCCGGTCTCAGGGCAGGTTATTTGACCTCTCCAGGATCTGCAAAATGGGAATTATTGTCAAGTTGAAAGTGGTTTTACTTTCTTTTGTGTAATCTTTCATATCAAGTATCTGAAATACTTTATATGTTGTCGGAAATGGAGAACATTAATTAAGTTTTTTTTTTTAATGTAGATGTCAGGGACATTCAAAAATAAAGAGTGCAGCACAAGGCACCCCACATACTTGCCATCCAGCATCAGCCTCTGTCCCCCCACCTTCTCAGTTTGCTTGGGGGGGGTCTATTATGGCAAGTCCAAGATGTGAATCATGATTCATCATAAATATTTCAGCAGGTACTTTAGCAGAAAAAGACCTTTTGAAGAAAAAAAATCACAGTACCATGATCGCAACTCACACCGTTAATGATTTCTCAGTATCGTCTATTACCCAGTTTGGTCTCGGGTTTTTCCTGTCTCAAAAATGTTTTTGCACTTCATGGTTCAGACCAGATGAGGTCCACATGTTGCATTTGGTTGATTTGTTTCTTAAATCTCTTTGAATCTTTGAGTTTTTCTGCCCTACCCCACCCCCTGCCTTTTTTTAAAATGCCATTTAGTTGTTGAAGATACTGGCAGTGATTTTTTTGAAATGAGTGTATTTTAGTATTTTGGAGGGAATTATTAAAGCCTCATGAAGAAAGAGGATGTATTCATCCAGCCAAAGAAAGCATTGTTAAAATCCTGTGCCAAAGAGCAGTTTTACCAAATATGTTTTGGTCTATTTTAGACAGTGTTTTGGAGAACAAGCCCTGAAGAGTTCAGGACGTTTTCTTTCTGGGATAATAGCCCTGTGAGGTCACAGGGTAGGAATGAGGAGCAGGCATGTGGCCCTCTTTCAGTGGGAGAGGGATGTCTCTGATGGAGTGTACTGGAGGTGGAGGGCAGAGGCCCAGGTGGCTGAGCAGGAGCCATGGCGGTGGTGAGCCTGGAATGGGCAGATGCTGTGTCCTGGGGGTCTCACCTAGTTCCCCACAATGTTAGGAAACTGAAATTTGGGGTTATCTGGGATATATATAAGATGGGAGCCAGGAGGTGATAACTAAGTCCCTTTTCATTTAGCAATTCATTGATAGAGGGACCCATGAGAGGATCTAGTCCAACTCTGCTTTGTACAAGCAGGATAGAAAGATCTAGAATGGTAGATAAACTGGGCCCAGCATTCCAAGGCCCTGACTCCCAATACTGTTACTTCAGCAGTTACCCTCCTACCCCTCCAAAAAAAGTGGAACCTTTCTGCTAGCAGGGAAAGGATAAAACCTAATTTAATTTTACAAGGCAAGTTTTACCATTTTACCAGCATTCATTTGAAACATGAGGCATATGTAGACCAAGATAACAAATTAACTGCTTGAATTATGTGACGTGTTTATTTGAATGATGAAGCATCTAGATGGCTTGGGAGCAGTGGTTACTTTAAGCTTCCTGAGGACAGAGACAGTATCTTAGTCATTTTTGCATCGTCTCTCAGCCTGAGATAATGGCATCTTGAATACAGTGGGTGTTTTATAAACATTGAGTTGGTCGTTGAAGGCACTGGAGTGTTGCTGGCACTCCTAAGGAAGTGTAGCTCATTCCCAACGCTGGTTGTCATTGTACTCAAACTCCTTGTTGTGAAGAGTCACACAGATAGGTCCCTAGAATAGAGACAATAGTTTAAAGCTCTCAATATATTTGGAATAAACCCACATTGGTCTATAAGGTCTTGCTGAAATGCTGTGTAACATGAACAGAGGTAGACTCAATAAATAAAACGAGCGTGCAAGGCTGTGATCCAGGTGTCAAAGAGCATGGGTTGGATATCTTTCCTTTTCTCCACAAGAAACATATACCCAACAAAACAAGATGGAATTAATTAAATACTTGCATACCTGGTGCCAAGTATGGTCCTTGCACCCTGAGAAAAAGTGAAATGAAAATGTCATGGGAGCCCTGAGAAGAAGAAAGAACTTCTCTAGCCAAACATAAAGCAGCATGTTTGTACAATTAATTATTATCCCAACTCCGGTACTTACTTACTTAGTAGCTGTGTGACCTTGAGCGAGTTTCTCATCTGTAAGATGGGTGTGGTGTAAGCATCTCTACCCTCGGTTGTATGTGCATTTGGCATGGTGCTTGGCACATAGTAAGTGCTCAATAAACGTCACTACCATCATCATCATCATCATCATCATCATCATCACCACCACCACTATGACAACTGGCACCACCTCTGCTGCTACTACGAAGTGGAACAGAACTATCCAGAAGACAAAGAATGCTCCTTAATCTTTCCAGGCATTTGGCAATAATTTGTTGTGATATTAACATATTTCTTGGCAGTGCATTAAGGTACCTTTGGAATAACTGAAGTTGGGGAAAGTTTCCGGTTTAAGCAGTGGAGAATCTAAGCACATGTGCTAGTTCTAGAACAGCTGATGAGAGACCTGCATGATGACAGCCTTGGGTTCCTTAGATGTAAAACAAGAGACGATGAGACACAGCTTTGTTTTAACCATACTGGGAGGGGAAACTGATCAGGTGGCCCTAATGGCTTCCTGGCTGCTGTTGGCTGCTGTCACGGCCTTGGGCCCTCACTGAAGGTACCCACTGCCCTGGGTCATGCCTGATGTACATGGGACAGTGCGGGCTACAACCCTGGGAAGGCCTTGTGGGGTTCGTGACAGGACAGCATCTATGCTTTGGTTTCTGGTATGAGCTAATAACTTACTTATAATGTCTAATAAAAACCAGACGTGACCACATTTGTGTCTTATCAAAAGCAGCGCCAGTCTTTCCATTTTCTCTGGATTTTCAAAAACGTAGATTATTTTCTTCAGCAAGCAAGAGGAGATGGATATAGGCAGGCTGAGACTCTTGCTCTATGCCAAAGTGGTTCATAACTAAAGAAATTTACATATTGCAGTTGGAGAAGGGGACACAACTATTTTTTATCCATACTTTCGTATTGAGAATAGGGCTTGAAAGAGAAGGTAGAGTAGAGAACATTGAGGGGGAAGAGCAAAGAAAACCCCTCTGCTTTCTATAAAGAGTGAGCACTGGTTTCATATTTGCATCCCCTGATGACTGGGGCAAGACTGGGGGTTGGTGACATCGATGCGGAAGTGCATGCATGCCCACTGCATTCCTGTTTCCTTTGGCTCTGCATGGAATGTGCATGTGACGTGGGTCTCCTCTGTCCTCCAGGGAGTGCACGATGTTCGGCTGGCCTATATTCAGTTTGCCCTTTCCTTTTTAATTGCTGGTGATGACAGCACTATAGTGCAAGTATTGGAACTGAAAGGTAGGTGTTCCACTTTGTTTCTTAGGAAAACTCATTTGCGATTGTTTTGAAAAACCTACTGCAAACCATTTCTTCCAGGTTAGAAAAAAGTTTGCAGCCTTTGCAGCTGCTGTGTACACTGGAATGAAGGCTGTGTGTGAGTGTGTGTGGTAAAGCTTTTGCCAGTGCTGTTTGATATCGCTGTCAGAATGAACAGTGGTGTTCCCTTATGCCATCCACAGTGCTGAGCAATGCCATAACAAAGGATAAACGCATACCTCAGAGAGCCAAACTCGGGCAAGCAAAGGAGGCCTCACGGCTCCAGAACGTGCACAGATTCATAGCCCTGGTTACCTGGCTTTCCTTAGGGTTTACTTTTTAAATAAAGTTTAATTACTTTGGTGGTTCCGCCCCACGTTGCAAGACATCATTCAGAGGCCTTCAGAGAACTCCAGCCTCACCACCTTCTGTGGCTGTCCCCCCAGAGTGAGGCTTGGCATCATTTAATCTGTTAGGGCCACTTGTGTTTTACCAAGAGATTCCATGAGAAAATCAGTGGCAGCACCTAGCTTAGCACATGACACTTGCTCAGTAAGATTACCCAGAATCGTGCCGTCTGGAGATGAGGAGTGGTCCCATGTCCTGGCTGGAACTCTGGGAATTGTTGGAGGAGGATTAGCAGGGTGCTGTAGTCTAGAGTGGTCGGGTCTCCAGCCTTTCTCCCACCTCCCCCAGGGTGGGAGACCTGAGCTCCCTGTACAGTGTGACTGCTGGGGCCATTTACGGGTGGTGTCAGCTTGGTCTGGGGGCATGGGGGGGGGTTGTTCCATTGCTACTGTGGTAGAGCAATGTGGGAACAGAGATGCATTCTCTTTGCATGATACAGCAGACAAATTTTTTTTTTTTCCTGCTTGTTACCGGGAACTAGATTCAGGATGTCTTGCTGCCAGTGCTAATAGTTTCTTCAAAATTCCCCTGGGTCATCTCAGCCATCTAGCCTTTTATTCAAGGACAATGGGTACCAGCCATTTACACTGTTGGCTGGTGTAACCACCCTGTTGAAGGCGGTGGAAATGTACTGTAGTATAATGTTTCTGCTCAGAGGTTTGGCCTTATACATCAAAACTTTTAAGATGCTTATGCATGGGTTTGGATTTATGACAGGCCCATACCCCTGGGCCTCTCATAGTGCCCCATGCCAGAGCAAACTGGCCCAGAACCATTGCCTGGCCTCTGTACCCATAGGCTGCTGGCACTGAAGTGGGTCACACAGTGGAAAAAGGTAAGAAAAAAAAAGAGAAAAAACTTTTAAGATGCTTGATCTAGCAATTCCCTGTCTAGTCATTTATCTTAAGGAAATAATTAAGGATGTAAGTAGAGGTTTTGTTAGGGAATATTTTTTCCATGGTAGCTAAAATTGGACTCCTCCTAAATATCCACTAGGAAAGGACTGGCTGAGCAAACTAGTCATAAGGTGGAATGCAGCTGTTAAAGATGGTATAGAGATGTACTTATTGACAGCAGTATTTTTTAGTGATATATGATCAGGTATAAAATCAGTTATAAAACTGTAAAGTATGATCCCATTTTCTGAAAGTTCATTAGGACAGTATGGATACATAAAAAGGTTAACAGTTAACTCAGTGTTAACCTCTGGGTAGTGGGGTTATTATTGATTTTTAGTTTTATTCTTTTGGTTTGTCTGATATTTTCTGATTTTTCTTTGTTTAAAAATAAGGAAATTGCTTTTGTAGAAATTATGTATGTCCATAAACATGTATGGAGCAAGTAAAATTGTAATTGCTTTGATGCTTCTGTTCACTGTCACCAGTGCATTAGTGATGATCCAGTGTCAAGCTCTGGTGGCTATTTCCCTGGGGATCAAAAAGTATGAAGAGAAAGCAAAAAGTAAGCAAACAAACAAAATCACCCAAAATTCTACCACCAAACAATAAAATGAGGACCAGCGCTTTAAACATACCTCAGAGCAAGTCTGAGGAAGTCTAAGCAAGACATTTTATTAGTTTATTATCATACTATACATTCTCTTACAGTCAGTATTATGATAATTTTACTTACTGTGAGAAAAGGAAAGTAAAATGGAACTAAGAACTACTGAACTTCTTTAAAAGTTCTGTCATTTCCGGGGCAGGAGGGAAGAAAAATTAAAAAATAAAATAAAATAAAATAAAAAATAAAAAAAAAAGGACTGTCATTTGGTTCACCTTTAGGTATTCTTGATTTCTTATGTCACAGAGGGTGGTTGTTCCTACTGGGAATTTGTGTAGTTAAAAAAGACAAAACTTAAAAAAGAAGGTAAATGGAGTTGTTTGCTGTACCATTCACACAGTAATGTTCTCTCGTCTGTTCTCATTTTCCAATACTTTTGAATTTAATGCTTTGAAACTTTTACTTTCAGAATTTATTCCTTGCATTTTTAGCTCAGGCATAAAGGAAGATAGGATTTCTACCGTCAATATTTTGTTATCCACACTGAAAACAAAGGTATGTGCTTGGTGATCGTTGTTTTTGTTGTCTGCCGTCTCCTTGTGGATGAAGAAACACTATCTAGTGCTTTGCAGGACTCGAGAGCCACAACATCTTATGTTATATAGGTTGTTGTAGAGGTTGAGTGGAGAACTGTTTCTTAAGCTGAAACTTGTTCTTAGTGATGAGTAAATCTTGGACTGGAAGGTTAAAGAATAACTGGAGCAGCCCCTGATGTTCAGGCAAGGCTGCTGTTCTATTACAATTGCAGAAAAGCTGTGGATCAATATTTCACAGTAACCTAATGTAATAATTGTGAGCTGTAAATTACAAATAATACTTACACATCTAGCAGAATATTATTTTGTGTCATGTTCCATATTCTCCCTTTTGCAAGCATCTTATAGAAATGTAAAGACTTGCTAAAAGGATCACTTAATACAGAAGCACCTTAAATAATCAATTAGGAAAACTCTGACCCTTTCAACCTGAAAAGTTGTCAAAAGCTCAGATAAAAATGGCCAATAAACACGAAAAGGCTTTACTTTCATAGTATTTAGAACAGTGATTCTCAACTGGGGGTGATTTTACTCTCTATGGGACATTGGCAATGTTTGAAGACTTTTTTCTGATTGGTTGTCACAACTGGGGAGGTGCAACTGGCATGTAGTGGGAAGAGACCAGGAATGCTGGTAAACATTCTACAATGCACAGGATGGTCCCCACCACAGTTATCAATAGAGCTGAGGCTGAGAAACCTTAAAGTAGTGCAAATAATGACATATGGGTTTTTTCACCTACCAACATAGCATTGACTTTTTAAAACAATGATATTCAGTGCTAGCAAAGACGCTTTGAATCAGATACTTTCCTGGAGGAAGTGTTACGGCTCCCTTGAAAGATAGAATTTCTGGCAGTATATGTCACAGGTCCTAAATATGGACCCTGACATATGGTGGTTCTGAAGTGGGGGAGGGGAGGGTGTTGCATGAGAACCACCTGGGGAATGTGTTTGAAATATATACACCTGGGCCTCACCCGCAGAGATCCAGGGGGCGGGAGTAGTTTTGGATGGAGCTGAGTACTTGTGCCACAATTCCATTTATAAGAACCCATGCCAAGTCCATAGTCAGAGCTGCCGTGAAGACTTTGCACAAGGATGCTAATCATGGCTGTATGGAGAACAGCTAGAGTTTGGAAACAACCTAATTGTAAACACCAGGGGACTAGTTAAATAAGTTATGGTCCACTCATAGGATGGAATGTTTAGCCCTCCAAAATGATGTTCTAAAGGAATTTTTATTGATGGGGAAAAAGCTCATGCTCCATAAGTAAAAGCAGACACATAATCACATATAAATACAATCTCAGGCAAAAAAAGACAATCAGTACATATATATGAATATTGTATGTGTGTACGTGGGGGCTGAAAGGAAATACACCAAAATAGTAACTGGGTATCCTAGGATGGTTGGGAATTTTCATGAATTTTTTCTGTTTATGTTTATCCTCTTTTTTTGGACCAAATTTTCTAACATTAGCATGCATTATTTTTGTAATGATAAGAAAGCAAACACTATTTTAAAAATATTTAAATTCCTTGAACTTTATCTGTTTTATTATCGTTTTCAGGTGGTTCACAATAAAAATATCACAAAAACCCAGAAGGTGCGTTTCTTTACCGGGCAGTTATTGAACCACATAGCATCTCTCTACAACTGGAACGGGACTGCTGATGTGAACCCAGAAAACGTCAAGGTGTGGTCAATTTTGGGTCTCTGTTGACCTCACCGTTGCTATATGATCCTCAGAGAAAACTCTTTTTCCCTCTGGCTGAACAACATCTTAGTTTTCCCCGCAGTGCTTGCCTGATGGATGTATAGGATTCATCCAGGCGCTCTCTTCCTCCTCTTGCTTTACCTCTCCTTTTCCTTCCTTCCATTCTTTCATGTCCAGCTTTTGGAGTTTTAAGACTTGTTTCTTTTCCTCACAGTCCTGTGTGTCTAGGATCCTCAACTACTGCAATGTATAATTTATTTTGTAATAGTTAACTCAAGTGCTAAATTAAAACAGTTGCTCTCACATTGACCCAACGCCAGTGTGCATTTTTATTTTCCTCAGGGTGTTTCTGAACATGGACTTGGCCAGAGTAGAGAAGGCTCAGACTTCCTGTTAACTTTATAATAATTTACCTCTCAAGAGCCTACTATTTTACTTCCTTTTATCTTGGAGACTTGCCCGTGTCCTCTTGTTTTGAACATGTTTTTGTCTGCTCTATTACCAGGAAGCCTCAGGGGCTTCATAAAAGCACTCCCAAATGTGAAATTTTATTCAAAAGAGCAAGAGAAATTAAGTCATTTTTAAGCTTTTAAAAATACAGGTTTAAACTTGTCCCTCTTAGGAGTATTCTTTTATCTTGATCAATATATCTGTTTTGGGGGGTTTTTTGTTTATTTTTTGGAAAGATACCAAGTACTTAATTTAAAATGTTTTCTAAGTTGTCATTAGGTAGGTGATATTGTCCTGTTTTCATTCTGTAGCTATTACTAAGGTTTATGAGCGTGGGATTTTCATTGACTTTTTAAAAAACCCTCACAGGTTTCTGGTGAAGATGCAGGGAAAACCATGGTGAGGGAGCTTGTTCATAACTTCCTGATGGATCTTTGCTGTTCGCTCAAGCATGGAATTAATTTTTATGATGCATCTTTTGGTACCTTTGGCAGGTAAAGTATAACACTCTTGTGAACCCCCGGGGGTGTGTTCCTCAGAAGTCATCACATACATGATTGTCTAGAGGGAGTTGGTTAAATAATGAAATTGTAGTAGGTTAGAACTAGAAGTGTGGATGTTATCTAACTCATTTTAGTGATGAGCAGTTGGAGATCCAGAGATCTTCTAATCATTGTGTATGTCCTCAGGGGCAGAGGTCTCAGGGTAGCCATTTATGTGTCCCACTATCTGTGTCTCAGGGTAGACACATAGATAATGGGATATTTCACCCAGGGAGGTGCTGCGTGTGTTTACCTAAAGACAGTGGTATCAGATGGATCTAAGAAAAAGTCCGTTACTCAGCCTTCTTAGAGACAATTAGCCCTGACATGGGCCTGTGGCAGTCCTGAGGTAGGTACCACTGTTACCCTAATTTTGCAAAGAAGGAAAATGGTCACAGGGAGGTCAAGACTTCCTGGTAGGTGGTGTAGCATGCTTTTGAAGCCAGGGAATCCAGCTCTAAAACCAGTACTTATAACTAAACAGTTCTCCTCAATGACAGGCTGCTAATGAGTTAGGATTTCAAAATTGTGTTTTTACATTTGTTTCATGTTTCACAATTATGATAACATCAGTAAGGAAACATAAAGTCCAAATGTAACAGTATTGATTATATTCTTTGCAACTTTCTCTTTGTAGTCATATAACTGTAATACAAGTTGTGTTAGTCTGCTTTACATTGCTATAAAGGAATACCTGAGACTGGGTAATTTATAAAGGAAAGAGGTTTATTAGGCTTATGGTTCTGCAGACTGTATGAGGAGCATGGTGCCATCATCTGCTTCTGGTGAGGGCATCAGGGAGCTTCCAAACAGGGTGGAAGGCGAAGGGTACCAGGCATGTCACATGGCGAAAGCAGGAGCAAGAGAGAGGGGGAAGGTGCCGGGCCAGATCTCCCAGGAACTAACAGAGCCAGAACTCACTCACTACTGAGGGGAGGGCACCAAGCCATTTGTGGGGGATCTGCCCCCATGACCCAAACACCTCCCACTCCACCCCACCTCCAACACTGAGGATGAAAAGTTTTTTTTTTTTAAACACATATAGGTTTTTTCTTTTTTTAAATTTCAATAGATTAAGGGGGTGTAAGTGGTTTTTTGATACATGAATGAATCATATAGTGGTAAAAGGGCTTTCAGCCTACTGGTCACCCCAGTAGTATACATTGTACCCCATAAGTAATTTTTTGATCCTTCCCCCTTCTCCCACCCTGCCCCCTTCCAAGACTCCAAAGTCCATTATGCCCCTCTGTACGACCACGTATCCCCTTTGTTCAGCCCCCACTTATACATGAGTATCTGTGGTATTTGTTTTTCCATTTGGGGATCGAATTTCAGCATAGGATTTGGAGGGGCCAAACATCCAAACCGTATCACAGGTCCATGTAATTTTTTTTAATAACCAAAATGGGCTACTGTCATCAACTTGTTTTTTTCTCATTTGACAATTAAAATATTGGACATACTTTTTGGTCATTGTGAATGACTTATCTTTTACCCCTTGAGTGCATAGCATTTTATCGTAAGAATTTAGGCAGTTTGATTTACTTCTAGTTTCAACCAGTCAAGAAATGACTGACTCCTTCAGAATGGGATAACATGGTGGGAATTTTTCTGGCTGCTTATGACTTTGGACTTACTTTGATTCTGAGGTTATTATGATTTAACTTGCCACATCATTTCTTTTTTTTTTTTTCCTTTTTTCTCTGATCAGTAAGAATGAGCTCATTTTCCAGCTAACATGTAACAGCAGACTTTTATAGTCTAATACAATATAATACCATGCTTAAAACACTTGCATTTTCCCCCATTTTAAAGCATTTTTTCCCTCCATAACTAGACCCATGAAATAGATGATCATTTAATGAGCATATTGAATCAACCTGTGGGTGTGGGTCTGGTTGGAGTAAGCTGTGGTTTATGTGAATTTTGAAGCCATGGACAAAAGACAAATGTTTGTGCTTAGGGAAGAAGAAGGAGTTTTGTTGGTGGGCGGTAATGGAAAGCTTTAAGAAAATTGAAATGCTTGGTTCCCTGATAGTCATGTGGCTCAATTCCTAATTTCATTCAGGTCCCTGCGCAAATGTCACCACTTCAGGGAGGCCTTCCCAGGCAGCCCTTTCTGAAGTAGCCCCTCCACTGTCACTGTCCTTTTGTCTGGCTTAGGCTTCTGCCTCTTTGTTTATTTGCTGACTTATTTATTTGCTTGTTCTCATCTGATTGGTGAGAAGTGAGGACAGACTGGTCTGTTGTGGATACCCAGTCCCTAGGACAGTGCCTGGCACAGAGTAGGTGTTCACTGAAAGCAAGATATTATAGTGTAGAGCAAGGGTTGGCAAACTTTTTCTTTAAAGGGCCAGATAGTATTTTAGGCTAGGTGGGATATGTGGTCTCTGTTGTGACTGCTCAGTCACATTGGCTCAGTGTGCCATTGTAGCACTGAAGCAGCCATAGACATAAACAAATGGGTGCCACTGTGTTCCAATAAAACTTTATTTACAAAGACAGGTGCTAGGCCCTAGTTAGCCAACCCCGGTATGGGGGTTAAGAGGGCAGATTCTGGCGTCAGAGAGCTGGGCTTCAATTCTGACTTAGCTCTGAGACCTTGAACAGGTTATGCATCCTCTCTGCCTCCATTACCTTGTTGGTAAAATGGGAATAAGATTAGTGCCTGCCTCAGAGTGGTGGAGTGTGGTAGCTGCCTAGAGCAGTGTCTGGCATGAATCACACACTGTGTAAATATCGGTCCTATCCATTTCATTACATTGTTGATTAAAATAATTGTGTGTGTGTAGTATTTTCTCTTTGTAGATTTAATGTTTTGTTCATTTGACTATATAAACTATGTTTATTTTGTTCATGAAATTCATATTAAGAAGGGATTTTTTCTGATCAAAATTATACTCTTTCTAATTCAGTTTTTAAAAAAACTTCTTTATTACACTTAAAACTGTCATACAGCCTTGCAGTTTCACTCAATTTATAAGGGGATATAAGACACTGAGGACCCTAGAAATCATCAACATGGCATACCCATGAGGCAGAGGTTTTTCTGGATGTTATGACTTCCCAGGTCAAGCAGATAGGAAAAGGCTTCAAGGCAGGTACAGCCTAGTGTCCTAGGGTTGTGGCTCCCTTTATGGAAGATTGACTGTCTGCAGGTTTTCCTGCTTCCTACTTTTATCATCTTCTCATTTTAGAAGACTGCATGCCTACTTTGGGACAAGTTTTGGATATTTTCCTCCAGTAGATTTTTTTCCCCATTCTAGCTTCTTTTCACCTGCTAAGTAAAGGTGTAGGAATTTGAAGTAAGCTAGAAACAGGGAAGGCAGAAGACCTGTGCAAAGACCTTGTACCGTCTTGTCAAATTTTAGAAATGATTTGATGGCACTCTGGACCATGTGGCAATTTATGAGCACTTACATAAAAAAAATTTTTTCAAGAGAAAAATGCCTTATCCATGTTTTTTATACTCAACACCCACCTACATATTTACATAATGCTTTTTTATGCGTGGTTGGAGGAAAGAGGTCAGTAAAATCTCAAGATGGAATTTGGGGTGTGGATTTCTCCCTGCTGATGTTGCCCTTTCTTTGCAGTAGCCTGGACTTCGAGGACGACTGGTAGGTGGCTGGGGTGGTAGAGAGAATGGCTTTTTTCCTTCTTTAAAAGTCAAATTGCACTCAAGGGAGAGAAGAAGGAAAGCAGAGATGGGAGCAGGATAGTTAGACGTTTTCGGCCACTCAGAGGACTGAAAGGAAAGCCCTTTGGTGGGGAGCTGGAGCCCCACAGGCTGTGAAAACGTCACTTCACACCATCCGGAGATTCAGCCACCCTCACGGCACAGCTGCTAACGTTCCCTGCTGACCTCTCCCCCTGTCGCTTTCTCTGGTAGGGGAGGAAACCTGACACTCCTGCACTTCTTGTTGGGCTTGAAAACGGCGGCAGACGATGAGCTGGTGGCCGAGCTTGTGGTGAACATCCTTAAAGTGTGCCCGGACTTACTGAACAAATATTTTAAGGAAGTAACGTTTTCTTTTCTTCCACGAGAGAAGTCCACTTGGTTAAATAATATCAAACTTCTAAACAAGGTAAAATCATCGTATTTAGAACTTTGTTAGCTATGGAGGGGGCAGAGCTTAAGGAGTTGGGGGGCAGGGAGGCATTCTGATCTGATAAACTACACGATTGAAGACCTTTCAGGGATAAAAAGGGGATATTTTAGACAACGTAAACTTGGTGTCCTTATCCTCTTCTAGCATTTTGCTTTTCGTTGAGCTGAATTGTGAGGTTTATTCCTTTGAATCTGTTGAGCCAGTTTATCTTGTTCATTGAGATTTTGCTTAGAGCAAAATCTTACTGAGTCTGAGTACAGTTAAGCTGGAATTAGTGAAATGTCTGAATTGTAGGATAGTTTTTAAAGATTGTTTGAAGTACTTAGAACAACTTGAAATAGGCTGTGAAATGTTTGTCTGTCTGTTTAAGTGGACATGCGTTAACTTGCCTTTGATTGTAGATGTTAGCCCCATCTACTCACAGAGTAGACTGTGAGAATTGACTCTGTCAATTCTTGGGCAGTAATGCTGGCTCCGTCAAGCCTGCTCGCTGTCTGATTTACAGCCTGCCTAATGGTAAAACACCTGGGATTGTTTTCTTGTGCTTCAGCCTGGGCCTGGCCATGGAGGAAATTTACCCATTACCATGTTACAACTGTGTTTACTTGTTACCTGTAAACAAGGTTTTATTCTTGTGTTCTCTAAATTTTACTTGCGTGTGTATGTGTGTAGTCCCCATGTGTATCTTGGGACGAGAAGGTCTGCATTTGTCCCTCATGTTGGTGCAGACAGACCTGTGGCCAGTACCCCAACTGGCAGCTGCTTCTGGTGCTTCCCCCCCGCCCCCCCCCATGCAGGGGAGGGGCAAGCGTATGTCCTTTGCGGGCGGGTTTGAACCCTTGCTTGGCTGCTTACTAGCTGTGTGGCCCTAGGGAAATCACTTACCTTCATTGAGATCCAGTTTTGTCATCCATAAATACATCTGATTTTTAATGTAAAGGGTTCCTACCCCAGAGAGTTGTCAAAAAGCTTTAAAAAGGTGGCATGATTTGTCAGGTGCCCATCACCTGCAGCAGTAGCTGATAAATAATGCCATTGGCAATTCTAGCAGTGATTTATTGCCATCAGAGGTTTTAAGAGACTCCCCAGACCCCAGGCCAGGCTCTGCTTTGACCTGACTTATCTTTAACAAGTGGATTTGGGGGTTAATCTTCTGGACCCTGTCCCTTGTGGTGAGTCTTGGACCTTATCACTATAATTATTTGATTAGAATGGCTTCACTGTTGGGTGCCTACATTTAGCCTCAGGTTTGAAACTTACTTCCAGCACCAACTAAATCTCTTTTCTCCTTTTCCTAGATCTATGAGGCCCAGCCGGAGATTTCCCGGGCATTTCAGACCAGAGAGTTTATCCCTTTGCCTCGGCTCCTGGCAATGGTGATGGTGACCACTGTGCCCCTGGTGTGCAATAAAATCATGTTCACCCAAGCCTTAAATGTAAGGCCATGTGGTTGCCCCACTTCTGGAACTTTCTCCTGCTAAACCCACTGGCTGTGCTGTGTGATAGTTCTGCAAATGCTGGCCTGGATGTATTTGGTGGTGTTTTGTCAGTGAGTTCCTAAAGCTTCCAGGACAGAGGCTTTAGTTTGAAATAGCCCAAGAGTGGCAGGTCCACTCAGATGGGGCAGGGACCTTGGAGCATTCCTTCCGAGGGTGACTGACTTCACGTCCTTGGCCCTGCTTTGTCACACAGCGGGGACCCTGGGTCCCTCCAGGCCTCACTAGTCCTGTCTGAGGGTAGGAAAATGTCAGAATCAAAGGAAGGAAAGTTCATTTATTAAAATATTAATAGCTGACAGTTTGGGCTGCATAATTTAAAAAAAAAATCTCATTAGCTTAGAACAGAGTAGGACTGAAATTTACCTAGCAGATCCTTTCCTTTGTGTTTTAAATGAATGGCGTTAAGATGTCCAGGCAACATTTTACTTTGAGGACCAGCTGTTTTTAGGCATTTTTGGAGGATGTGTTCGTAGAAAAAATTAATACTTAAATTTCACATCATTATTTATTATAAAGGTCCTCAAATCCCTTCAGAAGCCACATTGTGAGAGGCTAATGTCTCTTTCCCCATGGCATCATGGGCTTAGGTGAGTGGCTGTGAGTGGCTGGGTCCTGGGCCCTACCAGCCCTTCCCAAGCCCAGGCAGGTGTTAGGCCTGGTGTTCAGAAGGGCATCTCCATTGTTCCAGGCAGGCTGGGTTGTTGTGTGATGTCAGTGGAAACAGGGTTGGCCATGGTGGGTCACATAGGCACGAGTTGGCCCCAGTGGTGATGGGCATAGTCACTGTAAAGTGGTGTAGACTCCTGAGATTGTGCGGTAGGATGACCCATTTTTTGATACCCATCCAGGGTTTGTGCTGAGCGTGGGTGGCAGGGTGAGGAGTAGAGAGGAGGAGGCCTGTGTGGGACTAGGCAGAAAGGTCTTGAGTTCTGTTTGCCAAATCATCATAAGCAAAGTTAGGCCCCAGCTAACTTGCCCAACTGTTTTGATTGGTGTGGGAGACGATATTTCCCAGGGAGCTTGCAGGAGAATTAAGTTGAAAGGAATATGTCAGAGGTGCCTCCTTTGTTGGCTGCATTTGTGCTCCCCTCCGAGTGCTCCTGGCGGTCTGAGAGATAAAGGCCGTCCCCTCTTCTCTCACGGTGTTGTTCCAGAATGGAGGGATTGTGCCCCTAAAGGGGTGTTTCATCCCCTGGACAGAGTGGCTGCAAGGAGTGAGAGGGGACACGGCTTCTCCTCTTCCTGTTGGCTAATGCCATCCTGTGCAGGGCCAGAGCCGCCAAGCTACAGCCTGGCCTTCCCTCCACGGTGCCTTTCTGGGAGCCAAGACCGTGTTTTCATGCAAATGAGACCCAGTGATGCGAGGGCATCTAGGGGCTGGGCTTACGAGTTGTTTTTTTTTCTTTTATTCCTTAACGGTATTATCTTAACAACTTTTAATTGCATGCATTTTAGAATGAGAAAGAAAAGCTTTAGTTTATTTTAGAAACAGAAAACAAGAAGGTCTTTGGAAGCAGGGTCCCAGGCTGGTTGAGCTTAGTGCTCTAAGCCCTTTGGGTGTCCTGTGAACACTTGTTTGGGGCCTGCCTTTGGAGTGATTATGGGGGAGACATTAATGGCTTAGGATAGTTCGTACAGTCCTGCTTTAGTGTACAACATACACACCAAGTGAAACTGCAGCTAATGGGAATGCTGGGGCATTGGGAGTATCGTGGATGTTAAGCTAAAAGTAAATCAGAAAGCTGTTTGTTTCTACCTCACTGTAAATATGCAGTATCCCAGCCAGGGCTTCCCAGACTGTAAGGTACATGGGATCGCCTGGGTTTTGAAAGTGTAGATTCTGCTTGAGTTGTCTGGGCCAGGACCTGCATTTCTACCAAGTGCCAGGAGATGCCATTGCTGCTGCTGGCCCAGGAACACACTGTGACTAGACAGGGCCTGGACTCTTTCCTCTTTTTTGGTGATAGCACAGGTTCTTAAACCTGACTTAGTCCCTACAGTGAGTGACCCTCCTGGCTATCGTTCTGAATAGAAGTAGAGAGCTCTGGATGTCAGAGGCATGTGATGTGGGTTGCTTGTTTACTGAGTCTAGGGATGGTTTTTCATACTAACGTACCTGGTTCATTGTCTTGCCGTTCCTCCACCTGATGTTAATGCTGTTAATAGTGGTGGAGTGGGTTCTGGTGAGATCTTGGTGCTGTTAACAGAGAATATCCGTGTTACCCGAGTGGTTGTCAGAGAAGGCTTACAGAAAAGCAGATAATAAAAACAAAACCACTGTTGGACTCTACCCTTAGTAGCCGGTTTCCCAGCAACTGCTAAGGTCAGGCACAGAGGATGTCAGGAGGGCAAGGTCCCCGGGTCACCTCTTGTAGAGACCATTCATCTTGTGGCTTTCCTGTGGAGTGACCCAAGAAGGGACAAGAGCCAGCCAAGCCCAGGCTTGGGAAGTCTGTGTCCACCAGTGTATCCTAGATACATTTGTGGATTTAACTCTTTTTCTTCCCAGTTGGACAGCAAATCAGTGAAGCACACAGCTTTATCCCTTATTTCTGTCATTTTGAAGAGAGCATTAAAAACAATTGACCACTGCCTGAATAAAGAGACGTGGCAAGAATCAGGCGTGTACACGGCTGCGATGATGGAAGAATTTGTGCAGCTGTTCAGAGAATCCTTGAGCAAGGTAGGCACCAGTCCAGGTTTGGGCCCTCCTTACAGACCTCACCAGTAAGCACACCAGGTGGAAAAGGCTGTCTTAGGAGCACCAAGGGTGGGACAGGCGGGTGGGCAGCGTTGTGTAGGTGCCAAGGGTCAGCTGAGAAAGCCTACTGCTTCTTATAGGCAGTGATGTCACACTTAGAGCATGGTCCAAAAGTCCGTGTGCAGCCTAAGAATTTAGACGATGCATGTGTTCTCCCATAGGAACAGGTCACGGGGTTTTGGTTCTGTCAGGGACCTTGGGTCTCATCAGGGTCTGCAGTTGTGCCCCTGCTCCCCCCACCGCCGCTGCTGTGTGCACTGACTGTACCGCAGCCCCAGTGAGAGGCGTGCAATGGCAGATTCTGGGAATAAGGAAGGCTGGTCTCCTACAGGCTGGCTGGCTGCTCTAAGAGCCCCGGTCATGCGGGGCAGGTTCCCTGAGCCTGTCCTGAGGAGCCGTTTCTTTGTTCACAGTGTTTTTTGCTCAGATGAGTGAGTCTTAAGGGGTTTGTTTTAATTATCAGATCTTGCTTGTCCACCAAATCCTTATGGTGTACAGTTCTAAAAATTATACTGAAGAGCAGAGCTTACAAAGGAGGGGCCCCATTCTCGCCTCACCCTCCTGTCTGCTTCTTACACATGGTCACGCTCACACTCACGAACATTCATGTAGACTTGCACTCGCCCCTTTTGCTTCTTGTTAATATATGCAGTTCATTTGTTTTCCTTCATTGTTGACTATGACTGATTTGTTTGCTTCTTTTTCTCTTTTAGATTTTGCCAGACCTGAACACTATTGTGTGGGTCTGGCAGTCACTCAAAAAGCAGGAGACCAAACAGGATGATGAGAAAGGAAAGAAAAGGGGTGACAAGCCCCCAGCTGCCCATGTGGCTCCCCAGTGCGGTGAGGGCTCAGGGGGCCTCTTCTGTTTGCCTGAGACAGAGCTGACACTGGCTGCCTGGGACAGCTCCTATTTGGAGGGGCCTTGAGCAGTTCTTGTTGCAGGGCCCCTCTGGCTGTGAATGTATCTGTGTCCTTTTTTTGCTTAGGAAGGAGAATTAGAATGGGATTGTAGATTGAATTTCAATATCTGTTAGAAATTGGTATCTAAGTATTGTGTCTCTCTAAAGACTTGAACATTGGGTGCCATATGTGCTGGGCTTTCGGTGGGCAGGGGGCTCTCTTGCTCTGCAGATAGAGGTGAGCTACATGGTCCCCCCTTGTAATGTGTTGACTAAGACCTTGTTGACCAGTGGGCTTTGTATCTTAGTATTTATATAGGTAGGCTAAGCTGTGTGTCTCTATTACTCAGATGAGGACACCTGTCCAGGGTCACAGCAGTGAAATGGGGTTTAAACCCAGGCCCTTTGAACACTCTTAACCTTTTTTACTCCAGCTAGAGATTGGTCTCTCTACAGCATTGGGGTTTAGCATGCAGTGCAGTTGGCTGTGATGTGGTATCACACCTGGCTTGGCTGCTCACCTGTTGATGATTGAGGACATCAATAGGTCCTTGAATTTCCTAATTCAAGCTGGTTTTCATGTGTTTTTTTTGTTTGTTTGTTTTTGGTTTTTTTTCTGGTGTAGATGATGCAGAAACCATTCTTTTGAAAGCCGTTCTGCTGCAGGTCATATGTCTCTACCAGAAGGTGGTCCCCCACGTGGTCATGCAGTACAACTTTGACTTCAGCAAGCTCCTGAAAGGTGGGTCTCAAGAGATTGCAGACCGTTGCAACTGTTCTGCCAGTGGGGAAGAGACACCAAGGAAGTGTTGATAAACCAAAGCAGAGTCCCTGGAGCTGAGGCTAAGGAAGGCTGGTGGGCAGTTCACTAGTGTGTGTGGTCCGCCAGCCTGATTAATTTTGTCTGGACCAATATTTTTTAAACAGCCAGTCTTCCTTAAGTTAAGTATCAGATGAACACTGAATAGCAGTGAGAATGGAGAAGAAGCCAGCCAGTTTCTGGGTGCTGAGTGACCTGCATGAATGATCCACAAATCAGGTCATGTGAAGTTAACTCTAAAGTCACTTTTCAAGGGAGCAGGAGGTACAGGGTGTGTAGCAGAAATGAGACCCCTGCAGAAGGGACATCCTGTTCATGCAGAGACACTTTTGACATAATTACTTCCTGTTTTACCCCAGTGAGGCAGGTTCAAACTTGTAAAAGTAACATTATGCTTGTCTGGTCATGTTTTCTGAGTGGTAAAATTTGTCTAATAAAATCAACTTTATAATTGGGCCTATAGAAAAAGACTTTATAAAAATATCATTCTTGGTATTTATATAAGCTGTTGAAATAATCCTTTTCAAAAGCTATAATTAATACTTTAATTGCTTGAAGGTGAAAAGTTCTCTTTGCTGTGGGAATATGAAATCTACTAGAATGTGGCCATTTAACAGTTGGTAGCTGTGTACTTCCCAAGCAACGGAGAAACCCAGAGACCAGGCTAGAGGATGAGGCCCCAGTCAAGCTTGGGTGGCTGCAGTGTCTGTCCACAAAATGCTTGCTGTCTGGGGAGCAAGGCCTGTGCCGCGCACGAGGGGTAGCATTAGCAAGAGCCCGCAGTGGAGGACAGCGTGGTGGGTGTAGTGATTCCAGCTGTATGGGGTCAGCGTGGGCTGAGTGGCAGGGAAGGGCTTCTTTGGGCAAGTAGGATTTGGGCTTTTTGTGGAAGGATTGTGGATAGATCTCAGGGGGCAGGGGAACGGGTCAGGAGAGGTGTGCCTGGGCGCGGCCCATGTGAGGGTGGGCACAGGACGTGGGGAACAGAGGCCACATCCTCCCTTTTTCTTTCCGGGCATGGAGCTCCTGTCTGGTCCTCTGGCCAGGGCCCCAGTTGCTGGGCACTTGCCTCCGAGTGACTGTTTTCCAGTTTTCCTCTTTTCCACCCATAGGCATCATCTCTGAGCAGGGCCTTCAAGAGGAGGTGCCACCCATTCTGCAGCACCACATGCTGAAGGTGGCCCTGGAACTGCCGGCCAGCAAATTTTTGTGGTTAAAGGCACAGGTAGGAAGCTGAGATCTCCAGTCTTCTGCCATTAGC
This sequence comes from Daubentonia madagascariensis, assembly GCA_023783475.1. Taxonomy (NCBI): domain Eukaryota; kingdom Metazoa; phylum Chordata; class Mammalia; order Primates; family Daubentoniidae; genus Daubentonia; species Daubentonia madagascariensis. Next base: position 1,062,118 of record JAKFHU010001482.1, on the reverse strand, counting down.
TGACATGCTGGGCCTGTGGCCTTCTTGGCCTGATGAATTTCTAACTGAATCAGAACTGGGCAGAGTTGGGGGTACGATGGAAGAGGTTAATGGTTCTCATTTTAGAAAGACCCAGAGCAGAGGCCAAGCCCTGATTTGTGAACCAGGAGGCTCAGGAGCCTGTTTGCTTTTGTAAAATAGGGTGTTTACCTTGTCCTTAATGCAAAATACATCTTCTTACTGGATGTAGGGAGTTTTCATGTTTTTTATCTTGACTATTTTACATTTTTCTCATCATTTTAAAACGTTTTTGGAATGAAGATAAAATACATTTCTTCCCCTTTGTCCTCATTCTGGAAGAACTTAAGAGAGAGGTGGGAATAGATACCAAGTCAGGAGAGGGTTGAGGCTGGAGGAAGAATCAGAAAACATTGCTAGCGTTTTTTCCTGTGTTTTTTCTTTAACAATGTCTTTTAGGACTTTTCAGAGAACATAATGTCGAATCATAAAGGGAAGCTTAGGATGCAACAGTTATTTACCGGTGTATTTAAACCCAGGATGCTGTATCACTTCTGTGCAAAGCGGGGGGAAAATGATCAAGCAGAATTAAGCATTGTCTAAGAGTTTCTCATAATCTGAGCTGATTTATTTTTTTAATGACTTAGATCTTATAAGGAACCAATAGTATGGAAATGTATTGGTGGCATTTTTACGTGTGACATTTTCAGAAGGGTTGGAGAATGCTGTGGCTCTGGGATCTGTTTTTCTCCCCTAAGCCTTCTTTCTAAGGCTCCACTGCATTGTAGTTGAGGGTAATTCTTACTGAGAACTTAGTGTCCAGGTAGGACACTAATGCTTAACATGGCCACTCAGTTCACAGCACTTGAAGACAAAGCAGCTGAGCATGGAGTGTTAGGAACCTTCTGCAAGGTCCCAACGAGGAGTCGTGGGTCCGGGATGGGACCTGGGCAGTGCCACCCAGAGCCCAGCTCACAGCCTTCACACCAAGCTGTGAGGTCACTGCCACTGACCTCAGAGAGGTGACAGGCTAGGCTTCTTGTGGACTGGTTTTCATTCAGCTGAACTGGGCCAGTGGGATCTTGATGATTTAGTTGGAAAGTGAACAGAGGCCTCTTAATTCGAAAGAACTGGTATTAAGATACTAATTTATATCCTTTGCCCCACCTTATGCTTGTAAGATAAATCTGCTGGCTTGGCCTAAGTTAACTCCAGCACTTTACTAGGTATCCTCATTGCCAAAGGTCTGCAGCGAAACACAGACTTGATGGAGTTTGGGTTGGGGATCTGGAGCTACATGTGCTTCTCTAAGACGAGTGTTCTAAGCCTAAAGGCCATTTTAGGAGAATAAATTATGTATAAGTAATCAATTATCTTAGCACCGGCATCCTGAGGGAATGCAACAAGAACATCCCTTGACAGAGTCAGACAGCCCAAGGGTGCCTCCTTCCCCACCACCCACCAGGCAGCACAGCATCTGTGCCAGGGCTCGGTTCCCAGTAAACAGCAAGTTTCCTTCTCGGTGCCTCAGTTTCCACATATGTAAAATAGGGTAATAACAACTGTACCCACCTCAAGCATTGTTGGGAGGATTAAATGAGTCAGTTCAGGTAAGGACCCTAGAACAGTCCAGCACAGGACGAGGGCTACCTGTGCTTACTGTTATTACTCTGTTGTTACTACAACTGCTGTTTGGGGGTTTTGAATGAGTTTTACCTAACTTCTGAGGTTCCTTATATGTAAAATCATAGTAATCTTGCCCAGTCGTAATTAAAAAGAGATGAAGTAAAGGACCTGGCGGCATACTGGGCGTGTAGTCACCTGTTTGCTTAGCAAGTGATGGTCCTTATTATTTGTGTAATATGCTATATAATTATATGTTATTTGTATAATATGTTATATAATTATATGTATTAAAAATATGTAATGTTCAAACTCCAGGAAGGCCCAGATGCAGAAATTATTGGAGGCGAGCGGTCAGTGTTTTACTTACTGATGAAAATGTTTGTGACCAGTAGTCATTTACAGCTGAAGTCATCAACCAAACTTCTGATCATGAAGGTGAACATTTTCTACCAGCCTCTAATTCTGAAAAGCCTTTTGCATAGGCCTCCCATATAGGAGGTGCTTAGTAAACAGTTGTTGAATTCAGGAGGTATCAGGACTGTTTTAAAGTTTAAAATAGGAGGTTTTATGGCAGTTTTAATTTATTGTGTCTTAAACTTGGCTGCATTCCTGAGAGGCAGTGTGGTAAATTGGAAAAAACATGGGCTTTGAAGTCTGATTCCTAGATTTGAATCCTGGTTCTGCTCCTTCCTGGGTGTGTTGGGCAAATTACTTAACCTCTCTGAACTTAGTTGGTGAATGGGGATAATAAAAACCTTAGGGTTGCAGAGAAGATTAAATGTAATAAAGTGGTAGGTCATTCCTAACACATTGTAGGCTCAGTAAATATTAGATTTTGGTGTCTTGGGGAGCTAACAGGTAGAGCCTCTTTCCTCGTTCCAGGCTCTGACCTTCCGCCTTTCTGCCTTTATCTATCACCCACAGCACAGGGGGGTGGTCAGGGTCAGTGGAAGGAAATGAATAGTTTGTTTACTTCTTTTCCTTCTTATACTGATACTCATTTTTCCAGGGCTACATCAGATCTTGCTGTAGCAGTAGGAAATCTAGTTCCTTATTTCTGCTGTGCGGCAAATATCTTGTGGGGGTGGGTGCTACAAAAATTACATTCACTGTTTTTAGGGTATAAAGATTTGGCCTTTCACTTTTATTTGTAGTGCTGATAATCTTGCTGCACTTTAACCTTAACCTGAGCTGCTTGGAGAATGAGGCCATCAAAGTCTTAACCTTCACAGGTTGCCATTTCCTTACAGGAGGTGTAGGCGTGAACCTGACCCCAGGCAGATTTCATGATTACTAGCTGTAGATAGGTGGGGTTGGCACAGTCAGGTTTTCCTCTGGTGCAGTGTCACAGGGTTCTGTGCCATGAGGCCCCTTAGGCCCTGAGTCTCCCTCTTCAGGCCAATTGGGGATGTCATTTAATCATTTCCGTAGATTCAAGTCCTGTCTCATACCCAGTTCTATTCTACTGGAAATAGAATGGGTGTGTCTTGCCTAGGTCTGAGTCTTAAGGTGCCACGCTGCAGTGACAGCGTAGAGCTGGCTCATGACCTTGGAGAATTTCACACAGGCTGAGTGCTGAGTAGCTGTGAGGGGTCAAGCCATCATATTTACCTTGGTCTTTGTGAAAATCCGGATAGAAAACCAAAAGTAGCAGCCGAATCTCTTCCCTTCTTATTGTTTAGTAAATGAGGAAAAGGGATACGCACCAGCAAGACTAGGGGTTGTGTTTTCTTGACAGAGTGCGGAATGATTGCGCTTACTGTTCCCCTCACCAGGGGGGTGTTTTTTGAAAGACTCGCTTTTGGAGTAAAACTTGAGACGAAACTTTCACCCCCCCAGTGCTCCCTGGGTCTCTGCGCGGTGCTGGAGCATCATGAAATGCTTCAGCTCCCACAGAAAGCAGGGTCTGTTGTGACTTTTCCACCGACACCTGCTTCCTGACAGATTCTGCAGGACACAGGGGTGTTTGAGCACACCTGGAAGGAGCTGGAGCTGTGGCTGGAGCACTTAGATGGCACCATGGAAGAGAACAGAGAGACTGTGATTCAGTTCCTGGAACGTGTAAGCACACCCTTCCCCTGGAAAGCAGCGTGTTCAAAGATAATTGTATTAAGTTCTTGGTGTAATCAAGGCATTTTTGATGCACTGGCACCAAAAGGCTCTTGTCCTGGCTTACTTCCTAATTCTCACTGAGACTTCAGAATGTGTAAAGTTAGGAGTATATTACAACGTGCTGTTTAATTCCTTTTGAGAATTTGTTTTTGCATAAGGAAATAGGAGCATACTAAAAGTGATATTAAAAGCAGTGTTATATTAAAAGGAGATTTTTTTTAAATCCCACAACAAAAAATTGAAAAAAAAAACTACTTTGCAGTAAAATTGTTCTTATTAAGAACTGAACATTTTAGCAGGTCCCTTGATTTTGACCAGTGACATTTTTTGGCTTTTTTTGGTTTTTTTTCTTCCCCATTTCACTTGTGACCATCTAAATGCTTTCCACTTGGCTCTTTGATGCCCAGATTTTATTGACATTGGTGGCGAATCCCTATTCATACACAGACAAAGCATCTGACTTTGTACAAGAAGCAAGCACACTGCAGGCCACTGCATCGAAGCAAGACTCTGATGACGTCAGCATTCCCGTCTCCCACATTGATGGTATGTACCGCTCTCCTCTGCGCTGCTTAGAGGTCTGAAGATGGAGCCACAGTGGCATGTTAGAGACAGAAGAGAAAAATTGCAGTAACGCCTCCGGCAAAGTGCAGATGTCCCATTCTGGAAATGAAATTTCCTTATTTTTTCATGTCATAGGATACGTGTATAGAACTTACTTGCTGGATTGTTTTTATTTGTGCAGTGTTTACTGTGTGCCGGGCACTGTTCTAAGCTCTTTACAAATCATAACTTATGTAAACCTTACGAATAACCCTAAGGGAGGAGAGTGTGATGACTGTCCTCATTTTATGTGTAAATAAGGCAACTGAGGAACGGAGAGCTGTGGGAATTTGCTCAAGCTCATACAGCTGCTACATAGCAAGGTTAAGATTTGAACCCAGACTCTCTGGCTCTGGTTTGTGCTTTAATCTTCACACTTTCTGTGTCTCATATTTTTGGCTTATTTGCCTGAATATCCAGGTTAAAGTTCCTGGGCTTTTCGTGTCACTTGAGGAAACTTTGATCTGTTATCTCCTCAGCTGAATAGCCTGCATTTTGTCAGAGAGAGATCTTAAAGCCCTTACAGGCAATGTCTTCATCTGTTTAGGATCAAGCTGTATTAAGCATTTCTCCCTGAGAGAAATTTAGCTTTTTTCCCCCTCTTTTTGCAAATATGCTCCTGCTCTCCCTCCCAGTGGGGTTATTTGCAGTGGAATCCTTTGGTGCCCTGTGCCTGAGCTGACTTCTCTCTTTCTGTGTCAGATGTTCTTGACATGGTGGACGTCCTGGTGGAGGGCAGCGAAGGCTTGGATGAAGAAATTGGGTTCTTGTTAAACGAAGACATGATCCTGCTCACGTTCCCATTCAGTGCTGTGGTACCTGCAGCCCTGGAAGCCAGAAATAAATTGCTCCTTGGGACAGACAGTGAAGCAGGTACCTGGGTATAGTCAGGATGTTTTGGCTGCATCAGGCCGGCTGGGTCTGTGTGGGGTGGGAGGTGAGATTCGAAGGAGTCTGAAGTCAATTACTGAGAACCCAGGGCGGCAAGAGTTCAGACCCACCAAAGTGCCAGCTACCCAACCAGTGGAGCTAAAAATGCCGGGGTATGAATCTTGAGGCTGGCTAGGCTGTTGGGAAATTGGCCACTTGAGGGATGAGTCTGAAATAATGCGTTTGCATGGTTGCACAGACACCAGCTGTGACACTCATGTTTTCTCTTCAACATTTATTCTGGATATCTTGATGCTGAGGATGAATCCTTTATACTTACACAAATAAGTAGTCAGGCAGATAAGCTCCAACGTGTCAGTGGTTTAATGAGTAAAGGTCTGTTTCTTGACATTGTTATGGTCTAGTACAGGCCAGGTGGCTCTTCTGGGTGGCTCTCCTCCAGGTGGTACTTCAGGGATCCAGGCTGCTCCCATTTTGTAGCTATGCCATCTCAGCATGTGGCTCTCTGTCCACAGAGTGGACAGTCAAGCAGTGGGTGTCATGGCCTGGAATTGACTAAACCAGGCATGTGATCCCAGTCTACCTGCAAAAGAGGCTTGTGTGCAAGGCAGAAGAAATGGATTGGTGAGCACCTAGCAAGTCCTTTTGCCTTGCCTCTTATATGCCTGGGTCTCCACTTGGGGGCCTTGGGACCTGAAATCTTTCCATGTGCTGTATGTTTAATGAAAAGGAGCCTAGTACAGTCTGCAGCATTAGCACCTACCTTCCCATGTGGTTATTTGACCCCTTGTGGAGTTGTCATTAATTTTTCTGGTTCTTGTATGTATTTGGGAGGAGATGATGTTGGTGGATCACAAAGGGAGGTCCCAGCAAGCCTATTCCCACACAAATCTCATTCCTTTGCAGTGGAAAGTGTCGTGGCATATCTGACAGTGGTGCTGACTGACGTCCTCCACACCCAGAGGGACCCCCTGGCTCTGTGTCTTCTGCTCCAGGCTTATGACAAGTTTGAGCCTCCCTGCCCACCTTGCTGCCGTCAGCTCTCCCAGTTTAACAGATACTACAGCCTGTGGATCCCGGAGCAAGCCCGAGAGGCCTGGGTGAGCTGTGGTCATGGCTCCTGTGCGGGGTTTCTTCCCGGGGGTTGCAGCTGGCTGTATTACAGCTGTGCAGTGGGGTAGCCAGACAGCCTGCTGCTGGGATGTCTTTTTTTCTTTTTTTTTTTTTTTAAATATTTATTTTTTTGAGACAGAGTCTCTCTCTGTCACCGTGGGTAGAGTACAGTGGTGTCATCATAGCTCACTGCAACCTCAAATTCCTGGGCTCAAGGGATCCTCCTGCCTCAGCCTCCAGAGTAGCTGGGTTTACAGGCACACACCATGACTCCCGGCTAATTTTTCTATTTTTAGTAGAGACTGGGTCTCACTCTTGCTCAGGCTGGTCTTAAACTCCTGACCTCAAGCGATCCTCCCGCCTCGGCCTCCCAGAGGCTAGGATCACAGGGCTGAGACACTGCACCCAGCCAGGGGTGAAATTTCTTAACCTTCTAATTTCCCCTGCATAAGAAAGGAAGCTCAGTAGTGTTACTGCTACTCAGCTAATGTAACTGAAACACAAAGGACTCAGTGATGCAGCCAAATTAAATTTTCCACGGGCTCTGTAATAATGATGATTGGCTCATCACTGTTTCAACTTGGAGCAGGTGGTTGCCTTTTTCTTTTGTTCCTTAGTGAGTGATCTGTGCACTGTCACAAAGCTCCCTTCTGTGGACCGTAGCATGCCGCTAGACCTACCATGCTCAGCTATCAGACCGGGCCCCTCAAGGGCCCCTGCAGGCTTCATTCTGCTAAAACTGGGAAAGGAAAGGGAAAAAAAAGATTTCCTTTTGGTGGGGATTCCATTCTTCTAATGGGGTTGGCTGTAATGCAGAGTATCTACAAGTGCTGTGTGGGGCAAGAAATTAGCTTTACGATATGCATTTTTGTGTATTCAGTTTTAGCTGCATTTACAAAAGCAGACAGCTTAGGACTGCTCTGTCTTGTGACCTTGGTAGGGGCAGCAGCATTGATTGCATGTTTTCTGCTTGTTTACTGGGGGCATGCCAGGCCCCATACTAAGTGTACTGTATGTATTTTAAGGCATTTAATCCTCACCACAACTCTGAGAAGAAGGTCAAAACTCTCACCATCCTCTATACACATGGGGAAACCGAGGCACAGTGGCTCCACTGCCAGTCAGTGGTGGAGCCAGGATTCGGCTCAGGAAGTCTGGATCCAGAGCCCATTCCCTTAGCAACTCTTGCCACCTCCCTCCGCACAAAGGCCAAGGTTATGGCCAGACGTCAGCTTACTTATATGGAACTGTTAAAAGTTCTGTGCTGCCCCTCATGGGTACACAAAGTGTAAGTGTTCACTCTACATTGAGTTAAGTCATAGCAGTGGTTCTTACCCTTCAGGATGTGTCAGAATTCCCTGGAGGGCTTGGGCTCTACCCAAACAGTGCCTGTCTGCTCCAGTAGATTGGGTGGGGCCTGAGAGTTTGCATTTCTCTAATGTTCCCTGTGATGTTGCTGCTGGTCAGGGGACCACACTTTGAGAACCACCTAAGTTCCAGGGCATGTATAACCTTGAGTTTTATTAGCCTTAGGAAGTTGAGTGTTTGGAGTTGTAATAATATAAGCCACATTGGGTAAATAAAGAAGACAGGACGTTAGAAGAAATAAACAACTTCAGTTTGAAGCAAAAGGACACCAAAAATTTTTCTTTATTCTATCCATTGTCTTCCTGTCCTTCTAACAAGACATTCTACGAGGCTCCTGGGGAGGGCCTCTAGAAGACAAGTTGCTCATAGAGCGAGCTCCTTTATGGGCTGATTTCCCAGTGATTCCAGTCCTATCCCTGTCACACTCGGCTCCTGTGGGCAGGGTCTGGTCTCCAAGGTGTGTAGATACCTCTCGATCGAGTGCCTTTATGTTCTGTCAATGGTAACACACTCTAGGAAAATATGTGTGACTGATACTGTAGGACCTCAAAATGTCACATGGTCTGGTAGTTGTTAGTGAATGATTCCTGTGAAATATCACCTGTGCCTATGTTACCAGCCCGTGACTGTTTTCATCTGTGGTGATCTGTCTTTCTCTTCCTTGGCCTTTTGCCATCTCCCTCAGCCGCTCCAGGCACTGGGCAGCTCCACACCACCTGCTCCTCCCTCAGCTTCCTCCTTCACCAACCTGCTGCAGATGGCCTACGAGAGCCAGACACTCCGAGACGAGCGCGTCAGGGCACAGCTGCAGGCCACCGTCCCACGCCTCCCCATGCACCAGATCCTGCGCGCCGTGAAACAGGTGCTGCTCTACCTCAGGAGCACTGTGGAGAACTTCAGCCAGGTCAGTGCTGTCCCTCCAGCCCCCATGCGCCCAGGGCCACACTGAGGGACAGTGTGCTGAGGCCGTGTGAGCACCGTTCTCTCCAGGCCTCAGTTGCAAACCCTGCATGTCCCTCAGCAGCTGCAGACGGGGAGCCGGGGCAGCTGCCTTGGTCTTCAGGGCAGCTCCTGGTCAGGATAGGGCCCTTCCCACAGTGGACTGGGGCAGTGGTGACCAGGCCTCCCTCTGTCCTAAGTTTATTAATTCAGTAGTTCATTGTTGAGCTTCTGTCCCTGATGTGGTTCATAGGTTTTTAGTTTAGGTTTTGAGGTGGGCCTGTCCTCATTTTAGTCAAAAAAGACCTTTGTATTTCATCGAGATTTAGGAAGAAAAGTCTCTTATTTGAGAAATGAGTTTGAGGTGATAGGTGTACAAATGCTGCGTGTAAAGGAGCTGCCACCTCAGCCTGCCTCCTAAGCCTCCTTTTCCGTGTGGTGGCCAACAGCCGTTCCCTGCTGAGGGTCGTGTGTTCTTATCCCACAGCTGGGCAGAAGTGCCGGCCCTCCTCTCCTGCAGCTCTTCTTGGATCTCCTCCGGCACTTGGTTGTCCACTGTGAGCAGCTGGATGCCCAGAACCGGGAGGAGTTAGAGGCTGCCCGGGCTGAATCTGACCTCTTTTTGGACATGAAGTCCATGGCCTCGCTGGAGTTGGCCAATGACCAGGTACCACCTCTCTATTCCAAGGGGCGCCAGTTAGCCTTTCCCCATAAAGTAATGGATAGTGGCTTTCTCTTCACTTCTGATTAAAAACAAGTATGTGTTCATTGTAGAAAAATAGGGAAATGCAGAAAACTATGGCAGAGATACTGAAAGCCGTTCATAACCCCCTACCCAGAGATGAGTGTGGTTTAATTTAGGCCTTCTCCTTTCCAGCTACTTCTGTGCATGCATCACCCTACCTGCAAGCAGCTTCCCTCACACTCTGTGAGGTGGGCCCCTTAAGAAATTTGGGTAATATTTTCCTCCCAAATAGTTGCAGCCTGTGTTCAACAAAGGATAGGCAGTTGGTGCATCTCTTCACAGCCAATACACACAGCAAACGTAATGCTCCAAGGAGGACAAGCCTTTCTCTCCCATCGTTAGTCTTGTAGAGCAGGCTGTTTAATTGGGGCCAGGGCAAATATTTTTCTCACAGTTTAACATGTAACTAACCTGTTTTACTGGTTCAGGAGGCAAACATGTTCCTTACTTCACAAGTTACATTTCACAAGCTGAGAAATACATGGCTTTCTTCCTTTGATGTCCAAGTTGGCTTTCTTTTTTTCTTTTTTTTTGTTTCGGTGGGATCACCTATGAGCCAGGCAAAGCATTCCTAACACAGAATCGTGCTGTTCTGTTTTTAACTGGCAAAGCTCAGTTGGAAAGTGTGATAGGCTCCTCTTTCCTTCCCTTAAGAATAAATAAGGAAAGAAAATAAGGAAGCTACACCCTGGGGGCTGGTGTAGCTTCATTGGCTAGGTAGGAATGGTGTTCAACAAGGCTCTGAAGAACAGCTGAAACAAATTACTCTTTAGTTCGGCAAAGGATGCTCAGCGGCTTTTGGAGCAGCCGTCTAAACTTAGTCAGCTGGGTCAGAACTAGTTTCTCAGGGGTCAGGTGAGGCCCAGTCTTCTTCAGAGGAGACAGGATTACCACATTCACAGTGGTTTAATCCCAGTCCCCGTCCCCAGACACGTGGTCTCGTCCAAGATGTGATCACCCTGCCCTGGTTGTTAGGAGCCCCACATCCCCCAACCGGATTTATTTAGGAGGGCAAGGCCGCTAAAGAGAAACCAGTAGCTAATTGAACCTAATCGCATTTTGGCATTTCTGTATGGCTCATCCTTGCCATTGTGTCACTGTGGGGAGTGATTTTGCCACGTAGTAAATGCATCCAGGCTGGATTTGTCAGGCGCATGCTCATGACTCTGGGCAGGGCACTGGGACAACACCGTCCAGACCTCAGGGTGCTCACAGGAACAGAGGGGAGGCGATGCATAATTGGGCAGTTGTGTATGATGGGATGACAACTTTGCCTGGGCTTGGCTGGTGTGCTGAGATGGGCACTGGAACTCAGGCGTGAGGGTGGAATGGGACAGGAAAGCTGCTTTCTGTCCCACTGACGACAATGAATTCTTATGTGGCAGCCACTGCCACTCTCCTAGCCCCATGCCTTGGGTGATGTCCATGCCTCGTCACTGCATTTCAGACGCTGGAGGAGGTGCTGGTGGCCATCCTCAGACACCCCACGCTGGAGGGCTGGTTCCTGGCCCTGGAGCAGCAGGCCCTCCCCCCACACACCCTCAGTCCCATCCTCGTGAAGCTCCTGGCTGCTCACTTCAGTGCAGGGGTCCTTCAGCTGCTGACAGTGAGCGCCCCAATTCTCCAGAACATTGGTCAGCTGGGCCTCCTGGCCAGGTACTCAGAGGCCATCACCCAAAGCGTGCTGAAAGAGCTGCAGAGCAGGAGGGCGGGCCGGGCTCCGTCGTTACCGAAGACCCTGCCACAGCTGGAGGCCCTGCGGGAGCTACACCCATACATGGAGGGCACCCAGCTCCGAGACGTCACCCTGGCCCTGCTGAGCCTGCCTGAGGCCCACCTGGTGACCCAGCAACCCACAAAGTCACCTGGGAAGAAGAGACAGCTGAGCACTCTCGGGAAGAGCCTGGTGCAGCTGTTCGCCAGCGGCCCTCGGGATTGGCTGCAGGGCGGCGAGCTCCTGTGGGCTTCCGAGTACGTGAGGGGTCTGGGGGCTCTGCTCCCTGCACTGGCTGTGGGCGAGCTGGACACTGTCCTCCTCCACATTCTGCAGGAAGACCCCATGCTGGCCCCTGCCGTCGGGGTCAACCTGCTTGATTACTGCCTGGCCCGGCGGACACAGGCGGCTCTCGGCATCGCTGCTCTGCTCCTTCAGCACAGCTGTACCCACCTGCTGTGGTTTGAGCGGTGGTGCCTGCAGTCTGGCCCGGGGCTTGGCCTGCAGGAGGACCTGGACGACTTCCTCCCCCTCATCCACTTGTACCTCCAGTGCAGGACTCGGGGCCACTTCATGCGCCCAGCAAGAGGTAAAGGAAAGGCTGATTTGGGGCAACTGGGAATTTTAAGTTGGAGGGGCTGAGGAGGTGAACTGCGTGTCCATTTTTAAACCCTAGAACTTCATGTTCTGGGATGTGGATTAATTCCATTTCTTCTCTAGCATCTGGCCCAGCCATGGAGGTGGGAAGGGTGGAGAGGTTCTTCTCAGCAGCCCTCTGCCCGTCTCCTGACCTTGTGCTGCCCCTTGGGCCGCATCAGTTCTGGGCTCCCTGACAACAAGTTGGGGTGGGCGGTAGTTGGGGATGTCTGGGGCTGTGTCTTGTTAAGTTGAAGGAGTCCTTCGGGGCTGGTTCGTCCCTAATCCCATCCCACTTCCCCACCTTCCAGGGAAACACTGGTGAGTTCATGTTGCATCCAGGCAGCTGGGTCCAGGTCTCTTTCTCCATGGCCGGGTTTCAGATCTGAGGCACTATTTGATTACCTCAGATTGAATTTAATTCCTTTTTATTGAGTGCATGAATGATTTTTTTTTTTACTCACTACTTTACCTCTGTTTTGCATTAAGTTCATGTCATTGATGACAAATACCCTAAAAAGTAAGACAGCCCCCTGCAGGCAGGAGTTCTTGATGCACCTTTCCTTGCGTACCCGCCCTGTCCCCTACCTTTGAAGAATGAATCCCATGGGAATCCAGAACTTTGGCACACACGGTCTTACCGGGAGCATGGAACTGGGGGCTGTACCCAGGGCCTACTGGCTGTCGAGGTGGAGGAAAACCCTGGGAGATGGGTTTATAGCGTTTGTCAATTTCCATGGTGTCTGAACTCCTGCCAATGTCAATTTCAGGCCACCAGTGTGACATCACCAGGCTCACAGGGTACCGCCATTGCATGCGATGATCCCTCCCTTGTGTCTCTGCCCTAGTGTACTCTGCTGTCATTCCTGTCTTGAGGAAGGCCCTGTGGAGACGGCTGCAGAACAGGCTTCTCAGCGCAGAGGATCCCCCAGAGTCCGGGCTACATGAGGAGATCCTGGCCCAGCTGGTCCCGTTTGCAAGAGCCAAGGATCTCAGTGTCCTCGTGGGCCGCTTGCCCGGCATGCTGCATGCCCTGGGCAGTCACGAGAGGTATGGAGGCCTGGGTTGTTCGGTGGCCGTTGTACTCTCAGCTTCGCTGTTCCTTTCAGTATGTATAAAGTCAGCCAGTGAGAAACTGCTGTGGCGCTGCGGTGCGTCAGCGAGCAGGCAGCTCCTGTGAGAGCTCTCCTTCCAGCTGTCCTGCCAGAGCACGTACATCTCAGCAAGTCGTCTCAGCAAGTGGATGGCTGGGTCAGGTTCCCCCAGAACAGTGGTTCTCAGCCAGGGGTGCTTTTCCCCTAAGGGACAATTGGCAATGTCCAACACCTTTTATTGTTGTGACTGGGGTGGGAGGTGTTGCTTCTGGCTTCTAGAGGGTAGAATTTTCTGACCTAAAATGTCAGTAGTACTGAGGTTGAGAAACCCTGATCTAGACAAAGTGTGGGCGCATATATCCTTTTTCGGGTATGCTAGTATGTTTTCTTGGTTGTAAAAATTATGGTACATCTTTGGCATTTGAGTAAGAATCCGGGGAAGCCTGTGGTTACTGTGAGTGGGTAGTGTGGGGAGAGGACGTGGAGTATCTGTCCCATACGGCCCTTGTGATGCTGGATGGTACATGAAGCCAGAGGGATTTAAGCTCTCCCTCTAGCTCTGCGACTCTTTTTTTTTTTCCAATTTAAATTGTATTTTATTTTCATTGCAGCAGATCAACTTAAGAAAAGCATTGGTAACTGATAGACTATGGGAAAAAAAGTCCTGTATGATATATTTGATTTCAAGTGGCCTAAAACGCACTTGGGTTTTCTGAAGACACATTCATATTACTTTCCATTATTTGAAAAGTCATGCGTTATTCAGTCTCAATTTACAATCTTGCTTTATTTGTGTAGTTACCTTGGCTCTAAACTATATGCAAAACAGCCTTTAAAACAAATACTATAGTATCCAAATAACCAACTTAGAATAGTCTACAGAAAATATTTGCTGCTGCTAGCTAGAATCCAGAAGAATCCTTAGCTTTTTGAGCTTTTGCTTTAGGTTTCTCTCTTCTTTTAACTCAGTCATATAATTTACCCCGCACTAAGGGGAACATATACAGTCATTGAGATGGCTGTATGTGAGATTCCCATCACATACTTGTACTCTGGGTACTTGTATCCCCTTTAAGAAAAATAACTATTCCTGAGACCTTATATTATAAAGTCATATTTACAAATAGAAATTTTTCTGAAGGTTACAATTCAAAATGCTTGAAGCTGCAAAGATTTTTAATCAAGTTAAAACAGCTTTCCCATGATAAATTGAGAACAGCAAATGCTTAAGCAGCATGCTGATGAGATGGAAAGGGTATAATGTGCCTTTACATGGCATATCAGAAGCATGTGGGAGCCAGTCAGAGTTTTAAAATCAGTAGCTGAGAAGTACTGCAAATAGTTGTCCATGGCTTGATTACACTTTTGACATCTAGAATGGTTATATTGCTCTAAATAGTAGTTTTAGTAGCTTCCAGGATTTCTGAACTACCAAAATTGTAACAAGCTATCAAAAATTAGAGATTCTTAGAGACAAAATAAATCCTTGTAGGGAAAGATACTTAGGTACTAAGTCTTGGGCAGATTAAAATACTTGACATCTTTAAATTCTCTTCCTCTTGCTCAAAAACTGTTAGCCCTTAGATTCACAAAGTTACAGAAAGTTTTGTGGAAAATATTAAGATATCGCTACATGATTTTTGCACTAAGAATGAATAAATGATTTACTTTTAAATTTCAGCTATGCTAGAAATGGAAAATATTTCCAGGTACTTTTAAATTATAATATGTTATCCTTCCTACCAAGTAAGCAGAATTAAACAACAGTAGACACCCCCCCCCAAAAAAAAGAGTTAGTTATAAATATAGTCCTTGCAACAATAATATTGGAAACAACAGACATTTTAATTTTTAAAAATTTGGAAGGCCAATTTTGCTCTGGAAACACAGCCATGTTATGACCTTTTGCCCCAGTTAGGACTTGAAAATATTTCCAAATACCATTAAGGGAAGATCAGTGCATCCCCATCAACAAAGCACCCCATGAGCTGAGCATATGGGTAACGTCAACTGCATGCATTCCAACCTTGAAGGAAATGCTGATATTCTTCTTTCATCATAGATTTTCTAAAATGTAGTTATTTGGCCTTCAACATCCAGAAATCAGAATTTTAGTCTATGTAGCAACCAAATAGGTTTACTTAATCTTAACACAAGTGCTTTTGTTACTTTTAATCAACTCATTAAATTCAAAGAAGGGAAAAAAAGGGATGGGGCTGAATTTTAAATTTCTAATAAAACAAAAACTAGTCATATAGCACTTCATGCACGGGGCACTGAGACACGGAAATATTACCATTAGGTTGCAAAATAAAATTTTCCCATTTTAAAAATCTCATGCATAGCACACAGTGTCCCCATTTAGTGACCTGCCAGGATAGAAGTGTAATAATAAGCCACACAAAAAACAAACAATATGCACAGATTTTTCGCTGTGAACCACAAAACTTACCCATTTTCACCAAAAGTCTTTTGAAGAGTCTAAGAAACCAGAAAACCAAAAATTAAAAAATCATTTTTTTCCAGTTGTATTAGTTTCTAAATGTTCTCAATGTCTTTAAGAGTCTAACTGGAGATGGACAAATCTCAAAAGATTACTTCTTCAACCACATTCTTGATCATGTCTCAGCTCTGCGACTCTTGTCTCCTGCTGCAGGTGGATCGTGGCAGACTCTATCTCAGCAGCCCTGGCAGCATCAGCAGAAGAGCTGTGTGCCTGGAGAAGGACCCTTTTGGGGTCCTGTATAAAGTGGCTGACCATGTCTTTCAGTGGTGGCCAGCAAGATGATGACAGTACTCAGGACCAGGAGAAGCAAATGCTGCTCAGATTAGACGAGCTGTTGGTAGGTGTCTTTTCTTAGAGATCTTGGTTAAAATTTTAAGGGAGGCTGGGTGTGGTGGCTCACACCTGAAATGCCAGCAGTCCAAGGTAGGAGGATTGCTAGAGACCAGGAGTTTGAGGCTGCAGTGAGCTATGATGATGCCATTGCACTCTAGTCTAGGCAACAGAGTGAGACCCTGCCTCAAAAAAAAAAAAAAATTATTTTTTTAAGGGAAAGAGTGTGCTAGGCAAACCAGGAATTACAGGTACAATTCAAGGCATGAATGTGGCCCTGTAGAAAATCAGAGGGCCATGTCTAGGGACGTAGTGTCAGGTGAGGGTAACCTTGGAACTGATGAGCCATCTTTTATCAGGGATGGATGTTGGATTTTTGCATCTACTGAGATGTTATATAAGGCCTTGTTTTTTGATTAGTCTATTAGTAAAGTGAATTGTATTAATTGAATTTTGGATGTTAAACCAACTTTGCATTCCTGGGATAAACCTCCTTGATCATGATGTAGTGTCCTTATTATATATTGTTGGAGTTGACTTGTGAATATTTTGTTAAGAATATTTGTATCTGTATGCATGAGGGATGTTAGTTTCTAACCTTATTTTCCTGTAATGTCTTTGTCTGGTCTTAGGATCAGGTAATACTGGCCTCATAGAATGAGCTGGGAAGAGTTTTACCAGGTATAAAATTCTAGGTTGACAGTTTTTCTTTTTTCCCTTCAAGTATTTTAAAGATGTTGCTTAATTGTCTTCTGGCTTTGTTTCCAATCAGAAATCTGTCATTCTTACCTTTGTTCCTCTGTAGGTTATGTCTTTTTTTCCTTTGGCTGATTTTAGGATTTTTTTAAAACATGATTTAAAGCAATTTGATTATGATGCGCCTTAGTGTAGTTTTCTTCAAGTTTCTTTGGTCTATGCATTTATAGTTTTCATAAAATTTAGACATATTTGGACATTATTTCCTTCTATTAAAGTGTCCTTTTTCATAAATATTGTATTTTTGCACAGAAATAATTAACATCCTGAAGGTTAACATAAGTATGTGAGTTATTCCTCCATGCTTGGTGTAAAATTGTATTAATAGTCATAGAGTCTGTGACTTCTGTTTAAACTGTGAACCCAAGACTTAAAAGTAATCCTCAGGAAAATAACCCTGGGTACAGATGAACAAGCATATGGCGAGCACATTCGTAGGTCATAGACCAAGCTGTTTGCTTATTAGTTGTTTTGAGAAACTTGATAACCTGTGCCTTCAGACTTAGTTTATGCAGCACAGGTTTGTGAATTTAAGGCGCACAGGAACCCAAACATGGCAGGACTAAGAGAGAGGAAGAAGGTGCTCGAGACCTAGGGAGAGCTGAGCTATAGAGGAGGGAGTTTGGTGCTCTTCAGCTATTGGCCCTCAGGAATGTTCCTGTCCAGCTGTATAGTCATCCCCTTCACCAGCCTGCGGGCTTGATGATGGAGTGACAGCCTGGGCTCTTTTAGGGGTTTGCCTCCATCCTTACCCCCTTTTCTTTTAATTGAGGTATAATGTACATACTGGGAAACATGTATAGTTCATATACCTGTGTACCCCACATTCCTGTCCAAGAAGATTCTCATCATTCCAGAAAGTTTCTTGTGCCTCTTCCCCAAATCCCCTTTCTTTCCTCCAAAGCAACCACTCTTTTGATTTCTACACCATTAGATTATTTTGCCTGTTTTAGACCTTCGAAGACTTGGAATCATACAGTATAATCATACAGTATGTACACTTTTGTGTTGTGTGTCTGGCTTATTTCAGTTCAGTGATGCTTTCCCGATTCAGCCATGTTATGAGAATGAGTAGTGTATTACTTTTTGTTGTTGAGTAGTATTCCATTGTATGATGTTCACCCTTCCCGACCACTCTCATAAAATTTGGAATTACTGGTTTTTGTGATTATATAGCTAACAAACATACTTATTGCAAATGTAAGCAATGCAAAAAATATAAAGAAGAAAGTTAAAAATCTTCCATCTTATTGAGGTTATCCCACTGTAAATTTGGTGAATATCCTTCCAGAGATCTTGCTATGTATCACTGCATGTGTACATGATAAAATTATGTGTAATTTTATGTATTAATAGGATCATATTTAATATTATGCATGCTGTGTGTAGCCTGGTTTTTTGTTTTGTTTCTAGCATAATATCATATTTAGAGATATTTTCCCACGACAGTGAGTGTGGACCTGCTTTGACCTTGTTATTGGTGCAGTGATCTTCCCCTGGGTACATTAATATAACGTATTTAGGTAGTTGGATGTTGCTGGACCTGTGAGTGGCTTCAAGTTTTTTGCTATTACAAAGAGTGCTGTGATGAACATCGTGCATAGTCCATCCTCACACACTTGATCAGTTATCTCCTGGTGAACTCCTGAAAGAGGAGCTGCTGGGGCAAAGAGAACACGTATTAAAACATGATGAGTGCGAGGTGTGCCTCGGCTGAGGGATCCAGCTGCTTCTTGGATTTCCTTTGTAGTCTCTGCACTGTGGTCTCATCTCTACCGCACAGCCAGCCTGGTAGAGACAGCAGCCTGAGCACACATTGTCTTTAGTGGGTCTCTCTACACCAGCATTGATTCTCCAGTTCCACAGACCTCTTCATGTCATGTAGCCAGTGCCCTTTGACCTGGGGGCTGGGTGAAGGTATCACACTAGTGGTTTTCATTTGCTGTTTAATAAAAGGCTAATTGTAAATCCATTAGTGCTGTTTGGAATGGTAGACAAAGGAAAAAAGCAATAAGACTACTGAGGAAATTTCCTTTTGCCCATTTGGTGATCATAGGTATGCTAATGAAATGTCAGCATTATTAGCAGAAATAACCAGTTTTTTAAAAAGTGAAAAAAACAAAACAAAACAAAAAATCATATGCTCTTGTGGATTGTTTAGGTAACTGTGTTTCATATTTACCGAATGGCTCTGACTTGAATTCCATATTCTGCATTTTAGTTTTTGTTTTCAGATTAATCTTGGTTCTGCTCTCTGCCCCTGTAAGTTTGAGCTGTCATGTGCTTATCAAGATTTGCACAAAGAGGGGTTATCACTCTGTGATTTTCCCCATGCGTGTTGATAAAGTTGTAGACCCATTCTCCTATTTAAAAAAAAAAAAAAAGGGCACAAAGAGGCTGGAACAGAGGCACTGCGGGGGGATCCTAAGCGTCAGAGCAGGAGGGGACGCTGGAGCTCCTCCTTTTCAGCCTTTTGATGCTGTGTTTCATAGAGGAGGCATCAGACCCAGGGAGGTAGATGCCTTCCTAAAGGTTCCGCAGCTGGGGCCGTTCAGTATTTTTTAGATTAATTGAGATGTTTCATGTATATTTCTTGTTTACTTTATTTGTAGCATGCACTTAGTGAAGTTGATCCTGGTGACTGGCAGAAATTTGTGAAAACAGGACTCAAGTAAGTTGATTTTATTTTCTTGGTGCCATTTAGGAAAGGCATGAATGTTGTTGATCATGCAAAGTCTCTTTTATGGCTTGTTATTAGCATAATACCTGTGGTGTAGAGCAAGTGTTGGCTCATTTTTAGAGACAGAAGATGAAGATTGTTGGAGAAGTTAAATGATTTGCCTATTGACATGCAGGGTGCTTCTGATAATGAGAGAAGCAGCCTTTTTAACAAACAGAATATTTTAAAAATACAGAACTGTGCAGAGAATAAGAGCAGCCTTCAGATTTGATCAATGCTGGCCATTTTCTAAATTTGTCCTTCGTTCCCATCTCTCCCTCGCTGAAGGTCGGCATTCATTAAGTCATCTGAGCGTGTGCTTTGTTTCATGCATCTGTATTTTGTGCTTTCATACTCTGAATGTCAGTACGTTTTTAAACAATAATATCATTTAGTCTGTTTAACATTTTACACAGGTGTATCGTTCTTTGTATATCCTTTTTGCCTGTGAATGTTTGATTTATCCATATTGATACATATAGATCTAAGTTACTCATTTTTACTGCTGTAGAGTATTGGGTCTTCTGACTATATTCCAGTTTATTTAGCCAATCCTCTGCTGATGGACGTCTAGGCTGTTCCCTAAACTCTTCCCTCCTTCTGCCCCCACCGTACTCTCTCATTACAGTCCTGTGGTGACTGTCACATGTCTCTTGGTGCATAGGCAGCAGTTTCTTGGGGTGGGATGGGGGGTCTTACAGGCTGCTAGCATGGGCGCACCTTCAGTTCTAGATACTCAAACTGCTCTCCCAAGTTGTTGAGCAAATTTGCACTGCCAGTAGAGTGTGTGTAAGAGTTCATTTTCTCTCACATCCTCACTGACACTGGATACCATCAGACTCTTTTTTTGGCAATCAGATAGTCAGGAAATGATATTTCATTGTGCCTATCATTTTCATTTTCCTGATCATTCATGAACTTGAAACAAAAAAAAAATTTCACACAAGGGGAGTGAAAGAGGTAAAGGTAGGTCCCAGAGTAATGGCAACTATAAACCATCATGGAATGGCGACATTTCTTCAGTCTTGTGTTTCTAGAATGCCCACCACATGCTAAATGAGTCTTATTCATGTAGGACTGAAAAACTCCTTTTTTCTAGAGCATGATGCTTTTCCCTCCTTTGGTGGGTTTTGAAGGGATTTAAGACACAGAAGGTTTCTGAACCGTTTGGTGGAAGTTCTGAGTCTCTGGAAGTGAGGAGGGAGGGAGGCTGATGGGGTGAGGTGGGTGGGGGTGCTGGGTGTTGGCTTTCTAGGCTCCGCTGTTCTCATGCCTCCTGGTGTTTCTGCTGAACGGAAGTTCATTTGGTGTTTGAGTCATAAAGGAAGTAAATGCGTTGCATCCCTCCCTTGTTTCCAGAAGGCTCCCTGTGAATGGTGGCCACTGGGATGTGGTAGAGCGAGTGTCGTGCTGTGTCAGTGGTAGGATCTAGGTGGTGGGTAGGGGGACATTCACTGTAAAATTCTCAACTTTCTACTGTGTTTGAAAATTTTCTTAATGAAATGCTGGGGAAATTTTTTTTTTATTGTTTCTTATGAAATAAAATTCCCCTTTAGTGAAGCTCTTTTCCCTTTGACTCTTCCCTCTCAGGTTTCGGTATCAGGACCACAAATTTTTAAAGACCCTGCATGCTGCCATACAGCTCCTGTACTGCCCAGGAAGCTCCACGTGCACGAGGCTCGTTCCGCTCCCAGTGGTCCACACGATGCTCACCCAGCATTCTCTGTTTCTGCCGACTCTCCTGAAGTTTGAAGAGGGGGACAGCCCAGACACTCAAGTAAAAGGTGACCCCTCACCCCGACTGTCCCATTTCAGACCCAGATTTTATCTCCTGATTTCATCAGACTAGCTGTGCCCCAAAGCCTCTCTCCCACGGCTCTCAGACTTACAACGGTGTTAGTGTTTTGTTTCTGCCGAATCCAGGGTCAAGAAATGTTTCCTCTGACTTATAGTCAAACAGTACATGCACACCTGTTTTCAAGGCCTTATTTGGCTGACAGAAGTCTGATTGAGTTCTTACTGCTGTATCATGAGCTAGGGTTAAAATCTGGGACTTAGGGGAAGTTAGGAGATGGGGGGTGGGGGGAAATGTGGATATCTGACCTGAGAAAAATTGATTAGTTCCATGAAATTTCTTCATGGGAAGATTGAAACTTTTATCAAGGAAAAAGGCTTAGAACTTGGCTGTTGATGGTTCACTGCTAGAGAACTCTTCAAAAGCCCAGGTTTAAGCTCCATCCCTGATTCCCAAATGTTTACTGTAGTGCCCACAAGTAGGCTTGTGGGAAGTGGCAGAGAAGATGGTCTGAGGGTTCCTGCCCTCTCAAAGCCACGCTCTATTTAGAGAGGCAAAATTAATACCGCAAAACTGTTAGGAATCACCACAGGGTTGGTCTGTAATAACCTGATAATTAATGACAGCCATTAGCTAAATTACTGGTGTGGGTGGTAGGAAAAGTAAAAAGGGCTCCACCCTTCTATTCAGACCAGGGAGGAAACAGCAGAGGTTTTGGTAGCATATTCATGGAAGAAAATGCTTGGATTTTAAAATTTTAGGTGGCTTAACATTTGGGAGGGGAGTGAGCAGAGACTGATATTCAGCTTTGTCAAAGGCCTAGGAACAGGTGATTGTGAGGACATGTTTGTTTGTTTGTTTTAATGGAAAGGGGATCAGATGACAGTCCAAGCACCAGTATTCAAAGGAGGATATGTCAGGCATTTAAATATTCCTTGTAATGCATCCTCCTCTGCTTTTATTCAGCATATGTGGGTCCCCTGGATGCTGTATGTCTCAGCGTTGTTTTCTTCCAGAAGCGCTGGTGGACCTGATGTCAGCGGTGGTGGGGATGTGCCCATCTGTCTGTGAGAGCAGCCACTTTGCAGTGCTTCTTGGGGCCTACGGTGCCACTCTCAGTGTCTTGGGTGAGGGCGTAAGGGCCAGGCAATGTGTGTTGTGGGGGCATGAGCATCTGGCAGTGTGAGCAGAGGGTGTGAGGTCCTGGCAATATGAGCGGGGGGTGGCGTGAGGACCAAGTGGGTATCCTGGAGTGTGTGTACAGGGTTCAGCTTTCTAAAATGACCCTCATTTGACTTCTAGACCAGAAGATTTTACTTCTGCTCCGGGCGTATGAGCAGAACAAGCTGAGCCTCATCAACTTCAGGTGAGTGTTGGGGCTGGCGGTGGATCTGCAGGCCTTGAGGGCGCCAGCCTGGAGACTGCAGCCTCTTCTCCACGCAGCAAGCTCCAGACTCAAGACTTTCTCTTGTTCAGTTTTGATTCTCAGGGAAAGGGTGAGGTGGATGGAACTTCCCTAGCTTACATTGGCCCCAGCATAGGCTGCTCAGGAAAAGCTTGGCCTCACACCATGAGGATTGTGTCTCTTGGCAGGGGACCGCTGGGGTTGGGCCGCCCCTGCCGACTGATGGTTGCCTGTCTGTCTGTCGTGCATCTGCCCCCAAGCTCACTTCCCACTGGGGCATCTCCTCCCATTTGATTGACTTTTCTGAAAACCTTTCTCTTTGTGCCTTACTTTAGGTGGGATGACTTATGTCTTGGGGATTTCTGGGGAATTGTGAGGAGGGCTGACTAGACACAAAATCTGCTCTGTCCTGTGTGTGCACACAGGCGTGTGTGTCTGTCTCTCCTGGGCTACCTGGCATTGCTTGGCTGGCGTAGCTTTGGTCATGAGGGGCTGGCCGTGACGCCTTTCCCCGTGGGCCCTGCCCCATCTCTGCAGTTGCCGGGGCTAAGCAGGAACTTGAGCAGATGTGCTATTGATAAAAGGCATTGTTGGATCCTCTTTGCTGCCCTAGATTCTTCTTTTCTTCTTGCCTTTTGGGACTGGCACCCTGACATCTGCCCAGTATGTACCTGAAGAGGATTTTGTGTGTTCAGACAGGAGGTGAGCTGCCTAGGCCGTGGAAAGTAGTTCAGGAGAGCTGTGTAGGGAGAAAACCATTTCCATTTTGGAGCACTTGGTTTAAAGATAAAAGCAGCATTAGTTTAGAAGACACCCCCTCTTATGTGCTGGCCTCACTCTCTCACTGCTTTGGAGCTGGTGCTACTTCAGTTGTGTCCTTTCTGGAGTAGAACTGTCCCTGCTTATGTGAGGGAGAGCAGAGCAAATCGGAGGCAGCTTCTTTTGCAGATGAAAAGTCCTTCTGACTCTGCATCTCTGCGTTAGAACACCCTCTAACTCGGAAAGTCAAATGAGGTTGTCCAGTGAATGAACAGGTTAGAGTTGGTTACGAAAGGAGTCTAGTTTCAGCTCCCAGGAGAAAAATAGTGAATCGAGGAGGTGGAGCTCACAGGCCGTGTCTCAAAGGTACACAGAAGCATTTCCTTAGACTCCACATAAATGTCCCCTCCTTAGCTGAAGGAACAGGCCTGAGCTTGGGGATCTGCGCTGGAACTCTGACATTCAGTGGGTGGCTCTCCTGCCAGTCAGCGGTGGCCAGTCTGACAGGGAGCACCCAGTGCATGGGCCACCTGCCTGCCAGAAACCATGGTTGGCAGCAACACCTTCTGAAAGGATTTGTTACTTTTTTAATATTAGTAACTTTTGTTTACTTGCACAGAAACAAGTCTGTCTTTAGAAGAAATTCGTTTAGAAGTATTTAATTCAATAGATGTTTGTTGAGTGCCTGATGTTTTATGAGGCACTGGGCTCAGCACTCAGGGAAACTAAGAGGAATAACACACAGTCTTCCCATCTACTGAGTGTGTGAGACTATCATAAATTTAATCCTTTTTAAAGTGGCAGTTGACTCATGCCTGTGGTGTAAGCCAGCGGTTACTGGAGCACCAAGGGTAAGGTGGTGCCACCTCAGGGTGGTCAGGGAATGCTTCGTGCCAGGGCTGGCGTTTGAAGGTTAGAGAGGGATCTGATCACGGTGCGGTCATTGGAGGTGCCAGGAGCAGCAAGGGGAGAGGACACCACGCTCGACAGCTGGGAAGTGGGAAAGTCAGGACATTTCAGAGAACAATGAATAGGTCGGCTTATCCGGATCATAGGATTCTTGCAGGGAAGCAGGTGGTGGGAAGGCCGGATGGGTTGGATGTGAAGGACATAAGTACCAGACTGAAGCATTTCCATTTCTGTCCAGGATACAGCAGAGAAGTGGCCCTCATCAGAGCTGGGCTTTTAGGGGAGTGGCCTGGCAGCAGTGGGGCAGTGGGTGGGGACGGGGAGGAAGAGGGAGGCCTGGGTCGTGTTCCAGGAGGAAGGTGAGGTGGGCCTCTGGCAGCGGCACTGTGGGCTGTGGTGTGAAGGCTGTGCATGGTGTGCACGTGGTGGACTCGGCTGAAAGGCTTCTGTGGGCAGACCTGGTTCACTTGTGGCCACGTGTATGCAGGGAGAGGTCAGGATTCTGCCGCTGTGGTCCAGCGTGGACTCCAGAGCCAGACTCCCCGAGTGTGACTCCTGGCCTTACTGCTGACCACTGGGCAAGTGACCAGCTGAGCAACTTTCTTAATCCTCTTTGTACCTCTTTTCCCCATTTGCACAGGGAGATAGTAATAGTACCTACCTTATGGGGTCGTTGTGCGGGTTGAGTGAATTAATATCCGTAAAGGGCTTGGAATAGGGCGTGGCACGTTGTAAACTCTGTGTAGACGCTGGCTTCCATCAGCACCACTGACACTGTCACCCACCCTCGGCGTCGCCACCGTCACCACCTACTACATAAGCTGTGATGGGCATTAGTGATAACACGTGTAACATGCCCAGAACAGCGCCTAGCGTGAACTAGTGGCTTGACACACACTGCCTATTGTGGTCATTATCATCATCGCTATCATTATTAATTCTCTTCCTGGGGGGACCCTGTGACCAGTCTGTTTTCCCCTCTCTGGCTGTAGGGTGCTACTGTGGGGCCCAGCGGCCGTGGAGCATCACAAGACGTGCCGGAGCCTGGGCAAGTCGCTGTGGCAGCAGCCAAGCGTCGGGGACATCCTCCGCCTGCTGGATCGGGACCGGATGCTGCAGACCATCCTGCACTTCCCCCAGAACCGGAGGCTGCTGCCCCCTGAGGTGCGGCTGGTGGTGTTTTGCCCCTTCCCCTCCATCTGTACCCTCAGCTTTGTTTTTCTTGGTGTTTATTTAACTTTTTGTTAATTTCCGACCATGTAAAAGGTATAGAGACTGGACCCCCATGTGCCCACCACCCAGCTTCAACAGTTATCAGCGCTGGCCACACTTGTTTTGTTTATAACACCCCTGCCCCCCCCAATTTTTTTTTTTTTGGAGCAAATCCCAAAGATTATATCATGTCATATATAAGCACTGCTTTTTACAGAACCACTTTTGTTTTATGTCTTTAAATATTCGAAGTAATTTGAGCTCTGGCAATGTGGGTAAACATTAACACAGTGCGGGTTGAGTGTCCCTAACCTGAAAATTCAAAATCCGAAATGCTCCAGAATCCAAAGCTTTTTGAACGGTGACATGAGGCAGTGACACCTTTCCTTTCTAATGGTTCAGTGTACACAAACATTGTTTCATGCACAAAATTATTAAAAATGCTGTATAAAACTACCTTCAGGCTATGTGTATAAGGTGTATATGAAACATAAATGAATTTTGTGTTCAGACTTAGGTCCCATCTCCAAGATATCACATTATGTATATGCAAATATTCCAAAATCTGAAATCCAAATCACTTCTGGTCCCCAGCATTTCGGATGAGGGATACTCAGCCTATATTACATTTATGAGGTTGAAGTGCACATTTTTGTTGGCTTCGGCTTTATCAGGATGCACAGGAACTGATATTCAAAGACAAGAGCGCCGTGGATCTCGACAGCCTGTATGATCCCTGCTTTCTGCTTCAGCTATTCAGCGAGCTGACCCGGCCAGGTAACCGCAGCCTTCCTCCTGGGACCAGGCCTGCTGCGCACGGCTCCTCCGGGGTCAGGGTATATGATAGTTATTGCCATCATTACCACGTGAGGAGCTGCAGCTTGAAAATAATTCTTAAAAGATCTTTAGCCATCTTCTTACCTTTTTGTTCATTTCAGCAAAGTAAGTGTTTTGAACATACAGTTTGGGTTTTTTTTAAACATTTGTAATTTTAAAATCTGGGGGTGTCCCTTTGTCCTTGACGTTTTTCTAATTCCTAATGACAAGTGTCTTTTGAATTTTTACTAGATAGTGGTCAAATACGAACAGAAATGAGAAACGTTATACTTGAGAAGGAGTCAGAGCCTGCTGAGGTTGGCTTTTTCTTGGTTTAAGTGTATTTTAGAAATTGTGTTTTGTGCCTGGTGGCCTGAGGGTGGGGGTCTGTGGCTGGGTGGGGAGGGGGGAGAACACACGTGTGCTCGCACTAACGAGGACTGAGTGACCTCCCCAAATCGGGCAGGTCTGTGGGTTGGGCCTTCTGAAGTGGCGCCGTGACGGCTCGCTGTGGTTTGAACGTGCGTGTTTCTAACAGCTAATGATGTTGACCAGCCTGTGGCTTATTTGCCGTCTGCGTGTTCTCTTGGGTGAAATGTCTGTTCATGTCTTTTGCCCATTTTCTAATGGGGTTTTTTTTTTTTTTTTACTGAGTTTTGAGGGTTCTTTATATATTCCAGATACTAGACCTTTGAAGGATTTGTGGTTCACAAATATGCCAACAGTCTGTAGCTTTTCATCCTCTTTATAGGATCTTTTAAAGAGAAAAAGGTTTTGGTTTTGATCAAGTCCAGTTTACTGGTTTTTCTTTTTATGGATCATGCTTTTGGTGTCTAAGAACTCTTTGCCTATCCCTACATCCTGAGGAATTTTTCTTATGTTTATTTCTAAAAGTTTATAGTTTTACACTTGACATTTAAGCCCGTGATCTATTTTGAGTTAGTTTTTGTACAAGATGTGAGGTTCAGGTCCAGGTTCACATTCTGTTGCTTGTTGATGTGCAGTTGTTTCAGCCTCCATCTGCTGGAAAGGGCATCTCTCCTCCTCGTGGGTGCTGGGCTGCAGAGGGTGGCGGGTCCCAGCTGCCCACTAGGCCTGCATGGATCTTTCCTGGCCAGGATGGGTAGAGGTGAGGGGAGCCTTGTCACCCTGGGCGGTGGTGAAAGTCCCTGCTCTTTGCTAGGCTTCCTCTGACACCCCAGTGGGGAGCAGGAGGGGTGTGTTGTTACTGTCCAGTGGGGAGGAAAGTCCTGCCTTCCTAGTTGGCCTTCTCTGATGCCATCTAGCAGGGGACTTGGGGCTCCTCCTTCAAGCCTGGCAGGGGTAGGAGTCTGGGCTCCCCACTCTGCCTTTGCTGGCATGGGAGTGGGGTGCGGTGAGGTATTTGGCTGGAGTAGAGCCATTATTGTCTAAAAGTGTTCTGTTTTTTAGGCAGTTTCTTTTCTATTCCATTTGCGAGAGAGAGCAGGCTTTTGTTTGGGCTTTTTGTTTGCGGGTTGACAGCTTCTTCAGCTCTAAGTCTAGGACATATGAGGCAAAAAGACAACCCAGGAACTAGCTGGTCTACTTTTTTCCTACCTTTTCATAGTCATCTTATGTTTGTTTTATGTATAAAGCTCAGATTTTTTAGTTGTACTTTGTAGGAAGAATGGGGAAAAGTGTATCTACTCCATCTTCACAGAATTAGAAGTCTAATTTAGTTATCTAACATTAGATAATACATTCACAATTCCAAGTGTAGGAGGTACTGAAGGGTATACAGTGAAAATTCCTCCTCACTCGACCTCTGGCCATAGTTTTCTCGTTCTAGAGGGAACCCATGGTCCCAGCTCCTTGCATATTCTCCTGGATCCAGCTTGCTTTAGAGGCCTGTGGGTGTGGTGGTGGGAGGTGGAGGCTTGTGTTTCGCTTGTGCACCCCTTGGCAGAGCCAGCGTGATCCCTAAAGGGGCTCCCCACACTGCTTTCTACTGGGTAGAGTTGGGTGCGTTAGAGTGAC
Source organism: Daubentonia madagascariensis (assembly GCA_023783475.1). NCBI lineage: Eukaryota > Metazoa > Chordata > Mammalia > Primates > Daubentoniidae > Daubentonia > Daubentonia madagascariensis. The sequence continues at coordinate 1,034,075 of JAKFHU010001482.1, read as the reverse complement.
CGTGTTCCACTATTTGTCCTGTTTTCCCTCCTTTTTAAACTTGAAAATTTCTTTTAAATATACAAATGCTCCTACTTATGTACAGATTTGCTGATCCTCCATCGCTGCTTTTTATATCCCTTTTAAAAAGATCAAAGAGGGCTGGCTTTTCATAGCAGTTTCCCCACAATAGCCCTTTGTGTTGGCTCTGGCTCCCCTTGGTGAACACTGTGCTGTGTTGCTAAAGCTGGATTTTATTTACAAGAGAGCAGGGGGTATTTCATACAAGTGTCAGATTATGGTAATAGCCAGTGGATATCTTAATTGCCCTGGTGACGATTAAGCAGCAGGCTAACTGAGACAGATCTGTCTGCTTGTCTGTGGCCAGAAGCTCTTCTGATTTCCCCCTGTGCCTTGATGGTGCTGGGTAAGTCTGCTTCTCATCAAACATGAAAAGAAATTTTCTACAACCTAAAAATGTAAGGTTGCTGGACATTGTAACTTCTGTGAATTATAACAAATCATTTAGTCTGTTCTTCTTTATCATAATAGACAGAAGGCAATGGCTTGGGAGGTATTTAGTAGTAAAATCAGGATGTTGTTTTGCACAAAATCTTGAATACTGTACTCTTTTTTTTTCTCGGCAGGGGGCAGAGTCTGGGAGGCCTTTTGGGAAGAGTGGTAACTAGTAAATGGTATTTCAAATTACAGAAATGTACTGGACACCAGTTTTCTTACCTTTAAATCTCCAAATACGTCCTATTTTAAGTTTTGTTGGTATAATCAGGTAGAAAAATTTGCAGAGCTTGTCTGTCCCAGTCTTGCAAGGGATTTGCAATAGCTTAAAGTACTGATGACACTAAAAATTCACATGGGAGTAGAACATTTCAAAAAGCATGGAGGTGGAGAGGGAAATGGATATACCAGAAAACCAAAACACCCCAAAAGGTAGGGTTATTAGATGTTGCTCTGGGCTACTTGTCATCCTGAGCAAAAAATGGAGGCCTGATTTTCAAACATTTTATTGACTACCAAAAAAGGAAGGACATCAATTCATAGGCAGAGGAAAATTCTTAGCACTGAATTTAGTTTTGAAGTGTGACACACAGAAAAGTACACAAATTGTATGTACATGCTTTGAGTTTTGGTGAATCCACTAGCCAGATAAGGAATAGAGTGTAATTGGCAGCTCCTCAAGCCCCTTTCTCCCCAGAAGGGACCAGCGTCCCATGTTTAAACTTTAAATGATGTTATACATGATTGTTTTTTTCTGTTGAGCTACCATTTATCCCACATTATATCTGTGAGATTTAGCTGTGCTGAGTGTAGCAAAAGGTCTCAACAGTATGTTTTTACTTTGTGCAGTGGCACCTGGGTCCAGGCATTGCTAAACTTCTTGCAGTCCTAAATTGGGCATGTGATTAGCTTTTCTATATGGCCGCCAGCTTCAGAGTAACTACAGCCTCACTGCTCCGTTTTCTACCCTGCTGAAAATGGGAACCTATTTTCTTAACCTTACTCCTTCCCTTCTTTGAGTCCTTGGCCAAGAAATGGGGCCAACCAAGGCTGTTAGCAATGGCAGTGACAAATGATTTTTCCACAGCAAACTCTTGTCCTTAACAGAACTGGGCCGAAATCTGCAGCTCGTAATTCACACATGCCACAAAGCAGCCAGAACAGGAAAGCCCATTTGCAGTTCTCTGAGCCTCGTCACCAACCAGAGTAGAGAGCCCATGGACTTTTCTCACTGTGGTGAGCCTTACCCAACAGTACACCTCTGGGGGATATTGTGGAAGAAGAGGCTTACAGAAGATTTCTGATGCTCCAACAGTGCAGTTGCACTTCTTCTAAAGCCCACTAAAACTGGGGCACTTTTTGTTTTAATCCTTCATAGTTGTCCAGGTTAAGCCATTTTGATCTCAAGGTCTGTTATTGGAAGGCCAAATTGCTATTTATGAGGTTCTTGAAACAAAGAGAATGGCATTTATAACTATTTTTAAATAGCCTATTATATTTTCCACATCCCAAGGGCAGCTCTTTCCATAGGTGTTATAAAGCCAAGACTTCCATAGAGTAGCAGAGATGACCACAAAGCATGAAACTGACTTTTCCTCATGGACAGTTGGAAAATCCATTTGTCTTCTGTCAGTAATTACTAAAAATATCCCAGCCAGCTGAATACTGGCTGTTTTTAACAAGTGTAATATCAAATGTTTAGACTGTTCTCTTTCCCGAATGTATTCCACTTATGTGTATTTGTTATGTAGGTATATAGGTATCTCTTAAACACATTTCATCATCTTTTCCAAAACAATATAATTTTATCCAGTTTGATGCTTTTAAAGCTGTTGGGTTTCTTCCCCACCCCCCCATCAAAAATAGTCACTTGTTAGAAATGAGAAAATTAGAAAGTTTTGTTCCTAGGCTGTTGGAGCTCAAGACTCATCTGATTATTCTCTTTTCATCCTTTCACTTTTAGTGTGTATCTTAATATTAAAAGTAGGTTTCTTGTAGGTAGCATATACTTAGGTTCTGCTTTTTGTCTAATCTGACCATCTCTGCCTTTTAATTGGAGTATGTATACCATTTATATTTAATGTGATTATGATCTGACTCCATTTTATAATATCTTTTTTGTTGGCTTTTAGCTATAACTTGTGTGTGTGTTTGTGTTTGATGGTTGCTTTAGGGTTATAGTACACATCTGCAATTTAATGCAGTTTACCTTCAAGTGAGATGACCACTTCATGTATAGTATAAGAACCTTAAAACAGTAAGGTATAAAGTATAGATCAATTTCATCCCTTCTGGCTTTTGTGCTATTCTCATTATACATCACACTTCAGTATGCTAAAAACCTCGCAATAGGTTATTATTTTTACTTCAAGTTATCATTATTGTTTAAAGAGATTTGAATATTTGCTATTTGCCATATAGTTACCATTTCTGGCTCTCTCCATTCCTTTGTGTAGGTCCAGATTTCTATCTGATATCATTTTCCCTCTGCCTTTAGTACCTCCTTTAAGGATTTTTACAATAGTTCAAGTCTGCTGGTGACCAATTCTTTTAGCTTTTGTATGTCTGAGAAAAGTCTTAACTTTTGAAAGATTTTGATGGGGTATAAAATTCAAGGTTCACAGGTTTTTTTCTTACAGTACTTTAAAGATGTTCCTCTGGTTTCTGGGTTGGATTGTTGCTAACAAGGAATCTGCCATTTTTCCTGTCTTCATCTTTCTGTATGATATATGGCTACTTTTAAGCTTTTTTTTTTTTTAATCACTGGTCTCAAGCAATGATTTTCTTTGTGCTTCATGTGCTTGGGGTTCATTGAGTTTCTTGGCTCTGTAAGTTTATAGTTTTTTGGTCAGATTTGGAAAAATTTTGGTCATTATTTCTTCACATTTTTTCAGGGACCTTAATTACACATCTGTTGGGCTGTTTGAAGTTGTTCCACAGCCCACTGATGTTCTGATCTTTTTTTAGTTCTTTTTTCTCTCTGTGTTTCACTGTGGACAGTTTTGATTGCTGTCGTCCAGGTCACTAATCTTTTTCTTTTGCTGTGTCTGATCTGATAATCCCATTCAGGGCACTTTTCATCTGAGACATTTTAGTTTTCATCTCTAGAAGCTTGGTTTGGGTTTTTATATCTTCTCTGTCTCTACTTAACAAGCTCAACCTTTCCTCCAAGTTTTAAAAAATGTCATCGATGGAGTATATATTACTGATAGTGCATTCCAAGATTACTCCTTTGGGGTAGTCATTTCAGTCGGCTTGTGTTTGGTTCCTAATTTAATTAGGTCACTGGTAACTCAATCTAAAGAACATCATTGTGGGTAATTATCATGACTGGTTTAATCAGTTTTGAACAAGGTGACCTGTCTATTCTGAGGGTCTTCTTGACAGTATTTACCTTGTAAAAAGGCCTCTATAATAAAAAGGTTTTTATTATAGAGTAGTTGGTGTCCTGAAGGTTGTGGTAAGGTGGGTCCCCGCGTGTGTCTGGCCCCCTCTCTCTCGGCCTCATCCTTTCCTAGAGTGATCGTGAGCTCCTTGAGGCTTCTCAGATGGCAGGTGGACATCGGTCAGCAGGCTCTTTTGACTGCGGCTTTTGCTTAAGCTTGGTTAGCCAATCTTCTGTGAGATTGTTGTCATTTGTTTGAAGAAAGAATTAGGGTTGCAGAGTGGATGTAAGTGAATCCTTTGTCGGGCTAGTCTGTGCCAGCTGAATTTCCCTGCTCTCACTGCCTTATGTGTTTTCCTCAGTGGTGCTTGTAGACAGGAACCCCGGGGCAGTGGGCTGAACAAGGTGGAAACTGGGGGCTGATTTTCTCTGCTGATTCCCCAGTTGTGTTCCCCAGGCCTCTGGCATCTCAGCAGTGGATCTTGGTGTCCCCTCGTTCTCCTCTGGCTCATTGGGTGTTTATGAGAAGTAATGAAATTATCCCGGTTGGGATATACAAGCATTTTAGAAACTGAAGGCATGGTAATAATTGCCACAGAAAGGAAGAGAGTCTTTTGTCTAACTTCAGCAGAAATTAGGGGGAGCCGAGAGAAACTTGCATTCCTCGTGCTGAGCACACGTAGCTGATATTGGTAAGATGCAAAAGGAAATTTAATTCTGCAGGTTGCACAAGAATCATGAAATCACATTGTGTGTGTTTAATGCTACGTTTTGTTTCATGTAGAATTTGTGGTGGATTGTCGGAAATTTTTGGATTCCAATGCTCTGGGCCTGACTGTTGCAGCCCTCAGCAGCTATGACCCCCAGATGCGTGCTGTGGCCTACTCTGTCCTGGCAGCCTACTACTCACATCTGGAGGGGGCACGGTTCCGAGAGCAGTCCCAGGTAAGTAGGAAGAGGGGACATCCTCTGGGGCTGAGGGTAGGCCTGGTGGGCTTCAGAAAACTGGCTGTCCACGTGGTTTGCTGGAAGGATTTACCAAGGAACACAGAGGCAGCATGTTGCCGGGAGACCTCTGCCAAAGAGCCAGAGTCTGTTCCCTTCAGGAGGTGATACAGGAGGTTGCCTCTGATCTTCAGCCCTCTGGAGAGGTTGAGAAGGGTTTCTCCTTACAGATTGCTTGTGCTGTGGGTAGACAGAATGGTTTGATTTCTGTTGAATATTTCTTTGGTCTAAACTCAGTTGTTAAGGTAGCTATTGCCCACGGCACACTGAACCTTAGAAACCTGGTGGTAAAGGAGTAAGAGCGGATTGGATTTCAGGGCATGGTGCCAGTCTTCTCTCTGCTGTGGAGCACGTGCCTAACTCTTAAAAGCAAAACAAAAAGTGTTCCTGACATGGTGGCAAGCAGAGTGTCTGCTGCTGTGCACTTCATCTCTGGTGGCCCCTAAGGCTGTGAGGAGCCGGCACATCCTGCAGAGCTGTGGTTCAGTCACACGAGATGAGACCACAGTTCTGACAATGCTCCTCTTCTTTTTCTTTTCTGTTTTTAAGCTCCTTTACCTGTTGGATGTAGTCCGGAATGGGATTCGAACTCAGAACATGAGACTCACTTTTACCTTGGCTCTCTTCATTGCCAAAGCAGCCTTGCAGATTTTGAAACCAGGTACCACTTATAGAACGAGGTTGAGGAGAAACTGGAAAATTGAGGTTGAGCAAGTCCACATCTAGAAATTAATCCCACAGATACAGTCGATCACACATCTATGAGAAATGACTTGTTCAGGGTCACTCAGTGCTCATCATAGTGGTGACGGTTTGGAGCCACGTAAATGCCCATTGATAGTGGACAGTAAATAAATGATGGGTGTGAGGAAGCTCTTTATGGACCCCTGTGGGATGAAATCCAGAAAAAATTAAATGAAAAAGCAAGGTGCAAAACAGTGTTTGATGGGGGGAAAGAATGCGTAATCATATCTACTTGTAGTTGTGCAAAACTGTGGTAAAAGCAGATAAAACTGAAATAAAAACCTGGGCTGATCACAATGTAGGAACTTTAACCCCGGGGCTAAAAGCGCAGACTCAAGCCAGAGTGTCTTGGACCTCTCTGTGCCTCAGTTTCTCTTCTGTATAATGGGGGTATAATAGCACCCCCTGCCTCTAGGATTGCTGTGAGGGTGACATGGATCATGCTGTGTGCCCAGCACAATAAAAACCCATCAATGTTAGCTGTTGCCACCATCACTGCAATTAGTAACCTTTGACTCATGCTTAGCCTAGAAAGCCTTTGGCCTGTGAGTACTGCGGATATGTAACCCAAGGTAATGGAACATGGCTCCTTTTTGTTACTCACGAGAACAGGGGTATCACTGCTATGGTAGTGTGACTAGGAGGAGTTAGTTCTTCATAAGACTGTTTTGTGGGGTTATCGAGAGAAAAATTATAGAATGTTGTGCCGTCAGGGCCCACAGGGTTCTTTCAGTGTCATGTTGTCATATTCAAGATGAGGGTTTCAACTGACTTCCCCCCTCCACACGCACACCCCAACTGAGAGCCCCATAATTAGCTTGTAGTCAAGTTACTATTAGAATTCAGATCTGATTTTCATCTGTTCCCATTTCATTTTTTTCCTTGCCTTGGAAATTTGGGGAGGAAAGAAAAGAATTAGCAGAGACCATGATGTTTCTGGTCCCATATGCAGCTCTGTCTCTGCTCATGTTGGGGCGTGTGTGGGGAGGGCAACAGTAGTCACAGGTGGACTTGGAGGCTGCCGCCGGACAGACTGGAGTCTGTTCCAAGGGTGGGAAGCGGCAGGAGGGGTGTCTGTTGCACTCCAGAGCCTAGGGATTGGGCAGGTATCTGAGCCTCCCCTGCTGTGACAGTACCTTTCAGTGAGAGGCTGGAGGCAGGTGAGGCTGCTGAGTATGGTGTTAGCCCTGATCGGTCATATGTGTGGCCCAGTCCCACTCTGCCCACCCACTGATTTGAGCTTATGCAGTAGGACAGTAACTGGGGAGAGGGCTAGGTCTGCGAAGGACTCCACACCCAGCAGTGGTTTCTGAGCCAGAAGAGGAAGCCTGTGTTTGATACAGAACTGAGGTGTCTAATTGTATTCTTGTTCTCGAGAATTAGTAATCTGGGTAAGAAGACAAAAGCTCCACAGGGACGAGGCCTGTAGAGCTTTTGTCCCCAAAATACTTACCCCCGATTCTGCCAGACCACGGGGTGTCCTGCTGGTGCCTGTTGTGAGTGACTGTCTGCCTGTGTTCTCAGAGGAGCACATGTACTTGAAGATCAGCAAGTTCCTGCTGTCACATGAGTACTTGAATATGGACAAAGTGCCAGGCTTCTACCAGTTCTTCTACAGCTCCGACTTCGAGGTAATGCTTCCAGAGTCCTCAGGGTCCCCCAGAGACTACTGAATTGAGTTACACAGCCACTGTTGTCATTCTGACATTTTTCCCATCAATACTGTTTTCTACACAACCAACATGATTGCACAAGCAGTGTGAGAGCAAGAAGGTCACAAAAACTTAACAGCTCACGTAGGCTTGCACATAGGAATATCTTCTGTTCCATGAGTTAATTTTTATATAGCTTCTCAAATCTTAAAAACTCTACTTTAGAGTCTTGAGTTTTATGGCATTCTCATAATATTTTCTTGGTGAATCACTGAGTTAAATATTAAATATTCTTTTATAGAACACCTACCTGACTTAAGTACAGTGTTTAAACTTGACTTGGTCCTTTATTCCTGAAGAAATGGAATCAAAGATGAAATTAAGAATTTTTAATGTAGTCAGAAATGGAGGTCAGGGCTGCTGTGTTACAATCTTTGCCACCACTTGAAAATAGAGGTGTTTGAAGAATTGTCAGATAAAAGGGCTTTCACTTATTTAACAGTAGTTTCTTGTTTGCCTGGGTTATAGCAAAAGACGGAGCAGGAGTGGGTGCTTGGCATTCTGCGGCAGGGCATCCGTGACAAGCACTGCTACGAGCTATATGCGCGGCGTGGCGTTTTTCACATCATCCTGTCCTTCTTCCACAGCCCACTGTGTGATGAAGGGGCACAGGTATGTGGGTTCTGCAAGTTTATTTGCCAATGGTAGGTCTGTGCCCTTCCTTAATGTTTTATTTAGAAGCCAAGTCCTTGTGAATTCTGTTCCCAGCCTGCACACAAACCTAGCTTTCAATTAGGGAAAATGGGATGCTGCTAATGCTCTTCCTGTTGCTCGCCTGTGCTGTAGGCTGATTCATCCGAGGCCGCAGTGTTGTAACTCCCAGTATCGTTTGTCCTCTGATGAAATGCTTTTCATTGTGGCCCTCCTACTGTGCCCTTGGCTGATACGAAGGCCTCTTTATTTTGCCATTGAGAGAGGGACTAATCAGTAATCATGAGTCTTGGGAGCTGGCCAAGAAGTCTAGAAACAAATTCTCCCCATGAGTGACGGAGGGACTTTGTCTGAGGAGCTCTAAAGTCACCAGGATTTCACTTACTTCCCAGAAGCTGTGGGTCACCAAAGCTCAGCTGGAAAGCAGAGTCGGGGTGAAATGGACTGCCTCCCTGAGCTAATCAGGGAGCCTGTGCATTAGCTCTGTCCCCTAGAACCGTGAGCTGATCTGTGTGTTTTCTAAATACCACAGGTAGTTGGAAGAAGTAAATAGGAAAAGTTTTTGGTATTTCTATTAATTTCTAGCCTGGACAGCTTTTATGTCTGATATTATGTAAAATGTGGGTAAGTAGGAGTGAGTCAGGATTAAGAAACACAGTTGAATAAACTGAATTAGAGTATAGTAGCTTTTTGCTTTTCATAGCATGTGAGAATTCTGAAGCTGGAAGTGAAAGTTCAGGAAGCAGTCCCGTTTTTATGTCCTCCTTTCCAGGTGGTACAACCCAGGCGACAAAGGGGACTGCCCACATTCTCTGCCAGCTCAACCTGCTGCATGTCTGGGCTGCTTGGTTTCCATGGTGTGTCTTTGCTTGGGGGTTGGTTCCACGTAATGGATTTGCAGAAGTGGGCATTCCCCCCGGGGTGTCCTGTGGCTGTCACCTGTGGGGAAGGGCAAGTTCCTACGTGGCCACCACTCTGGCAGAATTATTAAAGCAAACCTCATTTGTAGCAGCCACCTGTAATTGTAGCATACCATTACATTTTAAAAATTGTTCCTTTGATCAAGTAAGTTAGGTCTTCCCACTGAATAGTAACTTTGTTTTTTGGGTTTTTAGAATTGGATTCTGGAAATTCTACAGAATGCTGCCCAGGTTGCCAAATCTGCTTATGAACTCATACGGGACTATAGCCTTTTAACGTGGATTTTACACCTCCTTGAGAGCAAGTGAGTATCTTTTGCAAGAGAGAGACGTGTTGCATGGGAAGAGAGTGGAGGTGGAAGTGGTGATTATCGTTACTGTCAGTCGGGAATGTCCAGTGAAATCCATGCACTCTGAAACACAGTGTCCTCTAATGCCACCATATGCCTGGTAAAAACAGCTCCTGGTGATGCCAAAATGGTTTTTCCTCCATTTAAATCCCTTTTTTTTGAGTGTCTCTTGTCTGCCGTAGAAGGACAGACACCAGCTGCTGTTGACATTTGGCAGAGGCTCCACCAGCCTTTCTGGCTCTATTATGTACACTTTGAACTCCCCTGGTGTGCTGGCTAGCATTATAGTAAGATAGTGTGCTGTTATCTAAGGCTTTAATGACGGCAGCCCCGGCTTAAGGTAGAAACAAGAAGCCTTCAGCTTCAGGAAGGTTGGTTGAAGTCCCCAGTATGACTGTGAATTACAGGGCTCCACTGTCCTTATGGGGTCTGGGTGCTCAGTGAGGAGCTGGCGCTGGAACAGCGATGAGGGGCTGGGGGTGATGGTTTATTGTGATTCCTGATAATCTCCTCTTGGGTTTGAGGCTGTCTGGAAAGAAGAGGCCATGTCACTCAGACAGCGCTTGGAGGAAGGGCTCTGTCTTTCAAAGAACTAAGTTTTGTAGTAAGCCAGGGAGTATGCGGGCCCTTTCGTGCATGTTTAAAAGGTATTTCCTAAAATTTCTTTAAAAGAAAGTAATATATCCAAACACGGCTGCAAACAACAGAAAGTAATATCCTAAATCTAGAATTAAGAATTAAGTAGTGATGTTAACAGTACCTAACTCTGGATATATAGATGGATTTGGGTGGGTTATTACTTTTGTCTCATTACTGATATTTATTTTGTTTTATGTGCATACCACCTGACAGATGGTGTGGCATGTGGTAAGCACTCAATAAATGTGTGAATGAAAAAAAAAAAAGAATTAAGTTGTGTCTTTGGACACCAACTTCAAGACTGTGGTTTATAAATTGCATAATTGGCTAATTATCTGTTCCTGGCTGATAACTTTGTTTTAGAAATTGAGTTGTCAGGAAAAGGACAGCTTTTATGAGTGTACAGCAGTGGCTCCAGAATTTTTGGAGGGATTTAGGGCAGTCTTCTGCTTAGAAAGGAACATGGGGCCTTGTCCTACGTTGAAGCTGCATTTGTATAGCAAGCACCCTGTTTTTACTTAGAGGATGTGCTTATTTGGGGGGATGAACAGATAGGATTATGGGGGAGGACTGCCGGGCCACTGCTCAGTTCCGTTCATCACTATCATACTCTGTTCTGAGGTCCCCACCCACCCCACCTCTGACAGTCTGATCTCGTTGAAAGGCGAGGATGTGGCCAAGATTGAAAGCTGTTGTGTTTGGTTTCAGGTTTCTGGAGACTCCACTGCTGTCCAGTGTGATCTCCTTGCTGCATACACTATGGGTGACCAACCTGGGGGACAAAGGAGTGGAGTGGGAGAGCCAGCCTCCCGGCCAACCCAGCCCCAGGGAGCCCCCCAAGCTGCTCGCCCTGCACCTGGTCAACGAGTTTCTTTATGTTCTTGTCGTGCTCATGAAGCACCTGAGGTGAGCCCTCCACCCACCAGGTGAGGTGTTCGGTTCTGTGTTGGTCTGTCACCTGTGGACAGCATGTCTCAGTCATGACTCCACAGGCGTGCCAGGTGTGCTCGGGACGGTGGCCTGGTGTGGATTGGGGCAGAGCACCAGTGTCAGGTGTAGGTAGCATCAGAACATCTATTTTAGCTCTTTCCTTCTTTGCCCTTCAACTTCATAAGGCTTCTTATCAAGGCCCTGGGTATTTAACATACTTTTAGAAATCTAGAATGTGTCATACTAGGTCATTTTTAGCAGGCGAGCCATCTGCCTTGATGTTTTGATTCAAACACTTTGATAAAGTGATGTTTTGTGGAAAGAACGTACTGTCTGTGACCCTAACCTAAGACATGGTGTTCCCAAACTGGCTTTTTTGCCTTTATTAGCCTGCAAAGACTCACTTGTCCATGAATTTTCTTGAATATTTCAGTATTTTCATCTGATATCTTTTAATTATGCTTTTGGTTTCCTTAGGAGGGCTAAATTTTTCTTACATTCCACCATGTTATAGAAAATACACTGTGTGCACTCATATTTCTGATTTGGGAACTGGGGTATGCTATCTGGAACCAGAAGACTGATAGCAAACGGATTGTAATCTCAAAATGAAAAATTTCTTCATAAAGACCAGGGCATTTTGTTTTATATTGTTCTAAATTCAATGAAGTCAATGCTGGATAGTCATGTTTCTGATTTTGGGGTTGTCAGAAGACATGTTGGTGTCTGTGAACTGATTGCTATTTGAAATAATGATTTTACTTTTAAAATTGTGTGGAATAGACGTTACAGGATTTTAAATTTCTTGGAATTCAGAGATACCTGCTTCCTGCTGGTGGCCATCAGTCAGGTTTGCAGCCATGGGTGGTGATGCTGTCCCTGGGCCTTCCTGCACCTTTTTCACATGAGGTTGATAGTCCATGGGACGGAGAGAAGTCAGCAGTCCTGGAGTGGACTTTGCTGGGCTCTTGGCACCCTGACCCTCAGCTTTCTCTGCTTGGCCACCTGGTTTAGCAAGAGATTTCTGTGCCTTCAGGGTAAAGATCAGACTCTGGGTTCCCTTTTCTGTCTCCCTGGAGTGGCTCACTTTTTCCTGTTCTGTGTCCTGGGGGCTCACACTAGATGTCTATTGTAAAGGAAACCTGGTTTCTGGTTGGACTGTTTGTACCTCTGGGTGTGTGATGTCGACAGGCTTCTCCAGTCCTGGCTGCCAGGATGGGAGGCAGCTTTTGCTCAGTCTGTAACATTGGCTCCCAAACAGACCCACCTTGGCCTCTGCCCAGCTGATCGCCTTCTTCACGACTCTTGACTCCGTGCTGAGGTACAGGGTTACCGTCATACGGGCCTTCAAGGACATGAACCGATTCACTGTGAACGAGACAGTGCTCTCCACCAAGGACGTCCTTGTCCTCTTGCACAAATGGAGCCTCATTGAAAGAGACGTCAGGCTTCAAGAAGGCCTGAGAGCAGCCATTGAGAAGTGCCAAGTCAAGGAGCTGATGAGTGAGTGCGAGAACCTGTGACTGTCCCCAAACTGCTCCAGGTCCACCCAGAGCAGCCAGTGTGTGTGTGTCTCTCTCTCCCTCTCAGCAGCATTTCCAAAGCTGAGGAGGCTTAGAACTGGGACACCTCTATGTTGGAGCTCTAGGGAGGGAGCTGGAGACCTGGCGTTGAGTTCAGCTCTGCCACTTAGCAGCTCTTTTTCTTTGGATAAATCACTTACCCTGCCTGAGTATCAGGGTGCTCACCTGTAAAGGGGGCAGGGAATGGCTAAGAGCTACGTGTCCCCACCTCGTCCTATAGTATAGGGTCAAAAGAACAGACTGGTGCCTCCTGGATTTAAGCTCTGATTCCTCATATGTAAAGCAGGATAATGATGGCACCTGCCCACGTTATTGTGAGGATTGATGAGTTCAGTTACCATAACAATGATGACAGTCACAGTGAAATATTGAGCACTTACCATGCTCCAAGTGTGGGAGCCGTGCCAAGTGCTCAGGACAAGTAAGCTGCCCCTTCCTTCCTCCTATGTCCCCCATCCACACACACACACACACACCCCCAGCTCTGGATCCGTGTGGGCAGGAAGGACACCAGAGTCACTGCCCTTCTTCTCTGTGCGTTTAACAGAAATGCTCAAGGGTAAGAACAAGCCTGTCGTGACAGCTCGAGCCAAAGGCCCACGGGGCCAAACGAGGAGGCCCGGGGAGGCAGAGGAGACGGCCGACTCTGGGCTGAACGCGTCCAGCTTGGAGACATGCAAGGGCCTCCTGAGGTCCATATTGACTCACTGGGGGCCAGTGATCCCGACCCCTGAACCTGCTCAGGAGCCCGCAGACTGGGCCAGCCCCGAGAGTGAGGCACCAGGTCCTATGGATGCCGCCGCTTCCCTGGCAGCCAGCTGGGTGCTGCGGTCCATGGCCGAGCACCCGCTCAGCAGGGCAGAGGCTGCAGGACTCCTTGGCTGGCTTGAGAGCCACATTTTGCCACACACAGTGGTCGTGGCTGACCTTCTCAGGGACAGTGCCGTGAGGAGCAGCATATTCAAGCTGTATAGTCGGCTCTGTGGTGCGGAGGGGCTGGCGGGGCCTGCTCAGGATGTGGCCTGCCTGTTCAACATGGTCATGCTGCAGCTGGTGGCCGCCCAGGGCTGGGCGGGGAGCCCTTTCCACCCCGCAGTGGAGGCCCTCTCCCTTTCCTCTCTGAGCGAGAAGGATGGAGCCACACGAGGTAAGGTTGGTCCTTTGGTCAGGGGCTGCAGAAATGCATGAGTGGGCTTGGGGTAGAGTAACTTCTGTTCCTTCTAAGGAACAGGTTTATGCCAGAAACTTCCTCAGCTTGGGACTTTAAGTATTACGTGGCCCCTTACCACAGTTCTGGGAGTTGCAGAGAGTTTGCTATTTGGCACTGAATGCGAAGGGAAGGAATCTTTGCCTTGGCTTTCATGGGAAACTGTTAGTGCCAATCACGTTGACAGTAGAGAAAAGCACCCCCTCAGAACCTCGGTGTCCCATCAGGGACTCCTCCACTTGCAGAGCAGTGGGTTTTCTGACCATTACCCAAATGAAGAAATCTGTTTCACATCACAGCCAGATGTGTATGTGTACACACATGTATGTATATCTGCACAAGCACTCAAATACACACACGTACACTTTATGTACTTGGCATTCAGCAGCAGCCTAAAGGTTTGACTGCATGAGTGAGTGAATGAATGAATAGTACTGGCTTCAGATGGCTTTAAGAGAATTCAAGAGAGGTGGGTGTGGCCTCCTTCACCCAGGAGGGCTGCTCTTTTCATGGATGTATATAGGGGAGCAGGGGAGCAGGGGAGCAGGGGAGGGGACAGCAGCCTGGCAGGTGCACACTCGCCTGGTAGCAGGGGTTGACCACTTTCTCTCATCTGGCTGAAGTCTGGGAACTGAGTCTTTTTGCCTGTGGAACTTTCTCTTTTCCTCCTCACCCATACCACTGAGGAAATGATATGAAATGATTCCAGAAAGTTCTTCTCAAAGTTCAGTTCTGGTTCTTGGCAAGGGTGGTTAGAACCAGGAAGAGACTTGTCTTGTAACTTTTTTTAGGGGATCCACACACATTCATAAGAAAAAAGATAAATGTAAAAGTTAAGCAAGGGCAAAATTAATTATTTTTATTTATCTGCTCACCTTGGTCACATAGGCACATGGCACAGTTCACTTGGGTGGGTGGCAGAGCCACTGTGTCGTGGGCGGGATGACTTGTTTCCTGCTGAGTAGATGTATGACCTAATGGCCTGTTTTCTGACTCTCCCTCAGCCTCTGCAGCCTTCCTGGTGTCTCTGTACATTAAGGACGTCTGGCTGGGGGCCCAGCGGCCAGACACCTTGTTAGCCCACATCCAAATGGTCTCTGATGCTGCAGAGGACGTGGCCAGTGATGGGGAGGAGGCCATCATCGTGCTCTGCAAGAACCTCGCTGCCGCAGCATTGGCTGTGTAACTCCCTGCTGGCTGTGGACTCATACCCCAGTGACCAGCGCCTTGAGCACCAGCTTCTAGAAGTCTGGTTCAGTCAAGGGTTTCCATGGAAGGTGTGTGCAATGACACTGAGTCAGTACACTGACTCAGTTTTCTGACAAGAAGTGTTGAGAGGATTTTATTTAACCAACCATAAATAATAAACTCAAGGGACTGTGTACCAAGCATAGCCGCGGTGAGCCTGGGGTACTTCGGGCAAATTAGGCAAGACCCTTCCTCTCTTGTTCTTCAAAGAAGTACCTCAAGTTGAGGTAGCTCTTCAGAGTGCAGAAGGGATTCATGGATATTAAAGCTAAAATGTCAAAAAAAGATGTCTGATATTTTTTGGTGAGCATAGAGAGATGTAAAGGTTTTTTCTATAAGAAGTCATAACAAAGTTTAGTGTAACTTTTGAATAAATTAGTTCCTGCCAGTGTTTGTTAGTTATTTTATTAAATAAAAGGATGTTACACTAAATGCTTAACGTATAAAAATGATTAGACCTCTGCTTTGTGAAGACAACCTGTATTTTTTAAAGTTATGTTTCAAGGAGGGGATTTTGAATTTTATAACTTCTTGTTAATAAATGTCTATTTTTGTAAGGTTTTTGTGGTTTGCTCTAATTGAGGTTAACAGGCTATTTTTATTCCACAGAGGCCTGCATTTTATAGGTCAGAATTTGATTTTTAAGGTTCATGTATAATTGGTGTTATAGCACACACTGGGCTCTCGGAGTCTGCTCTGTCACCGAGAAGGTGGCTGTTTTATTTGCCATATGATATACATAGTGCTGGGAATGGCTTGGTTTCATCTTAAACATTTATCCTTTTATATACCACCAGTATTCTTTAGAATTTTTTCTGTTTGTTTTAGGTGACTTAAGGTTTTAACCAAGGCAAGAGTAATGCTTGTTTGCATGCAGTCCCTTCACCACAAATAGGGTTCGTTGTCTAAAAAGCAAGGATCAGTTACCTCCTCCGTCCCCCTCCCTACCCCAAAAAAATCTCACAACAATATTCCCTGAGAATATTATGAAGCTGAAATCCTGCGTTTAGATTCAAGCTGGACTCACACAAGCACTGTTCCAGTAAAGGCTGCGTTTTCCTTTCTCTTCTCTTCTGGTTCCCTGTTACCTTTACCTTTCTGTGGCATGTGTATGGAGATTCCCGTGCGGAGGGGCATTGGCTGGCAGGACACTGGTCTGGGGAATACCCTGAACTCCAGGCCTCAGGGTGCAGGGAGGGGCGACAAGGGGGGTGGGTTTCCACAACTCCATCCCAGACTGCAGGCCTCGGCTGCTTCCTAGGTGCCTGGGTCCCAGCGACTGGGTGGGATTTGATTCCCCTGCATGGCTGGGGCAGGCTCATGCCCGCTGACCTGGCAACACCCTGCCGTCCCCTGTCGTGAGCCATGGGGAAGGGGGAGTTGCTACTGGAGCTCCCTGGTCCTGCCTTCCTTCCCTGGGTGCCCAAGCACCAACACTGGAGAAACCCTGTTCCCTCCTTTCTCTCTCTGCGGTGAGCTGCCCTCGTGGAGGATGCATTCTAGAGGGTGATGCCTGACAAAAACAAGCCAAATATGTGCTATAGTAAGTGGCAGCAAGTGCTCCAAAGCTGGGTTTCAGCTGAATAAAATGAGACACATTTTCAGTATCTCTGCAGCTCACTGGTCCTGCCTTCCCTCGTCTGTCCTCCTAAATCCACTGCCCTGGAGGTTGGTGAGGCAGGCCTGCCCTAGCCTTGTGGAATTATATTTTCCAGTCCCCTGCGGTAGAGGAAGAGTCTTGCCCCATGGAGAATAGATTGTACATGGTCTTCACTCAGACTTAAAATACAAAAGACTAAATTATAAATATTTTAAATGCTGTGGTAAAAAAGAGGGGGGCACAGTTGTTTTAAAAATCCACCAGTTCCTTCCCTGCCTGAAAGCTGTGGGTGTTGCATGTGGGTTTTCTGGGCTTTGTAGTGAGGTTAGGGGTGTGACTCGGGTCCCCTGACCTGGCAGGGCAGATACCACCACATTCGGGTGAGCAGGAGTGTCAGCAGAAGTTGGATGGGGACCCTGCAGGCTTCCCCAGTGTCCCAACAAAGCTACCAATGGACCAGGTGAACTTGGGGCTGAGAAAACATTACAGAAGGAATAGGAAAGTGACATAGTAAAGACTAGTAAGTGAGTATTTTTTCCTCTTAATTCGTATATATTTATTTTCCCATCCTTCCAAAGCGAACATAAGCTGTAAGCAAGCAGCTTGTGTGCTAAATAAAATCAGCTTGTGTGCTAAATACCTGGGACAGCTTTTCTGTGCATCAAAGGCACATGACGCACCTCTTGTAGCCGCACTTTCTGCTACGTGCAAACAGCCTCTAGACAGTGTGTGTCCAGGTTGGTTTGATTTCACCAGTTCACTCAGCTGTAGCCGTGGTTTACTGGTGTCAGTTCTGCAATTGAGAGGTTTTGTCTCTGGGGGAGGCTGACTAGGCTTGCTCCTGCTGTCAGCTGATGCCTTGGGGACCCCCATCAAGGGCCAGCTTCCAGAGGAGAGTGGGTTTGGCCTGGGGGGCCCCGGGGGGTGAGGCTGAGGGGCTCTCCTGCTGCAGCCACTGGTCAGGGCCAGCTCTGCTCCTTGGGTCCTCCACCGAGCTTGGAGGAGCCTGTGAGGTCCCCTGTGGGGCCCTGTGGTGTGGTAGGTGCCTCCGGATGCAGAGGGGGAGGTTGAGGCTGTGAGTCCAGGGGCATGTTTGGTGGTGCTCGGGGCTGTTCCTGCGGACAGAGCAGAATGGGAGGCAGGCGTCAAAGGAGCTGGCTGGAGAAGGGTCCGTACTGGGGTGCTTTCCTGCCGCGCCCTCCTACCTGCCCAGAGCCCATAATGAAGGCCACATGAGGTGCCCTTCAGGAGGGCCTCACAAAGGTGGCTGTTGTAGAGAGATCTCAAGAGAGAGGAATTACTTTGTTGGAACGAGGCCTAGGGTCTTGTCTTCAAAGTCACTTCCTCTTATATTCATTTACAATTGGGACAGGTTGACCTCCCTTCCAGCCACATATCTGAACATAGCTCATTTCATATCCGGCCCCCAAGCCGACTTGTATCTTGACCAGAAATGCGTCCTGCCTGGATGGATCGCCTCTTAGGTGTCATCAGGATGAAACGAGGTGATGTATTTATTGATGGCTGTCCAAGCTAGAAGACAAGCTTGCATGTGGTTATGATGCTTATGTGAATGAAGAGCACCAGGAGGGACCCACTGGGACAGAGGCCCTCCTTCCACATGGCACTAGCCTAAGACACACCCGCCCTCCGTCTTCCGTCCTCCCTGCCTGCCTTCCTCAGATCAACTCCTCAGGGAGGGACTCTTTCCTAAATCTTGCTAAGGCTCTTCTCTGCTGCCCGAAGCATTCCATGTCTGTTGCAAAGTGCCTTGAGAGCTTTTTCTTTAGTGAGCCCTGTGGCCTGTCAGGATGAACGACGGCATCAATTTGCCCCTTTACAATTGTAGCCCAGGAGGCCTGTGCTGTCCACTGGAGCTGGGCTTGGCAGAGGTGGCCCCCCCCTGTGCCCACCAGACAGGGGAACTGTCCGCTGGGAGGATTACTGACGATCCTTGCAAACTGTCCCTGACACAAGACTTGCTACAAGTCACCTCAGAAGAGTAGAAAGAAAGGTGACTTCATTTGTTTCTCCCTCAGGTGTCTGGTCGGGGAGGAGTGGGGTTAAAACCTGCTTAAATTCAATGTGAGTTCTAAAAACTGAAAGAACAGAGCAGATTTCTTCATTGCTCCAAAGCTGCCTCCCATGTGTGGACAAAGGTAAGCAGAGATGACCCGGTGAGTGCAGGCCCGGTGGGCGAGACTCCCGGGGCAGGGTGGGCGGGGGGAAGGGGAGAGTCAGGCTGCTCCGAGGTAGCTCTGTGCTGTGGTTTGAACATGGTTTGTCCCCACAAAAACTCACGTGCAGGCTTAGTCCCCACGGTAGTGGTGTTGGGAGGTGGTGCCTGTAAAGGGGTTGAATAAATTCTTCCCTCAACACGAGGCCCTCACCAGGAGCCAAGCAGAGGCCAGCACCATGCTTCTTGGACCTCCCAGCCTCCAGAACTGTGACCCAAATAAACCTCTTTTCTTTGTAAATTACCCGGTCTCAGGTATTCTGTCACAGCAGAACTAAATGGACTAAGTCACCCTGAAATTGCATGAATCCACAGGTTCCTCACAGGAACTGGTAGGACCCCATCAGGTACAGAGCCTGCCCTCTGGTTCTCTCAGTGGCTCCAAGGCCCCTCACCTCTTCCTCCTAGAGCAGCTCAGCTCATCTGTCTCTCACTAGCTTCCTACATTTCTTGTGGTTTCTGCTCCCCAAGACTTCTGTCCACAGGGACACAAAGGTCCATAGTGGCACCAGCCCTAGCCGTCCTCCTGGACCACTCAGCACAGCCCCCATAACCACCTGGTCCCTCGCTCAGGTTCCCGAATCCAAATTCCAAAGACAGGAATCTGGCCCCAGCTCTTCTGCCAGGACACACGGCATTGGCCACCCTCTGGACGGGCCCTCTTTGGGTCAGTTGCCCATCACTGGTCCGGTCAGCTATAGCAGGATATAGAGTCCTTGTAAGAACAGTCAGTAAGACAGCAGCAGCTATGGGGGCTGATTAACCTAGAGGGGAAAATGGGATGTGGCAGCTAATCGTCCGGCGCAGGGAAATTCACGTGTAACCAGCTAGGTTCTAATTACTACTTGGAGTTCCTGGATTTCACCGCCAATTTAACTATAAGGTGCACAGCAGGTACTCAATAACAGGTGGTGGTCATAGAGGCCTGAGTTAGGGTGCCATTTTCCTGGTGAGCTGTGGCTGGCAAGACTTAGCTGGAACAAGGGGTCACTTGGTTTTATTTTCTTTAACAGCTTTATTGAGATATTTTACATACCATATAGTTCACTCATTTAAAGGGTACAATTCAGTGGTCTTTAGTACATTCACAGAGTTGTGCAACCATCACCATAAATCTAATTTTAGAACATTTTTGTCATCCCCGAAAGAAATCCATAGCAGTCACTCCCCCTCCCCCATTCTCCCCCCAGCCTTAGGCAGCCACTAATCTACTTTCTGTCTCTGTGGATTTGCCTATTCTGGACATTTCATGTGAATGGAATTACACGATATGTGGCCTTTTGTGTCTGGCTCCTTCCGCTTAGCATGATGTTTTTGGGGTCCATCCGTGTTGTAGCATGAATCATTACTTCCCTTTTATTGCTGAATACTATTCCATTGCATGGATGTCCAGGTTGAGCATCCCAAATCCAAAAATCTGAAATACTCCAAAATCTGAAACTTTTTGAGCACTGACATGATGCTCAAGGGAAATGCTCACTGGAGCATTTCAGATTTCAGATTTTGGATGTGGGATGCTCACCCGGCAAGGATAATGCCAAATATTCCAAAATCTGAAATCTGAAACACTTGCTGTTCCCAAGCATTGTGCGTAAGGGGTTCTCAACCTGTACTAATACTCGTCATTTAGCATCGGCGTTACCCACATACCCACACCCCTTCTTACTCACCTCATCTGCGGGGAGCCCGACCAGGACATGTAGAGCAAGATGAGGAAGAGGAGCACCACGAAGGCAGCCAGGCTCACCCAGAAGGCAATGACAATGGAATCTGCAGGAGGAAGAGATGCATCTTTACGTCAGCGAGGGGAAGCAGGGAGCCCCCAGCTATTGCGGAATTAGGGCCCTGAGTGTAGGTGTCTGCTCTTCTTCCAGCCTCTGAGCTCTTATCATTGGGAAGACTTTTCATTAACCATAAAAAGAAGGGGGAAGCAAGGAAATGACTTTTTCTCAGGGAAAACATTGAATAAAATCATGTGGCACCACATGGCTCTGCTGAGAGGCACCATCCCGAGGGATGGGTTGGCCCTCCTTCCCCTTCTCCCCCGGGAGGGAGAAGAAAGGGCTGTGGGCAGCTCTGTGTGACGGGATGGACTCCAGTCCCTGGGGAGGGACGTAGCACTACCAGGGGCCTTTGGTGGAGCAGCTCCAGAGACCCCAAGAGCACGAGACTTGGAGGGAGGACGGGTGCCAGGGCCCTTCCTAGTCCCGGGAGTTAGCAAGGCCTGCTGGGGTGGGGGATCGGTGAGGTGGAAAGAGCGAGTCCCTCTCATCTCAGGGGCAGTGGCAGGAAAGAAAAAGCACTTTTGCAGCCAGGATTATGGCTATGTTTGTGGCCTGAGGCTAAAGGGGCAAGGAAAAATCAGGAAACACACTTAGCCTCTTTGGGGCCCTGGGTAGGACCTGGCAGGTCAGGAGGGGCCTTTCTCCGGGCTCCAGTTCGGGAACATTGGCAAGTTGCCAGGGAACAGCTGCAGTAGGGCAGTTTGTCTTGGTGGTTGTCTGTGGCTATGGGCATAGGCTTGTCATTAGCGTCTGCAAGCGTCTTATTCCAGACTAACTGGATGACCCCAGAACAAGATGCCCCAAGCTGGGATATTCTACACACGTACATGCGTGACTAAAAGAGGCTACTGAAGGATCATAATCCAACAAGTGTTTATTGTTGAGCCACGCTCTCCAAGGGGCAGTTAAGGACTCGCAGGGGCCAAACCAGCACATCAAAAATTGCTGATGTCCTTCACCCCCAGCCTCCTCTGGACTCCTGCAGCACGTCCAGCACTAGCCCTGCACAGCCTCATGTTGTGTTCAAACAAAAAGATGATTATGAAGGGGTGAACAAATGAATGCAGGAGTGGACAAACCACCGAAGGAATCAAGGGGGTGGTAGAGATGTGAGTCGTCTGCATGGAGGTGCAGGTAGGCGCTTGAGGGTGAAGGGTAGTACTTGAGCAAAGGGTGTCATCTCTGCTCTCCGTGACCCTAGACAGGTAGAAGGAGAAGCTGAGGACCCGTGTGAGTTGATCTTGGATCTAACGGTTAACATTTAAAACAGGGTGTAATAAAAAGGTGCAGTACTCACAAACAAGAATCCTCGAGTGCCCATTGCCTTGTAACCCATCAGCAACTTGGCGTTTACACCCCAGAGAGGCAAGGTCAGCCAAGAGCCCCCGGCTGGCTCTCAAGACTTCTTTTTTCTGTCCCTGAGCTGAGAAACTGATGGTGGCACCCTAGAGCGGTAAACTGATTAGGGGGACCTCTGGGCTTCTGGGGAACGGGAAGTGAGACCGGACTTTCTGTCCTAAGCTTAAGGACTTTGAAAGCAGCCTCTGAGTCTCTTGGCATTCCTTGCCCGCTCACTGGTCGTCGTTCTAACTCCCCGAGAGTCACAGTTTATTTTATAACCCTTGAAGTGTAAGAGTACACGTGCCTGCTGAAAATTTGGGTTGGGATTTCATTCTGTAAGGACATTTTATATTTCTTCAGACACTAACGTTCTTTTGCCTTCACAAAAATAACGCAGGATTTGAGCTCTTCAGCACCTAGATAAGTTCTGCCAGGGACTCTAAGAAAACAGCTTCAAAAATTTAGTAGCTGAGAGCGCCCCTTCTCCCGGGCTCACACTTGTGTGCTTTAGCCCTTGTCATCGCCCCCAGGCACTGAGCAAGAAATGAGGCAACACCTTTCATGGGACACAGTGTCTTCAAGTAAGTAGAATTTAAATTTTGTCAGACCAAAAAGGCGATTGATCGGCAGCCACTAGCCATTTTCTGTACTATGATAAAATCACTTTCATCATGTGCTGTTGAAAAAGGCAAACAAGAAAATAGGGTTCTTTTTCCTCTTGCTACTGAAGGTTCACCCACGTGCTCGCAGAGAACATTTTGTCCCAAGGGCAAGAATTGTTATTCCCCAGCCCTGGAAATGTGTAAACATCCCCGGGCTTGTTTTCACAACAAGGAGCCCCAGCCTGGGTTGACAAGGAAAGTGGTCTAGCCCTGTGAACTTCCCTGCCCCCATTCTCCTTCCCTCGCTCCCCTCCTCCCTCCCTCCTCTCTTTCCTCCTTTCCTGTCCACACTGGTGGAACGAGGGGAATTAGACATCATCAGTGGAGTGGCAAGAAATGATGCTGGGGGCCGGGTGCGGTGGCCCAAGCCTGTAATCCTAACACTTTGGGAGGCCGAGGTGGGAGGATCGCTTGAGGTCAGGAGTTCAAGACCAGCATGAGCAACATGGAGAGACCCCGTCTCTACCAAAAATAGAAAAATTAGCCAGGCGTGGTGGCGTGTGCCACCTTGTCTAAAAAAAAGGAGAGAAACACTTCTGGCTGATGTGGAGGACTTCACACTTAGAGTTAATGAATTAATCCCATCAAAGGGCTCCCTGCTCATAGAAGGCACTTCAGTTTTGTTGGGTGAAAGCTGCTAAACCTTAGTTTTGGCATTCCTCCAAACACTACTAACACTTGAGTACCAGAGTCCTCGCAAAATATCAGCTTTTTTAATATTTTTTCCTTATTGGGGAATAACAATGTGGTTAAGAGCCCAGGCTCTGGAGGTGGATGGTTTTGAGTTCAAATTCTAGCTCAGTCATTTCCTAGCTATGTGATCTTGCTTAATCTGGGATTTTTACATCTCGAAATGTTTGCTTGTTTGTAAAATGGGGATGCCAGTACCATTATATAGGATATTAGGACAATTAAATAAAACAATATGTATATATAATGCACATGGCACAGTTTCTTGTTCAGTGGTTATGAAATGGTGTATAACTAGAAATAAAATTATTTCTATTTCAAGTGATATCACATCATCTTTCAAGCTCACTAAAATGTAAGCTGTAAGTAAAGGTAACTGTGGCATAGATTGCTAGTTCTCAATCCTACTGTCTGCTCTCGTGTGCCTCCATGGTAATAGAGCCCTTGCTTTCAGCCGGGCACATGGCTGCCTGGGATAAAGACGTTTTCCAGCCTTCTTTTCAGACAGAACCATGTGATGAGTTCTGGCCAATGAGATGTTAATGGAACCATTACAGGACGGCTTCTAGGAGTCTCCTCTAGAGACTGCTAGACCTCCAGTACCCCGTGTCCTTTCCTACTCCCATACTCCATTTTGCTGCCTGAACATGGATGTGATGGGTAGAGCATGGCTTCAACATGAGGATAAGGGACGTATCCCAGGGATGGAAGAGCGATGAGCTAGCAGGAAGCTGGTTCCTAAGGATTTCGTGGAGTCGACTCAACACCCCAGTCTTGCAGACTTTTACATGAGAGAGAAACCAGCTTCTGTTTCATCTGGTACTCTGTTGTAATCAATTTTCTTACCAAGTCAGTAAAGAAACTTGACTTTCTCAATGAACATACCAGAACTTAAAAATCCAGACGACGACCAACCTTCAAAAGAATCATCCTTTCTCTACCATGGAGTCATATCATTTTTACTAAAATTAACATCTATTGATCAAACATTTATAGAACTCCTCTTTTGGAATTACCTTCAAGGACTAGTTCGTGAATCTCGCACACACACACATATTTTTTGCCATTTTATGAGATTATATTTCATTTTTGATACCCTGTTGGTATCAATCAGCTTAATCACCCATTTCATTCACCTGACTTGTTTCTGGGTGAATCTTAAATATTTCCAAAAAGAAAATCCATCCTCAAAATATATACATAATTTATCACCACATATGTTTCATAGAATGTGCTGTGGTCGCCAAAAGTCAGTTCCAAAAGTTTTTGAGCAATAACAGAATCCATCAAGCATAGCACCTCCCTGGGGCTACCTTGACGGAAATGTATTCAGAGGTAAACATTCTGGTCCTGTTGTTTCAAAATCACTTTCACTACTTATGTCATACCCAAGGGGCCGACCATTTGCTGAAGAGTTTGAAGTTCTGGTTAAAGTTGTGGCCTGAAATTGATTGCTCTGAATGGGAGAAAAGAGTTACATGCAGGTCCTTTGTTCAATCTGTACCTGAATTCTCTATATTTGTGTTCAGAAGAGATTGGTTAGTGGTGTGTGTTTTTTTTCTCCTGCTCACAGCTCTCAGTGAAGCAGATGAACAGACTGTCTTATTATTGAAGCTGCCAGAGGCAGTGCATCAATAGAAGTCAATATGAACTATGACAAATTCTTCCTAACCCATAATTAAAGGGAAGGAGATATATTGACCCAAAAGGTAAATAATAGAGCATTAAAAACAGGCATTACTCAAGGGAAATCAGTTCATCTTGCTGCTTCTCTGAGAGGGAACATTAAGCCAGTACCTGGAGACTCACCCTATGAGAATAATCTGTATTGCTGCCATAAGATTGGAATATGGGATTGGTTTTCTTCTATGCTTAGTCTCTGAAAAGGGTGGGGATAGCAAAAGTAAACATGTAATTAGTCAATTCAGGCAGAGCCTCAGAAAACAGATTTGCATTTTCCACCTCGTTGACAGTATTGGGGAAATTCTTAACCTTTCCTTGAAACAGTCAGAAGCCACCTCCAAAAATCACAATGGTGAAATGATTTTCACTTCCTTGTAAAGTGCCTGTAACAAAATCACACCAGATTTTGAGCTGTCCCTGGGAAAGGGCAGTCCACAGCCTTCAACTCAGCACCGATTGCTTTATATAAAAAAATATATATATATAAATCCCTAGATGTTTCCAAGTATCTGCCCAGCCATGATGGAATATATTCCAGCATATAGACATGAACACAAAAGTCTTAAAATCCGTCCTGCTTGTCAAGTTAACACGGGAGCCCTGGGTATTTTTCTTTCTATTTTGACTCCTTCTCTGTGCAGCAAACCCAGCCTACCCTGCCACAGCTCAGCCAGCTGCCCCAGGTGACCTCCTGCTGGGAACATCTGAGCCAGAGCTTTGTCTCTTTATTCCCATCTTGAAGCACCCCTGGGCTCTCAGAGCCATTCCCAGCTTCTTCTGTCTTTGACATGCACTGCTGGAGAGAAGGTTGGCACAACTGGGGTGTGATGTTTTCCAATTTGTTTGACTGAGGAGGGGACCCAACTCCGAGGAGCTGGCCAGGTGAGAGAAATTCAAATTCATCAGCAAGGAAGCCAGCAAAGGTGACCTGCTCTCTGCAGTGTGACAGCTGTCCACCCTCACCTAAACTCCTGCTTGCCTGACCCTCCTCTAAATCCATGTAACAGAGCATGGTCCCTCAGACCGCCTGACATTGCCTTTTGCTGATTATTACAAAACATAAAAGTGACACACTAATAGTGATGTCCATCATGTGGATGATGGTTTCTGCTTTTGCATTTAAAAAAAAATTTTTTTAGAGACAGGGTCTCACTCTGTTGTCCACACTGGAGTGCAGTGGCATGATCATAGCTCACTGCAGCCTCCAACTCTTGGGCTCCAGTGATCTTCCTGCCTTGGCCTCCCAAGTATCTGGGACTACAGACATGTGCCACCATGCCCGACTAATTTTTTAAAAAAAATTTTTTTGGAGATGGGGTCTTGCTATGTTGCCCAGGCTGATCTCAAACTCCTGGCCTCAAGTGATCTTCCCGCCTCAGCCTCACTACAGGCATGAGCCACTGTGCCCAGCCTGTTTTTGCATTTTTTAGATTTTTTTTTTTTAGTAGACTTATTTGAATTCAAATACTGAGAACAAAACTACACAGGAGATCTTCACTTGACACACAACAGTGGAAGAAGTTTTACTCTCCCCGAGGCCATTGTTTATAATAGCAAAATCCTGGAAACATTCTGTATGTTCAAAGCACAAATTTCTAGAACATCATGCAGCTATTTATAAAGTTTTTGTTGAAGAATGTTTAATGACAGGAAAACAAAACATTGTTAGGTCAATAAGAACGAAGTACAAAACACATATAAGTGAGATCCTATTTGAAATATGTATATGACATAGGACATTAATAATAGACTCTTTCTGGCTTCATCTGAAATCCAAGACAAAGGTGCTGTTATGGTCTGAATGTTTGTGTCCCCCAAAATTCATATGTTGAAGCCCTGAACCCACTATGATTGTATTTGGAGGTGGGGCCTTTGGGAGGCGATGAGGTTTAAATGAGATCACAAGGGTGGGGCCCTCATGATGGGATTAGTGTCCTTATGAGAGGAGGAAGATACTCAGAGTGCACTTACCCCCCAACCCCCCAAGTGCACTGAGGAAAGGCCATGTGGGGACACAGCGACAAGGTGGCTGTCTAAAAGCCAGGAAGCGACCCTCCAGACACCAAATCAGCTGGCACCTTGATCTTGGACTTCCAGCCTCCAGAACTGTGAGAAATAAATTTCTGTCATTTAAGCCACACAGTCTATGGTATTTTGTTATAGCAGTCTGAGCAGACTACTTAAAATCTGATTTTGTGACGCTTGACCATAAAGAATTTTCCTGAGAGACTGTAAACAGTGTGCGGAGTCTCCCACAACCCTCATCCTATAAGAGAAGGTAGGAAGTGCTTCTCTCTAGAGCCTTCTCTACATGTCCTCTGTAGGGGGTGGGCACAGCGGGCTAGAGTCTGACACGTGCTCAGGAAAACCTCTGAGCGAGACAGACTCAGAGGTCAGTAGCAGGAGGAGAGAGGGCTGTGGTCCTGGCATCAGGGGCAACGCTGTGTGTAATCCCCGGCGCAGCTGAGGGCCTCCGGGGAGAGTGCAGCCTTGGGGACAGCCTGGGGCTGGCCTGCAGGGACCGTGGAGGGGAGGTGGCCTCCTGCAGAGGGTGCCAGGGTGTCAGCCTGAGAACAGGCAAAGGAACTGGCAGAGCAAAGGCTGGAGAAGCGCCCTTTCCCTCAAGCTGGGGAGACAGGAGGCTCTGACTCTGAGTGAAATTCAAAGGTGGTTTGTTTTTAAACATTTTAAAGATTTATTTCACGGGACTGGACATTTGCTTTGGTAACTACAGTGACTGGTAGACATTTTTCAAAATTTAAGAGTGAGTGTGATGCTATGAGGCTTGCTCAAAATTTCGGGAGGGGCAGGGAGAGAGCCGGCACCACTAAGTAGGTTGCAGGGCTGTGGGGAGAGAAACTAAAGCAGCTTTCTGAGTGCACGAGATGAGTCCTGCTCTTCCAATGCACTGTTCTGTGCATTTATGCAGGTGCATAAGAAGAAAGACTTGGCAGGACACTGTAGCAGTCTGGGCCTAATCAGCAGACAGAAACCACACAGGAGGTTAAATGGGGAAATTTAATATGAAGAACTATTAACTATGATACAAGAGTAACTTTAAGGAATAAGGAAACTCTCTGAGGCCCCAGGGCTGAGGCAGAGTGCCCGAGTGCATTAGTCTGCCAGGGCTGCTATAGCAAAGCACCACAGACTGGGAGCTTAAACAATAGAAATTTATCTCCTTATGATCCTGATGGTGGGCAGTCAGAGATCAAGGTGTCAGCAGGTTTGGTTTCTCCTGAGGCTTCTCTCCTTGGCAAAGACGCCATTCTCTGTTTCTTCTGTCCTCTGTGCGCATCTGTGTCTTACTCTCTTTTTATGAAGATACTGGTTAGATTGGATTACAGCCCACCCTAATGACCTCATTTTACTCCAATCACCTCTTTGGGTTTTTTTTTTTTTTTCAGACCATGTCCTGCATGAAAAAAACAGGGTCTTGCTATGTTGCTCAGGCTGGTCTTGAACTTCTGGCCTCAAGTGATCCTCCCACCTCTGCCTCCCAAAGTACTGGGATTACAGGCATGAGTCACTGTGCCGGGTCCTCCAATCACCTCTTTAAAGGCCCTATCTTCAAATACAGTCTCATTCTGAGGGGCTGGAAGTGAGGACTTCAACATATGAATTTTGGCCCATAACACCCAGGAAAGATGATCTTGGATGGGGTTCAGACCTCTTTTGAGAAGGTGTCGTTTGGCCACCAGATAGCAGAGGCGGTCGCTGGTTTAGCCAGGCCTGGGCTGATCTGGAGCTGATGGACCAACAATAACAACCTTCCATTGACTAGCCTGAAAAACAAAAAGCAAAAACAAATAGACCACCTTCCAGAGTGCCGGTGGGATCTGGCCAGGAGGCAGCGCGTGTCCCCAGCTACAGATGGCCATGTGCAGGCTGCACAGGGGCTTTGGTTTCTGCATTGAGGTGGCTGCAAGATGTCAGAGGGGGGCCGCACTCTGGCCAGTGACTGGGGCCGGTCCCGTCAGATGCCCTGAGACCTGCGCTGCCAACCCCCCACCCACCCTGGCCCCCTCCAGCGTCTCTTCAGAGCCCTCTCCTGTGAACGCCTGACACCGCTCACTTTACAGGAGATGTGCTGAAAGGAAACTCATTGTTTCTCTCAGGCATATTTTGAAGGTGCATTCAGCGCTGAGAGGCAATAAATTAATAACAGACACAGGCATTCATCGTGGGAGTTAGTAACGTGTGCAAGAGCTGCCTGTTGCACATTAGTTTGTCTACTCCCTTCATTCAACGAAGATTTATCATGTGCCAGGCATGATTCAGTGGCTGGGTCCAGGTTCTGTTCCCTGGATCACAGGTCCTGGTAAGAATCTGCCCACTGATCACTACAAGTGTCCTGGGAAGAGTCCTGGAGGCATCGGAATCTGGACTTCATGCCCGGGTTCTGTGACTATCTGGCTGGGCACCCTTGAGCAAGTCACTTGGCTTCTCTGGGCCCAGTGCCCCTACGTGCTTCTGTTTCCGTATCTAGCACACCATGGCTTACCCACTTACTAAGCTGGCCTCTGCCTCCCAGACTGCCAACTCCTAAGGGCAGGAATCTTTCCAACTTTATATTTCTAGCCCCAGCACCTCACACCTAGTCCTGCCCAGGTGTCATTTACCACCCTCAAATGTCCCTTAAACTGGAGGGATAATTTTAGCAAGCAAATTGGCCCTTGTCTCTTCTCTGCTTACAATGTTAAATGACTCCTCACAGTTTGCAAGGAGTCCTCTGAGGCTGGCCTGGAGAATCTGGCCCCTGAGTGGTCTGTAGCTCATAAGTCGGTCACTCTTCCTGAAAACACCCCACGTCATCCTCCCAGAGGCACCTCCTTTATATATGGGAGAAGAACTGTTCTCTACCTAGGTGAGCCCCTTGTCTATCAGGCGAATTCCTTTTGGCCCTTCTGCTTTGCTGTGTCTTCCCTGGGAAGCCTCCCTTCACCAGCCCCTCCCCAGACCTCTTAACTTCTCCCTGAGGGTGTCCTGCCCTGTGCTTGGCTACCACCATTTGCAAACCTCCAGCCTAACACCATTAATCAAATAATAGCTTATTAATGATCACTAGCTCCCACCTGACTGGACAGAGGAGGATAAATACAGAGTAGCCTCTTTGATCTGTCTATCAAGTCAGCGTCCTCTGAAAAAAGGATAGAATAAAAAAGTCTTAAGGGACATCACAACCAGATGTGGTATTTCAACGTGGATTGGACAAAGCAGCCCATGTAGGCACATATTGAGGAAGTTGGGGAAAGTTGAATATAGACTGAGGATTAAAGCCTACTAAGAAAGAATCGTTGGAATGTTTTAGGTGTACCAATGTTGTGTTCTTTGTTAATAGTTTCCTAGTGAAGCATTTGGTGGAGGAATGTCAGGATGTCCGCAGTCTACCAGCAATACATCATCGTAAAGTGGACAATAATAGTAATAAAACAGTTCTTGAAAAAAAATTGAGGGCACGGATTTAGTCTTTTTGCTTTTGTGCCTCGAGCTCCCAGTGCAATGTCTAGCCCATAATGGACAGTTATACAATTTTGATTGTTGAAGCAAGAAGGCAAGAAGGTAAGAAAAATCATGGTGTGTCTCTGGTATAGTGAGGAAGTGAGTCTCACTAGGAAGAATGGAAAACTAAATTCACAGGACCAAATTTCAGATGGCCCACCTAACGGAAGAGGGAAGTTTAGACTTACTGGGTAGGGCAGGAACCGAGAGTGAGTAGAAGGCACATGGTTGAGCCTGGACTCCCTCCTATACAGTGATGCTGTGAAGAGTTGCACAGGCTGTGCACTGCTCAAGAGACCCCAGCTGTATGGGCTGTGATTAGCTGTGTGCCCAGAGGAAGAGGCTCTTTTCTAATTTTCTTTAAGATATGAGTTAGTGGCAGCTCTGTTCCTATGTTTGTGGGACTTGAGGAAGAGAATTATGGCAACCATCCTGATGCATCTGGGTTTCCCGGGATGTAGAACTTTCCATGCTATACCTGGGACTGTCCTGGGAAAAGTTAGAAGGTGGGTCTGTTTCCTTAGTCCATTTGGGCTGCTATAACTAAATAACATAAACTGGGTGGCACAGTTCTAGAGATTGGGAAGTACAAGATTAAGGACAGCAGATTGGTGTCTGGTGAGGGCTGCTTTCCTAGAGGGTACTTTCTGCTGTGTCCTCACAGGGCAGAAGGGGAGAACTCTGGTCTCTCCAGCCTCTTATAAGGGCACTAACCCCATGCACGAGGGCAGAGCCTCCCAAAGGTCCCATCTCCTGATACCATCACACTGGGGGGTTACGTTTCAACACATGAATTTGTGGGGGACACATTTAGACCATCCAGTCACCCCAAGGAGAATGTGATAAGGCAAGAAGCAAGTGGTTGAGGTGGGAATGAAGACGGAGAGTCACAGAGGTCAGGGGAGGAAGGGCGTGAGGGAGGCCGGTTGAAGTTTTCTGAAGGGGTGGCTTCGGGTGGTGGCTGCAGAGCCTAATTTCAGGGACCCAGAGAAGAGGGAAGTAGAGGAGGAAGTGGCCACTGGTTGAGGAAGTTTGGCACCCAGAGGTGGAAGAGACACTGGCTGATGGTCCAACAGGGCAGCAGGGATGTGCATCTGTGTAGACCCGGATGAGGAAGCCAATGGAAGTGGTAAGATGCGGGGGGAGGAGGTGCCCCCTGAAACTGAGCATGTGAGATGGGGCATGACAGTGTTCTGATAAGACAACGGTGCGGACACCCCACACTGGGCTCCCATGCCCATTCAGCTGTGCCCACACGCAGCACTCTTGTGACCAGGTCTCTGGACATTCTGCTGTGGCTACTATTCCTGTGACTCAGGGGGCTTCCATGTCCCTTCTGCCACCTCAAATAGTCCTCAGCTGTGACCAGTTTGTTTGGTTCATATCACCATGCTGTGAGTGTTTGTTTTCGATGTCAGGAGCCTGTCAACCTCAAGGTGACATTCGCAGTAGTGGCTGCCTGTAAACTGCTTATTTTTAAAAAATATATTTCTTTCTTCTCAGAGTAGGGGAGTTGATTTAAAAAAGAAGAATACGAATATTTTATTCTGACACATGGCTCTGTAAACTGGCAAAATGGCCTGTCTCAAGAGGGTCCTTGTTACTTTGAAGACATTACGCCAAGTGAAATAAGGCAGCCACAAAAGGACAAATATTGTATGGTTCCCCTTACATGAGGTACTGTCGTAGTTAGTTCATGCTGCTATAACAAAAATACCAAGGACTGGGTGACCTAAATAACAGAAATTTATTTCTCACATTTCTGGAAGATGGGAAGTCCAGATCAAGGTGTGAGCAGATTTGGTTCCTGGTGAGGGCCTGCTTGCTGGTTAGGTTTTCTCATGGCAGAGAGAGAGAGAGAGAGAGAGAGAGAGAGCAAGCTCTCTTATGTCTCTTCTTATAAAAGCACTAATCCCATCCTGAAAGCAACCCCCTTATGACCTAATCCCCTCCCAAAGGCCCTATCTCCAAATCCCATCACACTGGGCATTTGGGCTTCAAAACATGAGTTTTGGGGGGACACGAACATTCAGTCCATAGCAGCTACCTAGGATGGTCAAATTCACAGAGACAAAAAGTAGAATGCTGGTTGCCAGGGCCTGGGGGAGGGGAGAATGGGGAGTTGCTGTTTAGTGGGTGCAGAGTTTCAGTTTGGGAAAATGAAAACATTCTGTAGATGGATGATGGCTGTAGTTGCACAACAATATGAATGTACTTAGTGCCACTAAACTGTCCACTTAGAAACAATGATGATGGTAAATTTCACACTATGTATATTTTCCCACAATAAAAAAAAAAGAAGGTCCTTGTCAAAATGAACTAAATCAAAATGTCTAAAATTCCATCAAACCACCCATATACCAGCTGATAACACAACTTCCTCCAAATTCAGGGTCCTGTCCTCTCCAGCTAAGCCCAGCCTTCCATTGTCGGGATGGCCACTTGCCCACCCACTGGGCCTGGCCTTGCACAGGCCCAGACAGGCCCAGGGAGGACAGAGATGATCCAAGGAAGTTCTCAGTTTCCCCTCAGGAGTGGCCGGCAGGAGGTTATTGGAAACAGCATATGGGATAGGAGTCCATTTGTGTGTGGGTGTGGCTGCGTATGTTTGTGTGTAAGTACACGTGCGCACCTGTGTGTGTCTCTGTGCACATGTGTGTATGTACACAGAGAAACCCCAGCTGGCCAGGTGCTGAGATGTTAACATTGACTTTTTCCTGAATGGTGGGCTGAAGTAATTTACTATCTAAATCTTTTACTAAGAGCATTTCAACCTTTAAAATATGTATTTCAAAAAAAAAAACCTATGTATTATTCATCAAACATGTTGCCATATTTGATCCAGATGCTTTTTTTCAAAAAACAGAATTAAAATATTACAGATAGAGTTGGAACCTCTAATATGCCCCCCTCCAGGTGAAATCACAACCTTGGAATTGATGTGCACTGTTGTTCTTTACTATGCATGTGTGTCCCCATTAACAATATAACATATGGATTTTTATGTTTATAAATTATGTAAACTAAGCATACAATTAATTATAATAAATTCATTTATAACTTAAGTAGATATAGATGATATGATTATTAATAATTAATATCATTTAATTCTAGTTATATATATATATGTATATATATATATATATAAAAAATAATGTCTCATTTTGCCTCTTGCTTTTTTCCTGAATTACATTTTAGTGATTTATTCATATTGACACATGTAGATCTGGCTCATGCACTATACCTACTGTGTATTATTGGTTGTAGTAATACAATCACAATTTATTTATCCCATGTCCTGTTGGTGAATATTAGCTCATTTTCAGCTTCTGGCTCCACAAACAGTGGACATCCACAGGTTGTACCATTTCATAAGGTGCATGCCTACGAGGGGGAATGCTGAATTGTACGTCCTGTGGGAATCTTCAACTTTTCTAGTCCTTGCCAAGTTGCTCTCTGAAATGTTGGACCCAATTTTGATCCCATCAACAACATATGACAGTCCTAATTTCTCTACTTCCTACGCCAGCACTTCAAATATCAATCTTTTAATTCTTGCTAATCCAGCGGTTGTGACGTGGCACCTCATTGAGCTTTCCCAATGCAGTTCCTCGACCACTTGTGAAGCTCAATAATTTGTCATATTCATGGGCCATTTGAGTGTCCTCTTCTGTTACTCTCTTTTTATATCCTTTGTCCATATTTCTATTGTTCTTTTTCTTATTGAATGATGGGTTGTATGAAATTATGAAATAAAGTGGTTTCCATTTTAAGGGAAAAAAATGTATTTCCAGGGTAGTTTCCAAAAATATGAGAAAATAGTCACTTTGTTGTTCCTTGAAAATTCCAGGTAATTGCCTGCCTCAGAACCCTTGCCCAGCTGTTCCTGCTGCCTGGACGGCTCCTTCCTGATACGTCCTCAAGGCTTGATGGCTCACCTCCTCCCAGGTCACCTTGGGCAGCCTTCACCTGCTGCCCTGTTCAAGGTCGCCCCACCTCTGGTTTTATTTTGTGGTGAAGCACATATTACCATCTGCCATATTTTTCCTGTATATGGTGCATTGAAGACTGCTTCCCATTTTTAACACTACTCCCATGGAGAAGTGGGTTCTAATTCTCTCCTCTTGCTGGCCAGTCTTAGTAACGTATCTGACCAAGGTGGCACAGCCAGTCAGTGGCAGAGCTAAGACACGAATGCAGAGGGCTGGCTCAGGAGTCCACGTGCCCAGCCTCTCACAGCCCCTGCCTCCTGGCCCGTCCCCCAGAAAAAACTCGGCAACTACCTTTGGGGTTTACACATTCTTGTGTGTATTTGTGGGGGGTGGATTTTTGTCTAGCCCCAGACTTTTCTTCTAGAGAAAATAGAAATTAAATTCAGATAAGACATAAAGACTGGGATACCTAGGATACAAACAGGAATCAAAGAGGCCTGAAGGAGCATCTCTGTCTGTGAGTGTCAAAGACCCCTGACATGTAGGGGCTTGGGGGTAAAATGGTATCAGTTATCGTCTGTAATAAATTTGGAATTAATCTCCTAAGAAACTAAGACACTTTTGAAACAAAATATTTTCTTAAGATCGATTTCTTGATAGAGTTTAATTTGCTTCAGTCTCCAATAAGCTGGGTGACTTTCTTCAAATTATAGATTTCACATTTTCCATTGTCTGTATGCAAATTTGGGAGAGAGTTATTATGTCTGTCCTCTAAGATGCATAACTTGAATAACTTCTATAAAAATATCAACAGCTGTTTAATCTTCGTGTCAAGCCCCCAACATTTAGGGTGTCTGGGCGCCCAGTGACTGGCCCTTCCCTGGCAACATTTTCCTCACTGAGATGGTCTTTGTTAGGTTTGGGAGCTTGGGGAGGACTTTCTTGTTTTACCTCATGTCTATGCTCAGTGGGCTGTAAACTTCCAACTCTAGTTCATGTGTGCAAGAGAGAACATCTTTTCAAACCTCACACACAACCTAGAGAACATCAACCACTTTTCCCAGACATGGAAGTTGTTTATAGGTAGGAGGGAGAAGGCTAAGACTGTGGGCTCTAAGATGGCAAACAAACCCCCCTCCCCACCCAAAGGAGCAGGCAGAAGCTTCAGAGCCCAGGCGGTGACCCAGCAGGATGTCTGGCTCACACAAAGATGGCAGTGGCGGAAGCTGATCCAGAATTTTATCTAATTTGTGTTAATTGAAAATAAATAAAAAACTTTTCTAAATGCAAGCCTACATTTTGCTCAGATCAATATGTATCCTGAAGTTCTAAACTTCTGGCAGTATTTACGAGTGGGCTTTTATTCCAATCCTGCGCCTTCTTCTCTGTGGTTCTTCCTTATTGTGAGTTGTACAGTGTGTGCAAAAATCTGCATTTCAATTTCAAGATTATCTACCTTATATCGGAAAACACACACCAAACCTATCGTCCCCCACAAAAGCTTTAGCACAGTGCTGGAGACATAGTAAGTCCTCAGCAAATGTGGATGGGTACTGCACTGCACTTCTGGAAGTTGTAAATGAAACTGCAAACAGAAATGCTACCTGATGGGATATTCTAGGTGGCTGTCCCCAAGGGTTCTACCTGGGCTTTCGCTCACTTTATTAAATAGTTGCATCCAGTTTTGAGCAGATGTGTAACTGACTATCTTTCTCCCATAGAAAAAGTTCCTTTGACAGACACAGTAGGTGACTATAGTGAGTGAAATACCCAAGACTTCTTATACGCTAGGCAGTGGACAGTTTTCTGGTGCTGAGATCCAGTACTTCAGGCTTTTGTTTTTGCTTTGTTTTTCATGCTCATTCCTTAGCTAACTTGTTATCTTGACCTAGTAGCTGCACTGGTCAGAGACGATTGTCCGCGAAGTGCCACGTTATGGGGGGTGGATGAGTGAATGTATGCTCGCTCTAACTCGTGCTGGTTTCTCTTTGCGGAGACCATGAAGATTAAACATTTGATAGCATTTTAATAGAAATTCTCAAGTCCTGCATCTTAGGGGTGGAGAGAATAACTCTCCCAAATCTAAATACAAACAATGGAAAAGGCAAAAATCTACAAATCTCACTCAGCTTATTCGAGCCCCAACAAATTAAACTTCATCAAAAAATCTGTCTTAAAAGAAATATCCTGCTTCCAAAGTGTCTTAGTTTCTTAGCAGGGTAATTCCAAAGTTGGTACAGAAGATAACAGATACAATTTTGCCCCCAAGCCCCATTCATTTATGTCTATGTGTGCACTGGCCATATTGTTGCTTACCTGTGACATCTATTGGAGTTAAGTGAATGCAGAAAAAGCCAGGAGTGCCCAGTCATTTGGGCCAGCCCCCTGCCTGGCTGGCTTCCCTGGTTCAGACTTACGTTTGTGGGCTTTCAGCTTCTTCTCGTCCACAGGAATGAGGTCCAGGTAGTCCAGGTAGTATTCATAGCTGTAGTATGGGGCAGAGCTGTTGGTCCCGTTGGCCATGTCTGCAGCACCGGGAAGCTGGTGGGCTGGCCTCCAGAGCCGGGTGCGGAGCCCCTAGGAGGAGATTGTCCAGCTGACTTCTGTATGAATGAATCATGCAAGTATGTCTGTGGGTCTCCAGGCTCAAGGCTTGCCCACTTATCAGAGCCGTTTTGCTGGAAGAAAGGTCAGGGGGGTGTGCCTGACATCTTCAGCGTACAAGCAGAGCCTCCCATCCTGCCCCTTCTTGATAAAACTCCAAAGCAAACAGAGCCGAGAGGCAGAAGAACTGGTTTCCAGGCCAGTCCTCATATGCCCTCTGCATAAGGACAGAGAGCTGGGCAGAAGCACAGACGCCTGGGCCCTCTTGAAAGAGAAGATGCCCACTAAGGCTACAAGGACACTCACTTTTTGCCTTAAATACTTGAGAAGTTAATAAAATCAAAACGAAAGCCCAACAGTGCCCTTGACTTTGATTTAGGCAATTCTTGGTTCTATTAAGCAACCAGCAAACCACTCACTGACTTAGATTCAGTATCTCAGGGCAGAGATTGAGTGTCATTGGCCTTGAACTTGTAACTAGTTCATGTTCTCAGATACAATTAATTAAAATCAAAAGAGCCCCCTGCCCCAATCGTGTGCACCGCTCAGCTTTTATCTAAGCCCCAAAGAACCAGCCAGTTGGCTGTATTTGTTCAGAATGAAGAAGCTGTTTATCTGGCCAAGAGCCCACATGGCTCGAGCTCTTGGGAAACAGGGTCTACCCAGCTCTTGGCTGACACCGCACGTGATGAGTATTCTTCCGGGTTTCTGTAGGGACTGACTCCAAGTTACACACTTGCTCTTCTAAGATCCTGAGACGCTGTCAAGAGGACCATTCTGAACACAGGCTTATGGGGGCTCTCTCTCCACTATCCCAACTTTCCTGTGTTCTTGATTCAGGTCGACACTGCCAGAGTAAAACTGATCATTGACAGTGTAGACGAGTTGACCCAGATAACCAGAGCCCCTGTGCTGGTTTGGGTCAGGCTTGCCATGCCTGAGGCATTCCCTGGGCAGCATCCAGAGGAGGTTCAGTTGATAAAAGGAGGAATGAACTCTTGGGTTTCCAAAGTGCAGAGGCAAAAGGTCCACTTGAAAAGTAAAAAAAAACTCCTTCCTGTACACTCTAAGTACCCAACACCAGATGCGTGGGCTTTTCCTCATCAAGCAATTTCCAATTCTCGGCAGACAGTGACTGGGTGTCCTGCAATTTAACTCAATTCCTTTTTTTGTTGTTGCTTTGTTTTTATTTTATTGTATTTTTTATTTTAATAGATTTAGGGGGTACAAGTCGAATTCCGTTACATGTAGATATTGTGTAGTGGTGAAGTCTGGGCTTTTGGTGAATTTAACTCAATTCTGACACTAACTGTCCAGAGTTGTCACAGACCCCACAGATTAAGGGCTCAGTCCCACAAGACTGCCCCTCACTTCAGACACCAATCACAAGTCCCAGGTTTTCACCTGTACTTTTTTTTTTTTTCTTGAGACAGGGTCTCACTCTGTCACCCAGGCTGGAGTGCGGTGGCCCATTCATAGCTCACTGTAACCCCAGACTCCTGGGCTGACGGGATACTCCCGCCTCACCCTCCTGAGTAGCTGGGACTATAGGCATGCACCACCACACCCAGCTAATTAAA
The DNA here is from genome assembly GCA_023783475.1 of Daubentonia madagascariensis. Classification (NCBI taxonomy): domain Eukaryota; kingdom Metazoa; phylum Chordata; class Mammalia; order Primates; family Daubentoniidae; genus Daubentonia; species Daubentonia madagascariensis. The sequence continues at coordinate 995,592 of JAKFHU010001482.1, read as the reverse complement.
AAAAAATTTTTTTTTTTAGAGACAGTGTCTTGCTATATTGCCCAGGCTGGTCTCAAACTCCTGGCCTCAAGTGATCCTCCCACCTTGGCCTCCCAAAGTGCCAGGATTACAGGTGAGAGCTGGGCCCCATGTGTACCAAGGATTCCCATGACCCCATCCTTAGGTCATTTGCTAGAATGGCTCACAGAACTCAGGAAATAGTTTACTTACTAGATTACTGGTTCATCATAAAAGGATATAACTCAGAGCAGCCAGATGGAAGAGATACACAGGGCAAGGTAGTAGGAAGGGGCACAGATTCATCCTTGCCCTCCCCAGGTGCACCACACTCCCAGCACCTCGATGTGTTCAGCAACTTGGAAGTTCTCTGAGCCCCATTGTTTGGGGTTTTTACAGAAGTTCAATTACACAGGCATGACTGATTAAGTCCCTGGTCATTGGTGACTGGACTTCATCCCCAGCCCCTCCACCCTCCCCAGAGGTCCAGGGTTGGGGTGAAAGTTCTAACCCTCTAATCACCTGGTTGGTTCCTGCCCCCATCCTCCAGGAATCACCTCATTAGCATAACTCAGATATTGTTGAACATGGCTTATTATGAATAACAAAAGACACTCCTCTTACCCCATCACTCAGAAATTCGAAGGGTTTTAGGAGCTCTGTTCCAGGAACCAGGGACAAAGACCAAATATAGTCGTACACAGAATAATGACATTTCAGTCAATGATGGGCTGTGTATACGATGACGGTCACATAAGATTACAACAGAGCTGAAAAATTCCTATTGCCTCGTAATGTCATAGCTGTCATAATGTCATAGCACAATTACTTTATTTTTAAAATAAATTTAGTGTGGCTTAAGTGCACAGCGTTTATAAAGTCTACAGTAGTGTACAGTAATATCCTAGGCCTTCACATTCACTCACCACTCACTCATGGACTCACCCAGATCAATTTCCAGTCCTGCAAGCTCCATTCATGGTAAGTGCCCTGTACAGGTGTACCATTTTTTATCTTTTATATAACTGTATTTCTACTGTACCTTTTCTATGTTTAGATATTAGATACATAAATACTAATGTATGACAATTACCTAGAGTATTCAGTACAGTGAGATGCTGTATGGGTTTTGTAGCCTAGGAGCAATAGGCTATACCATACAGTTCAGGTGCGTAGTAGGCTATACCATCTAGGTTTGTGTGAGTACACTCTGATATTCACACAACAATGAAATCGCCTAGCAATGCTTTTCTCAAATGTTAATCACTGTCATTAAATGATACATGACTATATATATTTCTTATTAAATCACGATATCACAAAGACACCCCCTACACCTTGCACACACCTGTACACTTCCAGATGTTGCTGTATACACTACTGTACGCCTGCATCCCAAATGTGTACAACATTATATAAACAGCACTATTGTTATGGGCTGAATGTGTCCCCCCCAAATTCATATGTTGAAGCCCTAATCCCCAGTACCTCAGAATGTGACTGTCTTTGGAGATATGTTCTTTAAAGAGGTAATTAAGTTATAAAGGCCATGGGGACAGGCCCTAATGCAATATGACTGGTGTACTTATAAGAAGAGGAGATTAGGACACAGAGAGGCACAGAGGGAAGACGATGTGAGGACACAGGAAGAAAATGGCTATCTATAAGTCGAGAGGGCCTCAGAACAAAACCAACCCTACTGACACCTTGATCTTGGACTTCTAGCCTCTGGAATTGTGAGAAAATAAATTTCTGTTGTTAAAGACACCCGCTTTGTGGCACTTTGGGCTACTAATACAACTATCGATCATCTAGGTCTAATTGCTTGTATAGAACACTATACCCAACAGCTGCAGAATACACATTCTTTTCAAGTGTAATTTACTATTGTTTAGTATTAATTTTTGATACTACTATAAATGTTTTCTCCTAGTATCAAAAATGTAAAATACATAGAAATAAAAAATTGATGAAAGGTGTGCAAGACTAAAAACTGCAAAATATAATATTACTAAGAGAAATGAAATAAGACCTAAAACATGGAGAGAGATGCCAGGCTCATGGGTTGAAAAATTCAGTATTATTAAGATGCCACGTGACCCCAATTTGATCTGTACATTCAATGCAATCCCAATTATAATCCCAGCAGCTTTTTAAAAAATAGAAATTGACATATTGAGAAATTATATTTTGCTGGAATTTAACACATTTGTTTCTCAAAAGAGATCATTAAGAAAATGAATAGGCAAGCCACATACTGGAAAGAAATATTCAAAAATTATATATCCAATAAAGAATTTATACCCAGAATATATGTCAACAATAAAAAAGACAAATAACCCACTTAAAAATTGGCAATAGATTTGAACAGATACTTCACAAAAAAAGATATGAGAATAGCCAATATGAACATGAAAAAGTGCTCAACATCATTAGGCAGCAAACTAACCAGGAGATAGCCCTACACCTAACAGAATGGGTAAAATTAAAAAGACTGGCAATGCTAAATATTAATGAGTATAAAGAACAACTGGAATTCTCAAAGATTGTTCATAGGAATGCAAAATGGTATAACTGTTTTGAAGAAAAGAAGCCAGACACACATAGCCTCCTACACTATGATTCCATACAGGTGAAATGCTAAAACAGGCAAAACTATTAATATGTGAAAAAAATCTTTTAAAAGTAGTTGCTTCTGGGCATGGAAACTGGAGAGAAACTGAGAATGAGCAAAAAGGAACTTTCTGGAAGTGATGAACATGCTTTATACAGTCACATGCCACATAACAACACTTTGGGCAACAATGGACCACATATGAGACAGTGGTCCCAGAAGATTAGAATACCATATGTTTTTACCTTTTCTATGTTTAGGTATGTTTAGATACACAAATACTTACCATCATGTCACAATTGCCTATGGTATTCAGTACAATAACATGTACAGGTTTGTAGCCTAGGAGCAATAGGCTACACCATACAACCCAGGTGTGTAGTAGGCTGAGCTATCTAGGTTTGCTGAAGTACACTCCATGATGTTTACAAAACGAACAAATCACTAATGATACATTTCTCAGAATGTATCCCTATCATTAAGTAATGCATGACTGTTTTCCAATAAAGGTATGAGTTACATAGTTGTATGCATCTGTAAACACTCATTGAACTGCACACTGAAGCTCTGTACTTTCCACTGTATGTAAACTTTACCTTAAAAAAATCTGCAAACTAATTAAATACTGTTGTTTTAAAAAGGGCCATCTCAAAAAAAAAAAAAAAAGCAAAACCCCAAATATAAAGAATCTTGGGTCAATTGCCTCTTTCTAAAGGAATTACATTCATCAATTATTGGAATTTACACACCAGTTTTAAGGAATTATTCTTCATGTGTACAATTCATCTTTAAGATGAGACAGAGCTCTGGCTGACAGTGTCCTAAGGACATCACTGGGTGCCACCTGTACAGATGAGTCGCAACCTCCTCTCTTGCCTGTGACCCACCTCTGGTGAAGTGAGGCTGGGTGGTAGGACAAACATTGGACCAACCTCTTAGGATATAACACAAAGACTGGGGTTGGTGTGGGCGGGGCATGCTCAAGTGCAAGTTTTCAGAAGTATATAGGCTTTCCTAAAAGTCATCAAGTTTATGTAAGTAAATCTATAAATTAAAATTAGGAGGTGGGGTTTAGGGGAGGATTTTACATTTTTACATAACTTTTTTAAAATTGAGAAATCATAGATAAATTTACCTTTTCTTTCCTTCTTTCCTTCCCTCCTTGCTACATTTTCCAACTGAGCATAATTTAATTCTATTAGTTCAGAATTTTCACTTCTTTCTGACAAAATATTGATTGTTAAGGTGAATTGATTGGTCTGATGATAATCTTGATTTTAAAATATCCATGAAAATATCCTTGTAGAAAAACAATTTAAAAAATTTTTCCCCTTGGACTTTAGTAAGAACTAATACCCCCATCAAGGTCAGCTCTCAGATAATAATGGCATATTTATATTAACAAATACCTCAAAGACCTTGTCTGTTAGCATTGTTTTTCTTCCCCCTTTAATTTATAACCCAAAGTTTGAAGGTGAAGTTGTTTTTTCTAGGGTATTTCTATTACAGGACGTGTGCACACTCATTAGCGGTCATTGTGACTACAGATTGAGTACAGGGGAGAAGGCAGAAGGCAGAGACCTAGAAAATGAGGGGCACAAACATTTATTGAACAATGACCTGAACAAGGTGCTTTATGTGATGCTCACAATACTAGGCCTCAGGTGTTGGAAACCTCATTTTCCGGTCAAGGAGCTGGGATACAACTAGATAGGGCAGCCTTCGGGCCATGCTCTGTCCAGCACCTCTGGGATTTGTAAACTGGGATGCATCAGTGTCCTGTAGCTGCTGCCACAAATCACAACAAACTTGGTGGCTTAAAAAAACATAGCGTTATCATCTTACAGTTCTGGAGGCCAGAAGTCCCAAATGAGTCTTAAGAGGCTAAAAGCAAGGTGTTGCCAGGACTGGTTCCTCCTGGGGGCTCTAGGGGAGATCCTGTCTCCCCGCCCTTTCCAGCTGCTGGAAACTGTCCTCATTCCTTGGCTCGTGGCCCCCCCACATCATCTTTTTCCTCTTCTGCAGTCAAATCTCTCTTCTTCCATATCTTCTCTTCTTTTAAGGACACTTGTGATTACAGTGGGCCCACCCAGGTAATCAAAAATAATCTCCTCATCTCAAAATCCTTAACTTAACCACATCTGCAAAGTCCCTTTTGCCATATCAAGTAACATTCACAGGTTGTGGGGATTAGGATATGGATATTTTGGAGGCCACTAATGAGCCTACCACATGGGGCAAACAATGTCGTGTTGTGGGCAGACAAATCCTCAGAACAAACACAGCACTTCTTTATGGAGCATTTGTTATTACCAAAGATTTTTGATATAAAATTACATCATAATATTGAAACAAACATAAGTACATAGCTGTGTAAATGCTAAATTTGCATGACTTTTTAAAAAAGTGAATTTTTATCGTAGATAATTTCAAACATTTGCAATAGCAGCAAGAATAATGAACCCCCATGTAACCATCACTCAACTTCAAAATTAGCCATGATTATCAAATTATCATGGCTAATTTAGTTTCATCTCTACCCCTATCCACTCCCCCCATACTGGATCCCTGTGAAACAAATTCTAAATATATCATTTCACCTATAAATATTCCAGTATGTATTTCTGAAGGAGGACTCTATTCCTTTTTAACAAAACCAAAATACTATTCTCCCACCTAAAAATTAACAATAATTATTTAATTGCACCAAATATCTAGTCAATGTTCAAATTTCCCTTATTTGACTCATAATTTCTTTTACAGTTAATTTGCTCAAATCAGAAGCCAATAAAGTCCATGTGTTCCAATTGGTTGATATGACTCTGAAGTCTTGTTAAAAATATAGGTTTCCTCTCCCTCCTACTCTCTCTCCCCCCACCTCTCTTTTTAAAAGACTTTATTTTTTAGAGCAGTTTTAGGTTCTCAGCAAAATTGAGAGGAAATTGCAGAGATTTACCATACTCCTGACCCACACACATGTATAGCCTTCCCATTATCACCACCCCCCACCAGAGTAGTACATTTGTTACAATTGATGAACCTACACTGACACATCACAATCATCCAAACACTATAGTTTACATTAGGTGTTGCACATTTTATGGGTTCTATGGGTTTGGACAAATGTACAATAATATACATCCACCATTATAATATCATAGAAAGTAGTTTCACTGCCCTAAAAATTTTCTGTGCTCCACATATTCATCCTTCCCATCCCCACAACCCCTGGCAACCACTGACCTTTTTACTGTCTCCATAGTTTTGCCTTTTCCAAGACATCACATAGTGGGAATTGTACAATATATAGCCTTTTCAGATGGGTTTATTTCACTTGGTAATATGCATTTAAGTTTCTTCAATGTCTTTTCATGGCTTGATAGCCCATTTCTTTTTGCCCTGAATAATATTTTGTTGTATGTTTATTTATCCATGAACCTACTGAGGGACATATTGGTTGCTTCCAAGTTTGGGCAATTGTGAATAAATCTGCTATAAACATTTGTGTGCAGGTTTTTGCATGGACATAAGTTTTCAATTCCTCTGGGTATGTGTCAAGGGCTGTGATTGCTGGATCATATGGTGAAAGCATTTTTAGGTCCATAAGAAACTGCCAAACTGTCTTCCAAAGTGGCTGCACCATTTTGCATCCCCACCAGCAATAAAGGAGAGTTCCTGTGGCTCCACATCCTCACCAGCATTTGGTGGTGGTGGTGTTCTGATTTTGACCATTCTAATAGGTGTGTAGTGGTATCTTTTTGTTGTTTTAATTTACATTTTCCTGATGACATATATATGGAGCATCTTTTCATATGCTTGTTTGCCATCTATATATCTTCTTTGGTGAGGTGTCGGTTAAGGTCTGTGGTCCATTTTTTAATTGGGTTGTTTGTTTTCTTATTGTTGAGTTTTAAGAGTTCTTCGTATATTTTAGATAACAGTCTTTTACCAGATACGTCTTTTGCAAATATTTTCTCCCAGTCTGTGGCTTGTCTTTTCATTCTTTTGGCAGTGTCATTTGCAAAACAGAAATTGTTAATTTTAATGAAGTTGAGTTTACCAATTCTTCCTTTCATGGATTGTGCCTTTGGTACTGTATCTAAAAAGTCATGGCCATACCCAAGGTCATCTAGATTTTCTCCTATGTTATCCTCTGGGAGTTGTATAGTTTCATGTTTTACTTTTAGATCCATGATCCATTTTGAGTTAATTTTTATAAAGGATGTAAGAGCTGTCTTACATTCTGTGTCTAGATTCATTTTTTTTTTTTTGCATGTGGACATCCAGTTGTTCCAGCACCATTTGTTGAAAAGACCATCTTGTCTCCATCATATTGCCTTTGCTCCTTTGTCAAAGATCAGTTGACTGTATTTATGTTGAAACTCTTTCTAGGCTCTCTATTCTAGTCCATTGATCTATTTGTCTATTCTTTTGCTAATAGTACACTGTGTAGATACTGTAGCTTTACAGAAGTCTTGAAGTTGGGTAGTGTCCACCCTCCAACTTCGTTCTTCTCCTTCAATATTGTGTTGGCTATTCTGGGTTTTTTGCCTCTCCATATAAACTGTAGAATCAGTTTGTTGATATCCACAAAATAACTTGCTAGGATTTTGATTGGGATTGCATTGAATCTATAGATCAAGTTGGGAATAACTAACTTCTTGACAATACTGAATCTTCCTATCCATGAACATGGAATATCTCCCCATTTATTTAGATCTTTGATTTCTTTCATAAGAATTTTATGGTTTTCCTCCTATAGATCTTGTATATATTTTGTTAGATTTATATCTAAATATTTCATTTGTTTGGATACTAATGTAAATGGTATTGTGTTTTTAATTTCAAATTCTACTTGCTCATTGCTTCAACATAGGAAAGTGATTGACTTTTATATTAACCTTGTATCCTGCATCCTTGCTAAAATTGCTTAATAGTTCCAGTAGTTTTTTTGTTGACCTGTTCAGATTTTCTACATAGACAATTATGTCATCTGTGAGCAAAGAGTTTTATTTCTTCCTTCATAATCACTATACCTTTTATTTCCTTTTCTTATCTTATTGCATTAAATAGTACTTCCAGTATGATGTTGAAAAGAAGTGGTAAGGGGACATCCTTGTCTTGCTCCTGATCTTAGTGTGAAAACTTCTAGTTTTATTTCTTTTGAACTTGCAATTTATTGTTGAAGAACTAGGTTATTTGCCCTGAAGAGTTTTCCAATTTATCCCATGGTGGTATTAGTCATGTTTCCCTCTCCCTGTATTTCCTGGAAAGTGAAATTAGATCTTAAAGCTGGATCAAATTTAGGTTCAATTTTTCGGGCATGAATACCTACCTCATAGATGGTTTGGCATCCTTTTCTCAGGAGGCACATAATGTCTGGTTGTCTCTTTCTTCTGTGATATTACTAGACTGATGATCATTGCTGAGATCCTTTAATTCACAAGGGCTGTAAACTTGGCACTTTTATTCTACCATTCTTTCTTCATTTATTAGCTGCTATTCTTATAAAAAGAAAAAAAGCCTTCCCTTATGAACTATTTTGTTACCTGAGATATAGTTCATGTAGGAAAGGTGGGATAAATTCTTGATTTATTCTTTTTGGGGGGGCTGTTTTCAAAGTAATGATTAGGTTTTCTAGCATCCTCCAACAGTGAATAATGAGAGGCTTTTAAAAAATTATTATGAATTTGTGAATTGAAATCTATTTGATGTGTTTCAATCCATTATAGCTATTTTCTTTACTGGTATACAAATTACCTCATCACCTTAAAGATTGCTTTCTTGGATAGTGAGAAACTCTCCATGTTGGTTGCATTAGTATTTTGTTTGTTTGTCTGTTTAATAGCTTCTTTGCTTTCTGGAATGACAAGATGTTCCAGCCTCATTTTGTACATTTCTTACCCTGGACCTTGGATTCAGCCATTTCTCCAAGGAATCCCAGTTCCTCTTAGTAGAAAATGGTGTTTAGCTACCACAACCTGGGTGCTGGGGATGCTTATTTCTATTGGGTTGCTTACAATGTTTAGGCCTATTCAATGTAGAGAGCTAGGAAATATTTATTTTTTAAGATAAAAAATATCATGAGTTCATACTGATACTTCCACTTCAAAATCACAAGCATAGACTTTTTTTTATTTTTTAGTGACCCAGCAACAATGAAAGCATAGACTTTTTATTCAACTATATCTTTCTTAGCTGTATCTCTTTTCCTTCAAAACCTAAAATTCTATTCTCAACAATACTAACATGCTTACTCAATATACATTATACACACAATCTCAGAATAACAAGATCCATTAACAACAATAAGAGCATGCTTCCTGAAAACAGTTTAAGATCTTTTTTTGAAGGGGGGAGAATATTTTTTTTTTGTCTTTAAGGTATTTCCCACAAGATATGTATAGTCAAATTCACGTTTTAGAATCACTCAAAATAGTTCTTCTTTATGGGGTTATGCCACTCACTGGATATATTCCATATTTCAATATTTAAAGATTGCTTTTTAAAAAATTATTTCATTTTATAATTATGTAGAATATTTACATGATTCCAAAGTTAAAAATACAAAACAAGATGTATTTGTAGATCTCCAGCTCCTAGTCCTCTCCTGTCTTCCCATTACTTTCACCTTTTATTTATTTTTTGCCATACCAATAGCTGGTTTTAATTTTTTTAAAAGAAATGTTATAATTTAAAAAGAGAGTTCCAAGAAATTTAATAGGATTCCCAGCAATAGTTATTTCTGAAATGTATGAGATTTGAAACATAATTATAAAAGGCTAAAAAGCAAAAGGATTCATTCTTGCTTTTTCCTTTTTACAAAAATCCAGACAATTTGTCACATCAAGAAAGTTCGGCAAGTTGTGGCACCTGCAGCTTTAGTCACCCTCAGAATCACTGTCCCTCCTCAGGCGGACAGAGCACCACATGGAGGACAGCAATGCATCTTCAATCGGTTTCTTAGGGTTCTCCTCCAGGTCCATCTTGACTGCTCCAGACTCAGACAGTTTCCACCCCAACTCATCTCTTGTCAGGTTCATGCCGCCAAACACCAGAGGACCAATAAACTGAGCTTTGATATGACCTTCAAGGTAAACAAATATCGTGGGCAGATTCCCATCAGGATAATTGGGTATGCAGGTTATTGAAATGGCTTTGATAAATTTGACATCAGGAAACTTCCTGGCAAGTTCACTGGGGTGTTGATTTATCAGGGCACAGAGGGGAATCCCTTGTTTGTAAAGGTGCAAAATTACCCACAAGCCCTCACCAGCTTTGATAACTTCTTGAACATAATCCTTTCCTGAGATCCCCAAAACTTCTCCAAAATATTCTTCAGTTTAGTTGCTTTCCACCTAAGTAAGCACTTTTTAAAAACATTTTTGGTGTATCCTTCAATTTTTTAAAAATATAAGTAAATATATATGTATATCATGTCTTTCCCTCTACCCTTTTTTAGCTGTGTGTTATCAAATTAATTTTTTTTAAAACATTGCTTTCTTCATTTAAAAATTTATTCTTGGGACCCCTCCATGGCATGTAGAGACAATCCTATTTCTTTTTTACAAATGAATAATGCTCTCATAATGTGGATGCACTGCAGCTTATTCATTCAGTTTCCAGTTGATGAATGTTTGGGTTGTTTTCAGCCTTTGCTATAGCAAATAGGGCTGCAATGCTTGGTGTTCATGTTTACCATATTTTTGCCAGTGTATTTTTGGAATCAACTCCTGAAAGTGAGATATATATACACACACACACACATACACACGTGTGTGCGTGTACACACACACACGTATGTCCAAGGATACATATATATGTAATTGTATTAGATATTGCTGAATTCTTTTCCATAGAGGTTATATCTTGCATTCCCATCAGCAATGTAGGAAAGTGCCTGTTTTCTCAGACAAGAGATTATGTTGTCAAACTTCCGGATTTTATGAAACTGATAGGTGAGCTATTGGTTTTCAGTGTAGTTTAAAAATAAACATGGTGGAGTATCTTTTCAGATATTAAATATTTGCTTTTCTTTTATTGTGACCATCTTCCCACATTTCTTGTTGCAGCACATTTTCAAATAAGAAAGGATGTGTAAAAGATAAATCTTTGAAGTTCAGTTATATCTGAAAATGCCAGCTGTACACAGATCATGATTTAAATGGGTATGTAACTCGGGTCTGAAAATCATATGCCCACTGAACTTTGAACTTTCTAGCTTCTGACATCAAGTTGCTGATGAGAAGTCTAACGCCATCTGATTCTTGCACCTTTCTTCTCTTCTTTGAAACTTTTGGAGCCATCTCTTAAGGTTGGAGTTCTGATATTTTACAATGCTAAGCCTTAGTATGAGATTATTTCATTCCTTGCACTGGGCAATTAGTCTATCCTTTCCATCTGAAGAGTCTTTGGGGCATTGTACTATTTCTTCTCTTTATTTTGTCTTTCCTATATATTTGAACACCTACTAGTCAGACTCTGGCCCTCCTGGACTGATTGCTTATGCCTGTTATCTTCTCTCTCACTGTTTACAGTTCTTAGTTATTTTATTCTATTTCCTGTGAATTTCTTTATCTCTCAATCCTTCTATTATGAATGCAACATTTCCTCACATCTTTCTAAGAATACATAATTTGTAATCTTAAGCATCTCTGGTATTATTCCAGATTCAGAAGTCACAACCCTCACTTTTTGATTAGTCTGTATTGAGTTTAGAGAACACTCTTTTAGCTCAAAGGGAGATTTGTAGATGTTTGGCATAAGTGTTAAAAACTATCCTTCTCTAATTGAGACCTTCCTCTGGTCGTATTTGGAAAAATGAACAGAACTAGGGGGGAACAAAGGAGTGCTTGGAAAGAAAGTGTGGGACTCTCAAGAATTTTATATGGGAAATGTATTCTTCTCTTACATGATATTGTAATTCCTCAGTTGGCCCCCTTGAAAGACTGTATTTTGAAAACTTCAAGGCACTATCAAATGTATGGTGTTAAATTTCAACAATTTGGTCTAGTGGTGTGACCACTGTACTTGAGGTCCAGGGACCTAGGTTCTAGACTGGGATCCGTATTTAGTCAGGATTCTCTTGGGAGGAAGTAACAGAAACACAATTCTTAGTAGCTTAAACATAGTGGAGTTTAATGGAAACATGCTGTGAGGGTGGCCACAGAGCTAGAGGGAGAGCGGTGGGAAGTGGGGTGCTGCCAGGACTCTCGGGGTCCATCTTGCATCTTGCTTCTCTCTTAGGGTCAGTGTCATGCCAGGCTGTCCAATGTGGCTAAGGACATAGCTGATGACAGCTCTGGGCTCATGACTCAAGAGGAAAGGTGAGCAGAAGACTATTCCTCCAAGCTTTGGCATGAAAAGTTCTAGGGATGGACACAGACTAGCTCTGGCTCAGTCACTTTCTCACCTTGGACCAGCTGCTGTGGCCTGGAAGGTGAGACTGGTCACCAGGCCTAGGACATAGCCTACCTCTGGGATGGGACAGGAAAGGGGTAAGACCTTCAGGATGGAAACCACCATAGCCACACTGTTGGAGTAGGGGAGGAGGAGCAGTTTTCCCAGGAGGGGAAGGGTGCCAGATGTATCTCGGCTCGAGTGTCCACGAATGTCTGACACTAACTAGATCCATGACTCTTGGACCACCCTGGACCTCAGCTTTTCCATCTGTGGTGTGAGACGTGTGGATTAAGATATGTGGATTCTTTCTCAGCTCAAATATATTATGATTTTGCTGAAAATCACATTCTTTGCCTTATTCTTTTTTAACTTGCATGAGAACCAAGTATCTCTGTTAAAGACCGGAAAATCATGATTCCACACACTAAATAGAAGGAAACAGATCTATTTAAAGAACATCCTGCCTCTGAGGATTTTTAAGAAGGTAAAGTATACTCCTGCAGTTATTGTTTCACTCTTGGAACAGAGATATAAATATCTATCCACACTTTTCCCACAGTGCATTTTACCCTCTAAGGAGGGCTTTGATTGTGGCAGAAGGTCCCTGGGGGCTGAGTGCTCAGCATGGCATTCTCTTGGTGCCAGCTGGTCCGGGAAGGCAGCCTTAGGTGCCATTTGGCTCCCAGACATATTTCTACCAATATGAGCTGGATCAAATGGTCCTTAAATGCAGCCGCCGCTGGCTGGCTCTCCACATAATAAAGAGGCCAGCTGACAGACTCCAGCGACCTGTCGTCACGTCTCAGTGTCATTCTTGTGTGTAAGTGTAAGGAAGTGCATGCAATTCAAACCTAGCCTGCGATTGTATTCAGTAGCCATTAATTTCTGATTTTCCCCAATGGCCAGAGCACTTTAAAAAAGCCATAATTTTTCCAGCACAATTGTCAAGGTCTCATAATTTCTTCCCCCCTTCCTTATTCCTTCTCTCCTCTAGTTATGTTCTCATTTTCTCTCTCTCTCCCCCCCCACCCCCAGAGCTATCCAGTGATATTAAATTGGACTAGCATTTGCTTATTATTTACATCAAGGCTTTTGAACCAAGCCAAAAAAGAGGGCTGAATCAGGTAGTCTGAGTAACTGACATGTTGAGTAAGAAAAGACCGCAGGATAGAAATGGAACGGAACTCTACATTTTGCTTCCCACTCTGTCCTTAGAACCTCTTCAGGGAGGATGGCCTTCCCCTGCCCCTGGACGAGCACAGGGGCAGGCTGTGTGTAGGATTCCATCCCATGCCCGCTCCCCCTGCTCTCTGCACAGGGAGGCTGACCCGTGGATTACATCAATATGCTCCATGCCCTCTGGACTCTGGTTGGATACAGGCCATGGGAAGTTCTAGCAGGAAACTGGTGGGAAAGAAGAAAGCGACATCAGGGAATTTAATCTCCTGCCTTCCTCCCTGCAAGGTCACCCCAGCTGGCTGTGACCCTTGATGGAAAGGTGAGCCTCTCAAGGTGGAGGATCTTCTCATCTTTGGGCTTTAGTAGGTAACCTCTCCCTGCACCCCTGTGGATCGAGGAAGGCGTGGTGCTGGCTCCTATGCCTCTAACCTGGATTCCTGCCCGATCCCCCATGGTTCTCTCTTACATGCTGTCTACATCTTTGCAAAGAAAGCCTCCCCCTGTTCTCGGAATTTGAGTGTGCCCGCTGTGTTCTGCCATGGCCCTCTTAGGGAGTAGACAATTCTGTAGGGACTTTAGTTGTGAACAGAATCTCAGTGAAGAGATGATAGCATCTAGTCCAAGACATTAATCAACACTGCAATCTTCACTCCAGGATAAGAATTGTCTCCCCCCTGCCCCAGGGCCCCAGGTGAGACGCAGGGTGGCCCTGCCTCAGGTAGGGAAGGGGGTGTGGGCAGCCCTGCTCTTTCCCACCTCACCTGCTCCCTGCTGTTTCCATTCCTGCCTAGGCTGAGATGGGGGAGGAAGGGGACAGGACAGTTCTCACTTGAAGCTTCGGTCATAACTTGGTTTGGCACCTTCAGGCCAGGCCTGGTTAGAGCTGATGCTCTCTCCTGGCCTCTTGGGGACTCTTTGTACCTCCTAAACCTCAGCTGCATCCATGACCCAGCAAGCTCTCGCCTCGGGCTGGCTCTCCCTCTGAGCCCTGTTCACATTGACTCACCGCTGGAGAGCCTTCATCCTTCCTGGTTATCTCCTTGGGTAGAACTTAAGGACTCCAGATGACCTCCCTACCAGCAAAGTTCAGATCTGGTTGACAACCTATCCGGTTCACCTTTGTTGTGCCACCAAAACATATCAACAGCTTGACTCTCCTGCAGGTCACTGTGTCCCTAAATATCTGGAAAACCACAGGCTCTGTAAATGCTTTCTCAAAGTCTCCTCTCAGCCTATTTGGGGCAAGGAGGTGGATACCCTCTACCTTCTATATTGGGGAGGAGGCATAGTGCCTAGGGCCCATGAAAATGTTTTAATTTCTTTTAAAATTAGAAGAAACAATGAACTTCTAAGTAAAAAAATGTTTTACTATATAATCTTAATATATTCATCTTTATAGCAATATAGCTGTAAAATATAATTTTTGTTAACCTTTTTATGGAGGAAAGGGCCCATCAAGGCAAAAATGCCTAGGGCCCCTGAAAATCACCATGCAGCCCTGCCTGGCATTCCTTCTTTACTGGGTCATCCCACCACAGAATTTAAGTATTGACAATAGGAACCCAAAGTCTGAGGCAAGGAGATCATCCCTTGAATTCAAAAGTATCCACTTTCTTAAAGAACTCATGGGAGTTGTATCAATGTTGTGCTAGAGATATTGTGCTTAAAAACAACAGTCCAGGAAGGTCAGGCTTACTTAGCTCCATGAAAGCAGGAGGAGAGAAGGAAATCCTATGGGTTAGAAAACAAACCTAAAATATTTGAAGCATTTGCTTCCAGTTGGAAGCTAATTACCAAGCATGGTGCACTCGGGTTAACAAAGTATTTTCATGCGTTATTATACCACCTGATCTTCATTAACAACCTGGTGCTGTACCGACCCATCTCCTCCATGAAGAATCAGACCCAGGGAAGGAAACAGCCTTTCCACAGTTTCCTACATGCTTATTACCTTGTGGAGGGAGGGGCAGGTCAACCCAGGACTTCTGTCTCCAAAGCTTTTGCTTTTTGCTAGTGGCCAGACACCACTAGCAAAAATTGGAGGTAAATTTTATGTAAATAGTTTATCTAACCCAGCAAATTGGGCAGTGCCTTGGGGAACACCCAGAGCATAGTAGGAAAGATGAAGGTCCTTGGGGGTAGTTTTCTTCCCAGATATGCTGCCAGGTTACCACCAGTGTGTCCGGTCTGTCCTCCACCAGCCTTTCCTCCTGACCTGTGGTGTTTTAAAGTCAGAGGTTGGCTTTCTGTGAGTGCTGAGGAAGTCTGTCCTTACCACCCTGAAGGGACACTCACCCCTTGCAAGGGTGAAGGCTCCTTGATCCCAACAGCAGAGGGATCTTCCAAGCTTTCCAGCAGCACTGCTGCTGTCCATACCAGCTTCTTCAACTTTTCCCTTGCAGTGCTAGCTTGAGTGATCCGGGGCGCTTTCCAGGTGTAAACCAAAACAAAATTCCAACCCTCCCATACCCACCGACTCCACCAACTGAACGGACGCCCTCTTGGCCAAGGGGGCCCCAGAAAAACCTTAAAACTGAGTTCCCGGCCATGAAGGGAAGGGAGGTCCAACATGCCTTGTTATACCCCCTCCCTTTTGGAGTTTAGATACATGGATTGACCAGCATTAATGTTAAAACAGAGATCATAAGACCTACAAAACAGACTGTTTGTGACAATAAGACACTAAATGATTAACAGGACCTAAGGCCATGCAAGACAAAGGTTAAGTCACACCTACAGGCCATCAATTTGCTTAACAGATCACTTGAGTCAGTATACTTCGGTTTGCCCTCTGATTAGCAAACTTCCTTATCTGAAAACATTCCAAGCCTTTAGACAAATCTTTATTTCTTTAACCAATTACAAATCAAAGAATCTTTGAATCCACCTATAACCTGTAAGCCTCCCTCCCCCTCTTTAAGACGTCCTGCCTTTTCAGGCCAAACCAATTACACCTTCCATGTATTGATTTATGATTTTACCTACAATTTCTGTCTCCCTCAAATGTATAAATCCAAACTGTAATCCCACCACCTCGGGACCACTTACTCAAGCCTTCTTCGGTATGGCTCCCCAGGCTGCAGTCACACGTATTCGGCTCAGAATAAACCTCTTTATTTACAGAGTTTGGGTTGGTTTGTTTTTTTTCCCCCTTTAGCAGCGGGTCCCGTTGGAGGGTAACAATGCGCAAGGAACGTGAGATGAGGGGGCTCCCCAACAACCCCTGCTTTCTCCACCTCAAGGAAAGTCGGCCCCTAGAAGCAGACAAACTAGAACAGTGTTAATCAACAGTGGCGCTGCCTACACACAACTATAATTTGTCAATTCACACACAAATACACATAAACTTTTTTTTTTAAAGTGGAGTTGCCAATACTGAAAGCATCAACATGCCCAGGATTTTGTCAGAAATGCAAATTCGCGTGCTATCGCCCTACCTACCGAACCAGAATCGGAAGGTGGGGCCCAGCAAGCTTTGTTGATCCAGCCCCGCAGGTGATTCTCAGACAAGCTAAAGTCTGAGGGGCTGCAGCATCTCACGGAGGGGCCAGGCCACGGAAAGCAGGAGTGTGCTCCCAACTCCTCTATCTGGGTAGTGTGCGGCGGCGAGTTCGCTGTTTCCAACCATGATGAAGGTCTTGGTGAGGAGTTGGTAATTTATTTAGAGCCCTGGCTTTCTCAACAACGCCGTCCCGCCCACGTAAGGCGGTGAATGAGCCCTCAGGCTGACACCGGGAGGGATCTCCGCCATCCTCAATTTCCTTAGGGCGGGAACTCTGACGCAGGCGCAGTGACCGCCAGGCCAGGCCGGCCCGATCGTGAGCTTGCGCACTAGAGGCTGCCCACCGGCCCGCGTCCTGCAGGCCTTGGCTCCTTCTAGGCCTCCGCCCCCTCGCCCCGCCCCGCGCATGCGCAGGGGCGTCTTTCCCGTGGCGCTCTGGGGCGCGGGAGATTTGTAGGTCATGGCGGACGCTTGGTCGCTGGGTTGTTGCAGAGGATCCTCTACCAGCTGTACGTGTGGCGATAAGGGCAAGTGGAGCGACTCCTCGCTGTTGGGCAAGCGGCTCTCCGAAGACTCGAGCCGCCACCTGCTGCTGGAGAAGTGGGCGAGCATGTGGAGCTCCACAAGCGGGGTGGCGTCGGCGGGCGACGCAGAGAAGGCGCGGCTGGAGGAGGCGGCGGTGGCAGAGGAGAGGCCGCTGGTGTTTCTGTGCTCTGGCTGCCGGCGGCCGCTGGGCGACTCGTTGAGCTGGGTGACCAGCCAGGAGGACACCAACTGCATCCTGCTGCGCCGTCAGTTCGGGCCGGGGCCGGGGCTTGGGGGCGGAGGTTGGGGCCGCCTTCTCCCCGGGTATGCCGCACCTGGGCGGCCCTGGAGGGGGAGGGCTCCTTGGGGTTTGCCCAGGGACTTTAAAAGCAGAAAAATCTGAGTGTGTGAGCTGTCTCAGGAAACGGGGAGGAGAAGGGTTACCCCTGCACTTGGGCTTACGAGTGACGTGTCCTTTTCTGGGGTCCCGCATCCCAGAAGAGCAGCGGTTGAATCAGCATCATTGTGAGCATTACTTAGAAACAAATAGCAATACTTTTTTTTTTTAAAGACCCTAAAAAAAAAAATAAAAGGGAAGAAACAAATGGCCAACTAGATTGTAAGCATTTGGGATGTAGCCAGTATTATTAATCCCTACAGAAATTAGCTGGCTGTTAATTTGTGAATAATATTGTTAATGGTTTATTTAAGAAATTAAACTTTCCATCTGCCTGCTTCCCGCAGGGGGATGTCAAGATTGATTTCTGAGATCTTACGGTTCTATCAGCGGATGCCTTTACAGTCTCAAGTGTTACAACCATACAGTTGACGGTAACTTGCAATAAAAGCACCAACAACCCCATCAAAATTGGAGCGGCAGGAGGACGTAGTAAAAGGGTTAAGAAGGCCAGAGTTCCAGTTTTTAATCCTGGTTCTACCAGTTACCTCTATGTTTTCCCACCATTACCTCATTTTGTTATTTTCATAGTATTTATTTAGGGGTAAAGTGGTTCACATATATTTTTCTGAATTGGTGTAATAATAGCTGTTGTTTTTGGATTGTGGTTTTCAAGGTGAAGTTTTTGCTCTGAGTTCTGTAAATATTTTGATGGCAGAAATTCACCACCAGCTTATTGACATTTGTGGATTGTTTTCCTTCCTGGGTGTAATACTGGGAATAAAGGGGCACACAAGTGTCCACTAGTGAACCGGAACTTTCTGGGACCTGCTGTTTTCCATAAGGATACATCAATTCATGAACTATTATTGCTGAATCCCTTTACAGTAGTTAAACATAAGCCAAGAACATACATTTCCTGTAGTGATTTGTTGGGATTAACACTTTGCACCTATTAAAATCAAACCCTGCAGAGGGGCGTAAAAGTAAAAAGGACTTATCCCTTGACCCACACTCTTATATTCCCAGAATTGCACATGCCTTATTCTCCTTTATAGTTACAGATATGTTCCATGCATGCATGAACATATTTAAACATGTAAATTTTTAAAAACACACTTGAGATTATATTATTCATACTGTTAAGCAACCCTTTTTTATTCCACATGTCCTGAATATTTTTCCATATTAGTGTATGTGGATATACTTTTTTGGCAGCTGCTTGGTGAACCCTTGCTGGGATTGCCACTTACTAGCTTTGTATCCTTGGATAAGCTATATAACCTCTCTGTGCCTCTCTTCCTCTGTAAAATGGAGATAATATTCACATGGGGTAGTTGTGAGAATTAAATGAGTTGATGTGTGTCATGTGCTCAAAATGCATAGGAAGTGCCACTTAAGCGATTTCTCTGATGGGTGTGCTATTGATCCAGTCTGTCCCTATTGATAGAGGTCTAGGTTGTTTCCAGCGCTGCTACCATTAGAACAGCATATATTTGGGTTGAGATTTTTGATACAGTAGAAGTTCTTTCTTTGAATGAGTGAGCTTACCTTGTTTACAGCTTTTTAAGAAATAACACGTTTGGTATTACATCTTTTATTTGTAGTCTGTTTTTATAGCTTTTCTATCTTTTGCCATGTGGGCTCTTTTCTTTGTTTTGCTTCACATGTAGAAATACTATTATTTCTGTTATTTAGTTTTTTTATATCAGTAGTTTTTAAATTTTAAAAACTATAAATATCTTGATTTATTAGCTTTAGATAATCTGATTTAATGATTTAACACCCCCCCACCCAAAAGACAAAGAAATGAGCTCTTGGATTCGTTTTCATTCCCTCCTTACCTAATTTGAGTTAGTTTAATTATTTTTACTTTGTCAAGGTTTATAACATTTACATTCTGTTCTATAGCCATAACATGGCCATAATACAATGTTTATATGAACTCATTCTTGACTTCGGCACTCTAATAATACAAGAAAGCCTCTTAATAGCTTTCCCATTCCTGAGCTGTTTGTTTGATTAATCATCAATGGTTCCCCCATCCCTAAGAAAACAAGTTTGAGTGCTTGAAAATGTTTTCTTGCTTTTATACATGAATGCCAGCTTGGCAGCATGTGCAATTCTTAGGTCATGCTGTTTGCTTTTTCCAGGCACAGAGCAGCTGGTGCAAAGGCCTTGAGGCTAGTGTGGTCAAAGAGTGGACTAAAGATAAGATCTAGGAAGGAAGGAAGGAGGGGCCAGGAAATTCAGGGCCTTGTAGCCTATTCTGAAGAATAGTGATCTATTCTAGTGAATAAATTGTTCTAGTTTAAACAGAGGAGTGATATGACCTCGCTTCTTCTTGGGAGAAAGCATTGAAGGAAGAACAATCATGGAAGTGGGGGGGTGAGTGGGGGAGCCAGTGCAGTAGTCCAGGCAGGAGGTGGTGCTGTCGTTTGGGGGCTGGAGTGAGGTTTGTGAGATAGAATTGACAGGATGATTCCCTGGAGTGGCTATGAGGGAGCAGGATGAGGAGATGAAGAATCAAGGATGACACCCCAGTTTCTGATTTGAGCAACTGGGTAAATGATGGTAGGGTTTACCGAATTAGACTGTAGGAGGAGGTGAAATGTAGAGTCTGTTTTGGCCGTTTTAGGTCTGATGTTCCTTATTCATTTCCCTCCATCCCCTACCCTGTCCTTTAGTGTGTCCTACACCTGGATTCTCTGGGAATGTTTCCTGCTCCTTCTGGGGTCCATCTGTGACCACTGTCCAAGTCGTGGTCCAAGTAAAAGATGCTTGGGTGGGATCCTGAGGACACTCTCAATTGCTTTTAGAGAAGTGGGCTCTGCACTTGAGATCTGGTGACATATGCATTGGCTTTTAGCATCTTCCTTGGTTTTGATCCCAGTTTCACTGTCTGGCAGATACTCTTTGCAGTCTGTGAATTGAGGTTCCAATGGTTCCAAGTTTCACTATTGATTGAATTTTCTCCTCTAATTTTATTCATTTTGTTAATGTCAGTGGTTTTCAGGGAAAGGCAGGGAATAACCCTTATTCTGCCATCTTTTTCCAGAAGACCCCAGGATGTTTAGTTTTGAACCACCTTTGTGTGTGTGTGATTTTGGGCTCTTGTTTTCTCTGGTCCTCTGAATTCTAAAATAAAAGTTGGATTAGAAATTCTCTAAATGTCTGCATGTGTATTAACAAACCACATTAATAAATTATTGCTACTTTCTCTCTTTCTAGGTGTTTCCTGTAATGTTTCTGTGGATAAAGAACAGAAGCTATCCAAACGTGAAAAGGAAAATGGTTGGTGAGTAAGACTTTATGTGAATATTTACGTTAGAGAAAATGTTTATTTTTCAAGTAAAAATCCTTAAAAGATCATTACCAGTAAGATTCCTTAAGATAAAACTGTTTTCGAGGTAACAAGTATAAAATCAGTCACTCACATATATCAATTCTTTAGTGGTTGTGGTTGCCCTTAGATTTTGAGATGTTAGTATTACTAGATTCTAAAAGCATATTCTGACACTCCCTTTTTGGGTCTTTGGGCTTGGTGCTGGAGAAAATAAAAAATAAAAATAGAAAAAGAAAATATCTGTATATTATAAAATCTCAAAGTCAAATGGTGCCTTAGGCCAGTGCTACCCACTTTTTTCATGTCATGGCACACATAAAATGCTAATATAACACACACACACACACACACACACACAGAGCCTATTGGGGTAAGCAGACAAGGCCGCTTGTGGTCAGAAGCAAATGACATAGGAGCTCCAGCAGTCCTAGACCCTGTGTGGCCACTTCAAGGGTTGGGGGGACAAATGTCTTGCCATATCCACCAGCATGTGCTGCAGGTGGCATCCTCAGCAAACTGAAAGGGAAGCCCTGCCTTATATGATTGTAGCCCAGTTGTGAAATGTATCTTACTGATGTATATGAAATAACTTTAGGTAGCACAGAAACAGCCAAAATTAATAGTTACATATATATTAATATTTTAATGTGTATTCAAAATACTGTTTTTTTCTTTTTCTTTTTTTTTTTAAAACAGAGACCCTGTTCTTGCAAAAAAAAATACTGGTTTTTCATTTTTAGGAGTGTAAGAATGTCTTATTCAAATAAAGTGTATTTCAATTTTTTAAAGTTACTCTATGCCCTTATGACTGAATCACCTCCCAAAGACCCCCCACTTCCTAATAACCTTCACATTGGGAGCTCGGGTTTCAACATAGAATTTGGAGGAGGGAACACAAACATTCAATACATAGTAGCTCCTAAAATCCTTTTAATTTCTTGAGTGATGGGGTGATAAGAGCATCTTTTGTTATATTTGGTCTTGGTCCCCAGTTCCTGACACAAGAGCTTCTAAGGCCCTTGGCATCTCCGGAGTGATAAGAGTGTCCTTTTGAATACTAGTAAGATGGCTGGGAGCTTCTAAGTAGCTTCAGGATGGGGGGCCAGAAAGACATGATTAGAGGGTTGGAACATTCAGCCCTACCCCAACCCCTCCCTTGGCTCATGGAAGGCAGAGGGGCTAGAGATTGAGCTAATCAGCAGTGATTTAATTAATCGTGCCTATGTAATAAAACCCCTCAAAAAACCATGGGTTTCAGAGAACTTCCCAGGTTGGTGAATACATTGAGCTGTTGGGAGGGTGGTGTACCCAGAAAGGGCTTGGAAGTTTTATATCCCTCCTCCTCCAATCTTTGCCCTATGTATCTCTTCCATTTGGCTGTTCCTGAGTTCTATTTTTATAATAAACCTGTAGTTACTAAAAAAAAATTACTCCATTTAAGATAATAGTATGGATAGTAATAGTAAGTGAATGTGACAAAAATTGTGCTGCTTGTATGCCAGTCATTAAAATTTGGAAAACCCAGCCTTAGATAATTTTTCATGGGAAGTTAGAACTTTGCTAAGGCCATAGGACTAATTAGTTATAAGAAATAGGACGATGCTTGTTATCTCTCCGTACTTCCTTCAAAGTGTTGTTTCTTCTCTACTTCCTAGCTCTTCATCATTTTTGCTGCATCCATGTACCAGCTGTGCTATTATGTACTTAATTTTTTTTATTAAATTGACTCAAAGCTTTTATTTAAATTTATTTTAAAAGGAATCTTTACATTACCATCATAAATATACCACTTGCCATAACTCAAAAATAACTCTGAAGATAACTACAATGAAAACAAATGTTATTAGTTCTAGCTGAAATCTTATTGCCTGGCTGGTTTTCAGCCTGATGTCTGATCTTTCACTATTAAAAGATTTGCAACTATGAGATAAGTGTTAAGACAGACTAGCACCAAACTAAGACTCTTCTTTTTTATAGTCAGGATTTATAGAGAATTGACTCTTAGTCTGATACGAAGTTATTTAATGCTGTTTATTTGTATCCCCTAAGCCCATCATTTATACCACCTTAAATTGTCTTAAATTTTACTAGAGTTGTGTGCTCCATGCTTTTGGAAATAGCTTATTGCTTTGGGATGCTCGTGAATTCTTGGATAGGCCCATCCTACTAACTGCCTGAGCCATTCTGCTGATGGTCAACAAGAGCACTGTGCGCTTTTGAAATGTGTTGAGAAGGGAGCAGTTCTGTTTCCTCTTCATTCTGATTCTGTCCTTTGTTAATCTTCCTTGTTAAACTAATTCCTTGTCTACAACAGTCACCTTATGATTTCTGGCACTGCTTTTTCAATATTATTGTTCCACGATAAAGGTGAATTCTGGCCAAATCCTTGCCAGCTGTAAGGCAGAAAGATGCTGCAGTAATAGTAGCTGCCATCTTTTCATTGCTCCTCAGGATTATCCTAGAAGTATGAATGGGTTTGTGCATACTTTTCAGTGGTATTTAGATTGATTTTTTTTTTTTTTTTTTTTAGAGACGGGGTCTCGCTCTTGCTCAGGCTGGTCTTGAACTCTTGAGCTTAAGCTATCCTCCCGCCTCGGCCTCCCAGAGTGGTAGGATTACAGGCGTGAGCCACCGCGCCCGGCCTAGATTGATTTTGATAATTCAGGATAAAACAATCTTATCCATTGATCAGTGTATTTGGGGAGTTGAAGCCTCAGATTTCTCTTAAGTATCCTTTCTTGGCTGATGACGTTTATGTTAGATGGTAGTTCACAATCTTGGTAATTGTGTGAGGCAGCCTCATAATGATTATGAGGTTTGATATATAGCATGAAGATTTCCCTGTTCACTGTTGGTAGTATAGGTGGGGTTCCCTACTCGGGGTTTACCAAGATGCTTTTATATTTCTTATGTAAAAGCTTATAAAAGCCCATAGAAGCTTAATATATAATCAGTGACATATTATCTAGCTAATTATATCATCAGTGAGAACCTCTAACTTATCAGATGGTGGTCCATTTTGTTCTATATGTTGCTGTAATAATTAAAAATGTCTGTCAGTATCTGTAGGTAAACAGTGATGTAATCTATAATATGCTGTTTTGAGTCCCTGTTGCTTGATAGCTGAACTAGCTCTTTAGTGACTAAAGGAGGAGTTAAATACTTTTGCAGTAATAATCTTTTGTGGTGTATATTTCACTACTGTGATCATGACTAGATTTAAGTCTCCAGTTATCATTAATTTGCTGTGCATTGGAACTGTAATTTTACTATATTTATAGAATGATAAATTTGGATGGGTCCATTCAACAAGGCTTTTGGGAGACACTGGATTCTAAGCCAGATTTAAAGAAGACATGAATAGGCATGGCAGGAGAGTGTATTCAAATGTGTGAAACCTGAGTTGAGATGTAACTAGAATTAAGGAACAATTATGTGGAAAAATAATGATGGATCAGTCTTTCTACAAGTCATCACCTAACTTTAGAGAGTCTTTTTTTAGTAAGCAAACAATGTTACCTTCTACTAGAGCTGGGGTTGGTAAACTGGCCCCTAGACCAGGCACCTATTTTGTGAATGTGTTTTTATTAGAACACAGATTGTTCAGTTCTGTATTGTGTCTATGTCTGCTTTCGTGTTACAGTGGCAGAGGTGAGTAGTTGTGACAGACACCATATGGCCTACAAACCTGAAATATTTATTCTCTGGTTCATTACATTTAATTATAAAAAAAATTGCCTTTCTCTGATCTAGAATGTTAATGACCCTTGGTGGGCTTGTTGGATAACATGACATTAAAAGGACATGTAGAATCTTTTCGTCTTACTTCCAAATTTTAGGTAATTTTTCTTAATGCCAGATTGAGGAGTTTATATTCTAGAAAAACACCACCTCAATATCCTCTCTTCTTGTCACTTTTTTTATATGTCTCTTGTCATTTATGCTTAATGCATTGTGGCCTGGAGATGACTGTCCTTACCTTTGTATTGTATCATTTTTTCCTATCTTGTATATATGACTTAATATGGTCAGATAACATACTTTAGAAACTTAAGTGTTTGTGGATTTTAACAATGGGATTTTTATTATAACCAGCTGCTACTTTCTTTCCTAAAGTGATGACATTTCTTTATTGCAGCATTCTTGAGACTTTGTACTGCACAGGGTGCTCACTCAATCTTGGCTACGTATATAGATGCACTCCCAAGGATCTTGATTATAAGAGGGACTTATTTTGCCTCAGTGTTGAAGCCATTGAAAGGTAAGTTTGAGATCTAAATGATTACCTAACAGCTGATGTCTCAGAAAGTTAAGTTTCATAGAAATTGGCATGAAAACATCAGAACTAAATCAACACTGGTTAAAACATATTTTCAAGTAATAATTTCTGACAATAAAGTCAGTGATTTTTTTGCTTTGACCTGATTTATTTGGCATTAGAAAAGTCAGACACTCTAAATTGTAGCAGAAAACACTGTGAGAAATTTTTTTGGAGTAAAAATATGTTCAATTGTTTTTAAAAATTAAATGTAGTTTAATAGGATTATTTTAAAGCAATGGTATGGATCAATATATATTGTCCATTTTTCTTCCCCCAGTTTTTAGCCTCCTAGAATATTATGAAGAAATAGAAATTTCAAAATGGTTAGTAACGAAGTGCCTTTGGTCTTCTGGAAAAGTGTAAATAAAAAGTCCAACTATTTCCTATAGTAAAGAATTGTCTGCTTTTTTTGGAGAAATGCAAGGAAAAGCCTTCACTTTCTAAGATTTCTAAAAAGTGTTAGGAAACTGAATTAGGGGCTGATGACAGACATCAGTTAAAGAATTTCAGACATCTTTTTTTTTTCTGAGACAGAGTCTCACTCTGTTGCCCAGGCTGGAGTGCAATGGCACTGTTGCAGCTCACTGCAGCCTCAAACTCCGAGGCTCAAGTAATCCTCTTGCCTCAGCCTTCCAAGTAGCTAGGATTACAGGCATGCATCACCACACCCAGCTAATTAAAAAAAATTTTTTTATAGAGATAGGGTCTTTCTGTGTTGCCCAGGCTGGTCTCGAACTCCTGGCCTCAATTGATCCTCCTTCCTTGGCCTCCCAAAATGCTGGAATTACAGGCATGAGCCACTGCACCTGGTGCCAGATATCTTGATGGTTTTCCAATTCATTGGCTTTTAAAGAAAGCACAAAAATAAATCAGTTGACTCCAGTGCATTTTTACTCATCCTGGAAAAGATGTAACTCTCAGTACTTTAAGGATGCCTAAGAAAGCTTACATATCAGGAAAGAAGAACAATTTAAGAAGGAAAGAAAATGCCTAGACTTCATTATTCAAGCTATTTTATCACTCCTGTTGAATATCTTAGATTTTTCTCTTTAAAAAATTTAAAACAATATTCTTTTGACTGTTCTAATTATTCCTTGATCCAATTGTTCCTTGATAACTGTAGTTTTGCCACCTTTTTGGAAACTAGACAAGTTTAGATCAATTTTTTTTTTTTTTTTGAGACAAAGTCTCGCATTACACCCTGGTTAGGGTGCAGTGGCATAATCATAGTTCACAGCAACCTCAAACTCGTAAGCTCAAGTGATCCTCCTGCCTCAGCCTCCCGAGTAGCTCAGACTACAGGTAGACACCACCACGCCCAGCTAATTTTTTCTATTTTTTGTAGAGATGGGGTCTTGCTCTTGCTCAGGCTGGTCTCAAACTGCTGACCTCAAGCAATCCTCCCACCTCGGCCTCCCAAAGTGCTAGGATTACAGGCGTGAGCCACTTCGTCCAGCCTAGGTCAAAATTTTGTAATCTGCAAACTTTTTATAGCCCTAATACAAAAGAATAACATAACAAGTACTGTTCCCTGTTACAAAGCATTTAGGTCTGTCTGGAGAGATAATCTATTTTGGTCTTAATAGAAAACCCAGGCCCAAATGAATGCTCCATTAATCTCCGTGAGAATTTTACCAAGGTTTGTGGAAATTAAGTAAGGGAGAATACAACTATAAACAACATGAAATCTTAATACAGTAGAGTTGGTACAAAACTTTTAAAAGTGATATTATTCGTATAAAAGAAAACTCATGGAAGATTTTTGCCCAAGGATCATAGTATTGAAGCTATTTTTCCTGAGCAGTTGAATTTAGGATAAAAGTTGCTTCTTGGGGCAGTATGTAATGCCAAGAAATCTGGTTTTGTTTTCAAAGTGTATGCCCTCTGTAACGTTTCTTTACAGTTTTATAAATTATTCAATGCCAGTTAATTTTTCTACCTTCTCTCTCTCTCTCTCTTTCTCTTTTTCTAAATAGGACATTAATTGCCTTCTGCAATTTTGCCTACCATGCTATTTTTTAGGAATATAACCCATAGGGTTTCTAAGGGAAGACTGTTCTTATTTGACAAAAGAAGTGACTTACTGAAGTTGCTACATGTGACAAAAGACTTCTGCTAAAGAAACACAAATGAACCAGTTTTCTTTTGAGAAACCTGGCATTTACTTGCTTGCTGTTTAGATTTATTTAGTTACCAGCACTGGGCCTGTTTTCATCCCGTTGCCAGGCCAATTTTCTGCTATTCAATACTTTTCTAAATTATAGCATCTCATAAACTCTAAAGATTCAAACAGAGCATAACTTGGAGGATAAATGTTGAAGTTGCCCAAATTTGGGTAATCAAGAGTTGACTTCACAAATTACTTACTTATTTATTTCTATTTTAACAGCAGAAATTTGTTGTCTCACAGTTTTAGAGGCTGGAAGTCTGAGATCAAGGTGTAGGCAGGGTTGGTTTCTCCTGAGGCTCTCGCCTTGGCTTGCAGATGGTTGTCTTCTCCCTGTGTCTTCATGTGGTCTTTCCTCTGTCCAAATTACTGTTTATTGAAAGTCAAATTTGAAAACACATATTCCAAAAAGTTATATAAAGCAAGAAGGCAATGACTTCTTCAGGGCCAATGGCTTCTGCAGGATCTTTAAACTTGCCCTTAGAATTCTGAACTGTGAGTGATAATATTTTGCCACCCATATTACTAAAGAGCAAGTTTATTCCAATAATGAAATACTTTAATAGGTAGAAATATCTGGACAAAGCTGTTAAGGAGAAAGACATGATTTTATATAGTTCAGCGTCCTGGGTAGGTTTCTATGAACAAGAATAGGAGTCCTATTTGTTTATTTGTTACTAACATATAGTGTAATATACTTAGAGTTTTAATATTATTAACTGACATAAATTTAGTATTTGTTCCCTTTTTGTATTTTAACTTTGTTTTTGTTTGAGATGAGGGTCTCACCATGTTGCCCAGGCTGGCCTCGAACTCCTGGGCTCCAGTGATCTTCCCGCCTTAGCCTCCCAAGTAGCTGGGAAACCATGCTCAGTTCATATTTTAACTTTGTATTGTACTTTAGTTATATTTTAGGGTCCTCTGAAAAACAAATTGTGTCAGAAGATAAAGAGCTTTTTAATCTTGAAAGCAGAGTTGAAATGGAAAAGTCTTTAAAACAGGTAATTTTATTCTGTACCTTTTGTGTCTTTATATGAACAACTTCTTGCCAGTGAACAAGGGCTCCTCCACAAACAATAATTCTCATAATGTCATCTGTTTTGATCTTAGTACTTTCACAGTAAGAGAGTGCTTATTTTATTTCAGATGTTAGTGAAGATGATTTTTTAGGAACCAAACTATAAATTAAGCTAAAGCTTTATCAACAAAATAATAAGGAAGACATTTCATGCCAGTATCAAAACAGTATATGTTCTAAAACTGTTAAGCTAGAAATATATCTTTGGCTCAAATCAGTATTTTATTTGATTCAGTTCTTGTGGTATAAACAGCCTTATTGTTGAATGTTCTCATCTTTTCATGGCCAGATAGGCAAGATGGTGATGAGTGTATAAAGGAGCCATAGATTACAGGTTGAGAACTACTGTTAATAGAATTATGTCTTGTTTAATAAAATTTAGTTTATGCCTCTAAACAGTTATGTTACACAAGCACTGAATATCTACTATGTGTAATGCATGACATATTCAAAATTGCATTAACAATATATATTTTCATGTTTAACCATGTATAATTTTAAATCATATTCATGTTTTTTTTTTTAATTCAACAGATGGAAGATGTCTTGAAAGCATTACAGATGAAGCTGTGGGAGGTTGAATCAAAATTGTCCTTTAACAGTTGCAAAAGCTGAACTCTGCTCTGTGTCCCTCATTCTGTCCTGTCTCTCCTACCTTTATTTGTTAAATGAGAAGAATTGTGGAATTACTTTTATGCTATATTTTATAGTAAAGAGGTGATTGTTTCCCAAATTCTAATTTTAAAGCTATTTTATGGTACTTGCTAGAATTGGAATTTAGGAGTTTTTATTTTGATAAGAAAGTAAAATAATTTTCTGAACTGTTTTCTCCTCTGTATCAAATTCATTATTCTTCATTTCCTTTTTTTAAAAAATTTTTTAATTCACCTTTAATACTTGGGACACTACTTAATATGAATGATGAGAAGATTGTACAGGTTTTTCTACCCACAGTGTGGTTGAATCTTCTCTGAAAATGAAATGCATAAGCTCTGGAGAAACTGATCAGTTGAATTATTTGTCAGAACTATTTGAAAACTTACACAAGAATAGAATAGCACATATGTATAGTAGGATTCCACTTTATCCTGTTTATTTACTACTATATGCTTTAAAAATCTAGAAGAATACTTATCAAAGAGTAGTAATCATCTCTGAGGGTGGGATTCTGGGGGAATTTTTAGTTTTTCAGTTTTCTATAATGTAAGACTTTTATAGTGTGCATGTATTATTTTTATAATCAGGAATAGAATAAATATTAAAACAAAGTGCTTTAAGATTGATTTTTACAAACTGAATTGTGATATTTAACTGAATTCAGAAGTCCTGGTTCCATGAAATCCACACATGGCTGAACATGACACTGCGAATGTAAGTAATGTAATGTAAGGAATATAAAGGTAACCCCAAATTTCCCCAGACCCCTTCCTGTTGCTAGGAACAAATGAAGTTACATAGCAGCACTCAGTGTGTATGAGTGACTCACTTAGCTTAGCTCAGAATTTCCCTAATTGTTTCTGAGAATACTAAAGTTATCAGAGCAAAAGATCCTGAGTCAAATTGGCTTGATCATTCATGATTATTGAGTTCTTTTTTTAAATTTATTTTTACTTTTTAATTAAAAAATTTTTTTTAGAGATGGGGTGTCACTATATTGCCCAGGCTGGTCTCAAACTCCTGGGCTCAAGTGATCCTCCCGCCTAGCCTCCTGAGTGGCTGAGACTACAGGGATACCTGGGGGCAAGTTCTTTCTGATAGATTGTTGACAACTTCTACTAATTAAAAATGAGTGAGCCCTGTAAGTTTCCTCTCTCACAAACTTGCTAAGAGGTAGACTGTGGTACTGTGAAAGCAAGTGTCAACACCCACTGGCATCAAGACAGTCATCCTGCCTTGAGAAGTTTGATGAAATCCCAGGTGTCTGTCCTCTTAGGTACTTTAGTGGCACCTTATGTAAAAATGCATTCAGAACAGATGGGAGAGTATTTTAGCCACAAGATTCAGCTAACTCTCTGGTTGCACAGGTTAAAGAATACTCCAACAATCATTTTCAGGTACCATTCCAAAGCTGTAGGTAGCTTGGCCCCCTGATTCTTTATGTTCTGTTCATACGAGGCTAAGGGGGGCTGTACAACATTTGTGCAATCCACATATCTTGAAAACTCATTTCACCAATGAAAAGTAATTTCTAATGCCCATGGTGCTAATTAACTAAGTCTCTGCTGTGAATCAAAAGATAAGTGTAGCTCAGAAGCTTTGGCTTCCTCTAGAGTGGCCTTGGATTAGCTTTCCATCCCTGCCCTTGCATTCCCAGTTAGGATGCTTAAGATGAAGTTAACTGACCACCCCTGGGGTGTAGATGGAAACCAGCACGCACACATTCGGATCACGTGGTCTCCACTGAAGCATCTAAAAGTCAGTCCCAGGAAACACTGTGTCTCATAAGAAAGTCTTCATCTTTGGCCTCTGCCTGTGGTGTCCCTGAAGCTCCCAAACTGCCCACTGTGAGGGGTCCAGGTGGGACTGGGTTGTTCGTTCTTTGTGTTGTATGGTGACACAGGAGAGGGGCCTATCTCCCACTATGGGCCACCCCCTCCTGGGGCCACCTGTTTCCCTGATGCCTGGTGGCCTGGCTTTTCTTACTTTGCATGAAGTCTTGTCAGAATGCTGGGGGTTTTTGTTTTTCATCTTGTCATATATATCCACTAAAACCTGCTACTTGAGGCAACAAATTCTTACTTTGTCCCCTATAATTGAAAAACCCACTGTGCTGTTGTGTCTGGCAAACAAACCCTGGTAAAGCACTGCCGTGTGTGCAGGAATGAGGATCTAGAAGCAGGAAGTGGAAACCAGCCCAAATCACACAGGACCCAGCAAAGTCTTCAGACAGCATTTACCTGG
The DNA here is from genome assembly GCA_023783475.1 of Daubentonia madagascariensis. Lineage (NCBI taxonomy): Eukaryota > Metazoa > Chordata > Mammalia > Primates > Daubentoniidae > Daubentonia > Daubentonia madagascariensis. Next base: position 964,163 of record JAKFHU010001482.1, on the reverse strand, counting down.
AGATTGTTCGTTCAGCCATTCCCATAAAGAATACTCCCATTTCTTTAGGGAGGAGATATGGGAACACATCAGAACCTGGTATGTGGCCTTTAAAGATTGTTATAAATAGGTGTGTGTAGAACATTGTACATAGTTTTCATCCCAGAATGTGGGTTCTGTTGTTCTCAGCAAATTCTCCAGTCATGTTCATCATCTCCAAGCTAAAGAGTCCATTGTAGGCGTCGCTCTCTGTGGCGCTGGTGCCTGGACGGATGTGCCCTGCCTGGATGATTCTAATCTAGCTCTGGTCATTTAAAATGGGCAAGACCAGGAGAGCGACCCCTTGCAGAATCAGGTCTAGGTGTTCAGTAGGGACTTCTTGAGTGAAGGAGCCATGAGTGAAGCTCCCCTCAACTTGTTTTTGAGGGAAGGTCCCCGGGATGGCACTCAGGAATCCAGGGTCAAAGTCCCAGTTTAGCTGCTTTACTGGCCATGCAAGCAGGGGCGAATCATTTAATCATTTCGGTCCTCTGTTTTCTTGTCTGTAAAATGAGACTGTAATAACCTGCCTTCCCTGCATCAAGGATGAGCAAATTAGATTACGCATTTGACAATACTTTGAAAGCAGTAAGACATCACAAAAATAAATGACAAAGATTTAGCTTCATTTAAGTAGAGTCAATCTGATTCCATCTTCTAGCCAGTTTACCCATAAGATTTTTTGGACATGAAAGAACCTGAAATGCTGTATTTTTTTTCTTTCTAAAATATATAACATTTATTGGATTTTTTTCCAGTTATAACATTGCAGAATATTTGAAAAATAAAAAAAGGACAAAGAAGAAAATTAAACCTACACATGATCTCACAACTAATAGATGATTACTATTCACATTTTGGGGTATATCCTTCTAGTCATTTGTATATGCAAATTTGGGGTCATACTGGACACACTGTTTTCACTTAAAGTATGTCCTAAATATATTTCTGCATCATTAAGTATTCTTTTATAACCTGAGTTTTAATGACTACCTCAGATGAGACACCATATTTAAAAGCTTGTTTAAATGTGATCATAGCCTGAAATTCATATTTTTTAGTGGTTTAACAATTGAGTTTACTCACTAAATAAAAGGGCATGAAAGAAATCTTATACCAGTCACCTCTTTGTCTAGCTCCAGTGGTGTGAAGAAGCCAGCTTTTGAGAGCCAGTTGTTAAATTTTCAGGAATTTTATTGAGCTGGCTGTTGGTAGCTGAAATTGGCCATGGTGAGGGTGTTTACACCAGAGAAATCAGCAAGTGCTACAAAAGTCAGGGCTTTCCCCCTGCTCCACTGGTTTCCCAGCACATTACGGTGTATTTTGAATGTCCCTCTATACTGTTTGAGTTAAAATGTAAAAAAAAGAGAAAAGGATTTCTCTCTTCAACACCCAAAGAGCATGTCCTAACATATCTTCATTTAATTAGTCTACAATGAAATGCTGTGTCTTAAGGCTTTAAGGCTTACAGCCACATTCTTCACCTCTCCTGGAGAAAAAGCAAAACACCCAAAAGCAAATGACTTAAAATTTTTGCAAATAGTGGATATTATATACATCTATTTTGTTTTCCCTGAGTAAGATGAATAACTGGGCAGCTGCTTGCCTGTGAACAAGCAGGGACGGCTGGCTTGCAATCACTTTTGAACTGAGGGAGGAATAATTTATTCTTTGATCTAACCCAGACATGTTTTGGGTGCTGATCATTAATTTCTTTAGAGAGAGCTGAGTTCCACCTGCAGGCGCATCCGTTATTGAGGCAGCTGATCACGAGGGTGCGAGTGCAGTCGAGGCCAACCTATATCCTCATAGCTGGGGATGTTCATACTTGTCTAAATCCTTGTGATAAACTCGAAGGCAGAGCGGGAGGTGAGGGTGGGCTGAGGAAGTGATGTGCTGGGACCCAGGGTTTTATTGGCCCAAATGTGATTTCAAATAGAACTGGCTTCATTTCCCTCAAGTCATCGCCTATTGACCTCTGCTAATTAGCTTGACAAAATTAAATGAACTGTAGAACTTTTTTTCCCTAAACAATTACCACCATGGTTTTTAGATATCCTCTATCTAATTTTAGGGCAGAGATGGACAAGGTGACCCCTCAAGGGCTCTTCAACCTTATAACTCACGTAGCATTGAAAGGAAGCAAGAAATAGTCAAAAGGAAGGAAGTGAGAATCTGTAGCTGACTTCGCAGATTTGAGGAAACGGGATAATTCAGTTCTCTTCGTAATTCCGTCACCTTCACATCTCTCTCCATTAACCATCGTCTGCTGTTACCAGTAGCTGCGGGCCTGTAATTTTGGAGGTTTGAGGACAATATAAATTTTGAGAAAGTAGGATGTGTGTTTAATTGCATAACATTTTCCAAACCAAAAAGAAGAGTATGTCACCATTTTGAAGAGAAATCTTATGAAGCCTTCCAAGGGTTTTCTCTGAAACAACAGCTGCACTTTGACTGTCAAAACTGCTTCCTGCGGTGGCTTTGCTTTTCTAAGATAGCATTTAATGATCATTTAGTATGCTCCTAGCACTGTTCTAGAAGCTCCCCATGTATAATTTCATCCCACTCTCACAAAACCCTCTTACATTGGAATAATTATTTCCATTTTACAGGTGCAGAAACTGAGACTCAGAGTTGAATAAATTGCCTGAAGTCCACTTGGCTGATAAACAGACCCAGTGCTTTCCTTCTATGCGTTGCTGCCTCCTTGCTCTAGTCTGAGCTGCAGTTGTGATGTCCTCTTGCTTTTTAGCAGTAAAATATGTAAAGGGAAGTTGTATCAGTTCATGTAGTATTAGCAGTCTCAGTGTCCAGAAGGGTTTAGAAGTTATGAGCCTCTCCCTTCCTTTTTTCTATAAAATGAAGCTAATACAGCATGAGTTCCTGCCACTACCTCTGTCCCTACCTTGAGATTCTCTGGCCACCACGTTCCCCCAGCTTCTCCCCGTATCTGCCCGGAGGCGCTATCTGGCCTCTGTTTCAAGATCTGTCTTCCTGCACTTTGGCTTGTGCCTGTCCCTTGCACCACCTTTTGAGTCATTTATTTTACTTTATAGTGTACTTATCACTATCGAGCATTACATTTCACATTTGTTTGTTTATTATCTGTCTCCCATTAGAGTGTTAGCTCCGAGAGGGCAGGGATTTCATCCATCTCATGGCCTATGGCAAAAGGAACATGGCCACATAATACATACTTATTTAATATTCAGTGGAACGAATGCATGTTGCTGCGTCATGTGTCTGTTTTCTCACATCTTCAGCCTCTGTCCGCTCTCTCGGTTCTTTATCTCACCTTGCAGCGTGCTCAAGTCTCTTTTTGGTGACCAAGATCCTTCCCGTGTCCCATCTACCTTGATGAGCTGCCATCCTGTTTATAACCACATCAACTCTGCCCACCAATGGCTTCAGCTGTGGCTTTTTGGTCAAGGCATTTCACTGAAACTCCTCTCTTGAACACCACCGATGAGTTCCTACAAAGTATTACCCTCTGGCTGAAATTCCTAAAATTTCCAACAATTTAAAATTGTCTCTTCCTTTGAAATTTTCTTCTCAATTGTCCATATTTCTTAGCGAGGCATGATAAAATATGCAGGGGCCAAATGCCACAGGGCCTGGGGTTTGCTCTTAACTATGTCAGTAAAGTAACCACACAGCAAAAGGGATAGTGTAGCCACGTCTTTATCTTTGATTCTTAAGAATGGGTATGGGAGGGGGGTTCATTCTATCTCCACTTTTGTGTATGTTTGAAAATGTTTATGAAGCCCAAAATAAGTGTTCTCTCACCCCTGGGCGTTGATGGTGTCTGGCGTGTCCAGTGGTCTCCTGCCTCCCTTGCTGCTGCTTCGCCAGCAGCTCCCTCCTGCTTCCCCTGGGCTCTGCCCTCACCCTTGTCTCAACTCTCAACAGTCTCTCTTGGATACTTCAGCTCTGCCAGTGTTTCAATGATATTCCTGTGCCTGTAATTCCCACAGCCCTAGGCTGTCTCCTCTGGGGCCCTGGCTCTGAATTTTCAGCAGTCTGCAGACACCTCTGAAAGCTCTCCATGTACTCTCTGTGTCTCACACCTGCCCCTTTCCTATATACGCAGTTCTCACTTGTCCTTCAAGGTCGTGCTTGAATGCCACTCCCTTCAGGAAGCCCTTGCTGATTTCTCAGCCAGACGTAATTTCTCCCACCTCACTATTCCTAAATCACTTCAGGATGTTCTTCTTACCTTATTACTACATTTTGTGTTCTAGTTTTGTGAGAACTGTTCCTGTAAGACTAGGATTGTTTTTTTCAGAGACCCAACATGTTGTGAGACCTTGTACACTGGAGGCAATTAATAATAGTTGTTAAGTGATGAGAGCAATTTTTGTCCACTGTCTACTTTGTAGACCAGTTATGATGGTAAATGGAAAAATCTGAAAACAGTGTAAGCAGAGAAAAGTGGTTATACCAAAGTGTTCTAAATTGCTTTTAATATTTCAGCATTGACATATAAGAATAAAAAGAAACTACCCCAAATCGCAGTGATAGTGTGGGGTTAGAATAAAATGTTAACCGTGTAAATAGGAATTCAAGAGAAAATTACCACATGAACTCATTTACATGTGTAATTACCCATGTGTGATCATTCTGTCTTATTTATTCCATCTTTCTCCTCCCACACCAGGTTAAAAATACTTTGTATTAAAATTTTTTTTCCTAACCAAATACAATGAGTCTTGGAATTGGGGGGTGTGGGGGGTGCGACTCTGCCACGAGAACAGCATGCTGGGATCACAGTGGGCCTCAGCGCATGCCGTCTGGGTGCGCGTGAGAAGCCCAGCGGATGAACGCCATAAACCACGCTCAAACATGCAAATCACAAGAGGAGATTTGGAGGTAAACGGCATTGGAGACAACCTGCCGCTCTCAGTGATCAAGAAGGCCATGGAAAAAACCCATGGCTTTCACTAGTGGGATCTGTAAGGCACAGCTGGATGCCGACCTGGAATGGTTGCTTCCTGGATAGGCAGGTCCCGGGTAGAATAGGAAGGCGTCCAGGAGGAGGGCTTTGTCTCCTCAGGAGGACACCCTTTCCTGGGGGGGAGAGGATGACCTCAGAGCTGGGGTAGACACACCCTCAAGTTTGAAGACACAAAAGAAAAGTGACTTCCCAGGCACTGCAGTGCTTGGGTATAGGCAGGAATTGTAGCCCAGGGGGCAGGGGCGAGGCTGGAATGCCCTCCAGGGGCCTGCGGTCCCCAGAGTGAAGGGGTTCGGATGGAGTAGACCTGGGCCACCCTAAGGGCTGGGGCCTTCCATCAAGCCCCTGGGGACCCTCAGGGTGGGCTCATCGGAAATGCAGACCCTCAGGCGTCACCCGGTCCTGCTGAACCCAATGAACCCAAGGTAGTCCCCATGTACGTTCAAGTGTAAGACAAGCTGACTTAGGGGACAGCTCTTCCCAGCTTTCTGAAATAAAATGGTCCTTTCGGATGCCCATCTGTTTGGGCACAATGACTAATTTCCCTGAGTACCACAGTTATATTTTCAGCACCACTGTTTGATACCCTGTAAAGTAGGTTAGTATTACTCTCAGGCTGAGATGGACCATTTTTTTCCTGAATCAGACCACAAGGGGCCGCATTTCACCACATAAATATTCATGGTGTCCAGCCCGTTCACACCCATGGTGGCAAACAGAGTCTGCAGGAGCCCCCCGTGCAACAGGTGGGTTGCCTCATCCCAGCCTGGAGTTTAATCTCTCTGCTCTTGTAAGCAAGCTCCTTAATTAAAATAATAGTCAAGGCCTCCCCAAACCCAGCCCCCACCAGACTGCCAACAGCTTAGGTTATTCAATTGTCATCTCTAAAGTTGTTTACACCTCCACTGCCACAGCATGTTCCCCAAGACGCTCAGATCTTACACTGGGAAGTTAATTATGTTTCTCTTTCAGTCATTTCCGTGACTCAGGTTCATTACCAAATCCCCTCCCCCAGTGCTTTGTGAGTCTGTAGTGCTGGGTTTGCCAGCTCGTTTGGGACTGCCACCTGAGAGGTGTCAGTCAGACTTCCGGAATAAGTACATTTCTGATCACCTTGCTAACACATCTGACTCACAGGAGACTTTCCAGGAATCCTTCCTAGCCTGTTATTCATGCCGTGGGCTCCTTTGGAAAGATTAAGGAACAGTGTCATTTTGTTGTGGGACAATGCATCCAAAGCCATGTTTATTCAGATTTAGAATATTTCCCAAAACTTGAAAGTAAATTCAGACAATTACATTTTATGTCAGACTTCCATTTGCTGAAACAGATTTTTTTAAATACTTGTGCATTAAGTTATTATACTCAACAGAACATAGCAGAGGCAAAGTGGTGGTGCTGTGAGGTCCCGGCAAACTGGGAGCCTAGAGCCTTGGGATCTGGATCCCCCTGTGCTTCTAACTAGCGGAGCAGTTAGCATCCTTGGCTTCATCTCCCAGCCTCAGTTTCCTCATCTATATAATGGGGAGGTTGGATTTACAGAGCATTCTGGTACAGAATGCTCTGTAAATTTCCTTTCATATTAATATTAAAAAAGCAATCAGAAGTGTTTTGTTGCTTTAATTATTGATCTGAAATGGAAACCTTGATCAATAGGTGATAGAGGATCATACAAACATCTGTAATCTGATGGACACTGGCAATATCCAATACCCTTTAAAGAAGCAAGACCACAAAAAAGGCTTATAATAGAAGAGCCACCCACCTTTGCTGCTGCTACTGCGTAATGAACAGTTGTAGGTGGCTGACAGGTGCATGTCTTGAAGATATTCTTGAATCAGCTCACGCAATTCTGACTAGAATTAAAACATGGGCACATGAACACTTTATTTAACAGCATCTCTGGCTGCCAACGTTTCATTAAGAATCTTAATTATTAAAATGCATTGGTGATTTCTTTTGTCATCATTTGAGTTGCTCCCAGTGAACAAGATATTTGCCTTGCAACAGTCATTTCACTTGCTCAGTTTCTCCTGTTCTTGCCCCCAAATCACTGTATTCCCTTAGCAAAGCCATAACCAACCCAAACTTAAATTATTCAGCGTTGGATGCCAGCCACAGAGCAGGCCGAGCGGGATCCCGGGACGCCAACCCACTGGACAGAGTTTCCAAGGCAACGGCTGCTGTCTTTCTCCCACTCTGAGGGAAAACCTAGGAGAATCCAGTCCTGATGTGGCCTTTAAGAGAAAGGGCGTCATGGGGGAAAACAATCTGCGAACGAGGAGACCTTGGTTCTAGCCTGTTTCTGTTCTTTTCTTTGTAAGAATGAGTCTTAGTCACGCGCATTTTCCTTTAGCCCCGAAATGAGGACTTGAATCAAACTGTTTGCGATGAGCAGTTAAAAGCTATTCAACATATACACACATCACCAGTCTGAGATGCACCAAACGATCGTCCAGATTAAGGAGTAATAGAGTCATAATCCTCACTGGAAAAAGAAATAATTTTTGTCACTAAATACGGGAAAGATGAGCACGAAAGATGCAGAGGCAGGACAAAGGACAGGGGCAGTCCCTGCCCAGCACAGCTGCAGTCTTTGGTGCTTTCCTCATCATTAGTGGGGCACACCAGAGACAGGGAGGGGGAGCTTCTAATAATCAAGCCAGGGTGCAGACATAAACTGTCCCGGGAAAACCAGCGTGTGTCTGCCTCCCCCTGCGTCTCCCAGAAAGGGGCCTCTTGAACAAAGGATTCCTCAGCTAGCGGAGTATGGGAGCCACAGGCTGTGGTGGTGAGGGAGGATTCCGCGTCCATCAGGTGGGGTGCAACGGAGGAACGAGGACATGTGGGTGGGTTTCAACAGCAGCTCAGGGGACTTGGCCGGGAAATCAAACAATGAACGAAAAGGACTGTGAGGCAAGGGTCGTCTAGACAGCGCAATTTGGACGCCTTGGTCAGTGGTTTTACGACTTTGTCCAGTAACGAGCACAGTACTTCTATTTAGGTGTGAGCAGTAATTCATAAGGTTTCTGGGGAGAAGAATTCCAACACAATATACATGAAAAGATGTTTGTTTTTTATGATTAATCCTCTGTTTCCTAGAGAAATTCACTAAAAGCAGACATCAATAAGCTTATGAAGCATGTTTATTGTTATCCTCAAAGAGGTAAACTGAGTTACCATCCACAGCCATTTAGTGACAAGATAAACTGAAAAGCCTGTCCTTTTACACCATTAAACATACTGACCTCAGGTGTAAACACACGTTTGTTCTTTAACCAGATGAGGCTTCCTGGTGAAGCAATCCGAAAACTATAAAAAGTACCCAAGAAGTGTACTTTTACTGTAAAAATATTAGAAGATACTACAGAAAACTGAGACAATAAAATCACTTGTAGTCCAAGCATCTGTAAGTGACCACTATTAACATTTTGGTATATATTCTTCTACACCTCTTCTATGCATTTTATACATATAATTATAAAAATGACAGCTTTCTGTGCATATTCTATATTATTACATTATGAACAGTTTGCTATATATACTTTCACAACTCTTTTTTTGTTTCTGTTTTTGTTTTTAGAAACAAGGTCTTGCTCTGTTGCCCAGACTGGGGTGCAGTGGTGTCATCATAGCTCACTGCAACCTCAAACTCCTGGGCTCACACAATCCTCCTGTCTCAGCCTCCCAAGTAGCTGGGGCTACGGGCGCACCACTGCAACTTGCTAATTTTAGTTTTTTGTAGAGATGGGGTCTTGCTATGTTGCCCAGGCTGGTCTCAAACTCCTGGCCTCAAGCGATCCTCCTGCCTTGGCCTTGGGATTACCAGTGTGAGCCACCATGCCAGGCCTCAGAACTTTGTTTTAATGACTGTATAATAGTTCTTAGTATTCAATAGTTTGTTTAACCAAACTCCTGGCATCAGGTATGAGAATGTTTCCAGACCTTTTGTACTGTAAACAATGTAGTATTGAACATCTTTTAATGAAACCTTCATGCACGTATAATGAATGAATCTGGATTGTGTGAGTTCGGTGGGACAGCTGAGAGCTGTTAAATCTGGGCCCTGTTTATGATTCGATTGTGGAATGAACACGCCAAAATGAAACAGGAGACATGGGTTCTAGTTCCAGCCCAGACATATGACCCTCAGCATGTCACTTAACCTCTCTCTGTTTTAGTTTTCTTATTTGTAACAAGATGACAAAAATTAGAGATAATTAATGAAAACTTGACCTGGATTACTGAAAGGATTAGATATAATAAGGATGTGAAAAATCATCTAAGGTTAATAAGCAGTTTACTTCTATAGGGATTTATTATTTTCTTTTCAAAATGCTGTTTTAACAAATTCTATTAAATCAACTAAAACTATTTCCAATTTTTTGCTGCTCTCCAGGAAAACTGATTTTTATGAACAAACCAAGTGTTGGGTAATTTGGAAGCCATGGTGCCTGAATGGGCGCTTCTGTGAAGAAGCTATTAGGAGAATTTGGGGCTAATCAGACAGCCCGCCTACCTTCTGAATGATCACAGACCAAAGGCAGAGGGAGCAAACGGCTTGCAAAGGGTCCCACTCGCGCTCGGTGGAGGTGGAAGTGACCGTTGCTGTGTGAGTCTGGTGGGGGTGGGTAGTTCACTTCCTCCCTCTCCTCCCTGGGCTCCCATCAGCTGGAGTCTGCTACAGGCTGCTCTGAAAGTAGCGTGTGATTTGAGCCCAGTGCTCTCCAGCCCCACAGACAGAAGCCAGCCTTCTGTCAGAGATAAAAATGGCTGTTGGAAGGGGAGCCTGGGGAAAATATTTTATTAAAGAATCTTGAGAATTCCAGCCACCCTTGGGACAGGGCATGAAGGGGGCGAGTAGGGAACATGAATGGAAAACTTGCAGCCTGAATAACCCCCAAAGAGACAATCCTACAGCTGGAAACTGCGCACACCTGCCATGGACCTGTCGCTAGACAATAGGATGCAAAAGCATTGAGAGAAATGCCTTTGACCAAACACAAAGGAGCTAGAGCCTTCCTTCCCTCCGATGCTTGGCCGCAGTCAGTCAACACACAACTATGGCGCTGGTGGTGGTGGGGGGGGCACCACCCGCATGGTTTGCTATTGGAATAGGCTCCTGAAGCACACCCTACCCCTGGTCCCCTCCTAGCTGGAGAGGTCCCAAGGACGCTGCCCTTCATTATTCTCCTAAGCCTAGGGGAGACCCAGGCAAGGGCAGATGCTCGTTGTGTGCTCACCAAACAGATGAGTGAGCAGTATTGGACCCGGGGGTGAGGGTGGTGGGGAGGGTGAGATCTCGGCACCACCAGCCTGCAATGATGCAGGAATTTCACAGTGATGCTTCGGGGTCCCTAAACAAAATCATTTCTATTCCCATCCATGTAGGAAAATGTCTTATATATAAATCCAAATTTATAAAGGCAACACTTTTGAGTTTTCTGAAAGGTATATTGTAAAGCTGACATATTTTTCTTTCCTAGATAGGCCTCAAAACTTGAACTCAGTGTGGTAGAATGTCAATTTAGTTAAGTCAGGGAGATAGGAAAGGGTATTTCTGGCAGAGCGTATGCTGGAGCCCAGGGTACAAGAGTACACTCGTTCTGCTGGAGCCGAGACGAACAAACGCTAGGCTTTTAAAAAGACCTTTCCTTGCTTTGTTGTAGGTATCTCCTTGCAATTATTTTAAATTCTTTGGATATCTTAAGTATGATATGCAATGCTGACTCAGTAAATGTCCCAGTAAATTTCCCCAATTTTCTTAAACTATACTGATGAAAGTATGGGAGAAGGGGAGTCCGGTAGGAAAGTTGACTTTTATTTTAGTTGCTATTAAAGTCCAAACAAAGAACTATAGTATCTGATGAACGTAAGAGGCAGTATTATCTTATATTATGGACTGTAAACAGAAAAACCTGAATGCTGCCAGAGACATTCATTCCCTGTGCACTTAGAGATAGTTTTCCACCTTAAGTAAAAAGTCTGGAAAAAGACATTCATTTGGAGTAAATCACTAACTCTTTGGGTTGCCTTGAAACAGGAAGTTTCTAGTCTTGTTTGATGATTTCATCTTCTCAATTGCTCACAAATCATAAAGGGAGGGGTAGGTTTTATTTGGGTTTATTCTCTTAAACGACAAGCTCAAAAAGAGGTACAAGCTCCATTTGGGGGCTGAGAGGGTTAAAGGTCACACCTCTGTTGAGCTTCCTAGACTCTGGCATGAGGTGTTTTGGGTGGTGGGGAGGGGCACACACTATTTCTTAAGGGGAAGTGGTGGTGAGAGACCTAAGGATCTGGGGTTAGCCAACCTGAAGGCAGGGAGCTGGGAGAAAGGAAGAGACAGCAAGAGATAGAGGGCTAGGAGAGGGAGGGAGAGAGAGAAACAGAGGAAGGAGAGATGGGGGTGGGGGGAGAGAGAGAGGGAGAGAGAGAAGGGGGGAGAGAGAGAGGGAGAGAGAGACTGGAAGTTGAACTGGTACATTTAGGAGCCACAGAAATCCTCCTGGAAGTTTTCTCAAGGCTGGGCTAGAGGGCGCAAGGCAGGAGGCCCAGGCCGCATCTGTGCATGGAGCGTTAATGGTGGGGAGAAGGACCCCCTCGCTCGGCCTCAGCCGTGGTGTCTGGGAAGTGTCAGGGAACGGCGGTCTGCCCCCTCACTGTCTGCGAGGCTGCGCTAAGGGGCCAGCCCCCCGCCCCCCATACTTGGGGCGACCACGTTGCAATTCAAGATGGCAGGGCCGTAGCAACCGTCGTCTCTCTGCCAGCGAACCTCGGGGTCTTGGTCGGCCTGGGAAGTTTAATGACAGCTACGCAACTGATCTTGGGTTTATTTTGGAGCCTTTCCAAGGCAACAGGGGAAAATAATTTTATTTTTACAAAGAAGAACAAAATACCCTGAAACCCCTGCCAGCTGAGCCTTTTCTTCATTTTTTTTCCCTCGCCTCTTCATTCCTGTAACATCCTGGGCCTTGTATAAGGCAAGTTGACTGTTCCTAACTAACGGTGGTTTATCTCTTTTTGCTACAAGACAAAAGGAGGGAGAGGGAGGAAGTAAGAGAGATTCAGGGTTCGGGTCTTTCTTTCTGGAGACTGTGAGTCTGCGGGGAAGCGGCTGCCCTGGTCTGTAGGTTCAATAAACATCACACAGACGGGAGGAGCTGGAGAGGAATTGTGAATTCAGTGGAGCCAGACTGGCTTGGCGTTACTGGGTGAACCAAAGAGTTCCACCGAAAGCCTGAGTTAGGGTCTCTGGCCTTGTGAGGTCTGAATGGAGAAGGGGAACAAGATGAATACATTTCTGACACTGGTTTCATTTCCTTTTGGCTCCAACTGTGTGCGCAGGCAGCAACTTCATCTTTGTGTTAGTCTATCAATGGGACATATGACTATGTACTCAGTTTAGTTTAACAGCTTTCACTGAGCACCTACTATATGCCTGACTCCCAGCTGAGTACCGCAGAGGACACCAAAGAAGTGTAGCACCAAGGACCGCGTGGAGAGCAGAAAAAGCGTGCGTGCAAACGCCTAGTTCTACCTCCTTGTGACCTTGGGCCGGCTCCTTAATCTCCAGGGACAAAGTGCAGCAGTTAGAACAACAGTCACGAGAGTCAAAGACAATCAAAGAGAAGGAAGCTTCCCTCAGCTCTGAGTTCCGGAATGAAAGTTTCTCAGGGATTCCCACGACGACACTGCCCTTGGTTTACTGTTCACCTGCATGAATCTTGGGGCTTTTACTTTGCACTCGGAACCTCTTGTTGTGGTTTGAGGGGCTTGATAAACCACAGCCTCCCCTCCCCACCAGACTCCTAAACCAACTGAATGATAAGACAGAAGAAAAGGAGAGTGCGCCTCAGGGGCACAGTGCTGAGTTTCCTGACAGAAACCGGAGAGTTAGACAGAGGCCTGCAAAACCGATGGTGACAAAGCCAGTGGCCTGGTCCCGGATGTGCCTCTGGCTGGTTCTGAAAGACAAGTGGGGAGCAGGGGCTGAGCTATGTTGGCCCAGTTGCTCTTTCCAGCAAACAACAGCAGGGTGGCCCCAGTGTTAGGCCAATGGATGTCCTCCCTGGTGAAAGGAAAGATCTGGAATAGGGAAGAAACGCTTCCCCTTGATGCTACTGTTTTCCTCAAAACGACCCACCCAAGATGGGCAAATATGGGAAGGCTTTACTGAAGGTTTGGGATTGCAGAGGGTGGGCTCACACTGCATGACGCCAATGACTCAGCATTGACTGTCAGCCCTTAGCCGTCCTCACCTTGGAAGTCCTTTGGCTGGCCTGCCCCAGGGAATCTTGCCTGGCCTCATCTTCCTCTCTGCCTTGAAGGCACTTCTCCCGCATAATTTCTGCTCTGATGCAGACAGAATTTTGACTCTTCACCCCCTATCTTGGACATCTAAGCAACATGAAAGGGCTCAGCTTCACACACGATCATCATCTACTTTGTGTTTCGCCTTTTAGCATCTCAGAAGAGCTAGCAGGGATGTCAACACTTCAGGGTTTCCATTCTCTCTCCTCTGTCTGTGCAGGTGGAAGGGAACAAATTAGATATTTATCTTCCCACTGACGCTGCCTCCCATGAGAAGGCAGAAGAGACTACAGCCAGGTTGGGTGTTCAGTAGCCTTCTTTTCATTTATAGTAAGACCCTACCATAACGCAGTGAGTGGTCTTCTAAACATTTAATAGGGCAATGAAATTCATGGAGTGAGTCTTCATAGCTAGGTCAATGATCAGGTAATCCATTAAGATTTTATTTGTGGGAATGGTGTGGATTATGGAACTAACTAATTCTTTTCCCAAATGGAATCCAGATTTCTACTCCACTTATTGAATACTCCATTCTTTGCTCACTAATTTAAATTTCTGCCCAAACTATTTACTAAATAGGTACATAGCTCTGCTTTTAGACTTTATTTTATGTCAGTGGATATATGTATTTATTGCTGTACCAATAGCATAATTTAAAAATTATGGCAACTTAATTACCATATTTTGATATCTCCTAAAGCAAATCTTTCCATCATTGTGCCTTTTCCAAAAATTCTTGGCTTGATGTATGGATTCTTATTTCCCATTGATCCTTTAAAAATTGGCTTTCTTGAGGCATATTTTGCATACAATAAAATTAATGAAATATGAAGTTAGTGTACAACTTGATGGGTTTTGGCCCAGGCATACAGTCATGTAACCACCCTTATAATTATAATATAGCACATTTCCATCACCCAAAAAATTCCCTTATGCCCTTTTGCTGTCAATCCCCTCCCCAGCCCGGGCCCCAGGCAACTACTGTTCTTTCTTACGTCATTGTGGTTTTTCATTTTCTGGAATATCATATGAAGGAGATCATACTACATGTAGTCTTTCGTGTCTGACTTTTCTTCGCTTAGCAGAATGCTTTTGAGATCATCCACATTTTTGCAGGAATCACTAGTTGGTGATTGCCTTTTTGTTGTTGTAGTATGTGCATTGTGTGAACACACTACACTTCGTTTACTCAGTCACCTGGTGATGGATGTCTGCGTGGTTTCCAGTTTTTAAATACTATGAATGAAACTTCTGGTGAAGCTTTGCATACACATTTTTGAGCTGACAGAAGCTTACATTTCTCTTGGGTGAACACCTCAGAGAAGGGTTGCTGGGTGGTATGCTAAATTTATGTTTAATTGTATAAGAAATGTTTAGATGTTCTTATTTCTCTGCATCCTCATCAGCACTTGGTACTGTCAGATTGTTAATTTTAGCCAATCTAATATGTGTGCAATGGTGATGCATGATCATTTTAATTTGCATTTGCCTAATGACTAGTGATAAACACCTTTCTATGTGTTCCCTATATATACCTTTTGATAAAGTGCCTATTCCAGTGTTTTCACCATTTAAAAAAATTGGGTTGTTTTCTTACTGCTGAGCTTTGGGAGTTCTTTACATATTCTAGATACAACTCCTTTGCCAGGTATTGTGATTTTCAAATGTTTTCTCTCAGTCTATAGCTTGTCTTGTCATTCTCTTAACTTTTCTCAAACAAAAGTTTTTTATTTTGATGAATTTAATAATTTTATAATTTTATATTTTTTTGTGTCATATCTGAGACCTCTTTGCCTAACCCTAGATCACAAAGATTTTTCTCCTATGTTTTCTTCTAAAAAGTTTCAAGTTTTTCATTTAGGTTTATGATCTATTTTGAATTATTTTTTGTAAGATGTGGGATTTATGCTGAAGTTTATTTATTTATTTATTTTGCCGATGATTGTCCAATTGCTCCAGCACTATTTGTTGAAAAGACATCCTTATTCCGTTGAATTGCTTTTCAGCTTTGTCAAAAATCAGCTGGTCATATTTGTGTGGGTCTGTTTCCTTCTCTTTTGTTCTGCCAGTACCACATTGTCTTGGGGAGATAGATAAACCAACAAATAGTTCACTCATTTGTTAGGACGCAGCTCACACTTTTATCAGAAGAAGTGTTTTAAAACATTAGCAGGTTGAACTAGCCTCCACCTTTGGGTCTTTGTGGTCCCCGTGCATCTATCATAGCTCTACAGCACCGTGAGCTTCTTGAGGGCGGGGATAGTGACAATGTTTTTTTTTTTTTTTTTCAATAAGCCCAGCATAGGACCTGCCACATAGTAGGTGCTCAATGATGTTTGTTGAAAAAAATCACTAATAATTTACTGACTGAATACTGTCTTTAATCAAGAAGACAGACAAGAAGTCACACTTAGAAGGAGGCTGTTTGCTCACAGAGTGACTATTTCACAAATGAGGAGCAGACATTTCACTGTGCTACGGTGGTCAGAAACTGGTTTAAAAAAAAATTTTTTTTAGTATAGTCTAATTCAGGGGAAGAAAATGTACTTAGGGGCTATAAATTTTTCCCCAATCAAAATGAAATAATTATATAAAGTCCTGTGGGAAAATGACATCTGTTTACACCTAAGATTACCTATTTTATCCAATAAAACAATGTGAATGAGGAAATTGGCACTGCTTTTCACTTTCTGAAATGTCCACATCCAGACATCTCTGAGAAGTGACAGGCCATGGGAGCCCTGTCATCCTTCATCCTGAAGTGGATTCTGGCATGCACTGGGAAACTTGGCCGGTCTCAGGTAACTTCTTACTGCTGTGAAGAGTCTTTCTGGTAAGGAATTAATTATCAAGAGACCAACGCAGCAGAATTTCTTTGAGCCTTCTCTGGGACATGGAAATAGCTTGATAAGGCAGTTTTGCATAACGATATTCTTTATAGTGAAATTTTACCTGCTCAGCCTCTGGGCTGTTGAGGATTGACATGTGTGTCTCTTATTACACCTGCCAGGGGAGGAGAGAGCATCAGAGACCCAGCTTGAGAAGGCCCAGTTCCTTCTCTGATGTTCAGTTTCTCACATCTCTGTTTCAGACAGTCTGGTCTAGTAGACAGGTGACAAGACTGGAGAAGTTGGCTCTGAATCTTTCTAAATTCTCAGGGACTCTTTGTTCCTTCCTTCTAAAGAAAGGGGAATACTTAAGATATGGCCCCTCATCCTACCGCACCCTCTTCACAGATACAGAACTGTAATGGAATGATTATGTTGAAGTTGCCATTTTGGTGTCACATCTATGACAGATGGCACTCTCACCTTCTCAAGTATTTTTGACTGTCAGCTGGGCATTTTGCTTCTGTGATTAAAGCAGTAGTACTCCACTGGAACGTTGCTTGGATTTTAATAGTGTTTTCTTTGGATGGTGAAGAATTTGAAGTTTTACTTTCATAACAACCACACCAAATGATTCACTTAAATTGAAAGTGAAGTTATATATTTAATTTTGAGAGTCATGAAGTTGTGTATGAAAGTTATGGAATGGTAAGCGTCATCTATATTGACTTTGAAAAAAACTTAAATATAAAATCACTATGACCTCTCTAAAAACACTAAAAGCCAAGTACAACCTTAACATTCAGATTTGACTTTGAGGGATAGGACCACATTTCAGCAGCTCGACAGGTCTCAGTTTCGGCTCCTTTCTTAAAAGAGAAATTTCTAAATATTTAACCAGTAGCTGTCAAGTCCCCCAGAAGTCAGCCAAGGATTAGACTTCCTGTATTATGACGATTGTAGTGGCTGCTGGAAAACTAAACTACAAATAAATTAATCCAGGGAAGAGGGGTGCAAATAGACTCTGCAGTAACAGTTCACTGAGAAGTGACCACTGGACAAATTTTCTTGAGTAAGTAACTAAAAAACAAAACAAAAACCAAACAAATCTTTTGGACATCGATGTTTGTGGCAGTCCATTGCACACACAGATGCTTGTGTATGTGGCATGTGTACAAAGACAAGGGCATCTTTGTATAGATATGAGTAAGTGTAGCAAAGAGATGTTTATTGCGTACTCCAGTCTCATTGAATCATGACAACAACATTGTGGGCTACTATTATCACCATCTTACAGATGAAGAAACTAAAGCTGGCTGGCTGTATCCTTTGATTTTGCCCAGGATCACTGTTTTAGTCTGTTTGGGCTGCTATAACAAAATGTTATAAGCTGGGTAGCTTATAAACAACAGAAATAATTTCTCACAATTCTAGAGACTGGAAGTCCAACATCAAGGCCTGAAAGACTCAGTGTCTGGCAGGAGCCTGCTGTCTGGTTCACAGAGGGTGCCTTCCCACTGGTCCTCACATGGCAGAAGGGACAAACTCTGGTCTCTTCAGACCCTTATAAGGGCACTAATCCCATTCATGAGGGCTCCACTTTCATGACCTAATCAGCTCCCAAAGGCCCTACCTCCTAATACCATCACACTGGGGATTAGGTTTTAACATAAGAATTTTGGGGGGACACAAACATTCAGTCCGTAACAGTCACATAATTGGTCAATGCTTGTCTCCAGAGCTTCCCTGCGTGATGACGTTGATATTACAGTGTATGCCCCCACAGACACAGGCCTCTTATTCCTATGTGATATCCGACAACTCAAATACAATTCCAACATTAAAGATGCCTGTTTCTTTAGTTATAACTTCTTTTGTTTCCATAGTACCAAGAAGAAACAGAAGTCTGTGGTTCAGGAAACACGATCAGGAATAACCCAGCCGCCTCTTTCAGTCAAACACACTGTATTTTTCTTAGAAACCACCAAAGATTTTCTCCTTAGGAAAATGCCCCTGGCATGTAATTAATGTGCCAATCCTACAGCACTTTTCCTCCGCCAGGGGCTAAATCGAGTTTGAGCTTCCTTTGTTTAAAAGCAGCAATAGCAAATACCAAACCTAAGGGTGAAACTCAAGCTGAGCCCTTCTCCCCTTCTGTTTTCTTTTCTGTTTTCTTTCTCTCGGCTCTTCTGTGGCCAGAATATAATAAAAGCCTCCATGGCTCCCAGTCAGCCAAAGAATTCATCTTCATCTTCCTCCCAGGCAGCGTGAATCCACCTGGCTGCGGCGGCCCCTTCATAGGGAACCTTTCACGGTTAGAGGCTGATAAACAACAAAGGGCAGCACAAAGGAGCCTTCAGTGGTGGAGATTCTTTTCCCGCTTCAGCTTTTTTTCTCAACATTTCTGGGTGAAAATGATTGGGATTTTATTTTCTGTCAAATCTTATCAGTATCAGCTGGGCTCTGAAGAATTTTTAAGCCAACTGGAAGATTGTTTTTGGGAATTGAAATCGTATAAATAATGTCCATTTTAAGTTCAGGTAAAATATCCTCCCCTTTGTCCCCGGCTCCTGCCTCCCCACCAGAAAACTAATCCCTAATAATAATAACACTTGATATTTGTGCTGGGAATTAACGTCTCAAGGTAGGCCTGAAAGCAAGTGTGGATAAATAAGTAATACCTTGGGGTTGAAAAAGCTTGACTTCTTTAAAATAGTCCCTCCCCTGCTCTATTATTGGAGGATTACATTTGTATGTTAAAAAGAAAATAAAAACTACTCATAATCCCATTGCACAGGTATACATGCTGTTAATATTTTGCTAAGATTTCTTTTCAGTGTGCATATATAATGTTTTTTCTTACACAACTGAAATTATGAAGTCAACGTTATGTTAATGGGAGGAATGGAGTCTGCACCGAGAGCTAAGAAAGGTTGTGTGTTTTTCTTTTTTCCCAAGAAATGAATCCTCACAGTGTAAGGTTGAAATGATTATTCAGACACTTTGGGAAAAATCAAACTGTGCCTTGAAACGGGGATTCCTGTTGTCCTTCCTCCTCTACCCATGGTTTCCAAAACTTATCCCTCCTTCTTCTTGACAGCAGTGACAAGCAGAGAAAAGAATGTTTTTCACTTACAGGAGTCACTGGAGGAGGTGTAGTCTCTGAGATGGAAGGCCTTGGGACCCAAAGATGTCTGAGGAAGGCAGGGGCAACAAGGGCCAGACAAAGGCATAGAGGTGATGGTATTGAGGGTTGATTGAGGAAGGGGCAAAGGGATAACAGGGAGGGAGTGGTGATTATGGGGAAAGACAGTAGGGCAGAGACAGGGTTTTATGGGTCCGTGCACATTTTCCAGCTTGCTTGCAACAAGGCAGGGTCATGGGACAAGATATGATTGAAGTGGGTAGAAGGAACACACATTACTTCCAGACTGAAGTAAAGAAGAGCTGGTGTATGACCTCCAGCTGCCTCATTCCCTGCTGCAGGAACTGGGGAGGCCTTCACATTACAAATGGTGCATCTTGGATCCCTGAGACACTTCATGGACTCATAGTGTGAGAGTGTGGAACAAATATGAGTTGGATAAAACCATTCAGATTTGGAGTGTTTATTATTGCAGTGTAACCTATCCTATCCTGACTAATTTAGCCATGTGGAATCCCATAAGTGCCGGAAATTTGCTTGTGGCGAGGCGTGGGCAAAATGTCCATGTGACACGAGGAGGGGGGAAATATCGTGGGGTTTCAGGAAATGGCTTTCTTGCCTCAGGAAAAGAGATGAGAAGAGATACTGCTATTCTTCCCTCTTCTTCTACTTTTTCTTTTCTTTTAAAGGAGAGCTTTATTTCTCATAAAGGGTAGCAGCATGTTGGGTGGCCATTCCAATAGGTTGGGAAGCAGAGCCCTGGCCAGGAGCCAGGCATACGTGCTGCTTCTCCTCTCTTTTTTTGCTGTGGAGATGGCACTCGGGGCTGTGGCAGCCTCCTTGTCCTTGTGACCATAAGGAGAGACATCACTGATGTTATAAGGATTGCAGAGCAGAAAGATGGAGAGCTTCTGGGTCCTTAATGACACCATAGAGCCACTGAACCAAGCCTGGAGCTTCCCTGCCTCTGTCCTTCTGATTGAGTACGTAAAGACCATGCTTCTCATTTTAGCTACTTCTGATTGGTTCCACCCCTACTCACAAAGTATCCCAGCTGTCCATCTAATGGTAAGTAGCACGTTAACAATAAAATCATTAAAGTTGTCATTTTTCCTAATTATCAGAAATACAATTTTACAGTTTTGCCATTTATGAAAAGCTGAACTTAGAAAACATATTTATGGGCAGGGCTTATTCCCCAAAGATTCTTATTTTATAGAAGGATTCATTAGGTGGAGTTGTTCCGAATAACAGTAACCTGTGTTCATTGAAGTGATCAATTATGAAGTGAAAGCATTAGGAGCCATTTGTAAATCAATTATCAACTCTAAGTGAAGTTTAAATGATTTGTGTCATGTTAATAAAATTGTTAGGGCTTAGCCCATTGTAAGTGTTCAGTGAAAGGCAGCTATTAGTACTGTTATGCTGTGGCACATGGGCTGGACTTTGTGAGCACAGATTCCACTGCGGCTTGGCTGGCAGGAAGATGTGGCACTGGAACTGTCAGGGTAGGGTGGGCTGTGTGGCGGTAACATACCAGCAACTGGCAACCTCAGTGGCTTGCAACACTATCAAGGTTTGTTTCTCACTCATGCTACATGCTTGGATCGGCTCGGCTCTGCTCACATTATCTGTAGTCCCGAGGCTGATGGAACAGTCTGTCTGGGATATTGAGTGACTTGTGGCAGAAGGAACAGAGACCATGAACCATGAAAAAGGCCATGAACCCTGTGCTGGCCTTTATAGCATCTTCTGCCTGAAAGTAATACATGCCACGTCCGCCCATGTTTCATTGGCCAAAGCAAGTCGATTGCCAGGGGAAGGACACCCCAAGAGGAAAGTAGAATTTGATGAATAGTAACAAGTCCACCAGAGGCACTGAACTGTAGCGTTTGAGACTTTTGAGTCAGCCCAGTTTCCCTCCCTAAGAAGGTGCCGCTCTCTCAGACATTACCTGTATTCCTGGCATCTTATCTCCCCGCTAGCTGTCCCGCCATATCCATTCCCTTGTCTCTCATAGCAATAGAATGCTCACTTTTTAGCTGGACTCATGGCTTCCAGCTTAAATTCCCCCTCCTCCAGCCTCCCTTGCAGCTAGCTAGGTGTGGCTGTGTATTTACCATTTTGGTCAGTGGAAAGTGATCCAAAGTGATATGTGGTCCAGGTCATGCTCTTAAAAGGAGGGGGCATATCCCCCACCTCTACCTTTTCCCACTTGCTGCTGGCTGAAATCCAGACACCATGCTGGACTCACTGGACAAGAGTGACACCCTAGGGATGACAAAGAAACAGGAGGTAGGAGTCTGTACCCTCTCAAGTGCTGTGCCATTGAGCCATCATACCAGCCTGGACTTCTATGTAAAAAATAAATAGATTTTGATTTTTTTTTTTGGCCACTGTTATTTTGGATTTCTATTTTATCAGTCTTACACATTTCCTGCCCAAATACACTCTTAAAAAAAAATGAAACTCAGCTGGCATTAAACAATAGCAGGAGGAAAAAAGCCAGGTTATATTTAGATGCCTAACTGTGGGATAGTTCTCTGATGCCACTTGTAGGGGTGCTTTTAAGACAGTATGCCTGCTGCTCCACTAGAGCACTCAGATAAAGAGAGTGAGAAATGCCTCCCGTTATCAGACTTGACAGCTTCTGCAAGTAAGGACTGTGCCTCTTTAACTTCACCGTTTTGTGTTTTGTCCTGCAGACATCCTTCCTGTAGAAAAGCTTGTTCTCCATGGTAGACCGAGGATGGGCAGTCCAATGATGGGTGACAGGTGGAAAGGTCTGCAAATCATGCCTGAACCCTGTGTCTCAACAAAGAGGTCACAAGGCTGTTCCCTCTCCAGGCTGTACATTCTCCTTGGCCTTTGCAGGGGCCAGTGGTTGAACTGGCCAGTCATTTAGGCTCTGGCATCTTTGCTGATGTTTCCTTTTGTTAGAATTTCTCCCATTTGTTAGAATTATTCCCAGTAGAGATGTCAGATAGGCTTCACCTCATGTATCAACTCTTATACATTGGTAGCAGCTGCATGGGCCACTATGTTGGGTTCCCTGGAGCAGAACCTGGGGCATGGATTCAGATGCACTGGGTTTATTGAGAGGGGATATCTGGAGAGAGGGAGTGAGGGAGCCAGACAGGGCAGGGGAAGGAGCTACATAAGGATGTGGGGGGCTGCAGCCTAGCTTCAGCCTAATTCTCTGGGGGGCTCTGGAGTATGAAGCACACCTTGGAGTTGGTCCCACCTCGAGGCATGAGGGGTGGACTTTTGTAGCCCCTTAGTCATCAGTTATTGGTTGTAGGCTGCCTTAGGTGAGACACCTCCCATTTCGTGGAAGTCAATTCTGTGGAGGTAAGGGCAGCTGTGAGCCTCTAGCAGTTAGCATTCACAGCAGCTAGGAGATGGGTGCCCTTGCTGATAAAGAAAATGTGGGTGGGATCCCAATAGCACCCACTCCTCTGCATTCATGCTCAGGGAACAAGTGTTATGATCAATTAGGGATGTCTGCCATGGGCACGGGCACCATCTCTGTAGAGACAGGTGCTCTTCCATGTCAATAGATCTAGTAAAAAGTTTGCTTAGGAAGAGTATAAGAACCATAGAACAAGGTTTGTGTTACAGCTTAACCATTGCCTTATCAATTGAGAGCTGGCACCACCTTTTTCCTAAGAACCCGGAAGCAGAACTTGGTGGTAAGATCTTTTGGTTGCAAGCAACAGAATTCATCCCTGGGTGACTTCAGCACATTAAGACTATAGGAGGGAAATTGGGGAGCTCATGGAATCAAAGAAAGATCCTAAGGCTGAACAGAAATTGGGGCTCCTCCAGGACCCTCGGCAGAGGATCATATGGGTGGCTTTCTAGGGTGGTGCCATAACCCTCAGCTCCAACCACTTTGGTCTTTATTATTCTTTCTCTCTTTTTAATCAACTTTTTAATCTTAGAATATTTTCAGATTTACTGAAAAGTTGTAAGAAAATTAAAAAGAGTCCCTGTACCTAGTTTTCTTTATTGTTAACACTGCTGAGGTGCATTTGTCACAACAAATGAACTGATGTTGACACATTATTATTAATTAAACACCACAATATATTCAGATTTTCTTAGTTTTAATTTAATGTCCTTTTTTTCTGTCCCAGGATCCCCCCCCGCCCCCACAGGGCACTGCATTACTTTTAGCAGTCATGTCTCCATAGGCTTCTACACTGAGTTTCTCAGACTTTCCTTGTTTCTGATTACCTTGACAGTTTTGAGGAGTACTGGTAAAGTACTTTGTAGAATGTTTTTCACTTTGTGTTCCTTTTTAATTTTGGCCCAGTTTGAGTCTGGCATCTTCCTCCTTGAATCAATTGGTCACGGCCAGAGGTGGGGGGCAGGCAGAAGAAAGCCATGGGGGTCGCTGTGAACCCCAGCCACCCCATTTTGTGCCTACAACCTTGGTGATCAAATCAGGGTCCCCTCTGCGAAAAATTAGATGACCCGAGTTACAACTCCCAGAGGGTGATTACATACACCCAAAATGGTAGAACAAGAAGCAACTCAGAACCAATGGCCAAGGTTAAGCAATCATGGAGAAGAAACCTGAGTAATTCTGACCAGAATCAAAGATGTCGTGGCTACATACTTTATTCTCTGTGCCTAAGCTTCAAACAAGCCAGTATGGCTGAGTTCCTTCTCCATTGCCAGTCATTTTGGTTACGGAGTCCCTGCACATAGCAATTTTTTTTCTATCAACAAAATGGCAACCCCTCAAACTACAGTTTCTTATGATTACAAGATACAATTAATTTGCTATTTCTTTTGTTTCTCTCCCCACATCAACCCTGAAGATTACAGAACAATTGATATGCAAGACCCTTCGTTAAAAACAACTGCTGAGGAAAATTCAGAAATGCGATTCATTTCGAAATAGGTCATTTTCATAGCAGAGGACTGTAGGGCTCACTGAACTGAGTGGAACTCATTGAACTCATTGACCCATGCCTGTATTTAGAAAACAAAGAATTCATCCTGGAAAGCTAAATTCTGGCCTGTTTAAAGAAACCTGTTGCTCTTCTGTTAACTGGATGATTATTTGTTTGCATAGGATACAAAGGTTATGTAAACTTAGACTGTCGCTTCTTTGTAGCTATGTCATGTTTTCAAATAGAAAAAATTTTATTGTATATGTCAAAGCTGGACCAGATAAATGAACATTTGTAGGTTCCCAATGGCTCTTCCCCTCTCTGCTCACTCTGGCTAATATCCCATAGAGAAGGAGGGAGAAAAGGCAAAATTTTAAGGCTACCAATTTCTTTTTTTGGTAACAGCTTTATTGAGATATAATTCACATATCATACAATTTACTCATTTAAAGTGTACAATTCAATGGTTTTGACTTCATTCACAGACTTATAAAACCATCACCACGATCAATTTTAAAACATTCTCGTTACTTGTTCAAAAAAAGAATCTTGAACCTTTATCAGTCACTCCCCATTTCCCTCCAACCTCCCAGTCCTAGGCAACCATCAATCCACTTTCTGTCTCTATGGTTTACCTCTTCTGGACATTTTCCATAAATGGAAATGTACAATATGTGGTCTTTTATGACTGGCTTCTTTTACTTAGCATGTTTTTAAGGTGCATCCACTTTGTAGCATATATCAGTACTTTATTCCTTTTTATTGCCAAATATTATTTCATGGGATGTATATACCACATTTTATTTATCTAGTCATCAGTTGATGGACATTTGGGTTTTTCTCACTTTTTGGCCATTATGAATAATGCTGCCAGGAGCATTTGTGTACGTGTTTTTGTGTAAACATATGCTTTTTTCTTTGAATAGGATTTTAAAAATTGTATATGTTTAAAGTGTACAGTGTGATGGTTTGATACACATAGTGAAATGGCTACTATGGTCAAGAATATTAACATATCCATTATCTTGCATAGTTACCTTTTTTTTTTGTTTATGGCAAGAGCAACTAAAATCCACTGTCTTAGCAAATTTCCGGTGTGCAATACAATATTATAGTTATACTCCTCATGTTGTACATTAGCTATCTGGATTTGTTCATCCTACACAGCTGCACATTTGTACCCTTTGACCTACATCTTGTTTCCTCCCTTTCCCCTCCACTCCTGCAACCACATTTTGTTCTCTGTTTCTATGCATTCAACTTTTTTTTCTTTTTTAGATTCCACATATAAATGATATCATAAGCATGTGTCTGGCTTATTTCACATAGCATAATGTCCTCCAGGTTCATCCATGTTGTCTCAAATGGCTGAAAGAAGGAGTTCTTTTCAAAGGCTGGATAATATTGCATTGTTTATATGCATTCATCTGTCAATAGACACTTAGGTTGTTCCCATATCTTGGCTATTGTGAATAATGCTGCAATGAACATGTGAGTGCAGATATATCTACAAGGTGCTGATTTCATTTCCTTTGGGTATATACCCAGAAGAGGGATCACTGGGTCATTTGGTAAGTCTGTGTTTAACCTTTTGAGGAACTGCCAGACTGTGTTCCAAAGCAGTTGCACCAGTTTACGTTACCACCAGCAGTGTATGAGAGTTCTAATTTCTCCACATCCTTGCCAACACTTGTTATATCTTTTTGATTCTAGCCATGATAGTGGATGTGAAGTGGCATCTCATCGTGATTTTGATTTGCATTTCCCTGATGGCTAGTGATGTTGGGCATCCTTTCATGTGCTTATCAATCATTTGTATATCTTCTTGGTATATTTGTTCAGATCCTTCGCCCAGTTTGTAATTGGATTATTTGTCTTTTTATGATTGAATTGTAAGAATTCTTTATGTGTTCTAGATACAAGTACCATATTAGATATACGATTTACAAATATCTTCCCCCATCTTGTCTCTTCTTTCTTTTGATGGTATCCTTTGAGGCACAAAATATTTTATTTTTATTTATTATTATTATTCTCTTTAGAGATGAGGTCTCACTCTGTCACCAGGGCTGGAGTGCAGTGGTGTCACCATAGCTCACTGCAACCTCAAACTCCTGGGGTCAAGTGACCCTCCCGCCTCAGCCTCCTGAGTAGCTGGGACTATAGGAGTGTGCCTCCAGGCCTGGCTTCATTGAAGCACAAAATATCTTACTTTTGATATAGTCATATTTGTGTATTTTTACTTCTGTTCCTTGTGCTTTTGATGTCATATCTAAGAAACCATTGCCAATTCAAAATCATAAGGACTTACCCCTGTGTTTTCCTGTAAGAGTTAGTTTTAGTTTTTACGTCTAGGTCTTTGATCCATTTTGAGTTCATTTTTGTATATTGTGTGAGACAGGGGTCCAACTTCATTATTTTGCATATGGATATCCAGTTATTCCAGCATAATTTGTTGAAAAGAATGTTCTTTCCCCATTGAATTATTTTGGTTCCCTTGTTGAAAATCAGCTGAGGGTAAATGTGAGGGCAGGTATGAACACAACTGACCATTTGGTCAGATTACTTCCTTCCATTCAGTCCAATTTCTTAGTCCACAAGATGGCAGTGACACCAACATTGTTAACAAGGACAGTCCCTCATTTGGGCTTTGAGTTTCTTGTTTGTCCTAGTGGCTAGGCTCTGTGCAAAATACATTATTCAGATTATCTCATAATTTCCAGAAATGCCCTACTGTTATTCCATTTTACAGATGAGGACATTAAGACTCAGAAAGATTAAGTGACTTGTCTAAATTAGACAATGTAAGAATGGCAGATTTTCCTGACTCTCCAACTTTTGATATACTAGAAAATACTGAAAATTTAGGAAGAGACAAGTTGTACTATGATATGTAGAATAATTGACCAAAGTACCAAAGATGATAATTCAGTACTTATTTAAAAGACAGAGTAAAAGGATATGAGTCCTCTACCCTTTGGAGGACCCACCTGGAACTTTGGAAGTATTTGATAGTATCCATCAAGATGTGGTCAGACAACATTTTTGTGTGCAGCTGTTGGTGAAGTCAGATAGACTGGTTAATCAATGCAGAATTTTAGGGTATTCTTTTTCTTCCCATTATTGGCTAATTGTAAACTCTGTACTTGGTTGAAAGACACACAGAACCAAGTGATGAACAAGAAGGGATAACTTAGTAAAGGAATAAATGCAGAATTTTAAGAAACTGCTGATGTTTAGGAAATGAAAGGAATGATAATAGCAATTAATAATTGTGAAATCTGGGCCTCTTTGCCATGAGTCTTAAAACCAGTTCTAACACAGAAGAAGATTAAAATACATATTGATCTGCTGATGAGTAAAAGGTAAAGTTTAAAAGAAAAGAATTGACCAATATATATTATGTTAATTAAACCCTTCTCTGTGATGTGAATAAACACAAGCTGATAACTAGTGTCTGTGAGTTCCTGCATTGATTCTGCATTGAGGATACTTCAAAGATGCAGGACCACATCTATCTGCAGTCACCTTCAGAAAGGCTGTCTTGCTGCAGAGGGATGCCATGAGACAATACTCTCATTGCAACTGGTCCCCTTACTTCCTTTAGTAATGCAGCGGGTGTAATAGCAACAGGATTTGAAGTACAAAGCCTTTCTTTAGTTACACACTCACTTTAAAACTACCATGCTCTCATAAAATCTGAGAATTCTAATGGGAAGGATTTTATATTAAGAGGACCAGAAAACCCCAGACTGCCCCAGATACTTGCCCTCTCACTTGTTTGTCTGGCACCTGGTGGAGATGCGGATCATCTAACTGAACTTTAGGCACAGTGTCAGGACCTAGAAGAATCTTTCCTACTGACTTACACTTAAGTGAATATTTCCATTCTGTTTTTTATGTCATTTGCTTTTTTACATGTGGCCAGTTAACACAGGATCTGTAAGAATCCTAAGAGACTGAGAAACATAGTATTAAGAAATACTATGGGAACTTAGAATGTGGTATTTCAAATCCCTGAGGAAAGAGATATCATTTAATACACAGCATTAGAATTACTGGCAGCCTTTTGAAAAAAATAAAACTAGATTGCTTATGCTGTAATAATCTCCAGAAAATAAAAGATTTAAATACTTAAAAATGAAAATGATGAATGTGCTAGAAACATACATAGGTGATATGTTTTTCATAATATTGACATAGAGGAATATTGCCATCTTAACAATGTTAAGTTTCCCAATCCATGAACACATGATGTCTTTTCATCTATTTAGGTCTTTAATTTCTTTCAACAATGATTTGCAATTTTCACTGTACAAGGCTTGCACTTGTTTTGTTAAATTTACTCCTAAGTATTTTGTTCTTTTTGATACCATTATAAATGGAATTGTTTTTTAATTTCATTCTCAGATTGTTCATTGTATTGTATAAAAATATAATTAATTTTTGTATATTTGTCTTGTATCCTACAACCTTGCTGGACTTGTTTATTAGCTCTGATAGGTTTGTTGTTGTTGTTGTTGTGTGTGTAAATTCCTTAGGATTTTCTATATACAAAATCATGTCATCTGTCAATAGAGATAGTTTTACTTCTTCCTTTTCAATCTGGATATCTTTTATTTCTCTTTCTAGCCTAATTGCCCTAGCTAGAACCCCACTGCCCAATAAAATGTTGTGTAGAAATGGGGAGAGTGGACATCCTTCTCTTATTCCTGATCATGGGGGGAAAGCTTTATCTTTCACCATTGAAGATGATGTTAACTTTTAAAAATAGATTCCTTTTATCAGGTTGGGAAGTTTTCAGCCATTATTTCTTCAAGTATTCTTTCCAATCCTTTCTACAGAGATTTCTTAAGCACCTGGAACAAATTAGTCTTCCAATTTTCACTGAAGGGTTCTGTATGTGTATTGGGGCACACCTTCAATTCTCAGCCAAGCAGCTAAAGCTCTGCCTTAGCCTTTACTTCCTCCTTCCACAGAGCTTTAAGATCACTTAGAGATGAGAGTTTAAGGCCTTCTCAGGTCTTTTTCTGAGCATGACACAGCTCTGGTCACACCCACAGTTGTATGTATGTGTGTGGCTTTTTAGATTACCAGGAATATGTCAAAACAACTCCCTCTGAACAACTCATTCTCCAGCTTTTCCTGTTAAGCTTTTTTTTTTTTTGGTTGGGCCCATTGTTTGTCCCAAATATTATCCACTGCCTCAGGCAGCCATGATGTTCAACAATTGTCTCTGATTGTTTTCAACAAATGTCCTCTGAAGAAAATGTTATTTGCACTGGAAGAACTCTGAGTCACATCAAATAAAGACAGCCATGTTAGTGGGGTCTTCCAGGGAACCAACAGACAAGTCAAATAATGACAGTTCTCTGGGAGTGGAGCTTTGAAGGAGCTCCCATACTGTTCTGCCCCTTCCAGTGGCTGTCAGACTGCTGGTTTTCATAGTGATTATAGGCTGTTGGTTTTCAAGAATACTGCACATCTGGGGGTGGGAGGGATGGGCATTGGCATGTTAAAATGCCACAGAGCCCTCTGTTCTTACCAAGATTCAGCTGTTTTTCTTGAAGAAGTGCACTTCAGATTGCTGAAAGCCTTTGGTTAATTTCTAAATTTCTTAAAAATTTGACCTTGACATTTTTTTTTTTTGCCAGGGTTTTTGTTGATTGAACGGAGGAGAGGCATTTCAGAAGTCCTTAGTCTATCACTTTTGCTGACATCCCCATGTCTTGTCATGGTGATGGCACCACAAAGTCTTGAAAGTTCATCTTAGAATTAAAGACCTTTTAGTTATGGTCTAAATTTTTGTATTCTACCCTGCAAAATTTTTGTTTACATAGAGTTACAAATTGGTTTTGGTGGAAAAACCTCCCACCAAAACCAATTTATACCATATACTAAACCATGCCTCTCAATTTGGGGTTCAGATACTCTAGGTCACTCTAATCATAGAACCGAATCATCCCATGATAGAGAAGCACGTGACTAATAGCTAATTGGAGTGAGCCAGGAAGGGTCCTCCTGACCCTCTCCTGGGCAGGATGTGAGTAGGAGGGCAAAGAAGAAAGGCAGAAGCCCACTCCATGACTCAATACAGGGGACACCTTGATTCAGCCTGCCTCTAATTGCCCTCTGGAGCTCCCTGTAAAACGGACACCAGCTTGTCATTTGATTTCAGCTAGGGTGATGTGTCCTGCCCTTCCCTGGCTTCTCTGAAGTCCTGAACTGTTCCCTGGGGGGTGTCGGCACACAGAGCCAGCCACCCACCTTGCACCTCTGCTCTTGCCACTTGGTCTGCCAGGGCCCGTTGTCTGGGAAATCATCCCTGTTGCGAAGCCACAATCTTTCCTGTTGCACAACAGCTAGTGGAGATGTTTTTAACAGCCAGGCCATGGCCAGAGATATTAATATCTCCCACGTGTTGTCCCACAATTCTGCCCCTGTAAGTTTCACTGGAAAAGCAATTCGGCAGAGACAAGGTGAGTGCAGGGGGAAGGGAGGGCTGGGAGGGACAGAGGGCGAGCCTGGGCTAGCAAACTGCTGACTGGCCCTTGCTGTGACCCTAATTTGCAATGTCTCTTTCGGAGGCTTTCAAATCACATTAGGCTTTGCCTGTCACTGGCTTGATGAGCAATGTCAGAGCTGCCAAGAGCTCTTCCGCTTGGCCTCACCAGGTGGCCTGAGCCCTGGGGAGTCAGTGTTTGCTGGCCCTGGGCACTGCTTGGCCAGCTTATGTCCCCCTGTCCACTGCCCTCCCTCTTGTAGAGTCCCAGGTGTGTCCTCTCGGCTCCCTGGGCTCAGCTGCCAGATGCAACCCGGGGTGTTCTCTGAGGCAGCCAGGGCCTGTCCGACTGGTGGGCTTGACCCTGGCCTCATGTTGGAATCATCTGGGGAACTTTAAAAAATATCATGGCCTGAATCCCACTCTGGGCAAATTAAACCAGAGGCTCCGGGGTGGGAAGGGGTTGTGATCACTGAGGAGGAGATCTTGGCCCTGAACAGGAGAGTGACTTCCTGGCATGGCACAGCTAGTGAGAGGCAGGGCAGGGGCCAGGATCGGCCCTGACTCTCAGCCCAGTGCTCCTTGCACTGTAGCTAATACCGCTGTTGTCGCTGTGGTTATTTCCATATCCAGGGTTCCCAACTGAGACTCCTCAGGCTGTCAGAGTGTATTCCTAAGTATGGTAATGTGGGTTGTGTGCTGCTTTTCAATATTTTAAAAAGCTTAATGGAAATTATGTCTTCATCTGTGATTAGAACACATGAGCTACTACTTAGTAAATGTAGATGGTTTGGAAGACAAAAAGCTTTTACAGTCCAAGAGCCCATAGAAGAAAAATAATAAAGGGGTCACTGGTCAACCATTTATTTAAAAACAACAACAACAACAAAATGTTGGGAAGTGCAGCACTCAGCCTCCCTGACTGGGACCCTCGCAAGCTGTCTGAATCCCAGCTCACTGACTCTCCAAGGTTCTGGCCAAAGGAAATCACTTTGTCAGAATATTCTGGATCCAATGCACTCTCTAGGCAAGGTCTCACCAACTGCCAAGATGTAGAGCTCTGAGCCAGCCTCCCAAGGAATGTGGTGGAGCCCCTAATGCCCTGCCTTGGGACGGAGGCTTCTGGCCTTCAAGGTGGACCTGGTTGCTACGCTTCTTGGAGAAGAGGAGTTTGGGTCAATGGCATGGACACCCAGAAGAGTGAAGGAGCCCATCCTTTAGCAAGCCATCCCCCCACTGGTGAGCCGTGGCTGGTGACTGTCAGGCTCACCAGAGAATTTACTCCTAGGGGACAGGTGAAAAAGGAAGGTGGAGAGAACAGGAGCGTTTCCTTCCACACTCCCTGCCGTAGACTGAATAATTGCCTTCTGAAGATGTCCATGTCCCAGGATCCCCAGCATCTGTGAATCCTCCTGGATCATCCAGGCCCAAAGTAATCACAGGGGCCTGAGAAAGGGGAGTCGGGAGGTCAGAGCCAGAGAGGAGGACACGTGACCACAGAAGCAGAGGTCAGACAGAAGTGGCCATAAGCCAACAAATGCAGGTAGCCTTTTCTCTCCTGGAGATTCCAGAAAGAACCAGTCCTACTGACACCTGGACATTAGCCCAGTGAGACTGATTTTGGACTCCCCACTTTGAGAACATTAGAAGAGCTCCCAGCAATAGTCTCCATAATGCTGTTTATAGCTAATTTCTTTTTCAGTTAAAAAAAATTGACACTTTAATATAATCCACACTTTGAAATGTAGAAAAGGGTATATAATGCAAAGAGACTCTCCTTTCTCACCTCCCAGCCACTGGCTTCTTCTCTTTCCTGGAAGGAACCAGTTTCTTGGGGCTATTTCCAGAGATGTTCTGTGCATACTCAAGCGCGTCTGTACATCAACGTACACTTTGTGCAAAGAGTACCATATTTTACATAGTGTTTTGCACTTTCTTTTTTACTTGGCATTATCGTGGAGCTAATTCTGTACCATAATGTACAATACCGGTTCTTCTTTTAACAGCAGCATTGATTTTCTTTATATCAATGTGTCATTTATACAACCAGTCATTTAATGACAGACATTTGAGTTGTTTCCAATCTCTTTCTAGTTCAAACAATACTTCAGTTAATATCCTGGCAATACTACATCTTACGTGTGTATAATCGTATCTGCAGGATAAAACCCCAGAAGGGCATGTGCATTTTTTTATTTGGACAGAGATGGCTGATTTGCCTGCCTTAGAGGTTGTTCCAATTCATACTCCCAGCAGCAATGTTTGAAAGTATCTGTTCCCCAGCCCCTAACCACACAGTGTATTATCTGACTTAATCTTCTCTACCAACTTGATAGGTGAAAACTTGGAGACTTGATGAACTCTGGGAGTGAAGGCTGAAGAAGAGTCACCAGGGTCCAATCCTGGAAGGCCTCCTGTGCTGTGTCTTTGGCTGCTGCACACCTGAGACCAGCAGCCACCCTTCCCCGGTCGGTCCTCAGCCCTCTTGGTGGTGTGAGTGCGAGAGTCCAACTTCTCCAGCTCCTTCTTTAACAGCATCCTTCATGGCTGGATAAAATACAGGCCCCTGCAGCTGAGAAGGCAAAGTCTGGAGCATTTGGGGACAGGATAGCCGCAGTGAGAGGCTGCAGGTCCCTGCCTACCCTGAGAAGAAGAGGGCGAAGGCATGACTGCCTTTTCAGGACGCATTAAAGTCATGCCTTCTGATTGCTCTGCATTTGATGCTCATCAAACCTCCCCTGGTAATCTGAATAACAACTTTATATAAGAGAAAGGCACTCTGTTATTTGAATCAAAAATGCACCAGGTTGCCTCGGTGTGCACCTTTCCTCTCTGACTTGACTTACCCCCGTCTTCCTCTCTCCAGCAGGTTTACTTTACAAGTAGCACAATCAGCCCTTACTCACCCTCCAGTAAAAAAGGTATTATTAGTGTTAGACTTTCTGTCTTACCAAAGACTTCTTATTTACCAAATAATTCCTCAAATGCATTAATTATGCCAAAATCAGAGTGTGAGGGGAGGGATGGAGTGTGGGCTTAGGGACTCTCTTTGTGCCTATTGAGGTAGAGAGGCCTGGGAGAGGAGGAAATGGAGTATTGGTCTTAGATACTTAGTCTCTGAAAAATATAAAGTGATTCTCTCAATGCAGATGGGGGCAAAATGATGTTGTTTGGGCCATGCCCTTGGTGTGTAGCATCCTGGTCATTTTCTTTTCCTTCCATTTTTTGCTGTTGCAGCTTGCATTATTATGATGTCCATCATGGGAATGTCTGGCCTAAGGGTCAGCGAGAGGAACTAGAAACTAGCAATGAGAAGCTTCTAATTTCCAGTCCAAGACAAATCCTCTCCTACAACTTCCAGCATGGCTGGGGTTTCCCTCGTGATAACTCCGAGATGGGAGGGATGGCGCTGAGTTCATCTGTCTCTTGGGCATCTTGCAAACAGGGTCGTAGTGAGGTGATAGCCATCTCCAGAAACAGATCTTGTCACTAGGAGATGGTGTCTGAGGTGTCCATTAAAGAATGCAGCTGGCAGAGGTGCATGTTATTTCTCAACTGAAATTCAGAAAGAGAAAGAAGAGAGATGTGTGATTTGGTGGAACAGGTGCATTGTTTCCTCTCCTCTCATGTCTCCAATTAAAAATCCTGCCCATTGGTTGGCTTGCACGGGCTGCTGGCTGGCTGGGCAAAGAGGTACCAAGATGAGCTGAGGGCTACTTGGGAGGCAGACTCAAGAAAGTTTTGTTTCCCCCCCAGAATTTATTTCATTAATGGAAGCGAAGAAAATTGGCCAAGCAGGAGGTAAGAATAACTCCCAAACTTATGGTTTGCTCAGAAGGGAGGCAGGAATGGTGATGTGATAGAAAAGTAACATATTGCATGTGAATTGAAAAGTCACCTTTAAAGGGATAACAGTTGATCTACCTGTTAATGTCTCTATTAAAAATGAGTGGGTCACATTTTTCATCTTCTCCCCAACAATCACGAAACTGTTAATGCTCTGAGTTATCAGAACAAACATCCCTGCTCCCCACACATTGTCCCAAGTGATCAATGAATTTAATTTCAAGGGACCTTTGTGTCCACAACATCATAGCGTCACTGTTCAATGTGCAGATGGGAAGAGACAAGGCACATTAAAATACATCGATTCTATCCAATGGGTGATGTCAGCCCGAAGCCCTTCTTGACTGTTGAAAATGCATGAGGACACAAATAGCTAATAAAGATGAAGAGTTCACCATCTTTAGGTAGCCAAACATGCAAGTCAGAACAACACCAAGATGCTTCTTTTTAGTCCCCTAAATTGTGGAAGTCAAATAATTTCCAATATTGATGAGATGTAAGGATAATAATAATAGTATTATAATAATAGCAACGAACACAGTGGTGCTTACTATGAGCTAGGATTTCTTAAAAAAACAGTTTTACAAATAACATCTCATTTAATTCTCATGATAATTCTATGAGATGGATATCATTATTATTTTCTTTGTAAGAGTGAAGAAACAGTCGTGGAGAGGTTAAGTGACTTGCCTAAGCTCACACAGCTAAGACGTAGGTGCCAGCCCTTCACAGTAGAGCCTGGGGAGCCACTCAGCAGGGACTTTGCAGAGGACCCATTTGGGGGAGGTGTCACTGCATTGGGTCATGAAAGGTGTGCCTGATTTGGAGTCCAACAACCCTATGTCCACCATGCCCCGATGAGTGGCCTCGGGCATGGCATGCAACTTCTCTGAGCTTTGAGTTCTTTACCTGAACAATGGGGATGATGTTACTTATTTCACAGAGAACGGAAAAGATTAAACATAATAATTTGGGCATGTGGGGAGCCCTAGGTAAGATGCTAGAGCCAAGGTTCAGCCTCTTGCTTTTCTGGGACTCTGTTTATGAAGCAAGTGAGCCTGCGTGTTTGAGGAGGAAAGATCGCAAAGGGTCCATTTAATCTGTCAAAAATCACAAGACTAAGTAAACTTTGGCAAATTGTTCCTAAAATGCTTTAACATATGTGAAGCTTCTTGCATGAGCAGTTTCCATCCGTTTCTAGGAACATATCCAGTTTTAACATACTACGATCCTGTTTTTTCAGAATTTATTATTATCTGGAGGATTCCATTAAAAGTAAGTAACTCTTAAAGCCACAAGGTGAGCTTCCTTACGTATATGAAATGCCTCCTTCTAGATGGAGAGCTACCACAAGAACTTTTTCTTCCAAGCACCTGCTTTTTGGCCTAGAAAAATCCATCTAGCAGCTGTGCCGTTTCCAATTGTTTTAAACAAAGGAGGTTTGCCCATAGTTTGGCGCTGTCTCCTGCGCTGGAAGGGACACCTGGTGATGAGAGATGCAAGCCTGTGGCTCAGGCTACAGAATGAACACCTGATGTAGTTATAATGTACATGCCGCCTACTACCAACAAGATTTGGAGGTGACGTAGAATGGAGTACACGTTCATGCTGAGTGGTTACAGAGCAGCTAGAAGGTCAAAGCTCAATGCAAATCAATGGGTCTCAAACTTTTTTTGGGGGGGTCACAGAACTTTGGAGAACCTGAAAAAAGCTAAAGAGAATTTTTTCTCTCCAGAAAAAAATGCATGTTCACGAGTCCACAGAAAAGTTTGTCTGCAATTTCAGGGGTCGCAGTTTAAGAATCCTAGAGACAGAGAGAGGCCAGGGGATGGGGGGAAGAGGAAAGAACTACACTAAAACCTTTGACTAATGGGACTTGTATGTTTATGCTTTAAATTTGCTCCTGCACTTTTAGGCACACGCAGGACTGGCTATAAATTTCGCAGGACCCAGTGCCAAGTGGAAATGCAGGTCCCCTTGTTCAAACATTATTAAGAACTTTGAGACAACAATAGCAGAGCATTAAACCAAGTTCAGGGCCCCTCTAGGCATAGGGCCCTGTGCCACCGCTCCGGGTCACATGTTCAAGAACTTGACCTTGGGCATGTGAGGCCAAGAGGCACAGTGGGTTCTTCTGGTCTCTTTTTTTTGGAAAGCATATTCTTGTAATATGTAATACTCTGCATTGATATATGTTTGGTGAACTAGGTATTATAATTTTCTTTTAATTTCAGCATGATCTTCGTATTTATGGTGTATACGAAAAAAAAAGACAGAAAGAAAGAAAAGAAAAAAACCAAAAAAACCCAACAGAAGCCAATCTGTTTCCCTATTTATGCCAGTGTTGAACTGTTAGTAAGAGAGGCATCAGCCCCTTCCACAGCAGACAGCTGCGGGCAGATTAGCAGACAACGTACTGCTTGGCAACATGTCAAAAAGCCTGGCAAACAGCTCTACCAGGCCAGCTGCACCACGGTATCTGAGTTGTGTTACCTTTAGAGTATGATGCTTATGAAATGTGACCCCTGTAACAGTATAATATTTGTCAGAGTATCACAGGCACATGGTGTGAAAAAGATTAACATTTCCCAACAACTTACATGAAAAACAGCTGCCCCTGGCCTGGCACCCTCTACCTTCATCCTTCCCTCCAGGGCTTCCAACTCTTGAGCTGTTTCTTTTGATATTTACCATCATCTTTGCAGATGAGATGCTTATCTGCAATTTTTGGATGTATCCATCTTGCTCATTATCTGTTGGCTTCCTGAAGTAGACATTTGTTACTTGTAGAACCTCGATGTTTTTTGAACATGCCTTGTATGCGGGTGATTTCCTGCGTTCCCAAGGTGGAAGGCATAAAAGTCGTATTCTCAGTCTGCCTTACAGCTGGGCTGCAGGAGCGGAATTCGGACTGCACTAATCAGATGCCCCTGCGCGAGAGGGTTTGACCCCACAGTGAGCACATGAGGAAAGGGGCGTGCAGGGGAAGGTGTCTTCCGGTAGCCACGGTGGTGTATGGTCTGGGTTTTGAGAGGCTGATGCATGGAACACCAGGTGTCAGTGGTGTGACGTGTCGGCTGCAGCGTGAGGACTGGGCACCAGAGATGGTGGGGCAGCCTGTAGGGTGGCTAGACATTGTTCCTGAGATTCTGGAGAGCTGCCTACCCTTTAACAAGCTCGCTTCCTGATTTAACCAGTTAGGGTGGAGTCTGTTGTGTGCAGCTGGGAGCCCTGACTTTCACCGTTGGTAGATGAAACTGGGGCTCTCTCACCCTTCTCCCCGTCTCCAACTATGGTGCCATCATCGTTTTTGGTTAAATGAGCCTTCAGTGTTTACATTATTATGACCATGTAAATGTCGGTTAGTGCTGAGCCAAGCTGTATATTGTGTCACAGGATGTTAAAATAGGACTCTTTTTTTCCCTTAATTTAGGCTGAAACTCCAAGACAAGAGATGCTGATGATTCCTACATTTCAAAGTGAGAAATGAGGCCATCAGGCAGGACTTGCAATGGAGAATCCAGTAACCGGAGTCCGCCTTTAGCTGACCACCCAGCTCCAGCCTATAAGAAGAGAACGTAGAAGCCTAGGGACTTGGAGACTAGAGGAGGACTTTTGGAGAGAGCTGTAGGAGTGCTGAGAATCTTAACCCCAGCCCCCTCCCCCAGCACACACCCTAACACACACGTGAAGAAATGGGAGATGCTTTCCCCTCACCTCCGGCCCAGGGGAAGGGTTTCAACGGGTCCCCTTGGAGCATGACTCGGGTCTCCAGGAGCTTGTGGGGACCTACTGGGTGGTGCCTCAATCACCCTAAGATGAGACTCTGAGTCAGATGGGACCACACAAGACAGGTCACGTTAATTCTAAGAGTATGGCCTGGAGGGCATGGCGACCCCAGTCGGGGGTCGACTACTGGATTCCCAGGACCTAAAGGGTAAACAATAGGTGGCCATCCAGGGAAAGGTTTTCTTACCCACAGTTTTCTTGCCAGTATCAAGAGAATTTCAGGTGAGAAACGGTTGGGGTGGGGGTGTCTCCACCCGCCCCCCTCTCAGCCCAGAAACAGCTTTTCCATCTCATGGCGGTACTTGTCAAATAAGACCTTTCTCTCTCCTACCGGCCCTTTCTTCCCTCTGCTCCCACCCTGGAGGCGCCAGAGCCCTGGCCTAACAAGCTGAGAGTAGACAGAAGCAGCGCAAGGCTGAGCTGCCCCACTCCCATGGGCAGCCAGCCGGCCACAGACCTGAACAGTCAGGGAGGCAGAGCTTTAAATTTAAGTAAAATCCATACCATTAGATAGGTCTGGAGATTTTAACACTGAAATGAAACTTTTTTTCCTGATTTTAGATGACCAGGGAGCTTTTTAATTTTTTAATAAAGACCCCCCCCCCAACACACACACATGCAATTCACTGGACGTGCCCTAGATTTTATTCAGATTACAGGGCTTTGAGGAGTGGATTTAAGTAGAGAGTGGGGGAAGAAAAAAGTTGGGTTGGTTTTCATTGCAGGTAGTCTCTTTTCAATGTGATCCCAGAAACCAGGAGTGGGGGGCAGGGAGAAAGAGACAGATAAGAAGGAAGCCCTTATCAGGGTGCATTAGTAAAGTCACCGAGGTAGGCAAGGGGGGCTCAATTTTGCCGGGACTTTGGAGGCGCACACAGAATACGTTCCAGAGTTGGCCATGCAGTGAATGGGAGGCTGTGTCGTTTAATCCATCAACTCCGGTTCTTCACTTTCGACAGTTACACTCTAGGGCTTTTGTTTTATGTTACAGTGTAGTAGATTACATACGTTTCTATTTCCTTTCTTGTACAACTTTTGTTTTTTCCCCAGAGTTAATAATTGCTTCATGTTTTCATTTGCTTAATTTTCCATGAACTCCTCTAATTGCTTCCTTGGCAGTTTTTTATTTTACAAATGTGCAAATACATCCTTTGATTGATTTGATTCATAGCCTTTTCCTGCTGATCTCCCCACTAGGGCCTCTCTACACCTTCAGTGGGACTGGCCGTCCTTGTCCTGCCCTTTACTTGCTTCCTGTGACCTTCTTGTGCCTCTCTCTCACTGGATTGGGTCCGTGAGTCTCATGCACCGGGCCCATGCCTTCCTATTTCTTTGCTTACCCCGTCTTCAAAGTTTGCTGCAAGGTAAATTTTCCAGTCCTTGCATTTTAAAAAATGTTTTTATTCCATCTTCATACTTGATTGATAGTTTAGCTGCATATAGATTTCTAGGTTGAAATGAATATTTATGCAGAATTTTAAAGGTAACACTACCTCATTTTTTAGCTTCTAGGGATGATATTGAGAAGTAAGGTGCCATTCTAAGTTCCACCCCATAGTATGTAAATTGATTCCCCCTCACTCTCTAAAAACCTTAACTTTTCTTTTATCTTAGAGGTTCTGAAATTTCATGATGACATATACTAATCTCTTAGTGGTCCTTTCAATTTGGAAACTATATTTCTTTAAATTTTGGGGGAAATGTCTTCCTTTTTTTTTAAATAATATTTTCTTCTTTACTTTCTGTATTCCTTCTTTCTGGAGCTCCTCTTAGTAGGAGTTTTGACCTTATGGAGGATCCTCAGATTTTTTACTTGTTTATATTTCTAGTCTCATTGTTCTACTTTCTGGAAGAATTTCTTAAGGTTTTTTTCCATCTTTATTTTGAAGGTATTTTAAAACTTTCAATTATGTAAAAAAAATTCCAAGAAAACACTACAGTGGTTTCTCAGAAAATTAATGAGAATTATTATATTATCCAGCAATTCTACTTCTGGATATATGCCCAAAAGAATTAAAAGCAGGGTCTTGAAGAGATACTTGTATACCCAAACTCATAGCAGCATTACTGACCATCGCCAAAAGGAAGCAGCAGCCCAGGTGTCCATCAATGGAAGGATGGATAAGCAAAACGTGGTGTATTCATACAATGGGATACCATCATTGCCTTAAAAGGGAAGAAAATTCTGACACTAAAATATGGATGAACCTTGAGGACATTGTGCTAAGTGGAATAAACCAGTCACAAAAAGACAAATGCTGTCTAATTCCACTTACGTGAGGTCTCCAGAGTAGTCAAATTCATAGACACAGAAAGTTGAACGGTGGCTGCCGGGGGAAGGTGCGATGGGGGGCTATTGTTTAATGGGGACGGAGCTTCAGTCTTGCAAGATGAGAAGAGTTCTGGAGATGGACGGTTGGGATGGTTGTACACAATGTGAATGTACTTAATGCCACTGAACTGTACGCTTGGAAATGGTTTAGAATACGGTACATTTTATGTTATGTGTATTTTATCACAATTAAAACATTTCCAAGAGCTCTTTTTATGTTTTCTGATTGCTTCACATGGCATCTTGTGCTTGTTTCAGGAATTCAAAATCTTCTCATTTTCTGAGGAATGTTTTTTTTTGCTTCAAAGTTAAAAAAAATTCTTCTGTTTCCAATAGTATCGCTTAGGGTTTTTTTTTTTTTTTTACCCCTAGTTTGTTTTGGTATTTGTCTTTAATGTTGAGGGCTTTCCTAGAATATCAGGTAATATTCAGCTTTCTATTCATATTTAAGAAAGGTAATGCAAAGTTGAATGGAAGTTCTTTGTGTTTGGGACTTTTTAATGGTTAGATGTCACTGTAGCATTGGCAGACAATTGGGGATCCCAAAATGCCAATATCTGGAGGTCCTTTTTGGAGGGCTTTTCAGAATCTCAAGAGACAGTTTTTTACGTTGCCTCCCAGGGTTCTGAGTGGACGACAAGTACAAGGATTCCACCATTTTGTAAATAGACTTTCATTGTATTCCCATTTTTCAACCTTGTTCCTTCATTTACCTCCTGTTTGCTTAATTCCCTGAGTTGAGAGCCTCTTTCATTCAATTCCTCTAGAGAACAAACTCCCTGTCTCAGGTCAAGGAGCTGGGGCTGGGAAACAGAGATTCAATGGTCCTGTGTACACGTAAGCTATTCTTTTGGCCTTGAGACTGACTTTCACTCTCTGTGCACTTGGTGACTCCATTTCCCCGGCTTTTCCATGGGATGGGAATTGACTCACGTCTCTGTGTCCCCTCAGGAGCTTCTTTTGCTCTACTAGTCACTTACCACCTCTCCAGTCACTTTGTCATCTCTTTTCTGGCTCCTGTCCCATTTGCTTTGTCCTTATGGGTTTACCTTTAAGATTTTCCTTTACTGTCATTTTTACAGAGTTTTGGCAGAAAGACAAAAAATATGCAAGGTTAATCTGTTTAACTAAGAATTAAAAGTGACATTTTGAAAAGCCCATCCACCTGATTAGAGAAATGTCCTTCTTATTTCTGATTCATCAACTTGGATTCATCACACACTGTTTTATAGAAACTCCAAGGAAGCCAACCTTCAAACTTGCAGAAACAGCCATTTAATTGACCGACAAACGGCAGGTATTTGCAATGACAGAGCCTGCCCTAGTTAGCCATCAGCCCTAAGGAAGTTTTGTCTTGTTTAGATTAGGTTCCCTTCTCTATCCTCAGTCCAAAATGTCTTTAGTTTTCAAGGATATGGTTAGCTACAATTTTTTCCCTTTGTTTTGCCCAAGTTGGTAGTATGTCAATGTCATAGTGTGTGTGAAGTATTTTGTGGCAGAAACTGTTCATTTCATACCTAACACCTGTCCTCTATTTCTTCTTTACTAACATGAAAGGAGGTCTTACTAATAACCTATCTAACAGAAGAAAATAAACTATCAAGCAGAAAGTAAAAGAAATAAACTCACAGCACATAATTGCCCCTTTGAAAAACAAAACCTCACAACTACCCCCTTTTGTTTTGTTTAATTAAAACACCTGTGGTCCAACTTGTTATCTCTAAGACTTTGTTTTCTCAGCCTTGAAGAGCCCTAAGTGGACAGTAGGGGTGCAAACTCCCCACTCCAACTCTCTGTCTCGGTTCCTGCAAGAAACATATTTCAAGGACTCAGATAAGCTGGCTTCAC
Organism: Daubentonia madagascariensis; assembly: GCA_023783475.1. Taxonomy (NCBI): domain Eukaryota; kingdom Metazoa; phylum Chordata; class Mammalia; order Primates; family Daubentoniidae; genus Daubentonia; species Daubentonia madagascariensis. The sequence continues at coordinate 921,687 of JAKFHU010001482.1, read as the reverse complement.
GGAGGAAAGGAAAAGAAACAGAAAAAGCAAGCACCGCTGCTCTGCAGCTGCTCCTGTTATCAGTCTGCTAAAGCAGAGAAAAAAAGCCATCTTTACTCTTTAAAACACCAACTGCTTTTCCTCAACTGCCCAGTGTTTTCACTCCTTTCTCTGTGTGCCATGGCCACTCCCTCCTTCTCTCTCTCTTTCTTTCTTTTGAAAATAAATAGACTTTGTGCTTCTTTCTGTCCTAAACTCTGTGTGAGAATTCTTCCTCCAACCTGCCACGAGCACCTAGTAAATTCCCACCCTAACCTAACGGAAACTCAATTTTGTTTATGTGCCCAAACTTAAAATTAGATTTCCATTTCCCAGTCTCCTTTGCAGATGAGGCCTGTGAGAGTGTTCTGACTCGTGAAACGGAAGCTGAAGTTTCTGGCTGGGGCTTCTGGGAAAGCTGTTTTAAATGGGGCTCACTTAGCTGGCATGAATGCCTGGACCTTTGCCCCTCCCCTTATTCTTATGTAGACTGTGGACAGGGTGCTGGGCTGGAGTGTCCATACTGCAGCTGCCAGTTGACCAGCATGAGGGTCAAAGCCACACAATGAAAGTGGCTGATGCAGGGGAGAAGAAGGCCGGGTCTCTCACAGCATTGCGGGGCCACCACGTTAGACCTGGTCTCTTATCTCCGGTTTTTATGTTACATGAGAAAACAACACCTCTAATATATTTAAACCATTATTTAGTCACATTTTCAGTTACTTGCAACTGAATGCAACCCACGCTGACACATTTCCTCTGTTCTGTTGTAAATCTGTGCTCAGTTATATGTTCAGAGGCTGCAGTTATAAAGGCTTCTGTCTGTAATAATATGGCAGGTGCTGTTGGAGGCCTGACCATCACCCCTTGGTGCTCACCGTTTCTCTGATGCCAGCCTGATTTCCATCTGGAGACAACTATGACTCTTTGCCAGAGGTCATCCTTTGGCCACTGGAGCCTGTTCTGTTTATATATGGGACAGGCTGGAAGGGAGTTCCAGGGAGTTAATGTCCCTCCTCCCACCAGCTGGGAGTGTCCTTCAACCAATGACTGATGGAGTTGGTGTATAAATACCCAAGCTCCCTTGCCCCTCAGGTCTTTTTTTTTTTTTTTTTGAGACAAAGTCTCACTCTGTCACCCAGGCTAGAGGGCAGTGGCATGGTCATAGCTCACCACAGCCTCAAACTCCTGAGCTCAAACAATCCTTCTGCCTCAGCCTCATGGGACTATAGGCATGTGCCACTGTGCCCGGCTAATTTTTCTTATTTTTTGTAGAGAGAAGGTCTTGTTATATCATCCAGGCTGGTATTGAACTCCTGGGCTCAAGCCTCCCAAAGTGCTGGGATTACAGGCATGAGCTGCCACACCTGGCCATCAGGTGGGCTAATTCTGGGGCAGGTTCTACACTGGCTCCCAGGGTTCCCCAGCAGAGTGAAGCTCCAGTTGCCCACAGTAGTAACTGGCTAGATGGCGTGTACTTTATTGGCTTCCTGCCCTTCTCTGTCTCAAGTCGCCACTGCCCTACTAGGGTTTGGGGATTATCTCTCAAATAAACCACCTACACGAGAATCTCTGTCTCAGGGTCTGCTCCCGGGAGGACCCAAACCAAGATAATGAGATTTTACCAAGCGTTGGTTTGGGGTCACAAAAGGGTCCCATATATATGTGTGTGCCCTTGGCATATGCTGTGTGAGTCTTTGCAGTGCAATCTCAGGCAGTGGTTCCTGTTAACCCGTTTTTGGGGCTGCTGCCAATTTTTTTTCTGTGATTGTCTTACTTCACAACTCTCTGTGACCCAGATCCCCCCGCATCAGGCTGAGAAAGACGTGTCTATGCAAGGCTCAGGTTGGTGGACAGCCCGATGGGAGTCGTTAGGGCAGCCGAAAGGGCTGGACAAGAAATGAGGAAATAAGGAGAGAGGATGCCAACCCCAGGTCTGTGGTTTACAGCTAAACACAAACGTTCACAATTTTCCCACAGGTAGTTGACTTCTCCACCCTCTGGTTCTGCTGCCTACTGAGGGTTGTCAGAAGATAACTTGCAGTGGCACAACTAACAGAAAATTAGGAGTGCTCCAAGTATGCAATAACCTGAGTTTTTATACATTTTTCAGGATAAGGAGCATACTTGAGGAAAGAGCTAGATCCATGACCTTAATTTTCAAAGAAAGGCCCTCATTCAAAGTATTCTGCCCCATCAACAGAGCTGGGTTCAGAAGCAAGTGAGACCTTGAGTCTCAGGATCAGGTGTAATCAAATCTATAATTGTTCTAGAATATTCCACACTGTATGAAGACATAATTGTTCCTTTAGGCTAGCGGTCAGCCAACTACTGCCTATGAGCCCAATTGGGCCCAGCCTGGCTGTGTAAATAAAGTTTTATTGGAATACACCCATGCCCATTTGTTTACATAATACCTACTATGGCTCCTTTTGTGCTACAGTGATATAGTTGACTAGTTGTGACAGAGACTATGTGGTCCGCAAAGCTTAAATATTTACTGTCTGGACCTTTACAGGAAAAGTTTGCTGACCCCTGCTTTAGGCAACTGCTAAGTATCCCACCTGAATCTGCCTCTTCAGGAAACATTCCCTTCGGCCCTTGCCCTCCCCCACCCCACTGCCAGTTCCAATGCATTCCACTCCAATTCCTGGAAACTTTAATGTGCACGGGAGTCAACTGGCAATCAGTGGCTACAAATACAGGTTCTGATTCAGTACCTCTGGGAGGGGGCCCGAGAGTGTATTTCTATAATAACAAGCTGCCAGGGCTGCTGTTTCTATTTCTAACATGCTGGTTTGAGGGCCACACTTTGAGGAACACGGTTCTAGAAGACTGGATTTTTCTCACCAGGACAAGTAACTTCTTGTCAGTGTTGCTCACTGTTTGGCATTGCCCGGCAAAGCTGCCACCCTCTGGGATCCTCTTCCTTCCCTAACATGCATGTACACACACACACACCCCTAAATACAGAAGGGTGGCATCACAGCATCCCTTTCCATGAGTTGATGAGTTCTGGTCTTCCCTCTGAGAAACAGCTTCAAGAGTTAAAGAGCTGTGAAGCCTACAGCAGGAGAGATGCCAGAACTCTAATTAGTCTCCCTTTTTATATTTAGTTTGCTATTAGATAATGCTCAACACCTGTTCACTAGACAGATCTGTTTTTAATCGCTTATATTTCACTTTCTTGGACGTGTGGCTGCACAGACACGTTGTACTGCATGAGTAATAGAATAAAAGCCAAATAAAATAGCCATTTCTTTGGAATTATTATAGAAACACAACAAGGGACTAAAAACAGCCATAAGCCTGTCTTGGGCCAAGTGTGAGGTGCTGGTGCAGAAAACAGCCCTGTGTCTGGATTTAGCCCTCCTAGAATTCAGGTGTGCATTCTTTCGTTCTCTTTGGTTTAAAGCTCCAGTGAGTCTTTGAAATGTGTTTCCCACCCTCAGAACAAAAAGGGAGGAGTTACAAGGAAAGTTTCCCTCTGCTGTGCTTTAATCAGAGAACAAGCAGACGGGCTCTACAGAAATGATCTAAATACTTCTAATTTTGATTTGATTCTTTCATTAGTGTGAAGTTGCTCAAAATATTCAGTTTCAGCCTCAGGGATCCTGAGACCTTTTCCCAGATGCTGCAAGTGAACCAGAAATATGAAAGCCATTTTAAAAACCTTTCTTCTTGGGTCCTTGGGCTTATTATCTGTTTGGCAGTGGCTGGAACTGACAGACAGATGTGGAGATTCAAATCCATGCATCTTGCAAGACCCGTACATGGGCAGTGAGTATCTGTCAACCCCATGTAGGTGGGTAGAAAATAGGTAGCAAAACTTCAGTGAGCTACAGCTATGGGGATAAATTTGATAGCATGGCATAGGAACTACCATAGGGTAATAATGTCTTTTTTTTTTCCTAAATTTTTTTGGAAACAGGTTCAGAAAGTATTTTTTCTTTTTTTTCCTATTTTTAAAATTAAAAAAAAAAGTCTTCTTGAACTAAGAAGACATTATTGCAAAGAGGGTGCTTGGCTTCAACATTTCTTCCTTCCAAAATCTATCCTGATAGGAACTTAACCTCAGAATGACTTGGTAGTTTATACTCAGTTTATGGGACTATGTATTTGCCACATAGTAAATATGTATTAGTTCATTTCACAAGGTAGGTTCAGTTATTCTCAATGAGTCTGTTTTTTTAAATCCTACTAACTTGGGGTTAAGAGATTATTAGTGATAGGACTCTACATGGGAAGTAGAAACTGCAAATTGTTTTTGACTGCATGCACCACATCTTATACATACACATATGTATGATGGACTTAGGTTTAGATGGTGTATTAGTGAGGGTTCCCCAGAGAGACAGAACCAATAGGATGTCTGTCTGTCTGTCTATCTCTCTATCTCTCTATCATCTCTAAGGAGATTTATTGTAAGGCATTGGCTCACTCAATTATGGAGACTGAGAAGCCCCAGCTCTGCAGTCTGCAAGCTGGAGGCCCAGGACAGCTGAGTTTCAGTCTGAGTCCAAAGACTTGAGAAGCAGGAGCACTGATGGTGTAAATTCCAGTTCGTGTCTGAGTTTGAGAGCTGATGGTATAAGTTCCAGTCTGAGTCCAAGTGTGAAGACAAGAGAAGACCAGTGTCCCAGCTAGAAGACAGTCAGGGAGAGAGAGCAAATCTCCCTTACTCAGTGTTTTCTCCATTCAGACCTTTAATGGACTGGCTGAGGGCCCCCCACTTTGAGGAGAACAATCAGCTTTACTCAGTCTACTGATGCAAACATTAATCCCATCCAAAACACCCTCGCTGGCATACCCAGAATAATGTTTGACCAAATATCTGGGCATCCCATGGCCCAGGCAAATTGACACACAAAAGTCACCATTGCAGATGAATTAGAATTTTGAAACACCTACTTCCCGCCTCCATCCCTCCAGGCTTCTCTGGAGCATGGAGTCCATAACTAAAAATGAACAAACACACTCACAATATCCCCTGCATAAAGACAGACTCTACTTTGAGAGCTTTGTCAGAAAGTTCCAGAAAGGACCTTGAATTGGTCTGGTTTGGGTCAAGTGACCATCTCTGAAAAATTCACTAGGCCTCCAGGGAGGGGGTTTCCAACTGGCCAGCTTGGGGCACCAGCTAGTCCCTGTGGTGAGGGAGGCAGAACTCCTGCATTGGGACACAGAATCTGCTGGAATTTAAGGGTTTCCAAATTTAGGAGGTGAGTGAACAAGTGAACTTGGTCCAGGAACTTATTTTTTTTTTAAAGACAGGGTCTTACTCTGTCACCTGGGCTACAATGCAGTGGCATGATTGTAGCTCACTGCAGCCTCAAACTCCTGGGCTCAAGAGATCCTCCTGCCTCAGCCTTCCAGGTAGCTGGGACTACAGGCGTGTGCCATCACGTCCAACGGAACTTGCATTTTTATTTCAACTATTCTCCAACTGAAATTGAGCATTTTCTTTAATGATGCACACAGCCCACACACTTTGGTAGTATTAATAGTGCCTGTGACTCTGAAATCAATAGAAAGGCAGGACATATTTCACATCACATGACAGCTAAGGCAGACATTGCAAAATATCACCTGTGCTCATCACTACTTTAAAAGAACAGGAATTACGAGGCTTGCCTCTAGACTTTGTTATTTAATGCATTAATAAAGAAACAAGGATATAACTATATCACAGATTACAATCTCTTTGATAACTGTCTTTCAATATAGTTGGTGCACATTGTAACCTTCTGTGTTTTATTTATGAATTTTAAAACAGTTTTCTGAGGAAGGGTCCATAGACTTTGCCAGAGAATGACTGAGTCCTGTGGGGTGGAGATAAAGGCAGTTCTTGCAAGGAATAACTCGTGGGCACACAAAAGAGGAGCTGCCTCTGCACCTGTTGCCAGGGCATGAGACTTTTGCATTGATTTGTACCTACCTATCCTTATAGAGAACCCATTTTATATCCACCTCAGCACCTTGTCCACAGGTGAGTCTCAATAGTTGTGGAATGAATTTTCACTGCTTCTCTCAGACTTTGGGTGTGGGCAGATGAGTCGCATTTTCAGTGTGAGATTTATGCTGAAGACATTTATGTGCCCCTAGAGTCTTGCTGTTGCTTTGGGGAGGAGAAGCAACACAGCACAGGTGATAGATAGAAAACAGGGTAGAAAACAGAAGCCTGCAGACCTTAAGTGATTCGAGATTGGAGTTCATTCTTCATTGACCATTTTGGATGTACAAGTACATACATTTTGATTTTTTATTTTCCTAAAAGGTTTCCCCTTCTTGATTCCTTTCTTCTGGCCTCATAGAGGAACTTACTCATGAAGGCAATGGTTGTTTTCCTACATAGGTTCAGGGACTTGCATAAAAAAGGCACAGATGTGGCTCCTCCAAATTCCAGAGAGTTTAAAAATACTTATGCCCAAATTTCAGTTTGGGTGACTGAGATTCCCTGCTGCTGTAGCCTTATCATTTCAGAACAGTGATTCTCAACAGGGGGCGATTTTGCCTCCCAGGCAACATTTGGAGACATTTTTGGTTGTCACAACTGGCAAGGAGGTGCTACTGGCATCCGGTGGGTACAGGTGAGGGATATTCTAAACATCCTACAATGCACAGGACAGCCCCCTACAACAAAGAATTATCAGACCCCAAGTATCAGTAGAGCCAACGTTGAGAAGCCATTTCAGAGTTTTATACCAAAATTGTCACCAAATCCTTCTTAGTTTGTTTCTTGGCCATTCGCAGAGGCACATGCTAAATCATCAGAAAAATAAAATAAAACGAAAGCAGTGACAAATCTGCTGCCTCAAAAAAAGGAACAGCTTAACAGGTTACAGTTGAAAGTAATGGCCCTCTTAAATAATACACATTTCTTTTTTTTATTTTTTGTTTTTAATTTATTATTTAATTTCAGAATATTATGGGGGTACAAACACTTTGGTTACATATATTGACTTTGCACTGCCCTAGTCAGAGCTACAAGCCTGCCCATCCCCCAGACAGTGAGCACCGCCCCCATTAGGTGTGAATTTACCCCTCCCCTCCACGCAACAACGCACATTTCTCAGAGAGAGAGAATGGCTCCTGATTGAGGGCATTTCTTTCTATATATTTACATTCTTGAAGCTATTTCTGCAAATCCAGAGCTTGTTATGGTTTCAGCTTGATTGGATATCTCTCTATTAATATTGTCATCTATCATCTACTTATTAGATCAGTTTATCACGTCAAGAACAAGTTGCTTGAACTTTGGTAAAATGGAACAAGATAATTTCTCTTTGGCCAACGTATGTGAGTTTCTTAGTACTCAGGGTCTAGCTGTGAGTTTCTAATTCTAATCTGCCGCGGCTGGAAGTACCCCCTAGCACAGAACTTTGCTCGTGACCTCTTCAGGACTGGGGAGACCTTTTCTTCTTACTGTTAGGGACAGGACTGTCCCAGGGAAACAGCACATTAAGCCCCAGGCCTGGCCCCCTCATGCCCCTCTCCTCATGTTGTGCTGACTGTCCCTGGTGGTGGCTTGGGGCGGAGGTGGCAAGGGGACTGCTTCCACTCCTGTTAAAGTAAAACAAAACAAACTAAAAGTGCGAGGCAGATTCTGGGCATGGAACCTTTGCTGTCTTCCCTCATTTTTCACCATCAAGAAAGGAATGTGTTGGTCCTTTTTATTTTTTCGTGTGCCCGGAGGCAGCCTTTGATGTTGATTTTAATCTCACTTAATCAGGCAAACAGGAGACGGTGCTAGGGGTCAACATAAAGCTGGGGACACAGTTGTCTGCTTGGTGGCTCCTCACCACCCCCAGGAGCAGCCCTCATGGAGACCTCCAGAATGTCTTGGGTGGCCCAGCAGGTGACTGCTCCACCTTGCAAGGGGCTGCTCCCATGAGCAAATCGTCCGGCAGAGCTTGTTTATTTGGATCAAAAGAGGAAGGAGGAGTTTGGAGGCACCTGAGATGGGGCAGCGTTGACATCCCCACCACGCACCCCCCATGCCCCACCAATGGGCGGCGGGATGCCACTTAGGGAGTGGGGCCAGGGCAAGAGGCGGGAGGGAGGTGATTCTACACAAGACTGTGTACAACTGTAGCTCAACCAGGTGACGGAGTTGAAGAGGGGTCTAGTCTCTCTCCTCCCCCCACAACTTCAGTGTGGCTTTGGTGGCCTGGGGGGCCCCGCAGCAGAATGGGCCAAGCTCCTGGGGTGGGGAGGAACAGATGGAAAGGAGGGAAACCTCGCGAAATTATTCCTGAGCAGAGGGGAGACACAGCCATCCCGGAACAGGTTGCAGTGGGGTTGCTGTCCTGCAGCCGGGCTGGAGGGCTTGGTGTGAGGTCACTATGACTGCATCTGCACAAGCACCTGCAGGGCAGATGCAAGGCTGCTCATCCTGTCCTGGGGCTGTCTATCGGAACAGAGGGGACTCCACAGGGGCAGTGAGTTGGGTGGGGCTGGCTACAGGAGTCCACTGAACCCAGAAAGCAGGATATAAACTTGATCCAATCAGCCCATGATAGATGCAGCAGCATTTGGTGGGGTGTCCTCACTTCCTTCTGATGGGCTTTCTCCTGCTCTGGTCTCCAAACATTTGTGTCACCTTAGATCGAGGGAGAAAGCATGGGTGAAGGGAGGGCAGGAGCATGAATTTTATGCTGAAAATCTGAGGTGGATTTTGAGTTGTGGGATACAGTAAATTTCTGCACCTTTGTAGAGAAAAGATATTGTGGGGGCACCCGAAATTTATGGTATAACTTTAGGGTATAAATGTCCATTCATGCCTTTATTCACTGGACATTAATTTGTGGAGCATTTATTATATGCCAGGTGCTGGAAGTACAGCCACAAACAACAAATGGTTCCTGCTCTCAAAGAGCGGATAGCCTGATGGGCTGACCTGTGATTACACATGCAAAATGTAATCCGCCTGGCTCCTTCTTCTACGTATCTTTTGTTTTGTTCTCAGGGAAACGTGCGTACCTCATAGGATGGGGGCACACGTGGGGAATGTATCTATGGCACACCTGACTCCATTCTGCAGGTTCAATACAACTGGCAGTGGCAAAGGGACATCGAGCTGTCCAGGAGCTGGAGGAGGTAGAATTAATGAATGCAGACTTTCTAGGTCTAAAGATTATTGAAATCTATTTTCATCACTTCTCTGCCTATTTATCACCCACACGCAGTGAGGCCAGAGTCATCAAACAGTCACATGCCATCTGCTCCTTGGTTCTCTTTGTCAAATCCCATGGCTGGTTCACTTGACAAAGAGCTGCAGGACCTGAGCCCTTTTCTAAGACAGTGTGCTCCATCACCACAGAAGCTTAGGACCTAGAAAAATTCAAGTGAAAGGATATAATGTGGGTGCCTTCTTTAGTGTTTTTTTTAAATTTATTTTTATAGCTGGGGACTATGGGCTCCTATCAACTCCCAGCAATTGTTTGTGAAATTTTGTGCATAGATGGCCATATAAACTTTGGGGGCAGAAGGTCTATGTACTTTATCAAATTTTCAGGGGTGTCTATCAGCAATGCTCATCACCAGCTCTCAAAACAAAACAAAAAAAGATTTGGGACCATCTGATAATTGAGCATTTTTCATTTCTCATTTTTCTTTGTGGAACAGAGGTGGGTGGCACTTTTAAGCTACCAAGGGGGTTATGCAATACTGTTGCGAGAGAGAGAAAGAGAGAGAGAGAGAAAGAGAGAGATATGATGCACATCTGCTGAATGCATTTCAGGAGAGGAAGAAAGCAGAAATAATAAAAGAACAATCGTAGATAAATATAACTAAATTTCACAATCTCATGACTCTTTGGGAGTTATTTGAAACTAACTGAGTTTTCTGTGGCATGTGGTTGAGCTCTCCTGTAATTTACACATTTTCTAATGGATCTTTAGCCCTTTGTAGACTCAGACCCATGACGTCCAGTGTAGGGTGGAAGAGAAAGTCAGAGTCATTTGTTTGGTGAATATTTGCTGGGTAATTTCTTGGGGCTGGGGGCTGGGACGTAAGCACAAAGAGGAAAAGACATTACTCCAGGGACCCAAGAGTCCAGTGGGGAGAAAAACATGTACAGATAACTACGAATGATGTGGAAGGGCAGTGACAGATGTGGACACAGAGGGTTGCAGGAAGCACAAAGAAAGGCACCAAACCCAGCCTGGGATGACCTAGGAGGGCTGTCTGCAGGTTACAGTATTGGAGCCAGGTCTTAAAGGATGAGGGTGAGTCAAGTGAACTGAGTTTTGGGGTGGGAGAGACAGAGAGGACTGCGTGATAAAAGACAAAGCAGTAAGAGAAAGAGCAAGGTGCGGAACCAAGACCATGATAGAGTATACAGTAAGAGGCAGCGAGTTTCTAGACATAAGGCTGGGAGTTGGGCAAGGACCAGATTGTGAAGGGCCTTGAATATCTTCCTGTCTCACTTCTGATGAACCTGCATGTGGAGCCACAGTGGCTCTCTGCACACAGCCTGTTTTTCCATGGCTCCTTCTACTCTTCCATAAGGTTACAGCTGGGGGAGTTTACCCAGAAGTGGCACTGTGAATTGTATTTTAAGGGGATCCTATATATAGCCCAACCACAGAGAAATGCAACCTTGAGAAAATTTCTGCTTCCATCTTTGAATGCTTCTTGGCCTTTATAAAATCTTTTGATGGGAAACTGACATTCACTGGTTTGGTGGCCCCTGCTGGGAGACAATTCCCCATGAGTCTCTTGTGTTTTTGCACATCCGTGATCAGAGGCACTCACTGCCTTTTTGTACGCTCTCTTTTCAAGGATATTTGTCCAATGAACAGCCTTGGAAGACGGTGTCTTTCTCCAGAACAAAGGATAGGCATGTTCACTGCCTGTTATAAAAGATTTGGGTTCCCTGAGTGCAGGATTCCTCTCTCATAATGTAAGTTTCTGTGGCAGCAGGTATCATCTGTGGAAATTGAGCTTGGAGAACCTGCACAAAAACTGATACTCTGGCTACTTCTGTTGCTGTGAGTAATAAAGTCCTATATCTCTGGCCCAGATGTTTTGTGTCTTCTGCCAGCATCTGTGAAACTGGGGCCAGCTGTCTTCAGCTTGGGCTGCTATAACAAAATACTAGAGACTGAGTGGCTTAAACAATAGACATTTATTTGTCACAGTTCTGGAGTCTAGAAGTCTAAGATCAAGGTGCCAGCATGGTGGGTTCCTGATGAAGCCTCTCTTCCTGGCTTGCAGATGGCCACCTTCTTGCTGTGTCCTCACATGGTGTGTGTGTGGGGAGAGAAAGAGAGAGAGAGGCAGCAAGAGAGAGAAAACAGAGCAAACTCTCTGATCTCTTTTAATAAGGACACTAATCCCATCAAGGGGGCCCCTCCCCCCAACCTCATCTAAACCTAATTACCTCCCAAATGCCCCACCTCCAAATACCATCACATTGGGGGTTAGGGTTTCAATATACAAATTCTGGGGGACACAAACATTCAGTCCATAATGCTGGCTAACCTGTTAGCTTGCAAATAGGGTCAAACATCAGATACTTTATAGTCCTGGACAACTTCTTCCTTAAATCCTCTGAGGAAGAAGGAATTACCTCCTCATCTTTGACCCCACAGCACTTTATGCTTATTCCCAATATAGTTTGTATCTCATTACTAAGATTTATTATGTGAGGGCCTCATCTTCTGACCTGTCAGTTTTGGCCTTAGAGGGGTGGGCTGTATTTTAAATAGGCTTGTTTTATGTCCCTAGAATATGTCATATTGGGCACATAGTGGATGCTCAATAAATGAGTGTCAGATCCAAATGAGGTAGAAACTATGTATATTGTTTCTGGAAAAAGGTGGTAATCAAGAGGTGAATTTCCCCCACCCCTCTGGACCCAAGATGACTAACTGGCTTCATGCAGGTGAACCCCAAACCCAATGTCACCTGCTAAAAACTCTGTCCACTCCCATTTTCTGCAGACCTTGGTGCTAATTTCATCTACGACTGCCTGCCACTGTCCTGGCCCTTGAATCAACTTCAAAATATGACACCAGCAGGAGGCAAATGTTCCAAGTTCAAGCTCCAGGAGAACAAAAATAAGTAAATAAGAATTCAACACCAGATGGCCCGAAAGGACAGAGCTGGAGTGGAGGATTAACTGGCTGGTAATAAAAGCTGTCATTACAGAGTGTCATCGTTGGCAGGTTATTTATTAGCCCTTCCCTTTAGATAGCAAATGTCAAATGTGTTAATATGCAGAAACCAAGCCTTACCCTCCCAGCTGTGCTGGTGCCAGGCTGCCAGCTTCATTGTCCCCATTCTAAGGACCTGCCAGGAGTTTAGCATTCATATGTCATGTTATGCAGACCATATTGCACTTAAAAAAGGCCAGATGAGGCCAACTCAGACTAATAATGATCTGCCTGTCAATCATTTGGCCGCATTATATAGGAAAGTGCCTTCCCCCAAACCTTTGTTCATGGTTAGAATGGGCTCTCTATGAGCCCCTGCACCAGACAAGAGTGTATGGTTTATTTCACCAACCATTGCCTTGAATCAAAGAGGTATTTCTATCCATTCAGTGCTCACGGAGGCTTAGGGAACTGCGAAATGACTCTAATGAGGACTAGTTTGCTCGTGTGCATGGTACTTTGTTTAAAGACTGGCCTTGTTGCCTCTAATCAACCTGTCTCTCTCTCTCTTTCTCTTTCTACTTCTTTCTCTCTTTTGCACACACACCCCAGGTTAGTTTTAGATGTGTCAGTCTCTATTTTCTCTGCAACTAAAGCATAAAGTTGAAACCTCAAGTAACAAAATACTATATTACATAATCAAAGGACAAACATGACCCTGAAGTCAGTGCTTGGAGATCATTCCCATTTTTAAAAAACAAATCGAGCTAACAAGTGTTTCCTGAGCCTTTTGGCTCCTGGATAGACCAAAAGGACATAAGGCCTCTCTTTAAAGAGCCTACAAGCTTGTGTGAGATATGTAGCTAACATGCCTGTGTTATGTGCTTGCTATCTTGTATTTTGCTCATTATTTAAGGCAAAGTTATTTGATGCAGAATAGACGTGTTGTCAGAGAAAAGGATCCTGGAAATCTCCTAAGTCGTTGTGATTGTTTCCCTGTGTGTTGGGTAGAGTTACTGTCCAAGGCCACAGTCAAAGTGTCAGAAGTTAAAAGGACCATGCCAGTGTTGCCTTGAAGCCATAACTTGGATCTCCACAGTGTCTAGGGCTGAGACAAGGTGGGAAGACATCTGTGCACTGTCAGTGGCTAAATTAAACAGCCCCGTCACCCAGAGCTCACCTTGAGCAAGACCCTGGGCAGGTGGTGTGGGGGGTAAGCATGAAAATGAGGCCAAAGGGAATGTACCTGCCTTCAGGGATAATTTTCCAGAGAGGCAAAATATGGACGGGTGAGAATTTCAGCCAGAATGCAAGATGAAGCTACGAGGAACGTGATGTAGCAGTGCACGATGGCTAGGTGACGGGGTGGCCAGGAACGGTGAGAGCAGAGGGTGGGGCGATCCCTGGGGCCCAGGGAGGCTTCGGGAGATGTGGGACTTTAGGAGGGTCTTGGATGTGGGTAAGAACTAGATAGAGTGGGAGAGGCAGGTGTTCCTGGGAGGGAGGGATGAATGGTAGGGGCAAGACCCAGAGGCAGCAAGATTCCAGTATTGTTGGGGTGAAAAGGGGCCCAGTCTGGAACTCCGCTCTTCCCTGGAGTTATACACTAATGGAGAAGTATTGAAAAAGTATACGGCAGATGGGAGTCCAAAAACATGATCACTTTTATTACAGAGAACTCTGATATCGGAGGATGTGGCTCATGCTGATAGGGAAGGGGACTTCCTGACCCCATCACAGGCAGCCCAGGACCAGCACCAGCCTCCCCCTGGGAGTGCTGCCTCTGGAAGTGTGGCCTGGAGGGGCCTGGTGTGCAGTGTGGCTCCCAAGATAGAGGGGGAGGAGGAAGATGCTGGGCTGTGAGCGTAGTGTTCCTTCTCCAAACTAACCTCAGGTAAGTCTGCTGGGGAGGATGGAGTGAGGGGAAGAGGGGCCAGGGTGTTTAAAGAAACTTCCCCTGAGTGGAAATCAGCTGTGGAGAGGGGAGGGGATCCCCTTTAATAAAAGAGTCCAGGGGACAGGGAATAGAGCCGTCTGAACTGGCAAGGTTAAATGGGGACCACGTGAAGAGTCCTTTGACTGACAGAGAAGGACCGTGGGAGCAATCGAAAGTTTTGGGAAGTGATTAAATCAGTCTTTGGGGGAGATGAATCTATGATAGATGGATACTTTGGGTGGATTTTCCTGGCAAAGGGACAGTAGGAGAACAGCTGGCAGGAGCAGCCCGGAGCTAAGGGGGTAGGTGCCCTAACTAGGGAGTCAGCTGGGGGTAGTGGGGGGGCTGCAGGAAGAGGCAAAGTCACTGGGAACTCATGGCCAGTGGTGAGGGACAAGGAGAGAGAGTGGCGAAGAGGGGTCCCCCAAGGCTTTGTGCCCAGGGGACTGAGGGGATGGTGCCACAGGAACAGCAGCAAAGGTGTGAGCAGAGGGAGTCCAACCTGTGACGGGCGGGGGTGAGCTTGCACTTGAGCACGCCGAGTTAGGAGTGAAAGTCGGACATCCGTTGTCACATGGGACAGGACGCAGGAGAGAGGCTGTGTAAGTCAAATGGGGACGCAGTTACTGCAAGGGATGGGCAGGTGTCCCATGCCACGGACCTCAGGTCGGCTGAGGACAGACTGGAAACCATTAAGGGTGGTAATTGTGATGTCTCAGGTGACCTTTTCACAGTCAATGCAAGCACAGAGATTGTGAAAAGCTTTCAGATGTCCTATTTCCTAAAGGGGAGCCCAGTTAACCTGGATTCAGCATTTTCTATTCAGCCTGGTGGCAGAATTGTAAGTGAGTCAGAAGATGACATTGGGCATTTCCTTTGTCATTCCCTCATTTATTTTTCCCCAGTTTGTTAGTTTCCCCTGACGGTGTCTTTGAAAATGTCCTGCCTCGCTCACAGTCCCAACCTGAGAGCAGGCACAGAAACAAGCACATCATGTTCGGGGGCTATAGACTCCTTGACCCAGGGTGACAAGCGGGCAGAAGCCCAGACGTTCCCACGCAGCAGCTAGGATGCTGGGGGCTTTTTGAAGCAGCTACTTTGACACAGCCACTTTGACAGGGTAAGGGAGAGGGTTAGGCTGAATGGGTGTAGACAGAGAGGGGGGTCAGAAGTTGAGTTGGAGATACCGGATACTCCTCTGACTTGGGCATTTAATAAACCCAAATGAATTCCATCCCCTTAAATACAGCCCCTTTAAGGATGTTATAAATACCTTCTGTGCATATTGCCCACATCTAAAACACCTTTGATATTGTTTGTGAGGAATTGCATTCAGATCCTGTGGTGCACTCTCTCCAGGAGCCTTAACAGTGGATCATTTTCCTCCATAAAGGGTAGAATTGGGTTTTGGAAAACAGCAAAGATCAATTTAGAGGCAAGTCTCTGTAAATGGTTTTTGAAACTTGAAGAGAAGTGAATTGTGGCATTGTGATAGATCTGGTAATACTGTTTTGGACCTAAAACAAGGTGTGTCAGCAGCTGGGACCTGCTTTCCTTCTGAGACCCTTAACTGGCCCTGAAAAGCAGTTTCCAAGGAGAAGGGCTGAAAGTGACCACACCACTACAATGACAGCCACTCCCAAGGAGGTCGTTTGAAAAGAGACATGCTCACTCGGCTTAGAGGACCTGGATGGTTATTGAAAGTCATTTTCATGAGTTTATGTTAATAAATCATTATATATTATACTTATTGTATATGAGAAAAGACAGATGCAAAATCCATTATGGTTTTGGGAAATTGTCTTGACATTTTTAGTGTATAGCTGTTGGTAAAAGAAATTGCAAATTTTATTATGTAATTTTCTTGGTGCCGTATTACTAAAACATACTACATAGCCATGGTTGTCTGGGGACTTCATGTATGTGTGTAGTCATGCACCCTTCATGGTAATGAATTTAACAGTTGTAGTGTTAATATCAGAGGTCCACGACATATACTAATTTATAACTTCTTGCTGAAATAAGTTGTTCACCGGGATAAGAAGTTGGTGTGTGTGAGTACATGTGCATGGGGCGGGGACCAGGTACTAGACACGAAGCAGCTCTGTCCCTGAATCCACTTCCCTAGGTAACTTGTTCCCTAATTCTTGCGTTCACACAATTCATCTTTTGCACTGCTAAACCCTTTGATCACTGTGAAAAACTCATCCCCAGGAGAAAACGGGCCTGGAGTGCTGTTCCACCATTTGGGAATCTAGGGAAACTTTGGAGCAGGTCCTCCAAGAAGGTCGAGGGTCTAGTAAAGTTACATCTTTGCACACTTCTCCCTCTTTCAAAAATAGAGTAACTGCATGAGGTACCTCCCTTTGCTAGAATGGAATAACAGAATTGGCCAGAATCTTGGAGATCATTTACTCTTTTGTAACAGACAGCCCCACCCAGCCTCACAGTGAAGTTTCTGCTGAGGCTGGAACCCAACCCTGCAAGTCTCCAGCCTTTTTCCATTGCACTGTGTTCTCACGGGGATCTCTTTGCCCTCCAGGGCTCTCTGCTTTAGTAGCACCAGCTGTGGAAAGCTAAGTGCCAGTTCTGCTTTTGATGAGCCCACCTGAGGCTCACCCGCCACTACAGGCGTCGATGCTGTGGAGCAACTGGGGATGATAAAATGGAAATTCTCTACAGAACTCTGAACAGAAAAGGAGGTAGTGCCTGCTTTCAATACAGCTTTAACAAGAGCCATGTGCAGTTGGCTTCATTTAAAAACCAGTCCTTTTTGGGGTCTGTTTATAGGTACTCTCTTAGAAACTTGAAATGGGAACGTTTGTGATTCAGTATTTCTTACTAGTGCACAGCTGTATTCTACCACCCTGTTAGGTGCCATGGCAGACATTGCCAATCGATCACAGACCACTGCTCCTTTCAGATGAGCCCAAGGACGACCTTAGAAACCTTCTCAGCAGACACCCACTATCAACCAATCAGAACTGATGCATAAGATGCCAGTTTTTATATTGGTTTGCTCCAGCAGAGCTGGTCATAGGCTGTGATTTGAAACAGCAATAATGATAGTGGTAAGAATGACTACTAACATTTACTGAGTCATCTATATGCACTAGACCCTTGCTAAGCATTTTACTGGTATTATCTCATTTATTTTGCACAGCAACTTTATAAATATGTATGAATATTCTCATTTTACAGATAAGGAACCTGAGGCACAGAGAGGCTAGTCTGCCAAAGGTCACGGACCTATAGGTAGAAGACCCCAGCTTAGCCACCTGCTGAGGTCACATTTAATCACTCTGTTGCCTTTGCTGCCTAGATGCTGACAAGTGGAATCATGGACAAGCAGGTGTCTCAGATCCAGATGTGCACAGAGATCTCCCAGGACGTTCACTGCCCTCGTTCCTGTGTCCCTGCCTCCTCTCAACCTGGCCTCCTCTGGCCTGCCATCTGTCATCAAGAGGCCAAATGTCTCTATACTCTTTGGCTACAGGACCTGGGATTCCCATTATCCTGGCACTGCATTATTAGAACACATGCCAGCAGCAGCAGGCAGGCTGGTTTCACTGGCTCCAGGGTCTGTGCCACTGCTGACCTCACCTCCAAGACCCACGGTGGTAAGCAGTGTGGGTGCCTCACACAGACACCCTGGCTCTCAGAGCCTCAGCTCATCTCCTTCTCACTGGCATGTGCTCAAGGTAGGACAGAGTCAGACCCCCTGTATTAGTGAGGGTTCTCAAGAGAAACAGAGCCAACAGGGTATACCTATATCTAGAAAGAGATTTATCATAAGGTATTGGCTCACATGATTATGGAGGCTGAGAAGTCCTACAATCTGCCATCTGCGAGGTGGAGACCCAGGAAAGCCGGTGGTATAGTTCAAAAGCCTGAGAACTGAAGAGCCAATGGTATAGGTCCCAATCTGAGTCTGAGGGCCTGAGAACCAGGAGCACAGGGGACAGCTCAAGCAGTTAGGCAGAGTTAACTCAACCTTCCTCTGCTTTTTTGTTCTATTTAGGCCCTCAATGCATTGGATGATGCCTACTCACATTAGGGAGGGCCATCTGCTTCACTCAGCCCACCAATTAAAATGCTAATCTCTTCTGGAAACACCCTCACAGACACACCCAGAAAGAATGTTTAACCAGCTACCTGGACACCCTATGGCCCAGTCAAGTTGACACATAAAATTAACCACCACACCATTCCCAATCAGCCACTGGAAAAAAAATCGATGGACCTCAGCTCATTCTTCAGAAGGGGTTGTAGACCACTGCTCTAAGATCTAATTTCCAGAAGAGCCCAAAACAATGCAAATGTGTTACTTGTTACCCATCAGCAGGTTAGAAGGGAAGAATTTTCTGGATTGTCTTGTAGAGAGAAGGTCCTTAAGAATTAAAGGCTGATAATACCACATGTTGGCAAAGATGCAGAACACCAGGAATCCCCCATACTCTGTGGTTTGTAGTGCAGTTGGTAAACCACTTTGAAGAGTACTTTGGTGATATCTAGGAAAGTGGACAATGTGCATACCCTATGATCCACCAATTCTACTCTTTGGCATTTTTCCTGGAGAAAATTACATATGTGCATAAGAACATTTATTGCAGCATTTTTGTGATAGTGAAAATTAGAAACAACCTAATGCATTTATAAGATCATGGAGAAGAGGGATGAGAGAGAGAGAGCCTCTGGGAGGTTTGACGGAGGGGAGGAGAAAGGAAAGTCAGCTATGAACAAGTGTGAAGCCGGGAGCAAAGCAGAGGGAAACCTTGGGAAATGAAGGTGGCATGATGATGTGTCTGGTGACAGAGGCCTCGGCAGCTGGGGTTCTGCCTTGCTGTGTAGATGAAGAGGGCTTTGGCCTCAGTAAAAGCAGATTTCTACCTTGGCTAACTTCTGAAATTGACCCAAAGAAGACCACGCCATATTTTCGGTATAGGTTCACTTGTCTGGGAGCAAAGAACTGGCCTAGGTGAGTCTAATACATGAAGTTCCTGGAGGAGGGGACATGTCTGATTAATTCCCCAAATACACTTTGCTTACTTTGCTGAATTTAGAGACTTCTGAATTCTTTACATTAATAACCAAGTTCTGGATTTCTTTGAAACATATCCCTGCTCAATAGGCTGTTGGCTGTGTCAGCTCTATTGCTGACTCTCTTTTATACAGTATTCTACTTTTGTTCTCTGAATAAGGAGCTGTTAGAAAGTCTAGGCTAAGGACCAACCTTGGAAATTAGGAGATGCAGATTTCATTCCTAACTCCACCACTAGAACTCTGCATACCCAATTTTACAGGAACACCCCTCCCCCACCCCATTCAGTCTCCTTCTTGGATTTTTTTTATTCCCCTCTCTATGCTAAGTCATATTGTCTGAACTTGACAAAGTCAGTCAACTCAACAATGGGCTATTCCTCATTTATCTAATGGAAAGCCTTGAGCTCATACTTCCTTTTCCAGAAAATCAGTGATCTTGATGTCTGGAGAGAACCTCTCAGTACAGAGCACCTAACACTGTTAAAATAGAAGAAAAATGAGTGCATGAGTAACCTGGCAGTAAAGCGAGGGAAATCCTTCAAGGTCAGGTGTGAGTCTGGAAGGGCAAGTCAGTGCAGCAGCTGACAGTTATCCTGGGGCCTTCTGCTGGCTCCTGGAGGACTAGAGTGTAGATGTGTAGGTGTGTGCTTGTGCGTGTGCAGGTATGTGTGCATGTACACGTGTGTGTATATGTGTATGAGGGAGGACATAGGAGATGATCTGGGGCCCTACACAGGTGTGAAGATGAATCAGAGACCACCCCCCACTAATCCTGGGACTTCTCCCAAAGAAAGCCAAGACCCCCAGTAGTAGGCTACCAAGAAGAAAGTCTGTCTCATGGAGGTAAAGGCAGAGATTCTTGGCTATCTTGTCTTTGACTTTGAGTACAGGGGAAAATAAAAAGTCCCAAGGGTTCCTAATTTCAAGACTGCTGTCATGTGGTTTGGAACTGGAATCCAGTATGACCACACTGGGATACCCATTCCAGATTTTGGAATCAGCAAGGAGAAATATAAGGTATATAATTGATATATTTAAAGAAATAAAAGAGAGTATTGAAAATAAAACCAACGAACAAGGCATTATCACAAAGGACCAGGAAGATTAATAAAATTCTGAATATAAACACTATAACAGATGGGATTAGGAACTCAAATGGTTGGGTTAAACAGAAGATTAGGCAGCTGAAGATAGACATCGAGAAATTACTAAAAATTCAGCAGAGAGAAACAAAGGGTGAAAAAATGAAACATGAATTAAGAGATACAGAAGGCAGATTGAAAAGGTCTTACATGGTGTAATCAAAAGGAGAGGATGTTGAAGAGGCAATATTTGCAGAGATAATGGCTTAGAATTTGCTCCAAAGGATGAAAGATATGAATTAGCACACTCAGCAAGCTCAGTATATCCCAAGCAGGAAAAGGAAAAAGTATCCTGTACTTGGTCAAAGACCAAGACAAAGAGAGGATTTGAAAATTTTAGAATAGCTTTTTAATTTCCAGGAATAAAAAAATTGCTGGGATTTTTATTGGGATTGCATTGAATCTATAGGTTGATTTGGTGATAACTGACATCTTTGGAATATTGAGTCTTTCCATCATGAACATGATCTCTTCCTTTACTTCCTAATAATTATTAATTAGTACTATAATATTAACAACAATGTTTTGTAGCTTCTGTGTAGAAAATTGTCTTTGGGTTTATTCCTACTATTTTGATTTTCCATTCTATTGTCAATGCTGTTTTAAAAATTTCATTTTCTAATTGTCCATTCCTTGTATATAGAAATACAGTTCATTTTTTATAAATTGACCTTATAAAATTGTTGAGATTACTTAATAGTCTGTTTGCAAGTTCCTTGGAGTTTTATACATGTGCAGTCACATTGTGATCATGCTGTGTGGAAATAATGATAGTTTAGTTTGATCTTTTCCAATTCTTACATTTTTTTTCCTTGCCTTTATTCGATTGCTGGGACCTACTACTATTGCTAGTACAATATAAACAGTTATGGTAAAAGCAGGAATTCTTGTTTCATTCTTGATTTTAGGTGGAAAGTTTTTAATAATTTATCATTGATATCATATTTCATATAGGTTTTTTAAAAAAAGATACTTGTATTAGATTGAGAAAGTTTTTTTCTATTCCTAGTTTGCTAAAATTTTTTTTTATCATGAATGGATGTGGAATTAGATGCTTTTCTGTATTTATTAAGAAGGTCATATAATTTACCTTATTTATTCTGTTAATATGGTAAGTCCATTAATTAATTTTAAAATTTTAAACCAGCAATGCCTATCTGGAATAAACCCATTGATCATGAAAGATTATCCTTTTAATTTATCACTGGATCTGACTTGCTAATATTTTGTTTAGGATTTTTGCATCTGTTTTCATGAGAAAGATTTTCCCATAATTTTCTCTTTTTGTAGTGTCCTCATGAAGTTTTGGTATCCATATTATTTCATCCTTATAAAATGATTTTATATAGGTACCTGCTTTCTCTATTCTCTGTAATAGTTTTGTATAAGATCTGTGCTATTTTTCCTTTCAATTTTATTGGTATCTTTTAAGAATCAAGTATTGCCTTGTAGATATTCAGTTGTTATACATTTGTCTTCTGTTCTTAATTTTTATTCTTGTCCTTATTACTTTCTTCCTTCTACTTTTTTTGTTTTATTTTCCTGTCATTTTCTAACTTCTTGAGATGGATATTTAGACAACTGATTTTTCAGCCTTTCTTATTTTCTAATCTATGCATTTTTAAGGCTATAAATTTTCCTCTGAGTAAGCCTTAGCTGCAACCCACAAGTTTTAATATGTCATGTTTATGTTATCATTCATTTCAAAATGGAATTTTTAGAAATAAACTACTTAGTTTACAAACATTTGAAGATTTCATAGTTATTTTTAGCTACACTCATGAACCGCATAACAACATTTGGTCAATGATGGACCACATATACAATGGTGGTTCCATAAGATTGTAATGGAGCTGAAAAATTCCTATCACTTAGTGGTGTTATAGCCATTGTAACATTATAGCTCAATGCATTACTCACACGTTTATGGTAATGCTGGTGTAAACAAATCTATTGTGCTGCCAGTTATATAAAAGCATAGCATATGCAATTATGTATAGTACATAATGCTTGATAGTGATAAAAAAATGACTGTGTGACTGGTTTATGTATTCACTATACCATACTTTTTAT
The DNA here is from genome assembly GCA_023783475.1 of Daubentonia madagascariensis. Classification (NCBI taxonomy): domain Eukaryota; kingdom Metazoa; phylum Chordata; class Mammalia; order Primates; family Daubentoniidae; genus Daubentonia; species Daubentonia madagascariensis. The sequence continues at coordinate 899,374 of JAKFHU010001482.1, read as the reverse complement.
CATTATTTTGGAGTGTTCTCCTTCTACTTATACAATAAAAAGTTAACTGTAAAACAGCTCCAGGCAGGTCTTCAGGAGGTATTCCAGAAGAAGGCATTGTTATCATAGGACATAACAGTTCCATGCATGTTATTGCTGCTAAAGACCTTCCAGTGGGACAAGATGGGGAGGTGGAAGACAGTGATATTAATGATCCTGACCCTGTGTAGGCCTGGGATAATGTCTGTGTTTGTGTCTCAGTTTTTAACAAAAAAGTTTAAAAATTAAAAAAAATTTAAAATTTAAAATTAGAAAAAAACTTACAACTAAGGATATAAAGAAAGAAAATATTTTTGTACAACTATACAATGTGTTTATGTTATTGTGCTAACTGTTATTGCAAAAGAGTCAAAAAGTTAAAAAAAATTAAAAGTTTTTAAAGTAAAAATGTTACAGTAAGCTAAGGTTAATTTAATATTGAAGAAAGAAAAATTCTTAATAAGTTTAATGTATCCTAAGTGTACCGTGTTTATAAAGTCTACAGTAGCATACACTAATATCCCAGGCCTTCACATTCACTCACCACTCACTCATTGACTCATCCAGAGCAACTTCCAGTCCTGTAAGCTCCATTCATGGTAAGTGCCCTGCACAGGTGTACCATTTTTTATCTTTTATATCATTTTTTACTGTACCTTTTGTGTGTTTGGATATGTTTAAATACATGAATACTTACCATTGTTTTACAATTGCCTACAATATTCAGTACATTAACATGCCGCACAGGATTTTAGCCTAGGAGTAATATAGCCTAGGTGTGTAGTAGGCTAGACCAACTAGGTTTGTGTAAATACACTCTATGATGTTTGCCAAATGATGAAATTGCCTAATGATGTATTTCTCAGAATGTATCTGTTGTTAAGTGATGCATCACCCTATTTATTTCTAGTTTAATTCCACAGTGTTCAGAAAATGTACTCTGAATGATCTCAGTCCTTTTACATTTGTTGAGACTTGTGTTATGCCCAGGATATGGTCTATTTTAATAAATGTCTTACAAGCCCTTGAGAATAGAATGTATATTCTATGTCATCAAGTATCATGTTCTCTATGTCAGTTAGGTGAAGTTAATCATGTTCAAATTCTCTATATCCTTCCTGACTTTTCTGCTTGTTTTATTAGTTACTGAGAGTGGTGTATTAACGATTCTTACTATGATTGTGGATTTGTTCACTGTTTCTTTTAGCTTTTTCAATTTTTGTTTTATATATTTTGAAGCTATATTATTAAATACATGCAAATTTAGTTCTGTTTTTATCCTCCTGAGGATTGAGCCCTTCTCATTCATTGGGAAATGTTCCTCTTTATCTCTAGTAATGCTTCTTGCCTTAAAGTCCACATTGTTTGAGAACTATGCCAGCATTCTTTTGGTTAATGTTTTCATAGTATATATTTCTCATCCTTTTACTTTCAACTTTCTCATATATAGAGTATCTTGTAAGCAGCATATATATTTTAAAAAACTAGCCTGACAATCTTCGGTATTTTTAAATAACATTTTATTGAAATGTAATGCATGTACCATAAAATTTATCACTTTAAAGTATAAAATTCAATGGTTTTAGTATATCCACAGAGTTTTGCAACCATCACAACTATCTAATTTTATATCATTTTCATTACTACTCCCAATAGAAATCCCATATCCATTAGCGGTCACTCTTCATTACCCCTACCCCCCTAGCTTCTGGTAAACACTAATTTACTTTTCTGTTTCTATGGATTTGCCTATTCTGGATATGTCATATAAAGGGAATCATACAATATGTGGTCTTTTGTGACTGGCTTCTTCCACTTAATGTTTTCAAGGTTCAACATCAGTGCTTCATTCATTTTATTGCCAAATCATATTCTGGAGTATGTATATACCACATTTTGTTTATTAATTCGTCCATTGATGGACATTTGGGTTGTTTCCACTTTTCAGCTATTATGAAAAATGCTGCTAGGAACATTAAAATACAAGTTTTTGTGTGAACATATGTTTTCATTTCTCTTGGGTATATTTGTAGGTGTGAAACTGCTGGGTCATATGGTAACTCTATGTTTAACATTTTGAGGAACTGCCAAACAGTTTTCCAAAGTTAGTGCACCATTTTACAATCCCACCAGCAATGCATGAGGTTCCCAAATTCTCCACACCCTTGTCTGCACTTGTTGTGGTCTATCTTGATTCTAGCCATCCTAGTGGGTGTAAAGTGGTATCTTATTGTGGTTTTGATTAGCATTTCCTTAATGACTAATGATATTGAACATCCTTTCACATGCTGCTTGCTCCCATTCTATGAATTGTCTTTTCATTTTCTTTATTGTGTTCTTTGAAGCACCAAAGTTTTAAATTTTGATCAAGCCTAATTTATCTACTTTTTGGTTATGCTTTTGGTGTCATATCTAAGAAAGCACTGCCCAACCAAAGGTCACAAAGATTTACCCCAGTATTTTCTCCCAAGGGTTTTATAGTGTTAGCTCCCACATTTAGGTTGGTGATCCCTGTTGAATTAATTTTGGCTATGGTATGAGGTTGGAATCTAACTTCTTTTATCTTTATGTGGCAGTTGTCCCAATGCCATTTATTGAAAGACAATTTCCCCATTGAATTATCTTGTACCCTTGTCAAAAATAAATTGAGCATAAGTGTGAAGGTTTATTTTTGAACCTCAATTCTATTCTATTGATATATTTATCTACCCTTATGCCAGTACCATACTGTTTTACTGTAAGTTTTGAAGATGGGAAGTGTAAGTCCTCCAACTTTGTTCTTTTTAAAGATTGTTTTGGCTATTCTGGGTCCTTTGCATTTCCATATGAATTTTAGAATCATCTTGTCAGTTTCTTTAAAAAAAAGAAAAAGAAAGAAAAAAAGGCAGCTGGGATTCTGATAGAGATTGCATTGAATTTATACACCAATTTGGGTTTTCTTTTCATGGTTCTTAGCCAATGCGCATGTTTTTTTTTAAAAAAAATTATATATTTAAGGTATACAACATGATGCTTTGATATAGATGGTGAAACTGTTACTATAGTCAAGCAAATTAACCTATCTACCATCTCATATAGTTACCCTTTTTGTGTGTGTGTGTTTGTTAAGAGCACCTAAAATCTATTCCCTTAGCAAATTTCTGGTATACAATACAATATTATAACTATGGTCTTTATGTTGTACATTAGATGTCTAGGTTTATTCATCCTGCATATCCACAACTTTGTACCCTTGACCTACATCTCATTTTTCCCTTCCCCCTCTGCCCATGCAACCACTGTTTTATTCTCTGTTTCTGTGTTTTCAACTTTATTTTTAGATTCCACATATAAGTAAGATCATGCAGTATTTTTCTTTCTATGTCTGACTTATTTCACTTAGCATAATGTCCTCCATGTTCATCCATGTCATCGCAAATGGAAAGATGGCCTTCTTTTTAAAGGCTGAATAATATTCCATTGCATGTGTGTGTGTGTGTTTGTGTGTGTATGTCACGGTTTCCTTATCCATTCATCCATCAACAGACACTTAGATTGATTCCATATCTTGGCTATTGTGAGTAATGCTGCAATGAATATGGGAGCAGATATCACTACAAGGTGCTGACTCTATTTCCCCTGAGTATATATCCAGAAGAGGATCACTGGGTCATATGGTAGGTAGATCTATTTTTAATTTTTAGAGGAAACTCCATACTGTTTTCCACAATGGCTGCACCAATTTATATTTCTACTGACAGTGTGCAGGGTTTCCTTTTCTTCACATCCTCACTGATGCTTGTTATCACTTGTCTTTTTGGTAATAGCCCTCCTAATAGGTGTGAGGTGGTATCTCATTGTGGTTTTAATTTGCAATTCTCTGATGATTAGTGATGTTGAGTCCCTTTTCATATACCTGTTGGCCATTTGTGTATCTTCTTTGGAGTAATGTCATTTAAATCCTTTGCCCCTTTTAAAATCAGTTAATTTGGGTTTTTGCTGTTGAATTCTATAGACCAATTTGGGGGAGTATTGTCCAAAAACAGTATGAAGTCTTCCAATCCATGAACATGGGATGTCATTGCATGTTTTTAGGTCTTATTTTATTTGTTTCAACAATGTTTTGTAGTTCTCAATGTACAAATCTTATACAGTCATGTGCTGCATAACAATGTTTTAGTCAACAATAGACTGCATATATGACAGTGATCCCATAAGATTATGATACCATATTTGTACTGTACCTTTTCTATGTTTAGATACACAAATACTTACCATTGTGTTACAACTGCCTGCAGTATTTAGTACAGTACTGTGCTGTACAGGTTTGTAGCCTAGGAACAATAGGCTATACCATATGGCCTAGGTGTGTATTTGGCTGTGTCATCTAGGTTTGTGTAAATACTCTTTATGATGTTTGCACAATGATGAAATTGTCTAATGACATTTCTTATAATGCATTCCTGTTGTTAAGTGACACATGACTATTAATATATTTGTTTTGTTAAATTTGTTCCTAAGTATTTTATTCTTTTTGATTCTATTATAGATATAATTGTTTTTTAAATATAATTTTCAAATTGTTTACTGTTAGTATATAGAAATACAGCCGATTTTTATATATTGATCTTGTGGCCTATCTTGCTGATTCAATCTTCCCAAATTCATGTATTATTTCTAATAGTGTTGTTTTGTGGATTCATTAAAATTTTTTTAAGAAATGAGATTATGTCATCTGTTAATAGAAATAATTTACTTCTTCTTTTCCAATCTGGATGCATTTTATTTCATTTTCTTGCCTAATGTCCTGCCTAAATTCTCTAGTAAAATATTAAATAGAAGCAGCAGGAATAGACATTCTTAAGCTGGGTGTAGAGGCTCATGGCTATAATCCCAGCTACTTGAGAGGCTAAAGTAGAAGAATTGCTTGAGGCCAGGAGTTCAAGACCAGCCTAGACAACGTAGTAAAACTCTGCCTCTAAAAAAATTTTTTTAAATGTGGCTGTAGTCCCAGCTACTCAAGAGGCTGAGGCAGGAGGATTGCTTGAACCCAGGAGTTTGAGGTTGCACTGAGCTATGATCATGCCACTGTTCTCCAGCCTGGGTGACAGAGTGAGACCCTGTCCTTAAAAAAAAAGTATGAAAAAGAAAAAGAAAGAACGGACATCCTCGTCTTGTTCCTAATCTTGTGGGAATGTATTCAGTCTTTCACCATTTAGTATGATGTTAGCTGTGGGTTTTTCCTGATGCCCTTTATTGGGCTGAACAAGTTTCTTTCTGTTTTTAGTTTGTTGGGTGTTTTATCATGAAAGGGGCTGGATTTTGTCAAATGCTTTTTCTGCATCTTTGAGATGATCATATGTTCCCCCCTTTATTCTATAAATACTGTGTATTACATTGATTGATTTTTTGAATGTTAAACCAACTCTACATTTCTGGGATAAATCCCATTTTGTCATGGTGAACAATTCTTCTACATGCTGCTGGATTTGATTCACTAGTATTTTACTGAGGATGTTTGCATCTGTATTCCTTTTGGGACTCACTTTTTATGTATATTGGTATGCTTGATGTTGTCCTACAAGTCTATGAGGCTCTGTTAGTTTTTCTTTCTTTCTTTTTTTCTTTCTGTTCCTTATGTCCTTTTAACAGGCATATCTTCAGTTTTTCTGATTCTTTCTTCTGCCAGCTCAAATCTTCTATTGAGCCCCTTCAGTGAAATTTTCATTTCAGTTCTACTTTTCTACTCCATAATTTCTATTTTTTAATATTCTCTATTTGGTGAGAGATTGTTCTCATAATTTTCTTTAATTCTTTGAGTGTAGTTTCTTTTAGTTCTTTGAATGTATTTATAATAGCTGGTTTAAAGTCTTTGTCTACTAAGTTCAACATATGGGCTTACTCAGGGATAGTTTCTGTTGACTGCTTCTTTTCCTGTATATGGGTTATACTTTCCTGTTTCTTTGCATGTCTTATAATTTTTTGTTGAATACTAGACATTTAAAATAATAGAATGTGGCCACTTTGGAAATCAGATTCTTCCCTGCTCTCAAGGTTTATTGTTGTTGTTTTGTTTGTTTGTTTAGTGACTTTCTTGGACTTATTTTGTAAAGCTTTATTCTTTGTTGTATGTGGTCACTGAAGAGCTTGCTTTGTTAGCTTAATGTCCATCTAATTACTGGACAGAAGTTTCCTCAAATACCTTGAACCATTATGTCTCTCACTTTTTGCTTTGTGTATGTGTTAGGGCAGTGGTCCCCAACCTTTCTGGTGCCAGGGACCAGTTTCATGGAAGACAATTTTTCCATGGACTGGGGGAAGGAAGGATGGTTTCAGGATAATTCAAGCACATTACATTCATTTTTGCACTTTATTTCTATTATTATTGCATTGTAATACATAATGAAACAATTATACAACTTACCATAATGCAGAGTCAGTGGGAGCCCTGAGCTTGTTTTCCTGCAACTAGATGATCTCATCTGGGGGTGATGTGAGACCATGACACCCAAAGTGTGTTCCTTATGTCCAGTCTACTTTGTAATCTCATTTTGGTTGCTGTCACTGCAGAAAACCCTGCTTCACAAAGATAGGGTGTTGGAAATGGAAGCAGGCTTTTCAGTGTGTTTGTGGCAATCTCAGGATATTCTGCCTTAGCTTTAATCCAGAATATATGGAGATTTGAAGTTGTCTCAAACATACTTTTAAGGCCACTGTTATTTGCATTCTCAAGCAGTTGATCCTCTTCTAGCATGGACAAAGTTGATTCACCTAGCTTATTCACAAATGGGTCACGGATCCATTCCTTCCCAGTTTGGGGATCTTTTGTTGGGAATTAATGCTCAAACTCTTTTGAAAGCTGATATAGGTGATCATGCATCACCTGGGAGAAAGAAGGCCCTGGCTCAGTATCTTTCAAAATCTCTGCTAATGTTTGAAACATGTCAAAAATCACGATGTTCACTCATCACCCCCATAATTCCAGTTTGGCTTTGAATGCAGCCACTTTATCTGCTGACTTGAACTCAGTTGTCATTCCCCCCTGAAGTGACAGATTAGGTTCGTTGAGCAGGTTGAATATGTCACACAAGTAAGCAAGTTTTGTGGCCCATTCTGCGCCACTGAAATGTGCTGCCAGTGGTGACTCTTTTTCTAAAAGAAATCTCTGGAGTGGCTCTTGTAACTCAAAAACTCTGGCCAGTGATCTACCTTTAGAAAGCCATCTCTCTTCTGTGTATAAAAGAAGACATGTGTGCTCTGCGTCCATCTCCTCACAGAGCTGTGTGAACAGACATGAGTTAAGGGCATGTACTTTAATGTGGTTGATAATTTTAATCACATCCTGCAAAACATTTAGTTCAGGTGACATTTTTCGGCTAGCCAGCATTTCTCTATGGATGACACAGTACATAACTCACATTCAGAAGTGGCATCCTTGACCCGAGTAGTGAAACCAGAAAACCGTTCAGTCATGGCAGCCACTCCATCCGTGCATATACATACACAAAATGACCAATTCAGTTTTCCTGACATGTAATCATTCAAAGACTTGAATAGTTCTGCAGCTGTGGTGTGGGTTGGCAACAAAAGTGCACATACCATATCCTCATGCACATCCTCCTGAAAAATATATCACACACAAACAAGCATCACTGCCTTGTTGTCAACATCGGTAGACTCATCAACCTGGATTTCATACCATGGTGACTCATTAATTCTCTCTAACAATTGTGCCTCAATATCCTCTGCTATTTCATAAATTTGTCTAGTTATGTGCTAGGCAAAAGAGGAACACATGCCACCTTTTGAACTGCAGCCTCTCCTAAGAGTTCACGGCAAAAGTCCTTAGCAGCAGGCAAGATCAACTCTTCACCAATAGTAAAGGGCTTGTTAGCTTTAGCAATGTGTTTAGCCACTAAGAATGATGCTATCAGTGAAGACACATTTGATGAAGTGGTGGCCTTCAATAATTGCTTCTGTTCTTCATGTTCATGTGTTTTTCTTTTGAAAAATTGCAAAGCTTTGTCTTTTAATGCATGGTGCTTGATCTCCATGTGGTGAAGCGGTTTTGAAGGTTTCATGGCTTCATTGGATAGCTGGTCACCACATATTGTACAAAGCAGGCTTGAAGAATGTGAATCATTTGTTGCAACGAGCCCCTAATTTAAGTAGGACTCTTGGTGTTTTCTTTTAAAGCAGCTTTCATTTTGTTGGCAGTCTTAGAGTCTTCTGCTGTCTCATCATTTGGTCTTTCCCCCTTTTCAAAGAAGCTCTCCAGCAATGTTTGTTTTTTACTCATTTTTGCTAGGGTTAGCTCATGGGCTACCAACACTGTGACTGAGACAAATGCACAGTGCGGGAAAGAGGCACGGATGGAAGTGGTAAATAAAATAATGGGTGGGCCAAGCACAGATTAAAATAAGTGTCAGATTCTGACTTAAAGCCTACCATCAGATGCAGCTGTGCAATTGAAGTACATCAACTCACTTGCCACTATAAAGCCTGCCACCAGATGCAGCTTATTGTCACTTGCCACTCACTATAGGGTTTTGACGTGAGTCTGCAAGCAACTAGTTTATTATGGTCTCTGTGCAGTCAAACCTCTCTGCTAATGATAATCTGTATTTGCAGCTGCTCCCCAGCGCTAGCATCACTGCCTCAGCTCCACCTCAGATCATCAGGCATTAGATTCTCATAAGGAGTGTGCAAACTAGATCCCTCACACGTGCAGTTTACAGTAGTGTTCAGGCTCCTATGAGAATCTAATGATGCTGCTGATCTGACAGGAGGCAGAGCTCAGGTGGTGATACAAGCAATGGGGAGCGCTGTAAATACAGATGAAGTTTTGCTCACTTGCCACTGCTCACCTCCTGATGTTCAGCCTGGTTCCTAACAGGCCGTGGACTGGAACTGGTCCACAGCCTGGGGGTTGGGGGCCGCAGTGTTAGGATATACCTTCAATGTTGGGTGGTTTACAATTCTGTCTTTGCCTTGATTTCCTGTTTGCACAGAAACTCCAGGTCAGCCACAGGTAAGAGATGAGGGCTTTCTCAAGTATGTCTTAGGCATGCATGCAGCCCTAGCCATGAACATATCCTTCTAGATTCAAGGAATATATTAGAATGTTTCAAAGCCCCCATGGACATCTCACTTGCCATATTTTTCTTTCAAGTTTTCTGCCAGCCTCTTGTTTGGCCCAACCAGTCTTGCCACCTGAGGCAGTTGTGATGTTAATTAATTGGCATTGATGGTTTTTGACAAATGCCCACTGAGAGGGCTCTGAAGCAGGTCAAATAAAGAGGGGCCTTATGAATGGGGCTTTTTCAGGGAGCTGCCAGAAGGGTCAGAGAGTGACAATTCTCTGGGGATGTTTTTTAAGGGGGGAGCGTCAAACCTGTTCTGCCCCTTCCAGTGGCTGATAGGGTGCTGTTTTTCATAGCTACTGTGGTTGTGAGGCCGCTGGTCTTTAAGGCTACCTGAAAGCTGGAAGGAAGGGGTAGGAGGTGAGACTAGGGCAAGTTAAAACACCACAAAGCTTACTAAGATTCAGCTATTTTCCTTGAATAATTGCTCCTCATATTGGGAAGCCTTTGGTTAATTTCCAGAGTTCTGAAAAAGCTGATTTTGACAAATTTTGCTTCTGTTTTTCTCTGTGCTATTTTTTTCTTCTTGTTCTCTGTGCTTTTATGGAGGAATGGAATTTTGGAAGGCTTTTCTTCACTAATCCAGAAGTTCCTGCCCAATTTTGATTTTTAATTGGGGTGGTTAAATTGTTTACACTGAATAAATTACTGATATATTTTGGTATATATCTACTATCCTACTATTTATAGTCTATTTGTGGCATGTATCTTAATTTCCTTTTTCCTCATTTTATGATTTTTTAAAAAAAAGATTATGTTTTACTTTTTTTCCCTCTGCTAGCTTATTAGTTCTTTATATATATGCACACATACACACATACATATATAAACATATATATGTATTTACTATTCTTTTAGTGATCACCTTAAATACCACAACTGTCATTTTAAAGGATCAATTATTAATTAGCACCTTTGCCCCTTCCCAGATAATGCTGGGGCCTTAGAACACTTTGACTCAATTTTCCTTTTTCCTTCCTTTTGTAATGCATTTTAATTTTACTATATAGGAAACCACACAACACATTATTATTATTTTATCCAGTCAATATACAGTTAGTGTTACCAATATATTTACCATTTCTGTTCCCTTTAATTTCTTCACACATTACTGTCTGCCTAAAGAAGTCCCTTTAGTGTTCCTTAGTGTAAGTCTGCTGGCAGACATTAGAAAAATTACTTTATTTCTTCCTCACTTTTATTGGATGTTTTTTACATTTATTTTCTTTGAGTACTTTAAAGATGACGTATGTCTTAGTCTGCTTAGGCTGCTATAACAGAATATTATGAACTAGGTGGCTTAAACAACAGACATTTAATATTCATAGTTCTGCAGGCTGACAAGTTCAAGATGAAGATGTTAGCCAACTGGTTCCTGGTGAGGGCCCTCTTTCTGGCTTGCAGATGGCCGCCTTCTTGCTGTATCCTCATGTGATGGAGAGAGAGAAATCATCTCTCTTATGTCTCTTCCTGTAAGTGCACTAATCCCATTCATGAGGGCTCCACTGTCATGACCTAATCACCTCCCAAGTACCCTACCTCCAAACACCATCACACTGGGGATTAGGGCTTCAAAATATGAATTTGGTGGAGACACAAACATTCAATTCATAATGACATCCTATTGTCTTCTGTGTCCATTATTTTTGTTGAGATGTCAGTTATGTGTTTTCTCTTTGGAAAGTAATATATTTTTTCTCAGGCAATTTAACAGACTTTTCTCCTTGTCTTTGGTGTCCAGAAGTTTATTATTATGTGCCAAGCAGTGATTTTCTTTTTGGTTGTTCTGCTTAGAGATTGTAGTGCTTCTTCAATCTGTGGTTTGATGTCTTTAATTCATTTTGAAAAATCCTTGACTATTATCTCTTCATATATTGCTTCAATTACATGTATGTCTGTTCTTTCACTATGTGCTCTGTGTCTCTTATGCTGTTTTTGATTCTTCATCCTTTTTGCTCTCTGTACCACAGTAAGGATATTTTCTGCTGAACTATCTTTCAGCTCACTAACCCTCATTTTCACAGTATTCAATCTACTATTAAGCTCACGTTATGTTTTTAGTTTCAGTTATTGCAATTTTAGTTTTACAATTAGTTAAAATTTAGTTTTATAATTCTGTTTTTAGAAAATAAATTCCAGTTCTCTGGCAAAAATCTCCATTTTGTAATCTTGTTTCTGAACATATTAATCACAGTTATTTTAAAATCTGTGTCAGATAATTTCCTTATATGGGAACCCGGAGGTCTGTTCTCTAGCTGTTCCTTTAGTCTTGGTGTTTAGTATGCCCAGTAACTTAAGATTGAATGCTGGATGTTGTGTATAATAAATTATAGAGCTCTGGTTGCTATCACTTACCTCCAGACAGGATTTGCCCTGTGCTTTGGCAGACAACAGAAGAGAAGAGCACCTCAATGCAGTCAGGGACTGTGAAAGTCAAGGCTATTTGTGGTCTTTGTTAGGCACAGTTTGAGAACCAGGAAATTTCTGAAGGCTCCTTCTCCTTGGTGAGTGCTGAAGTTGAATTTTAATTTCTTAGCACTGTGAAAGCGTCGAAAACTTTGCTCTATTTTTCAGTTTTTCTGCTTGGCTTCTTAGAATCTTGCCTGCTAAGAAGAAAATGCACACTGATAGCAAAACTGATGCTGAATGTCAGATTCACCTCTCTGTGCTGCTTTTCTCTCCAGAATCTTGGCCCCTCAAGACATGGCTACTCTGGTAGCCACACATTCCAGTTTTTGTCTCTCTTAACAGGCAAGATTTTATAAAGACCTGCTAACTTTTCAGCCCCACACAAAGATGAGCAAATATTCCAAGAGGGAAAAGCTTCATGTAAAAAGTTGGGTTTCTTCAGTACATTTTCCTTCTCTCTGAGATCTGCTGTCTCAAGTCCCGATGGCTTTGAAGCTTTTTAATGCCTTCAAACTGTTTACTTTTTTCCCTTTCAATCTGGCTCTTCTAGTTGTTTTTTTATGGGAGCACTGACCTATTAAGAAGTTACTTCCATCATAGCTGGAAGTAAAAGTCTGCATGTTTTTAATTTTAATAGATTTAATTTTTAGAGAAGTTTTAGGTTCATAGTCAATTTGAGCAGAAAGTCCAGAGAGTTCCCATATAACTCTCATCCCTAAATGTGCTTGGCCTTCTTTGCTATCAACATCCCCCACAACAGTGGTACATTTGTTACAATTGATGAACCTTCATGAACACATCATTATCACCCAAATCCATAGTTTACATTAGGGTTCTTTCTTGGTGTTGTACATTCTATGGGCTTTGACAAATTACATTGATTTTTAAACAAACTTTGTTTGAAAAAAAAAATTTAGCTTGACATAAAATATGCCAAGATAGCACAGTGAATTCCCATCTCCCCTAATGTGGACATATTGTTAATATATTATCATAGTACATTGTAAAAACTAAAAGAAACACCTATTAAGTAAACTCCTAAATTTATTTGGATTTCACTGATTTTTTGTCAATGTCCTGTATCTGTTTCAAGGTCCAATTCAGAATTGCACATTGCATTTAGTTGTTGTGTCTCCTTCGGCTTCCCTGATCTGGGATAGTTTCTCAGTCTTTCCCTTATTTAATGACCTTGTGTTTTGAGGATTATTGATTAGGTATTTTGTGGAATGTCCCTCAATTTGGGTTTATCTGATGTTTTTCATGTGGCCATACAGGGGTTATGGTTTTTTTTCTGAAAAAATACCACAAAGGTGAAATGTCTTTCTCATCACATCCTATCAGGGAGTTCATGCTATCAACATGTCTTACTACTGGTGTCATTAACCTTGATCCCTTAGCCAATGTAGTATTTGAAAGTTTTCTTCACTTCAAAATTATACTTACCCCCTTCCATATTCTCTTCTTTGGAAGTGAGTCATGAAATCTGACCCACATTCAAGTAGCAGGAAGTCAAGCAAAGCTCCATCTCTTGGAGGGGAGTATTTATATAATCATCTGGAATTCTTCTTTAAGAAAAATTTATCTCTTCTCCTTTATTTACTTCTTTACCTAATCATATATTTATATCAGTATGGACTTGTGTATTTTATACCTTGGGTTACAATTCAATATTGTGCTATTTATTTTATTTTAAAAAATTTATTTATTGCTCACATTTTTCCAGCTTTGGCCACTGGGAGTTCTTTCAGTTTGGCTCCTGTGTCCGTCCTTCTGACCTTTCATCCTTTTGTTTTGTGAGCACTTCCTTACTTTCTTGATACTATGGGATGCTCCAAGCTCATCTTGTATTTTCCCTGTCCCAGCCTTAGAATGAGCCATTTCTCCAAGGCTCTGGTTAATTTCGTTAGAGAATGGTATTTAGAAACCAATGTCTGGGCACTGGTGTGCTCACTGCTACCACAGTTATGTGATACATTTGTAATACAGTTAGAGTCTTTTGTCCCAGTCTGCATTCCATGTTGGGATTCCCTGACCTCCTGGTTGATTTTTAAAAATTTTGCAAGTTCACTCTTTGTGAGCTACACTTCTATGGCATTTGATAAGTGCATAGAATCATGTACCCACCACCACAGTACCATACGGAATACTGGACTCACCTAAAAATTGCCCTGTGCTTCTCTTTTGTAGTTGTCCACCCTGCCCTCCACTCCTTGGCAACCACTGATCTGTTTTCTGCATTTAGTTCTAATTCTAGCATCTCTACCTGCTTTGCAGACCTTGAGGTGGGCAGGGCTGACTGAGATGGGATTTTAATATCAGCTTTGCAAGAGTAAGCAGGCAATGATGCCTGTTAACAAGATTGTGAGTTATTTGCTTAATTATATTCATCATTGTATATGCAGAATAGCACTTAGCATAAAGTAGGTGCTCACTAAAAAGATAGTTTTTTAATGCATAAAGTCCTATCAAGGGCCCAATGCAGTATATGGTAGATATGTGATCACTGAAAGTGTTTCATGAAAGGTTTGAGAATCCCTAAGTACTCTAGTATACCAGTAACTGAGTGTTGCTATGGTGTGGACTGTCTACACTAACACTAGCCCTGCAATTCTCTCTATCCTCCGTCTCCCAGCCACCCAGCACTTGATTAAAATCTGTGTGGGACACTTTACACCCCTTATCTTGTTGACCACCATGTTACCTCCATTACAAAAGACTGCTTCCTTTAGACCTCTAAGTTTTAATCTAGCAATCTTTTTTTTATCTAGTGATGCTCCAGTTAATTTTTTATCAACCCAGTAGTGGCCAAAAAGAACCTTGGGGAAGCAATAGATGTAGCTTTTCCTAGTTATGCAAAATGGCAGGGAAGGAACAATCCAGAAAGGAAGGGTATCAATTCTTCAACAAGTCACATCCAGTGTGTGACTCACAGGAGGGGACCTCCACTTCTCTTGGCGCCTGTGACAAAGGGTGAATAGAGTAGTCGCTGTTTGGTTGCTGATATAGAAAGGAAATTCAAGGTCATAACCTTGGCCTGGGTTGACCTGCCAAACTTGAGACCTCCAGATTCCTTCTAGAACGAGGTCGGAGGTTAGTCTCCTAGCCCTGAGAGCATTCTTTTTTTTCTAATTGTTTTCTAAAATGATGGAAAAGAACTAGAATAGGTAATGGAAGATGTAAGATTCAAGACACGGGAGGTCTTACCAGGAAAATTGGACAATTTGCTTGTAAATGTATCTGTAGCCTCAGGGCTGTATCTACCCAGCAAAAAAGTAAAGAGGAAATTTGGCAAACATGATCATTAATTATCTAATTTGGCTGTTTATTCCAATCAAGTTAACTGATTAACCGCCAGTTTTCCACTCCCCTTTGAATTGCTCAGGGACAGCAAAAGGGAAGGGGAAGGAGATTAAACCATGCATCTCGTTCTTTTATACATAGCTGACGAAAATGTTTTTGTGGAATAGATATTTGGCCTTTAAGGTAGTTTATGATGAGACTTTTCCTGGTTGGTTTTTTTTTTTTTTTCCCCAAAATGACAGAAGAGGCTCGGCTGGATTTCTGGCTCATTAACTCACTTAGATACTGAGATGAAGCCAATTCTTCACTCGCAGGTCCCTGACGTTACTCATCCATGGATCCAACAAGATGCATTTAATAGCAAGACGGAAAACTCCTGGAGAGCTTGGCCATGTGCCCCTGGCCGTGGAGAAGGGAGTGCGGGGGCAGCAGTCAGTTCGTTTTCGGGAGCTCTGTGTCCCTGTGTGGAGGATTGTTACATTCCCCACCATATTTTTCATGTATTTGTTCATTCACTCGTTACTGAACACTGGTGATGTGCCAGGCACTGTACTAGGCATGGCAGATATTAAGATGAATGAGAAAGGATCCTTGCCCAGAGGACTTCTATGTCTGGTTAGAGAATAGAAGCTACAAATTAATAATGTCACTATGGTAATGATCAGCGCTATAGTAGAGGCGTGTCCTATGAACGTTGGGCACACAGAGTAGGGAGAATGAAGTCCACTTGGATGGATCAGAGAAGGTTTGTTTCGTAGAGTTAGGAGTGGAAACTGATGGGTGAAATATAAATAAGATCCCCTTTCTCCCATGGAGGGGTAAGAGGTTGGCAAGGAAAGGTGTTCTAAGCATGACAACAGCACATACAAAGACACGTGAAGCAGCGCCATTAGGGGAGCTGCCAGGTGCTCACTGTGCCTGGAGCACAGGGTGCGGGTAGGAAAGGGGGAAGTGAGGGTGTGGAAGGCAGACAGAGCCTCATTGGCAGTGCTGGGGAGAGGCTTTGCGGAGTTTTAAGGAGGGAGAATCACGTGACCATCTTTGAAACGTCACTGCAATGGTAATGGGACAGACAGAAACTCTAAAGGCAGCTGCAGGTGGTTCAAACCCCAGGCTCCTCTTTCACTGTATAGCCTTGAAGAAGCCCCCAAATGCCTACAAGCAGGAAAACAGGAAAATAATGCATTTCCTGAAGTGTTGTTGAGAGAATTAGAAACAATGTATATTAAGTCCCTAGGACAGGGTCTGGAATGTGTGCTCGTAATTATTATGAGGCTAATATAATGTACTGGAAAGTAGAAAAGTTTCTGAGTCAGAGAGTCCTGGGTTCTGATCCTTGTTTTGCTTCTGACTAGCAGTGTATTGTAAACACATTTCTTAAACTTTCTTAACCCATTTTCTTACAGGTAAGCATTCATTTAGTAAAAAAATTTATTAAAAAACTTCTGAGTTCAGCCCTGTGTTGTATAACTAAATAGTCTTCCCCAAAACTTGTAACTCCAGTCTAATATGAGAAAAACATCAGTCAAATCTCAGGTGAATGACGTTCTGTAAAATACCTAACCAGTACTCAAAACTGTCAAGGTCATCAAAAACAGGGGACAGTCTGAGAAACAGTCTCTAAGAGGAGCTGAGGAAATAAGACAACTAAATATAATTTGGTATCCTGGATGGGATTCTTGATCAGAGAGAAGACATTAGGTAAAAACCAAGGAAATCTAACTAAAATATAAACTTTAATGGTAATGTATCAGTATTGATTCATTAATTGTAACAAATGTACCATACTAATGTAAGATGTCAATAATAGAGGAAGTTGTGTGTGTGTGTATGTATTTGATGGGGGTGTTCCTGTCAACTCTCTGTACTATCTTCTCAATTTTCCTGTAAATCTAAAACTGCTCTAAAAAGTACAGTCCATTAAAAAAAAAGACACAGTCCTGATCTCATGGAGTTTGTATTGTATAAAATGGGAATAAGAAAACTGATTTCATAGGGAGGTTTTGAGGTTTAACAAAAAGCTTATAAATGATTTAATACAGGGTTCATGCATGAGACTTGGTGAATAACATTTTATTTTCTTCATTGATTTCTTCTGACCTTCATAAATATTTAAAATCTCACATCTATACATGTATCTACATATCTCAATATCTATTGATCATTTAGTTATTATCTTATGTGTGGTAGTCATGTTTGCAAATGTTCTGGTTCAAGTTCCTTCTAGGCACATGTTAGGATTGCATTTCTATGCCATATTTGAAGTTAGGTGTGGTCATTCCTTTAGCCAATGAAACTTAAGCACAAATAATGTATCCTGATGAATGGAGGCTTTCAGCACAAATGTGCAATTCTCCATGTGTGATGGTTAATTTTATGTGTCAATTTGACTGGGCTGAGGGATGCCCGGATAGCTGGGAAAACGTTCTTTCTGGGTGTGTCTGGGAGGGTGATTCTGAAAGAGATCAGCATTTGAGTCAGTGGACTGAGTAAAGAAGATTCACCCTTACCAATGTGGATGTGGGCAGCTGTTATCTAGTCCATGGAGGGCCTGAATAGAACAAAGAGGTGGAAGAAGGGAGAATTCTCTCTCTCCTTGAGCTGAGACACCCGTCTTCTCCTACCTTCAGACTTCGGTGCTTCTGATTATCCAGCCTTCAGACTCTGGGACTTACACTACAGGCTTCCCTTTGCCCCTATCCCAGTTCTCAGGCCTTTGGCCTTGGGCTTGGATTTATACCATTGGCTGCCCTGGTTCTCAGACCTTTGGACTCAGACTGAATTATGCCACTTGCTTTTCTGGTTCTCCAGCAGCACACAGTAGATTGTGGGGCTTCTCAGCCTTCATAATTGCATGAGCCAATTCCCATAATAAATCTCTCTCTCATATATATATATATCTCATATATAAATAAATCTCTCTCATACATATATGTATCATTCATATATATAGATATCTATCTATCTATATATCTATATCCATATATATATCTTGTTAGTTATATTTCTCTGGAGATCCCTAATACAACACCTAACGTTTCCCTTCCTGATATGTAAGCCAAAGTACGTCCAGGGAAGTCAAACCACTATGAATTATGAATGTTATGGGATTTAATTGAGGAATTAGGCCTTACACAATGGTGGGAGGAACTGGGGAGGGAAAGGTCTGCTAAGGAGAGTTAGAGGATTAGAGATAAAGTCACTAACAAGTCTTCCTGAAGCACTGGTGTGGTGGACAAATTGGAGCTTTTTGGCAAACTCTGAGAGACCAGGTACATCCAGCTACCACAGTGGGACCATGAAGTGGGGGCCTGCAGAAGTGTCCATGGGTCGTGTCCATGGGAAGCTGCTGCCTGAGCACAACTGCCACTTTGTGGCTCTGCCACCAAGAGTCTGGTGGTGGCCCTGGGGCCCCATTGGTCAGTGGGCTGCACAGTGAGAAAGATATGTCGGATGTGGAGCAGGGGACAGCAAGGCCAGCGGGGACTCACTGGCACCTCCACATTGCTTCTTCTGCATCTAATCATCATGCCCTTCAGAGTCAGGGCTGCTGCTTCACTTCTGTCTTCCAAATCTTTTTAAGTTCCCCTTTTGGCCAATTTTAACCCAGAACCGTACAGGGAAGAGGATTCTGGAAGTGAAATTTCCTACTTAACCTAGTTGTCAATAGAACCATCCCGCACAGTCTACGCTTTATCAACCGGCATCCACACACACCTCTTTTAACCATTACCCCCAAATAAGGACAATAGAAATATAATGCTTCCCTCTAACATGATGCACAACTATCTCTGTACAACCAAAAACCTGTAATCCTTTCCCCAAGAGAGGATGCAGAAGGTCTCCTCTTATCCATATTTGGGTGATGCTCATTTCTCTTCTTGGTGAGTCTCTCTCTGAAAATACTAATAATATCAAGTCTTCACCTCTTCACCTGGCCATGTGGTTATAGCTGGTATCACTCACTTCTTCCCCTACCCAGTCTGTATTCTCTTTGTGCTTAACAAGCACCTCAGGTGATCACACTTCTCTGCCTGGTAGAGTGACCAAACCGTCATTCCTGAAAGCTACGTGCCGTTAGCAGTCCTGTCTGTATTGGTCATTGTAGTTTCCCATGAACTTTTATCACGGGACACGTGAGTACTAGGAGGTGCCCCAGGGGCTCTCCCCTGCCTTCGTGTGTCGTAGCCGTCATCCAGTTTCCACTTGAGAGTCAGGATCAATTGCGCCAGCCAGTGCAGTGAGCTCCTTCTCTTCTCATTGGTTCATTGGCATGAGGAGCCTAAAGTTGCCCAGTGGCACTCTCAGCTTCTGGTTTAATAGAAACATTGTTGTGTCCCCCGATAGAAGCAAAGACCTCTAGACTAGCAGAACCTGAAATCATGGGGACAAGAAGCAAAAACTTTGCTTGTGAATTATTAAGGTAATAGTAAGAAAAACCACTCCCTTTCCACCCCTTGATTCTCAGACATCTAAATCTGGGTGATATACATCACCATATATTGAGTTAGAGCAACTATCACATTTTGGAGCTCCCTAAAAGCTGCCACGCAGCTGGCACTACATGAGTCTTCAAAAGGCTGTCCCATCATTCTACCAGCCCAGCTGCTTTAGGGTGATTGTTAGACCAGGGCATTCCAGGAGCATGAGCCCATTGTGGCACTTCATATGCTATGAAATGAGCTCTCTGTCAGCAGGAATGCTATGTAGAATACCATCACACTAAATAAGGCACCATGCAAGTCTAGAGATGGATTTAGCAGAAGCATTGCAGGCAGGAAAGACAAATCCATATACAGAGTAAATGACTACGCTAGTGAGACCAGAGGGCTATCCCTGCCATAATGAAAGTGATTGAATTTAAGAAATATGCCCCCATGTGGCTGGCTGATTCCCCTGGGAATGATAGCTTATTGGGAGCTCATTGTTGGTCTCTGCAGTGGGCTGGTGGGGCACTCAGCAGTGACTGTCGGTGCATCAGGTTTGGTCAGTGAAAGCCCATGTTGTTGAGACCGTGCATCATATTTAACCCTGCTACCGTGTTCACTTTGATCCTGAGTCCATCATGCAAGGACAGGGTGGGCGGCAGAGAGGCTGCTGACATCCACAGAATGGGCCATCTTGCCTATTAAGATCTTCCCTGGTAAGTTTGCTCTTTTATAAGTATTTATATGGCACACAAATATCTTTATCCTGTGTGTCCATTCAGAGAGGTCTATCCACATAGCTCTTCCCCTGATCTTATCACTAATCTCTCAGTTGTGTTTCTTCCAAGGCCCTGAACAACTGGCCAGACCCTTCTCCCATGAGTCAGTGTAGATACATATCTCTGGCCATTTTTCATTCCAGGCAAAACAAACAACCAGATGCATTGCTTGAATTCCTGCCAACTGGGAGAATTTCCATTTGCCACTGTCCTTCAGGGTTGCAGCTGTCCTCTTGTAGTACCAGTATGTCACACAGAACCACCTGTGAACCAAGCCTGAGTTGTTTCTCCCTTAGTCACCACCTGTGACTACAGAGAGTAATGGTCACTGCTTCCTTACTATGTCAACATATCATGGACTTTCTTCTTTTATTAAACTTTAAACAAGACTCATATAGGGAAAGAGGCATGCAGTCCCCAGTTTACCAAGTTGACAATATTTACACAGATATTTACTATTGCTGATGCTTTTTATTCCTTCTTAAGGATCTGATTTTCCATCTTTTCTTATTTCCCTTATACTTAAAAAATTTTCTTTTAACACTTCAGTTAGTGCTGTTCTGTTAGCAGTACACTGTTTTCTTTTATCTGAAAATATCTTTATTTACCTTCATTTTTAAGAATATTTTCACTGGACAGAGAAATCTGGGTTAGCAGGTGAATTTTCTTCAGCACTTTGAAGATGTTGTTTCAATGTCTTCTGGTCTCCAGGGTTTTTGATGAGAAGTCAAAAGTCATTCAAGTCTTTGTCCCCTGTATGTAACGTATCATTCTTCTCTGGCTGCTTTAAAGGCTTTCCCTTTATTTTTATTTTTGGCATTTAGCTATGACGTCCCTAGGCATAGTTCATATTTATTTATCTTGTTTAGGGTTTGCAGAATTCCTTTAATCTGTAAATTTATGTCTTTCACAAAATTTTGGAAAATTTCATCAATTATTTATTAAAATTTTTTTTCTGTCCCAATCTCTCTCATCTCCCATTCTGAGACTTCAACTGCTTATGTATTAAATCTTTTTTAACTTGTTCCTGAGACTGTAAATTTTTCAATGCTTTTTTTTCCTCTGTTTTTTAGATTGAATAATTTCTATGGATATATCTTCAAGTTTATTTTTTCCTATATCATTTCCGTTCTGCTCTTAAGTACATCCAGTAAATTTTAAATTTCAGATGTTGTGTTTTTCAGTTCTAGAATTTTTATTTGGCTCTTTTTTTGTAGTTTCTATTTCTCTGCTGAGATTTCCTATTTTTTCATTCAGTTTTTGCTTTAAGTCAATGAATGTAGTTCAAAATCTTTTAAAATCCAAGTCTGCTTTTTTTTTTTTTTAAGACAGAGTCTTGCTCTGTCACCCAGGCTAGAGTGCCATGGCATTAGCCTAGCTCACTGCAACCTCAACCTCAAATTCCTGGTCTCAAGCGATTCTCCTGCCTCAGCCTCCCGAGTAGCTGTGACTACAGGAGCACACCACCATGCCTGGCTAATTTTTTCTATTTTTCGTAGAGACGGGTTCTCATCGTTGCTCAGGCTGGTCTCAAACTCCTGATCTCAAGCGATCCTCCTGCCTCGGCCTCCCAGAGTGCTAGGGTTACAGGTGTGAGCCACTGTACCTGGCTCCAAGTCTGCTAATTTCACCATCTGGGTTTGATCTCCATTGATTGTCTTTTCTCTTGAGAATGGATAATATTTCCTTGGCTTTTCATGTGTTGAGTAGTTTTTTACTGTACCCTGGATATTATTAATATAAAGTTTATGTTGTATAATTCTGGATTCTGTTATATTCTTTCACAGAGAGTTTATTTATTTTTGCTTTCTTTGTCTTAACATCTAATTAACCTGGTTGAACTTAAACTACAAACTTTGCTTGAATGCTTCCAAGCCCTATTGTCATTCCTGGTATAGCTCTTGAATTGCATGGCAATAATAGATTTAAGTGTGGGTCTCTCCTCTACTGAACTGTAAGCTTCTCAAAGGTAGTAACTGGGTTTTGTCTTTGTGTCCTTCACATATAGCTTAGTGTTGGCACACAGTGGACCTGCCACAATGAGTGAATGAGCTAATGAACCATGTAATTCAGGGAACATCCTCCAAATCAGAACACTTTTGCTAAGATCCAGGAGCCAAGAGGGAAAAGATGAAAGTCTTGTGTATATATCATCTTCCACCTTTTTCTGCTTTGGTGTAATTTTCACTTGTTAACACACTACCAAGAATCTGGCCCTTAGCCACATTTAATCTTTAATATTTGTGCCCTCCTATATTATTTCCTACAGAGTACACATTATAGCAAAATTATATTATAATAAAATAGCTAAAATGGCAAATAGTGATTATTTAATTGTTACTTTAGCTGCATTCCATAATGTGGAATTAATTCAAAAGGTATAAATTTGAATCAAACTCAAGCCTACAATTCAAGCTTACTTTATATATTTATTCAATAAACATTTGAGCACCTACGCTGTCACAGGTGCTGGTTTCCAGAAATACAAACATTAATAAGTAAGTATAGTTCCTGTCCTCAAGGGGTGAGGGAGACAGAGAAGTGAGTCATTGCATCACTTATTTGTAGAGTCAACAAATATTTACTAAGCACCTATTTTGTGCCGGGTACTTTGCTGGGATCCAGGGATACGGTAATGAGAAGATGGACAAAGCTCTGCCCTTAAGGAACTCAGAGTTTCTCTGGGAAACACTAACTCGAGGAGAGTTTTTCCTACGTTGCAGTCATTCAAGTGCCACCTTCACATATTGTTTTGCTTTGGCCTATATAACATGTACTGCTAATTTATGTTTTCTTGAAGTCTCTTTAAAAGCTTAAATCAATTTAATTTAAAAGGAAAGATTATATATCACAGATTGAATATGCTACATATGCTTTTCAATCACATTCAAATAAATACATAATTATTAAAATGCAAAATGACCAAATGCAAAATAGCAAGTATTCCTTGTCCCATACTCTGGCAAACATTGCTTTAAGTATGTTAAATGTTGCAAAAGAGGCATTTATAAAACGCAAGATGTGTAATGGGACTACAAGAGGAGTTATCAATCCTGCTTGTGTTCATAAGGAAGGCTTTGCAGAAATGTCTCCCTGAGGGGACTGACAGTATCCCTTTTAGCACTATATCCCCTGTGGTAGACAGAATAATACTCCCCACAAAGATGTCCATGTCCTATCTCTGGAATGTGTTACACTACATGGCAAAGAGGAATTAAGTTTGCAGATGGAATTAAAGTGGCTAATCAGCTGGCCTATGATAAAGAGATTATGCTGGATCATCCTGGTGGGCCCCATGTAATCACTGCGTTCTTAGCAGTATTATAGAAGAGAGAGGCAGACAAGATTCAGAATGACGTGGTGTGAGAAGGACCCCACTGCTGTTGCTGGCTTTAAAGATGGAGGACGGGGCATGGGACAAGGAAAACATATGGCTTCTAGAAGCTGAAAAAGGCTAGGAAACCAATTCTTCCCTAGAGTCTCCAGGAAGTCAGGAAGGCCTGCTGATATCTTGATTTTAGCCTAGTAACACCCATGTTGGACTACAGAGCAGTAAAATAATAAATTTGTGTTGTTTTGAGCCACTAAGTTTGTGATACTTTGTTAAGGCAGCCATAGGAAACTAATAAATCCCTGCAGTGCCAGATATATTATAGACACTGGCTAAAAATAAGCCAGACTGGATGGGGTCTCCCCTCTAAGTTCCTTGAGGGCAAAGACCTCATCTTTCTCTCTGTGTGGACCTAGTGTCTACTGCAGGGCAGAAAAGGTAGTACCTTTTCCTCACTTACTGCAAAGTCCTTGGCTGACACCCCTAAAACAGAAGACAGATTAATAAGAGAAAAGCATAACAAATTTATATAATCAAAGTTTTATGTGACACAGGAGGCTTCAGAAATGAAGAGCCAAAGATCCAGGGAAAACTGTATTTTTATGCTTAGGTTCAACAAAGAATGGACAGTCATGCAGAAGTATGATTGAACAAAGGAGGTCTGACCTAATGGTAATGAACTGGGGGAAGTTTAGCAAGGCCTGTTTGTTCAGCTTCTTCTTGGCCTCTCTGTGTAGCTTTCCTTTCCTCCGGGTATAGGGCAGGACACCTGTCACATGAGAGTCTAATGACCTGCTTTCAGGGGAGGTAGGTCAGAGAATTCTTTTATGGCTAGCTCTCATACAGAAAGGCAGGAGAAGGTCAGAGAATGACCTTTCTGCTCCTGCTGTTTTCTCAACTTCCAAGGTGCCATATTTGGGGTACTGTGTTCTGAACCCCAACACTACCATCGCACGGAACATGGAGTTAGAGGTCAGTAACTGTTTTGAGTGCATTTAAATGAAGGCACTGTTTGAACTGCATTATCAAGCCTGGGAAGAAGCACAGACATGGGTTCCGGAAGTGCTTTGAAGACAGGGGTGCTGCTTGGACAAAGATATGAATGTTCATGGTGTGTTTAGAGAAATAAATGATCCTCTGGCAGAAGATAGGGTACTCAGGGACGATATGAATCCAGAGCAGTGACAAGGAGCAGACCGGGAAGGCCCTTGTGTGGCATGTCTACGAGTTCAGGTTTGGTGCTGAGGCCGCAGGAAGTCATGTGCTGTCTCCTTTTGTGTGGCATGAAAAGCAGCAGCAGCTTGCCTTTGCTGCAAGAGGGATTCATCCTAAATCCACTTGAATCTTGCATTCTTGGGACCTGGATCCCTGCAATCCACGTAGATGTTTTGGGAGGACGCCTGACCTTGTTGGGTTTGGGTTCTTGGGCTGGGCTCAAGCGTTGCACATTAGGAATGGCCAGACAGAGGGAGCCAGTGGCCTGAGCAGCCTCCCTGGAGCTCCCTGCCTGCAGGAGCCTGCGAGCTGTCAAGATTTCCGTCATAAACCCCACGCTCCATGTGTTTGCAATATGGCCACAGGGCTACGCATGGGAGGGGGCCTGGGGTGTGAGGGCTTAGCTCTGGAGTCATTGCTTCCTCTCTTTTCCTGTGCATTTTAGAGAGAGCTTATTTTGCTTTCTTAAAGTTACGGCGTGGAATAAAGGCACAGTAATGAGTTCCAGATGATTTTATTTTTCTCCTTCTATAATTGGAAACAAAAATATAGCATGGCTTTTAAATTGAAAGTGCCAGAGAGGGGTGACGCTTTTAGCTCTGGGGTTTTAGCTGTGATTTAGAGCCCAGCGTGAGGCTGTGACCGTCACCACCACACGCTAACTGGCTCTCACTGCTCCCCAAAGACCCGGCTCAGGGCTTTATCTCAGAGCCTGGTGAAGGTTCAGCAGTGAGTCCTATTTTAAGAAACCCTAATACGTGAAACCCAAACTTATGAAACAGACAGATTTGGGCGGGGTGAGCAGCCATGTATTCAAAGGGTGATTGTTTCGCAGAAGGTCTCAGAGTTGGCCTCTTTTAACTGGAGCTCCTCTGGTGCATCTAAAAGTTTCCCCACACGTCATTTATTCCTGAGGAAGGGGACAAAAAACCTTGCAGCTGACATGTTCCGAGCATGAAGTGCTAAGCAAAGATCAATTAAAAAGTCAAGAGACCAGAATCTTGAAGGAAAAGTGCTTGAGCTAACTGTGGACCCATTGGTACACACTCAACTTTTCAGGAGCCCTTAAAAGCCATGATGTGAAGACCTAACTCAGACCTTACTTGGAATTGGATCAGCCTCCTTGCAAATTAGACAAAGAGATCATCCTATACCTGCAGGAGGAAACACCTATTCAATTTAGACTGAAAGCTTTAAGCCTCTCTTGGAAATCGTTCATTCTTCCCCTTGGCCAATGGCTGTTACAAAATGGAATGGTAGGGAGAGCTGGATTCAGAGTCAGACTGTGGGAAGGCAGTTGGCCTCCACCTACAAGACATAATAATAGCAGATTACATTCCCTCCAGGGAGATAATCCTTAACACAAAGCAGATCCCAGCAACTAAATGGCCACTCAATCCTTAAATAATTTGCACAGCACACTGGTACAAACAGGAATTCTGGATCCCAGTGTCAAAATTTAAGACTAGCCCCTTACCTTTTTTTGGTGCGAAATAGTTTCAGTTCTCTTGTGAGGCCAAGACTCTTAGGTGAGTCTTGACAAGCAATAGTGACTGTTCTGTATTCTCCCATCGCCTGTTCTACTGTTACCTTTTATGTTTTCCTCTTGCAGCCATGCAAATGATTAATCCTTATCATGTTGAGCTGCCATTTGCACCTACTGTGTGGTCGCCACCGTAGGGAGGTACGTGCTATTGTCTATTTTTACTCCCATTATCCAGCCCCCTGGATTGAACAGTCCATTCCAAAGCCCACAGTCTTCCCTTTACACCATGCCTGTCATCTAAAGCGATCACTCGGTGTTTTTCACCCTTTTATTACAAAATCTTACCAAGACCTATTAAGTCAGAACTCTGGGGTCTAAACACCTATGTCTCAAAGCTGCCGACTGTGATCCGGACACGTGGTGGGGCTGACAACCACTGTAGGAGCTTCTGAAATGATGCAGAGTTTTTGGGTCCACGGGGAGAGCCGGCCCCTTTTCAGGGAGCCCTCCGCTCTGCGGTGGGTGCTGCGGCCCACTTGCCACCTCTCCTTGAGTCTGAAAGAATAACAAGGAAGATGGAAGCAAAAGGCACGTTCCTCATCCTTCTCACGCCTCTACCCTGTCCCGCTCTTTCCTGACCTGCTGGGTTGGGCCGAGTAGTCAAGAAAGAAATATTGGGGTCCATCTCCTTCCCCCGCAAAGCCTAGAACCAGGTTCCTGCCTCGCTCCTCTGGCCCCTGTTCCTATTAATTCTGAATAGCTGAGGGCTCCCCCTGGAAAAAGTCATTCCTGGCCTGGAAGGGACCCTCGCCAAGTCCTGATGACAGAGTTCAAGACATGGAAGGAAGGGGAGAGAACCTCATAGTCTCCACTTCTCCAATGCAGGCAGAGGGAATATTTGGGCTGTTCTCAGCTCACCTTCCAAATAAATGGCTGGGACTCATCTAGTTGCCCAATCTCTTCATTTTTCTGATTTCTCCATGGAGTATCGACAGGGTCCAGCCTCCCAGGGGAGACAGGGCAGTGGGGCACAGGTAGAAACTTCATGCTGTTGTGATCTCCTAGGGGCCAGGAGATTCTTCAGGCCCTACCTTCTTGTCTGAGGGAACTAACATCTAAGCATAGACAAAACCTGTTCTTCCCCTGTGGGTACACTGACTCAAGGTCAAGGTCTCCTTAGAAAGATGAAGTCTTCTACAGTCATGCTTGTCCTTTGGGAATTTAGCTTAAGTAACTAATTCAGGATGTGCTCCCACAACTAGCTATAAGGATGTACACTGTAGCATTGTTTTACTGGGAAAACTTGGAAACAAGCTAAATGGCCAGTAACAGAGGATTGGATAAATGAATCGTGCTGCTAATACAAATCATGGTGTCTATTTTGCTCTGGAACGTTGAAGAATATTTATTATGTTTTAAATGCCAAAAGTAGGTTACGGAACAACATGGACATTATGATCTCATTTTTGCATCTGGAAAAATACATGCCTAACTGTCTCTGGGTGAGGATTAAAAGTGGTTTTTATTTCCTCCTTCTTTGATTGTCTGTATTTTCTAATAATAACAATGACAAAGAATGTGTAGTACTCGGGTAATATAGTTACCAGTGCAAACCCTATGCTGTGGGTGAGGGTGGACATCTAAAAGTGAGACAGAGCGAGAGTGAACTCAGCCTCCACCCCCACCCCGTAGAATCCCTAAGGGCTTCGAGGTCATGTCTCCAACCACTGTTTACATTAACATGTGTTACATGTATTACTTAGCAACAAGGCCGCCATGTGTTTTCATTAAGCAGAAGAGATAGATGCTACTGGACTCTACAGTGGCTACACTATTTCTGAGGTTGCCTGAAGGAGTAGTAAATTATCAACACAAAGATATCCAACCAAAACTACAGTTGAACTGACAAATAGACACTTCCTTTACTGTTGGGACTGGCCAGAGAGGAAGCCAGTGGACATGGTCTTCCCAGTTCCAGTTTGGAGCAATTGAGATAGGATATAAGCGTCATGCAGATGGGGTCACAACATCACTTTCACTTCTGATAAAATAAAGTTTGCAGACCATGGTTAGTGCTCTTAGCCAAGGGGACCTGCTAATACCTCAACCCTAATTAGGCTGATCGTAATTCTGTTACTGGCAGCGCTAAACAGCTTTAGGCCTCCCTTAGAAGTCCTGCCGCCTACGACTTCTGGCATCGTGGAGCCTCCTGCACTCAGGCAGAGCCCCCCAAAGAGGGGATGACCTGCGTTCTCCAGCAGAACATCCCCGTCGGCCCCAATGCCTCCCCTGTGGAAGAATAAGGAAGGGGAGGCGGGGAGTGTTATTCTACAGCAAGGGTCGGCCAACTACTCCCCATGCGCAAAACCTGGCTTACGCCTGTTTTTGTAAATGAAGTATTATTGGAACACAGCCACACTCATTCATTTATGCGTTGTCTAAGGTTGCTGTTCTGTCCAATGGCATAGTTGGGTAGCAGCGACCAAGACCATACCGCCTGGAAAGCTGAAAAATATTCACCTGGCCCTTTACAGGAAAAGTTTGCCAGCCCTTGCTGTAAAGGATGCCCCTCCAGGAAGACTAGAGGAGAGGGCCTGCATCTCCTGTAACGTTTCTGGCTACCCCGGGACATACAGGCTCCCGGCTGTCCTCCTGTTTGGTTTCCTTTGCCGGTCCTCGGGTATTAAAGCTCATGAAGCTTCACTTGCAGGCTCCTCCTCTTCTCCTTCCATGTTCGCCAAATCTCCTCTCAGATGTCTCAAGGGTCTTTCAAATTACACAAGTCTTAGCCTAGAGTGACTGTTTAATTTATTGGTCCAAACCAGCACAAATTTGAGAGTAATAGATTCTAAACCAGACAAGGCTTTGGGACAAAAGGCATAACTTGGATTGTCCCAGGAAAACTGAGATGTATGGTCATTCCAAATGAAAACACTAATTGTTTTCTTTCCCCAAACCTGGGTCCTTCTCAAGGGCGCCCAATGGCTCTGGCACCGCCGTTTTGGCTGTGGGGCAAATGAGAAACCCAGGACATATCCTTTCTACCTCCAATCCACCCACTTCCCCCCATCTCGGTCCAAACCACCACCATGTCTTGCCTGGGCTTCCCAAGAGCCTCCTCATTGACCTTGGACCCTCCCCTCTCTCCACACAGCAGCCAGACTGATCCTTTGAAACTTCAATCTGATTGGGCCACCCTTTTGCATAAAATTCTTGGCTTCCCCATGTCCTTAGGACAGAGATGAAAGTTCCTAAACTTGGACTTTAAGGCCTTGTATGGCTGCCTTAAGCCTCTATGCGGAGGTCTTCCTTTCTGCCTTTAGATTGTTCTTGAAAGCTTCCAGCTCCTTCCTGCTTCCGGGTCTCCCTAGAGACTATTCTCTCTAACTGGAAATCTCCTTCCCCTGCTGGACCTCAGGGCTCTGTCTCCAGCTCCCTCCCTCCCTCTCCACATGAGGCCATTATCCACCGTCACCTGTCATGGCGTCCTGTGCTCTGTCTTCACAGCACTATTGCAGACTGTAATCCTGTTCGTGTCTTTATTTGCTTCCTGTCTTCCCTGCTGTAAGCTGCATGAAAGCAGGTTCATATCTTTTTGCTCATCATTATCTCAGCACCTAGCTCAAGACACTCAATAAATATCTGTTGAAAGAATAACAAAATGAAAAAAGCAAGCCTCCATTATATCAGACTTGGAGGGCTGCAATTTAGCCCTTAGGTAAATTTAACAGAATTCTAGAAAAGCTGGGAACTATATTAGTTTCCTGTGGCTGCTGTAACAAATTTATACCACACACTAGTTGGCTTAAACAACAGAAATTTATTCTGTCACAGTTCTGGAGGCCAGAAGTTTGCAACCAAGGTATTGGCAGGGCTGCACTCCTCGTGGGGACCCTAGGGAAAAATCTGTTCCCTGCCTCTCCCAGCTTCTGAGGGCTGCTGGCTTCCCTTGGCTTGTGGCTGCATCACTCCAGTCGCGACCTCCAACTTCACATCACCTTTCTGCTTCTTTTGTGTTAAATCTTCCTCCCTGTATAAGTGTCTTATAAGGACATTGTGATCACATTTAGGGCCCACCCCTAATCCAGGATAATTTCTTCATCTCAAAATCCTTAACTTAATTACATCTGCAAAGACCTTTTTTCCAAATAAGGTCACATTCACAAGTTCCAGGGATTAGGATGTGGACATATCTCTGGTGGGCCATTTCTCCTTATTGTACATAAGACTAGACTTGGTCCAACAGGAGAAAATCTGTTTTGGGAAATTCAGGATGAGAACAGATGCCAGTTAGCTCATCAGTGGTCATGGGGGAGAAAGGGTCCTGTGACGCCTCCCACCAGGGTCAAAGCAGACACCATCCTACTCTTGCCTTCTCTGCCCACAAAGATCATTTCCACTGGCACAGGGCTTGGGTGAAAGATCTCCCCTAACTGCTGAGCTATGTGCCTGACAATTCAGCAGAAAGGAGCCAGAGCCAAGGGCTCACATTTGCTGCACAATGTTGGCTAATAAGCTTCATCTCAGCCTCAGTTTCCCCAATGATAAATCAAGAGAAGGAGATGCATCATCGTTGTTTCTTTCCAAGGCAGCGACTGGAATATATTTTTTGTCATTTTCCCTGTGTCTCAGGACAATAGTGTTGACAGAAAGCATCATTATATTCACCAAGGAAGTTCCTTGCAAGGACTGAATCTTGTTCTTAAGGCTGAGAACTCTGCAGCTGTCTTTCAAAATAACAACAAAAGCCCACGCCCAGACCTCTCGATCACCATGAGCCTGTGTCTGTGCAGCTATCGGGTGAGCATCCTTCACCTCTCCCTTTTACTGCACCAGAGGACACCGGCTGTCTTAAACCACACTTAGAAATTGGGCCTTTGTGGCAAGTGCTATAGAGCATCTCTTAAAAGGCATAGCTTTCTAAAAAAAATAAAAAGTATACAAACACAGAAGCCTGGCCAGAAATAGATGCTACTGTATTTTTAGAAGCTGAGCTCGTTCATTCTTAGGTAATGAGTTTCTAATTCAGTTTCCATAAACCCCAGTCATGCTTCCGTGGTCTAACTTCGACCGAGCATCTTGTGCTTCTAAGCAGCCTTCTGAAATGGCAAGGCCTGCTGGTTGTGCTATTTATGAGGAAGCCGCAGTGTGAGTTTCTGTTTTTGGCAAAGGGTAAAAATAAGGAATGTTCTTCTGAGTGGGCCCCTCTCAGCATCAAGCTCGGCCGCTTGGTTGACGCTGGCACATGTGCACGGCATATGTCAATCTTGCCTCTGAATAGAGCGTATGAATCACTCTGCCTGGCTCTGCTCAGTGGGGAGTTTTAGATTTTGCTGCTCCTCCAACATGTAAAGCAGCATTTGATTTTCTGGGAGGGGGGTGATGGATATTTTTCTCAGTAAAATATGAACAACGAACACAGTCAGTACCCACTGCGAAGACTTAGGGAAAATGAACTAAAAGGTGACCATCAGACGACTTCCTCTCCACAGGGAGCTTCCAGATCCCTTTCCTGTGGGCCGCGGGAGGGTGGCAGCCTCGTGAGAGGGCGAGGTTGTTCTTTCAATCAACAAACGTTTTTGGAAGTCCCTGACATGCCAGGTACTCCTGGGGGCACTGGGAAAACATTGGGGTTGTGTGGACAGCAGAATGAGCCCTGTGTGCAGTGTGTTTGCTCCTAACGAAGTGAGTCACTCCTAGCCCCTCAAAAATCACAATCCTAGCAGCAAACTGGTTGATGATGACAAAGTTTAAGTACAACAGCGGTGTTTTGGCCATTACATGCACCGAGGTCCCTCGCTTCCTCTCCAGAGAGCTGGGTTACACCTTGGGAACCCCAAGACTTTTCTTGGGGGCTGGAACGACTCTGGGCCAGTTAGACTGAACTGAATTCAGTATCTGCTGGAACTTCTAGGACCCTCCAAGTTTGATCCCAAAGCCATTCAATCCCCTGGGGGTGACTCTGGGGTCTTTGAGGTCCCAGTGGAGCCCTGAGGTGCCAAAGCTTCAACCCGCTGTAGAAGTCTGAGAGTGTTCATGAGGGATGAGAACCCGGACACTGGGAAAAAGAAAAAAAGGTGGGTTGGTCTGAACAGAGGCTGAAAATAAAAGGCAGGAGGAGGCCTCACAGGCCTGTCCCCTCCCTCTGAGGCCTGAAATTTATGAGGCTTTGGGGTTGTGCCTGCGGGGAGGGCGGAGCCAGATGCAGACAACAAAGGACACTGGGGAGGACGAGGTGACAGCAAGGGCTGAAGAGGCGGGAGAGGCAATGGAGGAGAGGTGGGGAGGCCAAGAGTCTCCTTCTGCTTTTGTGTGATAACTTTGCTCCACCACATTCAGGTCACGAAAGAGGAGCGACGTGTGCGCACAGGGACAGGGCGTGCTGAAGAAGTGCCCGCTCCGGGAGCCGCAGGGAGGGAGGGGGTGGGAGCTGAGTGACAGGAGGGGCCCGGAGGACTTGCCACTGCCACCCAGTGCTCTGTGGGGCTCGGTGTGTACGGGGGACACGGAGGTAGGTGGAAAGAGAGATTCTGGGGGAGACGCTGATGGAGACCAGGCTGCAAAACCAGCCCCTGCTGTTGCCCCAGGGGACCCTTGCACCACGGATGTTTTCCAGCACAACCCTGAACACTCCCGTCCACACTAGTCTTGATTCCAGTCTTCACTGCAACACAAGCTCACCACAGAAGTTAAACATTAAAGATGTTTCATGAAAAGGGGTTATCAGCTAAAGTTTCCCGTCTTGGGAATGGGGAGGAGCAGAGGCCCAGCCCGAGAGGGGGCTCTCCGCCCAGGGAGGCTGGTTCTGTGCCCCCCTGGACCCAGGAGATACCCCGCCTCTCTCATCTCTGCAGTCACATGTGTTTTCAACTCTGCCCCAGAAAGCCCTCTTCCCTCAGGCTCATGTGGAATTTTCTAGAACATAACAGGCAGACTGACAAAGCCTAAGTAGACGTTTCTCCGAGCACAGACTGGAAGGATCCCGTGCCAGTTTCTGTTCTTTTTCTACTCAGGCATATGTTAGGTCTGGTTAGGGTTCGAGCTGCCTTCCCAACGGCGCCTTCCAAGTAGATTCCTTCCTCCCTCTTCTCTTTCTGGAACCTACAGCCGCTGCCCTGAGGAAGGCACAGGCAGACTCAGCATCACGGGGAAGGCCCCGCTGCCTGCGGGTTGGGGCAACCCCACCTGGGGGTTTCTGGACTAGGCCCTGTGCCCTGTTCTGGTGGAGTCTTGCTGCTTTTAGACTAGACTGTCCAGCTGGGGATTTAGAGGGGACAGGAGAATCTGCCTGCGAAGGGTCTCCCGATGAAACTCTACCTGTGTTCACACACAGCTGCCCGTAAAGATGCCCACGTTTGTTTAAGACAGGAAGTAGTTAATTCTCTTTACTGACAAGAAATTAAACATCAAAATAGGAAGAAAAGCAAACAAATGTTAAGTACCAGGCACATATCATCTTTTCTTACTTCACTTGTATTATTAGGAGCTCAGCTTGCACAGTCTGTTCTTAGCTGTTTTTAAACAAATGCCCACTGTTAGTTTCATGTTAATTTTGTTTCACTAAGAAGGTCTCAGTGCCTTGTTCTGTCTCTTCCATAGCAGCCAGTCTCCTCTTTCTGGAAGAGTCTGGAATAATCTTTCCCTTGAAGTAAATTCTTCACTGAGGGAACTGTGTATTCAGGGAGAGAGTGCCATTTTGGGAGTCAGACAGATTTAGGCATGAATATTAGTTTAATTCTGTGTCCTTTGGAAAGTCATTTAATCTCTCTGAGCCTCAGTTTTCTTCTGTGTATAATGGTCGAACCTAACTCCCTTGGCTACTAGCTGTGTGACCTTAGGATAGTTACTTAACCTCTCTGGGCCTTAGTTTTCTTTTATCTGTGAAATGGGATGAACCATGGTGCCGATCTTGGGGTTGTTGCTAATATTAACTAGTTACCACGTGTAAGGCGATTAGCACAGGGCCAGGCACATAGCGAGCACAATGTGAGGATTTGCTATGAGGACGTCAAGCACCTGGCACATGATGCAAGGTATGTGCCCAACCCCTCCCATCTCCCACTCCTCCCAGCTGCCTCAACTTCCCTCTGTGATTCTCACCCATGGAAAAAGTTCCCAGGTGTCTCTTCAGGGCAGCCCTTCCACCCCTGGCTGTTCTCTTACCCAGCCTGTCCTGTGATTTTTGCGCTGCCCCTAAACTACGTGTGTCTGCACTGACCTCAATATCTCCTGTCAGCTGTTAGTGACTCTCTTCAGGCTGAAGCTGAGTGGATGACTCAGTGTTGCTCTTAAAGAGATCACCCCACTCTTCAGCATAAGTGAGTGACGGTCAATAACAACAGGCAGCTGGTCTAACCTAACAGAAGACAGGAGGCCACGCGGGGGTGAACTGCGGTACCCCAGTGGAAGCTATTAATAGTACTACCTGCCAGACTTGTGCTGAAGCCCCTACTAAATCCCTCAACACTCACAGTGGTCTGTGTCCCTGCCTTAGCCCCCTAGTACCAAAGGATGTGTAAGTTAAAAAGATGTCTTCAGAGGGATTCCTTTTGGAAAAGGTATTCAGTTCAGCATACATACCTTGAGGTCATCTTGAGGAAGTGTTGGGTGACATGGATGCAGGTCTTGGTATTACAAGAGTTAATCCAGGCTTGCAAAGCATTTTAAGGCTTCAATCATGAAGGACACACCCTGTGTGCAAAATGCTCCTATTTAAATGGCAGATGGGGTGGGGAGTGAAGATGGGCACCCACATTTTATTATTAGAGTGAATGAAATGTTCTTTGTGAATAGCTCCACCTCTGTGCTTCCAGTTTGACTCAATTTTGCACATGTGTTGAAGACTTTGGAGCCCAGGAGGATGGAGATCACAGCAAGGTTGGGTCTGGAGCTTCAATCAGCATCATATGCTCTTTGTTTTTTGACAGGGACTCTATCAACTTGGAGTCCAGAGCTCAGAGTAGAAAGGAAAAGCCACCAACATGGAAAAGTGGTTTTACGCAATCTAAACAATGCGAGTCTTTCTCTAGGCCTGGAAGAAGTGCGTATGTAGAACAAGTAAAACAAAAGTGTGATGGTGGGGTTAGTGGTTACAAACTTGGCCTTTGGTGTCAAACAGATATAAATTCAAATTCTGCTTTGCCATTGATTAGCTGGGTGTAGCAGTTATATACCGCTATGTAACAAACCACCCCAATACTTAGCGGCTTGAAATAACAATCGTGTATTTTTCAGAGATTCTGCAGTTTGGATGGGGCTCAGTTGGGAGGCTCTTCTGCTGCTCTTTGCAAGGGGTCACTTGTGTGGCTGCAGTGAAGGCTGGCTTGTCCCAGCTGTTCTCGCTCACATCTCTGGGGCCTCCACAGGAATGTCTGTAATGATTGGGACAGGTGGGCCTCTTTCTCCTTGTGGTCTTTTTTCCTCCTGCTCTCTCACATGAGAGACATGTGAAGACAAGGTTTCTTCACATAGTAGAGGGAGGGATCATTGCAAAAATGAAAGCCCCAATGCACAAGCATTTATCAAGCCTTTGATTACATTACATTTGCTGATATCCCATTGGCCAAAGCAAGTCACATGGTCAAGCCTGAGTTACTATGGTGGGGGTGGGAGGGTTATAGAAGGGTGTGGATACTGCGAGTGGATATTAGAATTCACTGGGGACCATTAATATGTCAATCGACTGCATTGGTGACCCTGGCCAAACTCTTAATCTCTCTGAGCATTGGTTTTCTGATCTATAAAATGGGGAGAATAATCTTCATTGTATTAGTTGGGAATAGGCTTGATTCATGTAATAAAAACCCTAAATAAAGTATTGTGTGAATAATGCAGAGTTCCCCCCACCCCATGCAATATGATATCTGGGGTAGGCATTTGATAATGTTTGTTCAGAGGCTAAATGATGTCAGGGTCTAGGTCCCTATAATTCTCTAGGCTTTTCCCCCATGGAAAGATGTCTGCAATAGCTCCCGTCCCTTCAATGTCTTTCAAAGAACCAGGAATGAGTAGAGCAAACAGCACAAGGCATGCAGCAGCAGGAACAGTCTCCCTCTGAAAGAGCTTTTCCCAGAAGCCCTACCCACTCACACTCATTGGGCAAAACTGTGTCACACGGCCACCCCTAACTGCAAGGGAGTTTAGGAAATGTCATTTTTAAAGCTGGGTACTTTGCGCCCTCTCCCAAATAAGGTTCTGTTATTAAACATAAGAAATGGAGAATATGTACTGGGTAGGAACCTATAGTGACTGCCACCCCCTATGCCCACCTCACAAAGTTGCCTTGTGCATAGTAGGTGCTCATTAAACAATACTATTTTTCTTTTTCTTATTTGATAGCCTCTACTTGCTAGATGGCCCATCTGTGGCCCTACCATATCTCTTCCCCAAAAAGAGGGAAGAGGGGAGCTCTGAGTTGTCCCACTACTCTTGTCTTCTTGGTATCCTACATGGTTCTTGTATGAGTTAGTGATAGCTACATAACAAACCACCCAAAGACTCAGTGGTATTAAAATAACAAGCATTGTTATTGCTCACGAGTCTACAGGTAAGCTGGGTGGTTGCTCTAGTCTCATCTGCATGCATGCATCCATCCATCTGAGGTCAACTGAGGGTCAGGGAGGGTGCTCTGCTGACCTTGGCTGGGCTCTCCCACATGTTTGGAGATCAGAGCTGCAAAGAAACATTGAAAGGACTGGATACAAGGAAGAGGGAAGAATTGCAGACATTTTTACAATCATTCTATCCCAGCTTCTATCCCAGGTTGAGGGAGGCCACAGTGCCCTGATGTCATGGAAGGACCCAAAAGTTTCTGTTCTGTCAACCTTGGGCCACAACAGCCCTGTTAACAGTCTGTTTCCTTATGAATTGTACCTCCTTGGTTGTCTTAGTTAGCTTGGGATGCTATAACATAATACCATAAACT
The DNA here is from genome assembly GCA_023783475.1 of Daubentonia madagascariensis. Taxonomy (NCBI): domain Eukaryota; kingdom Metazoa; phylum Chordata; class Mammalia; order Primates; family Daubentoniidae; genus Daubentonia; species Daubentonia madagascariensis. The sequence goes on along the minus strand of JAKFHU010001482.1, from coordinate 862,363 downwards.
GGGTGGCTTATAAACAACACGTATTTATTTCTCACAGCTCTGGAGGCTGGGAAGTCCAAGATCATGGCACTGGTAGATTCAGTGTCTGGTGAGGACCCATTTCCTGGTACATAGACAGACATCTTCTCACTGTGTCCTCACATGGTGGAAGGGCTGAGGGATCTCTATAAGGTCTCTTTTAAAGGGCACTAATGCCATTCACAAGGGCTCTGCCCATAACCTAGCTGCCTCCCAAAGGCCCCATCTCCTAATCCCATCACATTGGGCATTAGGTTTCAACATACAAATTTTGGGAGGACAGAAACATTCAGTCCACAACATTGGTCCTGTTATTTCTTTGACCAGGGCTTCCTTGGGGCCTCTCAGTTTTCTGCAGAAATTCTCATGGACTAGCTTTTATTTTTCACTTGCTCAGCCTTCCTGCCTCCTCTCCTGAGGTCCAGAGAGCACCAGGACCTCGGGCAATTGGTGTTTTCACCCAAGAGCACCTGACACAGGTCTGTCCTCTTGTCCACACCCACTTGTGCCTTGGCACTCTCTCCCATCAACTGGCTCTGCCCCTACCCATTTCACCATCTTGGAGGACACAGGTAGCCCTCTCCTAGACAGCTGAGGGCCCCAAGGTGAAGCTTAGCTCTCAATCTAAAGATTCCATCCTACAAGCTCTCTTTCTCTACTGAAAACCCCTTCTCCCTGTGAGTTTTCTTAACAAGTGCAAACTGGCTGAATGGACCCAGCCAGGTCAGCTCGCTGGGGCCATATTGCTTTGCCTCAAAGGGCTTCATTCCCTCTTGCTACAGATGTGCCGTGCTTACAAGCACAGGCTCTGGAACCAAGTGGCTTGGGTCCCAAACATGGCTCCTCCATCACTTGCTGAATGTGTGACTTGAGGCCAATTATTTACCTGCCTATAAAATGGGAATAGTGATTACTTGCCTCATGGGTTATTGAAAGGATTGATTGAGCTAATACACATGCTGCTCCTAGAACCATGCCTGGCACATAGCAAACACTGCGTAAGAGTTGGTCCTTGTTATTACTCAGGCTCTGCAGCATTTGCCACCAATAATGGGCCTGTCTTTTTGGTCCTCTTCACTCTAAGCTTTCAGTATGCATCACTTATCCTGGTTGTTGCTTTAATTATTTCTTTTACATTCATTCAATCCCTCCCCATTTCTTCATTTATTCAAATATTTCCTTTATGCTTACCATATATTAGTCACTGTGTTAGATACAGGGGCTTAAAAATTAATAAGCTATGGTCTTCGTCTGCATGAAGAGAGACCATTTAACAAACACTTTAAAAATCCCAACAACAAGAAAGTACAATAAAATGAGATAAATTACCCTTTGGTAAGGGCGGTAGGATGCTATAGGAGCCCAGAGTGGAAGCAACTACTATAAATTTTTTAGTGTTCTAAGATCCTGTTACAACAAATTATACTGGGATAACTAGGCCATTACCTGGGGCTTACAAATATTTTGGTTACACATCACTTGAATTTTGACGGTAACCGGATTTGACTTGTATTTAGTGGCTGCATTTTCTCAGGGTTGAAAAAGAGGTCACATCTTTCAGGAATGGGACTTGACAGCGAGTAGCGTTTCTTCTCTGTGAAGCCCTTGTAGAAAGGAGGACCATTACACGCCACGGGGTATAACTTGGTTGGTTTGTTATAGCTCGGTTGGCAGGCCAAGTTGTTACAGTAATGGAATTTTTTAAAAAAATTTAATCTATGTTTCTATTAAAGAAATACATGGACCTAGTTTAAAAAGCCAAACAGTATTGAAAGGTTTATATCAAAATAGCAGTTCCCTGACCCACTCTTCCCTTCTAATTCCCCCCCTGCTGGGGTAAACACTTCCAAGTCATTGTAGACGTGTCTTATGGTATTTACCTCCGTGTTTCTAAATGACATGTGTATGTCGCCATTTTCTTGATTTCTTGACTTTGGATGGATGCTTTTATACCACATCCCCTCCCCCAGTAATCACCCGTACTTTTTTTTGCCTTCTCAGCTTTCCAATATAGTTACATAACAATGTTTGGCCAGATCCATATTCAGGAGTTGTATTGTTTTGACCATGTAAATATCAATTACATCTGAACCGTGTAGCTGACCCTGGTTTCTTTTTCTTTGTCATCCAGAGTTTTTGTTTTCTGAGAATTAATAACTGCCTCATTTTTCTACTTGCTTAATTTTCTATGTGCTTACATTAATTTATCGCCTAGCTTAAAATTTCTTTGAGTACCAGCACATCAAGTTTCAGTTTTATCTTTAATACCTCTGTCCTGAACCATTTTTGGACTCGCTTCCAGAAATACTCCAGACTGCAATTCTGTCTGTCAGTTCTCTTTACTCATCTTAGGACTTCTCTGTAGTACCCTAGAAACCTAGGAATTGCCCTGAACTCCTTCCCTTGTTGGATCTTTTATTTCCTTGACTTCATACCATCTTTTAAAAATGTACTTCCTTTTGTGGTAGAGCATATTAATAAATGGAGTCCATATATGTCTGAAAATAACTTTATTCTACCTCCACATTTGATTGTTAGATAGGCTGGGTGTAAAATTTTAGTTTGCAAATCACTTTCACTCATAGTTTCAGAAGCCTTGTTCCTTTGCTTTCTAGGTTCCATTGTCACTATTGAGAAATTGGATGTCATTCTGATTCCAAATCCTATGTGGCCTGTGTTTTTTTTCCTCCCTGGAAATTTTAGAATATTTTCCTGTGCCAGCTCTTCTAAAATCTTTCAACGGTTTGCCTTGCTGTGAGTCTCTTTTTTATTCTTTGTGCAGGAAACTCAGGTAGCCCTTTCAATCTGGAGACTAACGCCTTCAGCTTGGGAAGTTTTTCCTGTATTTGTTCCCACAGTGTCTTTCTTTCTATGTTCTCTGTTTTCTCTTTTTAGAATTCCTGTTATTCAATGTGGACACTTCCTGACTCACAGATTCTATTTGTCTTACCTTCTCTTTCCAATTTTACATTCTTTGTTTACTCTCTAAGTGGTCTTTTCCATTTCTAACTCTTCCGTTTTTTTCTCTTTTCTATGAAATTTAAAAAATTTCCATTCTCATACTTTGAATTCCCAAAAGCTCTTTCTCATTCTATACATTTCACAAATACCCCTCCCTCCTTTTAAGCATCCACTTTTTGTTTCAAATATGCAACAAATTCTCATGTTTCTGAGAACTTTCAAAAGTTTTGTTTCTAAACATTTCTTCTGGTCTTGTCACTCTCTGTCTCTTTAGTTCCCTCTTGCCTGTTGTCTTTTTATGTCTGTCATTCCTGCCAGGAGTTTTTTCTCAGATGTCTGGTGATTCCTGGTTGTCCATCTTCAGTCAAAAGTGAAGCACAGTGGCTTCCTTTTAGAGTAATAAAACGTTTTGGAGCTAGATGGAAGTGGTGGTTGCATAATATTGAGAATGTACTAAATACCACTGATTGTTCACTTTAAAATGGCTACTTTTATGTTATTTGAATTTCACCTCAATAAAAAATGTTTTTAAAAAGCAAAGCACAAAACTGCATTCATTGAGATTATACTCTCTGCTGTGCATAGGTAGCACCCATTACTGGTAGACCTGGTCCTAGAGAGACTGGCCAGGAACCTTGTCATTTCACTATGGATAGCTAAGTGTCAGCATCTGTAGGCCTTTACCACCAGACAGTTCAGTTTCCTCAGTGATGGACGTTCCAATCTCCCAACTGCATTGGGGTATAAGTCTGAATCCCAGTGTTTGGAAGCTCCAGAAGGGGCAAAGATCATGCTGATTTTCACCTAATCTGCCTGTACTTGTTATGGCCTCTCACCCCACTCTGTGTTACTTCTGATATCCCCAAGGTCAAAAGCACTTGGATTCAACCTCTTCAGAGAGTAAACTCTGCTGCAGTTCTCTACGGGGATAGGGAGGGATAGTCTATTCAGTGCACAGATCTGGGAAGTCCTGGTTAGGAAGGGATAGAGTCTTTACACTGCGCAGATCTGGGAGGTCCAGGGTAGGGAGGGATAGAGTTTCTACACTGCATAGATTTGGGAGATCCAGGTTATGTAGAGAAACAGTCTCTATACTGCACAGATCTGGGAGGTACAGGGTAGGGAGGGATAGAATCTCCTCACTGCATAGATCTGGAGAGATCTAGCTCTTCTTTGTGCTGATCCTGTTTTTAGTTCCACCCACACCCCTGCTGTCCTGGGTTCTTGAACCTCCAAACCTTGAGACTTTCCAAATTTCTACTTCCTTCCTGATACTCAGGTCCTATTCCTACCCCCAAACACTTAGGTTTTGTCACTCTGCTGACCAGATTGTGCATTGTTTCTTTCAAGCACCAAGATGCCATCTTTTTGGCTTAAGATGTTCCTGTGGGAGGTTGCTACTGCAGCACCATCCCCCGAAGAAGGGTAGTGTGGTGAGATGCATAAACGCAAGACTGAGGACTTAAGTCAGGAAGAATCTTAGCATCTGGTCTTCACTATGGCACTAACTGGCTGGGTGTGAATATGTTACGGAATCTCTCTGTGTTCCTGATTTATAAACATTTCCTGATCTGTAAAATGGTGGGTTGAAGGCGGATGCCCTTTCTGGTCCTCAAACCCAATGCTTGAGTAAAGCCTTTCTAAGATCAGGTGTCAGCCTCTTTGGGAGTGGAGAATTACTGGGAGCCCCTTGGAAACCCTGTGTGGTCATTTAATCCTGCCCGTACCTTTGGAGCGACATTTTCAGCCAAAGGTATAAAGCACACAAAAGTAAGTGAATACTTGAAACACAAGATAATCCCTAAGGGATAGAACTATTGAATAGAACAGGTGACTAGAGTTTAGACTGTTGGCTGAAATTGATATACTTTAAATTTGCATGCATAAAGGATGGCTAGTAGTTCATCCTTATACTCCTCTACTCAGTGACCCTTCTCCTTCCTGGGATCAGCTTCTGGCTCTCCCTGGCTTCACACTAACATTCCAAATCGCAGTTGAAACTAGAGTATCAGTAGAACTCACATAACAACGCTCGCCTGAACTTTAGAAAAGCCAAAACAAACCAACGAAGCAAAACAAATATTAATATTCTAAAAGGTTAGAAAAGGCAGCCTCTTTTGCAAACAGAAACAAGTATGGAGGGGACAGGGGGTGGGGGCAAAAGGGGTGAAGGGGGTCTGTGGTGCTGGGGGAGAGACAGGCAGTTACGTGGGTCCCCTTCAGACATTAAAAGAATGCAGATGCCTTTAAAGCTGCACTCGGAATCTAGGCTACTTCTGAAGCTTTGCTGTTAATTATAGAAAATAAGAATTGGAGGCGAGTTTGTGTGGTTTTGACTTCAGAGCTCTTGAAAGAAACTTCTCTTTTACTTGTGATTCTCAAGTGATTGCTTTCTCCTCCCTCCCCCATCTTTTCCTTCCCTTTTCTTTTTATGTTCCTGTCTTTCTGTCTCTCCCCTCTCTTACAAAGCCCCCAACCCATCTCTCTCTCCCCTTCCCCAACACCTCCAAGCCCCCCTACAGCCTTGCGGGCAGCAGGAGGCCACAGACCTCCCGCACCCAAAGCCCTTCCCCTCCAGCCCCTGGCCACCGCTCCAGCCCCTGGCCACCCCTCCAGCCCCTGGCCACCGCTCCAGCCCCTGGCCACCCTTCCAGCCCCTGGCCACCCCTCCAGCCCTGGCCACCGCTCCAGCCCCTGGCCACCCCTCCAGCCCCTGGCCACCCCTGCCCGCTGCGGGGCCTCTGATTCAGTCTCTTTGGCTCCGATGTTTATCTCCCAGGTTGAAAGTTTTAACTGCAGCCCAGAGTGAGGCTGTGGGGGCTGCCCAGAGGCGGTCCTAGGTGATGACTTCTGGCTGGACCTGCAGGACACCATCCCCTGCTGTGCCCGGGGGGTTAACAAGCCCATAAGAGCTGACAGCTTGCTTTTCGTGGGCAGCCCCGGTCTGCTCATTTCTTCTCTGAAAATCTAATTTCCTCTCAGCCCATTTCTGCTTCACTCTCTCTTTTTTTCTCCTTGGGGTGAAGTCTTAAATCCCACATGTCTGTTTTTCAACCAGGAAGGGCTTGGGGAGGACAGACGGTGAGAAAGAAGCTCATAAGGTGAAATGGCATCGTTCCGCGGCATTCTAGAAAAACCTTTGTGGTTTTGGTCTGATATATTTTAAATGGTCTGAATGGGGAAAGGGGTAGCTATGTTTCTTTTGGTATGTTAAATCGAGTCAGTCTTTTTACTATCCTTGATAAATGATTGGGTTCATGAGCTTGCTTTTTAAAAGGAAGTGTATTTTTAAACATACTTGCACTCAGAAAGATCCTGGAGTGCCTGTCAAAAGTGATACAGAATCCTGCACCCAGGGAAGAAATGGCAACCAGCTGGGGTGTACCAGGGAAGATCACATAGCAGCCCCGGGACCCTGCGGTTCAGGTGAGGAAGCAGCTGGGAGGCTGGGAGGCTGGGAGGCCGGCGAGGCACATATGCTCCCCAGCTGATTTGCTGTGCAATTTTGAACCATTAGTCTTGCTCCACTATTTCCTCGTGTGCAAAATCTGAAGGCATAAAATAAAGTCTGAGATGAATTTTTATGGCATCTGAGGTCTAAGGAAGAAATGTTTTGCAGTATATACAGATCACCCTGAGACAAGGTGGTATGGCTAGAAAGTTAGTTGCTGGGCTGGTTCCTAAAGGTCTTGCTGCCTTGTTTTCTCCATTTGTCATTTGCTCATGTTTTGCTATGAACCTTTCCCAACAACCAAGTTGGAAGATGTTTAATATTTGTGGGGTTTTTTGTTTTTTGTTTTTTGTTTTTTAGAGACAAGGTCTTGCTCTGTCACCCAGGCTGGAGTGCAGTGGCATAGTCATAGCTCACTGCAGCCTCAAATTCCTGGGCTCAAGCGATCATTCTGTCTCAGCCTCCCAAGTAGCTAGGACTACAGGCGCGTGCCACTATGCCCGGCAATTTTGTTATTTTTTGTAGAGACAGGGTCTCAAAAAAAAAGGGGTCTCTACAAAAAAGAGGGTCTCTCTAGCCCAGGCTAGTCTAGAACTCCTGGGCTCAAGTGATTCTACTGCCTTAGCCTTCCAAAGTGCTAGGATTATAGGCATGAGCCACCGCATCTGGCCAATATTTGTATTTTCTATTCCTTTGCCACTTGTACTATCAGCCTATGACATGGCTGTCATTATTACAATTGCTGTTTCCCAGATGAATAACTACAGCTCAGTCAGGTTAGGTGATGCACCCAACATCATGCAGCTGGGAACAGGCAGGAGTTTCCTAACATCCAGGTCTTCTGGCTCCTAAACCCATGGGCTTTCCTTCCTCCAGACACAGAAAGGAGGTACATCTCTAGTTTTAATAATTATTGGGGCAAAAAGTGTTAGTGTTGAGGCTAAGTAAGAAAATAATTTTGATGAATTCTTATTCCCTACCCCAATAAACAGGGGTAGTTTTATCTGCTAAGGCAGGATGGCACTAACCCTTATGGAATAGCAGCTGCGTTTCCCAAGATCACTCTCTTAGCAGCATCTCAGCTTTGAAAAGTGCACTGGGAATGATGTGTTGGATATTTTGGGCCAGATCTATACCAGGGGAAATAATCTGAGTGATCTGAAAGAGCTTTTTTAAGCCCACCAAGCACTGTGATGAGGTCGTGTGTCATCAGAGACATCACTTGCTTCTTGGAGGCTCTCCAAGCTTCTCATCAGCAGATCTCAAACTCATTAGCCACTGGGCCAAAGCAGGAGCTAAAGGACCTTTTGGAAGAATAGAATTTAAAAGGAACCAAGAGCGCCTATCATTAAGCCAACACACCCTGAAAAAGAAACAAAAAAGAATTTGTAGGTCTCAGCTATGCTCCTCTGGGTTGCCAGGAAGTTGTCATTAAAGGTCAATGGCGGTGTGTTTGAGATGATTACTGGTCTTTAAGAAATGATCCTGTAAGGACATTAAAGAAGAAGAAAGTAGAAATTGTAGGACCTGGGTCCTAATTCTCTATTAGTTAGTAATTACTCATGTGACCGTGAAGAATTCACCTCTCCTCTCTTGTCTTCAGTTTCCTCATCTGTACAAAGAGGTGGTTGGGCAAGGTGATCCCATATTTTAAGCATCCTATAACTATCTGACATGTTTAATCCTACTGCTGATGGGCACAGAATACCTGCTGGCTCCTTGCACACAAACACACTAGGGATATAATAGTACCACTGCCACACACAATTCACATCAAAATGGGGATTTATAGGCTGGATGTGGTGGCTCACACCTGTAATCCTAGCACTCCTGGAGGCTGAGGCAGGAGGAATGTTTGAGGTCAGGAGTTTGAGACCAGCCTGGGCAAGATCAAGACCCCATCTCTACCAAAAATAGAAAAAATTAGCTGGGTGTGGTGGCATGCACTTGTAGTCCCAGCTACTCAGGAGGAGGATCACTTGGGCCCAGGAGTTTCCGGCTGCTGTGAGCTATGATGATGCCACTGCATCCTAGCAAGGGCAACAGAGTGACACCCTCTCTCCAAAAAAAAGGGGGGGTATTTACAGTTAAAGCCTCCCAAACATATTATGCTATAGACTGAATATTTATATTGCCTCAAATTCATATGCTTAAGTCCTAACCCCAAGGTGATGGTATTCATAGGTTAGGGTTTGGGGAAGTGATGAGGGCATTAGGTCAGAGCCTTCAGGAATGGGATCAGTGCCCTTACAAAAGAGACCACAGGGGACTGCCTTGGCCCCTCCACCATAAGAGGACACAGAGGGAAGACAGCTGTCTATGAACCAGGAGGCCAGCCCTCACCAGACACCAAATCTGCCCTGACAGTGACTTGAACTTGCACTTCCCAGCCTTCAGAACTGAGAAATAAATTTCTCTTGTTTATAAGTCACTCAGTTCATTGTATTTTGTTATAGCAGCCCAAACAGACTAAGACATTTTATCTTAATTATTAAAATAAGCAACCCAGTTTTCCCCAAGCTGCTGGGACACCTGACATGAATGTGAGTATTTGAAAAGGACAAACCTTTTGTCCTTGACCAACTGGAAGAAGCAGGGTGAGCCCCCCAAAGCTGGCCACACTCAGGACTAGACCAGCTGCTTCTAGGTTTAGGCATATTTTTTAATTGTACTTCACTTTATTGCACTTTGCAGATATGTGATTTTTACATATTGAAGATTTGTTGCAACACTGAATTGAACAACTCTGTTAGTATTATTTTTCCAACAGCATGTGCTCAGTTCCTGTCTCTGTGTTGCAGTTTAGTAATTATCTCAATAATGTTTTCGTTATTATTATATCTGCTACGGTGATCTGTAACCAGTGATATTTGATGTTACTATTGTAGTTTGGGGGGGACACCACAAACCACACCATATAAGACATTCAACTTGATTGATCTAAAAATAGAGTAACATAGAAATTATCAAGTATATTATATCTGAAAAGTATTACTTCAGATTTTTGTTTCCTTAACATGCTAAATATGTCTCTGTGAATATCTATGTATTGAGTTGCAACCTAAAATGTAGTCATTCCTATGGGTCATGGTGAAAAATGCTGCCCAGCTGAAACAATCTCTAAATTCTTTCAGAAAGTGAAGTTCTTTTTAAGATAAGTTTTGACGTTGTAGCAGAGTAATTGAAGAGCTGTATATCCTGGTGGAAAGAACACAGAATGATGTGTGAGTCAAAGGAGAGTTGGACTCTGGTCTCATCTCTGTTTCTTAGGAATGATATGATCTAGGAGCACTTACCTTGAAAAGTCCTGGTATATCAGTCAAGGTTCTCCAGAGAAACAGAACGAGTAGGATGGATAGTGGATAAATAGATAGATAGACAGACAATGTACATATACATACACACTCATACTTATACACACATATATACAAAGAGTTTTATTTTCAGGGATTGGCTCATGCAGTTAGCAAGTCAGAAATCTGTAGTGCAGGCCAGCAAGCTGGAGACTCAGGCAGGGTTTCTATGTTATAGCCTTCAGGCAGAATTTCTTCTTCTCTGGAAAACCTAAGTTTTTGCTCTTAAGGCCAACAATGAATTAGATGAGGCCGGCCCATATTATCAAGTGTAGTCGTCTTTACTTTAAGTCAACTGATTGTAGATGTTAGCCATATCTGCAAGATACCTTCACAGCAACACGTGGGTCAGTGTTTGAGTAAATCATTGGATACGGTAACCTAGCCAAGTTGACATCCAAGACTAACCATCAACCTGAATGTGTAGGGATTTGGATTCACAGTTCATTTCAGTTCTGCAGTTCCTTGAATGTGAGCTCATTCTCTGATCATCTTAAAGCTAAATGCTTTATGGAGAGTGGGGTTTGCAGCCTGAGCCTTGCATTCTGTTACTGGAAATTCCAGAGTGTTTCAGCCCAAGCTTATGGCTGGTTTTACAGGTGAGAGGACTCAGGCACAGAAAGGATAACCAACTCTGTGGAGATCCCACCATGAGCTTGTGGCTAAACCCGTGCTTTGAGTGAGACATCTTGTCTTTCTTAGAGAGCGTAACGGGTTCCAAGATGATAGTTTTCTCCAGCCAAGTGGGGAAGGAAATACTTTGTTTTAACAGAATCTAAACTTCACTGTGAGTGGTTCTCATTCTCTTGAACAAGGGGATAGTCGTGTTTTCATTTGATGTGCAAACTTTATTGAGAGCACATTTCTGCATTCCTTCCTGCACAGGTCTGTGTTCTTTCCTCATGGGAGGCAGAGAAGGATTTCTTGAGAGGAGAGGAGGGCAGCAGCTGTTCTGGGAAACTCAACTCACTCAGCTCAGATGGGTTTTCAGTCATCAGAACCAGATGTGCAAATGTGTCTGGGCCCCTCCACCTCTCCACAGGGTGACCAAAACCTGGAAGCAGGGCTGTGACTTCATGAAGGGTCTTCTGCCTGTTGGGTGCCTGCCTTCCTCCGGGGAAGGGTGAAGGAGGGGGCTTTTTGGCTAGAAATTCATGGGCCTTTCTCCCAGGCTGCCTTCCACCTTGCTGTCTGGCCTTTTAATCATTTAAACATGGTAGCAACTAGCCTCAACGAAAGGCTCCCGTCTTAACATTTGTTTAGCTCTTGCTCTAGCAGAGCTTAAACTAAGTTTGAATTGGTCAAGGTCTCAGTCTTTCCTCTGTGGCTTGTGAAGAGCTTAGTTTAAGCTCCACTTCTGTCTGTTTTATATATTGGGGATCTGTGTAAAATTTCACTTGAGGAAAACAAGTTCCACTGCTTAAAAAAAAAATCTGAAAATCATTGCTCAGGGTAATGGGAAACCATTGGAGCTTACAGTCTTAGATGTGATAGAATGCAGTATAAAGTTAAAACACAAGGGAAAAAATTACTAAATCACATACAATCCTCCAAAATATTTGTTTCAAACACCCTTATTTATATAGTCTCCTCTGTAAGAGTCAGAGTCAAAAATTCCTGTATGCAGTCAGAACCTATTGATGAGGGAAAGGTGTACATGACATAAGGTGAAATTCTTCTTACGTGGAAGAAGCTGGGATAGGACCCAGGAGCCTGGTCTGACATTCATGTGTCAGAAAAGAAACTGAGTTAGGGCATATGGGGATTTATGCCCAAAACAGCAGGCAAGGTCAACTTCAGTGTCATCCCTATTTCCCAGACCATGAACAGTGAATCTGCCACTCTAGCAGACCCAGCAAATCCTTCCAAACCTTGGATGTCTGGTGTTTCATCAAATGGACAATAATTTCCCAAAGTTCTCGTTTCACACCTGAAGAGCATAAACATCAAGCCAGGAACGCAATCCACATTTTGGACAGGAGAAAGCCCTGTTTCTCACAGAAACCTCAAGTGACCTCTAGTTTCTTATTTTCCCTCATGTGTATGTAATTAAACAAAATAAAAAGCTATTGCTAGGCCTCGGGGGGGGGGAAATAAACACCTTCTGAAATTAAAAAGGCCTGGTGTGATGTTGACTTTTAGTTGTACTCTTGCTCATGGGAAATAGTAGTTAGTTACATCAGGGCCAAATTTATTCAGAGAAGTCAGAAGTCTTGTTGGTGTTTCTGCTCAACCCAAAGGTGCAATGACCACCTAATGTTCTGCTCTCTAGTCAGCTTTGCTTATGCTGGTTGGGAAAATGGCAAATAAGTGCGTGTCTGGCACAGGGGTTGATACCAAAGACTGGGAGGAGGATCCAGTGAGGGAGGGGCCAGGAGGGGGTGTCCCTGTGAGAGCTGGCAGCTGCACAGCATGGTTCCGGAGCTCAGCCCGGCCTTTGGTGTTCCCATGAGCAGCAGAGAGGTGGAGCCGAGCTCAGTGTTTCACACAGCTCTACAGGTGGGGGTTTGGATTCACTGTCTCCTGCAGTCTCCTTCTAGGACACCCATCTTCCTTCAGTGACATCCATTTGAGATCCCAGGGTAGAAGAATGTTGTCTTGGTCTTGTTCCAGGTCTACTCTCTTAGGCATTTTACTTCTGGCAGGAGCCAGAGGATAACTATTAATATGACCACGTATTTGGCTCACATTTCCTAGGTTCCTGACCCTTCTTCAGCTTCACCTGAGAAACCCCGGCACTCCTACTGAGGGTCTCTGAGCCTGGGAGTTTGCATTTTCTCCCTCTTTTGTCTTTGGCTCCCTCCTTCTTCAGGAAGGCTCTGCCAGTTGCCTGACACTCTACTGCAGATGTGGGTCTGAGTGAGGTTCAAGATGTTATAATATGGGTCCACAGGCAGAGATAGGTCCTAGGAGAAGATATGGTTGTCAATGATTAAGTTTCAGCTCAGGTTTTTCTAGTTACTTTGGCTGTCTTACCTTGGTCAATAGAAGAAGACTTAGTTTACTTAGCTGTCAAGCAGTTCTGAAGCAGCTAGGTAGAGTTCCCCCCAGTGTGCTCTGCCTTATTCTCAGCTCAGATCCATCTCTGGCTGTAGAAGAAATTACTAGCAGCCATTCAATAAAGAACCTACTGTTATTGCTACTATATTGTCCACTTACTGAGTGCTAGCTCACTGCTAGGGGCCTGGCACACATCATCGCCCATCTCAACCCTGTTAGTTAGGCATTATCATCATCTCCACTCTGCAGAACAGGAGGTGGAAACTCAAAGGACATGTGGCTGGGAAGTGGCAGAGGCAGGATCAAAACCCAGGCAGTCTGACTCCAAAGCAGCCTTTCCCCTTCGCTGTCTACAACATCATTTTTATATCCTCTCATGTCCAAGTTCAATTCAAGCTAAAGTCTTCTCTGTAGGTTCTCCTGGCTCTTTCACTTTTAGTTTCCATTTTTCTTGATTGAAACAGGAAGACTACATTCATTTATTCAGCAACAAATATTATTGATTTCCTACTATGTGTCATGCACTGTTCTGAACACTTAGGCTGGAACAATGAACAAAAGATATGAGACTCCCATGCTCATGGAGTTTACATTCTATTTAAAGAGGCCAATATGTAATTGTTCTGAAGAAAAATAAAACAAGAAGAGAGATGACTTCCCAACATTACCCTGACACCAAATCCAGACAAAAATATTACACAAATAGAAACTAAACACTAGTCTCCTTCATGAACATAGATGCAAAAATCATTTTGAAATATTAACATATGGAATATATCAATATTTAAATGCATAATATACCATAACCAAGTGGGTTTATCCTAGGAAGTCAAAGCTGGTTCAATATTAGAAAATCTATCAAAACACTCCACTGTATTAACAATCTAAAGAAGAAAAGCCACACAATCATAACAATTTATGTAGAAAAATCATTTGATAATATTCAAAATGCATTCATGACTTTTTAAAAAGCTTGGAAAACTAGGTAAAGAAGAATCCTTATTCAATCTGGTAAATGGTATTTATAGAAAACCTACAGTTAACATCATACTTAATGGTGAAAGGGGATGCTTTTCCCTCTAAGACTGAGAACCAGGTTGTCCCTGTCACCACTCCTATTAAACATTGTGTTGGGGGCTCTAGATGGTGCAGTTAGGCAAGAAAGATAAATAATATGCATCCAGATTGGAAGGGAAGAAATAAAACTGTCATTATTAACAGACAACATGATTGTCCACATTGAAAATCCCAACTATGGGATTAAATAAGCTATAAAAAATAACTGAGTTTAGCAAGGTTGCAGGATACAATGTCAACACATAAAAAAATCAGTCATATTTCTATATACTAGAAATGTGCCAGTATGTTTCAATTGGAAATTGAAATTTTAAAATGAAGACAGTTTATAATATCTTCTCCTCCACATAATGAAATATCATGGCAGAAATCTAACAAATGTTGCACAAAATTTTTATGCTGAAAATATAAATACAAAAAAAAAAAGTCCTGGTAACAAAAATTAAAGAAGACCCAAGGAAATGGAGACATACTATGTTCATGGATTGGAAGACTCAACATAGCAAAGATGTCAATTCTCTTCAAATTCATCTATAGAATTAACACAATTTCCATCAAAATCACAGTAGGAGTTTTTGTAGATACAGACAATCTGATTCTAAAATTTATGTGGCAAGAAAAAGGAACTAGAATAGCAAAAACAATTAAAAAATAAATTTGGAGCAATCATGCTACCTGGTTTTAAGACTTCCTACAAAGGTATGGTAATTAAGAAGTACTGGTGAAGACATAGGCACATAGAGCAGTGGAATAAAATGGAGAGTCCAGAAATAGGTCCATACAAATGTGGCCAAGTGACTTTTTAAAATAGATTTTATTTTTTAGAGCAGTTTTAGGTTCACAGCAATATTGAGCAGAAGATACAGAGATCTCCCATATCCCTCCTCCCCAACACATGCATAGCCACTCTCATTATCAACATCCCCCATCAGAGTGGAACATTTTTTACAATTGACTAACCTACTTTGACACATCATAATTACCGAAGGTCCATAGTTTACATTAGGGTTCGCCATTAATGTTGTATGTTCCATAGGTTTGGGCAAACATATAGTGACATGTATCCACCAGTACAGTATCATACAAAGTAGTTTTACTGCTCTAAAACTCCTCTGTGCTCCACCTATTCATCTCTTCCTCCCCCACAACCCCTGGCAATCACTGATCTTCTTATTGTCTCCCCTAGTTTTGCCTTTTCTAGAAGATTGTATAATGGGAATTATACAATATGTAGCCTTTTCAGATTGTCTTCTTTCACTTAGTAATATGCATCTAAGTTTCCTCCATGTCTTTTCATAGTTTGATACCCAATTTCTTTTTAGTGCTGAATAATAGTCTGTTGTCTGAATGTACCACAGTTTATTTATCCATTCACCTACTGAAGGATGTCTTGGTTGCTTCCAAGTTTTGGCAATTATGAATAAAGCTGCTATAAACATCCATGTGCAGATTTTTGCATGGGTATAAGCCTTTTTTTAAGTAATACATAATACATATACATATTTATGGGGTACATGTGATATTTTGCTACATGCATAGAATATGGAATGATCAAGTCAGGGTATTTAGGATATTCATCACCTTGAGTATTTATCATTTCTATGTTTTGGGAACATTTCAAGCCCTTTCTTCTAGCTATTTTGAAATACACAATACATTGTTGTTAACTATAGCCACGCTACTCTGCTGTCGAACATTTGAAATTATTCCTTCTATCTAACTGTATGTTTGTACACATTAACCAACCTCCCTTCATCCCCCCACCTTCAAACACTTCCCAGCCTCTGGTGTCTGTCATTCTACTCTCTACCTCCATGAGATCAATTTTTTTTTAGCTCCCACATGAGTGAGAATATGTGTTATTTGGAATATAAGTTTTCAACATGTCCATTCAAAAGACAGTGTCACTTCAAACATGTCCTTTCAAAAGACAAGAAGCACTCCCTGTATATTTGCTGTATAATTGCTGGATTATATGGTAAGAATATGCTTCATTTTGTAAGAACTGCCAAACTGTCTATTCTCACCAGTAATGAATGAGAGTTCCTGTTGCTCCACATCCTCACCTGGATTTGGTGTTGTCAGTGTTCTGTTTTGGTGATTCTGATA
The DNA here is from genome assembly GCA_023783475.1 of Daubentonia madagascariensis. Classification (NCBI taxonomy): domain Eukaryota; kingdom Metazoa; phylum Chordata; class Mammalia; order Primates; family Daubentoniidae; genus Daubentonia; species Daubentonia madagascariensis. The sequence goes on along the minus strand of JAKFHU010001482.1, from coordinate 846,394 downwards.
GACATGTAGTAGTATCTCATTGTTGTCTCAATTTGCGTTTTCCTGATGACTATGATGTGGAGCATCTTTTCATATGCTTCTGTGCCACCTTGATATCTTTTTAAACCAGGTTGTTTCCTTTTTGATGAATGTCAGAAGTTCTTTGTATATTTCAATTAACAGTTCTTTAACAGATATAGCTTTTGCAAATACTTTCTCTCAGTCTGTGGCTTGTCTTTTCATTCTCTTGACAGTGTCTTTTGCAGAGCAGAAAGGATTTATTTTAATGAAGTCCAGCTTACCCATTCTTTCTTTCATGGCTTGTGCAATTGGTGTTTTATCTAAAAAGCATTGCCAAACCCAAGATCATCTAGATTTTCTCCTAGATTATCTTCTAGGAGTTTTACAGTTTTGCACTTTACATTTAGGTCTGTGATCTATTTTGAGTTAATTTTTGTGAAGGGTGTAAGGTCTGTATCTAGATTAAATTTTTTCTTTGCACACGGATGCCTAGTTGTTCTAGCATCATCTGTTGAAAAGACTATCTTTGCTTCATTGTATTGCCTTTGCTCCTTTGTCAAAGATCAGTTGATGATATTGATGTGGCTCTATTTCTGGGCTCTCTATTATGTTCCATTGATCTGCTTGTCTGTTCTTTCACCAATACCACACTGCCTTGTTTGTTGTAGCTTTGTAGTAAGTCTTGATGCCAGGTGGTATCAGTCCTTCAATTTTGTTTTTGTCCTTCAATATTTGGTTGGATATTCTGGGCCTTTCACCTGTCTCTATAAATTTTAGAATCAGTTTGTCGATACCCACAAAATAACTTGCTCAGATGGCCAATCGATTTTTGACAAAGATGCACAGGCAATTCAGTGGAGAAAAGAACAAGTGGTATTGCAACAATTGGACGTTCATAAGAAAAAAAAATGAACCTCGACCTAAACGTCACATTTTACACAAAAAAATTAACTCAAAATGGATAGTAGATCTAAGTGTAAAATGCAACATCATAAAACTTTTAGATGAAAACATGAGAGAAGATCTTTGTGACCTGGGCTTAAGTAGAGCTCTTGGGCATGACTTCAAAAACATGATCCATAAAATAAATTACTAATAAATTGGCCTTTATCAAAATTAACATGTAAAATGAAACATATAAAACAGCCATTCTGGAATACAGTTTGGCAGTTTTTAAAACAACTAAACAAACATTTGCCCTATGACTTAGCAATTGCACACTTGGGCATTTCTCCCACAGTAATGAAAATGTGTAATCACAAAAACCTATACATGATTGTTCCTAGTAGTTTTATTTGGAAACAAAAATTTTATATGCAAACAACCAAAATGTCTTTCAATGGGTGAATGTTTTAACACGCTATGGTACCTCAATATCATAGAATACTACCCGGCACTGAGTGGAATAAATTATGGATGCACACAACACAATGATGCTCGAAAGCATTCTGCTAAGTGAAAGACTGACCCACAAAAGGCTACACACCCTACGAGTCCTTTTATATGACGTTTTGACACATAACAAAAGTAAACGGACAAAAATAAAATCTTTGGTTTCCAAGGACTTAAAACGGAGGAAAGGATTCACTACAAAGGGGTGCAAGGGACCTTTGAGGTGTACTGGACATATTCTCCATGTGGATTGCAGTGGTGGTTCCACAACTGTTAAAGTTGGTCAACACTCAGAAAACAAAAGGGTGAATATTACTGTATGTAAGTTATACCGCAATAAATACGACTTCAAGTTCTACTTTAAATTAGGTAGTCAAGTGAAGGTCTCTCTGAAAAGTTGACATTTGTGCAACAGCTATGTGACTACCTGGGAGTGGCAGGTGCAAAGTGCCTGGGCTGTGGAGTGGATTTGGAGACTTTGAGACACCTCCTATGAGCCAAGGCTGTGCTGTCCGTCATGAGGAGAGTGAAGGAGATGGGTTGGAGAGCTGAGGGAAGCTCTGTGCACTGTGGTGAGGCCTTTGTATTTTAATCCAAGCAAGAGATGAAGCACTGGAACATTCTGAGCAACGGAGTGACAGGATTATTTTGGATAATTTCTGGTTTTAAAGATGCTCTCTGGCTTCTGTGTGGAGAATGGCCTATAGGGGACAAGAGTGGAAATATGGACGCCAGTTGGGAGGTCATGGCAATAGTCTCAGGACTAGGGATGGGCACAGGGGATGGTGAGAAGATGAGCGTGAGGAGGAGGAAGAGGAGGAAGAGTTTAGTCTAAACCCTCTTAATACTCAACTAAGGCTGTTAAGGGTTCACTCTTACTCTGTCAGAACATATTCCTTGGGCTGTCCTAGAATTCAGGGAGAGTGACTCTGTAGTGACTGCGTTAGGCAGAATGGAGAGAAGTTATGCACCAAAGAGCAAGTTGCTGCCCTCCACCCCCTTTAAATTGTGACCATTTGTCACCCTGCAGCCTGGAATCTGGTGCCCCTTTCAGGGAGAGCTGCCTGTTGCTGAGAGGACAAAGGCAGAATGTGGCCTCCAGTCAGGAGAACTAACGTAGGGGGGAGTGAAAAGAAATGAAGCAAAGCTCACCATCAGAGATGAGCAGGATTCAGCATCCAGATAACAAAGATCCAGTGTCTCACTCGACACATCATTTGATAAAGTTGCTCTCCTACTTGCTCTGTCCCCAGATGGAGCATACGCTGTGCTTGGATTTTAATGTGAAAAATATTTCTGCTGCAGAAATTGATCACCCATGTGTTGAGATTTATGGGGAGATTAAACGATAGAAAAAGGATTTTTTTCCCAAGTGATATGAAAATGTTGCAATAGAAGATAGAGCCTTAAGGATGAAGCTTTATTTGGTTTTTGCACTGAGGAGAGAGTCACAAATAGTAATAACTGTTGCAAAATCATTTTAAGGTATTGCTCATTAAGCCTAAAAATAGTGCATCGCTAACAAGAACAATTACACAATACGCAAAGTCCTTGAGTAACATTTAAGGAGTCTTTCAGTTGCAAAAGTGGCATAGACATATGGAGTTCATTACTTCAGATATCAAGAGATTTGGAGGTCGGCATTTGCACAGTGGGTGAATTTAGCAGCTTGTTGATATCAGGGTTCTACACCTGCTCACTGAGATTTTCTGGGCTTTTGCCTCATGGTCACAAGATGGCTGCCAGCACTCTATGTATTGTATCTTCACGTCACAGTTCCTAAAAGCACAAGCTATGAGTGGGTGTGTCTCTTTGTGTGCCTATTTTTTAAAATCAGGGGTTTTTTTTCCCAGAAAACCTTGGCAGATTTCCCCTCTCATTTCATTGCCCCAAACTGGGTCCTATGCCTACTCCTAAACCATCCTTTGTGAATCACCATTCACCCCCGTGAGGCTGGGTACACCTTCCCTGAACATAGTGCTGCCCACTACCTGAACAAATCCAAAGCCAGGTTTTAAAGGTATCTGGCAAATACCAGATATAATTTGCTGAGTAAATGGACTGTGGACCAGGTCATTGCTCTGTGCTTTGCGTACATTAGCTAATCTTTATAATACCTTGTGAGTTAGAGATCCCCAATTTGCAGTTGAGAAAGTTGGGGCTTGGAACCACAAAGCAATTTGTTGACTGTCTCACAGGAATTAGGAGATGTAGAATTCAAATCTTGGTCTAGCTGACTCTAATGCTTGAGCTATTAACACTACCCTATGGCAAAGAATGTGTGCGTGTGCGTGTGTGTGTGCACATGCATGTGCACATGGGCACAGCAAGGGATAGACCAGGGACCCATTTGTAAGGGGGATTCAGGTGTCTCCTGAGAGTTAACTCATTCTGAGAGAAGAATGAGGCAGCTATGCTCAGACTAAGCCAGAAAACTCTGGTTGTCAGAGGAGATAGGCAACCTGGAATACAGAATGGTGCCTCTTGGCTCTGTCCCTGTTGTCTGAGGCATCATAAGACATCAGGTCCCAAATAACACTCCTTGGTTTATCTCTCAGTTGATACAAAAATGGAAAAATGTATTAGTTTCCTGAGGCTGCTATAACAAATTACCGCAAACCTGGGGGCTTCAAACAATCAGGAATTTATTCTGTCACAGTTCTGGAGGCTAGAAGTCAAGGTGTTGACAGAGCTGCGCTCCCTCCAGAGGCTTTAGGGGAGATTCTGTTCTTTGCCTCGTCTGGCTTCTGATGGCTGCCAGCATTGCTGGGCCCGTGGCTACTTAACTCCAATCTCTGTCTCCATATTCACGTGGTCGTCTTCTCCTCTCTCTTCTGTGTGTTTCTTATAAGGATACTTGGCATTGGACTTGGGGCCACCCAGGCAACTCAAGATGATCTCATCTTGAGATCCTTAACATAATTCCATTTGCAAATACCCTTTTTCCAAATAAGAACACGTTCAGAGATTCTGGTAGAGATTAGGAGGGGGCATAAAATCAGGGGCCACCATTCAAACTATTGTAAGCAATATGGGGTTCTCTTGGTTTTATGTGACAGATCCAAACTAAAATAAGCCAAAGGGAAATTTGTGGGTTCATGAAAATGCAAAGTGTAGGGGAGGTTCAAGTTTCAAATTGACCTTAGGGCTCAAATAAGAACTGCCAAAGACATGAATGGGCAGTTGACATTGGGGATGTGATAGAAACATTTTATCTTCTCTATGAAATCTTTGGTAAAACCAATATTGCTCATTGGTTCTTTTGATGTAATGGCCTCTTTCTGGGGCCTGGGAAGAGAAACTGCCTCCAGCCTTAAGGTGTAGCAGGAATGAAAACAGGCACATGTGGAAACAGATGACATCAAGATCACTCCAAGGCCAGAAAGGGGGTTGGGGCAGGATGGTAAGGGTGGAGGGATTCTTCGTAAGGCCTAGAGCAGAGGTAGACTAACTATCCACACCATCTTCTCGTGACGTGGTAGTCTCCTTGCATGCACAACCCAAACCCAACTCACCATAGTTTCATAGAAAAAGAGTCTGAGGCCATTTCTGCATCTGCTCTGGAACTGTCAGGACAGGCTAGGTAATGCTGCAATACCAACAACACCCAACCCACAAAGACCGTAAGCCATGGTTTATTTCTTGCTCAAGTTACCTATCCATCATGTGTCAACTATGTCCCTGCTTCTTGCCATCCTATTTGGGATCCAGGCTGATGAAGCAGGCCCTGTCTGGACCGTTGTCCATCTCGTGGAAGAGGGAAAAGACATACAGCAAACCATGCACTGGCTTTTAAAGCTCTCACCTGGAAGTGACATGACATGTCACATCACTTTTTCTTGCAATTGTTGGTGAGAGCAAGTCACAATGTCAAATCTGAGGTCAGTGGGGGAAAAGGGGTAGGAGAGTATTCTCTCCTTCAGGAAGGGCCAGCAAGTATTTTTGAATAATAATACCATCTACGACAGTCTCCAAGCATTAAGCCCTTGAGGACAGACAAAAAGTTCCACCCCTAGCACCACGACCTGGGAAAATGCCCTTGCCCTTAATCAGAATGCATCCTAAGGGGAGGTGGGAGGGGTGGAGGGAAGTGGGAGCAGAGAGGAGCCCCCTGGAGGCCAGTAGCATAAATTAGTGATGAAAGCAGAAGGGACTGCACAGCTTAAGCTGGTAAATGACAAGGGCAAGTGCCCTTGGCCCTGGGAGGAGGGGAGTTGTAGAGGAGATCTGTCCACTCCCAGCAGGAGGGACTCGCTCTGTGGCTCCTGGGGCTCCAGAAGCAGGGCAGAGAGGAGAATGCTAGCACCGCCTGAAGCTATTGTCTGGTTAGAAAATAGAATGACTATGTCTCTATGACCCAGTTTTAACACTGTGAGTTTGTAAGGAAGCTAGGGGAACCAAACTTTAATCTCCAAAGAAGCTTAACTTCTCCAAAAAAAAAAGGCTTCCCTACAGATGAGTGCGGTTCAGTCCAAGTCTTAGAATAATAAATAAGAGAACATAGTCAGAGAGCAGACCAGAGGGAGCAGTCCTCAGTCCCCTGAGTTTAGACCTTCCTGAGTTGGCAGTCACAGGACCAGAGGGCAAAATGACATAAAGGGATGGCAATCAGCTGAGAGGTCCTAGGAACTGTGACCACATTTCTCAACAAAAAACTATGGCATGCATGCTTACGAATATATTTATGGGAACTGGGCCAGAATATTTTAAATTAGAATTGTCCTAAAAATCTGAGATATAAGGTCACAGAGCCCACAGGGTTTCTTATAACTCCCCAAACCAAGGTTCTGTCTGGGGGTCCCTTTCTGGAGGTGAATTACTCTGAATCGACCTTTCCATTAGCTGTTGGAGCATTTGAATATTATTTAAAGGGCTCTGGGCCAACTTTCTGGCTATAAGAAATCCTTTGTGGGAAACTGGTGGATGGTGTAAGTGAGCAGGAAAAAACAGGTTAACGTGTGAGCAAACTTCCGACAAGAAAGAGTAGGTTCAAGTTTAATGCTCATGTTTTTTGGAGACCAGTATGTGTGCATGATAAAAAGCAAAGTCACAGTGCAAATTACTCTTTGATCCAGTTAGTATATATTGGTTCAGTTGCTTTAACAGACATAAAAATAAGAGTGACTTAAACAAGACGGGAAGTTCATTTTTCTCTCCTTTGAAGTTTGAGCTGTCCAGGGCAGTTTGGGGGAAGGGGATGGAGTGCAGCCATACGATCCACCAGGTCGTACAGGGATCCAGCCTCCTTTCATCACTGCTCTGCTGTTCCCTGTGGTCTCATCCTCACTAGAACTGGTTCACTACTCCCAAGTCCACCTTCCAGCCCTGGTAAGAGGTGTGGGGGGCAAGCAGCTTCCCTAACGGGCAAGACCCTAGCAGCCATACACATCACTTCCACAGCATCCCCTTTGCTAGAAGGTGGTCACATGGCCATGGCTGTGTGCTGGGGGAGCTGGGCAGTCCTGTAACTACCAGGGGGAAGGGAGTGTGGATACTGGGGAACCAACCTCAGCAAACAGTAAATGATACACGTTCCTATGAATCAGTAAACAAAAATGGTACAGTGTAAAAGTCTGTAAATAGGATGCTATAACTAATAACTGCAATTGTAAGTATTTTTCGAAGTTCAAAGAATTCACGCATAGTCATCAGCCCTGGGGGTCTCTCTGTTGTACCTTTAAGGGCTTCCTAACCACTCACTCACCTAGCAGGGTGAGAAGGGAGATGCCCTTTGTGAATCTGTCAATCGGCCACATGTTGCCTGGTCCCAAGTCCTCCACTGAGGGCAGTCAAAGCCTTCAGAGGTCCAGAGCTACACCACGGTCCAGGGGAGAATTGCAGGGAGGAGGGGGTTGTGACTGGCCCCCTCCCCTACTGCATCATCTGAGCCCCTGGTAGCCAAGTCTCCATGCCTCTCATCAAAGCCAAGCCTTCTGCTGCTTCCTGGACCTCTCTCTCTACAGAGGAATCAGGATCCTTCCCTCCTCTATCCCTCTATCCCTCCCTCCCTACAGCTATCCGCATGGACAGCAAGAGAGAAGCCCCATGCAATTGCCAAGATAATCCATTTAAATGTTAGTTTGTGTTTGTGCTTCTCCTATCTCCCCTTTTCCTCCTTTCAGGCAGGTAGTCAGGCTTGGTAATTCCTTGCCGGAGAGGTGAGCTGAGACCTGGAGAGGGTGAGTGGTAACGTCCCTCAGGGCACAGGCCAGACTTCATGCAGGAGGTTGACCACTACCCTCTTGACATCTCGTCCAGGGCCTGTCCAGTGGTGGACCAGAGTCCCCACTGAGTCCTCATAGGCATGCAGGTTTCCACGGAAACTGCAGCATTGCCCTCAACTGTCCAGGCAGATGCCTCACAATGTCAGAAAAGCAGACTGGCTGTCAGCGGGTGGTGACTGTCCTGTGACAGCAGGGAGGGAGAGCCGAGGCATCGCCTGCAGGTCTGGGCTGGCAGCTGAGGGCCAGGGCATTGTCCCTGCAAGTTAAGCTGCTGCTAAAAACGGCAGCAGAGACAAGGCTTGCAAAACAGAAGGACATTTGGGTGAAGGAGGCCAGTCTCCTGCCCTTCCCTAGGGCCCATGGAGTGGTCTGAGAGCAGCCACCCGCTGGTGCTTCCTGGGCAGCCTGACCTTCCTCCTGTGTGCATCTCACTGGGCGGCTGCCTAAGGAGGTGGACAGATGGGCAGATGGAGGGGGGGAGGACATGGGGCAGGAGCAACGGAAAGAAGGAAGAGAGGGAACAGGACAGAGGGAGGGAGAGAGGTATGAGCAGGAGGGGAGAAGGAGGAGAGGAGGAAGGAAGGAGGGAAGGAAGGAGGGAGGGACCGAAGCTTGTCTTGTTAGCTCAGTTTAGAGGGCTTAGGCATTTCCCGTTCAAATTCCTCCTCATCCTGAGTATTCTTGGTTAAATTGTGTGCCCCCCCCAAGATATATAAATCCTAACCCCCAGTATCTTGGAATGTGATCTTATTTGGTAATAGGGTCACTGTGGATGTATTGGTTAAGATGAGGTCATACTGGAGTAGGGTGGGTCCCTAATCCAATGTGACTGGTTTTAAAAAGACACAGGGACACAGGGAGGAAGCCAAGTGAAGACAGACGGAGAGATTAGAGTTACGCTGACACAAGCCAAGCAACATCTGGAGCTACCAAAAGCTGGAAGAGGCAAGTAAGGACCCTTCCCATACCGGTTTCAGAGGGCCCATGGCCCTACTGACCACTTGATTTTGGATTTATGGCCTCCAGAACTGTGAGGCAATAGATTTCTGCTGTTCTAAGCCATCCAGAAAGCACTGTGGTGCTTTGTCATGGCAGCCCCAGGAAACTCATGTACTGGGTATTCTAGCCACCTTGGATCTTACAGTTTTCCTGGGATACAAGCTGGGGGCCCTTGAAGAAGATGACCCCATAGTGGGGCAGATCCTGGTCAGCCATTGCTTCCCCTCCTGGGGGTTGGGCAGCCGTGGTGAGGGTGCTTGGGGAAGAGCCCACTCTCAGGGAAGGTGACAGAAGAGGCATGGCCCAGAGCATGGGCACAGGCAGGTGATGGGACATTCTCATCTCATGCGGCTGGAGCACCAGCTGACCATGACCCTTGCTGCAGGGTGGCTAGTGGACACTTGGACGGGGCCCTTGTAGCTTTGGAGTGGCCACGTGCTCAGACGCCCCTCAGCTCCCTTCCTTCTGGCCTCTTCTGCTTCTACCCCTCTACACAAAAGCCCTCATCTCCTGCCCCACAGCTGCTTTTGTGGCCAAAGTCTTTGGTTGTCCTTTAAAATCAGAGAATAAATCAAAGGCCACAGGAATAAAAAAAAAAATAGGGGCTCCCATCCCTATTGTCTTCGCAGGAGGGCAAGGAAGTCTCTTCTTCAGAAACGCAGTTGCCCCTTGCAGGAGAGGGGGTGCTTGTATTCCAGCCTGGGAAAGAGTTTCCTCCCCGACCAAGAACCAAATGACACCAAAAAGAAAGATCAGTTTGGAAGGTGGGTGGGGGAGGTGGCAGGCAGTCTCTTCTCTCAAGTCAACCATGACTACTATGTCTCCCTTTTCCTTGTGGTTAGGAAAATGATCCCAGGTTGAAAAGTTCTTAGGAGTTCATCTGGATGGAAACTCTGGCTTCAGGGCTATTCCATGGCCTTCACATTAATAAGCCTCTGCTTCTAAAATAGCTTGGAAATCTCTCAGCGCAAGTGAACTGGGGGTGAGGATGGGGGTGGGGTTGCGGTGGTGGCACCAGGGGGAGCAGGGACTCTGAGCTCTCCAGATGCCAGGGCAAAGCATGGGGTTATTATTCTCTCTCCATCAGAAATGTTATTGGAGTGTTAACTGCTACAAAATGTTAAGCAAGGATCAAGCTCATGTACTGTATCTAGAGTATTATTTATAAAAACTGACTTAAGTCTTTTTCTCAAAATACTAATTCCTGGGCCTCTCCACAGATCAGTGGATGTGAATCTGAATTCCTTGAGCAATAGGGTACAGGGATCTGAATTTTCTAACAGCTCCCCAGGTGGCTCTGATCCACTGAGGGCAAGAACCACTGGTCTACGGTCTGTAGACAGAAAGTTAAAGAGAGGAAGACCTCTTACTCAACAAGGATTCTTTCTAGAACAGGAATACAGAGCAAACACTTTCCAAAGGGAAAAGGCATTCATCCAATGGCCTCCTGAAACATATTTTTCTTCCTTTTTTCTTCCTTGTAGCTTGTGAGTCCAGAGTTCTTCCTGGATTAGACAGGGTTGCAGTATTGGTAAGGACAGTCCATCGGTGTAAAGCACAGCCTGCTAAGGAGAAAGGAAGCTGGCTCTGGCAGTTCCACGGGGGCGATTGTTTCTCCACGCATGCACAGTAAACCTGACTGAGGAAGAAGCTAAGGCTTGTTCTTCAGTTTGGAAACCAAGGTTACCCTGTAAACCCAACTCCAAACCAGGGCTGTTGGTCTTACAGAAGCCCTGAATGTTCAGATGACCACAAACCTTGTCCAGGAGTGCCTATCTTGCTAGCAACAGGTCTTCAATTAAGACATGGGACTCAGGTTCATTGTATAAACCCAACTCTTTTATGAAGATGGCAAGAAGAGGAAATAAACCCCTTTGATGGCTCTTCACTGCCTATAGGATCAAGTCCAATCTGCTTAGCAAAGCGTTAGAATTTTGGTCAGCGTTTAACTCTCATCTTCTGCTGCCCCTGTGCTGTTACCCGGGCTCTGGGCAGATGGAGACATTAGCAATTGTCCAAATGCTACAACGTCACACTTCTTTGCTTTGGGCATGATGTTTCTTCTTCATGGAAGGCTTTCCCTGCTTTGTCCTTCTGGTGAGTGGATTCAGCTCAATCTCCAAGGGCTAAGGCTTGAGATGTAGCTCAAATGTCCTTCCTTTATGCAGCTAAGCTCCTTCGAACCCCCCCAGGCAGGGCCAGTCACAGAGAGTAGTGGAAAGTTGCCAGGCCTTGAAGTCAGAAGGATCTGGATGCAGAACTCACTCACCTCTGCCACTTACTAGCTGAATGAACCTGGATGATTTCTGAAACTTCATTTTTCTTATCTATAGGACAAAGCTAATCACACCAACATCATAACATTTTTGTGAAAATTAAATAAGATATGCATATATAATTTCTGACACATGGAAGATGTCCAGTTCCTGGAACTACTGTTAGAATTATGACTCTGTATTAGCTAAAGTAAAGCTAAGCTTCTATAACAGAAATATCCTAATAAAACTTCTGGGGAAATGGAATGATCTTTATCTTGATGGGAGTTTGGGTTGTGTGGCTATAATATTTGTCAAAACTCAACAAATACACACTTAGGATTTGTGCATTTCATGGTACGTAACTGTTTCATGGAAAGAAGGAAAGTATAGTGAACTGTTAATGGTAGAATTCAGTCTGTGGACATGTAAATGTCTACCTCCCAATTCTTTTAGCTTTGTGATATGTGTGAAAATAATAAAAATGAATAAAAATACCCCATCATAAAGTGATTTTAAAAATTATAGTTGTTTCCCCTCTCCCTCAAGTAATGGTTCCAAAGTGAGTGGGCAGGTTTATGGGCAGTTCTGTCCCATCTGCTCATTCAGGGGTGCCAGGCTTGCGGGCAGGGACTCAATTTCTTCCAGGTTGTCAAGTTTTTGCTCCATCATTCTCCAGACTCAAGGGCATTGTCCTTATCTATGGCCAAATTTGGGCCACTCTGTCCAATTCCAAGGGAAAGAGACAGGAGGTATGCCCGTCTCCCAAGCCTAGACCCAGCAGAGGCAGACGCGACTCCTGTCTACATTCCATTGGGAGAAGTGAGTCACGTGGCCACGTGTGCCCTCAAAGGAGGCTGGGACACATCTAGCTCTGTGCTTGCTCTGGGAGAAGGGGAGTGTCCTTCACTCTGTGCTCTCTGAGAACACACCAGGAGACCATATATCACACTGAATTGTCATTTGAAACCCCCCAGTGGACTGCAAATCCTTGAGGGCAGAAATTGTGTTTTCCATATCTTTGAATGACCAAAACCAAACATGAGGCCTGAAATGAGACAACTCTTAAAGAAATGTTTGCTGACTGAACAAATAAATCAATGAAGTGAAGAATTAATAGTACTTCCTTGGACCATACATTTCTTAGTATGCATCTACTTTTACTGAGGTAGAGAGACAAGCCATCTCTCAACCAAGTAATTCCTTATTAATTTAGGCCTCGCTGTCTTCCTTCCTCCTCCTTCCAATTTTGTCTTCATGAGGGATGAGAATCACTATTTAAAAAATTACTAAACAATCTTAGCCTTCTTGGAAGGAAAATATTTAATCTGATTAAGAATGAAAACTATTTTCCATATTATTAAAGCACTTGAGTAGCACCAAGTTGGGTTAAAATACTGTGTAAGGGCACATGAAAATTTTCTATTTATTATAATTGACCCATAAGACTTCCACTTGGTGACCTGTTTTTTAAAAAATCTATGTAAGTATTTGGAAGTAATTTTATTGCATTTCTTCCACTATATTCTGCAATTCTAACTTTCACCAACACATATTGAGCTCTTTACCAATTGATCCAAATTACTGTGTTTTTATTGCACTTCCCCAACATTTAATCTGGGACTTAAAGAAACATGATACTGTTGTAGATGGTATTTAGCTCAAGTATTAATTGGATCACCACTGAAAAGGCAACAGGAAATCTAGTTTTCTCTCTTGTGTTTGATGGATTTGTCTTATGAAAGCTACAGAACTGTCCTTTCCAATTCTCACATCACTTTCTGTGCAATCCAGGGGCCTCCTGCTTTTCTGCATTTACATCAAGACCTCCACTTGTAGTTCTGTGATAAATAGTGAATTTTCTGTGTTCTTTTAACTGGATCTCCTTGCGTCTGTATGTTGGAACTTATTTTCAGCAGACTGGTATGACATGGAAATGCAAGCCCAGAAGGTGTGGTGAGTTCTGATGATTCAGGAATTCACTGTCAGAAGGAGAATCTCATTTGGATAGGTATGAGCCTGGGGTTTGTGCCTGATAAGAGAAGGCAATGAGACAGAAAAGGGAGACATTTCTACAAGAGGATAAACAGGAAGTGGGAGGTTTAACCTGACATGGGCATGAGGCAGGGAAGCCTGCACATGGCAACTATTTAATAGAAGGTCAAACTGTTCTAAACTCAGGCTGGAGTGGCTGAGAAAAGACCTGTTGACCAGAAAAAGGGTAAGAACAGAGTGTCCCCAAGGATTTCTTCTCATGGGAGTTCTGGCCAGGTGAGTTGATGCTGGGGTTCCATTTTGAAGGTTGCAAAATTTAGGGATCCCCAAAACCATCCTCACTCCCGACACCAACAAGTTGGGGGTCCCCAAGGCCACACTCAGGTGCAATAATTTGCTAGAAGGACTTACAGAACTCTGAAAAGTCATTTGCTCATGGTTATTGGTTTATTACAGTGCAGTGTAATAATCTGTATTACAGAATACAGATTAAAATCAGCCAAGGGAGGAGGCATATGGGGGAGGGTCCAGGAGTCATTAGACATGAGTTTTGCAGAGGGCACCTATTTCTCCAGATACAATGTGTGACAACATGCACAGAGCATTATTAACCAAGAAAAACTCACCTGAGCCTTGGTGTCCAGAGTTTTTAATTGGGACCTGGTCATGTAGATATGACTGACTATCTGCACGGCTGATCTTTGTTGCCAGCCCCTCTAGAGGTCAGGTTTATGGCCCCCACTATAAATCACGTTGTTAACATAGTCTCTTTGGTATAGCACAAGCTCCCTGGCCCCCAGCCAATAAAGACATTCTTATCAGGCAGAAAAGTTCAAGGACTTAAAAGTTACCTCCGAAGACCTGAGGTCAAAGCCCAAACCTTTCTTCAGGAAAGGTTTATCCTTTACTACACAGGTGTCCTTCTTGATCAGAGGGATCTGTCCCCAGGACAGATCAGGGAATCAAATCTGTGACAGAGGATCAGGCAGAAATGAAACTGTCCTTGTATCCAAGGGGCAATCTCAGGACGATAACAGGAGATAAAACCTCCAAGTCTGGACAGGGAAGATGGGCAGTAATGAGGAAGGGGCCATACCCAGGGCTGAGATACCAGGAGCTTGTTCTTATTTGGGTGCTTATCCTATGATGCTTGGATAGGTCTCTCTGCTTAAAAAAATCCAGGACTGGAGTGATCCAACTGAACACACTTTTTAAAAAATCCAACCAAATAAGTACTTGAATTACATTGGTTGTGATGACTAATCTGGGCACCTGAAAGTTTCTGAGCCATATATAGCTTGTCCTGGTTGTAGAGAAGAGAGTTGCATCCAGAATGACTGACACTTCTTGTGTGCTGATGGACATTCACAGGGGTCTGCCTGTAGGAGTAGGCTATAGGCTCCAAATGGCATCCCAAGAGGATAAGCTTTCTTTTTCCTTGGGGTGGGAAGCAGGAATGACCAAAGGTAAATCCAAGGTTCCTCAAGAAGATTATTCACAAGTTCATGAAAAGCAAGGTCAGCTTCCATGCCTGCCCTGCCAGGAGAAAAGTCCAACCCAGAACGAAGCTCTTCCTCCTTTCCTCAGGCGAGGTCACATTGAATTGGGATGAGATTACTCATTATTGAGTGTCTCTAAGACAAAAATAAGGTGGAGCATCCTTATATACAGACTTTGGCAGAGCCTGTAGCCAGCATATACATTTAATCAATCTATATTTAATATTTCTTGAACACCTTCTATGTACCTGGCAGTGGATTAAGTTCCAGGGATAGCTCCATAAAGCTTACTCTTAAGGAGTTTATGTTCCACCCTAAGTAAAACATATTCATTGTCCCTTGGACTGCTATAACAAAAATACCATAAATGCGGTAGCTTATAAACAACAGAAATTTATTTCTCACCATTCTGAAGGCTGGGAAGTACAAGATCAAGGCTCTGGCAGATTCAGTGTCCAGTGAGGACCTGTTTCCTAGACTGCCATCTTTTCGCTGTAACCATACATTGCGGAAGGAGTGGAGGTCTCTCTGGAGTCTCTTTTATGAGGACATTAATCTTTTTAAAAATCACTTCCAAAGGTCCCACTTCCTAGTACCATCACCTGGGGTTCAGTATTTCATCATATGAATTTTGGGGGGGACACAAACATTCAGACCATAGATTTATTGAACACCCATTAAGTACAAAGTACACAACTTCTCCTTTATCCAAGGTCTATATAGATTATGTAATGGTGGCATTTAGTTTTGCCAAGAAAAGTAGAAATTAGGATCTGGTTGTCTCTCCACCTCCTCTTCTTGGACCCCATGGGTTTCAGAGCTCTGGAGAAGCTCTAGAATCCCTGGTGACCAAGAGAAGGTCACCAGGAACAGGGCAAAAAATCAGCAGCACACCTGATACTAAGGAAATGGCTGGAGTCTGTCCTGATTGGTCAGGTCCATCCCATACAAGTTGTTAAATATTCTGAATATTACCCTTAGCAGGGTCCTTTCCTTGTCTTCCCCATCAAGGGATTTCTCTTCTCAAAGAGGAATCCTTGGTCTTCCTGATGGACAAGGATTGCACCAGAGGGCATTTGATGGAATCTATGGAATCTTCCACCCCTCTCCTTGGGTGGTGATTTTCCTTCCAGCCCCCTAGAACTTCACAAACTCTAAAGATTCATGTCTGGGCAATGGGCGAATCTTCAGAACCATTCCCCTGGCTTCATTTTACCTCAGGATGTTTGTTTGGTGTGGTGTTTGGTTCTGAAAAGGCTCCTTTGTGTGTGAGAAACTGTTCTGAAATCTCCCAACAAGAAACCGAATCACATTACGTTGCACTGTATGAGAAATCCATACCTTTTGTCCCTCCCTAGTGAGGCTAATCACTGCCAATTCAAGGTGCTATTGTGAAAAGGAATCATTTGGGAGGATGCCAGAACAGGCAAAGAGAAGAGGAAAGGCCTGATGGATTTGGTGGCATTAAATAACACAGATTCAAACTTAGTAGTGCACTTGGTAGTCCGACGTTTTTAATCCTTACTGAGAATGTTGATTAAAGAAAGAAGTCACCTAGATTTGTGATATTTGTTAACAGGATTATATTACCCTTAAAATTTTTTATTTTTGACTAGATGATACATGCACATGTTTTAAAACTCAAAATGATAAGAAAACATTCACATGAAGAAATCTGGTTTCTAATCTCCTCCCATCACCCGCCCCCAGAGGTAACCACTTTTATTGCTTCCTTTTGTATCGTTTCATGGTTTTTTGTTTTTTTTTTTTTAATGCAACTACAAACAATAAACCTTTTCTCTGGCTTGAGGGCTGCTGCACTAGAAGGCAGAACTTGTCTTCACTCTACAAGCTCAAATTAACAGATACATTCCCAGCCTCCCCCGTAGTGAGGGCAAAGGCATATGATGTAGGCTCAGCCAATCAAAACCACCCTCCCCAGCCTTTGAATCGAAAGGTGGTGACATACCGAAGCAAACACACGGAAGAATCTTTTCTAGCACAGCAGCAGCTACATGTCATTTCCAGAGACAGTGGTGCTAGTGGTTCAAGCTGCAGCCTCTTGGGTCCAGGGCCGCGAGAGTCCACGGTGTACCCTGAGGCATTTGCAGAGCCAGATTGTTGGTGAATGTAATGACTCTCAAACTTCAGAGTGCCTCAATATAACAAGCCTCCTTCAAGGACTGGGAGAGGGTTCCATCAATGTGTTCACGTTTTTACACAAGCTGCAAAAGCAAGATATTTGAACTGCAATTGGTTGAGACTGCCAGTTGTCTCTTTCCACTCCAACTTACCATTTGCCACACTTCCTTTTGTGCCACATGGTGTTGGAGTGGCTTCAGCATTGTGGGAAACAAGCTATAGGGAAGCTGAGTTAGGACACATTTAGTTTGGGTTCAGTGTGACATATTTATTTGGCTCCTAATTGCTTCCAAGGTCTTTGCTAGCCACCCTGGGGTCAGAATGGCTGCCAGAAATATTTCTACTGCCTACTGTGCTAATTTACCAAACCTAGTGATATGAAGGTGCTGGGACAGAAATTGCACTGCAATATGAATACGTCCTGAGTACCAGGCCCTGGAATTACGTGGGGAGTGGAGGAGAAACTAGATTCAAAATGCATGGAGGTAGAAGCTAGTCTATGGGAAATCTTAGATCTTCAGATCACAAATGAAACAGGATAGAGGTTGTCCCAAATTTAGCAACAATCCTACAACTTTGTGTGACATTGCCAATAGTGGCTATCAAGTTGAAAGAGACTTTTCTAAATTACAAATAATATAAAACAAATTCAGATCTCACCAGATGATCAAGGTCAACATCATCAGTGACAGCCCTTGACATGACAGGATGAAAATGGCCTTTCACCTTTGTGGTCTTCCTCCCCAAACCCATAATTCCAGTCTAACCATGAGAAAAAACATCAGACAAACCCAAATGAAGGGACATTCCACAAAATACCTGACCAGTACTCCTCAAAACTGTCAAGGTCATCAAAATCAAGGGACAGTCTGAGAAACTGTCACAGCCCAGAAGAGGCTAAGGAGACACAATGACTAAATGTAATATGTTATCCTGGAAGAAATCCTGGAACAGAAAAAGGAGATTAGAAAACATCTAAGGAAATTCAAATAAAGTATGAAGTTTAGTTAATCACAATTTACCAATACTGGCTCATTAGTTATAACAAATATACAACAGAGGAAACTGGAGTATACAGGAACTCTGTACTATCTATACAACTTTTCTGTAAATGTAAAACTATTCTATATTAAAAAGATTATTTAAAAAAGAAATTTGGATCAAACGTGCTAAAAGAAAGACCAAATTTTCTATTCTCTCCTTAGAAAATGCAGTAATATTACATTTTATATCAATATTCTTAAACAGCCTATTACAGACTGAATGTTTGTTTCCCCCCAAAATTCGTACATTGAAGCCTAACCCCTGATGTGACTATATTTGGAAGTGGAACATTTAGGAAGTAATTTAATTTAGATGAGGTCATGAGGGTGGGGCCCCCATAATGGGATTAGTATCCTTATAAAAAGAGGAAGAGACCAGAGCTCTCTTTCTCTCAGACATAGCAAGAAGGCAGCTGACTGCAAGGCAGGAAGAGAGCCCTCACCAAAGCTTGACCAAGCTGATACCCTAATCCCAGCTTCCAGCCTCCAGATCTGTGAGAAATGGATATCTGTTGTTTTAGCCACCTAGTCTATGTTATTTTGTTATAGCAGCCCAAGCTGACTAAGACACAGCCAAAAATGAAATGGAAAAATACATTGTAAAACTGTGTCAAGCAAATAATTAAAAGATTAGGTATTGTTTCTAAATTTTGTGATGTTTATGGTATTAAATGTTTCAATTTAAAATATTTAAATTGTTGTGATTTCCCCCCTCATTCTAAATATTTACTTTTGTGCCTAGTTTTCTGTTTATGATTTTGTATTTTTTTCTTTAGAATGGACCCTCAAAATGTGCATCTGTCCCTGAGTTTATGTGCCTAGCAGTGGGCAGTAGTGTCATCAGCTGGGTCAGTTCTATGATATGAGGTGAGGCACTGGTACTGGCATGTAGATGTCAAGCCTGGTTCTTTGGCCCTCCCAAAGGCCAAAAATATTTTTTTAATATCATTTAAATAAATTCCCTTACAGCTTAAATCATCTATAGTTTCTTTTTGTTACTTATAAATAAGAATTTGATGAGTAAGTTGGGCTTCATTTAAAGCCCTAGCTGCACATTACAATCACCTTCCAGGAGAGTGGAGGAGGGTGGGGATTAAAATATACTGATGCCCAATTCCAGATAGGTTGAACCAGTGTCTCCAAGGCTAGGGCCTAGGCATCAGTAGTATTTAAAACTCTCCAGATCATTCTAATATCCAGCCAGGGTTGAGAACCACTGAATAGAGTCTGGTCTCCAGGTGGTCCAGATCAGGTATTTATTTTATGAGTCCTAATTTTGTGACCGTTGTTGTGCTAGCCATGACGCATGCACAGAAGTATGAAATAGACCATCAAGGAGCTTTCCAATCTGAACATCCTAGAGGAAACCTGGGGTGTCCGGGTCTTCCTTTAAGGAGGAGCCAAAGAGAAAAGTGAATACCCACTGTCTATACAGGGTCACGAGTACAGGATG
The DNA here is from genome assembly GCA_023783475.1 of Daubentonia madagascariensis. Taxonomy (NCBI): domain Eukaryota; kingdom Metazoa; phylum Chordata; class Mammalia; order Primates; family Daubentoniidae; genus Daubentonia; species Daubentonia madagascariensis. The sequence continues at coordinate 827,392 of JAKFHU010001482.1, read as the reverse complement.
TTCAGGATGGCTGTTTTTTGCTTTATCACATCTAGGGGTATTGAGAGATCCTGAGGGAGCGTTCTCCAAATTCCCAGAAGCTTCCGACAAATTTGAGTCTATAAAAAACTTTCCGCTAGAACTCTTAGCTTTGACATTAAAGGGAAAAAAGTTGATCTCACATGACTTACAGGCCAAGAGCCCCTGACCTCATGGAGGAGAAATACAATAGACTAGCAAAATTTGTGTGGTTGTTTAAGAAAACATAAAGAAAAAAAAAAAAGATCCTGCCCACAAGAATATAAAATACTGAAGGAAAAAAGAAATGTGCAGCATCTAGAACCAGAAATCTACAAACTTTACTGAATAACAGTTTTTAAAACCTCACTTCATAAAATAGAAAGAACAGAATTGGGAAAGTCTAACATTGTAAACATGTTTATTCATCCAAAACTAACTATATATATTCATTACAATTTCAGTCTCTATCCCAATGCAATTATTTTTGGAACTCGACAATTATTTTAAAGTTGATTTAGCAGCATGTGTGAATCTGGTCAGTTTTCAAAAAAAGAAGGAGGGGTACAGTTTTTCCAGATATTAAAACACATTTAAAAGAACAAATATATAAACAGAATGATACCATCTTAGGTATGAATAGATAAGGAACTGAATAAAAGGTATAGATACATCTCTAATTATATATACATAATTAGGGATATGTTAAAGGTGGTGCTCCAATTAAGTAGGGAATAATGAACTACTCAGTACACAATTTTGGAATAACTGTGTAACAACTTGGAAAAAATAAAGCTAGATTCCCTCCTCATAACATCCTGGTAATAACTTGCATGTGGTTTATATATTTTTTAAAAACATAAAAGTGTCAGAAGAAAAAAGAAAAATTTTATGTAAACTTGTAGTAGGAAAAACTTTTTAAGCATAACACCAAAGGAAAAAATCAATAAAGTAACATATTGAGAAATAGGATTATAAAAATATTTTATGCTTATAAGTTTTTTTAAAAATGAAAGGTAAATTACATCTAGTAAAATAGCTGTGACACATATTATAAACACAGGGTTTAGTATCCTTAAAATACAAAGAAATCTGACAGATAATAAGAAAAAGATAATCCTGTACGAAATAAATGAGATAGAATAAGAACCAAGTATTCTTACAGTAAGTACAAGTAGCCAATTAATGTATGAAAAAAAGTGTTCAAACTCATTAGTCGACAGAATGCACATGAAAAATAGAGGATATACTGTCTGCCTAACAGATTGGCAAAGATGATATGGAGAAATCAGTTCACCTCCATGAAATATAAACTTATGCGTTGTTTCTGGAAGACAATTTGGCAATACGTTTTAAAATCTTACAAAGATGCATGTCCCAAAGGACTCAGCAATCTCCTTTTGTGGGTGACATTCTAAGAAATAATGGCATAAAAGCACAAAGAGGAAGGATGGAGCACATGTTTAGGCATCTGCAAAGCAAAGGAACCAATTTTTTAAGAGAATATTTCCAATATTTCAAAGAAGGATTGGAGTAGTCATCCCAGACAAACTAGAATTTTGTTGAACTTTATGGTTTACTATTGTTTTTATTTTTAAATTTGAATTAGATAAGGGAAAGAATGGAAAGCCTTAGAAATGCTGATATTTTCACTGTTAAGTTATCTTCAGGTCTCGAGCCATACTGTGTGCAAGGATATTCGGTCTACTATTTACTTATAGTAATGAAAAATTTAAAAAGCCCAATATATGAAATAATAAAAGATTCATTTAAAACGTATGGCACAGTTAGAATACCAGGATCTACTAAAAATTATAATTGCAAATTTGTATTTATATTTATATTGATTGATATTGTAAGATATTTACCATTTAATTGGGTAAAGAATAAAGTTAAAAAACAAGAAAGATACTGTATTTGTTAAGTAAATATTTTAAAATGTATTTATGCACAGAACAGAAGCCTAGAAGAATAAACACCAGAATGCACACAATGTTTAGCTGTGCAGGGGATGGGTTGGTTGGTTTAAAAAAAAAAAAATCTGTATTCTCTAAATTTTCTACCATGAAAAGGAATTACTTTTGTAATGAAGAAAAGATATTTAATGGGAATTTTTAGCCACCTAGTATTAATAATTTGTAGAACAAGACAGAGTACAAATTAATTATTTAATTAAAAGAAAAATAGAGCAGTAGACTCCATAGCCCTGATCCTGTCTCGGAATAATCAGGCGCTGTGGACTTGTTAGAACGTCGCAGATTTTAAGACTCATTTGATGCTCAGGCGTCTGTCCCCTTGGCTTTCCCAGCTGCCCTGCAGGTGCCTGGGGGACTCCCGCACCCTGTTAAAGAGAAGAGTCCCAGAGAGGTGAAGCCAGGAAGGACGCCAGCGTGCAGGGGCCTGGGGCCTGGCTGCTGCTCCCCGCACACCACGGGCCTCGTGGCTGAAATAGACGAGTCCTGCTGCCAGTCTGTGCCGGGGCTCAGCCCAGGTGCCTCCTTGTGCCTTGGGGCTTCAGGCCTTCCCCTGCCTCCTTCACTGCTTTATAGGGGTGGACAGGGATCCTTGGCACCTGGAGAAGGCGCCACCACCTGCAGGGGCCCGTGGTGTCATGGAGAGAGAAGACAATGCCTGAGCACAGCCCTTTGGGTGTGACCGTGCACCTGGGGGAGCTGAAAGCATCCCAGACAGGGTGACACCGAGCAACAGAAGGGAGCAGGCCACACATGACAGAGCTGGGGACCTGGAGATCCAGCAGGACCCTCACACCTCCCTCGGACCATGAGATCCGACATGTCCCTGGGGCCTTGCCGGCCTCTAGGGGAGGTTTCACGAGGATCGTCCCCCAAGCCTCTCTCCTGGTGGCCTGTGAGCACAGTCTGCGCAGTCAGGGCACCCCGAGGCTGACCCCAGCCCGCATATCTGCCCTTCTTTGCCCCCTCCCATATCCCCTGCTGTGGGTCTCACCCTAAGGCCTTCCAGAATGGAGGCTGGCTCAGCTCAGCGCCCGGAACACAGAGCCCAGAAACGTAGAAAAGCCGCCTAAAGTCCTGCTGGACACACAGGGCAAGGCCCACTCAGAATCTCAGCTTCTGCCTCTCTAAAGTGGGGCCACTAAAACCTCTGTGCACAGCTGTTACAGAAGTAAATGACTTAATTCACATATAAGACCTGGAAGGTAGGAGGCACTCAACAAACATCAGTTATCACTTAGACCACAGTCTCTTCATCGGAAAAATGGGCCAGTGGGGTGGCTTTGGTGGTCCCAGCCAGCTGGGCCCTCTGCAAGCCAAAGCGTGAGAGCCACCTCCCTGCCCTCACAGAGCCCACCCAGCTTTCAAGCAAAGGGACGGCTCTCCACATCGTCATTAATTTCCTGGAAAGATTTTTCTTATATCCCTTAGCTACACACTATAAATAGATGGGTATCTTTTGTTTTTCTAGAAAAAAAATTTCTGTTTAGCTTGTATTTTGGCACATTAGATTATTCTTTTATCCTTGCTTTTTTAAAAAAACTTTTCAAACTGCTTGCCTTCCACAGAAGAATAAATAGTATGTCATTTCTGGAGGGACTTTATAAACTAATATCTTAGTTTAAAACAAATTTAGTGTAATAAGATGGCTACAAAGCCAATATTGACTTTTTTTTTTTTTTGCCCAACTCTGGCCTGCTGTAAAGACCTCAAGAGGGAAAGCGAAGTGTTGCATAGAAGGCCATTCAGGGCTGGCCACGCCAAGGGCAGCAGTGGGGGGAAGTTGCCCTGTGGAGGGGAACGGGGTAGGGGGGAGGATGGGAAGAACCAAGGGGGGTTTATTGTGAGGGTCTCTGAGCCTGGCGTGTGTGGAGACACAGGACCAAGCGTGGCGGGAACCGGAGCCCTGGCGAGGAGGCAGGGTGGGAAGAGAACAGGAGACCTTGCGTCCCTTCCTCTCTCTACCTGTGACCCTTGCCCTCTTCCCGTCCACTCCTCATTCTTCAGCAGGTTCATGGTGGCTGGCAGCCGGCCCAGCACGCGCGTGGAGAAGGACTTCCATCCACCGGAGTGGAACGCAACAATGACGTGTTGGCCAGCGCTTCCTAGTTTGCACGTGACATCACCAGTGTTCCCCACATGAGACGCAGCTGTCATTAACTCCATGAGGAGGAGGAGGAGGAGGAAAGAGAGACACGACTGGCCCAGGTCGTAGAGTGAGCAGGGTCTGAGGGGACGCTGGCCTGGGCCCCACCTCCTGTCCGCTCCTCCAAGTGTCGCTGCCATGTGTGGCGGGCACTTCACCTGTCACATTGTCCTCAGGAGCCCCTGGGGCAGATTCTGCCATTTCCCATAACCAGGATGTGGGATCCCAGAGCAGGTGAGTCACTGGCCCGCGGTCACCTAGATGGTTAGTGGGATCCCTCAGGCCCCCCTCCAGCTCTGCCGTTGCTCACCTTGCCATCTGAGAGTCCACCAGCGCCCGTCCACTCTCACATGCATTGTTTTATTTGCTGCTCACAACACACCACTTTGTCGTGGTCCTGGAAACGGGAACCAGGCGTCTCTGCAGACCTTGGCTAATCCTCCGGATTTCTCTAGCACCTTCTGTGAAATGCTCTCAGAGCAATCAGATCCCTCAAGGAGAGGAGGGAGGGGGTTCGTGGGCTTTCTCTCACAGAAGGGACCACGTGTAGAAACTCGGCAGCAGCTACGGGCAGGGGGTGTGAAGGCACCGAGGGGCCTGAAGGCGGGTCAGTCCATTTTTCTCAGAGGCAGGTTGAACTCTTAGAAGCAGCAAGTTTATCCCAGGGTCCCAGCTACCCCCTGGAGGCAGCTTTATCTGCCTTAATTCCCTGCCCTATCAGCCCGAGCCCATTTCCGGGGCCTATACAGGCCTCTTCCCTGGTGGACCACCATGCAGGGCACACACCCCAGGCCTAAGGGGCGGTCTGGGGCTGTGTGTGTGTGTGTGTACAGGCTGGGGGTCCACACACATACCCAGGAGAGCCCTTATACGATCGAGAACAAATGGTGGATGCCCAGGGTGGGGAGAGAAGGGGAGTGGACCAAGGGCCCCATTTGCATTCTTGCCCCAGCCCCACAGATGTGAAGGGTGGGCCTGTGCTTAGCGTGGCTGGGCCGGGAGTCCCCCAGCTCTCCTGGCTCCAGCTTCAGTGCCTCTTCACAGCCTGTTTTAAAAACACTTAAAAAGAATAAAGGGAACAAAATAAACACCCTCCCTTAATTTGGTAATATTACATAAACTTTGCAAAACATTTATGAAAAATGCAAAGAAAAAAAAGGAAAGAAAACACCCAGCGACATCCACTGTTAACGTCTTGGTGTGTATCCTTATAGACTTTCTATATTTGTATAAACATATGTGTACACATATATTGTTTTACAAAAATCGGATCACATGATACCTATCAACTGATGTTCTGCTTTTGTTCATTTGATAATTTATGGAGAACTTTCCATGTCTGTACATCTATATATACATTATTATTTCAATGTCTACAGGCTGCATAATATTCATTCTCTTAATATGATTTATTGACCAACCCCTGTTGATGAGCATTTAGATTTCTTCCCAAGTTTTGGCACTATAAACAATGATGCATTGAACATCTTTGTACACATATCGTTATGTAAATTTGAACATATATCTTTATGGAAATGTTACAACAGGATAACATAAATTTGCCAAAGGGAAAAATGAATTTCTGGGACAAAATATATGTTTTATATTTAATTTATTTATATTTTACATATTTATATCTTATGGATTGTGGTGGTCTTTCCAAACTACCCTCTAGAGAGAGTGCCTCAATGTGTATCTTCCTTACCCAAATCAGATTTTATCAATCGTTTTAATCTTTGCCTAACTGACAGGGCAAAATTGACCCAGGCTGCTGGTTGCCTGGGTATTTGAACGGCAGCCTTGTGTCCAGGCAAGAGCTTGAGCTCTGGGTGTACACAGCTCTGCGCCTTTCCAGCTATGTTACTGTGAGCAAGCTACTGAACCTGTCTGTGCTCCAGCTTCCTTATCTGTATAATAGGAATAAAAGTAGCACCCATTTCATAAGATTGTTGTAAGGATTCCAGGAATAGCACATGTGAAATGCTTAGTACAGTTCCTAGTACATAGTAAGTACTCAGTAAATGTTGGCAATTTGCTCTTTGTGACTCAAAGTAAAGAAGCAGGATGAATTGGATGGAGCCGCTATGAAAGATTTCAGTCCATTAAAGAGCTGCCCAAGGAGGGGAACGGTATCAGTAAGTTTGCTCTTGGTACAGATATTCAAACTCAGGATGGAGAGTCACCAGCGTGGGTGACAGAGAGGCAGCCAACCAACAGAGGATGGACAAGCTTGCCTTCCAGGCTCCTTTCTACCCAGAGACCTAGGAAATACCTGGTGACAGTCTCCCATGAGCTTTGGACACAGCACAGGTGGACTCAATACTGCCCCTCCCTTTATGGAAAAACCAACTGCTGTGGGTTAAAATTTGCCTCCCCTCCCCCTCCCAAATTCATATGTTGAAGTCCTAACCCCCAGCACCTCAGAATGTGACCTTATTTGGGAGTAGGGTCATTGTGGATATAGTTAAGCTAAGATGAGGTCACACTGGAGTAGCGTGGGCTCTACTCCAATATGACTGGTGTCCTTATAAAATGGGGAAATGTGGGCACAGACACTCACCCTGACAGAATTGCGAAGACAAAGGCAGAGATCCTGGTGATGCTTCTGCAAGCCAAGGAATGCCAAAGATTGCCAGCAACCATCAGGAGCAAGGGGAAAGGCCCAGAGCAGAGTCTCCCTCACAGCCCTCAGGAGGAATCACCCCGCTGCCACCTTGCTCTGGGACTTCTGCCCTCCTAAACAGAGACAGTAATTTCTGCTGTCTTAGCCCTCAGTGTGTGGTGCTTTGTCATGGCAGCCCTGTCAGACTGCAATGCCTACTGAGAGCTCCTTTTCTTGCCATGAGTGGGATGACTACATTTTCTTCCTCTGTGGGCAGAGGAACCACTTTGCTGCCTTGCTGCTCAAAGGCACATGGGAGTCCAGCAGACAAAGGGTAGCTTGTTGGAGACAAAGCCATTTTCAAAATGTCCTGATGGGGAGCATCTGCCTCCTCCAAGCCCCCTTGTGTGAAAGCAGCCCTCCCGGGCCCAGCACTCTGGCTCTGATGCAGTTTTGAATCATTGCCACGCAGGAGGAGTGCAGTCATTTCCCTGTCAATGGTCAGAGCCCCTCTGCTCAGACAAAAGCATCCACAGGGCCACAAGGACAAAGGGAAGAAATAGAGAAAGAGGCATCAGGGAAGGCCAGAAAGCAGCGAAAGGCCCCTGCTCCCCAGCTTGCTCATGACCGACTTTTAGAACAGGGCTCCCGCTTTATCCGGACAGTGGCTTAATGCAAGCCACCGGGGCGACTCATCCTTGGCCCAAGCACATGCCAAGAGCATGGAGGCTGAACATGCCTTTCAGAACATGCCCGTGGAGCTAAGAGTCCTGATGTTGAGGCAGCTCACAGGTAGGTCTCAAAGGAGGAGAGGCTGGGAGCTGTGGCTTCTGCCATCAGAGTTGTTCATAAATGCCACTCTGGTAACTCACACCTCCCCAGCACTTCCTCTGCACTGGACACTGAGATAGGCATTTTACGTGCATTATGTCCTTTCCTCCTGTAATTGCCCTAGCAGGTGGGTCCCTTTGTTATCCCATTTATGCATGAAGAAACTGAGGCACAGAGGGGTTAAGGAACTTGCTCAAGGCCACAGAGCTAGTAGATGACAGAACCAAGCTCTGTGCTGGTAACCACCGTGCTCCACAGCTTCCCCTCGGCTGCGTTCTTCTCCCCATGGGAAGTCCTTGGGCACACAAAAAGACAGAGGAGGAAGGTTGTAGAGAAGGACCTGTGAGTGGTATGGAGCCAAGTTGAGGGCCTGGAGCCTGTTGGCCCTGCAGAACGTAAAGTCATGCCTTGTGGAGCTGAGTGGGCCCTTGACATCATAGAGTCCCCATTTTTCTCACAAAGAGGCTAAGATCTAGGGAGGTGAAGTGGCTGGCCCCAAATCCCAGAGCAAATTAGTGGCAGAATGAGGCCAAGAGCAGATGTCCCGGTTTCCAACCCAGTGATCTTTGTTAAACACCATGTTCCATCTTAACAGGAAGGAGTAATTTTCTTCCACAGCCTGAGAGATTCATAAAGGATGGAGAGAAACACTCTCTGAACACTAAGGCTGTGGCATATGCGGTTGGTTTGCAATGGCAGTTCTTCCGTAAGAGTTGGAAAAGTGAGACAGACACCGTGTGACTTCCAAATGGGATAAGCGTCCAATCGGCTGCAGGCAGATTCCCCTGAAGAAGACCAAATGCAGGCTGAAATCTCCCAAGACCACACTTTAGGTGTGGAGTTGAGTGAATTAACCTTTTGCTAAAAGCCCGTCAGTGCTTTTATGCTTATTGTACCAATCACTGATAAATGCCAATTGAAGACAAGGGAATCATTTTAGCATGGCATTTAGTGACACTGAGAGAATGGATATCAGCTGTTGACGGTTTTGAGCTATGTCTACAAAATTTTCCCATCCATTCAACCACTTATTCTATCTATCCATCTATCCATCCATCCACCCATCCATTGATTCAGTGGCACCTTACTCTGTACAAAGCATTCTGCTAGACCCTAGGATTTGTGAAAGAACATGACATAGGTCGTGACCTTAGAAGAGCTTGGATTCAAATGGTGGAGTCAAGATGGAAAACGGTAACTACAACTCCATGCATTCAGTAAAGGAAATAACCCAAGGCCTGCAGAGGCTAGAGACGGCCTCTTGGAGGGAGTGACATTTAATTGGATCTTGACCAGAAATTTATTAAACAGAAAATGAGGGGAAATCCTGGAGGGTATTCCAGATGGAGAGGCAAAGATGAACAAAAGCAAGATGTGGGTTTGGCAGGTAATTATAATGCTCCTTGCATTAGTGTGGAGATTGAATCACATTTGCAAGGTGTGTTCATAGCCCTAGTTGCAATCAATTGCCCAACAACCCTATAAGGTAGGGAGGGCAATGCCAGGAAAGGAAATGTGGCACTTACAAGATGAAGTCATTTGTTCAGAAATGCAGAGTAAGTCCAAATAGCTAACCTCTTTTGAGCTCTCATTGTGTGCCAGGCCTTCACAGACATTCCTTGAGGCCTCACCTCTCCCTTCCAGATGAGAAAACTGAGACTTAGAGAGGTTGACCTTGAGCTCACCCAAGGTCACACAGCCAGCAAGTGGCAGAGACCTGGATCAGGTCTTCAGAGCCCTAGTCCATACTAGACCTGGCCGTGTTCTTTTTGGTTGATGGGGGAGGACAAGCTCAGATGATCAAGCCAGTGGCAACCTCAACACCAGAGTTCAAGGCTAAGTTTTAACTTCCTGTTCTGCTAAATGCTCAAATAAGCAGCTGGGCTGACCCAAGGGGACGCTGTGAGCGATGGAATCGGCAAAGCCAAGCCCCAGGCCCAGGAGAGATGCCACATCTGCCAGAAACAAACCCACTCTTGCCACAGCCTGAAGTGATTTCCTCCCCATACTCTCCTTTTCCTTCTCTCTCCACATGGATTTTATAAACCAGATAAAATCAGAACTCAAAAACTAAACAGACTCTGCGAGACCTCTGGCACCGGCCAGGACAGCCCAGCAGTGTTTTTTCAGATGTTTTCCAGGTCCGTGTCTAGGAGAGGCCAGAGGTAAGAGATGGGGGCAAGTAAGCAAGTGCCAGAAGATGAGGGAGATGGCATTTCTGGAATGCTGGGAGGGTGGAGGGTCCCTGTCAACTGAGCAAACACCGCAGAGAGAGGCCTCTGCTTCCTCATCTTCGTGTTTCATGACCACGACCACCCCGCTGTCCTCCTTGCTCTGCTCCCAGTAACCTTCCTAGTGTCCTGATTGTCCGAGTCCCAGACAAGGCTCTCTGGAGAAACAGAACCAACAGGAGATACATACAGATAGATAGAGGCTAGATAGAAATAGAGATAAATAGAGAAAAAGATCTATCTATATCTATCAACTATCTAAAGAGATTTATTTTGAGGACTAGGTTTATGCAATTGTGGAGGCTATCAAGTCCAAAATCTGCAGGTCGGGCCAGCAGGCTGGAAACTCAGGCAAGAGTTTGATGCTACAGTCTTGCTGCAGGATTTCTTCTTCTCTGGGAAACCTCAGCCTTTGGTCATAAGGCCTTCAACTGATTGGAAGAGCACCAGCCACACATCGAGAATGATTTCCTTTACTTAAAGTCTACTGATCGTAGATGTTAGCCACATCTACAAAATACTTTCACAGCAACACCTAGATTAGTGTTTGATTAAATAACTGGGTAGTATAGCCTAGCCAAATTGACACTTGAAACTAAAATCACAGGATATTGGTTAACCTACTTACCCAAGGTAGAATTTTAGGGAAAGGACGTTTGTTGAATAACACATGGTAAGGTAACTCTACAGTTTATGGCAAAAGGTAGCTTCAAAGAAAAAGAAAAAAAAAAAAAAACCAACCCCACATCTGCTGCTAGAGAGAATCTTTCTTAAGCTACCCAAGGCAGAGGGTCACTTCAGTAATGAGAATCTTGAGTTCAATAAGCAGTGACCTCTCATAATCTCAAAGGGTTTCCTGTCTTATCCTGCCTCCTGGCAGCCCTGAGCTCTGGCCTCATAATAAGCACTTTAATTAAGATGGATGTTTATAAGTACCAAAGAAAAGTAAAGTTGTGCCTTAATTACTTTCATTCCAATCAAATAATTTTGCTAGGCACGCTTTCCTTCCTACTGAGAATTTTAAGAGACAAGGAGAAGAGGGGAGGGGAAAGCTTGGTTTAGGGAAGATAAATGTATTCATGTAGGTTGGGGTTCTCAACACAGCATCCATAGATTTCCTGGGAATCCCTGCTCTTATGTATAAAATGTGTATAGGTATCTTTTGTTATGTGGACAGAATCCATACTTTCATCAGATTTTCAAAGGAGTCATTGAGTCCCAAACAGGTTAAAAACCTTCCTGAGTTTGGGAAGATAATACCACATGATTACATCATTTACAAGGCAGCAAGGTGGCTGATCACCCAAGAACCGCTGTAATATGAATTTTATAGATGAACAGTACTTTTTTTAAGCTCACGACTTGTAACTGAGCACTAATTAGCCCAGTGGGTTGAAAAGCCATTCCTAAGAGTGGGTGGACAGGCTTCTCTGTCTGAGACAGTGTGTTCTACAATGCGGTTCTGCAGCTGCTCAGCCTGGGTTCAGATCCCACCTCTGCCATTTTTTGGTTGTGTGACCAGGGTGAGTTCCCAACTCTCCGCATGCCAGTTCCCTCATCTGTAAAATGGGAACAAAGATAGTAGCACCTATCTCATAGGGTTGTGAGGTCTAAGTGAGTTAACACACATAAAGTGCATAAAGCAGTACTTGGCACAGAGTGTTAGATTTCACCAGGCTTGGGGGTGCATGGGGTAGACCCAGGAATTTGCATTTTAACAAGCATTCCTGGAGATTCTGTTCGCAAGTGTTATTTAACCACACTGGGTCAACTAAACCTAACTTGCCTGTTCATAGCATGGAGACCTGTTTTGTAAAGCACCACTCACGAGGCACAGAAATACCCAGTGAGCTTCTGATCCCTGAGGCTGGTGCCCGCTGGTGAGCCTGCAGGGCACAGCCAGTTGTGAGCAAGAGAGAGCCATGCCCTGGCCTCGACTGGCCCTCTCAGTAGAGCTGGTCCATGGCAGAATGCAGTCTGAATGTCTCCTGGCAACTCAGTGGGAACCAAGAAGATGGGTGCATCATCCAACAAGGATGCAGAGCACAGAGGCGGCCCCCTCCTGGCCCTGCCCAAGGCCGCAGGAGAGCCACCTGCGGCTGCAGCTCCCACCCATCTGCTGCAGGAACACTCACCTCCAGGTGCCTTCTCCCACCCTCTGCTCCCCAACTCCCCTCTCTGGCCCTGGTTTCTCTCCCATTGGCTTTTTACTAAAATTCCTCCCTCTCTGCCAAAATTACAATGGCCCCAGTGGGCATTTAGATTCCAAATTGTCCCAGAAGCTTGATGGCCTCTCCGCTCTGGTTGATGGCAGCCTATAGGCAGGTGATGAGAGCCAGGCCCAGTCACAAAGGTGGTCCTCGGAAGAACCCACAGCAGACAGCTACATCCAAAGGAAGCAGCACCTCAGTCCCTGGCTGGTGAGAGTGTGGCCGCATGTCCAGGAAAGGCAGAAGGTTGAGAAATGGGACCAAGGTGGGCCCCAGCTGGAAGGATGGAGGCAAGCAGGAGGAGGGAGGACAGAGTCCTTGTCAAAAGTCAATTAAGTCAAAGAAATAGAGTCTCCATTCACCTGGAAGGGCTTAATTATCCACTGCTCTCAGCTCAGCGTTGCTCATGAAAATGGGGGCTACCCCACACGTGGACATTGAGTGGCTCCAACTGCTAGAAGGAGGCACCATAGAGGGGCCAGGACCCCGTTAGGACACAGCCCAGGGACAGCTGTGTCATAAGCAAGAAACTCCAGCAAGAAAAACTACCACTATTAAATTTGGGGGCACTTAATAGGTGTTAAGTTAGACACTCTGTAACAACCCCATAAACTAAGCTTCAACCTTAGAGGCAGAACAGCTCCAACGGTTAGAAGTGGGGATTCTGGAGCCAGAAAGCCTGGTTCAAGCCCCAGCTGTACCTATTACGACCTGTGTGACTTTGTGCTAGTTTCTTAATTTCCTTGCTCCTCAGTTGTCTGTCTGTGACATGGGTATGACAAAGGGAGTTCCTGCCCCAGCCAGCTGTTGTGAAGGTGGATGAGATGTCCCACTAAGCAGCCGGCATGGTGCCTGGCACCTGGGACACTGAATGGCAGCTGCTGTCACAGTGTTATTGTTGTTAATATTATTCCTTTTATGTGGTTTTCACAGCTGTGCTCATCTGCACACATCAGGAGAGGAAGAGGAGCAAAGAGGTAGGCAAACTGATACTCCTTGAACCAATGGAATCTGGGCCCAATGAAAAGAAAATGCTATTAAAAATATCTTATGTCTGTTTCCCTCTGCCCACACTTTAGAGGCAGTATGAACAGACTGCAAACCACCTTCCATGTGTCCTTGAAAATACAGACATACCTCCAGGGAAGAGAGACATTGGCACTTTCCTTGGATATTCTTGCAGGAAGACTGTCTGCAAAAGACAAGGGTCTTTCTTTGGCAAATAATAATAACAATGTAATCAGAATGTCAGTGATAATTGCACCAGGGGAATATAGAGGAGAAATAGAAGCAAAGTCCCTCAAAGCTTATTATAATTCTAATGTGCAAATCTTTGCACATGTGACCTTTCTACCCTGGTGTGTTATCTATATACATCAATCCAGGCTGAAGGTGAGTAACCACCACACCCAGTGGTATACGTCATATGGCTGCACCCCTCTGGGCTGAGGGCAAAAAGCATCTTACGCCAGTGTCATCACTGTGCAAAAGTAAATGTATGAGGAGGAGCTCTCTGGGGATAGGCAGACATACTGGCAGAGGTAGGCAACCAGCAAGAGACCTGGAAGGAAAGAGAAAACACTTGAGTGGGGTCTTTAGACTTAGGACACGAGAAGGCCACTGCATGGTGTGCACAGATGGACACGTTGGTGGATGGGATGAAAGGGGAAAAGACGGCGGGCCAGGTGCACTGCCCCATCATACTAAAGGACCGTGAGCCTAGGAGAGCAGGTTGCTTCGGGTTGACTCCCAGGTCTGCCACATCCTGGGGGGATCTCGAACAGGTGCCTGCTTAACCCGGCAATGCAATTAGAAACCTAGCCAGGAAAGACTTTGTACGTTATTCTGTTTACCTATACACAAAATAGAAACAAGTATAATTATAATCATATTTATAAGTACATATATTTATAAAGGTCTGTACTCCTTTCTCCCCAATGTCTCATGCCCAGGTATGTCATAGGCACTTAGGAAATGCTGATCGAGTAAATGTTCATAGGTTTAGCAGGTGGACTCAGGGTTGCAGTCCCAAGCAGAGAGCCCCCTGCGGGTCGTTCTTCGGCCTAGGGCAGGAGTAAAACATCTGTTGGCCACAAGCAATCTTAGACTGTGCGTTCCTAGAGGGCAGGGAGGTGTCCTGATTGAGAGCTCACATGGTCCACACAGTAAATATTTAAATGAATGACATGGTGGAGTGGAAACTAGGAAGAGGACCTCATAGTCAGCCAATGTGGCAGCCAAGGGTCTGGTCTGCAGAAGACAGATGATAATACACATATCTCTGAGAATTCCTGGGTAACGGGCATCTTTTTACACACATATGAGAGAGAGGGCTGGAACAAAAACACAACAAAGCATGCTGGAACCCATGTGAATGCCTGAGGGACAAAGACACTTGCCACCTCCCCCCAACTCAGGTTGATAATTTGGCTTAAGCTCAAATTGTGTCAGAGACCTCAGAGTTGAGGCCAGAAATGCCCTTGGCCAATTGCTCTGTGCTCCATTAAGGGTCGCAGTTCTGGGGTCAGCAGTGTGCCTGGAGATTTTCACTGCATCATTGGGGATCACATATGGGAATCGCATCGCTGGGGACAAAAGTCTCTGCAGCACCTACTGCTGGGCAACTTTGGTGTGTGGCTGAAGAATCTCTCCCTTTCTTCTTCCTCCTCCTCCGTCCCTCCCTCTCTCCCCTTCCCCCATTCCAATCCTGCAGAGTGGGAGAAAGTCATGCACATTAGGAATTTGGAAAGGATCAGTCAATAGAGCCAGATTAGATGGTCAGCTTTGGAGGAGTGGGGGGATAAACTTAGATCCTTCACTTCAACCTAGACCAAAATTAATTCCAGATGGCTTAAAGAATTAAATATAAAACCTAAAACTATTAAAAAAGAAACTTCAAAGGTGCTACGGGTTAGGGGATGATCCCACAGATGAACTTCCCAAACATAAAAGCAAGAGAAGGAGTCCAAAGAAAAAGCTTGCTAGATTTGAGTAAGTAAAAATACAAAACTTCTGCATGCCAGAAAGACATCCTAAGCACAATTAAAAGGCAAATCACAAAATGTTTGCAACATTCACAATAGGTACATATACAATAGGGTTAATGTTATTAATATTTAAAGAATTCTTACAAAACAATAAGAAAATGGGGAAAAATAGTGAAATGAATAAGGAATCTGAATAAGTATTTCACAAAAGAAATACAAATGGATAAAACATATATGAAAATAGTAAAAACAGCTAAAAATTAAATAAATATTACTTAAACCAATAATAAAATATCATTTTGCCTATCAAAATTAGCAAATATTTTGAAAATTATGTTATCCTAAGGATGTGATTATGATCACACTAGTATACTGCCATAAATTAGTGCAACCTTTCCGGAAAAGCAAAACAAAGCAGAAATATGTATAAAAGATATTAGTAAACTCCTACTCTTTGAACAGCAACTCCCACTTTTGGAATCTATTCTAAGGAAATGATAAAGATATAAAAACATGGATGAAGACTTACATTTAAAGGTATTTCCTGGAGCATTATTTATAACATTGGAAACTTAGTAAAGGCCCAAATGTCCATCAGCTGGGAATTCACTTGAAAAAGGCATTTCCTTGTGGTGGGGTATCAACTAACTAATGATAATCATAACTAATGATACGTGAATAACACTTTGCAACACTACGTACAAATTTGATCCCTGTTTTAGAGTGTTTCTCTCTTTCTCTCTCTCCTTTTCTTCCCTTCTCTCTCTCTCTCTCTCTCTTTCTTACACACACACACACCCCCCAACCAGGAAATTAATTGAAATGTTTACAGCAGTTATCTCAGCAGGGTGGGTGTATTAACACTTTTTTTGTACTTTTTTTTAAGTATATAGTACTTCTATGATAAGAAAAAAAGCAACCTTCCTATTGTAAAATGCACAATATTTTACAGTGAGAATGAGCCCCTGTCTCATAACAGCAAGTTGTCAAACACAGGTTCCCTGTTAGCCAGATGCTCTACAACTCTGAGTGCATATTTGTATGAACATTCTGCACATGGCCCACCCATGTTCCCATGCCATGGTGGGGTTTTCTTACTAGGCCATGGAAAATAAAGTCCACAAAATGATGGCCATCTAGGATTCTAGTAGACTCTTCTACAGGGGACTTTTGTGGAAACTTCCACCCTGAGAGCTACCCAATGTGGACTTGCCACACTGACTTCTAGAAATTATCCAATGAAGTGTCTCAAGCTGGAGGGACAAGTTTAGAGCAGCAGTCAGCAAGCGATGGCTTACGGGCCAAGTCAGCCCACCACCTGTTTTTGTACAGCTACAAACTAAGAATGGTTTTTACATTTTTACAGGGTTATAGAAGTACCTACATAATATTCTTGATTATGTATCTTGGACCACAAAGCCTAAAATATTTACTAGCTGGACCTGTCCCCTGACCTCTCCAACTTGGTCGTTTGGAGTTGACACATATGTGTACCTTAGCCAAATACTCTTAACGATTTTCAAAGAGTAGCACCTTCTTTAAAAACCAAAAAAGTAATATATACCTACTATGAGGGAGAACGTGTAAGCAGGGAAAGTTTTTCTCTCGTACCGCTGGGGAAGGTGATCACTTTTAGTCCCTCTTTTAAGAGGAATTTTAAATTTCATATAGAAAAGGCTTCACTGTACACAAACTTATTTCAATTCCGCTTTTGGGAATTTATTCTAAGGAAATAATTTTACACGAGCACGAAGATTTAGCTACAAAGATATTCACTGAAGCATTCACTGTGGAGTTAAAGAATTGAAACCAGCCTTAGTGTCCAGCAATAAGGAATTTGTTGAACAAATTATGGAATATTCATTTGGTGTAATATTATGCATCCATAATACATGCATTATTTATAGACATGCAAAGATGTTCATGATATGGTGTCAAGTAAAACAAAATAGGTTACAACAATTACACAAGATGAGCCCGTTTTTAATGATTATTAGCATGCATAGAAAAACCGCTGGAAGAATATAAACAAAAATGTTAACAGTGGTTATCTCTATGTGATGGGATTGGGGATAATTTTCCTTTTCTCCTTTTTTGCTTATCTGGACTTTCGGACTTTTATTCAATGAACATGCATTATTTGTGCTCCTACTCCTTTTCCATTCCTGCACCCGCAAAAAAGTAGACCAAAAGCTGATGAAAATATAGTTTTACCGACATGTCTTACAGCATTGTACAGAAGTGTTGTGCAAATATTATTTGGAATTAATTTTCATCTAGATCAAAGTGAAGGTTCATACTTTATCCTTCCCCTCCCTGCTCAAGGCTAACCAACTGATCCAGCTCCATCGACGAATCCTTTCCTAACATTCAATGTGCATGCCTCTCTCCCAGTCTGCGTATTTCAGATGTACCAGAAAGCTTTGTGTTTCTGTTATCTATTGCTGTGAAACAATATAGGTGAAATTTAGTGGCTTAAAATGCCAGTATTTTATTATTTGCTCCAGATGTTGCAATTTGGTTAGAATTCAGTGAGGAGACCTTGTCTTGCTCCACGTGGTGCCAACTTGGGTAGCTTGAACAGTAAGGGCTGGCTGGACTGGCTCAACTGGGGTCATAGCTGGGGCCTTGGCTGTCACTGTTGTGAGGGGTGTGTTTCCTTGATTCTCCTCCTTGGGCCTCGTCACATGGTTAGCCTGGGCTTTCTCTTGGCATGATCATGTCACGGTGGTTGGATTTCTTACATGGCAGCTGGCTTCCCCCAGAGCACAAAAGCAGACACTGTCTTTGAAAGACCCAGATCTAGAATTGGCCCAGTATCACTTCTGCCACACTTGATTCATTAAAGCAGGTCCCAGGCCAGCCCAGGTTCAAAAGGAGCAAATACTGGGAGATGTGGTTCTTGGGGGGGGGAGCACAAAAAGAACATTTTCCCACAGTTAGCATTTACAGGAATATTTTAGCAAATTCTCTGGAAATGTAGACTGATGGACTACCAATATATCAATCACAGAAATTTATATTTCTCTATATTGGATTTCTTAAATTGGCAATACCTACAAAAGGACAGCTCATTATATATTTTACTACTAATTTGCACCTCTCATTTGACACAATGTATGGTTGAGCTGTTCAAACATCTTAAAATGACTATTTTTATATATGCCACTCAACAAGATAACTGTCACTAGAATATCAACATCTAGTTATCATTCCCTTAAAAGCATCAATAAATTTGAGCTTAGATATTGCTTTGGAGCCAAACTTCTCTGGTGAGATTCAAATTAGACTAAGTATTTTAGATACAAGTTCAAAAAACTCTTCCAACCAGATCAGGGTCTGTCCCAGATTAGCAGGAAGGACGAGAGGAGCCCACAGACATACAGCTGGAGTCACTCTGGCTATGGAGGGTGGGTGGGGTGTTGCCTGGTGGGGACAGGGGAGCGTGGGACCCTGCGGGAGGGCAGCAGCAAAATCTCTCGACCTCTCCACTCTCCCCCGACCAGCACCAGCTGGCACCATCTCCCTGAGGACCAGAATCTCGTTCCTTGGTTCTCTCAGTCTCTCTCTGTCTGCTGGTAATTGCCAAAATATTATAAAACTCAAGTCTGTCCAGGATTAAGACAATATGAGCAAAACACGCTAATGGTCCCTCAGCTCACGTACTCATCCATGACTGCTGCAGTAGCTTTCCTCTGCCCTCACACCCAAGCCCTTGAAAGAAGAGCCTGCATTCATGGTCTCTCTTTTTTTCTGTTTTTGGTAAAGACAGGGTCCCATCATGTTGCCCGGGCTGGTCTTGAACTCCTGGCCTCAAGTGATCCTCCTGTCTCAGCCTCCCAAAGTGTTGGGATTACAGGCGTGAGCCTTTGTGCCCAGCCACGGTCTCTTCCTCTTCACCTCCCACTCAGTTTCCAGCCTAACCGGTCTCCACCTCCCCTTTCCTGGGGAGGTCCAGGCAAAGCTCACCCACGACCACCACCCCAATTCCCCAGTAGACTCTTGTGGACCCGTGTGGCTTAACTTCTCTGCAGCCCAGAACACTGCTGACCCTTCTGTCCACTCTTCTTGGCACACACTCCTCCTTGACACCACTCTCTTCCTCTCTTTCTCCCCAGCCCCGCTCAGCTTCCCGTGCAGGCTCCTTCCCTCTGCCCACACCTTGAAGGTTGATGTGCCCCAGCTCACAGAGTCATTCCAGGCCAGAGGTTCTTAACGTTGCATCCACGACTTCATGACACCCATGACTCTAGAATCAGAAACCGTATGAAGATTTCTGAGTGTGCTGGTGTTCTGAGGAGAAGGCCAAAGCTTTCAAAAGATTCCCCAAGGATGCTGTTACCCACATAAGGTGACGACCCATTGTCTTAGGTCATGTCACCTGCTGTTTTAGCTTCATCTACCCTCCACAGGCGGAAGATTTGTGCGTCTTCATCTCCAGCCCATATGTCTTTCTGAAGCCCTAGTCCTGTGTGTCCAACCTAAGACGTCTCACAGGCACTTCAGACTCAATATTTCTAAAACCTAAGTCTTTAAACCCAAAAACATGCTTCTTTTTTCTCTCTTACCAAAGCTCTTAGCTAGGAAATGATCTCCTTCCTTCACCCCACATTCAATCAGTGGCCAGGTCCATTAATTCTACTCCTCTTACATCATTCCTGGGCCTAATCTTTCTGCCATCTCCACCTCTATGGCCTTGATTTAAGTCAGGGACTGACAAGCTTTATAAAGGGCCAAAGAGTAAATATTTTAGGCTTTGCGAGTCATATGGTCTCTGTTGCAATTACTCAGCTCTACTGTTGTAGTGCAAAACAGTCCTAAATACTTTGTAAATAAATAAGTGTGGCTGTGCTCCAATAGAGCTATTTATGGACATTGAAATTTGAGTTTTACATAATCTTTACGTGTCAATTCTTCTTTTGATTTTTTTCAACCATGAAACAATGTAAAATATATTCTTAGCTCGGGCCATACAAAAACAGATGATGAGCCAAATTTGGACCATGGGTCATAGTTACGCAAGTCCTACCTTAATTCTTCACATCTCTTGCCTGAAACAATCTTCCTTCTGCTAGGATTTTCCCCTCAGATCATCTGCCATGGTGCTACCACAGTGATCTTCCTAAGAAAGAAACCGGGGTTCCACTTACCAGCTTAAACCACCCCCACAACCTTCCCCATATCCCTGAGAGAAAGTTCTCAAGCTTGCACTCCTGATATTTGGGGCTGGATAGCTCTTTGTTGTGGGGGCTGTCCTGTGCATTTAGAATATTTAGCAGCATTCCTGGCATCCACCCATTAGATACCAGCAGCATCCCTACCTCCCTGGTGGTGACAGTCAAACACAGTGTCTTCAAACATGGGAAAATGACCCCTGGTTGGCAGCCTCTGTTCTTGGAGTAGAATCCAGGCCCCCTGGCATGGCACACCAGGCCCCCCTGCCTCAGCCCTGCCTTTCTTCCCCACGGTGTCTCTTGGGTGCCCCATGTTCCAGCCCTGCTAAGCCGCCTGCTGTTTCCCGGGCCCACCAGGCTCTTCATACCTCTGTATCTTTGCTCATATGTTCCCTTCAGGAATGCTCTTCCCCTCCTGTCTGCTGGGTAAATGCCCACTCCTCTTGCAATGCTCAGTGCATCCCTGTCTTGTGTGTCTCTCCAGCGTAGGGAGAATCGAGCTTTTCCTCCATGTGCTCTTGTGGTCACCCCTACATGCTTCTGTCACAGCATCTGAAATGATTTGGAGCTCCTGAGTTCATATATGTCTCCTGTCTTACTTAGATTGTCAGCCTCTTGAGAGCTCGGGCTGTGCCTAACTCCTCTCTGTAGCCTCAGCACTTGGTTGAATAAATAAATGGGTAAGCTGAGGCTCAGGAAGTCATTGTCTGTGATGATGGAGCCCAGGATCAAGAACTTTCATGCCAGAGCCAGGGCCAGCAGGTGAGTCACCTGACCCCAGACCCTCTACCCTCGCCTTGCTGTGTGTACCCCTAAGCCTCGGCTGATGGTTTTGGTGGCTGCAAACTTTGCCCTTACAAATTAAAAGGAACCATTTCCAGGGGAGAAGGACAAGCTGGGGGAGATATTTGGGACATGCATCCTATGCTCATTAATCCTATATCAGAGCTCAGGAATTTGCTAGCTGTGCCTGTGCCCCAGGGAGGGCAGATTGGTTTACAGTGAGACGACAGGTCTCTGCACAGGCCTTGCCTGCAGTGACCTGGAGGATAATGACAGCAGCCCCTCCCTGGAGGCCAGGTAGACCAAGGCCAGGCGCAAGGCAAGAAGTGAAAGATGCACCAGATCCCAGCAACCTGGATCCTTGCGTGCAGCAGAGGATTTTCTAGCTGACTCAAAGAGCGGAAAATTACTCTAATTAACCCACGCTAGAGAATACCGTTATGACACCTGATTTTTGCAGCAGGGCTTTCGAGCACTCCCGAGCCACCAGCAGTCACGCTGCTGCGGCAGCCACAGACTACCTGAGACTTCGGCAGCTCAGGAGACGTTTTAGAAAAGCATTCCCGGGACCGAGACATCAAGCATCTGGTTTTTATTTCAGAAAACTTAATAAGGCAACGAGGCTGCCGAGAGGATTGTAAAAGCAAAGGCAAGGAGTTCAACAGCCAGCCGGACCTGCTGAAGGCCAAGGACAGTCCAGCTTTGCTTCTCAGGGGCACAGTGTTGCAGGCAAAGGGTGTCTGGCAACCTTACCCCACCCAACACCCCAAGCTCCCAGTTTTGACACATTAGATAGTGCATGAGCGTTTAGCCGTCTGGACCTCATTCAAGAAGCTTCCTCAGCCTTCTCTGGCTTTTGTCAAGTGAGTCAGGACCCTCTGCCTCCTCCCACACGGGCAAAGCACAATCAGTCTGTGCCCCAGGCAGGGAGCAGGAAGGTCAGGGCTGCCCTCTCCTCCCCCAGATGCCCACTGAGAGCACACAGGAGGAGGGACTGGGAGTAGCAGACCCCAACACCTGGCAGCTGGAAGGCAGGCGGTGACCATGTCCCTAACTACTCATTTTACAAAGGAGGAACCTGAGGCCAGGACTGAAACAACCTGCTCAGGGAGGGTCACTTGCCTGAATGTGACCAGACGGGCTCTAAACCTCTGATCTCTCCCAAATATCCAGCAATAGAGATGGGTCCCATAAAACGTGGTATTTTCTCCACAGTGCAATACTCTACTGCCTTTGAGAGAAGGCAGGGACTCTTGAAGGGCTGACAAGGAACGATCTTTGAGATACATTGCTAAGTAAACAAAAGCAAGGTATGAAACTGTGGCCACTTGGGTGAAGAACAGGGTTAAGCTATGCATTTGCTTGAATGCTCTTGTGAATTGAATTGTGTCCTGTGGAAAGATATGTCCAGGTCTGAACCCCCAATACCTGAAAATGTGACCTAATTTGGAAATAGGGTCTTTGTAGATGTAAGCAAATTGTGGATCTAAAATTGAGCTCATCCTTGATTTGGGGGGGCCTAATCCCGATGGTGAGTGTCCTTATATGAGACAGGAGAGGGAGATTTGAGATTTGAGATGCACGGAAGAAGGC
This sequence comes from Daubentonia madagascariensis, assembly GCA_023783475.1. NCBI lineage: Eukaryota > Metazoa > Chordata > Mammalia > Primates > Daubentoniidae > Daubentonia > Daubentonia madagascariensis. The sequence goes on along the minus strand of JAKFHU010001482.1, from coordinate 804,865 downwards.
CATGTGAAAACAGAGGCAGAAGTTGGAGTGATGCTGCCACAAGCCAAGGAACTCCTGGGGTTACCAGAAGCTGGAATATGCAATGAAGGATTCTCCTCTAGAGCCCTCAGAGGGAGCACAGGCTCTGCCAATACCTAGTTTTTGGGCTTCTGGTCTCTAGGACTGTGAGAGAATAAATTTGTGTTGTTTTAAGCCACCAAGTTTGTGTTAATTTGTTGTGGTAGCCTGGGAAGCTAATACAGATGCCCAAAATATTTTTGGAAGTGAACTTGGATTTTATTGAATACAAGATCAATATTAAATATGGTACTTATATACACCAGTAATAAATAATGAAAACATAAAAAATTTAAACTATACCATTGATAATAGGAACAAATATATTAAATACATAGGAATAAATATAACAAAAGGTATACAATACCTCTACACAGAAAAACATAAAATATTATTAAGAAAAATTAAGAAGGTCTAAATAAATGAAGGTATATATGATGTTTATGGATTGGTGTAAAGATATCCATTCCCCCAAATGGATTAATGCAATCACAATGTAGATGAAATGCAACCACAATCAAAATCTAGGTAGATATTTGTGAAAATTGATAAGCTGATTCTAAAATGTGGATAGAAGTTCAAAAGTTCAACAATAGCCAAGACAATCCTGAAGAACAAGAACAAAGATAGAGGGCTTACCCTACTGTCAATCAAGACTTATTATAAAGCTATAGTAATTAAGGTAGTGTGTTATTGGCACAGAGACAAACAGACCAGTGAAAGAGAACAGAGCATCCAGGAACAGAATCACATATATGTGAACATTTGTTTTTGATTATAACAAAGGCTTCACACTGCAGAACAGAGGAGAAATGGGGCTTTTCTATAAAGAGTTCTGAGTTAACCGGCTCTCCATAAGAAAAAATATTTCCCTTGCCAGCTACCTCACACCATACACAGCGATCAATTCCATGTAGATTATAGATCTAAATGTGAGTGGCAAAAAATAAATAAGTAAATAACAATTCTAGAAACACAATAGGGGAATGTCTTCTTGACCTAGGAGTAAGCAAAGATTTCTTAAACAAGACACACAAACAATAACCATGGTGGAAAATATTGATTTACTGGATTTCATATTGAGAACTTCTATTCACCAAAAGAGACTATTTAGAAATGGAAAGAGAAGTCACAGAGTGGGATAAGATATCTGTATTCTACGTAACTGTTGAGGAACTTGTGTCCAGACAATAGAAAGAATCCCTCTTATTAAACACAACAACAAAAACCCAAAAGAAAATGATGGGTAAGAAACGTGATCAGGCACTTCATAAAAGAAGCTATCCTAATAGGTAGTAAAAATATAAAAAGGTATTCAGCCTCATTAGTCATCAAAAAAATACAAATTAAAGCCATAAGAAAAACCATACACATCCATCAGAAAAGGTAAAATTTAAAAGACTGATGATATCATTTGTTGACAAAGATGTAGAGCAACTGGAACTCCTATACGCTGCTAGAAGGGAAAAACTGTACAGCGCTTTGGAAAACTGTTTGGCAGTGTCTACCAAAGTTATACCTATACGTAGGTTTACCCAAAGACGTGAACAAGAATGTTCATAGCTGCATTACTAGTAATAGCTCAAAAACAAAACAACCCAAATGTCCATTAACAAGAGAATGCATAAAGAAATTTGTCATATATTCATATGTAGAATAGTAAGTAACAATGAAATGAATGAACAACTGCTACAAGCCAAAATATGAAGCAGTGGGAAGAAACCAGGCTCAAAACAAGACAAACACATTACATTCAAACACTAATCTGTGACGTCAGAAGTCAGAGGAGAAGGAAGGGGGTAGTGATTGGGGGATGGGGGTGGGTGGGAGAAGGAAACCTGAAGATCCTGATAAGGTTCCATTTCTTGACCTGTGTTGTGGTTACATGAATGTGTCCATTTTGTGGCAATTCATTGAATTCTACATCTATGATATGCTATGGTCTGAACGTTTGTATCCTCCAGAACCCATGTGTTAAAACATAATCCCCAGTGTGATGGAATTAGGAGGTGAGGCCTTTGGGAGGTGATTAGGTCATGAGGGTGGAGCCCTCATGGATGGGATTAGTGTCCTTATAAGGGGCTGATGAGACCAGAGTTCCCTTCTACTACACAAGGACACAGCTAGAAAGTGCCATCTGTGAACCAGAAAGCAGTTCCTCACCAGACACAGAATCTGCTGGTGATTTGATCTTAGACTTCCCAGCCTCCAGAACTGTGAGAAATCAATTCCTGTTGTTTATAAGCCACCTCAGCCTCTGGTATTTTGTTATAGCAGCCCAAATGGACTAAAACATGCTATATGTGTGTGAGGTACACTTTCCTGTGTGTATGTTGGATTTCAATTAAAATCTTATTTTTAAAAACTTTAGGGAAGACCACAAAAGCTTAGATGTTACACACACACACACACACACACACACACCCACCCCAGAATCTCAAAGGCCTGAAAAAGTATTGTTTAATTTCTGGGAATGTATAAATTAAAAATCAGTATGATTTTTTTAAAAAGAAATATGTCTTCTGATTACATCTTTCTTCCCTGTTTCCTTCTTGCTGCACACCTTCAGGCAGCAGAAACACCTCCAATCAGGAGGGAGGACGGAAGAAGAGTTGGATTGGGGGGCGGGGATAGGGAAGGATGTGAGAGAAAATGAACAAAAGCTACTGGAATCAGGAAAAACACTGCTTGGAACCTCCTCAAATCCCACATTCACTTGGCTAACAGGCAGCACTTCTGAAAATACAAATGTTCCTGGGGGTTGTCAGCCACACAGTAAAGTAGGAATCTATCACTCTATCTTCATCCAGTGCCCAGGTGATGAGGATCCAGGAATAGGGCCATGGGAGTGGCAGGAAGAGGGGAAGTGTTATTTCTAAATAGGCCCAAGAGGGAAGAGTTGGGCTTAGATGGAGGATAAATCAGAGACCTCTGGGGCCAGCCAAGCAGTGTGGACACCCCAGGCACAAGGGGACAAAGGAAAAGGGATCTGCCAGCTCCCTGGTATTGCCAAGTGTCTGCCTGACCTGGGGATGTTTTGGTCTCATTCCCCCTGACCCCATCTGCAAATGTCACCAGAACCTGGCTTTATTAACAACCTCACCTGAGCTGGTGGTGCCTGCCTCTGCAGGTGACCTTACGATGCCCAGCCCACCTCAGCTCCAGAGGAGGAGCCATTTCACCTGCAGGTTCAGCCCTGCCCCACCTTGAGAGAGGGCTATTCAAGGAGTGAGGGTCCTGTGGTTCAGAGAATCATGGTAGCCTGGGAACCCAGACAGACCTCAGTTTCTAGTCCATACCAGCTTCCTGGTGATCACTGTTGCCTCTTGCACACCTGCCTGAGCCCTATGCGCCAGGCTGGCTGCACCTCCTGCATCCCCATCAGCTGGGCTTGGTCCCCATGCACCTGCCTTATCACTTCAATTTCTAGGCGTGGCTCCTTTCACCACTCCAGAGCTCCATGTGGTCAAAAGGAAAATTGGTGCTAGCAAACACATACATACATTCTGTTATGTGCTACACACTGTTCTAAGCACTTTACCTGTGTTATCACATGACCTCACAACAAACATATATGCCAGGTACTATTTATTAGCGTTTTTATTCTACTGATGAGAAACTGAGGCACAGAGAGGGTATTGGGTAAGGCACACAGCTAGTTTGTGTAGTACCTGGATTCACACTCTTAACCACCATGCTATGCTGAGTTGGGCAATGACAGCCTAAGTAGTCCAGCTACAGTATGGCACCTCCAAGACAGGGGAATGATCACATACGACAAGAAAGACAAGAGACCTCCAAAGGCGGCGTGATGCTTCCACCCTGGCCTCCCCTGCCAGCCGACATGAACACCGCCTCTTGGCACTAGGCTGGGACTCCAAAGCCTGGCAGGAAAAAGGGAAGTGTCTGCTAAGGTAAGAAGCCTGAGGATCAGAGCTTGCTGGCTGCATGCTGGGCTTTGAAGCTGCTGCCCAGCAAAGCTCTGCCATGGGTCAGGCTCTGCAGAGGCCACAGCCAGAGGTCCCTGCAGAGGTAGGAGGGAGCCAGCCCTGCTGCAGTTCCAAAGCTAGCCTTGTGATCCTGTTAGCTCCTCCTCCTCCTCCTCCTCCTCGTTCTCCACCTTCACCACCTACTTCCCCTCATTTTGTAATTTTTTAAACCCTTGTTGTTTTGTTTAAGATACTGTTTATTGTTTAAACATTTCTAAACTTTATACAATCACAATTAAAGTCTTCCCTTGATGGCAAACACATACACACACACACGCACACAGAGCCACAATAAGACACTTTTAATTGTTATGTCAGTACCTGAGGAAAATGTACAAGTAAAGAGAGCCATAAATTTAAATTTTTTAAAAATAAATAACTAAATGAAGAAAGAAAAAATCGAGTGTACACCCAATTTGTATAGACAGAAAAGATACCTAAATCCTATAGACAGAGAAGGGGAGTTGCTGATGTATCAGACAGAATTTCAACGAGATACAGTTCATCCCAAATGGTACAGATGGCAAGACTTTGCGGTGGGCAGGGATAAGGGACTGACAAGGGACAAGGAGGCTCCCAGATGCCAGCAAGAGGGGGAAGATCCCCCACCTCAGGCCCCAAAGGAGGAAGGAGGAAATGGTGTCATCTGCCCCCACCCTCTGCTCCTGTTCCCACATTGACCACTGGGGCACAGGCAGCCCCTAGCCAGAGGGCCTGGGCAGTGCAGGCCAGAGGAGTCACCTCCTGGGCACAGAGCAGGCCCGAAAAGGCTGCAAAACAGATTCGGAGAATGATGAGCACACTTGACTCTATTCTATGGAAAGTGTGTGTGCTACTGCATTCATTCCCATGCGTATATTTAATAAATACTTAAAGATACTGCACTTCTGCCACGTCTTAGCACTGTCCTAGGGGCTTCAGATGCAGCAACGGAAGAAACAACCCAATGAAGCATGTGGACCCCAGAGCTTACATTGTAGTGAGGGGCAAGGTCAGATAATAAACAGGAAGTAAAAAACAGTTACAAAATTTCAACTCCCCTGAATTAATCTATGAGTTTAGGGCTAATCTAAAAAATAATTATGATATTTGAGTAAGGTGCTATTGTTGTTTAGGGTTTTTTTCTAACTATTTTTTAAACTAATCAAAATGTATTTAGGTAAATATGAAATTACTTGTACAGATTTCTAATAACAGTCCCTAGCATGCAGAAATGCTCTTTATTGTTCTGAATATCTCTATTCAATGATGGTTTAAATAATAGTGGACCTTTCCTTCAAACCAAAATACAATATTTATACTACCTAATTGTAGAAGGTCTGATGAATACTATCTTAAAATTATAATGCTGTATCTACTTGAATAAGAGCAATTGCAGCATCAACTAAATAACAGGAACTAAACTAAAAAGAAATAAATCAAAATCACTTTAAAGAGACAGCACAAGCCGCAGCATCCTACTGTGACTGTGGGTGTTCAGGGACCTGCTGCTGTGAGAGCTGCGAAACCTGCAGGTGACTTCAGATCCTGCAGCCTCATGGGGTCACCCTCCTCCTTCCTGAGGACCTAATAGCCCAGGGGAACCCCTGGTACTTCCAGGCCTCTGGAATGGCAGGAACAAAGGGGCCGCTTGGAAAGGCTCGGAATTGAACTCCACATCAGACAGTATTCGCCTGCTGCGGTCATTCTCTTTTCTGAGCTTGTGGTGTTTTAAGGCAACAGAACTGCCCTCCGGCTTTCTTGAGCTCTTTCCTCATAGAAAAGAATCTCCTTTTGATAGAAGGAAGTGCTTCTCTCCAATTCCTTGCCTATGTCTTGGGCCATCTTCTTGTAGAGGATGCTCATCTGACATGTGTAGTTCACATTTCTGCACACGTTTGGAAGTTTCTTCTCGATTTCTAAGCAATGTATTTCTCCCTCAGCCGATTTTCTCTGCAACTGCGTTACATGTTCTTAATATAATTCAGGCAGTGTTTGAAGCTTCAGCTGAAGCTTCTGAATCTCACTTGCAAGCTGTGAATTTTCACACTGCAAAAAACGCTTCCTTGGTTTGGAGCCTTTTTATTTGTCCTGTAAGCTCTTCATTTATTTGATTTTCTTCACACAATTTTCTGTATAGGTCTTGTCATGTTCCTTCAGGCCTTTCAAAGGGCACATTTAAGTTCACATTATCCATGTGACTCTCCAGATCAACTTCTGACCGAGAGATGAGGTGATCACTGTAGACATCAGGCAAATGTATGGTGTTCAGTATGGTTTCAGCCAGAGATTGTAGATGGCTCACGTGGTCACTCACAGCCTGTTTCATGCACGTGTTCAAGTGCACCAGCATTTCTATTCGCTCCGTCTTATCTCAAATTCTTTGCTTCCATCCCACAGTTTCTTGCTCGAGCAGTGCTGGACTTTGCTGAGAATGAGTGTTTTCATTCGAACTGTCCGTATTTCCTTCTGAAATTGTTCTTTGTGTGTGTAGATCTGAGTTCCTGACATCTACCATTTTCCTTCTCTCTGAAGAAATTCTTTAAACAACCCTTGCAAGGTGGGTCTACTGGTGATAAATTTCCTCAATTTTTGTTTGTTTGAGAAAGTCTTTCTTCCTCCTTCACTTTGGAAGGATGATTTCACTGGGTACGGAAGTCTAGGTTGGTGACTTTTTTTTTCTTTCAACACTTTAAATAATTCTCTTCTTGCTTATGTGGCTTCTGAAGAGAAGTATGACGTGATTGTTATCTTCATTCCTCTATAGGTAAGGTGCCTTTCCACCCTCTCACTTCCTTCAGGAATTTTCCCTGTCTCTTTGATTTTCTGTAGTTTAAATGTGATGGGTGTAGAGTTGCTATCTTGTGCACACGGTTTTATGATTACCATGTTCCTGTGGCATTAAAGTGGGAATTCCTCCCCAACACACACACACACACACACACACACACACATACACAAAACCATGTCAGGAAATTCAAAATCAGAAAAATAAGAAGCTCCCTTAGCATCTATAAATGATCTCCTTCATGTGAACAAGTTCCCAGACCATTTTGGTTTTGGTTTTTATGGGAACAAGTTCCCAGACCTTTTTTTACTGGAAATGTGAGCCAGGAAGCTCGACAGCCATCCTATCTAACCCTGGGCCCCGCCAATAAATGCCATGAATTATGTGGTGCTTTGGGTTTTGATGGTACATTTCACCCAAACGAAACATGTTGGTGCACACTTGCTTCTCAACATCCTTCCTGGAGAGGGAATGGTGGCCATGTAGCAAAAGGTGGATTGTGCCACCTGCGTGTGGGGTGAAGAGTTAGCACAGCGTGGGGCTAGCCATCCCAAGTGTCTGAGCACACGGGATTGCTCAAAGCTCAGGCTGGGGTAGCAGGGACTGGGTACCAGGCAAGTTTGTGTCTCACATGCCATCTGGGAGGGTGTGGGAAGTGCAGCCTACACGTATGAAGTGCAGGGTGCGGGAGGGAGCGACCACCCTGGTCTCGAGCAATGTCTGGTTGACACTACATGTGTGGGGGTCCCAGTCACACTGTGGAAGACGATAGAGAGCCCCTGGCCTCAGAGTGACCCCATGCACTTGGCTGGCATCCACCCACATAGCATTTGTCAGATCCCTCTGCCAAGCTGCTTTCTTACCTCTCCCACCACGTGTTTGGCTGGCTGTGTCCACTGGCCATCCTGTGGGGGGCTTGGCATGCTCTTGGACCAGGCTGGTGGGGGGATTTATTTTAAGGCATGGAAGGGTGGTCTGTAATTGAGTCCTGTGAACAAAGGCAGGATGTCCTCTCAGGGTGCCCTGCTGAGAAGGGCCTCCACCCCCGGAGTGGCCTTCAAGGAACGAAATCTGAGACAAGTCAGTCAGAGGGAGGGGAGCTGGGGCCCCTGACTGCTCAGCTGGACTTCTCTGTGCACACACACTCACACACACACTCACATGCTCTCTCTCACACACTCACATGTGCACACTCGCATGCACACACATACATTCACACCCAGATGATCTCACACACATTCACTCATACACACACACACACACACACACACACCCCTTTCTCTTCTCCCCTACCAGACACAGAGGCCACCTAAAGAGGCTATCGGCTAGTCTTGAACAAAGCTCTGCAAGTCAACCCCTCCCTCTGCCCTGGCAGGACAAAGTAGACAGTTGGACACATTCACAGAGTGTAAGTCAGGTGAGATCCCTACAGAGAGGCCACTTGAATTTTCTCAAAGCCACTGAGTCAAGGCCTGCTTGCATCTGCAGCCTGTGGGGCTGCCGGACACCACCCGCTTGTCTGGATTGGGCTTCGGCACCAGCTCTGCCACGCCAGGCACTGTGGGGCGGGGCTCCCGGCCCAGCATAAGCGGGTAAGAAGAGGGTTTTCCAGGGCAGCTCTGCAACAGAGGCCTTCCCAGTCCTCCTCCTGTATGTCCTAGTCCCCTTGTGTGTCTCTTGGCTGCTGTCACCAAGGTGATCAACTTTTTTTCCTCAAAGCTCATGTTCCTGGGACCCCAGACTGTGCAGGCATCTCAGCTGTGGCTTGCTGTTATTTGGGAGACCCCAGAGGACAAATTATAACTGTTCATTGCTCGTTCGTTCTTTCCTTCATTTAGTAAATAAACACTCACCACGTGCTCCTATGAGCCAGGCTCGGCCCTGGGTGCTGAGAATATGGCAGTGAACAAAACAGAGAAGGACCCTGCTCCAGTGGAGTGGAAATTCCAAGTGTGGCGCTGGGGGCAGAGGGACAAAACAGAAATCAAGGAAACGGAGAGGAAGGGGAGTGGCATGAACAGACCCGAAGCCTGGAGGAGGCAGTGCCCATCACAGCAGGGGCTTTGGTGGGGGTGGCAGGGCAGGGAGCCACGGGACAGCCGGAGCCTCGCACTCCCAAACGATCGCTCTGGCCATTGTGTGGCTAATGGAGGGGCAAAGGTGGAAGCAGGGAGGACAGTCCAGGAGGAACATGGTATGGCCTCCTTATGCGTTCCAAACTGTAGTCCCACCCAAAGCTCCAAGTTTCATTGCAATGGAAGCCAACTCTGCCACGGGGGCCACTAGGTCTGGCTGTCTTCTCAAACAACATTTTATGTCATGTTAATCTACTGAATGCCCCAAAACACTTCAATCACTCCCATTCCAACTAGACAGGAACTGTTCTCAAGCCACTAATATCTCCTTCCACAGAGAATCTTTTCTGAAGCTTTCCTTCTAAAATAAGATTTAAACTTTCCTATGTCTTTGGGGTGAGTCTGTAGGGGGTGGATGGGAAGAAATGGTCTTTGACTGATAGGAGCCTGGCTTAACCAGGAATACTTCAGCAATGAAGCACTGTGCCACAGAATCAGGTCCATCTTGCTGAATTATTTCAGTATGCTTTCAGCATGCTTTCTGCTTCTCTGAGCTGAGACTAAATTTTTAGGACAGATAGTCAAAAGCCTAGAATAAGATGCCGACATTCAAAATGTGAGCAAGATACATGTAGCTTCTTTATGAAGGCTATAGCTGAAGGTTGATCACATAAAAAAATCAGTTTTGAATTATCCACTTCAATTCAATTAAATAAACACATGTGGCCTACAGGACACCCTGTTAGGTGCTAGGGAGGAACACTGAAGTCCCCACTCCAAGATAATCATAATTAGGAGGCAGATACCCCACAACTAGCTCTAATCCAAGACAAATTAAGCAGCAAAAGGGCACCCCTCAAAATTACTAGGGGCATACAGAGGACCCAGGTGGACTTCATGGCGACTGAGCTGGCCTTTGAAGAAGGTGAGAACACACTCAGAAGGTGAGAACACACTCAGAAGGTGTGCTGGAGGATACTGCAGTTGGAGCCAGCCTGTGAATAAGGATGCATGCTGATGGATGCTCCACTGCAACGGCTTGAAACTCAGGGTCAGGTGTTTGCGGGGTAGGGGTGGAGGAGAGAATAATCATCAGGCAATGTTAGGGGGATGTCTGCAAAAGGGAAGGCATGGGCGCCCAAGGGGTGCTGCAATTCTTGTGTGTCATGTGGACACTGGGGAAGATGAGAGAGAATGCTGGTTCTCCACCCTCTGAGGTGGATCTAACAGCCTCCAGCATCTTCCTTCTGTGCCTACCTTCCTTATTCTAGCCCTTAACCTAACAGAGGGCCCATGTTTTCCCTTCACAGGCCCACTCAGCATCCAGAGAGATGGTCCGACATGCAGATGAGCATTAGGCAGGCTGTGTGGCGTCCTGGCATTTCCCAGTCCTGGCTGGGTGACCTTGGGAAGCTACCGCCTCTCTCTGAGTCAGTTTCCTCCTGCGTCAACCAGCCATGGCAATCCCTGCCTCTCAGGACCTTTGTGAGGGTTAGATGAAAGAATGCACGTAAGGGGTAAGTGGTAAGTGCACAATAGATGGTGGCTGTTATTATAGAAGCCTCTCCGTGTACCAACCGTGGGCAGCACCCCTAACACGCAAGCGGCGCGACAACGGGCCGTCACTCGACGGCTGTCCCAGCGCAGGCGCTCACGACTCCGGTCACAGGCACTCAAAGCAGAACCGGTGGTTTCTTTGTGTGGCCCGGCTATTGTCAATACCAGCCAGTTTATTAATAACGCAGGCGCTGGCCTCAGGGCTTTGGCAACAGCCTTTTGGTCGGAGGATGAATCAACTCTTAGCAACAGCAGCGGAGTAATCGCATTGTGAGGCAGAACCCACGCAACGCTTTTTAGCCTGTCCTGGACACGACGCAGCTCACTCCACTATGACATTATCAAAGGCGGCCCAAGCTTGGCTTTCTCATAGAAAGCAAAGCCAAAAAAAGAAAGAAAGAAAGAAAAGGCAGTTTCTGTGACTGCAAAGAGCAGAGCATATTTTGTGGGTGGCAATAAAGGGATGAAAGACGATCAAGAGGACCCAATCCTGGAGCCCAGAGCGGCAGACGCTGCTGGCGGAATCATCAGCTCCCGTTCCCTCCACTTCCTCGCAAAAATAAAAAATTCACTTTGCAGGCGGGTAGGCGGGCACATAAAAACACCCGGCCCTGGAGGATGAGTCAGGATTGGCCGAGCCTATCTTGCAATCACCTTCCCCTTGGCTAGTGATTGGTCTAGAAGTGAGCACGTGACCCACTCCTGGCCAATGGGACATAGGAGGAGTCTGCTGGGGACTTTCTAGGAAAAATATTTCATTCCTGACCAAAAGTGAGGCTCAGTAAGGGCCCCTCTTAGGAACTTACCTTCTGTCCTCTGTCCAGTCACGTGTGGGACATTTCCAGTTCCCTACTGCAAGCTTACAAAGAACAGGGATGAAGTCTTAGTCACACTGTTATCCGTCTAGTTCCTGGTTCAGGTAAGATGTTTAAATATTGAATAATCACACAGGAGTTCAATACATATTTGTTGTTTGAATAAAATTGCTCCACAGCGGTGGTTCTCAGCGGTGGGTAATTTTGCCTCCCGGGGGACATTTGGCAATGTCTGAAGACATTTTTGGTTGGTGTAACCGGCCAGGTGTGTGGGTGCTCCCACGTCTGGTGGGTGGAGGCCAAGGACGCTGCTCACCATCCTGCAAGGCACAGGACGGCTCCCACCACACGGAATTATCGGGCCCAGAATGTCAGTAGTGCTGAGCTTGAGATCCCTGCTCCAGACAACCACACAGGAATGCCTTCTCTTGATTCTTTTTGGTAAGGCTGAAATAAATGTTTGAAAACAAAATCATTTTTAAAAGGGTAGACTTGCAAGGCACTAGACCCCGGATCATTTTAACCAATTCGCTAACAAACACACATGAACTGTCCTCTGTCAGTAGGGAAAACCCAGTTAGTCTGTGGTTCCTCAATAATAGGCACATCTCACCCTGACAAGCACCAAGGTGATTCTTCAATAAAGAGGCTGGTGTGGCTGGGGTCTCCCTACCTCAAGGTCATGTTCTGTAGCATAAAGTGTGGCAAGTAGTGGTAGCCACACTTCTGGGCCATGTGGTGAGAGATCCATTGAGGCAGACGGTGGTAATTAATCATCAGAGAAAAGACCACCCAACTAACAAAGCGCAGCCTGGGAGGAGTACCCCTCCAGGCAACTGTCCCTGGACAAGGTTGCAGGGCCTCTGGTGGGCTGGGCAGTGAGTCCAGGGCTGGTTGCAATAGATCAGGAGACGGCTCAGCTGGCTCGTGCTGAACAGGGCTGAGGCCCAGCCCCAGCCCCAGCCAGCAGACAGAGCCCTCCCTGGGGCCTGAGGTTGACAGGCCTGATCACCCACCCCCCTCTCTGCCTCTCACCCACCCACCTCATAGGGTGGTTTGTTTTCCTTCCACCTCCAGGAAGTCTGACCTTGGTGTTTCTTTTCCCCTGATTTCCAGGTCTAGGGTGATTGGCAAGACTCTAGCCTGGTACTTCTGGAAAACACAACCCCGGCCTGGACAACACAAGCAGAATTTCTCCTGGAAGCCTGGTTTCTGTGTGTTGCCCCCTCCTCTGCCACAGTTGGCCAGCACGGGTCTAGCTCACAAGGAGGGTACCTCCTCACATCACAAGCACGGTGGGCTGTCTCTTCACCCTTGAGGGTTGAACCCACACATTTAGCTCCAGAAGTGTTTTGGCCGGTGGAGGTGCTGAGAGTGCCATTGTCCTCGCTGAGCCCCAGGATGCCCCTGGAAGAGGATGAGAAGTAGGAGGGCAGGGGTGCGGGGGTTCTCACCCCTCCCAGAGTGGACAGGAAAACTCACACTCTCTCTAGAGAAGGCCCCAGGGGCTCTCTGCTGAAATCATGTTTTCATTTAGGATTTTTAGGAACTGGTGCTGGGGCTGGGTGAGAGTCCTGAATAGCAGCAGAGGGCCATCTTGGCAGCCTCTCCCACCTCCTCCTAGGCCCGGGGCCCGCCTCTTCCGCACTACAAGCCCTGCCCCTGTCTGAGAGGCAAGGGACCTAATAAACACACGTGAACTGTGGCACTAATGACATCATGCTGCCTTCTCAGGGATTTAAAAAGCAGCAAGGGGCCTCTAAAAGCACAATCCTAGATTCTGCCATCAGAGTGGAGACACTTATGTTTCAGGTCCTGGGAAATGTTCCTTAACTTTTCCATTTGCTGAGCTCTCTGCTCATCAAACCTGCAGTTTCCCCCTTCATACACCCTAGCCTCCCACATACCGAATTGGGAACCCCAGCCTCGGTTGGGCCAGACAGGCAGAGGTCTTCCCTGTGTGTCTTGGGGGACACAGGGAAGCAAGGCTTTGGCTGCATGTGGCACTGCATAATGCTCTGCTATGCAAGGAAGAGAGAGCATGAGAGAGAGAGCTCCTCTCCCCTTCCTGGGGCTCAGAGGCCACGGGCACGGGCAGCAGCTCTGGCCACACACCGGAGCCTGTCAGCTCTGGAAGGGCAGGTGAGTGAAACCTACATGGTTCTCACCAGGGACCAAGGATACACCCTACCAGTGCCCTCAGTGCTAAGCCCTGCAAGGCGGCCTGGCCCTGTGTGGGCAGCAGCACCAGCCTCCCTCCGCTCTGGTGTCCAGTGGGAGGCTCCAACCCAGGGAGGGGGTGCAGAGGAGGAGGAGGGGAGAGAGCTCCAGATATTTATTTCCTCAGCTCCCTTTCTGCCCAGTTTCTCCAGCTTGGCTGTGTCCATCCAGCAAAGGGCACAGCACCTGCTAGATGGTCCTTGCCATTCTGCCACCCTCTTGACTTTGGGGTACCTGCTCCCTCTCTTTTCCCCTCCAGGCAAGGGATGGCAGCAGCCCCCTGCTCTTAATGGCCTGCAGGCTTCTGCACTGTCCCTTGTGGTTTTTCTAAATCAGCCCACACCTTAGCCAATAGTCCTTTTAGTAAACATCCCTCAATTACCCAGTTCAAGTGTGTGTGTTCCCCGCCAGGACCCGGATAGAGTACGCAGAGAGGAAATGAGCCGCTGGGATTCCAGCTGGGCCTATGGAGTCCGGTGTGAGCCATTATCGTGATTAAAATAACATACTATTTCCACCCTTCTAGCTCATTTCCACCCACCACCTGACACTGAACTAGCCAGCAAAACCTTCTCTCACTAATTCTGTTTTCTCCTCAAAAATCGACAAGCCACACTCATTTCAGAAACAGCCCCACTGCACACCCTCTTTAACGGGCAGAGACAGAATCCCAACTGCTTATGTGCAAAGCAGGAATCTTCTGCCCCTTGTTCTCCAGTTCTAGAGGAAAGGGAAAGATTTTTAAAGAAAGAGTGGAAAAGTCCATAAAGAAATTATACTTCACTCCTAGGAGAGTTTCTTCCTAACAATTCTGTGCGCTGCAAGTTACCGCTTCCCCAGAAAACATTGTCTTTCTTCCCTCACTGGGATGAAAGCTCCGTAAGGGCAGGGATGTTTGTCTGTGTTGTTCATTTTTATATCTTAAGTGTTTAGTACAGTGCCTGGCACATAGTGTGGACAGAGAGAGAGAGAGAGAACGGTTGACCCTTGAACAACACAGGGGTTAGGGTTGCTGACCCCTACACAGCTGACAATCATATATAACATTTGACTCCCCCCAAACTTAACTGCTAATAGCCTACTGTTGACTGGAAGCCTTGCCAATAACATAAATAGTTAACACATGTTGTATATTATATGTATTCTGTATTCTTATAATAAAGGAAGCTGGAGAGAAGCAAATGTTATTAAGAAAAATTGTAAGGAGAAGAAAATATATTTACTGTTCATGAAGTAGAGTGGACCACCACAAAACTCTTCATCCTCATTGTCTTCTCGTTGAGTAGGCTGAGGAGGAGGAGGTAGAGGAGGGGTTGGTCTTGGTGTCTCAGGGGTGGCAGAGGTGAAAGAAAATCCACGTATAAGTGGATCTGCACAGTTCAAAACCATGTTGTTCAAGGGTCAACTGTACATGTAAACAGACCCCTCCCTTAGGCTAAAGGGAGGTTTGAGGTATTGGGGGGCCCCAACATCTCACCAGGATGTGAGAGTCAGGGCAGACCTGAGAGATGGACTCCCAGGGTATGAGGCTGGTGCTGCCTTGGAAACCAGCCTGCTCCCTGTGGGCCCTGGTCAGTGATGGGGGTGGCCTGCATGGCCTGAAAGAAGTGAAAGCAGGGAGTCACTGATCCTATGGCCAGGCAGCCAGGTGAGTCCCTCAGCTGTTTCTCAAACCCTTGGTGTATAGCAGACACCTTGGCCAGAGAGGGGGTCTTGTTTAAAATGTTGGCTCCCAGGATCCACCCCCAAAGAATCTGAACTGGTCCCTCTGAGGCCCAGAGGCAGGTGGACCATATCTTGAGAAACATGGCCCTAGAGGACAGAGAAAACTGGTCTTTCAGGTGGGGGCCACAGAAAAATGTCATCTTCCAAGTGGCCGCAAAGAGCTAAGAGAGGCCTGCAGGAGCCACCTGGGAAAAACCAGCCAGATGAACCTGAGGAAGAACACGTCCGCAGGTGGCATAATCCCAGTGACCGGGTTGCAGAACACTGGGGGGCATGGTGGACAGGAGCAGGAGCGTGAGTTGAGGGGGGATGGGCTGCTGGCCCAGGGCAAGTCGTGGTCATGGGGTAAGGCCCCTAGGATCGTTAAATGACCAGGGACCCATGAGAGGATCTGATGAATGACGTATGAAACCACACATTTTAATTGCTTAGAAATTCCATGTCTTGACTTCTGTTAAACCTCCTGGGGTGTTTATCTAATTTGTTGTTTGGGTTTCCACCCTGGAGTTCCAATTGAATTCCAACTTCTGGGTATCGCCTGGGGCATTTTGTTTGTTTGTTTTTAGTCCGTTTGTACTCCATGTGGTCAAATGGCACTGCTTTACTGTTAGGCAACTGCTTAGTGTATTAGGTTAACTGTATAAAGTTGGACCTGAAAAGATGGCTTCAAGGTTGAATTCATGGTGATCTGGCTTGAAGGGTTGGCTTGCTTCTCTTAATTCGTTTCTGTGTTGTGAATTTAAAAACTGAACCAATAAGCCCATGAGATCTGATGCGAGCTGCTCTGAGTTGGCCTAAGATGAGTGGTCCATACAGGACGGTGCAGGCAAAGCCAGGCCGCAAGCTGCTCCTCGGGAGGCCTTGGAGGCTTTCGCAGGGGGCTCCAAACCTGGGGCCTGAGCACAAACTATCTGGCCAAAATTAAGGTGTTGATATGAACTTGCTTTCCTAATTCACCTTCTGCTGTCAGAAAGCTTAACTGTATTCGTGTGTAAAATGCTTGGAAATCCATGAAGATAAGTGCTCTGCAAATCATTTTCACTTCTTCACTGATAACTGAAAATCTGGCCCCAGCAGGGACCCACGTAGGACCAAGGCGGGGGAGGCAGAGAGGGGATGATGGAGGAGGGATGAGGCCCCAAATTAAGCACAAGGGAAACGTTAAGCTTCATCCTTTTTCTTGCCTTTATTGTTTGTCTCTTCCTTGGGTATATGCGAAGTGTGGAAGCCCCCACAAGACCGCTTTCACTTCTGACACCGACTGCAAAATTCAGGGAGCACCGTCCCTCTCCTGAGGCTTGAGATGTCACCAGAAGGACTGACAGAACTCACTGAAAGCTGTTATCTCATGGTTGTGGTTTATTACAGGGACAAGATACAGATTAGAGTCAGCCAAGGGAAGAGGAACACAAGTGGAGCCCGGAAAGTTCCAAACTGTGGGGTCGGCAGCATCACTCTCCCAGCATCAGCGTGTGACAATACACATGGACTATAGTCAACCAGGGAAGCTCACCTGAGCCTTGAAGTCCCATGTCTTGATTGAGGCTCCATCATTTAAACTTGGTTGGCTGCCCACATGGCTAACTTCAGTCTCCAGCTTTTCAGAGATCAGCTCATACCCCACGACCCAAAGCTTCCACCCTAAGTCACATTTTTGGTATGGCTCAAAACCTCCAGGCAAACAAAGACACACCATGACATGAAATTCCAAGGGCTTAGAGATCACCTCCCAGAAGCCAGTGGCAAAGGCCAGATCTGTCTTTGGGCAAGGTTGAATGTTTTACTACACAGAAGATAAGATTTCTTTCTTCCTTCAGGGCAATCCCATCCAGTGCTCTTCACCGGGCCTCGCCAATGCAGGCGTACTCAATTCCTCAGCCCGTTTGTCTTTTTGAGATCAGAAGCCACCTCCAAACCCTAATCTAGGTAAGCCCTGAGTCCCCAGGGCTCCCAGTGATGTGGGCCAAGGCTGGTGAGAACTGAAATTTGTGCACCCCGCCAAAACCTTCCACGTAGGTAATGTCTAGGTGCCTTAAGTATAAGCCAAATCTTATTCACTTTATTATTAATTTTTTTTGTAATCTTGGGAATTTGTCACCTTCTAATTTGTCACTAAAGTGAAGGTCACCAGCAGGTATAACATGTTATATTATTTGAGGATATTCAATTCTGCAGTAGAGGACAGGAAAACAAATGGGTTGTATGAAATCAATAAGGTGAAGTACAGAGAATGAGAAGCAAGTTGCTTGTGAGACGTGAGCAGAAGTCATAAAAATGTCAAGTGTAGACAGTAAGTCAGTAACCTGTAAGAGATGTATGTGACTTAAAAAAAAAGAATGGAGTAGCAAGAGTGGATCTTACAGATAGAAAGGGATGGAAAGACCAAGTTATATGGTGGGGGTCATGCCACCTGTAAGCCCATGGCTCTGTCATCCTTATTGGCCACCCATTGGGGACATTTAGTGTGTCTCATTCTGGGTCCCGTGTGCTCTGCCCAAGAAATGCAGACAAAACCCATAGCTGTTCAGCCAACTAGCTGGCAAACTACAGGAGTCCGCACTGACCTGGGAGGGAATATGTTCTGAGACCCCCAGTGGATGCCTGAAACTGTGGATAGGACTGAACCCGGTTGCCGTCAATCAGAACACATTTCTGTTCATGTCTTCCACCCACGAACCTAATGCCTTGTCCACCTTAACTGAGCACTGTCATGTACTGTGGCCGTAATTTCTGCAGTTTGAGGTGCAACAGCAAAACTAGTGCAAATTTCTTTCTCCTTCTTCACAGTTTCATGGGTAGACGATGCATCCTTACTGTGGATCTTAGCAAACTCAGCATACGATCTTTTTTCTTTCTTTAATACATCGAGAATATTCACTTTTACTTAAAGGAAGCACCTCGGCATACCTGAATTACCAGTGTCACTCCTCTGGCGCTTTGGGGCCGTTATGAAGTCAAATAAGGGCTACTTGAACACGAATGCTGCAATACCACAACAGTGATCTGATCGTCGAGATGGCTCCTAAGTGACTCATGAGGGGGAACATCTACAACATGGAGACGTTGCACAAGGGGAAGATTCACATCCTGGTGGGACAGAGTGGGATGGTGCAAGACTTCATCATGCTACTCAGAAAGGCATGCAATTTAAAACTTATGAATTGTTTATTTCTGGAACTTTCCATTCCATATTTTCAGACCATGGGTAAATGAAACCACAGAAAGTGAAACCCTGGAATAAGGGGCAATTACAGTACCATTCAGGCCAGGTATAATTGCCCCTGCATCTCAGCGGGCAGAAGGTGCTGGAGTCAACACATGCTTGTTCTATGGGACAAGCGACAGCAAGGATTAAGTGTTACAAACTACTATAAAAGCAAACTTGACACATCAATCAGGGATGGACCCAGCTATCATGAGCAGCACCCGGTGTTTAAGGAAGAGCAGAGGAAGGTGTGGGCAGGGCTCTCTGAGGCTCCCGTGGTAGCATCTACTCCCGCACACACCCAAAAGGAGACTGGATATTCACGCATATGTTGAGCCCGAGACAACATGTGCCCTTAGCGATTCCCATGCAAAAGGAAAAATCAGAATGTCAGAATTTGGTTATTAATCTTGCTTCATCCCAAACTATACTAGTAGTATTTTACAAATTAAACAGGGCCACCGGGGCCATCTATAATTTGTCCTCAGAGGCCATTCCACCTGAGGGGGTCAGGACGCAGGACTAAAGTTCCTCTCCCTCCATGTGGAATGATTTATTTTCCCAGGGGTCCTGGGAAAATAAATCATTCTACCAGCAGAGGGATCTACCCTAAGAGACTCAACGTGACCTTGGAGGAAAAAATAGGAGTCGGATGGAGGGGACCTAGCCCTGGGGAAGGGAGGTGATTGGGTGAGGAGGGAAGGCTCAAGAACTGCCTTCCCCTTCCCTCCCTTCTGCCGCCTTGGGCCCTACTGTGCTCTTCTCCACTTTCCCTTAATAATTCCCCATAATTCTAAAATGATAAGGAAATAGATGTGGGCCGAAGGCTCTGGGAGAATTGCAAATGAATAAAAAATGTAAGATGTTTGACCTCACTGGTAACTCCAGAAATAGGAATGAAAAACAACAATGTGCTTTCTTGGGACTGTTTTAAACAATGGAAGGATGTGGTCTCCATTTGTACCAAATAAGGAGACCCTTAAGTTTGCCCCTCACTGGGTATGCCTCCAGATGTCAATGACTCTGATATCAGGGTTTTTTTTTAATGATAGTGAAATAATACTATTATACCAGCAAAAATTGCAGGTTTTAGAGAATTTAATAAAAATATGGTAGCCAGGATTTATTGAAATCATAACTCAAGGCAGTTTTGTGAGATGACAGTGCTTTTTCTTTGCTGTCGCTTGGAGATTTCATTTGGCGAAATCAGAGCCAATAACCAGCACTGAGGTCTGGGAGAGGAAATTATCTGGTTCCTGGGTTGCCCGGACTCTTCTCTTTCTTCCTGCCTTGGACTCTCCCCCACTCCAGGGCCCCACCCAGCCCTGCTCATTAGCAGATCCACCAGAGTCTGAACAGTAGAACTAATAAGCTGTTGAAACCCAGGTACCTTCCTCGTTAGCAGCTCTTCCTCCCTCCCGGTCCAGAGAAAATTGGGACTTGGAGGTACAGCTAGGAGGCTGGGTTCCCTCTGACAGTTTAGCATTAACTAAGAACAGAAATGTGCAAGATGAAATGCTCACATGTCCCTTTCAGCCTTCATTTGTTGAAGGACAAATTTGATTCCATACACTGGAGGGAATTTCCTATTCCCTTCCTTTCTCAAGCTCCTCTGATTCCACTAGGACAGAGGTATCAGTTAAGAAATGAACTGGAAGATTTTGCATTGCATAAGTGCCATAAGGCATTTTTCTTGTGCTTTGGTCTGTCTATATCCCACCTCCAAAAGTGACAGCTCTGCAGAATGTCAGGGATGCAAGATGAGCGAGGGCCACCCTGACCCAGGGAACTGGCAGATCCCTTGGGAAGTTTTGCAATAGTTCTGAATGGTGAAGAGGGGGAAATTCTTACATTGTGATCCTTAAGGATTCTCTAGCCATTTTCTGGGCAGAATTAGTGCAAGAAGGCTTGGTAGGATTTCACTGGCCACCAGCATCGTGACCATCAGGGAAATTCACCAAAACATTTAAATCAAAGAGCTGGACCATGTGAAACAGAAACATTGGCCAAACGTCCTATCCTGGGCTTCTTTTATAAATTGGTCTAACTTGCTGTAGTGGTACATTTGGCCTCTGGCCTTTGAAACTAACAAGCTGGGGTTTGTGGCCAGCAGGGAGGACCACGAATATAGGCCTTGCCTTAAAATTCCCGTTGGTGTCCGCCCAGGAGCTGTTTGGCACCAACGGATGGGGACGGGCTGGATGCCAGAGCAGCGTGCCTGTCCCCGGCTGCAGATTATGATGTCTATGCCTTTCATTCACAGCTGCCCTGCGCTTTGCCAAAGTGAATGCCTCTGGGAACATCCCCACCAGTCGCGGTAAAGGGAGGCGATGCCTGGTACACCCCTACCCCTCGAGGTCCGGGCTACAGACTCGCTGCAGTCCACAGCCAAAGGAAGAGGTCCAGCAGCAGAAAAGCGTGGGGGGCCCAGAAACCCCCGAGTTCCTCCGCAGCAGCACCAGGCTGGTCTGTGGCAGCTGAGGTGAGGTCCCATGTCATCCATGTAAGCACAGAGGCATTCACCTGATGCCAGAGGCAGGACTATTACCCAGAAAGGCTGCCTTCTAGGCTCCTGGGTCTTGCTAGTCTGTCTGTACTCAAACGTCGTGGGGACTCTCAGTGCTAAAACTGGGAATGGCCCAGGCAAACCAGGACAAGGTGGGCACCCTACCTAAAGGTCCCCACGCCCTCCATCACCCCTCCTATAAAGCCCCAGGTGAAAATACTGCAAGCCCCTATTCCACCATGGGAAGAGCAGCACCTTTTGCATTATCTTCAAGGAGTGCTAGTCAGCCCAGGCACTTTGGACTATGCCCTTACAGGTGAAGCAGGTCCAGGCGTCTGAAGAAGGTCACAGGTGCAAGCAGGCAGAAGGAAAGCACACAGACGCTGGGGGGTGCACACACAGAATGGGTAAAAGGGATCCATGGAGGTCTGGACAGAACACCAGGAGTGTCCTGAGGCATTATTATCATCCCATTTTACAGATGAGCAAAGTGAGGTACAGGGAAATTAATTAACTTGCCCAACATTAAAGAGCTTTGGTTTTGGACACCTTGATTCTCAACTTCTGACCTCCAGAACTATGGGATAAATTCGTGTTGTTTTAGGCCATGCCGTTTGTGATGCTTTATTACGGCAGCCACAGGAAACTAAGACAGGCGGGACCTGTGATGGTGGACTTGGAGGGGTGGTTGTGAGGGCCCTGGGCAGCCAAGGGGTGTTTCAGTGAGCAGAGACAACAAGGGCAGCTGATGAGGTCCAGCTGCCATGGCGCCCTGATGTCAACATCAAACACAGTCACTCCTGGAGCAACTCTCCGATCAACCATTGTTAGCTTGAACCTCATTCTTTAAGCAAACCCCAAATGGCTGTTTTCCCTGTTGAGCTTCTAGAACACATACTAGAAATCTGTGTCAGCCTCCTACAGTGTATTTCCAAGTCTGGTGGCTTATTGCCCCAACAAGCTGGAAGGGAGATTCAGAATGCCCAGCACACACCAGAAGTCTCTGTCCTGCCACTCGGCACCCCCATTCCAGGTCACGGGGCTTGGGGAGTCACCCAGGACACAGGAAACCCAGTGACCTGCTGGGCTTGCAGCCCAGGGACGGGGAGTGCCACCAGGCCGCCTTGGGATGTCCTCCCTGCTCCTGTGAAGGGAAGCCACGGCCCCTTGAGTGAGTCTGAGGCTGCCAAATAAAATGATATCTTGGAGAAGTTTTAGGCGCAGGGCCAAATGCTTTCTTTATGTATTTGTATTTGTTAAGTGAATGAAGCTGGTGGCAACAAAGATTGCACATGCAATTAAAGAGGTGGAAAAAAGACTTCAAAATATATATATTTTTGATAATTGTACTATAGTTACATAAAATATTATCACTGGGCACATCCGTTTGGATGGTATTATTTAAAAAAAAACAGAAAATAAGTGTTGGTGAGGATGTGGATAAATTAGAACCCTTGTACATTGCTGGTGGGAATGTAAAATGGAGCAGCTGCTGTGGAAAACACTATGGCGGTTCCTTAAAAAATTAAGTAGGATTACTATATGATCCAGCAATTTCTCTCCTAGGTATATACCCAAGAGAAATGAGAGCAGGGACTCAAACAGATACTTGTACACTGAAGTTCACAGCAGCATTATTCACAATAACCAAAAGGTGGAAGCAACCCACGTCCATCAAAGGAAGAATGGGTAATCAAAATATGGTATAACCACACAATGGGATATTATTCCACTATAAAAAGAAAGAAAAGTTTGGCATATGCTGTGACATGGATGAATCTTGAGAGCATTATGCTAAATGTAGTAAGCCAGTCACAAAAGGACAAATACCGTACTGGGGGAGAGGGAATGGAGGGTTGTTCCATGGGTACAGAGTTTTAGTTTTGGAAGATGAAAACAGTTCTGGGGATGGATGATGGTGATTATTGTACAACAATGTGAATACACTTAATGCCACTGAAATTTTCACCTAAAAGGTTAAAATGGTAAATTTTATTTGATGCATATTTTACAATTTAAAAAATACAAAACAAAAACTTTAGAAAGATGTTATTACTGTGGAAACTGAGGAAGGATACATGAGAATTTTCTGTAGTTTGGCAACTTATATGTGAGTCTAAATTATTTCAGAATGAAAAATTTTTAAAAAATGAACAAACCTTAAAAAGAGGTAACAAATGCATTTGTAAATGAGTAGGAAAAATTATGAGGAAACATCAAATGTTTTAGGTTTTGGGATTGGGGGTAGCCCTTTTTTCCTTTTTTCCACTCTTTGGGGCTTGCTAAAATGCAACTGTATCATCACAATTAGGGGGAAAAACTTATTTTTAAAAAGTCCCCTGCTACTTTCCCAATAACACATAGAAATATGATTCTCTTTTTGACATTCAAGGACCAAAACAAAATGTTGTCTTAAGATTCCCGGCAACGTGCACAATGCCCAGCGTATTACAGATGCAAATAAATTTTTATCGAAGAAATTATAATCATCATCCCCATTATAATCAGCGATGAGATGGAAACCAGAAGAGTAATTGTGGGTAAAGAAAACAAAAGGCATTGGTCACAGCTGATGCTGTATCCTGGACAAGAAAGAATGTCATTGCCACCAATAGAATAGTGGCCTTGTCACTGGCAATCAGGAAGCTTTTCTATAAAGTTCCATCACAATGTTGGAGCTCTGGTGTCTTTCACCAGACCCTTCCATCCTTTCCCATGCCTCCCCAACTCAGCTCACTCCACAAAGTCCAGAGAAATATTTTCTCTAGAGGATAAGTCACTTTGGGAAAGTTTGAACAAAAATTCTCATCACCCAGCTAGCTGGCTGTCATGAGTTGTGTTGTGCCTCCCCCAAAAAGATATGCTGGAGTCAGAATGAGACCTCATTTGGAGAAGGGATCTGTTATAGCCTAAATGCTTATGTCCCCCCAAAATTTGTATGTTCCCCCAACCTCCAAAGTGATGGTATTAGGAGGTGGAACCTTTGGGAGGTTATTAGGGTTACCTTTGGTCATGAGGGTGGAGGCCCCATGATAGGATTAGAGCCCCAATTAGAAAAGGAAGAGTTGTCAGATCTCTCTCTTTGTCCGCTGTGTGAGGACACAGTGAGAAGGCAGCTATCAGGGGAAGAGCCTCACCAGAACTCAGCCATGCCAGCACCATGACCTTGGGTTTCTCAACCCCTGGTACCATGAGAAATAGATGTCTGTCATTTAAGCCATCCAGACTATGGTATTTTGTGGTGACAGCCCAAGCAGAATGAGACAGGATCTTTATGGAGGTAATCAGGTTAAGATGCGTCATTAAGGTGGGCTCTAATCCAATATGACTAGTATCCTTATAAAAGCAGAAATCTGGACACAGAGACAGACATGCACAGAGGGAAGATGCTGTGAAGACACAGGGAGAGCATGGCCATCTGCAAGCCAAGGAAGACCTGAGGCTACCAGAAGCTCGGAGAGACGCCTGGAACAGATTCTCCCTTGCAGCCCTCAGAAGAAACCAACTGTGTGGCACCTTGATTTTGGACTTCCAGGCTCCAGAACTGTGAGACAATGAATTTCTATTGTCTAAGACACCCAGTGCCTGGTACTTTAAAGCTATAGCTCCAGCAAACTGGCCTTCCTTGCACCTTCCAAGCCAACTGCTTTCCTGACAAATTCACTTCAGGCTGCTGAAAGGTAAGTTCAATGTTTCAAGTTCAATGTTTAAAGTCTCCTTCCCAAACCCAAATCTGGAATGGCCATTTTTCCATTTGTACCTCAAAGATACAAGCTTATCTCTGCTCCTCCAGGTCTCTGCCTTACTATTTTCAAGCCTGGTGGGTTGCTTGTCAAAACAAACTGGCTCCTCACACCAATAGCCCTCCCCAGTGCTACCTTGCCACAGCTGGCAGCAGGGGCCATGGGATCCAATGACCTTTGGGCTTCAAGGTGCCATCCACACTGGGAGCCTGCATGTGGCCATGTGGCCCTGTGGGGACCTTTCCAAACAGCTGGTTACATGGCCTTGCATGGCCCCAGATCAGGGCGTCCGGGCTCCAGGTTCCCACCCTGCCAGGCATTGATAGTGGCCCCAAATCCTCAGTTTGTGGCTTGGCCCAGAATGAAGGAAACCCACAGCCCATACACCACAATAGGGAAGGTGGCTGCTGGGTCCACATGGGATCACAAGCACCGACTCTGTGGACTTTAGCAATATGAGAAATCTGGAATACTAACATCTTCAAACCTCAAACCTCCCCCTCAGGGGGGAGGAAGGACCCTCGGCCTTCCCTGCCCTGATTCTGCAAGCAAACAACTTGTCCTTTGGTCTCTGAACTAGCCAAATTCTTTGGCTATCTCAGCACATGAGTCCAGCCAAAGGTCAGATCTTAAAACCAGGAGGACATTGCTATTCATTTCACCATTTGACACACGTTTGCTGAACATCTATAAAATCCCAGGCACAGCTAGATACTGGGAATACAGGATGAGGACGATATCATTCCTGTACTCAAAGAGCACACAGTTGGGGTGGAAGGGAGGAGGCAGATGCAGAGATAGATAACTATAACAATGCAGTAAGTGGAATTATCAGGATACACACAGTTATGGGAGACTCAGAGAGGGGCAGTGTTGAATAATGGCCCCCAAAGATATCCAGACCCTAATCCTGGAACCAGTGAATATGTACCTTACATAGCAGAAGGGACTTTGCAGATGTGATTAGTAAGGATCTTGTGATGCGCAGATTACCCTTGACTATCTGGGAGGGCCCAATCTAATCACAAGTGTCCTTATAAGAGGGAAGGAGGGAGGGAGGAGGGCCAGAGCCAAGAAAAAAGGTATGATAGAGGAAGCAGAGATAGAGTGATGTGCTCTGATGGGGCCACAAGCCAAGGGATACAGGCAGCCACAGGAAGCTAAAAAAGGCAAGGAGGCAGATTCTCTTTTAAGAGCCTCCAAAAGAAACCAGCCCTGATAAAACCTTGATTTTAGCTCCGTAAGAATCACTTTGAACTTCTGACCTCCAGAAATGTAAGAGAATAAACTTGTGGTGTTTTACGTTCGCGGTAACTTGTTTCAGCAGCAACAGAAAACAGGCATAAAGCAACCCAGTGACAGTGGAAGCTCAGGATGTGGGAACTCCTGGCAGTCTTACAAGATGGGCAGGAAGCGTAGGCGAGAGGGGTCCAGCAGAAAGACAGCAGATGTGCGTGGAAAGTGCACACTGAGCATGGCTACAGCAAAAAGTTGCAGACAAGAAATGGTGAACGTTGAGCTTGGACGGTGGGCAGGGGCCAGATTGCGCAGGGCCCTGCATTCTTGTTAAGGAGTGAGGATGTCAGCCGACGGTCGCTATGGAGCTAGTGGGAGACGTGAAGTAGGGGAGTGACATGGTTGGACGTCAGTATTAGCAAGAGCAGTGCCCAGTTGGGCGGAGGATGGATTCAGGGGACCCATCAGATGGCTGCTGCGATAGGCTTGACCAGAGATGACAGAGGCCTGTGTATTGGCTGTTGAGGGGAACGGCTTCAGTGAGGGATGGGACAGAGCAAGAACCCGAGGCAGGCTGAATGTAGGAGCTGGGGGAGAAGAAGGTTCGGCACCACGGCCAGGATTCAGGCACGGGGCCTCCGGGAGGTGTGGACAGAGGATGTAGGCGTGAGATTAGATTTAGAGGGGAAACGGGTAAGTTTATCTTGCCACCTGTTGGTGCCTGCGAGATATCTGAGAGATTTCCAAGCAGAAATCGCCCACCCACATGTGAAGTGCAAGGGGACGTAGACATTCAGGACTTAGGCTGGTGGGTAGGAGTCGAAACGCTGTGCGTGGTGAGACGGCCGGGGAGGGGGATGGCGGCAGCGACACCCAGAACACTGGAGGCGGGGAGCCCGAGGGGAGAAGCGCACGACTGGGGTAGCAGAGCGTTTCTAGGACGGTGTGTCAGTCTGCTCCGGCTCCTTAACACATACAAGGCTGGGTGGCTTCAACAACAGACTGATTTTCTCACAGTTCTAGAGGCTGGAAGTCCAAGATCGAGGAATGAACAGGTTTGGTTTCTCCTTGGCTTCCAGATGGCCACCTTCTCGCTGTGTCCTCCCATGGTCTCTTCTCTGTGCACGCATCCTTGGTGTCTTCCCCTCTGTCTCTCTTCTCTCTCCTCCCCCTTATAAAGACGCCAATCCTGTTGGATTACAGCCACGCCCTTATGACCTCATTTAACTTTAATTATCTCATTAAAGACCCTATCTCCAAATATAGACACATGGGAGGTTACAACTTCAACATACAAATTGGGGTGGGGGGCACAATTCAGTCCATGACAGGGAGAGTCCTGCGAAGTAAACGTCCATTTTGCCATGAGGAAGTTCCTGGTGGTGCCCGAGAGCAATTTCAGGGAAGCAGTGAAACAGTGGGAGGACCCAGAACACAGCAGTGGCGCAGGATGAATGGAACAGTGTTGAGAAATGGAGGCAGCGGTTTCAATCTCAACCAGTTTCGATGTCAACATTTTCAACATGTTTGGATAGGTTGGGATGAGAAGGGAGGAGAGAGAATGGGCTGGAATGGGCAGTACCGTCACTGACAGGGGCTGTAGGAACAGAGCTTGGTGGGGAATTTCTGGGGGCGCCTTCTAGCTGAGTGACATGTAGTCCTTCTAAGAACAGGACAGACATTTCTAACTCTGCACCGTGAATATTTGCCCATCCACTGAAGTGGATTTCTGTGTACCCAAGGGGGTGTCCTGTGAGGCTGGTGGAAATCAAAGACTGACCTTAACAGGGACTTGCTGCAACCTGTCTTTGCTGCAGGCAGACCTGTGCCAGAGGGCGAAGGAGGTGCACGTGGTTCTGTGCCTGAGTAAAAATAATAGCAATTTAAGGAGCAAAGAGTCTCAAATTTTGCATTAAGTAAAACAATGGGCCAGCAAGACATTTGACATATTAAAAAGGAGCATGTGCAGAAAAAGCCAAGAACAGACGGCAAAGACAGGAGTTATTATGGATTGTCATGGAAGGTTTGAAGAAGGAAGGAGTTGGCTCCATGGTGGAACACAAAGGCACTCCCTTGTCACTCACAAGAGCAGTGGAAATGCAGAAAAGGTCAGTGTGCTGGACAGTTGATTGTGAGTGTGGTGGCTGAAGTGTTACATTCAGATGGAAGAGAACTTGAACACCAGGGAAATTTCCGTGAAAACTTGCCGAGGATTTTGAGTGATGAACTTAAACTAAAAAGCCTGGGAATTCGCTCTCATATTTTCAAGGGAGACTTGAAAAAATAAAAAGCACACACATTTTTGAGAAAAAAAGTGACTGATCGTGGAACGTGGTGTTTCTATTATGATCCGGAAGCAAAGCATTAAAGTTTGTGGTGGAAAGCCTCCACGTCCCTGAGACTTAGGAAAAATACCCATTTCAAAAGTGAAGAGAATGCTAATTTGTGTCTTTAGCTTCAGTGACATTGTTCATGTTCAATTCATCCCACAAAAGCAGAGAGCTGATCAGATTATTTTATGCCCAAATACCAAAGTGATTGGGAAATGTTAAACACTTTTGTTAAAGCGACTCTGGCTTTGATTTGCTTCTCAGCCATGACAGTGCTTTGGCTTGCTGCTGACTTCCTGTCACACAGTGTTTGATAAAAGATGTGATTTAATGCACTCTATTACCAACCTGTTTCACCAGATATGATTACAAATGACGTTTGGTTGTTAATATATTTTTTAAATCCACCCACAAAGAAATTGGATTTGCCACTGTCGGTGACATGCAAAAGAATGTGATAAATGAGGGCTCCCTGGAAAAATGGCTGATTCTAGGGCTGGGGCAGGGAAAACACAAGATGAGCCAGAAGCATCTTGTAGTGCCAGGAGGTAAGGAAGTGCTCACAAAACCACGGGAAGGAAGCTTGTCAAAGGGACACGGGATGGCCAGGCGTGGTGGCTCATGCCTGTAATCCTAGCACTCTGGGAGGCCGAGGCGGGAGGATCGCTTGAGCTTAGGAGTTTGAGGCCAGCCTGAGCAAAAGCAAGATCAAGACTCTCTCTCTACAGAAATAGAAAAAATTGGCCAGAATGGTGGCACACACCTGTAGACCCAGCTACTTAGGAAGCTGAGGCAGGAGGATCGCTTGAGCCCAGGAGTTTGAGGTTGTAGTGAGTTACGATGACACCACTGCACTCTAGCCAGGGCATCAGAGCAAGACTCTGTCTTAAAAAAAATTTAAAAAAAAGGGACACAGGAACCAGCCTGAGAGAGCTCTCAATGGCCAAAGCTGGAACAAGTAAGTAAAATAATGGGGGGAAAGAGACATACCTTCCTTAAAGTAGAATTTCAAGTAATATATGTAAATACTTCCCTCTTTAGGAAGTAGTATTTAATCCCCACCCCTCACACACATACCTTGAAGGTGGGCTAGACTTAGCAACTTACTTCCAAAGACCAGAGCAGAGAAAGGGAAAACTAGGAGCTTTACATTGGAGGACCTGGCAAGCTCCACCTTAATTGAGTGATGTAGGTTAATATAATAAGTGATATCACGTGGCTATCACGTACTCCCTGATAAGATGTGATAAGAAGGGCACGTCACCCCTGTGTGGCGTTCTTTACAAAAACCCATAACCCCAGTCTAATCATGATGAAGACAACAGACAAACCTAGGCTGGGGGATATTTAATGGGATACAGAACCAGTTCTCTCCAAGACTCTCAAGGTCATGAAAAACATCGAAAGACTGAGCAACTGTCTCAGACCAGAAGACTGGTGAGGCGTGGACACCCTGGATTGGATCCTGGAACATAAAGAGGACATTAACGAACAAACTAGTGACATCCAAATGAAGTCTGGAGTTCAGTTAATAGTAACTCCCCAATGTCAGCTTCTTAGTTTTGACAAATGTATGTGGTTATGTAAGATGTTAAAAATGGGGTAAACTGGGTGAGGGATACTTGGGCACTCTCTGTACTATCTTTAAGACTTCTCTGTAAATCTATAATTATTCCAAAATGAAAAGCTGATTTTTGTTAAAAAAAAAAAAAAAAGATGCACTCCAAAGGCAAAGCAGGACTCCACAAAAGCATCTTGAGGAATATGGGAACATGAGTTTGGAGTCTCAAGGGGCTGAATCCAACTCTGTTTTTTTTGGTTCTATTGTTTTTGGGTTTTTGTGGTGAGAAATCTGTCCCTGGAGAGGGAAGCAATTTGTCCATAGCTGTTTAATGTAGATCAAGGTTGAAAACTCGGACCCCTTGGTTCTGTATAGCAACACAACCACATGGCCACTGCAACAGCTGATGCTTCTGTAGCATGCACTGTGTACCAGACTGTTCTGTCTTGCATATGGTAACTATTTCATTCTCACAAGTACCCAATGTCTTAGTCCCTTTTTTGTTGCTATAACTAAATACCTGAGACTGGGTAATTTACAAAGGAAAGACATTTATTTCTTACAGTTCTGGGGGCTGGGAAGTCCAAGATCGAGGGGCCACATCTTGTGAGGGCCTTTGTGCTGGTAGGGACTCTCTGCAGAGTCCTGAGGTGGGACAGGGCATGGCAAGGGGGCTCATGAGAGACAGCCAACCTTGTTTTTTATAACTAACTGTAAGGGAAACCCGTTTATATAGGCCAAACCAAGATGACTGCCAGTGTGTTTTCCGGCCCAGCCTTCCGGTAAGGCATGAGTCAGCACGCTTATGTAACTATGATGTAATCTCTTACATAAGACCCACATGCTCATCCCTTGATTGGGCATGCTGCCACTATTGTTCTGAGCCGTATATATATGAGTGTTCGCCATGTTACTGTGGCTGCGCTGGGGCTTGCTGCGCTCACCACACTGCCGCAGTTGCTGTTGTTGCATCCCGACAACAAAGAGTATGTCTCATCTGCCTACTGCTGCTCGCCTCTTCCAATTCCCGGAACCCGCTCCAGTACCCTCACTGGCCGTGGCACTTGCGCCTCATGACACTAACCCACTCCAGTGATAACTCCTTAACCCATTAGTGCATGAATGAATTCTTCTGTTCATGAAGGCAGAGCTCTCATGACCCAATCACCCGTTAAAGGCCCCACCTCCCACTACTGCCCACTGAGGATTAAGTTTCAACATGAGTTTTAGAGGGGACAAGCGTTCAAACCATAGCACCCTACTACCTCAAATACCTATTTTTCAGACAGTTCCTGATTTGAAGTGTCTTCCACTGCTCCATGCTAAACGTGGAGGGGAGGGAGAGTGAGCTTCATCCTCCCAGCTGGGGTGGGTACTGGTGGCCCTCACTGTCCCTTCCTCTTTGGAGTAAGAAGCAGATAGGAGGTAGAACCAATGGGATTTGTGAATGGACTAGATGCAGGAGGCGAGGGGAGAGTGTGGTCCAGGATGACACTCAGGTTGGGGCTTGGGCAAGGTGGAGGCTGTGATGCCCTTCACTGCAAAAGGGCACAGGAAGAGCTGGTCTGGGGGAATGAGGTCCTTGGTTTTGGCCACACTGAACTGAATGTGGACCTCTGTGGAGTTTGATAAACATGCCTGATGCTCCAGAGAACATTCATCTCTGGAGATACAGTCCTGGGGTAAACAACATGTTGACAGTCTATTTGCTTTGGGGGAAATCACAGGTCACATCAAGACTTTACAAACCCTCAGC
Source organism: Daubentonia madagascariensis (assembly GCA_023783475.1). Classification (NCBI taxonomy): domain Eukaryota; kingdom Metazoa; phylum Chordata; class Mammalia; order Primates; family Daubentoniidae; genus Daubentonia; species Daubentonia madagascariensis. The sequence continues at coordinate 773,323 of JAKFHU010001482.1, read as the reverse complement.
ACAGCATTCCCACAATTAAGAGCCCCTGCCTCACCCCCCAGTTGCCCCAGTTGTCTCTCTTGTTCCTTTGTGAAGGTCTATTAGGAGGTCACCAGACCATCAACCTGGCCCCAGGGTCTGCCCTCCTTGCAGTAGGCCTTCTAATCACTCCACATGGTCAGATATGGGTTCCTCTTCTCCTTTTTGTAAGGGTACCAAAATTTCCCCCCAAATGGCTACTCCCTAACCTCTTCTACTCTGGACATCTCACGACTTCACAGAGTTGAAGCCCCATTGTGCCCAGGGCCCCATGTCAGGTCCAGACTTGCCAGGCTTTCATCCTTGCTGACAGCAGAAGAGGGCCCTTAACCAGTGTAGTGGGTTGAACAGTATCTCCCCCAAAATCCACATCCACTGGGACCCCAGAGTGTGACCTTATTTGGAAATAGGGTCATTGCAGATATAATTAGTTAAGACAAGGTCATACCAGATTAGGGTAGGCCCCAAATCCAATGACTGGTATCCTTATAAGAAGGTCATGTGAAGACACACACAGGGAAGAATGCCATGGAGGCAGAGAATGGAGTGGTGTTTCTGCAGCCAAAGAATGCCAAGGATTGCTGGGAACCACCAGAAGCAGGAAAAGGCAAGGAAGGATCCAGTCCTAGAACCTTCAGAGAGAATGTGGCTCTGGTGAGACCTTGATTTCAGACTTCTTGTCTCTAGAATTGTGGCAGAATAGATTTCTGTTTTAAGCCATCCAGTGTGTGGTAATTTGTTATGGCAGTCCTAGGAAACCAACACAGCCAGGCAAACATGAGTGAGAAGACATCCTACCACTAATGTGAGATACTGAATATACAGACAATGGACAGATCACATATGACAACAGAACTCTGGCCCTCAAACTCCACGGTAATCAGCCCACAAAACCAAACCTCTGCAGCCGTTAGCCCAGAGTGGTCAGGACTCGGTCAATGACTGCCAACTTCCCTGGTTTTGCCCTCACTTCCAACTCAGAACCAACCAGAAAAAAGGCAAACATGCCCCACGCCAACACCCTCTAATCAGAGCACACTCAAAACCTTCCATTTCCCCCCACTCCTCTGCCTGCCCTTGAATCTCTGCCAAGTGCAGGTGATGGTGGTGACTCTCTTGCTATGGCAAGCTCTGAATAAACAGCCTGCTTGTTCTCCATGGATGGTCCTCATTATTTCCACACCTGGGGATTGGGGGCTATCAGTTTGCTAGGGCTTCCATAACAAAATACCACAGACTGAGTGGCTTAAACAACAGAAATTTTATTTTCCTACAGTTCTGGAGACTAGAAGTTCAAGATTAAGGTGTTGGCAGATTTAGTTTCTCCTGAGGCCTCTCTCCTGGGCTGGCAGATGGCTGCCTTCTCACTGTGTCGTCACATGGTCTTTCCTCTGTGTGCACAAATCCCGGGTGTGTCTCAATTTCCTCTTATAAGGACACCAGTTCGGGCCCACCCTAACGGCCTCATTTTAACTTAATCACCTCTTTAAAGGCCCTATCTCCAAATGCAGTTGCATTCTGAAGTACTGGAGATTAGGGCTTCAACATGAATTTGGGGGGACATAGTTAAGCCTATAACAGCAGGGAAGCAGCCATGTCAGCTGGGGAGAGACAGTTGTGTGAATGCCGTCTTGATTAGTTACATATCTTCTGATGAAACTGCTTCATCTAACTGATTGCGGGTTTTAGATAGTTTGTGCACAACATGGCTAGAAGCTTGGGCTGACAAGACAAGAAAGTGAGGCTAACACAGTACTACAGAGTCAGTATTTACTGAGACTTTGCAGAGGAGTCTGGGCCTCAAAAACAGCTGTGTGGGTGGAGGGAGTTGCAGGTACCTGTCGCAGTTTATCTGATGGTCGCCTCATCTCCTTGCCAAATCCCTACAAGGTCACCAGAGGAAAACAACCAAATGGACACATATGCATTTGATGATGGGCACAATGGTTTCACCACGCAACTGAGATCTATGCTTCCTTGCTTCCAGGGTGGTGAATGGCCCTATGATAGGAGGCAGTGTTGTAAAGGATATTCGTATCCAAAGCAGAGCCTTACTTATTGTTCAAGCCCTCCACTTTTTTGTTTATCACATATTTGGGAGTTTACACCCTGGATTAGGGAAGTATTTTCCTTTCCCTTACCTGCCCTCCCAGGAATCCACTAATCTAAGTCATCTAACTCCTAACATTTATTCTCAGCTCAATTCATTCATCAGCCCATCCATCCCTCCACCCACCCACTCATCCACCCATCCATCCACACACCCACTCACCCATCCATCCATCCACTCATCCATCCACCCCACCCATCCACCCACCATCACCCACCACCACACCCACCACCCCCACCCACCCATCCACCACCCACCATCCATCCACCCATGCATTCATCATCCATCCACCCACCCATCCATCCACCCATCCATTCATCATCCATCCACCCATCATCTATCTACCCATCCATCCATCCATCCATCCATCCACCTGTCTATGTGTTTGGATCACTGTGTGTAGATACAAAGATGAGTGAGACAGCACCCCAGAGCCCTGGGACACAGTCATGTGAATTAGAGATTATCATACAATGCACTCAGGACCCAGTGCTGCAGCATACACACCTGTGACTACTCAGAGGAGGACATGACAAACCACACTTGGGAAAGTGTGGCAAGCACTCACACATACTCTCTTCCTTTAAACACTCCTCTCAGATCAATTTCCTTCTTTCTGTTATGGCCGTCACTATGTCCACCCTCTCTGTGGTCCAAAATTTTGCAAAAAAGGACTGAGTAGACCCCAGACATCATGACCCTCTAAAGCATGCCCAGGCCTTCTTTTAATTCTGGGCTCTTTGTCTGGGTTAGTGGGAGGAGAACTGAGCTTGGAGGCAGATGTTGCCACCAACAAGCTCTGAGTTCTTGAACACATCACTTCTCCAATTCTGCCTCAAATGCATCGTCCGTGAATGAGGGAGGTTGGACCTGACCTCTGCTTCTTGAAATGATTCCCTGAAATGTCCCAAAGCAGAAAGGACAGTGAGGGTTGTACTCATAAAATTCACACTCATTTTGTATCTGTGATATGTGACATGTTTATTTTAAGTAAAAATATTTTGTTTTGTTTTTAAAGTAGCAGTGAGTTATAAAAACTATGCTTCAAGAAGTCGCCTCATGTTTATCCTGAGAATCCATGTTTCTTGGTGACTGCTTCAAAGTCCTGGGGATCCAAGCCCAGGGCTGGGTGACTGCCACTGTCCTTGTGATTGTCTGACCGGGCCTGAATGCCCTGAATGTGAGAATGGCTCAGGTAGTTGAAGGGGCCGTGGGTGGTAAGGACTCTGAATGGCTCTTTGCAATTCTCTGACTCAAACGACATGATTCATCTTTCAGTGGCAGGGACACTTGTCCAACCCATGGTCCCCCGTCGTGCAGCTGTGAGTAACAGCAGTGATTCGTCTGTGAGCGTCCTTCAGCTTCACATCTGCTCTCGACTTAGACGCGCTCCCTGAGACCTGAGTAAGCGCTCTCTTTTTATAAACATTTAGGAGCCCGTTTTTGAGAAGCCATTCACAAAAGAGAACAGAGAAACAGCTTGAATGGAAAACACCTTGGGGACCAGGGCCATGCTGCACTGTGCACAGATGAAGGCGGGGACGAATCCGGGTGGGGACCAAAGGGCAATAGCAGATGCAAGACCAAGATGGCTCTCCTGAAGCATCCTCAGGCCTATGGATGGCAACCAGCCCTGGAAATCTACCAAAAGCGACGCAGGAAGGAGTGGCAAAGAAAAAAGCCAGGGTCTCTCCCCACCTCCAAGTTCTCTTAGGTTAAATCATTTTGCCAAACTCTTAACCAGTTTATTACCGTTATCAACAGACCCCTGTGAGAACCTACTGGCCCAGATCTCACAAAAGGAGCTCTCTCTCTCTCTCTCTTTTTTCAAGTGGTGAGTTCCTAAAATGAATATTTGTGGTGTGTGACTGCAGAAGTCCTGGTTGTGTGACCCGGGCAAGCTACTTACACTTATCTGTGAAATAGAGAAAATATGACTCATCACAGGGTTCTTCAAGCAGGAGTCAGCAAACTAGGGCCTGGGGGCCAAAATCTCCTGTGGCCTGTTTCTGTAGGTCCACCAGATAAGAAAGGTTTTCACATTTCTAAATAGTTGTTAGGAAAAAAAACAACCTATAACAAACAGAACAAAGAAGAATAGGCAACAGACTGCATGATGATCTGTCAAACCTAAAATGTTTATCATCTGGTCCTTGACAGAAAAGGTTTGCGGACTTCTGGATTAAAGGAAGAAATAAACTTGAAAAGAGCTGGCACATTGAGCTTAGCATACAGAGGACACTTAGAAAGGTTGGAGTGGAAACTTCAAAAAAGGGTGAATTTTCTGGGAGTAATTTAGTTAGGGAAGGGTAAATTTAGCATATGGGACAAAACCTGTTAAGATTCTCAGAATATGTAAATGTTACTATTTGGCCTTCCCCCCGTGTTAGTCTGTGTGGGCTGCCACAACAAAATATCAAGACTGGGTGGCTTAAACAATGGACATTTATTTTCTCACAGTTCTGGAGGCTGGAAGTCCAAGATCAAAGTCTCAGCAGGTTTGGTTCCTCCTGAGGCCTCTCTCCTTGGCTGGCAGACCGCCACCTTCTCTGTGTCCTTACATGGTCCTTCCTCTGTCTAGTGTCCCTTTGTATGTCTAAATCTCACCCACCTTCTTGTAAGGGCACTAGTCAGATTGGATTAGGTTCCATCCTAATGGCCTCATGTTAACTTACTCACCTCTTTAAAGACCCTTTTTCCAAATACAGTAAGATTCTGAGGTACTGGGAGTTAGGGCTCCAATATATGAATTTTGGGTGGAAACAATTCAGCCTAAAACACTCCACTTAAATTACATGAAATACTAATATTTACCAATGCTAATCCTTTTATTTAGAAAAGGTAACCCTTACCCACTAAGAGGTGTTATAAATGTGTAACAATGGGGAACGGCCAGTCCAATTTTAGGGGACCTTTTAATAGCAGGCACCTGTACCTTCCCTAAGGTGGCAGAAACATCAACTGCACCCCACAGAGCCATATTCTGCCCCACATTTCCCAGCCTCTTGCTCATTGGCAAGGCCATATGACCAGTTCCAGCCAACAGGCTATGAAGGGTGAAAAGCCTCCTTGCACAGCACTTACAGGCTAGTGGAAAATGCTCCAGCTCACCCTTCCTCTGCTCTAACAGCCAAAGAAGTTTCATTTGAAGTGGATGGAGCCACATGCTGGATGCAGCCTGGATCCCTGAGTCACCATGTGGAAAAGAGCCACTTTGGAGTCAGCCCAGCCTCACAAAAATTTATGTATGATATAAACCTTTACTGGGCAAATCACAGAGATTTGGGGTTTAATTTGTTATCATAGCAAAGCCTAATATATCTAACACACTGGTTGCCAGAGGAGGTGAGCACTGAACACTGATGGAGGGGTCCAGGGTGGAATTCCAATCTCAGACTTGCCATGAATTCACTGCCCAACTTTGGACAAGAAGACTTGTTCCTAATGCAGGCTTGCAATTTGCCCTCTTCCAGCTGGCTGTGGTGACAGGCCTAGAAAGAATATATTTTTGTTATGATATAGAGTTTAAACATAAGCCAAAGCTTTTGCTTTCAAAATAGCTTAAGGCCCATCTTCCAAGTAGGAAACACAAGTAGCTCAGGTCCTTAAGGCAGAGCCATTTATTTTTTTACCTGTAAATAACACAGCTTCTTGGCATTACCCTCTCTTTAATGTGCCATCTTTAAGTTTTAAACCACTCAACTCCAATTGATCCTTGAGTTTGCTACACACCAAGCTATTCTATGCTTCCAGAATTGGTTCCTCCAAATGCCTCATTATCTGAACACCAACTCACATGTGAATACCTGTGGAAGGGGATGGCAGAGCCTAAAAATGTTCCTCACCTTCTCTCCCAAAGCCCCCTCCCCCAGTTCCTTAGTGCACACAGACATCAAGTGTTAGAGGTAACTGTGTGTTGTGAAAACACATCCACAGAGAAGAAGTACAAATATATACCCCATTAGTCTTTGGAACCAGATGTCTGAAAAGCTCCCTTGACAGAAAAGCTGCCACAAATAATACACTCATTTACTACTCAGGAAATACACTCCTTTCATTGAAAAGTGATGACATGAAATTGAACCAGCTCCCAGTACTGCACTGAATTCTTCTTACTATGCCTGTAGCACACAGAGGGTCCTGCAAAGAAAACAAATACAACAAGCAAGAGGCCTCCGGACCCCCCTAAAAATATATCACTCTTGCATGCTTTCTGAATTTGTCTTGCTTTGTCATATGGCTCTACAGAAAATGTTTTGTTGATTTAATCTAGTAAAACCCAATAGCCTTTTAACTGGGATATCTAGGCTGTCCAGGGGTTGCTGCTTGCTTAGGAAATCTACTGAGAAAGACAGAGACCCCAAAGAAAGCTATCTTTTTCCAGCTTTGAGATTGGGTGGTGCCAAGAGCTTGGTGCTCAGCATCTCAAGCAGCAGCACAATTCTGAAAATGATTTGAAAACGCAAGACCTGGGCCTTGCAAGAACCTCAAAAACACCTGTTGTAACAATAGCTCAGTCTGCTATTGACTCTCCCCTGTGACCACACAGCCACGTTCTCTGATTTCTCTGTGTTCTTTGAGGGAGGAACCCTGTGCTCCAGACCAGCTCTGGTGCCAGCTCATTTGGGGACTCTGGGGTGTCCTTAAACAATTTAAGGCCTTAGTTTTCCCTTCTTCAAAAAGGCTGAGGTTGAACCAGAGAATCTCAGGTCCCTTTCTGTTCTAAAATGTTGTCATTCCCATACAACAACATTGTCATCAAAACTAGTTATGGGTTCTTTTTTCCCGAAACTTCAGAGAGAATTTTGTGTAGTGGGAAGAGTGAGCCTCTCCACTTCCTAGCCATGTGACCCTCTGAGCCTTTGTCCCCTCACTGTACAGGGAGACACGAGGGTTTAAGCAAGGTGGTATATGTGAAAAACGTTTTGTACATAGTTATGAATAAAGTGGTAACTGGAACAATCCAGACAGGTAATTTAGACACCTCCCCATTCCATCCCATCAGCTCTCATCCCCTGTCCCTGACCAGGGCCTAAAACAAGAAGAAAATCTGCAAGTCACAGTCACTGATGTCATTCTCCATGTGCCATTTTCAGAGTCTCCACGGGAGATCCTGAGCCCCCCGCAAAACGAAAAATGCTGATTCATCTTGAACTGCATTTGCAGCGTGTCAGTCACACAGACTTTTGCAGGCACATCTGTTGGAGGTAAAATGAAGCAGGGAAACTGGAGCAGAAAATGCCCCCAAACGCCCCACAACTCAATTCCTACTTGTATCCATCCAGTCAGTTGTTGGGCCAAGAACTTTGCATAAAAGATGGTACCTGTATTTCTATTTGCAATGTACTCGATGTTTTAAGACTTATCAGCAAATAAAGAAGCAGTCGTAGTGAGCGAAAAGTATATTTCACAGTCATTAGAAAAGTACATATATTTCATGTTGGTGACACAAATACAGTCCTTACTTATGACCAAATCGTACAATTAAAATGGACTTTTCCTCCTGGACTTCACACGATGACAGTTCAGTCCATTCCCGTCAGTAACTACAGGCTGATGGGAATCACAGACACAGACCAAGGAAGACAGTCATGGGTCAAACAGACAATACACCTTGTACTTACCAAAGGGATAGTCAAGTTTTCCATATAAATATAATAAAATAATAAAGATTTAACATTTTTCCTTTCACTTGGTTTCATAGATTTGTCAGGTGCTCACACACACAAAAAATACAGTTTTTCCCCCCTGCCTCATCCCCGCTCACCTCTCACTGGGTTCAGAGTAAACCTGAGTTCAGAGTCCAAGTCACCAATGGCGACGCGGTCAGTTAGTGGCACGGTGTCTGCAGCTGTTCTTGAAGCATGTGAGGAATGGGGGAGACATTCCTTACAGGCTAACAGCCACGCGGAAATGTTCCTGTTCTTGAGGAAAGCACAATGCAAGAAACAGACATCAGGGGCTCCAGAAAGTTCACAATGCACAGGCACACACCCTGCCAACTTGCAGAGTGGGACAGATACAGCTGGAAGTCACCTTTAGGAAAGTTTCCTTCACCAGCTGAAAATCAAACTCTTCATGTCAGATGGAGAGAGGGTCAGTCTTAGATGATTTCTTTTCTTCTCTCTCTTAAAAAGCTGTTTTCAATGTTAAGTTCTGGAACCCAGTCTGAAGCTACACGAAGGAATAACACCAACAGCCAGGAGTCTGACGTCTTCCTAACACGCCCTAGAGCTGGGGTCATCCCCTTGGGAGGGAAGAAGCAGCTCCAGGTCTTGCCAAGGTCAGCCAAGACTGGGGCGGGCATTGAATGGGTTTCCACAGTCAGCCAAATATCCATTCTCTTCTCGCTGAGTCAGAGACGCGAGGGGCCAAAGGAAGTCACCACTGGTGAATAAGAAAATGATCGAGAACCACCTCCTTGCCTTCTGGCAAGGGCTGGCTGCCAGGGAAATGAAGGCTGGCTTTGCAATTCTCAAGGGCCTCGGCCTGTCTTGGAATCAATGGACTTAGATGATTACCCCAGGGTGACCACAGTCACATCTGGTGGTCTCTAGTCACATCTGCACTCGTCAAAAGTTGAAGATTCCAGGCCATTTTGTAACCAGTCTCCTAAACCAACCACTATCCAACCTGTGCTCCAGATTCTTCTTCCAATTTTGTTCGTGACCAAGTGCTCCCTGCCAAATGCCAGGGCCGAGTCCCCATGTGGGGACAGCCACCATCAGGGTCCAGCTGGACACAGTCAAACAACACAGGGGTCCACAAAACGCACACACAGGGATGGAACAGACACAAAACTGGAGACGCATCTTTGGTTCGATCCTTGGTGAAAGATGTGAAAACACGGTATGGACTGAACCCTGTTTGAGGAACACTGCTTTCCTCGAAGAGGAAACTGGCCTGTATTTGAACAGGTTCCCCACCAGACAACCCTGTTTACAGCTCATAGCAAACTAGCTGTGATGTCAACTGCACTTGTTTTCTGGGCAGCTTGAAAACCACACTGCAGAGGTAATGGCGCCTTTTTGCCCTCTGATTCCTGCTCTGAATCCTGCCATGACCATCTTTTCAGTCTTTCTAAAGAACCACCTGTCACTATGTTCTATGCCTTCCGGAAGGGTCGGGGCTATGTTGATATAATGGGATGAACACAGGGCATCTGGGATCCTGCCCTGCCCACTGGCCACTGCCACTAAACACATCACCGGAGTGAGCTTTTTTGCTCTCCACGCGGTATTCTCTCGTAGAAACATGAGTTTGGTGGAATCGCTTCTCATCTCTCCATCCAGGTTTTTAAAAAAAACCGACATCACACAAAGAAAAATCTCTTTGGAGAAGATAATTCAACCGTTAGCAAGTTTCAATAAAAGAAAAAAAACTGTCAAAACCTTGCTTGGGAAGTGTTTCCTTCAGTCTTTATCTTTCTATAGGGTCCCACTGTTTGGTTCAGTCTCTGCCTGAGGCTCCTCGCTGTCTTCCTGGAGGCTCCCCAGTGGCCCCCTGTCACTGGGTCCTGCCGGCCTACGGGGAATCACTGCTCCAAAAGGAAGGGCCGCTTCACTCTGCGGAGGAAACGTGGCCTGGATGAGTGACTTTGTGACCCTGTTGGTCTCCTTGTGACTGTGGCCGATAGCAGAAAAGAGAACAATCTGCTGAGAGGCACACGTGTAGCACAGAGTGAAGAAAGGTCTGGTAACAGTCCATAATCTGGGTGGCCCAGATGGCCGAAGCCGGGTTTGTTTCCCCAGCAAGCCCGGCAATGGGTGGAAGGCGGGAGGAAGGGGGAATCTGATTGACGGGAAGTGGCTGCCCCTGGAGCCAACACTCCTCCCCATTCCCAGCATCTCCAGGGTCCCCAGGCGAGGTTGGACCATGCAGGCTTCGGGTCTATGGGTTTCGGCTACAGGTGGGATTGCACGGCAGGAATAGATGAGGCCATAAAGGGTGCTCCGCTCAAGGTCTTTGACTGTTCACATCCTGACAGATGTGTGCAGCGCTGTCCCCTTGCTTTTCTTTAGAGATACCCAGAATCCCGCCGGCCCAAGTCAGCACTGGCCCTTGAGCCCATCAGCCACGTCAAAGGACAGGCTCACGGGGGCTGCCGGCTGCAGCGGGGGCACGCCGGCTTCCAGGGGCCTGTCTGCAGATGGCTGCAGACTCTGATGCCGTTTCCTCAACATCTGCCCGACGCCCATCATGGGGAACCTGCCCCGGCTTTTCATGCAGTTCGGGCTCCCCAGAGGCTGCGTGGGTCCACTGCTGGGAACCGCAGGTGGGGAGCACATGCCTTCCTCTTTGGGGGAGCTGTTCTTATCTTCGTGACCAAAGGAGACCAGAGTGGGATGCAAAGGCGTTTGGAGAGGTGACGTGCTTCCGGACGGCAGCCCCGGGGAGAGTGTCCTCTCACCGGAATTTCTGCGAGCCAAGCTCACCGGGGAGTTCAGAATCCTATAGTGATGAGAGGGGGACAGCAGTTCTATGTGGTCATCGCGATCGACAGACTCGAAGGAGCGCACCATGTCCAGCATCAGGGGGTCTTCCTTGGGGGGGATGCCGGTGCTCCCGGGCCCTTGTTGGTGGGGATCCGATTTCTTTACTATCCTGGGGGTTCTGGGGGGTGGGACAGGGATGAACTCCATGGAAGAAGAAGCCACGCAATTGGAATCAGAGGTTTTGCGGAAAATATTGCGGCAGCCGAAGGAATCTGCACACCAAGAAAGCACAAAAAATCATGAAGACAGTCACCCAGACATGGCCCCTCTCCTGCCTGCTCTGACCCCTAGCTGGACTGAGACAGTTACCCGCCGAGGCTGGAAGAAACCAACTAGCAAATGGCCTTGGCTACTCCACCAGCAGCCTCTGAACCCCCCACAAAGGCCTGAACAGTCTTTCTAGGATGGAGAGGACAGAAGGCTGGAGACAGGAGGTCTCCTAGATTCCAGTTTGCCTCATGGCCCCAGCTTAACATCTGTCCCCCTTTTGGTTGCTTAAAATTCTGGACCCTACCAAAGGGTCTTGGAATAAAAAAGGCACATGCACTCAACAGAACATCCATAAAACTCTCAGAAGCACACCCAGCCCCTTGCCAACCTGATCCTCAGACAGCCCACGCTGGAAGGAGCGTTTCCCTCATGACTTTTTAAAAAAAAGTTTATTGTAGTAAAAAACACATAACAGAATTTTTATCATCTGTCTCTATGAATCTGACTGTTCTAGGGACCTAGTGTAAGAGGAATCATACAGTATCTGCCTTTTGTGGCTGGCGTAATTCACTTAGCATAATGTCCTGCAGGTTCATCCATGGTGGAGCATGTGTCAGGATTTCCTTCCCTTTTAAGGCTCTGCATGATTTTTGATCTCTACAGAGCCTCATCCAATTCTGAGCAGGGGCAGAACACTCTTCATCCATATAGTTAGGGCAACCGGCCAATCCCCACGGTTCCTATCTCAAGTTGGCACAGACTAGAATCCAGTTTGCAAACTGTGTCAGAAAAGAAAGGGAAAACCCCCTACAGATTTGGAGCTGAGAGAAGTAAAGCCAAGTTCATGCGGAATAAGCTCTGTATTAGCTTCTTTCTTCCTCCATAACATTTTATAGGCCCTGGCGAGGCCCAGATGCAGGAGCAAGCTGCTGCCCGCTGGGAGCGATTTCAGGAGCAGCCGAGGGCACTGGGAAGCCTCCCTGCCTTATGTAAATAAGTACAAAGCCACCAAAATAAAACAGGCTGGCACAGACGCCTGAGATTCACCAGCAGAAAGAAGCAGAACTTCATTAACGGCCGATGTCGCCAGCTGTGCTGACACGTCCTCTCCCCTCCAAGGTCAGCTACGGGTTCTGCTCCAAAGAAGGCAGGCAGCTCTGGGCGATGTGGGGACAGTGGCTTCCGGGAGCAGTGTGGGAGGGAGCTGCTGAGCAGATCGCAGACAGCCACGCCCTCCCTGAACTTCAGTGTCTTCATATTTGCAACACAGGGATGGAATTCCACAATCTCGCCCATCCCCCTCAGCAGGAAGAACCTCTCCTCTACCTCATGGCTCTGTCCAGGACACTCCGCTCCCATGCCCCCTCTCCCAGCGTTTCTGCTCTGCGTGTTGAGCCTGTGCCCAGTGAGCCCTGACACTCGTCCCAGAGGAGGGGGGCACATCTGTCAGTTCTCCACGATGTGCTGGATTCTGATCCACCAAAGGAGCCAACACATGCATCTCACTACATCCATGCAGTGGCTCCGACAGGTAGGAGCCACTACAGGTAAGGGACCCAATGAAGATCATCAGCTGTTAAGGAACCTGGGCATCCCCAGGAAGTAGGGCTGGGATTTGAACTCAGGTCTGAGCACCCTACCCCCACCACAGAGCCCAGACCTGCCACATTCCGATGGGGAAGGTTCCCATGATACCACCATGGGGACACCTGATCTCTGTTCCTGCACCCTGATCGCCACTCCTGCAATACCTTACACACTGACCTCTGTTCCCACAGTAACATGTACCCCAATCTCTGCTCCCACAGTACCACCCACCCGATATCTGCTCCCACAGTAACATGTACCCACAATGCCACCCCCCAATCTCTGCTCCTGCAGTACTGTGCACTCTAACCTCTGTTCCTACACCATAGTGCATCCCAATCTGTTTCCACAATATTGTGCACCCCATCTCTGTGTTCTCAACTCCTTCCTGCACAGGTGGCCTACACCACCCAGTCTGGCCCTCGATTGCTCTCAAGCTACCTGAGGTCTGTAACTCCACTTCCCCGAGGGCCCAAGAATCGTGTCTGGCCCAGGGCGCACATGGCCATCCCTGTGAAGGGTACACAGCTCAACACGAATGGCCTAAGAGGGGCCGCAGAGCTGACCTACCTTTGTCAGGGAAGCCGGCCTTGGAGGCCTTCCGGTCCTTCAGCAGGGCTTTGGTGTTCTGAAGCTGCGTGATGAGCGAGGCTGAGGGCTGCTTGTGTGAGGGCGGGTTCTTGTCCAACTTCTTGGAGAATGGTCGATGAAGAAAATCTCCTCTTTTTTCTTGTTCTTTGGGCTTCTTATCCTTCAAATCAGAAGCAGACATACATACTCAGACACACACAAGAACATACATCATCCACGTAGAATAAAGAAACGCCAGCCTTTCAAGACTCGCTGCCCTCAACTGTGTTGAGTGAGGGGAGAGCCAGGGCCCAGCGGGAGCTCCAGGGAGCCTGCCTCCCTCCGCCAGGGCAACAAGCGGGCTTCGACTGTCTCTAGCTCCCCTGCACTGTACTGTTTCAAGGTGTTCCAGCAAGGGCAAGGCCACCCTAGGAAGTCAATTATTCTGGAACAAGCTGAACGAACTAAGGCGAAGCAGATCAGAACTTCCGGGAACCTACCATCTGCATTTAAAGTGGTGCCCAAAGATTATGCCCACGGTAATGGCTCTGCAAAGGCAACTTGAAACATAACTGCCTCCACCTTACTGAGATACTGTTTGTGCTGTCGAGCCAAGGAGGTGCCCAACACAATGTGGACAAAACAAATCCTGGGAGCCCTGGGTGGTCCTGGCCCTTTCTACCCTCTAGTCATGTGAGCACTTACTTGTGTACTTAAAATTCACTTGTATGTAGCCTTTTTTTGCGGTAAGTCTTATTTTGGTTGAATTAGATTATAATCCCTCTAATGGGCGTGAATTTGGCTATTCTATATATCTTTAAGCCCATGGCCTCTGGCATAAAGCCCGATGCTTAGAGACAGCTTAATGGTTATTGAAATTAAAAAAAAAAAAAAAGACCAGTAGAAACTGAACTGAATTAAAATAAATTGAATTCAAGCTTCTGGGAAGGGTGATGTCACTAAGAAGCAGCAGCAGAAGTTCTTATTTTCTGGCCTTAAAGACTGCTTGATGTTTACTGTTAAACAGAGGCAACTGCATCCCTAATGTCACCACGGGCGAGGGGGAAAAAAAGACATATTTTCACATTTTTGCCCTCAACTAAAGCTTTTGCAAATCAAGAGAGCTCATCTATTTTTCATGTATGTTGTTGAAAAGCTTCTCAAGGAAATATCTCTTTGTACTTTTATAGCCCTTTCTAATAACGATGTTCAAAACCTTTGCAGATTTGGGTTTGTGATGTCCAGTTCTTGAGTGGGAAAGAACAGCAGGGGAGAAAAGGGAAGTGGGGTGCTGAGCCTGGCGTGCCACTGCCAGGGCCTGCAGCTCCCTGGGGGCCCTGGCGTGCCACTGCCAGGGCCTGCAGCTCCCTGGGGGCCTGGCCCTCGGCTGACATAGCTCGTCCCCAACGGAGCGGGCAGGTGGGAAGAAAAGGGAGGTAAACTTCCACACACCGCTTCCTCAGCACCTTAACAGCTGCCACCAGCCTCTTCTGAGAACACACAGGGTGCCAGACACTGCACTAAGAGCACGACCCAGCAGGAGGCAAATTCTGCCGCCTCCCTTACTCATGAGGAAACAGCCTGAAGTAGTTAAATAATACCCCAGTGACCCCAGTGGAAACTCAGATTTTCCCAGCCCTAAAGTCAGTGTCATCAGCCCTTGACTTGGCAGCACACTCCCAAAGCCAGGGGCAGGGGCAGGCGATTCCAGCAGTGGAAAAACCAGACACAGGGGCTGGCATGGAGGCAGGAGCTCCCTGTAGACCTATGGCTCCTGCAGTGCTGTCTGAATGCCGCAGAGGAGGCCACATGCACCAGGCTGTTCTCTGGGATGCTACGAAGGGGACCATGTGCTCCAGGTCACCTTGGCCACGGCCAGCAGAGAACAATGACAATCTGGCACTGCTTCTTTCTCCCTTTGTTTCCATGACACACTCACAGGCCACCTTCTCCCAGGTGAAGAAGGAGCTTTCTCTCTCTCTTTCTCACACACACACCCACCCACCCCCATCTAGCATCAAAGGGGATGTTACTGGCCTTTCCTGAAGTCTGACAGAATCTCCTTCTTTTGCTCAGTTCTATCTCTATTTTTATGCAGAAATAATCAGTTCTACCTGTTAACACCTTGAACAGGAAGAAATAATCAAACATACCTTTGTCATATATTTTAAAACAATATTTGGAAGAAAAGACAAAACTGCAGTTCGTTCCTTCTAGGAGTGCTTTTTAAACCTGTCAGCAGACCTTTCTTCGGGCTGCACTGGGACCCGCATGTTTAGAGAGCCGCAGGAGGCTTTATGGGTTCATTTCAGTTCCTGTCCAACCTTTTTGGGTCCTCAAAAGCTTACTGATCAAGATGCAAAACTTCTGGAGGCCAGTACTGCCACTCAGATGGAGTTCGCGAGCACCAAGAAACGTACAATGTGTGAGTGTCTGCTGTGGAAAGAGACCAAAGTTGGCCTGGAAGCCCACATTTCTCCCGTGACTGACAAAGAGCTATTTGGCAACGAGGAGAAAGCCCACCATGGGACAAAAGGGGACAATTCTGGGAAGCCCACGAAGGCCACCTGTGTTGAACTTCACCCAATCACCCCGGCAAGTCCTCCAAAACCCCCAGAACACCCTTCTCCAGCCTAAAAGAACTGGTGATCTCACAGTAACTGATTTCTAGGGGGAAACGGAGAATTCCCCCCTGACCGCTCCCTGCAGGGGACAAACTCAGGGTCAGTCCATGCAAAAGAGTCCACAGCCCAGAGGAAACGTGTTTGTTCACAACCAGCCGATCTCACTGCCCTCCGAGCATGTTACCTAATGCAACTGATCACCCAGTTATACCTCCTCATTTGCATGGCCTATTTTCTCCAAAAGAAATTTCCTAGGGAGCAGGATGCTAAATTGCCTTACATAACAGAAACAGATCTTCAGAGGGACTAATCACCCCCCACCCCCCGAGTTCTTGCTCCTCACTCACTCAGAGCAATGCTGTTGCCTACAGAGACTCCTGGCTTCCATCCGATGCTCCCTGAGCAGTGCTCCCAGCACCCAAGCGGACTTGGAACCTCGTGGTGGGTGATACATTTCAAGCTCCCAGTTCTGAGCACGTCCTCTTTGCACCCTCATGGCACAGTCCCAAATCCCCCAGGGCAGATCAGAGAGGGGACCACATGAGGCTCTAGATGCAAGCCACACACAAAACAGCTTCTTGTTCTCTATCAACCATTTCCACCCACTGCAGATGTGCACGGACAGTTACAAAATGGGACCTTTTGAAAATGTGGCCCCATAAAGGATCCTCTACGCAAGACTGTTGATGTTGTGTATTGTTCCATGGAGGAGACGGAGAAGGCCGGAGGTGATGGCCCACTGGGCTTCAGGAGGGTGATCTCTGCAGGCTCCAGCAGCCAGTGCAGGGAGGAAGCCCCATCTTCGGCCTCTAAGGACTGGGCTCCAGAGAGCTGGCCCCTCTCGGACTCTCCCCTGATGGCTGTGCCACTGGGGGTATGCCGGCCACTGAAGAATGACCGCACGCTTCTGCGTTCCAAAGACCCTCCCCCTTCTTTCTCAGCTTTACTCCCACGGGTGTTGCACCCAGTGACCCCAGCTGTGGTCATGGCTTGGTAGTCTGGACATCTGGGATCCATTCCTGACTCTCTTCATAACTGGCTGGGTGACCTTGGGCAAGTCACTTTCCCATCTGTCACCAAAAGTGTGGGTCCGTCCCAGCTATGGGAGGATAAAAATGAACCCACATGGCACCTGCTTCGTTGTCTGAACAGCAAATGCATCAATTTAACAGGGACAGACACTGCTCTGCGTCCCTCTCAGCCCAGGCTGGGGGAAGGACTGTGCCTGGGAAGCATGTCTCTCCCCTCCTGCAACAGAGGAGCCCTGGGAGCTGACTTTTCTTTGAATAACTCTAGCAAGTCCAGCTCATCCTGGGCTTGCTGTCCCTCTGATGGAGAGCAAGCCTCACCCAGCCGCTTGGCATGTCAGAACCAGGTGCCACCTGTTACCACCTAGGATGGCCCACGGACCTGGGTGTTGCTGGCTGGTTGGTTAGTTTAGGTTCCTTGTTGCCCATCACGTAAGGGAAAGCCTGATTTTGCCACAGAAAAAGCCATGAGTGAATTGATAAAAAGAGAGCTTGGTTCTTAACTTAGGCCACCAAGCCAGGAAGCTCGTGTAGACCATTGCAAACCCCATTCCTCAGACAGGTAGAAGCAGGAATGCACAGCCAGGTGTGTAGTTATAGGACAATAAAAAAACGTCAACTGCACTTAGAAAGCACTGATCTGATATGGGGGATCCTGCTAAACTCACTCACAATAGGATTCTGCATGTTTTAATTCAGGATAAGGATGGGATGTACAGGGCCTGGTGCCCTGGGCAGAGACCGGCCAACCCTTAGGATCACAAGTGATAGTTAATGTCACGTGTCAGCTTGGCTAGGCCATGGCACCCAGCTGTTTGGTCAAACACCAGTCTACGTGTTGCTGTGAAGGTATTTTTAAGACGTGATTAACACTGAACTCAGTAGACTTTAAGTAAAGTAGACTATCCTCCACAATGTGGGTGGGTCTCATCCAATCAAAGTCCTTAAGAAAAAAAGAAAGAGGTCTCTTGGCAAAAGAAATTCTGCCTCTAGGTGGCCTTTGGGCTTGAAACTGCAACATCAGCTCTTCCCCGAGTCTCCAGCCTGCCGGCCCGCCCTGCAGATTTCCGACTTACCGCCGGCACAATCATGTGAGCCAATCCCTTACAATAAATCTCAATTTCCATCTTGCTTTTACTCTTTCTCTCTCCATTTATATGTGTGTGTGTGTGTTTGTATATTGGTCCTGTTTCTCTGGTGAACCCTAACACATCATAACCCCCCACTTCTTACCTGCACAGCATGGAATTCAAGGTCTCTTGTCCAGGTGTCCAGGGAGGCCTGTGAAAAGCAGCATTTTTAACAATTCAGAAGGCTGCACCTGCTCTCTATTCCCTAAACTCTCCCCCTACTGCTTCCCCTGCAGTTCTGGCTGGGAATTATTCCCTTCAATGTTTACAGACAAAAACAACCACAATAACAACAACAAAACTCTGCAATTGTAGTGGAAGTAGGCAGCAGATGTCCTAATTCATGTGCTGAATAGATTTTCTAGGTAAAATTTTATTAAAATCTAAGACACAGAACAGGGGACTGCTCTGATAAGGAAGCAGCTTGATGTGTTTTCTCAAACAGCAAAAACACCCACGGAGATGGCGCCCCGCGCAAGACACAGAACCCAGCCAGCACCCGGAAGGCCCCCTGCCCCTGCACATGCGTGTCCTCTCCCAGTCACTCTGCCCCCAAAAGTAACATTCCCATTTCTAACAGTGCAAATTGTTCGACCCGATTCTGAACTTTATTTTAGAAAGTTGTACAGATTTTGAAATAAGACACAAAGTGAACATTTTAACATTTGCCTATAAACGTACAGTTTTTGTTGTGGGTTGAACTGTATTCCCCAAAAATTCACAGGTTGAAGTCCTAACCCCCAGGAGCTCAGAATTGGACCTTATTTAGAGAGAAGGCCTTTACAGAGGGCACCAAGTTAAAATGAGGTTATTAGGGTGGCTCCAAACGCAATATGACTGATGTCCTCATAGAATGGAGAGATGTGGACACAGACACGCCCACAAGGAGAGCGCCACGCGAAGGTGAAGGCAGAGAGCACAAAGATGTGTCCACAAGCCAAGGAACATCAAAGACTGCCAGCAACCCCCAGAAGCCGGGCGAGGGCCCGGAACAGACTCTCCCTCGCGGCCCTCGGGAGGAACCAGCCCGGCTGACTCCTTGACCCTGGCCTCCTGGCCTGCAGCACTGTGGGGAGACAAACCCCTGCCCAGCGTGTGGCACTTGTCACGGCAGTCCTGGCGGACGAGTCCAGTCCCACTTTCACTCTCCAGACAACTTTTCTCCCCAAACTCCAATATTACTTTGTCACTGCAGAGCAGATCTCCTGGTTATATTTTACATTTTTTTACAAATTAATATTATTTTCTAAGACACTTTAACAAAACTGGCTTTGGGCTCCATATGGCTTTAATAAGTCAGTTTAAAAATGATGACCACCCCGCCTCAACCCCCATGGCCCCAGAGGGTCTCTTTTTTAGGAAGAGGAGTCCCTCGGGCCACACATGTATAGGTGCCCTCAGAGGAGAAACGCGTCCCACTTTTACAGATACATTCTCTGTCTTTTACAGGAAAGAGAAGTGGAGAAAATGGCAAAGTCATAAAATCACAGCACTATAATCCCAACAGGGAAGTTTTTTCAACTTAATTCAGCTCCTTTGTCTCCTAGGAGAAAAAAACCAGAATCGAGAGAAACAAAGAGGTCATTGCTTGTACTCAGTGCATGGGACACAACTTCATGTCATCCCTTGGGGGGGCTCAGACCCTGACCTGAAACTTCTGCTCACGACTCCCTCTCCCCACTGACCCCGAATCCTTTTCCCGGGCCAGCCGAGGGCAACTGGAAGGAAACCCAGCGGCTCTGAACAGGCTTTACCTGTGAAGTCCACGCCCTTCCAGACCTTCTTAACACTTTTGCTAACTACCCTTTTCTAATAGCTGCATTCCACTTTCTAGGTTCTGACAGAGAAAAGTTGGATAATCCAGTAATAGCTATAATTTAATTAGCAGAAGTATCAGCGCAGTTTGGAGAAAACAAATGGATCATAGAGAATTCAAATACTGTTTGCCCATTAGTGTTCCTATTTAAATCCTAACCATTAAATATTTCAACACATGTTTAAAATGCTCACCATGTGTTTTCAGGCCAAACAAAATAACAGGGAAAAAGAATCTGGACGACAGAAGGGCCTTTTTCCCATCACAGTTCTGGTACCTTCAGATGCACAATTGCAGTGGGGCAAGCGTGAGGTCAGTGTGAACAAGGTGGTCAGCAAGGTGGCTTAGGGGTCACTTGGACACACACACAGGGCTCTCGGTGCATCTAAGTTTGCATTATTCTTTGAGGCCCTAAAGAGTCAAATGCAAACCAAGAGATGAAGGAGCCTAATTGTGAATTCTTCATGCCCTGGACTCTAGCTGGGGAGACCTCAGCGAGTGCAGGTGACCGTAGAGTCCCTTCCTGCCTTAAGGCACAGCCATCTGGTGGTGATGATGCCACTTGTGTGCTATGCTGCAGGTGTCCCCCTGACTTTCATCCAGCTACGGGTCCCACCTGGAATGTTCTACCTTCTCCAGTGGGCTTGTCCCAGTCTTCTCCATTTTCTGAGACTCAGGTCAAGGCTCACTTGATTCTTGCATTTGTTCGTCAAGCAAATATTTACTGAGCACCTATGACGTGCCAGGCATCGTGTAGACTCTAGGAATACTGAGGGGAGCCGAAGGGACTCAGTCCCCACTCTTATGGCACTCACAGCCCAGAGGGAAAGGGCCATTAATCAAATAATCCCAAAACAAATGATGAGCTGCAAAATGGGAAGCCACAGGATGCAGAAAGTGGTGCAACAGCCCTTGCTGGAGGGATGGGACCAGATGGCAGAGGTCAGGGAACAGCAGCAGTCCATGAGGAGCTGACCTTGCCTTGTGATCTGAAGATGCAGATAAACTCGGCAAAGAGGCCTGGAGAGAACATTCTGGAAAAAAGCATGTGCACAGCAAGCCTGAAGGCGGGGGCGACTGTGCACAAAGCAAGAAGCAAGAAGCAGGGCTGGGGAGGGGCATGGGGATGGGAGCCGAGGCAGGAGAAGCAAGTGGGACCTGGGCTGTATGGCGGCCTTGGCACCGAGTCTGCCTTGCAGGGGAAGGAAGTCTTCGAAGGCCACAGCAGGGTGACATGATGCGATCTGAGGGTGAAAACCTCACTCTGGCTGCCATGCAGAGAAGAGAGTGGCAGGCAATCATCCAGGGAGCAGGGGGCCAGTTAGTATGACGTGGCAGAGACCCAGGCCCGAGGCCATGTGGCTAGGACAAGGTGGGGCGCTGGGGATGGAGAGAGTGGAGGGGTTCGAGAAGTTCAGCAGTCACATCATCACATCAGCAGAACCTGATGACAGGCTGGCCCTGGGGTGAGGGAGAGGTAGAAGTCAAGGACTCCTGGGTTTCTTCCCTGCACTGCTGGGGCGGATAGGGCTGCTATGCGGTAGGGAGGGTTAGTTTGGTTCTGAGCATGCTAGATTTGAGACACCTTCACTCCTGCGACGGGAGGTTAACGTTTAGCAGGCAAATGGCCACAGGGGTCTGGAACTCAGGGGCATCTGGGTCCTGACACCACCCTACTCTCTTGCTTTCAGCCTGAAAGCCTCGCCCGGGCTTGCAGCTGACGCCTGCCCACCACAGCCCAGCCTCCAAAGGGCTTATCTCCATCCTTACCACCCTGGACCCCACAGCCTGTCTCGGAGGAAGGAGGCATCCAGCCCAGGGTCAAGGCAGCCTCTCCTTCCATCATGGCATCATTGACAGAGAGGTTGATGTTCACTGTCTTCGCTTCCTGTCTTCCACTGCCCCCAATCCGTGCAATCTCCCCTCTGCCTCCTCCACTGCCACGAAGCTGTCCTCCCTAACATCCTCAGGGCAACTAACTGCTCAGCCACACCTCGGGCCATTTCATATGTGACCTTTCCCATTCCCTGCCTGTAGTCTCTCCTGCCCCCTCCCTGGCCACCCTTCACCAGGGTCTTTGCCAGTTTCTCCTCTCCCTCCGTGCCCAGGGTCTGTCTGGAGTGGACATTCTCCCCGGCGTCAGCACTCACAGCTGGTCCCTTTCCTGTGCTCCCATCACATTCACATGCAGTGCCCGGCAGCTGGGCACTCACGGTCCTTGATGTCTCTGGAGCCCAGTGCTGGGCTCGGTAACTGCCCGTGCTTCACTGCACCCCTGTGCTCAGAGTGACGTGCGAGGCTGGCGGGATGAGGATGAAGAGGAAAGAGGGAAGAGGCCAGGCCTGTGGCCTCCCCTGGGGCATGGAAGGAGGGTCCCTTTTTGATCTCTTCTCAAATGAAGGAATTCCTGGGTGTCCCAGGACAAGTTCTTGCAGCAGGGACACTTGGGGACATGGAAGAGGCTCCCGAGGGGAAGAGCGCCCCTGACAAAAGGTGAGTGAGGGGCCCGGAGGCAACACCCACCCCCATGCACCTGGCATGGATTGTGGAATTCACAATCTCCTTATAAACAAGTATTTGGGATCCAAATTTGTGACAATCTGCCATAGGATGGTAGTTTTTATTCTGAATCAAAGAACCGTGGTATTTTTCTAGGTGACATCAAGTCACGAGTGATGGCTGACTAGGAAAGCTCGCCTTATCTGAAACTTCCCGTTCCCCTCTTACTTTCTTCTCCTGATGCCAAGCGTTACACTCAGCTATATTTTTTAGCATCTCATTTTTTTTAGCATTTGCATTTTTTTCCTTTTATTTTTAGCTGACACGTAATAATTGCACGTATTTATGGGGTACAGGGTGATATTTTGATACATGTATACAGTGTGCAATGATCAAAATCAGGGTAATTAGCATATCTGTCACCTCAAACATTTATCATTTCTTTGCGCTGGGAACATTCAAAATCCTTTCTTCTAGCTTTTTGAATATATACAATAAATTCTTATTAACTATAGTCACCCTGCTGTGTTACAGAACACTAGAGCTTATTCCTCCTCTTTAGCTGTAATTTTGGATCTGTTAACCAAGCTCTTCCTCCCCCCAACCTTCCCAGCCTCTAGTAACCATAATTCTATTCTCTACTTCTATGAGCTCAATTTTTTTTTCCTTAAGCTCCCACATATGAGAGAGAACACCGAGCATCTTATTTTTACCCTTTGGAGATCTGACCAGTGGTTTCCAACCTGCACTGCTCACTGGAATCATTCACAGGGCTTTAAAAAATACTGATACTCAAGTCCTGCCTCCTGAGATTCGACATAATTGGTCTGAGGGGAGCCTGGGCATCCAGATGTTTAAATGTTGCCAGCGACCCTCATGTGTAGGCACCAATGAGAACCAGGGTTTAGAGACAGTGATGGTGGCTCTCCTGTAAACTGTTTCTCAAGGGCTCAGTTACGAGAGTATTTGTCTTTTGTCACTCCAGTGTCTTACAGTAACTGGTAGGTAATATGATAGTAATTACTCTCCCTGCAAAATGGAAATCCACACCTCCTAAGAGACTCCAGGTTTTGCCTTGGGTGTCACCCACCTCATAGGGTTCCTTGGTGGCCCTGCACTTTTCTATCTGGTAGAGCTGGGTCTTGTAGCACACGCTGTCCTGGATGTCAGATTTCTGCCAGAGGAGAAAAAAAGTGTGGCTTAACTCTCAGAAATAGAAATGCCCATTAAGCAGTCATTAATTTTTAAACCAGTACTTGGCCAAAAGAGTGCTGAAAATGGTTGGCAGGCCAGAAGACTGCAATGCGAAGTCTCATCCCAGGATGGCCAGCAGGCAGGATGCAGAGTCAAGCGACCTACTTCTGCTACTGGCTCTGCTAGAAAAGGGCCAGGTGACCCTGGGCAGGTCACTGCTCCTTGCTGGGCTTCAGTTCTTTCATTTGTACAATAAAGACTACTCAAAGATGTGAAAGCAGAAACCAAACAGGTGAGCTGGGAAGAATAACTTGTTTTATCAAACCACTAAATAGGATATAGATCTTGCTTGTTTGCTTTATTTTAAAACAGCACACACACATATCCCACCCAAATGAAAGCCACAACAATTCATAACACAGCTCAAAGAAGAAGACAGACAACTGCATTTGAGATGATGTAGGTGTAGTCCTGTCTGGAAACAGGTGAAATTAAATGACTGATTAGTTTATCAATCAACAAATAGTTAAGGAACGCCCTTACAGGCTCTCCAACTTAAAATACACGGCTCTTGGTTTTAAAAAGAGGAAACCAAGAGATAAGGAAAGAAATGACAATTAAGGTATAACATTTTACTTTTTAATTCACTAGATTGGGCTTCAAAATTATACACAGGGTATTAGTAATTGGTTGATAAGATTAATAACTGGGACAGTGAATACAGTACAATTAAATTAGCCATGTGTGGAAATTACTGAGCAGACCAGCTGTAGTTGTCTACAGGGATTAATTCACTCTAGTTAAAAACAGACACTTGCCTAGAGTGTGGATTTTCAGATCAGGTATGTCTTATGATTTAAGGATTAAATGTGAAACAGGCACAATAAAACTCACAACTGGCCTGAGAATCCACATCTAGGCAAGCAGCTATTTTTATCATATATAAAACCCTAATCATACACATAGAAAACGCTAAAGACACCACCACCAACTTCTAGTTGTTAGAACTAATCAACAAATTCAGTAAAGTTGCAGGATACAAAATCAACACGCAAAAATCAGTAGTGTTTCCATACACTAATGACAAACTATTCAAAGGTGAAATCAAGAAAACAACCCTATTTACAATAGCTACAAAAAAAAAAGGATACCTAGAAATAAATTAAACCAAGGAAGTGAAAGACCTGTACATCAAAAATTACAAAACAATGATAAATCCATGCATTTGTGGTCAATAGATTTTTGACAAAGGCTCCCAGAGCACACAATGGGGAAGGGACAGTGTATAAATAGTGTTGGGAAAACTGGATATTCACATGCCAGAAAATGAAATTCGACTCATATCTTACACTACATACAAAAATCAACTAAGAATGGATTTAAGCCTTAAATGTAAATCCTGAAACTGTAAAACTACTAGAAGAAAACATAGGGGAAAGTTCCATGCCAGTGGTCTGGACAGTGATTTGTTGATGTGACCCCAAAAGCACAGGCAACAAAAACAAAAATAGACAAACGGATTCCATCCAACTAAAAAGCTTCTGCATAGCAAAGAAATAATCAACAGAGTGAAGAGACAACCTACGGAACAGCAGAAAATATTAGCAAAAAATATGTCTGATAAGGGGTTAATATCCAGAATATTCAAAGAATTCAAACAACTTAATAGCAAAAATCCATATAACCCAATTAAAAATGGGCAAAGGACCTGAAGACATTTCTCAAAAGATATACAAATGGCCAACAGGTATGTAAAAAGGTGCTAAGCATCATTAATCATCAGGGAAATGTAAATTAAAACCACAACGAGCCATCACCTTACATCAGTTAGATAGAAGGAATAAGTTCAGGTGATCTATTGTACAACATGGGGACTATGGTTAATAACAGTGTATTATATTCCTGAAAATCACTAAGAATAGATTTTAAGTGTCCTCACCACAAAAAATGATAATAAGTATGTGTGGTTATATATATGTTCTTTAGTCATTCCACAATGTACATATATTTCAAAACATCATGTTGTACATGACAATATATACAATCTTTTTGTTAATTAAAAAAGTTAATTTTTTTCAAAAAAACCTTTTCCAGTTAGAACGACATCAACTGAGTTTCCAGGGAATGTTCTTGGTAGACAAAGCCATCCTCAGCTTTGCAACACTACAACCCTGATGCTGGGCAAAGTGGAGAAGCAGAAACGCAGCAGATGGCAAGACACCCGGACAGAATAAAAACACAGCCTAAGAGCTCTGACAACATGTCTCTCTTGCTTGAGATGAGCTATGTAATTGTTTAAGAGAGAGTGAATGACCTAAGTTTGCATCTGTAAATGTGGAAGTAGCCATAGGAAACTTTTAAAAAAAAAAGATCCCTCCATCTTACTTGGTTAGCACCTAAACAACTAGTTCTGCCAAAAGAAGAATGTTTGAACCTAACTTACTCAGGAAAGTAGCAATGTCACTCTTGAATACATGAAATATGACCTTTATAATATACAGAGTTTCATGAAAACATATTTTAGTAACTAATTTTTGAATAGCATTCATCATTTGAAAAAGAAAATCAGTGTATTAACCTTCTTCTCTTCCTTTTACTTGAGAACCATATAAATTTTTAACTTTTACCCTCTCTAGTAGCATAGTAGTCTCCAAACAGTATGACCTTGACCCCTCAAGGGGTGAAAAAGTTGTAAGCAGGTACCTACAATACATGCATATTTATTTATAAATTATAAATATGTACCATTGTACAAATACATCATGTAAATTATGAAATATATAATAAAATAGCAATTAAAAAGGATAGGAAAGAAATTCGGGACATATTGTCTTCTTATAAAAGAGAAAAGAGAAAGCACTTCAAGTGCAATATGTCTTTTCAGTTCCTTATGATGAGAGAACAGAGAACCGCTGTGTGACACAAGAGATTTTCTAAGTCTCTCCTTATCACATAACAAAATAATATACTGTGTGTTGAAAGTCCTGTCTTTCTGGATTTGACATCTCTCCCATAGTAGCTTTCCTATGAGTGATGCAGCCACAGTGGCACCATCTCTGAAATCAAGTCTCCAACTATGACTCTGTCCCCATCAGAAGTGCCACCCCATCCCTGCTTACAGAAAACTCAAAAAAGGTTTTTAAGCCTATTGTTTGGTAGCCTTTTGTGACATACTGGGCTATCACATGATTTTAAACAGCACTGAAAGAACTCTAGAAGTTTGTCCTCCTGTTCTGGATTCTAAATGCCTTAGTAACAGTGACAACTCCAGACCCACACATCTCAAGGTGCAACATACACAGGGTGAGGTCATCCTTCATGAAAGTGGATACTCAATCAAATTTCAGATGGGCTTCCTCACAATTCTGAACTTCTTTGGCTGACTTCCTGTTAGATCTTGTCAGCACCCACCATTCTGAATACAAGCAGGAATTGAATGTAGAATCCACATTGTCTTGGATCCAATTTTCTTTGCAGAATTCTTTTCAAGCCATTGCCCATTCGGAGATAGATGATTTATTCATAACCAGATACCAAAGCATCTAAATTCCCTTACCCAAAAATGATGAAGGGGACTGAGGGGTCAGGGTACCACTGTCTACCCCATGCTGCATGACCCCCAACTGTAACTCATATGTGACACAGGACACTTGGGCTTTCCGACACCCAGACTGAGTGAAGGTGTCAGGGTCAAGCTAGTGAAGCTCAACTTCATTTCTATTTTCTGGAGAAGTAAAAGTAAATAGTGGCTTCCTCCTACATCATACTTTAGAGACGAATGCCAGAGAGACACTGCTCCCTAACTTCTATGGCCAGAGAAGCCCCCCAAACCTCTAATATGGGGAACCCAAAGAGCAAAGGGGTAGCAGAGCAAAAAAGGCAACAGAGAAGCTGAAGGAAAAAGAGGCTTGAACCTGTTCACAACTCTGCCCAGGGCTTAACTCTGTGGGAGAATATCTGAAAAACATCCCAGACAAAAAGTGCTACATGAGAAGCAGGTTTGGCTTCTACTTTATTCCACGTTCAGGAAACTCAGCCTCATATTAGGTTAAATTAGCAGCTTGGATCAAGTATCAGCAACTGGGAAGCACTTTGGGTATAAGAGCTCTTTTTTCCACAGAGAGCAGAGAAAACTGCCTCTCGGGTCCCACTTACCCCTGACAAATAGCGCTCGAGTTTCTTGTTGAGGAGGAAGTAGACGGCGAGGATGTGGCAGGCGCGGTTGGAGAGCACAGTGTTGATCACGTCGCTGTTCTTGTAGCCCAGCTTCTCCGTCATGTGCAGCACCACGCTCGGGCTCAGGTCTTCCAGAGAAATCCTGCCAGGCAGAGAGAGAGAGACCCGGTCACCGCCTCACCTTCACGGAGAGGCTCACAAACATGGCAGCACAGAGTCGGTCCACACAGGCCCCTGTGCACAATCAGGTTCATTCATTCACTTTATTATGAAAAATTTCATGTACTCAGAAAAGTGGAGGGAATAGTATAATTAATTACCTACATGTATCATCACCTGGATGTACCAATTAACACTTTGCCATACTTGCTTCATCTATTTTTTCTTTGCTAAGGTATTTTAAATTACAGACATCACGACATTTCACTCCTTAGTACTTCCGTGTGCATCTTCAAAACCAAAGACATCTCCTACAGAACCACAACACCATCGACACACCCAGGAAAATTTTAATAACCTCTTCATACCATCTAATAACCAGATTATATTCAAATTCCCCAACTGTCCCCTAAATTTCTTTCCAATTGTACATTATGTCCTTAAAATTTATTTGTTGCCATGGCTAGAGGCCACACTTAATATGGTTTTTGGGTTGACCCAGGAAGGTATTCAGGAACCAGCCAGACCACGTTTAGAGGAAGAGGGAGAGCCCCAAGTTCACACATGGGGAGCCTGGGGCTCAGCTGTAATGTGGGGGTGCTCTCAGAGGAAAGTGGGTGAAAGCTACTTTACAGGGCCATTGTGAAGCTAAACTCTTTGGGATAAAATGCCAAAGAAATACCAGGCACTCAGTTATTCACGCATTCATTCACTCACCCACCAAATCCCTGGCACTTAACACTCCAGCAGGGAGGACAGAATATCAACTCACTTAGTCCTCCTGACAGTCCTCTAAGTGGAAACTGTCACTATCCTCATTTTACAGACGAAGAAACTGAAGCTCCCAGCAATAAAGTAACTTGTCCCGGGTCCCACGGGCAGGGAGCAGCAGCCCCAGTATTAACACCCAGGCAGCCTGGCTCAGAGTCTGCACATTCACTGCCTCTCAAATAAACAGACACATCCAAAGGCCACAGAGAACAAGAAATCAAGGCAGGAGTTATCAGGAGTGTGCATGTTGGCAGTGGGGATGTGTCAAAAGACCATTCTACATCCCTTAAGAGAGGTACAACTAGGACACCCTGAGCAGAAAGCAACGTCATCTGACTGGAGAGCTTGTAGCCTCTGCCAAAGGGTCTGAAGACATTTCTGATAGAACCTCAGAACCACTACTCCCAGGGAAACCCCACAGCGTAACCCCATCATGGTAAAGAAGAGGAGACCACATTTCCTAGTTTGCACTGTCAGTTGGTAGGGGCGCTAAGAGCAGGACTAGGTGTCTTGACCACGGTCCTCCAGTGGTCGGTGTAACCTACATCAGCTCTCCCTCCCCTAGATTTGACTAAGTGCTCTCCAAAAAAAAAAAAAAAACAAACAAATAAACAAACAAAAACCATGCTGGAAGAACAATGAAATCAGCCTTCCCCACTCCTGTTTGCCACAAGATTACAATTCTAGATAGTGGGTGGGAGGGAGACTGAAATGACTAGTGGTAAAAAATATTAATAACATGTTTGTTTAAAAAAAATACCCTGCTTGTGGCTTGCCAGAACACTTAACACAGAGGGTGCAGTTGTTCGAAAATACCTGGGAACTCCAGTGTGGGTGTGACCCTGCCCCTGGCCAATCAGACCATGCCTGTGGCCCCCCTCCCTGGCAAGGCCCCACCCCCTGCCACGCAGGTGCCCCCAGGGCAGAGGTGAGAGGAGGGAGGTGTGCAGAGACAGACATGCCATCTCTGCCCTTTATATCTGTTGTCTTCAAAAACAGGAGCTCTGGCCAGGCGCGGTGGCTCATACCTGTAATCCTAGCACTTTGGGAGGCCAAGGTGGGAGGATCGCTTCAGGCCAGGAGTTCAAGACTAGCCTGAGCAAGAGAGTCCCAGTTACTCGGGAGGCTGAGGCAGGAGGCTTGCTTGAGCCCAAGAGTTTGAGGTTGCAGTGAGCTATGATGACGTCACTGCACTCTAGCCTCCGCAACAAAGAGAGAGACTGTCTCAAAACAAAACAACAACAACGAAAAACCAGGAACTCTGCCAAAATGTAGCCTATCACTGACTCTTGACTAAGAGTAATATTTTAAACGTTTTCCAATAAACAATGTATATATTTGGTGCTCTCCAATATCAGCTATTGAATTTGTATTATCGTTGCATGTTTGGGTGATACAGAGAATGGTAAAATGTTCCAGAACACTAGATATAATTTGAACTAAGCAAATTCTCATGAAATCCATTTTTAAACCACAGATCTAATTTGGTCTAATTCTGTCCTGTATTAGCCATGACCTCCTTCCCTCCCACCTTCTCCAGAGCAGAAAGGGGCAGAGAGACTGTCCAGGCCCCTGCTGGGAGACAGGAAGAGTCAGCAAGGTTAGCGCTGTAAAAATGTCTGCACCCAGATCAGAGAGGGCAGACAGGCACCCAGCAAACATCTGTTGACTGACTGGCATGAACACTTATTATAAAAAATTTACTTTTAAAGACATTTCCCTCTTGCCTGATGGAGATCAACTTGGAGGTCCAAATGACTTCACAGGACAAGGCTTTACAGAAGACTAAAGCATGTAAAACATGAAATCTTTATTCTTTACTTTTCCAAAAGGAAAACAGTGACCACATTTAAAATAATTAAATCTGGGGCTATAAAACATACTTTTTAAAGAAGATAGTCTTTTCTTTAGTCACATGTTCTTACCCCCTTCATCTGTGTGCTGGTAAAACCAGAAAAATAATAATAAAAAATATGTTTTTTTCCTTAAAGATAAACATTTTTCAAAATAAAGACTGTAAATAATATATACCTCCCCCAACAGTTTAGAATTCTGGTTTCACTACTTAAAAACTGAACACTAATTTGCCTCTATTATAAAGTGAGTAATGGACTTACATAAACAGAAGACAATGAGCTGTTGTTTTCTTTAATATACAAGATCTAGACCATTTTTTACAATCCACCTAACTAGTTGCACGTGCAGCCTTTATGCTTCTGCCCAAGTCCAAATGCAAAAACTTCTAGTGTGGCAACACCACTATAGGGACTTGAATTTCAGTTTTCATCTACCAAAGCCTGTCTACAACCTGTGGAAAAGCTACAAAATGAGACACTGCATCCTCACTGTGTGTGAATGAAGATACAGCCAACAGGGACAGGAAGCACCTAATACCAGCTCCACTTCCTTCAACAGCTGCTATGCTGAGCGGATTGATTCTGCTCATTTAGACAGTGATTACATTAGCCTAATGACTCATTAGGCTGCCACCAATGCCCCCTCCTTTAACAGAAAGGATACCTGCATGCTGCTATCCCTATGAGCATCGGTAATGAGGTCTGCCTCACTTTGGGGTAATATTTCTGGTGTCTATTTCAGAAACTGGCCCAAATCGAGCTGGTATTGGAAAAGAGCAATCTATTTCCAGGTTCCCTTGGTAACCTAAGTAACCTAGACTTTGTTTAAATTACTCCCATGAGCCAAATGCTAGAATTCTAGATGGCATCTGAGTGAAACCACCTCCTGTATGGGCACAGTGAGTGTAAATTTGGTCCAGTAGTGCAGATGCAGACTCCCACGCTTCCTTAAGTTCTTCTAGAACTTCCATCCCAAGATACAGCACTACCTGCCTATCTTGTTTGGAGAACTCAGCACTTCAGCTTTCATAAGCCTTGGTGGATGTTTCCAGGCCTTCCTGGGCATTGAAAATATCACCATGGAGGAAATCCTTTTCCCTGTCCTTTCATCCTCCATCTGTCCCCCTTGGTCATGGTTCTCTCGTCCTCACCCAAGCTTGCCCAGATGTATGGCCACCCTGGGTCTGAAGGAAGAAGGAAGGTATTGGATTCATGTGGTCTCCATGTTTTCTCTGAAGTAGCCAAAGTGAGAGCCCTCACTTCCCCATCCAGGTTAGTTAGCAATATGTCAAATGAGTAGAAGAAATGTATAAGAACAGGTTTTCTTGTACTTGTTTTCAAATCTGTAGTCAGTATCCCAACATGCAGAAGCCTGGGCCACACGAGGTGCCCGTCAGTGTTCCTATGCTGGGGGCTCCTGTCTGTGGAACTTCCTTAAGGAGACCTGCTCGCAGAAACTGACATGGTGACCCTTCACAGCAAGTCCACAGGGACCCAGCCTGACACAAACGACTCCTGATGCCTTTTCTTCCCGCCCCCAACACTTTAAAGCAGGGGACTTAGGGCTGAAATAAACATCAAGAACAAAGCAGAAGAGGAAACTAAGGGTGGTTTGAAAGAGGAGGGCGAAATGCCATGGGATTCTGCCTGGTGTTGGCAGGTGAGGTCACGGGTGGATCACACACACACTCACACAAACACAGACACACTCACAGGCATACAGATGCACACACTCAAACATATCCACAAATGCACACACTTGTACATGTAAACACAGATACACAGACACACACAGACCCAAGCAGACACAAACACACATCCCGGGGCCACAGCTAGTCTAAATGGTCCCTTCATGTGAACTAGAAAGAGGTGCCCCTCAGGGAAGACGATGCCCCTTGGAGCCCGCGCTCCCACAGGGCACACTGCACAATCGCACGGGATGGCCCTGTCTACGCCGCCTCTGTGTGCTGAGATGGGCTTGTCTGTGTGTAGGAGGGGTGCAGAGGCAGGGGGGTACAGCCAAGAGAGAACACAGCTTTTCCTTTAATCTCCTGTCCAGACCTATTCAGGGCTTGTAGGACAGGCCCCGTCTTGCCCGAGGAGGAGTCCCTCTGTGTGCACTAAATTACCTGTTGGGATAAGTGATATTACAGGGCACTTTGCCTGTGTAATTCTCGTTAAGCCAGCGATTTGCCAGTGCTTGCTGAATATTTGGCCTCTTCACAGGGTCTGGTTCCAGGAGAGCGCGCAGGAAATTGATGGCTCCTGGAAGACATTCAGGAAAGAACACACCCATGTTATAGGCTGAATGCAGACACCGCTGACAACCACCACCACAGGTGACCCCCCACCTCACCTGCCACTCCCCAGACACCACTGGGGTGATCTATTCTCTGAGTCTCTGGGCAGGATTTTGATTCAATGATTTGCAGAGCTTGGGTTCAACCCCATCTCCCCTCAGACAGATGGGGTATTTTAAATCCTATTTCCTTCTCTCTTTAAAAAAGAGATGCCACATATCCAAAGGATTTAAGATACCTGTCCCAGGGATGCAAATGGTACATGCTAAAGCAAGAACCAGTTTGGGTTTCCCCACACCCTGTACTTCCCAACACAACCTGTGGTCTTCTTGCTTAGAGGTGAGCAGAAGAGATGTTCTATTTACAGGCTGGAAGGGATGAAAGAAAGTATACAGAAAGTACCTGCTCTCAAGGTAGGTTTCTAAGCACTCAGGAAGAAGCCAGAAGGGTAAAGGCATTCTAAGTTAGACCCTCTAATTAGGAACAAGGGACACTCAGAGTCTTAAGAGGCCAGTGAGGTCCTGCTTTCTTTTGAAGCCATTCTCCGTGGCCATCCACTTCTTCCCCACACTCTGTGAATGGATGACACAGCGCCCAGACTGGACGGAGCCCATGCCCACCCAGCCCAGCTAATCAGCTGTGGAGACACCAGAGAGCCACACAAATTGTTAAAGTGTCAAGTGTTAACTCTGCAAGAGAGTGACTCCAGTTTTAAAATCCTAGTTCATATGCAAAGTTCCAGCAAGCACCACACTGTGAACCCACATCTACCTGCTGGGCCCCTCCTTTTGTGCTGTCCCTGAAAGGAAGAGGCTGCTTGGGCAGATTGGATGCCAATAAAATTTGTCCTTATTTTTCAGCTTCCCAAAGTTCGCTGCAGTCACATCAGTCATGCTGAGCATGATATGTAAGGAAAGGATATGAAAAACCATTGATAAACTATAAAATCCTTACAACCCTATTTCCTTCCATCCCAGGCAAAAATAATTTTTTTAAATGCCTTGGGTTTCCTCTCATTTAACAAACATGTGCAGAATACCTGCTGTCTGTCTAAGCACTAGAGGTAGGAAGCTAGTTTGTCTCTAAGCAGAATATTTGCATCCTTTAAGATTATAAGAATGGAGTCAACTACACAACATGTAAAAATACGTTTATGATGTACATGAAGGGCACAGGCTACAAAATTGCTCAGCAGAATATACAGCATATCCACATATGCCCAAGAATATCAGCAATGACTTCAAAATGAAGACTGTCTGTCTTGCTTGAGTTGCGGGACTGTGGTATTTTCTTCATCTATTCCTTATTTTATAGAACATGGCTATAATGTCTTTGCAATATGAAAATATTCTTTTATGTAGCTTTGTATGTAATTTCCAATATACCTATTTCTAGCAATAAATGCTAGAAAATAGTCTTAATTTGCTTGGTCCCCCAATTTTTCTGTTCTTCTCTTCAAAGTTATCTTTCTGTTTCCTAAGATAGTCTAGTTTTGTGAGGAAAAGTCATAAAAATTCTCACTTCTTCATAGGCTTTAAGTTGTCATTTTAATATTGTTCTTAAAAGAAAGATGTGTCTTCTGTCAACCAATTTTGTGCAGGCTCCAAACAATGCCATCAAAAAGGGGCAGGTTGTGATGCCCAGATCAACTCAAGAGAAACAACCTTTGCTGGGTCATGCTGCCAGGTAACTCCTCCAGGGTGGGTCCCTATACCATACTGCTGATAAGGTCACCAGAAGGTCATCTCCTTTTTAAGACTGAGTGGGTAAAAATATGTATATGGACACTGTTACCGTCACTACGTACCTTTCATACTGTGAGTTTTATTGTTGGGTGTCCAAATAAAACTTTCCTAAAATGTTCTCCCGTGGCCTGAAAAGCAAACAAGTCTCCAAAAAAAAAAAAGAGGTTCCTCTTTTCAGAACCTCCATCTCCCTTCTCCAAATACCTCTACATTGCAAGAGTTATTTGGATCTTAACTAGGGGCATCTATTGGTCAAGGAAAAAAAAGATGTGGGCTTAAGGAACTGAATCAGGGAGCCTGCTGAGTTAATGATCCTTTCTGAGACATCTCTGTTGCTTACCCTCAGGGCACCTGGACAACAACCCAGGCTGCGGCCAGGCTTTGTCAGAGCATGACTAACCAGAAAAGCTAAGGACAAATTGGATGTGTGGTTTTTTTGGTCCTATTTTCATAATCAAGCACTCTGCATCTTCACAAATTGCTGATGAGCACAAGTAATTTTAGTTCAAATCTCTACTGACGAATTTTATTTCTTTGGACATCGCAAACATTGCATTGCTCTCCAAAAAGGACTTCATGAACATCCTTAGAGCTCTTTTGAAGTTTGTGTTAGGGTCTTGTAAATTCCTATGTCTCATGAGCAAAAGAGATTAAAGCATTTCCCACTGTCCTGGAAAGCCATGCCAGGCATGGCCACACGTCACCCTCCACCCTTCTGAGCTAACACAATGTACGTTCTCCATTCACACCTGGAGAGGCTGGGTGAACCACGTGGGTGCTCCATCACCCTGCTCAACATAATACAGGGCACACGTTCCTCCAGGGCAAAACTCACTCTCTTTCATGAGCCGTCAGCTTCCCAAAGTCTGGACTGGCTTGTGTGAGCCCCCGGATGCTATGCCGAGGGAAGGGACACAGGCGACAGACAAAACCATCAGACTTTTCACATTAGGGTAGACAGCTGGATGCAAGTAGAGCCCCATCCCTGCCCAAAGCTCCCCCTTCATCACCTCCCAAGCTAAAGACTTGTTTGGTAGTCTGATAGTCACACCTTCTAGGACACCTTAATTAGCACTGGCTCAACCCTCACAAAAACTTCCACTTCTCCTTCAGCTCAACTTTGGTGAATTCAACGCACAAAACCCTCTTGCTCTGAAGTGACGGCTTGGAATGTATTACACATGCTGCGGGTGCAGTGTGGTGATGGAAAGGGAAGCAGCTGTCTGAAAAGTTTCTAAGTCACAAAAGGTACACACTGCTCTGCAACATACAAGTGCCAACAAGCAGAGAGAAACTGCCTAGAAGAGAGAATTGGAAAGGCACCCAAAGCTTAAGTTTTCAAACTATTATACAGGACAGAGATGACGGTGGTTCTTTGGAAGGCTGCTCCACGGACTCACAAGGGCAATAACACTGTTTTCAACTCAAATTTGGTAAAAATTCTTCCAACTTACTCTTAAAAAAAAGGGCAGGAGAATAAAATAGATGAGACCATTATAAAGAGAAGAGACAGAATCATGAAATTAATAAAGGTGTGTGTTAGTGAGACATTTAATAAAACTGGCATATTTTCAATTTGGATTGATGGTGCTCAAAACGTAAAGACATAGAGACACCAGACAATACTCTCAAACCTTGGGGGCCCATCTTACATTAAATAAAACCAGGAAAGGGAGAGAAACAGCACAGCATAGTAGAAAGATCCAGGTTTTCAGTCAAGCACGACTTAATCTCTCTGAGACTCACTTTCCTCCTTGGTAAATGGGGAATAATAGTACTCACCCTGCAGAGTTGTGTAAAAACAAGATAACATGAAAAGCACATGATTATTCAATAAAATGGCAGCTACTCTTGTTACTGGTAAACTATTATTAAAATTTTGGGATGTAAACAGATGGTATCATATGGTATCATAAAGAAGGATGGGCCAGGCTCATTGGAAGGGAGAGGAGATACACTTAATGGGGTACAAAGGGCTAGAAAAACAGGGGGCTGTCACAAGCATAGCAACTGATGCCCAAACCCAAAGTCATTCACTCTTGTAAACAAGATAAAGATGCCCTGGGCTACCTCGGCAGCTGGTGCACTGCTCTGGGCCCTACTGCATCAGGCCAACTCCCAACTTTGAGTCATCAAAAGAATCTATGGGCCGCCTTTCCAGGTCACACGTGCACTTTAACATCAGAGTCAGCAGCATCCCTGAGCCTCTAACATGTGCAAAGACTGCGCTTGATACTTGGCACAAAGGATCAAACCCTAGCTGAGGAGACATATTTATACATCCCAAGAGAATAAAAAAGGTGGCGGGGGGGGAGTTGCCACCAGATTCCTAAGTTGGAAAATCAGATACAGAAATACAATTTATGCTTGACAAGTCAGGACAACACAATCCTGTAGGAATGTGAAGATCTTTAACAAGCACACACAGAGCTTAAGGCCAAAGTAAAAACTGCTCAGAGCAGGAGCTACGTATGTGAGATCAGATACCAACTCCAGTGATGGTGACGTTGCCTGGAACATTTTTAATATTTCTTCTTTGGAATTACCTTTGGACTTTTTAAACATCTTTGGGAGCAACTTTTACTTCCTTAAGGGTAAATCAAATCTTCACAATCAAAAACCACTTAGAGCTCAGCCTGCTAAGAGTGTATAATATATTTTTTTTCTGTCTTAGATCAGGAAAAAAGGACTGTATAATATTATTGGGAGTAAAAAGAAGGTATAGGTCTGAAGTTATGAGACTGATATTTTTTTTTTGAGACAGGGTCTTGCTCTGTCACCCAGACTGGAGTACAAATGGCACAATTGCAGCTCATTACAACCTCCAACTCCTGGGCTCAAGTGATCCTCCTGCCTCAGCCTCCTAAACAGCTAGGACTACAGGCATATGCCAGCACACCGGCTAATTTTTAAAAACTTTTTGTAGAGATGGGGTCTCCCTACGTTGTCCAAGCTGATTTCGAACTCCTGGCCCCAGGCAATCCTACCACCTTGGCCTCCCAAAGTGCTGAGATTACTAGCGTGAAACCACTGTACCTGGCATGAGACTGATTTTCTTGTGCTATTAACCTGCCTGTCCTTGCCTAGCTGCCCATCCCATCCTGTGATGAGCACAGGCTGACTTGCCTACTCTTCCCCCCATAGCCTGTGTGTGGTGCACACTGATGCTGTTCAACAAATATTTCTGGCTCTGCACTTTCAGTACACATGGTGGGGGGTTGCACTGCTCCATCCCCTTCAGTTGGTGAAGCCATGTGCTATATTTTAGAAAGCTACGAGTTATGACTGGAAGTGTGGAAGTGACATGTTGGTGGATGATTTAATTGCTCGTGAAAGACCTTCTCCTTCCCTTTCCCTCTTTCCTGATGCATGAACCAAGATTGTTGGAAATGGTGGCTGCACCATCAGCCTGGGGCCCTAGGTTGGACAGAACCTTTCAATGCTTGATCCAACTCTCAATACATACGAATGTAGCATGAGTGAGAAATAAACCTTTGTTGTCTTAAGCCACTGAGATTTGGGGGCTGATTATCACTGCAGCACAACCTGACCTATCCTAACTAATATAGTGAGACAGCAGCAGATCAGCAGTTGTCCAGCTCCTCAGGGTCTCATTGAAATTCAAAGTGAGAACTGTCTGCCCTTCCCAAGCTTGGGGGTACAAACATCTTCCTATCATCCTTTGTTATGGGTCACTTAGGACAAAATAGGCTCTGAGCCATCAGAAGAACTCCAGGATCACTCTGAGAGATGGCCATATTCATGACTATATAACCTTTAAAGAGACTCCTTTGAAATACTGCATTTATTCGTAAATATCAAATCTTATTACCACAATGAGATATCATTAGACTCCTACCAGAATGACTAAAAAATAGTGACAGCATCAAATGTTGGCAAGCATGCAGAGATCACTAGCAAATTGCTAGTGGGAATGTAAAATGGTACAGCCACTCTGAACAAGAGGCTGACAGTTTCTCACAAAACTAAATATGTGCTTACTATCCTGCCCAGCAATTTCACTCTTAGGCATTTGTCCCAGAGAAGTGAAACCACATTCACACAAAAAACTTATATGTGAATGTTCATAGCAGCTTTATTCATAATAGCCCCAAACTGAAAACAACCCAATGGTCCTTCAATGGGTGAACGGTTAAGCAAACTGTCATATATCCATACCAGGGAATACCACTCACCAATAAAAAGAAACAAAGTTCTGATGCATGCAATGACTTGCATGGATCTCAAGGGAATTATTCTGCATGACGAAAGCAACTTACATATATATAACATTTTGAAATGACAAAATTATAGAGATGGGGACAGGGTAGTTGACAGGGCTTAGGGAGAGGGGCAGAAGAGGAGTAGCAGAGGTATCCTTGTGATGGGACTGCACTGTACCTTGGCTATGGTGGCTGTCACATGAATTATACATGTGATAAAAACTGCATAGAACTAAAAACACACCAACACACACTTGAGTGCACGTAAAACTTGTGAACTCCGAATAAGGTCAGTGGATTTTATCAATGTTAATCTCTTGGTGGTGACATTACACAAGATATTACCACTGGGGTAAACTGAGTGAAGGATACACGGATCTCTCTGTGTTATTTCTTACAACTGCGTGTGAATCTACAATTATGCCACAATAAAAAGTTTTTTAAATAATCTTATTTGTTAAAAAAAAACTATCCCCCTTATCCTGATTTATTTTATTTTATTTACAGCACTTACACTACCAAATATCACATGTTTATTTATCCATTTATTTTTTGCCTCTCCCACTGATATATAAGCTTTGTAAGAGTAGACACTGTTTGGTTTGCTCTCTGTCTTCCTCACCCTAGAACTCTCCTAATTGGTACACGATGTATATCCATGGAACAAGCTAATGAAGGTGGAATATGGAATGACTGAAGGAAGGAATAAATGAGCACTCCTCATGGTGCTCTAAAGCACTTACAACATTTCTGAAAGCTCTAAAACCAAATATAATAATCCCTTCGATATTTTGCACATTTCCTAACTCCAAGAGTTACGCCTCTCAGTGCAGAAATATTTCTTTTATGATGACAGAACTGTCAGCTATCTCCCAAGGACATAATGCCTCCTGTGCTTTCAGCCTGCAGAGGTTCTACCCTCCCTAACAAAGGTGAAAGTTTGGGCTGAATTAGGTAATTACATATAAGAATACATCTCAGCTTGGATTCCATTTGGCAAGGATAAACTCAAGCTCAGCTTCACACGTGCTTTATAAATTCAAGAGAAAAATACATAAAAGCAGTAAATAAAATACTACATTTTAACCATGTATTGTCAGCCGAAGTTAAATAATTACTTTTTTTTTTTTTTTCAGTCAAAAGACCTCATCTCATTAAAGCTGAGTTCATGCTAAGGAGCCAATTAAATGATCAACAAAGCCACACTGAGGCCAGAAACTTGAAATGAACTATGAACCAAACAAAAGAACAAATTGTACTAATTTACTAGATTTGAAACCAAACCTTAATACAAACTGTTTACTGAAATGGGAACCAGCTAAACTTTGAGAGTACTTTTCAAACACACCTGATGATTCAGTCTAATGAAGTAACTGAACCTATGTATATCTAAAAGCTTTTGAACAGGCTCAAAAACTCAACTAACAAAACAAATCACAGACCCAATTTGAATGAAATTAATATTTCTTTACAGTGAATTGACTAAAGAAGACACAATAGAAATGTGATTACAAAACCTCTCTTCCAAGTCAACATTATAATATGGTGAGTTTTAAGACAATCAAGCCTGCAATTATTTTTCAAACGGAGACTGTAAGATCCCTTTGATCTGTGTGTTTTGTGCAGAAGGAGGAAGAAGGAAGTTAGGGGTTTGAAATTATAACAGAATAGGAAGGGGTACAGGTGAGATGCAGGGAGTGGCTCCTTAGAGATGGGAAACCCAACCATCTCTTGAGATTTAGTCTGTAACACTAGGAAGAAACTCAGTCAAGGGGTAGTCATAATACCATTGCTGCAAAACAAATACTGCTTCACAAATGGACCCAAACCAGTCAGAACAGAAGTCCTGAACCCTAATCCGGAGCAGCAGGTGCATTACCTGTGGAGAGCTGGGTGGGAAGGGGGTTCATTTCTTTGTCCACCATCTTCTGGTACAAAGCTCGAAGGCTGAAAGGCTCCACCGTGAATGGCAGCGTCCCAGTCAGCATAGCATACATGTTCACACCTCTGAAAAGACAGACAGCAACGCATGAGACCAGAATCGGGCCCCAAGGAGGGCAAGACAGAGAGGACACGGGCTTAGCTGAAGCTTCCATGTTGCCACTTTCATGCTGACCTCAAGAAGCCCTCTTCACAGTTGTCTTCCTAGAACGTTCAGCATCACGATGAAAGGCTTCGGTGAGAGCGCTGAGTGTGAAGTCTCAGACAGGGGACCAGGGAGATAAACAGGAGTTTAAAGAACGTCTAAAGCTACCTCCTGGAGGGGAACCATGACCCTGCGCTCTCTCCAAATGCTACAGTAGGAAGACATCAACAGCAAGGACGCCCGGACCAAATGATGTGAGAAACACCGGGACATGTTAGGAACCTCAAATAAGAGTAGTCTTGTCATTTGCGTGGTTCTCCAAGGATGGTTTACAAGGTGGAACCTGGAAAAGGCCAGATCAAAAAAATACAGAGCAAGGCCCTGCCTGGGAGCACAGTCCCGGCCTAGCTAGCGTGCCAGGTTGCCACTCAGCCCTAGGAAACGCAGCGTCGTACCAAACAGCAGTGTTCTGCTCTGCTCTTGAATTTTGCTTTGACTTGTAACCACAGAAATTCTTCGGGAGGTCTCCTTTCCTCCTTCATGTTTTTATTTTATTGTTTACTGTGAGACTCTGCCACCTGGCCCCGACCCCAGTATCTTAGATGTGGTTGAAATACCTTCCGAGTGGGCTTAACTGCTTACCTCCGAAGCCAATCTAGAGAACAGCAACATCTTCTCAGAGGATTTTTATTTTCCTGATGTGCAAACCTAATATCATGTTGATGAGATTTCCTGGTGGGGATGAAATGCCTGCCTACCAAGAGGTCTCAAGTGTTCAAAAGTGCCCAGGGGAATATGCTTTAAAAACAGGCAATAAGATTTCCAGTCAAAACAAATCCAATGGGACTGGAATTAAGACCCTTGAGGCCCAATTCCATGGAGGCACCTCTG
This sequence comes from Daubentonia madagascariensis, assembly GCA_023783475.1. Taxonomy (NCBI): domain Eukaryota; kingdom Metazoa; phylum Chordata; class Mammalia; order Primates; family Daubentoniidae; genus Daubentonia; species Daubentonia madagascariensis. Next base: position 731,835 of record JAKFHU010001482.1, on the reverse strand, counting down.
AATTACAGCATTCCAGATAATGACAGGTACCGGGGCCCACAGGCTCCCACTAGAAATCATTCTCAAATTTCAGACACATGCTAAGACCCGGTTCCCACTCTGAACTCAGAGTCGAGCTAAGGAGACAGATACATAAACATTCACTCCGCAAATACTTGCTGGATGGCTCTCTGCCCCAGGCAGGGTCATAGGTGCCACATCCTGGGGAGCCAGAGAAGGACCTGCCCTCTTGGCTTTAGAGGAGGGAAGGAGACGGGCAGTCAACACATAAATAAAGTGGTGTAAACGCAAAGAGAGTAAGAAAATGCTGAACTGTGTGGCTGTGTGTGGCTCTTGATCAAGAGGAGTTCAATTAAGGGAGAAAGAGTCCTTAGAAATAAGCAGGTGAGGAAGGAGGTCTCTCAGGTGGTGGATCTGTGTGTGTGAGCTCACGTGCCTTTGGCTGTCTGGCTGGTTACGGGGAGACAAAGAAATGGAGACGAGAATGAACAGGGCATACGCGGAGCTGTTCTGAACATCATTTCCCTGTGTGTAGAGCGGAACACACCCCCAGGGGATGAGGAGATGTTGGGTGAATAAAAGCTCTATGACCAAATAATTCGGGGAGCGGTCATTTTGTGCAAGTGGATTAACAAGGCTCGGAATGGAAAGCAGCCACCTATGGCAGTAAATCCAGCAGGCTGCTGTTAAAATCGGAACCGGAGTGACGGTGTGCAACGGGAAGGGAAAGGCGAAGACGAGATGGAGACATCTGGGGGCAGATGTGCCAGACGGCAAACTGGGAAAGCTGGACCAGCTCTGGTAACAGTGATAGGACTGAGGAAGCTGGGAGGAGAGACAGTTGGATGTGGAGGGAAGGAGTATTAGGGCTAGTGATACGTTTGAGAACCTACTGTGTAATGCTGCATTTTGGGTATGTTTGAGGTAGAGCTAAACATCCTCGCTTTGGAGAGTTCTTAGAGACTGATAAGAGGGAAAGCTAAAATGGCCCCAAAATTACAGAATTTCTGCATACAAAGAGGCCTTGGACACATGGCTTTTATGGATGGAAACCCTCTGGCACATCCCACAAAGTTGTCATTGGGGAACACTAACAGCCTCCAAGACAGGCTGCTCCCACCATGCCTAAGCCAACCATCCCATTCACGGGATTCTGTGCATGAGGAAGGGCTTCCCAACACTAAGCTGAAGTCTACATCTTCTACCCATCGTTTGTAGAAGACCAGTTGCTCTTCCATGGTTTGTATTTCACATATTTAAAAACTGGAACCAGGATCTTCCTACCCTTCTGGGTCTTCCCCAGGCCGAGGACCCCAGGCCTTTTGCCTGTGCTTTATGTGACACGGTTTGGAGTCCCCTCAACAATCTGGCTCTCTGCCCTGAATACACACCAGCGGATTCATGCAATGAATGAGTTTTAAAGTTTTCATGCTATATAGCAAAGACCTAATATTTCAACAGAGTTGGAGTGAATTGAGCTAAAAGGAAAAAACAAAAAATTCTGTCCCTGCTCACCACCTCTGTGTGCCTAATCTTGGCTCTAACATTCATACCTAAAGCTGAAGAGCCTGGTACTTATACAATATCATTTTTTCCCCCAGATAAGTGTTTTATAATGCCCAACTCATGCAGTGTTTCTTAAACTGAGGTACACGGACACATTCTCAGGGGTTTGGCAGTTCTAATTTTGATTTTCTTTTTGGTGATATACTAAAACATTTTACAAAGCATAGCCAGGGGCATCAGATGCCCACCATATAACCAAGAACACCTTTCACTGTACACACACTCAGTTTCAGTACCTGCTTTTGTATTTGTTTACCAATGTGCAATTTTTGCAAAAAAAAAAAAAATCACTTTTATTGTCAGCCTAATGAGAAAGGAACAGAGGTAAATTTGTCAGTGATGCATCTGTGCTTACATCTGTGGGAAAGAAAGTCTCCTGGTGATTGGAATAGTGTGGTGGTTCTCAAAGTATGGGCCTCAGACCAGCAGCATTAGCACCACCTAAGAACTTGTTGACCAATGCACATTCTTAGGTGCCACTCCAGACCTACTGAGTTGGAAATTCTGGGGGTGCTTTTGCAAGCCCCCCAGGTGATTCCGATGCATACACAAGTTTGAAAGCCACTGGAAAAGGGAAAAGTGTGTGTAGGGGGGGAGTTGAGTCAGCACAGATTGGGCCTGATAAGCTCAAAGAACCTGCACCCAGCAGTGAGAACTCACTCACACTGCGCACAGCAATTCGCTTCCCACAAAACATCAGCCACTGCATTAAATTAATGTTGCTAATTTGAATATTTTGAGGTTCTTTTAGTCTCAGTTATATTTAACTTGTAAATTAGTTTTGGTTTTTAGCTGGCCATAAATAAAATGAGTTTAATTTTAGTCTCGTGCACTTGTAAGTAACATCTAAATAAAAATATCTCAAGTCAGCAATACAGAGTTATCAAGAATGTTCTTCCTTTAAAAGGACAGTGTACAATCCTCGAGATTGCAGAATACTGCTCTATGACCTTTTATATTCCCTTCTAGCTTGAGGGGACACAGAGCTTCCAGTCACAGGTGGGATGCATCATACAGTGCAGAATGCCTCTGAAAGGCAGGATGTCATGGTAAAGGGAAAGGAACCCAACCAACTAAAGGGGTTTGGTGAATGTATGGGGCCAGAGGACCAACTCTAAAACCTTTATGAAAGTTTCTTTCTTCAAAGAGAACTTGAAACATCAAACTCCTGTCACTGATTAGCTTCAAAAGATGACCAAAATCCCCTCAAGTCACTTCATATTACATGGGTCTTTGCCTCTCTCCATTATCTGGCTGGGACCACAGATAAAATTAACAGATGTTTGTCTTAAAGATAGCACCAGTGAACTCCAGATGCTGGGTCTGACCAGGACTGAGCAAGTGGTTTTTACAGTAACTCTGACTGATGGCTCTGCAGACTGACTCTAGAATCTTATTTCTCTTGGAGGAGTTTAACATCAAGAAAAGCAGCCACAAATTCTTGAAGAAGAAGACCTACCTCTTTCATCCTAGGGTCTCTCATCTATAAAATGTGGATAATAATAGTACCTCCCTCTCAGGTTGTAAGAACGAAGCCACAGAAAGAGCTGAATGCTATACTTGGCATAAATTAAGTGCTTTATAAAAGTGACCTATTGTTTCACCAAAAAACTTTTAAAAAAATAACAGGAGAAAAGATGCAATTATATTTGCACTCTATTGCCAAATAATAATGGAAACCTACATTAATAGTCATACCATCCTAGCTAGGAGATTTTAAAAGGGAAACCAGATTGAGCATCTTAATTCTTCCCCCCGAGAGTTTTCATACACGTTTAATATCTGGATAAAGAGAAATCTAGTCCCTTTGACATTTCAGAAGTATGTGAGAGTACCAAGGGAAAACTGCGGAATGCAGTTTATAAACCTCTGTAATCCCATAGAATTAGTAGGAGTTTCAAAACATGTTCAGAATTTCCTGATGGGTCTTTTGAAATATGGCCCAGGGGCTTTTCTAGGTTCTCCGTGGCAGACGTGGGATTCCCAGGAATCAAAGACAGTCTTAAAGAATGAGTGTGACGAGGGACTGGGATGAGAGAGGGCACCAAGCAAATACAACTGGGGTTTTTCACAGCAGAAAGAAATAAGGGTGAGTCATTGTTGGGTGGAAGAAAACCCAAAGACACTGGGCAGCGTGGAATCCTCTGATGTCAAAGAGGAACGGAGAGAGATACTGAAGGCAGGTGGCAGAAGGGGGAAACGGGCCTCATGAACTACAAACGTGGAATCTTTGGAATTACCTCAGAAGCCAAATGGTGGTCTTGATATCTAGTCTGGTACACAAAAATATTCCATGGAAGAGAAGTTTGGGTATCACCTGCCATCCCAAAGAAAAAAGATGCAGAGTCACTGCTCCCTGGAGAAGTCGCCAGCAACTTGAACCAGATGCAAACAACAAAGCAACGGGCAGAGAGAGCCACAGAGCAGGCAGAGGACCTGCTCACTTGTTCTTGCAGGGCACGCGCACAGGAGCCTCGGGAACTGCCAGTTTACATCAGACTTCAGCTGAGAGCACCTTCCACAGACACACCTGGATTCTGTGTGCTTCTTCAAGAAAGGAAATGCCTTGGAAAAATTAAAAATAACTCTCCACCTGAAAGCATTACCTTTCCACCTTTCAGGCCCAACTTTCAATAGTGCAACTTCCAATTTAAGGTCTCAAAAGTAGAACAGGAACAGAGTCACCCATTTGGAAAATCTCAAGCTTCACCATTGTTCCGCTGAACGGTCCGTGTTTAGCAAGAAATCATTTCCTTGTGGATTTCAAGACTTTTGTTCCTTTTCCTTTCCTCCTTCTGCTCCTCTGTGTCAAATGCACATGGGTTTTATAACTAAAGGAGTCTTGGATTTTATAACTAGAAAATCTCAGAAGCTAAAGGAAGCTTCTCTCTTAAAAGTCAAAAGCCCTGAACTTCCCAAAAGGAGCCAAGAGTTTCCTCCTCCCACCTCCTTCCCCTGACGTCCTTCATCTCGAGGGGGTCTTCAAGATACCATCAGCTACTGGCATGGGTCAAATACAGAAGGTATCTTGCAGTACTTTTACAAAACACTGAGTCTGAGGCCTGGAACAAATTCTCTCCCTCTCCCTCCTGAACGCCTAGTTCTATCTGAAGACAGGAAAGCTGGAAACAAGATGGCGCTTCTTGGCCAACGTGTCTACCCAAGGGTACGGCGTTAGAGACAGAGTTTTTTTCCCACTCGGTGAAAACAGATTCAATGAGCTAGGAAGGTGATCTGAGCGCGTCGTGCGTGGCTCTCCACAAGGCGCCACGTCTTCACACAAATGTTTCGCCCATCCCAGGGGCCCCCATGAGAGCAAAGAACAGCTCTGCTTGCAAAACTGTTGTACTCCCAATGGCTTGCGGACAGAACTCTCAACTTCTGTTTCCCTTACCTGCAGGGATCCACTGAAGGTCACAGACACACACTGTAACATTCTGACAATAAAGTTAATCTTGATTCTTCTCAATTCAAGAACACATCTGCATTAAAGTTTTTTAAAATCAGCATATCTGCCACTCTGAGGAAAAGTCAATTAGCAATAACAAAGGTTTAATGCACCAGAATGAACAATTTTGTTTCGTTTTTGTATCTGAAATTTCGAAGTTCATTTCACTGGAGAGAGAGATGTGTGTGTGTACACGCACAGACACACACATATATATGCACACATACACACATATTTCAGTCATCTGGAGTACAGGAAAGAAGTGAATGATTTTAGGGATATTTTTTATGGTCCTAAAACAATGACAATTGAAAATAATGGAAAACGTCCAAGAAAGAGCGCACCATTTCCCATTTACACTGGCAATTCCTGCTTCACTACAGGAGGGTCCTAGAGGCCCTATTTGTGCGGAAGAGCTTTCTTTCCCAAGGGTTCCTTCAATGACAGGCCGATTATCTTCCCAAATCAGTCTCAGAAATCACAGAGAAAGTCCCCATCATCCATCCAAAACCTTTAAGGGTGGTTTGCTTTTGATTTTGGAAGTGAACTCTTCATTCTGTTGTTGTTTCAGAGCAATAAAAAGAGAAGACATTTTATATTAAGTGTCTAACCCAGGGAGAAAACTGGTCCCATGTTCACTCTCTTTTTAAACAGCCTTTTAAATTAAATTCTCTTTGGGTTTTCCATTTCCAGTTCTGCCAGCAAAGTCATGGGCACCAAACAGAAACCTAACCCTATCTCAGACACAATACCCCAAAGCAGTAGAAAATTAATCTCTTAAAGGAGGCTCTGAAGTTTTATGTTTTCACCAAGATTAAGAGCAACAGTAATCAGATACTTCACACCTTCCAGCCTTTGCAAATGCAGTTCCCTCTGCCTGGAAAGCTTCCCCGCCTCTTCTCTACCTGGTCAACTCCACTCATCCCTCAGGAGCAGATTAAACTCTCCCACCACGCCTTTGTGACTTAATTCAGCTATGCAGCCATAGTTGCCTCCTCTGCCTCACCTGACACATGGTATTTGCTTGTAGGTGAGACTTATAGGTAAGCAGGTGTCTTAGTCAGCTCAGGCTGCCATAACAAAATGCCACAGACTGGGTGGCTCAAACAACAGACGTGTATTTTCTCACAGTTCTGGAGGCTGGAAGTCTGAGATCAGGGTGCCAGCATGGTCAGGTTCTGGTGAGGGCCCTCTTCCTGGCCTGTAGGGCTACTTCCTCGCCGTGTGCCCACATGGCAGAGAAAGAGAGAGAGAGAATGCAAGATCTCTGGTGTCTCTTCTTATAAGGGCACTAATCTCATCATGGGGTCCCACCTTCATGACCTTATTTAAACCTAATCACCTCCCAAAGGCCCCACCTCCAAATACCACCACATTGGGGGTTAGGGTTTCAACATGTTAATTGCAGTTCAGTCCATAGTAGTAGATAAGTGTGTTAGATTACAAAAACAAAAAACAAAAAAGGGCCACAAATTCTTTGCCACTCTCCCCATCAAGAGGTGGGGTCTCTCTCTCTCCTCCTGAGTCTGGGCTTGGCCATGTGACTGGCTCTGCCCAACAAGATCAGCAAACGTGACACAGAACAACCCTGAAAAGGTGTAGCAGGGCTTGCCCTCTTGTACCAGCGATTCTTCTACTATCATGTGAACGAAATTCTATATATTTTGTGTTTTTCTTTCATTTCTGGTTTTCAACGATTGAGAATTTGGTTTTATGATCTGAACATTTACTGATCTGTTCGGCAGCTGATGGAGACTTCACTCTGTTGGGGGAGGGACGACCAAGGATTCAGTTACTCTATTTCATTTGTCTGTTTGTGAGCTTGATTCTATTAAAAAATGTTGCGTGCTTACGGGGAAGAAGAATGGCTCCAGGATCTGGAATGGTGAGTTTTTACTTACCAGTTTACTTCTGCCCTTTCCACTAGATTTCAGAGCTTAGACAACAGAAAGGTATTGTCTCACAGTTCTGGATGCTGGAAGTCCAGGATCAAGGCATCCCCACGATGGTTCCTTCAGAGGCCATGAGGGAGAATCTGTGCCAGGCCTTTCCCCTAACTTCTAGGGGTTGCTGGCAATCTTAGGTGTTCCTTGGCTTGTAGACACATCACCCTGAACTCTGCCTTCATCTTCACGTGGTGTCATCCCTGTCTTTCTGTGTCCAAATTTCCACCTTTTATAAGGACACCAGTCATGGGGTTTTATGACTTCATCTTAACCTGATTACCTCTGTAAAAACCCTATTTGCAAATAGGGTCACATTCTGAGGTACTAAGGGTTATGACTTCAACATATCTTTTTGGAGGTGGACACAATTCAACCTGTGGCATTTCATTACCCACCTGCTTACAATTTCCAGCGGCCTTTCACGATCCTTAGGGCAAAACCCAAGCCCCTTCCCAGCCTTCCCTGCCCCAGGGCCTTCACACACTCTATTCCCTCTGCCGCCACCTTCCTCTTCCCATAGCTGCTTCCTTCTCATCCTTAGTATCTGGCTGTGAGGTCAGCCCTTCAAGAGACACCCCATCCTTGTTCCCTGCACCCCTCCACTTCCTGTACAGCAGTTACCACATGCAGATTATAGCTTTTTAAAAAAATCATCCATTTGCCCCACTAGCATATACCCCCACCACAGCAAGTATAACATGGCAGAGGCAGTATAGAGGGTGACGATTAAGAGGCCTAGCATCACACCACGCAGGTCAAATCCTGGCTCTGTCACACACTAGCTGCGTGGGCAAGCGCATAAGGCTCTTCATGCCTCAGTTTCCTTATCTTTAAAGCGGGAACAACACAGCACTACCCTGAAGGTCTGGAAGGTGAATGACATGAGCCACTACACACAAAGCCTTGGAACACTGCTGGTCACACGGCTGGAGGTATGGGAGGGTTGGCAAGTGTCATTACAGCAGTAGGGACCAGCTGAGGCATCTGACTCCCCACCTGTACGCCGTATATGTGCTTATGTAGAGGCAGCTCACATAATGCCGTGGTTTGAATGTGTCCCCTCCCAAATTCAGATGTTGAAACTTAATGGCCAACGTGCCAGTGTCAGGAGGTGGGGCCTTTACGAGGTGATTAGCCCATGAAGGCTCCTCCCTTGTGAATGGGATTAAGGCCCTTATAAAACAGGCCTCACACAGCATTCATCTCTCGTCTGCTTGCGCCTTGCGCCATGTGAGGACACAGTGTTCTTCCCTTCCAGGGGACGCAGCATCAAGGCGCCACCCTGGAAGCAGAGAACAGCCCTTACCAGACAACTGAACCTCCCAGCACCTTGACCTTGGATTTCCCGGCCTCTAGAACTTAACAGAAAGAAAATAAATTTCTGTTCTTTATCAATTACCCAGTCTCAGGTATTCTGTTATAGCAGCACAAAACGGACTAAGACACAGAGCTTCCTTTTGTTTCTTAGGCTAATTTATGCCATCCCTATGAATTCAGTACAGGTCCTGTGGCCTCATCCCCTAAGGAAGTGCTCCAGGGAGTTGGCTGCCCCAGGTTAACCTCCTTTATAAGAAAGAAGAAAACAGGCCACAGCAAGGTGAGACCCTCCTCCACAAAGCCCCACCATGGGGCACCAGAACAGGGACTCTTGGGCCTTTGGTTTCTGGTCCACCTAGAGATCCTACAGCGCCCTCCAGAACCATGCCATGGTGAACTAAAAGACCACTGTCCTTACGGTGTGCCCCCAGTCCTCAAGGGCTTGCACATACAGTGCTTTATTTCACAGAGCACCTGCAGCTGTACATCACCTTGTGGGAAAAGAAAAGTGCAATTAAGCCAAGAAATGTCCAGCTGCCCCAGAAGCAGCCCGACCACACCAGGGGCCAGGGTGGAGGAGGGAAGCGGGCTGCTCCCTGGCTGGCTGGACAGCCCCTGAAGTGTCCAGGCATCTGGGTCCGGGGTCATCTGCCCGGGTAGGCCTAAGAATCCTTCTCAACACAGCCCTCAAGGCCCCTCCTCCTCCAGTACTGCTGGTGGAGTCACTGCTTCTGCTTCACGGACAGAGACAGAGCAGGTGGCAACGGGCCAGGTGGAAGGAGAGAACCCTTGCTGGGGAACAGATCCCTTAATTTTCATCATGGGGCCCCCAACTGAGAATGGAAGATCTGTGGTCACTAAACGTCAGTTCTTTTCCCAGGTCAAGTGACTTGGCAGAAGGAACAAGAACGAAGTCCGAGCTTCAAACTGAACTTTCAGCAGCCTGTGCTTTTCATCTCCCTTTGTATTTCTCCAGACAGGAAAACTGGTGTGCTCCCATGTCACTGTTAGCTGGCGGGGACAGAAGTCCCATGCTGCTTTTAAGGAGTGCTGTGACACTAGTCACGAGCCTCGGCCCGGTGCTTCCTCCAGCTCTGACGCCCCATGTGGCTCCTCCCTACCTGCAGTTCTGGACTTGCAGGATGAGGCCTGCTTCATCAGACACGGTCTGGAAGGGTCCCCTTCACAGGTTGAGTCTCATCACCATGAAAACTGAGGACAACACCATATTGTCCAGTCCCCTCAAGGGCAGGACCTCAGGAGCAAACTGTCACCTGCTCTGCAATCCATGGACTTATCCTTCCCCACGGTCATTACATCTCCCGCCCCCTCTCTGTCACCGTGGCCATATAACACCCATGGGGGAGGGGGGTCTCTTGGTTTTTCAGGCTCCCACAGCCTTTTGAACTTGGGGGCACAAATTCTCCCTTTCATAGCTTTCCATTTAGCATAAATGAGTTCCCTAACTGTTAAGAAGGTGATTATAGGCTCACATGTTCATATTCATCCATTCACTAAATTTATTGAGGGAAGACAGTGTGCCAGACACTTAGGAGAATTCGCAAGTATTGGAAAAAACCCAGATGGATTTTCTCTCATGTATGACTCTGACCCCCTGGTACTGGCTGCCAGGAGGGCTGTGTTGAGAAGGATTCTGAGGCCTACCTGGGCAGAGTTTAAAAAGAGTTTTGGCTAGTGATATCTGCGAAACCACCCAGGCACCTCGAAAAGAAGGCGTCCTCTGCCACTGCTGCCAGCTCCATTCCACTAGGTCCACACCACACAATTTCCACGTGCAGCCTGCACCCCAGACCACACCTCCAGAGTGACCTGGAGCTCAGGCTTCGGCAAAGCCTGGCCCCACCGCTGATGGGCTGCATGTGCACCTCTGGGCCACACTTGCTGCTCTCTTCCGTCTGTGCAAAATGCCAGTGAGAGACGTGCCTCACAGGACTGTCCTGAGCATCGGGGGTGACTCACCAGAGCCCCCAGCCCGCTCAGGAACAGGAGCTGATGCTGCCTTGATCTCACCCCCTTGTAGCCGGGGTTGCAGGAGAGCTGGCCCTTTTTGGGAAAGTCCAGGGGTTCTGTACCCCTCAGCATGTCATTCTGGTCTCTGCTTCTTCTCAACCTCTGACCAGAACGTCCCGAGTTCCTCTCATTTCTAGACCCTTGAGCTGACTCACGTTCCTCTGTTGCTTTCTCCACCAGCTTCAGTCTCTCCTTGGCCGTCTAGCTTCTGCCCCCCTGCATGAAATACCCGCCTCTCCCCGCTGTCCTTCTTTCTCTCCTCCCTCCCTCCCTCCCTCCTTCCCCACCCCTTTTTTCTTCCATCTCTTCCTCCAGGCTCCGTGCCAGGTGCTGAGAAACCCTGGGAACAAGCCAAGTGGTCCCTGCCCCCTCAGCTGCAGCCCGGGCTGTTCCAGCAGGTGGACAATGACCACATGGTGAGGGCTGGGAAAGCAGGGAGCAGGGGGCCAGAGGGGACATGGGAGGGCTGCCCAGGGCACCAGCACCCAAAGAAACAAGAGGGAAAGGAAAGGGTGCAGGGCCAGGAAAACGAATTCCAGGCTGAAGGAACTGTGCACACAAGGGCAGGAATATAGCGGGGGCCGGCTGTGTTCAAGGAACAGGAGCCAAGGCCGGGTTAGCTAGAGAGCGGCAGGGGACAGGGAGAGAGGAACGGCTCCAATGAGGCCACGGGGCAGGCAAGCACCTTGCACGCCATGTTCTGGAGCTGGTACTGTGTCTGAGACCCTGAAAGGACACTGCCTGGTTCAAGCCCCAGCGCCACCACTTAGCAGCTCTGTGACCTTGGCAGTTTTATTCATTTCTCTTATGATGGGTTTCTTCTTTCATAAAATAGGATAACAGCAAGTAATGATTTCACTGGGTCATTGCAAAAATAAAGTGACATAGTGTCTGGCATACACCAAGCATTCAGCAAGCATTAGCTTCTCTGCCAACCTGAACAAGGGTAGTGCAGTGAGGAGAGATGGAGGCAGGGGAATTCCAGAAATGTTCCAGGTCAACACACCCTCATTCACCCCAGCCCCTCTTATCTCCAGCATCTACTTTTTTTTTCTTTAGAGATGGGATCTTGCTATGTTGCCCAGGCTGGTCTTGAACTCCTGGCCTCAAGAAATCCACCAGCCTCAGCTTCCCAAAGTGCTGGGATTACAGGCGTGAGCCACCGTGCCCAGCATACATCTTAATCAGGATCTCACTCTCTGTCCAGCTAGAGCCCATCTCCCCACAGCAAGGAATTTAGTCCTACCCCGGGATCCAGGATTCCCCATGGCTCCTACACACCATCACATACAGCGGATGGTGAGGGGGCTCACTCCCCGGGATGGTGAGGGACCTGGACTCCACAACCAGAGCCTAAGCAAGGCCTGGTGCCTCTGCAGCAACTGGGGATTCCTTCCTTCAAATATTCATTGTGTTTGCCCCTGGTGGCCCTCACTGTGGACGACCACCATGGAATAAAATAGTGAACCAGACCAGTAAGGTCCCTCCCCTCATGAGCATCCTTGCCCACTGGGGAGATAGACAAGGAACAGATTCACAAACAGGAAAATGACAGGCGGTGAGAGGCACTAAAGAGGACATTGAAAGGGTGAGGAGAGGGTATGGGGGACCCTCTGGCAGGGAATTCAGAGATGGTCTCGGCAGAGGTGCCACTGGATTAAGAATGGAACAGGAGAACGGGCAGGCTGTTTGAAGAACTGGGAAACGGCATTCCAGGAAAAGGAAATCGCAAGCGCAAAGCCCAGAGGTGGGACCGGCGAAAGAGAGGACAACGTGTCGGAAGCACCGCACGCAGAGGGCGGGTCGTGTGCAAGGGGCAGGGGAGGTGGGCAGAGCAGGGCCCACAGCAAGTGTGGGCCAGGCACTGAATGGAGTTTCACGCTGATGGCAATGGGAAGCTCGGGCAGGAGGGAGGGACACGAGTAATTCATGAAGCCAAAATGTGAGCTCTGTGAGGGCAGGACTTCGATGGCTTCTCTCCCTAGCACCTCAGTGAATTTTGTTAAAGGCCACTCTTGACAGTTTGTGCAGAAAAGCCAGACGCCAAAGAATCCCTGATTGCATACTCCAGAGTCTATCATATAATACAGTGGTCCCCAACCTTTTTGGCACCAGGGAAAGGTTTCATGGAAGACAGTTCTTCCACAGGATGGGGCGGGGGTGGGGGGGTGTTCAGGCGGAGCTCAGGCAGTGATGCGTGGCCCGGTTCCTGACAGGCCATGGCCTGGTCCTGGGCCATGGCCCAGGGGTTAGGGACGACAGATATAATACATACTCAGCCAATACCCTAGCGTTATGTCGTAAGAAAGGAGCAGTGTAGACAGCAGGAGCAACATTCACTTTTAGAAACTCAATAACTCACATGGACCAGACATCAATTTTGGGGCCATACTTCTTCCTGGCAAGCAGCTCGGGGGCAGCATAGGCAGGGCTGCCACATTGCGTGCTGAACGGGTCGGAGTAACCCAGGATCCCCGCACAGTTGCTCAAACCAAAGTCTGCAAAGAGAAGAGAACAACACAAGTTCCGAATGAGAAAATTGCAGAAATGAAGAGAGTTAAAAAAAGGGGGAGAGGGGGAAGGCAGCAGGAAACATTCCCTCAGACTAACACATAATTTAGCATCCAAAAGGCAAACCCAGCAGCTGCAAACCATAACCTCTGGATATGGGTCTCAAGACAAAGGAATGTAGGTGGTGGTTCCCTGGCTTAGCTGGGAACATTTTACACCAGGCCTCACTGTAAAAGCTGGCTGGAGCTAACAGTACCTTGAACTAAAACCTATTTTCATCGAATCTTGTAAATGAGTCATTCAGGAAAAAAAAAGAGGCTTTGCTTTCTAGGACGAAGGCAGGAAGAGAGAACAAGCGGAGGGGCTTAGAGTCAGCTAACTTCCAAGTGGCCACGTGGGGAAAAGATGAAGGAAGATTGATTTCTCTGGCTGGTTGTCCGCGTCACCCTCGGTGACACACGATCCAGCCATTTACAGTTGACTTCTTCTGCTGAATGTTTTCACTTCATGAAAGACTTTTTAAAAATTCCCCCCAAAGGTATTCAGCACATATGGTGACCTAAAGAGGGAAAAAAATATACTCAACAATTTAGAAAACCCCGAATGCTGGCTGGAAAAATAACACCGGAAAGATGGCAATGCCAACTAGACCAAGTGACTGCATGGCATTGCTTTGTTCTTGGATGATTAAGGCAACCAGTAAGAAGAAAGAAAAGCCCAGAGCATCTAAAGCTACTTTGGGTCTATTATGCCTTTTGTGCAGTGTTTACTTTTGATCTTAGAGATACTGCAACTGACAGGTAATTAGAGAGCTGTCAGTGTTATGCCCTCATCTGGTGCGTTCCTCAATCTTTGCTCATCTCAGAATTAAGATCACAGTTCATCCTTTGAACTTCAATGTCAATATTATGGTCCTGCTTCCCCCAAACAGAAGTCTCTCAGGCTGTAGGGCTCAGGCAGAGACGGGCTCCAAGTCTTGAACAAAACTCTTGCACTTTCCCAATCGGCGGTATCTGTGTCTAGTTTCACGACTGTATGTTCTCCTCCACTCTAACACGTCTCCTCCTGCACAGCGCGTGACTATTAAGAAAGTTGTAGGAAAGCTAGGAAGGAGAAACACGGTACAAACCGGGGCTGGGAGGCCGCGAAGTCACTCGCACACCACGGATCAAGACGACACAACTAAAAAGGTTTCCACCAGTCGTTGGCTTAAGCTGTGTCATGAAACAGCTTTTCCAAAGAGAACGTCTTCCAAGCAGAGCTCCAAAAACTCCTTAAGGCTCGGAATAGCACCCAGACTTTCCAGTGGGCTACAGCAGGGCCTGGCAAGCCAACCCACGGGGAACGCTGCGTGTTCAAACACTCAGCGCTGCTTGTTGTTTTATGATTCCGTTTTTCTCTCTTAACCTCCCTCCTCTCCTCCTTTGCACCCACCCTCTTCCCACCCCGTTTCCCTTCCCACAGGCCCGGCCAGCACCGGGACACAGCACGGATCCCGTGCAAGAGAAGGCTTCAGGAGTCGTGGAGGGGGTGGTTCTGGATAACTATGTCAGGGGAAGCTAATTTGTTAAAAAGCACCCGAGGAACCCTGTTTCCAGACCCCACCCCGCAGTAACACTGCAGCGGGAGGAAAGAGGGGTGAATATTTTCATAAGAAGAAAAAAATCGTATCGTGCTTTAAAATTAGAGGACTCTTTGTTTTCAGTTTGCAAATGAACCTAAAAGAATTTTAATCAATGGACAAACGCACAAAGAGCACCTACTATGGGAAAATTCCACCATGGAATAAAGATGTTATTATCTGGGGCAACATTTTAAGGAAAGCTTTACGAACAGTGACGTTAGAGGCCCAATCTCATTGGAGTCCCAGAAAATGTATCTCTAAATTTCTGAGATTAGAGAAAAAGGCTCTGTTCCTCATCTCAGCAGGGTTATGTTAACAGCAAGGACTGCCACATTCCATTCACTTCCTCCCCCATCCCCCACCCCCCTTACCCTCCCCTCCCCCCTCCCTCCCACCACCTGGGTCTAGAAAGGGCTTCAGCAGAAGAGGACAGAGAGGCAAGATAAGAGACCAGATCTCCCTCCATGTCCCAGGCAAGTTTGGAAACACAGAGTCTGGCCTTATCTTAAGCACAATTTTGAGAAGATAAATTAGCAGAGGATTTGGGGAGCGGAGGAGCTAGAAACCTGCATTTTAAGTGACTTATGTTGATCTAGCCAAAAGGACTTGATTTAAAAATATATTGTAGGGAAACAACCAGTTCATTTCACATTCATAATTGTTAATTATTAAAATTTTACACATCTGCCTATAATTAGAATTGTGAAACTGCAGAGAAGTTCACCTCCCAGCAGTGTCACATGGGTCTGCCTCAATTAGATTCGTTAAAGACATCAGCTAGTTATCACTCCATTTTCTGAGAGCTACAAAATGAATCTCAAAAAAAAGCCCAAGTGAACACTGCTCTGGAATACTGAAGTGCAGAACTGTTCTAAGCTGCGGCTCTTCCATTTTAAGATTATACTAAATTTACCAAACATCAGACTGCCTTTTTTGAAGGGGGAAAAAAAAAAATCCTGATTAAATCAAATCTTACTCCTCGTAATCCTAGTTAATTTGAAACATGGCTTAAGTAGATTTATTTAAACCAAATTCTTTTAAAGAAAGAGAAACTATTAAGGGGAAATGATAATAGCTATAATCACCTTTGAAAAAACAACTAGGTAATTCCTTTGAAGAAAAGGAGGTTCAAAGGGCTTTCAAGTTACAAAAAGACAGGAGTAGAGACCTTTGATCCAAATTGCCCAACCCAGGGGTAAGAAACCCCACAAGACACTGGGCTTACTGGCCTCCAGTGCCCTCCCTCACAAAGGAAGAATTGCAGATTCTGCTAAACAAAATGCAATTCCCACTTGCCCTCAGGGGTGGTATAATGTCTTTTTCAGTGACAGGTGTGAGTTAGGGCTGTTTAGTTGTAGTTGGTCATGAAAAAACTGGGCGTGCGCCAACTGAAGAATCCTAACAAAGGGAAATCCAATTTTCAGAGCCTCCTGTCTAGCAGTTTCAGGAATCCTGGTTTCTGACTGGGCCTGTTTTGTCCCATGACCTGAAATGACTGCTTAAGTGCCTGTCCAGAGGTTGCCGGCTGAGAGGTGATGACTTGGAGAGACTGGAATAAACTGGTTCCCGGCATCCAAACAGCAACCATCACACTCACGAAGAGGAGAGCTGTGGGCTATGATGTAGGTATGTGTATTTCCTCGCTGACTTGCATAGGTTTGCTCTAAGAGGCTTCATTATTCAGCCAATCTCTGAACTACTTGTAAACACACCTGCTGCTTCCAGTGATTGGTTCTTCCAGAATATACTGAGCAAACGTCTAACCAAGGAAAACATCTGTGCTTTTCATTCAGCATTGCTTATTCTTCAGGACGGTTCTGTAAATGGTCACGCAGGGGTATCACTTGAGGGGAAAGCAAAGAGGGCAGGCACAGAGGAGAGAGAGGGGCAAAAGTGAAGAAACAGGATGGCCGATGCTTGACTGGATGCGGACTGCACTTGGACTCAATCTACACGATGCCCAGGGGAAGGGAATTATTGTAACTTTCACTGCCATGTAAATCCGGCCTTTACAAAGCCTATCCTCTTACAATCTCTGCTGCTGTCAGGACAACTGTCACTGTCAACTCCATATCTTCCAAAGACAAGGGACAGGTCCGCCTGCCAGGGAACATAAAAAAATCTCCTTTCCTCCATTCCTCATGCCCCACCAGGAAGCTCCTTTGTTTAACACTCCAGATCCCGGAAGTGAGGACCAGAGAGACATCCTGCAAGCAGTTCAACACGTGCCCTGTTTTCTGGCTTCTGTATTTGGCCCTCAGGACAACTAAAATGCAATACTAAAACAATTTAACAAAAAGAAGGTTCTCTGGATTATCCAAGAATCTTCTAAGAATAGATTCTTTTAAATGCTTTTGGGGAAAAACTGGTTTCGTCTTCATGGTCAATCTTCCAATAATGGGCGTATCTATCAACACCCATGAGTGGTGTTTCATCACCCAGCCAAGGGGTCTGTGCAGCCTCTTGCCTATCACTGGTTGGCAGCTGTGATTCCAAGCTGTCTAGTAAGTCACTTGAAGGATATATTTTGGAGAGGCTGGAGATGATTTTCAGTATTTGCCAAACAAAAGTTCCTTCTTGGGTACAAAAGTTAAATTTGTGACGTTCTTCTTTTGATCCTTCTCTTTTTCCCTAATATAAAGTCTTTTCAAGCCACTAAGGTAGAAGAAATTACTTACACTTGAGGTGGGAAAAGAAAGAAAACAGAAGAACAAAAGATGGTGCTGTCTAATGTCTGGGTGTAAAATGATGCCCTGAGATTCTGCCAAGAGCAACCACACAGGCAAAACACAAAAACAAAAAAAACCATCAATTCTTCTAGAGAATGAGCATGTGGATCTTGAATTATGAATCAGCTATGACCCACTCTATCGTGGAGCTTCCTTCCGATTGGCACAGAATTCTAATCATCCCTCTGTGAGGCCCTCTCTGCACGGCCACCACTGGCCCTGGTGCCACAGGGCTCTGATCAAAATTGTATTAAAAAGAGAAGGTAAGTTGCATTCCCCTTATTTTGAGCCTCCCTGTATTCATTGAGAAGTGGAATAAGACATGGTGAAGCTATGGGAAGCATTTCTGTTTGCAGCCAAACTATTTTCCACTATTTTTAAGAAGTCTTCTAGTTAATTCAAATAAAAATGATCTCTGTAAAAGTTCAGCTCCATCTGAATTTATGGAGAAGCTATAGTTGGAATAATCCAAAGAAACATGTGACCAAAAAATATTTATTTGGGCCTGTGAAATTCAATTCATGGTCGCATGACAGTATTTTGTCTTCCTAATTAGGTTTAACTTATTATTAAAATTAATTTTCATTTTCAAAACCATTGTTAAATATCAGAGGTAAAAGAAGGTGATGTAACATACTGTCTGGAGATTAGACATAGACCGGGGCTAATTTTTAGAGTTGAGAACTGACCACACAACACTTAAAAGATAATCTCGTTCAAAAAAAGAATTTCATACCAATCAGCTTGATATTATTGTCTTCATCTAGCAGCAAATTTTCTATCTTCAAGTCTCTGAAATAAACAAAACCACACAACATTTCAGATAAGCATTCAAAATAGCAGAATAACATTTTGCTTCTTAAGGGAAATGAACTGTTTTAGAGCCGCATTCAACCAATCCATAAAGGTTCCTGTTGAAACTCATTCACTCAATCAATAAGTAAATATTTATAAGACATGAAATAATTAATTGCTGTAGACTACAAAAGCAGAAGGATTTCAGAGAAGACAGAGAGCAAAGAGGGCAGAAGGAATCATAAAAAGTTTCTGAAAGAAGGAAGACCTAAACTGGAACCTGGAAGTCAAACAGAACGAGTGTTAAGAGAGTGAAACATACCATTCAAGACAGGTGCTTCCTGAGCCGCCCAAGAAATACAAAAGCAGCCATGGGTTTGCAGCACTGCAAGCAACATTAGCCAGAGTAAGGAACAGATTTGGGAAGCAACTTAAAGGGAAAAAAAAAGTTGAATGCAGACTCAGCTGATCCGGCCCATGACCTCTATGTTTGGAGCCCGAGTATCATGACAAATTGGCAGGTGATAATAAGTTAATCTATTTACCAAGCAGATATTATCGTGGGCAGAGTAATGGGCTCCAAAGATGTCAGTATCCTAATTCCTGGTGTTATGCCTGAGAATACTTCAGAACCAAAAGGAATTAAGTTCCAGATGGAATGAAGAATGCTAGTCAGGTAACAGGTGATGCCATTCACTGACAGTCAAGTACAGGAGGAGGTGGGAGGGTGAAATGCACTCTCTTGTCCTCTGGAGTGTGAAGTGCTTGTAGTATCCGTGCCAGCCGACTGCAAGCTCCTTGAGGGCAGAGAGTATGTCTGCTTTGCTTACCACCATACCCCAGTACCTTTGCACATTCCAGGTACTCAATAAACACCAATGAATCCAGATTAGCAAAGAGATCATTTTGGATTTCAGAAATAAAAGTATTTATATGGGCAAAAGGGTATATTTGGTCATCAAAACCATCAAGGTCAACAATTATAAGCTCTGGCATCTTAAATTGTAGCCGGCCAACTCAGGCACACCATGAATATTAATTATGTAAGAATAGTCTTCTCTTCCATTAGAAAAAAATATTCTCTTCCATTGTTTTGAAACATACCATTACTGGTCCAGCTTTCATTTTCCCACTTTTCAATAGAGAGATGGGCAAAAGAAATTTTTTTCCCTCTTATCTGTACTGTAAGGAATTGAATAGTGTAATCACAGTAAAACAAAAATGGCAACTGATACACTATGTCAATGTCAGAAACAAACGGGAGCAGTAGCTAGGACTATCTGTGGCAAACAAGACAATGGTGCCCCATATAACAGGGACAGTTGCTCACAGCTCGGTCCCAGTACTGCCAGCTCACCTCGTCGTTTTCCAAGAGAAGCCAGAAATCTGGATTTGATCTCCATTTTTAAATGTTGGCAACAAGTTCATATTTAAAACAACCATAACAGCATTGTGTGGGCCAACCTTGCAGGCAAGATATCAATGTTCAACCTCAGCACAGGTGGAAATGGAAGCCTTGGAGGGACATGACATTGCCCAAGGAGAGGGTACAGGTTAGGGGGGAGATGAACAGGCTGGTGGGGAGCAGTGACATTCACAGCAGACTGGGGAAGCAGGAGGGATGACAGCGAGGCTATTGTCACAGGAACAACCAAGGGCAGGATTTCAAGATGGGAAGAAGAATTAAGGAGTCAAATGCAGAAAAGAGGAGAGCTCTAAGAAGGATCCAACAGATTCAAAATTGGAAGGTTGCTGGTAGCCTTAGGGCTGGACACTTCACTGAGAGGGAAGATCTGTGTTAAAACTGGGAATATAAACAGATATTCCCCAATCCAATGCACCCACAAATGGGCAGAAGAACTGTATACTTTCACTTCAATCCAAATGAAACAATACACAGAATACTTCAAAACTATGTCTGCCTTTTAAAGGTATCATATATGTCCAAATACAGGGCGACCCAAATATAAGGTGGCACCCCCTCATTTTAACAATAGGAAGACCTTACCCCTCAGAAAAAGATTTTTGGAAAACACAAATATGTAATTATTAGGAATGCAATGGAATTACTAAATGACTATTTACTATTTATACTATTTATCTAGGAAGCTGTACAATCACATTTAAGATCATATACTAAAATGTCAACATAATTAATTTTAGAAATGGTGTTTCCATACCCTCACATTTCATGAAATAATTTAATTCAAACTTGTCACAGGCAGAACCGGGATGGCCCTTTGAGTCACTGTGCAATGTTTCCACTGTAACATGACTTTTCAGGTGAATGGATGTTTAAGACTGAGCATTTTTTGAACCTGTATATGATGCATTTGCTGGAAATCTTATCCCAAACCCTATGCACTCATTTAAAATCTGTATAAATTAACCATTCAGAGAACTATTTTTAGAGTGGTCTCTCAAACTATCGTAATTGAGGCCATATCTCTAGAAGTTATTATTAAAGCCATGTAAAATATCTTTGCCTCCCTTTCTACCAAATTCCTCTGGTGATTTCTAGAACACCCAAAGTCACCGGTGAGTCCAATCAAGGTTAATGTGTCTTCTTCAACTAGTACTTTGTTGGTGAAAATAAAACACTGAAATTGAAATCATGCCCCCATAATATGAGAGATTTGCAAGGACTTTGTAAGGCACTTCCTCTTTTCTGAAGATAATTAAGACATAATATAAGCTGGACTTCTATTCAAGCATATATGGTAATTCCAGAACACACACATGTACACACAAAATAGTATGCCAGCAATAGCCCAAACTGTGATTCCATGAAAACTGGTTATAAAGTGGCAGCATTATTTAAATCCAAAAGGCCATGCAGTTGTTTCAAATAAAATTAAGCCTCTTTGCCTAGGAAGAATGGAAGCCGTGCTAAGACATTAAAGGAGAAATTTGGTTCAGAACAAATACTATGGAGAAAAACAGCTTAAAGAGGCAAGGTAATAGCAGGCAATTGCCAAGAACAATAAAACTAAGCTGGGTATTTCTGGGGCCACGAAAGCCTACAGAACCACCACAGTGATTAGAAGCATGATATAAATGGAAGACCTAGAATTAAGAGAAAATGCAAAAGAAAAAAAAATACACACTTTTAAAATCAGAGAAATGTCATAAAACCAGGGGAGAAAGTATAAAAATATAAGTATTAGGCAAAATGAGAAAAATAAAATCAGTTCAAAGTTACTGCATCCCATAGTAACCCACCCTCAGCCGCTAGGATAAATGCATAGAACAAACCTGGTTAACCGGGATTATTTACCCATGTACTGCATTACCCATTTGTCCAGGCTTCTAAAAGATTTCAATGATAACCAGTCTAACCTCCTAAAGGTGCCATGACTAGTTAATGGAAAGGTGAACTACCTTAATCTCTGTCCAGATCAGTGTACTTAACCTACCCAAATGGAAGGAACATTCCAACTCTTTTGGCTTTATTTATTTCCACCTCCTGCTTTGTCTTTCATAATTTATCTAGAAGCAGCGGGCAATACTTTCCTTCTGACTCCTTAGGAAAAAAAGGCTCTAAAATCCCATTTTTAAAAATAGCTTTTACCTAGGGATTTACCCAAATGAGTGGAAAACTTACGGACATGAATGTTTATAGCAGCTTGATTCATAATTTTCCAAAATTAGAAGCACCCAAGATGTCCTTCAGTAGGTAAACGGATAAGCAAACTGTGGTACATCCAACCATGGAATATTCATTGATAAGAAGAATTGAGCTATCAAGTCATGAAAAGACATGGAGGAACTTCAAATGCATGTTTTTAAGTGAAAGAAGCTGGTCTGAAAAGGCCACATACTATATGACTCTACCTATACGACATTTTTGGAAAAGGCAAAACCATGGAGACAGTAAAAAGATCAGTAGTTGCCAGAGGTTGGTGTTGGGAAGAGAAGAAAGAGCATATGAACAGGTGGAGCACAGAGGGTTTTTAGGATGGTGAAAGAATTCTTCATGATACCGTAGTGGTGGATACACGACATCGTGCATTTGTCAAATCCATAGAACTGTACAACACAAAGAGTGAACCCTAACGTAAACTACAGACCTTAGTTATTATAATAATAATGCATCCATATTGGTTCATCAATTGTAACAAATGTGCCACACTAACACAAAATATTGATAACAGGGAGAACAACGTGGGAAGGCTCTGTAGTTTCTGCGCAATTTTTCTGTAAACCTAAAACTACTCAAAACAAAAAAGTATGAATTTTTTTAAAGCAGCTTTTGGATATGTTTCCCTTTCTTAAGTCATCAGTACTAAGAATGGTATGGCTACAACTAAGTGCCTCACTCAGGCGGTTCACTGTAGAGCATCCTTGGCCACCTGAAGTTAAGTACCTGAGTCCATTCAGCACGGAGGGCCACCCAGACCCTCTGCCCAGCTACTCAACAATGACCAAAGAGGCCACAAATGACCCCAAGAGAACACAAAATTCAGAGACACCTTCTTGAATTAAAAAAAGGGTGAATTTATTTATAAGATTTTAGTGTTTGCATGTTACAGTGTACCTTTATTTATTTATTTTTTTACAAAATAGAGACAGGGTCTTGCTCTGTTGCCCAGGCTGAAGTGCAGTAGTGCAATGCTAGTGCACTGCAGCCTTGAACTCCTGGGCTCAAGCCATGCTCATGCCTCAGCCTCCTGAGTAGCTGGGACTACAGGTGCGTGCCACTGCACCCGGCTCTACAGTGTGCCTTCAAAAAAAATACTGGCAGGTCTCTATCATTCAGAAAACTGGCTCCATCAGAAAACCTTCTGTGGTCCATGTGAAAAGCACGGTGTTTACTCTAGTTCCATCCGAGAGCAAAACACTTGGCTCTGTTCAATGTGAGGTTTGCCCTATGGAAAAGAAGGTACCAACAGCAGCCTGGTCTGCACACGATGACGAGGAAGGGGAAGTGGATGCTCAACGTCACATCGGTGGTCCTTGATCTGATTAACCACAACCACTTTCATGGAGGGGAGAGGGAAGTAGGAGGGTCTCTCTTCTGTCTTGTAGTACGAAGAATTCCTCTCTGTGGCCGGTCAATTTGAAGTTCAGTGTTAACTTAGAACCGAGAACAAAATGGAAGGAGAAGGCAATGGCCCCTGGATGGATGGGATATAGCTTTTTCTTGGCCAAAGGGGCTTCCAAGAGGATTTAGGGGAAGCAAGAATGGGGATGGGGCACGACCTACACAAAGCACTGGAAGATGGGTTGACTGGGACAGTGCTGGGGAGGGGACAGAGAGTCTTGGGAACAAAAGGAATAAACCAATGTACCAATGAGAGAAGCCACTGGAGCGGCCCTTTGGGACAGCAGGAGGAGCGAGCCCAGCGGAGAAGAGGCTGCCAGGGAGATGGTGGGTGCAGGCACAGAAGGCTTCTAGACCTTCTTTGCTACCTGGCAGTTCCAGAGAGAAATGCCCAATAGCACGCATCATCAGAGCACTCCACAGACCTGACGTTGAGTTGTGTGTGGGGGTGTTTTTCCAGAAACCTGCAGAGGACCTAAGAGAAGACTCTTCCACCCTGCACAGGCCAAAGCTCTTGGCCCCCTTAAGGTTCGCTGAAAAATCACTGACATGAGGCAGATTGATAACAGGAGAATAGGCACACAAATGTATTTAACATGTATACATGGGAGCTTTCAGAGCAAAGGCACAAAGCTACAGGGGAAATTGGCCATTTTTTATGCTTAGGTTCAACAAAGCATGGACAGCCGTGTAGAAACATGATTGGACAAAAAGGGTATGATCTAATGCTGACAGACTGAGTGGGGAAACCCAGCAAGGCCTGTCTGTCTAGATTCTTCTCGGCTCTCCGAGCAGCATCCCTTCCTTCTGGGTGTGGGGCAGGGCCCTCTCTCGAACGGGGGTCTTGTGACCTACAGTCAAGGTAGGTCAGATAATTTCTTTATGGCCAGTTTTTACACAGAATATTGTTAGGTTTTAGGCCTGGCTTTTTTAGGGTTCTGGTTTCTTTTTTTTTTTTTTTTCTTTTTTCATATACTTAGCTACTCATGATAGGGTTCTGGTTTCTAAGACCCCCCTTGGGAAAGAGGGATTCTAGTTTTTGAGGCTAAGCTAGCCTCGGGGGAAAACTGGACAGGAGTACAAGGGAAGGTCAGGGAAAAACTTGTGCTTCTGAGGCCTTCATTTTGGGGTACTGTTTTCTAAGCCCCAACAACACCCTCCGGGTATCACCTACTCACCTAATCTAGGCTCTTTCAAAAGAACGAGTGCAAACAGGCCATTACTAACAATTAAAGGTTTGACACAGGCTACCACCCACCCTCCACCCACCCCCCAAACTCTCCCTGCATTTCTTTAAAGATGGTCATCTCAACGGTTCCAAGACTGGCCACAAAAGACTGCACCAAGCCTGGTGCAGAACTGGTGCACTGTCGTTCTGGGAGGACAGTCAGGGAGGGCCCTGTTGCCATAACAAACATACGGGTCCTGGCCACTCCCCACCCCAAAAAAAAGCGGCTGCTCTGACCCCGTGAAGCAAAGAGGCAGACAGGAGGTAGGGGGCGGGAGTAGGGGGCGGGAGTGTGTGTGAGTGCACTTGGGTTTTTGTGTGTACATTGCAAGTGCAAGCACACATTTATATATGTGCATGTGTGTGTGTACATGCATGTGGGGGAGAGCATGGATGTACGTGTGTGTGTGCATGTTCATGCACACATCCATATGTGTATGAGTGTGAGTGTACACATGTAAATATGCGCATGTGTTGCACACACACATAAGTGTGAGCACTCGTGCCAATGTGCACACGCTGTATGTGGTCATGTGCATGTGTGTGTGTGTGCGCGCACATGTGCACACGTGCATCACATGCATCCAGAACAGTGGGATGGGAATGAAGGCAGAGATTCTCCCAGGGTCTCAGCAGGACACACCCAGCCCAGCAGGCCTAGGCTGAGGGGCAGCCACTCAGGGCTGAGATCAAAGATAAAAGTGAAGAACTGAACGGCATAAAACTGAGGCAGCCAGGGTTCAAGGAGGGAAGAGAAGGAACACGTGAGACACGGAGGCCTGGGGAAGTGAATAAAGACAGGCCTTGGCGCCCCACCCTCTCCAGCTGACCACTGACACCCCTGGGCATTTCAACTCTCTGAGCTTCTGATTCTTCCTTGGAACCTGGCCAGCATAAGAGGGGTTACCCAGCAGGGCCACTGGCAGAAGGAAAGGAGACGAGGCACACCTAAGTCCCTCGTGGGCCACTCCAGTGAGACACGAAGGGTAACACTTTCGAGGTGAGAGGCTGGAGCTGAGGCTAATAAAGTTAAAGACTCTCAGACAAGGTCAAGAGGAAAGACTACAGAGAAGACTTAAAAGGGGTAATTAGTTTGGCCATAAGCGAACAGTATTGGGTGCATGGCCCCCCCAAGTGAAAAGTCAAAAGAGAAGCAGCCTAGGGATGACTAGCCCAAACTCAGACAGGATTAAGTCTGGGGGAGAAAGTTTTGCCTGTGGGGATGGCCACAAGATGGATTTTAATAATAAGCTAAGAATAAAGCATCCAAAACTCCCCAAGCACATAACTCCCGAGGCAACAGGCTTTTGCAGGAAACAAAATTTTTTGGTTAGGTCTTATCCTCAGGAGCACCATATTAAAACCAAATGATTTGCACATCTTTGATTTATTTGCAATATGGACATTTTGATAAAAGTCAAGAATAATTTGTTAAGCATATACCTGATTTATTTATTCAAAATGAAACTTTTATTGAGTTCCTTTAATGTTCTAGAAGCAAATTCTGTTTACAAAAATGAAAGAGCTATTCACTAGAAAGATGCCACTCTACAAATTGTGACCTGAAAAATAAACAAATCGGCACTAAGTTAGTGAAGAAACTCCCCTGAAATTCCAGGGAAAATACAGAATAGTCCAGAAAGAACATGCAAATGGCTACCAAAAAAGCTTCCATCCCAGTGCAAACTTGACACTAGCAGAATTAATTCCATTTTCCTTCATTCATTCAACAAAGCCTTACTGTGTGCCAATGGGCTGGGCACGGGCTAAGCCACAGCCTGGACTGAAGACAGATATCAAACAAGTAAGTAATTGTGGGATAAGTGTTTGGGAAGCAAAGTAGAGGGTGCTGTGGGAGTCTTTGACCAGGGGGCCCAGCCTGGAGGGCTTCCTGGATACGGTGAGCTTGGAGCTGGGACCTGAAGAATGAGTAAGACTCAGCCAGGCAAGGATAGCAAGGAAAGTGCAAGCAGAGAACAGCTGCAGGGCCGTGAGCACACGCAACTCTGAGCCTCAGCTTCCCGTGTATAAAATCAGCAGTAATTACAGCGAACACATACTGGGTCCGGAGGCAGTGTCTTGGCTTTGAGCACTTTACATGGATTGACTTATCTAATCCTCACAACAACCATGTGAAGTGCATAATCCATTATCCCTATTGTGCAGATGTGGGAAGAGAGGCACAAAAGCCTGAGTAATTTGCCCAAGGCTGCTTTTAAGTGGTAGAGCCAGCATGTGGACACAGGTGGTCTGGCTTCAGAGGCAATGCTGCTGACCGCTGTACAGCCCAATCCACAAAGTTGTTGGGCTAGAGCTTTGCCAAATCTCACATTTCCAATCCCATTTTTTTTAAAGATAGGGTCTCACTCTGTCACCCAGGCTGGAGTGCAGTGGCCCAATCGTAACTCACTTCAGCCTTGAACTTGCGGGCTCAGGTGATCCTCCTGCTTCAGCTTCCCAAACACCTAGGACTATAAGCATGTGCCACCACGCCCAGCTAATTTTTTTATTTTTTGAAGAGAAGGGGTCCCACTATGTTGCCCAGGCTGATCTCAAACTCCTGGCCTCAAGTGATCCTCCTTGCCTTGGCCTCCCAAAATGTTGGGACTATAGGCATGAGCCACCGTGCCCGGCCCCTGTCTTTTTAAACCCAATTAAACACAAAACTTTTGCTATCACCTGCGCCTCCGGGTACGTGCTTGGTCTCAGCAGAAGGCCCTGGTGGGATCCCACACAGCTCCCAGAACCGAGCAGAAATCATTTCCCTCTCATCTGCTCTCCCCTTCCCTCCCCTCTCCAAGAAAACCTGAAAGTTGAAAGAACTTCTTAATCCCCCACCAGCACAGGTTGTGCCTGCTTCTTGTCAGGCCCAGGAGAACAAAGAAGGGCCTCCTCTCCTGCAAGGCATTCCTCTTAAGCGCGGAGGGCACTTTTCTAGTATTGATGAATGAACAAGGTCACGGCCCTGGAGCCGTGGCGCTGACACACATCCAAGCACAGGCTCATGCGTTCTTTGATCATGTGTCTCTTTCTCCTAGTCCTGCGGCCCCATGGCTTGTCTCTTCCTGCTTAGGGATGGCAGTATTGTAGTACCCTGTTATGTTTTGTCTGTACAGTTTGATTGGACTTTGTTATTTTGAATGAAACATGAATCTCAAATTAGCCTGTCAGCAGAATCGGTGTTCTTGTTCATTCATGTTAAGAGTCGATGCTCTATATACAATAGGCAAATCATCAGATTTTGGCATTCCTGCTGGGTGAGCCTATTTTAGGGGAGAAAAAAACAACTTGTTATATTTTAGAAAATCTCAGGCAATTCTAAGATGGAGTAATGAAGAAGTTAGACCATACTCTACCTTTGTAAAAATTAACAACAGCCCTATTGTATTATAGCAAAAGACACAGAGGCTATGGCAAGTCCAATTTCATATGAAGTTCTCTGCTGGCTAAGGGAATCTGCTTTATACAGGTTTAGCTTCCTCTTTATTAAAATTCTACTTATAATATCTACATGATTTTTAAAGATTTGCTTCTTTTAAATGATACTTAAATAGTTCTGGGTAGATAATTAAGTATCTAGATTTAATACCACAGGAAATGAGGGCATTGCTAGCATTAAGTTATGACATAACAACGTAGTACCAGCCTGATCAGGAACCACATTTTTAAAGCATCCCCTAACACACACAACCAAAAGCCCTCTAAATCACTGTATCCATATAGCCACAAAAATTCATCCTGAATCCTTTTCGACAATCCAATGTATTTGCTCAGAAATCTTCCCACCAGGGACTGCAGGGCCTCTCTGAAATACTATACTCTCTATTCACTTGAAAAAAAATCTAACCTCAAAATAATTTATGAAATTTGTTCTACCTTTGCAGCATAAGGAGGAAACTCTCCACCACGGGCAAGGGCTACAGAAAAGAGCATACCAGTGGTCAACCAAATTATGAATGCCAAAAATTAGTGGTATAGAGTCTTTGAAAGTCAAGACATTCAGTTAAAGCCACCCATGCACATATTCTAAACAAACATCTTAATGTGATGTCTCAACTGCCTAATCACCTATGTCTGTGTGCGGTAACACACATTAACATGATTTCTTAGAGACAAAAAAGAAGAAATCCTAAACGATGCCTATATTTCCAATCTCCTTTAACTTTAAAAGATCTGAGCCCTCACCATTATTGGATTATGAATACATTTCCAAGGAGAGAGAGGAAAAAACAGAAAGTCAGAGATCAGAGAAAGAAAAGGTATACCGTCTTTGCTATCAAAACATTATTAAATTCATTCTTTTGACATCCTGACAGTAATTGTACTGAGAGGGATTGGATTTTGTTAAAATTACTTTAAAAGGGTTGTTGAGAATTTCCTGCAGGAGAGGCCAGTGTGCAACGCACAGCTTTCACTTGATTTTCCTTTGTTGTCCTTGAAATCCTGAGAAGCTCAGTGCTCGTCTTATTTTTGACAGCACAAAACCCTTGGAAAAACACCCTGAGTCCCACAGAAAGCTCTGTCACTCTTAGTCCCCTGGTTCTATTTTCCACTGTGACCTGTGGACTCGGAAATCCAAGCGGATTCATTCATGAGGTTTCTGCTTTTGTCATCTTAACAAACAAAGAGCCAGGCACACTTACGACCATCATTTTCCTAATAATGGCAGAGCTATGACACTTCAGGCTACACAAGGGCATTGTTAGAAAGAGCCAAAAATAGTGTTATTCACTTAAAATTTCTGAATGTTCTCTTCCTTGCCGATCTAAACCCAAGCGTTCTAACAAAGTGTGATCTCATGACAACATGCGTGACTAAGAAAATGTACGTGAAGAGGTTCTCTCACCTCAGTGAGGAGGAAATGACAGGCCTGATGGTGCCTGGCCCAGGCTGGCTCTGGGAGAGCCCTGGACAACGGACCTCCCCATGGTGTTCCTGGGTTTAGACACGACAGGGCAGAGAGCAGCCAACGGTGCCATTCTCATTAGTAAGGACACGGCTCTCTCCACCTTGAACATCTCAGAGTTCTATTAAGTAAAAGCCTGAAACTGCCTTCTTCACTGATCAGAAAATGAATGGCTTTCAACCAGATAAAATTAGATTATCATTATTAAAATTAAAATTAGATTTATCATTAAACGTTGAATTTTTTAAAAATATGTGTCTCCTCAAAAGGTTAAACAGAGAGGTGCCACATGATCCAGCAATTCCACTTCCTAGAGTGGTGTTCTCCAAGAGAAGTAAAAACAGAGGTTCACAAAAACACTTGCATACAAACGCTCACAGCAACATTATTCATAATGGCCAAAATGTAGAAACAACCCAAATGTCCATCAACTGATAAATGGATCAGCAAGTTTTGTGGCATGGCCATACAATGGAATATTATTCGGCCATAAAAAGGAAGGAAGTACTGATACATGCTATAACATGGACAAATCTGAAAAACATTACGCTAAATGAAAGAAGCCAATCACAAAAGACCATATTTTGTATGATTCCAGTTATATGAAATGTCCAAAATAGGCAAATCCATAGAGACAGAAAGTATATTAGTAGGTGCCTATGGCTGGGGGTAGGAGGGAATTGGGGAGTGACTGCTAATGGGAACAGGGTTTCTTTTGCGGGGTAATAAAAATATTCTAAAATTAGACAGTGGTGATGGTTGCACAACTCTGTGAATATACTAAAAACCACTGGGTCATACACTTTTAAATGGTAAATTTTATAGTATGTGAATTATATATCAATTAAAAAATGTTTTAACAAATGTGTGCACATGTTTATATGATATACACACACACGTATTTTATGCCTTGATCTTGCTTTTTAAAATGAGAACCAATTAAAAATGACTTTTGATTTTCTCAACAACAGAGAGTCATAACTGATTATAATTCCATGAAGGAAAAACCATGCATTTATTGGTAAAGCCAACACTCTTGGGAGGAAAAGAGGGCACTTTTATTTTTTTTTTATTTATTTTATTTTCATACGATACTAAAAGTAGGCACCCACCACCAATGGCAACATTGCTCAGAACGCGATTTCTACTCACTTTCTTTGGGAAGGCCCTTCCTATGAGGGAACAGGCTGATAAAACAGGCGGTAACTACTCAGCCTTGCTTGGAGCTCACTGAAGCGCAGTCTGCGCTCATCTGCACGGCGTGGCCCTTACCTGTGGACCACCCCAGCCCGGTGCAGGTGCTCTACTGCAGAGATGAGCTGCCTGATGTATCTGCGGGCTTCGGCCTCCTCCAGCCGCTTCTTCTCATATATCTTGTGCATCAGGTTGCCCCCAGGGCACAGCTCCATGACTAGGTAGTAGCTGTTTTCCGTCTCTAAGATATCAAGGAGCTGCGTGATATTGGGGTGACGGATCATCTGTTGGATCTGTCCCTCTCGCCGCAGGTTTTTGGTGACATAGGTGTCCTTTTTGGCTCTCTTCTTATCAATGACTTTTATGGCCACCTAAGGAGAAACCAAGAACATGCCTGTTATCAGACATTGCAGGCAAAGGTTACTCTTGGCTCCTCAGAGGAACCCTAGGAAAATACATAGCTATTTCTCTGCAACAGGAGAAAAACCTTACCTAAAACGGCATCAAGGGGGAAAAAAAGAAAAATATAGTATCAGGAAAAATCAAAAGATTCAATTATTAAAAAGGAGAATGGAATCGACTTAAGCAAACTTGAGTGGTCGTCTGGAAGGCTCTGTGAAGGGTTAATGCCAAACTTACTTCTCTGCAGGATAAGGCGGATGAAATACAAGTTTCTCTTCCAGCAAAGGGCTCTCCCTGTCGCTCTCAGGACTCACCATCATCTCTTCCAGATCTGGTTCCCCCCACATACCCCTGCTTCTGAAACAGCTAAATCTGCCCCCAGTCTTAGTTCCAGGGTGTGGTTAGGAACGGGGTGCACTGACCAACGACACAGCACCCCCGGCCTCTCCCCACCCTTTCTCCACCCTGCACAGGTGCTCAGGCCTCCAATGTCTCTGGCCTCTAGTGTCTACCTCTTCCCCTTGGTGAATGACCTCCCAGGTGAGCTCCTGGCCCCGAGGTCAGGACCCAACCTGCAGGGTCCAATCTCAACTACCCACAGGAAGCTCCTCCTGGGTTGTCTCCCCCACAACCAACGTGTAGTGAAAGGAAGGGTGGGAGGGAGGGAGGGAAGAACAGAGGGAAGGATGAAGGGATGGGAGGGAAGGGAAGACTGTCCTTTCCACCCAAATCTGCATCTATCCCCAACTGGTCCCCTTCCTCTGAGGGGAGTCACCTCTCCACTCACCAAGCCCTAAGACACACCACTGTTTTCACTCTATCTTTTGTCTTCACTACCCTCTCTCTGCAACCAGCCATTGACGTGATGTCACTTCCTTCTCCCCCTTTCCTTCCTCTCTGTTCCCCTACCACACCCCGACGCCTGTCCGGTTCATTCCGAACCTGCCCCTCACTGCCCAGACGCACTGTCTCTAAGTGAGACTTGAGCATCCCAGGGACACTCTTGTGCATGGGTATGGGCCACTGGGTGCAGGAGGAAGACAGGGGACCTTCCGTTTCTATTTATTTCCTTTTTTTGTAATTATATTTTTTACGTATTTCACAATGCACTTGATACACATCAGATGCAATACATAATGTACACAGGTACAAGTATATAGATAAATAAATGATAGATGTATCAGTAAATAAATACAGGTAAACACATGATTTCAGCCAGAGGCTCAACCATTACTTTGTGGACATAATTCATGATAAAAAAAATAAAAGTCTGAGATTCAATGTGCAACATGGTGACCATAGTTCATAATAATGTATTGTACACTTGAAAATTGTTATAAGAGTAGATCTTTTTAATGTTCCCACCACACACATAAGAAAATGATAACCCTGTGAGGTGATGGATATGTTCTTGAGCTCGATTGTGGTAACCATTCCACAATGTACACACATCACAACATTACATCAGACACTGTGAGCCCATGTGATATTTGTCAATTAAACCCCAACAAAGCTGGAAAAATACTTTGAAAAAAAAAGAAAACAAAAGAGGGGGGAAAAAAGTCCAAATCAAAGGCAGACTTTAAATTTTAAAAAATAATGAATACATAAATAAGCTTGCAGAAGCTCTTCAGGGCCCACTGCTGCCCGTAGGAGCACCTGGCGTCTTCCCCATCAGCCCCATCACCGTCCAGCCCTGACTCCACGCTCTCCCTCCTGGGCAGGCCTCCCTGCTCCCCTTAAACACATTCTGCCACCCTCTGAGTACTCCCACCACACCCTTCACCCACCCAAGTCCCCCTGTCCTTCAGAGGCTAACTCGGGCACCACCTCCCTTCTGGAGAGATTCCCCTAAACTCTCCTTCCCTACATTCCTACACATGTGGCATCTGTGGTAAGATTTAAGGCACCCATTGCTTACCACAGGGACCCCTTTGCAGCACACAGTCCTTTATAAACATTAAGTGACCAATAAGTGACTAACCGATGGAATCATCAAAGCAAAAATGGCTGCTAACAGCTTCATCTACTATGTCTTCTGGAGAAACAAGTCTCGTTTTAATAGAGACATTCAGGCCCTTAATCCAAAGATAGGAGTAAGGAAGAGACAGACAACCAAGGGGGCTGAACAGGCCTGGGCCTCCGCCCGCACACGCCTGGCAGCTGGGGGCCTGCTCTGTCCCAAGTCAGCTGGGGCCCATGCTCTCAGCCCACAGAAGTTAAAGACGCACTCCCACTATGTTTGGCCCCAGCTGGTACTAGAGACACTAAATTAACAGCTTTATACACTGTACTTATTCCTGACCAAAAAAATATATATATATGTACACACACACATATATCCATATCCATCCTCTTGGGGAGGTAGGGAGACAGAGGGATGCTGAAAAGTGCAATTAGGTATTGTCTTTGCTTGACTCTGTGTTGCAATGTTTAAAAAGTTACACCCTTCGGCAATAAAATTCTTAAAAGTACTGTGAATAAACAACAGTCTATAAGCCTGGCAGTAGTACAATCGGCCTCTTTTTTTTCTTTTTTAACAGAGCACACAATTATCATTAGGATAATTTATTTAGCTCTTTAACTGCCTGTACTAAATTGAATAACGGCCACCCAAAGATAGTAAGTCTTAATCCCTGGATCGTGTACACATGACTTTATTTGGAAAAAGTGTCTTTGCAGATGTGATTAAGTGAAGAATTTTGAAGTGTGATTAACCTGGATTATCTGGGTGGGCCCTAAATGTCCTCACAAGCATCTGTATAAAATAGGGGCAGAGGGAGCTTTCGCACAAATGAACAGAGGGGATGGCTGTGGGAAGAAGGAAGCAGAGCCTGGAGTGGTGGGGCAACAAGCCAAGGAACGCTGGTGGCCACCAGAAGCTGGCAGAGGCAAGGAAGGATCTTCCCCTAGAGGCTCCGGAGGGAGCACAGCCCTGCTGACACCTTGAGTTTAGACTTCTGGCCTCCAAAACTGTAAGGCTGCCCCTCTGGAATACATTTCCAAGCATGGTGAGCACCTCCTTGGTGGTAGTGAATGACGCCACCTTTTTCTGCAGCCTCCCTCTCTCCTCACCTTCCCTGTGCTCCCCCCATGCCCAGGTGACCCACAGGGAGCGGAGTCACCACCAGCTCCTTCCCAGGTCCACCCACAGGGCTAAAACAGCCCATGCCAGGTTTTTGGACTATCCATGTTCTTTGTCAGAGTAGGACCCCATGAAGCTCCAGTAATTGGCTAGCAAATGTCTACAATGCAGACCCCTGTGAACAGACAGGAGAGTACAGGTGGCCCCTTCCATGAGGTTGGACCGTCATTATCACAGTGGTATCATTATCACAATCATAACAGTCAGTGCTTAGTTCCAACACGCTAGGCTCAGGTGTGCACACAGGTCCTTCTCTGGGTGGTCCTTCCTGTGCTTCCTACTTCTGAGCAAATGCAGTATTTCCAAACATGTCTCCCAGCTTCTCTCTCTGCTTGCTCTTCCTCCAGCCCATCCTCCTCCCTTACCCAAAGGTGAAGGGACAAGCCAGTGAAGTGGTCCACGGTGCTGGAGAAACATCAGTGGAAACCCTTTCAGGCTCTCATCCTAACACCAGTCAGTCCAGCTCTCGCCTCGGGCAGTCTTACGGAAGCCTTCTGGGAAGTGAGCCTGGTGTGGTAGCCCAAAAAGTTAGGTCCACATCCTAATCCCTGGAACCCGTAAATGTTATCTAATTTGGGGAAAGGGTCTTTGCAAACATAATGAAGTTAAGGGTCTTGAGATGGGGAGATTGTCCCAGGTTAACTGAGTGAGCCCTAAATGTCATCACAACTGTATTTAAAGGCAGGAGATCAGACAGACGCACAGAGGAGAAGGCATGAAGATGGAGACAGAGACTGATGCGGCCACAAGCCCAAGAACGCTGGCGGCCACCAGAAGCTGGAAGATGCAAAATCCAGATCTCCCCTTGGGTTTCTGGAGGGAGCTCAGTCCTGCTGACAACTTGATTTTGGCCCCATGAAACTGATTTTGGGCTTCCAGCCGCCAGACTGTGAGAGAATAATTTTTTGTTGCTTTAAGCCAACAAGTTTGTGGTAATCTGTTATAGCAGCACCAGGAAACTCACACACCAGGTATACACCCCACCATCGTCTGATATCTTGGTTCCCAAGTTCTATTGGTCGAGAGTCCCCCCCATGAAAACCCTGAACCCTGAAGCCACTTCGCCTGGGACAAGGTTTCCTGTTAAGCTCCCTCTCCATTTTCAAACACCAGCTCATTACCAGCTTGTTTTCATTCACCCCCTGACTCACAAGCTCTGCTTGATAATACTGAAAATGGAATGCCGTTCTTGATTACACAAAACCGTTTAATCAACTTCATCTATAACTGAAATGGGGGAAAAAATGAATAGAAAATTAAGGAAAAGTCAGTCAGTGATCGCCAAAGGGAGGCATCTATTTTAATTTGACAGCAAACAGAGATCAGCAGGTAAAATAGATCTAACACTGATTCTACCTGGGTAAAGCCCAGTGCAATGATGGGTCTCTAGCTGGAAAATAAACTGCTTTAGTCAGGAGAGTTTTAAAGAGTGAAATTAAATCTGCTATCAAATGGCAGTAAAATAGGCAAGTTTACCATGTTCCAGACAACAGGAGTGATAACACCACACAAATGGCTGTTACCAACACTGCAGATTCACTGATTCACACGAGAATAGAGCCCCAACCAATGCTGTCAGGGAACTCCCAATCCAGTCCTCTGTGTGTGTGTGTGTGTTTGGGGGAGGTAGGGAGTGTCAGGGGAGTATGGAACCCTGGACATCATCCTGAGCACATCGAGAAAAACAATTTTCTGTGACAGGTCAGTAAAACTAAGGCTCCAGTGCTTCAATAGATCCAAGTTGCAAAGCCTCCCAAAATTTTACAAAGGAACCCATTTTCAAAGATTGCCCCCATATTTCCAACAAGATATGTAGCAAAGTCTTGCAGTGGTGGAAAATTAGTAGAGAGAGAATAGCAAACCTCCAATATATGACAGATGAAAGAGATTATTCATCAACTTCTTTCATTAATTAAGAAATAGCATTTCTTACAATATGGCAACTCAACCCTTCCCCTTCCCCGCCAAAAAAAAAAAGAAAAAAAAAATGCCTACCAATGAAGACAGATAACACCAACTTTTAAATAAATAGCTAAGGCTCATAAGAAAGAAAAGGAGACCCCTTAAGGTCAAGAAATCACTATAGCAGCTATAGGGGTGGAAAAATACAAGACACAGGACAGACGGGAGGAGAGGGTACCTACGCAGGCAGGAAAAGGACGAAGACTCTGCCCTGCACAGAAGGGGCACTGCCCCCCGCAACACAGGAGAGGAGGAGGAAAGGACTGCATAGAGCCCAATGCCATCAGGAGAGGGGACATTTGCTAACCATCAAGGAATTCATGCTTGATGGCCTTTGTTATATATTAGGAGAAAAAAATCCAATGTAGAATTTTACTTAGAATGAGGGTTGCACAAAATCATCTGTGCCCAGTAATGCAGGTGGTAATGGTGAGTCCCTCCATAAACCAACTGGTCCCTAGGATAACGCACGTAAAGAAAGCCCTTAGTGCAATGTCTGGCCTGGAGTAAGTGCTCCTCAAATTGACACTGTCATTATCACTACCAATTTACTTTTAATGAATCAACCTGCAGAAAGGGTGAAAAAGTATTCAAGCTCAGTCCAGCTAAGGAAAAAAATGTGCATTTTTTTACTAGTGGTTTTAGCATATTAAAAAAGAAGCCTGAACCACATTTCAGTGTTTTGAACTCTCCGGAATAGAGTTGCTTTTAAATCCCAAGGCACTGGTTTCCTATCAGGCTAGTCTCTCATCTTCTTTAAATATTGACTTAGTGGAGACTGTCTACATAGCATCAGAGTTAACAGGATTTTAAATTCATTCCTTCATCCTGGATCACCCTTCACTGCCTTTAAAATTCATTA
The DNA here is from genome assembly GCA_023783475.1 of Daubentonia madagascariensis. Lineage (NCBI taxonomy): Eukaryota > Metazoa > Chordata > Mammalia > Primates > Daubentoniidae > Daubentonia > Daubentonia madagascariensis. Next base: position 695,125 of record JAKFHU010001482.1, on the reverse strand, counting down.
CTCTGAAACATATCGAGAATTGATGTATCCCATCTCCAAAATGAAAAGTCAGATGTAAAATGGATCTTCCGTATGATTGAAAGGAAGAAAAAAAATATTGATCAAAGAGACTTCTCTTCAATATCACAAAAACATACATATATGCTTTACACATTATACAATGTGCTGTATTTTAGAAAGTTCATACATAGCCTTCCTTTAATCAAAGCTCTTTTATACCATGTTTTAAATAATCAAAATGCACAGGGAATGGGAGGCCTTGATCAACAGAATTTTCTTTTCACATGGAAATAGGCCAAAAAAAAAAAAAAAGCTTTCTTTCCAGAACACTTTAGTTTCTTAATGAACACTGTACGCTAAATTCAAATGAATCTTTCCTTCTTCAACAAACACTTATTAAGCACCTAAAATGCACTCGACACTGTTCTAGGTGACAAGTGTATGAAAGTTGAGCATCTCTAATCTGAAGATCCAAAATCCAAAATGCTCCAAAATCCAAAATTTTTTGAGCACCAACATGATACCCAAAGGAAATGATCATTGAAGTATTTCAGATTTTCAAATTAGGAATGCTCAAGTTCAATGCAAATATTCCATAACCTGAAAATAACCAAAATCGAAAGATTTCTGGTTCCAAGCATTTCAGATAAGGGATACTCAACCTGTACTATGAAAGAGTCATGAATCTTCAGGCCCATTTGTGGGAGGATAATTCAGATTCTTTGCAGTGGTTTAAGATTACCCTCTGTTATGCACTGAATTGCATATGTTGAAGCCCTAACCCCCAATGAGACTGTATTTAGAGAGAGAGTCTTTAAAGAGGTTATTAAGGCTAAATGAGGTCATAAGAGTGGGGCCTTAATCCAATAGGTCTGGTGTCCTTATAGGAGGAGGAGGAGACACCAGACTGCTTGCTCTCTCTCTCCCAGAGCGTGCACAGAAAAGGCCATGTGAGGACACAGTCAAGAAGGCAGCCATCTGGAAGCCAAGGACAGAGGCCTCCGGAGAAACCAACTCTGCTGGCACCTTGATCTTAGACTTCCAGTCTCCAGAACTGTGAGAAAAACAAATTTCTGATGTTTAAGCCACCAAGTCTATGGTATTTTGTAATGGCAGCCTGAGCTGACTAATAGACCATCTGAGCATCCTACAATTCCACGGGGTTCCCTACAGGAAAGTGAAATTGTAAGAACAAAGTTAATTTACCAAGGGCCAGGGTCAGATCTTAGAGTTTGTCTTCTGATCCCGCCTGCTTTCCACATTCCGGCAGTTCGGGGGTATCAGAGCCCAGCCGCTGGGCACGTGGGCTCTGAAGCCTGGTGCCATGACTTCAAACCCTTCTCTGCCACTTGGCAGCTCGGAGCTCTCTAAGCCTTGTTTCCCCACTTGTTTCAAAAATGGAGGGGGGCGGGTAAGTGCCTACCTCATAGGGATGTTGGAGAAATAAATGAGAAACCCATAAAGGGCGTTTAGCACCACGAGCATTCGTCGAAGTTGTGTGTTTTGTACAATAGGAGTAGGTAGAAACAGAAGCAAGGAAGCCCCTACCTCTGCCCTCGCCAGGGTCCCCGGTGCCATCCCGGCTGCCCAGCCCGGGAGGCCACTCTCCCTGCTGATCCCCACCTCCCTTGCCCTCTCGGGTCCTGCCCCTCCTGCTTCTCCTCCCACCCCTGTCTCCCCAAGGTTCTGTCCCAGGCCTCCTCCCTCCTCACGCTAGGGATGTGGGAGACCACCTCCTCCACCTGCGTGACTCCAGTGACGCCATCTGCTGATGGGTGCCCACACCTGTCCTGCTCACACCTCTTCCTGAGCTCCGACGTGCCTATGGCCATCTCCACTTGGATGCTCTGAGGGCCCCCCAACCTGTCACCTCCCCCTGGAGCTCCCCAGCTCAGCTGACAGCACGACCATCCACAGGTGGCCCCAACTGTGTGTCCTTATGACACCACCCACCCCTAACCCCGTATCTCATTAATCACATGCCGGGGCCTGTCACCTCCACCTCCTAAACTCTCCTGTCCCTTTCCCCTCCTTGCCCATCCCCCAAGGGCACCGTCCCTACTAATCTCCCCTCCTGCTGTCTCTGGCCCCCACCCAGACTGCCTGGAATTCCCTGCCACACACTCTTGGCCCAGCCAGCTCCCAACTGCCACTCCTCTTTCCGGTCTCAGGTTACAGTTTGCTTCTACAGCACTGGCTCAGTCCCCCTGCCCCTCCCAGCACCTAGCACAGAGCTTGGCTCATCAAGAGCGAGGGAGGGAGGGAATAAATGAATAAATGAATAAATGAATGGAAAATCCCACCAGTCCACCACCGGGGATCGTATAAGTTCCTGGTCATCTCTACTACTGCCTTGGGTAAGTCTCACCACTCCGCTTCCTCAACTACAACACCAACAGACCAAAACCTTCCCTTCAACCATTAAATTCTCAAATGTGATGCTGCCTGTGTCCATGGTTTCAGCTTGTGTGTGATCGTGATGCACACAGTCCATAGGCGCCCCTGTGAGAGCCTAATCACCACTGCACCCACAGCCCCTGCCCCTCACACCGAGACGCTCACGATCCCCTAACTGTGTTGTTTGCCCCGTAACTCACTGGGCTGCGATAGGGATTCCTCCTCTGCAAAGTTCTGCCACCTCCAGACTCTGGGATCAGCCCTGTGGGATCCTTCTCACCCTTTTTCAAGACCCATTGTTTTCCCACGAACACTCTTGCAGAACCCCCATCCTGGCACCAAACCCTGTGGTCATTTCAACCTCATGTGCCCAATGCCCGGCACAGTGTCATGAATCAAGAAGGAGCTCAGTCAGCACACGCTGGACTCATGGCAGAGCCCATGCATGGACAAGCTAAGGAAAGGGAGAAGGCAGGGAGGGGTGGAGGAAGAAGGGAAGGCTGGCTGGCTGGCTACGACCTTCCCCAATTACACGTGTGCCTCGCAGATTCCACTTTGGAACGGACAGCAGTCACACAACTTCAGCTGAATGCCAATGTCAGAAAGAGGATATGAGGGACTGTATGGCCTGGGTGAGTCTGAGCAGAGAGAGAAATTCAGGATTGCTGCCTCGTTTAAGGCAGTGGACTGCCATCCTGGCTCACCCAGTGTAGACCGCCCAGCCCACCTGCTGCAGAAAGCAGATTCCTGCTTCCTAAAAGTGCGGCTAAGAGTTGGGGACAAGTCGCCAGGGAGAAGGGGTGCTGAGGAGACCTCACACGACCCACATTAAAGCAGGCATTCCATTACAGGATGCTCATTCTTCACCGCCAGCCCCTGTATGTCCCCTAAAGTCCCTCAAATCCCAACGTCTAAATCTGGGCTGTGCCCCTGCCGACTATCCTGTCTCCCTCCCAAACTTGTCCGAACCATCTGTCACCTTCTCCAGAGCAGCTAATCTAGGGGGACAGGAGAGCTCCCCAAGGGCAAGGACCATGAAAACACACCCGGACTCCCCGTGGCTCCCAGAAGAACCAAAGCCCTGATGATGCCTACAGGGCTGCCCGATCATCTCTGACCTCATCTCCCTCCCTCGCTCTACCTCTACCGGCTTCTGTTCTCACCTGGGGGCCTCGGCCACACACTCACTCCCTCACCTCCAAGACTTTGCAGAAATGTCAGCTTCCTGGCTTACCCATTTACAACCATACCACCCAGAGCTCACAACTAGGAGCTCACAACTCCCATATTCTGCCGCTATTTGTCCCCATGGCACTTATCACCTCTTAAATCCTGCAGAACTGACTGAGCATGCAATCTGCCTGATGCTTGGAAGCCCCAGAGGGAAGGAATGGTCCTTCATTGACATGCTTCAGGCATCCAGAACAACCCCAGCACACAGACAGCACTCAATGAATATTTCTTGAATGAATGAATGAAAGCATCCAAGTGCAGTTGGAAGAAAATATTCTATTAAATATTTCAGAACCTGTTATGCACTAAATTGTGTCCCTCCCCTCCCACAAAATTCATATGTTGAAGCTCTAACCCCCAATGTGACTATACAGTTGGCCCTCCGTATCTGTGGGTTCCACATTCATGCATTCAACCAACTGTGGATCGAAAATATTTGGAAAAACAAAATCCAAAAAATTCCAAAAAGCAAAATTTAAATTTGCCTCATGCCGAGTACTACGTTGAATCCACACCAATGAAGTGATGTGCAGGCATTGTACTAGGCATTGTAAGTAGTCTAGAGATGATTTAAAGTATACAGGAGGATGTGCATAGGTTATATGCAAATTCTACACCATTCTATATCAGGGACTTGAGCATCCGAGGGAGGTCCCGGAACCAATCCCCCACAGATACCAAAGAATGACTATATTTGGAAATAGGACCCTTAAAGAGGGGTCTCCTTTATAAGGAGAGAGAGAGACACCAGGGATGTGGACGCACAGATAAAGGTTCATGTGAGGGCACAGCGGGAAGGCGGCCGTCTGCCAGCCAAGGAGAGAGGCCTCAGGAGAACCAAATGTGTGGACACCTTGATCTGGAGCTTCCAGCCTCCAGAACTGTAAGAAAATAAATGTCTGTTGTTTAGGGCCAGTCTGTGGTATTTTGTTATAGCAGCGCCAGCAAAGCAACACAGAACCTTTACGATAGTTATCAGTCATAACAGGATGGCTTGCTTTGTAAATCCCATCATAAACAATAAACTCTGGTCGACAGCACTGGACGCAATGAATTGGGCAGGGTGGGCAAAGGGGGAGCCCAAAAGCCATGAAGGAAATGACAAGGCCTGAGGGCTCTGCTGAAAACTGTGGTGATTAGCATGACCCAGTGCAAAGTTTTGAAAATAAATTGGTTTCACACCGTCTTCCAAAGAAACAATGTGTGTAAATGCATCCAAGTGGAACGTGCTCCTGTGTGGATGATACTTATTTAACATAAAGCAGAAAATATCCTCGGCTGGCTTTATAATTAATTTCAATGTTGCTCCGATTCACAGAGGAATGATGCTAGACAGCAAACACACATCGCTGTCTTTTATAGAGGCCCATTAATTGCTGCTGTTTTTGTGGCAGAGCTCAAACGCCTCTGACCCCTGGCTCCCCGCCCGCCACCCTCCTCCTGCTGAGAACTAAAATTCAAGTCTCTTTGTAAATGAGGGAAGAAAGTTTCATTCTCCAGTTTAAACAACAAGGCTCATTAGGACCAATCTTGGCAATGCTAACAGAACTAGGTGCTGGGCAAAGGCAAAAAGCTCAACTTTAATTTAAGAAAAAAATCAAGTCAACTCCCCAGCAGGGCTGGGAAACCCTCCCACGCCCACCCTGGGGCGTTCTGAAGCCACTTTCCTGGTCTCGTCTGCCCCCGCCCGACTCCAGCTCCAATTCAGTAAGCAAATCACCCTGGAAACACATCCTGCTGGTAAGAACCTAGAAACTGATTCCTGCAAGGGAGGAACAAATGTAAAACAGAGAATTCTGACACAGCGAGGTAGACCAGCTGAGCTGCAAATACAAGTGCAGGAGTTGTACAATTGCTGGAATTCTTATCAGAAGCCGGTCTGCTCAGTTAAAATATGCACTCTTCCCTTGTGGTCAAGATGCATTTATTATCCAGGAGGATAAAATAACCCTGAATAACCTCAGATTCCTGCCCCGTCGGAGTTCACCAAAACCTGGGAATCCTGAGGAAAGAAGAAGTACTCATTAAAACAGGTAATGCTAACATCCTTTCTCTTCGGTTTTGGAAATGAGTCAAAAAAGTAGAGCTTACACCAGACTCTGAGTTTTTTGAGACCATGTGTCATTCACCTCGGTAGTCCCCCAAACACTTGACACCCTTGAAGCATAACTGATAAATGTATTAGTTAAAAAACTGAACGCCCTGTGGTCTCAAATCCTCACCAGCTCCCATCCCCGGGCAGCCCTTTCTGCTCTAGGCCTCTTCCAATTCGCCTGTTTTTAATCCAGAGTGTTACTGGTGACGAGAGGAAGCCTCAAATTACATAATCTAAAAGCAAACAGATACAAGGGATCTGAGAGACAACGGCTGGCGACGCATGACTACCCCTCACCTGGCATCGCTGTTAAATTAACTCATTGGAAATAGCAGCAGCTTTCCCTCTCTGCCCACTGGACACCCCACGTGGGCAGCCTGTGCCCCAACCCTCCCTCCCAGCCCCTCAGGTCACATCCGCCACCATTCCCCCTGGGACTCAACCGTACCTGTTGCCTGAGCAGTCGATTCCCTTTTCCCTTCCCCTCCCGGCAACCAGTCACCAAGTCTCTTCTGGAAGGTTCCTTCTTGGCCATGCCCCGGCTCTGGCCAGCCTCCCTTCCCACACTGAGGCCCCAGAGTCTGCTTCCTGAGGACGGTTATGGGGTTATGGTCACCGTCTAAACAAAGTCCAGATTCCGATGAGAAACTGAAAGTCCTTCATGATCTGGCGCCAGCCCCCTCATGTCCCTCTCAACTTTTTTTTTTTTCCTTGGAACAAATTTTATTTTGGCTCGCTTACATTCTACCAATTTTCACTTAGCCCAGCTGCCTCCGGTCAAATAAAATGTTCATTCTTTAAATGCTTTTATACAACAGTCATAGTGAGACGCACACTCCTTACATTTCTGTTCAATCTTTTTTTATAAATTTTTTTTATTGTGCCCTTTTTAAGTGTACAGGTGGTTGGTGTTAAGTATATTCACGTTGTTGTGATCGCTTCAACTTCTGTGTGCCTTCCAAGGGTGCCCATGTGGTGCCGTCCCCGCTTCTCATAGGTCCAGCCCCAAAATGTCCCCATCTGGGCACTGTCACTGGGCACTGGGCAGGGGGAATGACTGGCACCTCTGAGCGACCAAACCCTCCCTCTAGACGTTAGGGGCTCCTACCTCAGAATGGTACAAAAGAAGCCCATGCGGACAGGGCAGAAATCCTCACTCAGCCACATGTCCAGTGCTGTCCAAACAAAATATGCCAGCCACACGTGTAACTTTACATTTCCTGGTAGCCGCATTAAAAAAGTAAAAAGAAACAGGTGACATTAACTAACAATCTATTTCCTATAACCCAGTTTATTGAAAATATTATCATTTCAGCATGATCAATATTTTAAAACTCTTAATGAGATTTTTAAACATTTATTTTTTCTTTTATTTCAAAACATTACGGGGGTACAAACATTTGGGTTACATATCTTGCCCCACACCGCCTGGGTCACAGCTACAAGCATGCCCCTCCCGCAGACAGTGAGCACCGCACCCATTAGGTGTGAATATAATGAGATATTTTTACATTCTTTCTTTTCATACTACGTTTCGAGATCTGATGTGTATTTTACAAGTAGAGCACATCTCAGTTGCAACCGGACACACTGCAAGTGTTCAGCAGCCACATGTGGCGAGAGGCAAGTGTACTGGACAGGGAAGTTCTGGTTAACTGGCCTTGGGCAAACCACTTAGCCTCTGAGCCCAGGGCCCAGCACACTGCCTGCCTGAGACCTAGTACTCAACAAAAAAGCCAGGGGAGTGAATGGGAAGAATGAAGAGATGCTCCGTTTTCTCACCTGCAAAGTGCGCAGGAGATGGTCAATCACACGCATTTACAGTGAGAATTAAATTATGCCTTTTGGAATCTGACCAAGGTCAGAGTCCCAGCAGTAAGAAATCCCAGGCAAGAAACTTAACCTCGGTAAACCTCAGATTGTCCACCAGTGAACGGGGGCGGTGGGGAGCGGTAATAACAGTGGCCAAGGTAAATCACGCAAAGAGCTTGGCACATAGTGACCATCCATTAACTGTAGTTAAAACCAAGCAAACAATAATGACAACACAGTGGGATTAGGATAGAACTGATAGATGGGGATGGTGCTAAGGGGAAAATGGCAAGCCAGCCAGTGCTGAGGGGGACAGGGCAAAAACCAAGGGGACAGAGAGGTGTGGCAGCTTCAGGAAAGGACAAAGTAACAGTTGTATGCTAAACTGAGCACAGAATCCTTATCACAGCTCCTGTGTCCCAGCCCCGGGGTTGCCAGTGACCCATCCATGTGAGGTCCTCAGTAAATCTTTGCAGGTGGCTCCACCACACCACGTGAACACGAGGCTTCCTTCCTTTCCACCTAAACGACACGCTAAATATTAGTGCCTGCCCCAGTGCCTGTGTTCATCAGAGAAGGAAAACCAGGTCTTTTTTCCACTCTGCCCTGATTTATTCCTGTGCATTTACGGTGTCAGTCTGTATAAAGCAGAATTTGTGTTGCTGCAATGACTCTATAAATCCTCCTGGCCTCCCTTCCACTGGCTGGGAATAATGAATGCTCCACTTCCATTGACAGCAGGTAATGGCTCTCAGGAAGGGGAAGGAATTCACAAGCAGATGACAAGGGGACTCAGTGGGAGGTGGGTGCGTGTTTGCACACACGTGTGCCTGGCTGAGGTCTTAAGACGCAGGCCTCAACTTTTTCTTTCTTTAATGCACTTTGTTCTTTCAATCATTTTAATTTCTATCTCCCAGTGCATTAGTTTGCTGGGGCTGCCATAACAAAGTCCCACAGTCTGGGTGGCTTCAACAACAGACACTTACTGTCTCTCAGTTCTGAAAGATAGAAGTGTGAGATCAGGGCGTCAGCTAGGCTGGTTTCTTCTTGGCTTGTGGACGGCTAACCCTAACCCTAACCCTTTTTTTTTTTTTTTTTGGTTTGAGAGATATTTAATTGAAACTGCAATTCTACATGTTATTTCCAGAGTCCAGTAATTTATTTTAAATTTGAGTAAGTTCAAATTCCACAAAACAAAACTGAAGAACAGCAATATTTTGTTTGAATTTCTCTCTTCTGTACACTCAGTGATCTAAAACACCACAATATCCAACACACACAAACCTCAGGGAAGGGTTAGTACACACAAGATTGGAATCATGGTGCTCTTTGTTCCTGAATGGAATGGTCTTGTGGACGGCTATCTTCTCCCTGTGTCCTCACACGGTCTTGCCTGTGTGTGTCTATGCCCAAATCTCCTCTTCTTATAAAGACACCAGTCAGATTGGATCATGGCCCACCATATGATCTCATTTTAACTTAATTACCTCTTTAAAGACTCTACCTCCAGAGACAGTCACATTCTATGCTACTGGGGATTAGGACTTCAAAATATGAATTTGGGCAGGGGGCCACAGCTCAGCCCATAACACCCAGTAAAACTTATCACAAGTTTTAATAATAAGAAAGGAAACAACGCATCTAAAAGAGACATGACCCACCAAAACTCCTGACAGGCAGCAATGTGACTGACATAAACTCAACTCCAACAATTCCAAGACATCCCCAAGCAAATGTGATGCTTTGAGTTCCTTTTCTCTCTGTTGCATGTTTTCCCAGCTTATATGACTTTTGATGTACTTACTATTTTAAGTTATTAACTTTCCTACAAAGAAGCCTGTCTTTTGCACCTTAACTCTGGACATATATCTATATGTCCTGCTTCTCTTTGAAAAAGGAGGTCAACATCTTTTTATTTGCATTTGTCACCTTAGCTTTTCCTTTTTTCAGCTGCTTTTAGTGAGGCACAAAGTTTAGGAAACATCACATAAATACACTTTCTACTCTTTACCATTTGTAAAACCATTTAAAGTTTAGCAAAATGTAAACAGGGACCAAAAGAGGTCAAAAATCTTCCAAAAGGAAGATTTCCTGAAACAAAATCCATGACAAAAGTCTTCCAGGATTTCAATATTTGAACAAAAAATCCAATCCTGTGTGGTGAATAGCCATGATTTGTAGACTGGACAGAGAACTGTAACTATTGCTTAGCTTACAGGAAAAGGGGAACTCAAGCTGGTTTTAAGAACCAGAACTGTTTCTTGGCACCAAATTACATAAAGAGGTCTTTAAAACTCTTGCAGTAACTGCAACTATTGGATGGGAAATTCACAGCTACCCCCAAATAGGCTATTTTTTCAGGTGATTTTGTTTAGGTTTCTTATATGGCATCACGACTTAAGAGTAACATCACTTAAATAAGCTATCAAAAAACAAAAAGAGGGCTGGGCACAATGGCTCAGGCCTGTAATCCTAGCACTCTGGGAGGCCAAGGTAGGAGGATCGCTTGAGGTCAGGAGTTCGAGACCAGCCTGAGCAAGAGCGAGACCCTGTCTCTACCAAAAATAGAAAAATTAGCCAGGTGTGGTGGTGCACACCTGTGGTCCCAGCTACTTGAGAGGCTGAGGCAGGAGGATCGCTTGAGCCCAGGAGTTTGAGGTTGGAGTGAGCTACGATGACACCACTGTACTCTAGCCCGGGTGACAAAGTGAGACCCTGTCTCAAAAAAAAAAAAAAAGAAGGAAACCAACAATTTTTAGCCAATATTGTTCATCCCATTAGATACAATCTGAGTATGTGCAGAAAGACTAATTCAAAACATTCCTCTTTCTCCAAAATCTTCTGTATCTCATCTTCTGAACATGCGGAGACAGCACAATCCCTCTAAAAATGTGACCATTTAAGGAAGGATTAGGGGTTTCAGTTTTGTTTCCATTAATGGGAGGCGTAAACTTTATTTAATAGAGGTTTGGGGACTTGCCTAGGGTCACACAGACAATGAGATTGATGATTCCAAGACTGAAAGACAAATATTCTGGTTCTATCCGGGACAACATGTTCAAAACTCTTTTAAAATACAGACTTCTTATTCATCATTTAGTCAACTGCCTAGCTGTAAAGGTAATTGTTTTTGGCAAGAGTAAATGAATCTGTGTGGCCAAGAATTAAAATTATTTTCAACTCCACGATTTTCTGTACCTAGCAAACATTTTTTACTATTCCAATGGCAAAAAAAGTAGCTAATGAAACAGTATGAAATATACACACACAGTAACATGCATATGTATATAGTCAAGTCCAATAAAAGAATTATTTCTAAAGAGCAGACTATCATAGACTTCAAAGGGATGTTTCCCCTTTAAAGGAACATAATCACTAACTATGGAAATACATTTTAAGTTCTGAGATATCTCTTTTTATTTGTGGTAGAGGGGTAGCAGTGATTGGAGTTACTATTCTCAGTTTATGATTTCTATCCCACGGGGTCCCCCACTGTGAGTTTGGGTCCAGCGCCAGTCAGCCATTGCTTTCATCAGCATTAATGGAGCTTTGTTATGTCAAAATCAGGCTGGAAAGATTTTAATGTGGCTTTTGTGGGAATCAAGATTTATTGTTGCAAACCCCCCTCCTCCTCCTCCTCCAAAAACAAAAAAAGTAAAATTAGATACTTTGATCATTATCATATTTTTTGAAGTGGATCAGTAGTGTTAATCTCATTATATTGAACACATTTTATCATCACATAGAGAAAAGATTAACTAATAGTGTGAGGGCTTATAATTAAGCAACTCATAGGGTAGGTCTTCATGGTCTAGATACTAAATAAATAAATGTATGTAGGCAACTGTCTGATTAACTTAAGCTTTGTAAATATTCAGACTGGCCAGGAGAGCCATTTAATGGTCTAAATTATCCAGTTTAGCTGTCGATAAGCATAAAATTGATGAGCCATTTGGACACTTGCCATTGCCTTGCCAACTGCATAGTGAGAAAACAAAAAGGCACAGGTGTGGATCACAGTCATCAAGCCACAGAAATCTCAAATTGGGACTAGTTCCATTTATTAAGCACTTGATAAGCAAGGACTCAGAAAGACATTTTACACATCTCGTGTAATCCCCACAGGCCTATGAGGAAGATGCCATTATTTCCCCTTTTTACACAGGGGAAACTCTTGGTTTATACAGATTAAGAAACCTGCCCAAAGGTTGGCCACCTGGGATGTGGCTGGTCCTGAATTTGACTCTCAACCTGCAGCTGAGCTGCTCCCTGCCATCTAGAGGGGCAATTTGATTCAGGTTAGGGCCCAAGCTGGGCTACCTCGTGGGTTATTTGTGATCACCTAAATCCGGTAGTTCAATGTGATCAAAGAAAAACAAAAGCATCTTACTATCCAAATTGTTCCCTTTAAAAGCATTATCCCCAAATCTCTAAACTGCTGACATCCCACCTAGATGACCTATGCCATCTGTATGTGCACAGGCGAAGGAGCTCCCTCGTGCCTGATTGTCAGAGCGTGGTCTGCAGGGGGAGAAATCTATAGGTGGGATGCAGCAAATAGGAAAGGGTGAGTTACAAGTGTAAACATGAGCTAAACGCAGATGTGACTGGTAAGAGGTCCTTAACTCTGAGATCTCAAGAGCTCCCTCTGAGACAGCCTGCCAATCTCTGCTACGGACAGGGCTGACCACCGCTGCATCCTCAGTCCAGGCCAGTCGCTCTTGCCACCAGCCTGCGCCTCCACGTGGGAGAGTTGCTGGCAGTGCATCGAGGGCCAAGTGTACAAACCCGAAGTCATTTTCCCAGGACCTAGAGGGGACAGTGTGGGTGGAGACAGTCACCCCCTTCTCCTTACCTCCTCACCTCTGAGAGTGCAGCCCTCCTGCTGGCAAACTTCAGCAACCCACTCAAGTCACCCAGCACACACACCTCAGACTCTTCAAGAGAATCCAAGCTTAATACCTGCTATGGGCTAAATTGTGTCCCCTGCAAAATTTCATGTTGAAGTCCTAACCTCCAGTACCTCAGAATATGAACTTATTTGGAAATAAGGTCATTGTAGGAGTAGTCAGGACAAGGTTATCAACGTGGGCCCTAACCCAACAGGACTGGTATCCTTACAGAAAGGGGAAGTTTGGACACACACACAGAGAATGCCATGTGAAGTCTGGAGTTAAGCTGCCACAAGCCAGGGAACTACCAGAAGCTGGGAGAGAGGCCTAGAACAGATCCTTCCCTGGCAACTTCACAGGGTGCATGGCCCTGCCAACACCTTGATCTCGGACTTCTGGCCTCCAGAACTGAGACAGCACATTTCCACTGTTCTAAGCCACCCAGTTATGGCAGGAAACTAATATGGTACTCCAGGGTTATGGGCATCTGGTCCTTCCTGAAACCCCTCTGGGAAATTCTTTCCAACCACTCTACAACCAGTCCATCATGAAGTTAAAAATAAACCATAATAAACCCACAGCTGACTTTGGATAGAGGCTTACTTCCAGAGTACTGATTAACTCAGGTGTCACTGTGCACACAGGGCTCAGTAGACTGATGTTGCTAAGAGAACCAGACTCAAAGAGGAAACCTTTGGACCATGACAAAACCTTACAAGTGCAGCCAGAGCTTTCACAGGGAGATCTTCATTCTACAGAGCTTGTCTAAGTATCCACCATCTGTGAAAAATCACGCTAGGCACTAATACCTGGTTCTATCCCAAATAGTCCTACAACCTGGTGGGGAAGCTAACATGCTCACTTGTGCCTAAGATGACACGTGGGGTATGAGAGGTGACCCAGGAGGCAGAAAAGAGAGGTGGAAGAAACTGCTTTCAACTGGGTGGGGGAAGCCAGGCCCTGGGGCCAGGACGGTGGGCCTAGGGGAGACCCCAGCAGATCCCACGGAGGATGCTCAGGGGACAGAGAACGCCCCTTGCCTGGGCAGACACCAACAGTACTGGGACAGAAACTCAGAACACAGCACAGGGACTGAATGCAGAGGATGGAATTTGGAATTTGTTCTGTAGGTAGTAAAGAAACCCATCAAGATTTTTTCAGTAGGGCTGCGGCCTGGTTAGAGTTTGTTCCTAGACGGTTGGGATGGATTATGCCAAGGATGAACGAGGACTAAACCAGACTGTGGCAAAAAGACTAATCAGTAGGACACAAACCCCAAAAGAAGCCCAGAGGCAGAACTCACCAGAGCCAAACACCCAACAAGGGCTGGGAAGATGGAGGAGCCTAGATGGCACCCAGATGCCGAGCAGGAGCAGCCAGGGAGTGGCAGAGAGGGACACGGAGGCAGGGCCATCAGTGGCATGGACCATGAGTGTGGTCTGGAACATTTTTATGGGTTGAATTATGTCCCTCAAAAAGATATGTTGAAGTCCTAAGCCTAGGACCTCAGAATGTGGCCTTATCTGGAGACAGGGTCATTACAGGTGGAATTAGTTAAGATGAGGTCATACTGGAGCAGGGTGGGTCCCTAATCCAATATACCTGGTCCTTACAAGAAAAGGCGACAAAGACACACACAGAGAAAAGGTGGTGTGAATACAGAGGCAGAGACCATAGTGATGCATCCACAAGCCAAGGAAAGCCCAAGATCACCGGCAACCACCAGAAGCCAGGAAGAGGCGAAGAAGATTCCCCCCACGGGACTCAGAAAGAGCATGGCTGCACCAACACCTTGATTTCATACTTCTGGCCTCCAGAACTGTGAAACAATAAATTTCTGTTGTTTAAGCCAGCGGGTTTGTGGTACTTTCTTATGGCAGCCCCAGGAAACTAATACACAATGTTAAAACAGAAGATCTAAGCAAGGTTAGTGCAGCAGGAAATTGTTGCCAGCCTGGACTTTTAAAATCATTTCCTCCATGGCACCAAGTGCACAATAAGCTTTTTCCCTATTCTATTCATACACACATGGCGAACAGCGGAAGACAGTGGTAACTTAAAAGCAACTTGCAATCATTAAAACTATTTCCACGATAACATACATTATAAACCTTTGTAACAATAAACCATGAAGGGAATAAGCTCACAGATGGTATTCTTTAAGAGGCTCCTAACAAACTATTTCGGCGTATTGACTGGACGCTTCACTTTTGTATCAGTCTTAGTATCAACAGAAAATGCCTTTCTCGCAAACTTCCCAAACTCACTCCGCGCAGAGCTGGTCTGACATTCATCACCCTCTCTCTTCACATTTCCAGAACCTTCCGTCCCACTTCCACCCTGCTCCACCTTGCCCCACAACAAAGTTCACCGCAGGGGAGAACTTTGGCCTTCAGAGTCCAGAAGAAAAGTGAGCTTCAACAAGCACATTCAATAATCCTACTTTTGCCCTAATAAAAAAACCACAAAGCATAAAGCTTGTCCTAGTAATAACCACAGAACATAAATAAAATGGTTTTGCCAGATGGGGATTCACTGCAGGGCATGTAGGTAAAAAACAAGGCTGAGAGATACTGCCCTGCCTGGCTCACCTCTCTGCCCTCGCCTGGAAGCCAGACCAGCTGCAGGATCGCAGCTCCTGTCTGTTTCCAGGGTCCACGGTCTTCTGGGATGGAACGTCAGCATAATCATCGTGTCTCTACAACATGTGTCTACTCCACGTCGTCTCCCTCTTTCTCTCCCCAAGATAACCGCCAGTGCACGATGAGCCCAAGCGTCCTTGCCAGTGATTAGCAACCTGGGTCAGTGGAGCAGGTGAGTATCACAGAAAGCTAGAACTGGAGGAAACAGAGGCAACGAAGCTACCTGGAAGACCCAGACAGCACTCTCTGCCAAAGCCCAAGGAACACCAATGCCCGGTCAGTATAATTTTTGGTCCTGGCCACCCCACCTCCTTCACTGGCCTCTTGACCTTGTCTGTCTCTTGCTCTTTGCTTCCAGGGTCCAAAGACCTCTTCAGGGGTAGTGAGATAGGATAAGAATAAGAAAAACTTGTAACATGATGTTATAGGTTGAATTGTGTCCTCCCAAAAGATGCTGGAGTCCTAACCTTCCATACCTGTGAATGTGACCTTATTTGGAAATAGGGTATTTGCAAATGATCAAGATGAGGTCGCTAAAGTGGGCCCTAATCCAATATGACTGTGTCCTTATAAAAGGGAAAATTTAGACAAGAAAAAGCACACAGGGAAGATGATGTGAAGACACAGACAGAATGCCGTCTATACACTGAGGAACACATAGGGCTATCGGAAGCTGGAAGAGTGGTCTGGAAAGGTCCTCTCCTCAGAGGGAACCAGCTAACCTTGATCTAAGACTTCTGGCCTCCAGACCGAGACAATAAATTTCTGTTGTTTAAGCCACACAGTTTGTGTACTTTGTTACAGCAGGCCCAGGAAACTAATACACATGACAACATGCTATTAACAGTAACAACATTTTTAGTTGAACCCTTTGAGTGTTCTTAAAGGGTAAACCTTTTGAGTTCACACAAATCATATGTAAATTATTCAGAAGTCACATATAAATATTTTATAAACAATTAAATATAAATACCTTTGTGGACCATCCTAATAATTTCATATATCTGTATGTGTCCCTTAAGAAATTCTAATAGGAACTTAAAACACTTTATTCTTTTTTTTTTTTTTTTTTTTTTTTTTTTAAGAGAGTCGTGCTCTGCCACCCGGGCTGGAGTGCAGCGGTGCTCACTGCAGCCTCGAACTCCTGGACTCAAGCGGTCCTCCCACCTCGGCCTCCCAGGGTGCTGGGATTACAGGCATGAGCCACCATGCCCGGCCCGTTCTTTTGATGGTTGTAGAAATGTGCCAGGGAAATCAGGAAACCACTATTGGGACTAAACATTTTCAAAGAGGGATTTTTTTCCTGTCCCTCCAACTGAATCAGACAGCACACACCACCATACAACAAAAGCAAATCAGGAGCCCAATTAGCATTTATCAGTTTCCTTACTAGAAAGGAGGTTGTTTCCAGGTATTGTAGTATCTGGACATAATGTGATTCATTACAGAAAAGAATTTAGTGAGGCAAGGAGTGTGAGAGAGAGAAATTCCAAGTTCCTTCCCAGAGGAAAACGTTACTGAAGAAGGAAAAGGATCCCATTAGAAACAGGTCTCAATAATCAAGTGACATTTCCCAGCCTGATTCCTAAGGTTGGCCTTAGCTTTTGGGACACCAAAATTTGGATATATAAACACTATTAGTTTTCTAGGGCAGCCCTGACAAAGTATTAATATCATAGACCAGGTAGTTTAAACAACAGAAATGTATTTTCTCACAGTTCCGGAGGCCAGAAGTCCAAGATCAGGGTATCAGCAGGGCTGGTTTCTCCTGAGCCTTCTCTTTTTGGCTTGCAGATGACAGCCTTCTCACTGTGTCTTCCCGTGGTCTCTCCTCTGTGTGTGCACATGCCTGTGTCCAAATTTCCTCTTCATATAAGGGGCACCAGCCATATTGGATTAGAGCCCACCCACATGACCTCATTTCACCTTAATTACCTCTTTAAAGACCCTATCTCCAAATATGGTCAAATTCTGGTATGGAGGGGTGGTGGTTAGGACTTCAACATATGAATTTGAGAGGAGGCACAACTCAGCCCATAGCAAATATCTTGACAGATGCAAGACTTGTTAGACTAAGGGTGACACCCTCCTCCACACGGAGCCTCCATGTAAGGGATGGTCAGGACAACAAGGACTCAACAACCACTGCAAAACACAAAGCGCCAGCTCACCAGCCCTTTCGGATGCACACGCCATGCTGAGCGACTATATTTAAAAGATTGCTTAAGCCTGGGCACCAATGAGGCATGGCCCACCCAGCTGTTTGTGATAAATCAGAAGTTACTTTCCTAATGCTGAAATTTCCCTCTGTCACCCAGAGATGGATGAGCCTCTCAGATTACCAACAGGGAAACCCCAAACCACCACGTTCCTTTCTGAGAAAAAAAAAAAAAGAAAAGAAAATCTCTGTTCAAAGGCTTTTGCTCTTCCTTCTCTCCACTTGCATGTAATTGTCCCACGCCCCTTATTAAACCGTCACACTATTGACCCATCCAAGGAAGGCATGGGGCTGATGAACAATTAACGCTTTGGGGGGATTTTTCTCTTCAAACTTGTAGATAGGAGTCTCTGGAACCCTGGTGAAACAGCTGCTTCAGCTCTTGACACACAGGAAGTCTGAGCCCCTGGGCCCCAGTGTCAGGTTGAATGATGACTCAGGAACTCAGGAGACAGAAGGTTCAAAGGTCTAGAGAGTCCAGCGAAGGGCATTTCCCCAAGACCCTAACTGTCATGTATGTCTTGTGTCTCCTGGGCAGTGAGTGACACAAACACACTGAATTTATTTCTCATCCAGATTCTTCACCCTGCCTCCCTTTCTTCTCACAGAGCAAGCAACAAAGTAGACTTTGCCAAAGAGGAACGAAGACTGATTATGCAGATTTTCACTTGAGATCCGCTAAAATCCTGGGACGCTTAATCTGTCACTCCTGTAGGAAACATTTCCTTTTCCACAGTAATAGCATGAGTTCTGTGTTTGTGATTCACGGCTCAGTTCCAACTCTAGAACCCAGGCTCCTTTGAGGGCAGATCTGATTCTCCTGCCTGTTCACAGCGCACTTGGTGCCTTAGACAATAGCACCCAATGGAGGGGGCCATTTGAGGGAGAAATCAAGACCCCACTTGGCTTGCCAACCTCTGTGCCCTAGAGGAAAGGGCGTATTTTTCCTCCTGAAATGCTGTCTGCTTGCTACAACCATGCACCATGCAGCTGCATCCACTCAAGGAGGAGGCCTTTTTCCCAACGTTGGGGTCTGCCCAGAGGGGACCCCTTTCCTAATTGGCCCGTTGAGGGTGTGCTATTTTTTAATTGGCCTTTCCAAAGGGGATGCCTTTTCCTAATTGGTCTGCCAAGGCATAGCTTGTCTAATGTGTACAAAAGACCATACAGGTTATCAGCAGCTCTGCGTAAAAAAGGCAATCAATCAACAAATGTTTCAATGAAAAAACAAATTGTCATCTCCATGGCCGAGTAAAGGTAATGTTTGTTTTTTTAAAAAAAAAAGTTACAAATGGGAAACTTCCCCAACAGTGACATTCTGACCTCACAGTACACGCAGCACATGGCTTGAGATTAAGAAATCTAAAAATGGACTTTATGAAAATGGACAGAGTTGTCCATGAACGTAGGGGACAGTGACTTGGAAAAGGGAGAAGTCATCAGCTATTTTCTCTTTTCCCCTTTCTTTCTTCCTGTCCCTTCCCCTAGGCCTCGGATGACCTTCCCTGCTACAACAAAGAGGTCTTAGACTTGCTTTCTTTCAAATTTAACATTTAATACCCTCAACTCCAAAATTAGCTCTCATTCAATAAGTATTCCTGTCCCACAGGCAACAGGAAACAATCAATGTCCCATTCTCACATCACAAGACAACTGGCAGCCAAATGGAGCTGAAAAGGTATAAGAATAAAGTAACCTGGGGGCAGGGGAGGTTTGGGGGCACTACAGGAATTGGAAACACAGAAATTTTGGCAATAGTAAACCAAGACACAATTCTGAAGCCAGTCTCGGAATCTAAAGAGATCTTAGATCACATGGAAATGACTTCTAGCAAAGGATCAGGCAGCAAATGCAGCTGGGTAGGAGAAATTATAACCCTTTAAGACAGTAATACATTTTGCTGAGCGTTGAGGAAAGAGTTGGCTACCAAATCAAAAACATGGGGAATTAAGTTGGCCAATAAACTTTTCCAAACCACACCAATCTGGTAAATCCTGGAGAATCACCTATAAATTTACTCTTTCTTCCAGTGTGAAAATGATTCTCTGCTATTAAAGGACACACAGTGGAAAAAAGGTGACAAGGAGGCAAGGCCAGTAAGGATTTAACGATCACACCTTCCTACTACCACATCAATACCAGAAATATCAGGGAACTCAAAAATACCCACGTTGGGGCTCAGGACAAACCACCCCAAAATATGACTGTAGGAGACCAGAATATGCCACCCTAAATTCCACCTCTTTGGCATATTTTCAGCTGATTATTCAGGGAAATTGCAGACACAGGAAACGCTGTTCTTTTGTAAAAGAAATCTACATCTATAAAGGAAATCCACATTAGTAAAGTATCTGTATCAGGAAAAGGGCTACTCCAAATAACTTTTGGTACATGGCAGACTTTTTATCTGTAGAGCAAGACAACTTTTATTCATCATACACTTCCTTCCCTCACCCTCCCATAACTTGTGTCACCACCACCTCCCAAAAGCCCCAAGCCCCCATTCCCTTCTTCAGCTCAGGATGCTACAGAAGCTTCAGTCATCTGGCCCTTCTTTGAGTGTCATATTTGGTGAGGCTCTCATGCATACGTACATAATTAAATATAGTTTTTCTCCTGTTAACCTGTTCCATGTCGATTTAATTTGTAGCCCAGCCAAAGAACCTAGGAGGGTGGAAGGAGGCCATTTCCCCCTTCCCTACATCCAGAAAGAGAAAAAAGTGAAAACCAGAGGCAGAGAAGCCAGGAACAGTGAGAACCTGCGAGGCAGAGAGCAGGGTAGATGAAGGAACGGTCCCTAGGAGCCCCAGAAGCCGCCCAGGAAGGGAGCTCCTGGACAGAGGTAGATAAAGGGGAAGCGGCATTCAAAGAATGCAGACATCTACGCCCTGGGATGTCCCCGAGGCATTCCAGTCCTCAGGGAGGTATTCACCACAGAGGTGCTCCATAATCTTTTCCCTCACCTCCCCTTTATCCTTAAAATAAATAAGGACCTTAAAATAAAACTCCATCATCCGTGATAAAGTGAGTGGGTATCTGTTTCTTGTTATCCAAAGAAGCCTAATAAATACATAGCTTTAAGAGTTAATACAGCTGTGAAAGTAAGACAGCCACCAACTGCCATTTCTTCCCTAACACAATAATGAATATATTTTCAAGCTACCTATGTGCTTTACACACACACACTATATATTTTTTAATCAAATTCCCACTGATGATTCATGCAGTATTGTTATCATCATCTCACAGATACAGAAACCGAAGTTGAGAGGGTCTGAATACCGTGCCCAAGATCACACAGCTACTAAGTAGCAGAAAGCAGGTGGGAACCCAGAGATGTCAGCCCCTACAGCCTGTGCTTTACTACATGACACCAAAGGGTTAAATCATTCACAGGTTAGAAAATACAGTAAAAAATCCCTACCCAACCCAAAGATCTGTCTACAGCCTACAATGAAAGACTGGCAAGACTCACTGATAATTGATACATCAAACCCACAACAAACCCTCTAGTTTACTCAAGTATAAGAAAAGAAGAGAAAACTAAAGAAAAAAGACTAATTGGTTTGACCAGACAAAATATAAAATTTCTATGAGCCTCTTCTCCCTTCCTAAAATAAAAGAGCCATAAAATGAATCAAAAGGCAAATGACTACCCGGGAGAAAATATTTGTAGCGTAACAAAGTATTAAATTAAGTTTACCTGAAGCTACCTTCTTATATACTTTAAGTTTGGAAGAAGGGTTTCTCTGTACATAGTGAGCTGTAAGCTAACTGGATGTGTAAAAAGACTATAACCTACTCTTGCACCAATCACAGAGCTTTGGCCAATCACAGGTGGCCAACTGTTCAAACAGTGTTCACATAAGGCAAACATCCAGCTGTATGTAACCAATCCAGCTGTTTCTGTACCTCACTTCCATCTTTCTGTATGTCACTTTCCTTTTTCTGTCCATAAATATTATCCAACTATGTGGCAGCCCAGGGTTGCTGTGAACCTATTCTGGCTTTGAGGGGGAGTGTGGGGGGGGTTCGATTCTTGAATCGTTCTTTGCTCAAACTCTATTAAATTTAATTTGTCCAAAGTTTTTCCTTTAAAGCTAATATCTGTAATATGTAAAAAGTTCATACAAACCAATAAGACAAACAGGAGAAAAATGGAAGAAAATTATTAATAATAGTTCATAAAAGAACAAACATTTTAAATCAAGTACACAAATTATGATTAGCCCTACTAATTATCAAAATGCACAGTTTAAAAACCACTTTCAAACAGTGTTGTGCCATTTGGCATAATCTTTCTGTGCAATTTGGCAATATGGCAAAAGCCTTTTAAGTATTTATCTTAAGGGATGACTCAGAGATCTACATACGAGGATAGTAATAGCAGTATCACTTTATGTAGGGAAAATTTTGAAACAATCTCAGTGTTCAACAATTGGGAACTGGTTGTAAAAATTGCAGCAACTCCAAATAATGGCATGCTATACACCACCAAATATCAAATTTTAAAAGATTATTTAACAACATGGGAAAATATTCTCTATATTTCAGGTGAAAAAAGAAAGTAAGATTATAACACAATATGGACACTCTAATCCCAGTTTTGTAACATACAGATTCAAAGGGGAAAAAACAAAAACCAACAATGTAGGTATCTGTATCACATGTAACTTGCCCACCTAAATGTTCACAATGATTATCATTGGGATATGTAATTATAGGTGATTTCTATTCTTTGCGTTTCTGTTTATTTTCCACATGGAACCAGGGGGAAATATGTTTAATTTACCTTTAAAAAGAAAAAAATTCATGTTTTAAGGTATCTAACACAGAAGACGAGTAGATAATGGAATATGATTAGTATGGTAGCAAGTGGCAACATTAACAATGAAAAGAGTATGTGTTAGTGGCCATGTAAGAAAAAACAGATGGCAACTATCAAATACTAGCCCAGGATTTATCTTGATATGTTAAAAACCTCAAATATTCTAGAATGTACCTGTGATTGAACTAATTTAAAGAATTTTAAAATCCTAAATACTTGGTCTAAAATACTTTAAAAAGATTATTTTAAAAATATTTATATTAATAGTTGATCATAGGAAGAACACTGATTTATATCAGATAATTTTTTAAAATAAATATGCTGTTGAGTAATATTCTCCTTTGAAACTGACATTATTCTAAGTCTGATTATTGGGAAAAAACTATTTGTTACTCCTCACATTCTCAGGCACTTTCTCAGTCGCTTTAATGGCCCTTTTTGATAAAAAGCTCATTCTTGATTTAGGAAAAAGCATCTTAGAGTAATGAATTAGGTGGGAGTACAATAGCCATACAGCACATTCCCTCCAGCGGGAAATTCAAGTTTTATTACATCAAATTGGCCTTGAAATTGCAACTAGTGCTCACAAATGTTAGTTTTTAATAGCATAAAATGTCACCCTATGGGGATGACACTATACAAACCTGGAGAAGTATTTTCAAAACAAGTTTTCTTTATTAGTATTATTAAATGTAAATGTTCAGCTGAGAACTGAGTCAGAGACTAGTTTCTCTAATTAAATTTTTAACCTGGAATAAAGAATGCACTGAGAAAGCTAGACTTCTCCATCAGAGCAGCAGTAATTCCAACTAAAAACCAGATTACATAAGTGATAACACTTATCTTTATCCATTTGGTTTCACTAAAGTAGGACTCTGATAAAATGCTGAAATATCCTGATCCCAGACTCCACAGGCAACTTTCCCCAAAGCTTTTATTTTCACCCCAGCACTTCCTCATTCCATTTGCCTCTGAAGTCCCTTCTCAGCCCAAATGGGGGCTAAGCAGAGGCTTGGGAAAACTGGTCTAGCTCCAGATAGCCTGCATAAGAAGCCAGGCAAAAGCACTGGGTATTTTGTTTTGTTTTAATAAATCATCTGCGTTCATTCTTGTAGGAGAATGGTTTAACAGGGAGACTTGACAGGACTGTTCACTGTGCTGCATAAGACATGCACTTCCAGCTTCAACATCTGATTCAAAAATCTGTCTCCCCTCATACAGACTTTTCAGTACTTTTTCAGTGCAAAAGTACTGAAATTAGACTGAACGCTAACCAGAGCTACCCAACACAGTTACCATTCCCTATTGCTTCCTTCATTAAGGAAGTCTACCACCCAAAAGCTATATGTGTGTGTTCATATTTATATTCAACACAGTATTACATAATTTATATTTAATATTATATATATATACACATATACATTTGTGTAGATGCATATACATACACACACATTAGCTAAAGCTCTTCATCTTATAATGAACCCATAAAAGATGGTAGACAAGTACTACAGCCGTGAGAAAAGCATCCCATGCTCCCCGGGACCACACATGGAGGTCATTACCCACAACAAGCATCCCAGTTACGCCTAGGGCTTTGTGCTTTGGTTCATCACTGATTCATGATCAGATTAGCTGCTTATTAATATTTTTATTTGGAAACCACTCAGTTTGGAACCCAAACACTCTAATGAAGTGTTTTCTTGGGTGAATGTAGTTCTGCCATTATCTGAGGGGCTTCCCAAAATGTGGGACTTCCCATGTTAAACTCAAGAGAGTCCTGGGCAAACCAAGACACTGGTCACCCTAATCTCCAAAATCAGGACAACAGTGCCTGCCACAAAAGGCTGCTGTGAGGAATAAATTGTCTTCTGCAGCAAAGCATCTAGAACATGTCCCAGCAGATGGTATGAGATCCATAAATGTTAATCATTATTATCATTAGCAGCATTACCTCCAAACAGACAAAGCAAAGAGCAGGCACTCATTTCTTTCCTGTAGCTTTTTGGTGATTTGGGAGGTCATGCAATCCCTGTTCTGCTCCAGGTCAACAAAGGAATCACTAGAAATCCAAACTTCATTCTATCAGCCCTATACACAGATAGCAAGACTCTTTGATGGCAGCTACTAAATTTCTGCCTCCTCTGTCTCTCAGCACCATGCTCTGTCCACTCTCAAGTTGCTGGATATAGAGCTCTGGCAAAGACCAAGTGGCGACGAAGAAAGTGGCTTCATGGAACAAGAGTGTCTGAAGAGAGGCAGAAAAATCGCCTGACAACTTACCAAAAAGCCACAGGGTGGGATTCAAGACAGCAAGAACTCAAGTAGGGGATTAAAGTGGCAGAGGTGACACAGGGAGAAGATCAGAATGGATCAAATGGCTCAGAAAATGGGCAAGAGAAGCAAGTAGGATTGCAACATGTTTTGCCAGGAATTTGGCTTAGGAGGCTAATAAACTCATAAGAAAAAATTATAGTCAAAAAGACAGACTCCAAACCTACATATATCTCCATGGGAAACATCCAAAAAAATGTATGTTTGCAAATAGCAATTTCTCCCATCTGTTGCGGTGTTGGTACATTTTCTCAGGAAAGAGCTGAGGGTCCATTAACAGTCCCATGACACTGCAAAAATATTTGTCTGCTTCTGGTAGGTCACCTGTCACTCTGATACCTAGGTGCCTACCTTAACAAATGCCTGCAGAAGGCACAGCTGTTCTGGGGCCAGGATTTTTCTACAGAGTGCCAGCCAGACAACTCGTTCAACCTAGTCATCACTCAGACAGGCATCCCCAGAGCTGCAAGGAGTGAGAGAAACAGAAAGAGCTTGCAGAATCATAGCCTTCCAACTTGGACATTACCCAGAAGGCTGTGCTCATGTCCTGGGAAGATCAAACTGTTCTTTGATCCATTCGAAAAATATTTACTGAGCACCTTCTCTGTACTAGGAACTATTCTATGCACCAGGGATTGAGCCATGGTCCCTTCCTGACAGGGCTTACAGTCTAGTGGGGAGACAACAAACATATACCACCTCAGTGCCTTATTTGGATATGGGGTCTTTCGAGAAGTAATTTAAAGTTAAAGTGAGGTCATTAGGGTGGATCCTAGTCCAATACGACTGATGTCCTCATCAAATGGGGAAATTTGGACACGAAGACAGACACACATGGAGTACGATGTGGAGAGACACAGGGAGAAGATGGCCACCTACAAGCCAAGGAGTGAGGAACAGACCCTTCCCTCAGAGCCCTCAGGAGGACCAACCCTGCCAACACCTTGATCTTGGACTTCCAGCGTCCAGAACTGTGAGAGAGTAAGTCTCTGCTGTTTAAGCCACCCAGTTGGTGGCATTTTGTAATAGCAACCCTAGCAAACCGGCACAGGTGGTGAGACACACTTTGAGGAAAGACAAAGCAGGGTGAAGGGGCAGAGAGTGACAGGGGACGGGGCATCTAGACGGGCGTCAGGGCGAGGCCTCACTGACGCAGATCCCAACAGCAGGGCCTGCTGCCATCCCCACCAGCCTGCTCCCCAGAGGGCTTCTCAGGTAGACACAACAGCTCCAAGAGTCCCAAGGTGTATTTCCACACACGTGCATATACTCGACAGTGCATTTCAAGTCGAGTTACATGGTGGCTCTTGCTCCTTAAAAGGTTTTCATTTCCCTCAATATTCCCCCTTTTCCTTCCTTCTCGACCACTGCCTCGGTCCATTTGGGCTGCTGTAACAAAACACCATATGCTGGGTGGCTTATAAACCACAGAAATTTATTTCTCACATGTCTGGAGGCTGGTAGACTAAGGCTCCAGCTGATTCAGTGTCTGGTAAGGGCCCATTTCCTGGGTCATAGCAATGACACCTTCTCACTGAGTCCTCACATGGTAAAATGGCAAACAGGCTCCCTCCAGCCCCTTTTATAAGGGCATGAATCCCATTCATGAAGGCAGATCTAACTACCTCCCAAAGGCCCCATCTCCAAATATGATCACATCAGGGGCTAGAATTTCAACATATGAATCTGGGGGTCAGGGTGCGGGGGACACACAAACATTCTAACCATAGTAACCACACACCATAAATTGTATCTCCTTTCCCATGAAGAGATGATGGAACATGGATTCGGGGTTGTCTTGTCCCAGCAACAGTCAAGGTTTTCCAAAGCTCTGTCTACATTCTATCATGCCTCTCCCCTGTGACCTAGGCATGGTGGGGGTGGGGAGCAGAAATCAGGCATGCTTAGTCCAGGGTCACAGTTGGAGAACCATCCTGCCTAGTCTTGAGTATGTATAATCTGCAACTTTAGCCCAATTACCACTAGTGCTAACAAACCAAGGTGACCCAAAACCTCAACTCAGTAATCCACAAACTTCCATTCAGTCAGCAGCACTGACAAGGATGGGCAACGAAGCAGTGGCCCTTGATATCCGAGAGGTAACTCAAACTGTACAAAAGCAACACAAGTAACCAAAACATTTGTACCCCTGTAATATTCTGAAGTAAATAAAAAAAAAGATTCAGGAGGTAAATAATTCCTTTTATAATTTGAGGAAACCTATGGACCTCTCTTCAGAAATATGATTACACATACAATTTATAGGGGTTCATAAACCCCCAAAACTCATCTATGATCATTCTCTAGTTAGAGGAACACAAGGAAATAATCTCTGCAAATGGCAAGAATCACCAAGAAACAAAAACAAAGAACAACAGGGAGTGGGGGAAGACGGAGGACACTACAAAAATATATCACTCAAAGAGGACTAATTATATAAGAAGTGTCCATAAATCAGTAAGAAAAAACCCAAAACCCAAAGGAAAAATGAGGAATGGACATGAACAATTAACAGAAATGAAACACAAACTGTTGAGGAGGTATCAAAATATGCTCAACTCCCTTGTAAATTAGAGAAACTATAAATAAAGCAAGATAACATGTTTAATATACTAGACTGGCAAAAATCAAAAAGGCTACCTTGTATTGGCAAAAAAATAGAAAAACAGATACTTCCATACCAGGCAGTGTGATTATAAATTGGGACAACCTCTATGGAAGGCAATTTGGCAATAATTATCAACAGTTAAAACAGACATACCTTTTGGCCAAAGACTAGGAATTTACCCCTCACATATACTGGAAACATTTACAAAATGACAAATGGGCATGAGTATTTACTGCAGCATGGTTTGAGAATAACAAAAAAATTGTATACAACCTAACTGTCCATCAACAAGGAATGGTTAGGTCAACATGGCAGCCCCATACAATGAATACTATGCAGCAGTTATACAGAATGAGGCAATTTTGCAGTAGCTATGGAGAAGGAAGTTCAAGACATATTGCTAAAGTGAAAAAGCAAGATACTGACCAGCATGTACAGTGTAAAAATATCTCTGCCCATACCTACACATTCACAAATACGTGTGTGGGCTTGTATACATATAGCGTATCTCTGGAAAGTAGAAGCAGGAGTAGCCTCTGGGGAGAGGACCAAGGAGCTGAAGAGTACAGATAAGAGGCAGCTTATCTGCAAACCCTCTAGAAACCTTTAAATTTCAGACCATGTGTCTGTATTACCTATTCCAAAACCTAACCAAATGCATCTTAAAAATACAAAAATATTTAAAAACCAAAAAGAATCCAGTAATTAGAAATTGCATAACTGGGAGAAAGTGGGCACAGGTGCTAAGAGGATGTTAAGAGATGGCTCTGCCCTGAGTAGTCCTTTCATCCGTGGGAATGTCCCAAACGGTTATTCTAGTTGTCAAAAATCCAATTTCCCACAGCTCCTTCATCAACTTTTCCCACCACTCATGAGTGACGGGGGAGGGAGGGGCGCTTCCCAGGAAAGCACCTGTCTCTCAATTAGGCACGCTGGGCGGCAAGTTAGCCAAACTTTGTCGCCAAAAGTTCTCAAGAGAAAACACATAGAGCAAATAAAGTGAGCCTTCAACCCTACCAGGACCAAAAAACACAACAGTGCCTTAGGAGAATTCTAACTGAAGAGAAATGGGAAGCCAGAATACTTCCCCGGATGCTAAGAGTGTGGGGCGTGTAGAATCTGCTCCCTCACTGCAGGGTGAGGGACCACAACTGGGTAGCAAGGTAGGGCGGGGAAGCTGCCCACTTTGTTTACAGAACCAGCCTGGACTCAGATGAAAATCCCCGGGCTCCGGTTCTGACTCTCTCAGTAAGCAGTGGACGCTGGGCTGCACCCGATTCCCCTTCAGTGCTGAAGAACTTGCTGCCCTGGCTGCGGGCTCTCAGCTATGAGCTCTCCCCAGGAACTGCCATCAGCAACCATCCTGTCCAAGGCCATGCACCTGTTGCCAGAGCGGCCCCCATCCAAGGACTGGTCCATGCAGAACTATGCCAGTCCTCTCACCCAAACCTGAACAACTCTGCAGGGCAGGCTCAGCTCCAGAGCTCACCACACCACAGGCAGAGGCTTTGGCTGGGAGCTGCACTGAAGCCCAGCTTCTCCCTCTGCCCCAAAGCTGCTCTGCCCTTTCCCTCGCAGGTGTTAGTCCTGAGCGTACTCCCTGAGAGCACATTCATTTCCTTCTCAAGGTCAGCTTCCCAGAAAGTCACCCGCAACACAATACTAACAGTCTAAGAAGGTGTTGGGGGTTGAACTATGTCCTCCCAAAAGACATCTTCGAGTCCTAACCTCTAACACCTGTGAATGTGATCTTATATGGAAACCGGGTCTTTGTAGAAGTTATCAAATTAACTGAGGCAAATCTGGATTAGGGTGGGCCCTGCATCCAATGACTGGTGTCCTTATAAAGAGATATATGAGGAGATCAGGAAAGAGAGGAGACACCCAGAGGGAGGAAGACCAGGTGAAGACAGAGGCAGAGACTGAGGTGCCACAGCTACATGCTAGGGAACGCCAAGGAGTGCCGGCCACCACCAGAAGCCGGAACAGGCAAGGAAGGGTTCTCCCCTAGAGCTGTCAAAGGGAGCGCAGCCCTGCCAACACCTTGGTTTTGGATTTCTAGGCTTCAGAACTTGAGAGAATAAATTTCTATTGTTTAAGCCACCCAGTTTGTGGTCATTTGTTACAGCCATCCTAGCAGGCAAACTAAAAGAGAAAGTCAGAGACAGTATCTACTCAAGGCACCCCTCTTACTTAATCAACACAGGTAAGAATGCCAGCAAGTTGGTTCTTACCTACCCAGGGATGCTGCAAGCATCTAATGAGAAAATGCATGGGAAGACCCTGAAAAAACCATAAAACACTGTACCACCGGACTAGTATTTATGATGAAGGAGAGGCCATAGCTCTCTGGAGTTTGTAGAGGTATCAGCCTGCTCCGGTACTATTGAGACCTTGTGTTTCTAGCTCTTTCCTGCTGGTCATCTTACCATCCAGCAGCACCCCCTATCAGAAAGCGTGAAATTCAATTCAGCTCAACACTTGGACCTGGGCTGAGTGGAGGCAGAGGTTTCACCAATTAGCCAAAATAAGGCTCAGGGATTATCTATGGGTTTCAATTAGCCAAGAAAGCAGGTCTCTCAGTTACCATGAATAATCCAGAGGGGGTGTATGTCCCAAGGCAAATGATACTTTGTGCCTAAGCCACCTTCCCACAAAGAACACCCAGCCTGCCCATCTCTTCAGGGGACTACCACTCCTTACCCCTTCTGGGAAGATGACCCCAGGGATGGATGATTGCCGAGCGGCCCTGGAACAGCTGGCAATGTGCAGAATGCTATAGTCTCGCAGACATGAGTCGGATTTATATGCACAGGAAGCTATAGCTGTGATTCAACACCTGCAGAGAAAATGTAGTGTTGTACTCCTCTTTGTGGGCACCGCTTTGCACTGTTGTGCTGACTCAAAGCACCCTTTAAAGTCCATGGGACCTGTATCAATGAACACTCCGAACCAGGCCCTACATGCCAATTTCCATCATGCACAACTATTTCAAAAAGAGAAGGCAGGGCAGGAAGTTCAAAAGAATGCGCCCGCAACTGCAGCATGCAATCTACGAAATTATAGGCATGGCCTTGTCACACAGGGCACACGGAGCAGGTGCTTTGCAAACCCTCGTTCTTGCCAAGAAGTTCCTGCTGAGGATTAATAGGAATTTCCAGTTCTCTAAGCATTTCTTGTTCCTCAGATTTCTTAAATTTCTAGCACTTTAAAAATACAGGATTTTGCACCTGTTTGTTTCAGAAATACTCGCTAAAAACAGATCTGCCAAAAGGCCACCTCTAAAATTAGTCATATTTCCTGCTCTGCACAACATAGTAAATCATATTTTTAGTAACTCCTTCACTCCAGGTATCTGGCATGGTCGTGCTCTAAGCATGATTATTGGCAACTTACTAAGCAGGCAACCCTTACTTTTAGCCCAAAAATAGCTTCAGTGAAAGTGATAAACAGGCTTATCTTTTTCTTAACCAAGGGTTAGAACAAGATATTTAAACATCTTAACCAATCAATTTTATGTACCCAACTTTGTCTCTTAGAGAGACTTAATCACAAAAGAAGGTAATGGCGGCATCAACTGTTCGCCCTTGTTTTGCAGTCGCCTGCCTACCAAACCAGCTCCATGCCTACGCTTTTCCCAGTCAAGCTTCTCCAACTACATTTTATTAATTTTTTCAAAAATGTAATAATAACCTATTATGTGCCAGAGACTGTGATTTCATAGGTATCACAAACCAATGTCAAGGACAGAAAGCACAATCTCTCTGGGTCTTTCAAAGTTATTACTCAATACTCTTGCTCAGCAACGTTGCTCTTTGTCTCAAAGCCACAGGAAACTATTCCTTTCAGAATCTGACTTTGTGATCATTTTTCCTGGTCAAATCATCAACTTACCTTTAGTCAAAGACACTTGGCCCTGACTGAGAATATACCAATGAGAAGTTTCACATGATCAAGTGAACTAGTTATTTTTAAAGCCAGATTAAGAGACTGCATTAACTCATCACTAAAGGAGAACAAAATGAGATCTCAGCCCAAAGCCATTCTTTCTTTTCAAGCAATAAAAGGGCCATCTAGATTCAAATGACTTCCACACAAACTACTTCAGGGGAAGAGCAAGCAAAATACTGTCCTTCAGGCAGTGGTGGCAAAAAGAGCCAGTTGACTAGACAGGGTTGAAGCCTGAAATGGAAGTCAGGAAGGAGTGGCTCCTTTTGTCATCTGGACTCAGACAGCGACTCTCAGGAAACCATGGAGGATTTCACCCAAAGCTTTTTGGAGATGTGTACCAAGTTAAAACACAATACACACACGCACAGCCCCCATACCAAATGCCTTCAACTAGCAATACTCTAGATTTTGGCGCAAATCACCTAAAACAAAGTGTACAGTTTGAGAATGCAGCTATGAAGCTGGCCATACTTGGGGTGCCCCCTCACCTTCCCTTCCTCCATCCCCTCTTTCAGCTTTTCCATGAACCGAATCCCCAAGACAAGCTGCCCTGCATCCTTCCACCTGGGGTGGGCTGGGAAGAATACACCTATTTTTCACTATAGTATTCATGACTTCATACCTCTCCCGATGTGGTCCATGTCCTTTAAAACAGAAAGGAAAGGAGAAAAGTGAAGTGCTTCATCCAAGAAGTATGCACCCCAAGAAAGGAGGAAGTAATGGGGTCTGGGTCATTCACATCACCCACTGTGGGGGACACTGCAGGTTTGATGACCCCCTTCCTCTGATGGTCTCCCCTGCTCTGCTCACTTGAGTAAGCCTTCTCACAGGCTGAAATCCACTTAGTAGCACACGTTTTAAAAAGAACTTAAGGTTGCAAACAGCCTGAGGTTGCCTTCCCCTTTGCTTTGGCCTTAGTTAGGCAACACCCAAAACAGGAGTGGGGATGGGGATTCATTAACTCAGCAATCCTTCCCAAGCAGAGTCAAACACAAAAAACACATTTTAATCTCTACAATTTGCTAAAACCCAAATCTATTAGTTAAGCATTAAAGGGGTTGGATTCGGGAGATAAACACTATGAATGACACCATTGTTTCTTTAAAGCCAGCAACTAAGTGAACTAAAATCCAGATTTCTCCTGAAGCCTGCAGTCCCTGGAGCACTGACTCTCACAGCTGAGAAGAGCACACAGCAGGCAAACCAAGTTTTTCAACACAAACCGCCCTCCTCCTCCACCCTAAGAACCACCATCCTTAACTAGATCAAATCAATTGGTCCAGGCAGGAAAATAACTTTACATCTAATTAATACCTCGGCTCACTGCAAAGAGGAAGTGAGATTCATCATTTAAGAAAGATCAGATGGCAGGGGAAGGGGCGTGGGCACCCGGGGTGCAGAGAGGCTCATTTGGGTCCCATTTGGGCAGAACTGCCTGCATTCCAGGGCGCTCAGTGGGCCCAGCACAGAGCTCTGAAGACATCCCCAGGCAGTTCAGCCAAGGCCAAGAGCTTTATGCTATGGAGCAAAAATGCACTGCTGAGAAGCCAGAGGCACAGCACAGCACGCGAGAGTGGAAAGAAGCCAGAAGAAGCTGTGTGGCAGGACCGGCGAGAAGAATGTCATGTTTGCAATTACGTTGTCAGCATCAGGACTCGCCTCTTTCTGCTACGTTTAGAGAGAAAATATGCATGACCAGACTGAGCCCTGTATGTTGCAAATGAAAATAAACTTCCACCACCAGGGCCAAAAGGAATTTACACAGGGACAAGAGAAGTGAGCTCACTCTAATTAGCCAACTGCGGCCTCGCAGCATCCTCGCCCTGAACCGACTGGCCTTGTATAAGTCACACAACTCACTACACGCCAGGAGTAAAGCGTGCCTCGCTCCCTTTGGACTAGAATGAGGTTTGGAGTTTTTTTTCCTTCTTCTTTGAAGAGTTACTCAATTCAGTAAGTTCTTACTGAACACTCCCTGTTTGCATGGGAATTCAGGCAGGAGGTACTTTTAAAAACTACTCACTCTAACACCACTTACCCAAAATAAAGGGGTACCTCACTCGGAATGACTGTGTACAAGGGTAATGGAGACCGGCACTCATATGCAAGGGTTCCAGGACAAAGTGGGGGCATGGGAGGGAAGCTGAGGGTTGGGTGAGGCTGGGCCAGGCAGGGAGGGCAAATTGGCCCTGTGACCAGAGATTTCACAGCAAGGCCCCAAGCTGGGTGGAGGGTCCCAGGTCAGAGGGTAGAGGATGTGGCTCCCTGGCTACTTGCTGGGTTAGGAAGCCAAGCTCCCCTTGTCCCTCCCTGCCGCTCATGCCTCCCTGACCCATGAGCCACGCAGAGGGGCTACTCCCCCTCCAGTGCTCAGCAACCCCCAGCCTGAGGGGAGCCTTGAGCCTGGGAGGACAGGAGCTTGGGACAGCCCCAGCCTGGAATGGCTCCAAGTACCGGGCAGCTCCCAGCCTGGGGTGACCCAGCTTCAAAAGTCAGTCACCATCTCTTGGGTTTCTTCTCACAGATCTAAGTTACACGTGAAGTCTACCTGCCCCTCACCTGGCAAGCCTGCACAGCTGTCTAACTTCTAACAAGGCTGGGAGGGGCCCCTCCAGGTCTTCAGGGGGTCCTCCTCTCCTTTCCCCTCTTCTAGAAAGATAAGAAGGCATCTCCCGACTTCTGGGGATGTCTGTGTAGCCCTGTACCTGCCAGAAGCTCCCACCCTGGAGCTGGGAGGATGGACACAGGGCAGTGGTGGGATGGAAGGAAGGGGATGAGGATGGTGGGGTGAAAATAGGGGGTGACATGGGATGCAAGGGTGGGCGGATGGAGACATGTGTGGTGGGGCTGGGGAGTAATGTGTTGAAACCCTGCTCTGAGCACGAAAAATTCCCTAGCTGCCCCAGCCCACAGCTGGAGAGGAACGTCCCTAAGGAGGGGGACCAGACTCTGAGCTCCCCGAAAAGCCAATCGGCTTTGCTGCCCCCCGACATAAAAGGCCCACGTCCTCTAGTCCTGGTCCCTGCCTCCCCACTGATCTGCCGCCCCTACCGGCCGGGAGAGCAGAGGGCCCCCCACCCCACCCCCGCGCTGCCGGCCGCCAGGCGGCGCCCTTGCAGGAACAGAAAGGCTATGCGGGACGGCTTCGCGGGTAAATCAGCCGCCCCGCGGGGAAACGGACCCCACAATGCCCATCGGGAAAGGCCGGGTGACCTGGCTGCGGGGACCTGAGCGCGCGTTTGGCTCGACCCCTCTTTTAGCCCGAAAGGAAAGCCAGACGGAGGCGCCCGGCCCGGGACTACGCAGCCGGACTCCCAGTGCAGTGCTCTCCGCGGGGCGCCGGCCGCCCCCTCCCGCCGCGGCCCCCCAGCCCGAGCGCGCGGGCGGCTCACCTTCTCTCCGGTCAGCACGTGCAGCCCCTCGCGCACCTTGGCGAAGGAGCCCTCGCCCAGCTTCCTGCTGCCGATGAGGTAGTTGCCCACGCGCTTGTGGTGCTGGAAGTCGCGGAGCCGCTCGCGGGGCACGCCGCTCACCCAGGCCGGCAGGAAACTTCCCTCGCAGGCCGCCGCCGGCCTGACCGCGTCCTCCGCGCCGCCGCCGCCCCCGGGCGCCGCCGGCTCCCCCAAGAGCCCGTCCCCCGCCGCCGCCGGCATCGCGCTCGCCCGCGGCCCGCTCGGCTCCGGCTCGGCTCCCGCGCCCGAAGCTCTTCCTCCTCCTCCTCCGGCTCCCCGGCTCCTCCCGCCGCCGCCTTGAGCCCGGCGCCGCCCGACCCAGGTCTCCGCGCCCTGCGCCCCGCGCTCACGCCCCCTGCGCCGCCGAGCGCGACGCGCAGACAATAGCGGCCGCCCGGGCGACTGGGAACCGGGGACCCCGCCCCCAAGAAGTTCTTCCTCGGAGGGTCGCCCGGGCCCCTTTGAAGACACCGGAACGCCGCCCCGGGTCCCGTCCAGGAGGCTGATGACAGTCGCCCTGCTCGGGCGCGCGGGGAGGGGCGCGGTCCGACGCCTGGGTCCCGGAGCCCCGCTGCCTGGTCCCGGAGCCGGGCGCCTCCGCAGCCTCCGCCTCGCCGCCGCCGTCTGGCCCGCACGGGCTCGGGTCCGGCTCGCTCGCTCCTAGCCGTGCGCCGGGCGGCCGCTCCCGCCGGAGAGGAGCGCGCGGCGGGCTGCAGGCGCCCTCTGGAAGGCAGCAGAAGAAAGCCCCATTCAGTTTGAATTTGCAGAAATTTAATCCGGTCGCGGGCGGCGGGAACGGATGCGAGCTCCACTGCGCTGCCCGTGCACTTTCAAATCCCTCGTAGCCCCTCCTTCCCCGCGCGCAACAGCCAAACTCGACCCTCGCTGGAGAGGGGAGGGATCGGGGAGGGGAGCGGCGGAGTGGGCGGCGGAGCCACCTGAGCGCCAGACTGGGGGACCCTGCGCGGCCTCGGAGACGCGTGCTCCCGGGCCGCCCTAGTCGGGCCACCTCCGGCTGCGCCTCTCGCCCCGATTCTGAGCTTGGGTTTTCTGGACCTTTCGGCGGTGAAATTCCCCACTAGCCGCACCTACTGGGGGCGGGGGAAGGGAGGGAGGCTTTCTCGAACCCCGTGGACTGTGGGTCGGGACTGTGGCTCTGGCCCCAGCTCAGAGTCTGGCACACAGTAGGGCCCCCTGGAACTGGCACGGATGGAAAGATGGATGCGTGGCAGGAAGGACAGGGAGGTGGCAGGGCGTCTGCCCGGGCTCACACGCAGACCGGATTGCTGTGTTGGAGGAGGAGCAGCCACAACAGTAATAGTAGCAGCAGCAACGTAGGAACTAGGGCGTTTGCTGCCTCGCTGTCTGTAGCTTACACCTTTTTTACCTTCCATTGAAATGATGCCGGTGATTGCAGGAGGAGGTGGACCAGCGCTCGCTGCTCCTCGATGCTTTGTTCTGTGAGGGCTGTGACTGTGCTTATCTCACAAACAATTGCAGCTGCCCTGACGGCTCTGGACCGTCTCCAGGATCCCCCAACGTCTTCTCAAACCGAAAATGAAGAATCTTGTGAGGGAGAAGCTGGAGGATAGGTAGGGGGAGGCATTTACAAAATGCTACCTGTTGAGGTGCCTGCAATTAATGCAAACTTCACCCCTGATCATGCAACATTAGAGCTGAAAGGGAGGATTTGGTCCTAACAAAGTTCCTTTCATTGTTTACTCCTCAGTAAACAAGTATAGCATGGACCCACATCAATGCTTTGAGATGGGGGTGGGGTGGTGAGGATGGCGAGACGGCGTCGTTAATGCAGTGTCTTGGGGGCTGGCCGACCCATCTGAAAAGTGACCCGGAGAAACGCCTGTTCTAAATAGGTCTAATTTTAAATATGCTACTATATTCATCAACTTACATGTTACAAGTCACCAGCCTCAGTTATTATGACTGAGCATATTGTGTTTTCTGTTGGTCGGCTCATTGTTCCAATTTTCCAATATTAAAGATACACTTTAAAATGTTTTCCTTGCTGTGCTTAAGGGACTTCTTTGCCCCCACCCTGCCCGGACAATGACTAATGAATGAGGAACATAGTGCTCACTTTGGGGTCAAAACCATTCTGAATCTTCTACCAGAAAAGGTTTGGGAGTTTCCCCAATGTTGTATTAATGGAGTATGATTTTTTTTTAAATTTTAGGACATTACCTCTTTATGAAAATTTAGAGATTTGTTTATTATGGTTTAAGGCAAATTTCAGAGATTGTTCATCAGAGTATCTTTATGGCCTAAAAAAAGTCTCGCAAAAATGGTGGAAGACATTTAAAATGAAATAGAGATTTTCTGTCCTTTTAAATTATCCTCTCAGGGTAGAGGTCAGGAAAGGGGTGAAGAAGAGAGAAAATCCAGGCCCATTAAATTTTTTTCAAGCCTGCTGTCTGGGTCTGATTCACATTCACTGCTAATTCCATAAGCTGGGATGGATGCCAAAGAGAAGTTCAAATCCTACCCCTGCCTCAGCTTAGTATTAATAACTGATTTTGGAACCACAAGTCCTGTTCTTTGAAATGGCCTTATTTAATAAGGAATAATCCCAGAAATTTCTTTATGTGAGACAAATGAGTGTACAAAACAATTTATTGCCCTCATATTAGATATGCAGAAAACATCTGATCGAATAGCAATAGTGTAGCATTGAAGAGTCTCTACTAATGAGTCCAAACTTCTAGCCTTATTCTCCTGTGGAGTTTCCCTGGGCACTACATATTGGCTGTTTTCATCCAAGATGGGCTTCCTACCTCCATACCTTTGTCTATGCCATATCCACACCCAGTCTGCTGTCTCAGACCCATTTCTACCTAGCTCAGATGTTCCCTTTTGCATAAAGCCCTCCCCAACCAATGAGCTGCAAGATGTCGATCACCCCTCTGCTCTGTCTCACTACGTATCACTCATTCCCACTCCCCTGATGTCCTGTATTACTTACTGTGGACCCACTGAGGACAGGAGGCTGTGTCTAATTGTATTTTTAGTCGCCCTACAGTACCTAGCACAGTGCCTGAGACATGGTCATTGTTCAATAAGGATTTGTTGAATAAATGAATGAAAGTAATTATTCACTGATTCGCAAGTGGAGTTTATTGCTCCTAATAAGCAAGACCCCATCTGTCCTGGGGGAGGCATTACTCATGACTTTCTAAAAGTTTTTAGCTACATTGTTGGTTGCCTTTGGGCATCAACAAATATAATCGTTTGTCTTGTCAAGGATGGGTCATTCTCTAATTTGGATGAGTTAACCCTTTATAGAACATTACCCATCACAGTGGGCTGGAAAGCCTCGAATAGCTTTCTCAGTTGACTTGTACCAGCTGCTTCCTTCCTCCTTCACCATCTCCTCACTCCATATGGCTGGGAGACCGTCTC
This sequence comes from Daubentonia madagascariensis, assembly GCA_023783475.1. Taxonomy (NCBI): domain Eukaryota; kingdom Metazoa; phylum Chordata; class Mammalia; order Primates; family Daubentoniidae; genus Daubentonia; species Daubentonia madagascariensis. The sequence continues at coordinate 657,249 of JAKFHU010001482.1, read as the reverse complement.
TGTGCTCCCACAGAACGCCAGCTAGAAGACCCAGCTGGAAGCAGTCAAAGACAATTAGAAGTAATCAGGCTGGCACAGCCAGGAAATGAGAGTTGGCTAGAAGGGGTTAGGCTGGCAGGAGCTGGCTGGTAACTGGAGAAGGAACGGAGCAAAGCGAAGATGGCAGACAAGAACGAACTTTGCCTAGAAGACATCCTGTGAACTCTATATGTTATCCTCTGTAAATAACAGTGGCTGGACTTGAACCTATGTCCCCAGAGTTCACGTACACCATTACTCTTTTCACAACACCCAGCTATTGAATGTGCACGATGCAAAGGCTAAGGAAGAAAGGATTCCCCAGGCATCAAGGCTCATGTGCAGAGGCAGCCTAGCATTATATTGCTGAGCAGGCTTTCACCAGCACACCACAATGAAGTGCTTCTCTGAAAAATGCATTGTGACAACACACCTCTCAGTGCCTCAATTTCCTTAAGCTGTAAAAATGGGATATTAAGGAATTGTGAGGATTAAATGAGACTATGCATACAAAGCACTCAGCTCAGTGCCTTACACATTATAAGCACATGATTATAAGCACATGATGAATTTTAACTCTCACTCTTTCCAGCAATACTACTATCATCATCACAACACTGACAGAAGTCACTCAAGAATGCCCCAGAAGTCCACAAACAAAGTGCCCCTGTTGCTGATGAATCCCAAGGCATGATCTCTAGGTCAGACCACTTCTCTGAATCCAGAGTCCTATGGCCAACCCTCGTAAACGCTACCAGGCTGATAGGAGCTCAGACTTAATGTGGGATCAGACACACACACACACACACACACACACACACCCCTTCCTATTCCTTTCCCAGGGCTTCACCCAAATTCACCCCAAAATCCAGCAGGCATCCTTTGCATCCTCTGCTTCCTGACCTCATATCCAACTCATCAGCAAAACCTATGGGCTCTGCCTTCAAACAACACCCACCTGTGACCATTTCCCATGAAGCTCACCTCCGTCACCCTATTCAAGCCACCATCCTTTCTCACCTCCTAACTGGTATCCTTTGCTTCCACACCAAAGGAAAAACCATCTCTTAAAAGTGAGAATCAGATCGCATCACTTCCCTGCCCCCCAAACTATTCAACAGACCCCTATAGAAAAGGTACCCCAAGTACTTTACCTGATTGCGGCCCCTGTGTCTTACCTCCTGAGAGCCAGCCATACCACCCCCCCTGCTCTTCCTGCAAGCCACCAAGTTCTTCCCCACTTCAAAGCCTTTGCTCTTGCTGTTCCCTCTGTGTCTTAGCTCAGGCTGCCAATAACAAAACACCTGGACTGGGCAGCTTAAACAACAGACGTTTATTTCTCACAGTTCTGGAGGCTGGGGAATCCAAGATTTAGGTTATTGCAGATGTACATAGAAATTTACTATAAGGAATTGACTCACATGATTACGGAGGCTGAGAAGTCCAAGACCAAGGTGCCAGCAGAGTCAGTTCCTGACGAAGCCTCTCTTCCTGGCTTACAGATGGCTGCCTTCCCACCATGTGCTCACATGTCCTTATAAGGACACCATTTCCATCATGCGGGCCCCACCCTGATGACCTCAACTAAACCTAATCACCTCCCAAAGGTCTCACCTCCAAATACCATCACATTGAGGGTTGGGGTGTCAACATATGAATTTGACTGGGGAACATGAACATTTAATCCATAGCACTGTGCCAGCAACACGCTTCTATATCTTCTCAAGTTCCTCATTTCATTCAGGGCTCTGCTCTCTTAATCAGAAATCAAGGGGACTGGCCCAGATTCCCTAATCACCACTCTGTCTCCCTCTGTGTCTCAGTCAGTTCAAGATGATCAGCTTTTCTTCATATAATTCATCAGTAGCTATCAGAAGAATGCACATTAAGGGTTTACTCTCTCTCTTTCTTTCATTTAAGGTCTATGATGCCAGAGACTTTGTCTGTATCTCAACATCCGTGTGGGCCTGACACATTGTACATGATCAGTAACAGCAATATAGAGGTTCATCTCCACTCTTGATCTGTCCATGTGGGAGAGGAAGGAGTTTCTGGGCTTTGTGTGGTTGTGATACCTGCAGCATGATGGAATATGGATGGTGACACCAGGCCAACCTCCTGTGTCTGCCTCCCAGCAGCCAATGACCTGACATTCAAGAAAAAAAAGGTGCATCCTTTAAACCAGCTGCTGATAGCTGCCTCCCAGAGAGCTGGACTCTTATCACAGTTGTACCTCCATCAGTCCCCAAGAGCTGAACGTAATGGCTATTTCAGTAAGAAAAATGTATCCGCCACCTCCCAGCCCAGGGCTTTAGGACTCATATCTTGATGTTTGGCCTCTTCCTCCAAATCCCAGATAGAGGCTATTGAGAAGTAAAGATATTTAACATGTTCTACAGTAAGAGGCCATCGTACATAGTCATCTGGACCAGTTCCCCTGGCATACATTTCTCACTTGGAAGTGGCTTCTCATCTTATGTTAACACCAACACCATCCCTGTGGCCCTGTGGGGCCCTACACAATCTGCATCCCACCCTCTGGGACCCACATCCCTTCCCTCATCCCATCCTGTCTCTGACCTCACCTCCCCTACTCACTCCAGCCTAGCCACACTGGCCTGTGTGTGGGGTCCGCGCCCCCAGTGGGTCCTTTACATTTTTTGTTCTTTGGAATATCTTTCTCCCAAATATCCACAAGGCTGGCTCCCTCACCATCTTCTGGTCTTTGTTCAAATGTCACCTTCTCTTTTTTGTCACCTTTTCTCTGAACTTTTCTCTACAGACTACAAATTTCCCCCAGACTATGCCCCATCTCCCTGCACCCCCTCTCCTTATTCCTTTCCCTGCTTTATTTGTCTTTGTGGAACTTGTTGCCATCTGACAAACCATACCGGTTCCCTATTTGTTTTGTTTATCATGTGTCTCCCTCCTTAGAATGCCGGCTCCGTGAGGGCTGGGATTTTGGTTCAGTGTGCTATGCTTAGTGCCTGACCCCTGGGGAGGACTCAACACAAATTTGTTATGATGGAATGAATTTGTCATTCCTAGGGTCTCTCATTGCAGAAGGGGGGCCCATAGTAAATGAGAAAGCAGGCAGGAGAAACACAACAAAACTGGGTGCTGCTGGAGAAAGCACGCATAGTAAGGGCGTATGGGAAAAGATCAATATTCATGCCACAGAGATAAACCTCCATGACAAGCTCCACATTTGCATTATAGCAGGAAGGGAAAGGTTATTGTTAGCACTGAGGCTGATTTACAGCCACTGGCTGGGTGCGAACCCCTGTCCATTCTTACTAGGGACTGGGCAGAGCCTGCAGCAGCAAAGGGTCTACAAGGAAGTAGAGAATGAGCACACACAGCGGTGCCCTGGGCAACGGCGTGGCCGGCAGGTGGAGATGCAGTGGGGGAGAGTCAGGATGCACCCTGATGTAGCCCACAGGACAAGGCTGCCTGGCACAGTCAGGTGGACAGATGCAGACGAGAAGAGACAGGCGCCCCCTGCTGGTTGACTCAGCTGCCCATTCCCTCCACAGCCCAAAGAGGCCGGAGGAGCCACGGAGAGAAGCTCGAGACAGGACCCTCCTCACCGCTGGCTCAGTGGCCCTGGGCAGGGTACTGGTCATCTCTGAGCATCACTTCCCTTCATCTGGAAGAAATCTTCTCCCTGTTATCCCTAAGTCCCAGGACTGTTGCCAGGATAAAATGAGGCAAATTATGAGAATATGCTACAAAAATTGAAGCTATTTTGGTTATTCTTAGCACAGCAGTCTTAAATCAAAGTGGAAAGTGTCTAGGACATGAATCAGAAAACAATAAATTTGAAATAAAACAAAGAGTGAATGGCTGAAGAGACATGGTTGTTCAGGGCCTCTTCGTTCCATGGAGGAGATTTCGGGAGAGCAGTAGCATGGGATATAAATGCTTTGCGTCCAATGTCATGCACGTACATGCCTCTGGCCCAGACCTCCTTAACCCTCATCTTCCAGTTTTTCTTGGTCCCCAATCAACTGGCCAAGTCATTGGTTATTGCCCATGAGTCTGTGTGCAGAGAGATAGATGGAAGAGAGAGAGGACACCTAGATGGGAAGAAAATGGAGAGATTCTTGAAAGATAAATAGATAATAGATGATAGATGAAGAGACAGATGATAGACAATGGATGACTGATAAACAGATGATAGAAAATTGATAGAACAATAGATAACAGATAAATGATTGCTAGATAAAAATAAAGAGAGAGGTGATTGACAGATAGAAAATGGATCAATAGGTAGATTGATCAATAGATGATGAACAAGAAGAAGGAGGAAGGAAGCGAGCAAGCAAGGAAGGAAGGAAGCTGGATGTTCCCTGTCTACACCAGGGAGATGACCTGGTGCACCACTGAAGCTCCACTCGTCGGGTTTCCCTCACCATTGTCTCACCGGCTCAGCCTGAGTGTAGTTGTAGTGCAGTCACAGTCTATTTTTGGCTTATACACACACACACACACACACACACACACACACCCCCATCCAAGATCCAAGCTCACACTTTTTCCTTCGCTGTCAGTGGTCATCATGGATCTCCCTTCCAAATGTGGCTGTAAGTGTGAGTTGAGGGAGAGCCCCTGGTGCAACTGTAGGGGACTATGGAGGCCTGGGCTAGCTGCTGGTGTAGCTGGCATGGGTCCTCAGGCCCTGCTCATGTTTGATCCTGCATGCAATACTTCTGTCTTGCCATGGATGCTGCTCAGCCCACCCAGCCTTATAACCTGATAAGCCTGTGCTGGGCAGCTCTGAAGATACGTATGGTCACTTGGTGTCCCATGTCCAGACACTCCATCTCTACCAGGGTCCAGCAGCAGTACACCAAGAGCTGTTTTCTGAAAAGTGTAAAATTTTCCATTGCAGGTGGCATGGCCTTGCTCCAGAACCCTAGAGTCTGCTTTATCCTTCTCCCAGTGGGACTTACTATAAACCACACATGCTGGCCTTTTCCCACCACTGATATCGCTAGTAACCTACGGTCTGCTGGGTTGTTCAGCTTAGGCAGCAGGGCTGTTTGCACTGCAGCCAGGGTCTACCCAAGAGCCCTTCTCTGGGCCTGACTTATAGGGGGAAGCCTTCAGTGTAACCCAGTCTATGAGTCAGAAGAAGATTCCCAGATATGGAATATGCCATCTCCAGAAACTATGGGACCTACAAGCATTGTGCTTCCTTCTTCATGGTGGGAAGTGCAAGATGCAATAATTTTTTTCTTTACCTTTGGAGGGGATGCCCCAGCATGCCTCAGACCACTAGACTTCTACAGCTGATGTGGCAAGAATCTGAAACACAGGGTTTATATCCAGTGATGTGGAGCCCATGTGTCTTACCAAGGCCTTCAGTACACTAGCTGCATCTTGCTCATCCATCTGCTTGACATGAGCCATTGATATATTGGACCAGGGTGCTCTTCTGCAGGGTGTCCAGCTGGTCCAGTTATCTTAAGATTATGCATGACAGAAGGCAGAAGAGTTAGTATAGCCCAAGGAAAAACTAAATATATACTATTGTCTGACCTAAGTGAACACAAACCATTTCTTTTTCATCTTTCTAATAGTAATGGAAAAGAACACATTCACCAGATCAATGGCCACATACCACGTACTAAAGGCTGAGTTCATCTGTTTTAGTAAAAATGCCATATTGGGCCCAGAAGCTACAATTTGAGCTACTTCTATTGGAGTTGGCAGTAGTGCACTGTCATTATCCAAGATCCAGTGGTTTTTGCAGGGGCCGGGCTGGTGAATCAAATGGAGATAGGTTGGGGACGATCACAACTGCACCGGGTAAGTCCCCCATGTAAGTTAAGGGTGACACTAATCTCCAGCACTCTTCTTGGGATGCACAACTGTCTTTAGTTTTAGGGCCTTCCACTTGGCCTTCTCCACTACAACATCTGTCACCTCACAGGCCAAATAATCAATGCAGCAGTTGTGGCAGGTACCAAATATGTCCATTCCAATTGTCCATTTGGAAACTGTGGAAACAGCCACCATGTGAGTCTGTGGATGCAGTGGACCCACTGTGCCCTTGACCTGGGACAAGACTCATGATCATCTGGTCCCTCTCTACCCTCCCTCTAATAGGGGGTCCGTGATGAGGCTTTAGGTCTCTGGGTATCAATTCAGATCTAAACAGTCATTGAAGTGTTTGGGTATTTCCCTATATTAATTATTTACTGCTGTGTACCAAATTACCCTAAAATGTAGTGGCGTAATGCAGTGATAAATATTCATTACCTCACAGAGTGTTTGTGGGTCAGGAATTTGGGAGTGACTTGTCTGTGTGGTTCTGGCTCAGAGTCTCTCATGAGGTTGCAGTCAAGATGTGGGCCGGGGGTCCAGTCAACTGAAGGCACGACTGAAAATGGAAGATCCAATTCCAAGGTGCACGGCTGGGAAGTTCATGCTGGCTGTTGTCAGGAGGCCTTAGCTCCTGGCCACTTGGTCCTCTCCAAAAGGTGGTTTGAGTGTCCTCATGATATGGCAGTTGGCTTCCTCCATATGTTGTAATCTTTAAGAAAGGGCAAGGCAGAAACCACAATGTATTTATGGCTTAGCTTCAGAAGTCACACTCCATGACTTCCACAATCGCCTACTAGTTAGAGGTCAGCCCCATTCAGCATGCAAGAGGACCACACAGAGGCATGAAGACTAGGAGGTGAGAATCGCTGGGACCCATCTTAGAGGCCAGATACCATGACCTTTCCCCTCGCGTATGGTTACCCAAGCAAGTGGCCATAGGCACCTCTGGGGGAGGATTGGCTGAGTCATTACTGTGCACAATTGCCATCATATCGCAAATTTCCTTATCTTGAAGACCTAGCCTTTCCTTAAGTCAATGGATTCCAGGTTAGAAAATTGGCTCAAGTCTGGAAACTGAGCAAAGGATCATGATTTGTTTATCGGGCAGCTGCCCTCAGCCTCCTGATCATCCATCCTAGATTTCTTACAAATTGTATAAATTGCATAATATCCTCATTTGCTTGCCATCTGTCTCAGCCCTAGGGACATCACACTCTTTAGCCATCTCCATGGCTCTCTGTGGGTGAGCCCTCCCTGACTGCCTCTCAGCTTTGATGCTCAGTACAATAATTGACCTGCCTGGCTTCTGTGGGTGAGCACGGCCACCTGGTCTCTGTTATTTCAGGATCCTATCATACTCATCGATATCGATGAGCCCAATTCTGCATTGGCATCTCCTACCAGAGCCCTGGGAGAGCCACTGAGCTTCTCATTGCTGCTGATGCCCCTCTCACCAGCACGTTCCTTATCGCTTAGGAAAACAGAAGGCTCTCTGGGCCTTCGTGTGCAATATAATCAGTTGATGGTATTTCTAGCCTTGCATAGTCTATGAGCTCTAGACACCCACTTCTCTGAGGCTTTCTTCCTCTGTCTGCCGTGGCAGTTCTGGCAGTTCTGCTTCACTTAGCATGGCCCACTATTTTTTCCAGGCACTAAGAGCCATCCCAGCACCGTGTTAACACTGTCTCCCAGGATTCTTGCCAGCACATTAGATCCTAAATCCCAGAAGGGTGCTCCCAAAGTGATAAGCCCTCCTTTGTCCAACTTTATCTTCCACTCCCCTTGTTCCAGCAGCTGAGAATGCAGTTTCTTCCATTCTTCTGCCAGCACACGTTGGCTAAGTCCTGCAGCTCCTTCAGCCTATGATCACGTTGCTCCCTTGCCCGGCTCAGCACTTTACGAGCTGTGCCATGCTGTGTCTTAACTCTAGTTGTTGGCCTCTTGGCCAGGAGGACAGACGCAACTAGCATCCCTGTATCATCTGCAAGCTGCCCTTCACAGGCAGATGAAACTACAACAGCGAGGATAAGGGAGTCCTCCAGGGTCAAGGTGGATGTGAAAAGTAAAGTAAATGTGGAAACCAAATGCTCTTTTTAGATCAAAAGTGTAATATTCAAAATACAAACCAGTCTCAAAAGAGACTCAACAAGGGTATGCACTTTTAAACTTATACAAACAGAAATCTAGATGCATAATAGAAACTTTAGAGTCCAGACTTGCACCAAAAACTTAATAAAAGATTTCAACGTCCTTTTGTGCTATGTACTGTATCACCAAAAAGCTATAATTTTGACCTTAATTAAAGTCAAAATTATAGCTTTTTGGTGATACAGTACATAGCACAAAAGAAAGCAGGGATAGAGTAAAGCCCTGGTGACCAACCAATGGTGTGCCTTCACCTCCAACAGGACACCGAAGACTGGCAAGGGAGAGAAGCCCAGACACCAAGGTAAAAACAACTCCACAGACATACGCTAAGGAGGAACCACTGGACTTTTTTTTTTTTTTTTTTTTGCCATTTAATCCTCGGGAAAAAAAAAATGTGGGAAGAACATACCACTTGTGAATTAAAACAGTGGAATATTTATTTCTATTTCTATTTCTATCCCTGAGCCTCTGGGATTCCTGGAATTTTAACTAAGAATTCAGATGTCCCAGAATTACTGTGAACTCTTAAGTAGGATCAGATAATTCTGATGTGGACCTGAGCCTTTGTGTGGGGACTATGAAACATCTGGAATTCTTCACAGGTGACAGGAGACAGACCGAGATACAGTGTCTCACGGCATCATGAGGTATGATTATAACCCATCACTGGCAGGGATCGACTTCTTTCCCAAGAAACTTCTGAACTCTATAAAAATGACAGGAAATAATACAGACACTTCTAAGTGTCCACTGTTGCCTTTCAGGTTTCAGGAACGCTGTTGACCTCACACAGCCAGGACACCTTGTTACAGGTGCATAATTCTTGAATAATTCAAGCCCCCAAAGTCCTAGCTGGTATAAAGTACAATACCTTGGTATAACAGGAATTTTCTGGTCTAACAACAAAAAAGTTACCTGAATCTGTTGAGACTTTTATAAATTAATTTCACATCTGAAATTTTATTTTTTAAAAAGGATCTTAAATTGTTATTTCATATTTTAAAACTCATTTTACCACTTCTTCATGCACACATTTTCATATTCTTCCCAGAATCCAGAGAAACACCTAGCAGAAGGTGCTATTATCCCTACGGTACTAGAGGGGAAGAGGAGGAAGCAAGGTTTGAACCCATAGTCACATACTCAAGCAGATAAAGCTGTGGCTGGAACAAGATTCAAACTATTCCAAAAAATTCCTCATGACGCTACAGCTCAATTAAAGACAGAAAGAAGACATGTTAAAAGAGCAAGAATTTGGAAAGATATAATAGGACACTTCTACTGAACAAAGGTTTTATAAGTGTTCATGTAGAAGCTGGTGTCAGTAATAGTGACAATGTCACTGAAAAGAACTCTGCTACAAGATGGTAAATTTCTGCTGCTATAATACTGCAAAAGAAAACTACTATAAATCATTTTATTTTCAAAATAAGAACTTGGAGGCTTTAGTATTTTACTCCACTGATATCATTTGCTCTAAGGAAGATAGATGATGGATAGATAGATAGTTTTACTGGTCATCTTCCTAATACTATTAAAGGGGTTAGACATCACACTGACCAGACTAAATATTAGATACCATAAAACCAAACAGAATATGCAGCTTTAAAGCATGTAGAACTTAAAATATGAATGTAGGGAGTGCTGGATTATATAAAGATCATAAATTGTGAATGCAGCTATATTATATTATATTATATCATATCATGTTTCTTTACTCTGCAACTTCAGTGGGACTATAAAAATTAGATTATACATCAGTACAATACCCATCATTAATATAACTAAAGTTGTGCAAAAATGAAAGAGATAGGACAGGCACAGTGGCTCACACCTATAATCCTAGCACTCTGGGAGGCCGAGATGGGAGGATTGCTTGAGCTCAGGAGTTCAAGACCAGCCTGAGCAAGAGTGAGACCCCCGTCTCTACTAAAAATAGAAAAATTTGCTGGCTGTCATAGCGCATGCTTGTAGTCCCAGCTACTCGGGAGGCTGAGGCAAGAGGATCGCTTGAGCCCAGGAGTTGGAGGTTGCAGTGAGCTATGATGATGTCACTACGTTCTACCCAGGGCGACAAGCAAGACTCTGTCTCAAAAAAGAAAGAAAGAAAGAAAGAGATAAGACGGTCCCGAACAAGATTAAAACACTCTCATGTCCTAAGAGATGAAGCATTGTACTGTGCGTTCATTAGCTACATCCTTCCCAAACACTTCGTAGATATGTCTAGCTGCCTGCGCTGCATTGGCTCCACAACGGAACTCATATTCTAAACTAACACGAATTTTTGACTTATCAATGGTTTCACAAAAATTGCTCTAAAAAAAAATGTGAAAGATAATCACAAGCCAAAACGTGTGTTTGAAAGACTGAGGGTGTACTTTCACAATAAAAATAAAACAAGAAGTGTCAAAGTGAAATGTCAGAGATACCAGCTGTCAAACTTAGTACTTAAGGGAATCGGACATTTCATACTTAATAACCTAACATCACTTTCTCAAAACCAAAACTCGAATTTTCTCTTTATATACATCTAGGCTCTAGGCTTTTGTTCAAGCAAGTTTGCAAGTCATGGGTAACGTGCTACAGTCACGACTCTCACAGTGCAATTTTCTTTCCTCCTTGGAATCGAGATGAATTGGACTGCAGGGCAATTCGATTACTGGGGACACATTTCATTTTCAAATCTGAACATTTTTGCAAAGATGTGATATTTTTAGAAAGCCTCCTGATATTTCTTTTCAGAAGCACTACTGATTTGATTGAAATACGAACTGTAACAAAGCAAAAACCATAAAAGTAAATATTTAGAATAAAAGAGAATACATTTATGCTTTATTGTTTTTAAAGAAAATAAATCTAATTTAAAATACGCAAGAAGGACTTTGTTGAATGTTCAGCTTTGGTTCCTCCAAAATGAGGAAATCATGTTGTATGAGTGTATGATCAATGATTTTGGAAACGCCCATACCTTTGACCCAGCAAATTTACTTCTAGGAATTTATTCTTAAAAGAACTCTTAGAAAAGTCTGCAAGACATGCACACAAATATGTTCATTGCTATATTTACTTAGAATATTTTACAAAATAGTGGGAAAAAAATCCAATTGTCTAACGCTAGGGGATCAAATAAGTAAAATATGATACCTTCCAAAAGCATATAACTACACAGACATATTGTGGTGTGGAAGAGTATTTATAGGCATGGGGAAGTTATAATACTAAGTAGAAAATATTATAATGCTAATAGTACTTACAGAAATAATCATTGAGTAAAAAGAATATATGCACATTAAGTCCATGCATTGAAAAAAATAACAGAAGCATATTTTAATAGTGACTATCCCTCAATGGTAGAATGAGTGTAACATTTCTTTTGGTTGGCTTGGGCTTTTCTGTTTATGCATTTAACAAATATTTTTTGAGTACTTTCTATATGCTAGGAACTGTTAGGTGCTGAGTATGTGAGATGGTTTTAGAACATGGCCTGAAATTTTCTGACACTCTTCCAATTGAGAGATCTGTGTCCCTTTCTCTTGAATCTGGGCTGATAATTGCCTGAACCAGTAGAGTATAACAGAAGTATAAATGGCCAAGTCACTTCCACCTGGCTCTCTTGGAATGCTCACTGTCTAAACACCCACCTTGGGAAGCTCCCTCTTCAAACCCAGTTACCAGGCTGTGAGACACCCAAGTCACATGGGACTCCATCAACAGTCTCAGTTGAGCTCACACCTCATCCACGCCAGCCCAGGCACCAGATGTATCAGTGAAGAAGCCATCTTAGAAGTAGTGCCTGCGTCACCTCTCTTGTGGTCTCCAGCCTTGAGTCTTGCCAACAGAAGCCAAGACATCATGGAGTAGAGAATAGCCAGCCCCCCAGTGCCCTTTCTAAATGTGCATTCACAGAAAGTGTGAGCATAATAAAATGATTGATTGCTCAACAGCAACACTGCTAAGTTTGGGGTGCTTTGTTACACAGCAAAGATAACCAGAACAGCATGTCAGAGTGAACGATACACCAGTAGACAAGACAGAGAGCCAAAAAGTTATCAGGCGAGACAGTTACATGTGAATGCTATGAAGAGAATAAATAAGGTAATGGGGTTTTATCCATTGTGTTTATCAGTAACTGCTGTACTATGTAATCTGTTTTACTTATTTATCTTGTCTATTGTTTTAATCAGAGCTCTCCAGGAAAACAACATCAACAGGAGCTATACACACACGGAGAGGGATTTATTTTAGGGAACTGGCTCACACAATTGTGGAAGCCTGGCAAGTCCAAAATCTGCAGGGCAGGCCAGAGTTGAGATTGCAGTCTCAAGTCTGAAAGCAGGCTGGAGGCAGGATTCCCTCTTCCACTGGGGACCTCAGTCTTTTTCTCTTAAGACCTTCAGCTGATTGGATGGAGCCAACCCACGTTGTGGAGGGTAATATGCTTTACTCAAAATCTACTGACTAAAAACATACCTCCACAGCAACACCTACACTGGCTTTTGATCAAACATCTGAGCACCATAGCTTAGTCAAGCAGACACACAAAATTAACACATCACACGTATTGTTTGACTCTCACCACTGGAAAGCAACCTCCCCAAGGGCAGGAATCCTTGTCTGTTTGATTTGCTGTCCTAGCACAAAGACCAATGCCTGGCACATAGTAGGTATTCATTAACTGCTTATGGAATCACTATGTAAGTGTGAGGATTGACTAAGGAAGTCACTTTATTAGGTATTTAGAGGAGACCTCTCTGAGGAGGCGATATGCAAACGGAGACCCAAAGGCTGAGGATGAGTAAGCCACGTGCAGGGCTAGGGGAAAGCACTCAAGATGAAGCACAGAAGTGGGAGCAAGCCTGTTCACAGAAGGAAGGAGGCCAGTACCACTGGAGCACCAGAAACAAGGGACAGAGCAATGACAGATGATGTGGGAGAGACAGCAGCAACCACGCGGTTAGAGCATTGAAGTCAGGGTCCCTTTGCACAGATTGGAGAAAAGCACTCTTTTCTCAGAGCAGAGGCCACCTGTGTGTGGCAGGACTCAAGACCAGGATTACGCTGGATGTCAGCCCGTTGGCCACCTCGGCCAGGTACCCTGAGCAAGACAGAGGAGGCCCAACTGTACCCAGTGGTTCTGCTTGCAGCTCATTGTAAGGAATTTGGACTTTATTCTAGGACCAGTGAGAGTGATGATTGTTGATCTGCACTTTAAAAATACGCCTCTGATCTATTAACAAAGGATGCAAGTAGGAAGACCCTGAAAAAGCTCCTTCACAGATGAGCTTTCTTAAGAGACAAGGAACAAAAATCACAAGAAATAATAATTTGGCCATCTATGGGGCTGGGAAGATTTCCAACGACGTGGAGCATAATTGTCCAAGGGCCCGGCTGCTGGGCTGTGAAATGTGCCACTATGTGGCACTGAGGCCACACTTCCCATGGGATACCAAGCGCAGCAGGGATACTAAGGCAGACCACTCTCAGCTTCACGGCCATGAAACCCATGCAGTCACACAGGGCCCCACACGCAAAAGGACCCTGTGCTTGCTTTAACATTCTGCTATTGCCACCTTGAAATTCCTGATTTTTTTTTTAAACAAGGAGTCCTGCATATTCATTTTGCACCAGGCCCTGTAAATTATGTAGCTGGTCCTGCCTGGAGACGGGACCACCTTGACAGCCATCGTTGGCTCAAGGACCTCCTGGCATCCTTGTGGAGACTTCTTTAAACTGCACATCAGTCAAAAACACTTCCACCTGACCTTCCCTCCCTTCTCTCAAAGTCTGACGGCCCCCCCACCTTCTCCAAGTCCCCTTCCTACTTGCTCCCAGGCATTCTCCCCAATAAAATCTCCACACGTTTAATCCCATTTTAGTGTCGGCTTTTTGGAGGACCCAGAAGCTTAAGTCATAACAAGAGAAGTCGAACACGTGGAGAGACAGGAATCTGTGACTCCCTCAGCTACTGCCTGGTGGGCAAGGAGAATAATGTCGGAGTTAGTAGGTGGGGCGTAGATAACCCCTGTCACAAGTAATGGCTCGATTGCGGCAGATTTCACCAGTGGTGGCCTGGGAAAATGTCCAGTGGAAGGGAAGGAATGCTGTGGCAGGTTGCAACGACATGGGCATTTGAAAAATCTGGGGGAACAACGCCTACAAAGACAGCAGCTGGGTAATGCTGCCACCCTGCTGGAAGACAATGAGACTGATGGCTGATAACCAACAGTCAATGGCCAAGGGGAGATCCAGAGGTCCTGGGTGGTAGCCCACAAAGGGGCCCTAGCAGCCCCAAAGAAAGAACCGACGCAGGCCTGCAGTAGGCTAACGACAGAATTCTGTTGCAGGTAGCTCTGCAGATGTTTGAATGCTCAGTCAAGCAGGTATGTTAAGCAGTGGTCAAGGCTCTGATGAGGCAAACCTGGATGCATGCAACCCATCCTGTGGAATAAAGCCAAACAGAAACAAACAAGAGGCAAGGTCCAGGTAATATTACACGAGCCCCTCGAGCCAGCCACACCCACAGCCAAAATCCACCTCTGGACTTTTCAGCTTTTTCTTGTAATATATATTTTTAAAATTTTTAATTACTATGGGTACATAATAGTTGTATATATTTATAGGGTACACGTGATCTTTTGATACAGGCATACAATGTGAATTAATTCAATCAGGGTAATTGGGGTATACATAACCGCAGGCATTTACCATTTCTTTGTTTTAGCAATATTCCAATTCCACTCTTTTAGTTATTTTAAAGTATACCCTAACTTATTGTTGTTTATAGTCACTTTATTTTGCTATCAAATATTGTTCACTCTCTTTAATTACCTAACTATATTTTTGCACCCATTGACCATCCCCACTTTATCCCCCACTCCCTGCTACCCTTCCCAGCCTCTGGTAACCATCATTCTACTCTCTGTCTCCATGAGATCAATTGTTCTTAATATTTAGCTCCCACATATGAGTGAGAACATGAGAGATTTGTCTTTTTGTGCATGGCTTATTTCACTTAACATAATGTTCTCCAGTTTCATCCATGGTGTTGCAAATGGCAGGATTTCATTCTTTTTGTGGCTATAGAATACTCCATTTTGTATATGTACCACAATTTCCTTATCATTTCATCCATTGATGGACACTTAGGTTGATTCCATGTCTTGGCTATTGTGAATAGTGCTGCAATAAACATGGGAGTGCAGATATCTTTTTGATCGATATACTGAATTCCCCTCCTTTGGATTTATACCCAGTGGTTGGATTTCTGGGTCATGTGGTAGTTCTATTTTCAGTTTTTTGAGGAACCTCCATATTATTCTCCATAGTGGCTGCACTAATGTACATTCCCACCAACAGTGTACAAAGGGTCCCCTTTCTCCACATCCTCGCCAGCACTCATTCCTGCCTGTCTTTTTGATAAAAGCCATTTTAACTGGGGCGAGGTGATATCTCATTATAGTTTTGATTTGCGTTTCTCTGGTGACTAATGATGTTGAGCATATTTCCGTATACCTGTTGGCTATTTGTATGTCTTCTTTTGAGAAATGTCTATTCAGATCCTTTGCCCATTTTTTAATTGGATTGTTTGATTTTTTCCTATTGGGTTGTTGGAGCTCCTTATATATTCTAGTATTAATCCTTTGTCAGACAGGTAGTTTGCAAATATTTTCTCCCATTCTGTGGGTTGTCTCTTCACTTTGTTGATTGTTTCCTTTGCTGTACAGAAGCTTTTTAGCTTGATGTGGTCCCATTTGTCCAATTTTGCTCTGGTTGCCTGTTCTTTAGGGGTATTACTCAAGAAGTTCTTGCCCAGACCAATGTCCTAAAGCATTTCCCCAGCATTTTCTTTTAGTAGTTTCATAGTTTCGGGTCTTAGATTTAAGTCTCTAATTCATTTTGATTTGATTTTTGTATGTGGCGAGAGATAAGGGTCTAGTTTCATTCTTCTGCATATGGATATCCAGTTTTCCCAGCACAATTTTTTGAAGAGACTGTCCTTTTCCCACTGTATGTTCTTGGCACCCTTGTTGAAGATAAGTTCACTACAGATGTGTGGATTTATTTCTGGGTTCTCGAGTCTATTCCATTGGTCTATGTGTCTGGTTTTATGCCAGTACCATGCTGTTTTAGTTACTATAGCTCTGTAGTATAATTTTAAGTCATGTAATGTGATTCCTCCAGTTTTGTTCTTTTTGCTCAGGATGGCTTTGGCTATTCTGGTTCTTTTGTGCTTCCGTATAAATTTTAGGGTTTTTTTTTCTATTTCCGTGAAGAATGTCATTGGTATTTTGATGGGGATTGCATTGACTCTGTAGATTGCTTTAGGTATCATGGACATTTTAACAATATTGATTCTTCCAATCCATGAGCATGGAATAGTTTTCCATTTTTTGTGTGTGTCCTCTTCAACTTCTTTCATCAATGTTTTCCAGTCTTCATTATAGAGATCTTTCACTCCTTTACTTAAATTTATTCCTAGGTATTTCATTGAATTTGTAGCTATTGTAAATTGGATTACTTTCTTATTTTATTTTTCAGGTTGTTTACTGTTTGGCATATAGAAATGCTACTGATTTTTGTATGATGATTTTGTATCCTGCAAACTTCCTGAATTTGTTTATCAGTTCTAATATTTTTGTGGTGAAGTCTTTAGGTTTCTCTAGATATAAGATCATATCATCTGCAAACAAGGATAGTTTGACTTCTTCCTTTCCAATTTGGATGCCCTTTATTTCTTTATCTTGTCTGATTGCTCTAACTAGAACTAGAACTTCCAGTATTATGTTGAATAACAGTGGTGAAAGTGGGCACCCTTGTCTTGTTCCAAATCTTAGAGGAAAGGCTTTAAGTTTTTCTCCATTCATTATTATAGCAGCTGTGGGTTTGTCATATATGGCTTTTATCATGTCGAGGTAAGTTCCTTCTATACCCAGTTTTTTGAGAGTTTTTATGATGATGTGATGTTGAATTTTATTGAATGCCTTTTCAGCATCAATTGAAATGATCATATGGTTTTGTCCTTCGTTCTGTTGATATGATATATCACATTGATTAATTTGCATATGATGAACCATCTTTGCATCCCTGGGATGAATCCCACTTGACCATGATGAGTAATCTTTTTAAGGTGTTGTTGAATTCAGTTAGCTACTATTTTGTTGAAGATTTTTGCACCTATGTTCATCAGAGATGTTGGCCTATAGTTTTCTTTTTTTGTTGTATCTTTGTCTGGTTTGGGTATCAGGGTGATACAGGCCTCATAGAATGAGTTTGGAAGTATCCCCTCCTCCTCAATTTTTTTGAAATAGTTTAAGTACGAGTGGTATTAGTTATCTTTGAATGTTTGGTAGAATTCAGCAGTGAAACCATTGGGTCCTGGGTTTTTCTTTGATGGGAGACTTTTTATTATTGCTTCTATCTCATTACTTGTTATTGCTTTATTCAGGTTTTTGATTTCTTCCTGGTTCAATCTTAGTAGGTTGTATGGGTCTAGGATTTATCCATTTCTTCTAGGTTTTCCAGTTTATTGGCATATAGTTGCTCACAGTCGTCTCTAATGATCCTTTGGATTTCTACAGTATCAGTTGTAATGTCTCCTTTTTCACCTCTGATTTTATTTATTTGGGTCTTCTCTCTTTTTTTCTTAATTTATCTGGCTAAAGGTGTGTCTATTTTGTTTATCTTTTCAAAAAACGAACTTTTTGTTTCGTTGATCTTTTGCATTTTTTTTGGTTCAATTTCATTTATTTCTGCACTGATCTTTATTATTTCTTTTTTTCTTTTAATTTGTGGATTGGTTTGCTCTTGTTTTTCTAGTTCTTTGAGATGCATTATTAGGTTGTTTATTTGAAGCTTTTCTGCTTTTTTGATGTGGGCAATTACTGCTATAAACTTTCCTCTTACGACTGCCTTTACTATATCCAATAGGTTTTGATATGTTGTGTTTTCATTTTCATTTGTTTCAAGAAATTTTTTAGTTTCCTTCTTAATCTCTTATTGACCCACTGGTCACTCAGGAGCATATTGTTTAATTTCCATGTGTTTGTATATTTTTCAACGTTCCTCATGTCATTGATTTCTAGTTTTATTCCATTGTGGTCAGAGAAAATACTTGGTATTATTTCAATTTTTAAAATTTTTTTGAGACTTGTTTTGTGGCCTAAGGTATGGTCTGTCCTTGAGAATGTTCCATGAGCTGAGGAGAAGAATGTGAATTCTCCAGCTGTTAGATGAAATGTTCTGTAAATATCTATTAGGTCCATTTGGTCTATAGTGCAGATTAATGGACTTTTCAGCTTTGAAAATCGGTATTATTCCCTTTTGCTTAGGTTAGTTTTAGTCGATTTTTTGTCATTTACACTGCAGAGTCCAACCACAGCTTTCCCTTATGTATCTTTTTGCATAGAGAAGCATCTTTCCTTTATGTAATCCAGCTACAATAAAAAATCCTGTATACTTTCTTTCATGTTTTTGCAGAAAAGCGGGAAATAGGGGACTCAAACAGAGCATGATTCCATAAGTTGGTCTTGTTTCAATCAAGAAAACCCTCCTGGTAGTCTGGAATCCGTTTCATTCCTTCATACTCTGCACCCCCCTTTGAGGCTTCCTGTTGGCGCACAATTTGTTTTACATAGGATGGCTCCAGATTACTTTTTAAACCCCATCTTATACAATCTGGCTCTGGAACTAAGCTATTCAACTCCTTAGGGGAGTTTACAGCCTGGCTTTCTGCTGATGTGAATTTCTTCCTAATCCTTAGGCATTCCAGAGCTTTTTCCTTCTAATATTTTGTAGCACATTTTGAAAAGGTAGAATAGATGTGGGGTTGGGGAATGGATGTTGTGGTTTACTTACCCAATTGGTAGGGATTGTTAAAGGCTAGTTGTGACTTAGTTGTGGCATTAAAAATCTTGAGATTATTTTAAATTCATTTTTGCTCTTCATATAATCCAAAAAGCATATAATTGCGGACTTCTCAGAGAGACTGGTTTATATGGTTGGGATCTGAGAATGAATTGATACATGAATATTTGTTGTATAGAGTTGTTTAATCAGCAAATATTTACTGAGTACTATAGTACTTTGCATTATTGCTCCCAAATATTTTCTGTCCCTCCCTTATGGAAAGATTATATTTCCTTGTTCCAGTGATACCAGATGAAGCCATTGAACATGTTTAACCAATGAGATGTCAACAGTAGTGACCCATCTAACTTCCAGGTGGAAGCTATTAAGAGCCAATGTAAATGTAACCATGTTTTTCTTTCACCCCTGCCACAGACTAGCAATGTTCCCGATAGAGGCTGCTCTGCCAGCTTGAGTCCCAAAGTAGGATGATACATGAAGTGCAGCTACAGACAATGCACAATGTAGGCCTACAATATAAGCAAGAAATAAGCGTTTATGTTATAAGTCACTGAGATTTGGGGGTCATTTGTTATTGCAGCTTAATAGGCTACCCTGAACGACACACATACCTGCTATGTGCTCATCTTTGTGCTGATATATAATTCATTTACACATACAACTATTAGGTGATGGCCCCAAAATAGCTTTGCTTAATATAAACTTCTTTTAAATAAGGGCATTCCCCATGCCTCAGAAGATTTTAAATTTTCTTTAAGCAGCAGAGCCCCCCTTACACAGATTGTTGACTGTAAAGCAGACACCAGCAGAGCTGCTCTGGTTGAAGGAGTGAGGCCAGGAACTTGGCAGTTCTATCTCCCCAAAGACCACACCCAACCCAGTGTCAGACATCTGGCCAACACTCAGTGAATATTTCTTGAATAAATAAACCAATATATTATTTCCTGCAGAATTCTTTTAGGACTCTGGGGAACCCTAGAGTTCCAAGGAAGAGAATTTAGAATTCCCTTTAGTAACAGGATGGTCCCTATAGGACGTTTCAGATGCAGTTGTCAAATTTATATGTAGAATAAGAGGACAAGAGCAGAGATAGTAAGGATTCAGATCTTACTTCAGCCAGTTGTTCCTACATCTTTCCAGTCATGGTTCTATCAGAGGTGGTAACAATTGTTATTAAATAGTTTTGTTAAATGTTTCCTATGGCATCTTTTGCCATGGTCCAGCCAACTGTAGAGATGCTGATCAATACAGAAGAGGGGCAAAGACAAAAGATCTGAGAGTTCACACATTGAGTAATTAGTCCCAAACCAATCATTCAACCCTCTGTGTCTAGAGTGTATGTCAGAGACGATGCTAAGAAAAACCCTGATAAGCCCTAGAGAACTAGCTCAAAATTATACTTTCAATATAAAAAGAATTCCTCTCCTTACTAAATCTCTTTCCTCCTTCCCTCTCTTCCCATAAGTGTAGGCAGCTAAACACAATGAGCCTAATGTTCCTGTTATTCCAGTAACAGTGATCTGTTAGCAAAAGACTGTTTAAAAACAGTATTGGGGTCAGGGACTGTGCTGGCTAGATGGCAGACTAAGATAAGAGACAACAGCAAAAACCTCCCTCAAGGAACTCCTCGCTATGCTGCCTAAAATACAGGCTTTTCAAAACTCTTTTAAGATTTATAGTTGAGCTCACAAGAAAGAAAGAATAAACTCCAGTGGCCACGTCAAAGAGAGAACTGAAAAGTGTCACATGAGCTGACACTGCAGATGCCCTGAGGGGTAGTTGCTTGTCCAAATAACCGAGGCCCTTGGGTTTCAATGTTCATGTGGAGATAGTTGCTGAGGCCTTAGACAAGATGGAGAGGGAGGAACTAAAATCCCTGTGTGAAGCTGGACTGTCAAATAGCTGCAACCTCAGCAAAAAGTCGGTACCTTATCTTGGGCTACTATAACAAATTACCATAAACTGAGTGGCTTATAAACAACAAAAATTTATTCCTCACAGTTCTGGAGGCTGGAAGTCTGAGGTCAGGGTGCCAGCATGGTTGGGTTCTGGCGAGGGCTCTTTCAGGTTGCAGACTGCCACCTTCTCATTGTATCCTCACATGGCAGAAGGAGGGCAAGCTACTTCTCCAGGGTCCCTCCCTTTTATAAGGACCCTAATCCCACTCATGAGGGCTCCACCCCCATGGCCTAATCACCTCCCAAAGCCCCTACCTCTAAATACCATCACATTGGAGATTATATTTCAACATATGAATCTTGGGGAGACAAAAACATTCAGTCCCTAACAGGTAGACCAGGAAAAATTTATCTATCAGCATAGTGAGTGATTAAGGAAGGAAGCTCATACCATCACCTTTTAAAGGTAAAGAACTCTATTTACTGCACCATTTCTTTAGTTGTTACAAATTTAACACATCTTTTTCACTCTTAGGTTTGTCATTACTGGTGCTCTTGTTATAAAGTCCAGTAGGTTTTGAGTAGTCTGCTCCTAACCCTATTTTTCCCATAAGCCCTCCTTGTTTTTAGTGTGTAATATCCTGAATACAAGACCCAATTTTTTTATACCTATTAGATGCAAGATGTTGTGCTTGGTATTCTTGGAGAAAAATAGATGACTAGCACAGGCCATACTACTGAAGCCCATGCAACCTAAGACAGAAAATAACAGACAACTCAAATAATTATAGTATGACCAAAAATGTGTCAAGATCCATACATGAAGGACAAAAATTGCAAAAGAAATCAGTTAATTTTAGCCTTTTAGCCAATACTTAAGAAAATCTAAACACCTACTAGTTATTTGGGAAAAAAGTTAACATTGCTATTACAAAGTTGCTGATAGTTTTTTAACATTTCTTAATTTTATTGGCAACAGTTGGATTTTATGTGGACTTCCTTTTTCATGTCCCATTTTATTTGTTTAATATTTTAGTCAGTAATTATTCTCTATTAGTTCATTATTAATCTTTACAGTATATAAGAGGTCCTAGAAAAAAAATCAAAGTGATCTCCAGTGAACTTCTCCTTACAAAGAATGTTTATGTAAATAACACATGGTAGATATAAATCTTCCATGTTGAAGGAAGACAAGATTATGGCCATTCAAATTTTGAGGAAGATAAAGTCTTTACTCTTAGCATATATACTCTATGAGATGGATCCAAAGAACTGCAGATCAATAAATAGCACCCAGAATGTAAAGGTGGTTGAGATGATCAACATTGACATAAACTCATCAGACTGACTCTTCTAGTGACATCACAATCATGCCTGCACACCTCTTATGTTCACATAAAAATGACTAGTATATTAGCTGTTAATTATGTTAAAGTTTATTTTACCCCAGTGTTTCCTAATTGTTTTCAGATTTTATGTAAAAGTGACAGTCTAAAAAAGAAAAACTATTTCCAAGAACACACAACATAAACTTATACTACTCTTTGAAAATCTAAAGAACTTGCTCTTATCACCAGGAATGTCAGAGTAAGGATCTCCAAAAAGCCACTCTTCCATAAAAACAACAAGAACACTGGCAAAATAGTCAATATCAACTTTTTCAGGGCTTAGAAATTAAGCAAAGGTTTACAACAATCCATCAAGAAAACATAACAAGTATAAACATATATGCACCTAACAACAGAGCCCCAAAATACATGAAGCAAAAACAGAAAAAGTAAACAGATAAGAAGGAAGAAATAGATAAGTCAACAATAATAGTTAGAGACTTCAAACCCCACTTTTAATAACAGATAGAACAACTAGACAGGTAATCAGCAAGGAAATAGAAGACTTGAACAACACTATAACACTAGACCTCACAGTCATCTATAGAACACTGTACCCAAAAAGAGAACAATACACACATTCTTCTAATGTGCACATGGAAAATTCTCTAAGAAAGACCATGTGTTAGGACATAAGACAAACCTTAATATGTTTAAAAGGATTGATATCATGGATGCCTATTTCCTGACCACAAGGCGATGAAATTAGAAATCAATTACAGAAGGAAATGTGGGAAATTCACAAAACTATGAAAATTAAACAACACAGCCAAAGAATCAATGAATCAAAGAAGAAATCACACAGGAAATTAGAAAACACTTTTAGATATATGAAAATAATGTCTGCCAAAAAGAGCTTAATTAATGAATTTATTTATTATAAATAAATTTATAAATGCATTCTGATGTTTAATAAAAAAGCAACTGTAGAGCTTAAAAAAAATTTTTTAGAGTTTTTTTCCTTCCACACAGTTTTCAATTCACATTGATACTGATTTTCAAAGAGCAATAATCAAGGCTGCCACTCTGTGGTGGTCCTAAACTGGGAAAGTATGTATTAATTTTTAGGGCTGCCATATGGAACTGAGGCATTGGTAGAGGGAAAGGACCAACCTACAGTGTCCAGCAGGGAGGGAGGAAGGTGAAAATTACCCTACATTCATTCTTCTACCTTCTGGTCTTCTGCCAGTGTCTTCCACTGGCCAAAACCAAACAGAAGCCAGAGGTCGAGGAAGCCCACTGATGTAGTCCATAAAGATGAACCTTCCAGGACACTGAGCAGGGTAGATGGCTGGACAGTGGAACTGGAGACACAAATGGAGAATACCCAGCACCCATTCTTCTGTCACTTTGCATGAGATTTAAAGTCAGAGGAGAACCCAAGTTGCCTAATTTGGGTACCTCTCTAACTCTTGGGTAGCAAAGGGCAGAGCGTCTTGATTTGCTATCACATTAAGACACTAAGAAGTATGTCAAGGTACTTTTAGGAAAACAAGGATTTCTGTTTGCCAGACAGTGATGTCCACCATGGACATCTTTTACAGTTTTGTTTTAAAATTTTTGGTACTGTTGGAATCCCAAATAATTGGCCACAACGATAACAAAACAATGAAAATGAAATGGATTATAAAAGCAAATAGGACCTGATCACTGGGTCATCCCTATCCATGAGATGTTAAAAATCCAGTGAAAGGCTTTTTAAAAACTCTAACAAATTCTAAAGAAATTGCTTCTCTCCTTGACAGAGCTCCGCATGAGTGTACACGTGGGTAGCCAACACCTCAAGTCTAGGTCACATAGTTGTGTTTCTTAATGCCAATCCCAGAAACATGGACTGCTAGGTCCTCTCTGTTGAGCTGTAGGAACTGAAGGCATGGGAGACGGAGAAGAGAGTCAGCATTTCCTTCTGCAAGTCCCACTGGCATCTGTGAACACAACTCTGAGCACAGTACCCGCTGATGGACCATTTGCCCAGCCAGAACCCCCCTGGTGGGTGTGACACTGGCATGGCCTGGGAGGGATTGAAATCCTTCCCTCTGGTGGCATTGTAGCATCAAGGGCAGTACAAAGAAGGTCCTGACAGTTAAATAATCTCTGCTAGTGACTTCTAGAAATTGTAAGTCTGACACAGGATGGGAGCGGGCTAAATTAGCTGTCATTAAGTTACCTTCCTTCACACTTCAACACACAGGCTCAGGGAATCTTAGTTCAGGAAGGAATCTTAGAGATAATAAACAGCTAACATTTGGGGGGTACTTATTACATGCCAGGGACTACTCTAAGGGCTTTGCATGATACAATCACCTCACATCCCCATTTTGCTGTAGCACACAGTGATTGAACTAAGTTGTCCAAGATCACTCAACTAGTAGGTGACTGATCCAAGATCAAAATAGAGCCCTTGCTCTCTCCAATATGCCATACTGCCTAGAGATAATCTAGGCAACATTAAACTCAAATGTCAAAAGAGGCAACTAAGGACTAGAGAGAACAGAGTTGCCCAAGGCCACACAACTAGTTACTGAGAAAGCTGGAACTGGATGGTCTTCTGACCCTAGATCATTGTGTTTTCCATTACACAATGGAGAAGATGTCACTATTTGACAGTTGTCTGTTCTACCCATTGTGAAATGGAAGCAAAAATGAGGAATGAGTGAGGAACAGAAGAGAATGTCTAACTGAGCTCTGTGATTTATCTGAGTCTACAGCTTGATGTAATTCCCCTTTTCTTTCTTCGGGGATGCCTGAGCAAACCTGACATAAATAGCTCTCTATGTTCTTCTAATACCGGAGGGTACCATACAGAGCAATAAGAGTATGCACCATTAGAAACAGTATGTAAATTTGAATGTAAGGAAGACTCATTTGATTCTCCATCTGCCTCCCTGTTTAATTACTTAGCCATAAATTAGCACTTTTTACTAGCTACATTCAGCAAATGTGATCAATTCACTGACTTTAATGTCAAATAAGGAATATTTTTGACTTTCAAGTATTTAGCCTTTTAATTTACATTCATATTTTGAAATATAATTTACTGTTGAAATATGCCCAAATACAATGTTGGGGAATTTTTTTCTATTTGTCTTCTCATTAATGACATTTCTTTGATTGGATCATTGATGAGATGCTTATTTGGAACATGGCTTTTTCCCCAAAGGGCGAGAAAAGAAAGTGTTTTCAACATTTAAAGAATGTAATTAGGAAACATATCATGAACAGTGTGAACTCAGGGCCTTAAAGACACAGAGCCCATAACACTGCTCACATTTGCTTACAGCCTGCCAGGAAGGCAACATCCTGCCTTCTCGACACTGATATAACCAGGCTTTAATCAACAGAGGAGGAGCAGCACCCTTCCAGCCCTCTCTTACAAGAAGTCTCCTAAAGAAGACAACTTTCCAGCTTGTCTGTTGGTGGAATCACCCCATATTTGTTGGATACTCACTCTGTACCAAACAACTACCCAGGCCCAAGAGGGAAATAAAGAGGACAAGACAACTTCTGACATTCTTAGAATATCAAGGATGAGAACAGGCCCACAGAGGTAGCAAGTGCTTAAGAAAACATATAATAAAATAACTATACAAGTTTATATGCCGGTCGTAGTACACTGATACCCTGCTGCTCCTTATTCCTTACCAACAGAATCCCCGTTTTATTTAGGAAGATAGTGTGCCCAGCCACAGCAGTGGGTCAGGATGGGATGAAGCCAATCATAACAATCCTGTTCCCTAAAGTTCCAGCTCTTTTTCAACTACAGATAGCACAGGGTACAATCCTAATTAACAAAATATACTGGTAAATCTTCTGGGGGCTTCCAGGAAAGCTTCTGTCTTCTTGATATAAGCTCTGGGGTGCTCCTCCCACCCTTTCCTGTTATGAATGTAGATGTGATATTTGGAGACATCTTGAGATCGTGAGAGAAAGACAAAAAGGACTGCAGGGATGCCAGCCCAGAGATCTTTGAGCGCCTGCACTAATGCCAAGAGCCACCTACCTTTGGACTTCTTATTGTGTGAGAAAAATAAATCTTCTGTTATGTGCAACTGAATGCAATCCTAGCCAGTACGTACATGAATTGCAAAATATATTGAGGTACAAAAGTAACAAAATATATTCACAGCAGGGGAAAAGTTACTGGAAAGCTAAGTGTTAATTCAATGTCTGCTTTCCAATTGAGCCTGAAAACACGCAGCTGGTCCAATTTCAGTTCCTCAATTGGATGCTGATTCATCAACCCACTAAGACAGTGGGTTCTAAAGTGTGGTCTCCAGCCTGGAACAAATGCAAGAGAGAGAGAGATGTGTTGGTGTTTTCAATGATGTGCTCAGCCAACCCTGGGAGAAAAGACAGGCAGTGAATATTCCGACTGGCTTCACAGTTCCAAAGTCACCACGCACAGAACATTGAGAAGTTGCTAAGCCTACTGGCTAAGGATTTTCAAGGTTGGCACCTCTGGAACCAGGTGAGAAGCCTTCCCAATAGTCTTCATAGTCCAGGAAAAAAACAAGAGCTGTACCCAAAGTGATCTACAGATTCAATGCTGTCCCTATCAGAATTCCAATGCTCTTTTGTTTGCAAAAATGGAAAAATCAATCCTCACATATATATGGTCCCTGCAAGGGACCCAGAACAGCCAAAACAATCTTGAAAAAGAAGAAGAAAATCAGAGGACTCACTTCCCAATTTCAAAACTGACTACAAAGCACAAGTAATCAAAACAATGTGGTATAAGGATAGACATACAGACCAATGGAGTAGAATTGAGAGTTCAGAAATAAATCCATGCATATATGGCCAATTGATTTTTGACAAGGATGCCAAGACCATGTAATGGGAAAAGAATAGTCTCTTCAACAGATGGCGCTGGAGCAATTGAATTTCCACATGCAAAAGAATGAAGTTTGACCCTTACCTTACACCATATAAAAAAATGAACTCAAAATGAATCAATGACCTAAATAAAAGAGCTAAAACCATAAAAGTCTTCAAAGAAAATAGAGGGATAAATCTCCATGACCTTGGATTTGACAATGGAGTCTTTGATATGACACCAAAAGCACAAGCAACAAAAGAAAATATAGATAAACTGAACTTGATCAAAAGTATAAACTTTTGTCCAAAGGATATTATCAAGAAAGTAAAAAGACAACCTATAGAATGGGAGAAGATATTTGCAAATTATATATCTCATAAAGGTTTAGTAGCCAGGAGATATAAAACACTCCTACAACTTAACAACACAAGGACAAAAAGCTCAACTAAAAAATGGGAAAAGACTTGAAAAGACATTTCTCCAAAGAAGACATATAAATGGCCAATAAGCACATGAAATGATGATCAATATCATTAGTCATTAGAGAAATGCAAATCAAAACCACGATGACTATCACTTCACACCTAATAGGATGGCTATAATTTTTTAAAAATGGAAATTCACAAATGTTATAGAGGATGTGGAGAAATTGGAACTTGCATACATTGCTAGTAGTAGGAATGTAAAATGGTGCAGCCTTTGTGGAAAACAGTTTATTGATTCTTCAAAAAGCTGAACATGGAATTACCCTGTGACCCAGTAATTCCATTCCTTACCCAAAAGAATGGAAAACAGGGACTCAAACAGATACTTGTACACCAATGGTCACTGCAGCATTGTTCACAATAGCCAAAAGGTGGAAACAGCCCAAGTGTCTATCAACAGATGAATGGATAAACAAAATATGATTTATCCATAAATGTAATATTATTGAGCCATAAAGAGGAATGAAGTTCTGATACATGCTATAACATAATTGAACCTTGAAAACATTATGCTAAGTGAAATAAGCCAGACACAAAGGACAAATATCATATGATTCTGCTTATTTGAGGTACCTAGAGTAGGCAAATTCATAGAGACAGAAAGCAGATTAGAGGTTACTGGAATCTGGGGATAGGAAGAATGGAAAGTTACTGCTTTATGAGTCTGAAGTTTCTGTTTGAGGTGATGAAAAAGTTTTGGAATACATATGTATGCATATTTATAAAATTAAAGAAGAAGAGTAAGAAAGGAAAGCAAGACACTACCATGACTCAGGTCAAAGGATGGTGTTTTTTTTTTTTTTCTTTTGCTTCTCAGACTTTGGATCTTTTGTCAGAAAAAAGACCATGGGATACAAATCAAGAGCAATGAATCAGTCAATTCCATAAAATGGAATGGGGCACCCATTCTCAAAATTTTTCTTTACTGATAGAGGTATGTGATCAGAAGAGGCAGGACATCACTGCCTTAGCATCTCTGGGGAGAGAGGATTCGTCACTCCCTCCTTCTGATTCGGGCTAGCTCCAGCCAGCTTCCCTGCCTGCGGCTTCCCGCCTCCTAACCAGGGCTCTCAGTCTCCTTTCTGTGCTGGCCTCTCTGCAGGCCCACCACTTCACCCCGTGCTGGTCCCAGACCAGTTTGTAGAACAGATTTACTGAGGGTTCAAGGGCAATAGAAGGAGATTATAATCCATAATGGTAAGCAATTTAAATATTCAACATCATGACTCTGAAAGGTTCCTTGTTTCATCCCACCACAGGGAACTTTTCTCAACCCATCTTCTCCCTGGCCCTGGCCTCCTACCAAGTCTCTGGGCCCCTTCCTCTCACGACAGAAGCCTCTCCTTGCTTTGAGAAGCTTCTAGGCCAAGCGTGGTGGCTCACGCCTGTAATCCGAGCACTTTCGGAGGCTGAGGCGGGAGGATCGCTTGAGCCCGGGAGTTGGAGGTTGCAGGGAGCTGTGATGACGCCACTAGCTCTAATATTTTGGTTCTCACCCCTCTTATTATTCCATTAGCTGTCATTTTTGCTCTTGTCAGCACACTCATCTTTCTAATTTGCTATTTCCAGTCTGCTGTGAACGAGGGAACCGGACTGCTGGGTTTGTGTGAAATATGTCAAATTAGAGTGCTAAAATTCTGGTTGATTGCTCTGGGAGACTCTTAGTCAAAGTCCCCTTTAAAAGCCTGGTGCTACTTATTCTCACCATTTATGATTTTTCTCCCTTTTTCGGTGGGGGGGGAGAATAAAAGAACAAATTAACACTGAGATGTTGTATTCAAGGAATAAGAGCTGCGTGATTCAGAGATGTAAATTTCACAGCATTGGAAGAAATTCAACCCATGGATGCGTGCAAAGCTCTTGCAAGAACTCTATTCCAAAGCCTGGAAAGTGAAAGGCCCACTAAGCCCGCCCAGTCAAATCACGGAGATGTGACTGGACATTGTTGCTGTCAGTCACATTTGCCCCAAGTAAGGCCATGAATGTTCCAGCATTTTCTCCTCCTTCTGAGCGGACCCCAGTTGCAAGCTCCTCTACAAGTTGGTCAGTCTTATTCTGTTAGACACACACAAACATAAATGATCTCACCAACAGAGCAGAAATCAGTAGGATTATATCTAAAAGATATATTATATTAATTTTTGAATAGAAAATAAGGAGAAAGCACAATGACTCTTTGAGGACTTAGGTCTGTAGGCATCCTGCAATACTGACATCATCACTGAGAATTTAGCTGGAGCTAAAGGAGAGAATCCATTCCTGATTTTGACCAACAAATACAGTGCCTTTTAAAATGCTTTAAAGTTAAAATAATACTTCTTTTTAAAGCATTACGATCTAAAATAAGAATAAAAGGACCAAATGAGGGCTGGAAGAGCTTTCCTGTGAATAAAGGAAGTAAACTTCAGGGCATGGATTTTATGACATTGAGGCTTACTGATTTTAAACTTTCTTGCTTTCTTCTAAGCTCCTGGGAGAATTCCAAATGGCTGAACTCACTGGGTAATAAGTTGTTCCCTTTAAAAAAAATCAATATGAAGGGTTTGCACTTATATATTGGTGCTTTGTTCTAACACACCTTTTTTTTTTTTCTGCCCTGGTGAAACATGAGACACTGAATTTCACACACGGGATAGGAGATTTCCCTCTGCCAAGCCAAGGGCTTCTCTTTCTACTGTAGGAGAAACCGGCAGCTCTTTGTTTGCTCTGACAATGAGGGTTTACTTCATCTCTTCACTGTCCTCACCTGGATGGGTGCAGTGGTCTCCCTGGTTGTTCCCTGAATATGGATGTATTGTGGGCTCATCATAACTAATTATTTTTCACTCATTTTAGGCTATAAATCTTAAGAATGTATGTCATGTGTGTGTGTGTAATCAAAATTAAAATTCCACAAAATAATACTTATCCCTTGTATTAGCTTGTAGGGCTGCCATAACAAAGCACCACAGACTGGGTAGCTTAAATGACAGAAATTTATTGTCTCACAGTTCTAAACAGCACAAGTCCAAGATGAGGGTATCAGCAGGGTTGGTTTCTTCTGAGGCCTCTCTCCTTGACTTCTAAGTGGACTTCCTCTCCTCCTGTGCCTTCACATGGTCTTTTCTCTGTGTCTATGTCCTAATCTCCCTTTCTTATAAAGACACCAGTCATATTAGATTAGGACCCACCCCAGTAACCTCATTTGACCTTAATGACCTCTAAGAAACCCTATCTCCAAGTAAGGTCACATTCTGGGCTATAAGGGATTAGGAGTTCAACATATAAATTTGGGGAAACACGATTCAGTCCATAATACTCTTCATGCATGTATCCAATACAGTCTGATATTTTCTATTCTGTTTTTAAAAATATGTATTGAGATGTGATGATTTGATTTCACAACCCAACAAATGGGACACAGTCCAACAGTTTGAAAAGCACTATTCACCACCTTGACCTTACCCTTCTATCTGGTAACTGGTAAATGTAACCTTGACAAGGAGTCACCAACAATGGCCCTCAGATTCTAATCCTGATCCTTGCCTGTCCTCAGGGAGAATTTGGAGAAGTGAAAAGAGCAAAAGCTTTGGGTGAGACACCCCCAGATGGAAATCTCCTCTTTATTGCCACTTGCTCCTGTTCTTTGAGAAGACTGTTGACATGGCCACATCCCATGGAAGCCCCTAGCTGGAGGCCTCACATCAGGAGGACACTTTGGCTTCCTTCCTTCCTCACTTCGTAAGTCCATGATGATGAACCCTTAGACTCTGATCCCAGAATTGAATGTCGGTTGTGTTGTGCCCTATGGTCTCCCCAGAAACAATCAGACAGATTTTCAGCAGACCCGGGCAGTACCTCCTCAAAGGAAATTTTATTCCTCATTCACACAAATTCCCCCATAAATCAGAAACTTTATTCTCTAAGAGTTTGCTTTACAGCCAGCCCTCTTCCTCATGCCTCAGAGAACTGGTGTTTCATGTTATATAAAGGAGTTCCTATAATTAGTGTTTCTAATTTGAATTATTTTTAAAGGATTGTTAACATCCTTACCTTTTTTCCCATTTAATTCCTAGTGAATTAATTCTAAGTGAATTTCTCTTGTGCATAATTAGGTGATTTTTTTCTTTTGAATATAATGTCTTTAAAGTATAAAAAAAAGGCAAGCTGGTTATTTGGTATGAATTTAAATTCTTGCCACCTACATCTCAATGTTCAGTGAAGTGTCTCGGGTTGATGGCATCAAATTATCTGCTCTCTAAAGAAGGAAGAAAGGTACTGTATACAAAGCTGAAGATGCTGGTATATTCCCTGGGAGAAATTATGTACATAGAGGAGGAAAGAGTAGACCCAAAGGTTGGAAACCTCCAGGTTCAGAAGAAAGGAAAATCCAGAGGCAAGTGCCTGGAAAAAGCCACATACACAAGACCTAAAGGGAAGCCCTCTTTGGTAGGAAAGAAACATGGAGACATAGACCAATGGAACAGGACTGAGAACCCAAATATAAAACCAACCTCATACAGTCACCTGATCTTTGACAAATTCCAAAAAAACGTACACTGGGGAAAAGATTCCCTATTCAACAAATGGTGCTGGGAAAATGTATGGCCACATGTAGAAGACTGAAACTGGACCCACACCTCTCACCTCTCACAAAAATCAACTCACAATGGATAACAGATCTAAACCTAAGACATGAAACCATAAGAATTCTCGAAGAAAACATTGGAAAAACGCTTATGGACATTGGCCTAGGCAAAGAATTTATGAAGAAGACCCCCAAAGCAATCACAGCAGCAACCAAAATAAATACATGGGACCTGATCAAATTAAAAAGCTTCTGCACAGCCAAGGAAACTATCACTAGAGTGAACAGACAACCTACAGGATGGGAGAAAATATTTGCATGCTACACCTCTGATAAAGGGCTGATAGCCAGAATCAATACAGAACTTAGGAAAATCAACAAGAAAAAATCAAACAACCCTATTAAAAAATGGGCAAAGGACATGAACAGAAACTTTTCCAAAGAAGACAGAAAAATGGCCAGCAAACATAAAAAAAATTGCTCAACTTCTCTAATCATCAGGGAAATGCAAATCAAAACCACAATGAGATATCACTTAACTCCAGTGAGATTGGCTCATATTAAAAAATCCCCAAACAACAAATGTTGGCGGGGATGTGGACAGATAGGAACACTCATAAACTGCTGGTGGGACTGCAAATTAGTACAACCGCTATGGAAAGTAATATGGAGATACCTCAAAGAATTAAAAGTAGAATTACCATTTGACCCAGCAATCCCACTACTGGGTATTTACCCAAAGGAAAAAAAGACATTTTATAATAAAGACATCTGCTCACGAATGTTCATAGCAGCACAATTCACAATTGCAAAGATGTGGAAACAACCCAGGTGCCCGTCAATACACGAGTGGATTAATAAAATGTGGTATATGTATACCATGGAGTATTACTCAGCAATAAGGAACAATAGTGAATTAACACATCTGGTATTATCCTGGTTGGAGCTAGAACCCATTCTTCGAAGTGAAGTGTCACAGGAATGGAAAAACAAGCACCACTGGTACTCACCATCAAATTGGTACTAACTGATCAACACCTACATCACACAGGGCAATAATATTCATCAGGGAGCGGGCAGGCGGGAGGGGGGTGGAGGGGATGGGAAAACTCTCACTGAATGGATGCAGGAAGCGCAGTTTGGGGGATGACCACGATTGTAGCTCTGACACGGGCAGTGCATGGGCAATATATATAGCCAAAGTGTTGTACCCCCATAATATTCTGAAATAAAAAAAAAAAGAATACAGAAATATGCATACACAAAAAGAAAAACAAAAGAAACATGGGTCGCCTGGTGCCCTGAGCAGCAGGAGCCGCAGACATTTTCATCAAAACCCACATTGGGGGACTTTGTACTTTCCGGCTAAGGAAACGAGGTAAGAGGTGCCTTTGGGGAAGAAGAAATACCAGCATCATTTTTGAGAAGAGAAAGGACACCCATGGTGGCTGAGATGGAAAGCTTTTCTGCATCACTTTTTAACTAGATGGACCTCTTTCCTCTACGCCTTCCCCTCTACCCCATCTTGCCCAAGCCTGCGTGCAAGTTTGCGTTATTCCTGTCCTACACACTTTTTCCCATCTCTACCACTGTGCTCCCTTCTCTCATCCCACCACCCCATTTCCAAAGTTCTCTTTTGCCTTCTCCCATAACAGTGCCTTGTAGAATTACAGAATTTTTTAACACCAGCCCTAAGTCCTCAAACTCCACCTATTCATCTCTACCCCACGATGTGGACTTGAGGGTACAAAAGGCTCTTGACCTGGATTTAAGATTTGGCAGTTTACACCTGCTATGCTCTGCCTCATGAGATTTTATTAATATCTATAATAGACAACATGTATTAATCAGTTTTTGCGTGGTAACAAGCAATCCCCAAGATCGCAGGGGCTTTCATCATCAAACCTTGATTTCTTGCTCTTGTTACCTGAGGGCTGCAGGTCAGCTGTGGCTTTGCTCCAGGTGACGGAATGTCTTCAGGTCCTCTCTGGATGTCTTCTCACTCTGAGCTCCAGAATGAAGGAAGAGCTCCTTCATTATGAGAACACCTCACACCATTCTTGTTCAGAAGGCAGCAGCACAAGTTGCCAAGCCAAACCACACAATTGCATCTGAAGCTTCTGCTCTGATGTGGCCTCGATCATGTTCGCTCACATTCTGTTAGCTAAAGCAAGTCACATGGTGAAGTCTGGCAATATACTCCACCTGCAGGGAGGGAACAAATCACTGTAATCAAAATGTAACCTACCACAAACAAGAGTGTAGACATCATGAAAAGCAAGAGGCTGGCAACACACAGGAGCAAACATCCAGTATATGATGGTTTATGAGTCAACATTTTACCAATCTGGGCAATTCTTTGTCTTTAAAAACTGTTATTTTCTGGGTAAAAATATTAATGTGGTTGTTAAAAAATTAAAAAATAAGAATACAAAAACCACCCATAATATTACTAACCATGGACAATTTGGTGCATCTTCAAGAATTTTATCCATAAGTGGGTGTGAGGGAAAGAAGGTACTTAGAACGTGATTATTCTAAGATACTTCAAGGTTTTATATCCTGCTTTTCTTCATTAAAATATTATGTGCCTTTTCCTGGGTCAGTAAAAGATCATCACAAATCTCACATTATATAAATGTGTAATATTTATTTTTATAATGTAGAAGAACATTTATTTACATCCTCCTATTATTGGACATGTAATCTGCCTCTAATTTTTTATGCTACTCTAAACAGTTCTGCAATGACCATCCTTATAAATATATTTTTATGGTATCTGTGATTATTTCCTAAGAATAGAATTTACAGAGTTATAACTGACATACAATACACTGTATATATGTAAAGTGTGTAATTTGATGTGTTGATACATGTATCCATATATGAAAGCAGCACCACAATCAATAATGGATAATGAACACATCCATCTCCTCCAAAAGTTTTCTTGTGCCCGCCCTCCCTCTCCATCCCACCCCACTAAGCCCATTAAACAGCTTTCTGTCACTGTACATTAATTTGCTTTTCTAGAATTTTATAAAAATTAGAATCATACACTATGTACTATTTTGGCTCACCTCTGTCCGTCACTCACATAGTTATTTAGAGATTGATCCATGTTGTTGCATGTATTGATTCAAAAGTCCTTTTCTGTTTATTGTGTAGTAATATTCCATTGTATGACTATACCACAATTTGTTTATCCATTTGTTGGTTCATGGACATATTAATTGTTTCCAGTTTAGGGCTATTACAAATACAGCTGACACAAATATTCATGTTCGAGTCTTTGCATGGACATAGGCTTTCATTTCTTCTACGTAATGCATGGTAGAGATATATTTAACTTTTAAGAAACTGCCAAACTGTTTTCCAAAGTAGTTATACCATTTTACATTCCCATCAGCAGTGTTTGAGAGTTTCAGTTGCTTCACAATCTCATGACCACTTGGTATGGCCAATCATTTTCATTTTAGCCTTTGTAATAAGTATGTAATGGTATCTCATTGTGGTATTAATGTGCATTTCCCTAATGACTAATAACGTTGAGTATCTTTTCATGTGCTTATTTGCCATCCATGCATCTTTTTGGGTGAAATGTCTTTTCAAATCTTTTGTCCATTTTAAAAACATGATTTTTTATTTGCTTTTTATTGAATTTTGAGCATTCTTTATATATTTCATATACAAGTCCTTTATCAGATATGTGATTTGAAAATATTTTCCCCATCTGTGGCTTGTCTTTTCATTCTCTTACAGGGAATTATGAAGAGCAAAAGTTTTTAATTCTAATGCAGTCCAATTTGACAATTTTTTTTCTTTTATTGATTATGCTTTTGGTGTTGTATCTAACAAATTTTTGCGTAACTCAGTGTCACAAAGATTTTCTCTTATGTTTCATCCTAAAAGTTGTATAATTTTACATTTTATATTTAGGACTATGACCCACTTTGAGTTATTTTTGTATATGATATGAGGTATTGATTGAAGTTAATATTTTTGCAGGCGCATGTACAATTATTCCAGCACCATCTGTTGAAAAGACTATTCTTTCTCCATTGAGTTGCCTTTGTACCTTTGTCAGAAATCGGTTTATACAAATGTGGTCTATTTCTGGACTTGCCAGTCTATTCTATTTATCTATTTGTCTATCTTGTGCTAATACTACAATGTGTCCTGGTTACTGTAACTTTATAATAAGTTTGAAGTCAGGTGGTATAAGTCCTCCAACGATGTTTCTATTTTTTGAAGTAGTTATTTTGGGTTTTTTGCATTTCCATATGAATTTTAGAAATGGTTTATCAATTTTTACCACCCTGCCATTAAAAGTGTAGATAAATTTGGAGATAATTAACATCTTAAGAATATAGAGTCTTCCAATCCATAAACATAGTATATCTCCCCACTTATTTAGGTCTTCTTTAGTTTATTTTGTTTATGTAGTTTTCAGTGGCAGGTCTTTCACATCTTTACCTCAAAGTATGTCATATTTTTGATAATATTGTAAATGGTATATTTTAAAGTTTCAATATCTGGTCATTTGTTGCTAGTATATAGAAATACTATTGATTTTTGTATATTGATCTTACATCCTGCAACCTTGCTAATCTCACTTATTAGTTCTAGTGTCTTTTTTAAAGGTATAATTTAAAAATAAAATTGTGTGAGGTTGGACTGGGGTTAGTAAAAGCAAAAAAAAGAAGAAGAAAATTGTGTATATTTACAGCATACAACGTGATGTTTTGATATATGTATATATTGTGAAATAATTGGATTGTGCTAATCAACATATGTATCACCTCATATACTTAACATTTTTTTGTGGTAAGAACATTTAAGATCTACTCTCATAGGAATTTTCAAGTATACAATGCATTATTATTAACTATAGTCACCATGCTGTACAATAGATCTCCAAAACTTATGCATCCTAACTGAAACTTTACACCCTTTGACCAATATCTCCCCATTCTGTGGCCCCAATCTCTGCCCAGCCCCTGGCAACCACTGTTCCACTCTGTGCTTTTGTGAATTCAACTTTTTTAGATTCCACATATAAGTAGGATCATGTAGTATTTGTCTTTCTAAGCCTAGCTTATTCCACTTAGCATAATGTTCTCCAGGTTCATCCATACTGTTGCAAATGACAGGATTTCCTGCTTTTATAAGGCCAACGGTATTCCATTGTATATATATACCATGTTTTCTTTATTCATCCATCCACTGATGAACACTTAGGTTGATTCCATATCTTGGCTATTGTAATAGTGCTGCAATAAACATAGGGGTGCAGATATCCCTTTGATATACTTATTTCCTTTCCTTTGGATAAATATCCAGTAGTGAGATTGTTAAATCATACGGTGGTTCTATTTTCAGTTTTTGGGGAAACCTCCATACTGCTTTCCAAAATGGTTGTACTAATTTACATTCTCACCAACAGTGTATAAGATAATGTATAAGAGTCTCTTTTCTCTGCATCCACCAGCCTTTGTTTTTATTTTTTGTCATTTTGATAATAGCCATTCTAACTGGGATGAGATGCTATCTCATTGTGGTTTGATTTGAATTTCCCTGATGATGACTAGTAATGTTGAGCATTTTTTCATATACCCGTTGGCCATTTGTATGTCTTCTTTTGAGTAATGTCTAATCAGATCCTTTGCCCATGTTTTAATAGGATGATTTGGGGTTCTTTGCTGCTGAGTCGTTTGAGTTCCTTGTATATTCTGGATATTAGTCCCTTGTTGGATGAATAGTTTGCAGACAATTTCTCCCATTCAACAGGTTGTTTCTTCACTCTGTTGATTGTTTCCTTTGCTGTGCAGAAGCTATTTAGTTTGATATAGTCCCATTTTGGGGACTATATTGATACAGCCTATTTTTTTGTTGTTGTTGTCTGTGCTTTTGAAGTCTTAGCCATAAAATTTTTGTCTAGACCAATGTCCTGAAGCATTTCCCCTATGGTTTCTTATAGTAATTTTATAGTTTATGGTCTTATGTTTAAGTCTTTAAGCTATTTTGAGTCATTTTTGTATATAGTGAGACATAGAAGTCTACTTTCATTCTTCTGCGTATGACTATCCAGTTTTCCCAGCACCATTTGTTAAAGAGGGTGTCCTTTCCCCAATGTATGTTCTTAGTACCTTCATTGAAAATCAGTTGGCTGTAAATATGTGGATTTATTTCTGGATTCTCTATTTTGTTCTACTGGCCTACGTATCTATTTTTATACCAATACCATGCTGTTTTGTACAGTAGTTGTACTACTATAGCTTTGTCGTATATATTTTAAAGTCAGGTAGTGTGATGTGTCCAACTTTGTTCCTTTTGGTGAGGATTTCTTTGGCTATTCAGGATCTTTTGTGGTTTCATACAAATTTTAGGATTTTTTTCTACTTCTGTAAAGAATGTCATTGGTATTTTGATAGGGATTGCCTTGAATCTATAGATTGCTTTGGATAGTACGGTCATTTCAAAACTATTAATTCTTCCCATCCATGAGCATGGAATGCATTTCCACTTCTTCATATCCTCTTCAATCTCCTTCGTCAATGTTTTGTAGCTTTTATTGTAGAAATCTTTCACCTCCTTGGTTAAATTTATTACTAGGCATTTTAATTTTTTGTAGCTTTTGTAAATGGGATTGCTTT
Source organism: Daubentonia madagascariensis (assembly GCA_023783475.1). Lineage (NCBI taxonomy): Eukaryota > Metazoa > Chordata > Mammalia > Primates > Daubentoniidae > Daubentonia > Daubentonia madagascariensis. Next base: position 618,575 of record JAKFHU010001482.1, on the reverse strand, counting down.
CTTGATTTCTTTCCAGCTAGTCTGTTATTGGTGTGTAGAAACACTACTGATTTTTGTGTGCTGATTTTGTAACCTGCAACTTGACTGAATTCGTTTATCAGTTCTAAGAGTTTGTTAGTGGAGTCTTTAGGTTTTTCTAATATAAGATCATATCTGCAAAGAGGGACAATTTGACTTCCTCTTTTCCAATTTGGATGCCTTTTATTTCTTTCTCTTGTCTGATTTCTCTGATTAGGACTTCCAGTACTATGTTGAATAAGAGTGGCAAAAGTGAGCATCCTTGTCTTGTTCCAGGTCTTAGAGGAAAGGCTTTCAGCATTCCCCATTCAGAATGGGGAATGATGTTAACTGTGGATTTGTCATATATGGCCTTTATTATGTTGAAGTATGTTCCTTCTATACTTAATTTATTAAGAGTTTTTGTCATAAAGGATGTTGAATTTTATCAAATGCTTTTTCTGCATCTATTGAGATCATCATATGGTTTTTTCCTTTCTTCTGTTGATATGATGTATCACATTTGTTGATTTGTGTATGTTGAACCATCCTTGCATCCCTGGAATAAATCCCACTTGATCATGGTATGTTATGTTTTTGATGTGTTGTTGGATTTGGTTTGATAGTATTTTGTTGAGAATGTTTGTATCTATGTTCATCAGGGATACCTGTAGTTTTCTTATATTGTTGTGTCCTTGTATGGTTTGGGTATCAGGGTGATGCTGGTCTCATAGATTGAGTTAGGAAGAATTCCCTCCTCTTCAATTTTGTGTAATAGTTTGAGAAGAATTGGTGTTAATTCTTCTTTATAAGTTTGGTAGAATTCAGCAGTAAAGCCATTTGGTCCTGGGCTTTTCTTTGTTGGGAGACTTTTTATCACTGGTTCAATCTCATTGTTCATTACTGGTCTGTTCAGGTTTCCCATTTCTTTCTAGTTCCATCTTGGTAGGTTGCATGTGTCCAGGAATTTATCCATTTCCTCTAGGTTTTCCAATTTGTCGGCATATAGTTGTTCGTGATAGTCTCTTATAATCCTTTGTATTTCTGTGGTATCAGTTGTAATGTCCCATTTTTCATTTCTGGTTTTATTTATTTGGGTCTTCTCTCTTTTTTCCTTGGTTAGTCTAGCTATCTAGCTAGTGGCTTATTGATTTTATCTTTTCAAAAAACCAACTTTTCATTTTGTCGGTCCTTTGTATTTATTTAGTCTCTATTTGGTTTGGTTCTGCTGTGATCTTTATTATTTCTTTCCTTCTACTAATTTTGGGTTTGGTTTGTTCTTGCTTTTCCATTCCTTGAGGTGCATCAACAGATTGTTTATTTGAAATCTTTCTACTTTTTTGATGTGTTTATTGCTATAAACTTCCCTTTTACCACTGCTTTTGCTATATCCCACAGGTTTTGGTATGTTGCATTTCCATTTTTATTTGTTTTAATAAATTTGTTTTTATTTCCATCTTAATTTCTTCATTGACCCAATAGTCACTCAGCAGCATGTTGTTTAATTTCCATGTATTTGTACAGTTTCCAAATTTCCTCATTATTGATTTTTAGTTTTATTCCACTGTGGTCTGAGAAAATACTTGATATGATTCAAATTTTTTTTAATTTATTGAGACTCATTTTGTGAGCTAACATATGGTCTACCCTGGAGAATGCTCCATGTGCTGATGAGAAGAATGTGTATTCTGCAACTGTTGGATAAAATGTTCTGTAAATGTCTGTTGGGTCCATTTGGCCTAAAGTGCAATTTAAATCCAATGTTTCTTTGTCAATTTTCTGTCTAGATAATCTGTTAAATGCTGAGAATGGGGTGTTGAAGTCCCCAATTATTATTGTATTGTAGTCTATGTTTCCCCTTAGATCTAATAATATTTGCTTTGTATATCTAGGTGCTCCACTGTTGGGCACATATATATTTAGAATTGTTATATCCTCTTACTGAGTTGATCCCTTTATCATTATATAATGACCTTCCTTGCCTCCTTTTATAGTTTTTAACTGAAAGCCTGTTTTATCTGATATAAGCATTGCTACTCCTGCTCACTTTTGGTTTTGGTTTGTGTGGAATATCTTTTTCTATTTCTTCACTTTCAGTCCATATGTGTCTTTACAGGTGAAGTGAGTTTCTTATAGGTAGCATGTATTTGGGTCATTTTTTTAAAATCCATTCAGCTAGCCTATATCTTTTAAGTGGGGAATTTAATCTGTTTACCTTCAAGGTTATTACTTACAGATGAGGACTTATTGCTGTCATTTTGTTAATTGCTTTCTGGTTGTTTCATATATCTTTTATTCCTTTCTTCCTCACTTACTGTTTATCATTGAAGTTTGGTGGTTTTCTGTAGTGGTAATGCTTGACTCCTTTCTCTTTCTCATTTGTGTATCTGCTCTACCAGTGAGTTTGATACTTCATGTGTTTTCATGATGGTAGATATCATCCTTTTGCTTCCAGATTTAGGACTCCCTTAAGAATTTCTTGTAGGGCTGGTCTAGTGCTGATGAATCCCCTCAGTTTTTGCTTGTCTAGAAAAGGCTTTATTTCTCCTTTATTTTTGAAGGACAGCTTTAATGGATATAGTATTCCTGTTTGACTGTTTTTTTTTTTTCTTTCACACTTTGAATATATCATCCCATGCTCTCCTGGCCTGTAAGGTTTCTGTTGAGAAATTTGCTGTTTTTGTCTAATGGGATTCCCTTATATGTGTGGGCTCTAGTGTCTTTTCTGTAGACTCCACAGAATTTTATAAATAGATGATCATGTCATCTGCAAATCAAGCCAGATTTATTTCTTCCTTAACAATGTAGATGAGATTTGTTTCTTTATATCATCTTATTAAACTGGCTAGAAATTCCAGTATAATGTTGGAAAGAGTAGGGGGGCATCCTTGTTTTGTTCCTGATAGGAATCAAGCATTCTATCTTCCCCATTTAGTATGATGTTAGCTGTAGGTTTTTCATGGATATCTTTTATTGGGTTGAAAAAATTCCTTTCTATTTCTAGGTTGTTGAGAGTTTTTATTAGGAATGGATGTTAAAGTTTGCACATGCTTTTTCTGCATCTACTGAGATGATTACATGGTTTTCTTTTTGAATTTATTTTTTATCTATTCTATTAATATAGATTCTGTTAATGTGAATTATTTTATTTTGTTACTATTGTTAATATAAATTACTTTGATTGATGTTCAAATGTTAAATGAGCCTTGCATTCCTGGGACAAACTTCATTTGGTCATGATATATTATCCCTTTTATATATTGTTGAATTCAATTTGCTAAAATTTTGTTAAACATACATGTTCATGAGGCATATTTGCCTGTAGTTTTCTTTTCTTATAATATCTTTTTCTGGTGTGAGTACGTGAGTAGTGCTGGCCTTATAGAATGTGTTGGTGCTGTAGTTTGGATGTTTGTCCCCTCCAAATCTCATGTTGAAATTTTCCCCCAATGTTGGAGGTGGGGCCTAATGGAAGGTGTTTGGGTCATAGGGCCAGATCCCTCATCAATGGCTTGGTGCCATCCTCCCAATAATTAGTGAGTTCTCACTCTATTAGTTCCCATGAGAGGTGATTGTTAAAGACACTGGCATCTCCCCACTCTCTCTCTTGCTTCCTCTCTCACCATGTGCTCTCTGCACCATGCCAGCTCCCTGTCCCCTTCCACCATGAGTGGAAGCAGCCTGAGGCTTTCACCAGATGCCGTCTTCCAACCAGCAGAATAATGAGCCAAATAAACCTCTACTGTTTATAAACTACCCAGCCTCAGGTATTTCTTTATAGCAACACTAAATGGACAAAGACAGTTGGGAAGTTTCCCTTTTTCTTCAATTTTTTGGAAGATTTTGTACAGAATTGGCTTAATTTTTTCCTTAAATGTTTGGCAGAATTTCCCAGTGGAGCTAACTGGGCCTTGAGTTTTCTTTGTGGGAAATTTTTTGACTAGATATTAAATTTCCTTAATAGACATGGGGATTTTTAAGTTATCTATTTATTCCTGGGTGAGCTTTGTGTCTTTTAACAAATTTGTCCTTTTCATCTAAATCATAAAATATATCAGCATAAAGTTGTTTGTAATATTATCCTTTTAATATTTGTAGAATCTGTAGTGATTGGACCTTTCATTCTTGATATTGGTACCTCTCTTTTTAAAATAAACTTTTAATATTAAAGTAGTTTTAGATTTACAGAAAAATTGTGAAGATAGTACAGACAATTTTCATAAGCCCCACACCCACTCTCCCCTATTATTAACATCTTAAATAGTGTGGTAAATTTGTCACAATTAATGAAGAAATATTGATGCATTATTGCTCATTAAAGTCCATATTTTATTCAGATTTTCTTTATTTTTACCTATGTCCTTTTTCTTCTTCAGGATCCCATCTAGAATACCCTATTTCAGTTAGTCATCATCTCTCCTTGGGTGCCTCTTGGCTATGACAGTTTCTCAAATTCTCCTTGTTTTGAATGGCCTTGATAATTTTTAGGAGTACTGATAAGGGATTTCTTAGAACACACCTCAATTTGGGCTTGTCTGATGCTTGTCTCATAATTAGACAGGGTTATGGATTTGAGGAAGACCAGACAAGACCAGAGAGATAAAGTGCCATTCTAGTCACCATATGTGAGAGGTACATACTATCAACATGACTTGTCACTGTTGATGTTAACCTTGATCACCAACTGGGGTAGTGTTTTTCAGGCTTCTCCACTGTGAAGTTACCCTTTTCTTCCCCCTTTCTGCCATGTGCTCATTGGAAGGAAGTCAGTATGTGAAGTTCACACTTCAGGGGTGGTGACTTAGGGTCCACCCTCTTGAGGACAGAGTATCAACATAAATTATTTGGAATTATTCTGCACAAGAGAAGGTTCATTCTTCCTCATTTATTTATTTATTCAGTCATTTATTTGTATCAATACAGGCTTATGGATATTTATTTTATACTTTGGGTTATAATCCCAATACCACTTTAATAATTTAGTTGCTCCAATGGTTCTAGCTTTGGCCACTGGGAGCTCTTTCAGCTGACTTCTGTGTCACTTTGACACATACCCATCTTTGTGGGACTGTTTGTTTGTTTGTTCGTTTTTTAAAGCACTTCTTTATTTTCTGGCACAAGATATTCCAGGCTCATTTTGTATATTTCCTGCCCTAGTCTTAAAAGCAGATATTGCTTTTTTTCCCCGATCTGTCTGGTGAATAATAAGTTAATAAGTTCAGAAGGGGAATATTTCCAGAGTTGGTTAATATGGAGGTTAAACAAAGTCAAGGACCCAGATTACTTTTGTTTTTCTTTTTTACTATCCTTAGTATGTTGGTTTATCCTTTTGGGTGGGCTCCTCTCATGGTCCCAAAAAGGCTACCAGAGTTCCAGGTATCACCTCCTGAAAAAGGAGTTTGCCCCACCTCTTTATAAAACAAAGGAAAATTTCCCAAAAAGACCCCTACCAGATTTTTCCTCTCATCTCACTGGCCAAAATTGTGTCATATACCCATTCACAATCCAATCCCAGGTGTTGTGCGGGGAAGACATTAACTACCCTGGGTCTGGAGCTGCTCTAAAATCCATCCTAATCTGAATAACACTGCCATGCTCTGGAGGATAATTAGAAATGGGATTCTGTTCAAGCGGAATAGGGGAGGTAACAGCTGTTTGCATGGTAACTAGCAGTATCTGCAATAGAAAACTATTATAATTAGATGCCTCAGAAACATGTCTTCATTGATAGAAGAGGCTGCTGGGATCTGGGCAGAAAGAGCGTGCTGGGTGGGGGGGGTCACTGGAGCTTCACCGAGGATATCCTGCGGGAGCACTGAAATGCCAGTGATGCAAAAGACTCTTCCTTTCATCCTTTCCTTCCATTCTTCCGTTGTCTTTGTCATTTTATTTTTACAACTGACCTCCTCCCCCCACAAAGTCTTTTATGACATTTTCTGTTTTAGATCTTTTTTTTCCTCAAAGAACCATCTAAGTTTCTAAATTACCAGCCTTCTTTCAAGGCACTAAATAAAATGGCATGCAAAGCATCTGTAATGTCCTCATGAGCACAATGGAAGAGTTTAGGTCTCTGCCCTTGAATATTCTTGATAGCTTGATAGAAGTACGATGAGAATCAAAGAAGGGAAAATCTCTTTATTCAAAATAGCAGTTATTGGGCATGTGGGCTTAATGTGGGCTATAGGAAAGGAGGAGGTTAGAAGAATATAAGTGGGAAGGAAAAAACAGGAAAGAAAATGTGACTCTGTCTTCAAGATTTACAACACATAAAACAATTAGAAAACAAAAAAAAAAGTTCCTTACACATCACCCCACACTCCAAATAGGTTCACTCTTCCTTCCTGCCTCCTTCTCATGCTTATTATAGCAGCTAGCATATGGTCAGCCAGGTGATGAAAAAAAGTGAACTCCTAAACATTTATTTTTTTCACATATTAAGAAGTCTGAAGGGAAGCATTTGCTGCCATTAGTTCAGCTTCTCAGCCTCATTGAGCACCTAGCTCTTTGCATTCTGCCACCCTTTGTTTGTTGGCCTTTTGTCTTTATGATTGTTGGTTACAAGATGGCTGCCACAGCCCCAGGAATTGTGACTACATTCAAAGTCAGGATACAGTGAAGCATCTAGATAACGCAGGACCATAGCCGGGCACAGTGGCTCACCCTCATAATCCTAGCACATTGGGAGCCCAAGATGGGAGGATCACTTGAGGCCAGGAGTTTAAGACCAGCCTGGGCAACATAGCAAGGCCCCATCTCTAAAAAAAAGAAAAAGAAAGAAAGAAAAATTAGCCAGGCATTGTGGCTCATGCCTGTAGTCCCAGCTACTCGGGAGACTGAGGCAGGAGGATCACTTGAGGCCAGGAGTTTGAGGTTGCAGTGAGCCATGATGACACCACTGCACTCTGGCTCAGGCAACAGAGCAAGACTCTATCTCAAAATAAATAAATAGATAGATAAGTAAATAAATAAATCAATTAAATAGACAATGCAGGACCTTTCCTTTACTGTTCCTGCCTTCTATCAGGGGGATCAAAAATATTTTTTACAAGCCTTCAACAGACTTCCTTTTTATCTCACTGACCAAAATTTGGTCACATGGCCCCCACGAGCTACAAAGGAGGCAGCAAAGTGAGTATCTGCCAAATGGTATTAGCTTAGCCATGATTGGCTTAAAACCAATCACAGTTCATCCCTAGGAGCTGAACACATGGCTGCCCACCCTCCACACCCCGCCTCCTGCCAAAAAAAATCAGAGTTCTGTCAGCAAGAAAGAGCACAGACGTGTGCTGGATTCGCCAGGTTCACTCACATATGTGCCTTTTCTCCCCTTCACCTCACCAGCCCCCCCTTCTTACCCAAGATCGGTTCATACTTCAGGACCCTAACTCTTGCTGACCTTGCTGCCTTTAAGATGCACCAAGGACCTGCAGTTCCGCTCTGAGAGGAGAGGTCAGCTGGACACGCCTCTGGCCCAGTGGACAAGGCCAGGCCCTAGAGGCTGCTTGCCTGGGTTTGAATCCTGGCCATGTCTCTTTCTGGTTATAGCTTTTAGGCATTGATTTCACCCTCTGAGAGGGAGAATTCTTTCACGTCCTCAACTGTCCAATGAACATAAATACAGTGCCTGGCACAAAGTTGTCTGTCAATTTTAAAAAACTGTTGAATGGATAGATGGATGGATGGATCACATCTACCCCCACAGAAGCAAAATGAGATAAGGTATATGAGAAGACTGAACAACTCCTGGCATACAGTAAATGCTCATTAGACACAGGTACAAACCGATCATACCGCCACCTGTTCCAAAACCTTCAATAGCTTCAATTCCCTTAAGGTAAAGGATCAAGTCCAAACTGCTTGGACGATTTGGCCTTTGCCTGCAGCCTGGGACTCTCCTTTGTTGTTCAATCGTGCTGTCTCTCCCCTGGGCACCTCTACACCTGCTCCTCCCACCTGGAAAAGATGAGATCCATTCATCCTTCAGGTCCTAGCCTAGGAGTCTCTTGCCCCTGGGGACCGTGTTTACCTCTGCCAGGGCCCCCGGCTAAGTCCCTGAAAAATGTGACAGGACTCATCTTGTTCTTCCACATCTGGAAAGCTGTGGGAGCAAGGACAGCAGATCAGCCCGGGATACGGACTGGGATGGGATGGGACTCCTCATGGAACCGAGAACAAAAAGAATTTGGAAAGGCCCCATAATCACCCGGGAACCTACAATTAGCCAAGAGTTATAGTTGCAGTCTCCAGAGATCCCTCATTTTGTAATAAGGTAGTTTCTTACACTCCTTGCATGTCCCAAGTGAAACTGCTCATTGTCTCTTCCTTCCAGCCCCTCCTCCTGACGTCCTGCTGGGTGTGAAGTGCTGACTCTTTCTGCACAGTGGTCCTCACACTTCCCACAGGCCTCCATCCCCACTGTCCCACCACACATGCCCAGTCCCTACCATTGCTTTCCTGGGGCTTCTCCCCATCTCTGACCCCTCTCTGCTCCCACCCATCCTGCATACAGAGCCTGGATCCCTTCCCAACACTGCTGCTCACACCCTCCCCCTCCCCCACCGCTACCTGGTCAAGTGCCTTGGGTGGCTCCTGCTCCTCTTCGTTAAGCACAAATGTCTCACCTGGAGCTCTGGACCCTGCACACCCTCCCTGTGTATCTTCCTGTCCCCTCTCTCATTTGGCCTCCCCACTCCCTACTTTTTCATTATTTATTTTAAAATCTATCATACACTCAAAAGAGTGTACATAAGAGTTGTACAAATGATTGTTATTGAGACCACACCTGCAAAACCACCGCTCACAGTAAGACATCAGATGCGTGGAGCTTGTTTGCTGTCCATTCTCCTCTGTTCCCTTCACATTCCCCCCCTGCTTCCTCTAGCTAACACTCCCCTGGCGTGTTCATAATCACTGCCTTGATTTCTTTATAGTCTTGCCACCTCTTCCTAAATAACATAGTGCTCAGTGTTGCCAGATTTTGAATTTTCTATAGACTGTATCATTTTATATTTATTTTGCTGTGATTAGATTCTCCTTTTTTGATAGCTTATTTGAGATATAATTCACATACCATATAATTCACCCACTTACAGTGTACAATTCAATGGTTTTAGTATATTTAGTGCAAGCATCACCACAATCTAATGTTAGAAAAGCTTTCTCAGCACGTAAAGAAGTCCTGTACCCATTAGCAGTTACTCCTCCTTCCTCCCCAACCCCCCAAACCTGGCCAACCGCGCATCTACTGTCTCTACACACGTGCCTATTCCAGTCTGTGTCACGTAAATGGAATCATATCCATTTGGCCTTTTGTGTACTCTGTGCTCTCATGAAACCAGCCACCTGTTCCCCACATGCTGGAACACCAACCATCCTGTCTGGAGAGTCCCCTGGCCACTGCTGCCCACCGAGGTCTGACAGCTTCTAAGGGGTCCAGCCCCAGACACCTCTCTTCTATGAAGTTTTCTTCTTTTCCACTCCATCCCTATGTAATTTTTTTTCCCCTCATCAAATTCTCAAAACATGCTGTGGTGTAACTTTGTTTCATGGGGTCTAGTGTTTCTCCCACTAGACTTTTGGCTCTGTCAAGGGCAGAGCCATGCCTGGTTTTGTTCCCTGCTGTTCTCCAGAGCCAGCTCAGTGCCTGGCACACAGCAGGTGTCTGATAGGTATACATTGAGAGGATGAGGGACATGCATGAGATCATTATTACTTATGCATCAGACCACAAGTGAAGGGAATTCACTAGGTATGTCTTAGTCCATTTTTTGCTGCTATAACAGAATACCTGAGACTGAGTAATTTATAATGAACAGAGATGTATTTCTCACAGTTCTGGAGGCTGGGAAGTCCAAGATCAAGGGATCAGCATCTTGCAAGGGCCTTCTTGCTGCATTATAACATGGCAGAAGGTATCATGTGGCAGAAGGGCAAGGAGAGGGTGAGAGAGAGAGAGAGCAGGAGGTTGAACTCATAGCTTCAAGCCCTTTTATGATCAGCATTAATCCATTCATGAGGATGGAGCCCTCATGATTAGGCCCAACCTCCAACACTGTTGCATGGGGCACTAAGTTTCCAACACATGCTTTTTGGGGAACACATTCAAACTATAGCAAAGTACAATCAGAAAACAGTGTTTTCTTTCCCCTGAAAGGGACTGTTCCACCTGCTCTGGGGCAAAGTCTTGCTCTGCTCTGGGAAGAAATCTCAGGTATGCCCTGTGGCTCACTGCTCTCTCTCAGGTGACATCCAGCCCAGAGAATCATCAAAAGCTCCATTTTCAAGTCCAAGCCCCTCCCTAGGTCAGCCCAGGTCTCTTTCTGGCTGGTGCCCTGGAGGCTGTGGTTGGTTTCTTCTCTGTTTCCCCCACCTTGCTGGCTGCACCTTCTGACCTGTCCAAGGTTAGAATCAGGGAGGGGCAGAGAGGTAAACAGCCACCTGCTGTTGGTTTTCCCCAGGCCAGGGCTCCTTCCTTCAGCTCTCCCTCCTGCTCCCGTAACAAGGATATTTCTCACCTGTCTTGCCCTTGACTCAGGCAAAAACATTCCACCTAGTTGGCTACTTAAGAGCTCTCCCTTGGTCCCTGGTCATCTAGCAATACCACTGGCTTCTTCCTGCTCTGGGAATTCTCTGTGATAATCCCATCAGGCCTCTCTCTCCCGTGACCCACCTCAGGTCCACAGTGAACATGCATCTTTGGCCCGTGGTCAGTGGAAGGGCAGGCACACAACCCTCTTCTGTGTGATCTCAGCCAGCCTCCTGCCCTTGAGAATCCATATGCACAATCAGTCTCTGGTACCCCGAGGTACCTAAGCTCCTAGGGATGCCTAACAGCCTCTCCAGAAGGTATCTTTGAAGCCACCCTCACGGACTCAGGGACGGAAGGTAGCACTCCATTCTCCCTCCAGGGAGAGATGGAACTTATTACGCGCTGCCTCTTTCTCTTCAAAGAAATCCTCTTTCTAATCTCCAACCCCTCTCTGAGCCCCTGCAACATTTTTGTATATAGACTGCAGCTGTGCGGCCAGTTGGGGGCCCTCAAAACTGGTTTCCAACCACCTCCTCTGCAATTCCTGCATAGGAAGCACACCCTCACTTTGGGATGTCATTGTTCTTGCCACCTATTGACTTGGGGCCCCAGCGAAAACTGAGATGAGAGTCCCATTTTAACATCTCCTACTTGTCTTAACCCCTCACACGACTACAAGCTCCCGACGGGCAGGAACTCTGCCACACTCACCTCAGTGCCACACTCAGGCGCTGGTCGTATTTTAGAGGACAACAGTGGCAGTATGAGGGAACGTGGAAGACGTTAGTGCTGCAGCGATGGCACAAAGGGGAGGATTTACAAGTTTCATGTTAGAAGTTAGTCAGGCCTGGGAGCTATTTTTCAATGAAAACAGAGATCTCCCAGGTCCAGTTGCCTCTGGCATTGAGTCAAAAACAAGTATATAACGTAAGTAATATCATACAGACTGGCCTTACAATGCTGAGCATGCACAAAATAGGAAAAGTGAGGTTTCAGAGGGAAAAAGGATCACTCTCACTGCATCTAAGTCCTTCCAGTTATTTTCCTACATATCCCTGTTCCTGAAAATCAGATCTGTCACCAACCACTTCTTTGGGATATTAGGAAATGTACTGGTTCTTTTGTTTTGGCCTGGTCAAGGCACGTGCTCAAGTCTCAAGCACATCAAGAAACAGCATTTATTAGCAAAATGAAGAGTTCTGGGATAAAAATTACTACAAAAAGTGTCAAACTTCTATCTAAACAACAGATACTGGGTGCTACACTGAGAGCTGGATCTCATCGCTTTGCAGTTGGGTTTCTGTTACATCCTAAACTCACGGGGTCTCACCCACGCTCATTTATTTCTCGAATATTCATTGACACTACCCAGGAATTCCGTCTGAGTTAAGGCTTCCAAACCTGTTTCTTCTACTAAATTCCCTGCCTTAGTTTCAGCCACCAGCCCCCTCTTAAAAGGTCCACTGTAGACATAGCCCAGAATCATGACCTCCTCTTCCCCACATTATACATATTGAATCCATCTCCCAAATACCTTCCCAGTCTGCTGCCCCTTCTTTATCCCCACAAGGGCCCCCAATCAGGTCTTCACCATCACTCAATAAGTGGACTCATAGGAAAGAGCTTTATCACTGTTTCGCCACCTACCAACCTTTTTTACCCAGTCTACCTTCAGCATAGATGCCTATTTTAGGCTGAATTGTGTCCTCCCAAAATTCATATATTGAGGTCCTAACCCCCAGTACTTCAGAATGTAACCACATTTGGAGATAGGGCCTTTAAAGAGGTAATCAGTTAAAATGAGGCCTTTAGGGTGGACCCTAATCCAATATGACTCATGTCCTTAAAAGAAGAAATTTGTACACAAACCTGAACACCCATGCAGGAAGGAACATGTGAGGACACAGGGGGAGGTGGTTATCTACAAGCCAGGAACAGAGGCATCAGAAGGAACCAACCCTGCTGACACCTCGACTTCATGCTTGTAGCCTCCAGGACTAAGAAAATAAGTTTCTGTTAAGCCACTCAGCCTGTGGAACTTTGTAATGGCAGCCCTAGCAAACTAATACAATGCCCATTAGTTTCCTACATATAGATCTGCACATTGTCCTGTTTAAAATGTTTCTGCAGCCCTCAGACTCCCCATATCCTTGGGGATCAGGTTCAGATTCCTTAATATGGCACATCAAGCCCTTCTTCCAAGCCCAACCTGCCTCTCCAATGTTATCTCCTGCCTACCCATCCTGCCACATACCCACCATCCCTAACACCATAACCCAATGCATCAACACAGACCTCGAACACTGTGCCTTGACCACCTCCCTAACTTAGCATGTACTGTCACCCCTGTCTGGGAATCACTCCCTCCATGTCTCCCTTGTCCTTCAAGACTCCATTCAAATGTCCCCTCCCCATGAAGTCTTCCCTGCACCCCCAGTTATAGTTTGTCCCCCATCTTCTGTGCACCCCCAGCACTTTCTCTATTACTTATTTCTTTGGGTCATGATTGTTTGCAGTGATTTCTGGGAGGCAGAGATGATGTTTTACTCCTCAATACAACTATAGCACATAGTAGGTACTCAACAAATGTTTACTGAATGGTTGGTATTATGGACTGAATGTTTATGTCCCATCCAAATTCATATGTTGAAGCCCTAACCCCCAATGTGATGGTATTTTGAGATAGGATCTTTGGGAGGTAATTAAGCTCAGATGAGGGCTGGGGTCCCCATGACGGGATTAGTGCCCTTATAAGAAGAAGGAGAGACCAGAGCACTTGTGCATGTACACTCTCTCTCTGCCATGTAAGATCTTGGTGAGGAGGCAGCCATCTGCCAGCCAGGAAGAGAGCGCCTACCAGGAACCAAATCTACCAGCACCTTGACCTTAGACTTCTCAGCCTCCAGAACTGTGAGAAAATAAATTTTTGTTGTTTAAGCCACCCAGTCTATGCTATTTTGTTACGATAGCCTGAGCAGACTAATATGGCTAGATAGAAGAATAAATGAAGGGCTACCTCCTGTTGTTTGAACCAAGGACTCCTCCAAATTTGGGAGTTGTTCCCTTGCACAGTCTCTGTCTGACACCCACTCTGGCCTCATCTATCTTGTTTTCCTGACAGTGCTGAGCTTTCTTGGGTTCTCAGATCTTTCCCAGGTATACAACATTGTCTGCCCTGTATTTCTAGCCACTTTCTCCTTTCAGGGCTTAATCATTGCCTTTGACCTTTGCTTAAAAGTATGAGTTTTCGTTTTTTTTCTTACCTGGGAAATTCCCTGCCCCTTTGTTCTCTTTGTGTAAATAGGCCCTTCCCAATTGTCTCCCTCATCCTAGGTGTTTGCCAACATCGCCCAATTTTAGTCAGATTATTCTGTCCTGGAGAGATGGTGCTTCATGTGGAAGCTTAAATACAGCCTGAGCTGTTTTCCTCCAACCCAGGACTCTTCAAATTCTTCTCTGGTTATGTAATTTTAATTTCCATAGGCTTTCTCCTAAAATGTTTATAATATAGTACCTTCAAGCATACATAACTCTAATGACTTACATTAGTTTAAATGTGCATTAAATTGAAATAGAACTGTGAACCACCTGGGACTCAGGCATTTCATTTCAGGGTTTAGCTGTTGCTTTCTTCTATGCATAAGCAAGTAAACCTGTTGTGTCAACAAAGAAAATGCCTGGCCAAGAACCGAAATTTTCTCACCTATATTACTGACATTTCAGTAAGTCTTTCCCAACCCAACCTCCCACTCACCGTGTGAAGGACTCTGAGAGCTGTAGAAATTGCAGGGCAAGGAACTGAGTGTTTGCTTACTTCCCCTCATGTCCAGGAGCATAGAAAGTAGCGAAGAAGTGTGCCTGGATCACCTAAGGGAAAAAAATCTGCACTGAGATTTGGAGGAGAGCCTTGGAGATATATACACGTACCCAAACTACACGGTTAAGTACTGCAGCCACTAGCCATATGTGGCTATTTAAATTTAAATTGATTAAAATCAAATATAATTGAAAATGTGGTTCCTCAATCACGTTAGTCCCATTTGAAGTACTCAAGAGCTGCATGTGGCTAGTGGCTAGTTTTGGATAGTGCAGATATTGAACATTTGTATCACTATGGAAAGTTCCATTGGGCAACTCTGACCTATGATGTAAGTAATGCTTAGAAGGAAGATCCAAATGTGAAATTCCCACTTTTAAAATGAGTATTGGGAAAATATGGAGTGGACTTTGCTGACTACAATAAGAGTAAAACACAATTTTTTTTGAAATGATTATTCCTAGGTTCTTTGTCAACACAAGTTAAAGAAAGGAACAAAGGACAGAGAGAAGAAAGGAAGAATAACCAGGTGGTTATCAGCTCACTGCAGACCAAGGGAACCCATCATTTCTAAGGCAAAGGAAGACCAACGACCAGAGGCCAACTTGCCTGCAGTCCTGTCAGGAGGTAGCAAGCACTTTCCTACCTGAAAAATGTCTATGTGTGACCATACAGGTACAGGTCATGATGTCATGCGAAGGCCCCAGGATGGCTAAATAGTAGAAAGGAGAGCTTTATAGACAATATCAGTTTGTCAGCCAGGAAGAGATAGTGTCCAGTGTGGACCGAAGGCGCTCTCTCTTCAAAGTGGGAAGGGGTGTGTTGGGTCTTATGACTCACAGGGTCCATATTACACAATAGAGTCATACATATGCAGAAGGTTTAGGGGGAAAGCTATACATATTTATGAGGGGAGCTGAGTACAGGTACAGGTACAGGTGCAATGGGTAAACATATGTGCAACGTACATCCCATGCTCACTTTGGGGCGGGGCTTTAACATTAAAATGAGGTGGAATTTGGCTTTTAAAGTGACTATAAGACAAAAAGTTTGTGGGCAGTCTCTTAAGCTGGCTAAAACAGGCTTGAGGTCTGCAGTTGCTTATCAGAGAAGAATGTTTACAAGGCCAGTCCTCTGTCCAATCAGAGTTGTAGGTCTGGTTTGTAAATCAGAATGAGGAGGGGTCTGATAATTTGCCTGATAGCTCCTATTGTTAAAGAGTCTAGCAAGAGTTGGTTTTTCTTGTAGCCATAGAAATTTAGAAATTTCCCATGGCAGCCAGGCCCTGAATGCTTGACCTGTAAGTAACTTTTGTTTCCTTAACCTTAGGGTCCATCTTAGTTGATAAAGGGGCATCTCTCAGATCACACATGGGCCACTCACATCTTTGGTGTGGCAAAGGAGGAAGGAGAATAATGTTACCTTTAAACAGCTCTTAACCTCTGTCTACACATCTCTGTCTTTTCTTAAGACCATGCTAGGTCAGTTGTGCAATAATCTATGAGGGCATCACTCTTGGGGTGGGAGTTAGGGGACACTTAGAGGCCAAGGAACTCATTGCTTTTGCCTAAGCCTGTCGGGAGAGAAACCCCAAGAATCTGTAATTCCAAGGAGTATTCAGACTCCGGTGCTCATGTGAGTGAATGGACACCCATGTTCCTGGCTTCTCTACTTCCTTCCCTATCTCTCTGGATTTTTAAACCTTTGCTTTGCTTAGTAAGACTTCATCCATCCCTCCACTATCAAATAGTAAATTACCAGCGTTTTCTACTGACATATTAATTTTTCAAGGCTCATTTATAGCAATCCTGCAAGAGTAGCCTCAACCTCCGGGGTTCTGTGATATTATGAAATGTATATTTGGTTTTTGTCCCATTTCCTGGTATACAACTCCTAAAATCCTTAGAATTTCCAACATGATGTCTTTTTGTATGCTAATGAGTTGACCTATGGCTGGCAGTTCCTAGGTAGCTTCAGGATGGGGGCTGGTCACCAGAAAGACCAAGGCAGCCTCAGAGGTTTGGGACTTTCAGCCCCACTTCCAAACCTCTGTGGAGTGGAGAGGGGTTGAAGGTTAAGCCATCACCAATGGCCAATGATGTAATCAATCATGCCTACATAATGAAGCCTGCATAGAAGCCCAAAAGGACAGGCTTACACGTCCATGTTTCAGGAGCGTGGCACACCCCAACTCCACAGGGACAGAAGATCCTGTGCTTGACCCTTCCAGACCTTGCTACCCAATGTGTCTCTGGCTGTTTATTTGTATTCCTTTAAATATCTTTGTAATAAACTGGTAAATGTAAGAAAATGTTTCCCTGAGTTCTGTGAGTGGCTCTAGCAAATTAATTGAACCCAAGGAGGGGGTCGTGGGTTCACGACCCTGATTTATAGCTGGTCGGTCAGAAGCACAGATAAGACAACCTGGGGCTTGCTATTGGCACAGGAAGTGGGAGGCAGTCTTGTGGGACTGAGCCCTCGATCCATGGGATCTTATGCTGTCTCTAGGTAGGGTTGGAATCGAATTGGAGGACACCCAACTAGTGTCCCCTGAAGAACTGATTGCTTGTTGGTGGGGAGAAATCCCCACCCATTGAAGTCTTCTGTGTTGATTGTTGTTGAGTGAGAAAATAGAAAATAACTTTGAGTTGTTTTTTACTCGGGCAGACTCTATGAAAGGTCTGAAGAAAGTCAGCTTTACTGACTGCTTACTCCATCCAACCTGTATGGTGAGCTGGCCGAAGTGCAGCACACCGCAGAGAAGCTCTGGAACTGGGCAGGACCCTTACGTGCTCATGGCCTGGGCTGACTTGTCAGGGTGAGAGCTTTCTTATTCATGAGATCCTAGCCAGGGTGGAGCTGCCAAGTGAAGGATCGTATGTTACTACTCAGCCACAATGATGGGGAGCTGCTTCCAGCAGATGCGCAGATCGGCAGCATATCTGAGACTGGTTCTTGTCAGCAGCAAAATCAGCCTGTAATCCCCCTAACTCACTCTAACCAGGAGAGGGGCGATGATGGGAGACAGACCAGGCATGGAAACTGGCCTCCCGCCCCTCCTGTGCTCTGCCCCTGGCGCCTCCCCCTCTCCTGGCCGCTGGTGGGGCTGTCACCCACCCTGTTGCCAGAAAAAAGAGTAGGAAATGTCTTCTGCACCCACATGCAGGGACTGGCAAACTTGTGCATTGATAAGGCCCAGGGCACAACTGTCATCTCTCAGGATCCCTCCACAAGGCTGTGTGCATGGACACGCACAGGCATGCACATATCATACACACATGTACACCACTCCCCCACACACAAACTCACACTCATACATGCAGACACACATATATACCCACTCCATACACATACAACATAAACACACACAAATACACAGCACACACACACATGCACACACACATATGCACACATACATGCTTTTGAGAGTTCGGCCATCACCACAGTTTTTTGACTGGCTAGGCTTGACACTGCTGGCAAATAGGTGAATAGGAAGCAGGCTCCAAGGTGGGACTCCAACTCACCCCCTACCCCTGCAGCAGCAGCTCTGGGCAGGGAGGAAGGCACCTGTGCTGAAGCCCTCCCCACTCCCACCCCCGCCCCCAGAGGCATTGGAACGAGCCTGAGCTCAGGCAAGAGGGTGGACTGTGGTCCAGTTTATGGCCGTCCTGTGACATTAGCATATCTCTCATTACAAGATACATGACGTCTTATGATACAACACCGTATGGTCTGTGGTATTACATGTATGGTATATAAAAGACAGAAGACATCTTTACATACACTTTATCCACAAACAGGCCAACATGAGAAGAGGCAGAGAGGTGAACACCACAGCCCTCTAACAGGAAGGCAAGAGCAGCCGACCAATAGTGCAGCCTGGCCGTGGGTCTGTTCCTAATCAAATTCACACATGTGTCAGGCACTGTGGCCGCGTCAGTTCCAGTGAGAGGCTCATGCTGAAATCTGCAGGAATCCAGCTATTTCAAAGAAATTGGGAAGAAACAAGGTCTGCAGCAATGTTATTTTTCTTAAGGTGGTGCTAATTGGCTAGTAATATCTGGGTTTTGGGGCGTGCTGCACACATTCAAAGGCTCTGCCAACACTAGCTAATTAACCTGTGTGCAGAGGTGGGTGGGCATATGAATTGTTATCACTTCAGCTTGCAGGACCACTTAGCTCTGTCACACTTCTTGTAGCAAGATGCCAAGTGATCGCTAAAAACACACCAGGTTTATAATACCTGGCTTAAAACAAATAGTGCTGAGGATCTCCGAGGACGCACATGCATTCAAATTAGAATTCTCCTCTCCCCTCCTAGCTCTTGGCTGCTGTACATTTTTCTAGACTTTAACGCCCACTCTGATGTCTCCTCTACAAAGCCCTCCCCAGCTGTGCTTGCACGTAAATCAATCCTCCACAGTGACCATCCGTCCCAGTTTGCCCAGGACTATCTCAGTTTTAACACTGAAAGCCCTACATCCCAGTCAACCCCTTAATCCTGGGCAGACTGGGACAGTTGGTCACCCCAAGATTCTCACCATCCTACAGGATCCGTACCACATTATTTTGCTACTAATAATACCATATGCTATCTAGTAATATAACCTAGTGATTCAAGTGCTGAGTTTGTCTCAAGATTACAAAGTGCTCAAGAATAGGGTCCTTTCTTAATCTCCTTGGAATATCTAATTTGGGCACCAAGAATTATACATTGACTTCATTTCTTTTAATACTAGGTCTCTGCTATAATACAATTCAAAATAAGAGCCCTAAAAGGTTTCACCCTCTGAAGGCAGGATGGAGCCTTCCCACCAAATGGTATGTTGAGTCTTGATCCTTGTGGTTGAAGGTCCAGACCAAGAAGGACTCAGGGGTTTACCCAGATTGGTAGAACAGCCTTCAGCAGCTGACCCACCTGAGTTGGTCCCTGGGGAGTTTGTTTAACTACAGTTTCCCCAGGGTTCATCCCGAGAACTCCCGATTCAGAACTGCAGCTCCCTGGTAATTCAGGTTCAAGTGGTCCTTGGAACCCTTTCATCCAACCCAGTTGTCAACCGACCTACTTGTTGGTTGTCAATCAAAAAAGCCACTTACAGTGAAAATTTATTTGTAACACATTAACTGCCATGTGAGTTGTATTTAACTCATATTAGTTTTAAGCCCAGGGCCTAGTGAAGTATATGTAATTCACACGTGTCTTTACCTTGGGAGCTGTGTGGTATGCAGGCAACACACTCCGCCATGCTATAGCATACATGCTATGTGATGGGTGGCCCCCTGGGCAAAATCCTGCAGTTGGTTCGTGAAAATCTTGCTGATGTTCTTACTGTTACAATTAATATTGACAACTTAATTGCATATAACTTACTCACACAAAACAATAAAAAATAACAACTTTTTCATTAAATTAGAAAGGATCATTTTGTTTTCAAAGTTTTTATTTTATTTTCATAATAAAACACTGTGGCCCCAAGGAAAAATATTTTTTTCCTAGTGTGGCAGTCAATGTGTTAAAAGGACAAAAAGAAAAAGGTAAATATTTACTTTGCTTTTTTTGGAAAATGGCGGTGTGATAGGGTCCTCCCACCGCACCGCTCCCAGGGAAGGAGGTGAAGAACGCCAGTGGCTGCCTGCGAGCACGGACCGCTCACTCCGAAAACAGCATTGCGAATGACAGAGAAACAACGCCGAACGCCCAGCCCAAGAAAACAGGTACAAAATTTTCACAAAGATCGGAGGGCGCACGGAGCACAATAGAGCCCAGAGCGCGGGAAGGACGCACTCGCCAGGTCCACGCAGCGCGACCTGCCCCCCAAGCGGTTACGCGCCTCCCCACACACGCAGTCAGGGACAAGCCCAGAGTTGGGGCAAAGCGGTGGCGCGAGGCAGCAGACCTTGTGGAGAGGAAGCAAGTGTGAGGGCCAAACACAACTCTCAGCTGCAGTATACAGAGACCGCGCAGGGCTGTGGATCACGCTGGGCGGAGATACAGCTTCCCGGGACAGTGCGCGGGAACCCGCAGGCCGGCACCGCGCCACTAGAAGTCAGCGGGACTGGGCCCAGGAGTTTAACCGAGAGCGGGACACGCCCTTAGAGGCTGCTAGCAGCTGCCGCCGCAGCCGGCGGAGTAAAGCTGCGCTCCCGGTGCGATCGGAGCCCGGCTGTGCGCCAGGCTGGCGGCGGCCGCCATCTTTACAGCCACCCACCCGGAGCTGTGAGCTGCTCTCTAGCTCCCCCCGCCCCGGCCCGGGGCTCTTCCGCTGGGGCGAGACAGGCTTCGACTTTGATGGCCAGGGACAGCTGCATCCCTGGGTTCCAGGTGGGACAAGATCCCGGAACTGTAGCGGTGGGACCTTTGTGTATTGGAAACAGGTTGCAGCTCGTCCATCTGGTCCTGCTACCCCAGCTCTGGCCTCCGACAAGTCCGCTATGTGCTGGTCCTAGTGCCCGCCCTTCAGGTCCCAGCCCTCCTGTACCCCAGAGATCGGTCATTTTGAATGTTGCTGGGTATAGTGACTCATTTTGTATAACTGCCGGTTCTCATGACAAGCGAATACCTCAAGAGCCACAGGCTGAACCAGAGCAGCTCCCCATAACCCTGCCCACGTCATTAGGGAATTTTGCGCCATCCAAGAGCGCTTCCAGAGGCCACTATTCCCCCCTCCCTGTGGGAACATCCCCCTGGTGGATACTGCTGGGGATAGAGATGCCCACCCACCTTGCCTTGGGGTCTAGTGGTGGAAAAGGGGTGCACAATTGGAGATCCCCCTATCAGCCAGTATCACACAGAGATGCCCATCAGAAGAACAGACACACGCGGCTAGATAAGCAACCTCTGAGCTGTGTAGAATTTTCCCAATTCAGCTCTCACACTGCAGGCAAAAGAAATTGTGTTTCTACCTGCATCTCAGGACGAGCAGGGACAAAGTAACCCCTAGGAGCTACAAGGCCCCTCCCAAAGCACGGGGCTTTCGCATACCCCAACTGGGGGATCAGAGTCTGCCATGGACATAACAGGATACCTAGCTATTAGGGAGCTGTGGAGTCATATCCTCAAGTACAATTCACTAGCTTAGAGTTCAAGCTGGGAGGACAATCTCACTACACTCCACCGGGAAGAGGAGAAGACAACAGGTCAGAGATAACCCAAGATCCACCAAACTTGCTAAAATACACCTAAGGCAATATAGGCCACTACTTCTGTCCCTGGCTCTGCCAAGGAACGAAACTCGAGGGCTTGGAGACAGGGCCATAAACTAGCCCTAACACCCCCAGCTCTTGACCAAGAGGCCAGATGAGAAAAAACCAGCAATAGAACTCAGGGAACATGAAAAATCAGAGTGAAAAGTCACCCCCAAAAGAAATTATCAGTTCCTCAGCAATGGATACCAACTCAAATGAAATGGGTAGAATGACGGAAGAGGAATTTTGTTTATGGATTATAAGAAAGCTCAATGAAATTCAAGAGAAAATTGAATCCCAGCACAAAGAAACCACAAGAAAAATGCAAGAAATGAATGAAAAATTCTCCAAAGAAATAGAAGTATTACAGAAAAATCAAATAGAAATCCTAGAAATGAAAGAAGCATTCAAGGATCTACAAAACACAGTGGAAAGCCTTAAGAATAGGCTGGACCATGCAGAGGAAAGAATTTCAGAGCTAGAAGACAACTCCTATGTGCTAAATAAATCAGTTGAAGAGAAAGAACACAAAAACAAGAGGCATGAACAAAGCATACAAGAAATGTGGGATTATGTAAAGAGGCCAAACATAAGGATCATAGGCATCCCTGAGGGAGAGGAAGAAAATTCGCGTGGGCTGGAAAATCTATTTGAAGGAATAATAGAGGAAAATTTCCATGGCCTAGCCAGAAATCTCGACATCCAAGTACAAGAAGCACACAGGACTCCTGGGAGACTCAACGTGAAAAGGCATTCACCACGCCACATAATTATTAGACTGACCAAAGTAAACACAAAAGAGGCACTCCTCAGAGCTGTAAGACGAAAAGAGCAGGTAACCTACAAAGGGAAACCAATCAGATTAACTGCAGATTTCTCAGCTGAAACCTTACAAGCCAGAAGGGAATGGGGAGCCACCATCAGTCTCCTAAATCAAAACAAAGGCCAACCCAGAATTCTGTATCCTGCCAAACTAAGCTTCTTATATGAGGTAGAAATAAAGACCTTTCCAGACAAGCAATCACTGATAGAATTTGCAAAATCCAGACCGGCCTTGCAAGAAGTGCTTAGACCTGCATTGTACACTAACCAGCACAACAGACACCCACCAATGTAAAACTACGCAAAAGATACAACTCCAGAACCCAGATTCCACAATGATGCAAGAGGTAAAACAAAAGACACCACCCAATAGAATAATCAGAAATTTACCCCAAATATCAATTCTCTCAATAAATGTGAATGGCTTGAATTGCCCATTGAAAAGACATAGGCTGGCTGAATGGATTAAAAAATACAAGCCAAGTATCTGTTGTCTCCAGGAAACACACCTTACACACAAAGACGCATTCAGACTCAAGGTGAAAGCATGGAATACAATTTTCCAGGCTAATGAAAACCAAAAGAAATATGGAGTAGCCATCCTTATTTCAGATGACATAAACTTTAAAGCAACAAAAGTAAAGAAGGACAAAAATGGACACTATATAGTGGTGAAGGGAAAAATCTTACAAGAGGATTTAACAATCCTAAATATTTATGCACTCAACACAGGAGCACCCAGGTACATAAAGCAAATACTGCTTGATCTAGACAACATAATAAATAGCAATGCCATAATAGCAGGGGACTTCAACACCCCACTGACAGAACTGGACAGATCCTCCAAACAAAAAATAAACAAAGAAACAAAGGACCTAAACAGGACTCTAGAACATTTGGGCCTAACAGATATCTACAGAACACTCCACCCAAATAACACTGAATATACATTCTTCTCATCAGCTCATGGAATTTTCTCTAAAATTGACCACATCCTAGGCCACAAAACAGATCTCAACAAATTCAGAAAAATAGAAATCATACCATGTATCTTTTCAGACCACAGCTGAATAAAATTAGAAATCAATTCCAACAGAAACTCACATCTTCATCCAAAAACATGGAAATTAAACAATCTGTTGCTGAATGACTATTGGGTCAAGGAGGAGATTCAAATGGAAATCAAAAGATTCTTCAAACTAAACGATAATGGGGACACAAGTTATCAAAATCTGTGGGATACAGCAAAAGCAGTCCTGAGAGGAAAACTTACTGCCTTAAATGCCTACATCCAAAAGACAGAAAGGTCACAAATCAGTAAACTAATGAATCATCTGAAGGAAATGGAAAAAGAAGAGTAAAGCAATCCTAAAGCCAGCAGAAGAAAAGAAATAACCAAGATCAGAGCAAAATTAAATGAAATTCAGAACAAAAGAACAATACAGAAGATTAATTAAATGAAAAGTTGATTCTTTGAAAAGATAAACAAAATAGACAGGCCACTCACCAGGTTGACCAGAAGCAGAAAGGAAAGGACTCTAATAAGCTCAATTAGAAATGAAAAAGGAGAGGTCACAACTGATATCATGGAAATACAAAACATCATCTTCGAATACTACAAAAATCTCTACGCCCACAAACACAAAAACGTGGAGGAAATGGACAAATTCTTAGAAACATACTACCTCCCTAGGCTCAACCAGGAAGAAACAGAATTTCTAAACAGACCAATATCAAGCACCAAAATTGAAGCAGTAATAAAAAATCTTCCAACAAAAAAAGTCCTGGACCAGATGGGTTCACACCTGAATTCTACCAAGCCTACAAAGAAGAACTGGTGCCTCTACTGCAGAAATTATTTGAAAATATCCAGAAGGATGGAATCCTCCCAAACTCATTCTACGAAGCCAATATCACCTTGATACCAAAGCCAGGAAAGGACACAACAAGAAAAGAAAATTACAGACCAATATCCCTTATGAATATAGATGCAAAAATTCTCAATAAAATCCTTGCAAACCGAATTCAAAAGTACATCAAAAAAATAATTCATCATGATCATGTGGGCTTCATTCCCGAGATGCAGGGATGGTTCAACATATGCAAATCTATAAATGTAATTCACCATATAAATAAAACAAGAACAAAGATTATATGATCCTTTCAATAGATGCAGAAAAGGCTTTTGACAAAATCCAGCATCCTTTTACGATAAGAACTCTTAACAATATAGGCATAGATGGCTCATACCTCGAAACTATTAAAGCCCTATATGATAAAACCACATTCATACTGAATGGGGAAAAATTGAAAGCATTCCCCCTTAAAACTGGAACTAGACAAGGTTGCCCACTTCTATTCAAGTGGAGACAAGGTTTCTCCACTTCTATTCAACATAGTGCTAGAAGTCCTGGCCAGAGCAATCAGACAAGACAGAGGAATCAGGGGCGTCCAGATGGGGGCAGAAGAGGTCAGACTTTCACTATTCACAGACTATATGATATTATACATAGAAAACCCCAAAGATTCAACCAAGAGATTACTGGAATTGATAAATGAATTCAGCAAAGTCTCAGGATACAAAATTAATACACACAAATCCATAGCCTTCATATATGCTAATAACAATCAAGCCAAGAAACAAATTAAAGATGCAATACCTTTCACAATAGCACCAAAGAAAATTAAATATTTAGGAACATATCTAACTAAGGAGGTCAAAGATCTATATAGAGAGAATTATGAAACACTGAGAAAAGAAATTGCAGAGGATTTAAACAGATGGAAAACCCTACCATGCTCTTGGATAGATAGAATCAACATTGTAAAAGTGGCTTTGCTACCTAAAGTGATTTACAGAATCAATGCAGTCCCTATCAAAATACCAACATCATTTTTTGCTGATCTAGAAAACATAATTCTACACTTCGTGCAGAACCAGAGAAGACCCCGTCTAGCCAAAGCAATCTTAAGCAAAAAGAACAAATTGGGAGGCATCTATCTACCAGACTTCAAACTATACTACAAGGCTATAGTAACCAAAACAGCATGGTATTGGCACAAGAACAGAGACATAGACCGATGGAACAGGACTGAGAACTCAAATATAAAACCAACCTCATACAGTCACCTGATCTTTGGCAAATTCCAGAAAAACGTACACTGGGGAAAAGATTCCCTATTCAATAAATGGTGCTGGGAAAACTGGATGGCCATATGTAGAAGACTGAAACTGGTCCCACACCTCTCACCTCTCACAAAAATCAACTCACAATGGATAACAGATTTAAACCTAAGACGTGAAACCATAAGAATTCTCGAAGAAAACATTGAAAAAACTCTTATGGACATTGGCCTAGGCAAAGAATTTATGAAGAAGACCCCCAAAGCAATCATAGCAGCAACAAAAATAAATATATAGGACCTGATCAAATTAAAAAGCTTCTGCACAGCCAAGGAAACTATCACTAGAGTGAACAGACAACCTACAGAGTGGGAGAAAATATTTGCATGCTACACCTCTGATAAAGGGCTGATAACCAGAATCTATACAGAACTTAGGAAAATCAACAAGAAAAAATCAAACAACTCTATTAAAAAATGGGCAAAGGACATGAACAGAAACTTTTCCAAAGAAGACAGATTAATGGCCAGCAAACATATAAAAAACTGCTCAACTTCTCTAATCATCAGGGAAATGCAAATCAAAACCACAATGAGATATCACTTAACTCCAGTGAGATTGGCTCATATCAAAAAATCCCCAAACAACAAATGTTGGTGGGGATGCGAACAGATAGGAACACTCATACACTGTTGGTGGGACTGCAAATTAACAACCTCTATGGAAAGTAATATGGAGATACCTCAAAGAATTAAAAGTAGAATTACCATTTGACCCAGTAATCCCACTACTGGGTATTTACCCAAAGGAAAAAAAGACATTTTATAATAAAGACATCTGCTCTCGAATGTTCATAGCAGCACAATTCACAGTTGCAAAGATGTGGAAACAACCCAGGTGCCCATCAATACATGAGTGGATTAATAAAATGTGCTATATGTATACCATGGAGTATTACTCAGCAATAAGGAACAATAGTGAATTAACACATCTGGTATTATCCTGGTTGGAGCTAGAACCCATTCTTCGAAGTGAAGTGTCACAAGAATGGAAAAACAAGCAGCACTGGTACTCACCATCAAATTGGTACTAACTGATCAATACTTACATCACACAGGGCAATAATATTCATCAGGGGGCGGGCAGGCGGGAGGGTGGTGGAGAGGATGGGAAAATTCTCACTGAATGGATGCGGGGAGCGCAGTTTGGGGGATGAGCATGATTGTAGCTCTGACATGGGCAGTGCATGGGCAATATATATAGCCAAAGTGTTGTACCCCCATAATATTCTGAAATTAAAAAATAAAAATAAAAAAATATATATTTACTTTAAACATTTCATTTTAATGTAAAACATGTAAATATTTTTTTGACATAGGCCCAAGGGCTTCCTCTGGGTTTGCTAATTGGACTTCATTGTTTTTCTTGTGTAAATCACATTTATATATTTCTAGTTTTGATTTCTTTAAAACAGAACATGAATTTAAAGATACTTGTGAAGTATTCTGAGTATGGAATCCTTCCAGATCCTTGCAATATTTTTTCCAAGCCTTTTACAGTTGTCTTAAATACCCCAAATTAAGCAAAATTCTTAAGCAACTTATATTTGCTGGGTCTTACCAAAACATTCAACTTAGTTTTTCATGAAGTAGATTATATTTTTTTGCATAGAATGTAAGTTACATGAAAAAAGTGGTCTTTTTGTCTTTGTTCTCTGATTTATTCTGAGCATGAAGAACATTGCCCGGCACATGGCAGATGTTCAACTTGTTGAATAAAGTTGTTCACATAAATATTTAATTAAATTAATGAATTACAGCAATAAGTACAAATGGTGTAAAGAGGTTTGGGAGCTAACAGCAAGTAAATCAGCAGGTGGGTACATGGGTATACAAGAGAGTAGTTGACTAGCCATGAGCATTCAACTTGCTGTGAGCATCAGTTTGTGTGCTTTTTGGAGGAAATGAAGAGTGTCCATTAATCTGGGGCGTCAACTGGGTGGGGTTTATTATGAGATATTCCTCTCTCCTGCCTAGATAAGAAGCCTAGGTCAACAGACACCTGAGGCAAGAGTTAGCAGAAGGAGTCAGGGTATTCTCCTCCCCCTTCCGGTTACGGTTACGGCACTGCCCTGTTATGGGTTCCAGAGCCAGAGAAGAAAGGTCAGGGCAAGTAGATTCTTTATAAATCCCAAGTTACCATCCTGTCTTCCTGAATTGTCAAGAAGCTCTTCTCCCAAAGAAATCATTTAAAATCTTTCAACCTGTTCTAAATAGCTAGGGGCTTCTGTGGTTCCCAACAGGGGATATACATTCTGCCACCATTTTAAAAGGAAAAAAATCCATCCACTTCTTGATGTTATGTATTCATGTCCTTCTTTGTCAAGAATGCATTTGAATAAAATCACCCAGGATGACATCAGCACGTCAGGCTGCCTTGCTGCAGACCTTGGCATTGTACCATCAATATAAAACCTTCTCTATACCTTAGGGGATAATACTTCATAAGGCTGTTGTGAAAGTTCAATGAGATGAAGCATTTAGAACAATGTCTATCCATGAGCAGACTGAACACATCATTATTTTTGTGGTTGCATTTGCATCTGTATCCTGCTTCTTCACCGGGACCTAGTGAATGTCAAAAACAAGCCAACAAACAAACCCAAAATTGTTAATTGAGTTTCTACTCCTGCCACAGAAGAATTAGTGTTCAGAACCCTGATCCATTGCAAGTAATTAAGCTTTGCTTCCTCAGACCACTTTGGTTTTGGGGAGAATCAAGATTTATGGCAAGAGGCAAGTAGTGAATGCTGTCACTTTCAGACAGATTTGGAAAGGCTACAGGAGAAGCAAGAAGTAGCAAGGGCCACTTAATTGTCCAACAGTCTTTCTGTCAGGCCCCAGCTCACCAGAAACATAACATTACATTCATTGGATAAAACCTTACCTAGCCAGTAAAACTGCATAAAGAATTTTTAATGATAATGAAAAATTATTAAAATATTAGTTTAAGATTTATAAAACAACCATTAATTTAGGCATTCATTTATTAATGTGAAGCCAGTGGCAAATAAAACATTCCCCGACTTCATAAAATATATATTTTTGTAAGATAAGTATTCATTAGAGGACATTTGGAAGAAAGCACATGTAAATTTTAGTAATTATGTTTATTTCTGAACTATTGGATTATATTTTATTTTTGTTCTTCTTTAAATATTTATGTATTTTTCAAAAAGCGGGGGTGGGGGGAGGAGGAAACACATATAGGAGATATTTTGACTGCCCAGCGTCTAAATCCCTTTCTTAGAATTGGGGGAAATCCCTTTTCATAAAGCTTATCTGCCCACTCACCCACTGCAGAGCTGAAAATGCCAGATATTTGCTTTCCCAGCTACCCTTCCAGCTAGGCCTAGGCAGGTGATCCTAGCTTACTTGGACCTTATACTACCAGATTGTACTTTGCTTTAAGAGCAAGTGGCACAGACAAGCAGGGATGACAGTGAATAAATCCTTTCTGGCAGTGGAAATTGTTACAGCAACACTGGATTCTAGCCCTGAAGTTTCAACAATGTTGGTGGCAATGGTTGCAGCAAGATCACAATGGCCAAATGACCACGTGATCTGGACTGCTCTTGATGAAGCGGCCAGTTTTTCTGCCTTAACAAAAGTTTGGTGTGATCAACAGAGCTCCATCATCAAGTGGCAGAGGTATAGGCTGGCAGGTGCTTGAGGAGGTCATGATGACACAAGTTGTTCTCTGAGCAGGGGGCCCACCCCTGCCTTTCCCCCGCCCATCCTCCACTCACACCTACAGCCTCATGGGCAGTTCCTCTGATTGCTTGACCAGGAAGGGGGAAAAGCCAAGCCTGACTTCAGATGGATCTGTGTGATGTGCTCGCACCAACCAGAAGGAGACAACTGGCTCCATATCCTCACTCGTGAATGGCCCTAAAGGCAGTGAGGAAAGGAAAATCAGCCCAGAGGGTGACCCCTTGGGTGGGACACTTTGTTGTCCACTCTTGCTGAATGGTGAGACGGCTGAAGGTAAAGCATTACCCGGTTTTTGGGCTGTGGGCTGTGACTAATGTTTGGATAGTTGGTCATGAACTTGGAAGGAACGAGACTGGAGAATTAGTAACAGGGATGCTCGAGAAGGAGTATGTGGATGGGTGTCTAGAGAAGTGCCCCAAGAGCATATTCCTCCAAAGACCCCCTCACTCCATAGTGGACAGGTGATGAATAAACCAGGGAACAAGATGATCAGCCCCGTAGATACCTATCAACCTCCTTCCCAGCCACCCCAGTGATTGTTCAATGGGCTCATGCACAAAGTGGCCATGGAGGTGGGAATGGAACCTACTGATGAACTCAAAGAGGTAGACCTCCCTTCACCACAGCTAATCTGGCTACCCCAGTGCTGAGGCCTGACTTGCAATCAGCCCAAACCACCCTTTATCCTGTAATATTGGGTCTTCCCTGGATGGACCAGCCTGCCCCCCTGGTGGCAGGTGGGCTGTATTCTTTCCAAGGAACACTTGACAGAAAAGAAACAAGTCAATGGGCTGCTCCTACCTTATACACTGTCACCCAGAAATAGCCGGGCAAACAGACAGGAAAAACCAAGAAAGGAAGATGCAATGTTGGTTGAGTTTGATTGCCCCTAATTATCAAGGGGAAATGGGGCTGCCGCCACAAATTGAGGGCAACCTGGAGGTGGATGAAGCCCAGGGGATTCCTGGGCCATCTGCTAATATTGCCACGCCCAATGGTAAAAGTCAACTGAGAGCTATGGTGACCCTCTTCAAGCATGACCACCATGATCTCAGAACTCTCGGGAACGAAGGTTTGTATCATCCCACCGGGTGCAGAACCCTGACCAGGTGAGGTCCTGCCTGAGTTCAAAAGAAACATGCTAGCGGAGAAGGGAAGGCGTATCTACCGACTTTACCTTCCTGACCAGGTAGAGAAACAAGCACTATAATTTTCTTCCTCGCTAAAATATACATGCTGATATTTGAACTCATTTTTTCCTTCTTTTTTCTCTCTTTCTTTCACTATTCTATATGGGATGTGTGGTGTTGGTTGCCTTTATAAATTTACCCACAGGTTACAGAACATAGAGAGGGAATCAGGATGGAATAGAGGAGGAGAGGTCATGGCCCCAAGATCCTGCACTCCAGGGTGGACACAGAACAGATGAGACTTTGATTCAACTGTCCTTTAAGAGGGAAGAGCATAGCTGGGTGCAGTGGCATGTGCCTGTAGTCCCAGCTACTCAGGAGGCTGAGGCAGGAGGATCGCTTGAGCCCAGGAGTCTGAGGTTGCTGTGAGCTATGATGATGCCAACGCACTCTAGCCAGGGCCACAGAGCGAGACCCTGTCTCAAAAAATAAAAATAAATAAATAAAATAAAATACTGATTGACTCAGCAGGAGCGACATTGATAATTAAATGCCGGTTCCATAACCTGGCGCACACCTCAGTTCTGACATCCATGACTATGCTGCCTTGAACTGAATTTCCCTCCTTTCAGTTTTCGTATTTCAGCATCCTGTTTCCGTCTTGGTTCTTGCCTCTGATACACACAACTACCTCTTCCTTCCCATGGATCATCCAACCCCAGGGTGCCAGAGACCCCAGACTCTCTGTTCTGGAAGATCAGGACTTTTAGACTTTGACAGCTTAGTTAAGACTAGAGATCCTATTTGGCTTAGAAGAAGGTTCATGAGTTTTATTACTGTGCTTCTAAGTTTCTGCCAAAGGTCCTCCCTTTCTGGAGAAGGCGTGTATTCTTTCTCAACTGATGTTCTTACTCTCTTTGTTTTCATCTTTTTTCCCATTATGTGATGGCCTGGCTTGATGGCTGGTATTTTTGCTGCTGAAATGTAACCAGCTGTCCTCCTGCTTCCTGTGCCAGGGTCCAAACTCTCCTCCCACTGCTGCTGCAGAGCCCTCACACTGATGCTGTCCTGTGTCCGTGGTTACAACTTTTCAGGGCCCCAAAAGGCAGCCTCCCTCCTTCTGACAAGGGCTAAAGGGGACTCAAGGGATACCATCTAGTGCTGCACCAAAGACAGTGGTCGCTATACCCAAGCAGAAACCTCAGGACAAGTCATATTGGGCAACCTCAAGCCATGTTCCCTTCCTTTCCCTTTCTGAAACATCCAGGTGCCCCTTGATCACAGCCAAGGTGGGCAGGCTTTGCCTTCCCCATATGAGCAGAATTGCTCAATTAGGTGTTCTGAGGCTCGACCATGAGTCCCACAGATCTCTTTACCATTTCTCCAAGGAGATTTGGAACCCTCATACAAACAGGACTCCTGGTAACCCGCTCTTACATTCCGGTATCCCTGAGGTGGACAGATGGTTTAGACCTAGATTTTGACCCTCACATGCAATGAGATAATCAGGGCGATCAGCAGAGTGACCAACTGTTCTGGTTTGCCCAGGATTGTCCTGGTTTAACACTGACAG
Source organism: Daubentonia madagascariensis (assembly GCA_023783475.1). Lineage (NCBI taxonomy): Eukaryota > Metazoa > Chordata > Mammalia > Primates > Daubentoniidae > Daubentonia > Daubentonia madagascariensis. The sequence goes on along the minus strand of JAKFHU010001482.1, from coordinate 586,626 downwards.
TCCTATGTCCCAGAAAAATCCTCAGTCCCAGGCAAAGCAGGACAGTTTATCACCCTGGCCATCAGCCAAAGTGCAAAACTGAATGTTTACAAGCTGAGGTCGATAGAGAGTTAAAGTAAAATGACTTGACATCCTTAATGTTGGCACAATGTAGTTTTCTTTCTTTGTATCTACACTCAGCGCATTTTCTTAGACCTACCAGAAGCAAAAGTAATTATGTCCCCTCTTTGTCGTAGCCTAAAAATATTCACAGAAGCCCTGAAGCCTGCATTCTTCCAGCTGACCGACTGCTTAGTGAAGCATTCCCTCCTTAGCCGCTTCAGTCTTGCCCCTTTTCATCATTTTAGCTGATCTCCTCTGAACCTCCTCCAATTTATCTGCATCTTCTTGATACCATGGCACTCGGGATTGAATGCCAAGCACATTTATACAGAGTTGCACCTCCTCGTCTCACTATGTGCCTCAGGCAGCAAATGCAGCAAAACCATGTAAGCATCTTATCCAATTATTGTAATTGCTTTTCAGATACACGCACACATAGACAGATATACTTTGTTAGACAAGAGAATTAAATGCCTTCTGAAGGTCAAAAACCACATCACTCTTGGTTGGAAAAGGCAGGAAAATAATCTTATAAAATGGATGAGCATGACACTAGGAAAAGCAGTGGGTAGAGTTCTGAAGATGTTTGTAGGGGTCTAGTTCCCCCCCTACAAGCCAGGAGACCTTGGAGAAATCATTTCACCAGCCTGGCTCTCCATTTCCTTGTGAATAAAAATGAACGGCGTAGACGAGTCATCACAAAAGTCCTTTCCACCTTTGCTATTCGGGAAAAGACAAATACTGTTTCAGGCTAACATCTAGACCAGTAGATCTCAACAGGAGTGAGGCCAGATGAGAGTTACCTGGGTGTGTTTGCAAAACACACCTCCTCCTTCAGCCCTGTGCCAGCTGCCCCTGCAAGGCATGTCAACATTCGGAGAAAAGAGAAAGAGGCATTTCTGTTTATGTTTATTTCTAGTGATTATGATGGTGACTGTGGTAGGCAGAATAATGTCCCCATCCTAGTCACCAGAACCTGTGAATATGTTAGGTGACGTGGCAAAGGGAAATGAAGGTTGCAGATGGAATTAAGTTTGCTAATCAGTTGACCTTAAGATAAAGAGATCGCCCCATAATATTCTGAAATTAAAAAAAAAAAAGATAAAGAGATTGTACTGCATTATCCAGGTGAGCTCAATGCAATCACAAAGATCCTTAAAAGTGGAAGAGGGAGTAAGAAGAGTGGATCAGAGGATTCAATGTGAGAAAGACTCCACCCACCATTGCCAGCTTTGAAAATGGAGGAGGGGCCACAAGCCAAGGAATGTGGGCAGCTCTAGAAGCTGGGAAAAGGCCAGGAACAGATTCTCCCCTGGAGCCTGCAGAAAGAACGTAGCCCTGCCCACACCTTGATTTTAGCCTAGTGAGACCTCTGACCTCCAGAACTGTAAGATAATAAATGTGTGTTGTTTCAAGCCACTAAATATGTGGCAATTTTGTTACAGTGGCAATAGGAAACAAATACAGTGACCTCTAGGACCAATGTGCCCATACATTCACTCTCACATACAAACACACTCTCACGCACCCATTCACATAGTCACGTGTATATGCCCACCCAGCTACACACTCACACACTCACACACACCTACACACATACTCACACATATCCCTCTAAGAAATAACTCATTCAACTGCCCTGGGTTTTATGGGGTAATTCCTATGACTTTACAGTATCCCCAAGAAAAGACGCTGAATCTCTACTAGCTGTACCAAGAAATAGGTTGCAATGAAACAAGGTGTGGAATGTCAAGGGGGGCTCTGACAACCCCAACTTCCACCAGGCTCACACTCCACCTCCCTGCCCTGGCCTCAGTCCTGCGGGGGCCATCCAGACCCTGCCCTTTCCTGGGGAGAGTCTGTCCTTCCTCCACCAGGCCTTAATCATCTCCCTCCCTTGTTTGTTCCACTCTACATAGCCAACTCTTAGACTATGGGGATCATCAGGCCACAAAACCACACTTCCTGATTTCTTGACCCTTTTCTTTCAATCCACATCTCTTCTCTCCTCCAAAATGCATTTGAAATGCTTTTTGTGAAACCAAGATCTGATTTTGTTTTCTTTACTTCAACTCCCCCTCAACATTTAGTGCACAACTTTATATAGCAGTTGACAAAGCTCATTGGGGTCAGTGGCGGGTGATCTCATGGAAAAAGTACCTGGCAGGAAGTCAACAGGCCTAGGGGCCAGTCCTGGCCATCCATTATTTTATAGTCACTTAATTACAAAATATCTCACCTTCCACAAAATAAGTTAGACTGCTTATCTCTAAAGCCCACATGAAATGTTTCCTTATTATTAGTGTATTTGTGTTCAGCAGGAGTGTTTTGTGTCCCCAGGAAATTAAAAGCCCCTTAAGGGCATGAATTAAACTTCTATTTATTTTTAACTTGCCCCCACACCTAGTAAAATCTGCCATAACCTGTGGGTGTCCAGTAACTGTGGGTTGACTGGCTGCCAGCCTCAAATGAAGAAAGCATGACTCGATTCAAATACTGCAAATCATGAACACACTGGGGAAGGAAAACTGCTTTGCAGGATGCATCTGAATCTTCTTCATAGCACCAGAGACACCTTGGGATCTGCATCTGAATTTATAAAACAACTTTCATCATGCTATAGAATAATTATTAGCATGATGATATGATCATGCTGTAATTATATTTTTAAAGCAGGAGGTGTTTCATGTGAAAACTACTAGGCTTCCTTATTTTATTTAGAAGGCAAGAGTTGTGGGCAGAATTGTGTCCTCCCCCAAAATTCATGTGTTGAAATCCTAACCTCTAGGAGGTCAGAATGTGACTGTACTTGGAAATAGGGTCTTTAAAGAGGTGATTAAGTTAAAATAAGGTCATCAGGGTGGGCCCTAATCCAATGCTGCAGGTGTCTTTATAGGAACAGATTAGGACATAGTCACACACAAGAGGAAGACCATGTGAAGACACATGAAGAAAATGGCCAACTATAAGCCAAGGAAAGAAGCCACGGAAGACATCAACCCTTCTGATGCCTTCAGAATCACAAGAAAATAAACTCCTGCTGTTTAAGCTGCCTAGGCTGTGGTACTTTGTTATGGCAGCCCTAGCAAACTAATACAGCATGTATATAGGCTAATTTTATTTATTTTAAAGTTTGAGGAAAGTATATTAATTTTGAAATTACATAATACATAACTATTGTAATAATTTTTTATAAACAGAAAAGAAAAAAGAAATTTACTGAAATTTAATTTCTCCCCTTGCCACTGGTACATGTCCTTCCAGAACTTTTTCCAAACAAAAATAAATGCATGCACATAAAAATAAATAATATAATATAAACATACAATATAAAATATAATATACATATAACTATACAAATGCATATAAAAGTTTTGAATTGAATAAAAATATACATATAGTTTATAATCAGCTTTTTCACTAAATATGTTAGTTTTGCTCTTCCATTTTAATAAATATAAATTTAATTTTAATGGCTATGTAGTTCTCCAGTATGTAAATGTAATTAACTCACTTAATCAGTCCTCTATTGTTCAACATCTAGATTTTTCTTCCTAGTGTTTTGCTGATAATGCACACTGTTCATTCATCTTTGTACATTTTCCTGGTAATTTCCTTAGGATAAATACCTAGAAGATTGCTATATCAAAAAAGCATGCCGTCTCCAGACTTTTGATACCTTTTTGAGGAATTTGTTTTATTCTCCACTGTATCCCCAGCTCCTCAAACCTCTGGCACAAAATAGAAACTAATCAATATTTGTTGAATCAATCAATATTGCCAAATGAGGTAGATATACTCATAAGATGTCATTTCTAAATCTATTTTTAGAAGCCACAAAATTAAAAGTGATTTGAAGACCCAAAATTCTTGGTTAGTCAGAGCATGGTAGAAATTAAGGTCCATTGCTTCCTTGATCCATGTATATCAATGAATTTTACCTCGTACCTGAACCAGAGAGATGCCTCTTCCAGATGACATTCCTCCCAAAAGTCTGAGCTTTTGGCAATATATGGACCTAAAAAGAGTGGAAGTGGTTCAGCCTAAATCAGTTCCCACTGATTTAAAAAAAAAAACTAAACACACACTCACACATACACAGCCCACCCCAGCTCAATGTTTTACATGAAAGGCAGCACATAATGCCTCCAACCTCCCTTCAACAGAGATAGGAAAAGCAACCCTTGTCTTTATCAGTGGACCCTCTTTATAAACCAGATATTGGAACCACCTATTTTCCTATCCTGAAATAGAATCCAAAGATAGCATGACCACCACATATCTGTGTAAATGCTCATGGCTGACTACAACAGAAGATGTCAATAAGAAGTCAGACACATACCTTACATGCAGATTCCCCATGAACAGGACAGCTACAAGCGTGTGCTGAAATGGGTGTGCTGCATTGGCCATCCAAATCCCACAAGCAGCACTGCCATTGGTGAGGCAATTTGCAGAAATGGTGAGCAACTCTTGGTCAAGTTCCTGCAAAACAGAGTACAACACTGTGATTATCAAAAAAAATGCCCCACCAATTTCTGAAACACTCTGGCAGTAGAACTGCCCCAATTAAGCATCACTGTACAAATATTCTTCTTAAAATAGAATGCCCTGACCCAAACACTGTACTTTGAGTGGGGAGTGATGGAAGAGGCATGAGGTAGGACATCTCAGAGATGCCAAATTGGTTTTATCTCAAGGGCCATTGATTCAGCTAGAAGTTGGCTGAAGTGCTGTGTTGAGAAGATGTCTAAAACTTTGGACTCCGCAAGGAAGATGGCCACCATGTGTCAATAATGCCACCTGTGGGCAGGAGAGGAGGGAAGTGTGGCCTGCATGCCACCTGTTTGCTGGCCCAGAAATAAAGTCTCTTCTTCTGGACATCTTTAGCCTGAGTCTAAAGCCCAGAATTGAAATCGCTTGTTGGCAGGGAAAAAAAAGAACGCAACTGACTCACATCAAACTCCATTTTCTCACATTTGGCAAAACATTTCAGAATTTAGAGCAAAGAGGAAAACATTCAGTTCAAATATTCAAAACCATATGTATTTCACTGAACAAGAGAAACTCACTGTGAAAGAGAGATTGAAAAAAACAGGACTGCTTGGCAGATATACAGGCATGGTTTGTGTCAGGGAGCAGTCAGGAAGAACTCACACAGGGGCAGCTCCGAAATTCCAGGGTCGGGTAAAACGCTCACATTTAACACTGACCATGTTTTCCTTCCGCAGCCTGCCCCCTGGTGGAGATGTTAATAAGGAGCAAACACTCTTAAGATTGAACTGAGTGAGGGAAAGGGGGAAACAAAGTCACTGCCCTAAGACCTTGGGAAGTCATGATGGTGATGATGATGATGGTGTTGGGGGTGGGGGTGATAATGATGATGATGATGGTGGGGGGTGATTATGGTGATGAGGATGATGGTGGGGGGTGATAGTGGTGGGGGTGATGGTGGTAGGGGTGAAGGTGGTGGGGGATGATGAAGGTGGGGAACGATGATGGTGATGATGGTTGGGGGTGATGGTGATGATGAAGGTAGGGAATGATGATGGTGATGACGAAGGTGGGGGATGATGATGGTGATGATGATGGTTGGGGGTGATGGTGATGATGATGGTGGGGGATGATGATGGTGGGGGGTGATGGTGATGATGATGGTGGGGGGTGATGAGGGATGGTGATGGTGGTGGGGGTGGTAGGGGCAGTAATAGCTAATAGATACATAGCATTTCTCTCTACCTGGCTCTATTCTAAATGCTTTACGTACATTAGTTAATTTGATCCTCACAACAACCTTATGGGGTAGGTACTTTAATGATCCCCATTTGCACATGAGAAACTGAAGCACAGAGAGGATATGTCACTTGCCCAAGGTAACACAGCTAGTAAATGGGAAGAAATGGAGAGGCTCTCATCACCTTCTCTAAAATATTGATTAAACAAATTTTCCTGATAGTTTTTTCCTGATTAGAGTTTCATTAAGGTTGTCTCTCAAAGAAAAAGTATAACCTGGTGAATTAAGACTATCAGTCACTTCACACGCTTATGAATGACCTTAATCAAACATTACTCCAAACACTTAGGCGTTTTCACTGAGGATGGGAAGAGAGAGGTGGTGCTGGGGGAGAAGCTCCTGAAGAAGGGTAGATTTGGCGAAAGGGGATTTCTGTAGCTGTAGGAGCAGCCAGAAGGCAGACACATTTAAGTCAGGAAGAGGATGTCTGAAGGTGGGAGGGTCCCAAGCATGAGGCTTGTTTGCCTTGTCAGTTTTCCAAGAGACTGTCATTGGCATGTATGGACTTGGTTAATTTTTCCGGGACTACAGTGGATCCTCTCCTTAAAAGGCTGGGATAGCACTTCCCGAAGACCATGGATTGGTTAAAGTTGTCACGTCAAATTATCATCATGATTGTTTCAACTGCCTAGTAATTGCTGCTGCCTCCCAAATAACCAAAACATGCATTTAGGAACAGGCTTAGAAAGTTCGTGCACTCACAAATTATGTTTTAACACAAGCACGCGGGAGCCAATGGAGAGGCGAGAGAAGATGCAGGGAAAGTGGTTCTGGGGGTTAATTTTATTTATCATGATTTCCTCTGCATTTGGCAGAGCAGATGCTCAATACATGTTTGGTGATAAATAACCAGAGGGAAGAACACATCAAATAAACCAGGGTTATCTCTAAAGTAAGAAGTCCCACTCAACATTATTGATGTTGTCAATCTCTCTTAGTTTACATGGATAACTCGTCCACAGTCATATTTTGCATGGATTTTTTCCCCCAAGGTTCTGAAATCACTGATTCTCTGAGTGAAGGGGCAACACTAATGGGTTGCCCATTATAACACGTTTTTCTTATTTCATAAAAAAAAGTGCTTTTTATGTATTCTTTTCCTGTATTCTGTAATCCCAAAGAGGTATAGTACACCACCATGATGGTCCCAGTAATGGAATTATGTCACAAGAAGGAATATGAATGTAAATGGTCTATTAAGGACATGGTGTGGCTGGCGGGTAAAATCGCTAACTGTAGGTGCTTCATAGAGCGTTCAGGCAGGGTGTGTGAAGAAAGAGAGACCAGGTCACTACTTTAGACTGGGGGATCAAGGAGGGCCTCTCTGAGGAGGTGACATCTAAGCTGCGAATCAGACGCATTAAAGAAGCCAGCCATGAAAAGATGGGGAACCCACGTGTGCAGGGTCCAGAAGGGGCTGGGGTGGGGTACAGGAAGGAGCATGGTGGGAGATGAGCTGCAAACATAGCAAGGGGCCTGACCAGGCAGGGCCTTCTAAGCCGTGGAAGAGATCTTTGCTTCTATTTTAAGTGTAACAGAGAAGGCTTGGGAGGGTTTTAAGCAAGGGAGTGGCATGATGTGATTTGTTTCAAAAGAACGCTCTGTGTTTGAGGCATGGGTTGAAGGAGGAAGAGGGGACCATTAGGAGGCTCTTGGCAGGAGTCCAGGCCAGCAATTGTGGAGCCCTGTGCTAGCTGACAGCACAGAGGGTGGAGAGAAGAGGGCAGAGTCGGGAAGTGCCTTGGGAAGCAGAGTGGGCAGGACCTACTCTGGAGAGCAAAATAGAAAAAACAGCAGAATCAAGGATTCAACCTTTGGCCTAAGCAGCTGAGTGTCATTGAGGGAGACAGGCAAGACTGGGGAGGGAGGGACTGGTTATCTTTCTTTAAGGATTGGGTAGGAAGTGGATCAAGAGTTCTGTTTCATCTGCATTAATATTGAGATGCCTATTAGGCATTAGGGAGTGATTCCAAGCAGAACATTGGACATGCAGGTTTGTATAGAAAGAGGCCAGGCCTGGAAAAACAGGGCTGAGAACCCCTTGCAAGTGGGCAACAAATAACAAACATTTGTGCAGCATTTTACAGTTCACAGGCACCTCTGTGTGCCTTGGCTCATGCATCTTACAGAAAGCTGGAAGGGTAGTTATTACTTCTATAGTTTTACTGATTAATAATAATACTTTCCATTTGTATCTCGCTTTAGTGTTGCTACAACATTTTCCCACAGGCTGTCTCTGTCTCATTTTGCTCCTTTTAACAACACTAGGAAACAAAAAGGTATGGGCGGTGGTGGCTATGAGTGCACTAATTATACCTGTCTCGTACCGATAGAGGCACACAGAGGAGAACATATGGTTTGCACACCTGTGAGGATGCCCTCTGAAAGCAGTCAAAAATTTTTTTGTTATGTACATAAGAGCCCTCTGCTGTTCAGATTGGGTTTATCCATTAACTGAGATTTTTCAGCTAAACAGCATAAAAGTATCAACTCAGAGTTCTTTTTAGGTTTTGTAAAATGCTCCTGGGAAAGAAATCCCACAGGATGACCATCAACAATTTTCAGAACTATTTAATTTGTCATAATTAACACCTCCATCTTAGAAAACTCACTATTTTATTTTTCAAGAAAGCAACATTAAGTGAAACTTAAAAAATGCTTTTATATTTGAGACTTACTTTTTTCCACCTCTAACTACCCAAATCTAGATATGGTCCTCGAATAAAAGTGGCAATTCATGGCTAAAAGAAGGTGAAATGCACCTAAACCTTTATAGTGTCTGTCCATAGGAATGCCACATAAAATCAGTAATTTAATATTTGAAAAAAATTTGAGAAACCTTATCCTATTTATCAGTGTGCTTTATTGGTTCATGGATAAAGTGGCATTTAAACTGATCCTTAGAGGATATTGATGCATAAAGGGAAGGCAATGTGTAGGTCCTTGATAATACAGAGGTTGCAGAAGTGGCCACGGGTGTGCCAGACAGAAGCCACCCTGAAACCAAGAGCATCATAGACTCTGGAGCTGGGACTTAAAGCTGGAAGACCACCCCAGCAAGACTGGCTGAGGGTCTTCAGTACCAGCCAAGGTTGGCCTTCACTGGGCTGGCAGTGGGGACCCCAAAAGACTCATTAACTGGACAATGGCATACATGATCAGATCTGAGCGAAAAGGATGCTCCAGAAGGCATGTGTAGTGCAGCCGAAGGAAGGAAGGGGCAGGATAAAGAACGGTCATTTAGGGATCGCTTATAACCACCCACAGAAACCACAAAGTCTTCAGCTAGGGTAGTCGTCACGGGAAAGATAAAACAAAATAAGATTGAGAGGAACGGAGGAAACAAGGGGAAAGACGGCTGGGAGACTGGAGAAACCACTGCATAAACTGCTGCACAAAAGCCTTGAAAAATAAGTTCCATTTTTATCAACAATAAAACAACAACATCAGCATCCCTTGTACTTCTGAGACCGCCCTCCATAAACCCCATCTGCTTACTTCTAGGGCTGGCTGACTTATACCTCCAGGCTCATAGCTGCCCTTAGTCCTAGGACCCATTCTAACCTCAGGCTGGTAATATTTAAGTATCAGCTGGGGGCATTACCACCACCTCAGGGGACATTTGAAAATGGCTCAGAGCATTTTTGATTGGTAAAATGACAGGGTTGTTACTGGCATTTAGTGGGTGGGAACAAGGGATACCAAACATCCCGCAATATCCAGGAAATTCCCACACAATGCAGAACTGAACTAGCTGTAACCCCGTAGACCCACCACAGAGGAACATTGCCACAGTCCCCCTGGATCCCACCTTGACAGATGGGCTCTTACTGTGTTCCCTGTGCCTGAGTCTGTCTCAGCTGTGGGCATTATAGCAACATCCCTGTAGGTCTTGGGTCCTGCTTTAATTCACTCCCCTCTCTCCTAAGGACCAGAGGCCCACTGGCTAGGCCATCTCTCTTATCATCCACACCCCATCTGCTGGCACTGACCGCAACCTACTTTGCCTGACCCTTTGGCACCCAGGCCAACCACAAGGACAGACCCTCCCTTAGCACTTGACGGGGACCTGCCTCAGCCCAGCCCTGGGGTCTTCCCAGTCTGCCCCACTCAGTAACAGTCAACTAGAAGGACAAGGCAAATTTCCAAGGAGTGCAAATACATTCAATGCACAGGCCAACATTTCCTCTAAAGTGACAAAGACTCCCATACATAATGAGGCTCCCATAAACCAAGAGAAAAAGACCAGGGCTCCTCCAAAATCCCCCTCCTTTCCAACCCTCCCCACGGATTTCCCTGGCCTTAGGACTTTCAGGGTCTCATAGCAAGGCTGGGGACACAGCTGACTTCACACCAAATGATGTTCCCTGGTCACACAATGACTCCCCCTGCTCACTCCTCAAGCTCTGGCTGCAAATTGGGGGGTGTGGTAGACAGAATAATGGCTCCCAAAGATGCCCACGCTCTAATACTCAGAACCTGTGAACATGTTACCACCCATGGCAGAAGGGACTGTGCAGACGTGATTAAGGTAAAGGATGTTGAGATGGGGAGATGGTCCTGGATTACCCAGTGGGCCCAATCTAATCCCATGAGTCTTAACAGAGAGATGGCAGTGTCAGGACTTGATGGGTCATTGCTGGCTTTGAAGACAGAGAAAGGAGCCAGGAACCAAGGTACCTGGGAGGCCTCCAGAGGCTGGGAAAAACAAGGAAAAGCATTCTCTCCTGGAACCTCCTGAAAGGAACACAGCCCCACTGACACCTTGATTTTAGCCCCAAGAGGCCTGTCTCAGACTTCTGGCCTCCAGAACTGTCAGATAATAAATTGGTGTTCTTTTCAATCATGACATTTGTGATAATTTGTTACAACAGCAATAGAAAATACAGGGAATAAGAACAGAGGGATGAATCATATTTTTGTACTGGGGATAAATTTGGTATAAATGGAAAATCTTAGAGGGCATAAAGGAATAAAGTTGAAGGACGATATTCTTCCCCTCATGTTAATAATCTGGGGGGGTGGGTGTGGCAAATAGAGCAAAATATCTCACCAGTCCAAAATCTTTTCCTTGCACATACTATGTGTGCGTATATATACATATATTTGGCATGCCATTTCCTCCTGGGCTCATTAGATGAGAACATCATGAGTTCACAGAAGCAGACAAGGCTGTAGACAGGTGAGTTCTCTGAATCCACAGAGGCTGAAGTTAAATACCATCTTCTACTGGGGCGATGCATTTGGGCCCTACGGGACACAGGTTATTAGAGGGACTGGGGAGGTTTGACCCCAGTCACCAAAGGTATCCCTTGTCTGATCCAGGTAGGTGTTCTGAATCTCTCTCCTACAAGTGGGTAGGAAACAGCATCTGCTACAAAGTTGGGTGTGTCCAGAGACCCCTGAACACAAGACTTTGAATGTCCGAGTTCCTGCGCTAAAACATTTGATACTCTTGCTTAGACCGCTCAAGTCACTCCCTCGTCCTTTCACGTTTTGAGAACTTACCGCGTGCCCAGCACTGTAGTCACACCTGGTGACACAAAGAAGCAGAGAAGGAGCCCAAAATCTAGTCCCCGCCCACAAGAAATTTAACATTCCATTGAGGAATAAAAGGCTAGTCCACTCGAGAAATTCTTAAACCAAACCAGACTGTGTATATAATAAATCAGAGCCAAGTTGCTTAATACAAACAAGAAGGGCTGCAGGATCTCAGAGGAGACAGGAACAAGCGAGGCCTGCAAACGAGAGTGATGCGCAGATAAAAGGAAGCGAGGAGGACGTGCTTGTCTCTGTTTCCCAAAGTGGGTTCTTGGAGCACTGGTTCAATGGGACAGCAAATACTGCTGGCAGCAGGCGGGGAGCAGTTCTGTGGTCAGATAAGTTTGGGAATTGCTAGGCTAAGCCATGCTAATCAGGTTTCTTTATTCCAGGCCATCTCGGACTGTCTAATAGCTGGTAATCATTGTAATTCTCTGAGAGCAGGTTTTACCGTTCAGTGTTTGCTCCGTTTATTTGACTGTGGCCCTCCCTTTTATAAAACAGAGGATCCCATGGTCCTGGTGTTCTACAGCATATACTTGGGAAAGATCATTCCGATCAAAGACAACCAGATACACGAAGGCACGGGCGGGAAAGGTAGGAATGTTCACGGAATGGTGAGAAGGCAAGCACAACCAGAGAGGGGGAGAGTCAGCAACATCCATACTCTTCTATCAGACCAGATAGGTTCAAGCACGACCTCTGCCGTCTACCAGCCATGTGAACCCGGGCCGGCTATTCACTGGGCCTCAGTTTCCTCACACATAAAATGTGGATAACAATGATAGGTGTCTTACAGAATTGTTGTCAGGATTAAATGTGGTAATACAATACAGAGCACATAGGACAGTTCCTGGCACAATGTCCTATGCATGTAGGCTGATGGTACAAGGCTGGGGGGCCAACTGGGAAGGGCTTTTCAGCTAGACAGAGAAATGTAGGTGCTACGGGAAGAGGTAGAGTCCCCTAGAGGTGGTTTACTTGTGTATTTTTCCATTACTACTTATTCATACAAAATAAAGAATACGTATGTGTGTAGGGGTGTGTGTGTGTAGTCAGATGCAAGATTTAAAGAATAATAATAAGACAAATCCTTAGGGACCAGCTACCCAGCTTAAGAAACTGAACATTGCTGGTCAGCAGAAGGCCTTACAGATCCCTCCCACGTCTCCCTCCTGAAGGAAACCCCCTGGTCTGATTTGGGCACTTGTCATTCCCTGGTTTATTTTGGTAGTTTAACTACATTTGTATGTTCTCCTATAGATATTGTTTACTTTACCCATTTCTGAACATCGTGTAAATAGGATCATACTGTACTTATTTTTCCATAACTTTCTTTTTTCATTCAACTTTGTGTTCCAGAGACTTGCCCATGGTGAAGTGTTGGCTCTAGTTCATTCATCTTCGCTGCTTATTAGTGCCATTGTATGAACATATCCCACACTTTTTCCTCCATTCTCTGGTCAATGAACCTTTGGATTGATTTCCTATTTCTCCTTTCACAAAAATGCCGCCAAGGGCATTCTTATGTGTGTTGCCTGTTGCATGTGTGCAAGGACTTCGGAAACAACAAATTGTTTCCTGAAATGATCAAATGGACTCACTGTACCCCCAATTGTATATACACGTTCCCTTTATTCAGATTTTTTATCCCAGAAACTTTTGAGCAAAGGACTTACCAGACAAAAGCTGGGTTTAAGGAAGAACCATTTGGCAGTGGCAGGGATGGATGGGGCAAGAAGCCCTTTGCCAGGTAGGATGGACGAGAGATCAGAGGACATGAACAGGTGCATCCCTACAGAGGCCTGGGGATTCAGCAAGACACAAGCTCCTTTGGGGGCAGAACCTCTATAGTTTCTCTTTTGTGTATGAGTGTGAACCAATAGAGTTCACAATCCTTGGAATGTGCCTAACAGTTTCCATGGCTTGCAGAAAAGCAAACAGCAATAGACTTGGAAGTTCTATTAATAATATATTTCTCTGTGTCTGTTAAAAGGATCTGGCCCTGGGAAGGGACTGTGCATTTTCAAATCTAATCCTCCTTGTCTATAAATTAGGCATCATTATCTGCCCCCATAGAATTGTTATGTGGCATAACAGACAATTAATGGTAATGGGCCCTTGGCATCTATCAAACCAGATGTAAATGTTGAGTGCTGCTTATAAGTAAGAACAGGTTATGCATATTTTAGGGTGAAAGCGGGAGTGAACGACCAGCCCAAATGGTGCTTCCTGGTGATAGCTTGAATCTCACTAGATTTTAAACGGGTTAGTTTTGTATCAACAGAACATTTCCCAAACTTTGCCTCCTCTACAACTAAACAGGACAGCCCCAGGAAAGGAAGGCAGAAAGTGCAGGCAGGTTTCCCAAGAGGCCACACCTCCCTGTGCAGGCCTGGCCAGCCCCCAGCACTGAGGGACACGGCCTCATATTCATCAGCCATCATATCTTGGGTTTCCTAGTGGTGTTCAAGAAACAGATAGACCAAATCTGAGCTATTTTGTAATAATTTTTGGTTGTTTAGACTATCTTGTTTTGAAGGCAACAACCTATTGCAGCTGATACGAAAGGCTACCACCTTTTAAAGTTTTGCAGTAATAAGAGAGGGCCAGGATCCAGCCTGAGGCTTCTTAGGTCTGGCCCTGTGTCCTTTCCATTGGATCTAGGTGCCTCTCCCACCATGCACGAGGCCCCGTCCCAGTCATGGGGCGGTTGGCTTGTTAAAGAGCCTATCAGGTAATGCTTAGCCTTTTTCAGCTGTTTGCCCCCTTTTTTCTCATGTGTTGACTAACACTTCCTGTCCCCAAAGCCTGTCAGCTCCAAGATATACTTCCACAACCATTCTGTCTCCCATCTGTCAATTTGGGGCCCAGGAGACACAGCAAGCAAAACTCTCAAAAGGCACATTTGCATCTCACCCGCATCAGTAGAGCAAAAAGGGGGAAGGAATAGCTGAAATAAACAAATAATTGTAGGTAGGAAGTTCTAAAGCAAAAAGAGAAGGGAAAATTATCCAAACACAACTAAATATAGATTCTACTGCAGGCCATGTTGCTGAGGTGCAGACATTTACAGCAGGTGTTCGGTTTTGCTTAACACAACACACAAGACTCTTTGCAATAATTTTTCCTTAGGGAAAGAGTGTTCCTCATCACTTTGCAGATGTGGGGGCCTGAGAAGCAGGGGGGTGAAGTAGCTCACCCAAGGTCCCACAGCTGCTAAGTGCCAGGGCTGGGACTCCAGCCCATGGCTCATGACAACCAATCATGGCCTCTTTTGACAACCCCATATTGTCTCTCAGCAAAGATTTATAAAAAGCTGGACAATAATAAAACAAGCTTATGCAACACTTCTACCTAATGCAAATTAAGATGCCAATTTGAGGAACAGAAACTCGGTTAAGGTTTGCCCACCTATAAACAACACCAAAGAGAAAGTTGAATACTTAAAATAGAAGAAACTGGTCTCTTGTGTGACTGAAAGCGTTATTTCTACTCTGAAAAATTGAGAGGTTGCCTGTCAAAAGTCTTATACTCAAATTTAGAAATTTTAAAGTCTAATGTAAGCTTCCCCAATATACCACAAAATGACTGATATTTGCAGAATTTAATGGCCTACAAAACACTGTAATCATAGTCATCCTCTCGTCTGGCCTTCACAAGAATCCCGTGAGGAGCTAAGAGTCAACCCATGTCATGATTATCCCCCTTCCACAAATGAGGGGCTGGAGCCTCAGAGAAATTAAATGACGTTGTAAAATCACGCAGCTAACCCTTGAACCTCAGACTTCTGAATTCTTTTTATAAGGTACATTAGAAGGAAACTCAAGCTTAAAGTCAGGAAGACATGGATTTGAATTCTGGCTTTGCCACTTACTTGCCCTCTGTCGTTGGGCAGCTTATTTGCTGCACAGAGCCTTGGTGGACTCATCTGTAAAATAGGGAGATCGACACCTCGGTGGCAGCTGTCCTGAGGATTCAATGAGGGAATGTATGAAAAGAGCCCAGCTTAGTTCCTGATACAAATCAGGTGCTCAGATAAGTGGTCTTTGTTATTGCTGACATACACAGCTTCTTTTTATTATTTTCATTTTGCCCCTTTTTTAGCTACTCATTGTGCAACACATGACTTAAAGACGCAGAGAGAAGGCTTCCTTTCCTCTAGTCTCACTCCCTGATTCATTGGCCTTGTTTCTCATACAGAAGGATATTGGCCTGATTGAGGCTGAGATTCGCTTAACAAAAGAATCACTTGATGGGGTCACCAGGAAGTAAACGTCAAGGAGAAAATAAATGTGAAGTACTTCATTCATTCATACAGTAAATATTAATGAAGTGTCTACTAAAAGCCAAGCTTTAGGGAGACCATGAGATAGTTGGTAGGCATAGTCCCGGGCCTCAGGGAGCTTACGGTGGTGGAAAATACAAACGTCAAGCAAGTCATTGGCTCCACCAACATGACTCAGACACCTCTGGCCCCCTGGCTCTTTGATGTCTCAGAATCAATAATCAAACAGAAGCACCTTACTTCTCTATGCTTCCTCCACTTCTCTGCAAAGTCATCTCCAATTAAGTGAGCTTCCAATCTGAGCAGAGAAAATAATTGAGTCCTTAGTGATTCCCGTCACTGCTGCTCACGTTCCATTGCTAAGAACTTGTCACGTGGCCTTACCTGGGCGTGAGGAGGGTTGGGAAAGTGGTCCTTGATGGGGCAGTCACTTTCTACACTAGGAGGGTTGCATGAATTTTTATTGGTCAAATGGCCACCTCTGCCACAGCCTGAAAAAAGCCCAAACATATCAGTGATTCCAATGCCTAATGAAAGTAGCACAAGAGAGTTGAAAATAAAGACATGGAAAAGAGATTGAAAAGGGCATGCCAGGTATGTATTAACAATAGTCATTTCATGCAAAATAAAATTCAAAATGAAAATATATTCATTAAAAGAAATATATCATAATTATAGAATTGTAATTCACCGTGTATAAGTCATAAGCCTTTATGTACCTAAAACCTTAGCTTCAAAATACATAAGGCAAGCCCTGGCAGAAATGCAAGGAGACACTGGCACTTTCCCATAGTGGGTGGCTTTAAACACATCTCTCAGAAACTGGCTGATCAAATACTACAGAAATGAATGAGGCTCAAGAAGTCCTGACTGATAAAATTAAAATTTGTAATCTCATAGATATATGAAGAGAAATAAGTCTTTGCCCAACAGAGATTACTCTTTTTTTTTTCAAACTCTCAAGAGACATTCTCCAAATGTATTAAGCCACAAGAAAAACCACAACAAATCCCCAAAAGTAAAATTCTGGCAGTACACATTCATGAACCATAATAAAATAAAATTAGAAAATAATAAAAGGATAACCAACAAAAATCTACACTCTTGGATATTTTAAAACATTCCACTAAATAAGTCTTAGGTTTGACGGGAAATAAAAACAGAAATTACAAGCTATTTAGAACTGCATCACAGTAAGAGCCGTACATACATATCAAAGCCCACGAGACATGCTAAGGCAACATGCCCAGGGAAAATATATAGCCTTACATGCACATGGTAGAAAATAAGAAAAGTTGAAAATAAATTAATCACCCAAGATTTCAACTCAAGAAGCTTGGCAGGGGGTGGCAGGGAGACAAAATAAATCTGAAGAAAGTTGAAGGAATGTATTAAGGAAGATAAAAGTAGAAATTAATAAAAACAGAAAACAAAAAGACAATAGAATTAATGAGTTAAATTGGTTCTTTGAAAGAACCAATAGAAAGACAAACCTTTGGCATACCTGTCAAGAAGAAAGAAAAAAGACAAAATTACAAGTCAAAAACTAAGAATGTTTATCTCTATGGCAAGCATCTTGAAAATCACTAGATGAGGCAGGCGCAGTGGCTCACGCCTGTAATCCCAGCACTCTGGGAGGCTGAGGCAGGAGGATCGCTTGAGCTCAGAAGTCCCAGACCAGCCTGAGCAGGAGTGAGACCCCGTCTCTACTAAAAATAGAAAAAAATTAGCCGGGTGTAGTGGCACGAGCCTGTAGTCCCAGCTACGCAGGAGGCTGAGGCAGGAGGATCCCTTGAGCCCAGGAGTTTGAGGTTGCTGTGAGCTAGGCTGACGCTGTGGTACTCTAGCCCAGGCGACAGAGTGAGACTCTGTCTCAAAAAAAAAAAAAATCACTAGATGAAGGAACTAATTTCCTAGAAAAATATTAATTATAAAGATTCATTCAAGGAGAAGTAGGAAAGTTGAATGGAATCAATACCATAAAAGAAACGGAAGAGAGACGCAGAGATCTATCCCTAAAACAGGCAACAAATCCAGAGGGCTTTTCAGGTAGATTCTGCCAGAGCTTTAGAAAACAGGTGTCTATATAAACCGCCTTGGAGGCTAGGAAAAGATGGGACGCCTACCTAACTTATTTTCTCATTTTATAGGATCAGTATAACACTGATACTTTATATATATTTATATCTGTTCATCTGTATACACACACACATATATACATGCAATATATATATGGCACAAATATGTGTGTATACACACATATATATAGCACTTAAAACAAAGATGCAAAATTTCATATCCAGCCTTGTATTAAAGAAATAACACAAAAGGGTCATTCTAGGAATGTTCAGCTGCTTCAATATTAACAATCTATTTTAAAAATCAAAGTAGAAAAACCATGTGATTGTATTAACAGATGTTTTAGAGCAGCAGTCCCTGACCTTTTTGGCACCAGGGCCAGTTTCATGAAAGACAATTTTTCCACAGACCCGGGGAGGGGGAGGGCAGGTAGGGTATGGTTTGGGGATGATTCAAGCTAATTATATTTATTGTGCACTTTAGTTCTATTATTATTACATTGTAATATATAATGAAATAATTATACAACTCACGATAATGCAGAATCGAATGCCGCCACTGATCTGACAGGAGGCGGAGCTCAGGCAGTGATGCCAGCGATGGGGAGCAGCTGTAAATACAGATGAAGCTTCAGTCCCTTGCCTGCCACTTACCTCCTGCTGTGCAGCCCCGTTCCTAACAGGCCACAGACTGGTACCAGTCCTTGGCCCAGAGGTTGGGGACTGCAGTTTTAGAGGCATTTGCTAAAATACAACATCCATTCGTGATAGCAAGCCAGGAAAAGAAATGTCTTAAACCTGATAAAGCATGTTAGTAATCTAAGCAAGCATTATTTTATAGGTCAAATATTACAAATCCCTCCCATAAAAGTCAGGAATAAGATGAGATTCCTATTTGACATTGTACTGCACATACTAGATAATACATTAGACCAGGAAAAGCTAGTACTATTCATTGACAAGTGTTTGAGTTAATGAAAACAATCCTATATATCTGTTTGCCCTTTACAGTTTACAAAAGATTTCCATAAACAGTATCTCCTGTGACCCTCACAATGACCAGATGGGATGAGGAACCCAAGGGTTGTAGACTTTTTAGATTTCCCTAAATACACATAGCTGGTAACCAGTGATGGAGGAATAGACTCAAGATTTCTTACTCTTACTTCCTTGATGTCAGGTATCATCACTTAACACACAATCCACCTCCCTGCTACCAGTGCCATTTTCTGTCTGAACAAGTCCAGTTAGAGCCCCAGGACCTAACTGGGGTGAGGATGGGGAGAAACACTGACCAGTAAATAAGAGCATGGGGAAAAGAAAGAAGAGAGAGTGAACACTGGAGATCAATATTCTTGGTGCTCTGGGCATATATTTCTAGATGCTGTTTGATAGATAAGGCTGGCCAACATTTAAGTCATGCCTAGCATGTGTCAGGTGCTCTTCCAAGCACCTATGTGTCACCTGATTTAATCCTCATAAGAACTCTTATGAAGTTGGCACTGTTATTATTATACCCATTTTGCAGATGAGACAGCTGAGACATAGCCACGTTCAGTAACTCACCCCAGTGTATAGAGTCAGTAAATGGTAGTGCCCGAATTCAAATCCAGGTAGCTTAGCTCCAGAGTCTTTGCTCATAACCACTACATTAGAGTGTGTTTAAGTTAATACCTTGGTTCTGGGGGTGAGAGCAGAGACCAACCTGCCATGTGTGCATGTTGGAGATTAAAAAAAAATCACTAAAAGAAGAAAGAATCAAACTGCTCACTCAATTTTTTCTGACATTGCATGAGGCCAGGAAAAGGGAAAAGGCTTTAAAACACACACACACACACACACACACACACACAAAATCTGCTTAGAAACATCCGTTTTTATTAAGCATCTGTGATGCTGCTTCCTAAAATTAGACTTAAGCCACAGAAAGAAAGGAAGCAGTGTTCTCCTTGGCTTATTTCCTTCAGTCTGTAGACCTATACACTAAGTAAGGGTCTTACTCAATAGAACCAGAAAGGAAAATCAGAGAAAATTCTGATTGTCCAGTTAAAAACCTAGATAGGAACCACACAGAAGTGTTATTTTAAAGATTTACCTACCTAATTGTAATTCATTGTTCCAGACTTCTTTTTATCTGTAGCTGTATTCATTTTTTACATCAGAGGTCCCAGATCCCTTCCCTGCTAACCTGCTTCTAGACCGGCTGCATCGCCCAGAGAAAGCCTGTTAACACTTTGCTTTAGGCCAGCTTCTCTCCAGGCACACACATTTATGAGTGTAGAGTTAGACAATCTCAGCTTTATCCTCACATGGACCTGCTGGAGATTAACCAAGCTGAATGACTTTACTCTGTACAACCTGTTCCTGCCTCCTGGAATACCTTTCCCAAGCTGGTGACATCTCTTGTGCTTCCTTTAAGACCTAGCCTACCTCTTCCAGGAAGCCCTCTCTGATGACACCTCACAGGTACTCCAGTAAAACCCATAGAACTCACCCAGAACACAGCTCCCTTAGCACTGCCCATATTACAATTCTTTTTTAGTTTATGAGACTCTCACATGAAATTGCAAATTTCGTGAGGGCAGGAACCCTGTCCCATTCAGATCTGTATCTCCACTGCCTTTCGATTAAGAAATAAATTAATATTTCAAGTTAAATTTCCATCAATATTAAACTTTAAATAGAGATGCTTTAGAAATAATTTATAATGTTTATAAATAGGGACATTATAAGTAATTTTTATAGGGAATTATTTAATAGTAAAACAATGGTCCTTTATCATTAGCAATATACTTGGATATTTTCTTACAAGTTTGGTTTAAAAAGCCTATAAACTACCTCAATGAACCAGGAGGCAGACAGAGATTGGGACAACTACAACTAAGGTAATATTACCTCTTTAACAAAGTGATTACTAGAGAAAAATATCCAAGGAAATCAGTTTGAAAGAAAAATCTTTGAATTTATCCTTTGCATGGGGGAAGGAGAAAAAAGAGGAAGTTCTGAATGATTCTGATAAATGGATGGAGACAAAATCATGTATTAAATCTTACCCAGGCTGGGATGGCAATAATGTCACTTTGCAAAAGAAGTCTATGAAAATGTCATAGATGATAAGCATAAAATCTGTCAATCTGAATAGTAACAATCATTAGAGATTTATGAAGCAATGTCATTGCATTATAAAACTATAGGAATTATGTCTATGGGAGACAGAGTCTTAGAGTGGCAAGAATTGCAGGAGAATATTAGGATAATTTTAAGAAGCTTTAAAGACAAATTGCCTAAAGTGATCTATATGCACAGGGGCCTTGAGAAAAGCAATTCCACTGCAAGAACTAGATGTGAGATAACTCTGAGGCAGCCACTGTCTAATAGATCACTTTAAAACATAAAACATCAGAATAGTAAAAATACACAAAGATACAGCCACATGCCAGGCATTTGAACTGGTTCTGTTCCTACAGCAGGCGCTTGGCACTGATTTCCCAGGGGAAGAAATCATAGTGGATTTGACCTGATCCACCCCAATTCTCCTTGAATTCCTTACAAGCACAGATTTAGGAGACGAATATCCAAGATTAAGGGGATGACATGCAGTCATGAAGAGTGGAAAGCTGCCCGGTGTAAGCCAGGATCAAACTTGAAAACTTCTCTCCTCCAGGAAATATCTGTGAGGTGGGGGGTGGGACAGCACAAGACCTAGGCCCCCAAGCTGGCTTTGATCTGATGTCAGGGGGAGATGAATCACCCCTTTGATGTCCAGGGAGCGCCTCTGGTTGTAAGTCCTGTTTGAGGAGGTCAAATACAAAAGAGGCAAATCCACAAGCTTCTTGGCAGACAGGTGCTGGGCAAGAACAATCTGCAATTGATATAATAATAACAGATTAATAATAATAATAATAATTGCCCCTTATCTGTGATGTAGGTTAGGTAAGTGAACAGTTTTGTAGGAATCATTTATAGTTGTCCTTTGTTATCCAGTAGGAACAAGAAAGGAAATATCTGTCTTCTTTGAATTTAAAAAGTGTATGATTTCCTTTCTCTTGAAGACCTTAAAACTCTAAGTATGTCTCTAAAAAATATGTATCTTACACAGGGATCAGCAAACTATTTGTGTAAAGGGCTAAATAATAAATATTTTAGGCTTCGCAGGCCCTGTGTTCTCTGCTGCAACTACAAAATTCTGCCATTCTTCGCACATGAAAATGTGTAAATGATGGGGGTGGCTGTGTTCCAATAAAACTTTATTTATAAAAATATGCAGTGGGTTGGATTTGGCCATAGTTTTGCCAACCCCAGATCTAAAACCCTGTTTGAAAAGTAACAAATAACACACTCTAACATATAACATTCTTTCATGTATATTAGGCAAAAACAAACTAGATCAAGATGACACAAGTATTTGAGGAGAAATACTCGAAAGTGAGAATTAAGCATTGTGATGGTGATAGTAGAGGGGAAGAAAAAGAACATATTTATTATTTAAAAACACACAGTGCTTAATAGGCACTTCTAGTCCAAATACTTCATAAATCTTAGCTTATTTAATTCTTAAAACAACCCAATGCTATTATTATCCCCATTTTACAGATAAGGAAACTAAGGCATTAAGAAGTTAAGTAACTTGTCCAAGCTCACAAAGCTGTTAGTCAGGGGAAGACAAAATATCAAATTAGACTCTCATAGAAATATCACACTTCGGAAGGCCAAGGCAGGCAGATTGCTTGAGGCCAGCAGTTCAAGACCAGCCTGGGCAACAGAGCAAGATGCTGTCTCTACAAAAAAATTTTTAAAAAATTAGGCGGGCATGGTGGCAGGCGCCCATAGTCCTAGTTACTCGGGAGGCTGAGGCAGAAGAGTGCTTGAGCCTAGGAGTTTGAGGTTGCAGTGAGCTATCATGATGCACTCCAGCTCAGTGACAGAGCAAGACCCTGTCTCTAAAAAAAAACAAAAAGAAAGAAATATTATTAATATCAGGAGACAGAATTAAAATTCTCCTTATACGACTAACTAGCCGTACAAACTGTTACACAAAGTCGTGATCATAATGCTGCCCTTTCTCCCAACTGCGGAGTTGCTGCATATCTCAAATGTGATTATGCATTTGAAAGTGCTTTGTTACTTCTATTCACTCTCACAAAATGTTAGTTTTCATTAATACTCAGTTATATATCAAATATATATAGAACACTAATTATGATGCAGTGGGATATGCAGATACACCCCAATTGATTTGTTATTTTTTAAAATATGAAAATCAGCAAGCAAAATAGGGAACAAAGTATGTACACTAGAACTAACATTCATTAATGATCAGTGTGACCATCTTATCCCTCCAGAATTCAGACAAATATAAAACATGCTGCTTCACTGCCCTGGGCTTTATGATGATTTTTCACATATATGAATTAATTTGATACTAACAAAAATTGTTTTACAGACAAGAAATCTAAGATCCAGAAAAGCAAATTCACCTGTCTACAGTCATATTACAAACCAGTTCCCCTAACTCTTTACAATGCTTCATAACAATGAATCAACCCAATGGGAGAAGGGTAGGAAGATTCTTAAAAAGGTTTATCATTTTACTTGGATAAGTATTTTCTAAATACTTAATAGTGTCCCATTTATTTTTTATATTATGTGTAATGAATGGTCAGTATACTTGAAGTTTGGGGTAGGTAAAGCTAATCTCTTTCATTCTAAAAACCATGCATTTTAATCATTCCTTCATTCAATCAATATTTATATCCTTTCATATCAATATTTATATTTTTTTGTATTGCCATCTTAGCCCAGATTCAAGTCACTTCCATCTCTCAGGGCAGTAGTGATTATTATAAATGATACCAGTTCTGGAAGGTGCCATTAGGAGCTAGAAACACAGAAGATTCTATATTGAATCAATTAGGATACTTTCAATCACAAATACCAGAAAACCCAATTCAAATTGGCTTAACCAATAAAGAAATGTATAGGCTCTCATAACTGAAAGTCCAGAAGTAAGGCAGGCTTCAGGCTTGGTTTGAACCAGCAGATCCAGCTCAGTTTCTCTAGGAGTTTCTTGGCTCTGCCCACCATCCTGTGGCAGCTTCATCCTCATGCTGATATCAAGATGGTTGCAAGTATCATATACAGAAGAAACTATTGCCTTTCTCTAGCTCTCTGGAACATGAGAAACTTTCCCCCAGAATCCTCCAGAACATGTCATCTTGCATCTCATTAGATCAAAGCATATCGGATGTCTATTCCTAAACCAACCCCTGAGGTCAGAGCAATGCCATGTGCATAACTAGCTTTGGTCTGATTTTCTGAACAAATCACTAGCAAAGGGGATTTCATTATTAAATTTGGCTTGAATAAAGCATGGGCTACCTTTGGGCTGGGATTAATCTGAACCTTACGGTTATCAAACAACAGAAGAAGGTGAAATGGATTAGGGGAAAGCATTTGTCTTTGTGTTCAGCTGAGCAACCTCTGAAGCACCTTCCTGTGTTTGGAAAAAAAATATGGACTTATTTCCCCAGATTATAAACTCTGGTGAAAGGCAGATTCTATTTCCCATGATTGAAACTGAAAATGCCAGATTCATCACTCCTTGGGCTCTTCTGCAGCTAGAGTGTGGGTGAGTGACCAAGACTTGGCTAACTGGAAAACACCCACCCCCGTAAACCCCCAGATAGTAAATCAGGAGTGAGTGACCCAGGGAAGTAGGGCCAGAATAGAATGAGAATAGTCTGCCTGGCAGGGGTCTTTCATCATGGCTAATTGACCATAGACTTCATAGGACCAAAGCATTAAGGAGCCCACTCAGGCCTGAAAAACAGAGGCATGGCCTGAGCCTCTGGGATAGAGATTCTCAATTTCAAGACCTGAATTAAATCACAGACTCAGAGTTTCTTGAAAGAAGAGAAGCCAGGTGTTCTTGAAGAATGCTATGAGAAGATCACAAATATGTTGTAAATCCTCATCCTGATCTTCCCCCAAATCACTACCACCATTAATCAAGATAAATGTGCACTAGAGAAAAGGAAATACCCAGATCTCCAAAGGATTATTGAAAACTGGGCTGGTTACTAACGCTAATTACTGTGGACCCAGAATGTCACTGTTGTCTACCAGTCAGAGAAGGGATTTATGGTGAGTAAGGTAATAAATTGAGTTTTGACTTAAGTTTGTCACTAGGCTCAAAGAGTCCCCAAATCTGTGTTTATTTCCCCAGCTCATAAGGGTATAAGTGGAGCAGATACACATGACAAATAGCATATCCCCATACTGGCTGTCTACTCCATGGGGTAGGGGCCATTATGACAGGAAAGGCCAAGTGTAAACTCAGGAGCTCTTCACATGTAAAGTGGCACATCACAAGTGATACCACATTCCTAAGAGAATTTCAGAGATTAATAGACCCAAAAGATCCAGAGGTGATTGTTACCACATTCCCATTTAACTCTGTAGTTTGAATAGTGAAGAAAACCAGGTGGGTCTTGGGGAATGACGGTGTATTATCATAAATGTAATCAGTTACACCTGCCGTTCCAGACAGCTTCACTCGACAAGAGCAAGTATACAGAGACTTTGCACTTGATCTGCATGTATGCATTTGCCAAAAGTTTGTTTTCTCTATTCCAACACACAAAGAACATCAGAAGCAGGTTGTTCATTCATTTGTTTGTTTGTTTGTTTGTTTTACCTGGCAAGGACGACAGTACATCTTTCCCTCACCTCAGAACTAGGTCACCTCTCTGATGCTGAATTACAGTTTGGTCTGCAGGAGCCTTGATCGTCTCACAGGACATCAAGCTGATGGAATCCAGGGGGCTGAGGTAGCAGACACCCAGGAAGCCTAAGACACCAAAGGGTGGAAGATAGGTCTCACAAAGCTACAGCAGATTTGGGGTATTGGATTTGGGACAGAGGTGGGGGAAGGTGTTTAATGATCTGGTGTATATAGGGCTCTCTCTCCAAAATGAAGAACAAGTTGCTGTACCTTGCATGCCCTATCACCAGGAATCAGGTGCAATGTCTGTGGGCCTGTACAGGATTTTTTTTTTTTTTTGAGACAGAGTCTTGCTCTGTTGCCCCAGCCAAAGTGCCGTGGTGTCAGCCTAGCTCACAGCAACCTCAAACACCTGGGCTCAAGCGATCCTCCTGCCTCAGCCTCCTGAGTAGCTGGGACTACAGACATGCACCACCACGCCTGGCTAATTTTTCTATTTTTAGTAGAGATGGAGTCTCACTCTTGCTCAGGCTGGTCTCAAACTCCTGAGCTCAAGCTATCCTCCCACCTCAGCCTCCCACAGTGCTAGGATTACAGGCATGAGCCACTACGCCCAGCCTCTGTACAGGATTTTAGACCTGTATAATACATTCTGGTGTGCCATCTGACTCAATGGGTGACTCCATTGACTCTCAGCTTTGACAATGAGATAGTCCAGAGCTGCTCCAGGCTGCAGTACAACCAACTCTGCCACTTAGTGCTTGTGATCCAGCTGATCCAATGAAACCTAAAGGGTCCATGGCCAACTGGGATATGATAAAGAGTGTGTGGCAGGCCCCGACGGGAGAACTAAAGTATACAACCCAAGGGTTCTAAGGGAAGTCATGACCTCTCAGCAAATTACAAACCTTTATAGAACCAGCTCGTGGGTTGCTATGCTTCAAGCCGGCATGACATAGTGATTGGGAACTCAGGCTGGTGCCAGGCTACCTGGGTTTGAATCTCATCTCTGCAACTTACCAGCTATGAGGCTCTGGACCATACCCTATTTTTTCTTTTCCCTCAGTTCCCCTTCTGAGAAACTGGCTTAATTGTAGAGGTTTGTTGGGAGGTTTAATGCGCTAATGCATGAAAAGTGCTTGGCATGGTGTCTGGCACACGTGAGTGCTTAATAAATACAGGCTGAATACCTCTTATCTGAAATGCTTGGGACCATAAATGTTTCAGTGATTCTGGATTTTTTTTTTTGGATTTTGGAATATTTGCACATATATAATGAGATATCTAGGGATGGGACCCAAATCTAGATACAAAATTCATTTATATTTCATATACACCTTATACAGTAGCATGAAGGTAATTTTATACGACATTTTAAACAATTTTGTGCACGAAACGAAGTTTTGACTGTGTATTGACTGATATCCACCACATGAGGTCAGATGTGGAATTTTCCCCTTGTGGTGTCATGTTGGTGCTCAAAAAGTTTTGGATTTTGGAGCATTTTGGATTTCAGTTTTTCGGGCTGGGTATGCTCAACCTGTGTTAGTTATTAGATCCAGTGTGTTTAACAAGCATGAATCATGCCACAGGCAAAACCTTAGTTCTGTGTGTTTCCCCTCATCCTTCCCACCCCTCTGAGCTCTCTTCAGTGGAGGTAGCCTCCTCATGGGCCTGGTTGAAACTCTAGTGAGTCCCAAACCTCTTCCACTCGTTCCTAGGGATAGATTAGTCATATTAAGTCACAAACAGTTTCAATTTAGTAGTTGGAATGTCGGAATGCTGAACTTGACACTTGACAATGTTAAATCTTCTCCTTCCCCCAGCATTTTGGCTGGGAGCCTGCAGTGGGAAAGTATGCTATGGCCCTCTGGCCTTCCTCTCTCCCTGCTCATGTTTCCCCTAACTTGCCAGTTGTTGGTGCAGACCTACCAGGCGAAGCAGGAGCAGGGGATACAGAGAGGTAAGGGTCTAGCCCAGTTCTAACTTGGCTGGTGGCTTCACCCTGACCTCAGGACTGGCAGATGTCAGAGGTGGCTCTCTTTCATGTATGCTTTGTTGAGCTCTACAGAGGTTCTTTTCTGCATCCTTTTCTCCCCCATTTCCTTTGACTACAAAGGATGCACCTATTCTGGGTGGTCTCTTGTGAGTTCTTCTTTAATCCCTGGGCATGCAGGGGTGCACTCCAGCCTCTGTCTGCAGGTGGCCTATTCAATAAGATCCCAAATGAACCACATCACTGCTCTCTCTCTCCCACTCAATCCTGAGTGGTCCTTGGGAAACACTCTGCGTCACTTCCCTACTTACCCTGGTTCCCAGAGTTGCAGCACTGGTTCTACCACCAAAGCAGGTATTCACCCTTCTCTTACCCTCTGGATTTCCTAGGGAGGAGTTGGACCCCAGCCCATGGCTGCCTTAGCCATCCTAGATACAGTTTAGGTACCAGGCCTCTAAATTTCCCACCTACCAGGGACACATTTCAAAACTCTCCCAGTGACCACTGTAGTCTTCCCCATGAGGCATAAGGTTAGACTAGAGGTCAGCAAACTTTTTCTGAAAAGAGCCAGGTAGTAAATGTTTCAGGCTTTGAGGGCTTTAGGTCTCTGTCACAACTCTTCAACTCTGCCACTGTAGCTTGAAAGCAGCCAGAGACAATCTATAAATAAATTAGTGTGGTGGTGTCCCAATAAAACTTTATTTATGAAAACAGGCTGTGACCAGATTTGGCCTGCAGGCCAAAAGCTTGCTGGCCCCTCACTTCACTGCCCAAATAGTAGAGGGTTGGAAGTCCCCAACAGGTATCTGCTTTCTCCAAACCTCTCTCCCTGCCAATCTCCTTACACCAAATCCTCTTTGTCCTCTGACAACTTTTATTATCTCAACGTGGGGAAGGGTGGGAAAGAGTTGTGAAACATTTTCTCAGATACTTCTCTTGAAAATCTTGATATGTGTCTGGGCACAGTGGCACATACCTATAATGCCAACACTTTGGGCGGCTGAGGTGGGAGGATCACTTGAGGCCAGGAGTTCAAGACAAGCCTGGGCAACATAGCAAAACCCTATCTCTAGAAAAATTTAAAAATTAGCCAGCATGATGGTGCACACCTGTAGTCCCAGCTACTCAGGAGGCCCAGGCTGGAAGATTGCTTGAGCCCAGGAGTTTGAGACCGCAGTGAGCTATGATGATGCCACTACACTCTGGCCCAGGCAACAGAGTGACAACCAGTCTCAAAAAGAAAAGAAAAGAAAATCTCGATACATGGATTTGCCTCATAATCACTTCTGTAGCTGATGACAACTTGGCACCTTAATTGAAAACCAGGCAGGAAGAATTTAAGATGTGTTGAGCTCTAGGAGGCATGCAGAGTCCAGATGGGGCATACAGCCAATAGCTGAAAGCTACACCTGAAAAATCACAGGATGAACTGGGCATTGTCTGTTCCTCAAAAAGGCACAGACATTGTCCTCCATTCTGTCATACACTATCTTGCTTTCTTAAGCGGAGAACGTGGCACACACTTTCAAGTTCCTCGTTAACTGGGGTCTGACGCACGTGGCAGCCTTGTTGCGACTCGCTATAAAACCGATGTTACCAGAAGTTATGGAGGTGCCTGGAACTAGTTTCCCTTAAACTGAACGGCCTGACAGCTTTGTCATTGCGTGCTCTTGCATCTGCTTGCTATAGATTTGTCTTCTCCTGTCAGTCTGCCTATTGCTAGCGGCCTCCTTCGCTATCTTTCTACTTTTCATGTGCTTGTATTTAAAAAAATAAAAAACAAAAAGCCAA
This sequence comes from Daubentonia madagascariensis, assembly GCA_023783475.1. Classification (NCBI taxonomy): domain Eukaryota; kingdom Metazoa; phylum Chordata; class Mammalia; order Primates; family Daubentoniidae; genus Daubentonia; species Daubentonia madagascariensis. The sequence goes on along the minus strand of JAKFHU010001482.1, from coordinate 557,313 downwards.
AGACTCAAGGTGTTTGAATTATACTAGGCGTAAGTGCTGAGTGGCCATTTGTCCAGTGGGTAGCATGCATAATCTTAATGTATAGACAATGGGACATCTATTTTGGCTGCTTACACACTTATATATTTATTCATCTACTCATCATTCATTTATTTATTATTTTGCTTGAATTCAGGGGCTCAGCCATGGTGCTGATACATTGCCAAAATATGACCTTTATTTTGGATGGGGTTAGGATTCATTTTTTAATCTTCTAATTTATTTAGAATTCACATAAATACAGGATTTTATATAAATGCAAAAATATAATCTCCATAATTTTAGGGCACTTTTTCTTTTCAGTTGTGTTTGCCTCCCCTCCTGCCTTCACCTGAATCAGTGCCCCTTTCCCCAGTGTGATGTAGCGTGTGCTAACAACTTCCTGCTTGCTTATATACTCACACAGCCCGCACCGCACTCACACAGTGCCCTTGTCTGTGTGGCCATTAGTCCGTGTTCTCACTTATCAGCCATACCTCAGTTCCCTGCCTCCCCCTTCTTCCTGGCTGATAGAATTTATTTGTCAGACAGCAGGCAAAGATCCCTTGGTCTGAAGGAAAGTCACCCATATTCTAGCCCTAGCGGATGAATCCCGATTGGTATTCATCCAATCCCTCTCCTCTTTTCATTGGTTTAGGAATGAGCATGTGGCTCAGTGCTGGTCAATAAGAGGTAAGGAGACCTGTGTGGAGAAGTTTCTGGAATAGCTTCCTTTCTTTATGTAAGGAACAGATCTGGCAGGTGCCACCCTTTCTCCTAATTCGTGCTTTGAAATAGATGCAATGCCTGGTACTATAGCAATCATCTCGTAATCATGAAGTGACAAAGGAGAAGTCAAAAACCATCATGTTAAGAAAAGTCAAGCAGAGAAAAAAAGCCTTAGTCCTCGGCTGTACCATTGGAACCAATGCTGGAAACCACTTACTCTAGACTTTTTATTTACGAGAAAAATATACCCCTTTGTGAACCACTATCAGTCAGGTTTTCTTTACTTGCAGCTGTAAGCATTCCTACTTGATACAGAATTTGTTTTGAAGTGGGTTGCTACAAGGAACAGACCCTAAAATATTAATTGGCTGAGAGGAAGAGGCAGGACAGAAGGCAGTGAGAATAAAATACTCCAGGTCAGTAATTTGGTAATGGCAAAATATTTAGCCAAAAAGTGGCCAGCTCTACATGCTGTGCCGTTGGGAGAAATGATATGAAATTTCGGAATGTTGATGTTTTGATTAATTGTTATAGCTCACAGCAAAGTCCAAAAGAGAGCTACAGCAAAGACTAATGATTTCCCTCCCATATCCATTCAGGCTTTATTCCCTTTAAGAATAGAAGTTTGCTGAGCTTCAGCAAAATACACGGCCACCAGGTTTGAAAGTACGTTTCCTAGCCTCCCCTGGGTGGCCATGTGACTAAGCTCTGACCAATGGGATGTAAGTAAGCATGAAATATGCAACTTCCAGTTATATCCTAAAAAGGACACTGTATGCCTTCTACTTCCTCTTTCCCCATCCTACTGGCTAGGAAATCATGACAAGTGGCAGTCACCCTGGAGTTCACATATTGAGGACAGCAGAACCATCTCTCCAGCCCTCCTGGACTGCTCAATTCTGGAGTGTTAGCTGAAAGAGAAATAAACTTTTTAAAACACTGTATTTGTGTTGGGGAAGAGGGGGTCTCCTTGTTATAGCACCTTAGCCTATTCCCTAACTTATCAAGAGAGGAGACCTTAACTTAGAGATACCTGGTTTGAGAGTTAAGTGGAGGAAAAAATCAGCTTTACCAAATGTGGAATTTTCCAACCTAAGTTAACAGAGAGTCCTATAATTTTAAGCCTGGCCTGGTTAATAAAGGCAATTTCCCCCTACTTCAGTTGAAGCTAATACAAGGGGAACTCCGCCGCCTAGAGATTGGGCACTTAGGCACCAAAGATGAGACTAAGGGTAGCATCTCCCCATGTAAACCTTTTCTATCAAATTGTCTCCTGCAATGGCCACTGGGCTAAGGGAGAGGGGACTGGATGGTGCACAGGAGCCAGCAGCTTGGAGGCAAGAATTCTTAGGCTTAAAGCCCATTTCTCCAAAAATCTTTGGATGTGGTTACTCACACATGAAATTGTTCAGAAGGAAATAGACTGGAAACATATTGTTTTGAGGGAAATATGTTGAAAACACAAAGCCACAAGCCTAGTAGGACCAGCCTAGAACTTCTCAATCCCTAAGGCAGTAATTCTCCACCTTGGCTTCACATTAGAATCACCTGGGGAGCTTTAAAAACTACTGACACCTGGGGCCTTGAGACTCAGATCTAATAAGTCTGAGGTGTGTGACTCAGTGCCAAGTTTTTAAGTTCTCACGTACAGCCAAGCTTGAGAACCACCACCTCAAAGCGATTCCTATGCCTCAAAATTGCATTAACAGGAAGAAGACTATAAACTCTGTGTGTTCCACAGTAAGCGTATCCTCCCTAATGAGTGCAGGCAGGAGAATACAGCAGGGAGAATCTCCCAAGAGCAGAACTAGGGGCTTCCAGATCAACTAAGTGTGGAAACAACACCATACCAGATTGGGGGGGTCATCAGCATCCCTGCCCAGCGGGTTTGATGTGCCTTATGGACCAGTGACTAATGGGTTTTCTCCACTCTCCCTTTCCCAAAGAGGGGTTTTTAATGCACCTATTCAGTCCCTTTTTCATCATTGTATTTGGAAGTTTTGGGTACAGATAACTTATCTTTTAGATACATGTCAAAAAATCATGAGGAAGCATATGTGAACGCGATGGAAAAGATGCGCACCTAGGGCTTCAAGCTGACACATCTGGATCAGAGTTTGGGTCTGTGTCCTCTGGGTAAAGAGCTATGTTCCTGTGAGCACAGGAATGGGGAAGTAGCTGGTCGTTGCAGTGAGTTCAATAGAGAGGTCTTTTAAGGGAGAAATAAGGGCTTTGTATAATATTGCACATGATCCAGTAGAAAGAGAAAAATTAACGACACAATGGAGAAAGGAGAGATACTGAGTAGGAAAGAAAGGCTGGGAGCTGGTGCACAAGCAGAGGGACAAACCCTTAGAAGGGAGCACAGATAGTTCACTTACAGTAACAGGACAGAAAGCAGAGTCTGCATACAGAGGCTGGTATGTAGGTGGATGTGGTGGTGGGAGTCTGAGGAAGTTCTCTGAGTGCTTCTATTTTCTCAGCGAAATGGAAGCAAAATCATCATCTGAAAGTGAGAGTAGAGGAGGTGTTGAAAGTATGAGGAGAGAGGACAAGGTGTAAAACAGTTGTCTGGAGGAAAGAAAAACGGATTGAATGGAGGAAATGTAGTATGACTGCTGGACTTCGTGATGGGCCTACTTGAGATTCATGGTCATGAATGCTAAGAATCAGAAATCTCAATCAAAATATCAGTTGAGTTTGTTTGTTCTCCAAAATCGACAAGCTGAAATATACAAGGGACTGTAGGTGTACACCAACATGCCTGGCGGATTTTTAAATTTTTTGTAGAAACCGGGTCTCACTTTGTTGCCCAGGCTGGTCTCAAACCCCCGTTCCCAAGCAATCCTCCTACCTCGGCCTCCCAAAGTGCTGGGGTTACAAGTGTGATCCCCTGAACCTAGCCCTTTTATTATCTTTTTAATGTTTGTATTTCCTCTTTCATTCCTCAAATTGGTAATTTCAGGAACTAGAATAGCCAAGATAATCTTGAAGAAGAGCAAAGTTGGAGGACTTACGCTTCCCAATTTCAAAACTTCCTATAACGTCACAGCAATGAAGACAGTGTGATATTAGTGATAAAGGGAACAGAATAATGAGTTCAAAAATATGCCCACACATATGCAGCCACTTAACTTTTGACAAAGGTGCCAATGCAATTCAATGGAGGGGAAGAAAGCTTTTCAACAAAGAGGGATAGAAGAACTTTTTTAAAAATGAACCTTGAACCCTGCCTCACACATACATAAAAATTTACTTGAGATGGGCCATAGACCTAAACATGAGCACTAAAACTATAAAGCTTCTAGAAGAAATCATAGAGGATATTTTCACGATCTCAGGACAGGCAAAGATTTCTTAGAATACAAAAAGGCTCTAAGTGTAAAAGAAAAGTTCAATAAATTTTACTTTGTAATAATTAAAAACTTCTGGGAACTTCTGCCTCTAGCCATGAGGTAGTAACAGGGTCCAAAATTACCCTTCCACTACCCTAAAAACTGGCAAACATATAGGAGACAATAATTTTCAGACATTGGAGAAAATTATTGACAAATATAAGAATTATCAGATTTATCATGAGAAACTACGCAAGCCAGAAAACAATGGAATAACACATTGAAAGTGCTGGGAAGGGGTCAAACCCTGTAAATGCAGAATTCTATACCCACAGATAATATCTTTTAGAAATAAAAAGATATATAGACATTTTCAGATAAACAAGAACAGAGAGGTTTCACTGACAGCAGATACGCACTAAAAGAAATATTAAAGAAGCTACTCGATAAAAAAATTGACAACAGATGGAAACTTGGATCTACACAAAGGGATGAACAGCACTGGAAATGTTAAATATGTGGGAAAATATAAAAAGCATTTTCTTGTTTTTAAAATGTCTTCAAAAAATGACTAATGTAAAAACAACACTAATGTGTTATAGGCTTATAAAACACTCATGTAGAAGTAAAATACAAGATAACAATAAGCACAAGGATTGGGGAGGAAACAGAGGCATATAATAAGGGTCACAAATTACATGTGAAATGGCATAAGTGTATTTGAAAGTGTTCTGTGATAACTTAAAGATGCATACTGTAAACCTTACATTAACCATTAAAAAAAGATGTACATATAATAAGTTAAATAGCAGAGATCAAATGAAATACTAAAAAAAATACTCAACTATGCCAAAAGCAGCCAAACAAGAAGATAAAAATAGTAAAGAACAGATGGGACAAATAGAAATCAAACAGTAAAATGGTAGGTTTAAACTAAACCATATAGATAACTACATTAAATGTGAATTGTCTAAACAATTCAGATAAAAATCAGAGTTGTCAGACTGCACTAAAATGCAAAGCCCAGCTCTATGCTGTCTACAAAAAATCTATTTAAATATAAAGACACACATAGGTTAAAAGTAAAAGGATGGAAAAAAATATACCATGCAAACACTAACCATAAGAAAACCAGAGTGGCTACATCAGTATCAGATGAAATAGATTTTAGGATAATAAATATTATCAGAGATAAAAAGAAAATTTTCCAAATGATAAGGGGGTCTACTCATGAAGGAGAAATAATAATGCTAAATTTTTAGGTACCTAGTAACAAAGCTTCAAAATACATGAAGCAACAGAACTGAAAAGAGAAATAAATAAATGTACAACCACAGCAGGAGATGCCAAATCTTCTCTCTGAGTAATTGACATAATAAATAGGCAGAGATAGAGAAGACTTAAACAATACTATTAACCAACCTGATTCAAGTGACATTAATAGAACATTCTACCTAAAATAGCAGAATAAACATTATCTTCAAGTGCACATGGAACAATCATCTAGATAGACCATGGGCTGAGCCATAAAACAAGTATCAATAAATTTTTAAAACACTGAAATTATACAAAGTATGGTCTCTGACCATAATAGAATTAAATTATTAATCAATCACTAAATACATTTAAGAAATTCCCAAATATTTGGAATTTAAACAACATCCTTCTAAACAATTCATGAGTAAAAGAAGAATTCATAAGGGAAATAAAATATTTTGAACTAAATGAAAATGAAAACACAATATATCAAAATGTGAGAGGTAAATTTAAAGTTTTAAATGTTTATATGACTAAAGAAAAGTGGGGGGTCTCAAATCAATGATCTAAGCTTCCACTTTAAGAACCTGGAAAAGAGCAAATTAAATACAAAGCAAGCAGAAGAAAGCAAATAATAAAGAGTGAAAATCAATGAACTAGAAAGATGACAAACAATAGAGCTAATCAATGAAACCAAAAGCTGCTTCTTTGAAAAAAGCAACAAAATAGATGAATCTCTAACTAGCCTGAACAAGAAAATAAAAAAAAAGAAAATAGAAATTACCAATTTCAGGAAGGAAAGAGGAAATATCACTACAAACATTAAAAAGATAATAAGGGAGCATGTTCAGGGGATCACACTTGTAACCCCAGCACTTTGGGAGGCCGAGGTGGGAGGATCACTTGGGAACAGGAGTTTGAGACCAGCCTGGGCAACAATGCTAAGACCCCGTCTCTACAAAAAATTTAAAAATCCACCAGGCATGTTGGTGCACACCTATAGTCCCAGCCACTGGGGAGGCTGATGCTGGAGGATTGCTTGAGCCCAGGAGTTCGAGGCTGCAGTGAGCTATGATCACGCCAGTGCACTCCAGGCTGGGCAACAGAGTGAGACCCTATCTCAAAAAAAAGCAATTGTATTTCTCTATCTTAGAAATAAACAATTAGAAACAAATTTTAAAATATCATTTATAATAGCATACAAAAACATGAATTGAATTACCTTGGGATAAATTTAACAATGTTAAACTTTAACATGTTAAAGTTTCAGCAAACACTGCTAAGAAAAATTAAAGACCTAAATAAATGGAAAGATATATCATGTTCATGGATTGGAAAACTCTTAATATAGTCAAGGTGTAAATATTCCCCAAATTGATCTATAGATTCAAAGCAAACCCAATCAAAATCACAGCAGTCTTCTTGTTTTTGTTTTTTCACTTTTTTCGAAATTAACAAGTTGAGTCTAAAATTTATATAGAAATGCAAAGATCACAGAATAGCGAAAACAATCTTTCAAAGAAGAACCATGTTGGAGACTTACACTAACTGATTTACTTGAATTACTAGATAAATAAGACAGTGTGGTATTTATATGTAAGATAGATATACAGATGAACGGAACAGAGTACAGAAACAGATCCACGCATATATGGTCAACTGATTTTCAACAAAGGAGCCAAAGTAATTCAATGGGGAAATTATTGTTTTTTTCCACAAATAGTGCTGGAACAACTGGATACCCTATTTTTTTAAAAATGAAGTTTGACATTTACCTTACACCATGCACATAACTCAACTCCACAGACCTAAATACAAATGCTAAACTATAAAGATTCAAGAAGAAAATACAGGAGGAACATTTTCACACCCTGAAGATAAGTAAAAATTTGTCAGCGTGACAGAAAAACACAAGCCATAAAAGAAAAAAGAAGTGATAAACTATATTTGTCAAAATCTAAAACATCTGCTTTTCAAAAGAAAATGAAACAGCAAGCCACAGACTGGGAAGAAATATTTACAATATACATACCTGACAAAGGACTTGAATCCAGAATATATTAATATAAAGCACTCATACAATTCATTAAGAAGACAAATCATCCATTTTTTTTAAAAGGGCAAACAATTTGAACACTTTACAAAAGAAGTATACAAATGGCCAATATACACACAAAAAATGCTGAACATCAGGGGAAGGTGTTGGACTCTGGAGAGGTAGTTCCACGAGGAAGGAACCTATCTGTTTCTGCTTACCATGGTATCCTAAACACCTGGCATAGCACCTTTCCATGTAGCTGTGCATATTTATTTTGTGAATGTATGAAAGGGCAAATGTCGGATTGGTGTGGCCCAGTCCTGAAAGGTGACATTCCACTTCAGATGAGACTCGATTTTAATACTTTCAATTTTGGAAAATCTTGGATCCCTATTCTTAAATAACATAGGAAATGGCCAAGAGAAAAAGAAACTCTTTTCCTTTATTAGTTCCTCATATGCTCACTGTTACAATCATAGCTAAAATTATCAATCTAGAACATTTTAGGTTTGCTGCACACTGACCTGTATGATTTCTTCTTTTAAAGAAACTTATTCTTTCTGATTACAACAGTAACGCATGGTTCCTATAGGGAGCCTGGAAAATGCTGAAAAATTAAGAAGAAAACAAAAATTCCCCAAAATCCCATCGTCCAACTGCCATTGAACTCTTCCTTCTTGGAGTTCCTGTTTTCCTCATAGTCTGTTCTACTATTTTGGCACCAAAAGCATAAAGGGCATGAAGACAGAGGTTGGCATGAAAAGAAGTCAGGTGGGTCCCTTGGGGATGGCAGGGATGTTCATGTGGAATTTTCCAGCGGGCAGTTGGAAGTGCAGTTCTAAACCAGGAGAGAGTTCAATCAGATCCCTAAATGGGGAGGGAAAGGAATCACCCAGGTGTCAGGGAAAGCCTCAGAGGGGAGGAGGTTGTCCAGAGAAGGAAAGCAAACCAAGTAAAAAGAAGTTTCGTACAATAGAATCAGTTTATATTAATACTTGCTCCAGAATATAAAATATAAAAAAGTATAAAGCATTAGAAAGAACCCATTTTCTCTTGAATTCTTATCTGTTTTCTTGGGCTCTTCAGGAGCTTGGAATATGCTCTCTCTCCATGTTCTCCACACCTGTGGATTGTAGCCAGTGTTCCTTTCAAGAAAATGAGTTGACATGTGAAGTACACAGAATTAACCAGAATATTACTCCCCAAATGTCATGTTTTTCCCTTCCTCTGAATATTGATTTCATTTATTCTTTTTAAAAACGTGAGTTTGTTTAGAACGGCTTTTCGGAACTATTTTGGTACCCACATTGTGAACAAATGAATCTGCTTAAATCTACGTTCTTTGAAAGAAGGCAAGTTTGCAAGTGGATGAAATGTCTTGCTGATTTTTATCACTCACATCTATTTATGATCCTCTGGCTGCCTATTCAATAGGCTGCACTCCTACTGCTTCAAGTTCTTCTCACAAAGGACAACCCTCACGAGTTTTTGTCATTTGCCAAAAATTTCCAATTGGAAGATTTGACTCTGACTGGAGAGAGAGAGATGGAAGTCCAGCAGTAGCTGTGCAAATGGCTGCCAGATGTCCCAGAGCAGATGGAGGTGCTGCTGTCTTCAGAAGGGAAAAATGCTAGAAAATGCTGCCAAGGTACCCAAAGTCTAGCTGATAACACATATTCACCAACAACTTGTTAAAAGGCCTCCCAAACACCATCAACATAAAAACAAAACAACCCTATCCAGAAATGAAACTCCTAAATCTGTTATCTACCTCAAACACATGGATCTTAGAAGCCAAATCTGTTTTTTGTCCATTCAAATCTCAATAGGATGCTACACAGAAAATATCCCTATTGGACTGTCATTCCCTCATTCAACAACCATGATAGGCCCAACAGCTATAGTACATGGAGTCTCAAAGGCAACACCTCCAAAGCTTAACTCACCACTCATCTCTCAAGCCCCTTTTTCCAACCCCAGCTCAATACTTCACCCTTCCAGCCAAATCCATTTCCCTGACTCACAAGAGGAAAGACGATTGTATGAATTGGGGAAGGGGAATCCCATTCGGCTTTGTAGGCCCATTTTTAAGTTCTGCCACTGTTCACAGAAAGAGGTAGAGGCAGGGCAGGGGCACATCATGTCAGAATAATAATGCAAACTTTTTTTCATGTATCAACACAAGGTAAGAAGTACTATAGTGGGCTCATGAAAGCATATGGCGGGAGATGTAGATACTAGCTGGGAGAATGGGGAAGCTTTCAGCACAGTGCCTGGCACAAAGTACATGCTCAACACATGATCAACACATAATCATGCTCAGCACATGATTAATGAATGAAAGGAAGTGACCTCCGAACATCAACTAGATGCTAAATGGGCTCGCCTACATAGAGAAGCAAGGAGGGGTTTTCTGTAAGAGCAAAGGCCCAGCCCTGTCAATTCCCAGATGTGTCCAAGGAATGACAAAATTTGGGTTGTGCCCTGGCAGTAGGCTGGGAACATGGTGGGGAAATCTTGGACAGTATTTGGTAGACAATGGATATCCAGAAATGCCCAAGTGTCCACTAACGACTGAACTTTCTAATGCAATGTTGGTAGTCCTGTGGATGGCAGCTCTTACAGAAGCAAAACGGATTTGGAAAATACAGTGGTAGTTCAGCTGAGAGACAGAGAGGTAGTGAGATGAAGTGACGACGAAGTAGACAATGGGTGGACCCAAAACTAAAATGTGGAGTCTGTTCTGTTTGTTCCTTCAACAAACAATTAAAAGCACATTTCTCTCATCTTAAACAAGCAAACACTCTCCCTTCCTCCTGTAGGTTTTTCCTGGCATCCTCACAACTTGCCTTCACAGCCAAGGTTCTGTAAAATTTCTCCTGCCTGTCTCCCCCTCTTCGACGCACATCAGTTTGGCTTCTGCCCTCTTCATTCCAGCCACTGATGTTAAATCCATCAGGCACTTTCCAATTCTTATCTTGCTGGATTTCTACCTTTATTCAGCACTGGACAGGGCTGACCACTTCTCCAGAGCTCGCTCTTCACCTCTTCTTATCCCCAACATACCTGCATCCCTGGTCTAAAGAGGGACTGGCTAAATTCCCTGGCTGTTTCAGCTCCTTCCACCACTAGCTGTGCACTAATGACTCCCAGATCTCTACCTCCTCTCAGCCATCTCTCCTGACTCCACATGTTTACCCAACTGCCTCCTAGACATCCTCACTTATTTGTCCCTAGGGCAGCTCAAACTCCACAGGCCCCAGACGGAAATCATCCAGCTGTGTGACCTTGGGCACATTAATTAACTCACTCCCTTAACTATAAAATAAGGGCATTACTAATAGCCACCTCACACAGAAGCCTGTTACAGAGATTAAATGAAACAGCACAGAATAACATGTCAGGTAGATCCTGACACATGGTAAGCCATCTACAAGTGTTAACCATTATTCTGCCTTCCCTCAAACCCACTCCTTCCCCATAAACCTACCACCCAAGCTATTCATCAAGCCAGACCCTTAGCATCCTCCTTGACCCACCCCCTTTCTCAAACTCAGAGTCATTCTGTCCCAGCCCTTCCATCCCACTTCCTAAACATCTGCCTATGTCTCTCCTCCACTGCCATCACCTTCAGCCCTCATCATTCGCAGGGACCAGGGCCATGCTTTCATGACCCCACTCTTTCTAGCACATTGCATGACCCCACCTTCCTCTTACAATCTTTCAGTGACTTCCCACTGCCTTGGGGACAAAACCCAAACTCTTTGAAAGGGCAAAGGCTCTTAGGACCTAGTCCCAGCCTCTCCCAGTCCACCTCACTTCCTGGCTGGTCCTCCTTCAGGGGGAGGTGATGGTGCAGTACTCATCAGGCTCAGTACGCCTCTCTCCCCGCTACTTCTCTCTCGCTCCCGGTATAGCTCGGGTGCCACTTCCTCTGGGAAGCCTTCCTGGACTTCTAGTCCGATGAATTTCTCTGTTTCCCAGGGCCTCTGCCCTAACACTTAGCATGCTTTGATAATTATCTGCTTACTTGCCTGTACTCCCCACTAAACCAAGGTGTCTGCAGGCAGAACAATTGTTTTTTATTTCCACGTCCCCAACACCAGGCAGACAGTAGGTACTCAAGGAAAGTGATCAGGACAAAGTGTTCCCAGCAAAAACAAAACAACTTGGTTTGGGCAATATCAACGTAAAAGTTTGGCGAATCCACTCCTCCGGTGGCACAAGGCTGCACGCGGACATCCAGCGCCTGCACGTCCTTCTCGGTGTTTTAGCTCGCGCAGAATTAACCCGCACAATTAGAGCAGACACAGGGCTGCACCGGCAGAGGCTTTTTTCAGCGGAGCGCACGAGAGCCTGCAAACGCACGCCCAGAGGGCTGAGGTTAAACCCTGCGCCCTTTGTTCGAGACAGCCGAGAGCGAGGGCTGCGGGCCCGCCCGCCCCGGCCGGCTGCAGGGCCCGCTCCGACCGAACGGCACGCAGAAACGCACCCCGGGAGCGCCGCGTCGGGCGGGGGCGCGTGTGTGCGACTCCGGGCCACCCCGGCGGCCTTGGGATCCCGCGCCCCGCGATGCTCTTCGCCCGGGCCGCGCCTCGGTCCCGGGACGTCCCCGCGGCCCGCAGCCGTCACCGCCGGCGGGAAAGAGCCCGGCGTCCAGCCGTCACGCGCCGGCAGCCGGGCGCGCTGCGCGCGGGGCGGGGCGGGGGCGGGGCGAGCGCGGGCGGGGCGGGGCGGGAGCCGGGCACAGGAAGCGCCGGGAGGCCCGAGCTGTCCCAGGGTGCCCCGCGCGGCGTGGAGTCGGGCCGCTGCCGCCATCCCGCTGGCGAGAGGGAGAGAGAGGCCCGCCCGCTCGCCGGCCGGGCCAGTGTGGGCCAGTGCGTGAGGGCGCGGGGGGCCGTGTCAGCGAGACGCAGAGCGCAGCCGCCACCACCAAACGGACATGTTGGAGCCCCGCGCCGCCGCCGCCTCTTTTTCCTCACCCTGCGAACGGGACTGAGTAGGGGCCCGCCACCCCTCCGCCTCTGCCTCTGCCGCCCGCCTCGCCGCGTCGGCCTCAGCCTCTTCCTGCCCGGCCTCAGGCTCCGCTGCTCGTCGACTCCCCCCGCTGCCAGGCCCAGTCGGTTCCCCGGCCCCGCTCCGCCCCGGCGCGAGGTCTATGTGACCGGCGGGCCCGGAGCAGCCGCCGCCGCCGCAGCGCGAACATGGACGCCGTCAACGCCTTCAACCAGGAGGTGAGGGGTGCTCGGGGCAGGGGGGTGCCGGGCCTGCTGCGGGAGCCGGGGCCCGTTTCTCCCGCCGCCGGGGGTTTAAAGCCTTGGTCGGGGTGGGGACGCTTCCTGCCCCGGTTCCGGGGCGGCGGGGCCTGCGCGGAGCGGCCTGTGGCCCGGGAGAGGTCGCAGCGGCCACGGGAACTGACCCCACACCCCTCCCCCACCGCCCACCCCCGGGCGGCGACCTCGGGCTGCCCCCCTCGCCCCCTTGCGGCCTCCCCAAGCCCGCGTTGGCGCCGGTTCCTCTAACTTCGCCCCTTTTCGGGTCCGAGCGCCCTCGCTCTCTGCTCCTCGCCCGGTTATCGGTTTCGCAGTGCCGGGAGCCCGCAAGGGGCTAAGAAAGAAGCGCGGGCGGGCGTGTGGGGTTGGGGGCGGGGGAGCGGGAGCATCTGCCGGCCGTGGGGCTGGTGGAGCGGTGGCTTCGGCTCTCCTGTTGCTCAGGCCGCGGCGCGTCGATGGCTGGACTCTGATCCCGAGTCGGGGAGGAGTTGGAGAGGGTGTTCATCCCCCTCCTCCTGGTTTCACGCACTTGGGAAATGGGGTTATGGCTTCTTACCATTTCGAGTCGTGAACATAACCCTCTTACCGGCTGTATGGCCCTAACGTGACACCTAAAAAGTTGAATGGGAGAGAAGAGTATTTGCTCTGCCTTGGTCCGCTAGAAAGCCGCGTTGTCCTCCAGTTACCTACTCTCGCACCCCTTCCCGAGGTAGTTAATCCTGGACTCCGTTCTACTAGAACATTTACATGTGAAAACCTCCCAAAACCGGGAACAAAGCTACTTGCCGCCTTCAAGCTCTCTAGTTGCATCTCTGATCATTCTAGGTGTTGCTTTTGGAGTGTGGAGTACATGCTGTTTGTCAAAATCGATTTGGGAGGAGGCGACTTGACCATTGATGGTTTAAAGTGCAGTCACAGAGTGGGAACTGTTGTCGTGGATTGAGTTGTGTTACATTCCTTTTCCAAATACTAGAGATAAACCAACATAGAAAAAATCAGATGTAGTAGTTTGAGAGGTGTTGATGGGGCCTTAAAAACTTGCTTCATCTCACAGTGAGATTTTGTAGTTCTACTTGGCGCGATAGCTTTCCTTTTCTATTTGCAGTCCCATAAGATGGAACTCTACAGTTACACTGCAGTTGAGACCATTTATTGCCATACAAATTATCCTAAATATGGTATTTTTTCAACTGATGGGTACATAAAAGTCTTAACTGCAGTACTTGAAACTGGTATTGGACAGTGTCTTGTAAAAGTTCAGTAGTGATTATTTTCAAAATAACAAAATAATATTTCCTAATTTTTGATCACCAGAGAATTTGTGATAATGCTCCAAATAATTAAGAGTTGGAAGTTGATTTTGTTTTCTAAAGGTAAAATTCACTGGAATATTGGCCTCATGAGGGTAGAGAATTTCTGTTCTCCCCTCTCCCCCTCCACCAAAACAGGTGCCTGGCAAATACTTGTTGAATGAATGAGAACTTACACAAATGGTACAACAATTGTTAAAAGATTTCAAGTACATTTTTCTCCCAAGACAAAAACTATTGAATGTTTTCAGTGAAAGTAGGGGAGAGTTTTTAGTGTATTCTTAAGATCAGAAATACTTAATTCTGATTCAGGCATTATGGAAGTTGACATCAAGCACATTATTAAGGAAAGTGTTTTCTATTAATCCTGAAAAGTGCCATCAGTAGTTTTTACTTTGAAACCAAAATTAGGAATGATACTGACTCTTTGAAAAAGGGAAGAGGTTCATTTGACCTTTTTAAATGTGCAAAATGAGCATTTTCTTATCATTTTTCATTTTCCTCCTTAAATAATTTTCAGTTCTATTCCTGGTCTTTATGGACTACAGATTGCATTTATGATATGTGTGTGTTGCTAATGCCAACTGTCCAGCAAAATTGAAATTTTCTTTTGGAGAAATTAACCCGACTTTAAAATTCATCTTGTGCCTACTTGATTTATAGTGGTTCTCAACTATTTCTCCCTATTAATGAAATGTTATTGATTAGTTTCCTATAATCTCGATTCTTCCAGATCTGATCTTCAATTAACAAACTTTTGAGTGCCTGCTCAGCTGCACAGCTGTGTGCTAAATACTGTAGGACTACCAAGGGTTTCTGTCACCTAGGAGTCTAGTCTAATAGAGGACATGAGACTTAAGACTGTCACATAATAGTCTAATAGAGCTGCAGTCCCCAACCTCCTGGTCAAAGACCTGTGCCCTGTTGTCCATGGCCTGTTAGGAACCCAGCAGCATAGCAGGAGGGCAAGTGAGGGAAGCTTCATCTGTATTTACAGTGGCTTCCCATCCCTCTCATCACCGCATAAGCTCCGCCTCCTGTCAGATCAAAGGTGGCTTTCTTTAGATTCTCACAGGAGCACAAACCCTACTGTAAACTGCACACACAAGGGGTCTAGGTTCTCCTTATGAAAATGTAATGCATGATGATCTGAGGTGGAGCTGAGGCAGTGATGCTAGTGCTGGGGAATGGCTGCAGATACAGATTATCGTTAGCAGAGAGGTTTGCACAATAAATGTAACATGCTTGAATCACCCCAAAACCATCCCCCTCCCCAGTGGAAAAATTGTCTTCCACGGAACCGGTCCCTGGTGCCAAAAGGTTGGGGACAGCTGTATAGAGGACGTAAGACATAAGACTATCATTCACATATTAAGGCTACCTTAATATGTGTTAGAACAACTTCCTTTGGGACCCTTACATTGTAGTGTGGGATGGCCATGAGGAATCAGTGAAGACTTGGGAAGAGAAGAAGGTATCGGTTTTAGGATTTTAGATATAGGAAACAGTGATCAAGGGGCAGTAGTGCTGAGAAGAGAGTAGGACAGTAATTTGACTCCAGAGGCTACTGGAAAGTAGTTTGGGGCCTGACAAGTTTGGGTCTGTCTAGTGTGTTTGAATTTCATTTTTAGGCTGTGGGTAAACATTAAGGTTTTAAACAGTGGGATAATATAATTAAAACTGTTCGATATGTAGTAGTATATGTTGTAGGAAGCAGAGACTTGGTAGGAAAGGTGAGTAAAACCTGAACTTGGCAAGTCTATAGTGGGAATGGAGAGGAGGGGAAGGATGTGGGCCAAAGGAACCCATGGACCTGGGCATCTGATAGCTTACAAGTGCCTTTTGCCCCTACATTTTAAGTGCTGAGTGGTGATGCCATCAACACAAGTCATCAAAAGTGTATTTAGCAGAGAAGATGTGTTTCATTTTTGAACAGGTTGAGTTTGAAGTATGGAATAGTCATGTGGAAATTATTGGCAAACAGTTGGGCATGTAGGACTGAAACTTGGAAGCAACCAAGAGATAAAAGGAGACATCCAGGAGTCACTTTCAGATGTGCCCTGGAGAAAATTGAGAGGGGTGAGGGAGAAGGAGTTAATACTTAATATAACACGTATGGCATGTCAGGCACTTTACATATACATATCTAACTTAATAGAGATGTATTCCCACAACCCAGCATAGACATCCACTTATAGATGAGGAAACTGATTTTCTAAGAAATTAAATAATAATTCACTCAAGAGCATATTACTAACTAATGGCAGAGCTGGGATTTGGATGCAGATCTCTTCCAATTTAATTGCTGCCTGAAGATAATATTTTGTATAATACCAGGGGAGTGGTCACAGGTTAAAGACTTGACCACTGAAATTTTTGAGGGTAATAGGATTTGAAGTTTAGGGTTGAGTGGTGATGGGAGATAAGGAAATAAGAGGTGGCAAAGGTAAAGTAGTGGTTAAAAGTTTGGTTTCATGGGATAAGAAGGAAAAGTTGCTTCAAGGGTGAAGACAAGAGCAATTAACAGCATACTAGGCACTGGTGGTAGGCAATTCCTATATTTATATAGGATATATGAGGTTTTCCCCTTACTGGTATTCAGTCCCTGCTCTCTATTAGATAAGAGTAGAGGCTTGAGCATTTTTGAGGGAGTGGAGAAAACACATCATAGTTTAAAGCAGCAAGAGGGGATGGTTACTTGGGTCAAAATTGTGGATAAGAGGAAAGGGACAGATCAGAAACACAGGTAAAAGAAGTCTATCTCTGATATAGAAGGAAAGGAAGATGAGAAAGGTGAGGTTATTAGAGACATCCATTTAACCAGAGTATTTGGAGAACTTTATGGCGAGACACTTAAGTGTTGTGAAAGATGAAGAGTGAAAAAGACTCTGATCAGTCATGGCCAGTACTCAGTTGTGTTCTTCCGTGTTGCTTACACACTTCTTAATGTGAAGACTTTGGTGTTTTGTTAAAGTTTGTGGAATGATTAAAGTTATAGATTGTATTTTTTTTTAACCCATTGATTGTATTTTTAGCCTTTAAATCTTCCCTGAAGCCAAAAGAATATATCTTGCTTGCCCCTCCCCCCTTTTTTGCAGCATCTACAATTTTAAGACATTTAATTAAAGTACAAAATAGTGCAGAGAAAATAAAACAATAACAATTTATAGTTGTTACTATTTTGTTTTATGTTTTTAATTAAAAATAAAATGTTACAAAGTCCTTCTTTCCTTTTATTCCCACTCCAATCCCCCCTCCCAACAGAGGCAATCAAATAATGAATTTGGTATTAATCTCTGTGGTCCAAAAACATTATATGGTATTCTGCGTATGATATGCATGGGCAGTATATTGTGCATATTCCTCAGTGTGCTTTTTTTTTGCTCAAAGATTAATACTGTATAATAAGATTTAGTTCATTTTTTGCTGACAAACTGCAGTGAACTTTCTCAAACATGTCTCCTTGTGTACATGTGTAAGAGTTTCTCTAGGACCAGCTGTTCTCAAACTTTTTGGTTTTTGACCTTTTAAAATTCTTAAATGTTAAGGACCACAGAGAGCTTTTGTATCAGTATGTTCTATCTATTGATATTTAACATATTAGAAATTTAAGAATTGTAATTATTAAAAATAATAAACTCATCATTACATGTTAACAAAAAATATTTAATGAAAAGTAATATTTCCAAAACAAAACAAAAATTAGTGGGAAGAGTGGCATCGTTTTACATTTTTGCAAATCTCGTTTAAACCTTGGTTTAATAAAACCTGGATCCTCATATCTGCTTTTTCATTCAGTCTCTTGCAATAACACACATCAGGTAGCCTCTGGAAAACACTGCTGCATACTTGTGAGAAAATAAATGAAAAGGTAAAAAATGTCTTAGTATTAATGGGAAAATAGTTTTGACCTCACCATCAAAAGAGACTGAGACCACCAGATGTCCTTGGATTACTTTTTGAGAACTGCAGCACTGAGGTGCTGTGCATATATGCTACTTTGCAGTGCAGGAAGAAAATATGAGTACTTTGATATTCATTGTTATCTTTAAAATTGGACATAAATTAAACTTCATGAATACTTAAGGTACAAATTGATGTTTGTACACTTATCCAGTTGGGCTGTCAGTCTTGACCCACCATATTATTCTGAAGGAATAGTTGAGTTCCACATCTCAGTGGGGAGCTTGCTTCTCCTTCCTATTTTCTCTGTAAATTGTTCTGTGTGACTGTTATATAGTTTACCTGTTGATTACTAGGCATGATTGTCATCTAGAATTTAGCTCATCTGATAAGGATGCCTTGTTAAGTATTTTTTTTTAACCTGGAATGGTAAAATGGCCTCTTCCGTGAGAGGTCTAGCTAAAGAAATAGACAAAGTTCTATACTGTATAGAAGAGATATGGAGGACCAGGTCAGCGATTGAAGGAAAATTGGAGGTTTCCCTTGCTTGCCAAATTTGACCATTTTGTGCTGTTATCCCAGGAGTTTTCAAATATTGAAAGTTAGTTATATGTAGTTTTCTTTCTCTGTTCTTTCTTGACTCTTAGGGAATTCTTAATCTCCAACAACAGTGGAGGTCTGCCTTTATAGTGAGGGGAATAAACCTGGTTCTTCAGTGCTTTCTGTTGCAGCACTTGTCACTGATGTTCCTGTTGAAAATATTCCCCTCCCTAGCCTATCATTTTGTCTAGCATATTGTTGCAGAAAAAATTATGTGAACACATGGTAAGGAAAGGATTCAGAGAAAAATTAGAATAATAGGAAAGTTGGTTTATAAATCTTGTGAAACAATTCAGGTTAAAACTGTACCTAATTATAGAAAGTTGACAATATGGTAATCAGTTTTGTTTTGTTTTGTTTTACCAGATACAAATTGTAGGTTCTCTGCCATGGAGCACAAGCGAATATAATTTACTTCGGCATTCTAGGTAACTTTTCTGTAGATAATCTGCACACACTAAAATCTCATTTTAAATATACCTTGATAACATGGTAGAAAAAATTGTTACGTAAATAATGAGCCTTTGGTATTATTCATAACATTTGTTGAGACAATATGCCAAATCCTTTTTTTTAAGCGCACTTCAGAGCAACAGCATACAACTTTAATGATAAGCTAAAAACTACACTGTTATCAGGTGTATAGAATAAGCAGCTTACCTATTAACAGTTCAAATTTTTGGTAACGTTGGCTGATGAATATTATATTTCTGTCAAACCACAGAAAAAGTGGAGTTGGGTATTAGTTAAATTTGTATTAGGATAGACTTTATCAGGATCTGTTGAGAGCTTCGATTAGGAGAGACATGGCTAAATTTCTGATTAATATTAATAATATTAAGTGTAATTAACAGTGTACTGTTGTGATTTTGAGAACTAGAATAGATTTCACAAGCAATATTAATTTATTATATCCTGATCATCTTCATCCTGTTCAATTATTTGCATGGTCTCTTGATTACATTTCATTGCTATATAGTTAGAACTTTTTATTGACACTTTTGAAGACATAGATAAATATATAGAAACCTTGATTCCAGTGAAGTGCGCTGTATCAGATTAGTAG
The DNA here is from genome assembly GCA_023783475.1 of Daubentonia madagascariensis. Lineage (NCBI taxonomy): Eukaryota > Metazoa > Chordata > Mammalia > Primates > Daubentoniidae > Daubentonia > Daubentonia madagascariensis. Next base: position 537,784 of record JAKFHU010001482.1, on the reverse strand, counting down.
TAAATTCAACAAGAAAACCAATGTAGCCCAGGAGTGGAGTTAAGAATTAGAAGCCAGGATTTTGACAAGGGGGCAGGGGAGGACAGCCAGGCTCAGTGAAAAGTGGAAGGCCGTCCAGATACCTCTTGAAAGTTATAATTTATGTTTGGATAATTGGTGATTCTTGGTATAAATCCATGTGGGTCAGTAATCCCAGTTGGAAGAGACCATAGCACAGTGGTGTAGCTAGCATATTTGATATCCAGAGTAGATCTTTTTGTTTTAAAACTCCTTTTTAAAACCCCTTTTCTATAACAAAATTATTTTCAGAAATAATCATGAAATGAATAAAAATGACCAGAAAGAAACTTGAGCTTTATGTGTGTGTGTGTGTGTGTATGTATATATATATATACACATATACACAGAATCACATCAGACTTTAAAGTGCATTGATATTTATTTTGAAAAAGTGTAAAAACTTATCTGCATACTGGGCTGTCACAATAATGAATAATAATGTTCCAGTTTCCTTTCAGGTCTTAAGCAGATTTATCAATGACTCTTAAAATTGATCTTTACATGTTTTTGTTCAGTAGACACTTACAGCCAGATTCATTAATCTATCCTCACTCATAATTGAAGAGCACGTTCTATTAATTTTAATTACAAAAAGTTGTACATGAAGCAGCACATATACAAATAGGAGGTTTTAAACATAATGTTGTTTGGCAGAGATTTATAAAAAGCCCACCTCATAATAAATTTTAGAAATCACAATATTCTCCGTGTCTTTTTTCAGCATTTGTTCTAGTGACTTTCAAATGTCTCCTTGGTCAAACATTTTTTTTCACTAAAACGGTTTTCACCCAAAAATTCAATGTAAGTTTTATTACATTTGGTAAACACTTTTGAAATTCTTTGTAAATGTCCACTTCCTTATACTTTGTTGCTTAGTAATGGCATCTCAGTCATTTTTGTTTATGAGTCTTCACTTTTAAAGTTTTGTATCCCACTGTACATTTGTTCAGGGTTGATTCTGGCTATTTATAAATATTTATACCAGAAAAAAAGGTGTCTCAGGAAGGAAAAATTACACACAGTTACCATTTTGAATATACTACTTAAACCCAGGAATATGGAGAGAGAGGTACCACAGGATTGGAGACAAACTGAGCCTGAGGAGATATGAAGCTATCCTGAACCTCTTTGTACTTACTCTCCAAATGAACATGTGTATGAAATCTGCATGTGTTGGGAATTGACCATATAGCTGGGGGGGTTTCCTTATGAACTTCCACTTAAAATGGATTGCTTATTAAAGGATACATAATAAAAACATGCAGATTGTTTTGCTGAAACAATATCCAGTAGGTACTGCATGGCTTTGTAAATTATTTTGTTGATCCTGAATCCTAAATTTGTTCAAAGGATATCTTTAGTTTTGACATGCTATTTTAAGAAGTAATCCAGTGGGGACGGTTCAAGGGAATTACAAGAAAAGAATCTTTAAGTAACAAGCAGGTGCCAGCTAATAGGTTAGGTGTTTTATGTATTTCTTTGCATTCTTTCCACTTTAAAGATAAGGAAACTAGAGAGAGATTGTGAATAGTCCGAGGTCACACAGTGTAAAAATGGCAGTTGTGAGATTTGACTCAATCCTTTAAGAGCCGGAGTCCAGTCCACAGCCCCCCCACATGGCTGCTCTGAAGTTTTTTGAGCAGCTAATCCTTGTCTACTGGACTGTTCGTGGGGAGACAGGGCTCGATGTACAACTTTTGTACATTTGAAGCATGGTAGGAAGTGATACTATAAAAATAATGTATACTTTTAGAGAAGGACTTGTCAAAGTTTAAGAATAATGAAGTTCGGTTAAGTTTTTAAGTCATCTATGAAGTTTGGTTAAGTTTTTAAGTCATCTACTGTAATGCAATAGATACAATCAACGTTTAAAACTTAAGATGTGCATTAGTGTGTGTATTTTTTTTACTAATTTATACCCAATTAAAATGTTTAATTTATTAAAGAGTTTATAAATGTTAGCATTTTTCATTTTTCTTCCAGTCAAATGATTTTATATCCTGGAACCAATTACTTCTTCTGTTGAAGTATAGGAGAAAATATTTAATTCACAAAAATGTTTCATAGCCAACTTTGAGGGACACAAAGTTTACTAGTGAGGCACAATAAAAATGATCTTGAAATCTAGTACCTGTGCTAGTAAAGTAGAGCAATGGTATGGATAAAATGTTTGGCATTTCCTAAAATCATCTTCTGGCCTATTTTTTGAGCAAGTGGAAAGGAAGGAGTTGTGGATTGATTGCAGTTCAGTGAACCAAAATGGAAGTAAGGAATGGGAAATGACCTATTGTGGTAAGCTGGAACTAACTGAATGGGCTGGGTTAAAAGCCCTGGTGAGGAAAGTGCAGCCTTGGTTCTAAAAGTGAAAAGTTTGAGTGAAAGGGTTAGAGTCTTGGAAATTGTAGGGGAGGTAGTCCAAAATGAAGAATAAATTAAGGCATACTTTATAGGGTAAGTCATCAGGAATTAACTACTTAGAAAATTCAGCCAGCAGCAGAATTTTCAGTAACAGAATTAGGGCTGGGTTTTATAATTAAAGAGTGAGAAATAATGCAGATGAACTTTAAACTGCTATTTGCTATATTACTATATTCTATTAACGCATATAGAAATATAAGTAGTTAACCTAAAAATGGTTTCATATTTATTACTAATTGTGATTTTGCACTTAGATGTGTTTATTTTGTAAAACATTTCTTTAAATTTTGCAACTGGGAGTTGACAAGTTTGTGGGAGAACGTGGTAAAGAAATGTAGGAAAAAATTACGTATGACTTTTTTTAATCCTTTGAATTTGAGCATATTTTATGCAACTTTATTCCTTATAAAAGTATCTGGTTTGGGATTTTTAGAACTCTGAAGAGTAAATTTTATGGAGAAATAGATGGAGCTGTTTTGTAGTGTTTACATCAAAATAAAGACCTTGCTTAGTAGGAACAGGTAAGTGGTACAATATCTTTTTCCTGACTCTTTGTTTTAAAAAGCTTTGTAAATTTGTTCCACTTTAGGAATGTTTCATATCGATGCCAGACCTGTCTTGTCTTCATACCTTCCTCTATGCAAGTGGAGAAGTGGTTAAACATTAGCTTTCAAAGGGTTTGACTGTGAAAAGTAAATGGAATTTACGTGGGAGTAAATTATATATCAGTATTTAAAGGGATGCTTGCTTTAATGTACAGATGTCAACAAAAAATATGTTCAAGATAGTGATTTCCCAGATTGGGATTTTACTTCTACAAGGGCTTCAGTTACTATAAGGATTTAAAGGAGGAAATTTTTAAATTTCTTTTTAAAAATTAAAAACTAGTAATTTTGAAAAGTTTTATTAAAGATTTGCAAGTTATTAATTTAAACATAGTAACTGTTAACTTCAAAGACAAGATTTACTCCATGGACAAGTCATATCTGATAATGATTCTATATAATTATGAATTACATTTGTAATCAAAAGATGCATGTTTATGTCGCAAACAGATATAAAGTTCATTTTTAAACTTATGAATTTTAATTTTTTTCATTTTAAAATTAATGCAAGTTAGGTAAATTTGAGTTAGAAAATAAAAGAAATAAAATAATCCTATCAAACACCATTAACATTTTAGAGTATTTCCTTTCAGTCTTTTTTCCCACTCCACTTGTGTTTGGAAATTTTTATATAGTTAGTAAATCCTTTTAATAACGTTCTCTGTTTTCTGAATAGTTAATTGTGGAAATTTTTGAGAACATCTAATTGCCTTACATAAATTTCTATGAGTAGAATTACTGATTTAAAAGGTATGAACATTTTTTAGTTTTTGTTTCATAGTTTTAAATTTCTTTTTGGAATTAAAGCTCACCCATTAGATCTCACCAGCAGGATACCCTTGTTGCTTTATGCTAATCCACACTCATGCCAGTTAGATAATTAAAGAATTGTATGTCTTTGTTTTAGTTTGTACTGCTTTGACTATTGATTGGTAAGGTTGAACATTTTTTTCCTACTTTTATTAATTAGCTGTTGGGATTTCCTTTGTTAATTGAGTTGCTCTCTGTACATTTTTCAGTTTCATTGTTTCTATTATTGTCTGTACATGCTATTGATTAACTCATAGACAGTATTCTGCTTTCAGGTAGAATGACATAGTGATACTTGTTTGACATGTGATTGGCCTTCTTTCCTCCCCCCATTAAATTACATTGCCTGATAGTGAGAAATTATTAATCCAAGTACACCTTTGGTAAATTACATATTAAAGGTATAAAATCAAATGCCAGGTAAGAGGGAGCTGTAAGCTATCCCTTACCTAATTGTTCTATCAATAGTGTCTTACGGAGTTGTCTTTAGGCTGTGATTAGATAGATAAAGCATCTTTGCAGAAAAGATGATTTTCTAATTATCTCTTGTTAAGAAATGTAGTTTGTACTTTCATAAAGTATTTATGTGTTACTCATAAACATTAAAGTTGTGTTGGATTTAATTCTTGGTTTGGTTTAAGCCAATGTGACTGATACATTGAGTCAAAGGAACAAAAGAGGAGAGAAGACTGTGGAATTAAATGCTTTGATATTTTCATCTAACAGGAGGGAAATTTGAGTACCAGCCTGTCACTGTGAGTGTATGTATTTCTTTTTGGAAGCATTCCTAATTTTTTCTTTAAACTTTGTGATTAAATATTAATAACAGAAGCTTAAGGGAAAATTGCTTTGTCATCCTAGAGGTCATAATATCAGAGGAAGGAATACTGGAAATAATCATTGTAATCCATTACAAAGTAAATTTAAGGAAAACAAATTTTTAAAAGTTTAGGGAAGAGAAAGGTTGAGTATCTCATTGAGAAAGGTTCAGAAAGGAAATATTACCTGAGGGATTTAAGGTTAAAAAAATGACATAGATTAGCATGTAGCCTTCTGATTCTTATATTGCCCTGACAGTTTAATTTCAAAAAGTAGGAAAAAGCGTATTTTAGAAATTGTAGACTCTATGCCAGTTTACTTTTATCTCTGCCAGTTCTGTTAGTATGGTTTAAGTATTTCTAGAAATTGGTAGTCACTAAGAGCCAGAACAGATTCATTAACAGTTTATAACAGACCAAACTAAACTACTTTCTTTTGTAAAGTTGTGTTATGTCTAGTGAAGACATATTACATTATGAATAAGTTAGAATAATACAGGCAGGATGAGAGTATCGTTACTGGCAGTATATCCAAGGAATATCAGTTGTGGTCATCCTACAGATAGGTCCTATTTTTATTTTTATAAAACCTTTGACTTGGGAGGAAGGCAAACAAAGTGAGTTCATGAAATTTACAAGCTGATTGGAATAGCTGCTACATCAAATAGCAGAAAATGATTTCCACACTACCTAAATAGATTGAAAGGACTGTCAGAAGCCAACACAAAGTCAGCATAAAGATCTAGGTTTGGTAGAGATCCTTGTGAAAACAGTCTGAGGGTTTCAGTTGATTGTGGATGTGAGTTAACAATGAATTAAGCACTATTTTTTTTTTTTAAATAATAGTGCCCTCTTCCCCAAAGATGTCCATAATCTGTGTCCTAGAACCTGTGAATATGTTCCTTTACGTGGCAGAAAAGACTTTGAGGATATGTGAAGGATCTTGGGGTGGGTTGATTATCCTGGATTATCTCGGTGGGCCCAGTGTAATCACAACAGTCCTTATACAGAGAGGCAACAGTCAAAGAAGGAAATAAAACAATGGAAGCAGAGGTCACAGAGGGAAGAAGATGCTATGCTGCTGGCTTTGAAGATGGAAGAAGAGACCATGAGCCAAAGGACTGTAGGCATCCTATAGAAGATGGAATGAGCAAGAAATAGATTCTCCCCTAGAGCCTGCAGAAGGAATGCAGCCCTACTGGCACCTTGATTTTAGATTAGTGAGATTCTTACCTAAAAACTATAAGATAATAAATTTGTGTTGTTTTAAGCCACTGAGTTTGTGGTAATTTCTTACTGCAGAAATAGGAAACTAACAAAAAAGCCACTTCACTCTTATATCCCATCAAAGCAGGACTGCATCTGGACCATATCCGTTTGGGGATATTATACTTAAAAGGAATTAACCAGGATAGTCAGATCTAGAAACCTTATTTTTTGGCTAATAGTTAATGAAGATATGAGAGAGGGAAACAAGCTAGTTAGTTATCTTCAAATATTTTATCTTATGAGAGGGATCACTATTGTTCTGTGCTCTAGGGGCAGAACTGGAACAGGAAAGGTATCAGAAGGGAGATTTGGGGTCAGTACACAGAATACTGCTGTAACCCTTGGAACTGATTAGTTGGATTTAAGCCTGTGTTGCTAGATGGAATCTGCCAGATATCTTGTAAAAAGCGGTTCTGAATTTGGTATGAATGCTAGATTAGGTACTAAGATCTCATACAGCTCTCTAAAGTAGTCTTTGATACTACTGTATTTTCACAATAGAGAATATTTCTCTAAGTGCAGCATTTGAGTAATGGATACAATACAAGAAAGATGTTGGTAAACCATAACAAAAAAATTAAACTCAGGTGGTGTAAAGATTCCCAGGGCATTGTATTCCTCTATTTACTGAGTACTTATGTGTTAGGTACTGTGCTAAGAGATATATATACATTATATTTAATCCTAACAACTTTATGAGGTGAGATGAGTACCGTTAATCCCTGTTTTTCAGATTTTAAAAGTCCTTGACATTTAGAAAGGTTAACTAAATTTATCAGGGTTTATAATGTTAGTAAATAGCAGAGTACCGTGTTAACTTTGACTAATCCTCAAACACTGAATTCTACAGGTATCACAGGCCAAATATTCTCATCCCTTAATCATCTCTTGAAACTCCTTTACTAGTATAAGGGGTCCAGATGAATGTTGTTCATAATTTTTAGAGTACTTTTTATTTCAGGCTTCTGTGTGTCATACAGCAGGATGGTGGCCATGTTTAGACTTTTTCATAGTCATTCAGCTAGTGAACAAAGAGCCAAATTCATATCTGCTGCTGTCAAGTGTCATGCTTTTCCCTACTATTCTTATGCCTTCTAAAGGAGTCTTGTACCTTTTTGGGGCTGCTGCTACTGTTGTTCTATGTAGGAGGATTTCATGGTTTTCTTTGGCTGCTTTGGCACTTTTTTTCCCCATTGACAGGTTACATGAATTGCGAATACAAGTTATGGTGACAGGGGAAGCATTGCACCTAATGATTGAATGCTACTGGGTAATAATACTAGTCATTCCATGTACAAAAACTCATTTAGTTCTCACTGAAACTGAATACCTATCAAGTAGGTATCAGTATATCCTTTTTACAAATGAGAATACTATGGCTTAGAGTTAATTTGCCCAGAATCATCTACATGGCCAGACCTAGATTCAAAACCAGATCTTTTTGAGTCTCTCTGGAAAGCTACAGTGTCTGGATTTTTTCACTAGTAGATTTTGTTGGAATTATATTATGTTTTATGGTTTTCAGACTTGATATATAAAGGTGATAGTTTATTTTCTTGAGGTTTGTTGACTAAGATTGGATGTTGGTCAGAAATAACTAGAGCCTGAATTATCTTTGCATTTCTTATCTACTCTGTGTATACTACTATGTGTATTCTAAACTTGATTGAAAAATATGACATTTTTTTCTGACATGGCAATGCTTTTTTCCTTGCAGTTTGTCCATAAGAAATTTGTTAATGGTTTGAAGGCATCTACACATTATTGAAAGGTGACTGGCCTTATTTTCCTCATTTCTAAAAAGACTCTTTCTCTGGGTTGTTGGCTTTCATATTTTTTTGACCACAATTCGCACAGTAAGAATTACATTTTGCATCGAAAGTCAGGTGCTTGTGCGTATACACTCTCAAAACTGAGAAGTTTCAGGAAACAGTACTTACCATGCTGGGTGCCATGCTATTTTATTTTTTACTGTCTTTCACTAAAAAAAAAAAAGTTTTTTTTAATCACCCATTAAGCTTATTTTTACAGTGCATTCATGGATCTCAACCCATAGTTTGAAAAACACCGCTCTGGCTCATCTCCAGGATTCTCCCTTTGTTTTAAACAAAATCATGTAGTGGTAATAATAGTTAACATCTGTTTCATATTTACTCTGTGCTAGGTGCTGTACTAAGTGCTTTTATATGTTTTGTTTTGTATTCTTAGACTTCCCTAAATAAGGAGGGTCTGTTATTATCCCCATTTTACAGATGATGAAATAAATTCTCATAGCTAGCAAGTGGTAGAGCCAAGATTTTGCTGGCAGTTGATTATTGAGTTCTGACCGTTACTCTAACAAATTATCGTGAAGAATCATAATATGTTTTTCATCATTATGAAAAACTACAATGAAAATGTTAGATTACCACAAGGTTGTATACTTCTGAGAGATTCCCCAGCCAATATTGGTGACCATGACAATCAACTCTTTTTTATTTTAAGATTATTAAATTGTACCTTTGCTGTAGACACGGGTAAGGACTCAGTAATAAATCATTTACAGCTAACAAGTTCCTTTTGTTTTAAAATGAGAAAAACAAACTGTACATAAATAGAAAACAAAACAAATACAACAATGAACAGTATAATTGATTTTTAATTAAGGGAAACAAAAGTCAGGGGTTGGTATATTGGAGGGGAAGGCGGGGGAGTAGAGACCAGGAAAAGAGAGGAGTAAGCCTAAGCACTGATTATTTTAGAGTTTAGACACTTCATTTGGTAACCTATTTAATTAACAGTTTCATAAAGAAGGCAATACAGTATTTGTTTTAAAGATGGGAGAAGTCAAACTCAAAACTAGGTACCCGCAGAAAGTAGAATTTCACTGTACAACATGCTGGCTATTGAAAGCTCTCCCTTGTGTCCTAAGATAAAACTGAGTTCTAAAAACATGAAAACAGTGTATTGGTCTTAAGTCTTGTGTAGTTGAAATTTGATGACTGTTCTGATCATCTAAATGACGTGGACAGTTTTTTCCCCATAAGTGAGCACATTCAGTATTAAATTGTAGGTCTGTTTAAGTATTGAAAAATTGACATTAAATATTTTAGTAACTTACATTGCATCTAACTTGTTGCTTACCTGGGCGCATCACTTTGTATCTCTGTGCCACTTATTTTTCATTAAAGAAGTCATTGGGGTCCAACCCCTCATAACAATTACATGTTAGTATATTACCTTCTAGTTTGGATCTATGTTGCATATATATTTTTTTCACTTAACATAGCTATATTGTCCTTATTGTCATCTTTAATGTCTGTACACTATTATTCTGTGCTGATATATTTTAAATAATTTCTTTATTATTAGGTACTTACTGAAAAAAAATCATCAGGTTTTGGGAAATTGTAGATTACAGATTGAAGTCTACCACTTAATTTGCTTTATGACTTTGGGCAGATTCTTGAGCCTCAGTGCTGCATCTATAAAATGGACTTACAACATCTACCTTACCATAAAGGCAGTTAGTATTTCTGTCCAAATGGGCAGTGTCAGTGTACATGGTTACCAGGAAAGTATATTAATTTATATCACTTTATACAAACTATATCAGCATAATTTCTGGGTCTCTATATTTATCCAGTGAAGACATTAATGTAGATATCAGGGAACCTTTTTGCCTTGCAAAAGGTGGAGACTGTTTGATGAATTTGTGCTTTGAAGAAGCCAATAAAGTATTGGTAACATTCATTGAGCTTTAAAAGGTAATTTTTTTAAACCTCCAATTTTGAAACTTCTATATTTGCCTGTAGTGTTTTTCTTCTAAAATTACATCAAATACAAACTCACAGCTTTAAGATTTTTTAAAAACACTGGTGAAAGAAAGTAAGGCATCTAAAAAGAAACTTACCTAGGTGTGGTGACAGGTGCCTGTAGTCCCAAAATAGGAGGCTGAGGCGGGAGGATGGTTTGAGCTCAGGAGCTTAACAAAAAAAAAGAAACTTAAATGTGGTGGAAGCCTTATAATGCTAACAGGTAAGATACAAGGGTAGTCATGAATAAAGCTTTGAAACATGGTCTTGTCTCCTCTTTATGTGCTATACACTCAGCTTGCCACTTACTGAGCTTTCAGGTATTTGTTGAATGAATGAAAAATGAGCCAAAAATGCATTTCTGCTTCCTCACTTGCCACTTAAATTCCTTAACCGGTTGGAATTTGGAATCACTTTAAAAAACTGATGTCACTTGGCGTCCACCTAATTGCCACACTAAATGAACAAGATTTGGTTTGCATCCTAATTAACCTCTTGCAGCACTTGACTGTGCAAAATGCTTTTAATTTATGGGATTCCACTTTGTCCTGGTGTTCATTTGTGCAGCTCTTTTCTTTGCTACATTGGAATTTTTGGTGTACTCTAGCTAGGTATATATTCTTAGCTTCCTTCTTAACTACAAGCTTCTTCTCACCCATCCTCATGGCTTTGATCTATAACCTTTCAGTTTCTAGCCTGGACCTCTCTTCTGTATCCAAGATCCATATTCCTGTCTCTGCCTGGATATTTAGTAGGCATCCCAAATTAAATTCATTATGTTTTATTGTTATCCCTGAATCAATATAATATACAGACAGGCACAGATGCCTGCCTGATTTTCTGTTTTCTTTCTGTATTCCCCATCACAGTTAATGGTCTCTGCACAAATTTAGTCAGTAAGCAGCAATTGTGTAAGAGTATGAGTATGCTATTAGAGAATGTGAGCTTTGGAATCAACAAATTTTAGTTCACATCCATTTCCTGGGCATCATCTAAAACAGATGTAAACCCTTTTGGGGTATCTCAAAACAGGTATAACAAATCTACCTTAGTTTGCAACTGTCTCTTAGATTATAGCACCTGAAGGTTCTCTTGCTGATCTTTTGCCTGAATGGTGGTTTTACTGCTATATGGTATAGTGATAGTCTGTACTTTAATTTTTAAAGTAAATTCTGATAATTTAAATACAGACTATGGAGTATTTCCTCAGAATCTACACTAGTCTGTCTTGTGTGCTCACTTGGCTGTTTTTATAGTTCAGTGAGTTGCTTACTGCTGAAATGATAAAGAAGTGCTATTTGGGATGTTTGATGAATATTAGCTCTAGCTTAGGCTTCATTAAAACTTACCCCAAGCTTTGTTATTGTTGTTGAGACAGGGTCTCGCTCTGTCACCTAGGCTGGAGTGCAGTGGCGCAGTGGTCCCCAACCTTTTTCGCAGCAGGGACTGGTTTCATGGAAGACAGTTTTTTCATGGGGTGGGGGGGTTGGTTTCGGGATGAAACCATTTTCATTACATTTCATTGTGCACTTTTCCTGTTATTATTACATTGAATAATATAATGAAATAATTATACAACTCACCATAGTGCAGAATCAGTGGGAGCCCTGAACTTGTTTTCCTGCAACTAGATGATCCCATCTGGAGGTGATGGGAGACAGTGACTGATCTGACAGGAGGCGGAGCTCAGGCAGTGATGCCAGTGATGGGGAGCAGTTGTAAATACAGATGAAGCTTTGCCCTCACCTGCTGCTTTCCTCCTGCTGAGCGTCCTGGTTCCTAACAGGCCACGGCAGGGTGTTGGGGGGTGGGTGTTGGGGACTGCAGCAGTGGCACAATCATGAGCTCCCTGTAACCACAAACTCCTGGGCTCAAGGGATCCTCCCACTTCAGCCTTCCAGAGTGCTGGGATAACAGGCGTGCGCCCACCCAGCTAGAATATACCTTTTATAAATGTATGTCATATATTTATGAATCATGCAGTGTTGATATTTTCTAGAATTGTGTGTAAGTTGAGATATTTGAAGTTGTTTCTTAGTTTCTTATTTTATATTACTTCAGAGATTCCTATTTTCTAATTGTTTTTCAGTTAGTGAGCACTTATTTTCAAGGAGAATTTTTTTATTATGTTGGTAAGTGAAATAATGAAGAATCAGGACCTTATTTATGTAAAGAATCCCTTTATTAAAATGAACTCCTGTGTTAATATCTTGGTGTTTTTCCCATTTTCTATATCTTAATATTATTTATGGAAAAATTCTCTATTTTCTGCTTAGTGTCTGGTCCTTATGTTGATTATATGCGACATTCCATGCCTTCTCTAAAATCATTGTTACTGGAATCTATAGTCCTATTGCATCTATAGTATTGAAAAGCTATTAAAATTATCTGTGAATTTTTAGAATACGCTGCCTGGTAGGGCTCTTTACTCTGGGAAAGGGGACTCTTGTTCTTTAGGCCAGGCTCTTAGATAGTGGTCTAGTAAGGTTCATATCCTGCGGGTCCATATTTGAAATATTGACATCAATTGGAAAGAATGGAAATGTGACTCACATGACATTGATAATACTCAGGAATCCCTGAAACTTAGTTCAAGATACCTTTTTAGAAATCCCGGCTGAGTGTGTGCCTATGATTAATTCAAACAAAAAGTAAGAATTTAAGAAGTTAGATAGAAGCTTCTTAATGTCAGGATTTTATCTTTTTAACCCTCTGTGGACTCTCACTATGTCTTGGCTGGATTTAAACCTTTGGGGGAAGGAGTATAAATATGTGGTTAAGTCTCCCAGGAGCACCTGATTGCTGTGGATTTATTGTTGTGAGATTTGTTAAATTTGTTAATAATGGGCTATTTTTATTTGTGACTAAACAAAATTGTGAATTCCTATACTAGCAATACAAATTATTGGAACTTTATAGTGGCATTTTAAATGTCTTGCCTGAGTATCATACATTTGTTTCTCCAAGTGAACCTTAAAATTATTTGAAGTTCTTCTAAGTGGTGATGCAGATGTATCAGAAAGGTGGCTTTTACTTACTAGTCAAATTGTTAAACTTCTGTTCCCAAAAGGTTGTTGTTCTTTTAGTTAATAGATTCCAGAGATCTTGGTAGAACAGGGGAAGTTGACCTCTAAATTTACCTTTTGTGTTTTTTTCCTTCTTTTTTTTAAGCTCTTTTCACTTATGGATATGAAACCTCCCATCTCTAGAGCAAAGATGATTCTCATCACTAAAGCTGCTATTAAAGCTATTAAGGTAAGAATAAAATAAATATATTCAATTTGAGAAATGTTATTGAAATTTTGAAAATGTTACTATTAAACATAATTCATCTTGTGAATTAGTTCAGGCCTGAATCAAAGAGGGTTGACCAGTTTTTGCTGAAGGTCTTGGTAATACTGTACGTTTGCATTGTAAAATATTGTTTCAAAGCAGTTTTTAAATGTCTTACCCAAGATCACAAATAAATGGCTCATTTTAGAAACTACAGTGGTTATTTCTGATTCCATTGGTTTTGTCCTCCTCATAAAGTTGCCTGATACCCTGCTTTGTGAAGGTTTTGTTGATTTAAAATCTTAAAGGACCTTCTGTTTGGGGGGATTTTTGTAGTTTTCTGTTTTAGTTTATTCCTTTCTGATTTAAGACTTTTTCAGTTGATTATGGGTTATTTCTCATGGTTCATTCAGTATTATCTCAATAATTATTTAAATTGTACAGATTTCAAGGTTTTAAGTATTTTCTAATGATAGGAAATGTAAAAATATGTAAACTGGACAGTAATTTTCTTTTACTTCTTTTCAGCTTTATAAGCATGTAGTTCAAATAGTAGAAAAGTTCATCAAAAAGGTAACTATTGCATTATTACCTCATTTTAGTTATGCATATTTGTAATTTACTTTGTAAATTGTAATTTGGATGCTTGCTTCTAAAGCCACTCTAAAAAAATTTAGTCACTAGAGGTTCTTTTTAATCACTAGAAGTTTAAAAACACATTTGTAGTAGTACCATGGATTGGGTACCTACTGTGTGCTTAGCACTCAACTTGCAACAGGGTTTTTTTCCTGTTGGACAGGACCCTTCCCTAAGCCTGAAGCGCTTGCTCCCTACCCGTTGACTGGTCTACTCTGAGTATTGAGTAGTTCAAATGAAATTACTTCTTAAAGTTTTCCAACTTTTCCCTGCTCCATCAGAATTAAACCGTTTTTTTCAGTTCTACAGTTGTCTATTATTTTATAACTGTGTGACTAGCACACATCTGTCTCAGTAGAGGACTGAGAACATACTTATACATCTTTCTCTTAACTCTTGACCTGGAGCTGTGAATGTAGTACATACTAATAAATGTTTATTGACATGGATCTAAAACATGGCCTTTGCATACTGGCTTGGGGATAAAAGTTAGAGGTCTGGCAGACCAAAGAAATGGTTAGAAAAGTTTTTCATAGTAGCTATTCAAAGTACAAATAAATAAAGTGGAAAAAAATTTTAATTACCTACATGCCACTGCCTCCAAATTACTGCAGTGCTTACATTTGGATCTTCATATTTTTATTTATGTACATGTACATTTATAAAAGGAAAAACAGAGACAATATTGGCTGTTAACCTGCTTTTCCCATTGAGTTTATCATAAATATTTGCAAAGTGTTCCTTTGTATGATTGTTACCATGATATACTTGGCCATTTCTGTATGTTTAGATATTTAGATATTTCTTATCTTTTACTTTTTATAGACAACGCTTTAGTAGCTAACCTTATGGGGAAAATTAGATGCATCTTAATTGTTTTCCTTAGTATAAATTCCTAGATGTAGAATTGTTTGATCAGATGAGACTTTGCTTTTATTGCTAAATTGTCTTCCATAAAGGGCTGTACCTGTTTCTACTAGCACCAGAAATGTATGTAGGTGCCTGTTTCTCTGCTGTTCTTTTTGTCTTTGTTGATTAATGATTGGCCAAAGATGACTTCCTCTTTTTAATTTATTTATTTTTAATTTAATTTATTGATTTAATTTATTTCTCTGGTATTATACCTTAATAGCATTGAAATTGATGTGTTGTTAAAATTATTTTTTTATAATTTTAAAAGGTAAAAATTATCTTTTTGAGCAGGATGAATTAGAGACTGTCGTAATAAGTGAATTTATATGGAAGTGGCTTAGGGATTGTTAAAGTAATGTCAATTCTGAGACATTGTATGTGGGGAAGTAGAGGAATCAGAAGAGTAAAATCTTGGGGGCATGACTTATCAAGAGAACGTTGTATATAAACGTAGGAAATTTGACAAGTTAGCCAATTCAAGAGCTAACATTCGAGTAATTTTTAAACAGAGGCAATCATTGGATGAATGTATAAAGAGTTTTATAAATGTGACAGTAATAGGTGTCAAATTGTGACTTTGCTTTTCTTGTACTGACTTTACAACTTTATCCTTGTAGTGTAAACCAGAATACAAGGTTCCGGGATTATATGTAATTGACTCAATTGTGCGACAGTCTCGTCATCAGTTTGGAACCGATAAAGATGTTTTTGGGCCAAGATTTTCTAAAAACATAACTGCCACATTCCAATACTTATATCTTTGTCCATCTGAAGATAAGGTATAGTTAATTTTTAAATTACAAATTGTACTCTTGTTGGTTTTGTTTTTATTTTTATAGTCATTTAAATGTATGTTAGAGATTTGAAGCCTATTATATTACTAAATGAGATCTTCATGTAGTGATCTCTGTGAACTTGAAATAAAACCCAATTTTTTCTTCAGGGGTCATTTTATATTAATCTATTGTGAAGTCCTTCAGGAATGTTGTACTGTGGAAATATGAAAGGAACCAAATTTATAGAATCAAAGAGTGAAGTGGATGGTTACCAGGGACTGAGGGAAGGGGAAAATGGGGAATTGCTAATCAACAGGTATAAAATTTCAGTTAAGCAAGATGAATAAGTTTAAGAGGTCTGCTGAATAACATTATACTATAGTTAGCAGTTGTCATACACTAAAAACTCTGTTAAGAGGGTAGGTCTCAGGTTAAGTGTTCTTACCACAATAAAATAAAAAATTTTAAAAATATGTGAAGGGTTCATCATCTTGCTTTAAAGAAGTTATTGTTAGAAAGATGTGCTTGTGTTGTTAGTGATGAAGAAATTCTGCAGTAGAGAAATGCAGTGTTCATCTCAGATGGTTGCTTATTCCAGCTGGTTTTACAATATACTATACCAAGGTAGAAAAACATTACGGATACAGTAACTGAACTATAAATAGGTGGGAGAATTACACTGGTAAGCACACTCAGAATAATGAAGAATGAAGACATTTACAATAAATGGCATATAAACTTGAGTGTTACAAATTGTGTGTTTATATTCTTGGAAGAGCGTTCCTGTGGGGAAAATGTACCAAAAAGCCAAGGTGATTCCTTGAGTAGGAGATAAAAGTTGTATCCATGAATAACACATCTTCTCTGGATCTCCTTCATATTTACTTGGCGCAGAACAACTTACCTCGTGATTATAGAGCATTTACTTAAATATTTTAGCTGTTATAAGTATCCTGAAGAAATTCTCTTTCACTTCATTTACTTCTCTAAGATAACTTTTTTGTCAGTGATGGAGTTTATTTGTAACCATAAGTAAAATATAATGAGAACACCAAATAATACATTGCTATTTATTCTCCAGGTCTATATTCCATCTCTGTTTCTTACTATGGATTATACCACTGAAGAAAAGCTAATTAGAGTAGTTTAACTAGGTTGTAATTCTGATGGATTTTATGAAACAGACTTAATATGGAAATGTTAGCCTCTCGGGGGGTTTTCTCTCTTTTTGTAAGAGGTATAATATGTAATTTATGCAAATATTTATTGTATATTCATGTTTTCTCACACATAGAGTAAAATAGTTCGTGTGCTGAACCTTTGGCAAAAAAACGGAGTATTCAAAATTGAAATTATTCAGCCTCTTTTGGACATGGCAGCAGGAACCAGTAATGCTGCCCCAGTAGCAGAAAATGTTACCAATAATGAAGGTATGGTCAAGTATATCTGTGAGCTTAGATAATGGTATAATGTTTTGTACATGAAAGGTTCAGAGTCTATCTATATTGGTAGAATTTTTCTGTAAGAAGGAAACTTGAACTTACATCTTAGAAGGTATGATTTTCCTTCCATAATTCCTATTTCTAATAAAAATATGCTTTTCTGGTACTTGTTATAAGCTCTAGTACCACAGACTATGTATTTTACTGTATGTTAAACTAGATGGAATTTTATTTTAGCAAAGAAGCTTAATGAAGTAAAAAAGATAAACTTGTAGGTTAATATTTTCTTAAGCCTAATGCCCTTTCCTTTTTTAGGTTCGCCACCACCTCCAGTAAAGGTCTCTTCTGAACTCCCACAAGCCACTCCAAACTCTGTACCAACTGTACCACAGTTGCCCAGCTCTGATGCTTTTGCTGCTGTAGCTCAACTGTTTCAGACAACTCAAGGCCAACAGGTAAACTGTTTACTCTGAGATTAAATTGTTCACAGGGTTAGATACTGTCATCGGTTCTTGTTTTCCATTCCTCATTAATGAGCACTTTTAAGGGAGAAAACACATCTGCTTTTCAACTAGAAAAGCCTTCATGAGGGAGGTAATGACATAGGGGTAATAGGGAAAATGCAAAAGTGAAAAACAAGGGAACAGCACACTTAGCAATAGCAGTACCTCTTTGAAGAGAACTTCAGAACTGCTCAGTGGCTGATGTTGTTCACAATTCTAGCATTTCTGATTGATTTAAAAATTATTTGGCTTAGAGAGAATTTTTCCATTTGTCTAGAAAACTTACATTTACCTTGTTCGCAATGTAGTATATTTTCTCTTCTCTTTGACCATGATTTTATATCATTTAATTTGTCAGCATGCATATTTAACCTTAAGTGACACATACTGTATCTCTGATGTATGCATTCACAGCAAACTTAACCATTAGTAAAAGGAGGGGTTTTTTCCCAATTTACTCTGCCTATGCTATTTTGAGTCATCTTTAAGATTTTTTTTAAGTGAATTAACTTTTGGTACTATGATTATACTTTGTTGTGTGTTGTCTTCCCATTTTTTAAGCTTCAGCAGATCCTTCAGACTTTTCAGCAACCTCCAAAACCACAGTCTCCTGCCCTTGACAATGCTGTGATGGCTCAGGTTCAGGCTATCACAGCTCAGTTAAAGACAACTCCTACACAACCACCTGAACAAAAAGCTGCTTTCCCCCCACCTGAACAAAAAACTGCGTTTGACAAGGTATACTTCTCTCACATAACCCATCCCATTGTTTTTTATCGCTCAACGTGGATTGTGGAAGTTGTCCCTTCTGTATTTTCTCTGTGAATTGTTTTGTTGTTTTGTGGTTTGAGGTATTTTATCCCCTCAACCTCAAAACATTGATTATTTTTCCTGGTTTTAAATGTAATATATACTCATTGCAAAGATTTTCAGGGAGTAGAGGAAAGTAAAAAGAAGAACATTCTTCATTTAACCCCATACTTAGAGATTACTATGGAAAAATTTTGCTGTGTATCTTTTCGGAATTAATTTCCTGTGGTTATATGCTTTTCTATAATTGGCATAATACATACCTGCTAGTTTTGGTCTTAATGTTCTTATCTCTTTTTTATTAAGGTTAGTGGATTTAGATCTATATTTACACTGAATGCATATAATCTGTAGTATTCCAGTACATGAACATACTACAATTTAGCCATTCTACTACTGATAGTCATTTAAGTTACTTTCAGTTTTTTTGCTGTTAAAAAATCTTAGTTACTATATCTGTAATGTGAAGCTTTGGGTTGTTTCAGTGTCTTTCACTGCTCTTTTAGGCCTATGGTTCCTTAGGCATGTTTAGGAAGCTGCCACCAAGGATATGGGTATGTTGAACATGCTCAGCTTAGAGCTTCCTGTTGAAATTTTAACCCAAACAGCTCCGCTCTTGCCTGTCCTAGAGGAACTTTATTGCTGATAGTCCAAATTAAAAATCCATGTGGTAAATATTGGTTTTCATTATATCTTATTGATTTATTAATTACTACTGATTAAAAGAAGGTTGAATGAATTTTTTGAGTAAAAAAGGAAGACGTGCTTGTGGGGGAAAAAACACAATAATACAGAAACTTATAAAGTAAAAAGGGAAGCAATTCCACGTTACAGTTTGAACAGTTTTATTTGTGTGTGTTCTTTCAAACCTATTTCCATGTACATGTGAACATTAATTCTTATATATGTGGTTTCATTAATTTTTTTGTTCTATGTTGTGATTAGGAAGATTCACTGGTATTAAAAAAATTCTATATTTTCTTCTAGTCCTTTTATATTTTTATTTATGTTTTTCTCTCTGGTCCCTCTGGAATCTACTTTAGAGTATGGTTCAAGATATAGTTAAATCTTCACATTTTTTGAAAATAGGCAGTTCTCCCTCACTGCTTTTTCATATACAGATTCCCATGTTTTCCTATTCTCTCTCTGGACACTGTTCTGTCCCACTGATGTATTTATTTCTGCATCATAACAGTTGAAATACTTATATATACTGTATTTCATTTCCAGGTGTCCTCCCCCTACACACACATACCCTCCCCCTCCCTACACACACTCATATTCTTTTTCAAACTTTCTTTGGCTATTCTTGGTGATTTGTATTAGTCAGGGGTCTCCAGAGAAACAGAACCAATAATTATATCTATATCTGTGTCTAGATAGAAAGAAAGAAAGAAAGAGAGAGATTTATCTTAAGGAATTGGCTCACGCAATTGTTGGGGCTGGCAAATTTGAAATTGTGGGGCAAGTCAGCAGGCTGGACATTCAGGTAAGAGTTAACATTGCAGGCCTGAGTCTGAATTCCACAGGGCAGCAGACTAAAAACTCAGGCAGGGTTTCTGTATTGCAGTCTTGAGGAGAATTCCTTCTTCAGGAAACCTTAGTTCTTATTCTTAAGGCCTTGAACTGATTGGTTAAGGCCCACTCATTATGGAAGGCAATCTGCTTTACTCATAGTCTTCTGATTTAAATGTTAATCTCATCTAAAATATGCCTTCATAACAACATCTAGGTTAGTGTTTGACCAAACAACTGGGCACTGTATAACCTAACCAGGTTGCGCATAAAATTAACCATCACAGCATACTTT
Organism: Daubentonia madagascariensis; assembly: GCA_023783475.1. NCBI lineage: Eukaryota > Metazoa > Chordata > Mammalia > Primates > Daubentoniidae > Daubentonia > Daubentonia madagascariensis. The sequence continues at coordinate 517,848 of JAKFHU010001482.1, read as the reverse complement.
TCCAGATGTTAGAATTCCTTTGAATTTATCAGTTAATTTAGGAAGTACTGACAGCTTCTCATACAGAATCTCCATTTATTAAAATCTCTCTTACATTTTCTTTTTATAGGTCTTACACATTTTTTCTTTCATTCTTAGATATTTAATCATTTTTAATGTTTAATGTTTTATAACATTTGGTTAATGATACTGCCATAGACAAAAACAATTGATATTTGATCTTATAAATGGTCATGGTTACTGGGTACGATGGCTCACGCCTGTAATCCTAGCACTTTGGGAGGCTGAGGTGGGAGGATTGCTTGAGGCCAGGAGCTTGAGACTATAGTGAGCTGCAATCATGCCACTGCATTCCAGTCTGGGCAACGGAGTGAGAACCTATCTTTAAAAAAAAAATGGTCATGGCATTAAATACTTAGTTTTCTAGTTGGTGCTTTTAAATTTTCTAGGTAACTACTAAATTTAAATTTTTCTCCTCAACATCTATTACTATTTCTTTTTCTTTTGTTATTGTCCTGATAGCTAGGACTTCCAGAAAAATATTGAGTGAAAGTCTTGATAGTGGGCATCTTTATCTTGTTGTTAATTTGAATTGTAATTCTTCTAGTGTTTTACCTTAAGTGAGTTGGCCAATGTTTGTTAGTTACTCCAAGTTTAGAAAAAGGAATTCTGTAAAAACTTTTAATCACTTGGCCTAGAATTACAAAGCAAAAAACACAAGTTAGCTTTATCTGAAAACACTCTGAACACTTGGTTTAATCCTGTATACTGTGTTGTCCAAGGAGGGGATTTCCCGTCCTGATTTAGAAATCTGTTGTTCAGTAAAGTAGAATCAGAATCTCTAGGCAGAACTATTCTAGAACAACGCAAGTGGTCAGATTTAAGGTTGAAATCCACAAGCAGAGTGGGCACAGCTTGAAAGAAAAGATTGCTTGTTGGAAGCCAGGGACTGCGGGTTTTGAGGAAAGACCAGTCTCCACATCCCGGTTCTTCCATTCACTGACTATGATCTTGATGTGTTTCTTACTCACCTGAGCCCTAGTTTCCTTGTCTGTGAAGAGACTGTATCTCCACTGCAGAGTTCTCATGATGACGAAGTCTGTAATCTACTGAAACACATTAGTAGGTGTCTAATGTGTTTCCTTCCTTTGTGAATAAATCTCGCTTTTAAATTGCTGTTCTTCTGGATATGTGATCTCATGAAGTGTCCTGATTTTTTTTTTTTTTAAATGAAAGTTTCTGGTAAGCTGCGAAGTTTTAAGAAAGAAGCTAGTGAACAGGTGGTGAGACTTCTTTGTGCCCCTGTCCTGTACCATTCTCTTTTATTTTTCTTTTTCATATATTCTTATATTCTTGAGCAAATAGTATATGGACATTTTTCTATATGCCTTTACAGTGATTGGATAAGACAGTCTTTCTTTTTACATTTTACGGCTGACAGAAATGTGTGTCTATTTCCATGTGCACAACGTTCCAAAAGTTTTTAGTCTAGGTAAATAGATATTTTAGAAAGTTATGTATACTGCTAAAATAATTATGAAATAAACAGATATAAAATAGAGAAAACAGTTAAAAATAAAATACTGCACTTATAATTTGGGAAGGAAGGCAAAATAAAAAATTGTATTTTTTCCAAAATGGTATTTGTGTAGAATTGGTTATGTCTGTGAACCAGGATCCCCAGGGGCATGTGGGAAAATGATACCGTACATGACAACGTGGTGGGGTTATAGATGGTGGTAAATATATTTTTGTGCAGTGAATCAGTCTGAATTTTAAAATGAAATACTGACATACTTGTTCCAGAAGCTGCTCGATAGATTTGATTATGATGATGAGCCAGAAGCTGTGGAAGAATCAAAGAAAGAGGATGTTGCTGCCGTCACCACGACAGCACCTGCTGCTGCTGTGCCTCCTGTGCCCACCACTGCTGTGCCCGCTGCCACTGCCCCCACTGCTGCCTCTCCTCCTCCTCCACAGGCACCATTGTGAGTTTCTTTTTTTTAATTACTCGGCAGATACAGAGTTGTAAAGCATGTTCCAAGCAACATTTAGCAATAAAAACAATTTTCAATGGAGTCATTGTTTTATAAAATTAGTGGCATTGTGGGATTTTCTCCTGAATGAGAAGAGGATCCTATCAGATTTAGAGTAAAAAATAGCTTTTATGTTGGGAATAATACTGAGTATATAAATTAATAAATGGATAAATATGTGATTTAATAAAATGTTGATTACTAATGACTCCTGAACAACATCCTATGTTTCCGTAGTATGAATGTGGCTCAGAATCTTGTGTTTTTGAATGGGTAAAAAGATTACTCGCTTTTTTTTTAGTGGATTTCCTGGAGATGGCATACAGCAGCAAACATACCCACAGCATCAAAATATGGATCAGTTTCAACCTCGAATGATGGGAATACCACAGGATCCAATGCACCATCAGGTACAGGCATTTTTCTTGCAGTTGAGTTTTAATAACTCAAGAACTATTAGTTACAGCATATGGTTTGCACTTCACAGACCACTATTTAGCTATGTGATTGGCTGAGTAGTAGCACAGCTTCAGTAAAAGCTGTTGAGCATATAACTGTTTTGAGTTGCTTTTTGCTTTAATTAAAACAAGGATGCTAAATATTACATGCTCATATTTTAGTAATAGGTAGTTTAGTTAAAATGTTGAGAGAGAGATTATGGTTCTATATGAAGAAACTGACCTGTTTAGTTACACAGCTATTTCCCTTGCAGGGGCCTTTTTTTCTATAAGTTGTGTGATCATATACTTTAAAGAGCCTTCACTTCTCAACATTCAGGAACATAGTTTGAAAACTGCAATAAAGGAAGCATACCTAGAACACTGGAGAGTTGCAGAAAGTTAGTAGAGATTGTTCATCAGATTTGTTCCAATAAATCCTCTAATTCAGAACCTTGGCTACACATCTAAATTATGGGGGCGAGGGGAGGGGCAATTTTAAAAATACAGATCCTGGCTGATCATTCTAGTAAATCTGTTTTTTTTTAAATTCTGCAATGATTCCAATTGTACAGCCAGCTTTGGGAAATACTGCTTTATGGCCTCAGTTTAGAAATGGTTTTGAGAAATCTCTTTTTACAGTATATTATTTTCTTATCTATATTGTGTTCAGTCTGTTCTATGTAGTTGGTAATATGAAAATGATACGGTGATTTTAATGACTTGTTGATCAATGAAGTTTGAAAAGTATTTTGTAAGCCTGTTTAAAATATGAAGAAAACCTATGAACGTATATTCAAGAGTTTTAACACTTACTGAAAGTTTATAAATAATTTAGAAAGAATACTTTGTGACTTTTTCAGTCTATCACATTGCTTCTTTATGTAAATAAAGCTTTTTTTGAATATTTAAAACCAAACCTGTGTATTCATAATTTTGAAATGAGTTACAGGATTTTTAGCCTATATACTTGCTATGTAACAGTTCTTTGGATAAAGATTGTACCGGAAATTGTTAAACAATGTAGAGTGTTGTAGCTTTTCCTTGATCAAAGCTTATTGAAGATATTTTAGTTTTATTTAAAGTAACTAAATGTTTTCCAAATTATTTTTGTTGGCTATTACTTAAAATCTACTCAAACACTTTCTTTAAAAATGGAAGGTTCCACTTCCTCCTAATGGACAGATGCCGGGATTTGGACTTTTTCCTACACCTCCATTTCCTCCCTTGGCTCAGCCTGTGATTCCTCCCACTCCACCAGTGCAGCAGCCTTTCCAAGCTTCTTTTCAGGCACAGAATGAACCACTCACACAGAAGCCACATCAGCAGGTAAAATTTCATTCTCAGATTATCTTTTTGGTTGCCTCGACTCATATGCAGATTTCTGCTTATTTGCTTGCTGTCTTCATTTTTGAATATGAAGAAAGACCTTGGGCACGTATTAAACCTTCTCCGTGCTTTAAGTTTTTCCTCTAGAAAGTGGACATGATAATACTACCAACTTCCACAGGGTTCTGTGAGGACTGAGAGAGAGAATGTAGAAGGTTTAAGCAGTACCAACTTCATGCCTTAGATGATGGTTTATTAAAATGGTGTGTAACTTAGGCCCAATAACTTTCAGAAGTAGAGAAATATTTCTTCTAATCTTATAAACGATATAGAAGTTTTATTTCAGTCACGGTCAGCCATTATTAAATTAGTAATTTGGTCCCAAGTAACCAAAAGAGAATTGCTTCAGGGCAAGAGATTTTTAATTTAGCATTCCTTAGATTTTGTCCTCTTGCCTATATAATTTCCACTTTTCTCATTTTATGATGGTTTTTGTTTTTGGTTTTTCAGGAAATGGAAGTAGAACAGCCTTGTATTCAAGAGGTTAAAAGGCATATGTCTGATAACAGAAAGTCAAGATCTAGGTCAGCATCCAGGTAATTTATAGAAAATGTTTTTCCAACCCTGTGTGTCTTAGGAGACAGAGATTAAAGTCAAATTGGATTATATTCAGTGTTAATAAAAATAACAATTGGTGTATTTGTATTCTATTTGTGTGGAGAAGTGGCAAGAGAAGTATTTATTGAAAAAAAAATCTAACCCACATTTTTTCCCTCTATTTGAGTTGCTCTGATGCCAGTGTGTATAGTATGTGGTATTAGAAGTAGTATATATTGAAAGTTCCTTTACAACTTTATCAGCCTAGAAATGCACAAAGGTCATAGTAATGTTATAGTTGGATTGCATTTTTAGTTGCTGCAGGAAAGAAGGCTCTACTGAGAATGTAGATAAGAATGGTAGCAGTGTATCTTAACCATTAGCTTCTTACAGATATAATTTAGTATAGTGCCAGAGATGCTGAAGGTGAGAGAGACTTTTATAAGCTGGCAACCTTATTTATTTTATTAAATATTTAAATGATGTGTATGCTTTCTAACTTCAGACACATTAAAATCTTTAAAATGAATTTCATGCTGTTGCATTCTTACATATTCAAACATTAAATTACCTAGTTGAATTTTTTTTAATTAGTATGTGCTTATATTTTCTGTTTTTTCTGTGTTTGCTGTTCATTCTCTCTCCTCATGAAAACGTTAGGTCACCAAAAAGGAGACGATCTAGATCTGGTTCTAGATCTCGAAGGTCTCGTCATCGACGTTCTCGATCTCGGTCCAGGGATAGACGCCGACATTCTCCCCGATCTCGATCCCAAGAAAGACGGGATCGAGAAAAAGAAAGGGAACGTCGGCAGAAAGGCCTTCCTCAAGTCAAACCAGAAACTGCAAGTGGTAACTGAGCCTTTATATTCAAAATTCCTGCATTGTTTTTTCATGTCATGGGTTTAAAATGTCTTATCGCTGTTAGCAAAGCCCTAATAGAAATGTTGATTTTTATTCTAAATATTGCTTTATCATGTCTTATTTGTTTATGCGTTGATTACCTTTTATTTGCTTTTGTACATTAAAACAGCTATAAAGCAGTAGGAAGGAGTGAACCAGACTAACAGGGATGAGTGATAATGTGTACATACTTTTGTACTATAAGGCCATTAACTTTTGTACAGCTCTCCTGTACAAAATGGAAAGGGTTTTTCTTAGAATAATTACTACACTCTAACTTATGTAAAGATTTATAATTTACAGAATATATTAGCTTGCATTATCTCCTAAATCTCATCAGATGTCTTTAGACTATGTTTAATAAGGTGTGCTAAACATATTTTTGATATAAAACAGTAACTTAAGATTATTAAGATTTTAATTCATAGTATGACTAGGGCATATATAAAATTCCTGACTCTGTAAGGCTTATTACCTAGGATACAGCATGAAAGAAAAACTCAAGAGTTGGGAAAGGACAGCTACATACAGTTAACAAAGTACTGAATTGGTTGGTAGTCAAGAGACTTGAGCTCAAGTCCTAGTTCTGCTGTTCATTGGCAGGGTGACTCTAGGCAAGTTATTTCTTCTCTGGCTTCAGTTTTTATAGATGAAATCTTTAGATCCATCCACAAAAGGGCCTTTTTTTTTTTTCATTCTTATATATACCTTTCACTATCCTGGTTCTATTTCTAGATGTAGAAATAGGAGTACTAACATAATTTTCTAGAGTTTTTAAAATGCATATGGGATTTACTGTTTAAACTTGTGATATCATAACTCATACATATTTTGTGTAATGATTTTTTTAACATGAGCAGTACTACGCATTATCTAATGTGGCTATTTTCATTTTAAGTTTGCAGTACTACACTCTGGGTGGGACAGCTAGACAAAAGGACTACTCAGCAGGATGTTGCCAGTCTCTTGGAAGAGTTTGGTCCTATTGAATCAATTAATGTGAGTGTTTATTCAGTTATTTAATGACAGTGGACATTAAATGTGATTAATGCAATTTTATGAAATTAAGGACTTGCAACTTAAGTTACCATTTGCCCAGGTTTATAGATGTGGCTAGCGTTTAGATGTTCTGTTCGATGTTAACATTCTCTACATTTAACATTTCTTGGATAACCAAGTCTTTATATAACAGCTTGGAGGATTCAGTTATCCATTGAGAGCAAATTTGAATTGCCAACTTCGAAGTGAATTTAACCTTTATAGAGCAGTAGCTGGAGATAAGGGGTGTGGATGTTGGAACTGGTCACTTAGCATTGTATTTTGTTGCTCTTCAATTTTGTTGTAATCTTTTGTAATAATAAAATGTTTTGGAGCAGATGATTCCTCCCAGGGGTTGTGCCTATATCGTTATGGTTCATAGGCAAGATGCTTATCGTGCCCTGCAGAAGCTGAGCCGAGGAAACTATAAAGTGAACCAGAAATCCATAAAGGTAGGTAGTTTTATACCTTATAATTCATTTTTTAAAAATACGTAATATGTTGCTTTTTAAAAACAGTAATTTAGGGCTTAGAAGTGACTTTTGATACTGGGGCATTTTCATATGCATCTTTGGTTTTTAAGAGGTTATCCCCTAAAAGAACTACAGCATTTAACTAACATAAAATTTTAAATGTTAAATGCAAGGTAGAATTTTTTTTCAAATGTAGATGGGTTCATCGAAGGTACATTGGTTTAGTTAGTACTGTAAATATGTCATTTAGTAATATGTTTTGTCTTATTCAAAATATTTGGATATTCTGCGTTTTGTTGTTAAATTTTGCTATCTCATCTTAGAATTAAGTGTGAAAAAATATTCACCAAAGAGAGAGAAAAAGACACATAGGTACATGAGCATTCTTCCCCTAAGGAGCCAAAGTCAGTGTTGCCTTAGTGTCCTAGCACCCTGTTCTATCCTTGGATTGCACTGCCAAAGGATTTTATCTGATGTTGAGTAATTACAAGGCACCCATAGACTTTCAAAAGTGATGCGCAGATGCTGGGCTGTTGAGGAAACTTCAGCCTTTCCCTGATAAACATCTTTCTTTTCTCTAAGTTTTATGCTGACTGGGTTGGGTGGAAGTTGGTAAGGAGCAGGTGCCAGTGAAATTTCCATCCTAGGACAAAGTGGGAATAAAGTAATTAGTTCCATAGTGAGAATAAGGCTTTGAATGAGATCCAGGGATACCTAGTCCAGATTGCTCCCTTGCTGCCCAAGTGAGAATGAATAGAATGATAGAAGATAGTGAACTCTCAAAACTTATTACCTTCTTCCTTCCTTCCTTCCTTTTTATGTTTCCACTAATGGTGAAATAGATTGCCTGGGCCTTAAACAAAGGAATAAAGGCAGATTATAAGCAGTATTGGGATGTAGAACTTGGTGTTACTTACATTCCATGGGACAAAGTCAAGCCTGAGGAACTGGAAAGTTTTTGTGAAGGAGGAATGTTGGACAGTGACACACTTAACCCAGGTAAGGTAGTATTTAATTTCTCTTATAGTTCACTTACTTGGTTGGTAGTACATATGACAAATCAAATGTCCTATTTATTCTTTGCATTAGTAAGTGATTTTTGAGGGTGTTTGTTTGTGGCAGGGTCTCACTGTGTTGCCCAGGCTAGCATGATCATAGCTCACTGCAGATCCTCCTGCCTCAGCCTCCCAAGTAGCTGGGACTACAGGCGTGCACCACAACACCTGGCTAATTTTTCTATTTTTGTTACAGATGGGCTCTTGCTATGTTGCCCAGGCCAGTCTCACACTCATGGCCTCAAGCGATCCTCCTGGCTTGGCTTCCCAAAGTGCTAGAATTACAGGCATGAGCCACTGCGTGTGGCCTGATTTTCGAGATTTTTAAAGTACCCCCTATGTGCCAATCTTTCTATTATAAAGTGAGGATTAAGTAAGAAATGAGACAAACGTGATCTTTGCCCTCAGGTAGCTTATGTCTAGTGGGAGAGATGCAAACAGGCGAAATAATTACTGATTATAAAGTTAATTATTAATTACAGAATTAAGTAGATCTTAAGCAGAATTTTTCTTTTCTTTTTTTTTAATCTCTTGATTTCTATCAAGAGATAAAATCAAGATTAAGTAGAATTTTTCACGATGAAACTTAACAGATCAAATAGATCTTAGACTGAGCATCTTTGGTATTGTGTTTTAATACAGTGCTTCAATATAATTTCTTTGGAAGTTTTTAAGTGTCCAGAGAAGCAATCTAAAGTAAATGTGTAAGATAAGAAGTTGCAGTTATTTGTGGGGATAAATATTTAAAATGCCAGCTTGGCCGGGAAAGATGTATTGAAGAGGTGGAAAATACAAGAGAATCTGTGATGGAGTAGGGCCCCAGAGGACAAAGCAGAAATGATTTTCTGTTTTTCACTTGATTAGAAGATATGTGGAAATAGGTGGGAGGTTATCTAAGTTACTGTTTAGTATTAGGGAAAGTTTGTTCAGGAAATGTTGGGTGTTTCATTATCCTTTTCTTTTTCAATACTTTAATTCAAACAATACATTCCTGTGGTAAAGAACATAGACTCTAGAACCAGATGCGTCTGGGTTGAATCCATCCCTGCCAGTTACTAGGAATGTGACCTCGGTCAAGTTACATTTCCTTGTTTGTATAATGAAAATAATAGTATCTACTTGTAGATGGTTGTGAGAATTAAATAAGTCAGTATAGATAAAGTGCTCAGGACAGTGCCTGGCACATATAAAGCATTCTTTTACATGTTTTCTCCTGTTATTCATTAATTTAAATAATTACTATTTATAAGACCAGCATAGAAATTTCTTTAATAATCAGGCTGCTAATATTTTTATAATCAACATTTTTCATTTCTAGATTTAAGTTATAAACTGAAAGTGGTAAACTCTTACTGTTAAATTTCTTTAACTCTTACAGATTGGAAAGGAATTCCCAAGAAACCTGAAAATGAAGTTGCTCAAAATGGAGGTGCAGAAACCTCACACAATGAACCAGTATCACCTGTTCCTAAACCTCTACCTGTACCTGTCCCTCCTATTCCTGTTCCTGCACCTATAACAGTGCCACCTCCACAGGTGAGAATATTTGGGACATTATTTAAACTTTTAAGTATCTGAAAGATTCTTTTCTAAATCTTATTATAGATGTATGTCTAGATTCATAATCAAAAACATGCATACATAAATGTCCATATTAGTTTTTCATATTTTGGCATATCAGATCTATTGTTTATAAACTCTTTAACCCATTCTTTTCCTGAATGTTAATAGAACCAGAATAAATTTATGTTGCCTTACATCTGTCTAGATTATTCAGTCTTACCTTATACTGTCCTAGACATGAAGTGAGAACCTATTAGAGTTTCATATATTCTGTTTACCCTTTTTTTCTTATTGGATCTTCGTTGTTCAGGGACTTCATGTTCTGAAAGAACTTAGATATACACCTAAAAAGCAGCTGCTTTGAGGGAAGGGGAGTTTCTTAATGTTGAGTTTGGGTGCTGCCATTATGAAATGTTTTCAATGGATGATTCAGGTCTATTTAATGGATAAATTCTAAGTTAAGTGCCATTTAACATGAAGATACATTCTTATATAAAGTCTTTGCTGTCTAGTCAACCAGCTTACTACATCAAAAGAAAGAATCCAGATTCTAGTAGAACTGGGTTTGATTTCCAGCTCCATTATTTATACTCAGTAGTGTGGCTTTGGGCAAATAATCTAACATCTAAGTTTCATTTTCCTATCTATAAATGTGCAAATTCCTGGGACGGCAGGTGAGGGATGATATAAATGTGCAAATTCCTGGGATGGGGGGTGAGGGATGAAGAATTACCTGTTGGGTATGGTGTACACTATTCTGGTGACAGGTGCACTAAAAGCCCAGACTTCACCAATGTACAATGTATCCATGTAACCAAAAACCACCTGTACCCCTACATCTACTGAAATAAAAAAAAGAGAGATGGTCAAACTCTGATTAGTGATTAAAAATGCAAGTTTTAAAAATGTGGAAATTTCCTTTCCTGGCCTTGGGTCTGGTGTTCTTCCTATGTCAGAGTTGTTTGGAGGATTAAATAAGATAATGTATGTTAAGTACTCAGGATGTTTTCTATTACATAATAATAATAAGAGCTGAATAATGAAAAACCTTTTAGTGAAAATTACAAGTACTTGGCCCATAGTTCCATGTGTGATCTACTAGATTTTTTTCTTGTCTTTCAATACTTTGTTTCCTCAGTTTCTCACATTACATCTGAATCAGATGAATCTTAAGCTATCACAAAAATGGGTGTGTCATCTCGATTTTCTCAATGTAAGGAGAAAATTATATGCTTCAGTACATACTTAGCTGTGATATCTTTTAAATGGACACCCCATGTTGGCAAACTCTTTAGTTGACCTTTTGGATATGCTCTTCCAGCACAGTTTCCAAACAAAATCAGTATATATCAGTATTCATTCTCATTTAAAGAAACCTGACTAATCTGTTAAAATTGATCTTTTTAAAAGAAAAAAAAAGCTAGCATTTGTTGGGTGTTTATTAAGTGCCAGGCACTCGCACTTAATATGTATTAACTCATCTAATCCCCATAATTATGTGAGGTTGGCATTTGGCCATTTTAGAGTTGAAATAATTTTTTCAAGGTCACACTGCTGGGGAGGGGCGGGCAGAGTTTGGCTCCAGGACCTGTGATCTCCACCTCTGTGTAAATTGCCAGATAGCCTTTCTTAGAGCTGTATTTCCCAAAGTTTTTTGATCGTGGAACATTTTTAAATGTATCATGTGATATCAGAACACCAGTGAATGCTAATAAAATATAATATGAACTTGCTTTCATAAAATAGAGAGCAGAACTTTGATTTCTGTCAATTGGGGTAAGTACAGGTTAAATATTACCTGTTACCTAATAAATTTATTGATCTAATAAGCACAAATTTAGAAATATCTGTTTTTTTCAACAATAAGATATTTTCTTGGTCTATACTCACTATATGAATAGGAACGTGGCTAGATATGTGGTTTCATCTTTTTTTCTTTCTTTATTTCTAGGTCCCGCCACATCAGCCGGGTCCTCCTGTAGTTGGTGCTCTCCAGCCACCCGCTTTCACACCCCCTTTGGGAATTCCCCCTCCAGGCTTTGGTCCTGGTGTCCCTCCTCCCCCTCCTCCTCCACCATTTTTGCGCCCAGGATTCAACCCGATGCATTTACCGCCAGGTACACTAAGTTGTTTGAGAAGACATTCTTTTGGAGCCTTTAATGAAGTGGTGTACAGCATAAGTTGACATTATTTTTCTTATCCTAGGTTTTCTTCCTCCTGGACCCCCACCTCCTATAACTCCACCAGTATCCATTCCTCCTCCTCACACTCCACCAATAAGCATCCCAAACTGTAAGCATGTTTTTCCTTTCTGTTTACTTGTCCTCTTGGAGCTGGGGGTAGGAGGGAAAGTGAACCAATAATAGGGTCTATAGTATGGCAGAAGAATGTTGACCGGGGAGATGATTAATTATTCAGCTTCACATGTTGATATAATTATATTCCTTAGCTACTATCGCTGGTATAAATGAAGACACTACAAAAGACTTATCTATTGGAAATCCCATTCCAACAGTGGTGTCTGGGGCTAGAGGAAACGCCGAGTCTGGTGACAGTGTGAAAATGTATGGCTCTGCTGTGCCACCTGCTGCACCCACGAATCTGCCCACCCCTCCTGTAACCCAGCCTGTTTCACTTCTTGGTAAGTTCATTTTTTTATCATTAGTTTTTTCCCCCCTCAAGTTAGGTTTTTTAAAAACAATGCAAATTTTGGTAAAATGTTCTCCAAGACTGATATTTTTTTTGAGGAAACTTTTCCTCTTAAATCGAATATGTGTACTTGGTCTTTACCAAGAGATAAGCTGAAAGATGAAATCATGTTTATTTGTCTTGAATAAAAGTTTGGATTTGCCTATCTTAATTTGGTATAGAAAAATGATTAAAGTAGTCTCTATGGAAATGAATTGGTACAGGGTCCATGATTGACATAACCCTAGTCTCTTACCAGCTTTTGAAGAGATTTCTTTGACAACAGGTTTTTCTCTGTCTGGGCCAATTTTTATCCATCTTGAAACCCCTGGACTTTGGTAGCATTCTTTGCATGCTGGCAAAGAAATCATCTTTGATACGTTGCAATAAAATGGCTTTGTTTTCTGAGTGGTAGTTGCACAGCCTGAGGTACCACTTGCCCATTCACCCCTCAGTTTTCTCCTGCTGGAGTTTATCTGTTCTACTCTTTACCCACAACTTCACTGTTGCGATCAAGGGAGGTGTGACTTAGATTGTTTATATCTCTAAGGGGACTTACCCTTACTTGCTTAAGTTATAAGTATATCACATACTTGTTATAGTAGACCATCTTTTAAATTAATAAATTGTTATGTTTGAAGTGGTATCGCCAAGTGTAATTAACATTGACTCTCCTGATGGGGAGTTAATACTTCCTGAGTGTTACAACATTCTACTCCTGTGAGCCCCTTGTATTTTTCAGAGGTATATGTGTACACACATTTGCTGTCATAATCTGAGATTTTTTAAGGAACGAACCCATTGGTTACCTCTGAGGTGTAGTACTGTGGGACGTTGGTTTGTAATGGAGGACTTTTACTTTTCACCTGTACCATTCAGTATTGGAATTTTTTATTTTGTGCATGTACCACATTTGTAATAAAAATCAATTTGCTTTTAAATGGCACATTGTATTCTGCCTTCCCTAAGACTGAGCTTAGGCTGATAATAAACTTGATTTTATTCCCCTTAGTACACAGATTGGGTAATGGTGAAAGGATTCGGGATTAAAATTTATCACAAGTAATGTAGCAATGTAGTTGCCATAAATGATGGAAAATGATTTGTTTAATGAAGAAGTTGCTTAAGATGTCTACATTCTAATGAAAATCATATAGTAGAAGGAACATTGGACTAGCAACCAGGGAGCCTTAACATCTTTGGATCTGTTTTGTTACGCTTTTTTTTTTTTCGTATTAAGATGGTTGCACAAGAATCACACAATCTGAATTGAATAGAATTTTCTGATCAACCCTTTCCCTCCACATTTCTTCCTCCTTCCCCCCGCACATATACCCTTGATTATGGGTTCACTTTGAAATGAATGGAGTCCATAGACATTAGGCCACCTGAGACTGTTTGCAAAATTGTGTCAAAACTGTATGTATTTGGGCTTTTTTCTGGGCTTAGTAAATTTATTGAATGGGTGAAAAGGTTTCATGTTCTTCAAGAGATTAATAACCGCTGCTTTCAAACAACCCTGAAGAGTAGTAAGTAGCCTGCCTCTGATTGAACATTTAGGTCTTGAAGACCCTGCTCTTTATTTCTTATCACTACTGAACATACAGTTTATCCTCTGCATCCAATATGTGAAACAAAATAAAACACAGATCAGAAGTTGATACACTTGGAAAAATAAACTTAGTAAGCTAAACACTGCGAGAAAAATAATTAAATCCCAAAACTTTCTTACATTTATTACTACCTGACATATCTGAGCATCCATCTCCCTTCTCCCCCCCACCCCACTAGATGGACAGACCCATGAGAGAGGGGATAGGTGGATGAGTGGTTTTCAATGCAGGGCTGTTCATATTTCACCTCTTATGATTATCTTTGTCTATAACTTTTGAAACAAAATTTAAAAATGGAAGGCTATTCCACCTTCAGAAAGGTTTAAAGTTTGATGTAAAATAAAAATGAAAAGTTTTATTAAAATAAGTGCTTTTAACAAAAATGCGGTAGTTTAGTTCCAATCATAAGAAAGCCTTCCATGTGCCTTCAGTCAGTAGTCTTGAAAAGAATATCACATGAATTTTGACCTTTTAGAGAAATTAGATCTGTATGCAAATAAAGAAGGATTCATCCAAAAGACTAACCACAATTTCATCATTTTGATAAAGGAATGTAGTGTCATATTGCAGTATTACAGTACTAAAGGGTCAGTAATTAGGTTGGGGTAGCCAAGTGATAGAATACTAGAACTAAGATACTTTCAGATTTCCTCTTGGTGCTCAAATGTTTTCTTTTAAGATAATAAAAGGAGATGTTATGCTGACCAGAAAACTTTAAGCAGAAAAATTGATACTAAACTTCAATGTCCTCATCTGTAAAAGGGAATAAAAATGACATACCAGGTTGTCATGATGATTCAATGGGCTAACATATATAAAACACCTGACACAGGGTGGGTGCTTATTACAGGTAAGAAATGCCATAGATAATATTTAGAACACCTGGAAAAGAATATTTATACTTTGTGATTCTAAAATTATATTAGCCAGGCACAGTGGAACATGCCTGTAGTTCCAGGTACTCTGGGGAGACTAAGGCAAGAGGATCGAGAGTTTTGAGCCCAGCCTGGGCAAAATAGCAAGACCCCATCTAAATATATATATATAATTATTTAGCTGGGATTCATTTTAAACTGTTGTATTTGTTGGCAGAGGAAGCAAACTTTTTAGGAAAAAATGTATCTTGACGTAGTTACTTCAGATATTTTCAAGGTACGTTAGACAAGATAATAAGTTCACACATACTAAAGTTTCTTTAGTTGGCTTACTGAGAAAACGTGTGTTAGTCTTAGTGGTATTTCATTTAAATAGCACAACTTGATATCTATTTTTTCCATTGAGTGAGACTTTAACTGAGTTCTTGGATCTTAATTTGTGAAATGTGGCAATATTTTTAAAGTAGTAGGGGCTGAACAAATGTTCAACAGATCTGCAAAAATTCTGTACTGAGGCCTGATTATACTGGGAAGAGGCAGTGTGGTGCCTTAAGGAAGGTTTGGTTTAAAGAGTTTTCTGTATCATCAGACTCAAATGTGGGTGTGTGTTTGGGAGTAATGAGCCAGGTGGAGGTAGCCCACGGTGCTGAATTTGGAGAGAACTTTCAGAGATTTCGATTCTTTTAGCAATACTGATAATCTGAAAATATAAAACTACTTGATGCACAATAATAATTCATTATTACTTGATTTTAAAGAAATCTCACACACCAAAAAAGCTAGAATGGCGGTAAACGTAACATTCTACAGTTTTTGGCCGTTCAGGAGAGAAGGAATGTTAAAGATGATAGTGATTCAGTTCATTCTCTTTACTGTGTAAGTGTCTGTGTTTACTTTTCAGAAATTTTTGTATAACATGTATCTCTAATATGATGTACAGCATTTTTTATTAAAAAGTTCATTGTAAATGTGAAGTTTGGGTTCCTTTGGTGTTCCAAACAATAAAAAAATACGCAAAAAAAAAGTTTGTTTGTGTTACCTATCTCTGCTGTGTTACCAGTATATCCAAAATATCTTTTCAAGCAAAAACTGTTATAAGTTGAACTCATTCCTTTCATGGAAAATTAAATCCTCTTCTTGACAAATACATTTATTTATTAATTATCAATATGAAGAGATTTCCCCAGTTTTTGTCACACTACTGTAGATGATGGTGAAGTTTATAATAAGAATTGGGTATTTGTAAGATCTCTTCCTACTTGTAATTTTTGTTACCAAAGTTTTTAAAGCAAGAGTCACAAGTTGGTTGCCTCTAGGCTGAATTGCTAGACAACAGTGTGAGGCACATCAGCCCTGGCACAACCTCAATAGACATTTGAGTTGATGATCCCAGATTTGGACACCTCAAGAAGTTGTATGGACAGAATTGGTTTGTGAATTATATTGAAACAGGTGTGTTTGTTTTTATGCAATAGTTATGATCCCTGAAACTGCCTAGATGAAGAATAATTTTATCAGCAATTTTAATAATTGCTTTAAAATTGGTGTTTTATTTGTGGTGATTTCACTTAGCTTTGGATTTCTCTGCCCGGTCTGTCTAGAATTTTATTATTTTTTTTTATATCTCATAATTTTTAGCAACATTTAAATTAGAATATTAGAGCACCAATCTACTAGTAATGTACTAGGTAGCCACTAACACTAAAAGGAAGCCTGAAGAAAATTCTGGAAAGTAGTGTTATAGAATATTACTATACCCAATTTTTTAAAAATAAGTTTTGTGTTTTAACATTTTTTTTCTTATTTTGAACTTTACTATAATGTTTGATTACATTATAAGCTAGAAGAATATACCGGGTGTTTGATTCGGCACCCAAAAAACCTGTTGATTATCCTATAGAAGTGTTCTTTGACAGCTTTCAAATATTTGAAAGGTACTCTAAATATCGCATGATGTTATTCCACTAGTGTTACATAGTGGAAGTGGTTCTTGAATACGCATTACAGTGCCTTCAACTTAGCGTGTAACATTGTTCAGTGGATATAGGGGATAATTCAGAATAGCAATTAATCCACAACAAATATTTGCCTTGTATATGAATTTATGCATGAACACTGTATTTTCTCAGAAGGCAAAAAGCACTTCAAACAAAACATGGGGAAAGTTTTGTGCAAAAACTTGAATTATCACATTGTCTCCATGTCCCACTGGGCTGTCACTTCCTAGGCTACTATAGAATGTCAGCCTGAAGAGTGTCTTAAATTTAAATCTGAGGAACATCTTGAGGAAGGTGGGAGGGGCAGAAACTCTGGGCTCTAGATTGATTGTGATAGGCAAAGATTGCTGTGGAGAATTTCAGGTAAGATTTTTTTCCAGCTAACATTGAAAATAAAATTGCTTACAGATAATCTCACTCATTGATAGAAGGTTAACTGTAAATTTCAAATTTATTGACTCTCATAGTGAAATTTTTAACTTAGCTATTATGCTTTGTCAGTTATAGTAAATACTTAGCAGTTATTAGTATACAAACTGAAATTCTAAAAAGCAAATATAAGTGATCTATAGGGAAATTGACCATACAGAGCCTATTGTACATTACATTGCAAAAAACCAGGGAGTCATTTTTAGAAAATAATCCATCTCTGATTTTGTTTGAAGTTCTATTTTCATATATTAGATGTTACCAAAACATAATGTACCCTTATGCTAAAAATAGATGAGACACATCTCAGTATACCTTCATTATATATTAAATATTATTGAAAATTCAAATTTCTCTTAAAGGTCTCTTGCTAAGCGTGATTTTTAATATAATCTTAATGTATAATGCAATCTGAGATGTGCTTTTTCTTATTCTTTGAAAACTAGCTCCTTATTTTTCCATTTTCTCCAGCTCTCAGAACACAGTACCTACTGTAAGAATCACCTGGGAGTGTTTTCAAAATAAATATGCCTGAATGTTATTAACTGGTGACTCTAGGCAAAGGAGATACATGTGTTGGTTGTACTGTTATTTCAATTTTCTACAGGTCTGAAATCCAAAAAGGAAAACACTTGCTGATTTAAAAAAAAAAAAAAATTACCTAGGAGTATATACCTAGGGATCCGCAGGCATTGATGGAAAAGATAAGAATGGTTGATACGTCTTTTTCCTCATGTGGGAAAATTTCATTTTAAATTCATGCATAATGCCACAGTGACACTCATTCTGTTGGGATCAAATCAAAAAAGGTGGAACTGCAACTAGGAACAGAAAAGGAGGTTGAAAGAAAAATGCAGCCTTCTCAAAGTTTAAGTCCTCCTAGGTTTACGCTGGAAAGATTCTCACCACCCTGCGGAGAGACATGGACCTTGTAGCCTCTATTCTTATCCCCTGAGAGGTACCTTCATGATGAGTTTTGGTCATCACCTCTGCAAGCACCATCACTCATACATTCAGCATATATTTATTCAATTTGATGTTGTGTGCCAGACACCCTTCTAGGTGCTAGAGATACCAGGATGAACAAAACAAAACCTGTCTTCCTGGAGTTTATAATCTAATAGGGACTTGGATAATAAGTAAACTAAAAATTTCACATGGAGATATTCCTATGAAGAGAGTATAACAGGATGGTTAGAAGATTTGAGGGTGTAACATGGGATGTGTTATTTTAAATAGAATGGCCAGAGGACATCTGAGGAGGTGTCATGGGGAGAGAAACCTGAATAGAACGTACACCATGTAAATACGGAGGAAAGGCAGTTCAGGTAAAGGGAAGACCAAACGTAAGGGGGCCTGAATTGAGAGGGAAGTTGGCTTGTTGAGAGACCACTGCAGGAGTAGTATGGCTGTAGCAGGGAGAGCAAAGGGCAGAGAGTGGCAGATGGTAAGTTTAGAGAAGGTTGTTGAGGGTCAGGAGGGTACAGTACGATGGGAAGTGGTATAGGGTTTTGAACTGTGTCATGATCTGATTTGCATTTTCTAAAGGATTACTATGGCTATTGTAGAGAAAACAGACCACAGGAGGTGGTAAGAGTGGAAAGGGAGCTGGGTTTGGATGCTGTTGCAGCAGATGAGATGCGAGCTGGCTCCACTGGGCTGGTGCAGTGGAGGTGATGTTCGGAGTCTGAATATATTTTGAAGATAGATCCTACAGTATTGCCTCACTTAAATACAGAATATGAAAGAAAGGGAGTCAAGAATGACCTAAGTTTTTACCTGAGCAATTGATAGAATGTAATTGCCATTCCTGAAATGTGCACATCTGTAGGAGTAGGTTTGGAGGGAGGCTATCAAATTAAACTATTGGATATTTTAACTTTGATTCCCAGGTACAGATGTCAAGTAAACAAGTAATTCTGATGTCATCAGCAGATAAAGATAGTATTTAAAGCCACAGGAGCCTGTGAGGTTACCTAAGGAGAGAATGTAAATAGAAAAATAGTAAGAGGGCCAAGCCCAGAAATTCTTCAACAGGTAGCAGTTGAGAATATTATACTGAGAGCTAAGACATACATAGTTCCACGTGCGAGAAACTCTTTTAAGCAGTTTGTATATATTAATCATTTAAGCTTTACAGCCCTATGAGGTTATTCCCATTTTATAGATGGGGAAACTGAAGCATATGGAGATGAAGTAACCTTCCCAAGGTCACATAGCTACAAGTAGCAGAGCTAGAATTCAAGATAGCCTTACTCCAGTGGGAGCCTGGGCTTTTAACGACTATCCTGTACTGTCTCTCCAGCAAAGGATACTGAGAAGGCACAGCCAGTGGGCCAGGATGCAAAAGTAGAGGGAGGTATTCTGGAAACCAGGTAAAGAGTTCCTAGGGAAGAGGGAGGGAGAGAAGAACCGTCAGATGACAGTAGTGGATCAGGACAGCACTGAGACTTGCCAACTGGATTTAGCAAAATAAAGGCTCTTGGAGACCTTGAGAAAAGTGGTTTCACTGGAATGATGGGTTCAAAAGCCCAATTATATAGGGTCGGGAAAGAATGGGAGATGAAGAAATGGATACAATTATGATTTTGAACATCTCTGAGGAGAATTTATGTAGGGGTACAGTACAATGGGGTAATACCTGAAAGGAGATGCAGGGTGAAGGAATTTTTTTTGTTGTTCTTGTTTCTACAAATGGACAAAACCACAGCATATTTATTATTGGGAAATCAAGTAGAAGGGAGAACTTTGGTGCAAGAAAGAAGGGGGGTGTATGTTAGGCTGATTATCTAGGTGAGAAGGGATGGATCCAGGATACAAATAAAGGGCTTACTTATACTTAGCCTTTGGAACACAGATGGTCACAGAAGAAGGAGTAATATGGATATAGGTGCAGGCAAACTGGTAGATTTGGTGGTAGGCAGATGGATGAAAAAGTATTTTTATAAAGGCCTTTATTTTTTTTAATGATAAAGCAACTAGGATAAACAAAATATGATCTATCTTTATGATGGACTATTACTTGGTAATAAAAAATGTATCCATACTTGCCACAACATGGATGAACCTTGAAGAGATACGCCAAGTAGAAGAAGCCAGTCACAAAGGGCCACATATTGTATGATTTCATTTGTATGAAATGTTAGCAATAGGCAAATCCACAGACAGAATATAATAGATTATGTGGGCTGGGGTGGGTGTGGGGGGAAATGGGGAATGATGGCTAAGGGATGCAGAGTTTCCTTTGGAGATAATGAAAATGTTCTAAAGTTGATTATGATGGCTGCCCAACTCTGAATATACTATAGTGAACCATTGAAATGTGCACTTCACATGGGTGAATTATAGTCTATGTGAATTTTATCTTACTAAAGTTGCTATAAAACAAAATAAACCAGCTAAGAGTGGAGAGGATTAAGAAGAAACTTGAACATGTGAAATAAATAGGACATGAGAATATGAATTGACTAGGAAAATGTAAGATTCTGGGGCCAGAATTAAGGGTGCACTTGTGGTTGTAGTTACAAAAGTTAAAACAAGACCAGTTTTAATGCTGGGGGGTGGGGTAACCCCTGGCCACGTTCAGGTACAGGTTAGGTGGAAGAGTTGCATTTAAAACCAATGTTGGGGTATGTCCAAGGCAACTGGTGAGGGAGAACCATGGACTCCAAGGCAGGTAAGGGGGACATAGAGACATGGAGGGCATTGGGGATATAAGCCTGATAGGATTGAAGATTGTTTTGGGAAAGGAGTTCCGGAGAAAATGAGCTGGAAAGAGGAGAAGGGGGGTCAGAGAGTAGGGTACTTGAAATTGAGAACTTGAAAGTAATGAAGTTATTGGTAAACGTCCAGGACCTCCTACAGGCAGTGGCTGGGGTAGAATGGAAGACAAGGTCATTAGCAGAGAAGAAGTAGAGGAACTGACTCCTTGCCTTTTCTGATGTCCCCTCTGTCCTTCCTTCCTCTGCCGTCCTCTCTCACCTTTTCACACAGCAAATCCCTGCTTTTCTTTAAAGATCTCACTTAAATTTCATATCCCCTATGAAATCATCTAACTGTTGCAAAAGTTGATCACTCTCACAGTATTTAAATCAGACCTTTTACATCTTATGTTTTATATCTGTCTTCCTGACTGCATATACTCTGTGGTCCTTCTTGGCAGAAAGCTGTCCTATTTATGTACTTTTTGTATCCCTTATTTACATTTGCCTGAGATTTCAAGGTCAACATTAGACTCCAACTATGAGAGCAACCTTCTCCTTTCCCCCACCTCCCCTGTAGCCCTTTAATGTACTTGTCCTTTATGTCACATAATTCCAGATACCTTTGCTGTAGATGGCAATGGCATCTCCTTTTTATTTTTTAATTGTAAAACAACTGTTTTTTGGATTGTCATAGGAATACTCAGTCTTGCTTATTTTGAGTTAAGCTCTAGTTTATTTCCTATGCTTCTCAAATTTGAATACAGACACTTGGGGTATCACTTTTTTGGTCTGCCCTAAAACAAATTTCTGTATTAGAAACTTAACATTTTCCCAGGTCTGAGCTCTTTTTTGTTTTGCCTATATTCTGGGGGAGTTAACACCATGACTGTTCTCTTCTGAGCCCTAGGTTGGCACATAATCAACTTCTTAAGCACATTTCCACTGAGGTTGCCCAGGCCCCTCTGACTCTCAGTATTACCACGTGACATTTATCATCTGTCTCCAAAAATGGCTTCTCTTCCTAAATTCCTGATCTTGCATTGATACTCCATCTACTCAGTCATCCAGAGCAGAGGGCTGTGCCCCTTCATCTCAGACTCTCCGTCCTGCTCACCAAGTGTGTTCAGTGTGTCCCTCATCCGTAGCACCTCTCTCAGTTCAGTCTTTCATCACCATCTACTAGATTCTTGGAATAAGAGCCTAACTACTCTCTAGGGGCCTTCTCCTTGCTTTCCTGTATACCACTTGTCAAAGGATCTCTCAAAAACAATCATAGGATCATTCATTCCTGCTAAAAATTCCTTTGTGGTTTCCCTAATCACTTAGGTCAAAATCCAGGTTCCTTTTCATGGTGTGTGAGGCCTCTGAACTGCCGACACACTTGTTCAGCCTCGTAAACCTCATCTGTGTTTTCTCTTCTTAGTTTTCATCAGAAATCATTCCACTGCAGTTCTCAAAACAACACGCTTTGCTGCTTCACCTTGCTCAACCTTTTCAAAAGCTGCTACTCTTGACAGTAATGTCCTTCCTTACTCATGTTGGCCTTGTCTATTCTTCTCTTCCTTTAGGGCCCAATTCAGACATCCCTGTGACTCCCACTCAGGTTCACACACTGTCTTTATCAATTCCACCTTTGTATCACCATGCTAGCTTGCGTCATCTTTTACAGCAATTGAAATTTGTCTGTTTCTACTAAACTTTGTACCCTTTGAAGGAAAGAACTATGTTTTATTTATATCCTCAGCCCATTAAATGAGTCAATAAGGTAAAGTTCATATATTCAGTACATGTGTGAATGAATTGGATTTATTTAAAATTTATAACTCTAGAAAACTTGGCAGTGATGTTGTACATCATACTTCCAGATAAAAGGAATAGCTGTGTTGAACGCCCATTTGACCTGGATAACTCACTGTATATTCCATTGATATATGCATAATGCAAGCTTTCCTAGTAAAAGTTGCCTAGTAAAAATTAAAGCTCAGCTAGATAACCTACCAAAGGCTTCTGCCACCTAATGTATTTTTAATTAAATATAACTTTTATTATAAAAGCAATACATGTTCACTGCAAAGGGGAGAAAAGAAGGAACTACAGATAAACAACTGCTATAGTCTGAGGTCATTTGGGACTATGGGAATATTCTATCAGGGAAATCTATAAATTTTGTTGGTTCATAAAAGGTTAAGAGGAGACCAGCCTCTGATGCATCTTTCTAGCATTATTTACAAATGAAGGGATTTGAATTTATAATATTTTAGGCAAATCCCAACTACAGATATCCACATGAATGGAATAGATGAGTTAGGCAATTTTTTTCTTTATTTAAAAAACACTGTGCTTTATAGAAGGTTCAAGTATATGATTATTGTAACTATTAACCTTGCTAAATCAATCTATAGACACCCTCAGATACATGCTATAAAGGACCTAAGAGATGTGGTCCTACAAACTCAGGTTTACATGTTACAGTCATTGCCCATTTAATCTCTTCTGTACAAGGTTGAAACGGACTTGTATCCTCTTGGACACTGTCAGATAGTTGAGGAAGCCAAGTCATGGGGAAATCAAGAATAGGACCTTCCCATTGCCCTAAACTGTTTCCTTTTAAAGACTCATCTCAACTAAATTCTAGTTCTAATAAGATGCTTTGAACCCTCCCTCTCCCATTTTCTACTGTTACTTTAAAATTTGCTCTGGTCCCTTGAACCTATAGGTAGGCACTGGGGTGTGCTACGCTCACATCCCTAACAGTAGACACTGGTTATCTTAGTCCTTGAAAACCTTGCCTGATAAAAGTTTATGGGAAAGTAAAGTTCAGTTTCTTTTAGGTGCTTCTGTATAATGATAACTGTATTAAAAGAGGCTATACCTGGGTATGTCCGTTTGCTGTTGTTTATTTTGACTTAAAGTCCACAGATGTTGGGACTATACTTTAAAAAGTGAGAGCAAAAGGACGTGCTTTCGTTGCCCCAGCGTGTGGTATTATACTTAATAAATATTCACTAAGTAACATGAAGAACATTTTAGTTTGCCACTCAGCTTTGTTTCAGTCTGATCTACGGTGTAGGTGGTGGTCCTGCGTGTTTGTTGTCTGAGATTGTCCTGAAGAAAGTCTGGAAGAGTCTGAAGAGACAAAGTCATCACCTCATTTGTCCATTTCACAATCTCTGACTTTTGCTGTGGTCATTAGCATTTCCCAACTTTAGACATGGTATGTGGAAGCTCAGTATATTTACATTCTTCCCAACTACTGAAGTGTTTGACTTTAAACTATGGTAAGTATTGGGGAAGCAGGAGGAATTAAGATCTTAATTATCAGAAATGAAAATGTGTTTTTGCAAAGTCAAATATTTAGTGTTGGGCTGTTTTATCACCTTTCTAAATGGACATGTGGAATAATAATTTCAGCAGTTGACTGGACCAGGCACTGAGCTCACTCGTCTGTGTTTTATCCCATTCAGTCTCAACAAGTGGCAGATGGTTATTACCATGCCCGTTTTACATAAACCAGAACACTGAGGCACATGTGTAACATATTCATGAGTAAGATTTTACTTCACCATACATAATATATTTCTCTTTAAGCATTTAGAAGAAGGTATTTTATATAAGTAAATACCATAGCTGATGAGTCTTTGTGTTAAGAGTTATAAAGTGGTTTACGTACATTTTCGGGTCCTCTTTAGTGGTTAACTCTTGAGAGTAATGTTAGACCACATGTTGTCAGTGGCAAAAACTGAAGTAGAAATTCTTGTTTATCATACTGGTATTAATTGTTTATACAGAAAATTTAGAAACATTCCAGGACCTTTTGCTAAAGTGGGTGGGAAGACATTGATTCAAGTTCTAAGCCTAAAATAACATGATATTGGGGGAAAAGAAGATACTTAGTATTGGGTCATTTTCCCATGTGTCACAGCATTTCTCTCACCATTGCCAACTGATCATCCTAACCGGTAACTTGCTCAAGGGCCTTTTTGCAGTACATAGGTAAATGGCCTATTCTGACAACATCTGGAACATTTTCCATTATCAGAGTAACTCCTTTTGCTCATAGTATTTGCCTTGTGATATTTATATTTTCAAAGAAAGAAACTTGAGAGATGCCGGTGCTTTTCTGTTACTTTAGTGGTGAACCAAAACAGAAATCCTTACTTCTTTCTCATATGATTTAAATAATGGGTTGTTGAACTTGTGTGACTCTTAGACCACAATGAGCAAACCCTTGTGTAAATGTGAAAATAAAACCAGGAAATGATTGTTACTTTCAATAGCACCAGCTTTATCAGACTTGCCACCTTTGGAAGAATGGGTGGAAGGTGAATGGCTGGACATTCAGCATTATTCAGTAGCCATGTTGGCCTAGCAAGTTACACATTGTGCTGTGCTTTGAAAAAGGAACTGTAAAAATAAACTTTACGTTTGTGTATGGATCTTTGTTTTGCAAACGTTAGTGTTTAAATAGTGCATATTGCATAGTGACTACATGAGGCATTTTAATATGGACTAAGTGTAGCATGGAATCAAAGAGACCTTCCTCTTTATTGGATTTTTCTAGGTTTGTGACCTTGTTTTTTTCTAGTAGTAAGTTAAATTTAAGACCTAGAATCAGTGTAAAATTTTGTAAGAGTACACCTATAATAACCTTCACTTGGCTTGAATAGTTATTAATAATGAATGCAGGTGTTTATCTCATTAGGACTTAGCATGTTGTGCTTCTCCAAGCATTTGGAGTGGTAAAACAGCTTCTAAGGCTACAGAAGGAAATTTCGACATACCCTTTTCGGAAATTGCTCTTACTAAAATTTTCTTTTCCAGCTTATTTTGGCTTCTACCTTTATTAGATACTTAAAAAACTAGTCCTTGTGATTGCTTGCCTTAGATTGTTACTGGGTCCTCACATTGGATTGGTGGCAGGTAGACTGGCAAGCATGACATTTGAAGATTCTGGACTGAATTTCATTTTGCTTTAAGCTCCATGGAAAGCAGCTGAAAATGGACTGCCATCTTCTGCACTATTTACATTTTTACTTTTGCTGTCTTTTAGGCACTCAAGGAGTTGCCCCTGGTCCTGTAATTGGGCTCCAGGCACCATCTACTGGTCTTCTTGGTGCCCGACCCGGCCTCATCCCACTCCAGCGCCCTCCAGGAATGCCTCCACCTCACTTACAGCGATTCCCTCTGATGCCACCTCGTCCCATGCCACCGCACATGATGCACAGAGGTCCACCACCAGGACCAGGGGGCTTTGCAATGCCTCCACCCCATGGAATGAAAGGCCCCTTCCCACCGCATGGCCCCTTTGTTCGGCCCGGTGGAATGCCGGGGCTTGGGGGCCCAGGGCCAGGCCCAGGGGCTCCTGAAGACAGGGACGGAAGACAGCAACAACCGCAGCAGCAGCAGCAGCAGCAGCAGCCGCCACCACAGCCACAACAGCAGCAGCCGCCACCATCACAGCAGCCTCCACCAACCCAGCAGCAGCCGCAGCAGTTTAGAAACGATAACAGGCAGCCATTCAGTTCAGGTAGAGACCAGGAAAGGTTTGGAAGAAGATCTTTTGGAAGTAGGGTGGAAAACGACCGGGAGCGGTATGGGAACCGTAATGATGATAGAGATAATAGTAACCGTGAAAGGAAAGAGTGGGGAAGAAGGAGCCCTGACCGGGACAGGCACAGAGACTTGGAAGAGAGAAATAGACGCTCTAGTGGGCATCGAGACAGAGAGAGAGATTCTAGAGATAGAGAGTCTCGTAGAGAGAAGGAAGAAAACCGAGGAAAGGAAAAGCCTGAGGCGACAGACAGGGCAGGTGGTAACAAAACCGTTGAACCTCCCAGTAGCCAAGTGGGAAACGTAGACACTGTTTCAGAACTTGATAAGGGGCAGTCTGAGGCCGCAGTTGTAAAACCTCCCGGAGAGTTACCTGCTGAGGCTACCTCATCCGTTGAACCTGAAAAGGATTCTGGCTCAGCAGCAGAGGCTCCTCGTTAGAGACTGGAATTTGTCAGAATGTGACAGTGACACTTCCTGGAGTGTAGAGCTTGAGGTGTACAGATGCTGTATCATATTTGCTCCTGCTATACCACAGCCCCGCGGTAGTTGGTGGGGAATTATAAGCAATTTGATTGCTTCCCTTCTATTTAAAAATAGCCACAAAATAACAAAAAATACTGAAAATATGAATAAATATTACCCTTTTTGCTGTAACTTTTTAAAAGTTTTGACTTTAAAAAGTTTACAAATCGTAATTAGAAGTGCTCTCTATTTTTTTTTTTTTTAATTTAAGACAAGGTAACGGTGAAAGCTCCTCAAAACAATAGGGATGTTTTTAATAAACTCTATTTTCGTAACAAACTTTAATGTGTGCTATTCTTCCTACACTGCATTAAGGTGAAGGATTGTTCACCATCAAAGTTTGAGCTGTTGATACTGTATTGGAGTCTAAATTAGACTTATTTGATGCAAAATAGACATTTCTATGTAGTTACTTTCAAACACTTTCATATGTAATACTACTTTTGATTTGTAGCATTTCAGTCATAAGGTAAAGGTTAGTTTTAACGTTAACTGAAAAGTTTGTTAGTGCTTGCAATTCAATTAAGGTTTTCTTTTTTTCCATTGGCTTTGTGGTAAATGTTGCCCTACTTAATTTGTAAAGAGATTGGGGGGGGATTAGATCCCAGCATTACAGGTTGTATTTTTCAGAAGGTTGCATTTTTTTTTTTTAACCATCCCATTAAGTTTTTCAAAAGGGTAAAAGAAATCAAGGTTAACATTTGCAACCTAAAAGCTTTTTGTCTTGTATGTTTAAGGACTTCAATGCAATCTATCGTTTCCTATAAACCTTGCCTGTTGCTTTTCTCTACCATTTTTTAAAACTCCCCTGCTGGGCAGATAGACTGAACTTTTTGCCACATATAAAGTACTTTTATCTCTTTTGCTTAAAACTGTTGGGTTAACTAGGAAAAATATTTGGTTATCACACAAAGACACCCAAAGCCATATCAAGCCTCTATCTGAAATAGCACAGAAAGGCCGTTAAATAAAACTGCTTACCCGGTGCCAAGACCTGATGTCACACTGTCCAGGTATTTATGGCCTTGCTGAAGCTTTTTTCTTAAATTACATTCTTAAACTGTCCTAGTTTCAGTGTGCTTAGCAGTTAACTTTTTCTTTGCTGTCAGTCTCCAGGCAAAGCTGCTTTATTACTTTGGTTTTTAAATAATACTCTGCAACAAGACCTTTGTTTCTGACAGGGAGAATATATCTAGGGCAATGTTCTTGTATTCCTGCCTTTAGAAAATAAGAGAAAATCCAGTTTCATATCTGTGGACTTAAATTATAAAACCTGTCCTTAGTTTTACAATGGCCCACTGAGAAGTTTAAAAGTCCTAACTGAAAAGAAACAAACGTAATAATCAGCATCCAGATTTCAAGGACTTACAGCCTTTATTTTTCCAATTGAAAGTTAATGAGACCACCCTATTTGCACATGAAAAAAACCAAAAATACTAGGTAGTGTGATTACACTTGAGGCCTTAAATGGTCACAAGTGAGTCCCTGTACTTGAGTTATCCCACATATGCAACAAATTGTACACTAGTGAAAATTTGTTACTGTTTTTAAATTCTCTACCTGAATGGTCATTTTAGCCACTTACTGTGAGCATATTGGTCTTTATGAGTTTTAAAACTTTGGAAACACCACAAATTGTCTTTTTCCAATTTAGCATTTCCTCTCCTAAATGAACTCCTACATTTAAGAAAGTACATGATACATTAATGAACAAATGGGACTGTAGCTTACTCCTAGTTTCTCTATCAGAAATAATAGTCTACAATTTGCAACTGAATAAACTGTTACCCAGATAGTCAAACCTGAGTTAGACTAACATTTCATTGAAAAGCATTCTCTCACAGGTACGTATATTTTACATTAAGAGAAAGAGACTTGATTTTACTAATTAAGTATATAAATTCTTGTAATATTTAAACAGCCAGAACCCACAATCAAACATTTCCTTGGTTCCATCTTCCAATGCTATAGATTTCTTTAAAGGGCTAATCTGAAAGCAGATTGTGCCAACCTCTACTTTTGAAAGTAGAATATATGCCATTCTGGCAGGTAGATAAATTAATCTTATTCTTAGCTCAATGAGGCTATAACTTGCCTTTCATAAGTTCACTAAAGTTACCAAAGGGCTCTCTTAAACCGTAACACCTACTTTTTAAAATAAACAGGTACTTCATGAATCAAAATGCTAAGTAACTAAGGGAAATTAACCTAAAGCTGACAAAGGACAGCCTATTTGTCTTAAGTTCAAAGTTTGAGTTAGTTTTGGCTAAAAGCTGCTAAAAATTTATATACATTTTGATGGTCCCACTTAAAACTTTCAAAATACACTACAGTGCTGTGAAACACAGTATTACTAAATCTGTCTCATTCAAGCTCTATACAAATGAGTATCAAAGCTAATTCAGAATTTCAATTTGGATACTTTAATAAGCTCAGAGTAAGTGTCATACAGGTTGTTTATTCAGAGGCTTGAATGAGAATTAAAGAAATTCAGTCAATTAAGTTTAATAACCATCTGTGATTAAGTCTGGCAAAATACGGTGATCACTGAAACAGACATTTTAATTGATAATGACTTTTATAAAACTATACAAATCTTTCAAGTAATCATAAATCAGTTCTCATTACAGGTACTTAAAGCAATTAAAAAGAAGTCACACAATTACACTTTTAAGATTACAGTGTTTAATGTTTTATCAAGTTACATTTCTACAACAGGATAACATGAGTTACTAGGACTCAGACCACATCCTTGGGAATGTTTACTGGGCGATCCCAATCACACCACAAGCCAACCGACTTCCAGCATTTCCCGTCTTTGTACTTTCTTCATTTCCACCTTTGCCCAAGTCATCTGGTTTTTCATGGACCTTTAAAAAATTTTAAGAACATGTAACTTTGAGCCATCAAGCAATTACCACCTCTTCCAATACCCAAAATATTTTTAAGAACCTCATAATATTAGAAAAATGACATGTTAAAATAATCCTACTAGCAGAGAAATACTACTACATTTCATCTCGTAGTTTAAAAGTAGAAGCTACTACTAACTTTTTCTTGATGGTGCAAAGACAGACATGTTACCTTTAAAAACTAGGTAAGTGTTGCTATCTCCAAATGAAATACTAAAAACCCAAACAACTGTTACAGGCTACCACATGCTGGTCTTGATCCTCCATGGTAAATTATAACAACCTGAGTCACAAGTAGTCATCCTTTAGCCACTTTTTTTTTTACTTTTAAAAGAAAGGAGTGAAACTGAACCCAAAAAAAACTATCAAAATGTCATGCCTAAGCAACTACAGGCCTGTGAGCGAGAGGTAATTCTAGAACTTCTTAAATGCTTTAGCAATAGTATTTTAAATTTTGTTCATTAAAATTTATGAAATTATTTATAAATGACTTTTCCATTTCACAATTATAGCTGAAGACAATTGTAAGGATAAAGGTTTAACTGAAAGGAAGTGACTACTGAACATTAACTGCCCCCAAGGTAGGCAAGAGAGAGCCTCCACCTACTAGCTGGTGCTTCACATGAACCAGATGTACCTCCACAGGGTTAACCTGGGCAACCACTCCCCACCTGTTAAACAAGTAATGATAACCTGCAGACTTGAATGGACATGAATACTGAAGTCCCTCCCAGATTTTAAATTTACCAAAATGTTGTTTAGCTACAAGGGGGAAACTGAATTGTGGCAAGAAAATCTGGCTGTTTTAAAACTAAAGACTACTGTTTTGCCAATTGGGATCTAATATCAAATGTAACCTGCTTTTTACTGCTAATCTTAGCAAAACAGTGTTCTTAACTGGCCTACATGAAATAGTTCATTTTCACTACAATCATCCAATAAAACTGCTTTTCCTAATCTGAACTACTTTATCTGGATCTTTAGAAACCAGGAGAGAAATAATCGTGAAGTCGTGAGAGGACACATGACTATAAGTTAGAAGAAATTTTATGCATATCCTTTATATGAACACTTACCACCATTGTGCGGCCAATGATGGAATGTTCTCCTGAGAGTGAGATCACAGAATCTTCAATAGACACAATGGCCTCACCATCTTTGCCAGCAGTCACATTGCCCAGGTCTCCAACATGCCTAACGTTGAAAAAGCATTAGATGGATTAGGACTGATTCCACTTAACATCAGGACAGTTCATGAGCTAAATTAAAAATTGACTGAGTCAAGTACATAAGGGTGGGCTAAGATCTGTATATAGTATATATCAAGTAAGACCCACTTATCCAGAGTGACAACATTTTGGAAACATTTGAAAACAAACAGCTAGACATCTAGACACAGCTCTTCAAACAAGGCTTCAAGTTTATAAAGTAATGCTCTGGGAAAAGTCATAGGCTGGAGGTGCACCTCTAATTTCAGAAGTACCAAAGGGTGAACTCTAAGTTACTGAGTTATGCCTGTTAATTATTGGCAAAGCTCAGAAAGCTATACCCCTAAGCCTCTGTTATTAAAAAAATTTTTTTAAAAATCAATCTTTGTCCTTAAATCTAGTATTTTCCTGAAAGGCTTTCAGAAAACACACACAAACAAATGGAGCCTCAGCTAGCTTTTGGTATCATATTTTTATCTGCAGAAGCTTCCTACGTTTCACAATGATGATTTATTTTGCTAGTGGTTGACAGTACTGTTACTTATGACATTTCTTCTTGTATTAGTTCCATTTGGTACTTGTATTAGTTCTATATTCAATAAATGCTACAAAACCAAATCGTTTAAGTGTCCCCATTTGTCAACTCAATAACCCAGGAAGTAGGCAATTCCAGCACTTTGGGGTGAAGAGTTCCATGGGAGTCAACAAATTCAAAAGCAGAGGTAGAAGAGAACACTCAAGTATCTTAGCATGCAATTTACAAGCAGTGTACCATATGGACTCCAAAAAGCCACTGCCATTATTATAATAAGAGCTATGCATCTTGTTGCTCACCTCTCTTGATCCTTTGGCCCACCATGTTTTTTGGATTGAGGATTAAAGTGAGGACCCGCACTGGTACAGCCTATTTACAAAAAATAAATAAGCAGCTAAATTATGAATCAAAACTCCAAATACATTCTAAAAAGAGACATTATTGCTGAAACCTCCAATGGAGAAAGCACTGACCTGCATCATGACTTCTGGGCTAAGCAACATCTTGACATAAACAGTGGGTGGGCAGTAGAGACAAGTTCTAACTACTGTCTGACACTAGTAAAGTTAGCACCCTTCTCTAGGCTTTGGCTTCTTCACTGTAAAGTAAGGGAACCAGACTTGATCTTCAACAGTTCTTCTACTGTTAAAATTCCATGATTATCATCCTAGTTTTTTAAGAAGGTAGCATGCCTTAACTGCAAAAAACTCATCTCCCCAGCAACACACTACCAAGCAGCTCTCCTATCTGTGACCTTTACTTGGTGCAGGCAGAACAATAACACAGCACCTTACGTGCAAGGATCAAGGCTGCTGCCTCGCACAATTCCAGGGGGTGGCACTCCAACAGCATCCTGTATAACAGCACTCATATGCGCCACAGGATGCCATTCACACAGAACACAACCGCGACAGTGCAAGAGGTCCCTTCACAACACAGCTTTCTTTACTCGGCAGCACTCCCTCTCCCTCTCCCCTCCGCGGGAGTCCCACACAGGAAGAGAGACAGGCAGGTTCCAGGAAGTAGCTTAGCAGTCAAAGCTACAGGGCAAGTACCTCCCACACCAGAGGCAGTAAAAACCAAGAAGCAACTTGGGGAATGTTAGTAATTACTGAAATGGATCAAATCTGGTCATTAAATCACTATTTGGAACTAAATTGTGCAACATTAAAAACAAGTTCTAGTAGAATGAATAAAGTTCTCATCACAAGAAGTCCACAAAGTTCAGATTACTCAAACATGGCAAAAGATCACTAAATGCAATTTAACCCATAAACTTTTAACTTGCTTCTAATCCCAAATGATGAAAATGAAACTTATTCCAAAGCACCAACAGTCTGCTATCTTCAGTTTGCATCATACTTTTTTCCCCCACTAAGGATCTTGTGTTGGGGTGTGGAGCTTTTCTTATACAGCACAATACAAGTAAACGCAGACCCTGTGCTTGAAGCACCACCCTCAAAAACACCTGGGATCATTACAGAAGGTAAGAAACGAGCTTTACTTTTTGTTTTCTATATTATGTCTGTGGCATTCTTAAAAAAAAACCTCTTACATAATCAAGCCATAATCACTACCAAAAAAATCAACTCCTCCTTCTCCTTTTCCACATAAGAGTCAAAGACCAGTGTGTGGCTAATCTTAAGGTTGATGTTAGTAGTCATTTTAATTCCTCTTTTTTTTAAAAAAAAATTTGTGAGTTTTTAATGTTTTGGGGTTACTCTACTCAGTCCTGTTTATTGTACTAGGTTAAACAAGTACGGGTCACTAGAGCAGCACAACACCCACCTTGTGTATTGTCTCCAAACTGATGGACATGAAATCCGTGCTGGCCTTCGGTCAATCCTGTAATGCGTCCCTTTACCACAACTGGTCCATTTTCCTTTATTTAAAGAAAAGTCCATGAAGTTTGAGAGAACAAGTGCTTCCGAACAAAGAAAACAGTCGATTTACCTTTGCCACACACAGTAAAGTGAAAAGAACGTGGAATTGGGAGTCGAAACATCTGTGTCCAAACCTAGGCCCACCACTTGCCAGCCAGTGAGCCTCCAGCAAGCTGCTTAATTGCTCTAGGCCTGTGTCTCTACGGAAAGGGAGATGGTAATCTTGTTCTGGCACTCAATGCACAGGTGCCCTGTGGCCAGGCATCATGATTAAATGGCGTATTAAAAGCACCTGGCAGAGTGGCAAGCATAGTGAGTACCAAAATGTCAGATTTATATACTTTGTCGTCTGGACTCTTTTACAGTGTATATGTAATATGAAAAAGTACTTGTTTATTTAGTAAATACTTTTGACTAGGTTGTATTTGTACATGTTGAGTGTATGTGTACATATCAAAATTTTTAACCCAAAAGGTGTTAAGTCTCATCATACCCTCTTTAGCCCCTTGCTTTTTCTTTATGCAGCCATCTTCCATATGCGAACATACAGACTTGCCTTAAAAAAAAAAAGAAAGAAAAAGGCACCCTGGAAATGTCCAACTGGCCACCCTAGGACCCCTATTCTCCACTGTCTCCTCGGTGCGTGTTTGTTTCCATCATAGATATTTTTAATTAGTAGCCAAAAAATATCCTATCCCACTGACCCTGGGGGGACCAATTCTAGTCTAACTAGAGGTACTGTTTTCTGAAATCTTTTTAGGCACTGAAACCTAGATAACCTTTCTACGCTAACAAAAAAACAAACAAACAAAAAAGGACAATAAAAATACTAAAGCAGTATTGCCATGCAGGTAAGGGTGATGGGAAATGGTGCTGCGCAGCTACACACAAATCAAGGGAGTTCCTACTATTAAACTACAAAGAGATCTTAGGACTAAAATAAGATACACACACCATCCCCGCCACACAGTAATACACATACTACTAGTGTCTTTATTTTTAGCTTCGTTTGTTTTTAAACAGGCAAGGCCAACAGTTACAAGAGGCATTAGCCTTTAAGATTTGCCTTTCCATTAGAAAATACCACTGCTCAAAGGAAGTATTCTGGGAATTGCTGCCCTTTTTTCTTTTCTTTTTGAGAATAGATACTGTGATTCTTCTAAATACTTAAATTCTGGAAAAACTCAAATATGAATGTTGTCCCTCAAAACACTGTGTTATAAAGAGCACAAAAGCAAAAAGGTCAGGTCCTTTCAAGCCTCCATTTAAGGGGTAATGTATACTACAAATATAAGTAGTTGTTCAAAAGTAAGCTGGGTTCAACCCTACTGGGATCAGGCTGTTTACTTAAAGGAGTGAACAGGCCTGGGAAGTAAAAAGGAATGTAAACTGCTCCAGCACAGTGTTGTCCTGGGCTAATGAAAGCTCAGTACGAACAGATCTCCCAATTTTTCAAGAGAAGCCAGGAAAACTGGATTATACATGAAAATTTCTGATTTTTAAAAGTTGGCAACTAAACCAAAATTTTAAACACTGAACAGGCCACACCAAACAGTTTATAGCCAATTGATTACATCTGCATGTCTGGAAAGCTGTAATGCTTAACTACCCAAGAGTCTGTCTGTCTCAGGTACAAGGGAAACCACCAAAATGAAGTTTGGAGCTTAAAAGGAAACACGCAAGCTGCCCAGAGAAGGTGGGAAGACCACAGGAACTTGGTTTCCCATTTGGCTTCTCAAAGACCAGAGCGGAGGGGATTCCTCAAAGGCTTCTCAGACTCTCTAGTATTGGTGAATTATGTGGGATAAGAAAGAGGCAGCAAAACGTCTGACAAATGGAACAGCAGAATGCAGTCAAACGCCAAAGAACCTTTTCCAGAAAATTTAGAGACCAATTAAAGGAAACCTAAATTCAAATATAAGTTCTCCCTCACATAAACTTCATACATACTTACAAAGACTACTGTTCCTGTCCTCTCACATTTCTGTAAACCATTTTAAAGGCTAAATCTCATTCATACATTAAATATTCTCTCATGATTGTTAAGCTAAGTACAGCCAACAATTCACCACCACTTGGTAACCTCCTTAAGGTTCTGAGGACAGTCTTACCACAAGTACCTCCCTTGCAAAACATCTGTTTTGCAATATTATTGATGGTATTTCTGAAAATATTTCTGAATACTTTATTCTACAAGATTTGTTCACAAGTTTGTCATTGACCATCTCAGCAACCTGCCTACGGGCAGAGCAATTTTACAGCCACTTTACAGAGAATTTGGTTGAAGAACTGCTCCAGAGTTAAGTGCCAATTCGATGTAATGGAAACTCCAGGTCTCCTAACTTCCAAATCCAAACCCCACCCACTGTCCTCAAACAACAGTTGTCAATCCTAGTTGCACATTAAAATCATCATGGAAACTTTTAAAAAATAGCAATGCTCACACTGCACCGGGACAGATTTTGATGTCATTTGTCTGGTATCTGCATTTTTTTTAAAAGCTCCCCAAATAAGTGTACTGTGCACCCAGAGTTGAGAACCACTGCCCTGGACAATCTCCAACAAAAGGGTCAGTTAGATCGCTGGCTTTTGGAGCTTCGAAGGAGGAAAAACATCTCTGTCCAAGGCCATCTTCTCTGCCCTTGCAGCCCGACCATGACCTAGAACAGGGGCAGCCAACTTTCCTGTAAAGTGCGACATACGATCCCTGTTGCGTACTGTTTTTCATAGCTCCTTAAAAACCTAAAAAACATTCTTAGCTCGAAAGCTGTACAAAAACGGAGACCCGAGACCTAGAGTGCACAGGTTGGAAAAGCAGCCCCAAATGGATAAGGGATGCGACGATGCCCAGGCGTACCCGACCTCAAGGACCGGACGAGTCCCGGACTGCGCAACTCGGTGACAGCGGGACCCTCGGGAGCAAGAACAGAGCAGGCAAGGAAGGACCACGGCCGCTTCGAACACGCCTCGCCTCCATGCTGGCCCGCGGACCCCGAAGCGGCAGCCCTCCCGCCTCCAACCCTCCACGGCCACCGCACGCGCGGAGCAGGCCCAGGCGTTGCCCTCCCGCACTCCCGCCCAGGCCCAGGCGCAGGCCCAGCCCCGCAGCGGCCCGGGTCCTACACCGCCGCGCCCCGCCCGCCGCGTGACTCAGCACTTAGCGGGCGCCGCACCGCCGCGGGGCACAGGCACAGGGCGCCCCGGGCGCGGTGGGGGCGTGACCAGGGCGGCCCGCGGCCCGCTCCCGGCACAGGTGCGGCCTCGCCACGGGCCTCCGCCCCGGCCCTTGCCTGCTGCTCGAAGTGGATGGTGCCCTGCACCGGGCCGTCGCCCTTCAACACGCACACGGCCTTCATCGTCACGACTCGCGGGAGACACGCGCCGGTCCGGGCTCTGAGGGCCGCGAGAGAAGAAGGCGACGCTGTAGAAGACCGCGGCGCGAAGCCGCGCAGCGCCGCCGCCGAGGCTTTATAGGCCGGGCCTCCGCGCCCCGCCCACCCTGGCCCGGAACCAATCGCCGCCCGCGCGCGCAGCTCGCCCCCTGCGGCGGCCTCGGGACGCGAGCGAGGGGCGGGGCCAAGGAGCCCCGAGCGCCGCAGCCTCCCTCCGCCCGCCGCGGCGAAGGGTCCAGAAACCCGAGGCGGCGGCGAGAACCGGCTTTCTCCCGCGAAGGGTGCGGGCCGCGGGCTGCCGTACGCGCAGTTGGGAAAGTGAGGTGTACGTGGTACGCCTTGAAGACCTGAAGTCACTTTGTCTAGAAACGTCATTAGTTATGACTGACTTCGGTCCTGGAGTCTCGTTTGTTACCTAGAAATTGGGACGCACCAAGATGGATGCTTTTTGCAGTTTTCATTTTTTATTGTCTTGCTTTTTGGTTTTCTGATGGCGTGTGAAGTCGGTACGTCTCAAGCCCCGGCTCCGCCTTTTCTCCCCTGCAGTTTTCTCTCGCAGTCCCCGGCACCTAGCGTCCCTTGGTGGGCAGCATGCAGTACTGTTGTTCCTGCTGGGCAAGGCCGCAGCCGTACACGCAGCAAAATGGCAACTGAGTGGCTTCTGCGCCGCTCCTGTGTTTTTGTCTGACTCTAAAGCCACAACACTCAAGCAGAAGGGAGAATGGTTAAATAATTTACGATACCTCCATACAGCAGGAGAGGAAAACACTAATTATCTTTCGAGGAATAGATTTCAAAAGCATTATGAAATGAGCAAACAGTACAGACTTCTTTTGTGTTTTTTTAAAAATGTGTCAGCATAGGTTTGTGTGCTCAGAAATGTCTAGAAAGATATATAGCAGACTGGGGTTACCTTTAAGGAGTGCAACTTAAACTTTTACTCATGTTCTTCCTTTTACAGTGAACATGTATCTGTCTGCAACAATATGGCTTAAGTTTTTTCAGAATAAGAGATCTCACCTTGCACCCCCACCCGCAACACACACTTTTGCTGGGAGAATAGTTTGGTGAGCCGTGGGGGGGGGGGGAGTTGAGGGGGAAGAGTGTTCCTCCTCCATCCCCACAGGGGTGCCTGAATAACAACAGAGCTGGCGGAACTGTTGCCAGAGAAAAAAGTGAGGTTCGCTTAACCTCGAAGCCGCGTTATACTCACCTAAAGGGCTTGGTAAACCACAGACTGCTGCATTTCTGACCCAGTGGGTCTGGGGTGGGAGCCCAGGACTTGCATTCCTGACTTGTTCCCAAGTAGCTGGCCCGGACGCTGCCGGTCTGGGATCTCACTTTGAGGCCTCTGACTTGCTGGCAGCCTTTTTTTATGCCTAGTGAAGTACTAAAATTAGAGGCAAGAGCTGGAACTACTTGACTCAAAAAAGGAAACGAGGAAGGTGTCCTAAAAGGAAACATCAAGAGACAAGAAGACCCAGACAGGGGCCAAGAAGGGACAGACCAAAAGGAATTGAGCTATGCCTCCAGGAGATTTCGGTTTTGTTTGCTGTGTGGGAACTCATCAATACAATCTGCATTTCACCCTAGTACTCAATAGGCAGGATTTAGTTTTGAGGATGGCAAAATACTGAGGCTTAATTCAAGTCCAGTGGGAAACAAGAACAGAAGCTGCTCCTTACCCCACGAGGTAGCATGGGCTTGCAGTCCCAGCTGCTGGGGAGGCTGGGGCAGGAGGACCGCTTGAGCCCAGGAGTTTGAGGCTGCAGTGAGCTGTGATGACACCACTGCACTCTAGCCCAGGCAACGGAGCAAGACCCTGTCTCAAAAAAAAAAAAAAAAAAAACTGCTCCAGCCACATTTGGGGTACACATTTATTTAATTTATTTATTTAGACCCTTGGACTCTACTGCATCATCTATCAAAGAAACACCATTCACATTTTTTATCATCCTCTAGAAAGTATATATATTAGCAGTTTTGCTTGTTGTACTTGTCCATGTAGTATTCTCCATGTAACTGGCATATGCTAGACAGTTGCATAAACGGTGCAAATGCCAGCCAAAAGGCCTTTGCCCAAGACCAAAGTTTCTTTGGATCCCAGGAAGTTAGGCAGATTTCAGTTCAGTGTAAACTTGCCAAGGAAGCAACCCACAGATACAAAGAGCTGCCTTGGGACAGTGAGTTACTCCTCTTTTGAGATATTCGGACAAACCCTGGACGGCCCCTTTATTGGCACCATGGAAGGGCTTCGTGTCCTGCAGGATTAGAGTAGTTCTGAGGTCCCTTCCTAGTACCATCCTCACACCTGGGCAAGGAGGGCCTTGGCCCTGGGCCCCATACTTGAGAGAGCCCTGTTCTGTCCCTCTTCAGGCAACATCTCCCATGGGGGAAAGAATCTGTTGAAGCCAAAAAGGTGCTCCCACCCAGAACCTCACCTCTCCTTGTAGGACGAGGTTCAAGAATTTAACTATGCAATATTTAACAGTTATTTGTGTCCTCCTAATGCAGAGTGTCTAACCTTGACACTATTGACATTTGGGGCTGGATAATTCCCTGTTGTGGAGGCTGTCCTGTACATTGTAGAATGTTTAGTAGCATCCCTGGCCTCTTCCCATAGATGCCAATAATACCCTCCCCCTTTCCCCAGGCTGTGACAACTGAAAATGTCTCCAGACATCACCAAATTGCCCCCAGTTGAGTAGCACTGTTCTAGAACACCAATGGAGTACCCAGGACCCTGGAATTCCTTGTCCAAGTATCCCTGATCCTGTTTTTAGGATCCTGAGCAGGCCAAGGAGGGACTGTGCCACCATGGGTACACAGCTAGACTTGACGATAGGCCCCTCCACTGCGACAAGGAGCCAGGGGTAGGGAAAGGAGGAAAGGCTGGCGCAGGCATCCAGCTTCAACTGCCACCTTCCTACACAGAATTCCTACACAGTCCAAGAATTCCAAATTTGACCCTGCCTTCCAGGTCTTAGGGCAGCAAGATAGTTTATTTAGCTGTGTTATCATGATTTATTATATCTAAGTATTTACCATATGGTATGAGGGACTTGATTTGTGTTCTTGTCCCAGCCCTGCACATGTTAGGGCAGGCCTATTCATTCCAACCTGGACGTTGTGTCTTTGGGGTGCTCCTGCCCCATGATCTAATGACAGAGTCCCTGTGTTTCAAACTGGGGTGTGACCACGGGACTCAGGTAATCCTGGAAAAGTTCACTCTTGCACTGGGCCGGTTCCATTGAGAATCTCCAGGAAGTCAACAGAATCCTAAAATAGCTTGATTTGTCTTCAACCCTGGAATGTGGCTTAAAGCCGACAGTCGGAATGTGGCACTTGTAATCTGGAGAGACTGTCTGATTTTGTAAGGAATGATGAGGTGCTATCAATGCCTCAGATCAGGTGGCAGCAGGTGTGGATGACTAAGCAGCTTATAATGTGTCATTCCAGCATTCCTGAGAATGAAAATCTGTGTTTGGGGACCTCTGTGGTTAAAGGGTGAGCAAAAAGGTAGACCAGAAATCCAGTCTGGAATTTCCATTCTTTTCCCCTTCCTCCTGTTCCTTTCTTAGGACTCACTCTTCTATTTTCCCCTTTAGCTCAACTTTCTCTTTCTCTAAATTATTTTTTCTCCTGTGACCTAAGGCTACTCCTTTTTATTATCAGTAAATAGGTAGTTTTCTGTTAATCTCCTTTGTATCCCACGTCACAAAGGATTATCACCAAGGCCTTTGTGCCAAGGTCCTCCCAAAACATCCTCTTTTTCATATGAATTATAGGAAAATGTCAGAACTAGGTGAAATCCAGAAGAAGCAAAGTACAAAGAGGGAGTTGTTTTTTAATTCAAAGAAAACAAATCCACTAATAACTAGGGAGCAAATTAGAAAGAGTTAAAAGTGGTAGTAGCTAGTCCTACCTGCATATAGTTAATGTAAGTAAATAACAAAAACCAAAAGCTGTTACCAATAAAGAAACACCATAAGAAGAAAGAATCATAAAGTATCTGAGACATTTTTGAAAGTGGGAGAGGGAAAAATATAAAAATTTAGATTGTTAGTAAGCAGGAGTGAACAGCCTGGCATTAGAAATTTGCAAACTATAATTGAAAGTTCACTGTATGTTTAATCATCTTGGCAACGATCTGCGTCATATGCTACCTATCTATTGAGCAGTTCCAGCCTGGTTTCTGACTCGCCTCTGGAATCCTCTTGGATTTTCTCTCTAGGTCTCATCTGCGAATCAAAGGCTGGATGCAGTGCTTGTCAACCTCAGCTGCACAATAGAATCACCTGGGGAGTTTTTTTTTTTTTCTTTTTCAAGCACTGTGCTTAGGCCCAATTATAAGATATCAAAATCTTGAAATTGTATAACTTTATTCTGTAAATGCACATTGCATTGCTATAATCTAAGAAATCATTAATGATTGTCATTGGAAGTATGCTGCTTATCTGGGCACTTTTCATCACATGAGAAAAATAAATTATTTAAACAACCAAATTTCTACTACATGTGGTCAAAAGCAATTTCTAGGAGTTTCAGCAGGGAGGAAGAATGGTCACTGGCATATCTGAGTGGGTGGATGGAAGGGAGTTGGGGTGAAACTGAAGGCAAAGAGGCCATTTGGGAGACACTAAGGAATGTTACTAGAAGAAAACAGAGAGATATTGGAAATGGAACCTCAAGCTCCAGCAACTCAATAGAGGTGCAGGGTGAGAAAGTAGAGAGGCAAGGACAGCCCCCAGGGTTCTGGCTCAGGTGACCAGGTGGATAGATGGTGGCACTATTTACCAATGAAAGCAGGTTTAGGGACCAAGAGCTTAATTCAGGACGTGGTGCATCTGGGGAGCCTGGGGGACCAGAAGTGTCAAGCTGGAAGTGTCCACTTGGATATGGGTCTGAGCCTCAGGGTCATACATAAGTCTGGGCTCTGTATCAAACATAACATACACACCATTCAGATTTGTAAAGAAAATGTAGTTCTCCATTCCCTTTAGGGGACATAATTTTCTTCATGATGCTTTACCACACTGGGTGGGGAAAGAAGTTGGGTCAGACTTACACTTGCCAATGATGTTGCCTCAAGTTTGTGTGGTTTAAACAGTCTCTTTAGAGCAGTGATTCACAAACTTTAGTGTACATTAGAATCCAGCTGGAGGCCAGGAGTGGTGGCTGAGGCCTGTAATCCTAGCACTCTGGGGGGCCAAGGCAGAAGGATTGCTTGAGGTCAGGAGTTCAAGACCAGCCAAAGAAAGAAGGAAACCCCGTCTCTACTAAAAATAGAAAAATTAGCCAGGTGTGGCACATGCCTATAGTCCCAGCTACTTGGGAGGCTGAAGCAGGAGGATCGCTTGAGCCCAGGAGTTTGAGGTTGCAGTGAGCTATGATCACGCCACTGCACTCTACCCAGGGCAACAGAGTGAGACTTTGTCTCAAAAAAAAAAAAAAAAGAGGGGATTAGACCATGAGGGCTCCTCCTTTGTTAATGGGATTATTAAAGAGGCTTCACACAGCATTTGGCTAGCTTGCTCTCCTGCCTTCTCCCACATGAGGACACAGCAAGAGGGCCCTCACCAGACCAAATGCTGCCACCTTGCTCTTGGGCTTCCCAGCCTCCAGAACGCTGAGAAATTAATTTCTGTTTTTTATTGATTACCCAGTTATAGCAGCACAAAACAGACTAAGACACTCCCCTGTAAGTGTCCTCCTAGAGCTCTGCCCCTCCTCCACCCACTAGTGTGTGTTTGTGCCACTAGCGCTCTCTTGAAGTCCTCAAAATCTGTGTGTTTCTACCTCATGCCCTCAGAACTCCACAGAGAGAGGGGAAGTGAGGGCTTCCTGTACAGGGCTCTCCTTTTCTTTCTCTTCACACAGCCCTGAAAAAAAGGTGTTTCACTTCTACCTCAGAGGATCTCAAACTTTAGCTTCATAGAAATGCACAGAGGGCTTGTTGAAGCACAGATGACTTGCCCCATCCCCACAGTTTGATTCCATAGGTCTGCGGTGGGGCCTGACAATGTGCATTTCTAACAAGTTCCCATCAGCTGCTGGTGCTGCTGGTGTGAGAACCACACTGTAAGAATCATTGTTCTACCTTAGGCCCTGATATCTTGCTACTCCTGATTTATGGTAAACTTCTATTATCTTTTTATGAGATCTGACCCTTGATTTGTAAATGGAACTTAGAAAATTCTTTTTCTCTCAACAAAAGGCTTTCAAAACCATTATCTTCTAAGGCAGGGTGACTCTATAATTTATGGTCCAGACTGAGACACTTTTGATAGTAAAATGGATTGTATTAATAATAATGGCAAAACTACAGTATTTATATAACAAGACTGTCAATAAACCATGATGTCTGGTCACCCCAATGCTAAGGCCTCCAGAAAATCATCTTTGGAACCCAAAGCAATTACTTCTTTGGACTAGGGGTGAACAACCTCTCCTTTCCTGGGACAGAAAGGCCCATGGCTCAAATTTGCAGGTGAGAGGGTACCAATGAATATGGTTTAAGAGGGAAAAAAATACAATGGTTTAATATTTTCAAACCCGCATCATATGTATTTGGAGTTATCTACCTATAACCCCAAAGACCCTGACTAGCCAGTGGCCACAAAATAAAGGCAGTTTGCATTTTCCTCCTGACACCAGCCCTCACCAGCTCTATTGGAAATTAGCCCTTTTCCCCATCCCCAAGTGTCTTTAGTTATTTCTGGGCATGCCTAAAGTAGCAGCTCACATATGCCCACAAATGAGAATGTCAGCTGCGGCCTCACATGACATCTGTCTTGTTCTTCCTCTTCTGCTCTGGTTTCTTGTCTCCATCCATCATCCACAGAGCCATGTGAAGTCTCACCAGAGCCACTGCTCGTCTAAGGACACCCAATTCCATGCAAAGGGTGCAGCCTCAAGATACCCCCTAGTTCTCTGGCACCAGAGTGTGGCTGGGTTTTATGCCAAGGCAGGAAGGATAGCCTTCTTCCCAACTCCCTGCCACATAATTTCCTTGGCCCCAAGTTGGGCATACAGTATTTTAAAGGCAATGCCAATAGGATTTGCTGATGGTTAGGACGTTGCATAGGAGAGGATGATTCCAGGGTATGGGTTCAAAAGATGGGATTGTTATGAACTAAGTTAGTCAGGAAGGCTATGGGTGGGGCAGGTTTGAGGGGAAAGATCAGTAGTTTCATTTTGGACACAGTTAAGTTAGTGATGTTGTGACGGTGAGGGAAACTTCCCCTTCGCCTCAGAGGATTTGCCGAAAGATCAGCTCACGATAAGAGAGATTATGAGAGAAAGAGGTATATTTACCGTGCGCACAGGGAGAATCACAGAGTGATCACCTGATATCCCAGTGGGGTCCAGAAATTTATATACCCTCCTTCTAAGGGGAGGGGTAGATGAGGAATATAGGTAATTCTGTTTGGGGACAATAAATGGTGACTAGGGAGGATGAAGAGATACTTTGGAGAATGAATGGATGAGGGGGAACAGATTGACTTGTAAATGATTCTCTTCGCAAATTAAATTAACCTGAGAGACAAGTATTATATTTAAGATGATTTGGGCCTGGTCTGATTGCATGCTTGACCCTCTGTCCCGTAATATACCGAGATAACAGGGAACGGAAAGGAAGTCGGTTGTTCTTTTCGATGGGTCTGTCTGGTTTATGCAGGTAGGGGGAAAGCCCCTTCCAAGGCCTGTTGATATCTGAGGGCCTTTAATTCAAAATACTCTTTATACCAAGGAGTGATATTTTGGGGTGAAATTTCCTGAGCTCCTTCAATGTCTCTTAGCTATCTAAGATACGAAAGGCAATAATGGACCTTCCCCTTCAACTTATGCACAATTACCATGGACAAAGAGTATTTTCCATTTCCAGCAGACACTACTGATTGCCTGCCCCCATCCCTCTTCCCTTTCTTCCACACCAGCAGAACCCAGATTTTGTTCCAGAGTCTGTCCTTCTTATATAGCCTGCGGAAATCCTGATTGTCTAAACCAGCCATGGGCACCCCATTCTGCCTATCAGCGATGAATTTAGGGCTGAGCCTGAGACCCACCCAATT
This sequence comes from Daubentonia madagascariensis, assembly GCA_023783475.1. NCBI lineage: Eukaryota > Metazoa > Chordata > Mammalia > Primates > Daubentoniidae > Daubentonia > Daubentonia madagascariensis. The sequence continues at coordinate 473,032 of JAKFHU010001482.1, read as the reverse complement.
CTGGTCATTGACACAGAGGGGTAGCCATTTGGAAACTTCTGAGATATGTTCCTCTTCTTTTAAAACTATATACAAAAAGAAGGATTGGTCTAGCAGCTTCTCCTGGATGTCCTAGGGCAACCATCTTGCAGACATAATGAGAGTTAAACTGAGCAAAACAAGCCAAAGATGGTAGAGCTGACAGATATCATCTTCCAGCCCATTTAATAACCAACATGAAACCACCCTTTCTCTGGATTTCTTCTTCTGTGAGATAATACACAGCTCTACATTGGTTAAACCACTTTGAGATGGAGCTTCTTCACTTGCTTGTTAAAGCATCCTAACTGGTACACAAAGTAAGGGGGGAAATCATCCTTTGTTCCTGAATAGTTTAACTACATATACTGAAGAGGAAACTACAAAAAGTTCAGGGCAGTAAATTGAGATACCCAACTTATTACTAGCAAGATGAGGGCAGTGCCAGCAGCAGGACAATTTCTAGTGCAAGGGACTGACTTAGTATATGAACTTGAATGACCTGCTTGTTTTGGCATAGGTCTATCATTTTTCTTTTCCAGAGAGAGCAGGAACTCCACACTATGCTGGTAACTGCACCTATGGCTCTTATTGTCTCCTTTCTGCTACTAGCTCCTCCCTGTGCATGAACACAAGACTTTTCTTTGGCACTGTGAGTCAAAGTCCATGAATTGCTTTTATACGCCTTATTACATTTTGTACTGACAGGTACCTGTTAGGCTTATCAGTTAGGTCAGGCAGGTATTATTATCCACATTTATAAACTGGGAATTTTAAATTAAAGACTCAGGGAGGTAAAACAACTAGAAATGGCAAAACACAGACTTGGACCCAGGTTTTCTGAATTCAAGAGCAGCACTCTTTCAACACACCATGGAATTTGTTTTAGAGTCTAAAATGACATCTAATCATTGCTCTTACTTGATTCTTTTGAGTATTAAGTACGGTATGAGTAAAGTAACATAAGACTCCCATGTGTCTTGATTCAACAAAATACACGGTAAGTATCCAGGCTCTCTAGGGTATGTTTGGTTTTCTTATATTAATAAAAATAAGAGCTTTTCTTCCTATGCCACTTGATCAGGACTCTCTTTCCCCCTTCCAATTTTCTGACAACATGTGCTTTGAGTTAACCTTTTAGTGCCTTATAGAACAAGGTTCAGAATCACATTATTCCTGGAAGCGATCTTTTTATTACTCTTGGCAATGAACAGGTATTTAAATCTATAGTGATCCTGTGATATCTGCATTAGTTTTATGTGGAATGGAATTATATTTTTGTGTGTGTGAAGCTCCTTATTTGCGTGAGAATAAAAACTCTGAATTGGTTTCAAGTGAAAAATCCAGTTCAATTTTGCCAGGGGAGACAATTCTAACCAGTTCAGCAGGGTGAAAAATTGGTTCTTAATAAGTTGGTTTGAGAGTGAGCATGGAATGTCCTTGTTTATTTTTTAAATGAGAAATGTTCCAGAAATGTTGTTAATAAGCTGGATTTTTCAAAGAGCAAACCATACTTTAAATGTGCCAGGAGGTTTGACTATGCCAAAAAGTGCTTGGGGTGAAAGGTGGTTTATCCTCTAAGTTATTATTTGTGTATACATTTTATAGTGAAAAGAGAACACCCTTATTAACCAGGAGATCTGGGGTCAAGTGTTGATTCTTCTACTCTCTGATGTTCTTGGATCTCAGTTTCTTCCTCTGCAAGATGAAGGGTTGACAAGAGTTTCCTATTGCTGCCCTAACAAACTATCACAAACTTAGAGGTTTAATAACAACGTATTCTCTTACATTTCTGGAGGTCAGAAATCTGATGTGGGTCTCACTGGGCTAAAATCAAGATATTGGCAGAGCTGTGTCCCTTTCTGGAGTCTCTTGGGGAGAATCCATTTCCTTGCCTTTTCCAGTAGTTAGAGGCCACCTGCATTCTTGACCTGTGGCCCCTTCCTCCATCTTCAGAGCCAAAGCCACCAATGGCCAGTTGAGTCTTTCTCACATTCCATTGCTCTGACAGTCTTTTCTGACTTCTCCCACTTGTAAAGACCCTTGTGATGACATTGGGCCCAACTGGATACTCCAAGATCAACTCCTGATGGTCAGCTGATTAGCAACCTAATCCCCCTTTGGTATGTAACCTAACATATTCACAGGCAATGGGGATTAGGGTGTGGGTGTCTTTGGAAGCCATTATTCTGCCTGCCACACTAGGCAATCTCTTAGATCTTTTCAACTCAAAATTTTATGAAAAAGAATTAATACAATTGTCCTCTTTTATTATGGCTTTCAAGTGCAACAAACAAAACCCAAACAGCTAGGTTACAGAGAAGGAAATGGGATGATATCTTATTTATTGTTTAAATTTTATTTTATTTTTATGAAAGGAACTATATTCACATAATTCAAAAGCCAAGCAGTTAAAAGAAGTAGACTGAGGGTCTCACTCCTATCTTTAGTCATGTGTACGTACCATTCTTTATTGACTCAACCCCTACTGTATTATTTTTTCAGGGCTGCCATAACAACTTACCACAAACTGTGTGGCTTAAAACAACAGAAATGTGTTCCCTCACAGTTCTGGAGGGCTGATGTCCAAAAGCAAGGTGACAACAGGATTATAATCCCTCTGAAGGCTCTAGGGAAGAATCCTTCCTTGACACTTCCAGTTTCAAGTGTTCTTTGGCTTGTGGCCCCATCAGTCCAGTCTCTGCCTGTGTGGTCACCGACCTTCTTCTCTTGTGTGTCTGTTTCTGTGTGTTCTCTCCTCTTCGTATAAGGACACCAGGCATCAGGTTTAGGGCCAACTCTTAACTTATATGACTTCACCTTAACTAATCACATCTCCAAAGACCTTATTTCCAAATAAGGTCACATTCATAGGTACTCCATGGGATAGGACTTGAACTTATCTTTTTGGGGGACACAATTCAACATATTACCCCCATGGATGGACATGTGGATGTTTTCAGTTATTTGCTACTAGAACAGATGTTGTGTATTTTCTTATGGACTTGTGTATATATTCTTATGGATTTGTGTACATATTCTTATGACTTATGAAATGCTTCTGAAATATAAACTGCTAAAAGTGCACATGCTGACACATAGGTTTTTGCCAAACTATGCTTCAAAATGGTTGTGCTTATTTCTGTTCCTGCCCTGAGTGTTTATTTGTCTAAAGCCTAACTGAACCTTCATAATACTAGTTTCTTTATCTACCAATCAGAGAGGTGAAAAATAAAATCTCATTTTAAATTTCCATTTCTTTGATTAGTCATTCAAATGAGTACATTTTCATGTGTTTATTGATTTTGTGTAAATCTGAATTGCTAGTTGTTTCTTATTCCCTCTTGGGCTGCTGGCCTATTTTTAATCCCTTGTAGATGCTTCAAGTGCTTGTTTTTTTACATCACCATCTTTTTTTGTTGTTGTTCTTTCACTTGAATGGAACTTGATCTTTTATATAAACCTAAAGCAACAGATTGTGTAAAATTATATATCTACAATGATGGGGTATTAGCTTCGCAGTATTGAAATTCTATGATGTGGCTGTGATGTGAGAACAGGAAGTGTTTAATAAGATTATGGTATCTGTGGTGACTGCAGTTTATGGACACTCACACACACACACGTATATAAAGAAGAGAAATGAGGTGTGGTTGAAAGTATGTCAGCAAGTGGAGCTTTATATAAATCTGCGGGAAGACAAAAATCCTTTTCCCTCTTTTTAAATGAGAGCACTTCAGTTAAGATATCAAACTGGTGGTAAACATCCAACAGACTGCCTGCCCAGCCTGACTTTCTCTTCTCAACACAGAGTCATTTAATTTATATTTGAGAATAGTGAGGGGGCAATTCCACTTCTGGGTATACACCCAAAAGGACTGAAAGTAGGACATGAGTAGATATTGGTACACTCATGTTCACAGAAGCATTATTCACAATAGCCAAAAGGTGGAAGCGACCCTAGTGTCCATTGTCAGATGAATGGATAAACAAAATGTGGTATATCCACATAATGGAATATTATTCAGCCTTAAAAAGGAAGGAAATTCTGACACATGCTACAACATAGATGAACTTGGAGGACCTTATGCTAAGCAAAATATGCCAGACAAAAAAAGGACAAATATTCTATGATTTCACTTATATGAGGTAACTATAGTAGTTAAATCCATAGAGACAGAGAGCAGAATGGTGGTTATAATGGGCTGGGGAAGGAGAGGGATGAGGAGTTATATTTTAATGTGTATAGAGTTTTGGATTTACAAGATGAAAAGAAGTTGGGAGATTGGTTCCACAACAATGTGAATATACTTAATGCTACCACATTATACACCAAAAAATGGTTAAGATGGGAATGTACAAAAGAAAGTACAAGGAAACCCCTGTAAGACTATGAGTTGATTTCTCAGCAGAAACCTGTAGGCCAGAAAGGAATAGGACGATATATTCAAAGTGCTGAAAGAAAGAAAGCTGTCAAGCAAGAATACTATTCCTGGCAAGATCATCCTTCAAAAATGAAGGAGAAACAAAGTTTTCTCATGAAAAACAAAAGCTGAGGGAGTTTATCACCACTCAAAATGCTAAAAGGAGCCGTTCAAATTGAAACAAAAGTATGCTAAACAGCAGCACAACAGCATAAGAAAGTATAAAACTTGTTGGTAAAAATAAATACATAGACAAATACAGAATACTGCAATATTGTAATGGTGGTAGGTAAATCACTTTTAATTCTAGTATAAAAGTTAAAAGACAAAAGTGTTATAGAACCCTCATGTACTAAATACCTGCCATTAGGCCCCACCTCCTAGCACTGTTGCATAGGTGATTAAGTTTTCAGCACATGAGTTTTAGAGAGGATAAATATTCAAACCATAGCAGTCATAATACAAAACAAGTCTTAACAAGTTTGAGAAGATTGAAATCATACCAACTATCTTTTCTGAGCACAATGAAATAAAACTAGAAGTCAATAAGGGGAAAAAAATCCTGGAAAATCCACAAATACATGGAAATTAAACACCACACTCTTGAACAATTAATCGGTCAAAGAAAAAAATCAAAAAGGCAATAAAATCTTGAGATGAATGAAAATGAGAATAATATATACCAACACTTTTGTGATGAATCAAAAGCAGTATTAATTAAGGGAAATTTATAGCAACAAATGCCTATATTAAAAAAGAAGAAAGTTCTCAAATAAACAACTGAACTTTACATCAGAAGGAACCAGAGAAAGAACAAACTAAGCCCAAAGTTAGCAGAAGGAAGAAAATAATAAATATTAAAGCAGAAATAAACAAAATAGAGAATTTTTTTAAATTTTAAAATCAACAAAACTAAGAGTTTTTTTTGAAGAGATAAACAAAATTAACAAACCTTTAGCTAGACTTACTAAGAAAAAGAGAGAGGAGACTAAATAAAATCAGAAATGAAAGGGGAGACATTACAACTGATGCCACAGAAAGAAAAATGATCGTAAGAGACTGCTATGAGCAATTATATGACAACACATTGGATAACTTAGAAAAATTGGAAAAATTCCTAGAAACATACAACCTACCAAGACTGAATCATGAAGAAAAAGAAAGTCTGAACAGACCTATAACTAGTATGAAGATTGAATTAGTAATAACAGGATAAGTAATGCCAATTCTTCTCAAAATGCTTCCAAAAAAAAATTAAGAGGAGGGAATACTTTCAAACTCATTTTATGAGGCCAACATTGCCTTGAACTGAAACTAGACAAAGACACCACGAGAAAAGAAAACTACAGGCCAATATTCCTGATGAATATAGACACAAAAAATCCTCAGCAAAATACTGGCAAATTGAATTCAACAGCACATAAAGGATCACACACCATGACCAAATGGGATTTCTCCCTGGGATGCAAGGATGGTTCAACATACAAAAATCAATTAATGTGATACATCACATTAACAGAATAAAGGATAAAAGTCACATGGTTATCTCGATAAATGCAGAAAAAGTGTTTGACAAAATTCAACACCTTTTCGTGAAGAAAACTCTCAACAAACTAGTAATACAAGGAAAGTACTTCAGCATAATAAGGGCCATATATGAAAAGCTCACAGCTAATATCATACTCAATGGTGAAAAACTGAAAACTTTTCCTCTAAGAATCAGAAAGAAGGCAAGGATGCCCACTCTCGCCACTTCTATTCGACATTGTACAGGAAGTCTTAGCCAGATCAATTCAACAAGAAAAAGAAATAAAAGGCACTCAAATCAGAAAGGATGAAGTAAAATTGTCCCTGTTTGCAGATGACATGATCTTATGTATACAAAACCCTTAAGACTCCATGAAAAAACTGTTGGAACTAATAAATGAATTCAGCAAAATTGCAGGATACAAAATCAACATGCAAGAATCAGTTGTGGGCCAGGCATAGTGGCTCACACCTGTAATCCCAGCACTTTGGGAGCCAAGGCGGGAGTATTGCTTGAGGCCAGAAGTTTGAGACCAGCCTGAGCAAGAGCAACACCTCATCTCTATAAAAAATAGAAAAAATTAGCCAGGCATGGTGGCACACACCTGTAGTCCCAGCTACTTGGAAGGCTGAGGCAAGAGGATTGCTCAAGGCCAGGAGTTTAAGGGTGCAGTCAGCTATGATGATGCCACTGCACTCCAGCCCAGGTAACAGAGCAAGACACTGTCAAAAAGCAAAAACAAAAAAAAGAATCAGTTGTGTTTCTATACACTAATGAACTATCTGAAAAGGAAATTAGGAAAACAATCCTATTTACAGTAGTACCACAAAGAATAAAATACTTAGGAATAAATTTAAGTAGGTCAAAGACTTGTAGGCAACAAACTACAAAACATTGATGAAAGAAATTAAAGAAGACACAAACAGATGGAAAGACATCCATGTTCATGGATTAGAAGACTTAATATTGTTAAAATGTTCATGCTACCCAAAGTTATCTATAGATTCAATGCAATCCTTATCAAAATCCTAATGACATTTTTTACAGAATGGAAAAAACAGTTCTGAAATGTATTTGGAGCCAAAAAAGACCCTGAGTAGCCAAAATAATCTCAAAAATGAAGAACAAAGCTGAAGGCATCACACTTCTGATTTCAAAATATATTACAAAGCTATCGTAGTTAAAACAATATGATACTGGCACAAAAACTGATATATAGACCAATGGAACAGAATGGAGAGCCTAGAAATAAATCTGCAAATATGTGGTCAACTGATCTTTGACAAGGGTGCCAAGAATACACAATGGGGAAAGTCAACAAATGGTGCTTGGAAAACTGGATATCTACATGCAAAGGAATGAAATTGGACCCTGATGTGACACCATACACAAAAATCAACTCAAAATGGATTAAAGACTCAAACATAAGGCCTGAAACTGTAAAACCCCTAGAAGAAAACATAAGGGAATAGCTTCATGACATTAGTCATGGCAGTGATTTTATAGATATGACACCAAAAGTACAGGCAACAAAAGCAGAAATAAATAAACAAGTGGTACTATAACAAACTAAAGTCTTCTGCAAAGCAAAGGAAACAACCAATAGAGTGGAAAGGCAACCTATACTGGAAAAATATTAGCAAACCATGTATCTCATAAGGGGTTAATTTCCAAAATATATAGGGAACTCCTACTACTCAATAGCAAAAAAAAAAAGTAACCAAGTTTCAAAATGGGCTAGAGACTTGCCAGATGCTGTGGCTCACACCTGTAATCCCAGTGACTGAGGAGGCTGAGGCAGGAGGAGCGCTTCAGGCCAGGAGTTCAGAACCAGCCTGGGCAACATAGTAAGACCCCATCTCTAAAGAAATGAAAAAATAAATTATCTGGGTGTGGTGGCATGTGCCTGTAGTCCCAGCTACTCAGGAGGCTGAGGCAGAAGGATCGCTTGAGCCCAGGAGTTTGAGGCTGCAGTGAACTATGATCATGTCACTGTTCAGCCTGGGCAACAGAGTGAGACCCTGTCTAATAATAAAATAAAATGGGTTGAAGACTTGAATAGACATTTCTCCAAAGAAGACATACAAATGGCCAACACACATATGAAGACGTTCAGTGTCACTAATCATCGGTGTCACAAATCAAAACCAGGATGAGATATCACCTTACACCTGCCAGAATGGCTATTATCAAACAAGCAAATAAACAAACAAAAGACAAGTGTTAGTGAGGATGTGGGGAAATTTCTGCCTTTGTTTCTACACTGTTGATGGAAATGCAAAATGGTACAGCCACTATGGAAAATAACATGGAGTTTTCTCAAAAAATTAAAAATAGAACCACTAAATGATCCAGAAATCCCACTTCTGGGTATTTATCTAAAAATAATTGAAATCAGAAGGCCAGGAGCAGTGGCTCATGCTTGTAATCCTAGCACTTTGGGAGGCCAGCTTGAGGCCAGGAGTTTGAAACCAACCTGAGCAACATAGTAAGACCCCCATCACTACAAAAAGTTTTTTTAAAAAATTAGCTGGGCATGGTGGCTCGTGCCTATAGTCCCAGCTACTTGGGAGGCTGAGGCAGGAGGATCGCTTGAGCCCAGAGTTTGAGGTTGCAGTGAGCTATGATGATGCCACTGAACTCCAGCCCAGGCAACAGAGCAAGACCCTGTCTCAAAAAAAAAAAAAATTGAAACCAGGGTCTCAAGAGTTATTAGTACTTCCATGTTCATTGCAGCATTATTCACAATAGCCCAGATGTGGAAACAACCTAAGTATCTATCAACAGATGAATGGATAAAGAAAATGTGGTATATACTTAAATAGAATATAATTCAGCCTTAAAAAATAAGGAAATTCTCCAATATGTGACAACATGGATGAACCTAGAGGACATTACACTAAGTGAAATAAACCAGTCACAGAAGGACAAATACTGCATGATTCCACTTAAAAATGGTTTCTAAAATAGGCCAATTATTAGAATCAAAAAGCGGAACTGTGGTTGCCAGCGGCTAGAGGGAAGATAAATGAAGAGTTTCTAATCAACGGGCATGAAGTGTCAGCTAAGCAAGATGAGCAACATGTAAAGACCTGCTGCACAACGTCGTACCTCTACTTAACAACACTGAGTTGTACGCTTGAAAATTTGTTAAGAGGGTAGATCTCATGTTAAGTGTTCTTACCACAATAAAATAACTTTTTTGTGTGTGCGCCATGAATTGAGGAGTATGATTAAATCTGCTTTTGGTATCTGAGTTCCAAAATTAAAATAAACACAATATGAAATTTTTTAAAATGCTTAACCATCAAAAATACTACTAAGCCAAATTTTACCAGATATAAGATTCACTTCTCCTTTAACTAAAGTTTTCAGTTCTTAGAGAGGTTTTTCCCTCCGGAACTGAAAGCCAGGTCATAGGAATAATGTTCATCAAACTTAACCTTGCGTACCTTGTTCATCAGTAAACCTCCAGCACCAGCCTAGCGCCAGCACAGGGTCAACCCTAATAAATGTTTGATGAATAAATCAATTGATATCAAAACAAAATGCAAGCTTCTTCCATTCCTCAATTATGCATTTGGTAAAGAGAGGATATTTGGGTCATAGAAATCAGCAAAATATGTAATATTTATTGTTCATTCATGGAGATGATAGGTGAGAACCTTAGATTTTAGGCTTGGCCAAGATGCCCAGTCTCTTAAAACTGGAGAAAAATGGAAAGTATCTAAGTGGGTAGCCATGGAAGCTGAAATGTTGGTAGATCCCCTTGAGAGCAGCCAGCACGACCCTTGTGAAGGGCAGTCATGTTTCGATAGTGTCACATTCATACTGGAAAGACAAAGAGCCAACCATGAAATGATCACTGAGACAGATCCGGTCTTGGTTCAGTCTACAGACTCCCAAATTCGGAAGACTGTGACGGACTCTTGTCTGGGAATGTCAGCGGAAGCTCAAACCAAGAGCTTAAGTGACGGGTGACAAGCCCCTGATATTCCAAAGAGAGGTGTAAGGGCATCCCCACATAATTTGCTAAGAGGTGTCTGGACTGATTCTCTGACCTGGAACCCCTCCCTCTCCTGCAGGCTGTCTAGGAGAAAGGGAGGGTCCGCCAGCCAGATCGGAGGGATGCTTTCTTTGAAGAGTGTGGTTGGCTTGAGGGAAGGGGTGATTTTCCACCCCACCCCTCCAACTCCAGGCAAGTAACTCTGCTTTGCAAGAAGCCCACCTGGAGTGTGGGCAGTGCCTGCCAGGCAAGGAGAAAGCCTGGACGCCGGGCCCAGTTGAGCAGATCCAGGAAGTGGCTGGTAGAAGGCAAGACTGGGAAGGGGAATTGTGGGGAGAACTTTTCCGTTTCACTTTTTTTTTTTTTTTTTTTGAGACAGAGTCTCACGCCCTATGTAGAGTGCCCTGGTGTCATCATGGCTCACTTCAACCTTGAACTCCTGGGCTCAAGGGATCCTCCTGCCTCAGCCTCCAGAGTAGCTGTGTGTGCCACCACTCCCGGCTAATTTTTTCTATTTTCCGCAGAGACGGGATCTCGCTCTTGCTCAGGCTGTTCTCGAACTCCTGACCTGAAGCAATCCTCCCGCCTCGGCCTCCCTGGGTGCTAGGATTACAGGCGTGAGCCACCACGCTCGGTTTCCGTTTTGCTTTTGCTCTCTGTTCTGCTTAATTTTTTTTCTTAACTATGAATCTGTATTACTTTTGGAATTTTTAAGAGGCTAGTTGCATTTAATTTGTTTAAAAGCCACTTTGGCCCCTCCTTTAGGAGAGAAAGGCTGAGAGATGTTAAATCAACACTTCTCACACTTCAACATACGTAAAATCACCTGGAGATCTTGTTAGTAGTGCGGCCTCTGATTCAGTAAATCTGGCTGTGCCTGGAAGTTCTGTATTTCCAACAAGCTCCCAGGTGATGCCGATGGCGCTCACCCACGCACCACATTTTGAGTAGGGAGAATTAAGTGGCTTGCCCAAGGCTGCCCAGCCGGGACTGGAATTCTGATCTGCTGCCTCCCAAAACAAGATGGACTTACTCTTGCCCTTTTCTCTCAGTTTATGTTGACCACCAACTAGAAATCAGAACCCCATGAATGGTGACAAGCCACCCGCATGGTCTGTCATTGTTTGTTATGCTGGCTATTTCCATGTGGATGTGGGAAAATGATTTATTTTAAAAACAATTACAGATGATTCTGTTAAGTCCTAGCCCTCAATAGAGTTATGCTTTTACTTAAGCAGTTATGTAACCTGTTGTGCAACAGTTACAGGAGATAATGCTGTCTGTGCTTTGGAAGAAGCAGTTTGCTGGAACAGAGCCCTCCGGATAGTAAAGGCATTTCTTCCTCCCTTCTGAGATCTGGGACCACTCTAGGGAACCCTGCTGACAAAGCACCTCCTCCTCCCACTGAATGGTCCTTCTGGCTGCACACAGCCCTTAGGGCTCCTTTCTGCCTGACTGTGGCAATGCTCTACACATGTCATTGCATTTAACCCTCACAACCTCCCTGAATGGGAAGGTTCTTATACCCCTTTTACAGGTGAGGAAACTGAGGCTCCAACTCATCAAGCATCTGCCTAAGGGCACACACCTAGAATTCAGTGCTTTGTCTCTCTGATGCCAGAATCCCTACTTGTCACCACCCCACTATACTGAAAATAATATGGGTCACCAAGTTAGGGGCAAGTCTTGGAGGAAGCTTCTGGAGCCTTTGTGGTAGGTTTCAGTAGAGCAGTTCAAGACCCAGTTCTTTGGCCACCCTCTTCCTTGATGGTGAGGATTGTAGTTTTCCTGATTTTCCTAGAACTGAAATTCATGTCTCTTTCAAACACTCATTCCACTGGGTGTAGAAGGTGCATCTCAGCCGGTTCAGTTAGTTTTACTTGATTCCACATTTTCTGGGGCAAGTCAGGGCTTCCTTAGTCATTTCAAGATTTTTTTCCCTTTTCTTTCCCCACAGAAGCTCTTAACATTATCAGCTCATTCTTGTCTTTCAGGTCTTTATTTAAATGCCACCTTCTTAAAGAGACCACTCCCGACCCAACTAAAAATGCCCATCCACTCATCAGCTCCTAAACACTCAGTTTCACTTCTCTGTAAGCAGTGGTCGCCGTTGGATATTTTCTTGATGGCTTATTTTTATTGTCTGTGTCTCCCATTATCACTCACCAATGCTACACTTCTCTGTATTTCACTCTTGTGCCTACAGTAAGACCCTTCAAGGCTTAGGTAATTCAAATTTTGGGTTTGAGGCTTATTTAGCTTTTGTCCATGGCATAAGGAAATAAAACAGGCCGGGCATGGTGGCTCATGCCTGTGATCCCAACACTTGGGAGGCCGAGGTGGGAGGATCCTTGAGGCCAGGAGTTTGAGAGCAGCCTGGGCAGCATAGCAAGACCCGTCTATATAAAAAATAAGAAAAATTAGCCAGGCATCGTGGTGCACGCCTGTAGTCCCAGCTACTCGGGAGACTGAGGCAGGAGGATCACTTGAGCCCAGGAGTTTGCAGCTGCACTGAGCTGTGATGTCGCCACTGCACCCCAGCCCGGAAGACAGAGCAAGACCCTGTCTCTAAGAAAAGTAAACAGAAAGAAATAAAACAGCCGCTTGTAGCCCTGGCTTCCTAAGCAAGAAAGCTGGAGGAGAATGAAAATCACGAAAAGGACAGGCGGGGTGGGCGAGGGAAACCAGAGAGAAGAGAAACACGTCCCCTCCTCCTCGTGTAGAGAAGGCACAGTGGGGCAAAGTGAAAAAGCTTTCCTCCCCACTCCCAGCTCCCCCAACCCTCCCTCTCCACGCTGCACCCTCCCTCCACCTCCCCGCACCCCAATTTCCCTACCCCACCTCGGGGGTCTCCCTCAGGCCCTCTTTCCCACTAGACTCAGCTGTTGGTTCTGCAAGAAGCCCTGGCCCTCGGGTGAAATCCCGGGATTTGTTCCGTGCCACTCTAACCCCGTGTTTGTCTTCCTTTCCCCTCCCCGCTCCCTAAATAGCTGCCTTGGCCTCCTGCCCTTGAACTTCGTCCTATGGGAGTGGAGTATCTTTCCAACTGCCAGCAAGTCCCACCGCTAAGATTAAAAAAATCTAATAAACAGGTGAACTTATGCCTATTGCACACGTTGCAAGCCAATTTTTATTGTAACTTTACCCCACTGGGAAAGGTAATTTGATAGAAGAAAGAGGTTTGTTGATCTTTCAGACTCCTTTTAATTATTTGGCACCCAAACTGGAAATGAGCACCACCTAGGGGTCCTCCATGCCATCAATCAGAGAATGATACTGAAGCGACTGGGGCCTGATCAAGCGACAAGTGGGCTCCCATGAACACTTTTCTCCCACATTTGATGAGTGGAGAAGATATTGGATGTGAATTCTCAACAACCAGAACCTACTGTGCTTTTCCTTGCAGACTAGCCATCATTAAATTCACTTACGTGCTTTTTCTTTCTGGAATGCTCGGTCTCTATTTCCAGCCTTGGTTTTCAGGCAGCTAGGACTGCCTTCATTATAGTTATGTGGGTGCAGAGACCAGCAGGGCACCCGCACTTATCACAAGGAAGGGGCATTGTATAGTAAAGGATTTGAAGCTTGCCCAAAGACAGACCTGGCCTTTGCCCTCAGCTCTGGGAGGTAATGGCTAAGCTCTTAGATTGTCCTGTCTGATAAAAGTCTTTTGCTTACCTGGAGGCCTTTGGCCATGCCAGATAGACACCGTGTGTTAGACACATGTGATTGAGGGTGGAGATTTGGTCATCGTATCAGCTTGACCCTTGAAGGGACAAGAGACTGGGGTCAGCCATGTGGGTGGCTGGCCATGTCCACAGGACCTACTAAAAACTCTGGACGCCAGCACTCTGGTGAGCTTCCTTGGTTGGCAATACTCCACGCATATTGTCACGCATCGTTTCCAGAAGAAGCTAACATTGTCTGTGACTCCAATAGGAGAGGATGGCTGGAAGCTCTGAGTGTGGAACTGCCAGGTTTCAGCCTGAAATGTCGGTTCTTGGCACGCTCGTGGCCGAAGAATGACCAGACGCACCAAAGTAGGGCAAGCACGAAAATGACGTTTATTAAGGAGAGAAAGACAGGATTATAGAGCAAGAGCAAGATATAGGTTTACAGAGCGTGATACATACGCCACGCATGATGACCAGACCCGTCGTCACAGCAAAGGGAGAGCAAAAGGAAGGCAAAAGGGCCTGGGTACGGGCTGTCTCTTGTTTTATGGTGCCCAGATTGGGACCTCCCTGTGGCTTAGACGTCACCGTGGAACCACTTTGATTGGACAGTTGGGAGTTGCATGACCTGACTCTTAACTACACATGCGGGTTGTTCTAGGTCAATTTCTGGACTCTGTGGTACCTGTGCTGTTTGGCCCATGGATTAGAGAGTTCTCTGCATTCTTTTGCAGCTGGCGCACTAAGTTCTGATTGGCAGATTTGTAGGGTGTTCCCTCCTCCCCCAGGTATGGCAGTAGCTCAGGGCAGGATTAGGGTGGGGCAGGGCCAAGATGAGGGCCTGGGGCCCACCCTTGTCCTTCTTCCCAGGTGGGGCAATTGCACCAAGGCAACAGCACCCACTTTTGTCCCTAGGAGACCCGAAATCCCTTGATATTTGCCTAACAGAACTCTCCTGAGCTCCACTGTGTGTGCCTCTTTCCTGGGCGGATGTTAGTCCGTATCCTTCTGCTATGATAACTGCACCTGTGAGTATAATAGCTTCCAGCAAGTTCTATGAATTCTCCTAATGAATTACTGAACTTGAAGGTGGTTGGAGGGACTCCTGGACTTGCAATTGGTATCAGAAGGCCGGATGGGCCAGGCGCAGTGGCTCACACCTGAAATCCCAGCACTTTGGGAGGCCAAGGTGGGAGGATCACTTGAGGCCAGGAGTTCAAGACCAGCCTGAGCAAACAGAAAAATTAGCCAGGCATGGTGGTATGTGCCTGTAGTCCCAGCTACTCAGGAGGCTGAGGCAGGAGGATGGCTCCAGCCCAAGGGTTTGAGGTTGCAGTGAGCTACGATGACACCCCTGAGACTTGTCTCAGAAAAAAAAAAAAGTGAGGGTGCTCTTGGGGGCTGTTCCTCGACTTTACCGTCATGGACTAGGAATCTGAACACATGGTCTCTAGTCCTGGATTCTCCACTTACGGGCTGGGGGAGCCACTTCCTCTCTTTGAGCCTCCTTTTCCTCCTCGCTCACGGGGAGGGTGTTTGCCCGCACGCGTGCCCGCTGGAGGAGGCTGCTGCGGAGACTTGGATGGAAGTGAGAGCTGTTCGATGGTCCAGCTCTACGCAAATGCCGTCGTTTGGTGCAAGTGTGTGAAGTGTCCTCTCACTTCTAGGCACATTTAATGATGATGACAATGACAATGCAGATCCCACTTCTACAATCTTCTGCATCTCTGTCTAGGGACAGGAAAGAGGGGTTGGGGCTGAAGAATAAGTACCTGGAGCCTGAGTGGAAGGGAAGGCATTTCTCTGCATTAAGGTCTTAGGAACCAATCACAAGGGGATGAATCCAAACTCTATTCACCTAATAAGATAAACGCAAATTTAGATTAAAATACACCTATCAAAATGACAAAAACTCAAAATCTTGACAACCACTCTGTGGTGAGGCCATGGGAATACAAAATGGTACAATCCTGTTGAGGGGAATTGAACAATATATAACAAAATTACACAGTATTTACTTTTGATGCAGAAATCTCACCTCTGGGTACTTCTCCTGAATTACCCCTAACAATTAAAAATATAGATGTATGTACAAGTTTATTTATTCCAGCATAATTTGTAATTGCAAAATATTAAAAATAACCTCAATGTCCGTATGAAAGACATCATTTGAATAAATTATGGCCTGTCTACACAATGGAATACCGTATCACTGTAAAAACCAACAAAGAAGATCTCTATCAACGGATACAGAGTGATGCCCAGAATATACCATTAGATGAAAAAAACCCCAAAATTCATCAAAATGACTATAGATGTAATAATACGTTGAGTAAAAAAGAGTCCATGAATCAGAATGACACCAAAGAACAAATAAGTAGGAAGGAAAAGGAAAGATCTTCTTTCACAACCAGGAAAAGTAAAATGTCAACTGACTGATACAGGCAGAAAATCAAATTGCCATTTTGCATCCATCACAATTATCATTGATGCAGGCTAGAATCAGCAATGGATGCTAAAACCGCTGGGTTAAAGTTTGTTGGGGAAAAGATATTTACAATATTTGCACAATCTTTAAGCAACTCCCCCAGATTACTTATCAGTTACAAACTTACCAGTCACAAAGAGGACACCACCTTAGCCAAGATATTAACATTAACATCTCCAATAACAGGACAAACTGAGTAACATGTCCCCGATAAGAAACACTGAAAAGACCACAACGTTATGGATACAGTGTTCCCACCAAAATGCACAGTCTGAATTAAATCATGAGGAAATGATGAAATAAACCCAAACTGGGGGACATTCTACAAAGTAATGGCCTGTACTCTCCAAAAATGTCAATGTCATGAAAGGCAAAGACAGGCCAAGGAGCTGTTTCAGATGTAAAGAGACTAAAGACTACGTCAAAATTAAAACTTCTGTGCATCAAAGGACACTATCAACAGAGTGAAAAGGCAACCTGCAGAATGAGAGAAAATATTCACAGTTTATAATATATATCTTATAAGGGGTTAATATCCAGACTATATAAAGAACTCTTACAACTCAACAACAACAAAAACAAAAAACCTGATTAAAAAACGGGCAAAGGACTTGAACAGATAATTCACTAAAGAAGATGTACAAATGGCCAATAAGCACATGAACAGATGCTCAACATCACTAATCACTGGGGAAATCCAAATCAAAATTACAATGAGATACAACTTCACACCCATTAGGATGACTATTATTAAAAAAAAAAGCAGAAAATAATAAATGTTGTGAGGATGTGGAGCAATTAGAACCCTTGTGCACTGTTGGTGGGAATGCAACTTGGTGCAGCCACTGTGGAAAACAATATGGTGGTTCCTCAAAAAAAAATAGAATTACCATGTGATTCAGCAATTCCACTTCTGGGTATTTTAAACAAAGGAATTGAAAGCAGGGTCTTAAACAGATTTTGTACACCCATGTTCATAGCAGCATTATTCACAATATCCAAAAGGTGGAAGCAACCCAAATGTCCATCCACAAATGAATAGATAAACAAATATGGTACATTCAATGGAATATTATTCAGCTTTAAATGGAAGGAAATTCTGACACATGCTACAACATGGATGAACCTTGAGGACATTATGCTAAGTGAGATAAACTAGTCACAAAAGGACAACTACTGCATGATTCCACTTACATGCGATAACTAAAATAGTCAAACTTACAGAGACAGAAAGTAGAATGATGGTTGCCAAGGGCTGGGGGGAGAGAGAAATGGAGAGTTGTTTAATGCGTATAGAGTTTCATTTTTGTAAGATGAAAAAGTTCTGGACATTGGTTGTACAATAATGTGAGTGTACTTAACACTACTGAGCTGTACACTTAAAAATGGTTAAGATGTGAAATTTTATGTTATGTATATTTTCCCACAAAATTTTTTTAGGCCTGAAATTGTCACTGCCTGAGATTGAATCTCATCCTTACCACCAATTAGCTATGTGGCCCTCGGCAAGAGACTTAACCTGCTTTAGCTTCAGTTTTCTCATCCACAAAATGGAACAATAATATTAATAGTGTCTACCTCACTGGGTTATTTTGATGATTTACTAAAACAATATGTGCACAGAGCCTGCTCTCTGCTCTTCAACCCCCCAAGTGTTCATGAGCCTGAGGCTCCAGGTACTTATTTTTCAGCTCCTACCTCTCCTCCCTCCCTGTCTAGACAGAGATGAGGTTAGTCAAATTGTGAAAACAGGATCTTCATTGCCAACGTTGTTGTTACCAAACAAGCATAGGAGCGAAAGGGCACTCAAAACACTGTACTAATACGAAACAACAGTATTTGCATAAAGCTGGACAATTTACACAACTCTTCCCCGTTCACCTCGATCCCTGCAGCAGCTCCCTCCAGCAGGCGCACAGATAACACCCTCCCCACTGAGGGATGAGGAAAAGGGGCAGTTGTCGCAGCCATGGTCTTCCATCATCTACCTGCAGGGTGACTGCTCTAAGGATGTATGCGGATTCTGTAGATTAGAGTTTAATCATTATTCGGATATACTTGACATAAACATTTTTTAATTGGATTTGGAATCCCTTTGCTTTATCACAAGAGATTTCAGCATTACATTTAATAAAGATAAGAGAGAACTATGAGACTCTTGAAATATAATTTCATAGCAGCTTTATTCAAAATAGCAAAAAAACTGGAAACAACCTCAATGTCCAAGAACAGATGAATTGTGGTATATCCATACAACAGAATGCTGCTGAGTAGTAAAAAAGAAACAAACCACTGAGACATGCAACATGGATGAATCTCAAAGACATTATGCATCATGAAAGAAGCCAGGTGTGAAGACTACATCCTGGATGATTCCATTCATAGGAAATTCCAGAAAAGGCAAGGCTATAAGGACAGAAAGCATATCAGTGGTATCCTGTAGTCAGGTTTGGGCGGCAATGAAAACCAAGAAGCACAAGGGAAACTCTGGGGGAGATGGATGAGTTCTAAAACTCGTACAGTGGTTGCATGACTGTACATTTACAAAATCAATTGAACCCTATGCTAAAACTGGGTAGATTTTATATGTAAATTATACCTCAATAAAGCTATAAATAATGAGGAGGAGGAAAACAAAGTAATTTAAAAAACCACATCTCAGACTGAATTCTGCCACACATACAAATATTCATGAACAAGCAGGCACAACAGTCACAACAGTCAGGAACCTCTTTTGTCAGCCTGAAGTCCCAGCTCTCTGGCCTGTTGGCTTTCCAACGGCACCTTCCCTGAAAGGTTGACTCAGGGCAGATACAATGATCACTGTTCTGATGGCAGCACTCGGAATGCAAGAGCAAAATCTTCTGGTGAGCATCTGCACATGTGGTTGCTTCAGAATCCTAAGCCCTGACTGCCATTCAGAAGGGTACAGGCCACTGAACTGGCTCGATTCTTATGCCGTGCTCATGCTGGGGTGCACACTATTCCTGGCCAATCTCCACATCTTGGACACCACTGATTTTATGAATGAAAACTAATTTCTAACATGAATTAGCTAATTTAAAAAGCCTCCGTTGATCAGAGATTAAAGTAGCTGGAGCACTGTAATAACTAACTCTGGAGGGTAGGTTTTTAAATATTTTTTGACTTTATATTTTGGAAAAAAGTCAAACCTACCAAAAAATTGCAACAATAGGACAATGAACTTCTTTGTACTTTTCATCTAGATTCACCAGTTGTTAACATTTTTGTCACATTTGCTCACATACGTTCTCTCCATATATATGTATGCATATGTGTGTGTGTATCTAATATATGGAGAGAGACTTGCTTTTGTTGAACCATTAATACTAATATGTAACCAGCACACTTAAATTATTCAGAGTATGTCTTCTAAGAACAAAGACATTCTCTTACATAATCACAGGAAAATCATCACATTCAAGAAATTAATATTAACACAATATTATTATCTAATATATTGTCCATGTTCATATTTTGCCAGTTGTCCCAATAATATCCTTTATAAATCTTTGCTTTCAAGCCAGGCCCTAACCCTAGCTTAAGCAAGGCATTTAGTTGTCACATCTGTTTGATCTTCTATAATCTGGAACAGCTTCTCAGCCATTCTTTGTCATGACATGGACATTTTTGAAGAGGACAGTCATAGAGTTTTGTAGAGGGCCCCTTAATTTAGGATTATTGCTTCCTTATGAAACGATAATTATTATTCTGGCTATGTATTTTGGGCAATTACCACGAAAGTGATGTTTCTTCCTTTTCAGTATTTCTGTAGTGACAGGATGTCAGTTTGTCCTATTATTAGTGTTGTGAAATGTTGGCACTTGCTGTGATCTTTAACATGACAGTGCCTGGCATAGTTCTTTACTGTCAAGGTATCTTTTCCTCTGTAAAATTAATCAGTCATCTGTGGGGAGATACTGTGAGCTTATGTGAATATTCTGCTCCCAAACAAACTCACTCCAAAGAACCAATTAATGAACTTGGACCTTTTAAAGAAAATAGAGTCTGCCCTGAACTTGGCATAATTCTAAAAATATATCCATACAATCCTGTATCAAATTTTAAGGTAGGCAGGACAGCCTCACGCTCAGGAGTTCTCCACTGATATCCCCTTGGATGGAATTCAGAGGTCTTAAACTTGGCTGGGAAAGCAGTTATGCCATTTTTCCACCAACAGCTAACTGAAATTGAGCATTTCCTTCAATTATGAAGGAGGAACAAACCATAGCAATACCTACAACTATGTCACCATCAAAATCCCAGATGTGTTCATATCACATTACAGCTGATGCAGAATATTATTTATACTCCTCACTCCTTTGAAATTACAGTAGTTATTGACTTACCACTAGATCTTGTTATTTAACGTGTTAATAAAGAAGTACATATGTTACATTTCACGAATACATTTTGGTAGTAAATTTCAACTGCGTTTCCTTTGCAATCCTACGCATTCTAGTTTGTGCACGTAGACGCATTATCCTGAGGCGTGCACGGCAGACAGAAAGGTTAACAACCTCTTTCTGTCCTGTCTCCTCTCCAGCCTACTCTCTTCACTTTTCCAGAATCATCTTCTGAAAACACTAGCTCTCCTGGTTTTCCTCCTTGGCACTTGAACATGAGTTGGTTTGGGCATGTAGAGGTGGAAAAGGAAGTGGTGCCTTTCCTCCCCATCGTAAGGGTCACGGCTGACACCCCTATAACAAAGAAGTTAAGAGAAAAACATAATAAATTTATTTAATCAAAGTTTTATGTGACACAAGAGCTTTCAGAATGAAGACCCAAAGATACAGGGAAAACTATCCATTTTTGTGCTTAGGTTCAAAGAAGTATGGATCTGAACAAAAACGGTATGGTCTAATGGGAATGGATGGAGAAGGGGAACCCAGCAAGGCCAGTCTGTCCAGATTCTCTGGCCTCTCTGTGTAACATTCTTTCATCCAGGGTATGGGGCAGGACACTTTCCGGAATGAGGGTCTTATGACCTACAGTCAAACAAGGTAGGTCAGAGAATTTCTTTATGACCAGTTCTTACACAGAAAGGTGGGGGGAAAGTTAAAGTAATATTTTTAGGTTTTATGGCTGGTTTTGGGGGAAAGGGGTTCTGGTTTCTACACCCCACCTTGGGGAAAAGGGATTCTAGTTTCTATGGTTTTCATCAGGGGAGAATGAGGGGCAAGAGACAGGAGGGCAGGAGAAGGTCAGAGAGAAACTTCGCTTCTGTGCTGCTTCTGAAACCTTCACCTTGGGGTGTCATTTTCTGAGCCCCAGCAAGCTCCAGAATAAATGAAATCCCTTCGGAGTTTGGCACAGTCTGGTTCCAAGTTGCTCAGTTGGTGCTCCAATCACTCTGTCTCTTCCACCTCACCTGGATGCTCCAGCGCTCCTTTTGGTGGAACGCCACGTTCCTCTCTTCTGCCTAAAAAGGAGACCTAACTGCTCTTCAAGACTTGGTCTTTCCCCCAGCCCAGATCAGTTCTTCCCTTTTTGTTGAATTGTTGTTTTGTTTGTTCTGCCTTCCTAGCCCAGCTCTGTGCCTGGCTGGTGCAGGCATCTGGGCTTCACCTGTCTCTTCGCGCTGGATACAAAGCTCCTCAGGGACATTTTTGATCCTATCCACACCTTACCCAGTGCTGGAACATTGCATGATTGAGAAATGTGTGTTGGTTGAATTGATGCAAATCCCCGTTTGAGAGTAGGAAAACTCAGGCTCAGCTTAGAAAACACAATTGGCAGCCCCAGGGTTAGAACCCAAGGCTTCCGGTCCGCAGCCTGGACTTCCTTATCCACTACGGAACCCATGGGCCTGGCCAGTTTTATAATTTTATGACTCAGAATTTCTCTCACACTGTTAGTTACATTATCGTACTAGATTGAGAAAACAGTCTTTCCCACATAGGCTTAATGCGTAGGTAAATACGTTAGTAACAACGGTACCCGTCAATTTCAGTTGGGACGTGATATTTCAGCCTGAAGTGATTCCTAGAACCCCTGAACTTGAGCCCCGCAGACCCTTTTACCTTTTATACATGAAAATCTTGAAATATTCAGAAAAGTACATAAAACAATTTAATGAACTCATCATCCACATTTAACAATTTTTAACATTTTGCCAGTTTTGCTTCATGATTTGTTTCATATAACTTGCTCAAGTATTTTAAAGCAAATTATAAGCATCATAGCATGTCAACCCTAATTAACAAGGACAGTTTCTTCTATAACCATAATTCCTTTGTCACATACAAGAAAATTAATTCCTCACTATCATCTCACCCACAGCCCATATTCAAACGCCCCCAATTGTCTTAAAATTTTTTTTACAGTTGGTTTGAGTTAGTGTAGAACAATTCCCCATTTTTCCTTTGTTTAACGCCATTGTTTTTTACATTTTACTATAATAATAATTGTTATTATATTTAGAGACAGGGTCTCTGTTGCCCAGGCTGGAGTGCAGTGGTGTGATCATAGCTCACCGCAACCTCAAACTCCTGGGCTCAAGCGATCCTCCCACCTCAGCCTCTCAAGTAGCTGGGACTACAGGTGTGTGCTACCACGTCTGGCTAATTTTTTTTTTTTTAAATTTTTTTGTACAGACAGGGTCTTGCTATGTTGCCCAGGCTGGTCTCAAGCTCCTGAGCTCAAGCAATCCTCCTGCCTTGGCCTCTCAAAGCTCTGGGATTACAGGCATGTGCCACCACGCCCAACCTAATGCCATTGTCTTATCGAGAAAACCAAACCAGTTTTTCTGCAGACCATCCCTCATTCTGGAATTGTCTGGTTCCCTCTCATGGAGTCATTTAACTTGTTCCCTATATTTCCTGTCACCTGGAATTTATATCTAAATTCCTGCTTACATTTAACAAAAAATTAAACTATTGTGGTAAGAATATTTCAAAGATAATGTCTTGGGCTTAATATTTCAACACACCAGCACGCTCAGAATATCCAGCTGTCCCATTACCAACAATGCAAAGATTTGGTGAGTTCCACTGATGACAGCTTGATCCCTCCTCGGCAGAACTGTGTTTCCCTCTTTCAACCAGGAAGCATATCTGGCATGACACTTGGCACCCTGTTCCCTACCAGTATTTCACTAAAGGTTTTCACACCTATTATGAATGTTGCCTGGATCCATTATTTCATTGGAGTTTGCAAAGTGGTGAATGTATACAATGATTTTTCCACATGGGTTAGCTGGCGTCCTTCTGTAAATCAGAGCCTTTTCTTATCACTCAGGTCTATTTGGTCAGCCTGAAATACAGTTCTTATAGGAAAGGCAAGATAAATGTTTGGTACTTCCCCTCAATGGCTAATTTTCAGAGTAAGGAGTTGGAGCAATATCTACCTTCAGTGATGCACAAATGCATCATTTTGTGGGGAGGAATTTTCTCTTATTGGGGAGTGTCATAGTGAGTTCATGGTTTTTGTTTTTTTGTTTTGGGGGGAATTTTTAGATCTCATTCTGGAGTCTTAAATAAAGATAGGTTTGTTTTTGTTTGTTTTTTTAACCTTTTAACTCATAATTATAGTATTCTGTTTTATCCATGTTGCTATATGAAATAATTTCATTACTTTCAATTGGTTGACACTCCATCTACTATGACTTGATTATAAATTCTCTGTGTGTTGGGCACCTAGATTGCTGCCAATACTTTGCCACCAAGATGGGCCTTCTTGTGCTTACTTCTTTGTGCCCTTGTACAAAAGTGAACTTGCTGCCACACAATTTCTCTGCGTTCTAAGGCCCTTCTCTCCAGACTGCCTGAACTTGGTTACGCACCAGGTGAGCATGAGAGTTTGTGATTCCCTCCATGTTCTCACTGACGTTTTATTTTCATGTTTTAAATTTGTAACATCTCTTTTCTGCTGTGCAGCCTCAATGGCATCATGACTCACTCAGCAGTAAGTCCACAGTTAGCAAAGGGCCGATAGGAACCCGCATGTTCCAGCTTTCCGCGCCCGTCTGGGCGGCTCTAACCTGTTCCTTCTTGCCCCTGGCCAAGCCGGCTTGCTTTAGTGCTGCCCCTGGCCGCCGCCGTCCTGCTCCCCCCCAGCCCTCTTCCCCCGCTGTTGGCTCTGCCTGGGCAGTCCCCGCCACAGACTGGCTCATTCCACAGTTTCTCGAAGATGCCATGTCCTCTCTCTGCTTCCGGTGGAAGTGAGCAGGTGCTTATAGACCTTCACCCACTCATGTTTTCCTTGGGTTCGTGGTTTTTTAATATATTCCATCCATTTCAATCAATTGTTGTCATTATTGTCGTCTATCCCCTTACAGTGCACTTATTAGATTAAGAAAACATCTTTAATGGCTACAACCATTTCGTTTAGAAGGATCCTTTTTTTCATTGTGGCAAAATATACATACCATACATTTACCACTTTAACTATTTCTAAGTGTACAGTTCATGGCATTAAGTAGTCACATTGTTGTGCAGCCGTCACCACCATCCATCTCCAGAACTTTCTCATCTTCCCAAACTAAAACTATGTACCCATTAATTGATAACTCCCCATGACCCCTCTTCTAGTCCCTGGAAACCACCCTCCTACTCTCTGTCTCTATGAATTTGACCACTGTGGGTACCTCACCTAAGTGGAATCATACTGTGTCTTCGTGTGTGTATGACTGGATTATTTCATTTAGCATAATGTTCTCAGGGTTCATCCATGTTGCAGCATGTGCCAGAATTTCCTTCCTTTTTACAGCTAATACACCATTGTATGTATATATCACATTTTGTTTGTTCATTTGTCCATGAATAGATGTTTGGGTTGTTCATTATTCTTTTTGATGTTCAAATTGTCTGAACTTGTGCCAGTAGGACCCCCTTCTAGTTGGTTTTGAGTTTTCTTTTTTGACAGGACACCACTGGTCTTTGATAATTGTCTTGCTTTCTGTCAGGCTCATCTTATACATTACCTGCCAAAGACCTGAAGCTTGGTCTTTCTCAAAGAAGTCTGGATTCCTTTTAGTTGGGAATGGGATTTAGACACCAAAATATGGGTCTAGGTACTACATGTGCCTTAACTTTCCTGCTAGACTCTATTCCTCAAAGATAGTAACCACATCATATTCACCTTTGTTTGATAGCATAGCACCTTAACCACAGCAGGTATGGAATAAATTTTTATTCCTTTAGATTTGAAAATGTGCTCATTCTTGATCATAGATTGAACACCTCAAGACTACAAATGTTTATATCTATCTATCTATATGGATAGAGAGAGAGAGGGAGAGAGAGATTTATTTTAAGGAATTGGCTCATGTAATTGCAGGGGCTGCAAGTACAAAATCTGCAGGGCAGGCCAGCAGGCTGGAGACCCAGGGAAGAGCTGAGGTTGCAGTCTTAAGTCCAAAGGTAGGCTGGAGGCAGAATTCCTTCCTCTTAAAGGGACCATCAGTCTTTCTCTTAAGGCCCTCAACTGACTGGATAAGGCATACCCGTGTTATGGAGGATAATCTTCTTTACTCAGAGTCTACTACAGGTATTTAACTATTAATCACATTTGAAAAATACCTTCACAGCAACATTTAGACTGGTGCTTGACCCAACAACTGGGTACCATGGCCCAGCCAAATTGACACATCAATTTTAACTGGTCAAAATTAACCACCATAGTGGCTACAATGGGAACCCAATGAACCAACAAAAGCCCAAATAATTCCCTTGTTGGTTTCATTCTTTTTTATTTGTCACCAAAAGCAGTAATTTCTCTTTTACACACAAAACTAAAATTCAAATGATGGAAGAAAACTGCCAACTACTTTCCCTTAGAGTTATCAAGACACATCCTTGGAACTCTCCATGGATAATAGCTGCACCTTTGGAAGTGGGAATAGAAGGGGAATTTAAAGATCAGGTTCCCAAGGAGAAGTCTAAACCAACAGAACCAAAGGGCACAATGTTTCCCAAGCACTTTCTCACGGAACCTGCACCCTCAGAGCTGCAGTGGCAGAACCTCCCCAGAAGGAGCTTCCACCAGGCAGCAGAGGCCAAGGGAGCCTTCCTGAGGCCATCCTCCACGGGGTCATCCTAGTGCAGAGAGCTACTGAGAAATCCCACATCCACTCTATTAAACAAACTTGATCATTTTAAAAACCAAAAATGTAGAATGAAATCTATATTCTGTTTGTAATTACCATCTACAGTCTAGCAGAATGCTGAGCAGATTGGGCATTCAATGTTTGCTGACCTTGTGGAGGACAGCCTGGCCAGAACTTCTGGGTCACCACCATCCCACAGTGGTGGCATCGAGTCAGGAACTGTCACCACCAAATAAAAAGGTTGATTCCACCTTTGCCCCTGGATTGGATGAATTTATTGTGCTAACAGGTTTCTCCTCCACATTCACCATCCTGCTCTACATCCATCTTCCAGATGTGCCCAGCAGACAGAGAGAGGAATGAACGCATGGAGTAGACCACACGCAGAGCCAGGCCCCTGTTAAGTCCTCAGGGCTCCATTTTCCATCCTGGGTCTCAATGACATCAACAATAATACAACATATTAGTAGTTAATTGAAGGCAGAGAAATCAACCCACAATTTTGCCCTTGTTCTCAGACAGAGCTTCCCCATGTGGCTGTAATCCTGGATGTCTGCAGACATCCAGACCCTGGTCCTAGCAGGGAACTAAAGGTATACTCAAATGGAATTCTGGAAAGAATTTAGCAAAGCATCTGTTTCCAGAGCCGTGTGCAGGGCTAATGTTTACAATGAGGGACGGTGAAGCCCCTAGACACCAGTCACAACAGCAGAGTCGAGAGAGGAAACAGCATGACTGAGCCTGTGAGGGCTGTAGCTGGGGAGAAGGAGCCAGAAGCCACCAGCAGCATCCCTGGAAGAAGTCGGAAGGTGCTGGGAAGAAAGACCCTGGACTCTCTCTCCCTGCCCTGTGTCCACAGTCAACCCCCAGGGCACAGAGCAGGGCCGAGAAAGGCCAAGAAAGGGTAAGGAGGGGCCAGGGAATAACCAGCTCAGCGATGTGATGTGCTCAGACGCTCACAGCCCTTACAACTAGTGTCTTAGGTAGCAGCTCCCCCCAGTAAATTCTGGTTAAAGTGGGTTGTCATCTGTCATTATGAACCTGGAAAAGCCAACACCTAAGAAGGTGTTACTTTGCCAAATATGGCAAATATGAGGCACTTAGAGTAGGCAAATTCATAGACGCAGGAAGTAGAACAGAAGTTTCCAGGGGCTGGGGGAACAGGAAAATGGGGTGTTATTGTTTAACAGGTATAGAGTTCTAGTCTGGGATGATGGAAAAGTTTTGGGGATGGATAGTGGTGATGGTTGCACACCAGTGTGAATGTACTTAATGCCATTGAACTGTATACTTAAAAAAAAATGGTGAATTTCATGTTATGTGTATTTTACCACAATAAAAATAATTAAAACAAAACCAAACCTCCACAGCTGTTTCCAATAGGGGTGCGCAGCCAGGGTCTGTCCTCAGGGTGGGAGCATCCCCAGGTTGGTCATCCCAGTCCCCACGTGGAGCCTCTACCTGGGACCTCTGTGATGTCGTTGGATCACACCGCTCCTCTGAAGCCCTCCCAGCCCCCAGGTTCCTCCTTGTTGCCAGCTCTGTCCTGCCAGGCTTCCCCCCTCCCTACCTTCGCTCTGTCCTCCACCACCCAGTTGCCAATCCAGCTTTCCATTGCTCAGGCTGGGGCAGGGCTGAAGAAGGCGTGTCTGAAGTTTCCGCAATGCCTTGTCCTGAGGTGGGGTGAAGGCAGGAGCTGTTTGGGGCTGTGCCCTGTGAGTCAGGGCTCACTTGGCCCCAGCTCAGCTCCTCGCAGCTCACTTGACACTGTTGCCCACAGCTCGGGGGCCCCGTGCCTGGCCGCGCTGCTCTTCCATTGCCCCGGCCACCCTCCAAGGTGGTGGCAGTAGAGCATGGAGGCTCAGAGTGCAACCCTGGGCTGGCTAGCCTGGCCCATATCCTGCTCCACCAGCTGTGCAACCTTGGGCAATAATTTGACTTCTCTGTGCCTCAATGTTCTCGTCTGTGATGTAGTGGATAACAAATATGTCTCAGAGGATCACTGTGAGGAAGTTGAGGGTGGCTGTGTCCCATGTTCCCATCTGCCTCTCTGGAGACCCTTCTTCTACTCACCGCCGTCTCTCTATATGCATGGACCCCTCCTTTGTCCCCTGTCCTGTCAGAGGTCCACCAATTAAGGGTAAGCTCCCAGGCGACACTGACTCCATCACATATTCTTTGCCTCTCTTTGTCACCCCATCCCCACCCCGACCTGGTCTCCCCCACCACTGCCAATCATCCAGAGCTTCCCCAACTCTTCAAGTGCCACTCCAAGTGCTATTTTTTCCAGAACCTTCTCCAGGCCCCCAAGCTGGCCTGCTGGGTCCTCCCTCTATGAGCCTTTCTGCCTTGTTGGTCAGGAACACCCCACAGGAAAATAATCTATAATTGTGTCATTTGCTCCTTTTATTTTGCCCAGGTGAAAATAAGCTTCCTACATGGAACACAGGCACTCACTCTTGCTCAACTCTCTTCATTCTGTGCCCTCAACAAAAAATAATGATCTGAGCTGCATATAATGAGATATGCTGTCAATGCCTTGCCCAGATTCCCTGAACTTGGTCGCTTGGGCTGCTAGTGTTGGGTGCAGCTCACAGCTACCCCTTCCCCAGAAACTTACCCTGCACGACAAGGGCCACAGCTGGTGACCGTCTGACAAAGGATTACAAAAGGCCAGCCCCTGGCCTCTAAGTGGAACCAGCTCTGTGGTGCAATTCCTGCCCCAGAGCTCCCCCTGGGCTCAGCCTGAAGTCAGTCACCAGCTAAAACCACACCCCTGTTTAGTTAACTCTCTGCCTCACCCTCTCCTCCTCCCCTCAGTAAATCACTGGAAAAAAAGTCCCTCTCTCAGGCTCTGCTTCTGGGGAACCTGACCTAAGACACTAGCTAACACGTACTTGCTTTTTTACTAGATGCCATTCAAAGTACTCTACCCACATGAATGCATCCAGGAAACACACGTTAAATAATGAACAAGATCCGTGACTTATATACCTTATATACCCCTACGACTCAAAGAATCCTTGCTGACTTGTGGATTATGTCCCTGCTGTCACTTTGGCACCTCCGCTTATCCATTTTCTCTTCCATTAGAATTCTTGGTTTTCCTGGAAGGAATCACGCCTCCTCCACTCTCAGTTCACATGGTTTCAGTGGGCTGACGCGTCCATTTCCACGGCCACGGTCCTTGGCTCAGGGTTGGGCACATGCTCCCAGCCAAGCCAACGGGACCCAGTTCCTGCCATTTCACTGAACCTATTGAGAGAGAGTTCTCTCCCGGCTGAGTTTGCTAAACTGGGAGGTCAGTCGAGACCAGGGCTACCAGCAGCCATCTTGCCACCATGAGGAAAAGTGTGACAAAAGTGAAACCATCCAAGAGGAAAGTTGAGCCAGAACAGCTGGAGAAAAATGGATTCCCGAAGATAACGACTAAGCATATGGATCCAGCCACTCTACCTTTTTCAGTTCATAGGCCAATAAATTCTCTTTTCTGCTTACTCCAGTGTGAGTCAGATTTTGGTTACTCACACTGGAATTATCATGACGAAAACAGATTGATTTCTTAACAGGGTGCAAGTGAACATTTGTGGGAAAACTATTATGTAACAGGACCACCCCATTCATGCTACACTTATGACTCCATGGAGGTCACTTTCAAAACCACTTTGCCAGATACCTTCCTGGTAACAGCGGTGATTGAAAGTTTTTGTTCATATCTGTCCTAGAAGAGTTTCAAAAAAACTGTCTTCCTCCCATATGCTTTTTAAGGCTTTAACATTTTATAAGCCATTCTCCATCCTAAGTTTAAGTAGTTGCAAAAGATGTAATTTCTCCCATATTGTAGATATTGACATTTTCAAATAAAACTCTTAGATCACTTTTAAATGTGCCTGGCAGAACCTAAATACCCCCGTGATTTGATACCCATCATTATCCTTCCACAAAATAGTGAGCAAACTCTTTAACAATCAGAAATTTTGCCTTTTTTTTTCTTCTTCCACTTGTATTTCTGTTCGGTATCCCTTACAGAATTTTATGCTAATATATGCTTGAAGATCATTTGTTGCTCACCCATCATTTCTCTGCAACCAAATTATATATAAATATACATTTGTTATATTTATATAGATAGTTTTAAATATTTTTAATTTCCTGTGATCATAAGGTTATAAGTTTCTTTAATTTGGATTAATTTATAATTACAATCACTAGTATAGAGTTGATTAAAACAGCAAAAATATATTACAATTTTGATAATTATTAAACATAAAAAGTAATTTTATTAGGAATACATCTCTTTGTGAGAAGGATGATTTTTCGATGACAACGAGTTTATCTTGTTGGTAACAGAAATTATTTACTGCTAGAATGAAACAGTCTTTAGCACCAATTCTATCTTCATTTTTCATACATGAAGACATATGTCCTGTGGGAAACTCTTCAACAATTATAAAAAAAAGAATCATTGATACATGTAACAACTTGAGTGGATCTCTAGGGCATTATGGTGACTGAAAAAAGTCAATGTCAAGAAGCCACATATTGTATAATTCCATTTATATAACACTCTCAAAATGACAAAATCATCGGGATGGAGAGCAAATCGGTGGTTGCCAGGGGATAGGGGTGGTGGGGTGTGGCATGGGTGTGACAATCAAGAGGCAGCATGAGGGAGACGTTTGTGGTGAAGGCATCGTTCTGTATCTTCATGTGAATCCGCACATGTGATCAAACGACAGAACTACACACGTACCAGTGTCAGTTTCATGGTTTTGATATTCTCCTATAGTTACGTAACATTAGTCATTGTGGGAAAACTCGGTGAAGGGTACCTCAGTCCTCTCTGTATTACCTTTGCGACTTCCTGTGAATCTATAATGATTTAATGATAATTTTTAAAAGATGTAGGCTCTTAGAACTGGCCTCTTATAAATCAGCAGATGGTCCGGAAAGAGTTTTATTACAGCGGTGTCATTCAATTCTTTGAATTCCTTCAGCATTTTGTGTCAGAAATCATTTAGTGAAATAATTTTTAATATTTTAAATAATGGACAACTCAATTAGGTCTTTTTTCAGTTCTGTTTAAAACAATGCTTGGGAAATGACCCGACTTATCAGGACTTGTTACTTAGTCACTAGTCATTCACATTGTCACATCGCTTGGTGCCCCACAGGTCCCTCCTCCCGGGAAGACAGTGCACTTTAGTGGGACTGAGGGTAGGTGACCGGGATGCCTTCCTTCTGCGAAATGGGAGGATTATAAAGTGGGGAAAGGGTCTAAAACCCAGCTTGACACCTCAACCCCACAAGTCATCGTCAGGCAGATCAGTTTTAGAAAAAGAAACACGTGTAGAGTGAGGATCTACCCTCAAACCCTTTGGAAAGTCTTCAAGACACTCACCACCACCCCAAAATGTACCCACACCCTGCTGGAAGACCCTGTTAGTAGCTCTATTTTTACAGAGGCTAAGAGTAGTTAAACAATCTACCCAAGACCACCTAGTAAGTGCCTGCACTGGGACGAGAACTCTGAGGACCAACTTCAAAATCCATTTTCTTTCAACCACGCTGTGCTATGAAAACAAGGTTTGTGTGTTTTCCCCAAAATTACCGTTTGTAGATATCAGAAATTGCCTTGTGCGCTACAATTGCTAATAATGTTAATACTACTTGCTGAGCATACAAGGGCTGGGAAAGATTGGTTGTACAAAAATCCAAGAAAAAACTTCATCATTCATTTTCTCCCCTTCAAACCCGTCAAGAATCAGGCCTCAATTGGCACAGAATTATTGCTAAGTGACCAGCAGGTGGCATCACCACCTCATAGTTGTCGTGTAACCAAGTGCTGACGCTGACTTTGGGGGAATTTCCATTTTGCAGGTAACTCTAGGTTAGGGTGAGATGGAAAAACGTTTGCAGCTCTGTCCTCTTTGGCACCCTGGCCTTGTTCTTGTTCTTTCGGACCAAAGATGGGTAGCCTCCACATCCGGCTGTAATTGATTTGGTTTCCTTGAATTTCATTTCTTTGACGCCGAGAATTTTAGCTTGTAGTTTTGGCTATGACAGGTGAAGAATGTGTTATTATAAGAACTCAGTTGCTTTCTGTCTGCTGAGTACCTTGCTTGGATCATCTCACTGAACCCTCACAATAAGAAAAGGAGGCAAGTTCTGTTTTGATAATAATAGTAAAGGCCTAAGGCACCCGGATTCTGTTTTATTGTTTTACTCTTTCATTGTGGGTCACCAAGCAATAGTTCTGTGACAATTGAAGCTTGAGTTCTTGGGGGAGGGAGGTGATGTGAGGAGGAGAAAATGAATGATTAATGTTTTCCTTGTATTTCTGAACACCCAGTCTTTCCGAGCCCTTGCGTGTTCAGCAGGTAGTATTAACATTATTAGCAATTGTAACACACAAGCCAACTCGTGATGTCCCCGAATGGGTAATAACACAGTTAAAATTCTAATAGATTTTGGAATGTTAGTAAAATATTACATCCATTTTAAACAATAAATGTTGGTGAAATATTACATCAACTTTTCTCATTAGGCATTTATTATTTACAAGCCTTTAGTGGATAATGTGGTTTATTCTTAGTGACTAATAAAAGTTATAAAAATCAAATGATTCATAACTATATATACGATATTTTCATTTATAACCATTATATGCACATATAATATTTCATGTGTGTGTATCACTGGGGTAAAGGAGATTGGGCAGGGCCACTGGGTACCAATCCTAACCCACTCACCTGCTACCACACCAGCTCCAGGGTTTAAAGAGATATATTTGTCACTCCTTCCCAGATGAAATATTATTACCAAATATCACTATATGGCAAGAAGATTTCTAAGCCCAGGGCAACGATTCACTTAGAATCATTAGATTGATCCTGTACTACCCAGCTAAACCCCCTACCATGCAGATGAAGACACTGTGACCCAAAGAAGTATCAATTTACTTGAGACACACAGTTTTGCAATGGCAAAGCCCCAGTCTCCCAGCCCTGTAACAAAGTTCCTTCCACATGAACTGCTCTGCCCTTGTGTGTTTGAAAAAAAAATAAATCCAAATATAAGGGTTCTCATTTGTCTGTTGTTAAATTCTTCTTTTTGGTTTGGACTTCATAACTATTTAGATTTTTTTAAAAAAATATTAAATCTGCCATCTAACTTATTGGCCATTTATCAAATTTTGTGCTATTTACAGTTTGATAGTATCTCCTATGTCCTCTTCTGTGACTTTAATAAAAACGTTGAGTGGCTAAATTTGAGGACAAAGCTTATTGATCATTTATAAATTTCATTTAGGATCATGCTGATTCATTAAACCCAGAACTGGCCACATACTTTACAGGGCCCACTAGTGCAAAATGAAAATGTAGGGGCCCTTGCTCAAAAATTATTCAGAATTTCAAAGTGGAGACAGCAGAACATTAAACCAATATGTGCCCTTCTGAGTGTGGGGCCCTGTGTGACGGCATTGGTCACACACCCGTGAAACCAGCCCTGATTAAACATTTTTGGTTTCAGTCATTCAACCTGCTACAAATTGATTTACCTAAAGTATGTTTGTTGGAATTGCTTCTAGCTGTGACAGGAAACCCAACAAACAATGGGTTAAGCACGCAACAAGCAATCCAGAGGCAGGTAATCCAGGACTGGTGCTGCTGCGGAAAGACCCCTTCTCTTTTCCTTTCCTACTCTTTGGCATCCAGCTTTCTCCTCCTGACACAAGATAGCTGCAGTACCTCAAACCACCATATCCACACTCCAGGTGGGAAGAATGAGGCATGGCAAAGGACAAAGAACAAAAGCCTTCTCCTCTTAAGCATTCACCTTTTTATTCAGGAAGAGAAAACTTTTCCAGGGATTTCTCTTGACATCTCATTGCCTACATCTCAAAGCAGCATCATGTGGTCACACCTAGCTGCAAGGGAGGCTTGGAATTAGAGTGTTTCACTTTCTAGTCTCCTTAGTTGAGAAAGACAAGGGAGAAAGGGGTTGAAATGGATGTGGGTAGCATTTCAATGATCTATTGCTGCAAAACAAAGCATAGTGGCTTACACAAACATTTTATTATATCTCATGACTTTGGGAGACAGGCAGGGCTTAGCTGGGTGATTTTTTTTTTTTTTTCCTGAGACAGGGTCTCACTCTGTTGCCCAGGCTAGAGTGCAATGGTGTCATCACAGCTCACTGCAACCTCAAACTCCTGGGCTCAAGTGATCCTCCTGCCTCAGCCTCCCGAGTAGCTGGGACTACAGGCACATGCCACCATGCCTGGCTAATTTTTGTATTTTTTTGTAGAGACAGGGTCTTGCTATGTTGCTCAGGCTGGTCTCGAACTCCTGGCCTCAAGCAATCCTCCTGCCTCGGCCTCCCAAAGTGCGAGGATTACAGGCATGAACCACCATGCCCAGCCAGCTGGGTGACGTTTCTATTCCTCATGGCATTGATGAAAGTCACTTAGTAAAGAAGTCTGTCCAGAGAGTTCAAAGCCACTTCATTCACATATCCAGCACATTGGTGGGGAGAGCTGGCATGCTGAGTCCAGCTAGGACTGTCATCTGGAGCATCTACATGTGGCCCTTCCAACATGGTGCTCTCAGGAGGTCAAACTTCTTACATGGCAACTTGGGGCTCCCAGGGTGAATGTTCCAGCATCAGAGTGGAAGTTGCATAGCCTTTATGACTGGCTTTTGGAATCATAGAGGGTCACTTTTACTGATCAAAGAAGTCACAAACCTGCCTAGGTCCAAAAAGAGGTCCAACCTGTATAGATCCATAGACCCAGTAGTATAGTGCAGCCAGCTTGTACTGGCCAGCTAGAGCCAACTGTCAAGTTTTCAAAAATTTTGCAAGCCAGTTGTTAAACATAGCTATCCTTGAAATTGGCCATGGTGAGAGTATTAATACCAGGGAAATTAGCAGCAGTACAAATCAGGACCTTTTCTGCTAGAGAGCCGGTTGTTGAACGTTAACCGGTACAACACTGCATAGACCTCACCTCTCTATAGGAAGGGTGTTAAAAAATTGGTGGCCATGTTTTAAATCTGCCACAGTAAGCCAACCACAGCGTCCTCCAGATAAATTTTCTTTTGTCCAGCCCATATTTCTGTTTGGTCTACAAGGATATCATGAGAGTTCTTGTCAAATGCTTTCTGCAAGCCATGACCAAATAGCCTAGTAATTCTATGCAGGAAAAAAATTGAGACATTTTTGGCTCAACTTGTTCTGAATGAACCCAGGTTAGCTCCTAACATCACCACTTTCTTTCCCCAGTGTTCAAACTATCTGTTGAATAATTTGTTCTAGACTTTTCTTCCCCCAAGGATTATTTTGTGGTTTGTAATTTCTGGAAGCCTCCTTTTTTTGTCCTCTTTTGAAAGTTAGTACAAACTATTTTTTAGACCTTTGTGTACTATAACATACATGGAGAACAATTAAAACACAAATATGTTTGAATTAATAACTATGAACCAAACATCCCTGGAACTATCCCACAGTCAACAAGTTGAATGTTGCGAGAGTCCCAGAAGCCCATAGATGTGTCTTTCCCAAGATCATCCCTCCACTTCCCCTGGAGGTAATCACTTTCCAGATTTTAGTGGTATTCACTGCACTGCTTTTCTTCATAGTTATACAGCACTTTTGTGTGCATTCCTAAGTCACATAGTTGAACTTTTAAACTTTGTATGAATGGAACCATGCTGTATGTATAATTGGGACAAACTTTTGACCAACTCTGACCTTTCAGTGCATTTTTGTTTGTCCATGGTTCCTCAAAGATTAACAAGACTGATTTCATAATGATAGTCATAAAATCTTTCAATTTTAGGCTAAAACCTCCTAAATCTTTTATATGCTGTCATGAGATTTCATCTGTACTCATCAAAAAGTTGAATTTTCAGGAAATAGAAAATTGAAAGTTTAAATATGGCTCTTATTGGGTTTACCTAGCATTGGTTAATTATCTATCAAATCTACTTTTCTTGTTGTTGTTTGTTTGTTTGTTTGTTTTTGAGACAGGGTCTTACTCTATCACCCAGGCTGGAGTACAGTGGTGCAATCCTACCTCACTGCAGCCTCCAAATCCTGGGCACAAGCGATCCTCCCACCTCAGCCTCCCAAGTCACTAGGACTATAGGCACACGTCACCATGCCTGGCTGATTTTTTAAATTTTTTGTAGAGATGGGGTCTCACTATGTTGCCCAGGCTGGTCTTGAACTCCTGGTCTCAAACTATCCTCCTGCCTTAGCCTCCCAAAGTGCTGGGATTACAGGTGTGAACCACGGCAACTGGCCCTATCAAATCTACTGTAAGGGGAAAAAAACATAGTTATGAATATCATAATATAAATACATAAACTATGCCTAAAATATTATACCTAGTTACGGATATTATAAAACAGAGTTTATATTTACATTCTAGCCCATATTTAGCCCTCCGGTTCTCCCCCTGTGCTTTAAGCGCCTTGCCAAGGGGCTCAGCTGTATTCAGTGGGGATGCTTCTCAAAGCCAGTATGGCACCTGGTGTTTGCTGACCACTGGTGCTCTCCTTTCCATCCCACCAAGCATCCGCGTTCCAATTTTTCTTCTTCAGCCGCTTCAAGGCCCACTGTGTAAATCCGGTGTCTTTTTTTAATCCTAATGTTTCTCAGGCTTTTTTAGGCAGTTTTAGACCTGGGAACCCGTGGGGGCCCAGAAGGAGGGGAAGAGAAATCAGCCTCCCACCTCCAGGGCAGCCATCTGTCCACCCACATCCCCGGCTCGTAGCTTCATTTGACACATATGGACCGCAGGGACGCACGTGCATGCACGCAGCCCACGCCCATCTTCTCATAAACACGCTGCTCAGGGCACGTGCACTCCGGGCTACCCAGCCCTCCCGGGGTCCCCCCCTCCGAGATGTGAAGGAGTCAGAGAATCTAGAAGGCTTTCCTGGGTTCCCCAACTCAAAGTCCCTTTCTTTTACTTCTGATAAACTCCACAGACCTTCACTGAGGGCCTGCTGTGTGCCAGGCCCCTTGTGCGGGTGCTGTGAAGAATAAAAAACCACCGTGGCACAAGAGAGAGTACCATGGGCTCAAAGAAGGCGCAAACCATTCTCCCTTCAACACAACTGTGGAAAATGTTCAATAAAGAATAAGGAGGTTGCAATCTGGTGGTGGTGGTGGTGGTGGTGGGGATCCTAATGCCCTGCAGTGCAAGTCCCAGGGAGACAGAGGTCTCTAAGAGAGGCACAGAGTGATTTGGGGGGCTGAGGGGGAACGGCTGGCCCTGACTGGTGGGGAGGGGAGAGCACTCCAGTTTGAGTGGACAGCTCGGATGAGGGAGCACCCCTTCACTCCTCCTGCCACCCACCCAGCCAAGCCTGTTCCCTCCCTGTATTTCCCTATTGTATCAGTTTCTAGGGCTGCCATAACAAAGTGGCACAGACTGGGCAGCTTAAACAACAGAAATTTATTGTCTCACAGTTCTGGAGGCTGGAAACCCAAGATCAAAGTGTTGGCAGAGTTGATTTCTTCTGAAGCTTCTCTCCTTACCTTGCAAATGGCCACCTTCTTGTTCTGTCCTCACATGGTCTTTCCTCTGTGTCCCTATGCCCCTGGTGTTTCTTTGGGTCCAATTTCCTCTTGTTATAAGGTCACCAGTCAAATTGGATTAGCACTCACCCATATGACCTCATTTTAACTTTAAAGGTCCTGTCTCCAAATGCAGTCACCCTCTGGGGTACTGGGGGTTAGGGCTTCAACATATGAATTTGGCGGGGGGCACATTTCAGACCATAACGCCCACATCAGTCAATGGCTTCACCATTCCAGACAATGGGACAACAAACGTGAGACTCAAAGTCAACATGTCGAGGACAGCGGAGTAAAACAGTTGAAAAACCCTGGGTCTTGAAGACATCTGTGTCTCATCTCCTCCAGACTACTTGTCACATACACAATAAATGCACTTATGGTTTAAGTCAGCATGAGTTGTGTCCTGTTACTTGCAGCTGAAGGCATTCCCACCTGGTGCTCTCCCCCAGCATTTAGCACAGTGCCCAGCATACAGAAGGTGCTCAGTAAAGATGTGCACATGCATGAACTCTCCTGCTTCAAAGCCCTCCATAGCTCCCATCCTCTCTGTCACGAGACAAGCTCGTCAGCGGTCAGCGGGGACTCTCCCTGCTCAGTGTCTGGTCTCCAGCTTCGACTCGCCTTCCGTCCCTCCCTCTGGCAGACTCAGCCCTTTTGTCAGGATGAAATTAACCAGGAGGGATGCAGAGGGAGCTGGCAGGAGAGCCGGTGGCTGAATGTGCATGGCAGGATCTTGGGAGGCAGAGGGAAGAGTGAAGGACATGGAGGAGCCTTAGAGCAGGAAGGGGGTCAGTGAGGGCTGTCTCCAGCAGACGAGGATGAGGAGGCTCACAGCAGGGCTGAAGGACCCAAGGCTCAGCGAGGGATTAGTAGGCCCTTGCAGAGGCACAAGAAGGACGACAGGTCACAAGGTTAAGGAAGGGTTTTCTTTCCTCCCACAAAACCAGAAACCATGGTTAAACAGAAGGTTGGTGTGTTCATTTCCTAGGGCTGCCGTAACAAAGTACTATAAACTGGGTGGCCTAAAGCAACAAAAATGTGTTCTCTTACAGTCTGGAGTCCAGAGAAGTCCAAAATCAAGGTGTCAGTAAGCGGGTTGGTTCCTTCTTGGGGGCTCAAGGGAAAATCTGTTCCATGCTTCTGTCCTAGCTTCTCACGGCTGCCAGCAATTCTTGGCATTTCTTGGCTTGTAGCTACGTAACTCCAATCCCTGCCTCCATAGGCACACAGCTGTCTTCCCTCTGTGTGTGTCTGTCTCTGTGCCTCTCCTCTTCCTCTGAGGACACCAGCCATATTGGATTAAAGACCCGCCGTACTGCAGTATGACCACATCTTAACTGACATCTTAATTACATATGCGACGATCCTGTTTCCAAATAACGTCACATTCACAAGTACCAGTGCCAAAATCTGTGTTGGTTTGTGAGGGTCACTGTGATACCATAAACTGAGTGGCTCAAACAACAGCAATGTATTGTCTCACAGTTCCAGAGGCCAGACCTCAGAGAGCAAGATCTTGGGCTGGTCGCTTCCAAGGGCTGTGAGGGAAGGATGTGTTCCAGGCCTCTCTACTTGGTTTGTATCAGACAGTCATCTCCTCCCTTCGTCTTGTCACACCCTCTTCACCCCATGCACATTAGAACTTCAACATGTCTTTTCTGGGGAGACAACTCAACCCAAGACAGTTGGCCACCTTTAGAGTGTTCTTCCATGCTTAAGGGAATGTCCTGGATGGTTGTAGTTGGCTGACAGTTGCATGAGGGAGGGAGGAGGGGAATTTTCACATTTTATGCAATAGTCTTAGAAGAAGACAGATTTGTTGTTCCTTTCTCTGCCACGTGTTGAGCTCATTTCCTGTGTCCTAGTCAATTTTTGTTCTCCACAACATCTGACACAGTACCTCATACGAAATGGGGCCTCAATAAAGGTCCACGGAGTTTAGTGGACTTTATGTTCTGTGTGCCCCCAGCAGCAGGGGCAGTACCTGGCACGTATAGCAGAGAATGTGGTAGAAGCTAGTGATTAGGAGCCTGACTTCCATATTGGACAGACCGGGTTCAAATCCCAAGTTTGTCTTGTGTTGGCTCTGTAGCCCTGGATTAACCCTCAAAACCTCAGTTTGCTCACTCACAAAATGGGAACCCTCAGAGCATCTACCCTCTATGGCTGTTAAAAGAACAAAATTATCTAGTGCAGATATGAAGTTCAGCAGAGTGCCTGGCACATGGCTGGTGCTTCACAAATGCTAACTATCATTGGGCACTCAATGATTGTGTGTTGACTTGAACTGCATAGCAACATAATGTCCCCACTCCAGAAATATATTTACCTTTTAGCATTTCCCTGTGGATCGTAGAACATGGGGCAGTGCCTGGGTTTTCTTTCCTTTGCCACATGCGGCCCTAACACACTTGTCCAGCCATAACATGTATATGACAACAATCTCATGATGGCCATAAGAATAGAGGTGAACGGAAGCCTGCCTCTCGGGCTTTATTTTATTTTATTTTTTGAGACAGGGTCTTGTTCTATCAGCCGGGGTAGAGTGCAGTGGTGTCATCACAGCTCACTGCAACCTCAAACTCCTGGGCTCAAGCGATCCTCCTGCCTCAGCCTCTCAAGTAGCAGGGACTAAAGGTGTGCACCACCATGTCTGCCTAATTTTTCTATTTTTAGTAGAGACGGGGTCTCACTCTTTCTCAGGCTGGTCTCAAACTCCCGAGCTTAAACAATCTGCCTGCCTCAGCCTCCCAGAGTGTTAGCATTACAGGTGTGAGCCACTGCGCCTGGCCTCCTGGGCTTTATTAACACATTGACTGCCATGTGAGTTGTATTTAACTCAGGCTAGTTTTGAGCCCCAGGCCTCCTGAAGCAAAACCCTGCAGTTGGTTCATGAAAATCTTGTTAATGTTCTTATTGTTACAATTAGTATTGACAATTTAATTCTACAAATGTGGATTGTGTTGCATATAACTCACACACAGAAAACAATAAAAAATAACAAATTAGAAAGGATCATATTTTTGTAGTAAAACACTGTGGCCCAAGGGAAAACATTTTTTTTTCTAGTGTGGCAGTCAATGTGTTAATCTGAATTTGGTGATCGTCTAAACGCAACAATTCCTTTCCACGGTTATGAACTTTGCTTTGGGTTGTTTGATTTTGGACTCCAGGTCTTTGGTACTGCATTTGTTTCGCAACCCAGTTTGGAGAGGCAAAAAACATTAGAGTTGCTTTGCAGGAGACACACCTTGTAGGAGACACAACACACAGTGGGTGGGTGGGGCCTTGTCTACCTAAGAGCTCCAAGAAGAGGGTGGAGAACCTTTGTTCCCTGCCTCTGTGGCATGTCAGAACGCAGAAGAGTGACGTGACTCTGTGGCAGGGTTCCACTGGCCGTGGCAGATTGAGGGCAGAGAAAGTGGATAGAGTGAGCTATTTACATACCCAACAGAGGCTGTGCAGACTCCTGCCCTGGCCTCCCTCACTGGGCAGGTTCTGGTGGGCCTGGGTCAACAGAGAGCCTGTGGAATAATTTTAGGGACAGCCCCAGATCAAAGTGGATGGTGGCCTCCAAAAGGCAAGAGAAAAAAGACACTTGAGCTCCATGAGGCCAAGCAGTGGGCTAAGGAGATTTGGCCAGACAGGCAAAAGGGCTTGGTATAACACACAGCAGCTTTGGATGTGGGCCACGCTTACCCTCTGCTGACACCTAAAA
This sequence comes from Daubentonia madagascariensis, assembly GCA_023783475.1. NCBI lineage: Eukaryota > Metazoa > Chordata > Mammalia > Primates > Daubentoniidae > Daubentonia > Daubentonia madagascariensis. The sequence continues at coordinate 431,515 of JAKFHU010001482.1, read as the reverse complement.
ACACCCTCATGGCCTCCAGGGAGAAGAGCGTGGTCGGGGCTTGTGGATGAGGCTGGTTTGTTCCGCGGCGTTGGTGCTGAGGCTTCCTGGACGTGTGGGTCACAGTGAGCAGTGGGGAAGGGCCAAGACAAACAGAGCTGGCTGGTTATGATCCTCTCGTCCTCAATAATGATGATAATACTCATCGTGTCTGAGATTTGGCTGTGAGTCAGGCACCAAACCAGGCGGTTTCATAAGTTATCTCTGGTCTTTGCAACTGCAAGGGTGCTTTTTATTACACTTGTCCCAGTCACCTATGATTATGTGACATACAACCCAAGCCACAGTGGTGCGAAACCATGGCCACTTTACTGTGCCCACAGATTCTCTGGAGCAGGGTTTGGAAGAGGCTTGTCGCTGCTCCACGACGCCTGAGCTGGGAAGACTCAGGGTGCTGGGGAGGCCCAATGGCTGGGCCCAGAATCTTCTGAAGGCTCCTCATTCCCGTGCCTGACAGCTGACGCTGCCCGCCGGCCGCGCCCCAGGGCTGTGAGCGGTACACCGACATGACGCCTCTTCACGGGCCTGGGCTTCCTCACGGCATGGCCAGCTCCAAGGGCGAGTGTCCCAGGAAAGGGAGCCAGGTGCCAGCTGTATTGCCTTTCATAGATGTGGAAGTCACATGGCGTCACTTCTACTCTTGCTGAGATTCAAGTTCACCTGTCGACAGGAGGAGAGTTGAAGTTTTGTTATAAGAAGGGCATGTGGATGGGCCATATTGCTGAGGTCACCTTTGGAAAATTCCTCTGCCACACTTGCTCAAATAGAAGATAACTCAGACTCAGAAGGGTCCAGTGACTCCACAGCTCCTAAGTGCCAGCTCTGAGATCTGCAGTCGAGCCACCGCGTTCAGGGCGTTTCTCTATCCGTGTCACTGCACCGTGGCACTAAAATCCCCAGTGCCGCTGGGTTCCCCTTGCACATCCCCCTCTTTTCCCTCGTAATTGCCACCTAACCATCGCCACTCTTCTTCACTCCCTGATGCTCTTTGATTCTCTTTTATCATCCTTTAATCCATTTGTTCGCAAACTTCATTTCTGCCAAGAAACAAAGGACAGGTGTGATCCCATACACAGGATGCTGTCTTTGGGGTCCCACGTTACACACTGTGACGTAGATCAGGGAGCTCCAGGGACGTGCCATGGAGCTGACATCAGTCCCTTCCTTGTCTCTCCCATCCCCTTCAGCCCTCAAGGACACAAGTGGGACAACATTGCAATCCACACTAAGATATATAAGTGGATCCTTTGCCACGCTGGTGCTTAAACATTTTTCCTAATAATCACGAGCAGCACCACGGTTTGAGCCCATAGCTTAAGATGCGGTAGATGCAGTAGACCCACCAGGTCAACAGGTAAATTCTCTTTCTCTAAATCCCACTTGCAACCATCCCTATATGGGTTCTTTCATCGTTCACACATCTAAATATTTTCCTCCTTAAAACCTGTGGATCTTTTATCACACATGATGTGCCTCTACCTCCTTCTATTCACCCATTTTCAGCCCAGCATTCCTGCCCCCTCCCACCAGGGTCATTCCTTTGTCTTCTGCCACGTGGAGTTTCCACAGCCCTTTGGTTGACTCTTCCCTGCTTTTTCGTATCTCCCAAGGCTCAGAGTGTCCTCAAGAGGCTCTTCGTGTGTGAGAAGTTCTCAGAGATCTGCTGTTTCAGCCATAGTGACCAAACTCAGAAGTCTGATTGCCTTTGTCTGCTCAGGGTGCCATAACAAAACACCACAGACTGGTTCGCTCACAGTTCTGAGGCTGGGCGTCTGGGACCAGGGTGCCAGCATGGTCGGTTCTGGGGTAGGGCCTCCTCCTGGCCACCTGTGTGTTCACAGGGCCTTTCCTCAGTGCGTGTGTGTGGGGAGAGAGGGAGAGCGAGCCTCTGTGTTTCTTCTTATAAGGGCACTAATCCCACATGAAGGCCCTACCCTCATGACCTCAGCTGAGCCTAATCACCTTCCAAAGGTCCCATTTCCAAATGCCATCACACTGGGGGCAAGGGCTTCAACATATGGATGGGCAGAGCACGGTCCAGTCCAGAGCACCAGTGGACACGTTTTAGGAGCCCCCCACCACTAGCTTTGAAGCTTCACCAACATCTTACCTGGGCCTAACTGGCAGTGCGAATGGCGAAAACACAGTTGATTGTTCAAAAGAGGTGACTACTAAAATTTCCCAATTTCCCATTTCTCTTACACAACGTAGAGTAGTGAGCGAGGGCTGGGGAGACACATTTCCTGGGGTTCGAATCCTAGTTTCTGCTTTCTAGCTGTATGACCTTGGGCACATAGCTTAACCTCTCCGTGCTAATAACCATACCTATCTTATAAGGTAATTGGGGGAATTATGTGCGGTAAAGCAGGTAAAGCATTAGCACTTAGTGAGCCTTTTATTAATAAAAAAATGTTACCTATTATTCTTCCCATCTAATGGTACAGGTGAGCTCTTCTTCCTGTTGAAAGGATATAAAATGTGAGAATAAAAGAGAAATATTGAAATGGAAAGAGAAAGGAGAGGACTTGAGTGGGAGGAAAAATTGGGGTGGATTAGGATGGGGTAAGAGAGAGGTCAGGACAAGCCTCTGGAAAGAGCTATCCACAGTTCTAAAATTTCCCAATTTCCCATTTCTCTTACACAACGTAGAGTAGTGAGCGAGGGCTGGGGAGACACATTTCCTGGGGTTCGAATCCTAAGTTCTAGAGGAGAGCAGTCCAGTAGAAATATAATGCAAGTCACAAATGTGAGCCACATACATAATTTAAAATTTTCTAGTAGCCACATTAAAAAAGCAAAAAGAGACAGGGGAAATGAATTTTAACAATATATTTTATTTAACCCAATTTATTTAACTCAGTATTATAACCTACTTTATGATATATTTTATATAACCCAATATAGTGACTACTGTATGAAATAACCTAAAATTATTAATGTGATATTTTACATTTTTTCATACTAAGTATTTGCAATCTGGTGTGTATTTTATGCTTACAGCACATCTTAATTCAGACTAGTTACATTTCAAGTGCTCAGTGGCCACATGTGGCTAGTGGCTACCATATTGGACAGCACAGGTCTAAAGGTTCAGACATTCATCCTCATTTCTCTGGGTGTTTGCCATGACTAGCAAGCACTATGCAGAGAGGATATTTTTAGCAGCTGTTAACAAATCCAGGCTCCAGGCAGCAACCGTCCATACTGCTGCAGTGGCATCTGTCCCTTGCCACGTGTCTCCTGTTTTCCTTTAAGGTGTTATAGCACTTCGTTCAGCTTCCCACTTGAGGGCCGATATTTAAGGGCCTGTTTTGGTTCCATCCTTAGCTTTGAATGCATGTAACCCATGGCAACAGTGAGACTCCCGAAGGTGATTGTTGTGTTCCGTTTCCACAATACTGAGTCAAGAGTCAGAAAAAAGCATTTGTCTGTAGCATGGAGAATGAGCAGGGCCACAGAGAGACTTTGCTTTGGCAAACTGGATGGATTGTTGGTCACACAGTCTCTAAGGGACACGTGACACCTCCTTTCTCAGAGCCTTTATCAGCAGAATGAAATCTTTAGGGTAGAGTTGATGAAGCCAGGATCTAAGGATTGAGTTCCACAGGGGTCACTTGGCTGCTTACGGAGAAACGATGCTTTTACAATCACAGCCTACATTACTTACCCAGTCAGTCTCAAAAATGTGCTCTCAGGATCATGCCTGGAGGATGGCTTGAGTGCCATATTTGGGAGCAGGGCCACTGCATGACTCTAGGAGGTGCCATTTGCATTTTATTCCATATAGATGGGTGCCCCCCGAACTGTCTACCTCATGGTCCAAATACTATGCAACAACACTCAGACCTTATTTCCCCTTTTTACTCTTGCTCCCTCATAAGTGTATAGTGGAATTTTCCAGAGGATGTCCAATGAGTGATGACATTTTTGTTCTGACAGCCAACGAATGTATGTTTATGTATTCTTGTGTTTTAAATTTTTCTTGGTCTAACTGAGAAAAGAAATTGCAGAGGATGTAAACAGATGGAAAACCCTACCATGCTCTTGGATAGGCAGAATCAGCATTGTAAAAATGGCTTTGCTACCCAAAGTGATTTACAGAATCAGTGCAGTCCCTATCAAAATACCAACATCATTTTTTGCTGATCTAGAAAAAATAATTCTATGCTTCGTGTGGAACCAGAGAAGACCCCGTCTAGCCAAAGCAATCTTAAGCAAAAAGAACAAATTGGGAGGCATCTATCTACCAGACTTCAAACTATACTACAAGGCTATAGTAACCAAAACAGCATGGTATTGGCACAAGAACAGAGACGTAGACCGATGGAACAGGACTAAGAACCCAAATATAAAACCAACCTCATACAGTCACCTGATCTTTGACAAATTCCAGAAAAATGTACACTGGGGAAAAGATTCCCTATTCAATAAATGGTGCTGGGAAAACTGGATGGCCATATGTAGAAGACTGAAACTGGACCCACACCTCTCACCTCTCACAAAAATCAACCCACAATGGATAACAGATTTAAACCTAAGACGTGAAACCATAAGAATTCTCAAAGAAAACGTTGGAAAAACTCTTATGGACATTAGCCTAGGCAAAGAATTTATGAAGAAGACCCCCAAAGCAATCACAGCAGCAACAAAAATAAATACATGGGACCTGATCAAATTGAAAAGCTTCTGCACAGCCAAGGAAACTATCACTAGAGTGAACAGACAACCTACAGAATGGGAGAAAATATTTGCATGCTATACCTCTGATAAAGGGCTGATAACCAGAATCTATACAGAACTTAGGAAAATCAACAAGAAAAAATCAAACAACTCTATTAAAAAATAGGCAAAGGACATGAACAGAAACTTTCAAAAGAAGATAGAATAATGGCCAGCAAACATATAAAAAATTGCTCAACATCTCTAATCATCAGGGAAATGCAAATCAAAACCACAATGAGATATCACTTAACTCCAGTGAGATTGGCTCATATCAAAAAATCCCCAAACAACAAATGTTGGCGGGGATGCGAACAGATAGGAACACTCATACACTGCTGGTGGGACTGCAAATTAGTACAACCTCTATGGAAAGCAATATGGAGATACCTCAAAGAACTAAAAGTAGAACTACCATTTGACCCAGCAATCCCACTACTGGGTATTTACCCAAAGGAAAAAAAGACATTCTATAACAAAGACATCTGCTCACGAATGTTTATAGCAGCACAATTCACAATTGCAAAGATGTGGAAACAACCCAGGTGCCCATCAATACATGAGTGGATTAATAAAATGTGGTATATGTATACCATGGAGTATTACTCAGCAATGAAAAACAATGGTGAATTAACACATCTGGTATTATCCTGGTTGGAGCTAGAGCCCATTCTTTGAAGCGAAGTGTCACAGGAATGGAAAAACAAGCACCACTGGTACTCACCATCGAATTGGTACTAACTGATCAACACTTACATCACACAGGACAATAATATTCATCAGGGGGTGGACAGGCGGCAGGGGGGTGGAGGGGATGGGAAAACTCTCACTGAATGGATGCGGGGAGCACAGTTTGGGGGATGACCACGATTGTAGCTCTGACATGGGCAGTGCATGGGCAATATATATAGCCAAAGTGTTGTACCCCCATAATATTCTGAAATAAAAATAAATAAATAAATAAATAAGGAAACAAAAAAAAACCAAAACAACAATAACAACAAAAAAACCCACTGAAATCCAGATAAAGTCTAGAGTTTAGTTAACAGTAATGTGCCAGTGTTGTTTTCTTAGTTTTCATAAATATACCATGGTAATGTAAGACGTTAGCATTAGAGGAAACTGGGCAAGCTTTCTGTATTATCTTTACAACTGTTCTGTAAATTTAAAATTATTCCAAAATAAAAACTTTATTACTTTAAAAAAATTTTTTCTTGGTCTAAATTTCTAATACGTACAGTAAGAAAGGTGCTCCCCATCTCAGTTATACAACCTGGCATTGCTGTTTAATGAAGCAATTTGGAAAAAAAGTCAGGAGACCTGGTTCAAATCCCAGCTGCACCATTAACTAGTTGGGTCACTTCTCTGAGGCTGCTACCTCATCATAAAGAGTGGATTTGATCAGGTGATTTAGGTCGCTAGAAATTCAAGTCCTAGCACCCTCAATTCTCCATGTACCTTTTTGAGAGTAAATGACCACCCTTGGGAAAAGAACTGAAAAGAGTATGGCTTGGTAGAGAGCATCATCGTCACGTACAAAGAAACAGCTGTTTCCTCTTTGCACACACCAAGCCCAGTTCCTACAGGATTAACCTCAAAGCTCACAGGAGTTCTCTGAGACACTTCACCATCTCCAAACTCATACCTACTTCTCTGTCCCTCATCCTCTGCCATAATTATAACAGCTTCTCAAAGTCTCAATACCACCCACTCAACAGCTGTTAGGTCTTTCCTCCAGCTGTTTCCTCTTTGCAGAAAGCCCTCTCCCCCTTCTCGTGCGGCAAACCCTCCTGACGATCTAACTCTGATGCTGCCTTCTCCAGGGAGGCCTCTCTGCCTCGCTCTGGCTGAATCGGGGACTCCTAGACACACAACTCCACACAGAAGCCCTTCTCTTTCTCCCCACCCCTGGATCCAAGACATCATATTAATTCATCTATAAATGCTTCAAACATAGCTCCTTCTTTATTCAGTCCTTTGGACATTGTCTCCTGAGGTCCCATCGTACAAGATGGTCAGCTGGCACCTTGGTACCATACCATGCCCACCATTTCTTCCCTCTCATTCTCCCAACAGTTATATGATGATTTTTGGTTAAATCACCGTTTCAGAGTTTATACTTATGATTATACCAAGTATCAATCATTTGTGAGCCAAGTAGCACACTATGGCTACGTTTCCTTCCTCGTCATACAATTTTTGCTCATCCTGAAGTTCGTAGGTACCTCTCTTTCCTCTGCCAAACATGGCAGGGACTCACAATTGTCCCCTGGCATCCGTCTTCCTCTTCTTCCTTGTCATAATAGAAATTCCTCTATCCAGAGTTTTAGTATGTGGCTCCCAGCCAGAGCCCCGTGTCCCAGCCACGCTTGCAGTAGGTGTGGCCACGTGACTGAGTTCTTGCTAATTGCGGCGTGTCAACAGAAAGGATGGGTGCCACTTCTCGGTCTTCTCCTTCAAACAGATTGGGTTTGTTCCCTTTCTCTTCCTCCTTCCCAGTCTGGGAAAGGCCAACAACGTTTGCAACTTGCCTGGATCCTGAGACGGAACCGCTTGTGGAGAATGGCGCAGCCAGCCTGCCAGCCTGGGTCCCTCACAGCCCGGAGGAGGAGAGCCACCCAGACCACCTGCCTCTTGCTTCATGAAGATAGAAATAAAACTATCTTACTAAACCCTTCTAGTTTGGAGCCTCTTTTTATAGCAGCTTCAATTGTATCCAAACTTGTACCTTAGTTTTCTGTATCACCATCACTAATTCTTGCCAAACTCTCCAAATGAATTGTAAAATTCCTCCGAACACTGTTTTCCATATGGCCAACTAACTACACCGACTTTGTTAGTGGTGCCCTAGTTTTTCCTGCCCCATCCTCCTGCTCAGTCAGGAACGGTTGTTCCTCAGGCTGGCGACACAATAACTACCACCTTAGGTCTCCCTGTGTTGCAACCTAGATTTCTTGCATCCTGGGTCTTTTTTTCCCCCAAGAGTTCTGGATTTACTTTTTTGTTGAGGTGTAACTTACATAGAGTAGAGTGCACTAATGTTAATTGTCTAGCCAACCAGTCTGTGGCCTTCATTGAGTGACTTTATTCTAAGTATGGTGCCACCAATCCACTGACCATTGCTCCTGGCATCGCTGGCGTAAGGCCTGTTGAGTTCAACATTGCACAGGCCTCCAGTCTCCTGCAGGGCAGGGTGATGGCCACCCAGTCATGTGGAAGGGGCAGGGGACATGAGGGTCTCTCTGCTCCTCATCCTCCCTTGCAGTGGTCTTCCTTTCTCCCTTCTTTCTGTCCTGCCATGTCCCAGCCCTGCCTTCTCTGCTACTGTGCCTGGTTTCCTGAACCTGTGGGAATAAAGTGACTGGTTTCTCTTTGGCATCTGTCTTAGACTGTTCTGGCTAAACACCATATACTGGGTGGCTTATAAACAATAGACATTTATTGCTCACAGTTCTGAAGCTGAGAAGTCCAAGATCAAGGTGCTGGCAGATTTGGTGTCATGTGGGGGCCCCCTTCCTGGTTCATAGACAGCTGTCATTTTGCTGCGTCCTCACACAGTGGAAGGCGCAAATGAGCTCCCTTGGGCCTATTTTATAGGACACTAATCCCATTCATGAGGGCTCCACCCTTATGACTGTCAACCTACATAACAGAGAGGCTCTCTTTAAAAAAAAAGATATTTATTTAGAGCATTGCAATGGGAATGTGCATGCCATAGTAAACCATGTTCTTATTCAGGGAGGTGAAGGAAGACAAGGGTCTTTAAAGGAAAAAAATGAGGAGGATGACATAATTGTTTTGAAATGATTAACTTTGGCTACAAAGATCAATCACAAGGGTGATGCCAGTCCGAGGTTGGACAGGCAGTTGCTGGGCAGATGTCCTTGCAGAAGTGTTTTTTTGTGTAAAGTTGTGATGGCCTTTGTGCCAGCTTGTGAGTTTTGCAGTCTTTTGTGATAGTTTTGTTATCAGGCACACCAGCATGACAGCCTGCTCCTCATGGACTTCCCTGGTTCATTTATTAGGGTTTTGGGGGTTTTTTTGTTTTGTTTTGTTTAAATACTAGCAGTCACTTATCTGCTCAGCAGGCCCATTTCCTGCCAGTGGTCCTCGTGGGACATGGTCATCACAGCCTCTCCAGGGTTGTCACCTGCAAGATACTCTTCAGATGAACTCTTCAGAAAGTCTATTTCATAAAATATCCTTCCCAGACCTGACACAGGTTAAAACAAGTTTTGATTCTGACAACTTTCACATGACCTAGTCACTTTCCAAAAGCCTCACCTCCTAATGCCATCACTTTGGGGGTTAGGATTCAACATATGAATTTGGGAGGGACACAGACCTTCAGACCACAGCAAGGATCTCCCTCTGCAAGCATTTCCTCAGTCCTCAGAACTTCTTCATCTTACTTGATGAAGTAACCATCAGCACTTACCATTTTCAAACGTTTTGTTGATATGTCCTGTCTGCTATTGCTTGTTCCCCCATTGTCTTTGATCTTTGTACCATGTCTACTACAAAGTTATTAGACTTGATTTTCTGACTTAAAAAATGAAACCTCCCCAGGTACTTAAACAACTCTCCAAAATCTAATAAATCTAATTTCTAATAGTGAAATCTCTTTAAAAGACCAATATTATCAACTTAGAACATTTTTCTCCATAAATATGTGTGTGTGTATGTATATGTGTACATGTGTTCAATCCACCATGTTCAATCAGAAATCCTTCTGTTACAACCCTTCACACATTTGAAGACATCTTCCCCAGATTTGAAGACCTCTTCTCCATCTCTTCTCCAGCTAAGCATGCCTATTTCCTTTCTGCCAGTGGTCCTCATGGGACATGGTCATCACAGCCTCTCCAGGGTTGTCACCTGCAAGATACTCTTCAGATGAACTCTTCAGAAAGCCTGTTTTGTGAAATATCCTTCCCAGACCTGACCCAGTTCTCCAGAGTGACAATGGAAGTTTTCAGATGTCCTTAAGACAAGCTTCTTGGACACAGAGAAAGCATTAATTGGATTTTCAAATTAATGTTCCATTTATTATTAAAGTTGTAATTTTTTAAAAAGGTAGTGTTCCTTAAGACTTTCAGTTTATCTCACAAATATTATTTCATTCATAAATCTAGTAAATTCTAACAATCACTTTCAAAGGGGCCCATGGATCAATTTTTATCAACTCCAATTGGGCAAACTTAAGTACCTTAAACAACCAGTCCCTTTTATAAATTTAGTTAGTTAAATTCCCTTAAGCATTTTTAACTGAATTCATAAAGTTACCAGACTTTATTTTCTGAATTTAGAAGCAAAACCTTCCCAGGTACTTAAACAACTCTGAACAATCTAATAAATCAAACTTATAATAGTGAATTCTCTTAAAGAGCTAATACTGTTTACCAGTTTAACCCAGTTCTTTAATAACTTTGAATTTAAAATCACAAATGTGAAATCAATTACCAAATCACACATCCTAAGTTGGAGTCACCAGGCTATCTTATTATACACTAATATGCAAATATCCTTAAACATTACAAACATTTAAGTGCTTAATATGTACAGATCATTTCAATGAATACAAAAGCCTTCCTTTTCCTGACCTTAACAAAAATGCATGATTATTATTGATTTTATTTCATCTCTATATTTGATTAGAAATTTTTCTAGGAGCGGAATTGTTGGTTCTAGGGTGTACATATGACCCAGTAATTCCATCACCTGTTATGACATAAACACAGCAAAAATGCATGCATATGTTCACCAAAAGGCATGAACCGCAAGTTCAGAGCAGCACTCTTTGTAATAGCCCCAAGTGGAAACTACACAAATTGCCCATCAACAATGCATAAATAATGTGTGGTGTATTCACCCAATGGGATGAGATGAATGATCTACAAACATACACAATATTGATGACTTTCATGAGACTATGTATATATACTGTATAATTCCATTTTTACAAAGTACAAAACAAATCTATGCTATTAGGAGCTAGGATAGCAGTTATGCCTGGAGAGAGCTAGTGACAAGAATGGAGTATGACAGGGCTTCTGCTCTGCTTCTCGATCCAGGTTCTGCTTCCATGGTTGTGCTCAGTTTGTGAAAATTCTTCAAGCCCTACATTTAGATATGTGTATATGTCTGTGCATATAAATAAATAGTGTTTTTTGTTTTTTCAAAGGGCACTTAAGCCAAAGGGAGTACGTTTACCATCCTAAGGAAATTGGGTTAGCTACTCAAGGGCAATGATATTGTGCATCAGGCAGAGATTTTTGCTGAGACAGGGATCTGAGCTGCACACATTCTGGGCAAGTCTTCTCGTGCTTCTGGAGAATTCACCGCACCCTTTTTATTGTCAACATAACAGGGAACACCAAGCCTATCCCCCCGATGCAAATGGATTATGTCCCTATCTCCTGGGTCTTGGCCACTCCGCTCCACGATTTCTCCCCCTAATTTAACTCACAACCTCCTTTAAAGCTGTATAGAACATCCTTTTCTGCTTGGCTGCTTTTGTTTTAGCTTTTAAGACATCTTAATGTCTTTCCATCTGGCACTTCCATTCCATGAACGCTTTCACATTCTTATGTGATTCTCTCTCAACCTCTTTAATTTTACCACTTGATTTGGGTGGCTGAGATTCTGCATTAAGGTTGCCACTGTCTTTACTCACCTTTTCAGGCCCTGGTCGAATTCCGGATTCTTTTCATGCCCTCCCTGTGCAGCAGGGCCACCACTCACCTGGCTGGAGTCTGTGTTTTCTCTCTTGGCCTTGCCTGGCTTTCCTTCCCAGCACTTGAGTCATGCTGGCGACACAGATGTGGCCCGAACAAAGGACAGTGGGGATTTTTCTCCTCTTACTTTGATCAGCTTTGTTTCTCAAAGCCCACACCATGATAACTTTGGGGTGGGTAGAGGGGACAAGTCATCCTGTTGGCACAGTTTGAGATTGTAGTAAACTGAACATTCTGGACCTTTTTCACAACATCAGCTATTTTTATGCACTTGGTATTTTGAACCTGTGGACCAGACTTTTACATTTATCATGGTTAAATTTCCAGTGTTAGATTTCATTCATTAGTCTAGCCTGTCAAGATATTTGCCAATCTTAATTCAACCTCCCAGGGTGGCATTTATCCAGCCAAGCTCATCAAAGGTCACCATCTCAGCATTCAGCTATGACAGTGTGGACAGGAGCAGACAGGCACTGTGGACAGTGCCTGGGTGCTGACCACCGCTGCTTTGTTCACATAAAGAAGGGACAGATGGTGGGAGGAGGCCCAAGCAAGGATTTGGTATATAAAGGATAAACTCCTGGATCCATATTTCTTATACTTCTGGCTTCCAATTCAAGGACTCATTTCCTGGACCTGCTTCCCAAACTCCATGGGCCAGAGATGGAGGATCTAAAGGCAAGTTTCAAATGTGAGTTTCTGAGAGGGCCCAGATATATTCAACCTGGAAGAGATGGCTTTACGGTTACTTCTTTTGACTCCCTTTTTTACCCTTGGAGTCCACAACAAAGATACACTTTTAGAGCTGCATTAGGAGTAAACAGAAATCAACCATCTAATTGTTCAAATGGGGAAACTGAGGAATGGTAAAGTCAGGTTCCTGGCCTAGTCCACTCTGGAACAAGGTGGCACAGCCAGGACAGGGACCCTGATTTCACTGCTCCGCATTGAGCCATGTCAGGCAGGTGACCATGGCCATATACCTGCCACCACTTCCTAGAGAGCCACTGCGCCTCCAGAGTTGGGGAAAAGACATTAGTTTCTTATTGAAACATACAGGGCGAAAACCTACCTAACGGGTACAATGAACACTATCTGGGGGATGGGCACACTTACAACCCTGACTCAAGCATAACAAAATCAATGCATGTACCCAAAAACATTTGTACCCCCGTAATATTTTGAAATAAGAGGGAAAAAACCATATGGGGTAGATTATGGCATAGAATGCAAAATTCACTTGATTTTAAAGTTGAAATAGGAGGATTTGAAGAAATGTGCATTACTAGCTACTTGGGCTGTGGATACCAGGTCCCCTGGACAGTACAAAAATAGATTATTTTACTTTATAGAATAGATTTTAAGCAGAGAAATAAGCTTCAAATAGGTTCCATGAAGGTATCAGCTGTGTTTGTGGAGCTATGTTTGGGGAAAGCAGCGGGGGCAGAGGGGTGGGTACCACCATTATTTCCCTCGTGCTGTTATTATTTGTTATTTGCAGGCATGACCAGTGCACAGAACATAAAAGAAAACACTTCTAAGAGGACTCTGTGAGGTTACTGGTATGGTCACTGAGCCCTCTCTATGATTCACTGGTTCATTTATTTTAGCTTTCTAAGGACATGTCCAGTCCTTGCAAAATTCCAAGGAAGTCAACTACGTGGTTGAGTCTCATCTCCACTGGCTGCAGACAGACTTTATTATCCATAATTAACAGTGAGTAACTTTGTGGATGGTATCCTTTAGTAGGCATGAATTTCTAACTGAAGAACATCTTTCAGCTCTGAGCATTGTTCAACCGAATGTTGCTATGAGACTGCAGCTATTTATTCCTCCACAATGTTTTGCTAAAGAACTCTTACGTAGCTCTGGTGACAGAGTGTATTTTTCACAGCTACTCGGTCTTTTTTCTTTATCTCTTATTTTAAAAAGAAATACAAGACCCTCCCATTTGTATAACATCTCCTAGGAATACATTAGAATATTAGAGGGGGATGGACCCCAGAGGTCTCCGGAGGGGGAGGCCCTTTCAACTGTTTAAATTCTGTTTTTATCTGATGATGTGGTGGAAAGTAGATTTGCCTTGATGAACCACAGATCATCAAACTCTCACTGAATGCTCCAATAATGTGCATAAATGGTGAAAAAATAGATATGTCATGGAATAAAAGATACATGGGTTTTAGGGTAAATATGTTATCAATATTCTCATCAGTCAGTACCTTGGTGCATGTCTATTTCATAATAGAGAGGTGTGGAGAGAACTCTGTTGGTTTTTGCCTGCCTATTATTCTTTCTTCCTTTTTCATCTACAAAACCTCAGTTTTCCTTGGGGGACCCACACTTCTCCAGGGGTGATAGATATGCCTTTGATGCATCTTGAAATCAAAATGTCCTGCCCTTCTTTATCCAAAGTCTGGCCACAAACCAAGCAAGGCCAAATAGACTCTCTGTCCCAAGAATTTCTGTATTGATCAGTGACACAGGCAGGGCTGAAAACAATTGTCCCAAAGGTGTCGCCCTGGAAACACCAGCTTCCTGGATACCTGATGGCCCCCTGCTTCCTGTCCTTTCTGAAATGTCGTTGTTCAGCTTGTATTTTTATTCTACAAGCTGCCACCATATATATCTGATAAATTTCATTTGTTTATTTTTGCTTCAACTTCCCAGAATTCATTTCTGTTGCAAACAAGGCAGCAGAAATGAATGTGTCAGCTGTGTTTGTGGAGGAATATCTGTGGGAAGAGGGAGGCACCAGCATTGTTTCCCTTGGGCTGTTATTATTGTTGCTATTTGTTATTTGTAGGTGTGGCCAGTGCACAGAACATAAAAGAAAACATTTCTAAGAAGCGTCTGTGGGTATTTCAGAAAATAAGATCTTAAAGCAAATTTTCTGTAATGGGAATCCTGTTTTCCTGTCATTTCATTATAAACTTGTAGAAATGTTCCTCTGGGAGGGAAAAAAAAGCCTTCAATAGAATAAGTAGGAAAGAGGATAAAAGTGAAAGTAAGGAAAGCAGTGTCGTGGGGGATGGGTCTGGGTTCATGCATTGGTGTGACAAACGGCTTGAACCAGAAACAGCAGAAGTGCTAAGCTTTCTGTGAGTTGCTAGCCCTACCCAGAGTTTTCAAAAATTTTTCTTTAATGTAGCTTCCTACTTAAAGCCTCCCTTGGACACCTAGTCATTAAATTAAGACCTCTAGAAGATGTTTCTTGAACACTAATGCATATATGAACCACCCAGAGGATCTCATTAAAATGCAGAGTCTGATTCCACATTCCCAACAAGCTGCCAGTGATGCCGATGCTGCTAGCCCCAGGACCACACTTTGAGTATCAAGGCTCCAGGTCAGGATTTCTCTCCAGCCTCAGTTTCCCAGGTTCCCCATGCAGGGGTTCCAGACCACCTCCCTTTGTCTGCCTAGAACACACATGTCATATCACTCTCAGCCAGCAGGTGTCACCAGCGTGCTCTGAGAGGCCCAGCAGGACCAGTTCCTCAGCGTTTCATGTAAAGGAGCTTTAAGAATCTCCAAAGCAAGCGTATTCCAAGCATTTGATTATAGTTTGAACCCCCAAGCAAAATGACCAGTGAGGGAGATTCTCACTAAGTATTTTTATAACTCTGTCGTTTTCTTTGTGATTTTAAAATCATTTGTCCATGCCTCAGTGTGGAAATTGGACTCTTTACATCTGTAATAGGTAAGAGGTGCTTTAGCAACAATTGCTGCAGTTCAATTTTTAGACAGCTTTCTCATGTATTATCTTATTGCAAGAGGAATCTTTACTACTATTACTATTCCATTTTACAGATGAGAAAACAAAGGCACAGAGAGGAGAGTGAGTGACTCGTCCAGTGCAACAAAGATAGTGGGGGACAGAGATGAGATTCAACCTTGAGCTTCTACTTAAAATGCACACTCCCTACCCTACTGCTTGTGGAGAAGGAAGAAGACCGCACCTGGGTTTTCTTTTGCATCAAACTTTGTTCTTCTCAACAAGATTGAAAGTTAACTCATCTTTACAGCAGATAATGGTTTACATCGTAGGGATTCCAGGGTCCTGATCAAAGGTACTGGGATACAAAATAGTTCTGGGCATAAATCCATCCCGAATACAATCATACAGTTTGGATACAATGATCTGAGATGTGAAAGTTCTACAAACATTGTATTTATTTATAATAACCAAGGAGTCCCTGTCCTACACATGCTATCAAAGCCCCCTTTGAAAATTTTCTGGGAAGGTTAGAAATTAGTGAAGAGGTAACAATTTGAGTGTATTGAGATTAAAACAAAGGAATTTTTTTGGTGCCTGAATGAAGGGGCATTTAGGGGAGTTGATGTGTCATCTTTGAGAAACTCCTGCAGGTTTTGCAGTCCCAGTAATCTCCGCTCTTACCCCACCTCCATTAAATCTGGCACAAAGAGATCACTGTCATTACCAAGGCCAAGCCAAGCAGATTCTCCTGCATCAAATCTCCCGGCAGGAAAGGCTTGCTGCAGGCGATTGGTGACGCCCCTTCCAGCTCCAGGAAGCTCAAGCTCATTGCCTTCAAGCATTTTGCAAACTGGGTTCTGTGGTGTATTAATAACGGAGAATTGGGGTCAAATAAATTTGAGAAATGCTGGTTTAAATGAAAGTATACAAGTTTCTTTCCTTTCAGCAGGGCTTCTTGGAGGCTGTTCATGTGCACTGTTGATCTTCAAGGAAGGGGTGGGGAACGTGCCAATGTGCCCTGATTCTCAGTTAGAGGATTAAGGAATCTTTTGTCCTTGGAATATCGGGAGCTCACAGAACACCCTTTGAAAATCCTGATCCAGTTCATCTTCCCCTACAGACAGGGCTAGCTTCATGAGCATGTGACCTGCACGGTCTCACAGGCCCCCACAGTTGGTTTAGTGCCGTGCTGTTGCTGTCTTGAAATTCCTAATCAGTTTTGAACAAGGGGCTCTGCCTTTTGATTTTGTAGTAGGCCCTGCAAATCATGTAGCCAGTGCTGCCTATGGACGCGCACCCGTCTCATCACTGCCGGCTCTTTTCTCGTCTGCATCCCGTATGCTCCTTCTCCCTTCCTTCCGCCTTTCTGTTCTCTGGCCCATCGGAGCTTTTTGCCAGCCCAGTTTTATAAATCACTGGAATATTGTTCTCTATGTTCCCTTAGTTCCCTTTTGGGCTTTTAATTATGAGAAGAGCCTGCTTACTTTATCAAATGTTCACAGTGTAGAGGACGGTCAGTCATACAAAACTGCTGATGAAGTGATGCTAGATGGTATAGCTCTGCTCTGGGCATTGCTACGTTCTCTAGTTTGCATCCCGACATTCAGAGAGGGACGAACAGAACACAACAGAAAGCAGAAAGAGAGCACATGTCAACAATAAAGAAAGCAGCACTTTTTGAGACTAATAATCTGTTCTGTCTGAGTGTATTCGATTAATGGTTTGGAGTGAAATGTTGCTGTTACCTTCGTCTTATGATTAAAGGAAAGAACCAGCTTAGAGCCCCTCACCACATCAAGGGAAGAATCCGCACTGAAGATGGATAACAGCACCTCTCCCCTCCTCCCAGGAAGGACTTCCCTGTCACATTCGGGCAAACTTCCCTGCCTGGCTTCCAGAACCCTCAGAGACCACTCATGCTGTCCAACCCTGTCTCCATCTTTCTCCTTTACCTTCCATCTTTGTCAAGGCTCCTTTTGTTCCCAGTGATAAAAACTCAATTCGAACCACTGTAAGGAATAAAGGAGATGTATTAGTTCCTCATAACTGGACAACACAAGCAAAGGGTGGGAATGGCTTCCGGTAGAGTTGGATTCAGGAGTTCACATGATGCCATCTGGACCCTTTGCTGCTCCCTCTTCTCTGTGATCCCTGCTTGCCTTTGGGGCATATTCTCCGGCCAGACCTCTCCACGTGGAGGCCAAGATCACCCCTGACAGCTCTCAGCTGTGCTCCCCTCATGGCTTATGCTCTGAAAAAAATATCCTTCCCCCAGGGGTGCTATAGCAAAACTGGAGGGCTGATTCTGATTGGCTTAGCTAGGTTATGACTCATATCGTAGGAGCCCGCCCCTCAACCAATCACAGTGACTTGGAGAATGGCATGCACTGTGATTGGCCGGGTGTGGGTCATGTGCTCACCCACCTGGGGTGCTAGTAGGAACTCTAGGCAATCACAAGGAATGGGTTCTCTGTGGGAAAGACGGTTCCTAGTGCTGGAAGAAAGGGAGCAGGTATGTGTCAAGCAGGTGAAAAATGACAACTCTAGGTCACTATACCTTCTCTGTCTTGTTCCTCGTCCCCTCTCTGCCTCCACCCTAGGCTTACATCTGCCTTGAAGTCTTGGTCTAGCTCTAATCACATCCCTCCTTCCCCTTTCCCAAATGCCACCAGGCCTTCAGGGCTGAGTCCACAGTAAACGCTAGGAAAGTACTTTATGGACTCTCCCGGGGTCCAGGGAACACTGAGGGGGTTTCCCGAGCATGGCAGACCTTTTGTTGAATTGAAACTAGTTGGCTGTACTCTAGCTACCTGTTTTCCTCCTTCTTACCTGAGACTCTGTGCTGGTCCAGGCTTTGTAGTTGACAGGATCAGATAGACAGACAAGTTAGTATGAATAAAAGGGTTAGACTGAAATGATTAATAGAACCAAAGGACAGCTGAACCTCAGGAGAATTTGGACACAGTCAGGGACTAGGATGAGACTCAGCCTCAGGATGGTCTGTCCTCGACCTCTCTGTGTCTGTCGTGTTCTCCTGTTTTCCTGAGGAGGCTGCTATTGTCTGCTTACTCATTAATTTACTCTGTGGGAGAGACGACTGCCCGGCCTGGTGTCATTACCTTTTACATCCAGTGCCCACTATTAGATTACATGCCCTGGGTCTCTTTGCCCAGCTCTTTGAGAAAGAGAGAATACTTTTGGTCACTGACCAGTCAGTGTATTGGCTGTCCTTGGGCATTCCCCATCAAGCCAATAATCTGTCCATCAGGGTCGTGGTTGCCCAGGCTAAGCTGGGGTGGGGGGAAACAGGTCTCAAAGGAGGGGATGTGGGCTGGCAGGCACCCAAAAACATGCCTCTTATAGATAGGTAGAGCAGCTGTTTCACAAGTTAATCAATTTAAGCTCAGATTGGCCCAATGTGGGTCATATGAGTTCAGTGACTCAGACAAGGCCTCCCGGCCAGTGAGAGATATTGGTTGGTCTTTGGCTCAGGTGCTCTGACTACTGCTTTCCTACCCCTTGTAATGAAGAGGGGATGTCTGAAGCCCTAAGCATGGATTAGTTCTCTGAGGGAGCAAGGTTCCTGAGGCAGGAGTCCAAGAAAAAGGGTGGGCTCTGGTGAACCTATGGTAGGCATTGAATATGGGCACTCAAGTGGAGAGAAGGTGAATAAGACCCTTGGATTTGCCTGAAATGACTTTGGTGACTTTCAAGGAAGCAGTTTCAGGAGGTTCTAGAAACTGATGGTAGAATGAAGAGGGAGTGAAGAAAGGGCACAAAGAAATGGAATATAAGGGGAGAAATGGATTATCAACAATAACAAATTGGGAAGCCTTTGTCCATGCTTTGGCATAATGTACTGTGCTTTCTGCTCTACCGTATTATAAGAAATTCCAGAACAGTGCACTGTCTAGTCATTATGTTAAAAATGAGTGGAAGGAAGTCCTCAACTTTCAATGTAATAAACATTAAGTCCTAAGACTCTGCTATACTTCAGAGAAACTAGGAAGTATATATTAAATATGATTTGAGTTGAAAAGGTGCACTTAATGGACCAAAGTTTAAAATAAGTTGCCAACTCTATGGAAGAGATTATTGTTAACACAGGAAAGATCCTTTTCTAAATTATAGGAAATTCTCTTTTTTCTTATTATATTAAGTGGATTTTGCTCCCTAAATTAGGAATGTTCTTAGCTTCTTATAATAGAAAATCTAACTAAAACCAGTTTAGATAATATGTGTATTTCTTATCTCTCTCTCAAAAAAAGGGCTGGAAGTGGGCATTTCCAGGGATGGTTCTGGTGATCAACCATGTCATCCAGGATCCGGACTCCATTTTTCACTTTGTGCTTAGAGGCTGTTTTTTTCATTCATAACTGTCACCTCAGAGTTTCAAGATGTCTACCACAGCTCTAGCAGAGAGAGGAAAGGCAGCACCAGCAAGCTGTCTTATTGCACTGGTCCTTTTTTATCAGAGAAAACAATGATCTTTTTCAGAAGCATCCCAGTAGGTATCCCCTGTCTCAGGAAAGAGACTAGTTCACTTAGCCGATGTAGCTGCAAGGGAAGCTGGGAATGTGACTGTACATCAAATTGGAATGCAATACTCAGGGCAGATTTAACCCAACTGCAGTTCATCCCTTGTGGATATGCCTGGATTGGGCCCATTATCACCTGAGCAAAACCCATGTTCTATTAGCATGGAAGAAAGAATGAAGCCATCAAGAATGTCTTTCACAACGACTGACCTATTTTAGGGATACCAGCTGAATGGTGAGCTCCTCACAGAGGAGACAAACAACACCAAAGCATTTGTACCAATCATTTGTTCATGTGCCTGAATAAAACCGACTCTGCGAAGATTGTAAATAAACTGTATTTCAACACAAATCACCGGGGAATGCATCAAAACTCCTACTTGTGACTTAACTTGAATAGCTTGGGTTCTCAGATCTAGTGCTTTCTAGCAAAAAGGAGTAATTATTTTTAAATGACACTTCTTATGGTTGGTTCATATTAAAGACCTGGATCCATAACAAACATGCAATTACTCTGTAACATGTCACAAATGTTGCTGAGGTTGGTTTCTTTACAAATGAAAGTGTTACTGGTAGTCACCAATTACACAGTGGTTGGGCAGGACGTGGTATATTACATTGGTTTCTCCTCATTTTCAAATTCATATTTGCTATATATCAGAGTGTGTGTAATTGAGAAATTAGTTTATTTTTGGTTGAATAAAAGGTTATCTGATTTGTAGACATTAAGAACAAAGGAGAATTAACTTAGAAGCTGTGTTCAAATAATTGAATATTATTCAAAATGTATCTGTTCCCCAGGAAGCTGCTCATAGGGACTGGAGGCTGGGTGGGGATCTCTGCACCCTGGTGGGCTTGTGCCACATCTGACGACCATGGCCTTGAAGGGATTTAGGCCAAGTGTGGCCAGATCTCCTGGTTTTTCAAGAAAGACCAGAAATCTGGAATATTATGGGAACTCTCCCAGTTTTTTAAATATTAGCAACAAAATATAAAAATTTTAAAACACTGAGGGCCAAACCAAAACAAATTTATGGCCTGATTCAGGCAGAGGGCTGCCCCCTTTCAACCTCAATAGAAGCCCCGTCATATGAGAGGTGAGAACAAGGAGGACCAGGGAAGAGAGGGAGCAAGTCCAGGAGGACACGTTTCCTGGGGCCTCTTGGGCCACGCAAGCACTCCGTTCGCTGAAGGTCAGTGAAGGTCCGAGCGAGCAGAAGGTCATGCAGATCCTGACTCCCTCTGTAGGACTGGAGAATTTTCTCCCCAGCTGCAGGGAATGTAATCCACTACCAGCTCTCAGTCCTCAACCCTTTTTGGTGACTGGTTTCACTCAAGGAAGCTGCCTTGTCCCCAAACAGATCCCTTTCTCGGGTGCAGCCTGCGTCTGGCGAGGCCCCCTGCTCTGGAGGATCAGTCCCGCTTTGGAGCTCCCCAAGGAGTGGGCTGAGGCCTTTGTTGAGATTACATTTGAACCCAACTTCTGCCTCTGCCCTCTCTCCTCTCCTCTCGTCCCCTCCCCTCCCTTTCCCTGCACACGAATCTCCTTCCAGCTTCTGCCTTCCCTGGAATGAGATCTGTGACCCTTGTCTTCTCTCTCAGCCTCCATTTTATGTCCCAAGGAAGTGTAACGTAATGAGCAAGGCCAACCTAGTAGCAATATTTGGTGGGGACATTTTCCTAATCACGTCGAAGAACATTTTCTTCAAGAGATGTAGTTTGAAAAAAGTCCTCCTTCACACACACCTATCAAAAATGCACATGCAACTCCTGAAACCTTATTTTTTCATTATTTGTCATAATAATGCATATAGTAATAAGAATATGTCAGGTTATGGGGTAAGAGAGAATTAAGGTAGCAGATGGAGTTAAGATTGCTAATCAACTGACTTAGAAATGGGGAGATTATTCTGGATCATCTGGGTGGGCACAGTATAATCACAAGTGTCCTTAGAAGTGAAAGAGGCAGGAAGGAGGGTCAGGGTCAGAGTGATACAGTGTGAGAAAGACTCAGCTGGCCCTTGCTGGCTTTGAAGGTGGAAGATGAGGCCATGAGTTGAGCAATGCAGGTGGCCTCTAGCTACTGGAAAAGGTAAGGAAGCGGATTCTCCCTGAGAGCCTCCAGAGGAACGCAGCCCTGCTGATGCCCTGATTTTAGCCCAGGGAGACTCATATTGGACTTCTAACTTCCAGAACTTTAAGATGATAAATTGGTGTTGTTTTAAGCCACTAAATTTGTAGTCATTTGTTACAGCAGCAATAGGGAACTAATACGGTGGGTCAGTCAGGTGGAAACAAAATTCACTTATGCAACACTTTCTTGTTTTTAGTTTTAAAAATGATATTTATCAGACCATCAAGGTAAGTGTACTGTCCTATGCCTGAGCATGGGACAAGGTAAGTGTACTGTCCTATGTGGTGCCAGGTGACCCACTTTCAAGAAACACCTGTTAGTCCTGTTCTGTATGCATTTTCTCTAAGGATTAGAGCCAGTGTTTACTACATGAAACAATTTGTTTTTTTGAACAGGAGGCATTATTTTGTCTTGTATTAGCTGGCTATTAAAAATGAATTACAATATCCTAGCACTCTGGGAGGCCGAGGCGGGAGGATTGCTTGAGCTCAAGAGTTCGAGACCAGCCTGAGCAAGAGCGAGACCCCGTCTCTAAAAAAAAAAAAAAAAAAAAAATGAATTACAATAATGTCCAAGCTCTTCCTCTCCAATCAGGAATTATCTTGGAGTGGAGAATGAGAGAAAAAAAGTAGTTGCTAACCTTTTATGTTTCCATCAGCTGGACAAAGAAATCCCACAGGGGTAATAAGGAAATACAGGGAAAAATGCCTGGGTTGTTGTGGTTTACTGTGGTTTTAGTTACCAGTTTAAATGTTAGAAAATTAGGGCTTGACCGATCAAAGCGTATCATTTGCAACAACAGGGCCTGAAATGTTGCTTCTTACACACCAAGAGTTTTGAAAGGATAAAAGCAACACTTGTTTTAGAAGGGGAAGAGAAATGAACTTACGTGCGGAAAGGGATGAAGAATGTAGCTATTGAAGGTCACCTATAGATGGGAGCTGAGCCACAGCCGTGGAATAACACAGAGTGTGCAGGGCAGCGAGAGAGGAATCCTGTCCCAGGCCTGTACCTGGATGGCCTGGGCGCACTGCTCCTGCACCCTGACCTGGCCCTTGTCTTTTTGATACTAAAGCTTCATAACCACCGGTCTCCTTTACTTGTAGTCATTTAAAAGAAACACTTAGAAATCTCAATAATGCATTTCACTTACTTTTTTTAAAAGGAAGAGAAGACACACTTCTGAGGAGAGAGGATACTTTTTCCTTGACCCTTCGCTTAACTAACCAAAGAATTCAATTCAATTGAACTATTGATCAGCTGAGAACACTGACACAAACATGATGGGAACGACAGCCCACGACTTCCACATGCTCAGCTGTTGTGTGTTTATTCTTTACAGCATGTAGGTGACATGGTGGGGTGGTGGGTACCTGTTGTGGGTTTGAATTTTGTCCCCTCAAAATTCATTCGTTGAAGCCCTAACACTGAGTGCCTCAGAATAGAGCTACATTTGGAGATAGGCCCTTTCAAGAGGTGTATAAGTAAAAATGAGGCCGTTAGTCTGGGCCCTAACCCAATCTGACTGGTGTTCTTATAACAAGAGTACCTTATGGCCTTCAGAGACACCAGGCCTCCTGAGGATACAGCGGGAAGGCGGCTGTCTGCCCGCCAAAAAAAGGGGCCTCAGGAGAAACGAAACCTGTTGACACCTCAATCTTGAACTTCCAGCCCCCAGAACTGTGAGAGAATGAATTTCTGTTGTTTAAGCCTCCCAGTCTGTGGTATTGTGTTATGGAAGCCTGAGCAAACCAACACAGTACTTAAAAAGTAAATTGCAACTCCAACACCTCCCGGCGCTGTTGGACACCACCGCCGAGAAGACAGCGACGAGGTGGCGGGTGCCAGCTCCTGCTTCCCACCGCCGCTGGCGCCCACCGCGTGAGCCCCCGCTCGGCACGGCCCTGCCCGCCCCGGCCGTCGGTGTCCCCCTGCTCGCTGTCCCCGTTGCCCGTTTCTATCGCACTTTGTGTGTCTGCAGCGTGTCTTGCACTGCTCCTTTCGTCAGCGCCAGCGCGCTGCGTTGCGCAGAGCAGGCCGTTTTCAATGTTTGGTAAATGAGTGCGCGTGTTCCATGCCTCCTAAGGAAGGCGCGGGCAGGAGCAGGGGCCTGTGGAGGAGTCGGGGTCCAGGCATTCTGAGGGGAGATCCGGGTCTGGCCTGGGCATTTGTTAGATGAGGGGTGAAGGGGAGGCTAAGCATTAATAAAAGCTGCCTCCCATTTTTCCAGTCTGGGTAACGCCTCCCTAGACGGCAAGGCCAAGAGCTGCCTGGGGGACAAAAGAAGAGATCAGTGGGCTTTGTTTGTTCCTGTTTGGGGAACATGGAGGGTAGATACTATGAATCTATGGACGTGTTGAGTTCACGAGACCTTTTGGGTCTGTTTCCTCTTAAAACCTAGTAAGGCTTTCAAACTTGAGTCTGACTTTTTGTGGAAGAGTCAGGGATCCATAGTGTCTCTAACACGGGCCAGGTACTGTTCTAAGTTCTTTACTGCATCAACTCATTCAATCCTTTTAACATTCCTATGAGAAGGGCACTATTATGAGCTTCATTTTGCAAATGAAGCACAGAGATGTTAAGTAACTTGTTCAAGGTCACACAGTGGTAAGGGACAGAAGAGAGGTATGACTCAGAGCTGAGTCTTTGCTTTTAGTCACCAGCCTCTTTGCCTTTAGCTATTGCCTCTTTAAGGAGGGAGGAGGGAGAGAGAGAGAGATGGCAGTAAGTCTATACGGATAGAGATAAAATGGGGCTGTTATCTTATCCCAAGAAAAGAGGCTGATTTTTGTGGCCCCTGAAGCAGTCTGCGTTCCTGTGAAGAGCAGCTTCTTCAAGGCTAGTGATTGTTTTGCTGAGGCAGCATGGCTACATTCCAACATTTTCCATGCCATTTTGTTAGGCTGGGGAGAGATGACACTTCTACAGAACAGAGAATAAACGTGTGGTCTGAGGCAGGTGGGGCTGCAGGCACGTGCTCTGGCATGTCTCCGAATTGTGTGCTGCCCAGGTGCTGGGGGACTGGGAAAGGAGGCTCATTTTACCTCGCTGGGCTGGCAGCAACCTTGAACCTTGTGTGTAAGTGAAGAGAAAGCCCATTAGGCCAAGATCTGCTAAATCATCGCAGAAACTCACTACCATGCAGTGGTTACATTTTAAGAGGAGCTTTTGTTCTTTCCCGTATAGGTGAATTAATAATCAAGCTGCAGTGAGCAGAGGCAGAAAAAATAAAATCGAATTGGTTTTCTTTTGGAGACCCATGGGTACATTCCCAGTAAAAGCTCTTTCCTCTTAAAACACATTTTGAGGGTTTTTTTTTTTTTTGGTTGTTTGTTTGTCCCTTTGCCTTGAAGTTTCTGAAATATTCTTCCATGCTGTCCCTGCCAACTCTGCAGAAGTGTTGCTGTTGCTCAGAGCCTGTTCGCAGCCAAGTGGGAGAGTTTCTCCACAAACTGCCATCTCAGTGAAAACACAGAAAATAAAACGCAATAAGGCAAATTACAAAGAGGAGGCACTGCTAAGCTCTGTGAATGTGATGCGGCAGATCTGGCTGGCCTGGCTCTCTGACCTTGACTTTATTTGCATTACTTGGATATGTTCGTTTGCACATTGAGGCTTCCTTGTTCTTTTCTCCTTTTCTTCGGCCCTCTCCCACCCCACTCCCAGTGTCTGTCCTCAGGTAAGAAGGCCTTGGTTAAACTAATTCCTTTACTAAGCAGTTGTTTTAATATTGTTATTATTCCCAGGTGGTTTTGCATTTTCAAAGAGGGGATGATGTGCTGCTCAAACTTGATGTGCTGATGAATCACCTAAGGATCTTGTTTAGATGTGGATCCAGATTCAGTGTGTCTGGAATGGGGCCTGAGACTGCACATTTCTGACACCAGGAGATGCAATTGCTGCTGCTTTGCAGACCACACTGTGAGTAGCAAGGCTGTAGAGGACTGTTGAATGGTTGTGGGAAAAACTACTGGGATAAGCATTAGTCAGGGTTCTCCAGAAAACAGAACCAACAGGAGATACACACACACACACACACACACACGTATGTATGTATTTGACTGAAATTAACAGTGTTGAGGCAGAACAAATTTGATAAAGATTTATTGGAAGTCAAATAAGAGGATTGACTCAGGAAGACACATCAACAAAGTTGAGAGTGTTCTGGAGTCTATTACAAGTTGGAAGGCTTTTATAGGAAAGTTTAGGAGAGGGGAGGGGGACTTCTCATACCATATCAGAGTTGTCCTTTTCCATTGGAGGGTGCAACACAGATGTTATAATCACTGGATTCAGATTGCAACATACCTTGCTAAAATGTCCTATGTGTAAGACAATCAGTAGAACTTTATGATTCAGAAATAAAATCAGCATCCTTTTCAGTGTCAGTAGGGTATGCATTAATCAGTACATCAACAATTTGAGGAACTTATGATAAAATTCTTTACTCAGGGACAGGATGTCACTATGAATCACAAGACCTTCCTAAAGTGGGTTAATTTGGAAGCCTATTTACTTTTAAAGTAAACTGTCAGATGTGAACTGTAGGTTATCAACATACGTATGAAGAGATTTATTATAAGAAATTAATTGGCTCATGAGGTCACAGAGGCTGAGAAGACCCAAGATCTGCATTTGGCAAGCTAGCAACCCAGGAGAGCCAATGGTGTAAGTTCCAGTCCGAAAACTGGCAGGCTCAAGATCCAAGAAGAGCTGATGTTTCAGTTTGAGTCCAAAAGTAGGAAAAGAAAGAAGATTAATGTCCCAGTTCAATGACTGCTAGGCAGAAGGAGTTTGCTCTTACTCATAGGAGTAAGCCTTTTGTTCTATGCAGCCCTCAAGTGATGGAATGAGGCCCACCCACACTGGGGAGGGCAATCTGCTTACTTGGTGTACAAATTCTGGGAATGCTTGTCCTCTCCTGGGGTCTTCAGGGCCCCTGGGTTGACCTTGCTTGACTTTTGTATTCCCTAGTGAAAAGATCTTGGTGTGTCCCCTCATGAACAGTATGTTCATTGCTCAAGGGCATCTCTCCATATAATGCCTGGGTCTGCATCAATTCTGGCACATAAAGGACAAAAAATTCTTTATACTTAGGTTGAACTCCTTGATGTACACATATTGAGTGCCACCTGTGTGAAAGGTACAAACTGGATGTCAAGGAGGACCAAGGACAAGATATCTTGGAATAGAAGGAATATGAGGACAGGTCACACAATTTGTGGAGCCCAGAGTAAAATGTGAGGCCCTTAATTTGAAAATTAAGATTCTCAAGACAGCAATAGCAGAGCATTTAACCAAGCATGGGGCCCCTCTGAGATTGCAATCCTATGGGACTGTACTAGTCACACACCCATGAAGCTGGTGTGGAGGACTGTCTGTCCTCTCTGTGGACAGGGGTGGGGTGTGGCCAAGGGGTGCCTCTTGGAAACACCCCGCCCAGGTTAGGTTTTGAAGGGGTCTCCCTGCTGTTTTTTGGAATACATAGCAAAGCTCTGGAGGAGTGTACCCCAGAAGAAAACCATTCCAAGAATGGAATACTACAATCCCAAGGTGGGGCTTCCACCTTCTCTAAACCTATTGTCTGGGGCATTGTTACAGTCTTGGTTTTCATTGGTGACCCGGCTAGTTGGGTAGAGAAAAGCTCAGAAAGCTAAAAAGAAAAAAAAAAAAAAAAAAAAGAGGTCCTTGCCAGTAAGATTTGACTAACTAGAACTTTCTCATTCTAGATTTTAGCCTGGACTCTCTCTACTAATCCTTGGGGGGATTAAGGAAGTGAAAGGGTCTTGGCAAGAGATTAAGGATTAAACAGCAAATTTATCAACAGATGCCTTGGAAAACCAAACTCTCCCCTCTCTCCTGGTGGGTCCCCAAGTAAATGATAACTCAACCAGTAAGTGCTTTGGCAGCAAATATCTATTGAACACACACAATGTGTAAGCTCCAGGAGGGCAAAGCATGCCCTCAGGGAGCTTAAATCTAGCTGGAGACAAAACTATACTACTGCTGTCCTTTCTACCATGAGTGAAGTCCTGCTATAGAAATTTATTTATTTATTTATTTATTCCAGACAAAGTAGTCTCACTATGTTGCCCAGGCTGGTCTTGAACTCCGGGGTTCAAGCAATGTTCCTGCCTCAGCCTCCCAAGCAGCTGGGATTACAGGTGTGTGCCACCACACCTGGTTTGAGATCTATTTTTTATAAGTTGCCTCTTGTCCGTTCTTCAAAGAGGGCATCCACAAATAGATGACATAAAAGAATAAATAAATAATAATAATAAATAATTAAATGCCACACTTCTTGAGAGTGCATGAGGCTAAACTTCATTCAACCCATAAATATTTATTGAGTACTTACTATGTGCCAGGCACTGTTCTAGACACTTGTATACAGCTGTGAATCAAAGAGACAAAGGCTCTGCCATCTGTTAGGATGCAAGACCAGCTCTGGAACAGAGGTGCGACAGGGCTGCCTAGAGTGCAGGTGTGGGCTCATCTTCATGCTGTTGCCATACCAGGGAGAACCATTTGTTGTGACTTAGCTATGACTGTATTTAGTCGGCCTTTCAATAAATGGTGGGGAAGAAAATGTTAACTCATAGTCGATGTTGGGGTCATATACTAGAAATGTAATTTCTGCTCATTCTCTTGCCCTAAACCCTTAATTCCACCTTTGACCACTCCATTTTTTTCTCCTAATGCCAATTCCATGTTCTCTTTAGATGTCAAAGGTGCCCTCAGGAGACAAGACGTCCGAATACTCTGCCAGATGGCATTTGTCTGTGTTTTAATTAAAATGCCCCATTCTCTTTGCCACAGTGTGAAGCAGCTACATGCTGTCTGGGGCAGAGACAAAAACAGCACAGAAGCCTGCAGTAGCCTTTCAGGTTTGCAAGGTCAAGAAACGTACCCAAAGGCTGGATCGGCTTAATTCTGTTAACCTCAGTGGCAGCACCACATTGGGGGAACAAAGCCTCCCACAGTCAGCTACAAGCAGATTCTGAGAGGTAAAGTCCTGTGTGTTGAGGCTAGTGGAGTTCAGGGAGAAAGTGAATGAGGGAAATAGCCCAAACAGTGGTTTCCTATGTATCCGTTTCCCTTTGCGAGCTGGGCTAGGCATTTCTCTTATATCATCTTATTCAGATTTTTCAACCATTTAATGAAATGTTATCCCGTTTTAAAGATGATGAAACTGGTTCAGAGAGTTTCACTAACTTAGCTAAACCTAATAGCTAACTTTTATGTGTTCCTATTATGTGGCATGGGTGAGCTCTTTTTAATTCTCTCAACATCCTTATGGGTTAGGTGTATTACCCCTATTTTAGAAAATGAGGCTTAAGAAAGATTAAGTAACCTGCTCAGTCAAAGCTATAGAGCTGGTAGACAGTGGAGCTTGGATTCAAACCAGCCAGGCTAAGTCCAGGGTTCTGTATCTCAACTGCTTTTCACATTTCTTGGGGGCAAGGCAATGAGATGGCAGCTCTGAGGACTCATCTGCTCACCTTGCAACAACATTACCTCTTTAACAGAGGGTCCTGTGGCAGCAGCCCTCAGAGCAGGCAGACCAGAGACAGCCAATTACTCACTTTCAGGAAAGCCTGCCACTGACTCATGAGGCCTCTGCAGGTCCCACCACACCCTGTCTCCAGTAAACATTATTAAATGCTGCTATGGGCCAGGCACTTTTCTAAGCACATTGCTAATACTAATTCATTCATCCTCATACCAACCCTATGTGGTGGGCACTACTATCATCTCAGTTATATAGATGGGGAAACTGAGGCACAGAGGTCTGAAGTAATTTGCCCTTTTTAGGTTATAGTTTGAAAGTGATAGGGCTTGAAACCAGGCAGCCTGGTTCCAGGCTCTGTGCTTTTAGGCATGGCCAAATGCACTTCTGAACATCCTTAGGGGAAAACTCTCTACTTGTTTTCAAACATACATATTCCACATATATGTGTGTATATATGTGCGCATGTATGTGCGCACACACACATGTCCCCTTCCAAGATGATGTCTTGTAACTGGTCAAGGAGTCGCTCTTTCTCTTGGGATGAAAAGCTTCACAAAGGAATGATTCTCCACTGAGAAACTTGTGCAAGGTATTGGCTGAGATGAAGCTGGTTTTGGGAGGGGTGTCTTTTGAAAAATCCCTCAAACTTGACTCAAAAACCTCCCTGTAGCACCCGTCATGGTACCTGGTGGATGTGTCACCTTGAGATCTAACATCCTACCCACTTTTCTCAAACTGAGGTTTTCAGAGGCACTGCAAATCTTTAACGCTCTTGCCTATAATTATAGCTCCTCTATAAGTCATTGACTAAATATTTTTGAGTGTCTCAAATGTGTCAAATACTGTGCTAGGCAGTGGGACCCAGCAGTGAAGATGGGGAAGACTAGCCAGCACGGAGTGCTGCGCCGCGCGGGGACGGCAATTTCAGCGCCGTGTGATACCGGCCAGGAGGGAAGTACAGCGGCGGCAGCACTGACGGTGGGGATGTGGCATCTAACCTGGACTGGGTACCGGAGGCTTCCCAGGGTCTATAAGAGCAACCGCTGCACAGGAGTTCGCAAAAGCCTGCAGCATGGGCGCGCTGCCCGCCAAGCTGGGATCTGAAGGAGGGGAGGAAACGGTCCAGGGAAGGGAGGGCTTGTGGGTGGATGTGTTTAGGGCGTAGAAAGGAGCCCCAGAGTTGAGAGCGCAAAATGGGATTTTTCTGTTTAGAAGGCTCATTCTGCAAAGTGAACAGATTTCAGGAGGCAAGGCTTGGCGTAGAAAGACGTTGGGAGCCCTTTGCTGAGGTCCGGGTGAGAGAGGACGGGAGGAAGGGATGGATTTGGGAGGGTAACAAGGATAGATAGAAGGAGTCAAGGACGCTTTTTAATTTTCCGGTTTAGGTTTGCCTTCCACAGCACCGGCGATTCCTTTTGTGGTTCCTTTGGTTTTCAACGAGATAACCTCAGGAGTGCAGACCTTCCCACCCTCTGGGCGAACATGCCTAAACGAATCAGGGTGTAAGGAACACTCACTCCAGCCTTTGTGAACGGTGACGTCTAAAGCTCTCAGGGTGAGGAAGCTCTGGCCTGGTGGAGGGAAGAGCTTTCGCTTAGAGGCTCGACCGTCAGCGTCTTGTTTTCCGCGTCCCTCACAACCTCGCGAAAGGTAAACTGCAACTATCGTTTCCGTATTTTACGGACACCAGGAGGTCTGTGTGAACCTTGCCCGAATCACTTACTCTGCCTTGTAGGTGAACGTGAGGCCCAAGCGCGTTCACAGCCACGCTGTGATTCCAAGTTCACTTGCTGGGCAAGGTGAGCCAACCCAGGATTCGGTTAAGACCACTGTGCCCTACCTGGAGCCTGGTTAGTGTCTACCATCTTCCGGCATCCACGGGAAAGGATTGCATTACGATTTTTTTTCTCTCGTAAAAAAGTTCCCGTCTCCCCCTAGAGCCAGGCACACGCCTCCCGAGCCAGACCACGTGTCGCAGGTACAACGTTTTTTGGCTCTTCGCCTCCCGCGTTCGGTTCCCCCTTCCTCTCCGCCTTAGGTGGCAGGAAAATCCTTTACCTCCGACCAATCCCACCGATGCCGAGCCGCGCGCGCGCGCCAACTCGAGCTCCGTCTGTGCACGTCATTGGCCACCTCCACCTATGCAGGGTGACAGGCAGCTTCGCGGACCTATTGCGGGAGGAGGCGGGGGCCGCCCGGCCCTCCCAAAGCTGCTTTGTTAGGGGCTCCCCCGCCGTTCCCCGGCCCGCCGCGCCTCCGCTGCTTTCCGGCGATCTCCCCAGGCCGCGCCGCCGGAGCCTCGAGGGAAGGGGTCCCCGGAGCGCGCGCCGCCCGCGTCCCCCCAGCCGCGCGCTCGGGGCCGGGATGCGGCGCGGGTACCCGGCGTGCGCCTGTAGCCACTCTCCAGCCCAACTCCGAACGCCCCGCTCCTGTATCCACCGCCTCTGATTGGCTGGCCGGAGGCGGAGCGATTGTCAGGCGGACCAATCGGAGCTCGGTTTCCCACGGGCCGCCGCGGCCCGGCCCCCGAAGCCGCCGGCGGAGGCGTCCTGACAGCTCCCATTGGCAGACCGCGAGCGGGTCGGAGCGCGGCCGGCAGAGCAGCGCCGCCGCCGTCGGGCGCGCAGCTCTGCAGCGCCGCGAACGCCTCGGCGCCCGCAGCCCCAGGGGCCCGGCAGCCCCGCATTGTGCCCGGCCGGGTCGCGGAGATCCCGGACGAACGTCGCGGGTGAGTACTGCGGGCCGGGGGGCGCGGGCTGGCTGGCCGCAGCCGCCCCGAGGGACGGCGGTGAGGATGCCCGGAGCCCCTCTGCCCGTGACGGGCACGTTCTGACCCCGTCTCCCGCACACTGGGGCTCCCGGCGGGTCCTAGCTCCCCCCGATTGGGCTTCACTCGTATTGTTTTCGTGTTCACACACTTGGGAGGGGGGTGATCTGGCGAGGGGAGGCAAGAGGAGACATCCCTCGCGCGAAGCAGCGGCCAGGAGGGAGACGAGACAGCGGCACCCAGGTGCCCGGCGCCGAATGGAAGTGACAGTGTCCAGACGTTGGCATTCGGTCTTCCCGGCAGTGGGAGGTCAGCGCTGACCTGCGGCGGCGGTGGCACTTTGTATTTTATCCGCTGATTTTTATCAACTTCGGGGAGGGCGTGCGTGCACGAGCCTGTGTCTGTGTTTGTGTCTTGGTCTCTGACTTGGACACCTCCGAGCTTGGCTTTTCGGCGACGATGCCTGGGCGCTCACCTTGGCAATCAGCGCAGCGCTCGGGGCCGGGCGCACCCGCGGAGAGCCGGGGGACCGACACACAGGGCGGGGGACCCACAGGGGGCCTGGGAGGGGGCATTTAAAGCGGAATCCTGCGGGTGCGCAGACAATGAATGACTCGTCCGGGCGGCGGGGGTCCCGGGGGCTGTGCGTTGGGTCCCCGCGCCGGGTCCTGTCCCCGCCTCGCCCTCTCGCCAGCTCTGCCATTGCGATGCCGCCGCGCCGAGCCGCTCGCCACCCGGCTGGCGACCCGCGCGGGGCCCGCTTTTGTTTACAGACCTCGCCATTGGGCGAGAGCCGGGAGCTGTGCTCCCCCAGCCCCGGCCGCTGCCGCGTTTCCCCTCCGAACCCGAAGTTGATGCGCGCTGTCAGGTGACGCCCCCTCCTCCGGCCTCGGGGCGAGTAGCTGCAGGGAAAAGATGCCGTCTCTGCGCTTTCGCGCCCAGCCCCCGCCGCGCACGGCGCCCCCAGGTCCCCTGCACCCGGAGGCGCCCGTGTCCCGGCCCCGGGCCCTCAGATTGGCGGCCTGAGGGGCGCTGACCCGGCCACGCTCACCCCCTTCCAGTCGCATCCTTTGGTCTTGCCTCTGGGTCAGCTCAGGTTGACTCTGAGCCTGACTTTTCCTGCGTGTTGGCAGGTCTTGAAGGACGCGCGAGAGCCCTTGGGGACACTTTGCAATCTGTGCCCGCTTCGGTGGTACCCACGCGGCCCCGCGGAGCAGCTGTGCGGCATCTTTGAGTCAGAGCGCTCCCGATCGGGTTACCCATGCGTGCTGACTTGGCGCAGACTTTGTTTGACTTGGAGCAGAGGTTGGGAGCCTGTGCGCTGAGGTCAAACAAACCCGGGTTCCAGTACCTGCTCAGTGTCACTCACGAGCTGGGTGATCCTGGCGGAGCTACTTTATCTCCCTGCGTCTCAGTTTGCGCGTCTGTAAACTGGGGATAATGAATATCCTGATGGGGAGGCGGAGGCTTAAACAATATAAGTTAACTGCTTAGCACGGTGACGGCCACATATGAAATATGGAATCATGTGGATTCTCTGTTAGAGGAAGTCTGTTATGGAGGAAGGCCCCATTGTCGCTTCACTTTTCTGTGTTCTTCACTCCCCCAGCCCCCATTTTCTTTTAAAAGGCACGGAGGACTACTGTTTTCAGCTTCGAACAAGAATTGTTTTACTTGGCCTTAGATTTAATTATACTTATCTAATCGCTTCCAGCTCTTTTTTATGTGTTTGAATTTCCATTAGATTTTAGTTGTTTCTTCTTCCTTCTTCCTCAAGACTATGCTGGGGCCTAGACCAGGGTTTGGAGAAGGAAACACCCTTCCAGGTGGAAAGCAGTTGCCGGTGAACCAATGGCTGCTGTGCAAAGTGATTGACGCCAGGAAGGAGGGAGGTTTGAACAAAGAGCGAGGCTGGGAGGGAACTCTTCCTAGGAGAGGTGAAATTTAAGCTATGCCTTGTAGCTGGAGAAGTTTTGTAAATTTTGCCGGTTTCCAGAATGTGCTCTTTTGTGCTTGTTGGTAAAAAGCTCTGTAAGGGGGGGGGGGGACTTTGAGTGGTAAACATCGAAGTTGCTAAGTAATTATCTTTGAATAGAGGAGAAATAAAACTTCAGGAGGAGGCTGTTGACTAAGCAGGGAAGGTAGAAGAGGAGAATTGATTTTATTGAACATCTTCAAAATGCTGTCAATATGTTTTGACTTGGTTTTCCTTTCCTCCACTAGCTCTGTACTGCTAATTTTCTTCAGGCAAAAAGAGAAACCAGTTTCATATAGGAAAAAACAAAATAGTAACAGTCCATAATCAGATAAATAGTTAAAAAAGATGATCTTAGGTTTGGTGACAGAGTAAGATATTACTGAAAAAATGCTTCCTGTTTTAACACCCTCTTGCCTGTTGGGACAAATTATTGAACTGGGTCCAACAACACATCCTTTGAATGTAGACCCCAGGGGCCTTTGCCAGCCAAAAAACAAAATGTAACAGTCTGACTGTGTGGGGTTTCTAGGCAGTTGGGTGGGCCCCCATAATGACCCGGCTTATAAAAGGAAGAGCCCACGTGGGTTGTAGGAACTCATTGAAATCGGGCTAACAGCTACTATTTAAAGTTTACTCCAGAATGATTCCTCCTTCCTACTCTCTGGGATTTCTGGCCCTCAGAGATGCTGAAGGCCTCTTTCCCCCCTGCTGCTGTGTGGGGATCTAGGCAGTTGGGGGCCTAGACTTAAAAGGAAGCACGTGGTTAGGAAATCTCATTAGCTGACAATTTAACTCCACTCTAATGTCATCCAAAGAGCTGGGACAAAGACTTCCTCTCCTTTCCCTTTGTAGTTCTCCCTGCTCTTTCTCCTCCCTTCCCCCTCTAAACCCGAAAGCCAAAGCCTCGTTGGTCCTGTCTCCTCTCCCCATAATTCCTGCAGTTCTGGTGTGCTAGCTGAACCCCCAGCATTCTGGAACTTCTGGGCAGGAATTCCTCCTGGAAAGCTGAGGGCCTACTAGGTGCCCAAGCCAACACTTTCTCACTTTCCTTTTTTGCAAGGAGCTTACTGTCTGAAGGAGAAACATTTTTCGTGAGAACAGTGCTTTCATAGATGTGCGATACAAGCCTATGACTTCCTGGATGAGGAATTCAGGTGAGGGTGGAGGAATCACATGGAAGCCTTACCTAGAAATCAGTGACGGCAGAGGGGCCTCTGCCTGTTTGAGGAGTACAGAGGGGTGAGGGGAGAAGCCAAAAGGAGAATTTGGTTCTATGTACAGATTCCTATGAGATTCCTGAACACTACAGACTCAGGCTTGTGGTTGAGAAAGATCCTTATTTTCGCTGTCTCTGGTCATTGGTCTTCTGTATAAAAACAGTTTTGCTGGTGATGTGTGTGTGTATGTGTGTATATAAGTTAAACCAATAGGTAGAGGGTATGTTTCTGAGTATGTTCCTCTTTTTGTTTTTTGTGTTTTCCTCAATACAGAATGAGAAAAATCAGATTTGCAAGGCTCCAGCAAACTTTTTCTGTTTTTCATGATTCCAAACTTCAGGTCTTTTCATCTGTAAATATTCTGCTTTATATAAGTTCTAACGCTATGTCAGAAAAAATCTCTCTCATCATCATTGTAAGGCCAAATCACTTACTTAAAAAAAAAAAGGAGACAGTTAGAAATAAATTGGTACTCAGCAAGGAACAGAGTGTCTTAAAAATAAAACAATGTTCTAGTGTAAAAGGGTACAAGATATTAATAGTTAGGCGGAGTTTTCCCCTTCCATCCCCTTCCCAACCTCCGGCACCTTCCACCACACCCTCCAGTATAAGACTTTCCCTGTTCCTGTGGTCTCCAGGGACCTCATTAAGAAATTCATAAGGGCCTAGAAGGTGGGTATGGGAAGCCGCAGAGATTCCTCCAGTGCCTGTGTGAGATTCTTCTAGAAGACCTTGAAGCTCCTTTGCTGGGTAAAGAGGTTCTTCCCCCACGGGGCTGAGGCAGAGCCGAGAGACCTTGCACTGTGGGTGGAGTGGGGTCTCAGCTCCTTGAAATGAGAGCAAAAGTGGAGGGGGTGGGGGTACCAGACGGGCATGATATGAAAGCCGATCAATTGTCTGCAGTCAAAGGATGTTAAACAAAGAGTGATGATTCATGGAAGAGCTCTGTGGGAGGGAGTTTCTTTCAGCTGAGCTTAAGCTCAGTTTCAGAACGGGCCCAGGCCCTCTGAGGCTTGGTCCTGTCGTAAGTGTTTGGGAGACTGCAGGCCTGGGTGCCCAAGCTTGGCTTGGCATGGGTAGGGAGTGGGTGGGAGAATAGGCAGTGCAGATTCAGTTGCTTTTCCTTAAAGACCCAAAACATACTTTTCTGTGGCCATGGGGGAGACAGGATATCCTGCAGAGAAAACCTGCCTTTGCAAAGCCTCCCTTCTGCCCTCCCTCCCTCCTCCTTCTCCTAGAGCTTCTAACCTTGTAAACATTGATCAATCCTAGTTCTTGCTCCTGGTTTCCTCTGCCCAGTCTGCAGAGGTGATAATGAGCCCCAGAAAGCCACCAGGTCAGCCCTGGGGGAGGGGAGGGCAGGATGAGGCATGGGTCTGGGACTCCTCCCTGCAGAGGTGTCCGGACTGCAGTGATGGGGTGCATGGGGTTTTCTGCTGGTAGGATGTAGTGGTAGTGGTGATGTGTCTAGTGTCTGCGTGTTGAGTCCGAGGGGCCTGGACGAGGGGTCTGCCCTACACAGCCTCTCCTTCCCCCTGTCCCATGGGGGCCTCTAGGGTCTTTGGGGAAAGATTGCAGTCCAAGGCCTGACCTTCTTAGGGCTTCTTCAGATTCTGGGGACAAGATCTCTTTCTACCCAACTGCGTCACCTGGGCTGGGTGGCAGCATTCCAGGCAAATGGCAATTTCCATTGAAAGTCTAGAGGGTCTCTAGACCCTCTCATGAGCTAGTTCCCACTTGTTCTTTGGGCAGTGATTTCAGCGGCTCAGAACCCTGGCGTTTATTCTTACCATGACTTTCTTAATGTGGGTTTTGTTTTGTTTGGAACTTAATAGGAGCCTAACCAGACTAACTGAAGTAATGTGTAAGTTTTTTTTTTTTTCGAAGAGACTAGACAGGGTCTTGCTCTGTCACCCAGTCTGGAGTGCAGTGGTGCAATCATAGCTCACTGCAGCCTCGAACTCCTGGGCTCAAGTAATCCTCCCACTCCTGCCTCCTGACTGGCTGAGACTACAGGCATGCATCTGGCCCAGCTCATAAGTTCTTGTCTTCTTTGCAAAATGTGTGTCTCCATCTCCCCACAGAGCACAATGACATCATCCTTAGAAAGTGATAACTTGGAGGGCAAGTTTTTTAGCATAGTGTAGGCTACTTGGATTCTGATAACCACAGGAATCTATTTCCACGCTTATAAGGCCCTGGGCTCTCTGGGGTACCCTAGGACACTCTTGGTTATACTGGTTGCTTGGTGTGTAATTACACCTGATATGCTTAAAAGTGCCCTACTTTGGCCTCCTGGAATCCTGAATCCCAAGAGTCCCAGTTGTAACCCTAATTATGTTTTAAATCAATGTGTGTAGTACTTTCCTGATGGCAAATTCTGCTCTGATCTGGTGGGGAGCAGCCTCCACCTTCACCTTTTGGTTTCCAAGTGTGCTCCAACTGGGCTCTGCGGCGGGGGGAGTGCCACATGTGCTTTCTTTCATCTGAAAGGTTCTTCGAATCCCAAAGTTATTAGGACTTTTGAATGTTTGTTCTTGCCATGGTGAAGTTTTGACCTTTGTGTGATCAGTCTTACTGTCTGCCTTACGTGTGGTGGGGACTTTACACAGGTTTCTTGTTCTCTTAGGGATCCAACATATGTTTTCCAGCTACCTTCTTAGTAGGGATGCAGTCTCTGGCTATCAAACGTGAGTCAGTTTTGCTTAAATCACACTTAAATCATCATTTCACTCAGTAATGATAATCCAGTTTAATATTTTTTCTGACATAAAGTGTATTCTTATTTTATGCAGATTCTTCGATGCAAGTGATGCCAAGTTTGATTTGATTCTAAAAACAATGTGCAGAGTAATAATTCCATGTAGTATTCAGAAACTGATAGAACAGATGGGCTTATGAAAAGTAAGTCTCCTGCCTCGCTCCTGTTTTATTCTCATTCAGTCCTGTGCTTGCTAGAAACAATCACTTTTGTTCATTTTGTTTTTAGTTCTTCTAGTGGTTATTTTTATATCTCTAAATAACATGGATATGCCACTTTTATTTCTTGGCTTCCTGTTACGATATATGACAATTTCACTTGCTTATTGTATCTTACCTACTTCCTTCCTTCTCCACGTTTTTGATAATTATAGGTATGGTTTTTAAATTCATTATTCTTCAATCTTTATGTCATTTACATAAACCTTTAATTTAGGTTCATTAACCAATGACAGTGACTTTTAACCACCCCCTTTCCCCCCACGCCCTTTGTAGAATGAGAAGGTCGGTGTCTGGATCTTCTGTCTTTCTCCTCCCCTTTCTCCCCAGCTGTACCCCCAGCGCTGTCAGCGGCCAGGGTTGGTAACATTGTGTTGGTGCATTGTGTTTCTGTAATCATGGTTAAGTCTTCCATGCCTTATCTATAGATTGTTTTTATTTTTATAACAGTGTTATTAAAATGTAATTCACTTCTCTTTGAAGTATACAATTCATTGGTTTTTGGTATATTTACAGAGTTGTACAACCATCACCACAATCAATTTTAGAACATTTCCATCACCCCCAAAAGAAACCCTGTCCTGTTAGCAGTCACTTCCCTTTCCTACCTGTCATCCCAGCCTCTGGCAAGCACTAATCTACTTTCTGTCTCCATAGATGTGCTTATTCTGGACATTACATATAAATGGAATCATATAATTTCTGGTCTTTTGTGACTGGCTTCTTTCATTTAGTCCAGTGTTTTCAAAGTTCATCCATGTTGTAACATGGATCAGTACTTAATTCTTTTTTATGGCTGAATAATATTCCATTGTATGGATATACTATATTTGGTTTATCTATTTATCAGTTGATGGACATTTGGGTTATTTCTACTTTTTGGCTATTGTGAATAGTTACTGCTGTAAACATTAGTGTACAAATATTTCTTTGAATGTCTGTTTTTTAATGCTTTTGGGTGTAAACCTAACAGTGGAGTTGCTAGGTCATATGGTAATTCTATGTTTAATCTTTTGAGGAACTGCCAGATTGTTTCCCAAAGTGGCTGCATCATTTTCTGTTCCTACTAGCAGCATATGAGGAGTCCAATTTCCCTACATCTTTGTCAACACTTGTTATTATCTGTCTTTTTGATTGTAGCCATCCTATTGGGTGAGAAGTGGTATCTCCTTGTGGTTTTGATTTGCATTTCTCTGATAAATAATGATACTGACCATATTTTCATGTGCTCGTTGGCTAATTGTATGTTTTCTTTGGAGAAATGTGTGTTCAGATACTCTGCTCATTTTTCAGTTGAGTTTTTTGTCTTTTTAAGATGTAAGAGTTCTTTATGTATTCTGGAGACAAGTCCTTTATCAGATATATGATTTGCAAACATCTTGTCCATTCTGTGGGTTGTCATTTTACTTTCTTGATGTTTTTTGCATATTTGCTTTCAAAAGCTAAAAATCAATTTAAAATGTTTACTTAGAATTAGTTGGGCATGGTGGCACGTGCCTATAGTCCCAGCTACTTGGGAGGCTGGGGTGGGAGGATTGCCTGAGCCCAGGCATTTGAAGCTGCAGTGAGCTATGATCACACCACTGTGT
Organism: Daubentonia madagascariensis; assembly: GCA_023783475.1. NCBI lineage: Eukaryota > Metazoa > Chordata > Mammalia > Primates > Daubentoniidae > Daubentonia > Daubentonia madagascariensis. Next base: position 391,584 of record JAKFHU010001482.1, on the reverse strand, counting down.
TCAAGGCTGGGTGACAGAGTGAGACCCTGTCTCTAAAAAAAATTGAAAAAATGCTTACTTAGTTATGATTTTTTTTTACTCCATAGCTAGATGGTATGCTAGATTTACATTTTCTTTTCTACAGTTCTACTGGCATGACTAATTAGGTTATAGATTGAGAAAAGGAACCCAGGAAACATTTTGTTTTAAAGCACAGATTTCACCCTTAAAAAAAAGAGCAAGACTATGTATACTTAAAAAACTCTGTGAATGACTCAGTTACTTTATTTATTTACCAAAGCTACTTGAAGACATATTTACAATGTAATTTGGAAGTGAACTGCCTTTAGGTATCTATCAGCTTTTGGGTGCTAAACTTTTACTGGATGGTAGTTTTTGTTGTGTTTTATGTTTTATTAGGACAGAGGTTCTCAACTGGGGGGTGATTTGGCCCCCTTGGGCAGTGGTTCCCAACCTTTTTTGGCACCAGGGACCAGTTTCATGAAAGACAATTTTTCCACTGACTGTGTTGTAGGGGCGAGGCGGAGGTTAGGTGGTGATGCGAGCCATGGGGAGTGGCTGTAAATACAGATGAAGCTTTGCTTGCTTGCTTGCTTGCAGGGCTGCTGTGAGGCCCAGTGGAAGACAATTTTTCCGCGGATGGAGGTGGGGTGGAGGTGGGGGCTGGGGCTGGGGGGACGTGTTGTGGGGAAAGGTGTGGGGGTGTGGAGCTCAGGTGGTGATGTACCACTTGGTTCCTAACAGGCCATGGACCGGGGATTGGGGACCGCAGCCCTAGGGGACATTTGGCAATGTCTGGAGACGTTTTTTGGTTGTCACAACTGGGGATGTTCTAGTGGTCTCTAGAGGGTAGAGGCCAGGGATGCTGCCAAACATGGTGCAGTGGTAGGACAGCCCACCAGGACAATTATCTGGTCCATAGTCAATAGCTCTGAGGCTGAGAAGCCCTGAATTTAAAGAGCACAAATACTACTAAAGATCATATATTTAAATTTCTTAGGAAAAAAATCTTGTATTTTCTAGATATTTGGAAATGAGCTCTCTTGAGGCATGAGCTTTTGGTTATTATTTGAGCTGGAATTAAATTAATAAAGTATCTTTCTCTTTTAGGATAGAAAGTTCTTAAACACTAGATAATAATTTCAGGTGTTTTGGGCTTCTCTGTGCTTGAGCAAGTTCTCCCAGTTAATGACTTCAGGGTATTGCTGATAACTATTATGAGAGGCTCATGCTTAACCCTCAGATCTCTTGTGGTTAATATTAGGGAGGAAAAATACTGCTGGGTGATCATTACAGTATTACGCTTCTTGAGCAGTTTATTGAGCATTGAAAATATTTTCGGAAAATATTCTGAGTACAGGACAAGGTCTACTATGACATTTTAGAAAAGCTGTATGAGTGTTAGAAAGATTATCTCATCATGAAATCTCTGTGATTAGAAATTATAATTTCAATTCTACAATTATATCAATTGAACTTTAACATTTCATGATAATTTAAAAAAATTAACACCTTGTAACGATGGTTTTCAGTTAACTAAACAATTTAGTAATCTAATTCTTTTAAAAATAGACATAAAAAATCCACCCTCTGGTTTTTTCCTCTCTTTTTCTCCCCTCCTGACAGTTAATTGCTTTAATTTGAGGGTTGAATCTGCCTGCAGTCTTAGTTCTGTGAACTCTCACCAATTGTATCAAACAATTCAAATGACCTTGAAGGTTTGTGGGAGCCTGTTTTCACAACTTTAGCTTGCTCCAAGTAAGAATATGCAAATGGTCATCTCCTTCTTCGAGAGATTGGGTCAAAACCAGGTGGTCTTTCTTTGTAAAAGTTGCTGGTTAATATTAGGAACCTGGAGTCTTCATGCCAAAGACTTTAGAGATCCTGGTTAACTGCTCATTCTTTCAACCAGGCCCAGTTGATGTAGCTTATTAGAGTACGAAGGGCTAAAATTATTCCTCTTGGACAGTCTCTGAATTTTAATTGCAGTAATCCATGTCTTCTCAGCCTGTGATACAGCAGTTCTGAATCTCATCCAAGTCAGGAAAAGTGAATTTATGAGCCTCTTAGCAACTAGCAACTAGCAATCGAGAGTGCCTGGACCTTGTCTTTATTACAACATGGGGGCCAGCCCCTCTAGTATTCTGGGGTATAGACCAACAGCTGAGACAGCCAAGAGTTACAGGGCTTTGGGGAGACTGGGTCCAAGGATATAAGATATCATTTTGGTTGCTGCAAGGAAACTTTAATTTGGGAAAAAATTGAAATCTCAAGGAAATAATAAGGTATGATTTTTCCAGCTTGGAAAAGTTACTTTGTGGAATTCTGGAATAGAAAGCAAGTCGGGTTTAATACTTTATTACTCTGACTGTACATGCTGTGAGATGTGTATCTTTGAATGTCCTTTTTTGACATGAATAAAATCTCTCTGACCTCTAGCAGTGTTAAAATGGTTATCGGCCTTTGACTACATGGGCCCAACCTTCTCCATTTTTCTCAGGCATGCTGTAGTTTCTTTTTTTAAAATTTTCTTCATCTGCCTGGGTGATTCTTCTGGAACATTCTATCAAAAAAATTAAAAAAAAAATTACAAACTATTTCCCTTCATGACATCAGGTGTGCCAAAATACCCACTGTAAATATTTTTTATATTTAAAAAATATAAACTATTGTTGAGATTAAGGGTAGTTCTTATGTTCTTCTGCATGGTTTTCTCTTAACTTTGAAAGATTTTACAATGAGTAGGCATTACTTTTATAATCAGAAAAATCCCATCAATGAATATACATATTCATCCTTGAGTAGTGGTGACTAGTGGAAATTTAAGGCCTCCCAAGTCATATTTTCTTGTTCTGTAATCCACTTACAAATGGGGATTAATGCAAAGTGCTCCCCTCTGCAATGAGGACCTTGGGCAGAATAGAGAACACGTGGACTCTGTTAGGAGTGAACAAAGATGAGAAAGCCTGTGGGAGCCGCAAAGGAGCCCAGTGATTAAACCTCAATGGAAGGATTAGCCGTATTGATGGATCCTTTTAGGCTAGGATTGAACCACCGGCCCCCAGTCATCGCAATATCGTTGACCCTGGAGGGCTGACTGCCTTCCTTCTTTTCCCCTTTTCTCCCTAGACAGTGGCCATATATCCACAGTTTCAGTCACGATTGTGCCTCATGACCTCGGTTTTTCTCTGGAGTGGCTTCCTGGTTCATGAACTATCATCTTCCGGTCTTCTCTGAAGGTCCTAAAGCATTGATGATTTCCAAGTCAAATGTAATGCATGTCTTTTTTAGTTTCCTAGGGCTGCTATAACAAGGTACGACAAATACCACAAACTGGGTGACTTAAGACAGCAGAAATTTATTCGCTTACAGTACAGGAGGCTAGAAGTCTGAAATCAGGGTGTCAGCCAGGCCAGGCTCCCTCTGAAGGCTCTAGGGAAAATTCTTTTCTTGCCTCTTTCAGCTTCTGGTGGCTTCAGGCATTCCTTGGCTTGTGACGGTATCACTCCAATCTCTGCCTACTTTGTGTGGCTGTCTTCTCCATGTGTATCTGTATGTCTGTTTCCAAATCTCCTCCTTTCTCTTATAAAGATACTGGTCACTGGATATAGGGCCCACCCTAATTCAGTGTGACCTCCTTTTAACTTGATTATATTGCGAAGACCTAATTTCCAAAGCAGCTCACATTCACAGGTACCAGGGGTTAGGATTTTGGCATATCTTTTTGGAGGGCCACAGTTCAACCCACACCAATGCCGAGCCGTTCCATTAGACTGCCCGTTTAAATCAGTAAAGAACAATGTAGTATGGATGTGTCCTTAATGCTAAGAGACGTGATTTTCCTGAAGCTCAGCTCTGGTGTATCACCATGTGTTTTAAACTTTCAATGGCTCTATCTAGTCCTCTGGTCCTAGCCCTGTTTTTCAATCTTGTTGGCCAGGACTCCTTGTTCACATGCTTTGAGCCAGTGAAAAAGGGAGTCATTTCTGCTCTGGGATATATCCTACTCTTTCTTATTCTTTTGCTCACACTTTCTCTAGATCTGGAACATTCCCATTTCTGCTTGTCAAAATCTACCTCCTCTTCTGGGTCCAGTTGAAATCTTCTGTGTTCTTACAGTTTTCCTTGATGTTCTGCTTCCTCCATGACTTAAAGTCATCCCCTCCCTTCTGAATTGTCATAGTGTTTAATAGCTCCCTTTAGGTGAGTTGTCATAGTCTAGCTTGGGGCTCAGTGGACACTTCCTAGACCACAAACTCTCAGACAGTGGAGTCTCAACCAGATTTATCTCCCATGGCACTATTGTGGGGGAACTTGATTCATATTTGGATAAACTTGCCACCGATTTGTAACTCAGCAGTCAGTATCAATGCACGGTACGCAGGCCGTTGCCAAGAGGGTGAGCTGTGAATGGCAGTGGCTATGGGGTGAGAAGCCCAAGGTAACAAAGGTCCTTACTTGGGGGAGACTAGAGACAGGCACATTCCCTCTGCACCCACTGGCGAGAGGAAAGTTTCTCTTAGTTGCTGGTGAGCAGTCTCAGCCAGGGTGAATCTGATGCTATAGCAGAAGCCAAAATTAGCCAGCATGCACTCTGAGGCGGCAGCTGGGTGTGTGGTCCTGCAGCCGGGCAAGCAGTTTGGAACCAGCAGATAAACAGAGACCAGAAAACCAAGAAGAACACCCAAGGGCATTGCACCAGTGTGCCTTTGATTCCAAGGTGAGCCCCTCTGGACCTGAGCTTTCTCATGGGTCATAGGGGATTGGGGCTGAGCAGCCCAGGACCTAACCTGCAGGTGGTTGTGGAAGAGTTTGTTCCTGGATGCTGAAAGTCTATGGGGGTAGAAAATAGTGGAAGATCCTAATGGGGTAGTGAGGGTTGGGGGACAGGTAAAATAAGGACAGGCTGAGTTCCTTAACCTCAAGGAGAATAGGCTTTGGCTAGGAGGTAAGATTATTCCACAGTACTGTACCTATTTTCAAGCAGGTGGAAGAATGAGGGAGATCTTTATGGGGGCAGGTGGCTGGATGGCATGTGGTGGGCAAAGGGCTGAGGGAATAGCATTCGTCTGCGTGACCACAGAGGGAGGAATGAAAGGAGAGTGGCTTTAGGGAAAGTGAGCAAATTGCTGATTGAGATCTGATAAGGATTCAGGCCTTTGCTTGACGTTCCCAACCTATTTTTCTGGGCAGGGAGCAGCAGGGAGAATTAGGCAAGCACTCCAAGGATTTTGTGCTGCACACAGATCAGCTTACTTTTTGAAAATGTATTTTTATTGACTGCATGATTTTTGTAAGAACAACAAAGTACACTTAAAAGGAGACTCTACATTCTTACTATAGGAACACATTGGCAGCTTTTGGTTTTCTCTGTTCTTTGTTATCCATATTTTTCACGTACTTTTACATATTTGTAACTCTCGCATAGATACAGCTTTGTGTTTTGTTTCTTTTCATGTAACATTGTGTCATCAACATGTATAATGTAGCCACTTCATCCTTACACTTGTCGCTGATAATGGTCACACATTCCAGGGAGTTGATCTTCAACTTAACCACTCTCCTGTAATTGAATATTTATGTTGTGTTCTTTTTATAACTATTTTAAGATTCTTTTGACATTCTTTATGTATATTTTGCTTTCTTTTCTAAACATATTTTTCTCAGGATAAATTCCCAGGATGCAGTATCTGTATTAAATATGACATTTAAAAAAATGGCTCTTGATTTAAATTGTGAAATTGCCTTCCAAAAGTCTTGATTAGTCTTGATCAGGTCTTATATGTATCAGTATATGAGTTTATCGATATATAAGTATATTGGACTCACGATTGCTTAATCAGCACCTGGGTCTTAATCATTTAATTTTATCTTGTTGCTGTTAATCTCTCTCTCCCTGTTTCTGTTTCTCTCTTTCTTTACTTCTCAGGTATACTGAACTTTCTGTGTTTATTACTTTGAACACTGTTTTAAGCTTTTACAAAAAACGCTATCATTATCTTATCTCTTAAATCTTCTTAACATGCCTCAGAGCAAAACAAATAAAAGAAAATTAGAACAACTGTCTTTGGACTCCTTCTCAGGGACACATTGTTTCTGAGGTCCCTCCTAGCTTCCAAAGTCCTGTATCTTTGATTTTATGAACCCCAAATTTAATGTGACATTAAGAGATGCTCTGACCGAGCTGGGGAACTGGTTGTAGGCGACCTGTTGCAGCTGGTTTTGAAGAGGCTGACAACACCCTCGAGAGTGTTGTTCACCCTTCCCTGCCCTTCTTCTGTGATTGGCTTTAGATTGGGATTATAGGATTGATAATACCCCCTCCAATCCAGGTATCTTCTCCTTGACATCTTGGCTGAGGTATGTCACCTGAGGCTTTGTTGTAGTTTCCATTCTGGAGCAGAGGGAAGAACAGAAGATGCAGAGTCAGAGGGTCTAGGTTCCACTGCTGACTCAGATGAGCTGATCGACTTTGGTGAAGTCACTTGCCCTTTCTGAGGCTGGTCCCCTCTGGCCCCTGTGGAGGGATGTGGGATGGAGCAGTGCCCACTCTCAGGTTGCGGGTATGATGTGAGGTATGAGAGGGTTGGCCTTTGTGGATACTAAAGGAAGGGACTAAAGGCACTCTGACCTTGGTTGAGCAAGTGGATTGTTAGAAAGTTGTTCCAGCTGGGCATAGAGGTGTACACCTGTAGTCCCAGCTACTCAAGACTGAGTACCTGAGTACCTGAGTGCCAGCTACTCAGGCTGAGGTGGAAGGATGGCTTGAGCCCAGGAGTTTGAGACCAGCCTGGGCACCATAGCGAGACCCCATCTCTATTTTTATTAAAACAAAAAAAGAAAAAGAAAAAGAAAGTTGTTCCTTGCTGGGAATGGAGGTCTGTCCTATGGTGTGACATAGAAGTCAGCTCCCCTTTGCCCTGTAACCGTTTGTGGTTGGCTGCCATGCCTCTGTCCCCCTCATTCCAGTAGTTCTTCTTAAGCAAAACTTCTCCCCTCCTTCACCTGTCCTTTGTATGACATGGGTCCTTTAGCTCTGTGAACACCCAAGTCAACATTTCAAATTTTGGTGTAGGGAGGTGTTACGGGCCGAATTGTGTCTCCCCCCCTTCCCAAACTCTAGTACTTCAGAATGTGACTGTGTTTGAAGATAGAGTCTAAAGAAGTGATTAAGGATTAATGAGGTCATAAATGTGGGGCCTTAATCCAATATGGCTGGTGTCCTTATAATAAGAGGAAGTTTGGACACGCAGAAAGACACCAGACCACGTGCGGATATGGGGAGAAGGCAGTCATCTGGGAGCCCAGGAGAGAGGCGTCAGGAGAAAGCAAGCCTACAACACGTTGACCTCAGACTTCCAGCCTGCAGAGCTCTGACAGAATAGGTTTCTGTTATTTCCACCACCCCATCGGTGGTGTGTCGGCCCCAGTAAACTAAAACAGGAAGGGAATTCACCATCGTTCCCACCTATTTTCATTAATGAGACTTCAGATCAAAAGCTGTCCTTCCTTTTACACTTGGAGTCATTTTTTTCAAGGAAATCATGAATACTTTTACAAGTGGTGTTTATGACTGTGACCGTTGTGCTGGCCACCTTTTATCGATCCTCTCGCACTGGGCCTTTTTGATACTTTACACATGTTTATACCATTAAGAAGTCCTCGCAAGGTGGGTATTGTTACCCCATTTCATAGGTGAGGGAGTGGGGAGCAGAGAGGTCAGACGACACGACCAAGGCCGCACGACTGGCTGTGATAAAGTCCCCGCTCGTCAGCTGACGACAGCACCTGGGTGGTTACTGGGCTGCGGGCCTCTGACCCCCACCCCCTGCCAATGTCAAGGCCACCACACTCCTCCCCCCGTCTCGTTTCGCACCCCTCCACCGAGCGGTCCAGCTTGTCCCCGTGCCTGCTGACCGAGCAGACTGTTTATTACAGAGTAACTCACCCGGTCTCTTTCCTCTCGTTTGATACAATCCCATAGCTCAGAGTACTCTGTCAAAGGTATTTTATTTAGGCGAGACCATTTAAGAATGGCAGAAATTTCCTGTTGAGAGGTTTTATATACGTGGTGTGTGTGTGCTCGTGGAGGCAAATGGATGTTTAAGAGCGTGTGAGGTGAAGTAGAGCAGACGCCGGAAGTCTGGGGACCACTTCGGTCTGTAACCCTCACTCTGCGCCAGCTGTCCAGCTCCGCGAGGCCTCCTTGGTTCCCATTTATGGGGCCCCTTTGCTGTGACGACACCTGTTTAAATCTGGTGTTTCCATTACGGGGAGGTAGAGTAGGTGGCTGGAACGAGCGGCCGTGAGGGGACGACATGTGCAGGCTGCCCCTCCTCCCGCCACTTCTTGTGGAAAGTCCATTTTTAGTCTTTCGTTTCAGTGAGAAATGCATAAAAATGTTTTCAGGGACCCCTCCCCGCCTTCCTTGCAGCTAAAATTTCAGCCTTTGCCAGTGGGGGCCAAATCTCTTTTGAAACCAAGGCAGCACTAATGCAAACATTGTTGTATCCACGTTTCTTTTGGAAAAAAGACTTTGTTCTATAAAACTGTATGATGTTAAACTTGCATGGTGACAGCATTATGTATCATCTCCCTTGGAATTATTGACGTCCTCGGGCAGGAGAGCTTCGCTGTAAACAGGGTGATATCATCCCCATTTTACGAGCCGGAAGGTATACACCAACATTTATGTATATATTACTTTAAAAATTATTGAAATTAAATATAACTTGCATACAGAAAAGTGTACATTATTGTAAGTGTACAGCTTGATGAATTCTTATAAACGGGATACAACCGTGTAACCAGCACTCAGCAGAAACAGGACATGCCGAGACCCCAGAAACCTTCCTGTTGGCTCCCCCTTAAGGTCAACCTCAATGCTGATTTCCAGCAGCATAGATCAATTTTTGTACTTGACGGTGATGGAATCTCACAGGATGTACTTGTTTTTATTTGGCTTCTTTTACTTACTATTATGTATGTTTATTATGTTTCATCTACTTGTAATTTTTACCTCCAAAACATTGCTTTTTAATTTTTCTTTAATTTGTTTGGTTAAGCAGTACCTTTACGTGGTCTCAAGATGAAAGCTGTATAATAAAATACACATGAAGGAGTCTTGCCCTCACCCATATACCCCATTTTTCTATCCCCTTGGGTAACTACTTTTCTTGGTTTCTTGTGAGTCCTTGCAGTATTGGTTTATGTAAGTATGGGTATGCATTCTAATTTTTGCACTTTTTCCCCCCCAAGGGATAGCACAGCTTCTTCACTGCCCCCTGCCTTGCTATCTTTCTTCCCTTGACGACCCCTCCTCCAGTCCTAAGACCCGTGCCTTTGTTCAGGTCCTAAGTCGTGGGTTGAGTAGTGTCCCCCAAAACAAATGCCACTGGAACTTCAGAATGTGGCCTAATTTAGAAATAGGGTCTTTGCAATGTAATTAGTGAAGAGGAGGTCACGCTGGATTATGGTGGGCCCTAAGTCCAGTGGCTCAGGTGCAGAGACACAGACGCACAGTGAAGACAGAGGCAGAAATTGGGGCGATGCAGCCACAAGCCAAGAAGCCGCCCGAAGCCACCGGAAGCTGGAAGAGGCAAGGAAGGATGCTCCCCTAGGGCCTCCGAGGGAGTGCAGGCCTGCCGACGCCTTGATTTTGGACTTCCAGTGTCCAGAACTTATTTGTTATGGCAGCCCTAGAAAACAATACACTCTTCTTGCCTGCCTCCTGAACTCACACTGCCTCCTGCTCCCTGCCTTCTCGTCCTCACCCTCCAGTGTGACATCCACAGGAGGTCAGCCGTCCCTCTAAAATGTGTCTGAGCGTGTCACTCACCAGACTTTCCCCATTGCTTATGGGATGAAGTCTGAGCCCTGACCTAGTGCATGTTCCCTGTTCTGCCCCTTCCACCTCACCCCTGCTCACTCCAGCCCTGCCTACCCAGCTCCCAGGGGACACACACTGGCAGCTGCCAATGGGGATGCTGTGTTTGGATTGAAGAGCATGGGTAAGACTTTTGTATTTAAGACTCCCTTCGTTCAGCCTCCTGCATTTATTATAGATTACCTTTCTGACCTCCAAGGCTGTCCAGGTGCACTGTTTGCTTGCAGTTCACAAGCACAACAAGCCCTTGCATGCACAGGCACAGGGTGTACAGTGGCTAAGGGCAGTCGTCTCATAGACCAGAGGGCAAACTCCAACCCGAGTCAGACTGCCTGGGCTTGCATTGCTCAGCTGCTTACTAACAGAATGACCTTGAACAGTGTATTACCTTGCTCCATGCCTCAGTTCCTCATCTATCAAATGGGGATAATCATGGCACCTACGTTATGGGGACGGTTGTGAGGAGTAAATGAGTTAATTCCTGTAGATGCTTCGAACAGACCTGGCACCTGGTAAGGACTTAGGAGGTATCAACCGCCAACCTCTGCCTGTGCTGTTTTATTCCCTTCTGGTCCCTTCTTGCTTGTTTTTTAAGGCATAGTGCAGACACCATCATCTCTAGAAAGCCTTCCAGGACCTTCTCTGATTCTTGAGAGCAGGTCCATTCTGGATTTGGGTCATCCTTGTCCCTGGCGTGGGCACTGGCACCCATTGGCATTCAGTTTGGTACTTGCTCAGGAAAAGAGCAAGTAGTGAGTTTAGTGTCATCCAGAGTGTCACATGGTGGACGTGCCAAGGCTGGACCCCAGACTGTCATGTCAGGTGGAAACACCCATCTGTGGGCTTTTCTGTTCCCATGGGAGGTGTGGAGAGTGTCTGTGCTCCATGAAAGATCAGGGCAATGGGAGGGAGAAAAAGACCAGGTTACAGAACCAGTTAGAGGGCTTGTGGCTGTCCCAAAGCTCCAGGGGTTATGACGGAGGTGGGTCTTTAGGTGGGGGGGCCGCGCTCATTCACAACCTCATGGTGCTTCAAATAGGGTTGTCTTCCCACAAAGCACTGTAAAGCTTGGGGTCCATATCTTGCATGAATTTTAAGGAGTCAGAGCTCATTTATATATGCTTTAGTTTTAAGCTGATATGAGAAGAAATTGCGGTAGTAAGAACTTTCTGGATCAACTTTCTGGATCAGCATCAACAAGGATGCTGAGAAAATATGTCAAATGCTGCAAATACCCTCACAGTGATTATTCTTTTAGGATTCTCGGGGTAGTCAAGACTCAGTGATGGGCAGCATTTTTGACCAGACAGGCAGAAATTAAGATTCTTAAGTGCAGATTTTGGATTCTTCTTTGGTCTGTCCTGAAATTTGGAACAAGACAGGCTATTAACCCAGAGAGCTCAATTTCCTGTTGTTAAGTATGGTTACTCTCTCAACGTAGGCACCAGATTTAAGGACTTTTTATTTTATTATTATTATGTTTTACATTATAAAATATTAGTTTATTACAAGAATAAAATACTATAAAGGATTCTGAATTAGCATTTTAAAGTTATACAAGATACTCTAAGTATGGATAATAACATTATAAATGCATATGTAAATTTATTGGTACAATGATTTTTTTTTTTAGGTTTAGTGCTCAAAGCTCTTTTTAAATTTTTAATTATTATGGGTATATAATAGTTATATATCTTTATAGGGTACATGTGATGTTTTGATACAGGCATACAAATTGACTTTTTAATAAGGCGTGGAGATCCACAAAAGAAAATGTCTTCTGGCCAGTACATTAGGCTTGGGTGTTTTGTGGAGAATTTGAACGTGTTTGGTCTCAGTCGCTAGCATGGTTTCTTGTACCCAGGAGGTTCTCTTTCTATAGACTATGTTTTCCATTATATGGAGTGTGTTAGGGTTTTGGATCTGAAACTCAGAGCCCTGGAGAAGTTCTCCTGATTTTAGGCAGCTATTTCAGACAGACCAAAGGACATGTTCATCCCTCCTAGGGGCTGTGTGAATCGAAAGCTTAGCATATCCTGTAATTGGGCACTTAGGAGATCTGGAATCCCTCATACACAGGAAATTCTTTATCTAACCTTGTTCCCTCCTGGCCACACATTACAATCAGAGAGTCTGTAGCTGTACTGCCCACTGTGGTGACCACTGATGGCTGGTCTGAATTAGGAAGTGCTGTCAGTGTAAACTACAGACCAGATTTCAAAGACAGTAAGAAATAGAAGAATGTTAGATATCTCATTAATAAATTTTTATGTTGATTATTGAATAAAATAGGTCATTGAATTGCGTTTAATCTAACTTTCTTTTTAATGTGGCTACTAGAAAATTTAAAATTATGTTTTTATTGGATAGCCCTGACCTAGAGAAAGGCTGTCATGTATCTTCCTAGATGCATAACAGGGTAACCTGCTAGGATGGGTAAATTTCTCTTATTTCAGGAATCCATTAATTCTGATAGGCTCCCTTCCCCCATCCCCAAGCACGTTTGAAGCCAGGGTGTGGGGAGATTAATAAGTAGAAAGGTAAGCGACTTCCAAAAAATGAGTTTTCATAACTAGTGTGTTGGAAAGACAGGAATTTTCTCTGCAGCAAAATTAATTTAGGCAAATTGAGAGTATCAGGTAGACATGATATCAGTGCCTATTGTGAGTAACAATAGCACTGAGTATTTAATTGCCTGACTCCTCTTTAAAAGCCTAAGAATAAAGAAGTAAGAGTAGTCATAAAACCCTAAAATAGTTTAGGAAGAATTAATCAAGGATGTAAAAGCAGTAGCATAGCCAGGAGGGGAGGTTCAGCCTATCAAGAAGAGCATTCGTGTGCTGGTTTGTCATATCTGCAATTATCCATCAGCGAGCGCTGGGCTGTTTCAGGGTGTGCAGCTAAAGCTGTGCCTGGTTTTAGTTGGACCAGTGGGATGCTTCTGTGTAATCTCCACTCCTGCTCCAGAGCCAGAATATTCCATCAGTCCTTGCATCATGAAATGACTCTGTAGAAGCATTAACTTTATGCCTGTTTGCATTACGTATTTGTTTCCCTTGCTGTTGGTCGCTGACTTCTTTCTCCTGATGGATGTCAGAGTCCTTGGGTTGAGAGGTCTTGTTGTATTCTTTTTAATTCCTGTATTGTTGAACTTAAAGTGGATATTCGGTTTAGTGTTTTTTTGTTTTTTATTTATTTATTTTAGAGATGGGGGTCTCACTGTGTTGCTCAGGCTGGTCATGAACTCCTGGGCTCCGGTAATCCTCTTACCTCGGCCTCCCGAGTAGCTGGGACTACAGGCACGTGCTACCTCACCCAGCTAGTTTAGTGTCTCTTAATTGATATAGTTAGTGGTTAATTAAAAAAAAGCAGATCATTCTTTCCCCTTTTGTCCTGCTTTCCTTCCTCCTCTGGTCCCGCTTTCATCCCACTTTGTCCATGTCTTTCACTGTCTTACTCTCTTTATATTATTCTATTTTTTCCCCATTTTTCGTTTAAGGTATGGATTGTAGGAGAAGTCCTGAGAAATGGGTGTTCAGCTGGCCTGTGTCTGGATCCTGACTTTTACCAACAAGATCTTTTTGCTTTTTTTTTTAATTTCACCACCTCTGCCCTTCCTTCCATACTGTCTCCTCTCCCTGGGCAGCCCCCAGGGCATGCAGCCCTCGTGTGGTACCTGGTGGCTGGCTCACTGCACAGACCTGCCTTGGACCAGGGCCAGCCCTAGGGCTGGAGCTGGGCAAATGCCATTTTCCACCAGGGAGCTGATTGGACAGAGGCCCAGGGTGGAGTACCCGTGGGCTCAGCGGAGGCCTGGTTTTACTTAAGATATTCCAATCAGTGAAGGGGGGAGTAAACAGTCTGTTAATTAAATCTGTGGGTGGCAGTAAATTTGGAGGTGTTGCAAAGCCCTCCATGCACAGAGAGGACGTTGGGAAAGCACAAAGAGCCATAGAAAGGTGAGGCGAGGCTTGGGGAGATGAGATTCTCCCTGGAAAAGTACAAACCGCCATCTGGAGAGAAATTAGCCACGGTTGCTGCTCTGTGGGGCATAAGTCAGTGGCACTGTGATTGACCGGGAGCCAGAACTGTTAAGTCCTGTTTCTTGTTCTTGATAGTCACTAGTAATCATTTATTTTTTTTTTTAACCCCTAAATTTTTTACTTGGGAATGAAGCCAGTCCTGCTGTACTCTGGGTTTGTAAGGCTTGGCTATACAGGTAAACCGATAAGAAAGTGTAAACGTCCAAAAACATTTGCCTGGTTACTTACATTTCCGGGCCAGAGGTCTAGGATCCTGGAGGTTGCTTCTGGGGACTGGAAGTGTGGCTGACCAGCTGGTGGGGACAGCTGACTGCTCAGTGTGGATCAGAAGGCTCCTTGCTTCCACCAGGAGGGCTTCCAGGTGTGCGTCCACCGGGAGGGCTCATACAGTCTCTGGGGTGCCCCACAGTTGATGGGTTTGTGGATCTCCATTGGCCTTTGTGACTGTGCTTCCTCCTAGAAGCTTCACAGTCACACATCTGTGCTTTAGTACTTTGAGCTGGCTTCCATTTGCCAGTTTGAAAAACTCCGCTGCTGTGGTGGGAGACAGAATAGCATCGGCAGGGAACAGCAGGGATTTTTGGAATTAGATCTCTGTTCAGGCCTCTGGGCAATCTTGGCTAAGTGGCTGAATTTCTTAGCCTCAATTTCTTTGTCTGTAAAATGGCAGCAATAGGGCTAAAGAGATGATGTGTTTAGAGAACTTTACTCAGCAGTGAACTTCAGCTGGATCATTGTTAGCTATCCTTGAAATACATCTCGGTCATATTCAAAACCTTTTCAATAAGAGTTCAAAGGAGACCCTACCAGATGAGTAGGGAGGTGGCATGGAGAGTGGACAGGAACTGGGGAAATGATGGTGACATCAGGGTCTAAGAAGGGAGTGAAGTTCCTCTTTGAGTTTCCTGATAAGGCTGTTTGAACGCCAGGCTGTCTTCTGGCCTTCTGACATGTTGGTGGAAATAAACATTTGCAGGGTTTAAAAACAATGATAGGTCCTCACGCGCACAAAGATGGCACTAAGTAAATGCTGTCACGTTCACGATCCTTCACTGGAAGTGAGGGAAACTGACAAAAGGCCAGAGAAGGGCAGAATCTTCCCCGTGGGAGCGTCTTATGTGGTCTCTTGTAGACATTCCCTCGAGAGGGGAAGGGGCATGAGAGAAGTCTTCCCTGGAGTTAGAGGAAGAGATGACACCGCGATGGAGGTTCATGAACACATGTCTGCACAGCTGTCTTGCGATGACAGTTACTCTCTGCATTTGAGGAGGAGGTATTTTGGGGAGAAGAGCGATGCTGGTTGGGTGACCTAATTTGTTTCCTTTGTTTCCTTCTGGCTTGGACTGGGCAGGTAGCCCTGACCCACAAGGTCTTAAACTCCCTGAAAGGAAATCGAGCTCCTGATAAAGAAGATACACTTAAGAGATAAGGAAGAGAATGTTTGGTTTACTGCTTCCTTCTCTGGGCTTAGTCAAGGTACTAAAGAGCTGATGACTGACTGGACCATTCTCCTCCTGTTTCTGAAATCTTATCCGTGGAACTCAAACCAGACTATAATTACACTAGTTATAGTTTTTTAATTGTTTTATCTGCATTAGTTTTCTCTCCCCCAACCCAAGAGAACTAAGGGCTTTTTGAGGACCAGTTTCATGACTTTTTCCACTTTCTCCCACGATGGGACTCAAATATCTATTTGAAAGATTAAAGGGGGATTTCATTTCCATAATTTATGTTTTTCCTGTTTCCTAAAAGGACATGATGAATTTAACTGAATTTTTATCTTGAGAACTATTTTAAATGGAGGTCACATACTTTGTGCATTGATATTGCTGCCTACTCTCTGGAAGAAATGTCTTCAGTGACGGACACCGCCCCTGGGAGATGGACACTCTCCTTGGTTGTCCATTTCTCTCTGCGAATGGATGTTGGTGTTTAAATACTGAAGTCTCATTAACATCCTTATATGCTGGGAAACTTAGAATCACCAGTTTGGGGCTTCCCGTCTGAAGATATATTAATGCTGTGACACTTGTACCAACAACAGCCTATCAGCCAGTTGGAATCAACAGACATGGTGATCCCACTGTGTTCCTGTTTGTGTAGGGCGAAGGAGACATGTCCTTGGGAGAAAAGACTCTTTCTGAAGGGTGGTGATGGGCTTGGTCAGGGGATTTAGCCATTGAGAGACTGCTGACCACAAGTGGCTGAGGAGGGGGAGACTGGGCGATGGCTGATGTTGAGGAGATTCCAGTATCGGGTTGGAATTGGTGACCTCTAAGATCCTTTCTATATCTTAAGATTTTGTGATAAGTGGCAGGGTGGGATGGGGTGGGGGCAGGTGGCTGGTAGATGGGTGATTTTAGCTCCCTCTCCTTCCCTCTGGGAGTGTCCTAACACCGGGCCAGGGGTAGGCGGTTAAAACTGGAGAGTCAGCTCTGAAGTTAGTGATCCATCAGGCCTGCTAGGTCCCCGTGCTCTTTGAATGTCTTACTCATCTTTGTCTTGATCTTAGTAGGTACTCAATAAGCATTTGCTATTTAAATGATAGGTTGTGGTTTAAGTGCCCCCTGCCTGAAGTCAAGACCCTTTATTTTTAGAACTTTTCCTGCAAAGTTGAGAGGCGTGTAAATGTTGTCTTTTTGTGTCTCTGGGCCTCCCCTAAGATTCTAATAACCTGGGTTTTCTCCACCCTTCCTCTACCGAAACTTGCTTTCTAGAAAATGCTTGAGTGTCAGCATGGAGGAGTCCTAGTGGGTATGATGAGGAGTTTCAGTGTAAGGCAAGGGAAGGCAGCCCCAGCGGCTGGGTGAACAGAGGCAGGAGGGTCTGGGTTGATGTGCAGAGCTTCTAGATTCCAGCTGTTGCCTGGGGAGTGTGTTAAATCGAGTCTTTGTGTTGGAGCCCAGCTTCGCCTGAGTGCGTGGCCTGGACGTCTTTGGAAGTTCTTAGAAGCTTGACAGAATTTCCAGAGACAGAAGCCACAAGCTTTTGAGATTCCCATAGATATGCTATGAAGGCAAAGGATGTGATATATGTGACGCCAAACTCATTGTCCTCCTATGGGCATGGGAGGTCTGTGTGTGAGTTGGGAAAGCATTGCCATATTGTCTTAGAATAAAGGGGAGTTTCCTCATGGGACTTCCTCTCCAAGGGATTTGCTGAGCAATTCTTTTTCTATTCAGAATGACTTAAAAGGTTTAGAAGGTCATTCATTTGCTAAATGAACTCAACTTATGGAGCCCTGGAGCACAGACAAAATAGTCACGGAAACCAGAAGTTTCCAGAAGTTTCCGTCTTGCCCACATTCATCAGAGTTGGCAGAAACAGACGACTGAGCCTTTGACCTCTTTTGGTTGTGCTGCCTCCTTACTCTCCCCTGCCTTCCGTGTTCCCTGGTCACTTGCTTCTTGTCCTTCCCTCCTCAAGTCGGCTGCTGGGAGCACCCAGATCTGAGCCTGTTGGCTACTCCTCTGCCCGGGGGCCCAGTGGTGCTGTGCGGGCAGCACCTCTGCCTGCCAGGCCTAACAGCATAGCATGGTGGCTAGTGCACAGGTGAGGAGACCCGCAGACCAGGTTGAAAGCGAGTTGGGCTCACCTGGGTGAGATATCTAACATCTCAGCTTTTCATTGACTTCTTCATATGGAAAAGAGCCCCTGGTGTGGGGGTTAATAGTGACTCTGCCACCAAACTGACTGGGGTTTGAGTTCTGACCCACTGCTGCTAGCTGTGTAACTTTGGGCAAGTGACTTGACTCTGCCTCAGTTGCCTCATTTGTAAAATGTGGGTGTAAATAGTACCCGTCTCACCGAGATGTTGAGAGGAGTAGATGACTCACATATGATAGAAGCTTAGGGTGGTATAAGGCACGCACTAAATGCTATGTAAGTTTTTGCTCTAATTATCTAACTGAAGGAGCGTTACGTGATAAAATGGCTGTAAAACACTTGCATGTAGTGTTCAATACACTAGCTCTTTCGCTTATAACCTTGGCAGAGAATAAACTTTGATTATTCCTCCTAATGTTAGATTTTCCATTTTCCTATTTCAAAGCCCTCAGAATCGAAACCTTCATCAGCAAATGCTTTTTACCATCTGGTAAGGGAACAGACTTTTGAGTCCTGGGATTCCCTAGCTGTGGAATGGGATCCTGAGTCTCAGTTTTTTCCCATCTGAGCACAAGGAATTATCATGCCTGGAGACTAGGTAGAGTCTTTGTTATTATCCCCACTTTATTGATGAACAGAAGGAGGTTCAGAGGTAAAGAGATTTGGCCACATCATGCAATTAGTACAGGTGGCTGGAGCCTACAAGCACTTTGCACTATGTCCAGGGTGGTCCAGGAGCTTCTGTTATTTCATGCTGCTGCTTAGAAATGATAATCTTCCTTCTTCACTTTCAAATTCCAGACATCTTTCTTAAAAGAGTCTTAATTGAGTGGTTCATTAATTGTCATTAATTGAATGGATTTGTCCTCAGCTGGGAAAAAGATTTCTGCTGCTTATGTAAAAGCATTGTGTTCTTTTAGACCTCTGTTAATTGCACTACTTGGGACTTTTTCTACAATAGCATTGAACTGTTTAGCTATTCAGTTCATTAAGCTATATTTAGTGAAAATTGCACCTAGTAAAGTTTCAAGGAGTCCTTTTTGTATCTTGATGTTGTAGCTCTGTTCTTTGATGCCATTGGTAAAGGGAAAATAAATATAACTTACATGTTTTGTTTGATTTACCTCTCTTTGCATGCATCTTTTGTAGGGTGTGAAAAGTTGCAAAGAGAAATTTTGTTTTGCAAAGGAGTTACTGCTGCTTGAAAACATGGTGTTGGGTGCTGTTTAAAGCCATGAGTGATGACAGTCCATTGAGAATGATTGAAAATGTGCTAAAATTCATTTTACAGCTGGATGCTGCGTTATAGCGATTGCTCCTAAATTTAAACGGCAGCATTTGTGGTTGTAGCTTAAAAACTTGTCACGTTGAGATACTGGGTAGTATTAGTTACCAGAATGAGAAAACAGCATTTTAATTTGTTATTTAAATCGGTCAAATCAAAAGAAACTTCCTCGTTGTCACTGTTTTCAACTCTTGATGTGTGATAGCCAGTGATCCCATTTGGCTAAAACTTGGCAAAGGACTGCTTCAGTTGAAAAAAAATGGGCCTTTCAAATGTGGAGCATTGATGCCAGAAGCATCCTTTTGGGGAACTGGTGGTCCAACCCACTCACTACTGATGGGGGGACCCTGAGGAACAAGTATGCTTAATAATTTCATGGTGGGGACATGATTAATAATATCTTAATAATTAGAGTCTTTACTCTTACTTCTTAAAGTGGCTCAATTGTATATATGTATCTATTTCATATCATTTGTGATGTGAAAACCAAGGCTCAGATGGTAAGTAATTTGCCCAAGATCATACAGCTAGTAAGTGCTGGAGCCTTAGGTTTTCTGGGTCTCTAGAATATGATCTTGAAGAGAAACTCTAGAAACCTTTTTCTAATTTGAATGAAGCCTTCCAGCTTGATACTTTGCCAACTCTCCGGTCCTTTCCATTTATCTGGCTGTAAAATAGAAAGCCAGCCTCATTAAGAGTTTTAGGATGAGGGTTGCTATTTAGAGAAGGTGGCAGAGTTGAGATAATTATAAGTAAATCTAGCAATCTATCCCTTCTTAAGAAGTTAAGAAATATGCAAGCATAAAGCCACTTGATGTGAGAGTGGGTGTACGAATAGAACGAGAGGAAGTGAGCCTTGAGCATTTATTAAGCACCTGCTCTGTGGCAGGCTGTGTTCTTTCTCATGCGCTGTGTCTAAACCCCTGACATTTGTCAGGCGTGGGTCCTTTTCAGGATTTACTGTTACTTAATGAGGCAGGTGTTTTTTCACCTTACAGAAAAGGCAGCAGAAGCCTGGGGAATTTTTAATTGGTCCAGTGGCGGGAATTGGTGGGTGAAGCTAGTCTTGAATTTAGCTTCTGACTCCAAGACTCCTGGCGCACAGCTTCAGTTACATAATGCTTCTTTATGTTTATATGCAATATAAATCTCTAGTTGGACGGCTGGGAAGTGCTTTTGGCTGGCTTTGTTGCTTCAGCTGTCCGAAAGGAATGACTTTCATAAACACGGAGAGGGAATTGGATTTTCACTTTGTGATAATTCATATTACAGAAGTGGGAAAGGTCATTACCATGGGAATTCCATTAATCCCTGAAGCAGTGGGTCCTAAATGAGTTGGCCTGCCTAGGACTGTCACATTTCTTTCCTTTTGGTATTTTATATTGCAAAATGCCTTTTTTATTTTTAAGAGATATTTCGGGGCTCAAAAGAAAGGAAAAATAAAACCTCACTCATAAGCCTATTACTCTAAAGTTATTGTTAGTATTCCTAATTTTTTTTATTGTGGCAAAATATATATAACATAAAATTTATCATTTTAGCCATTTTTAAAGTGTCCAGTTCAGTGGTGTTAGGTACATTTACAATGCAACCATCACCACCATCCATTTTCAGAACTTTTCCATTTTCCCAAACTGAAACTCTGTACCCATTCAATAATAATACCCCATTCTCTCCTCCCCCAAGCCTCTGGTAACCACTATTCTGCTTTTTGTTTCTATAGATCTGACTATTCAAGATACCTCATATAAGTGGAATCATATAATATTTGTTCTTTTGTGTCCAGCTTATGTCACTTAGCATAATGTTTCCAAGGTTCATCCCTGTTGGAGCATGTGTCAGGATTTCCTTCCTTTTTAAGGCTGAATAACATTCCATTGTATGGCTAGACCACATTTTGCTCATCCATTATCTGTCAGTGGACACATGGGTTGCTTCCATTTTTGGGCTTTTGTGAATGATGCTGCTTATGAACATGGGTTTGCAAATATCTGTTCAAGTCCCTGCTTTCATTTCTTTTGGGTGTATACCCAGAAGTAGGATTGCTGGATTGTATGGTAATTCTATGTTTAATTTTTTGAGGAACCAACATGCTGTTTTCCACGGTGACTGCACCTGTTTACGTTCCTGCTAGTGATGGCACAAGTGTTCCAATTTACCCCATCGTCCCCACAGTTGCTATTTTCTGTGTTTTGCTAATGGCCATCCTAACAGGTGTGAAGTGGTAGGTATCTCATTGTGGTTTTGATTTTCACTTCTCTAATGATTAGTGATGCTGAGTATCTTTTCATGCGCTTATTGTTGGTATGTTACAGATTCGTATATTCTTCCAGTGTTTTGCGTCTGTTTTTTTCCCCCATGAATGTAATCATGGTCTATACGCAAATATGTTCAGTATGTTGTGTATTTTCCACCAACCATCATCATCGTCAGGGTAGAGTTATGAGGTAGAGCAAAATGTGAAGGTATATTTCAAACTCACCTGATTGTATTAGTAACGTATTTACTAATAATTCCCACAACTCAAAATTCTTCTCCTTAGGAACCCAAGATGATTGGGACTTTAGCAGCCATCTGTTGGTGATACTGTAGGGCCATGTACTCCGTGTGAATACTCTTGGATTTTAAGGAGAAGGCTCTGGGGTTTATTACAGAATGAAGGGAGCCCTAGTTAAGGCCAGTAACAACTTTTATTTAGATGCTGATTCCAGAGGCTTGGGAACAGCCTGTCTGTCACGGGGATAACTTGGGCCCTTCAACGAAAGGGTTAATTGCATTGCTTCAATTTCTAAGTGGAAGACGGTGTTTGTGGGATGATCCTACCCTTCTCCTCCATGAATGGTGGTGTTCTAAACTTCCTTTTGTCTTTTATTTGGATTCTGGAGTACATTTTTCATAAAAATAATGTTACCAGGGTGATTATTTTCCAGGCTACCCCTAAAGGCCAAGGAACCCACATTTCAATTCACTGGAGCTGGCAAAGCATGCTGGCAAGATCAGATTGATGTGGTTTGCACCTGGCTTTGCTCCATCCCTGTGACTGTGAGGGTGCTGCCCCGCCACTGGAGTCTAAGTTTCCTTTTCCATACAATGGGGATAATGCTGCCTAGCTTGCATTGTTGAGAAAAATAAGTAAAGTGATTAAGGAGAGTATTAGTTTCCTAAGCCACAAATTTGGTGGCTTTAAACAACACTAATTTATTCTTTCCAAACTCTGAGGCCGGAAGTCCAAAATCAGTACCACTGGCCCCAAATCAAGATGTCAGCAGGGCCATACTCCCTCCTAGGGCTCTAGGGGAGAATCCGTTCCTTGCTTCTCCCAGCTTCTGCAGTAAGAGAGGCAAAAATCTTGTTCCTCTACCCATTTTACGTTCTCCAGCTGGGGCCGTGTAAATTACACTACCAAAAAACAGATTAACAGGAGAAAAGCATGCAAGTTTTATTTAGTAATTTTTACATATCCGTGGGTGCCCTCATGAGAAAAATGAAGGCTCAAGGAAGTATTGAGGGCTGAGAGGTTATATACTCGTTCGTACCAAGTGTAGCGAAGTATGGAAGCATAAGACAAAGGGGTTTGGGCTAGGGAGTTAATCGTGGAGGAATGGAAAGGAAGATAAGGGTTAGTTTAACAAGGTTTGTTTGTACAGATTTCTCTTGGCTTTGACTCCCTGTCTGGTGATAAGAGTGTTTCCTTCCTCCTGGTACAGGAAGGGCACATTTTGCATGGTTTTATTTCTGGCTTTCAGGAAGAAAAGGAAGGTCAGAGTGCCCTCCTTGCATCTGCTGTTTAAGTGTCTCTAACTCAAAATAATCCTTGTGCCAAAGTGGCATATTTTGGGGTAGCGAATTCTGCCGTATTGCACCAGCATTCCTTGGCTTGTGGCTGCATCACTCCCTCTCTGTGGTCACATTACTTTCTCCTTTTCTGTGTGTGTCTTCTCCTCTTAGATCTGTGTGGAATCTCTCTGCCTCCTTCTTTAGGGCCTAGGGATGTCTTTAGGGGATATTTTTTAGCTTTCCACAATGAGTAATAATAGTAGTCATGTTGTCCGCTAATATTTTTATGTAACGGGACTGTTTTAAAGTTCTTTATACGGATCTCCTGAGATCATGTAGGGAGCAGGGAACAATGGTGGTCTGGCTTTAGAGTTGTGGCCTTAACCGTGACACTATGAGCCACGGAGGACAGTATCTAACTTAATATATTTCTAGGAATTTTGTGCTACATCGTTTTGACCTTCATTCAATTTTATTCTGATTTTTGTCCATCTTTTCCTCTTCCTTTTTAAATTTTTTTCTTGGATGGGTCTAGTTGCATGGGTACCGATAGTGTGTTGAGTTTTGCAGGGTTGAGATTTGGGATCAGTGGCTCTGATGAGGCCAGGGGACATCGTGCCAAAAATTGTGCATTAATTACACTGAGGGAATTCCCTTCCTTTGGGAGCCTCAGGGAGTGGTTCAACTTTACTGTCCCCACAGAGCCAGTGAAGACCCCTTCTGAGACACAAACCAGTGTCATTCAACATTTCCCCACCGTGTTTTGGAATCTTTCTTCAGACAATGGCTGTGAATGGGAGCCATACATTCATTTTTCTTAAATCACTAGCTCTGTGGAAATTCTGACCGACTCCAGATTCATTCTGCAGGATTCCTGGGTGTTGCTGCCGCTGCATGCCTAGACATGGTGGTGGAGGTTTAGTAGCATGGAAAGTTGCTGATTTCACACTGCCCTTTCCAGTTCTGGAAGAGGTTCATTATGTTAATTCAACAAGCGGGTGTTTATAGGGTGCCTAGCTTGTGCCAGGCTGAGGGGAGTACAATAATAGAGCTCCTAAGCTAAGTAGGGGGGGATAAAGTATTGATAATGGCTATTGCAGTGGTCGTCAAGCTCGAGTGAAACACCTGGAGGGCTTATGAAAGCACAGATTGCTGATCCGCCCTTAGTTTCTGACTCAGTAGGTCTGGGGTGAAGTGCAAACATTTTGGTATTGATCCTGCTGGTCCAGGGACTGCACTTTGAGAGCTGCTGTGCACTGGGATGGAGGACAGTATCTAACTCAGCCTAGAGGATGGGTGGGGTTGTCCTAGACAGACAGAGGAAGAAGGGGCATCTCAGGCACACGGGGATTGTGGGGCTGGTGAGTCATGGTTTTGGAGAGGTGGCCTGTGACTAGATGGTGAAGAAAGGGAAAAGGTGGAGAACAGAGTTCACGAGGAGGTTTTGGTCGTGGGCATAAGAATATTCAGTTTCTGTAAAAGTGTAGTCGTGTCTATGAAAAGCTATGAGTGTTCTTTGGCAAAGAGTTGCCAAACGGGCTCTGCAGTTCAGAATCCTGGAGGGTTTGAGGACTGTGGTTGGATCAAAATTCAAATTAAAATGATTTTTTTAAAAACTTTCTTTCTACCTTGTAAGTTAACATTTTCAGCAACTGCTTTCCTAGCCTCAAAGAATTGGAGGCTCACCTTTAGAAAGAACCCTAGAAGCAAGAACCTAGAATCTGCAAGTTCTCTTGTTAAACCAGTTTGGTTGGATAATTGCCTTTTCAGTTGAAAACAGTTTTTCCTTTCTTTAGTCCTGGGTTTGCATTACATTTTGGGGGAAATATCTTTGATTCTACAGGTCAGTCAGTCTGTTCGTAATTTCACCTCTTAGATCATGAGATGGAATTGGAGTGGGGTGTGGGAGGGGGGAGGGCCAGAGCAACTTTTGAAATATAAGGGAATTTTTTCCCCCCAGAAATGTCTCTCTGTTGCAATCCTTTGGGGGACATGCCAGAACCTTGTTTTTCAAGTAGGCCTAGATTGTAAAGAAAACGACCAACAGGCATGATTCCTGTACAAGAAATTCCTTTAAAACACATTCAACAGTTAAGTTAACTCTTCTAATAAAGGTGTGTTCTGATTTCTAAGGAGCTAATTTTGACATTCTGATTCCACTGCTAAAGAAAGTGGAGGGAATGACAACTATGGAGAGGGTGAGAGCTTGTGGGTCACCCTCTTGGGTGGCTGTGCTGTTGGGATTAAGAGTTTGTATTTTGCAACATGGTAGCAATGAAACTCAGAAGGAAGTTTGCTTAATAATGAACAGGGGCATCTGAGGTAGTGAGAAAATTGATTAAAAGATCAATTAAAGCAGCATAGTCTAGTGGGTAGGAGCATAGACAGGAATCCCAGCTCTTAACTTTACATAAGTGGCTTCTCTGGGTCTCAGTTTCCTCACCTGTAAAATGGGTGTAATATAATTCATCTGTCTCATATGGTCATTGTGAGGGTTAAATGAGTTAATATTTGTGAAGTTTTTAAAATAGTGCCAGGTGCATGGTACATGTGTATATGTATGGAACATATATATGGCATGTATATAAATGTTTATTAAAATAAATGACTCTTTAGAAGTTAAAAATAATTAAACTTTACTCATTTTTTAGCACAGAGCCATTAGCCCTCTGGAAACCCTGTTTTATCATAGTCTAATGTCCAGTCTTATGTGGTTTATTCCAGAACATTACAGTTTTCCCTGTGTTTAAAAAAGACTATCTTTGACTTTGGAAAAGAAAAGAAGGTCCTGGGAATTTTCCTCAGAATTTAGTTCCTGAAGTTAAATATTTTGGAAAAATGAAGCTGGAAGGGTTTTGCAGAGGGGTGTGTTCATGGTTTTCACATTGTGGGTCACAGGTCATTTGTTGGTTTATTTAGTGCTGTTGGGATAACATTTAAAAAAAAATTGCTGTAGGACAAAAAAAATTTAGTGCATCCCACATGATAAAGGTAAATGTCGTGTAAAACATTCTTCTGAGTTGCACACTAGGTGTCTGTGCAGTGGGTTGTCACGGCCTGTGGTTTGCCACTGACCCTAACCCGCTGCCCAATCCTTGTGCCCACGGCTGGGATAGTGTCTCTCTTGTCTATTTCTGCCTGTCAGTTCCAACTGATTTTTCAAATGGATTCTCAAAGTAGATTTTCTTAAAAATATTTTGTCCCTTGCTCTGGCAACCTGGTATAAGCTTCGGGTTTTAATCATTTAGGCATATTTCCTTTGTATTATTAAATTCCCGTTTCTGCTCTTCTCTTCCTGGAACTTTGGTGAATTTTGGGGTTGCTGGTGATCAGTCCAGGATGAGGGAAGGAGGTCTGACCCAGGGGTTTTAGGACTGAAAGAAGCTTGCATTGGTCATGTAACTCTTTGTTAGGATTGGTCAAACCCTTTTATAGCTTGGACTCTGTGCCAGGCACATAGTGCTTTATAGATATTACCTCATTTGATTTTCATAACAGGATGAACTAGATACTATTATCATTGTGCCCTTTTTACAGGTGAAGAAAACTGAGGCCCGGGGGGCATGACTCAGCCAAGGTCGGGTGTCTGGTGAGGGGCAGGGCAAGGATCTGAACCCAGGCGTCTGGCCATAGAATCAGCACGGAGAATCCTTCTCTGCTAGACTGCATTTTAAGTCAATTTGTGAATTTTATTAGAAGGTAATAATTTTTTCTTTTTTTTTTTTTTTTTGCTGAGTACAGGGGACTTTATTGATGGTACATAAAAAGGTGGGGCTCCCTAGGCCCCTCCTGTTCTTCAGGGGGTCTGGCCTGGAAACTGTGTCGAGAGGGGAGATTCTCAGTGTGGTGGGGGACTCAGTGGGAAGGGACGCCCCAGCAGCTGAGGGTCTCTCTCCTCTTGTGCTCTGGCTGGGACTGGTGGTCCGAGGGCTCTTACTCCTTGGAGGCCATGTGGACCAGGGTCCCCCACCTTGTTACTGTAGCCAAATTCCTTGTCATACCAGGAAATGAGCTGGACAAAGTGGTTGTTGAGGGTGATGCCAGCTCCTGCATCAAAGGTGGGAGAGTGGGTGCCACTGTTGAAGTCGGAGCAGACAACCTGCTCCCTCGAGGGGCCCTCCGATGCCTGCATCACCACCTTCTTGATGTCATCACATTTGGCGGGTTTCTGCAGGTGGCAGGTCAGATCCACAACCAACACACTGGTGCTCGGTACACGGAGGGCCATGCCAGTGAGCTTCCTAGAAGGTTAAGAACTTTGATTGAGCTTTCTGTATATTGCTCAGTGGCCTCGGGGGTCTGAACCTTCAATGCCCATCAGACTGTTCAGCCTGGGTTGCCCACAGCCTTGTTTCCTAGGGCTGCCCTAATGAAGTACTGCAAACTGGGTGGCTTAAAACAACAAAAATTTATTCTTTCATTGTTCTGGAGGAAAGAAGTCCAGAATCAAGGTACCAGCAGGATTGGCTCCTTCCAAGATTCTGTGTGGAATCCTTCTTTCCCTCTCTCTACCTTCTGGCAATTACCAGTGATCTGGGGTGTACTTTGACTTGTTTCTCTTCTGTTGCCACACGGCCTTCTCCTGTGTGTCTCTGCCTTCACGTGGTCATCTTCTCTGTGTCTGTCTGTGTTTTTTTCCTTCTTATGTAAGGATACCAGTCATGTAGGATTAAGGGGCCATCCTACCCCAGTATGTCCTCATCTTAGCTTAACTAATTACATCTGCACGACTTGTTCATAAAAGGCAAACAATTTCCAAATAAGGTCACTGTTATGGGCAGAAATGTGTCCCCCCAGAATTCACATGTTGAAGCCCTAACCCCTAGTCCCTCAGAATGTGACTGTATTTGGAGACAGGGCCTTTAAAGAGGTGATTAGGTTAAAATGAGGCCATTAGCGTAGGCCCTAATCCAGTCTGACTGGTGTCCTCATGAGAAGAGGAAATTGGGACCCAGAGACACCAGGGATGTGCACGCACAGATGAAGGTTCATGTGAGGACACAGCGGGAAGGCGGCCGTCTGCCAGCCAAGGAGAGAGGCCTCAGGAGAAACAGCCCTGCTGGCGCCTTGATCCCAGACTTCCCGTTTCAGAACTGTGAGACAATGAATTCCTGTTGTTTGAACCACCTGGTCTGTGGGACTTTGTCATGCAGACCTAGGGAGCTAATACAGTCGCACTCACAGGTGCCGGGGGTTAGGACTTCAACATGTCTTTTGGGGGGACACACTTCAACCCACAGCACAAGGGTTTGATTTTGCCTTTCAGATTAGGAGGTACTTTGACGACTGTGCCTCGTGTGGATGCTGGTTCTGCTCTGGGGTTGTGATTTTCACTTCTTTCCTTCCTGGGCACTAATATACCTGTTTGAAATAAATAAATCCATGTCCCTTGGGCTGGGGAGGTTCCTGGAGGTGGGTGTCAAGGTGGCAGCTGGCTGACTCATCCCCAAAGTTCTGTGGGCTCTAAAGGCACACGGGAACTTGCTGGTACCAAGAAATGTCATTGCAGGTAGCAGGGCCCCCTGAGGGAGAGAAACATGCAGCGCTGGCTTCTCAGTGAGGGAAGGGCCTCTGACTTTTATCCCCATTAGAGGTGATCTCTGTCTGACAGCACAGACAAAGCACAGGGCTCCCATCTGTCTCCTTGCCCCTGTCCTCTGTCCCAGCTCTCCTGGTGCCTCCAGGGGACTGGGAGAGCCACGCCTGGGGAAGGGGATGAGGCATGAGGCATGCTATGAAATGGCTGGTTATTTTTACTTGCTGCCTGGGTGTGGGTGTTTGTGTTGACAGCAGCGGGGGAGGCACAGTGACGGGCGCTGGAACACTTGGGTGCCCGTGGAGCGGGTGGGAAGTGGTGCCTGTGCCAGGCAGGTGACTCGGCACTCACGTGGCCCCTGGGTGGGTCCTGGGGACTTTGCAAGAGTCTGGAAGAACTGGGTTTTCTCCTCTATTCCAGGGAGTGTCTCCTTCCTTCCTCCATGCCCCACTCGGAGGACTTCCCGATGCCACCCCCAGTGCACCCAAGGGAGTGAGGCATTCCCAGCTGCACTGGTGGCTTCCTACCTAAGTGGGTGATTCTGCCTGAGGTGACCCCCCAATCTCAGCAGGTAGGGTTTGGGGGGAAGTCCTGAAGGACCGTTGTGCATGGTGCCCTCCACATCCCACAATCTCCATCACAGAGGAGCAAATATACTCCAAATGTATCCAAACACAAATCTCAAGGAAAATCGGTGTGCTTGCTCCACAGCTCAGCTTCAAGACACATCCCCTCCTAGGGGCTCAACTCTGGCTGGCTCCTTTAGGAATATGTGTAGAGGCATTTTTGTGTATTACAGGGCAGGTAGGGCAGGGTGAGTTACTAGCATTTAGCCCAGTTTGCTGCCATGTGTCACAGCCCAAATATCAATAGTGCCCCTGTTGCCCTTCCATAGGGATAATCGGTAAGTGCCCCTGGTGGGTGAGTTTGAAAAAGACTCCCTGGGGATATTGAGACCCAGACCCCTTCAGCATTGGGATTTCGGATGTCGTCTAAGGGGCACTCTTACCCTATAGTTTCCTAGGGCTGCAGTAACAAAGTACCACAGACAGAGTGGCTTCAAACAGCAGGAGTGTGTTCTCTCTCAGTTCAGGAGGTGCCAAGGACAAGGTGTTGGCAGGGTCCTGCCCTCTGGAGGCTCTGGGGGAGAATCCCTCCTTGCCTTTCCCAGCTTCCGGTGGATTCCTCAGCTTGCAGCTGCATCAGTGCAGCTGCTGCCTCTGTCTTCATGTGTTCTTCTTCCCTGTGTCTGTCTCTGTGTCCAAATTTCCCCCTTTTTATAAGGATACAAGTCATTGGAATAGAGTCCACCCTAATCCAGTGTGACCTCCTCTTAACGTGATTACATCTGCAAAGACCCAAATAAGGTCAAATAAGATCACCTTCACAGGTTCCAGGAGTCAGGACATTGGCATATCTTTCAGGGGCACACAATCCAACCCGCAACACAGACCTACCTCTGGGTTGCCACTCTAAAACTCCTTCCCATAATATGACTGATGTTAGAGTCACTGCTGCCAGCGTCAGTCTTACTATTGTCTGTCCCAGATGTTTGCCTGGCTCTGGAAGATGGGAGGGCCATGACTGATTGTGTCCCTGGTCCCTAGCCCGAGGCTTAGCGTATAGTTGGTGCTGAATAAACATTCGATGAATAAAGAAGAAAACTTACTTTTCTATTAATTGTAGTTATGGAGAAGTGTGATATAATTTTTAAACGATACATGCACCTCAAAAAATTAAAAATAGAATTACCGTATGATCCAGCAATTATACCTCTAAGTATACACCCAGAAGAATTGAAAGCAAGGACTTGAAGAGATATTTGCACACCCATGCACAGGACAGCATTATTCACAACAGCCAGAAAAGGTGGAAGCAACCCATGTGTCTATTGATTGATGAATGGATAAACAGAATGTGGTCTATACATACTATGGAATATTATTCAGCCTTAAAAGGGAAGGAAATTCTGACATATGCTACAAGGTGGATGAACTTTGCAGACATTATGCTAAGTGAAATAAGGCAGTCACAAAAAGAGAAATACTGTATGATTCCACTTATATGAGGGACCTAGAGTAGTCAAGGGAGTTATAGCATTGAATCCTTGTGTCAACACTGTGAGGTGGATTCATGATCCCTGTTTTACAGATGAGGAAATTGACAGCTAAGCAGATTGCTTGGCCTTGTGGTTACCCAGTTAGTCAGTAGTTGAGCTGTGATTGAACCTGGCCTGTTCTCAGCTACATACCATGTGATGCTGCTCTGGGTCTAGGCAGTCTTCCTTCCTTCTGTATCATTAGTGCCTTTATGACAGGGGTCATATCTTTTATTTATTTATTTATTTATTTATTTTGAGATAGAATGTCTCTTCTGTTGCCTGGGCTAGAGTGTAGTGGCTTCATCATAGCTCACTGCAACCTCAAACTTCTGGGCTCAAGTGATCTTCCTGCCTTAGCCTCCCAAGCAGCTGGGACTACAGGTGCATGCCACCATCCTTGGCTAATTTTTAAATTTTTTGTAGAGATGGGGTCTTGCTGTGTTGCTCAGGCTGGTCTCAGACTCCTGGGTGCAAGTGATCCTCCCATCTCGGCCTCCCAAAGTGCTGGGATTATAGGTGTGAGCCACTGTGCCTGGCCATATCTTTCTATTTTTGGTACTATGGAGGTCTCCAGTGGAGGGCTGTCAGAGACTAATAAAAATTTTGTTGAAGGTACTTGCTAATTTCTGTAAAAGGGATTGTTCCTGTCTTGCTGTGTCAGGGCCTAGGACTAGCTATTGAACTTGACCACAGCAGTCAAGTTCTGAGCTTCTGGGGAAATGGGTCAGGTTCCTCTAAAAGTTTTTTTTTTCTGGACTGAAAAACAGTTATTAGCAAGTATCATATTTTGCAAAAAATGCCGGCTGATGAGTACAACTTTAACATCCAAAGAAGAAAAGGATGACTCAGGATTCGAACACAGAAAAACCAAGTTGAGTTCCTGCATTTCGCCCTTGCTGCAGAACTCATCAGCCCCTGGTGCACTCAGAGCTATTCACATGGAAAACTAGCCTTAGTTCCAGTGGTTTGAACTAACAGGGAAGTAGGTGGCTTCCCAGCTTTGGAAGTGTTCATGTTGCAGTCTTCTGAAAACTAACAGAGGAGAGCCCTTGCTCCCAGCCACCCAGATTGCTTTTGTTTCTTACACTGGCATTTTTGAAGTTGGAGGGATGGTGCATTGCTCTTAGGTTTGCTTCTGAAATGGCCAGGTAGAGAACTCGCATCCCTCAGAGCCACCTTCTTTTTGACATAGTGGCAACCCATTCTTGAAAAGTATAAGAGAATGAGTTACCCCAAAGGATTGGATTCCTGGCTCCTCCAGCAGAGATGCCTGCTCTTCTGGATGCACTCTTGCATCTCTGGGAAGATTAAACCAGAACTCCCTTTTGCCTGCAGATGCAAGTCTTCTCAGGCTGCTGTTCACTGTGGTCCTGGGTTGTATCGTAGTGCATTTGCAGGCAGGCAGGAACCTGTAAGTCCCTAGCAAGTCAAGACAGACAACATGCCAACCACCAGCTTGCTCATATTTAACTAGGAGAGGGTCATGCTTCCTTTGGAAGATCCAGGTTCCTATTCACTGTAGGATTGGGCAGGGATTGAGAAGAAAGATAGTTAATCTTTTATCTATTTTCGAGTGATATCTGATAAGCATTAGACATTTGCTCTGGAAAGCGGCTGGGCTGGTCCCAACTCCTCTGTTGGAATACCTGGAGTATTTAGCCTATCCTATCATGCTTAGAATTTTGGAGTTGGCAGGGGCCATAGTTTGGCCCTCACATTTTTTGTTTTACATAAATGAACCCACTTATCATAGGCTAGTGTTGTCTCAAATGGTGGCGCTTCTCCTGGTCTTCCAGTCTCTTCAGTCTTCTGATGGTGGACTTCACTGTGATGGCGGAAGAGGAGTTGTAGGTCCAGACACCACCAGCTACTCTTTTCATGCAGGAACCACAGTGCCAGATCCCTGCCCCCAGAAGGAGCAAGTACACTTGGCATGCTGGCTGATTTTAGTTTTCTTCACCATTTTCCTGAGGAAGCGGCTTACCAAGGATTCCAACCTTGGTGCATTTACCATGTTGCTGCATCCCAGGTCCGAGCCCAGAGAGTGGCCTTCATATCTGAGAGCTGAGAAAACATCCGCTGTCTGGTACCTCAGCCCAGATAAGTTCTTCCATGAGGTGGCCTGGGGCCAAGCTCTTCCTAAATGCACTCCCCAAAGTTGTATGTCCTTTGTGCTGGGTTTACTCCTGGTCTGTACGGGCAGTGTCCTCCGTATGCTGAGGAAAGAGATGGAAACACACGCTTCAACAAACTTGTGGTGGAGCTGGGGGGCAGGGTAGAGGCATACGCGTAAGATTCAAATAATACGGAAAGTGCTAAGGTAGAAGTCCTCACACACAGGGACCCTTGGGACACCAGAGAGGAGACACATTTGCTTCATGGTCAGGAGATCTTGGTTTCTCTTGTGCGGGGCTGGGATCAATCCTTTTAGGGTGACACATGGAGTTGCTCATTCAGTGGGTGTGTTCACACTAACCAGACTCACCTGACAGACTTGGGGCAGCCTGGCTGGGTGAGGGCAGGAGGTGGGAATTGGGTCTGTCCCACCTTTCAAAGCTCAGTATTAGATTTTTCAGCATAATTGGTTTAATTGCCTCCCTCCCTGAATGCATGTGATCCAGACCCGACGGTTGCACTCAAAGTGAACCACAGTGAGCAAAGCCCCTTTCAGTATTCATTTTGTCTTTTTAAAAGCCTCTACTTGCATAGGTTTGGTCCTGAGGAGTGAGCAGGCTTCCTGCCACACCTGTGTCTTCATCACAGGCAGGTGGGGCCGTGCAGGGAGTGCCCAGCTGGGGGCTGAAGGCCTGATAGTCCATTAACAGTCACCAGTTTTGTGATTTGGGGCCATTCTTCATATCCAGTTTTCTTAACTATAAAACAAGTAGGGAGCCCAGACGAGCTCCAGCAATGAACTATTCTGATCCTGAGAGTCCTGTACTCTCCTCTCTGAGATCTTTTTCCTTTTCTTTTTTTCCCCCTAGGTTTTGAATTGGTCCCTGCCAAGGCACGCTCATCATCCCAACTCAAGTGAGAGGCTTGGGTGTGAGTGAGGGCTCCTTGCTTGACTGATTGGCCTTTCTCTAAACTTCCTCTCCTCTCCCTCAGATGGGGATGCTCCTAAGCGGAGAAGTGGCAGGCGGCCAGAACTGGAGAGTTCCACCACCTGGATTAGCAATCCTTGAATGATTAGGAGCTGAGTGTAAAGGAAGCTATGAAATGCAGTGAAGGGTGCACTTCGGGGTGAACCGGGAAACTGAAGACAGATGATCTGGGCAAAAAACATCGTAAGGCAGCTTCCTGAATGGAGCAGAAACGCCTCTCACCTGAGCCATTACCTCGGCCCATGCTCTCCTCTGTTCTCTAGCTGAATTCCTGCCCTCAGCTCTGTCTTCCTCGTGCTTGGTGCTGCCCCAGATTTGGGGGTGGGAAGTGGAGGGTAGGTGCCGGTGGCGTCGGTAGTGGTAGAAGTAGTGGTAGAAGTGGGCGTAGAAATGCCTTCTTAAAATCGCTTCCTTCCTGACAGGCATGTGGGTCCTAAAGCGTCCTGTCTGGTATTTCCCCCTTTGCAGTTTTCTAAGATAAGTTACCTGGTGGACTGGTTTGGTCACTTTACTAGAACTGGGGCTGTTGAGTGTTTAATTCTGCAGTTGAATTCCTTGACACTGGAACTTTCCCCTGAGCTCTCGAAATAGCTAGGTGAAGCCTGGAAACTCTGGTGGGATGAGGGGCCGGGGAAATAAATAAGATGGCAAAGGCAGTGCCCACTCTTAGTCAGTATTACTCCAACTGAACCCTCAGGTGGCTGGTGACGGGGCATTCAACCTTTTGGACCCACACTTCTAAGCAAATGGCTTCTTTGTTTCTGGTAAAAACCACTATGTGGATTTGGTGGATTCTGTAGAAAATACCACTTTTGTCTTGATGATAAGGATGAAAGGTCAAAGGAAGTGCTGGGCTTGGGTGGCTTTGGTTGGGTGAATCAGGCCCAAACATCACTTCTTTGCCTTCTAGCTATGCAGACGTCTAGACGTCTGCTTTGGATTGACTCTTTCCATCCTGATTGACATGTGGTTTGTTGAGAGCAGATTGTATTAAAAAAATCCAGCCTCACCCTGTCCCCCACCAGCAAGAGGTTGCCACCTCTGTTACTGGGGGACAGTGTTTGAGGGGCCTCCGGGAGGTGCAGCATGTGTGGGATGTGAACCAGTGTCTGCAGTGGTGGGGTGCATGGTCCTGATCTTCGGGATTGCATTTGAAGGCCATTCTTTTGCTGTGTCTTCATCGCTTTGTGAAGCATGAGCAACCCCAAAGAGTGGCAGCTCCTAAAATGAGCGGGGCAGGGAGGAAGGGGGAGGGAGAAAAAAGGAACCAACAAAACACCCACATTTCTCTGTCTCCTGCAGAGTCTTATTACTAAAGGTAGCCTTTCCTGGGACGTTACTTATCCGTTGTATTTGTAAAAGTGTCCTGTTCCTCAGGCAAGTGAAGAATTTCATTTTTCCATAAAAGGGTGGTGGTGGTGGGAGGGAAGGAGGATGTAATTGTGTCCCCAGAATGCCATTACAACATCCCACAGACTGGTGGCTTCACATAACAGAAATTTATTCTCTCATAGTTCGGGAGGCCAGAACTCTGCAATCAAGGGGTCAGCCGGGCTGGTTCTTTCTGAGAGCTCTGTGAGACCATCGGTTCTGTGCCTCGTCCCAGCTTCTCATGGTCTTCCTGCAGTCCTTGGAGTTCCTTGGCTTGCAGGTGCATCACTCCCGTCCCTGCCCTCATTGTCACGTGGCTGTCTTCTCACCCCATGTCTCTGTCTTTCTTCTCCTTGTGAGGGACTGATCCCATCGGGTTAAAAGCCTACTATGTTCCAGTATGTTCTCATCTTAACTTGACCACATCTGCAAAGACCCTATTTCCAAATAAAGTCACATTCCAAGGTACCAGGGATTAGGGCTTCAACCTATCTTTTGTGGGGGGAACACAGTTCAACCCCTCACAGAGGATTTATCTGCTGAGCCTGACAAGATAGAAGAGCCATGGCAGCCACATGGCAGGTGCTGTTAGGCACTTTTCTGCAGGTAGATGTTGTTATTTCCCTTGTGCAGGTGAGGAAACTGAGTCTCAGGAGTGAAGTAACCCCCAGTCACATGCAGCCTGTCCGGGGAGAGCTGGGGCAGAACCCAAGCCCAGTGTCCTTCCTCCCTTGCAGCCACCTGTTTTTGTTAAAGTACGTCACCACCCATGTGTGTGCCTTCCTTGAGCACTTTTTGTAGCACCCCGGGGAGATGCAGCAAACACGTCCCCCATGTTCTGTTATTTGTTATTAGTGTTTGTCCCCCCCCGCACTGGACTGCGAACCCCTCAGCTGTGTCTTGCCAGGGCTTTGCTCGCTGACTGAGAGAGCCAATTTCAACATGTCTTTTCGAAATAAATTAATCCCACTATCCTAAAGTTCTGAGGGAGAAGGCCTCTCTTCTCATCCTGCATCTTTCTTTCTCACTGTCCCCTGCCCCCTTTTCAAATACAAAGATCAATGACATATCTGATTACAGTTCCTGCGGCAGTGTTCGGGCACCAGCATACACAGGTGTGCCCAGCCAAGCACTCCCCAGACACCAGAGACTGAGCGTTGGAGCCGGGATCTGGGCTCGGAGAGCAGCCGTGGACCTCCTCAGGGAGGGCGGGGTGCCGTGGGTGCCCTGCCTGGTGTTCTGACAACTGGAAAGCCAGATGAGCTTGCCACCTTGTCAATCTGGTTTCTCCAGACAGTGTGTCTTCTAATCTTTCTATTGTTGTCTGAGGACTTGCTTAATTCCCGGGAAGTTTAGCAGATGGTGAGTCTAGGCTGGTAAGAAGGCACATTTCCCCCTTCTGAATTGCCTGCCACTGGAATTATCTTTGATCATCTTGGAAAACTCTTGCGTAGATCCAAGAGCCTCTTTCCTTCGGTGACACGCCACCAAATGGTTTGTGGGCCATTCTCACCAAGGGAGGGAGGCTGCCGCCAAAGGTGGTTGGATGCCCTTAATCTTTAGGTCCGTCCTGCTGAGGAATGGGGTCCCCCCCTACCCAGAGCTGTCTCACCAGGGCTTGGCAGGTTGTGGCAGTCAGAGGACAGATGTACTGGCGTGTCCGATGATTCAATCTTAGAACAGGCAATATCAGCTATGAGGGATCGTGGGTTGTAAGTAAATCACGTAATTTATTTTATGGGAAAATTCTATCCAGTTTAGGCTGAAACTTGATGGAGCATGTTTTTCCAAGCCCCCAGCTTTACTTGTCTGGAACGAGCCCTTTCTAAACAGGCAGCTCTCCAAGCACAGTGGCTCAGGGGGTCACATCTGGGCAGCACCCTGGTGCCAGGTGGCTTTTAGCCCATTTCTTATGTTTCTCTGGCCTAAGCTACTCCAAACCATCAGCTTGCATTATAGCTTTTCTTGAACATTTTTTCAAAGTCGTTTTATTTTGTTTATTTATATTTTGAATAGGCAATATATTCACATGCTTCAAAATTAAAAATATAGAAAGTTTATTAACACAAGTCTCCAACTACTCTATTCCCCTCTACAGAGAGGCAACTAATGTGACCAGTTTCTTATGTGCCATTACAGATATATTATATACAAATAATGACATTTTAATATATCTTTCCCCCCATTTTCCTCTCTACTTGTTATACAAATGGTAAGATCTCATACATCACATTCTGCATCATTTTTTTTCACTTAACAGCATATTCACAGTATCCTCACTCTTGTAATTGTTTTGTTATTTCAGACTTGCAGAAAAGTTGCAGAATAGTATAAAAAACTTTCATATATAGTCATGTGTCTGTTAACGATGGGGATATGTTCTGAACAATGCATTGTTAGGCGATTTCCTTGTTATGCAAGCATAGATGGTATAGCCTACAGCACACCTAGGCCAACACACGTAGTGTAGCCTATTGCTCCTAGGCTACAAAGCTGTATAGCATACTGTACTGAATACTGTAGGCAATTGTAACACAGTGGTAAGTATTTGTGTATCTAAACATATCTAAATATAGGAAAGATACAATAAAAATACAGTATAAAAGATAAAAAATGGTATGGAGCACATATCATGAATGGAGCTTGCAGGACTGGGAGTTGCTCTGGGTGAGTCAGTGAGTGAGTGGTGAGTGAATGTGAAGGCCTAGGACATTGCCAGACACTGCTGTAGCCTTTATAAACACTGGACACTTAGGCTACACTAAATTTATTAAAAATTGTTGTTTCTTCAATAATAAATTAACCTTAGCTTGCAGTAACTCTTGTAGTTTCTACACTTTTTAGTTTTTTTAACTTTTTGACTCTTTTGTAATAACACTTAGCTTAAAACACAAATACATTGTATAGCTGTACAAAAAATATTCTCTTTCTTTATGTCCTTTTTCTGTAAGCTTTTTTCTACTTTTAAAATCTTTAATTTTTTTTTTCTTTTTAAACTTTTTTCTTAAAAACTAAGATACAGATATACACATTAGCCTAGGCCTACACAGGGTCAGGATTCTCAGTGTCACTATCTTCCACTTCTACATCTTGTCTCACTGGAAGGTCTTCAGGGGCAATAACATTATAATCTTACGGGACCACTGTTATATATGTGGTCTGTTATTGACCAAAATGTTGCTATGTGGTGCATGACTGCGTAACTGTGGTTTGAATGGGTCCCCTCCAAAATTCAGGTGTTGCCAATGTGATGGTATTAATAGGTGGGGCCTTTAAGAGGTGATTAGGCCATGAGGGCTCCTCCCTTGTGGATGGGATTAAGGCATCATTCCCTCCCGCCTTCCACCATGTGAGGACACACCATTCCTCCCGTTTGGAGAATGCAGCATCAGCGTGCCATCTTGGAAGCAGAGAGCAGCCCTCACCAGACAACCAAACTTGCTGGTACCTTGATCTTGGACTTGCCAAACTCCAGAACCATGAGAAAATAAATTTCTGTTCTTTACAAATTACCCAGTCTCAGGTATTTTGTTGTAGCAGCACAAACGGATTAAGACATATATACTTTACCCACATTTACCAGTTGTTTGCATTTTGTCCCATTTGCTTTGTAATTCTCTATTCATGTATATAAATATATACCTACACACATTTATCCTCATACACATTTATATACACACTTATACACATACTGTTTTTTTTCTGACCTATTTTAGAACACATAGCAACATCACGTCCCTTTGCTGCCTAAGTACTTCAGCATGTTGTCCCTAAGAACAGGGACATCCTTGCACATACTCAGGGAACCTTTAATCTCTGTACATTGCTCTTTACTTGTGCTTTTCTCCAAGTGTTGTTTCATGTTGGTTATGTGGGTATATATTTTTATTAATTTTTAGGACTAGTCTCCAGTGACTTTTCCCAAGTAGGAGCAGAGTGGTAGAAAGCATCTTAGTTTTTCATATAAATCCAATAAAATAAGGTATTCTTTCTTGGACCCATAACCTTTTCCCACTTGGCCTTTCCTGGAGCGTTTGTTGAGCTTTTGTGCTTTTTTAATAGTTGCTTTGGGAGAAAGAGGATTCTTCATTGGGAATGGGAAAAGGGAGGGTTTTTCTTGATCCTTGGTGCTTCATCTCTCTGCTTCTTGGACTGAATCACTCGTAGTGGAAGAAGGAGGCTAGAGAAGCCAGCATCGTTAGTTCCTAATGTGCGTTCAGAGCCCGTGGAGGCAGCAGAAATGAATTAGATCTAATTCCTGCCCACAAGAAACCTAATTCAGTTTAACAAATATTTGTGGAGCTGCCCACGCTGTGTCAGCTGTGCTGCCGATCCTGGGTATGCACTCTGTACCTCTGCCCTGAGCTAGTGCCGAGGCCTCCGACTGGTCCCTTCTCCGGCTCTAGACCATGTCACCTGCTGCTGCTGGATTCGTTTATTTCCAAAGCGCAGCTCCAATGTGTCAATGCCAAGCCAGACTCTTCTCCTAACCCTTGGTTGCCTGTCAAACCAAGGCAGCCTGGCATCTGGTCCTGTCAGGTCTTGCCATCTGTTTTTTTTTTAAACCCAAGATTTGCCTATATATACCCTGTATT
Source organism: Daubentonia madagascariensis (assembly GCA_023783475.1). Classification (NCBI taxonomy): domain Eukaryota; kingdom Metazoa; phylum Chordata; class Mammalia; order Primates; family Daubentoniidae; genus Daubentonia; species Daubentonia madagascariensis. Next base: position 352,280 of record JAKFHU010001482.1, on the reverse strand, counting down.
CCAGCCCATCTTGATACTATACACTGTTCCCAGAATTCTTCTTAAAGGTTTCTGGGTTTTTTTGCCTTTGCTTAACCTGTTGCTACCCTCTGCAGATGCCAGTCCACCTCATTTCTTCCATCCTTAGGGATCTCCTTCTAGTGCCACCTCTCTTACAAAGCCTTTCCTGAAATTTTCAACTTAAAAACATCTCTTCCTCATTTAAAGCCCTCTGTCATTTCATCTCTCTCTTTAATCATTGGCTGATTGTGTACCTTATGTTATGTGCATGTGTATTTACCCTTCTTACACTCCTGTCTGCTCCTAATTGGATCGTACATTCTTAGAAGGTTTAAATTCATTCTCTTTCCTGCTTTCCCTTATTTCTCACGTTCCAGAAAGAATTCAAGGCCACTAGGGCTGTATCTGAAACATAATCAAATTCTTTGAAGAACGTGCACTGTCCCTGACATGTAGTTGGCCCTCAGATATTTGCAGGATTTAGCTTAATAAAGGTAAGAAGGTCACTGAGTGGTTTTGGTGAATTTACAGTTTCAAGTACTGGAGATGTCTGGGAACGTCTTAAACAACGTCATTAAAAAACATACATTTAAACTGCCAACTTAATTTCATTAAAAAAGCCAACTTCATTAAAGCACACCTTCAGGATCTTTATTTGTCCAAATTCCTTCTGGTCTTTTCACTGAGGACATATGTACTTATTTTTGGAATCAGTATATATATAATGTGATGGATGGATTTTTTTTTGCTTAACTTATTTGTGTGCACATGTGTGTGTGTATGTATTTTGAGATAATTACTTTTAATGCTTATGGTAGTGTCAGGAAGTTAGTTCTTAAAGAATAAACTTGCAGGCACATAGCGGAGAGATTTTCTTTTCAGTCAGATGTGTTATCACTTGTTTATGTCTGTTTTCTGAGAATGGCGAGTCCTACATGAAATTCATATCTTTAACAGGATGATTTATGTACTGACTGTTATCTACCACTGTGTACCCCACTAACCTCCATTTCTTGAAAAAAATTGCCTTGGAAGATTTTCTTCTCCAAAGTCTTACAGACTCATCAATCAGTTTATTTCAAGTCTAAATTTGCAGAGGAACTTTTAGCAGTTGATAGTCTGTGAATTGTTGAAGTGCAGAGATCTTTCGAGTCCTGGCATTCATGGCTTCTCTCAGGCTTGAGTTTGTCTTAAAGGATATCAGTTGCTTAGCCTTCCGTTGGAGTGGGTCGCACTCAGGGTGTGGAGAAGGCAGAGTTGGGAATCAGGTTGGTAACTGACAGGGAGTTATCACCAGGAAGGTTCTAGTCACTGATCCTCTCCCTGCCTTGTTGGGGGTCTGGTCCAGACAGTCTGACACATTGTCTTTTGGCTTTAATATGACTGTAAGATCCCAGACTCTTAGTAATGAGCCTTGGTATAGGGTTCTACCAGTTAGGATGGTTTTGGCTGCTAGAAACAAAAGACCCAACCAGGCGTACTGTGAACAATGTGGGGTTCAGTATCTGACATGACGGTTCCAAGGTTAATCCAGCAATTCAGGGATGGCATCAGAATCGTGAGTGCTTTCCATTTCTCTGTTCCACTATCCTAAGGGTATTTGTTTGATCCTTGGGCTTATTTCTGCACCGTGGCAAGGATGGCAGCTGGAGTTGCAGCACTGCAAGTCATTGAAACAACGCGTGGTCAGAAAGGACAGGCATTTCCTCCAGTTTGCCTCATCTGCAATGAAAATCCTTCCCAGAACTGCCCAGCTGACTTCCTGCCTTGTTCCATTGGCTGTGTCTGGGTCACATGGCCAGCCCTAAACCATCACAGGCAGCGGGGAATGGGACACTCCCACTGGTTTATAGCAGGCCTAGTTCAGGCTGGGGGGTGTTGGGGGGCTGTTCTCTAAGTCCATCCTGGCCTGGGAATGGGAACTTGAAGAGTATTCTGTTGACAAGGAGGGTGGAGTCCAGGGGTGGCACTTGGGAAGGTAACTGGGGATTTATTATTATTTTTTTTAAAGGGCAGGTCCAGGCCTGTTGACAGCCTAAAAAAACCATTTTATTTTTACTCAGTGGTAACATTTGGGTATTTTGAATCTCTGTATTTTTGGATGTGATATCTTAAACATTAGAGATTCTTAAACTTTAGGATATCTGGAAGGATTTTTTATGGCTATGAAGCCACTTATCATTTCACACAAGGTGGAGTTAGAGAGGGACCCACAATGACCCCAAATCATGCTCACAGGGGGAGAGCACTGCCTTCTCTCAGTTAACAACAAGAATCAACAAAAAAGATTCCTGAGATCGTGGGCACCTCTGTGTAGTGTGGGCTTTCATGGTGGAAGGTGAGACTACAAACTGAGAATTAAAAATAATGCATATACAAATTCTTTGGGAAAAAATTGGAAAAGCAAACTGTTCAGTGAAATCTAGAATTCTTTTCCTTTTAATTTTTTTTCTGTCTAAAACAAACTTTCACGTTAGGCCCCGGACACAAAATTCTTCTTTTTACTCTCACTCCTACCAGATAATAAAACTGTTGAAAGAAAATATTAATGATCTGGAAACCTTATTTTTCTGGAAGTCTCTTCAAGCGCTCTGAGCATGGGCACAACAGCCAGGTGAGGTTTTTGACCTTCCTCTCCGGGGCTGTCTGAGTACTTTGTGCCGTGAGATGGATGAGGAGCTGACAAGCTGTCTCTGACTCCGGGCAGCGCCTTTACTCCTGCGGAATCCTTGCAGGTGTCCTGTGAGCGTGGCCTCTTGGGGATGGCTTCCCAACACCACTGTCATCGAGGCTGTGTCGGGCCAGAGCGACCCAGGGCGGCCCCTCCTGTCTGCCAGGAGCATGGTTATTATTAATATTATTTCCTTATAGCTGCCTGGTGTGGACGACAGTCTTGAAATGTATGCCTGGCAGGTATTTTTGTTTTCTTTCTTTTCTGATTGTAACATGCATTTTCACTGGAGAGCATATAGAACATACAGGAAGGCACAGAGAAGAAAACAAAAGTTACCTGTGATTTCACCACTTAGAAATGGAAACAGCTGCTGTTAACCTTTTGACCTATCTTTTGCTGTCTGTCTCTACGTCCTTCCCTCCCCTACTTCCCTTCCTTCTCTTCCCGTCTCTTCTTCCTCCCTTCCCCTTCCCTTCTCTCTTCTCTGTCTGTACATAATGAGGATCATACGGGATATGTTAATAGATATGATTTTGTACCTCCTCCCACCCCCGCCATGGGGTCAGACTGCTTAGATTCAAATCCCAGCTCTTCTTCTGAGCAGTGTGCGATCTTAATGTGCCTCAGTTTCCCAGTCTGTGCAATGGGGTACCGGTGGTGGTGAGGACTAGTTGTAAAGCTCTCTGGAGTACTCAGTCCAGCGCCCAGCATCAGTGTAGACATTCCTGGCAGACAGTCTCAGATGTCTCCGTACCTGCTTGCTCATATGCCCTCCCTGTGCTGGAAAGTGGGGCTGAAAACCCAGGTTTCTGGCAAAGGAAAACAGGATGCCATGAGTAGCTTAGACACCAGGATGTGTCAACCTTGGCAGTATGGACCTTTCTGGTGATGATTCTTTGTCGTGGGGGCTGTCCTGTCCATTGTGGGGCTCTGCCCACTAGATGCCAGGAACAGCCCCTGCCCCAAATGCTTCCAGACATCATCACATGTGCCCTGGGTGGGGGTGGGGCAAAATCTCCTTGGGTTTTGAAGCCCTGGGCTGGACAAATCAGGATTTATCACCTGGAGCCGCCATAGCCCTGAACAGAACTGATGGGCGACCAGGTCCACGAGCACCCATGAAGGCCGGGCATGGTCTCTAGTCACCCCCTTTCCCATTCTGAATATCTGTTTCTGAATATCTGCGTTTTGTTTGAAGGGCTGAAGCTGCAGGATCCAGCTATTCCAGAATCCAAGGAAAGACCTGCTGGCTGTGTCACCATGCCTTAGCCAGGGCCACTGCCTGTCCTCCGACTCCAGGTCGAGAGACTGCGGCCCCAGTAAGGAGTCAGGCAGAGGGGCCGTGCAGCAGGAGGGTCTCAGTGCCCCCTCGCGTGGCATCTGTGGGGCAGAGCAGTGATGTGATTCCCATTGTCTCAGGCTGTGGACAAGGCAGCTTTGCACAAAGTGCTTCTGCCCTGGGACACCCCCAAATTAAAGACCACCGGGCTTTACCAGTCTTCGGGCCTCTCTCAGGAAGGGCGGCCCAGCCTGTTCCACTTGGGATGACCATTGCGCTCACTGAAGTGGCTGATTGAGCCGTGGTCACCAGCGAGCATTTGCATGTAACACCAGATGGTTACAAACACAGCTGAGCCCGGAGCAGCACCCAGGACACAGAATGTTTGTCAAACGCAAATGAAGTGCTTCGTGAGTCTTGCTGCCCAAGGAGGCACGGGCTGCCCCAGCTCCCTTTGCCACTCTTGTCCTGACCCAAAGAACAATCCAGGATGGTGGAAAGGTCATTTCTCTGGTTTGTGGTTCTGAATGGCAGCCTCAGGCTTAGTGGCAGGGTGATGGGGATACAGCTAGGGGCAGTGGGGAGTTCCTCAGAGGCCCCTGACCAGCAGCACAGAACTAAGAGGACAGGCTCTGGAGCTGGGCTGTGACCTTACACAGGGCACTTCGCCTCCTTGTGCCTCAGTTTCCTCATCTGCAAAGTGGGGACCATAGTAGTACCTGCCCCTCAGGCATGTGCTGAGGATGGAGTGTGCTAATACACGGGAGCTCAGACTGGTGTCTGACCTGTGGTTAGCACTCAATGGCCATCAGTGCTGTTGTTGTTGGAACTGTTGCCACTGAGCTGCTTCCCTGGGACACAAACCATGCAAGCCCCTGTCTCTTCAGAGTGCACTATCTATGGAGGGCAGGCTGTCCCTGAGGATGCGAGAGCTTATTGAGGTTCCTGAGGCAATGACGGCTCCTAGGGTCCAGCAGAGATAATGTGTTCATTAGAGTTTGCAGGTCTAAATTTTGGCCTATAATCCTAGATTTAACTTGTTGGCTTCTCTCTGCCTCCCATCTCCACACTGTCAGGCAACAGTGACATTAAATGTTTCCATTTCTTTGGCTCAGGATTAGCACCTGAATCTTATAAGCACCTAGAAAATGCCACAGTGAGTTATAAAATGTCTGCCCATCAGAGATGTGAGGGTGAGAATGGCCCATGTCTGAGAAACACCTGGGGTGACTTTCCTGAGACCAGTTGGAAGGTATGTGAGCTGGGGAGAGAGGGCTACCCTGGCTTCTGGGAAGGCAGCATGGTGCTCCAGAATTGCTCTTCACTCTCTGTTCCTCTGTGGATTTATTATCCCATGATTGGTGCTTGTCTTAGTCCATTTTCTGCTGCTCTGACAGAATACCACAGACTGTGTAATTTATAAAGAACAGAAGTTTTTTTGGCTCATGGTTCTGGAGGCTGGGAAGTGTAAGAGCATGGCACTGGTGGCTGGTGAATGTCATTCCATGGTGGAAGGGCAGAAGGTGGAAGCAAGCGTGTGAGACAGAGGAAGTTGGGCTGAACTCATCCTTTTTATCCAGAGCCCACTCCCGAGATAATGGTATTAGTCCTTCGTGGCCTAATCACCTTTTAAAGGCCTCACCTCTTAATACTGTTGCGTTGGAGATTAAGTTTCTAACACATGCACTTTTGGGGGACACACTCAAACCATAGCAGTGCTGTTCCCAAGGGCGGCCTTCGTGCCGTGCACAATCTGCCTCACCACTTGTGGTTTCTTTTATGTCTTGTAGAAGCAGTATGATCTGGAGGCTCTGTTCCTGGGCCACAAAAGGTAAAAGTATCTTTTTCTAGCTCATTACCCAGCTGTCTTAGGCCATTTGGGCTGCCATAACACAATACCAGAAACTGGGCAGCTAATGAATAACAGAAATTTATTTCTCATAGTTCTGGAGGCTGAGAAGTCCAATATCTAGGCACCAGCAAACTTGGTGTCTGGTGAGGACCCGCTTCCTGGTTTGTAGAAGGCGTCTTCTCTCCATGTTCTCACAAGGTGGAGGGAACTAGATGCCTCTCTGGGACCTCTTTTATAAGGGCACTAATCCCATTCATAAGGGCTCCACCCTCATAACCCAATCACCTCCCAAAGACCCCACCTCCTAATGCCATTGCCTTGGGGGTTAGGATTACAACATATGGATTTTGGGGAGACATAAACTTTTAGACCATAGCACTGGCCATACTGGGGGATCCTTGGAACATGAAGATGACCATGGCTGGGGGAAGGGTCCTGGACAGTCTGTAGGGTCCCTCTCCTGCGTGAGCAGGAATCTGAGATTATAGGACACACAGTGCTGTGTGCTTTGGGGGCTGACTTAATAGCTGGGCCTTGGGTAGGTTCACCCAGCTAGAGAGTGGTGGGTGAAGGTTTTGAAACTCACAGTATTCTGCTCCTTCAGGCTTCCTCAAATCCTTTGTTTTTATTCCTCTCCTTGATTTTCACCTTGGTTAATAAGAGCTGCTATTTAAGTAAGGTCCCTGCCCAGGAGGTGAGCTGGGTTTGGAGGCCACCCGCAGTGCTAGCTCCATGGTGTTAATTCATCCAGCATGTACTGACATTTTGATGTACTGAGCTCATACCTGCAGTGTATGCCCTTAGATGGAACAGGGAGCAAAGCAGACACTGTCCCCAACCTGGTGGCTTCTTTGTCCTTTGGGGAACATGCAAAGTGACAGGCAGCTGGGGTGCAGTGTTCTTCGTGGGTATCTTCATCTTCATGGGTTGCTCTCACAGAATAGCATAGACTGGGTGGCTTATACACAACACAGTTCTGGCAGCTGAGAAGTCCAAGCTCAGGGTGCCTGCAGATTTGTGTGTGGTGAGGACCTGCTTCCTGGTTCATGGACAGCCAACATTTGCTGTGTTCCACATGGTGGGAGGTCAAGGGGGTTCTCTGGTGTCCCTTTTCTAAAGGTAGTAATCCCACTGATGAGAGTGCCACCCTCATGACCTCATGACCTCCTAAAGGCCCCACCTCCAAATACCATCACATTGTGGATGAGGATTTGAATATGTGAATTTTGGGGGGGGGTGGACACGAACATTCAGTCTATAGCAGTGGGTTTTCTGACCCCTTTTCCAGCCATGACCATGGACCCTGGTTCACTCCCTTTTTCCAAGGCTGCCTTGGATCTGCCTGGGGCTCTCATGCCAGACTCTGCTTTCCTGCCACATGAGGACAAGGCATATCATATCTAGTCCTTTGTGCATGTGCAGATTTGTCACGCTGCAGACTCCATCACGAAGGAGTCCCTCTTGCAATATTGGCTAGATTTATGATAGTGTCTCCTTGCTCTTGATTTTGCAGTTCCCTTGAGGGCTCGCAGGACCCACATTGCTCCTTCCCTGGGTATAACAACCAGTCTTTGCCCCTTAGGATTTCTCTGGTTGTCCCAAAATGAATGGAAGAAACTGTCAGTAGAAGCAGCTGCTTCTACTCTTAGAAATCCTCATAGCAAGAAATGAGTCTCACCATGTTGAAACTGTGACATGTGTTTGAAAATAAAGTTTTAATTAGAAGGAGCATTTCTCAGCCTCAACCTGGTGCTGGCTGTCTTAACATTGAGACTAAAATAAACTGGCTCCAACTTCTTGGCACAGGACCCACTCTGTCTTTTACACATTGAATCTTTTGGGTTGAAGCGTGGGGTGCAGTTGCGTATGTGTCTTTTCAAGACCTCAGATTTCATAAAACAAAGGGGAGGGAGGGTGTTTGATCCCAGGCTGGTGGGGACTGCAACACCATTTGCTTTGGGACCTGTTGTTTTTGGCCTACTTATGCTCACTTATGTTTATAAAACGCCTCCTTCTTTTTAAACACAAGTCTGAGGACGTAAGGGAAGGAGCCACAGGAGGTAGCCTGGCATGGTGTGATGCTGAGACTGTGGCCTTTGGGGCCAGATACACCTGGCTTCATGTCCTTCCTCATTTACCAGCTGCGTGGCCTGGGACAGGTCACTTAGTGTCTGAGCCTCTGTATCCTCTTGTGTAAAATAGGTACAACACCTTCCTTACCAGTCTGACAATGATGATTCTAGTGCCTGACACAGTAGCTGCTCAGTTAGTGGAATCCATTCTTATTTTAATTTAATGGTTAGTACAGTCCTTATGCTGCTCTGGGCCACTGCCAAGGGCTCCCACAATGTTTTCAGTGTTAGGGTGGCCTCCACTGGGGGTGCTTCTGGTTTAGTGGAGAACTGGCAAGCCTGAAATTCACTTACCAGATGGACATGGGCTGGCAGGTGGGCGTGTCCGTGGGTGTCAGCTTGCGTGTTGCATCACCCTTCTGTTGTGCTTGTGCACTCCCACTCTGTACTCTCTCCTCCCGCCTCCCACCAGGAGCATCACCAGACAGAAACAAAACAAACGGGCACAGCCTCAGAGTGAAAAAATAAGCCCTTTCCTGATTTCTTCATGCTAGGCTGATTGAGCCCAGGTGACAAGAAGGTGCCATCTTTAGGTTTGTGTGCAAGGCAGGATTTCTGGCCAAGGTGCGTATTATGATAAGAAATATATATTTGGTCTTTGTCCAGGTTCCTGGCACACACTTCTAAAATCCTTGGAATCTCCGGAGTGATAGAATGTCTTTCTTTTGTGTGCTCATGAGATGATGGGCAGTTGGGGGTCCTAGACAGCTTCAGCATGGGGGCTGCTCTCCAGAAAGACCAAACCATGTGATTAGAGGGCTGAAACTTTCAGCTCCATGCTCCTCTTTAGGAGATTGAGCTAATCACCAATGGCCAATGATTTATTCAATCACACCATGAGATCTCTAAGCTGCTGGGTTCAGAGAACTTCTCGGGGGGGAAACACATGTTGTTCCTGGGAGGTGGCATGCCCAGAGAGGGTGTGGGAGCACAGCATCCCTCCCCCTTACCGTGCCCTATGCGTCTCTCACAGTTGGCTGTTTCTGCATTGTGTCTTTTATCATAAACTGGTGATAGTAAGTCAAGTGTTTTCCTGAATTCTGCGAGCTGTTCTAGCAGATTATTGAGCCTGGGGAGAAGATCATGGGAAACCCAGGATTTGTAGTTGGCAAAGCAGAAGTGTGGGTACCCTGGGCACCCCATTTGTAGCTGGCATCTGACGTGGGGGCAGTCTTGTGGTACTGAGCCCTTAACCTGTGGCATCTGTGCTAACTCTGCGCAGTTAATGTCAGTATTGAATTGAATTGTAGGACCCCTCATTGGCGTCCAGAGCGTTGGAGAATTGGTTGGTGTGAGGAAAAGCCCCACACATTTGGTGTTAGAAGTGTTTTGAGTAAAAACAGTTCATAATGTGGGACCAGTCCCCCTAACAAAGACGTATGGCTCAACTTGGAGATGTTGACTGTGCCCTCGGTATCGTGGAATCTGTGCCCTTGTTGAGTGAGAAGGACATTCATGGTCATCTAAGTTCACTGTCTTTGTAACGCAGGAGCCTCTATCTGTCCTCCTGCAAAATTCTATCACAAAGCAACCCCTTTCTGTTTTCTGGGATGTCTCTAATTTCAACTTATATTGAAATCCCTCTTCAGTGATTTTACCAGTTGGCCTAAAAGCCCACAGGTATCTGAAGATCATTGCCATGTCTTCCCTTTGTCTCTGTTTCCAGGTTTGCCATTTCCTCCAGCTCTCGTTTCTTGGACTTGTTTTTAGATCACACACGATCCTTGCTGCTTTTTTTCTGGGTTATTCTCCAGATGGTCAAAGACTCCTTTGAAATGGGTTTCCTGTAACTGATCCCATTATTCTAGCTGGGCTTTGGCCCTTCACCTCCCTTTTTCTAGAGCCTTTCTTAGGATTTAAAGCATGCATTTTTTTTTTCCGTTTTTCTTTTTTTTGTAGCCACATGTTACTATCGTTTCCCCCTTTAGCTTTTAGTCAGCTAGATAGTGTGGAATCACCTTGGTACCTCTTCTTGTGGTATTGATTATATTTGAACTTCTGTATAGAAGTTTGTATAGCTCTAGATTAAATTTTTTTATTAGTGTGTCTAGATCTTCCAGTGCCTCTGCCAGGTAAGTTGATGAGTCAACAACAAGGGGGTTCTTCTGTTCTATAATTTGGACTTAGGATAGTTTCTTAAGAAGCAATTCATGTCAGAGTGCTCTGAAGTTACATCATGCTGGCTGTCACCAGCAAGTCTAGACTATCGGCAGGTACAAGGAAAGAAGGGGAAGAGGGAGAGAGGGAAGACAGGTCTATAGTGGGAAGTGGTGAGTTCTCACCAAATTTTTCCACAGTGGCAGCGCACTGGAATCTGTAGGCCAACATTGTCCATATCCAAGTAGCTTCTGGACAGGTAAGATTGTACTTGAACACTTTTTTTCCCTTTCTTGTTGAACACTTGACCTGCTATAATAAGTCGTAATAGTGATTTTGTGACTTACTATATTATTCCATTCTTTGGAAAGAATGTAGGATTTGCCGTTAGAGGGCCTGGCTCGCACTTCTCTACCCAATATTCCTGTGCTATGGCCAAAAGACAAAACCCTCAGGAGCCTCGACTGCTTGTACGTGGAGATCAGTGGGGATGTTACGAGGCTGCGGTGATGGAACTGTGGACTATGTGAGTGAAGGTCACTGCAGGCATTTGAAGGGTCATAGTTAATCACCTCCTTCTCCTCCCAGAACTTAGAGCCAACTGATGAATTTAACATGGAATTCAGACAGGTATAGGTGAAAATATCCTCATTATTAGTGATAAAACTGGTTGGAAAACAGGCTTAGAAGTGAGGGCCAAGTGGGCTTGCTCTTGCTCACCACTCCTCACTACTTGCAAGGCCACCTAGCCTCGGGGATCGGGCAGAGGAGCATGTGAGTATGGTTAGCTCCCAGAAGAGAGAGCCCAGAAGGCGCTAGGCAATGTGTGCTCAGTATCTTCTCCTAATTTCGCCAACCAGGAAAGCCCTCTTCCTCTCTGGGAGGAATGAGTTAGGACGTGTTGAAAGGGAGGTTGTATTCATTTTCTGGGGCTGCCATAACAAAGTAACACAAACTGAGTGGCTTAAATAACAGGAATTCATTGTCTTACAGTTCTGGAAGCCAGAAATGCAAGGTCAAAGTGTTGGCAGGTCAGAGTTGGTTCCTCTGTTCCATGCATCTCCCCTAGTTTCTGGTACTTTGCTGCCCCTCTTTGGCACTCTTTGGTGTGTAGACGTACTGCCCCACCTCTGCTTTCATCTTCACATGGCATTCCCCCCGTGTGTCTGTCTGTGTCCAGATTTCCCCTTTTATAAGGACACCAGTCATACTGAATTAGGGACCCATCCTATTCCAGTGTGACCTCTTCTTAAATAATTACATCTGCAATAACCCCATTTCCAAATGAGGTCACATTCTAAGGAACTGTGGGTTAGGACTTCAACATGAATTTTTTTGGGGAAACAATTCAACCTATAACAGAGGCCTAGTTTTTTCCTCCTATACATTTCCTTCCAGGAGTGTGGAGAAAAATCCCTTTCCTTGGTAGGAATAGGTATTAGCACCCTGTCATGGACTGAATAGTGTCCTTCCACTATCCAGAATTCGTATGTTAGTGTCCTAACCCCCAATGTGACTGTATTTGGAGATAGGGCCTTTAATGAGAAAATTAAGGTTAAATGAGGTCATAAGGGTAGGGCCCCAATCCAATAGGGCTGGTGTCCTTGTAAGAAGTGGAAGAGACACCAGAGCCCTTTCTCTGTTTCTCCCTCTGAGTGTGTACATAGGAAAGGCCATGTGAGGACACAGAAAGAAGGTGGCTGTCCACAAGTCAAGGAGAGAGGCCACACCAGAAACCTACCCTGACAGCACATCGATCATGGACTTCTAGCCTTCAGGACTGTGAGAAAATAGATTTCTGTTGTTTAAGCCACCCAGACTGTGAGGAGACTAATACACTTTCCTTCCTTCCTTCTAAAGGTGACAGGAGTGTGTGGCTCCATTTGTAGTAATTTTGGCCACCACTGAGGTCAGGGCTGGTGTTCCTACCTTTACTCTGTCACGGGGTGGGAGGGTGCCTTCTTGCCTGTGCTATTCCTAGTCTTCTGTCTTCATTTAGTGGATTAGGGAGCTAAGGATGAGAAAGCTTAAGCAGTTTGCTCCAAGCCACTTTAGTGGATTAGGCAATGGAACCTGAGGGTGCATCCCAGTGCTCCCTTCGGTAAATCCAGGACAGATATAGTTAATTCCTTATTTAAAAACACAATTCAGAGTGACATGTGGATGTCATTGAGTAGCAAAGAAATGAAACAAAGTGGGTCAGTGATACACTGCACTGTTTTGTGACAAATGTAGGTTAATTGATTTAGTGGAAAACCACGATCTAAGGGAAAGTAGACCCAAAAAGCTTAAATTCTCGAAAAATCTCCCACTACCTGGTGATGACCAGGAAAGAATAAATGCAGCTCTTGGAGGCTTTTTATCATCAAACGTTTCCACTCTGCCTTGTAGCTAAACCCATTGCTTTAATTCAAAATACATTGATTGGATGGCGACTATGCGCCTGTCTTTGTGCTGTGCAGTAAGTATCAAGAGCTAAAATGCATTGTTGCAGTCCTGAATTAGCTGCTGATTTAGTAGGGCTGGCTAAAGGGACAATGGCCACACCGTATTGTAGGTGTCCCCCAGGAGGGCGGCGGGAGGTAATTACTTCATGCTGTGAAAGTGCATGTGGGCGCATCTCAGATGGAGGGCAGATTTCAGGGGTGGCTTTCCTAAATGAGGTGATGCTTTTGGGCAAGGAGTCCCAGTGGGGAGTGGGGATTCAGGCAGAAAAAATATTAAGTGTATCAACATGGAGATAGGAGGGGGAGGGCCCACATGGAGGACTTTGTGCAGGTGCTGTCTCTTTATCCCCCTTTTTTAATCTGTCCTCTTTCCCTTCCATCAGGGAAGGGAAATGGGCTTCCCTGAGTGAATAAAAAGGCTTGATGTGTAGCGTTTGTCGATTTCCATGGTGTAAATTTTCTCATCATGGCTGAATCCAAGCCATCGACATGATGTCAACTGGTCCACAGGATTCCTAAAACTATAACAATTGGTCACAAGCCTGTACAAATGCACTCCAGCATCCCACTGCCAGCCATCCATCCAGCCATCCATCCACACACATAGTTTTAACCAAACAGAATCACAGGCATAAATCATATTACAGATTTTAGAGTTTCTTTATCAAGACGTCTCATTTTATAGACAAGAAAACTAATGACTGGAGAGGGGAAGTGACTTTCTTAAAGTCTATTTGTTTAATTGAGATTAGGACTGTGGTGTCCAGAATTCAAGTAAAGAAAACACAACATCTGATGTGGCTTAGTAATTCCCGAGTCTGAGCGATGTGGAATCCAAGTTTACACACCACAGTTGTGACAGTCCTAAGGCTCACAAAGGTGTTTTTGTTGTTCTCCATCTCAGTAGTTGTTGGTTCGTAGCGTGCTGACAATTTCCCTCACAGGTGGTTAAAAATGTCCCTGTTGAAATAACATTCTTCTCCCAGTGCCTAGCAGTGAGCTTCAGAATCTAATTTAGCAGTTGTCTCTTGATATGTATTTAAGTCTTTGGTGTTTCTGGATTTCATTTATCTAATTTTTTTGGTGATATAGAAGTCTTTCCTTTGGGGATCCAACTTAAGCCACCCACCCATGATGCTAAGTAGCTGCCTCTTGGGCACCCTGTTTGTGTTGGGCTGCATGTCCTCGGACATGCCTATGGGGTTGAAAAAAGTCTTCCCTTTTTCTTGGACTTCTGGCAGTGTGCCTTGGAGCTTTTGGGGAGCTGAATAATTGGTCAGGCTTTTGGTGGTCTTTAAATCGTAAACTTGGAGAAGGGAGATGATTGTTACTATCTAAGAAGATTTATTTTGAAATTGTGGGCAAATTGGCTGGTGAATATTGAATGCTCCAGAGACTCCATTTAAAACTAGCTTCTATGCTATAATGTTGAGTGAAAAAGCAAGTTGCCAGGATATGTATTAGGATGCAACTTTTGTAAAAAGCAAGCATACAAATTGGTGGTTGCCTCTGGAGAATGAAAATGAGTGTGGCCATGAGTTGAAGAGAATATGTTCACTTTCAACTTTGTATGTTTCAGTATTGTTTGACTTAAGAAAAAAAACTTTAATTACAGGTAGCTAATAAAGCAAATCCAGACTAAACAGAAAGATTGGTTCTATTTTAATAGGACTCATCATCTGTACATGGTGATAAACTTTCTATTGTCTTCTTAAGACAGTTTGCCATTTGCCCAATGTAAAGTTTACATGTGTCTAGTTACTTAATAATCCTGGATACAATTAATTTTGGTAGCTAGAAAATTTAAATTGCACAGCTATTCAAACTTGCTCAATAAGGCCAGAATCTAACCTTAAACTTCAGTGTGAGTTCTCCCTTCACCTAATAATTTTTACCAATTCTTTCCTAATGACGTTAATTATCTGTGCTTATGCACTGCCTAAGCTGGTCATTATTCAGGACTCCCAACAGTGATTCCAAGAACCTCCTGGAGATATTCTATGAACTAACACAGGGCTGTTCTGTTTCTTCAGCACTCCTGACTGTGGAGCTCTCTGCTGCCTTGGACACGGAGAGTCATTAGACTTCCCTTGCTTCCTGGGAATAATATCACGTTCCGTGATACCAGCCGTCCTGCCTTCCCTCCTCTTTCCTCCTAAATGAACTATTTTCATGCACTTGGCTGTTCTGTCCTCATGTTCAGGATGTCCTCTGGTGTTCCTGATCTCAAATTAGGAGCAATAAATATAGTCCCCTTTCCTGTGGCTCTGAGCATTTGAAAAGGTAGGGAATGTGTGGATATTATTTAAGAAATAGTCAAATCATACTAATTAGTATTCGTCTAAAATGGAAAAATAAATGTGACTTCTTATTTAGGCATTTGCCAGAAGATTGCTTCTCCCAACTGTCTCTTATAAAAAGAATTTCAGGAAATATGTGGACTAGGTAAATGATGTGTTATTGATGCAAAGCACAATGCTATGCTAGTGGTAGATAGTTTTTCTATTTCACAGTCTGTGGAAACCTCCCTCTTTTAAATTATTAGGTTGAACCATATGAATCACCAAATTGAGCTACCAAAAGGGCAGTTTTTATCCAACCTGAGATAGCTCATTTGCTAAGTTGTAAGGCACGGGAAATATGTGTCTACATTACAAAAGGACTTGAGATGGACGTGCTTTAAGGAAGCCAGGCATCTTTTCTATTTGTATCTGTCTCTAATGGTTAGTGTTTACTTTGTTGACACTTGGTTGTTGCCTCACTAGCTTTCAGAAAGTATCTAGAGCAAAATTCGTTGCCTAGCAACATGTTCCAGCCCAGGAGGGTTGGAGAATGGGTCAGTGATTAACAATTATGTACAATCAAGTTTAAAAATGCATAGCAGCCTGCAACGTTCATGCTCTGACCACCGGAAAGCATCAGTATTCTATTGCCCTGGGTTATGGCTATTGTAAGTGAATTTATTGCAGTTGTGATCTTGACCTCTTGGTGGCAATTAAGAAAAACTGTTCTGGACTGAAATAGGCTTGTGGTGCCCCTCTGTGCATTGATCCATTTTGCAAAAGCATCTGATAACCATCGTTTGGTTGGCTGCCGGTCTGGACACTCATACCCCTGGAAAATGAAAAGAGAAAACGAAGAATCTGGATATTTATGATTGTTGTCATCTCAATAAATTGGCCCCTATTAGTGAATCTGTAATTTACTAAAGAACAACATGAGTGACAACAGCTCCCTCGCTCAACCCAAATCATTCTTTCAAGAATTACGAATGCAGTGCAGATGTTCTTCCTGAAATGACCCAAGCCTTTAATCATTTCTCTTCCTTCCGTTCCAGCAAAAGAGAAGACAAATTTTGCATAATCCAGTCCTTACTTAATCTTTCTGTCAGCACAAATATCAATGGTGTAAATTCTGAAAACAGCAGTAAAGCTAGGAGGCATTTTTATAACTCTGGCAAAGCTAATAATGCACATTTCATTGTTGAGAATCATTGAGTTTAATTGGCTAATCAATTTTTAGGTCCTTTCCATTTGTATTTTGTTTAATCAACAAAAATAAATTGCCCTGCCAACCTTGAAAGATCCAAGTCGGAGAACAGTGGCAAATATTTCGTTTGTCCTGCCAAAAGTGCTTTCCAACAGAAATGTCTTAATTGAAGATGATTGATATTCAGAAGTGCTGACATTTTATCATTTTTCTAAAGAAGGAAAAAGCTGTGTAAGCTAACAGTAGGCAGCCGTTTTAGGCATTGTTTTTGACATTTATCTGCATTCTTTATCCCTCAGATGTTTATATGAAAATGACCTTCTCTAGCCTTTCTTGCTAATAATTCAGACTCCACCTCATGAAATATCTGTCAAATAGTCCCCTGAACTTTTGGTTAGAATCAGGCTTTGCCAAGGAGGACTCTACAACCTAGGCTTCTCCCCGCTTTTCTCCTGGGTTTTGCTGACTGCTGCTTTCTGGGCCTTTGGTAGAAAATGGCTGACATCTTAGTGTTGGAGGACAGGCCGTGTAAGCATGCGCCAGCGAAGCGGGCCCATGTCTTGCTTTGTTGGTAAGGCAACATCACTCGTCCTGGCTGGCCATGGGGTCTCAGTGTGCCATGGGGCTTTGATCTGGGTGGGTGACAGATTTTCTGAGAGTTGCAGGAATCCAGTGTTTGTACCCCAGGGAAGAGATGAAGAAAAGTAAGATTTATTTAATACCTATACAACATGTTCTCATTTCTCACAACAATCATGGGAAGTAGCTAAACCCCATATAGCTGGTGAGGAACATGAGGTTCAGAGAACGTCATAATTAGCTCACAGGCACACAGCTTGTATGTGAAGTGGCTGCAATTTGAATCCCATTCTGTGGGTCTCCCACTGTCTTCCCATTTCACTGGCTGCAGGAAACTGGAAAAGACACTGCTCCCCACTCACCCCTCTTGGTTCCACTGAAGCAGGTTTTCTCTGAAGGGCTCCTGTGATGCATGTGCTGTAGAATAACAACGGCTCCAGATTTGTGAGTGCTTGTTGTGTGTCTGCCCCTTTCTTTGTTTAAAATTTTTTATTTTATTGTTTTTTTTAGAGACAGGGTCTCACTCTGTCTCTCAGGCTAGAGTACAGTGGCATCATCATAGCTCACTGCAACCTCAAACTCCTGGGTTCAAGCGATCCTCCTGCCTCAGTCCCTCGAGTAGCTGAGATTACAGGTGAGCACCACCACACCTGGCTAATTTTTCTTATTTTTTGTAGAGATGGGGGTCTTGCTATGTTGCCTAGGCTGGTCTTGAACTCCTGGGCTCAAGAGATACTCCTGCCTTGGCCTCCCAAAGCACTGGGATTACAGGTCTGAGCCACTGCACCTGGCCTGCCCCCTTTTCCAAGAGCTTCATGTGTATTCATTTAGTTCTATTTAGCTAGTGCTGTCCTCATCTTACAGATAAGAAAACTGAGGCACCTAGTGGTTGAGGACTGGCCCAAGTTCACATGGCTAATAGCTGAGAGGATCAGGATTTGAATCCAGGTGGTCTGACCCAGAGCCTGTGTCCTTAGGGGTTGACTTTTCATTGAATGTACCCTTGTTTATTTAATATCCCCCAAGTCTCCAGTGCAGTGAGGAAGCGGCTAAGATGACAGAGAATAGGAAAATAGTGACGTTATGGAACTTACTTCAGACTTTGTTATGGACAGTGGAGGCCATTTGTTTATGAATTGCCTCAATTCTTGGCTCCTTCATTGACCTTCAGCTGTACAGGGATCCCCTTCCTGCTACCCCCACTTCCAGTTGCCTTTCTCGTGCACTCCTGCTAAAGGTTTATCTTCCATGGGGACCTCTCAGACTGACGGGAGGCCAGCTGTTCTCCAAGGGCCACCAAGAAACCAACCTGAAAATTATTTCATGGGCAAAAAAAATTAACCTTAAATAAACCTGGGGTTTCATATGCAACTCAGCAACTTCTAAACCATGTTCTTTCTTTAAGTTACTAGTTCTAGGAAGCCAACAGAATGGTAAAACTCCAGCAAATGCTTGAAACTCTGCAGCATCTTTCTGTTACCAAGGCCTCAGCCATTCTGCTTGGCAGCCTCAGACCACAGCATCTCTGGTACTAGGATCAGGTGATCCCTGGATAGAGTGAGGGGTTAGGAAGAATTTTCACGTTTGTTTGGAGGGGGAAGGCCTGCAGCAGGTCAGATCAATTACTGTAATGATGAAATACCTGCAGAAGACAATTTCTGATGAGTGCTCTGCCACGCCCTGAAGAGTTTTGCATATATTAGTTCTTGATTAATATTGGTCCTCCATCAATCCCATTAGCTGGTGCTGTTATTGTCCCCATTTAATAGATGAGAACATCTATGTTCAATGTGCGTGTCTATTGTAATTTTATTAGTGAACATTAAAATACAGAACCCATCTTAGAATCAAGGACATGTGGTGGTCGGCTGGTGGGCTGGTGGTGCTAGCATTTAGCTGCTCTTGGGAGCACAGATGCCTCTTTGTTAAATGGACCTTGGAAACTTGCTGAAATGTGCTGGGCCATGTGACAGCCAGCATCTATTGAGGTATTACTGCATACCAGACACGATTTTGAGAACTTTGCATGAATTTATTTAATCCTCACAAAAAGACAGGTACAATGATTATGATTTCACCTGATTTGTAGATGAGGAAACTAAGTCATAGAGGGATGATATCACTTGGATCAAGGTCACCCCGTGAGTACCTGGCAAGAGCAAGTGTCAACCGAGGCTTCTGAGCCAGGCTCTTAACCGCAACGGGCTGCTTATTCCTCTGCTGCAGCTGGAAAAGGGACAGCGGCAAAGGAGAGGGACATCACTATAGGGCTCCTGTGAGCCACTCAGGTACCGCTGCCTGGATGACTTGTCACTCCCTTTTGCTATCGGCCCTGGAATTGGTGGGCTGTTTCCATCAGTCTCTTGTCACCCTCTGTTTGTTTGTACCTGTGACGACCCCAGCAGGGAAGGAAACAGAGAAGAGCTCTAATACGAATCCTAAAACATGCCAGGAAAGGCATTTACTGGGTCTTCGGGGTGACATGAGAGGCACATTTTCTCACTGACCCCACAACGAGGTTCATCCGGAATGATCATCCCTGTGTTGCAAAGGGGGAGATGACCAAGTGAGGCTGAGACTCGCATCCTGGGCCACACAGCAGGTGAGGGGCAGACCTGGGCTCGTGAAGGCCTGGCTGCTGGGGGGGGGTCCCTGCTGGCAACTCCTGGGCTTGGTCACGCCTACCTGCACATTTCCTGTGCAGTGAGCTCTACTGGTTTCATTGCCTTGGAGTATTTTTGCCCTCCTGGTTTGCTGCCTCCACACTCTCCCGTGCCTCAGCAGCCTGGAGGTTTTCAGAACATCAAGATGAGATTTTCCTCAGCCCTGGAACTGTTTTTGCTTTTGCTCGTGCATCCAACACCTGCTGAGCTGATGAGCTTTGCAAATGTCACTTATGTGTTGGGAGAGAAATTCGCAGGAACTACACCATCCCAGCTGCCTCCTTGGGGCGGGTGGCGTCCCTCCTTCAGCCCCAGCACCCCCCCCAATGGAGGGAAGAGGTTGTGCTCCCATTTGTGGAGCTGGCATAAGTGCCCACCATCTGCCTGTTCATTGTTCTTCTCCCAGGGAGACGGTGGTCGTTTCTGTGCTTTGTTTCTCTTGCAGCATTGCCTCTTAACATTTTTGGGTCAACTTTTCAGAAATATAGCTTAAAAATTAGGTTCTCTGTTTTTTTCCCTCTCAATTGAGGGCAAGCGTGTAAAATTGAATTTGGGGTTCTCTGCCCATCTTCTCCCTCCCTTGTTGTCAGTTAGAGGCTTGGCAGGAAAATATATGGCACATTCGAAGAGGTGACAAAAGATTAAGGAAAGCAGACGGGGGAGTGAGGTGCCCTGGGGCAACAGAAGGAAGTCCCTCCATCCCCTAGAACTGAAGACAGAGGGAGTCAGTGGCCTGAGAGACGCCAAGACCCGTGAAGGAGAGACCCCCAGGGCTGCTGCGGGGAGGAGGTCGGGGTCAGTGTGCCTACTTTCTTTTCCTTCCTATTCCTCTCATCCTCCTACTCGTGCCTCCCAAGGGGCCAGAGGGCGAGGGAGGGCAGCCTCCCAGGGCACAGATCCCAGAGGAAAAAGATGGGAAGTTATCCAAAGGGTGACCTGGGAGTATGTAGCATATGGCCCCGGTAGATTCTTAAATAACTTCTCTCCCGTAAGTAGATGGCACCTTTGAGAGCAAGGAAGGCAGTTGGGTCATCCTTAAACATCCTCCCTGGGATTTGGGCAGCATGGGACATTGCTCAGCTTGTGCTAGGAAAGTTTTGTAATCCTGTTAGTGATCGAAAGTGTCCTGGTTTTTGTGAGATGCTTTTAAATCCAGTCTTTTTTTTTTTTTTTTCTTTCTTCTTATTTTATTTGTGGGTCTGTCATTACAAGGCCACTTTGAAAGGCCTCAGTAGCCTTCGTGATGGTGAACTGATCTGCCTCAGTATCACAGGGAATGGTATATAAATTGCTCACATGGCATTCTGTTCAAAGGTAGTTTTCCTTTATCATATAGTAGCTTGCTGTATAGAAATGGCCATTTTTAGATTTTGCAAAAGAGGGAAATGATTACGTGAGGAAGCAATTGAGAAATTTACAAGTGTTGTGCAATGTAGGCTGTGATGAGCTTGGAGCTGGGAGGTCTGCATTCTGCTCCTGGCTTCTGCTAGTTCCTCTCTGTGACCTTGGGCAGCCCCTCTGGGTGTCAGGAGCTCTGTTTGCACCCTGGAGTTCCTATTAGTGACAAAGACTCGACCTAGCTCGAGTCAGGCTTCTCTGAGCCTCCTTCTGAGCTAGGCCTCTTGCTTCCCCACCCCCACCCCCCCTTTAAGCCTTCCCAGCCAGTTTTAGCAAGAATCTTGCCAGATCAGTTTAGAGGAAACCCCCCCACCCTTATACCTGATCACTCTCCATATCTGATCGCCACCTTATCACCACCTGATCACCACCACCTAAGGAGATCTCCATATTTCCTTCCTCCACCTTTGTTGTCTAAGTCCTTGACCTGCCTTCAGCAAGAATCCTGTTAAGTTGGTTTGGCAAGAATCCCTCTGACCTTTACGTCTCTTGTTGGCCATTTTCCATGCACTGACCCCCTCACTCTGCTCATTGGCTATAAATCCTCAGCTGTCTTTGCTGTATTTGGAGTTGAGTCCAATCTTTCTCTCTATTGCAATAGCCTTGACACCTACCTGTTGCAATAGTCCTGAATAAAGTCTGCCTTACCATTTTCAAAAAATGTCAGAATAATGTTTTGTCTTTAACTTTACCCACCTTAAAACCTTGGAATTGTCTGGGATCCTCAAGGACTTCTGGTCCAGCCTCACCCAATATCGAGACCTGTGCTGAGATCGCTACTTACCAGGGGCCCAGTCCCCCTTCCTCTTCTGGTAGGCTGGTTCTCACTGCTAAGAAGCCCTGCCTTGATATCAAGCCTGAAATCTGCCTTAACATTTTCTCATTCATGTTAATTCTGCCTTTCCTTGAAACCTGTTCCCTCGTTTATTAAGAGAATATATTAGCTTCTAAAATTTTAATCATCTTAATAAAAATGCATCTGCATTGCTCTTCTTGCTTTCTTTAACAGGATTCTGAGCCTGGTTGAACTGTTGTTACTGAGGAAGGCTGAATTAGGGTGATGCACCAGGGGTTGACTCTTTGTGGGCTCTTTGTCTTTATTTCAAAGTCCTGGGTAGTTGTGCCCCTCTGCTTCTAAGTCCTTTGTTTCTTTCCTCTGCTGTTAGCTCTGGCTGATGCACTTCTTTTTCTTCTATGAAATAAAGTGCATGGGCTTTGTGGAAGCTGTTTGTCACTCAGAAGTTTTATTTTATTTTTTTTTAAACTTCCAGGTTGATGGCTGAGTTCCAGATGTTAACATTGTCAGAAGCCTGACCTTTCCATGGTGAGCAGTTTACACTCTCATGTACGCCTTGTCATAGGCTTTGAAGGATTTTCTAGGGGCATCAACGGTATATAAATGAATTTGATTTTGCATTTATTTGTCTATCATATAGCCCCAAATCTGTGCCTGGTATTTGTAGATTTTCAACCCCCTGTTCTTTCTGCATTACCTCATTCATGGGTATATTCGAAAAGCAGCAACTTCTGCAGGATCGAAACAACCAAAATCATTTGTATGTTTGCTTGAAGTAGAGTAGTAGGTTGAGGATTTAAGAAGAAAATCAGATTCATTTGTAAATATCTCAGTGTGACTCTCTAAAAAAAATAAGGATTCTTTTTGTTAAACATCAACACAATACTATTGTCACACACAAAAAATGAATAATCCTTCATTTCTTAATATCACTGAATATTCATTTTCAGATTTCCCTGATTGTCTCATAAATATTTTTTCACAGTTGGTTCAGAACATCTCAGGGTAATCAAAGGATCTAAACAAAGTCCACACATTGCATCTGTCTCTTGAGTCTCTTTTGATGTGTGGGTTCTTTTTCTCTCTTGCAATTTATTTGGTCAAGAAGCTGGATCTTCTTTCCTGTGGAGCTCTCGACGGTGTAGATTTTGCTGCCAATATCCCTGTGTCATTTAACATGTTTCATTGTCCCCCAATTCCCTATAAACTAAAGACTTGATCAGATTCAGTTTCTAATCTTGGTGCAAGACTATTTCAGAGATGATTATGTAACTGCCCACAGGTGGTACATTCTCTCTCTTTTTGAAATGTTAATATTGACAGGGGCTGTTAATCTGATCCACTCATTGTTAGGGTCCCCTTCAGCCTTTTTCCTCATGGTTTCTGCAGCCACCGATGTTCCATAACAGATGTCTAGATCTGTTCTTTCTTTAGGGGTCACAAAAAGGTGATATTCTAATTCCGTCATTTCTTCTGTATTGATTAGCTGGAAAAATCTTTATTTCAACCTTTTTTATTTTTTATTTTTTGATACCTTGATGTTTGTATGTAAAAGGCAGAATAACGGCTGCGTCTTTCCTTTTGTTTACCAGAATAATGAGTTCATTCCATACCGTCCTTCAAAGATGATCAATGAAGTTTTTAAGAAAATGCCGTTATGAGCTCTTAGGTTGTTAACATATTTGACCCTGAGGTGAAGATTTGGTAGAAACTTAGTAATAAAAAATAACTCCCTTTTTCAGATATCTCAATTCTACCTAATGAATGTTTCTAGATAGTAAGAGAAAGGAGGGGCGGGAAGATGTGGAGTGGACAGGAAGAGACAGACATCTGTAAGCATGATTGAATGAGGCCAGGAGTAAGAAAAAGTAAACTGTGCTGAAGAAGTAAGAGATGCAAGAGAAGAGGACTGATCTGCGATACTCCAGGGGAGATGAACATGAGGGAGTGAATTCATCCGTCAAGCGTTTATTTACGAAGAGCTCCATGCCTGTCTCTGTTTTGGGCACCGAGGACACAATTCCTGCCCTTGTGGAGTTTCTTTTCCAGTCTGTGTAAAGTCAGGGCAGGAATGAATGGCTGTACACAATGTGCGGTGTGTCAGATGGGGACTCCTGCTGTGGAGAAAAGCAAAGCAAGGAAGGGCATTAGAAAGCCCCAGGGTGCCGCCGGGCTTGGGGTTATGTTTTTAATAGGGTGACTGAACAGAGGGCCTCTCCAAGGAGACCTTTGAACAAAGATGGGAAGGGGGTGAGGGAGCTCAGGTGGCTTTCTGGGGAGGAGCTTTCAGGCCAAGGGAAGAGAAGTACACATATCCTGAGTTTCAGATGCGCCCAGCATTGTTGAGGGACCGCAAGGAGGCTGTGTGGATGAGTGGGACAGGGCCAATGGGTGATTGGGGAGGGCGTGGGACTAGGGGAGTGTGCTGGCATCCAGGTTGCGTAGGGCCGTGCAGGTCATTGTAAGGACTTAAGGGGCCCTTGGATGGACATGATTTTACTTCTTTTTAAACATGAGAATATTCTGTGGGGGAGTCAAGGGAGACCAGTTAGGAGGTGACAAGTGATAAGGGTGCTGGTGAGAAGCAGACAGATTCTGGGGGCCGTTTTGATGGTAGAGTTGACAGGATTTGCTCTGGGTGGGGTGTGAGAGGAACAGTTATCCAGGGGAGGAAGATATTTGGGGAATGTGAGGTGATGGTGGTGGGGCTCAGCTGCTCTGGGGTCCCTGAGCTCTTCTTGGTCATTCAGCAGGTAGGAATTCAAAGCTGTGAGTGAGCAGGTTTGTCTCCTGTGTTCTTCATTCTTGAGTAGTTTATGAGTTGCTGGGCAGGTTTGTTCCCTGGTAGACCAGTTATCTCTTTTGACTTGGTGACCACAGCCTGCACCCCCAACCCTGGTGTCCTGCCAGCTACAAAAAGAGTTAGGCAGTTTGGGGAGGTCACATAACCTCTAGTGGACACCCAGTTCAGAAGACAAGCCCATGGCAGGGTCGAAGCTGCTTCTGTGGGGGAGAAACATGAGTATCTTAACAAGGTTGTTGAGAAATGGTACCTACCTGGTGCATCTAGACTTGGTTTTAGTCTTAGAAGAATCCCCCTGGGTAGGAGGGGCTATGCTCAATGTCTTGATAGATAGATTCTGATCAACTGGATCTCTTTGCTTATTCCTGCCATATTCTTAAAGGAACGTCCTAAGTGTCCTTCTGCGTTACCTGTCCTTCCTAGTGCCCTGAGGGCTAGAATAGGGGTCAGCAATTCTCAGCCCATGGGCCCGTTTTTGTAGATAAAGTTTTACTAGAACACAGCCACACCCATTTGTGTATGTATTGTCTGTGGCAGCTTTCTTGCTACAGCAGCAGAGTTGAGTAGTTGTGACATACAGCCTGCAAATCCTGAAATATTTACTATTTGGCCCTTTATAAAGAAAAAAGTTTGCTGATCTTTGGGGCCCCAAGGTAAGCAGAGGATAAATAAGGCTATAGCATAGGGATCACACAAAAATACTCCTTGTCATTGAAACACAGCTCAACTTTAGTACATGTGAAAGTGAAATTGGTGGCTCATGAATTGTGGATTAAAATTACTAAAATAGTTTAATTTTCCTTGTTCACACTTCTGTATGTTAGATGACATTATCCTTGTATTTGAAAGAAAATGTAATTCAGCATGGGTAGGTTCACTTTAAATAATGGTATCGTTTTACTTTGTAGGTGGTTCAATGCTAGCGATCCCGAAATTCAGAATTTTGAGACCTGATTTGCTATACCTTCTTCCTTAGATAGTATTAAGCTTTCTCTTCCATATTAGTGTGCTAACATGTGGTTCGTTTTGTCTTTGTTTGATCAGGAATTCTCCATATTTTAAATGAATATCTCATGCTAATGGGTTTCAAAATAAGTAGACTTTCATTTTCCCCCTAAATGGAATTTATCTAGTTTTATCTAAGCTATTCCTTTTGTCTTTTGGCTATATTGTGTGCTACATTATTATGCATGGCTATGGAATTCTTTATGTAAAAAAAAAATCGAGATAGATTTAAAATGTAAAGGACTTCTTTCTTAATTGCATCTTAATGTAATAAAAAACAGAGTGTAATTATTAAAATGGTAGAAGAAAACAATTAAAACAGTAAAATTGCTTAGCAAAGATTCCGTTTCATAATGCATTAGGATATAATTGGTATCATAATGTGTAATTAACAATCTTTGTTTAAAGCTTAAGTTGGGGAGGAGAGGGGACCTCTTAGGATGTGGTGATACCTGAATTCGTTCTTATAGTGGCACTTCTGAATCTGTGCACAGAGTGTAGGGTCTTGCTACCTGCCTTGTTTTTTTGTGGTTGAGAGAGATAGTACAAGAAGAGGTAGGACGGAGGGTCCTGCAATGCTTGACCAGCCACCTGCTGCTGCAGAGGTTTGTCAGGGGAGAGGGGAGCGGTCAGACTCCTTAAAATAGGCAGTGGCTTTTGGAGTAGACCAGGTGTGAGGTTGGCCTGGGGCTTGCTGCTGAAAACCTGCCAAGGAGCCTCACTGGTGCATTTTCTAGACCCACACCTTGACCTGGCCCTGTGTGCTCTTGTTGCTGTGCTGCCCAGGAATAATGAGTTCAAGGAAAAGTATCAAAAGGAAAAGGAGGGGAAGAGAATGGACCCCCCAGGCTTAGCGCCTGAGCCTCAGTTTCCCCATGCCCCCCGCTGACTCCAGTTGGCTCCTTTAAGATTGAGAGACCAGAACACCCAAGAACACAAACAACAGTCCCGGGAGAGAACACACCAGGCAGAGCTGAGCTCGTAGTCAAGAGTTCCTTGCTCATCACCGCCTGCGTCCAGGCTTCTGAGAGGCGGTGGTGCTGGGTGCTCTTCACCGCCCCCTGGTGGTCCCATACCTGAGCCCCAGCCTGCTGGGGAGAGTTCGCTGCTTGCCAGAGCTTGTGGCTTGAGGGAGCCCTGGGGGCTGGGCCGCGCTGGGGAGGCAGCACTGCCTAGGACCCTCGTTTGAAAGAGACCACTACTGCGTAAACATCGGGGGCCTCTTCTTTGGAAATAGCTTTCAGAGTGTGAATTCTTCTTTGAAATATATGTCTTCATCAGTGGCAAATCTTTCTCTTTTTGGGTGGTTTTGATTTTTGGTAAAATTCTTAGTGCAATTGCCTGTCATTTGGTTTTCTACTCCA
Organism: Daubentonia madagascariensis; assembly: GCA_023783475.1. NCBI lineage: Eukaryota > Metazoa > Chordata > Mammalia > Primates > Daubentoniidae > Daubentonia > Daubentonia madagascariensis. The sequence continues at coordinate 325,702 of JAKFHU010001482.1, read as the reverse complement.
TTCTTGTCTGCGTGATGTCCTCTCTCCCCAGAGTAGCTGGAGGGATCTGAATAGCAATCCAGCCTCATTACTCTTCTGCTCCAGCTTCCATTGGCTTCCCCTTACTGCTGGTTTGAAACCGGGCTTCCTGCTGGCCCCTCTCTCACCTCATCTTTAGGGCACTTGGGACACCTGCCTTCTGGGAGTAGAACACTGCCAGCTTGCTCCTGCCTTGGAGACTCCGGCCAGCCATCGCTTCCTTCAGGTCTCGGCCCGAATGTCCCCTCCCCAGACAGGCCTCCCTGAGCACTGAACCTGAAGCAGCGGCCCTTCTGCCTTCACCTCCCGACGCTCTCCTGTCGCACTGCTCTGGGCTCATCATAGCATTTAGGGCCATCTTACTCTCTTTTTTTTGGAGCGTTCATTGTTGCTCCTGTGAAGTGTTCCCAAGGTTACAGCTGTTCTTGTTCAGAGACAGGTCTGCTAAGCAGGGTAAATTCTTCAGTTGGGTCGTGTCTGGTAAGAACAGTTTCCCAAGATGACTACATTGAGGGAGTAGTTCAGATTCAGAAATATACATTGTGATCTATCTTGGTAACCAAACCAAACCAAACCAAACCAAGACAGTTTCCTTATCAAACTTCACGTGTTGGAGTGGTCCACAGTAGAGGTTTATAACAGGTTATCTGTCTTCCTGTGGTTTCAGACCTCCATGTCTAGCCTCACCCTCAGCACAGGCCAGTTTCACGTGGTGAAAAGGGGGACTTGCCTATATTAGGGTCTCTCAGTCTCAGAACTACTGACATTTTGGAGTGGGCAATTCTTTGTGGTGCAGGCTGTCCTGAGTATTGTGGGGTGTTTAACATCATCCTTGGCTTCTGCCCAGTAGATGCCAGTATACCTTCCTAGTTGTTAACACCAAAATGTCTCCAGACATTGCTAAATGTCCCCTGGAGGGGGGATGTAAAATTGCTCTGGTTGAGAACCACTGGTTTAGTGAAACACCAGCATAGCCGAGACTCCACCAGCGACCTCTTAGACCACTTTTTATCACTTACCTCTTCGCGTGGATAAGATTTGCTAACGTGTAAGAAAGTGCTTTTGAAATGTAGCATGTTATTCAAATTTAAACATGCTGGTGGCTGAAGTTTTGTTTTGTAATTTTACATTTTTGGTCTCAGTTCTTTAGTCATCGTTGTCTTACTTTCCCTTTGTCATTTATAAAATATTTTCCCCCCTAACTAAGGAGGATGTTGTTCCTTGCTAATATTAAGTGTGTTTGGTACTTAAAATCACAGAGAAGGTCTTGACTGGAAGGAACCTTTGGGCAAATAGTAAATGTCCTATTATTGTCATTGTCATTGTTGTCACCATCGTCATCTTGTTCAACCTGTTCATTTTAAAGATGAGGAAATTAAGGCCTAAAGGGGACGGTGGTCCACCCACGTCATGGTTAATGGTGGAGCAGTGACCGCCTGGGTGTTTCTGGGGAATTTCCTTGCACTTCTGCTTTCTGTGAAGGTTGGTGCTGTGATTAGCAGAGCTCTCTACCTCCCCATCGAGCTCCCTGCTGAAGCCTGAGCATAAAGTGCCACTATTCTGGGCTTATCAAGGATTTGCTAACAAAAAGCTTTTTAGAAAGATGATCAGGGAGAGTAGAGGAGTCACAGAAACAGAGGGAGAGAGGAGCACCTGAAACTGCATAGACGTCAAACTGGAAAAGGGAAATTGTACGAAAAACATTGCAAAGGGAGAAAAAAGGCAGAAGGAATCGCTGGATAAAGGAACTGAAGAATCAAATCAACCAAGGGCAGCATTGCATCTTGTTTGGATCCTGATTTGAGCAGAATAACTGAAAGGAGGACAGAAAGATAGACAAAATTAGGAACATTTAAAAACTAAATGGTTAATTGGTGGTATCGAGGAATTTTCGGGAGGCAGGGCTGTAAAAATAGTATTGGGATTATGTTTAGGAAAAAAGGTCCTTCTCTTTTAGGAAGACATATTGATGTATGTATGGATGACATAATAGGATGCTTGAGATTTTCTTCAAAATAAATAAGCCATTGTGGGGGGAGTGTAGTGAAATAGGGTTGAATAGTTGAAGCTGGATTGTAGGTACATGGGGATTATGTACCCATCATAAAAAATTTCCATAGTAAAAAGTTTTAAAAACTTGAAAGCTGATCAACTGCAAATAAGTCAAAAACCTCTTTGCAACTTAAAATTAGTAAATAAATAAATAGCGTGAGAAATTTGCCAACTCTTAAATCTTATCTTAAGGAACATCTTCCAAACCCAGCAGATGCTTCCCAGTTTCCCTGGCAAAGTCTCTTTGCCCTGAGTGACAGGCGGATATGGGAACAGGAGCTCTAGGAAGCTCACCCTTGCCAGAGCGGCAGGGAGGCTGCTGACCCACGCGTACTTGGCTGCTGGTTCCTGCCAGGTATGACCCTCTCTGTGCCAGCGGAGAACCCACAGTGTCCCTGGGGAGTTGAAACACGAGGGCCTTCCTCCCTGAGCATCCTCCATCCCTTCTGCCCCCTTCCAAAAGTGATCTGTGGACAAACTTATTATTTTTTTTCACAAATATTTTATTCTTTGGATAATATATAAATTTTAAACAGTCACAGAAAGAGGGAAGTATAATACAAAATAAATTTCTCTTCCCCCTAACCCCTTTCTAGAACCACTTGAGAGTAAATTACCTACTGATGATCTGCTACCCTGGAGAATCCTTTTTTTTTTTTTTTTAAATAATTTTTATTATATTTGGAATCTCTCTGTCTCTCTTTCTTTTTTTTTTTGGAGACAAGGTCTTGCTCTGTTGCTCAGGCTAGAGTGCAGTGGCATCATCGTAGCTCACAGCAACCTTGAACTCCTGGGCTGAAGTGATCCTCCTGCCTCAGCCTCCCGAGGAGCTGGGACTACAGGCGTGGCCACCACACAATGTTAAGTTTCCTATTATTTTGTAGACACGGGGTCTCGGGGTCTCGCTCTTGCTCAGGCTGGTCTTGAACTCCGGGCCTCAAGTGGTCCTTCTGCCTCAGCCTCCCAAAGTGCTAGCATTATAGACGTGAACTGCTGTGCCTGGCCAACCCTGGAATTCTTAGTGTGTACTTCCTACACCCAGGAACATTCTCCTACATAATCACAAGATAGCCATCGATATCAGGAAATTAACATTGACACATTGCTACCTTCTAATTCTCAGACCCCAGTTAAATTTCTTCTGATGTTCTTGGAATGTCCTCTATGAGCAAAAGGATCTAGTTCAGAATCATGTGTCACATTTAGCTGTCATGTCTCTTTAGTTTTCTTCAGTTGGGAACAGTTCCTCAATTTTTCCTTGACTTTCGTGATTTTCCTTAACACCTTTGAAAATTAAAATATTCCTTAATTTGGATTTTCTGATATTTTCTCTTGATTAGAATTGGGTTCCACATCTTTGGCAGCAATATCACACAATTGATGCTGTGTTCTAGCACTTCCCATCTGGGAGTCTAGGTTGTGAACTGTCCTAATATTAACCCATAGCTTATTGTTTTATTCAGTGGGCTATATTCCATTACTCTCATTATTTTTATACTCCTATTATCACTAATTTGGCTGTGAGGAGACCCTTCAAGCTGGCTTCACTGTGCCAGCATTCTCTGAGTACTTCTTTGCTTTCTGGTATAACATAATGTTCTAGCCTTATCTTCTATTTTCCCTGCCCCAGTGGAGGAACCAGCCATTTCTCCAAAGAGTCATGGTTCCTTCTAGTACAGATGGGTGTAGAAGCCAAAATCTGGACATTAGGTGTGCTCATTGCTTATTGGGGTGTCACTGTCCCAAGACTCTCACTAAGGAGTTATGTATTTACACACACCAGTGCCTTCAATTCTGATTCAGCACCATAGACTTAATTCTCATTTTCTCCCTTTTTGTATTTAAATGGCTTCTCCAACTAGGAGAAATCTGGTGTTCATTATCCTTAATATGTGTACTTATTTGATCAGTTTATGCTGTGAAACCAAGTTCTCTTTCTTGGCTCTACCTGCTCCCATGTGGATGTCCTCCCTGTTCTGCTGGGCTCTGATATCCCTGCTAGGCTGCCACTCCACATGGCCCTCTTCTCACCCTGCCAGGTGAGGTCTGACACCCCACTTGATGACACCATGGCCTCCCCCTCTTATGAATGCCTCCCTTACTCTGCTCCACCTTAAGGCTTTAGGACTGGATTGCTTGGGGAGGAGGAGGATTTTTGTTTTTTTGATTGTTTTAGAGACAGGGTCTCACTCTGTTGCCCAGGCTGGAGTGCAGTGGCAGGATCATAGCTCACTGCAGCCTCTAACTCCTTGGCTCAAGTGATCCTCCTGCCCCAGCCTCCCGAGTAGCTGGGACTACAGGTGTGCACCACCACGTCAGCTAATTTTTATTATTTTTTTTTAGAGATGGGGTCTTGCTGTGTTGCCCAGGCTGACTTTTGTTTTATACATACATAAAGAGGATCATACTATACATGTTTTCTGACATTTTTTTTAATTTTTAAACTTATGACATCTCATGAGCATCTTACTACAGTAGTACATACAGACCTTTCTCATTCCTTAATGACTACCTTGAACCATTCAATAAATATTAATATTTTTACTGAGTACCTGTTATGTACTGTGTATTGTTCTAAACCCTTGGAATTTATCAGCAAAAAAATATAGACAAAAATATGTCTTTGTGGCACTTTCATTCTAGCAGGGGGAGACAGAAAAACAATAAACATAACAAATAGTAAATCTGGCAGCATAGTAGAAAGTAATAAATGCTATAGATACTAGTACAATGAAATCAGAGTGCACTTTACAATACACTGGTCGGGATGGGCCTCTGTGAGGAGGGGCTTTGGGGTAAACATTGGCAGAAAATGTGGATATGGAGGAGGAACATCCTGGGAAGATGTAGTGACCACCAGTGCCAAGGCCCTGGAGTGGAAGCAACAGAAAGGAGGCCGGTGTGTCTGGACCGGGAGAGCAAGGAGAGTATGGAAGGTTCAGTGAGGCAAAACGGGCCAGGTTGTGTTGGTCTTTGTACCACATTTATTCCCCACCCCCTTCTTGCCATTTCCTTTCTAGCCCACGGAAATGTCTTCCTTTTACTACTCTTCCATCTGATGGCTTTCCCCAGCCCCCCTTTTTGATCTCTCTTGCCATCTCCCCACGGAAGTTCTCTCTTGCCTTGAGGCATGAGGCCCTGAACTGATTTTGCTCATCCTCCTGGACACCTTCTCTCTGACTCTTTTTGCTTTCCCCAGCTCCTCTTCCTCTCTCCCTTGGTATTGGCTTTGTCCTTCTTTTCACCTTTCTTAGCACATTCTGCCTTGGAGAACATGACCACTGCCCTGTGCCCCTTCCTGCTCACTCCCTGCTTACTCTAGAGCAAGTGTTGTTCTAAGCGCTAAATGGTTGCTAACTAATTTAATCATCAGTGACAACCTTAGGCGATAGGTGCTATTATTTCCCCATTTTATGAATGAAGAAACTGAGGTGCTCCAGCCACACAGCTAGAAGGTGCTGGGGCTCAATCCCAGGGCCTTGCGCTCCAGCGTATGATGGACACTTGTCCATATCTGACCTCTCTCCTGGTCTTCAGCTTCCTGCTCCAGCTCCTAAGAGATGTCTATTAATTTTCTGTTGCTACATAATACATTGCCACAAACTTATAGTCTTTTTTTTTTTTTTAAGCCAGTCAAATTTAGCAGTGGGGGGTTGTATACCCACTTTAGCGACACTAATGTTAATAAGTTCTGATAACCCACTACTATCAGACCAGCCAAACTTAGGGTCTTAAAACAACACACACTTACTGTCTTACAGTTCCATGAGTCAAGAGTCAGGGCACAGTTAGCAGATCTCACCAGGCTACGTCAAGGGGTTGGCTAGGCTGCGTTCTCATCTGGAGGCTGGTCTGGGGAAGAAACTGCCTCCAAGTTTATTCAGCTTGTTGACAGAATCCGTTTCCTAGCAGTTGTGGGACTGTGGCGCAGGCCCTGGCTTCTTACTGGCTGTCAGCTAGAGAGGCCGCCCTTAGCACCTAGAGGCCACCCACAGGCCCTCTCCCTGGACATCTCCAATTTGGCAGTTTGCTTTTTCAAGGCCCATTCTGCAAGTCTTCTATAATGAGATGTAGTCAACGGAGTGACACCCCACCATCTTTGTCATGTCCTGCCCGCATTCCAGGGGGTGGGTTCTACAGGGCGTGGGCATTAGGGCTGACCTTAGGGTATGCCCTCTGCAGGGTGGCCCTCCGGTCAGGGAAATTCAACCTGAAACCAGAACTCACCGTTTTCCCTCCCCCAACTTCCTCATGTCAGCATCACCACCAGTCTTTCAGCCACCAGATTTTTAGTCTGAGTATTAGCGTTGACACCTCTTGTCTTTGTCATTTTCATTATCCTTTCACTTATTAAGTACTCTCAAAGTTTTCTTGAAATGTCCTTCGCAGTTGCAATCTATCTTCCCAAGCACTGGTTTTTGTATGTCTCTCTGTCTTTTTGTCTCTGTCCCTGTCTCTCATACGCACACTTCCACTCACTCTGGTACTGCGTTTCTCCCAGGGCCTGGTGTCAGCTCGTTTGTCCAACCTTTCTCCTGTGAGCAGATCGCTTCACTCCCACATTTCTGCCCTGTTGGTTCAGAGATTGTCTGTTCCTCCTGGAATGTCCTCGGCAACATTTCTTCCTGCCCCTCCCAGTTGCCACGTTTGCTCCTTTCTTTGAACTCTAGACTCTGGTCCACTTAGTCCTGGTGCTTTTCTTCATGTTGCAACCATCAAGGTCACTTGAATTAGATTAGGCCGCCATGTGTAGGCTTGGTTAACTTCCTTATACATGATGTGTGTATATATATATACTTTAATGCTGCGTGAATTAGCTGAATTAAAAAATTCATGAGAAAAATATGATCTACTACATCAAACACGCTGCTGCTTGGCAGTCTGAGTCTCCTCCTGTCCCTCTGGCTGGCCCTGCCTGTGGTTGGTCAGCCCAGACATTAGCAGGCATGATGGATGGCCAGCCTGGCGTGCCCGTGGCCAGTTGGCCTGATTTACGCTCACCTCAGAGCTGCATATCACTCCGTGATATGAGGCACATGACGAGGCCTGTCCTAGCATGTGAGGCCTCGGCTGTACCCATCTTGAGTGAACTATTTCCCTTTGAAATTCTGTTTGGCTTCGTAGCTTAATTGACTACTGGATGGATTGGGTGCTGCTTAATGGTGTCTGAAGCCCACAAGGGCTGTGTTGATGGACTCTCAAGGAGGGAAGAGGCCACCTTGTCCCCCTGGTGCCTCTGTGGGTCAACACAGCTTTGCATCAGGGTCTTTTGGGTGTATGCTGTGCACTTTACCAAGCCCTGGAAAGTGTTATGCAGAGAGAAAGGACCTGTTCTTCCTTGAAGACACTCAGATGTGGATGGGTGGCAGGGCGCCAGGGGAAAGAGCTACACTTCCTAACAACAGAGCTGCAGGAGAAGCTGCCATGGTGACCTGCTTCCTGCAAAAGTCAAGGAAACATTTCAAAAAAACGTGTTGGACTTGCTTCTCTTTGGACTAGGAGAGAGACACTGCTGTTTATGATAGAGAACTTGGGAGGGGCCCCTTTGAAATGAGGTGATTTGTGGGGAATACGGTTACCATACGATACAGAGTTGTATATTCTGGGAAGGAGGGAAATTGAGTCTTGCGTCTGTCTAATAACAGCCAGTGGGGAAAACAGTAGCAATGCTTCAGGGGCCAGGGAGTCCTGTTTTCCACAGCAGCTCCGTCCATCATCCCTTATACTCTATGGGGAGGGAAGAGGCAAGGCCAGGTATGTGGTTGCTGCCCAATACCAGACTGGCCGCCCAAAGAAAATCCCCTGGGCCTCTGGCCGTCCTTTCACCCAGCCTCCCAGACATTTGCTTTTCTGCCTAATTCAGTTATGCCTCAATGTGAACATTTTTTGCATAGTCTTGGTCAATCTGTAGGGCATGCTCCTGGCACTTTACATAGTAAACTGCCTGACTCTAAACCCAGGCCTACGCAGGAAAGAAAAGGGAGTTGTGACAATTGCAAGGCAGATTTCTTTGTTGAAGCAGCTGGTATTTTTCTGAGTGGAAACTTTATGGAGGGAACTAGCAGTTAATTAAACAAAACAAAACAAAACAAAAAACCTACTATTTTTTGAACACCTACTATGTGCCTGGCATTGGGCTAAATCTTTTATATCCATTGCTGCTTTTCCACCCTGGGACAATCCTAGCAGGTGGGTACTGTTATCACATTTGCTGTTGCAAATGGGGAAATGGAGGCTGGGAGAGGTCACAGGGACCTTCGGGAGTGGAGGCCAGGGGATTCAACTTCATAGAGCTGGACTCTCTGACCCCAAACCCATGCCCAGAATTTAGAGATTTGCCAGCCTGTCCTGTAGAGGTTGTCCATGACTTCTGACAGCTACCATGGTTCTGATCGTGGAGTCTTGAGTAACAGAGACATGGTAGCCCAAGGTCTGTGATGGAGTGGGGGAGGAATGTTTGTAAGACACCTCTGTGGTTGGCCCCTTCTTTCGACTTCTCCAAGTTGCACTTGTAACTTTGACTCTGTCTTCTAATCTTGGCTAGTGTAGATGTTTTAGGAGTGAGCAGCGTTTCTCATGTGTTTTTGTTGGTTAATTGAGTGCTGTGATGGTTAATTTTATGTGTCAACTTGAGTGGGCCACAGGGTGCTTAGATAGTTGGTCAGACATTCTGGTTCCTTCTATGAGGGTGTTTTTGGGTGAGATTAACGTTGAAATTGATAGACTGAGTACAGCAGATTGCCCTCTCTAAGTGTGGGTGGGCCTCATCCATTCATTTGAAGGCTTGAAGAGAACAAAAGGCTGACCTTCTCCCCAAGAAGGGGGCAATTTCTCCTGCCTGACTGCTGACTGCCTTTGGAGCTGGGACATTGTTTTTATTCCCCCCGCTTTTGGCTTTTGGCCTTGGACTGGAACTACACCATTGTTCTCCTGGTCTACAGCTTGCCAATCGCAGATCTTCAGACATGTCATCCTTCATAATCACCTGAGCTAATTCCTTGTAATAAATTTCGTTATGTATGTATGTATGTATGTACATTGTGTATGTATGTATGAGTTCTGTTTCTGTTGATTTTTTTTTTTTTTTTTTTCTTTAGAGATGGGGTCTCGTTCTGTTGCCCAGCCTGGAGTGCAGTGGTGCGATCATAGCTCACTGCAGCCTCGAACTCCTGGGCTCAAGCCATCCTCCTGCCTCAGCCTCCCCAGGACTGCAGGCCTGCACCATGCCTGGCTAGTTCTGTTTCTCTTGAGAACCCTGCCTAGTACAAGTGCCCATCTCGGGTCACTGTCCGTCTCCTTATTTCTGGGGCCAGTGGTCAACTGACCAACATTCCTGCCTTTGCTGCAGGGAAGTTTTGAGCCACAGTCTGTTAATTTCCATTTGCTTCCTCTACTTCTTCATGTCTGAACTAACAGCTCAGTTTTAAATGCAGACAGCCCATGCTCACGTTCTCCCTCCTCTTCTGATTCTTCTGCAGTGACATTAGGAAAATGTCTTTCCTCTTTCTCTACTTCCTCCGTTTTCTCTTCCTTTTCCCCTTCTGCTTGATTTTCTGCCTTTCTTATTATCCTATTCAGGATTCAAAGTGGCCCTAATAATTGTGGTTCATAAGGGTAAGAGTAACATTGATATCATTGGTCTTTACATGAAATTCTTCACAGTAAACAAGGCCACTGGTCTCTCAAGCCCACTCCAGAATTTCCAAGAGTATCTCCAGCCACCTAATTTTCTTTGAATTAAATCTCCTTTTCTTTAAGCACCCTTTTAGATGAATGAAGTATTTCTTTTTGAACTTTCCTGCTTTGCTTTAATTTTATTGCAAGATTTGCAACTTTTCTGTGTTTAGCATTTGTTTTCATTGAAGATGTGCAGCACATCTGTAACATCCTGCATTAAAAAGGCTTTGGTGGGCTGGCTGAGGGTGGCCCAGCCACTGCCTTGGGGCCTGTCACCGTGGCTGGAGGTCCTACCTCCCATTTGTGCTGAATGAGTATCTCCCATTGGTGTACTGGGGACATACACTCTGTATTTCTTTTCTGTTTCCTTTGCCTTCTCTGCATCTTTCTTGTTCACACTTCATCATTCCCTGGTCCTTACTCAACAGTGCCAATAAAAGTTGATCTTGTGGTAGTAGGTACTAGTCTACCGTGAGAGTGAGTGTGTAGGTTTGATTGGAGCCTGAGTGTGCTCTCTGAAACGGATCACCAGTGAATCTCAGCATGAGACAAGTGGAATTACTCATGCTTCCTGTGCCCCTAGAATAGGTGTTTGGGTCACGAGGCATGGTGTAACCAGAACCTATGCACCCAATCTTTAGTAGGAAGCAGCCAGAGTTTGCTTATGTTTCTCAGCTGCAGAAATTTCAGCTGATGAAGGGGTTAAGTTTAAAAAAAACCAAAAGACCAAAAAACAAAACCGTGAAACCAACTTCCCCCAAAACCCAAACCAAAAAATACAACCAAGAAAACCCCAATCTCTCCTTTGTCTTCTCCCGTCCCCTCCTCCCCTGGCTGCATTTATGTCCTTGGGTCAGAGATTGCTAACTGTTAAAATTCAATGGATATATTCCAACTCAGGAAGTAATGGGTGGTAGTCTTAAATTAACGCTTGGGTTTTACAAGGATTTGAGATATCCTAAGCCTCCTGATGAAGAGAACAGGCCTCTGGACACTGCCAGCAGTGTGAGTAGGGCAGCATTTGGGATGATATCAGAATTCTACACAGTTGCTAAAGGCCTGTGTCTCTTTTAATTGGAATTGTAGGCGACATCCAGAATGGCAAGGGAAAGCTTAAAATCTCCTGGATTTAACCAAATTATTTTCCACAAAGTTTGGGCCTTATATAAAGGAGTCTTTTAAAGTGAGCATTGCCCCCCCTCAGCAAAACCAGAGGAAATATGATATAAAGGAACTGTGGTTGAAAACACATGTATTAAACAGAGTAAGGCTTGTCATAGCATTACAGAATGTTGAAGCCAACAGGGGCATGGTAATAAAATGAGTCAAGATTCTTTATTTTATAGATAAGATAACTGAGGCCTTGGAGTTTTAGTGTCTTGCTCAAAGTCAAGATTCACTCATCACCATAGACTGTTTCTCACATTAGCCTGGGACATTTGGTGTTGCATCTCACACGCTAGGAGGAATTTCCCACAGAAACATTATCTACTTGTTACTGATCATAAAATTGCCTATAGCAAAAGCAGTAGCTGTCTTTGCATTCTCTTATTTCTTAGAAAATGTGGCTGATTTTTTTTATTGTTACCTATTTAATGGGTAGACTCCAGTTGATTTGGATATTGGATCATTATTTGCTGAGGTCCTGATAACTGGTCCAGTCTCATTTTCCTTAAGCTGACAAATTTTGCTTCAGTGCCTTATGAGGAACGTAGGTATGAAATCAATATTGTAGCAATTAGTCATCTGTCCCCCGTTTTTTTCCTTGTAAATTCCTATAGCACAAGCATGAAATGCATCAGATCACACCTTTTATGCTTTAAAACTGTTGTAGCATTCTAGATATTTCACCCCTCCTTTGAAATATAATGCAACGAGGAATTTAGTAGAAATTTTTGGTATAAATCAATTGATTTATTTTTAAATCAGGATGCTGTGTTCCTCAACAGTTGCTTTCATGTGCACATGTGGGCTACCTCGGCGCTGCACTGTCGACGACAGAAAAGCCAGTGCAAATTCTAGATTTTAGTGCTTCCACTTAAGAGTGCATTAAAGTAGTTTGATAACTGCTGTTGTAATTTCCGTGAGACAGCTTATCTTTAATGCCGCTCTTATAAACACAGGTCCTGCTGCTGGGAGCTACAGAGGTTAGAATTGATTTTCATGAAATTTTTCACTTAATGAAATCTCATCAATTCCTATCCTCCTGGCTATTTTAATTTGAGACTGAGGAGGGTCCCAGGATGAACAGTTTACAGAGACTGTGGCTTTGCTTCGGCTTCTCTTTGGCTTTTGGGAGGCTGCATCCCATGAGGTCCCGCTTTTATGAAATATGTTCTAAATGACTTGAATGGGAGCCAGCTCTGTCTGATGTTTTATATTATGTAACCAGTCAGCTTTATGTTGCACACAATGAATTTCAAATCCCAGTTTTTAGGGATTTGCGAGAGGGATAGGGATGCTGTGAGCGAACTTGAGAATGAAAACTTGGAAAACCACAATAGTTCAGGGCTTGTTACAGAAACCGTGGCTATAAAATATGATTCTTTTTATCCATAATAATCATCAGAAATTATATTTCAGAAGTTGAAAGAGATTCACAACTGATGGCCCACAGCAGTCTGGTATCTCGACATTTTATTCCAATGGTGGGTGGTGGTAGCTTTCTTCCATGAGGGCATTTAGACTGGTCCTTCGTGGTTGAGGAGAGCTTCAACAGGCAGATTTGCAAGGGAGGGAAGAGAGGCTAAGAGGCAGGAGAATGCACTGCAAGAATATTAACACTTAGCTCTGCATGATAACTTATTAACAAAAACATTAAAAACTATCAGATCTTTTCTCAAAGGACAAAGGATTACACCAGTGAGGATATATAGCAGAATGTTCTGGAGACTCTGAAGCCAATTCTAAAAAGCATTTTGGGCTCTGGGCACATCTGTGGCCCTCTACTGTGATTGTCTTGTGGGATATGGTTGCCTCCTCCACTTCCTATGGTTTTATAATATCTGGGGAGCTGGCCCTGAAATGTCTGTTCATTATATCTTGTCTGTTACTAGAGGGTTTAATTATTCCCGATGACCAAAAGCGGTTGGGGAATCCAACAGGCCTGGCCATGTCCCATGCTGGGCACTTTTGTAACCCATTCCTTTCTATCCTTTTGCCTCTTTTTTTCAGAGTTAAAGTTGTAAAATGAAAGTCCTCAAGGTTTCTACTTTTTAGGTAGGTATGCTTTCTGCAGAAATTGTCCCAAGGGAGTTAGTTGCTTTTAATCCTGGGTAACATGTATGTAGGAGATGGATTTGAATTGGGTATTTAATACGTTAGCTCACTGAAACACTGGATCCTACCTGCCCAGTCACTGCTGACTTCTTCAAGGCGTGGTGCTCTCAGTATTTGCCTGTGTGGCCTGTGTAGGGCCCTTCTCCTCCCTCAGATCATTTTCTTCCTGAATCTTAATGAGCTTGTTAAAATGCAGAATTCCAGGGCCTTACTTTAACAACAACTCCCTCCTTTTTAAAATATTTATTTTTAAAATTTATTTATTTATTTATATTTTAAGAGATGGGGTCTTGCTCTGTCACCCAGGCTGGAGTGCAGTGGCGTGATCACAGCTCACTGCAGCCCCAAAGTCCTGGGCTCAAGCCGTCCTCCCACCTGAGCCTCCCGAGGAGCTGGGATTACAAGCACAGGCCCCCATGCCTGGCAACAGCTCCCTCCTTGACCAAACTTTAGTCCAGCACCTCTGAGTCCTCTTTTTGATGAGGCTTGGAGGCTTCCATCTCCAACATGTGCCTTCCAAGGTTGCCATATTCCTGGGAGTCAAGTCAGGGAAGGGGAAAGACGATGAAGGCTGTGTGAGGTGGGGTGGACACATCCTTTCCACTCGCATTTCATTGGCTAGAGTCAAGCTGCATGTTGCATTTAGAAAGGAGGAATGAATTTGTTGAATACCACCCATGAATCTGCATATTAAACACGTTTCACGTGTGATTCTGACATAGGGGATGCTTGGGTCACATCTTGGTAAACGCTGTACATAATGTTTGCTAAGTGCCCTCCAGCTCTGATGTTCCATGATTCTGTTGTGTTGGGACTTCTCATGTGGAAAAAGGCAAGCAACTCCTTCCAAAGTGAAAAGAGAAGTTGAACAAACAAAATCACAAGTTGATTTTCTGCCCATATCCTAAGTTTGGAAAAGTGTGGTGACCTGTTAAGACCAGCTGATTAAATGGTTGGTGGTACCATAATTATCTTGCTGTGACTCTTCTGCTTCAGGACCATACCAAGATATTACCTTACGGTGTTTCTTTCCGTGGTGGGGTGCTGAGGACTAGAATGCAGAACACAGGAAATATACATGCTTGTTTTCTTTAGCAACTAACTACAGTGGACAATTTAATATTTTATTGGTCTCTTTCAATCCATTGAAAACATAAAGGTTTCTTAACCTTTTCTGCTTAGAATCATTGATCTGGGATCAGGACAACTCTGACAGCATCTGCTATTAACTTGGTCATTTATATAGTGATTTTGTATTTTTAAAGGCAAAGGGTTTGATTTTATTTTTTGTGAGGAATTAGGCTATAAGGAGAAATGTGGGTCGTGGGGGTGGTGGTGAAGGACAGCAGTATGGTGATCAGTTTTCCTTAATTCTGCTAAGGACTGAGTGGGAAAAAATATTTGGACCTGCATGAGATATGGTTTGAGCAAGTTGAAATTGTAAGAGGAAACTAGATTGTGAGTACAGAATCTTTGAAAGCGACTTTTTTTGAGTTACTAATTTCTTAATACCATCAGTTGCTAAGCTACTGGCAAATATGACACAGGCTGTTGGATGCTTTCTAGATTGAATATAGATCTGACATCACACGGTATTAGCTAACATTTATAGAATACTTCCTGCATATGGACTTTGTTATTATCTTATTTTTTCATCCTAACAACATTAGGAGGTGTGAGTACTATTTCATATCTGTTTTACCAGATGAGGGAAACTGAGGCACTGAGAGGTTAAGTAACTGCAAGGTAACATTGCAGGTGATCAAGACCCTGTTGACAATCAGAAGAATACGTTTTTCATGGTTCTGTTCCATCTCAGTCTGATTTGTTCTGCATTAGCCGTTATGTTCTGGGACATCCAGTGGTTCTTGGAGAGAGCCCTCCCTCTTTTTTAAACATAGATTACATGGTTCAGAAGAAAGTGGTTCCATTTCCTTTCATGATAATTATGGTTTCGGGGTTAGCACTCGGTGCTTCCAGCTTTTTAAGGATGTGGGTAAAAGCAGCTCTATTTCTTACCAGCCTTTGATGGTGTACAGCATGCTCAGATAGAATAGGGAGCTTATACATATTAATGACTGGTCAACTATAGTTTCTTTTGGGGATCATTTCATAGAATGTTATAATAAAATGCATTTTAAAGAATAGAATGATTTTAAGGTTTCTCTTATTCTTCTGTGGCATCAAGGGAAGATGGTATTTGGTCTCTTTGGGGACCAAGTCCAGTTTTAACCAACCCCTTGCTCCTATTCAACTGTGTCTGGTGAGTTTGATGGAGAGCGCAAACTGCCCTTTCCCAAAACGTGGCAGACATCACCAATCAACTGTAGCACTTTTCCCTGGACATGACATCAAGTGAACACTACCAATTGATTATAGTTACCATGTTAATGTATTAGAGTTGAACTTAATTATCACCTCTGGTGGGCCATATACTTGCCTTTATTACCAAATAAGTAAATGATCAATTTAGATCAGTGTTTCTCAGCAGGAGATGAAATTGCCCCCCAGGAGATGGACATTTGGCAATGTCTGGAGTTATTTTTGGTTGTCATATTGGGGTAGGGGATGAGGTTGCTACTACCATGTAGTGGGTGGAGGCCAGAGATGATGCTAAACAGCCTACAATGCACAGAACAGCCCCTCTTCCCTCATGACAATGAATTATTCAGCCCAAAATGTCAATAGTGCTGAGACAGAGACCTTTGACCTTGACAGGTAGTTGGGAGTCAGATGTGGGATATAGAAGAGGGCTTATGGGAGAGAGCAGGACACCTGGAAAAAAAGAGAGAAAAGGTTACAGCTTAACAGGTTAGCTTAAGGTAGGGTCTGTACACAGGTCTATTAATTCTCTCCAGTGCCCTGTTTGATAAACACAGCAGAGAGTGTCAACTCATGGAAAAGATCACAAATATACAATTACATATGAATGGCTTAGTAACTTCTTGGACCCTTTTGTTGTCTGGTGCCTAAGGGGGTTAGTAAGGAGTTGCTGAAAAGGGTTGCTGCACCTTCATCTTGGAAAGGTTAATCTTTTATTATGAAAGCAAGCTGAGATTTTGACAAAGATCTATCTATACAATATCAATTCTAAGCTACAGGAAGTGAACAAACTGTCCAAAAACAAGAAATGGTTAAATTATGGAATAACCATATTATATAATTTAAATAATTTTTTAGTGACATGGGAGAATGTTTAGGATATGGGATGTGTAATACATTATATCAATAACTGTATATATAATATGATCTTAACTTCAATATATTTACATCAAAAACAGACCAAAACACTTACAGTTTCACTGGTGGAGGACTGTTCTCCCTATGCTTTGATATTTTTACCAAATTTTCTTTCATAAAGACAGGTTACTTTTGAGATGAGAAAAATGTAAATATTTCAGAGTTTGCTACAGTGGTGAGGTTTCCATGTTTAAAATAAATGAATTTATCTTTTGGGGACAAGTGTCACTTGTTTATCAAGTGGCTGCTCTGTGCCAGGGAAAGTGGAAGACACTGGTGATTCAATGACATGTGTAAATTACATTGTCCTTGTCCTCGAGGAGCTCTCAGTCAATAGGGGAGGCTGATAAATGAATAGATAGATTCCACTATAGTGCAGTAAGTGTTGCTTTAGGGGTGGGAATAAAGTTCTGTGGGACACATAGGTTGAATAGCCAGGTTTCTTTACAGATACGAAGGAAGACTTCACCCAGGAGGTGGCATCTGAGAAGGGTCTTGTCTTAGTCTGTTTTGTGTTGCTATAACAGGACACCACAGACTGGGAAATTTATAAACAACAGAAGTGTATTTGGCTCATGATTCTGGGGACTGGGAAGTCCAAGATCAAGGGGCTGCTCTGGTGAGGGCCTCTTGCTGCCGTGTCATAACGTGTGGAAGGCATCACATGGCTAGGGTGAGAGGGAGCCGAGCTCACTTTTATAACAAACCCACTCTCTGGATAACAGCCTTAATCCTTTCATGAGGGCAGAGGCCTCATGTCCTAATCACCTCTTAAAGGTCCCACCTCTCAGCACTGTTGCACTAGGCATTAAGTTTACAACATATGAACTTTGGGGGACACATTCAAGCTGTAGCAGATCTTGATGGCAGAGTAGGAGTTTATGAAGCAAAGAAAGGCTGAGAAACACCAGGCCAGTTGCTTTCTGAACTGAGAATGGAAGCTGCCTGCTCAGTTTTGTCATATAATTTATAAATTGCTATAAGAAAGGAAGTTATTGTCATTAATGCTACATGTAGCTGAAATGTTTGAGTGACCTGGTGTGGAGATTCCACTGGCCTGTTTTTGTTGTTGTTGCTTTGTAGAGACAGGGTCTTATTCTGTCACCCAGGCTAACTCCTGGACTAAGCGATACTCCCACCTCAGCCTCCTGAGTAGCTAGGACTACAGGAGAGGGCCACCCTGCCCAGCTAATTAAAAAATTTTTTTTTGTAACAGTGAGGTCTTGCTATGTTTCCCAGGCTGGTCTCAAACTCCTGGGCTCAAGCAATCCTCCCCCTTTGGCATCCCAAAGTGCTGGGATTACAGGTGACAGCCACTGCGCCCGGCCAACTGGCCTGTTTGTATGACGATTAGATCAATTTCCTTGAATTAATTAAAATCTTGTTTGCATCAGTTGACAAGGCATCTTGTGACCTTATAGGCATATATCTTCAGAGTAATTTTACACTATTGGGTACATAAAAGTTACCTTGTTGCTTTAAACTCAGCCTTTTAAAGACTAAGTTGAATAAAGTTGAATGTCAATTTTAAAGACATGAAGGCTGGAATTGCTGTTGTGGAATGTGGGTTCCATTCTTCCTTTACAAACAGGCTCAATTCAGGCAAAGGGGTGGTGCGGCCAGTCGCCCCGAAGTTCTTGGTGAGAACTTTGGGAATCGCTCTTAGCGAAGGAAGCTAAGAATCTGCTCAGTATCAAAGGGCATCTGCCTGGTCTGTTTAGGTTGATCTAAACATGAATAGCTTTTGAATTTAGAAAAGAAGATACATGCTGCCTAAGGCCTTTAACCATACTACTTTGTTCATTTATTCATTGCGTGCCTCCTGTGTGCCAGAGGAGGTCACCTGTGTGGCGAGGTCTCCTCCCCGGAACATTGCAGAGAATCGGAAAAGGCCAAGCTGTTAACACAGATTTCACTGCATCTCCTCACTGGTGCTCTTGGCTTCACTCTGGAGGCTCACTGCGGGTCTCCCCTAGAGCTGTCCACATACACAGTGCCACTGCGTTCGGGAAGCAGAAGATGGAAGACACAATGAACTATAACTGCAGTGAAACTACTGCTGCAGTTGGTGTGGAGACAGCCTGTTCTGAAGTGAGGAAATAAAAATTCATTATAACAGCATGTTTGAGTTTAGAAAGTTTGACAGTGTTGAGAGGAAACCTTTCCAGCTCTTGACTGTGGTCTTCACAGTATTAGAGCATGACATAGTAACAAGTGACCATTTGTCATTAAGAAGCAAAGGATTCTGTGTTCAGTAAGCTCTTTAGCATGCTTATTTCAAATGACAACGTGGCACATCATCTATTTTAGCTCCGATTCCTCAGCTCTGGAGCACACAGGTTCTGCCTGGGTTCCCTCTCCCTGTAAGGACACTGGGGCGACTGCTGGCTCATCTTGTTTGTTTCCAGAGTGTTAAGTAAGGATCACTGCCCTGTGCTACCTGCTGTCCAATGTCTGAAATCCATTGTTTCATATATTTTGTGCAGTGTTTTAATTCTTTCAGGTGGAAGTATAAATGTGGCCCTTTATTTCATCTTGTCTGGATGTGGAAGGTCTGAAATATTTTTTTTACATTGTTTTCTTTTCCTTTAAAAATAGGGATTTAAAGACATTTTAAAAAAATGTTTGGACATTTGGAAATATGAAGCTTTAGTTACGTGGTAAATTCACATTGTGGAATGGTGTGTTCCCTGACAATCTTTGATCATTAAATCTTGTTGGTGTATGAGCTCTGAGCTGAGATGTTTCAGAGTGTAAGTCAATTATCACCCTCATCTTAAAGCATAATTAAAATCTCTCAGCCATCAGGGGATCAATCCTTTTTTTTTTATTTGCTGCCTCCTCTTATGTTCTGAGAAATCGTTCTAAAGAAAGGCTTGAGTTTCCAGAGTTTGGTATGCATTGCCCTAGCTTCCGACTAAAATATGGACTATAGACCGTAATTGCAGTTAAGTATAAATCAAAGTATTCGATCTATTTCCGGAGGTTGTATCCGTAAAAGGCACAACTGATGTATTTGTTTTCATTCTCCTTCCACCTGGTTTGCTCAATCTAATCACCTGAATGTTGTTAATTTGGGATTAAGGCGCGTTTCAGAAGATTTTGGCTTTAAAAAGCAAGGTAAATTTAGCTCTCCTGCAAAGTCCCTAATGATACCAATACCTGTAAATGGCATCGTTCGTCCCGGTGGAGGCTTTCTTATTTCTTAGGCACCAGGAACAAATCTAGGAAGACTTATGTGATTCCCCCGCTCTGAAGAGATCTGGCTCTCAATTTCTCTGGCGGTACGTACTGCTTCAATTGCTTATTTACCTGCCTTATGTTGTTTTGGAAACGACGTGAGGGAGAAGGAAAAGGGAAAACATGGGGCCTTTACTTCGATGTCCGGTAAAGACATACACATATGAATTTCAGTTTGCCGCGTGTTTCCTTTGCGGTTTCAGTTGGCATTTCTTTACCAGTAAAGCACAGAGCATTTCTCCCGGTGCCACTGGATCATTCATCCAGCCACCAGAGCTGTTTTTCCACCATGTAGGTCTGATCATTGTTACTTCCCTTTGATGGGAGTGACTGCATACAGATTAAAGTCCTATCTTTGTGATATGACGTTTAAGACCTTCCACAGTCTGACCCCAAATTCTTTTCCAGTCCTATGTCCCATCACACATTATATTTCAGCTGTAGGACACACGTCTTGTTGTTGCAGGGATGTGCTGTGTATTTTAACATCTCTGTGTTTGCTTCCACTGTTTCCCTGGAAAATCTTTCTCCCTGTGCCCTCCCTTCACAAATCATGCATGGTGGGACCTCTTCCCAGCCTTCACAAGTGGCATTACTTCTTATCTTTTCTGGGTTCCTATGGCTTTCTCAGAAACTGGCTGGAGGGTGTGTCTTGGAAGGCCATGGTCACTGTTACCAGGAAGGTAATTTACAAACCTGCAGGTCAGATTGTCTTGATCCTGGATTTGGTACCATCCTTATAGAGGTAGGAGCGGATGGACAGAATAAAGAGTATAGAAGGGCATTTGGGACAATGGTCTAGGCTTGTACCATCGAGAATTTGGGAGCAAAAGAATAGCCAAGTCTTCTCTGTCCATCTCCTCTTATTTCTGTCTTTATTTCCCTTTGCTTGGAGAAACAGAGAATATACCATGGTTGTGTATAATGTGAAGATCTTTTCACAAAGAGTGTGTATGAAAAAAGGGAATCTTAGGTTTTTGACATTTTCACCCCATATTTGTTAAGGTTTCCAGATTTCACAAAGGTGTGACCAAGGAGTAGTCATAAGATTGCATGCAACTCTGCACGTCCTGTTATGTTACATTCTAGTGATGTCAGCCATATGTGTGGGAAAGGATTTTGTTTCCACTCATGCACCATATGACATTTTGGTCAAGGACAGATGGCATATATGATGGTGGTCCCCTAAGATTATAACACCATATTTTTACTGTATTTTTTCTATGTTTAGATATGTTTAGATGCACAAATACGTACCGTTGGGTTACAGTTGCCTAAATAGTATTCAGTACAGTAACATGCTGTACAGGTTTGTAGCCTAGGAGCAATAGGCATACAGCTTGGGTGTGTGGTAGGCTACACCATCTAGGTCTGCGTAAACACTCTATGATGTTCACAGAACTACGACATTGGCTAATGATGCATTTCTCAGAACTCAGAATGTATCCCTGTTGTTACGAGAGGCATGACTGTATCTAGAAAAGTAAAACAAGCCAGGCACAGTGGCTGGTGCCTGTAATCCCATCTACTTGGGAGGCTGAGGTGGGAGGATCATTCTCAAGCCAGGAGCTTGAGACCAACCTGGGCAACAATGTGAGACCCTATCGCTACAAAAAATAATTAAAAAAAAAAGTAGCTGGGTATGGCAGTGTGCGCTTGTAGTCCCAGCTACTCAGGAGGCTGAGGTGGGAGGATACTTGAGACCAAGAATTTGAGGCTACAGTGAGCTATGATCATGCCACTGTACTCCAGCCTGGGAGACAGAGTGAGACTCTATCTCTAAAAAAAAAAAAGTAGTGAGCATCTGCTAAGTGCCAGGTACTATTCTTGGGATGCAGTGATGGATAAAACAGAACCCCAGTCTTCAAGGGTCTAGGTCAGTGGTTCTCCACTGTGGTCCCCAGACCAGCAACATCAGCATCATCTGGGAACTTTTTAGAAATGCACATCCAGACCTCCTGAACCAGAAACTGGGGGTGCAGCCTAGCAATCTGAGTTTTAACAGGCCCTCCAGCTGGAGAGATAGACACGTTCACTACAATCGGGTAAGAGTTACTGAGTGTATGTCGATTGTGTCTCACAGTAGCTGGGGCGATGAAGCTGAAGGCAGTGGAGAGAGTCAGGTAGGTCTTCAGATGAGTTAAATTCAAGTTAAGTCTTACATGGTGAATGGTTGTGCTTCAGATGGATAAAGGGGAGAAGAGCATTTCAGGCCAAGAGAACCACACATGCAGAGTACAGACTAATCAAAGGGCACGGTCACCTCTGGGGAATCACAATTATTATTACTGCCATTATATCCCTATTATTACTATTATGTATTCTTATGTCAGGGCCGTAGGATGAGCAAGATCAGTGGCCAGATCATGCCAAGAAATTTGGCTTTTCCCTTGGAAAATAACCAAAAGATTTTTTTTTTTTTTTTTTTTTTTTTTTGAGACAGTCTTCACTCTGTCACCCGGGCTGGAGTGTGGTGGTGTCATCATAGCTCACTGCAGCCTCAAACTCCTGGGCTCAAGTGACCCTCCTGCCTCAGCCTCCTGAGTAACAGGGACTACATACATGTGCCACCACACCCAGCTAATTTTCTATTTTTTGTAGAGACGGGGTCATACTTGCTCAGGCTGGTCTTGAAATCCTGACCTCAAAAGATCCTCCTGCCTTGGCCTCCCAGAGTGCTAGGATTACAGGTGTGAGGCACCTCACCTGGCCCCAAAAGGTTTTATAAGTGGTGAAATGAAGTAATGTCAGATGTGCAGTTCTTTTGAATATACACACAAAAAAACTAGAGCCTTTTTTAAATTAGAAAAAAGTTATTTTATTACATATTCAAAATCTAAGCTGAGAGTGAAGGAGAAAAAATAATTAATTACCACAAATTTATAATAATTTTTAAAGAATTTTGATTCTAAAAGAATTCATACAGAAAATCTACAGAAAAATTTTACTATAGAAAAAAATTTGAAGAAACAAAAGCTAGCTCAGTTCAACCTAGATTAAACTATTGTTTACTTTTCAGGTAGACTTTGATGTTGTCTTTCTTTTTCTGTGCCTGCTTTTTATTGTGCATAATACATACATTTAAATTCTAGCTTGATTTTTTTCCCATTTAATGGAAAAATGGTTGTGTTGCAAATGTCCTTAAATAGTTTGTAAACAACCACTTAACAGGTGTTTCCTATTCCGTGGAGTGCAGCACTGGGGTTTACTTGACTTTGCATGCATGCTTATGCATCAGTTAGGGTTTGGTGAAGGACATGGAGTTGGGATTTATTGTGGGAATTCAACCCTGTGCAATTGTGGGAGCTAGAAGAAGTCTGTGGAAGGCTGTTGTCTCTGGCTAGCGGTCAGGAAGAAAAGTCGCAGGTGGAGTGGGCAGAGCCAGGACCCGCTGGAGCCCACGTCTGTCTCTCCAAACTCCCACCTGGATGACTGGGAGTGACACACAGAAGACCCCACGCCTTTGCCCTCGGGGTTGCACATGTGCCTTGCCCACCAGGAGCCTCAGGGACTGCGGATGGTTCAGCTCCAGGTGGCGCTCCCCGCCCTAACTCCACCCGACCTGCTTCTGCACTTCTGCCTTCAAATCCCGGGCAGACTCCTCCCTAGCCACCCCCAACCCCCGACCCCCTCCTGCCCCGAGAGGGAATTCTGGGAAATGTAGGTCCCACTTACCTATATTGACAAGGCACAAGCCCTGCCCCCCCGCCCCCCACCACGTTGTATTCCTAATTTTATTCTCTTGTTAGGAAATACTGCCATGGATGTCTTTATTTCCACATGAATCATTTTCTAAATTTTGGGTCATTTCCTTAGGATAGATCCTCAGAAGAGGAATTATTGAGTCAAAGTGTCTGAATATTTTTGAGTCTTTAGATGTTGCCAATTTACTTTCCACAAAGACACGTCGTATCAGTGCTACCACCAGAGTAGAGTGGAAACATCTTATTGCGCTGTGGCCAGTACTGAGCACTGTATTCCTCTTTTTTTTTTTTTTTTTAAACATCTTGAGGTTTCTATTTGAATTGTTTATTTCCGTCCTTTAAAGTGAAGGGCTGTGTGTCTGTGTGTGTATGTATTTAATTAAATTGACTTTGCAACAAGTACAGACTAGTGGTGAAAGGTGTGTGCTTTGAACCTTGGGAGAATCACTTAATAGATATCATAATAGGTAAACCACCCTCTCCTATTGTGGGGACTTACTAATCATAATAGCACTAAAATGAGAGGGCTGATTCGCTGACACACACGTGGGAAGGGGTATTAACAACTGCAGTGAAAGTCGGAAGCTTATTTGGTGTGGTCCTCTATGGCCACACTCAGTTTATATAGCGGATTTTGGGATAGTTTTTGATTGCAAGGAGCCGATTGTTCACCTTGTCTTTTTAAAAAGTTTTTCCCCACTCCCTGCAGGAAGAATACTTTTAACTTTAATTGGTGACCTTTAATCTTAGAAACATAATGTGTCATTTTAATTTCTCTCAGGTGCTTGCCATTTCCTCTGTAATATCTGTCCTGTTGATTATAGGCTCCGGGTCTTCACAAACCTCTTTTTCTTACTCTTCTGATGACTTTTCTTTCTAGTTAATTTTCACTAGGAAATAGCACAAAAACCCAAACTTCATGAAAACCAAGGTTAAAAATATTCTCTATGACTATGTAAAGCAGAATATTTGAGCTCTCTCTCAGTTGTGGCTTTTGACAATGTGGCTTACCAAGGAACTTGAATGAGTTTCTAATTCGCTTATTAGACCAGATTCTACTGCCTTTTGAGTTTTCAGTAATATTTAATATTCCCTGGAGAAACTGACCACAGTTGGTTTCTTTCCTTCTCCCACAATCAAGCAACCAACCCACTGGCCCAGTTGTAACATAAATCAAGCTTACATTTTCATAAACCTTGAAAGTCAAATATGTACATTTTCTAACTCAGCCTAAAGTGAGCTGAAATTTATTGCCTTGTGATTGTGTGCTTAGTTCTATTGAAAACAGGATGATTCCGTGGAACCCCAAGTCCATGAAGGCAGCTTCTTCTTTGGGGAAAGGAATGTGGTGTGGAGTTTCATGGCTACCTGGCTGCTTCAAGTGTCAAAGAATGGTCCCTGGGATCAGCACCACACCAGCACCATCTAGGAGCTTGTTAGAAATACAGAATCTCAGACCTTACCCAGACCAACTAAACCAGCATCTGCGTTTTCACATGATCCCGGTTTGATTCTTGAGCTCATGTAAGTCTGAGAAGCTGTCTGACCTGCCTGGCATTCAACACCAGATACCTCTTGCTGCCGTCCACTTACCTCTGGCAGGGCTTTGTTTTGACAGGACTCAGACCTGTGGAGTGGCCTCCATTTTATTGATCTGTGTACTGATTGGTCCTGCTGAGATTTGTTAAAATTCTCTAAATTCCTTGGAAGCAGTGACTTGGGCCTCCTGATTTCTCCATTGTGAAGTCTGACCAAGCAGTCTGTTCTCCTTTTTATCTGTGCATTCCACTCGCTCCGGGAAATGCCATAGCGGGAGAGTGTTCAGGATGGGGGTTAGGAGACTGGAGTTTAGACTTTTAAAAAATAATTTATTTTTAATTGTAGTAAAATACAGGTAACATAAAATTCACCATCTTAGCCATTTTTAAGTGTATAGGTCAGTAATGTTAAGTACATTTACATTGTGGTACAACCAATTTCCAGAACTCTTTCCATCTTGCAAAACTGAAATTCTGTGTCTAATAAATAATAACTCCCCATTCCCCCTCCCCTAACCCCTAGCAACCACCATTCTATCTTCTTTCTTTATGAACTTGACTATTCCAGAGACCTCATGAGTGGAATCACACAGGATTTCTATTTTTGCAACTGGCATATTTCACTTAGCATAGTGTCCACAAGGTTTATCCATGTTACAGCATGTGTCAGAATTTCCTTCCTTTTAAGGCCGAATAATATTCCATTGAATGTATATGCCACATTTTGTTTATCTATTCATCT
Source organism: Daubentonia madagascariensis (assembly GCA_023783475.1). NCBI lineage: Eukaryota > Metazoa > Chordata > Mammalia > Primates > Daubentoniidae > Daubentonia > Daubentonia madagascariensis. Next base: position 300,212 of record JAKFHU010001482.1, on the reverse strand, counting down.
GTGGATGGACACTTGGGTGGCTTCTGCAAGTCCCCCCTCTGGCTATTGTGAATAATGTTGCTGTGACTGAGTTTGAATCTGTGAGATCTTTTATCACTGAACTTCTGGGTCTCAGTTTTCATTTCTTTAAAAATAAGAAGCTCAGAAGAGATGCTCACAAGCATTTAAGCTGTAGTTATGGGATACTAAATAAAGCCAAGTCTACATCTATTAAAAGAAAAAGAAAATCATATATCTTCAAAAAGATTTCCATAGTTTCTTCCAATTATACCATTTACCTTTCTTGGGCAAACTTAATTTTCCAGTATCTATAACAACTGAACTTCTACAACTTTAACAGCTTTATTGAGATATAATTCACATACCATGAAATTTCTCCACTTAAAGTGCATAATTCAGTGGTTTTTAGTCTATTCTCAGGGCTGTGCAATCATCACCAACAATCAATGTCAGAACATTTTCATCACCCTAGAAAGAAACCCTATACCCATCAGTAATCATTCCCTGTCTCCCTCCAAACTCTCCCACCACACACATCCTAGATGATCGCTAATCTACTTTCTTTTTCTATGGATTTGCCCATTCTGGACATTTTATATAAATGGGATTAAAAAAAATGGGTCTTTTGGGACTGGATTCTTTCACTTAGCATAATGTTTTCAAGATTCTTTTACAACTTTCTAGGGTGTCAACTGATCTCATGTGTGAGAGAGTCATTTATCACCATGAACCAGTTATAGGGCTAAGGCATAGAGATACTGTAGTAAATATCGGACACAGCCCCAGGCTGCAAAGAGCTCACAGTCTTGTGGGGAAGATGTACGTTAAGTGAATTAGCACACCAATATTAATCACAAATGTGCTCATTTCTGTGACGGAGAAACCTTGGATACTCTCATATAATGGGGGTGGATGAGGGCGGGGAGGCTGCTCTGACTTATATTTTACGTCTTTAGGACAGTAGTGCTATCTACAGATCTCTTATCAGGAAATCCCCTCAATCTGTGTTTATTAAGTGACTTTGTCAGGTGACAATGATACAATAAAGAGAGAGAGAAATTACATCCCTGAGGAGCTCACCCTGTCATCTGTGCTGAATGCTGGTCCAGTGTGATACAGGAACAAGGGTGATTCTCCCAGAAGCAAGTAAGGGAATCTTTAGGGAATGATGGTGCTTCGTTGGGATTTTGGAAGGTGAGTGAAATTTTTTTGGAAAGTCACTGTGTGCAGGGGGAGAAAGGAACTTGTGAGTAGAGACCACAAGCCAAGGTGCGAAGATCCTCAGTGGGTTCATGGGAGGTGGGCAACAGGGAGCCTAGTGTGGCCACAGACTGGGGAACAGCAACAGGAAGGAGGCTTGAAGGGCAGTGTGCTTCCAGTAGAGCAGTGAAGTCACTACACCTTAGGCAGTCCTTTTAGATTCACTGGAACACAGAGATATAAGAAGTTGGGAGATGGACAGGGAGGAGTTAAATGGAACCAGCAGCTCTAGGGTGTAAAGTTTTCCAGGCCCAAGCTTAGACATGTCCTTCATCACATACCAACTGCCTTAATACTAGGATTTTACAAGCTGGCCAAAAACGTTGTGGCATGCAAAAGTCCAGCCATTACCCTTTCTAGGCCATCTGATCATCAAGTTATATTATTATTGTATATATTTAAGGTGTACAACACGATTTTTTAAAAAAAATTTATAAAGAGAAGAAATTTGTTTCTTGCAGTTCTAGAGGCTGGGAAGTCCAAGGGCATGGTGGCAGCTTCTGGTGAGGGCTTTTGTACTGCCTCATGACGTGGCAGAGGGCATCACATGGCAAGAGGGCAAAAGTGTGCGATCGACGAGATGTTTTGATATACATATACACAGTGAAATGATTACTACAGTAAAGCAAATTAACATATCCATCTCTTCCCACAGTTACCTTTTTTTTGTATAGTAAGAGCATCATGTTATGTTTTGATGCATTATTACTCAGGACCATTTGTAGATTCATTTCCTTTATTCATCCAACATTACACTCATTTATTGTGTGCCCCTTGTTCTTGTCTCTGTGCATTCAAATATAGATGCATTCTGACCCTTGAGTAGCTGACAGTGTAATCAGAGCAGTAGCACAAAGTTGTAGACTTTCAGTCCAGATGTCAGCAGGCCTCACCAACATGTGGGTTCAGAGAAGTCATATTGGCACCGATAATTAAAATTTCCATCCTTGCTCCTGTCTGGGCCTGTGGAACTCTTGTTTACCTGTAGTGACTCCTTCAGAATTTCTGCACATTCCCAAAAGGATTACATCAAATGTAGCTGGTGGCTGATCTTGGTTGGTCACAGCCACCAGGAGCTTCTGCCTTGTCCTTCCTCTCTGGCTGAGGCTCACCTTTGTCAGGCCACTGCTGTAGGAGCTGCTCGAAGGACTGTCTGGGTAATGCTTGTGCACACCAATGCTTAGGAACCACTGCTCTGAGAAACAAGAAAACTAACTGCTAATAACATCTTAAAATTAATTTCATCTTTCAGCTTGTCTTCAGAAGCATCCCTCCTCCCCAGCACACAGCCTGTAAAGAACGTGTATCCTTAATATTCCTCTCCTCCTGATGATCTTTTGTGTGATTATCTTGTCTTCACTTTGGGACTTTTGTTTGTAGATTGTATTAGTTTTTAGAGCTGCCTTAACAAATTACCACCACCTTTGTGGCTTAGAACAACAGAAATTTATTCTCTTACGGTTCTCTGGAAGCCAGAAGTCCGAAGGCAAGGTGTCAGCAGGGCATGCGCCTTCTGAAGGCTTCAGGGGAGAATTCTCCCCGGCTTCCTCTTGGCTGCTGGTGACTCCCGGCAAGCTCTAGCATTGCTTGGCTTGCAGGTGCAACATTCATTGCTACCTCCCTCATGGCCTTCTCTGTGTGTCCTCTCTTCTTCTTATTAGGGCACCAGTCATTGGATTTAGGGCTCACTCTACTCCAGTATGACCTCATCTTAACTAATTACATTGCAAAGACCTGATTTCCAACTAAGGTCACATTCTGAAGTTCCAAGTGGACATGAATGCTTTGGGGGGACACTATTTGTCCCACTGCATGCATCTTTGAGCTTTGAAGACAATTCTGCTTTGTTGAAAAAAGATTTAAGAAATACATACTTGGTCAAAAGCACCACCACCAATAACAACAGCAACAAGAAGAACAAAACAACAAGTCAGATGGTCATGTCAATGAATTCTAAGTTGTTGCATCATTTTGGACAATCTTACATACTTTGCTTAGAGGCTTTATTGAATTTACTTACCTTCAGATTCTTTAGGGTAACCAGTTGACATATGTCTGGGATACTAGAAAATTCTCTCACAAGTTTCCCTTAAGAAGCCTCCCTGGAATGGTCAACTGGTTCTTTCTGTTAGTTCCTAGAGGTTTTGCAGAGCTTGTGTTCGCTGGCATCCCGAGGAGGTACCAGGAAAACGGGAGGCTCTGGCCTGTGGGTATTTTTCACAGGCATGGTGGCTGATGTGGCCACTCTGGGCCACGTGATGTTTTCTTCCTTTCAGGCTTGTTTTCTATACCACAGCATCTTATTATTGTGTGACAAAGTCAGGAATTTGCTTCTAATCCAACATTGCTCATTTACCAGAGTCTCAGGTAGCTCAGGTTTGTTATCCTGACAGTTATTTTTCCTAAAGTCACTTTGTAAAAAATTGCAAAGCAGTTTCTTATAAGAATGTAACATAATTTAATTGTTTCTGCTGGCTCAACATTTTGTTGTCCGCTTTTGTTTTTCTACTTGTGGGGCCTATGAACTTCCTTGCATGTAAATCTTGGCATATTTTATTCTATTCTTAGATTAAAATTTTTAGATAGAGATTTATTGGGTAAAAGGTTTAAACTTTTAAATGCTTCTATGGCATATTATTGCCGAATTAGTGTCCAGAAAGAGGGTTTCAAATGTTGTCATGTCAATGTCTGAATATACGTAACAGTTCACTTGCAAGCACTGCTGAGAATTTTGTGTTGTGAAAGATGAAGATCTTGGAGAGGGTGGCATTTAATTCAAGGTGGGTCTTCTGTTCTTTGAGTATGTGTTTAAAATGACTTATCAATATACAAGGTGTGTCACCATCCTGTTTTTATTGTTGAATGATGATGCATCTGTTGTTTATGGTACCAGTGAATGTGTTCATTATTTTACTTTAAATGAATTTCTCATATGTTCATGGGCAGGTTAAGAGAATTAGCAATAAGGATCCCAAGAATAACTCCTCTCTATCGAGTGCCGTTCTTGCACTGAGTGCTCCTCATGCACGATCTCATTGAAGCCCCATTTTATAGAGGAGGGATGAGGGGCTGTAGGATTTTAATTACCAGGCTCTCAGACATGGTCAAGGCTGAGCTGACAGCGCTGGCCAGCCCCATGTGCCCCGCACGTCTTGGGGAGACCCTGGGAGGAGCAGAGAGGAGCAATTTGTGCACTGGGATTACTGGGCTAGACCACTTGGTGGGGGGCTGGGCTTCAAAGCCACCCGAGTGTGTGACCTTGACTCCTTTTTCTTTCCTCCAGCTGCAGTACAAGAAGGGACAGTTCTAAGAGGCCTCGCCACCCCGCTCGCTACCTCCAAAGGGCCGCTGTCTCTGAAACTGATTCTGTGCAAAGTCCAGAGCTGCTCACATTTGCAGGGTGCCTTTCTTCTTGGCAGTGTGTGTTTTCCTCTGTGTTTCCAGGGGAGCTCCCGAGAGAAGGTTGTTTCTCAGTCTCCTTTTCATTTGGGGTGACCCCTCTGACTCCCATGTTTGAAGCTGGGCCACGCTGATTGCTAACCTTTCTAATAGCTTCTGGGGAGTTGGCCTGAAAAGCTGCCGAGAGCTCTCCTTTCCTCCCTCGCCAGGGTGGCTGCTGGGCTTTGTATCTGCAGTGGCTGGGGTGGGGGCGGTGGACACCCCTGGCTATTCTCTCAAGTCTGTACTGGTGGCTGGTGCGCAGACCCTGAGTGAGGACGACACCTGTGTCTGGGTGCCGCGGGGCTTCTCCCCTCAATTACTGTGCTTGCCTCCAAATTGGTCCCCTTGCTTTCCTCTGGTCCCCCCACCATTCTGTCTCAAAACAGTAGCCAGAGAGCCCCTTTGAAGTCAGATAGTGTCACTCTGCTCAATACCTTCTGCTTTTTAGACCCCCCAGCATAAAAACCAAAGTGCTCACAGTGGTTTCTGGCCGGCACAAGCTGCCCCTTCCTGCCTACAGTTTCCCACTTGCTCTCTCCACGTGGCTGTTGCTCAGACATATGGTCCCAGGAAAACACCTGCCTCAAAGCCCTCGTCCTTGCTGTTCTCTCTACTTGGAACATTCTTCCCCAGGTGGCCACATAATGTGCCCCCTTCAGGTGTGGGTCTGTCGTGTCTCTTTTTCAGCGAGACAGTCCCTGGCTATCCTGTTGAAAACCTCCACGTCCCTGCCTCTGTAGGGAGAAGGTGGCATGAACTGACCCACAGGTGTCCTGGAATGTGTGCCTCTGCTCTCTGCTGTCCCTGTGGCAGGTGGTTTCTTCGTGCATATTGGGGCAAATCCCTGTTGGAGACCATGCGTTGCATTCCTGTGACTTATGGTGATTCATTTCCACACCAGGATCTTTGCTTGTATCACATTAGATGTTAATTTGATTCACCTTAGGGGGTCACTACAAGATATCCTGAAATAGTTTAGGAAGTCCCCTAAAATGCAGTAGTGTTGGAAGATCCCTGCCGAAAGTTCAAGCTGTGAGGCTCTCTCAGGCTCTTAAGCCTGTTTGCAGAATTTACATCTCTAATTAGTGATGGGTTGTGGTGAGACATGTGTATTAAATAAATCCCTAAATTTATCTCGGCTTTATGGAAAATATTGGCCTCGAAAACCAACAGAAGGTTAATACTCCTTGGTTGACGGGCCTAGGTTTCAGACAAAATGAGACCATCTCTTGATGAATCCCAAGGGGCAGGTTGATAGTTGTGATATCAACCTTAATATGCTCCATGCAGCTGTTTAAAGTTGGGTGTGACTGGGTTCCAAGGTGGAGTTGGGGGTACATTTGGACGCCTTCCTCTCTCCCAGTGTTTGCATGGAATTTCCTTATTCCCAACTTCATATGTATTCATTGATTTTTTACTGTGTGTGATGCAGTGAGGTCAGTGCTGTGGCATTGTGATGATCACCAGTAATTCTAACATAAGCCTTACTATGTGCCAATGTGTAAGCAAAGTGATGGAGAGACCTAAGCAAGGTGATCACTTTTATCCAGAGATTAAATTTCACTTTGTGGAATACACAGCCCTTGAGGCGGGTCCTGCAGGGTGAGTCAGTGTTTAGCAAGCACTGGGGGGCTCAGGGTGGGGAAGGCATGCAGGGAAGCAGTGGGGTATGCAGGTGTGGGGCATGATAGTAGAGGAGTTGCTGTCCTATGGGGCTGGCATGTAGGGTTTGTGGGGACGCAGTTCATTTGGAGTCATGTTGTGGAGGCCTTTTTAAAGGTAATACCAGGGAGCTTGAATTTTACTAGCAGGAAGTTAAAGCCACTGAAAGTCTTTCATTAGGGAATGGTGTCTACAACCTGTCTATTAGAGAAATCCCTTGGGTAGCCTTGGGAAGACCAGTTAGTTGGAGGGGGCCTAGAAGGCAGAGAGACCTGTTAGGAGCCTGTGGCCAGAATCTAGGTTCGAGATGGCTTGACCTTGGCCATGGCTGAGACACAAATGTGGAAGAGACAGCGTGGAGAAGGTGTTCTGTTGGGTCATGGCCAAAAATGAACGAGAGGCCAGTTTTCTCCCCAAATCACCCAGGAGCTCCAAAGACCAAATTCCCTTCCCTAGTCAGTAAAGTGGAGTCACGGGGCCCTTGGAAAGAAGCCATATGAAGAAAAGGAAGTGGGCAATTGCAGATGGTAAAACCAGAAGAGGCAGCAGCGATCCCATCATTTCATGCCGCAGCGGAGGTATAAAGGAGGAGAGAAAAACCGTGGTGACAGAAAAGCAACCTGTGTGAAGGCACCATGTTGTATTTTAGTTTCAGTGAGGATGTTGTGTTCTAGCGTCAGCAGCTGGTCTGATTCCCGGGTTTGAAATGGAAAGAGAAGGAGAGGCACACGCTGCGAGCTTTTACACATGGACGTTCTGGACCTTGAAAGAATATTTTGAAGAGCTATGATTTCTGGAAAGTCGTTCATTAACTAACTCAGTGGATTTGCTTAGATGGTACCTTACTTTTCATCTCTGGAGGGAACACATGCTTCCCTGGCGGCCGTGAATATTGTTCTTGTTGTTAATAAGGTAATCAATAATGTTATTATGAATTCTGGCTAACTTTACTAAGAATTCCTGACCGTGCACTAAGCACTTTGTACAGACGGCTTATATGGGGTGGTGGGATTTTCTTTCACTCTTTGGTGCCTGAGGGTAAGAAGACCCTTTAAAACTCTCCCATTTGTTCTACATGGAGTGCTAATTTTGCATCAGCTTTTGTTTTATAGGTGGAAGGAGACAATGTTGGAAGAGAACATTCCCTAGCTCTCAGGGGTACACGCTTTCTAGTGGCTTCCTGTTTTCATGGGGCCTTCTGACCGCCTGACCATGCAGGGCTTTCCTAGGGGCCATTTGCAGGAATGTTCCTCGGAGCAGTGGCTATTTCAAATTGGTGGTGGCTTTCTCCTCCTCTTGTGGGCTGTGTGTGTCCGCCTGTGCCTTCTGGGACTCTCTTAGTTGGGTTGATTCATTTGTTTGGACGTGACCTTTTCCCAGTTCCCCTTCCCTGGGTTTTTGCCTGCTGAGGAAATGATCCTCGATCCCATCCATCTGCGCTGGTGGCAACAGAAGAGAGAATTTCTCTTTCCTATGGTTCAGGTCCAACCGCCTGGACACCTGTCCTTCAGAGGCTTGTATTGTTCTGGTTGGTATTACTTCCTGACGCAGAGACTTTTTTATATTCCAGTTCTGGAAGTCATCAAGTTGGACAGGAGACAAGGAGGAGGCGGTGGAGGGTCCTTGGCTGACCTGGGGTGCTTTTATGGATTGTTCACTGGCCACATAGGAAGGGCCTTTCTCCCACCTCCTTCTGCAACTGGCCCCCTAGAATTGGCCCTGTTAGCAAGCTTTTCCCACTGGTGGCTGATTCATTCTGAGAGCTTTTCATATCCTTTGGGATTCTTTACTGTTAGATTTGAGAAGAAAAAGAACAGCTTCTCTTTTCAGTCTGATGAAAACCGCTTGCAGAAGACATGTATGTGCATGCTGTATATTTATGCTTTTCTTACGGACACTTGACTGCTCCTCTGGATGTTAAGGAAATCCACATGAGGATATGAGCTTGTACATTGGGATCCTTAGGTTGTGTGTCCTACTGTTACAAAGGAAATGAGTTCTGACCATTTTGGAGGCTTGTCAAAGTTTTTTCTCTGCAACTCTGGAATTTTTTTTCTTGTGCTTTCAGCGTGGCAAAATCCATGGGCTCCCAAGAGCTTTGCTGTGGAGAGATCCATGGATGGGGGATGAAGTGCAGAGTTGAGGGGCCAAATCCTAACTCTTCCTTCAGGCCTTTGCCATCTGCCCAATGTCATGTTTGCAGTCACCTTGAACTTGGAAGAGTGCTCCCCGAGTACTGCTCCCATCCACCAGGGTTGCTCTGTGGATTTCCAGATGTTGAACTTGTGCAGGTGACGTAACCCCAGCTGGTATTGCAGGGAGGCTGGCTGAGTCATGCTTATAACTTTGGGATTGAATGTCCACCTCGTTTAGAGGCAGGAACCCCGTGGGAGGAGATGGTGCCTGGTTTGTCTGTTGCTGTGTTCTTGGCCTGGGGCTTCTCCCAAACTGTGATCTGGAGCTAGTCTCAAGTGGAAGCATACCTGTGATGAGGGGTCTGGCCAGTGCAAGAAAGTGCATTTCTTCTGCTTTTTTGATGAAGCAGGATGATAATCAATTTTATAATATCCCTTTCTCAGGGGCACAAAGACAGGAGCAAGAGTTGGGGGAGAATGGGGTACAATGAGATATGCAGAAACAGGAAGAGGCTCACCAGCCAGCGGCCAGGAAGATGCATGTTAGTGTAGGTAGGGAGACCTTCCCATTCAGAAATAGAGCATCCGAGAATCAATTATATTGATTCTCATCTTGTTTCTTCAAAAGAGCAGATGAAATGCACTTTCGGTGCTGTGCAGTCACCCCTTACATACATACTTCCGCTTGATCCCCGTGGGCACACCACAGCCCGCAGGCCAGAGCTGGTCTGCCACCTCTCCCCTGTTTTTGTAAATAGAGTTTATTGGGACTTGCCACATTTATTCATTTATTTGCCGTGGCTGCTTTTGCGCTTTTGTGGCAGAGTTGAGACAGACTAAATGGCTCCCGAAAGCTGAAATACGTCCTCTCTGGTCTCTTAGAGAAAGTTGGCTGCCCTTTGCTCTATAGCCTCCTTTATCCAGACGGTGAAATCTAGGACATCCCCTTTGTTTAAAATCTCTAGTTTTTAATATTTGCTGCTTATTATTATTATTATTTTAAATTCAACCCATAGACCCTCCTCGTTACTCTCCTCTCAGCCATGGGATTATTTCGGGAGTGCCATTTTCAGTGGGGCGCTGCTTCCCTCTTGAGGACGTTTGGGATTATGAGGTAGGGGCTTTTCTGATCGAGAGCCACCCCTGGTATGGGGGGAGGTGGAGAAAAGTTCCAAATAGTCCCCGTCTGCAGGAGGACCCCACACTGAACGTCAGGGGCACACTCACGCTGAGAGCCGCTTGCCTTGTTTCTGTCTTTGTCCCTTTGTAACATCTCCCAGTGATGGGATGGCCCTTAATGCTTTACACTCCAGCTGCTTTACGCTTTCGTGTACCTTATTTTAGTTGCTGTCAGACACAGGAAACCGGCAGATAATTTATCTGCCTGCCAGTGACAGGGGGAACTCACTCCGACTGGGCTCAGACACTCTCCCTCTCTCCCTCTCCCTCCCCCCCACTTCTCTTACACACTCACGCTCATACTCACACTCACTCCCTCACTCCTACTCCCTTACTGCTGCCTCCACCAACCCTAATGACTCTGCTTTAGTCAATTCCCAGGACAGGATGTTCTTTCATTTCTCTGGCTGCCTTGTGTAGTGCTGGAGAAAACTTGGATCTCCTTTTCTCTCTTGCAGGAACCCCCAGCCAGCCTCTGTAAATCCTGCTTAAAACAGAAAACAAGAAAAGGTCTCCTTGACTCTTCACCCCCTCACCTGGCTCTATTTGCTTCTGGGACCAGGCTTATGGCTTTTTAGCCAAAAGAAGGCAGCAACCTCTCCACCCCCCCAAAAGAGGGAGGCCCTGGGAGGGCAGAGGTGTTTCCTACAGCCCCCAGAACCCTGGGCAGCAGGGCCCCAGCAGCCGTGAAGGGGCGGGGGGTGGCAGCACGTGTGCCCTGGGGAAGTGGGGCTGGTGGGGTGGGCGTCCGATTGGGGCTCAGGGAGGGGTGGCAGTGGCCCATGAGGTTGTGTGCAGGGTGACTGTGGCCTGTGCGACTTCAGTCTAGAGAGACGTGTGGGACAGGAAGGGGATGGGGGCAGCCTTCGAGACAACTCAGCTTTGAGACTTCCAGAGAGATTCGAGAAAGGAGAGTCTGAGTTTCTGCCATTTGGGGAGGGGGTGATGGGCGTGGAGGGAGAGGAATGTGTTTCCGAGACATCCTTAGGACCCACCACACTGGTGACTCCCAGGGGACACGTGAGTGACACAGGGATGGTGTCTCCATGGCTGAGAGCCTTGTGTTTACTGTTTAGACTGTACTACAGTCACCTGGAAGCTTTTTTAAACCATAGATTGCCCCACCCCTAGGGTTTCTGACTTACTAGGTCTTGAATCAGGCCTGAAAAATTTGCATGTCTAACAAGTTCCTGGGCTGGGGCCCTGGGGACCCTACTTGCAGAACCTCTGGCCTAGTGAAGAAGAGGCGAACAGGGAAGCCTGATAGTGTCCTCAAAACAGAACTAAACTAAGATACTGGGAAGAAGATGAAAAACAAAGCAGACAGGAAATTAAGAACAGGAATTTGGTCCCCATGATGTTGATTAATGTGTTTGAGTCTTCTAAGTCCTAGAAAGGGTTAAGCTAGTTTAGCCAAAATACTATTGAGCAATAACATGATAGTAGAGACTTTTCATTAAAATCTAATTCCTCTGCATTTTGGGAATTTATTCACTATAAACAGGAAGAGTGTTTCAAAACTGAGTTTTGGCTCTTTGTAATTTTGAATCCTTTTTAGCTGACTTAGAAAAGAGAGCCCCTCATTTGAACTTTTATTTGTAAAAGAAGATAATTCAGGGGCCTGAGTGGCCCTCACTTTTCACCATCCAGGTCTGTCCCTCTTGATGTCAAGGTGACCATTTGATGCAGTGGCCTTAATTTCAGTTGACAAACTCATTTCTTCTCTTTTTCTTTCTTTATACTTGCTATAAGATTTTGGCCACAGATATAAAAATAACTAAATTATAAACAAAAGAATCCTAGACAGACGCGTCATGAACAGCAAATTACATGCTTCAGAAATATCCTGAATGATCTGGAATGACCTGGAAATAAACCCTAGGTTTTTAAAGAAATGGGTGTCTTTGCCCTCAGCTAAGGTTCACTTTCTGTAATGGGGGGAGATATATCAAAACTTTAAGGAGGCTTTAGAAATGCAAACATGCAAATTTCAGAAGAGCTGTTAATTACTTCTGTGTGCACATTAGACAGGTCACTCATTCATTGATTCCTTAAAAATCTTTATAAGGATTAATTTAAGAGCAAGTGACTCATTTGAAAAGGAGAATATTGAAAACCTTGACCTTAGAATTAGAGCCCACTCCCAGTAGCTTGAGCCATTGGCTTTCTTTTGGTTTTAACCAGGGTATCCATTGTCCTGCCTCAGCACCAGGGGTGGCAATAGTGCTTGGGATTGAAGGTTAAGACTTCTGGGTCCTTTAGAGCTATGTTTATTTACAATTTGGGATTTTGGCCAAGGTGCTTGGGCTCCTTCTCCATGTTTGGGTCTCACCATCTGTGAACCCCATTGATGGTGTGTAAATTAATAAAATGCACCTTCAGCCCAGGGTGAGAGACTTTTGGGGGTGCCAAGAGGAATCATAATTAAAAATATTAAACAACTCCAGGGATTTTAGCAGTATTTACAGTTTTGACTTCACACACCTAGGGGTTTGGAATTGTTTAATGGAACAGGCTTGAAAATCATGCATCAGGCTTCCTTCGTGTGATTGGCAACACTTCAGAAGCCACAAGGATCCCTGTTTCTGCGAGATGTTTTGAGAGAATCTCTTCAGTGTGGGATGGAACTCCACCTCCCAGTAAGAGCTGTTTGCTTTCCTGGGAATCCGTCTCGTGCTCATGGGGATGTAAGTGGTGCGTGGCTATGAAGCGTCTTGGGGAAGAGAGGTAAGAAGGGGAAAGAATGATTGTGGCCAGTAGTTTCAGTGTTATTGGGGTGGCTGGTGTTTTAATAGAATTATCTGCAGAACTTGAAAAACTCGTCTGACCGCACAGGCTTTGTGTGAGACCGGGCACTGTATTTGAGAATTTGTTGGTCTTTAAGGTAAAGTTGAATGAGGGAGGGGCATGGTGATACATACCACTGACATTTCTTGTTGGGGTTTTATCTAAACCTTTAGATTTCTCCATCTTTGGGCTTTACTATCTGTGACACATAAGTTCTACCTGCAAGACTCAGGCTAAAAGCTCCTTTGGGCCAGGGACACCAGCACTGTGTGATCCTTCTCTGTCTGCATGTACATACGGATTTTTACAAAACGATGGCTGGCTGTGCATTTTTTTTTTTTTTTTTTTAAGAGACAAAGTCTTGCTATGTTGCCTGTGCTAGAATGCAGTGGCGATTCTCAGGCATGGTCATAGCTCACTGCAGCCTTGAATTCCTGGGCTCTAGTAATCCTCCTGCTTCAGCCTTTAATCACCCATGTGATTATAGCAAGACTATAGGTGCATGCCACTGTGCTGGGTGGCTATGCCTTCTTTTATCTGGGATTCATAGAGTTTGGGACCCAGGTGCTTGAGAAAAGTTTATTGCATTAATAATAATAACCGACAACATTTTATTACATTAATAATAGATAACAAGTTTATTGCATTAACAACAGTAACAGACAACACTTTAAAAGTGTTTGCTATAGGGTAGGCACTGTTCTGAACCTTTACATGTATAAACTTATTTAATCCTCATGAGAATGCTCTGAGGCAGGATCCTAATCCTGTCCTTATCTCTATTTTGCAGATGGAAACTGTGCCACAGAAAGTTGAAGTAACTTGCCTAAGGTTATTTGGGTCATAAATGATGGGATATGCATCCAGGTAGATGCTAGAGGAATTTAACCCCTCTAGCATCAAATTCTTTGTTTCTACAGACCCAGTACTAAAGTTCTCAAAAATTTAAAACATTATAACAATGCCTGGATTTTGTCCTGGGAACCTGCTCAAGAGTGACAATATTAGAGGTTATAAAACTTCCTTTAAAGATGATAGCTCTTAAGCCAGGGGACTCAGTTTGTGTTAAGGTGGATGGGGCTATATAAATAACTGCTAAGGTGGTGATCTCCAAGGGGGCTTGCATGTTTATGTATCTTCAAGAGGAATTTAGGATGATGGCTATCTCTTTGAGAACATCTTGTGTTTTGAATTCCATAGGAACCCAGTTCTTTAGACTTTATAGCAAAAATGGTTGAGTTTCATTAGAGTTAAGTCTTGGGAGTGCGGAGGTGAGTTTTGTGGGTGAGATATTCTGCTGAATTGGTTTTCCTTTTTTTCTTAATGTCATATTTAAGTTTTCCCCATCTGTGTTGTATGTCTTTTGGGGGAAGTGGGCTCAGGAAGGGGTATCAGTGGCAGAAGAAAGCAAAGGAACTGGTCCATGCTGGGGTTAGGCTGAGGACATTGACTTTCTTGGAGTCCTTGAAGAGTGTGTGAACTGTATGGGAATGTCCCCTTGCTGGCTGCCCCTCCCAGGACCGGCATAATGTGTTTGCTGAATTGTGTGTGCAGGTTTCAAGGCGCGATATCAAAGTATTATAATCTAGGAGGAAAAGGGAGCTGCTGGATGTTGGCAAAGCCCTGTGAAGTGATAAATGCCATGAGTATTTGTATTTTTTTTTTAACTTTTTATTTTGAAATAATTATAGACTTACAGGAAGTTGAAAAATAATACAGAGAGGTCCCATGTACACATCACCCAGCTTCCCGCAGTGGTGACATTTTACCTAACTACAGTGCATTATCAAAACCAGGAAGTTGATACTGGCACCATACAACTAGTGAAACTGCAGACCATACTGGAATTTCACCAGTTTTTTTGTGTGCACTTTTTTTTTTTTTAAAAACTAGTACTTAGTGCAAAATTTGACCAGTGTTTTTTGATGGGCAAGAGAACCTCTGACTAAGGCTGTGATAAATATTTTATGGATACATGGTTTTTAGCATAGCTCTGTTCGCCTAAGTGTTTTTAACACAACAAACAGTTGAGTGGAATGTGAAGTCCAGCAGTTGAGTTATGGGATAGAAACCAAGCAATTTGGTTATTTTCATTTATGGTCTTGAACTCTTTGGGGATATTATCTTCACTTTTTTTTTTTTTTGTGCTGCCTTTTCAGAGGGAGGATATTTTCTAAAGATAAAGGATAATTCAAGGTCATTGTGTCATATTAAGAGCTCTTGGAGGGAATGATAAACAGATGTTGTTTTCCCTGGAAAAAGGAGGGATTTTGATTAACCAGATAAAAGGTATAGACTGATGGGACTCAAAGATCATGGATGCAATTTCATGGTAACTGTTAGCATGGATTTACTTTTAAAATGACAGCCCTGTCTGAGATGCGGCTAAGTGTCGCCTGACCGGCTGGCTTGTGATTAATTGCTTCTGCCTCTGCCATCCCATCACGCTTTGCTGCAGCTTCCAATTAGCCTCTGTCACTATCTGCCCTGGATTTGAGCTACTTGTGGGGGAGCCTGTCTTCTTGGCTAGACTGGGAATTCTTTGAGGGCAGGGACTGCCTAATTCATTTTTTGACTGTTCTCTTCCTCTCTTCTCCCAGTATCAAACAAGATGCTTTGAGCAGAAGGGATCTCTAGTCCTCTGCCTCCAGCAATTTCTAGACTATTCCCTATTCTAGCTTCACTTCTTTGTGTACTCAACTGGACGTCTGTTTGTATGTCATGTGTGTTTGAAACCAATAAGGCTTAATTCATGATAGACTATTTGGTAATTTTGGACTATGATGAGTCAGGCTGGCCTTGTTCTACAGTTCCATCTGAACAGCATTAAAAAAGCCTGAGAGCTTGGTAGGTTTTCTTAAAAAAAAAAAAAAAGCAATGGGGAGGTTTTTGTTTGTTTCCCCTGTAGTAGAGAATTTTTAAAATTCTTTTTTTTATATATATACACACACACACACACACACTTAACTTACATATACACACACACACACTTATATACATATATACACTTAACTTATATATATGTACTTAACTGTTAATATTTGGGATAATTTGGATTCGTCTGGTGCATGCCACCTTTTGGGATTTGGCTTTCCAGGGATGTTGGCGAAGGTCTGTGATTATGACCTTTTCAAATTGTCAGTGGTGCTGTGAGCACTTGTCTTCTTTGAAGGCTACTGGAAGGTACATGTTTCAGTCACCTTTTCTAATAAGGGTGAAGCAGGGAGGGGAAATACTATGTCCTTGGGATCATGATTATAATGAAATGGGAAGAAGCCCTCCCAAGTGTACCCACATAAAAGTGGCGTTACCAGAGGGATGTGGAGAGATGCCATGGGGATGTGCAGGCCACGTGGGGCGGGAGCAGGAAAGTCAGGACGGGACGCCGCTCCCCTGTCTCTCAGAGGCCCCTGCAGTGTGAAATTTTGCTTTCCTCAGCGCAGCTCTCCCATCCTCTTGCCCCTACCTGTAGTCTGGCTTTCTTACTTGGCCTCTGCTTTCTCAGATTTGCTGCTTGCCAGGTGGTTTTGACTTGGTACAACGTTGCACTCATCCAATACTACGTGACCTTTCCTTTAGGCAACTATCTCAGCCTCCCAGAGTCTTAATTCCAAATTTTTAAGTGAGAGTCAGATCGGCCAATATTGAGTCATGTATCCACCCAGCTCCTGCTGGGATGAAAAGGTGTGCATACGGTGGGTGGTCTCAGACTCGCCCAGGCAGGCTCTCAAGAAGGCAGGGCTGGTGGGAGGCTGTGATCGGCATGGCTGACATATCCCAATAAAGGAACAGTCCGCTATTGTTTATTTTTGGCTCTAGGCTGCATTAGGAAGGTAGAGCCCATTCATCTTTGACCTTGTCTTAGCCTCCAACTTTTCCCAGTTGAAATATCAGGTCTAGACAGTAGGATGAAGAATAGGTGCAGAAGTGCTAGAGTCTATTTGTTAGTAATGAAGAATTGGTTACTGACGTTGACTAGGCATGGAGGTCCTTGGATACGTGATATTACCAATGAATCCTTAATTTTAAAAATACTTTCATTCATGCCTTTGAATTAAATTAATGCATGTGAATCTATCTTTTCATATGCACTTGTTTACTTTTTGAGTCCTTGTTTGACTTAAAAAATACAGACTCATGCAGAGATTCAAATTTTATAGTCAAGAACTCTGTTGCGTGTCATTGGATGATGGTGATACTATAACAGGATGGCAAAGAAGGAGGGGAGGAGTGGGCAAGACCTAAAGGCCTCATTTTCCCACTAACCTACTGTGTCACCTAGGTAACTAAGTTCTTTGAATCTTGGTTTCTCATCTGTAAAGTGGGGTACGAATAGCATCCATCTCAAAATGTCTTTAAGAGGATTCCACGAGCCAGTGTATTCAAAGGCACTCTCCTAGGCAGTTGGGATACAGGAGTGCACAAAATTTACAAAGATCTTGCTCTCCTGGAGCATGTATTCCAGCATGTGGTGCCAGCTCTCTAATTTATAAATGAGAAAGAGTAGTGTCCTTATGTTTCCTTCGATTCTATAAAAATTTAGTGTTTTTAAATTTTATTAAATTAAAAAAAATTTTTTAGACAGGACCATGTAGCAGGCAGGTGGGCTTCTTTGCCTTACAAAAATTAGGGTGTGTAAGTGCATGTGTGTGCATGTAGGCTGTCAAGAGCCGTTCAGAAATCAATGAAAATGTCAACATTCTTTGAATAAGGTCTGTTTTCCAAGGCAAACCTTAAGTTAGCTTTATTTGAGTTAAGGGAATAAATAAAACCTATGAGGGACATTTATGAGCTGATATATTGGCTTTGATGATTCAGGGAAAGATATTCCTATTTGTGCAGGGGGTCACTCATTTTGCTTTTATGAACTCAAAGTCAAAAATCTTAATGGGTTTTAATAACCCTAAATGTCATATTGAATTTAAATGTGGACAATTTCAGATAACACCTCTTTGTAACTGCTATGATTTACTCATCTCTTGGGCTATAACATATACCTCAAGACACAAAACCCTCTATTTTTAAAACTCATATTTTGCAACCTTTGCTATGAGAAATAGAAACTTTTGGGGGAGGCTCTTTTAGATGAAGGAAATATTTTTCCCCCCAGTGGATCTAAGCAATTCATTCTGTCAGCCAAAGGAAGCAATTTCCTTTCTTTGCCTTGGGATTTAAAGCAGTAATATATTGTATATAATTATTTAATTTAGTTAACCTAAATTTTAATTTATTTTTATATTTAGCATTAATAGATTGTAATACACCCTAAATCAAAACCATCACAGTTGGAAATGGTAGAAAGTATCTAAGTATATTGTGGTTGAAATTTTAAAGAGAGAACTTATCCAAGCCAGTATAAAAAATAATTTCCTTGCTTTGTAGACAAATTGTGTGTATTTCTGGAGGTATTAATGTCATATCTAAAATGTTAAAGTCAGATTTATAATAATAGAAATTTATTACTCTTTATTATACATAGTGTTAATAAGGAAAGCAACCAATTCTGTCCTGTGGAATTAACTTTGGCTTTTTGGTTTCTGGCAAAGATTGTCTTTAATTGTTTGAGGAGGGACATAGCTTGGGTGACAAGAGGTGCTGATGTTTACATTTCTTTTTCTTCTTCATCATTACACAGGATAAGTGGTCAACTGTATATTCTCATATCACAATAGTTCCCCCAAATGGCCAATGCCGTGGTTATTGTAATTGGTCATGATTTTTCTCCTTTACCTAGGGAACACCAAGTCATTTTTGTACTTGGAAACTATGAACTATGCCGGGAGGATGGTAAACTTGTGCCTGCAGCAGGAATTTCACGATGACAGCACCCTCACCGTTTATGTATATGCTTGGTGACGCGCTTAGATGTTTGAAGTGTGAGGGGGAATAGCAAAGATGTGGGCTACTTCCCACGTTTGTGTTATTTCTCATTTTTAGTGGATTAAAATTATGTGGGAGTTTATTTTTTTAAATCTTCACATTTTCATCAGTAACACAAACCATTACCAGGGTGTGAGAAAACTGACCAGGTCTCTCCTCAGAGGGATGGCATGAAAAGTAAGATTGTTTTAAAATTTTCCATGCCATTCTGAAAACAGGTGCTTCCTTTGTGAATTCAAGTTAGTGAATTTATGTGGTCATTTCAACCTAATTTCAACTCTGGTTCTAAAGAACAAAGACATTTTCTTTGCCCTGCTGATTGACATTTGCTTGCAGAGATTAGGCACTTCCTGTGCCCCTGGGTCCCGTTCTGCTGGTGCAGTTGGGGAGGTCAGAGGGAAGCCAACACATTGGTGCATGTTCTTCCATGGCAGTGGGAGGTGCCCGGGGTCTGTGCGTATCTGCACAAGGGCAGGCTGAAGCTTGCTTAGATATTTATCAGGGATTCCACGGTGCATCCATTCTATAAGGTAGCAGTGAAAAAGTCCACGGTTCCTTTGTTCTCCCTAAGCGGTCAATGTGAGACCTGTTGTCTCTGCCTCTTCTCATGTCCCCGCTTTCCATCCCTTTCCTCCTGCCCTGGCAGAAAGCAGCCCCGCATCTTCACATTCTGACTTCTGGAATGAAATGAAAGGGTTTCTTTCTGTACAGAGAGGTTTGTTTTACACAGAGCTGCCTTTGACAGGGAAAACTCCCCCCAACAGATTTAGATCATAATGTGTTGGCACCAAGCCAGGAAGGATGGTCATAAATTGTAATTTGAATGAGGTTTCGTCAAGTCTTTGTCCTGTCGTCTCCTTCCTGGCAGGGAATGTTGGGCAAGTTAGACCAAGAGCTGCTTTGGCCAATGTGTGATCAGCATACTTTAAATTAGAGACACCATGTTGAGATACACAGTATGAAAGTATTCAGGCAGTTAACGAAATGTTCTAAAGAATAGGAAGAATGATTGCCAATTGACGCTAAGGAATGCTTTTAATTTGTACACGGCTATAGTCGTAAAGTGGTAAAATGTCTCACCAACATTTTCTTTGTCTAAACTTTGGGAAGGAGAGTAGGTGATATGATTTCTGGTTCATTTGAAAGAAAATGGGATTGAACTTTCTTGGCAATTTTTAAATTTCTGGTTGAAAAAAATGTGATCTGAAACAAATCTAACAGAATGGAATGTGTTCATTTTGGGTGGCAGGTGTAAAGATTTTTATATATTGGTTTCTACTTTTCTGAATTTTTTTTCAAAAGAGGGAAAATGGGAGGAAAAGCAGAGGAGAGAAAGGAAGAAGGGAAGGAAGCAATTTGAAGCATGGGCCTTTAGCATTGCTTTTTGATACAGAAAGACCTGTACAGGAATTGGCGGCCCATGTGGTGGCTCATGCCCGTAATCTCAGCACTTTGGGAGGCTGAGGCGGGAGGATCACTTGAGGCCAGGAGTTCACGACCAGCCTTGGCAACATAGTGAGAACCCATCTCTACAAAAAATTTTAAAAAATTAGCCGGGCGTGGTGGCGCACGCCTGTAGTCCCAGCTACTCAGGAAGCTGAGGCAGGAGGATCGCTTGAGCCCAGGAGTTTGAGGCTTCAGTGAGCTGTGAACAGGCCGCTGCATTCCAGCCTCGGTGACGGAGTGAGACCCTGTGTCTTAAAAAAAAAGGAATTTGGCACTTGCTGTATGTGTGACTTTGGCCAAGCCAGTGTCTCTGCCTTAGTTTTTGTTTTTTAAAAAATGACATTTAAAAATGGGCATGATAGTTCTTTGTTAAGAGATAAAATCTCTTCAGAAGCAAGCATAGTGCTGAGTACATAAAAGAAAAAATCTTAGTTGCCTTTCATTACCTCTTTGATGTTGCATCACAGATCTGTAGCTGAATTGAATGCAGACCCTTGTCACTTCCAGGCTGGGCTTAATATTGGTCTTGCTAGAATGTTGTCCGCTTAAATACAGTGATATTACAATGATTGAAGGGTCCCTTTGCCTTTGTTTCTTCTCGCCATAAAAAGGTGGTGGGACATAAAAGGTTGTTTTTTTCCCCATCAAGTTAACCATATTTATTGAGGACCAACTCAGAGCCAGGCAGTGTTTGGGAGGTAGGGATGCAGTGGGAATAAGACTAACCAAATCGTGGCTGTCATGGAGTGACATTCTTGGGAGAGACAGACAGTGAAAAACCAAGCGTCAGGTGGTGCTAACAGTGTGGAGAATACTACAGTGGGCTGAGAGGGTAGACATTGATGCTGTGTTTATCTTAGACAGGGTGGTCTTGGAATACTCCAGGAGGTGTGGTCCTGAGGTCTGTGTGGAAGGAGGGAGCAGGCCTCATGGAAATCCAGGGAAAGAACATTCCAGGCAGAGGGAACCTTGAATGTGTTGAAGATTGGCAGGGGGCTTGTGTAGGAAAGACAGCAAGGGGCAGGGCCTGAGGTCACAGGCCAGATCACCTGCAGGAGGGAGGTTCTTGTTTGGGTTTTGTGTGTGACAGAAAGCAACAGAAGTTGAACCCCAAAACAAGCCCGTCTACTACTCTTAAGAGACTGTTAAGATGTGGTTTGCAGAGAAGATGGAAAATAATGGTGTATCTGTTACTTTGATTACAATTCCCATCATATAGTAATTAACTGCTAGCTGTAATTATAGGACTTCCTCTAATTTAGTTTAGCACTCTGGGGACCTCTATTAGCCTATATCCCAATCAATTTCACAGCCATTAAGGGGAGAAAAAGCCATGTTCCTGTTGAATTTTAAATCTAGCGGGAGAATGGTCCACCTATTTGCTCAGCCTGCCTTATTTTCTTTCCGTTCCTGAGTTTGCCCCCCTCTGTTCAGGCCTTCCCAGCTGGCGTGCTGTTTCAGGCATGAACATGTTGTTTCCTAATTAGGATAGATTTTCACAGATAGCTGTTAATGAATTCCATGCATCTCACGTCCTTTTAACTAACCTCCCCAATTTATATAACAAAAATTTTCACCTGGCAGCCAAGGAGACGCATGTGTCCCCTCCCCAAGATAGATATTTTAGTCAATATTTATTCTCTCGTCTAGCACCTTTTACTACCCTCCTGCCCTCTATGTGGGTTCATTTATGTGGAGAAATGTAACCCAATCTGTTTTCTCAGTTGGTTTGAACGATAAGTTCTCCTGTCACAGAAAATACAGGGCTGGTCTTCTTTTTTGCGTCTTTGGCATATCTGGTGATTTGCTATGTTTAGATGACCTCTGCCTCCCAGGGCTCCTCTTGTCCAATTTTCTCTGCTGCTTTTGTGGTGAAAGGCATCCTTCCTGTCACATTCCCGCAGTGGCATGCCTGTCCCCAGCGGATGGCTTCTCTCTGGAGGCAAGCGATGAACTGTGCGTGGGGCCATTTGTCACTTCACTGGAAGTGGCCCCCTGAGAAGCAGGGCCATCTCCAGAGAGTTCTGCTTATTAGTTTTGAAATAATGTCTGTAGCTTGGGGGTAGCAACTAGAATGCCTCCATACAATAGAAGAAGGAAACCAAATCTTGTGGGCAAGGAGGTGGAGGGAATGGTGGCCCAGTAATGGCAGCCAAGTTGTCATAAACATGCATGTGTGCATATGTGCATGCATGTGTGTGTGTGTATATGTGTGTAAATAAATAGACTTTCATTTTTATAGCAGTTTTATGTCTGCAGCAAAATTGGGTGGAGAGCACAGAGAGTTCCCATATATCCCTCACTCCCTGCCACCCCACCCCACCAATATCCCGCGCCAGAGTGGTACATTTGTTACAATCAGTGAACCAACATTCAACCATCATCACCACCCGGAGTCCCTAGTTTACATCAGGGTTCACTCTTAGTGTTTTACCTTCTGTGGGTTTGGACAAATGTATGATGACATGTATCTGCCATTACAGTATCATACAGAATTAGTTTCACTGCCCTAAAAGTCCTCTGTGCTCTGCCCATTCATCTCTTCCTCCCCTAACTCCTGGCAACCACTGATCTTTTTACTGTCTCCATAGTTTTGCCTTTTCCAGAATGTCATATAGTTGGAGTCATGCAGTGTGGAGCCTTTTCAGGTTGGCTTCTTTCACTTAGTAATTTGTATTTAAGATTTCTCCATGTTTTTCCCTGGCTTGATAGATCATTTCTTTTTAGCGCTGAGTGATATTCCTTTGTATGATATATACTATAGATTATTTATCCGTCCACATGCTGAAGGACATCTTGGTTGCTTCCAGATTTTAGCAATTATGAATGAAGCTTCTATAAGTATTCATGTGTAGGTTTTTCAAGCACCACATGTATTCATTGATCAACACTCATTGATCAGTCATTGGTACTGATTGACCAAAACTTGTGTGCACATATGCAAGTAGCAATCATTGGGTGTTGGGCAGGAGGGAGGGAGGAGGAAGGGAAGGTAAATTCACACCTAGGGTGTGGTATTCACTGGTGGGGGATGAGCACGTTTGTAGCTATGACTCAGTTGGCACACAGGCAATGTATGTAACCTCAACGTTTGTACCCCATAATATTCTGGAATTAAAAAAAAATTAACAAATAATAGACTAGGAAAAAAATTCATGTGTAGGTTTTTGTGTAGATATAATGTAAATAGAAATATATATTTATATATTATATATATTTAATGAAGTTTATTTTTTCTGATTTGAAAAAAGCACATGTTCAATTGTATATTTGGAAAATATAAAAAGAGAAAATCTTTAAAAATCAGTATAAGTCTATGTATTAATTTAATGTAACAAAATACATGAAATTGGAACTCTCCTGGAAATGCAGGACATATGGTCATTATATATTATAATAGTCAGTGGTAAAGACATGAAAGATTTAGGGCATTCCAAATGTGGGTTCTGTTTCCATTAAAACTGCTGCTTAGATGACTTTTTATGATATTCCATATTCAAACAAACACTGTCAGCTTTACAGAATAGCTAACTCAGAGGTCCTCTGAAACAACTGAAGTCCAAGGAGGTACTGAAATTCTTCCCTTAAAAAATCCAAATACACTTTAGCCGTGGTCCTCAGTGCTGGTCAAGGGAAATCCCAACATTCATGCAGAATCTGGCAGTTTGGATGCACACAAATTTTTATAAGGCCTAATGTGACTGTTTTGAGTTCTGGGCGCTTCGTGTCTCCCAGGCTTCTCTGGGTGGAGCGGTGAAGGAGGGTACTGCCAAGGGCAGGGCAGTGTTGGGGTGATGGAATATGAATGCCTGAAAAGCAACCCCAGGAGTGGACGTCATTTGCCCCAGGACTCCTGCTGCTTTTCATTTTTTATTATTAACAAGGCAAACAGAGTTTGATTCAGTTTAAAAATATTATCTTTTCATGATTTCTGTGAATGGTAGTACAGATGCTCCTCAACTTATGATGGATTTACATCCTGACAAACTGGATTTAGTACACCTAACCTACCAAACATCCTAGCTTAGCCTTGCCTACTTTCAGTGTGCTTAGAACACTTACATTATTAGCTTACAGTTGGGCAGAATCCTCTAACACAAAGCCTACTTTATAATAAAGTGTTGAATATCTCACGTGGTTTGTTGAATGTGATACTGAAAGTGAAAAACAGAGTGGTTATACGATTTCTACTGAATGCATATTGCTTTTGCACCATTGTAAAGTGAAAACATTGTAAGTCGACCCGTCATAAATTGGGGACCATCTGTGTATGCCTAGCAACTTTTTCTTTTTTTAATTTTAAATATCTGTTATCTCTTTTGGGTGGAAGAAAGCAGGTTTGGGGGCAAGGGTACAAATGAAGGCTCATGTGTCGAAATATATAAAAGTTTTTGCAAATGAAGCTAACAAATTATAAAATAAAACATGTTTTATTCTCCTACTTTGATACATAAACTTCCATAATGATCTAGAAAGCTGGGTGCAGACTTTTTTTTAGACTTTTTTGTTAGACTGCTTGGAACACCAACATAGAGGTGAGGGAGCCAGCCCAACCGTGGCCTACCCTATCTTCCTGCTCATGGACGCTACAGACTACACAAAGATGCTCGTTCTAAAAACCCACAAATGGCCGCCTGCTAGAGTTTGGATATTTGACCCCTCCAAATCTCATGTTGAAATTCTATCCCCAGTGTTGGAGGTGGGGCCTAGTGAGAGATGTCTGGGTCATGGGGGGGCGGATCCCTCATCTATGGCTTGGTGCTGACCTCAGAATGAGTCTATCTCCATTAGTTCCCGGGAGAGTCTCCCCCACCTCCAGAGCTGGTTGTTAAAAAGACCCTCACACCTTCCCCTGCTCTCTCTTGCTTTCTCTCTTGCCATGTGATCTGTGCACATGCCAGCTCCCCTTTGCCTTCCACCATGCATGGCGGGAGCCTGAGGCCCTCCCCAGAAGCAGATGCTGGTGCCATGCTGCTTGCACAGCCTGCAGAACCCTGAGCCAAATAAACCCAATTTCTTTATAAATTACCCAAGCTCAGGTATTCCTGTATAGCAACACAAGTGGACTAAGACAATACCCTTGGGCATATTAGCACACATGTGGGGTTGCCCCTGCGTTGGTAGGACAGAACTAAAAAAGCGTTTTATGGAGGGCTTGGACTTGGGCACCGGGTCCAGAGTGCCAGGGTGTGGTCTGGAAAGGTATTGGGTAGGCACATCTGCTTGTCTTCTGTGGAATCCTTGCCCCATTAAGGAAGAGCATGGCTAGCGGAGGGCCGAAGAAGCTCTTCTGATGTGAGTGTGCCCATCCTTTGCTATTAGGAATCTTTGAACACTGGCCGGGTTTTGGTCTTGGAAAAGTTAGCCGTCACCGTTCACCTGAAGAAAGTGGAATGAGAAAAATCCACTTGCACTGTGTTGGAATTCAGCAGCACGCAGTTAAGAAGTTGTTGTGAACGGGTGAATAACAATATATCCTGACTTAGGTTCATTGAAAAAGCTTTGGGTTTGATCAAATAGTGAAATATACAACACATTTGTACAAGTTGGTTTGTTGTTGCTCTTGTTGTTTTTAGTCTTTTCACTTTTCAAGAATCATAATGAATTTCTGCCTAAAAGCTGTCAGTCGTTGGTTTCAGGGATCACATTTCATCTCCTGGAATCTTCTCTGGTAGCTTCTCCATGCTCACAACATCTGTGATTATGTAGATGCTCCTGTGCTCCTAATTCTCGCTTTGAAGGGGATGCTCGTGAGAAGAGCTAATTTCAATACATAGGAAAAGTCAAAACCCAAATCAAGTTTAAAGTCAAAGAGGTTTTCTTAAAGGGTGGGATAGTGAAGTGAACATTTATACTGATAAATCCCTTGTCATTTTTGGTAACACTAATATAAAAGTTTTACAAATTATATATCAGTGAGGGTCTCAAAATGCTTTAGAGAAGTGTAGAAAACCAACAAAGTTGGGGACCTGAAAGTTCTCCTGGTGATTGGAGAAAATTAAAATAATGCCTTGTTTTAAAATCATTAGTTATTTAATCAAAACTGAAAACATCATGTTCATAATACTAACCCTAACCCTAACCCTAACACTCACCTTAGTGGGTACTGAGGGATGAGTGAATATGACTTGCTCTTGCTTAAGAAAGTTTTTGTGCTTTCTAAAAAATTCCTCTAATAAGATTAAAAAAAAAACTGTTTAAAATGAGGAAGCTGTACAGAAAAGTGATACGTTCCAGGGCTTTTTCCCACTGCTGAAAATATTCCTGATTACTGAATGTAATGAAATAAATTTGTCATGTTGAACATTATGCGTGGCTGAGCACACAATAAAGAGTCCAAAGCTTGGAGTGGAGGCTTGACATTTATAGTTATAGATATGTACTTTAGGAATTGATTTATGTGGAAAAATACCAGTGCTAAAATAGATAAATTGAAGCTTGTTCTCACTAAGTAGGTTAGACGGTTCATCAAATATTGGTTAAAATCTTTCTCTCTCTTGAGATTGAAAATAAAAGATTAAATGGCAGTGTCCAAAGCAGGGGACTTTGATTGTCCAGCTGACCAGCGGGTTCCTAGGAATATAAAACAAGTTGGGCAGCCTGTGTATGCCTGGTGCTTAGCACACAGGTCAGCAACGTAGGGCCCGGGGGCCAAATCTGGCTGTTGCCTTTTTTTGTTTGTTCCTTAAGCTAAAAGTGGATGTTACAGTTTTAAATGGTTGAAAAAAATCATAAGAAGAATAATACTTTGTGATATGGGAAAGTTACATGAAATTCAAATTTCAGTGTCCATGAATAAAATTTTATTGCAGTATAGCCCATGCCCATTCATTGATGTATTGCCCATGGCTGATTTCACGCTACAGTGGCGGAGTTCATTGGGTGTGACCCAGACTTTATGGCCTGAAAAGCCTGAAATATTTGCTGTTTGTTCCTTAACAGAAAAAGTTTTCTGAGCTGTGGCTTAGCAGAACCAGAGCTAATTCCTGCTGGCAGCCTGTGCTCTTCCCTTTGTCTTTTTCCTTTTACCTTAAGTTTGTGTTTTATTATAATGGTGGGTACTGCTTATTGAATACTTACTATTTTCCAATTTTTCACTTTACTTAATCCTCATATTAGTTCTATGATGTAGATTATTATTATTATTGATGGAGAATTATTACAGATGAAATAATGGAGTCGTAAAATCATAGGCAACTGCACAAGTCTGCAGGTAAGATGTGGTTCAGCACCAGCAGCCTGGCTCCCCATGTTTTCTCTTGAAAACTCTGTCCCCTGCCTTTTGGAAATCATCTTCAGGCTTTTGTGTACCTCTCTGTCAGATTTGTCATATTCACATAATAGATGTGGACATGTGTGTATGTGTATGTGTGAAGTTACTTTATCTAGTCCTAATGTCATAGGCTATTAATATGTTTTTTAATACCCGTTGAAAGAGACTTACAACTATAAAGATTAAACACGGTTTTACACGTACCGCTAAAAATGGTTCCCTGTTCCATTAGTGGTATGTGTAGCACATCTGTGCTGCCCACTTGGGTCCACTCTCAGCTCTTGGCCCATTTGTGGGACTCAAGGATAAGGTGTTTATTGACTTTGATTTTTAAATTTAAAGCTGTACGTACAGTCCTGAAGACGACATAGACTAATTCAAGGAAGTTGAAAAACATTTTTAATGTAGGAACCTTCCCTTTTGATCTTTGACATTTTTTCTATTTGATGATGTGTTTGCCTGATTACTTTTATTTCCAAAGCCCCATCAGATGTTATGTGTTTCCTTATATATCCTAATTCATTCATTCAACTTGAACTTCCTATGTGTCCTGCTCTGTGCTAGGAACTGGAAGCACATCTGTGCACACCCCAGGATACGTGGCCCAGAGTGAGTTCCAAGAATATGGTCCTCAGCCAGCAAATGTCTTCACCTGCTCTACTTAGATTTTAGCAATTTGCATTGCTCCTGAGGTGTCCGATTGCATATGATAATTTTGAAACAGCAGGTCCCAGCAGATAGAGGAGCAGCTGATCAGGAAACCTGTCCATTGGCCCAGATTGTTCTGATGATTTGCAGCATAACCTTGGAAACACAGTTTTATTTTCTATTCCAGGTTTTCGTTTTGGAAAGTGGAAAATAACAGCAAGTGAAGCTGCTCTTAACAAAATCAAGTGCCCCACATACTGTAATTAGCTCTGCTTGTCATTTCCCATGCCTGTCTTGTTTACACGGACACTTGCTGTTGGTTGGTAACCTAGTGATATGGATATAATGTATGAAGATCCATATGTACAACATGATACCTGCAATCTCATATAGATTGCAGGAACTTTTCTTTCCTGAGGCATACCCGCAATTACCCCTGGAAGTGACAACCAGAACAAAATAGGTGTGCAGTGTGGGTGGAAAAGGCCAGTGTCAGTTTGGGGAATCTGTAAAAGCCCATTTGGAGATCATTTGTATGGTCAAGTGTGTGAAGAGGTGCCTGGGGCAGGATTCATCCTACCAACTTTTGAGTTCCGGGTGAGAGACATGTAGCCTAGGGTCGGGCACATAATAGGTGTGCCCTAAGTATCATTTTGCACAATTCTTGTACTACTCGGTAGTCCATGGCACTTACAGAATCACTGTATGTTTAGATTGTGAGAGGGCTAGGATTAGAGCTTTTTATTCTTATAAGTATTCTAAGTTTATGAAAATGATGATTATGATTTGCACTTTAAAGAGATGTTTATAATACTGAGAACTGTGGCTTTAACATAAATTCATAATGATAGTTCACTGAGGTGAAAATGATTAATTTTCCATATTGAAGACACAAAAGCATACTTCTTGAACCAATAATGTTGCTTGGGTAGCTGTTTTACGTTATTTAGAATGATATGCTTTTAGTAAGTTTTTTCATTCATTTGCTATGTTTTTTGTAGCAGAGAACTTGACTTTTATTATCTCATTTAAAATATCACCAATTGACTGACTTTTTTAAAAATTTGTTTTATAAACAGTCAGAAGAAAAGACATGTTCGTACTTCAACCCTGTCTACGTTATTCTCATGAACTGCCCTTTCAGAGAACACCGTCATTGGAGGTATTTAGTCTTTGGGGAAAAAACAGACCAAAGAGTCATCAGGAGGTTGTTCCGCTCTTGCTGATGATTCATTTCTTGCTTTCTTTCATGAGCTATAAAGGCATCTGGCAACTGATGGTCAGAAATGTCGAGATTAGAGAATTTATATATTTGATTTTCCTTTGTAACTTGATCAAAGTATGCAATTAATCGCTCTGCTCTTCATTTTCCTCTGCTCTTATGTTGGTACTAAACAGAGTGAAAATCTCAGTAGTCATGATTGTTGTCACCTGCGATGTTAGGCAGCAGTTTCCGTGTTACCGTGTGGTTCTTCATACAGATACACAGTGCACTGATAAGCACAGCAGCCTGCAGCCTCACAGGTCTCTGGTGTCTGTGTAAGAGTTAGCGAAAACATGGCACGGGAGACGTGCTGTCATTTTGAGCATTTCCTTCCCTCTTTTCAGTCTCTAATTCAAGAATTTCTTCTTGAACCAGTTTAAATGTCCCCTCTCTTCTCATCGTGTTTTATTGGTCTTTTTCTTAGTCGCTTCACACTGTTATAACGAAATACCACAAACTGGTTCACTCATACATCAAACATTTATTTCTCACAGTTCTGAAGGCTGGGAAGTCCAAGACCAAGGTCCTGGCAGATTGAGTTCCTGGTTTGAAGACGGCTTTCTTTGCTATGTGTCCTCACATGGTGGTGAGAGAGATGATCTCTCCTATGTCTCTTCTTACAAGGGCACGAGTCCCATTCAAGAGGGCTCCACCCTCATCACCTAATCACCTCCCACATGCCCTACCTCCACATCACACTCGGGATTAGGATTTCCACATACGAATTTTGCAGGGACATAAACAGTCAGTCCAGAGCAGTTACTGCAGCACTGAACAATCTGCTTGGGATCATAATTGAGGAAGGGGATTGCATTATCTGTGTTCTCTCACAAGGCTTGGTGTGTTGCACACGAGAACTTGTTGGTTTTGTTGTTGCTGTTATTTATTTATTCATGTATAAAGTTACTGTTTGAGTGCTGCTTTGTGCCAGGTACTTGCTTATCAATTTATGTGAGTTTTCTCATTTATTTGTCACAACTCAGTGGGAGAGGCAGTGTTATTTCCCTTGTTTTACATGTGCGGAAACTGAGGCTTGGAGGAGTTAAGCAGGTTCCAAGGTCTGTTCTAAAGCCCCAAATCAAAAACCAATATGATATAATGTGAACTATTGAATTAACTGTACACTACTTCATCAAGGTTGCGTATATGTTAAATTTAGGGTTTTAACTCACTTTTTAATGAACTAGAGAAACTAGGGTATTAAGTACATTCCTTTTTTTATACTGTAATAGATTAATTATCCTCTAACAGATTTTTTTAAATGGCTTTATTGACCTGTAATTTATATACCATACAATTCATCCACTTAAAGTGGTACAATTCAATAGTTTTAGTATATTCACAGAGTTTTGTCACTGTCCTCACAATCATTTTTAGAACAAAAGAAACTCTGTATGCATTTCCCTCCAACTGTCCCCTCCCAATCTCCAGCCCCAGGCACCCATTATCTGATTCATCTCTATAGATTTGCCTGTTCTGGACATTTCATATGAAAAGAATCATGTAGTAAGTGGTCTATTGTGACTGGCTTCTTTTACTCAGCATGATGTTTTTGAGGTTCATCTATGTTGTAGTATGTATCAGTACTTCATTTCTTTTTATTGCTGAATAATACTCCATTGCACAGATACACTGTATCTTATTTATCCATTCATCAAGTGATGGACATTTGGGTTATTTCTCTTTTTGGCTATTTCAGTTAATGCTGCTCTGAAACATTTGTGTTATAAGTTTTTGTGTGGACATATGTTTTCATTTCTCTTGGGTATATACCTAGGGGTGGAATTGCTGAGTAATATGGTGACTCTAGGTTTAATCTTTTGAGAAACTGCCAGACTGTTTTCCAACTACACCGTTTTATATTCCCACCAGAAGCATATGAAGGCTCCAATTTCTTTACATCCTTGCCAACACTTGTTTTTATCTGTCTTTTTGATTATAGCCATTCTAGTGGGGGTGAAGTGGTATCTTATTGTGGTTTTGATTTTCATTTCCCTAATGGCTAATACTGTTGAGCATGCATCTTTGCATGTGTAATTGACTTCTAAATATAGATTGTTGTCCGTGTTCTCTTTCTGAAGTCAGTCATACCTAGACTGGTGTTAATATTAATATTTTCCTCAAGTCTCCTTTATTCTTACCGGTTTGGAGTCTAGAGTTGCTTATAACTTGCCTAAAGTCCAACCTTGGGTGATTTTTTTGGCTAAGGGCACAGCATAGTGTTTTGGAAACAGAAATTATTCATTAATATTACTCATTAATGTCACTGTAGAGTCATCCCTTGGTATTCGTGGGGGATTGGTTCCAGGACCCCCTGGGGATACCAAAATCCATGGATGCTTAAGTTCCTTATATAAAATGGTGCACTATTTACATATAACCTACACATATTCTCCTGTATACTTTAAATCATCTCTAGATTTCTTATAATACCTAAAACAATGTAAATACTGTGTAAATAGTTGTTATACAGTATTGTTTAGGGAATAATGACAAGCAAAATGAGTCTGTATATGTTCAGTACGGATGCAACCATCCGTTGTTTTCCCTGAATGTTTTGGATCTGTGGTTGGTAGAATCCAGGGATGCAGCACCCATGGATATGGAGGGCTGATGGTATTGGCCAAAATGCGTGGGAGAAAGAATGAGCAGGAAAAAGGTGGGCATCAGAGAATCAGGGAAGCCAAGTAGAGACGCGAGTAAAATTGTTAAAAAGTCTTGAGGGTTAAGAAAATTAAATGTCCTGAGGAGAGCACGGGATCCACGTGGGCTGGGTTGGAAGCTGGTTGGAACATACCAAAGAATGTTCATTAGTGAATCAGCATCACACTAGCAGGACAGACTGCCCAATACCTTAGAGTAAGGGGCATGGTGCCTGTTTGCAATAATAAACAAACTCAAGATCACATAAATTTTTGTTTTTTTCAAAAGGAGGTTGATGTTAATTTTTTATGAAGACAGAGGGTGACAGCTGGACACATGAGTAATTATGTGTCTGTCCACGGATTGTCCTGGAAGGTAAGGCCATCAAGATTCTGGACTCTGTGACCCTCTCAGCTCGTCTTGTTTCTGCTAATCTACATCATTCCCTCTCCTGCAGCTTTTCGTTACATTTTTCCTTGTTCCTGAACGGACGCAGCCAAAAATGTGGCTGCTGACTGTTTCTGAGCTTGAGTATTGCATCTGGATGGGAGACCCATAGGGTCTTCAGTACAAATTCTACATACCCGTAGCAGCCCAGGATGGCAGCAGGAATATAATGTCGTAAACAGTTTGAGGGAAATGAAAACAAGCAAAGAAGAGACTGCTGTACACATGCAGCACGGGAAAGGTTTGGCTTGGCAATAGTGTGTGTCAGAGGCGCGATGTGGTTGCTACAAATGAATGAGTGCACTCTTGGGCTAAGGGAAGCCTGGGGTCTTGATCCTCCTGGGTGTTCAGCGGGACAGCCCAGCCCTTGAGGACTGTTGGCCAGCATTTTAAGCAGGACTTTGAGAAAGTTGAGTAGTCAGAGGAGAAGAAGCAAAATGTTGATAGGAAACCCTGCCGTGGGTAGTGGCTTAACCAGGAGGAGGAGAGAATAAAGGAAGATAGGACCACTTCCTTCCGCTATTTGAAGGGTTATCTTACAGAAATGATCGAGAATTGGTCTGGGTTTCTCCAGCAGATGGGAGTTATATCTTTTAAATCCATCTAAGAAAAACTTTTCTAATTCTTAGAAATGCAGTAAAGAATTGCTACAATTTTGTGCTTCCTCGATTGGAACTACATTACTTACCATTCATATAGGATGTTATAGATATAAGACCAGTAGAACATGACATTAGTCAGCACGTAGGCATTCTGCTTGGGCACATCTATATATCAGTCGTATGTGGTACCTGCATGAGAGGCATGTGTGCAGGCATTTGGAAATATATGTTTTTACATGGATACTCTCAAGGTTCTGAGTGTGGAAGAGGTGCTTTTAGTTGAGGCCTATTTTATTTTTCAGCCAGCTCTCCATCACCCGGAAATTCTTTCAGTTGGTGTTTACTCCTCCCTCTGCTGCATGTGTGTTTGGGGGAACACTAATTTTGATGGTAGCCTAAGCAAATGCAATTAGGGAAATCTCATGCCAAACATGCATCTGTGCCAATGTGTGCCTTCATTAGTGTGCATAATCAGGAGTTTGCTTTAAACTGTATGTCCTTTCCTGTGGAAACATGAAAGGGAGAGGGTGTTGAGGGAGCCTTGGTACCTGCATACCATAGAGTGCAAGAAGGTGAGCCCCAGAGCCTGAGGGAGCACCCATGGTTTGGGGAGAATCATTTTTGAATGTTATTATGGTCAGAGACTGAGATGCATGTGTCAGGGATGGTGTGCGAGTGTGCACGCATGCGTTTGCACGCGTGTGTGAATGTGCACATCCGTTCATGCTGCACATTCTAGCTTTATGGAGAAAGCCCAATTAAGCAAGTAGAGAACCAGAGATATAAGAAAATAAAGGTAAGGATGTGATATTACCATTTATGAAGCACTTTAAGGCTGTAGGTAGCAATACTGATACAAAGGGCTTTATTTTATTTTTTTTTTACTCTTAGTAAACAAATTTAATTTGAAAGTGAAGCTGAGTTTTTTTCGTTTTTTACTATGTAGGTTATTTTGGCGGCACAGGGTGTGTGGGGATCTTCTAGTATCTGGGGGGGCTTTTTTGAAATGAGAAGCGTACCTTGTAAAAGCATAAATCTTCATATATGTGAGAAAAATAAAGTTGTTTGTTTTTCCTTGTCTATACATGAATGATCATGGTGGAAAGTTTGAAAAAACAGAAAAATAGGAAGAAGGGGAAAATAATTGCTCGTTACCCAACGTAGATAGTCATGCTGATATTTTGTTATTTTTTTCCGTTCTTTATTCTTTATTACTTGAACATACAAACATATACTACATGGAGATATGAACATGTACATACACAAATGCACATACCTTTTTGCACATTAATACCACAATTACCAGGATGTAGATTTGCTATGTTAGTGTTTGCTAGAATGTTGGTGGTAATTTGAAGTTACATTTTCTCTATTAAACAGTGACTTTTTGATATTTTATTTATCTGAAATGTTGGTTAAAGTCAACCCCAAACTGGATGCTTCTTAGAATGTTATTTAGTAGTAAAGAACATAAAGAATAAAGGACCAAAATTAAGAGTTCAAAAGTGGGCACATTTCTCTGTTTTGTGAAAACAGAGAAAACATAAAAAAAATTCTAGTTTAAGGTCAAAAACTAAAGAATCTAAGTCACTGGATATAAAGACCAGAAATTTCATCCTTTCTTTGCCATTTCCTGTTAAATTTTCTTCTGTGCCCCCTCATCGCCTAAACCTAGACCAAACTTTATTTTTAAATGGTTGAAAATAGAGCTTTAATCTTTTTCTTGAGAAGGGGGACATAAATATATTTAAAATAATTTAATGGCCTGAGGAATAATAAATATTTGTTTTTCTTTTATAAACATAGTCCAGAATTATCAGTTGGCTGGTTGTAGCTTTGGTACTAGAAATTGAATATATAAATCCTGGGAACCAAGTCTTGTCCCATATTGTGATGGGACAGTTTGTCTCCCTGCTGAGAACCTGGTGTTTTCCTTTGGGTTGAACCTGGATCAGCATGCCCTAGGGGGTCTCAATTTTCACAGCCCCTCCTGTTCTTGTCTATCTCTTCCTTCCACCCTGAGATTCATGTCCATTTTGGGGAGGGGGGAGCGTATCAGATCCTTTGGTCCTGCAATCTGGAATACAGCGGATGTGTGAGCTTCCTGAAGTTCCCCAGAAAGCATCAATGTTGTGAAAGGAGAGAGCTCCGCTAGGCGTTTGGATGGATGCCTGCAGAGTATTCTGTACACACAGGTGGGCAAGGTGGGACGAAGAAAGGGAGCCAGGGGAGTTTGAGAAGAAGTTGTCAAAGCTGTGGGAGGGGAGGTTGGATGCTGTACTGGACGTTTTTTGGTCTTCTTCTCAGCGGTCGGTCCCCATCTGTTTCTTCTTACCAGCACCCAGCATCTGATTTGTGGGAGCCGCCCTGCCACTGCATACCAGCCGTGCCATTTGGGAGGCGTCGGTTTTATGCCCAGGTTGGCGTTCTCCACAGTGCCAAGCTGATCAAATTGGGCCTGGACCGCACACAGAATTTCCTGTCATTGGTACAGAATTCAGATGAAGAGGCTTTCCCAAAGGAAGGATGCGGCTGTGGTGTCAGGTGCAGCGCAGATACCAAGGAGGGTGAAGGCCATGCAGAGTGACAGTGGGGGTGGGGGGTTCTGGTGACCTTGTTGGGGCTAAGCTTGAGTGAGAAGAGAGAGCTGTTCTCCAGAGGGAGCTGTTGTCCCTGACAGTGGCTCTGAGGAGGGAGGTGAAGGGGGAGGGGAGGAGGCAGTAGGCCCATTTGAAAGATGGAAGAGAAGGGAGTATATTTATGTAGACAAATGGCTACATTTGACTATTTTCTTGAATTCTTTATCTCTAGTTCCTTCTGCCCTTAGCCTTCCCTTCAAACTCAGCATCTCTCTGAATGAACTTGTTACTACTGTTCCTCGAATCTCTCCTACTCCCTTCCAAAAAAAAAATTCCTGACACCATCCTGCTTGTTTCTCTTTCTGTGTTTCCTCCTCATTGTATTCTGCTCCCTGTTGTGTCCTCAGTGCTTTGCACGGTACCTGCCACATGTTCGGTGCTCAAGAAGTATTTGTTACAGGAGTAAAAGAAAGGTAGTTTTATATCTTTTATGTCATCTTGGTTCATAGCATCTGCAGCAACGTTGTTTCTCCTCCCCTCCCCTTCCTTCCTCTCCCCCCTCCCCCCCCTCCCCTCCCCCACCTCCCCTCCCCTCCCCCTCTTCATCGCTATGGCCACTGTCTCAGAGGACTTCTGTCCTCTCTTGCCGGACCAGTTTCTGTGGCTCTTCTCCCAGTGCTCTTGACAGTTCTCAGGTTCTGGCTGAGCAGGGCTTGGCCACAGATGCCCCCACCCCCCACACACACCCAAAGCCCCAAAGACTTCATATTTCCCACTGGGGATTCAGTTTAAGCCTTTTCAGTTTGCGGCAGTGGTGAGCCCTCGTGAGTCATCACCTGCGCATTTATCAGACTCGCGTGATGTAATATAACCTCTGATGACTGGCCCCAAAGGGGTTTCTCAAGTCTAGTTTTTGATGCCGAGAAAGCTAGGGAACCCCGGCCAAGTGATGGCAGTGGTGCCTGCAGACCTTGAATGGAAAAATCTGATTATGTCTTCCTAC
The DNA here is from genome assembly GCA_023783475.1 of Daubentonia madagascariensis. NCBI lineage: Eukaryota > Metazoa > Chordata > Mammalia > Primates > Daubentoniidae > Daubentonia > Daubentonia madagascariensis. The sequence continues at coordinate 263,963 of JAKFHU010001482.1, read as the reverse complement.
ATTTTTAATGGGAGAAAAGAGTTGCCAACTTAAGGCACATCAGAAGTGGTAAGAAAGTAGGTGGGATGTGCCAGCCTGTGGGTGGAACTAGAGGACAGTGACACTCCCCCATTGGGGAGGTGGGAGAGTTACTTGTACTCCAGTCATAAATATCGCCCCAGGGTTGCTTTAATTTTTCTTCTTTTGACTTTTCTGCAGTTGAATTAATTAAATTTCAAGAATGGTCTATTGTTAACTGGGTAAACTCGCTTTGGGAAGAACCCAAGTTCACGGAGGGCAGGCTCTGCAAATATGGTGGCCACCCTGCGACCCTGAGAACTTCCTTTGACCCAGCCGGGTTGAAGGAGTGAATCAATCCGAGAGCTGTTATAGAGAACCTAGAATCCGAAAGAGTCTTCAGGGAACCTGAGGCGTTAGAAAGACTTTCCTGTCCTTACCCTGGTTTGTGTTCTTGCCTGAGGAGAAGCAACTGTACAAGTGAGGAACACCAATCAGGTGCTAGGGGACCTTGTTCACAGTTATTCCACTTAGAGTGGTCAATTAAACAGGAATACCAGGACCCAAGTGGTTCAACCCTTGGTTCTTTTCAAGGTTGAAAACCTGTCTTTTTCTAGAGAAATGTTGCTTTTGTTCCATTGTCATGCTAGCAAAGTATTTTGAAGGGAGTAAAAACATGCAGGAACAAATTGTCATCCATCCAGTCACTCTGGGATGTGTGTGGGAGCTGTCAGGGCTCCACCTCAGATTACATTCTCCTCCCCATCCCCTCCTGCTGCGACCCCTTGGAGAATGGTTGGGTGAATTATTCAACCACTCTTGGCTTGACTCTCATTGTAAAATGAGGAGGAAGGTACTAAAGGAGCTCTCCGCCCCTTCCTGCCTTTGCATCCTGGGAGTCTTTGAGCAAGACAGGAGCCAGTTCTGTTGCCTGAATGATAAAGAAAGTTGGCAGAACTGGCCAGAGGTCCTCAAGCCAAATAAATTACAAAAACTCTGGGGTTTTCTTCTGCAGTGTGTTGACTACCCATATGTTTCTCATCACCGCTTTGTGTAATATAAACTAAAGCTCTTCAAGTACTTGTATTGAAATTGTTGTCGGGAACTTTTGGTTGCTAGTCAGAAAACAAAGCTTAGTAGTTTGGGCTGATAGAGGAACATGTTAATTCTGGAGGGTTTGGCCCTGGTGTCAGTACTGAGGGACTGCTATAAGGATTCCTGGTCACTGGGGGCCAAACTCAAATGACCGCAGACCAGGGAGGCTATGTAAATCCGTGGGTCCTGGGGCTGAGAGAGGGTGGCTACAGGCTGTACTCCAGGGCTTGTTGCTATAGCTCAGTGTTGCCAGACCTTTCTATTTTTTTCAAGAGAAGTTGGAAATCCTAATTTTTATGTGAAGTCTTCTTATTTTTAAATGTTGGATCAAAAAGGAAGTAACATTTTTTAAATAGCCCACAATCCAAACAAAGTATGTCTGCAGGCCACACACACCCTCAGGCCACCCGGAGGGATTTTCTGGATATATAGACCACAGTATTTCTTGTACATACTGTTTTTAAAAAACCTTTTCATTATGGATAATTTCAAACATTTACAACTTGAGGGAATAGTATAGTAAACCCCCACACAAACTCTCATGTACTCGTCACCCAGCTTCAAGGATTATCAACCCCTGGCCAATCTTCTTTCTCTTGGTCACCACACACACGTACACGCGCACACACAGGCACATTCATACTGGATTGTTTTGACACAATTACAGACAATGTAGTGTCTCATCTGTGAATATATTAGTCTATATCATTAAAAGATAAGAACATAAAAAGGCCATATTGACTGTGTCTCCTTAATATCATTAAATATACAGTTTTCAGATTTATCCTCTTGTCACATAATTTTTTTTGCCAGCTTACCTTTTTGAATCATGATGCAAATAACACCCATACATGTGTCTTAGTCCATTTGGCTGCTATAACAAAACACCATAATCTGGGTAGCTTATAAATAACAGAAATGGATTTCTCACAGTTCTGGGGGCTGGCAAGTCCAAGATCAAGGCAGATTCAGTGTCTGAGGGGGACCTGCTTCCTCTTTCATCGATGGCTGTCTTTTTACTGTGTCCTCACATGGTGGAAGGGGCTGGGGGTCTTTCTTGGGCCTCTTTTATGAGGACACTAATTACCTCCTAAAGTCCCCATCTTCTTTTTATTTATTTATTTATCTATTTTCCCTTTTATTTTTAGTTCACACATAATAATTGTACGTATTTGTGGGATACAGAGTGATGTTTCAATACATGTGTACAATGTGTAATGATCACGTTAGGGTAATTAGCATATCCATCACTTCAAACATTTATCATTTCTTTGTGTTGGGAGCATTCAAAATTCTCTCTTCTAGCTATTTGAAAATGCATGATAAATTATTATTAACTACAGACACCCTACAGTGCTATAGAACACTAGACCTTATTCCTCCAATCAAGCTGTAATTTTGTATTCATTAACGAATCTCTCTCTGTCCCCCTCTCTCTATTCCTCTTTCCAGCCTCTAATACCCTGCCTCCTGATACCATCACCTGGGGAGTTAGGATTTCAGCATATGAATTTTGGGGGGACGCAGACATACAGACTGTAGCACATCGCAGCTCTTGCATACGTGCCTTGTCTCACGTATGTTCCCCATGTTCTTCTCTTTTTTCCCTCCCTCCCTCCCTTCCTTCCTTCCTTCCTTCCTCCCTTCCTCCCTTCCTCCCTCCCTTCCATCCTTTTTTCTTTATTTGTTGAGGAGCCCAAGTCCTTTGCTTTGTAAATTTCTCACATTCTGGATTTTGCTGATTGCATCCCTATGGGTTTGTTCAAAATTTACGTGCTAATCTAATATCTCTCATTTTATAGTATAGAAGAGTCTAGATAGTTGTATTTTACCACTTTTGCCTTATTTTCCTCCTGCTAATACTGTATGTAGTTTATCATTACAAGCCCCTCTTTTACTGAGTTTTTCTCCTGATAACATCATACTATTAAATGTGTGCCTAGTGTCCTTTTCCCCTTACAAATGAAAGTATACTGGGAACAATCACATCTGAACTCTTGTCTTATGCCTGCCTTTTGGGGTCTGCTCATGAGTCTATTTAAGCTTTTATACTTTCTTGGTTTTTTTTTTTTGTTTTTTTGAGACCAGGTCTTGCTCTGTCTCCTGGGCTAAAGTGCAGTGGTGTCATCATAGCTCACTGCAACTTCAAACACAAGTGATCCTCCTGCCTCAGGCTCCTAAGTAGCTGGGACTACAGGCATGCACCTCCATGCTGGCTAACTTTTTTTATTTTTTGTAGAGACAGGGTCTCACTCTTGTTCTCAGGCTGGTCTCGAACTCATGGCCTCAAGTGATCCTCCCACCTCAGCCTCCCAAAGTGCTAGGATTATAGGCGTGAGCCACCGCTCCCAGCCTTGTATACTTTCTTGAAATGCTTTTCTCTGCCTTGTGATGTGAAAATTTGGTTGCTATTTTTAGCTTTTCAGATTCCTGGCAACAAATATGAAGCCTACAGAAGAATTTTGGATTGGAATATTTAGGATTTGAAATCAAGGCACACTGTAGCACTCTAATTAAAAAATGTTATGCATGTGCCTCAGCCAGCTGAAATGAATAATTTGTTGAGCTACAAACAGTAACAAATTGCAGAAACGAATTACCTGGACTTTTAGAAAAAGTTAATTAGGAAAGCTTAAAATCAATTATTGTGGAATATTAAAGCCCTTTTAAGAATGGGGCCTAAGAAACAAAATAGGAAGTTATTAATACGTCTTAAATGTTTTCCCTTAGAATCATTCATGAAATTAAAATAATTGGTGAGCTTCTTTTAAGTTACCATCAAGTTGATTAAAGTCCCTTTAACATAGTGGAAATAACCGAGTTTGAATTCAGAGAAAGTGTTTCAAAATGAATTCTTTCAATATGAACTTTGTGTGAGGTTTCCAATAATACTGAGAAGCTTCCTGTGAAAATTACAGACCGGTTATTTTTGGGTTTCAGCGCATTGGTTCATTGAAACAGAGCATCTGATTTTGTTCTTTAGGTCTTCATTTGTGGTCCATGAAACAGTTTAGAGAAGACAAACAACCAGTAAAGTAATATTGATCACATGATTCCAAATAAGACGTCATTTGAAGTTAAAATATTATATGAGAGTGGTCCACTAAGGATTTGGACAGTAACCAACACACTAGGATGAATGTGTAAAAAATTTGAACAGTGAGTCCATCCACGGCTGTAATGTGGTAAATGACAGAGTCAATCAGTGAAGAAATGGAATATTGCTGCCTTTGTGATAAATAAATCTCTTTCTTGTCTATTCCTCAGTCCCAGGTAGAATGCACGGAGCCTGTCAGATTTTCTGGATACTCTTAACTGTGGCATTTGGTAAGAAAAAAACCATTCTTGCCAGACTTGCTAGGTGGATAAGCTTGGGTTGAATACCAAGACATTCAGGTTTAGTTGCTATGGAGATTTCTGCACAAAGAAAAAGAATACAAATACCATTTAAAGTGGATAGCCAATGAATTAGAAAATGTACCGAATTGTGTTATTTTGGTCTGTTGGCCTGGGTACTTCTAGTCCTGTTCTGTTGACTAGGAAACTGAGTCTTGGTGCAACTTGATTTCAAATCAAGCAAAGAGTTACCGACAGACCTAGATGTGGAAAGGACATACTGGCATTCATTAAGCTCTGTGCTCCATTTGCTGTTTGTAGTGCTTATAACTGAAAAATATTCTGAGTTTCTTTGTAAGGGCTGGGCTGGGTGGGGAGTGAGGGTGAACCAGCCTGAGTTATTTGTTCTGTTGGTGTTCTCCATCCTACCCTCCCTTTTTCCTTTTCTTCCTTCCTTCTTTCTTGCCTGCTTACCTGCCTGCGTGCCTTCCTGCCTGGGATTACAGTTACGTGTCTGGAGCTATAGTCTAGGATCTATCCAAATCCAAATAGTCACGAGTCATTTCTGTACGGATTCTACTGCGGTTCCTCGTATTCTCTTTGTACACAGATTTGATCCCTGGCACACTTCTATTCAACATTTCCAATAAAGTATTTAAAAAGAGCCCCTAAGCGTCCTCTTTTTTTTAATAGCCTCTGTCTTCCTGGGAAACTTAGAAATATTATAGAGGACGGCTGTAGGGTCTGGCTACAGAAATGCTCGCCATGGAGATGACATTGAGCTTTCTCCTGATGAATGGCCAGATGGGTGGATGGGAAAGGAAGGAAATAGGCTGTAGTGTGTTCCCTGCACACCAATTCCCAAACTCAGGAGCCAAAGGGTGATATGTTTTTCATCTTCTGCTCAGAGAGGGATATATTTATTTTCATTTGGAACATGCATATGTTAAGTAACACCTATGAGGCCATAGCAAGAATAAGGTAACTGGTTTTCTGCCTTTTATAATATGATAAACTAAGAGTTGCTTTTGTCGAAGGGCAAAATCCAGCTTCAGGGTAACGTGTCCAGTTTACTTTCCATGACCTTTGTCAATCAGCTCAAGGGCATAATATTCATGGCTGTGATATCAGATAGTTGGGTACTTGGTAGCTGGGGTGGTGATTCCTGGATTGCCCTTCATGTCACATTGACAGTGAAATCTTGTATCTGTTGAGGAGTATGGCTCCATTCAGGGAATATCTACCAAGCACCTGTTATGTTCCAGGCACTATGGCAACTACTGGAGATAAAGAAATATGTGAGACATGGACCTTGCTCACAAGATGCTTACAATAGCCCAGTGGGCAAGACAGACACTTCAACGTGTACATGGAGAATAGTGTTGTAAAGACAGAAGGAGAAGTGTATACAAAACACACGGTAGAAAATGCCCGTCATGTTAGAATCTCTCCCCAGGATCTACTGAGAGACTTCTCTCCTGGTCATTGTTCTGAGTATTTGGAGACTAGATCTGGGGTCCTCAAATTCTAGTCTGAGGACCAAATCCTGCTGGCTTCCTGTGTTTGTAAGGTCCTTTTACATTTTTTAATGGTTGGGGGAAAAGAAAACCCAAAGGAATAATTTTTGTCATGTGAAAATCATATGAAATTCAAATTTCAGTGTTTATGAATGAAGTTTGTTTGGGGAAAACCTAAACTGTTTGTCTTCTGCTCTCACACCAACACAATAATCATCAACACAGAAGACTTTCATGACCCCAAAATATGTGTGGACTTCTCCCCTCAGCACTCAAGCAACTGATTCTGCAGCAGACACCAGCTGGGTGTCCTCCAGTTCAATTCCGAAACTATCTACCTGGAGATAGCATCAGATCCCACAGATTAAGGGGTCAGTTCCCAAGACCGCCCCCCGCCCCCCCAGACACTAGTCGCAAGTCCTGGCCCCTGGAACTTCTGACTGACTGGCTTCAAGTTGGGGTTCTCACGACCCCCTTTTTGGGGTTGATTTATTTTCTAGAGTGGCTCTCAGAATGCAGGGAAACACTTAACTTTCACTCACTGGTTTATTATATAGAATATTACAAAGGATGCAGATGAAGAGATGCGTTGGGTGAGGTACAGAGGAACGGGCGTGGAGCTTCCATGCCCTCCCTGGGTGTGCCACCTTCCAGGAACCTCCACGTGTTCTACTGTCTGGAAGCTCCCTGAACCCTGTCCTCTCAGGCCTTTTACGGAGAGTTCATTGCATAGGCATGATTGACAACCGTGCAGAAATGTAATTGGACAGAAAGGATATGATCTAAACCCAGCAAGCCCTGTCTATCCAGATTTTTCTTGGCCTCTCTGGGCAGCATTCCCTCCTCCAGGGTATGGGGTAGGACCTCCTCTGAAATAGGGGTCTTATGATCCACAGTCAGATTTCACCTTGGGCAGGTGAAAAGAGGGCAGGAGAAGGTGAGAGAGAGAGAGAGAGAGAGATTCTGTTTACTGTAACAAGGGCTATGGGAGTTATGAGCCAGGAACTGTGGACAAAACACACATATATATCATAATATCACAAATTTATTGGAACAAAGCCATACTCGTTCATTTACTTATTGTCTATGGTTGCTTTGCAGAACAGGGGCAGAGCTGAATAGTCACGACAGACAGTGTATGGTTCGCAAAGACTAAAATATTTATTATCTGGTTCTTTATAAGAAAAGTTTGCCCACTCTGGACTATGCCATAGTGCAACACTTATGGTGTGGCTGGCCCATCCTCTGTCCTTCTTCCTGCATGAACACATACCCACTCAGTTGTAACTGCCACCACTCGCTTCTTTATCTGTCTGTCCATCCGTCCATCTAATCCATCCATCCATGGCCCCTGGCCATCATGGCGTCAGCTGTTCCAGGATTTGTTTATGGGGAAGACAGAACTCTTACTCACAATTCCTAGAGGTAGAGCTGCACTTTCCTCTCTATCCATGGCTGTTGTCTCTGTATTTTCTCAGCTCCACCATCACATGCTCAAATATAGGCTCCTTCACTCTCCCACACCCTCTTCAGTTGCTGGGGGGTCATTCATTGGCTGCCCCTGCAGAGGCCTGAGTGCAAGAGTGGGTATTCAGTAGAGCCTTTGAAGAACTTCTCATCTGATCACAATTTTAGTGTGAGAAATGGAGCCTCATTCATTAAGCTGTAAGAGAGCTCTGTATAAGCAATTTTATTTTTAAATGGCCCTGTTGCTTAACGAATTTACTCCACCTGGGATTTTTTTATTTTTGGTGGCCCATGGAAATGTAAAACAATGCAGTGCTAGGGCCTCTAATCTGTCTCTAGGAACTGGGGATACCGTGAAGCTCACCATGGAATTACTTAAGAAAGCTAGTGCAGCTGCGAATGTGTTTTTACCTTCCTGTAAAATGCTGAAATTACACACTTTATCACCAGGATAATGGAAGAGATGTATCAAGTCAATGCAAATGACTCCAGCAGGCATGTGTGTTGGGTAGAGTTGTCCTGGGGTCCTTTTACTCTATACTTTTCCTCATGATATTTCTTTCTTAAAATTGAACACCACTGATCTCTCTTTAAGCAAAATGCTTCAGCAAATATATAGGAAGAGACTTTGTGTGTGTGTGTGTGTGGTTCCATTGCATGTTGTGTGGTTTCAGAGGTAATTCCTTGGGTTGTTCCAAGCAACCAAAGTTTCCTCAAAACCAAAGAGCTTTCTTTCAGAACTCTAAAATTGCCATCTGGATGCTGGCAAAGCATCTCCAGCCGTTGCTCCATTTTCAATACTTAATTTGGGAGCGATCAGCATTCTCACAAAAGAGAGAAAAATCTAAGACATTCATCATATGCTCATTCAGCATTTGGAAAAGGGAAAACAAGGATTAAATAAAGAAATAAATAAAGATGTTAAAAAAGGAGTAGACACGTAAGGTACAGTTTTAAAAGTCTTGGTTAGACAAAGCTTAGGGACTAATACAATATTTCTGCACAAATATGTGGTATGGAGGAGTGCTGTGGATCACAAAGCCAGATCTACTCTGCTTCTTACCCCTGCAAAACAACAGTGTCAACAATAGAACCATTAAAAAAAACCCAAAAAACCCAAAACAAAATCCCGTCCCTATTAGTTAGAACTTTGGGTTGCCAGGGTCGTAAACCCAAGTTGATTTAAGGCCAAAGTGCGAATGTCTTTGATGTGTAAGGATCAGGGTAAAGCTGGACCCAGGGAAGTTAGGACTGTCAGGTGCTTTCTCTTTCTCTCATCCCTGTTTTTCCCGAATCAGATTCAAAGTTTTCTCAGGCCAGCTTGAACCAAGCAGAGACATGGCTGCCAGCAGTTCTAAGCTGACATTCTTAATTTTAAAAGAATAAAATTCCCCAAGAAGTTCACTGATTAGCTAATATTGATTGTGGACCCACCTCTGGACCAACCACTGAGTCCAGAGACTGGACGCTCAACGATGACCCAAGGTGGATTATATGCCCATCTTTGTGGTTAGGGATGGTGGAAGAAGTATGGAGAAAAGCAGTAGTAAATAGAGGGGGAAAGAAATGGTCCATGCCACCAATCCTATGCAATAAAAAGCCCAGCAGAGAACTTGATGTCCTGTTCTATAGGCTGGATCCTAATCAGAAAATGTAGCAATGAGTGAGTGCTCCCCCCAAGAGGTGACAGACTGGCATTTCTTTAAACATAATTGTTGCATATTCATGGATAATGGATTGATGACTCATCATGAGGACAAAGGCAAACATTGGATGGATGGCTTGAATCTTTGAGCTTAATGTGGGGTGAGACAACTGTACCCTTCTCACTTCCTTTCTGTTGTCCCTGGGCTGGAAGTGTCAGGTCCATAGCTCATCCAGTCCAGTGACACCAGAGAGAGAGAGAGTGGGGGAGGAGGGAGGCGCACTGAGCCTACTCTTACATGCTGCTTTCGTTTTCAGATAAAGTCACCAAGGAGTATATTCTTATGCTGGTCATATGTGTATACTTGTGTGTGTGTATATATATAACACACTATATGTATGTATACACATTAAATATATATACATATTTGCCCATCTATCTATTGATCTATCATCTATCTGACAATATTCCTTAAAGAAGAGTCACCTGGATCTATTGACCTACTACTAGTTTAATGGAGGAGAATGTCTTAATGAACTAAGTATCTTCTTTAGAACAAGTTAAGTTGTCTTTATCTGTCATTAACTGTCTTACTTATTGTGCCTTTTAGAGGTTTAATGAAGCAGTGATCTTTATACAGGGTTTTATATCTATAGGCTAAAATTAAAAGGCTTTCTTATTTGGGAGGAGTTAATATTTGGTGCGAAATGTTTGTCTGCAAGATAGTTTAGTTTTCATTTCGATTTTATTAACTCTTCTTAAATTGTGAAACATGCCACACATCCAGAACAGTGCACAAAACATGACTGTACAGCCTGATGGGTAACGTGGGTGTCACTGGCTCAAGAAGTGGGACATTGCCAGCCCTCAAGAAGGCCTCCGCTCCGACCCTCAATCACATCTCCTCCCTGCCTCCTAAAGGTAACAACTGGGCTTGACTTTTATAGAATCGTATTTTTGTTTTTCTTCACACTTTTACTACTCAAGTGTGTATTCCTAAGCACTGTGGTTTAGTTTTGCTTACTTTTGAACTGTGTATGAGTAGAGTCATACTTTATTAAAGTATTCTGGGTCTGGCTTCATTCCTCAGCTTTTTTGGGGGGGGAAGGGTGAGATTCATTTCTCTTGTGTGTAGCTCTATTTTGTACACTTTCATGATTACACAATTTAATTGTATATATACACTATAACTTCGTAATCCATTCCACTGCTGATGAACATTTGGATTAGTTCCAGTGTTTGGCTAGTGTGAATAATGCTACAGTGAACTTTTTGGGACATATTTCCTAGGGCTCTTGTGCATGCATTTCTTGGGGTATATTTCTAGGAGTGAAATTCCTGATTCTTCATATTTAACAGATAAAGTGGTTGACCCAGTTAACTCTCCTTAGTACTATAAAGAGTTCCTGTTGTTTCATGTCCTCGGAGAAATCTTGGTATTCTTAGTCATGTTAATTCTAGCTATCCTGGTAATAAGTGGATTTCCTGGTTTTAATTTACTTTTTGTTGATAACCAGTAAGGCTAAGCTCCTATTCATAGATTTATTGGCCATTTGAATATCTTCTTTGGTGAACTCCTTTTTCAAGTCACTTGTCATTTTTCTTTTTCAATAAGAAAAAGTTGTTTTTCTTGTCGAGTGTGTGTGTGTGTGTATATATATATTTAAACATATTATGGATAATATCCCTTTGTTGGTTGCATGAGTTATAGATATTCTGTCCCCATGTGACTTGTATTTTGTTCTCTTATTTATTTTTTAAGTAAATAAATTTTTACCCTGAATATAGTCAGAATTGTTAATTATTTTCCTTTTATGTCTGTCCTATTTAAAAAAAAATCTCTTCCTGACCCAAAATTACCCATACTTATCTTAGATTACAAAGTCTGAATATAAATTGGTACTTTTATCCCTTCCTAGATAATATAAGGACATTAGAATATTTTTATTCCTTTTATCCTCTGCTGGTTTTTATAATTTTCATAAATATTTTTCTTTTAAATTATTTTAAACCTCCTAAGTCATTATTATTATAATATTTCTGTCTGTCTTAAATTATCTTTATTTCTGCTGGATATAGAATTCCAGGTTGGCAGTGATTTTCCTGAAACACTTAGAAGACACCAGTTCATCACCTTCTGGCTTCTGTTCCTTCTGGCAAGTTGGCTGTCAGACTAATTGTTGCTTCTTTGTAGATCATCAGTCTTCATTTTGCTTCTTTTATGATTTTTCTCTATTTTTGGCCTTTCCAGTGCTATGAAATGTCTAGATATAAAATCTTTTTTTTTTTCTTTTTCAAGAGACAGGGTCTTACCCTGTCACCCATGCTGGAATGCAGTGGCCTGATCATAGCTTATTGCAGCCTCGAACTCTTGGGCTCAAGCAGTCCTTCTGGCCTCAACCTCCCAAATAGCTAGGACTACAGGTGTGTGCCACATGCCTGGCTAATTTTTCTATTTTTTTGTAGAGACGAGGTCTTGTTATGTTGCCCAGGCTGGTCTCAAACTTCTGGCCTCAAGAAATTCTCCTGCCTCGGCCTCCTAAAGTGCTGGGATTACAGGCATGAGCCACCATGCCTGGCCTTCATTTTTAATTAATTTTAATTAATTTAATAATATAGTGTGTCAAAGTGGTAAATGATACTGAAAAAGGCAAAGTAGACCTGCTTTGGGTGGGTGGGCAGTTCTGGGGGAAAAGTGCAACAAATTAGGGTATAGTAATGAGAAGGTGTCATTTGAATGAACACTAAAAGGATGTAAAAGAATTAATTGCTTATCTGGAATGTTCCAGAAAGAGGGAGTGTGTCTGGAAAATTCAGAGAACATCAAGGAGGCCAAATGTGGCTTCAGTGGCATGAGTAAGGGGTAGAAGAGAAGGGGATGAAAGCAGAGAAGCAATGACGAGGCCAGAGGAGTAACAAGGTTTGTGGGTCCCTCTGAGGAGTTTGGCTTTTACCCCTGAGCTGAGGAGCACTGTGATCTGATTTACACTTTAATGGATCCTGGATGAGAACGGACTGTAGGGTCAAGAGTGGAAACAGGGAGACTTGTTGGGAGGCTTGGCTATAATCCAGTAGAAAGGGAACGGTGGCTCAGGTTACAGTGGCAGCAGTGGAGCTGGTGAGAAGCGATTTAGATTTGTACATATTTGGAAAGTAGATGCAACAGAATTTTCTGACTGATTCATGTGGAGTGTGAAAAAAAGAGAAGTAAAGGCTCCAAGTATTTTGGCCTGAACAATTGGGAGGGTTGAGTTGCCCTCAGGTGAGCTGGGAAAGGTGCCCGGAAGATGGAAGTGTTAGTGCACAATGGGGTATTTGCTTGCGGAGTCTGGGGGAGAGGTACTGGCTAGACACATGCATTGGGGTTGTTAGCATGTGGTTGGTATTCAGAGTCTTGAGACTGGATGGGATCTCCAGGGTTTGCAGGTGGATTTCTCCAGAAGCAGGCAAGAAGATGGCATTTAGGTGACTAGGGTCAATACTTGTAAAAGGAAGGGAGAGAAGGCAGAACTGGACAGAGCAGTCAAACTGCCCATCAGAGTTGTCCTTGGAGGCTGCCATGGCCAGTCATCTGTCATCATCTCACTCCATCACCAGATGTGGGCTGCCCTGGGATGCCACTCTCTGCACTGAGACAGATCCTACAGGAGGTGACAGTGGAGGCTGCCTGCCAACCACAGTCCCCATAGCTCATAGCAGGTTGTTCCTTGGATTAAGATTTGGAACCAGATCTGCATGTTGCCACACCAAGGGCTGAGTGTAGATAGAAAAGAGGGTTAAGGACCCTGTCCTGGGGCTCTCCAACATGAAGAGGTCAAGGAGAAGAGAAGGGAAAAAGGTAGAAGAAAAGTCAGAAGAATCATGGTGTCTTTGAAGAAAGTATACCAAAGCAGAATGAGTCACCAGTGGTGTCAAATGCTGCTGATAGGATAGGTCGAGCATGATGAAGGTAAGAAAGAAGCATTGGGTTTATAAATCAGGGGTCATTAGTGCTCTTGAGAAGAGTGTGTGGATGCATGGAAGACTCACTGCAGTGGGTTTGAGAGAGAATGGGAAAAGATGAAGGGGACACAGCGAATACAGATGTCTCTCTTGAATTTTTCTGCAAAGGACAGGAAGAAAGCAGCATAGTTTGTAATTATAATTTGATAATGTAGGGGAAAGAGGAAAGTTGCTGGAACATTGTCCTTGGGCTAGCAGGGGCTGGGGATTGGATCTAGTCACAGGTGGAAGGATTGGTTTTAGGTAAAAGGATGGATAGTTATCTATGTTAATAGGCAGGGAGGTAGAGTATATACCTATATGCAGATAAAGCCTCACCATGGGATATATACAGTCTTAGAAGTTTGTGGTCCTCCTCTCTGTTTGCTTCATTTTTCTCAGAGAAGTAGGACAAAAAGTCATCAGCGGGGGAGAAATTATTGGGGATTTGGGAAGAGAAGAGACGATGTAAACTTCACGAGTGGTAAGTGAATGGACTAGGAATTTTAGTGTGATTGTCAATGGCATTTAAGGGGACATCTGACATTAGTGGTCATGAATTTAAAGTGAGACCAGTCAACATGCTTGCACATTTGTTTTTTTTTGGTTTTGTTTTGTTTTCCTGAGCCATAGTCAACTGTCTGGGTACAGGTGTGAACTAGGCAGTTTGATGGATTTAACCAGGTTGGTGTTTTCACCAACATGATGTGACCAAGTAAAATATGGGGAAGGAAAAGCCCAAGTGTCTGAGGGAGGGAATTTAATGATAGACCATGGAATTTCTTTTTCCTTTCTTTTTTTTTTTTGGCAAAGAAGTTTATTAGTAAGCAATAGTACATTCCTACGAGGGTAGGAGCGGCACATGTTCAAACTAACAGTGGCCAGGAATCCACATTTCTTAAGGAGGAGTGTAAAACATCAAGGATGTGAAGGTCAGTTAAAGGATTGTTAAGGATTGTCTTAGTCCATTCAGGCTGCTATAACAGAATACCATAGACTGGGTAATTTATAAACAACAGAAATTTATTTCTCAGAGTCTCGAGGCTGGGAAGTTCAAATCAAGGCACCAGCAGGTTCAGCGTTTGGTGAGGACACCGTTTGGCTGGGTCCTCACTTGGTGGAAGGGGCGAATGAACTTCCTGAGACCTCTTTTCAAAGGCCATTAATCTCAATTATGAGGGCTCTGCTCTCATGATCTAGTCACCTCCCAAAGGCCCCACCTTCAAATTTCATCAGTTTGAGGGTTAGGATTTCAAGATATGAATCTTGGGGGGATGTAAACATTCAGAACATAGTAGGGTATGAGAGGGAGTGGTCTGAAAAGGTGGGAGGTGGAGGGCTGAGGGTGAGTTACATGATAATTATGGCACACAGGGGTTATTGGTGTCTTTCTCTCTTTTTGTTAACAACCCATGCATTTTGGAGATTTAGCATTCAGTTTCTTAAAAATTCTTAGTGCTATGGTATAAGTTGAAAAGCCCAAGTATTTGTGTATTGGGATAAATGTACATTTTTCTCCTTGTTCCCTCTTTCTCTCCCTGCAGTTTGGGATTCAGAAGGAAATGGCAGAAGACTTTGCTTCAGTGCTTAAGGAAGGGATCTCGGGCCTGGGTGGTTTTGGTCATGCTTCTGGTCTTGAATTACCATCACGGGGTCATGAATGACTGTTATTCAAATCATCAATTATTCATTGAGGGTCTACCATGTGCTTCTGGGCACTTGCAATAGAGGCATGAGGAAAGTGCTTGTCCTTGTGGAGCTTACATTTCAGTCGGGGAGAGAAACAATAAACAAGAAAAACAATGACATTAGGAAGCATTTAGCATGTGTATAAATGAGAAAAATGTGAAGTAGGGACGTGACAAAGGAAATGCGCCAGGGATGAGGGGTGGAGGTGGTGGTGGAGGCGGACAGGTGTCCTTCAGGGGGCCACCTTCATTGAAAAGGTCACAGTGAACAAAGACCTCAAGTCTAAGGTTATCTGCACGTGCAGAACAAAAGCAAGTCCTCCTGGGAGCAAGTAGAATGAGTTGGTGGCATGTCCTTATGAAAACAAAACCCATATTAATGCCAAAGGCCAAGAATATTGTTTTTTGGTTAATAAATTGAATGAGTCAGTAGGATCTGTGTATGTGCCAGACTGGCTATGGGCAGTTCATTAACAGCTTCATAGGATTTTTGTGGGGCTGGGGGGCGGGGGGGCAGTGTCTGGTGGGTGTTTCTGCAGGAGGCTGCTGACCTCAAAGCCAGCCAACCTGACTAATTTTTGCCAATGGAAAGTTATGTGTGTAAGGGATTACAACTGTTCTTTGATGGGCTGAGTTCATCTGTGGCCAGGAAAAGAACAAAGACTCCCAGGGTACAGGGCTTTGGGAGGGGTGAGACGTCTGAATCACAAGCCCAAGCCTAAGCAAGGTGTGTGAATTTATTGAAGCTGAGAAAAGTGAAAGTCAGAGATGGCTTATCTTGGTCTCAGCCAGACCTCAGCAAGGATTCTTAGCTTGGCAGGTTGTCAGCATAGTGGTCCAAGGCTGAGAAATTCCATTTCTCAGAAACCAGGCATTGGGGAGTGCAGGGCTGAGCTTCGGTGTTTCGGGTGATGCAGTGAAGTGTTTGTCAACCTGCTGGCTGAGCCCACCCTACACTGGCAGGCATGCGTAACCGTGGGTACCTGTGCCAAAAGCAGTGTGTCATCCCTGTGTGTCACCCACCATGTTTCACCAGGAGGTCTGGGAGAGCGTGAGGTGGCGGAGCTGTGAGCAAGGTTCTGTTCATTTTGTATTTCTTTTGGTTGTGAAGGGACATGAGCACTTCGGGGAGGTACTGTAAACAGGTCAGTATAAAATACCCACCCAACAGTTAATGATTTCAAATCCAGACCTTGAACTTGCCTCTTGCAAGGGACCTTGTTCTGTGAAAGGGCCCTGTGAATGTGTTTATGAATTCCCTACACATGCATTATGCATATTCTTTGCCTATTGCTCAATGTAATTTGCTCATGTTAGATACCTTGCGCACTCATCTTTCTCAGACGGAGTGATGATTAACTTCCAGGAGCTTCATGACAAACCGTAAAATATGTTGCTTGCCTGCTACAGCTGCCCTGGAGAGGCGGGTGAGGTTCTCTGTGAGTAAGTGCAGGCTTTGGGAATCACACTCAGCTCTATGGCTGAGAGCCTGAGAATTGTGGTATAAAAGGTGGTGTTAATAATGACAAAAACAAAAAAATTGAATGTGAGGATGCCGAGGTTGACGGTGACAAGAACGTAGCCCAAATGCAGTAGTGAGGTTGGGGAGAGCTGGGGTCCCAACTTCGGGGAGACAAGGTTAGAATTTCAGACCTGCCTCCTACTTGTTGAGTGGCTTTGGGCAGTTCACTTAACCTCTCTGTGCATCAGTTTCTTTGTCTATAAAATGGGTCTGGTAATAAGTAGTACCTTGTTGAGTTGTCGTGACGACAGGTACAAAATGGACGAGCAGCCCCAGCCTAGTGGTTTTCACAGGGAAAGTGCTCAGGAAATGTCAGCATCTCAGTGTCATCACAGTTGCCCTCACACAGCCTCATGAGGGAAATGCTCTTATATTCCCATTTTACAGATGAAGGACTGAGGCTTTACAAAGATTAAGGGTAGGTCTGTGACTAGAAAAGGAATTCCTGGCCGATCCAGAATTCTCACTCAGACTGCCTGGTGCTCCAGTCTGTGTCTTAACCCCTCTGAAATTATAGCTGGTTGGGTGCACACCTGAGCATGGTCTGTTAACATGTGTGCCATTTAATATTTTTAGTTGGGAATTTGGGTTTGATTCATTTCCTCCCTCCTGTGGTTCTGGACTGTTATCCGACCCTTTCTGGTTTCTTGATCTGCTGTGAAATTTGGGATTGCCGTGGGTTGGTGGAAGCAGATCCATGCGAGAGATGTTCCGTACAGCTGTGACACCTGGCATGCCATGGAAAGGTGTGCTTTGTTTTATTTTCATAATTGTGAAGGATTTAATTTGATAGGTGAGACAATCCTATTTCATCTCTTACAATCAGAGAAAGTCACTCTTCTGGGAATTTGATGAAGATCATAGTGATGTGACAGGGAGAGTAGGCTCATTTGAAGGCTTGGTTAATGTGCGTAGAT
This sequence comes from Daubentonia madagascariensis, assembly GCA_023783475.1. NCBI lineage: Eukaryota > Metazoa > Chordata > Mammalia > Primates > Daubentoniidae > Daubentonia > Daubentonia madagascariensis. The sequence goes on along the minus strand of JAKFHU010001482.1, from coordinate 246,798 downwards.
TGAAGTTTTGATTACTTTTGTTTTTAGCAGCTGTGTTTTTAAACAGCTACACATACCTGAGCCAGAAGGTTGAAAATGATGTTTTTTTATTTTTTTGAATCTTTTTTAAAAGTTGTGGTAAAACATATATAACATAAAACTTTCCATTTTGGCCATTTTCAAGTGCACAATTCACTGGCATCAATTACATCTACAATCTTGTACAACCATCACCAACTCTATCTATGTCCAAAAGTTTTTCATATAAGTGGAATTATGCAATATTTGTCCCTTTATGTCTGACTTATTTCACTTAGCATGGTATTTTCAAGGTTCACTCATGTAGTAGCATAGATCAGAACTTCTTTCCTTTTAACGGTTGAGTAATATTCCATTGTAGGGAAATACCACATTTTCTTTATCCATTCAAACTGTTGATGGGCATCTAGGATATGTCCACCTCTTGGCTATTGTGAATAATGCTGCAAGAGAAAACGATGGTATTTTGCAGCATTAGTAGAGATGCATTTTAATTTCTTGGGATTCCAGGGGTGAAAGTTTCCTAACTGAGGGAGTCTGTGTCTTTGACCAGGTTGTAATCATGACCCTTGGCACGTAGGAATCTACCCCCTTCGACCTTCCACCACGTTCTTGCCAGGCCTGCCATTGTAATTTGTTTGGGAGGATGCTGGCTGCTGCTGAATCAGACTGCCTTCAGCCATCCCGGTTTGACTGCGTCCTTCCCTCCCAGGTGTGCGAGCCTCTTGCTTGCTTGAGGCTGAGCCAAGAAATTTCTTATGCACTCACTTATTATGGTTTGCTTATTAGTTTTATATGGACTCAATTTATATTGTTTTTTATTTGTATGTGTCTTTTGTACTATGTTGGGGCCTAAAATTATATATGTATATACTGCATTTAATGTTCATTTTATGGAAATATTTTTTTCAAGGAGGTAATAATTGAGTGGTGGAACATGCAGCAAATTTATTTTTGTTGATTTGGGTTCTAGGCTGCCATTGTTTTGTTATGTGAGCCTGAGCAAGTCACTGATTCCTTCTGACTTCAGATGAATGAGTGATTGCTAAGACCCCTTTTTGCTCTTAAATATGTGGGTGTATAACCCTTCACGTGTCACCCGATGTTAGGTCATTTAATATGATGTGATACAGGCTTGTTGTATTTCCTGATTGAAGGTATTCTTTGCATGTTAGATTTTTATTTATGTAGGGAAGATGGTACCAAGTTCTCCTAGAGTAAAATCTAATGTGTATGTTCTTGGAAGGGAAGGTAAGACAAGTAGATTCTCACTAGCACTTTCTCTCTGACCATTGTTCATTAGAAGTCACCTAATTTTAATTGATCTGTAACGTATTGGGTGTTACAAACAGATCTATGGGTGTGGTCTTTTTCATTTCATTTCACTCTGCGTCTCTTTCCTATCCAAGTCACCTCATGCTCCACCTCTCCTCCCTCCAATATGTTTTGGCCCAGAAAATGTAAAACAACAGTTACCATTGTATCTTCGTATCAAGTAAAAATCCAAACTATTCCCAGTCATGAATAACAGAAACAAATATTGTTAAATTGGTTAGCCTTGGTCAGTGCCAAGGGCCTTTGCGGCTCACTGTGTCCACCCTTACGAGGGTGGCCTGCCACTGCTTCACAATAGGGGCTCTTTGAGGAGGACTTAGGGCTCAAGAAGTCTCTCTGTGGCTCCCAGGTCTGGGAAGGGCCCCCACTCTCCTGTCCAGCACATAACTAGTGCTTGAACTATACTTTACCAATTACCGAAACAGCACTAACAACATGAGAACATTGAAAACATTATATAAACTAAGACAGTTTAAGATACAGGCTTGGCTTATTTCCTGATTGAAAATTGTCTTGACATGTTTAGTGCCCATTTGCCCACTTACAGACAATGTTGGGCATGTGCCCAGTACAGAGCCCATTAACCCATGCACGCCATTGCCAATAGGCGTCTATTTCAACTTCCCATTTTACTGAAGGGGAGTTGAAGTGGCTTGCTCTGCGTTATTCATATGGTTGTTGGTGGAGCCTGGACTTGAATCAGGTCTTCTCGTTTTTTGTCCTTGCTTTTCCTATGACCAAATGAGGCCTCCCCACTAGGACATTCCCTGACCCAGCTTTTTCAAGACGTTCTACTAGGGATTATAAGGCTAACCTGGCATACTTTGAAGAGAAGGCAGGGCTTAAATTAGAACTTGACCTCTTATCTTCTTACATGAGTTATTCAGTATTATCTTACTTTTAGTGCCAATAACAATTGCTATTATTTATTGCTGCTGAGCAGAGAGGTATCTGAAATATCCCCCACAAATAAAAACTTAGATGTTCTTACCTCCATGAACCACATGCATCTCTTGTGCAAGGCACCCAGAGCCCATGGAATCAATGGCCTCACTGTGTTGTGGGTGGAACAGCATCTGGCCCCATATGGTTTATTGCTAGTGGGAGCTAAGGGTTCGTGGACTTTTCCTCTGCCTTCTTTGTTATCTTTATCCTCTGGTTGCTCTTTCTCCTTTTTCCCTTTACCTTTCCAGTTACAAATCTGGCTTCAGTTACAAGTAGGTGGGCCACCAATAAGTCCTGTCACTCTTCACTTTGATGTATTAGTTAAAATTTGTTCTTCTGCAAGGAAATCTAATTTGGGGCAATGAAAGCAATGGGGGTTTTAAAATCATGGAAACATATCATTGGAAGATAGAGCTAGGAAGCCAGAGAAAATTAAATTGAACACTATCATTTAACAGTTGAGAAAATTGAAACACAACTTTAAGGATTTTAAGGAACTTGCCACACAGTTGCTGCAATATTTTCTGGAGGTGGCATTTAAAGGCTATTAGAGTTTTCTTGGCCTGTTTTTGACAGACTTTATATTTTTTAGGAATATTTCTGGATATTTGTTAGGTATTCTGTTTTCAGACAGAGAAAACCGTGTGGAGTATCTAAGTTTGGTTGGCACGAGGTTTACTTTAAAGCTGTAAAACGTTCTTGCATCAAATCAAATTCAGTGAAGGCCTGTGCTTCAAGATATTACCCGAAAGGATGAGCCTTGTTTGTCTCTCAGAGAGAAGACCTCATCCAAGGCTGAAACAAGAGTTTTCAAACACATCACCCAGCCTGGGAGAGTGGGTGGGATGGGCCCATATTTAGACCTTTAATCAGTTTCAAATATAAAAAATTGATTTCGGCAATCAGTTTGTAGCCAATCCCAAAATGAATTTATGAAAAACGTTCTGAATTTCTACAGCGACACCGTAGGATTAACGGCATCTGTATTTGGAAATGCAATTATCCTAGGAAATTGTTTTTATTTGGATTCAGATAATTTGACCATGTGAACACCCCTGTTGTGTATCACCTGACTCCTCCCCAGCCTGCGGATAGCTGTTGCTAGGTGATGCAGGTGAGGGCAGGTTGGTGCAAGCACTTCTTATGTTGTTCTTGGGAGCCCTCCTTAGCTCCCTGTGCAGGCTGGAAATGGTGGAGGTAAATCCCATTACAGGCACCGGCATCAAATTCTCAGACCTTGTCAGCTCAGCTGACTGCAGTGTTTTGGGTGAAGTCACCTAGATTCCTGATCAAGTTGGTTCTGAAGACCCTTGAACAGAAATCCAGAAGATAATTGCTTAAGGAGGGCATTTGTGTCATTGAGAACACAATTTAAAAGGAATTTTAAAAGTCAGCTATTATAGATCTAATATACAAATCCACAAGCTAAAGACTGAGTTAAAATCTTTGGGGAATATAAGCTCAAATAAACTCTCCATAGTTTTTTGTTTCTGAGTGTGAATGTATTTGACAAAGGAAAAGAGAGGCTTAACCCTCTGTGACTTTTTCTCCACGTACCAAATATTGTTTTCCAACGTGTATTTATTTATTATATAGCCTTCTTCTGTCTGTTTAGCTAGCTCTTGTGTAAACAGCCATTAACAGTTCAAATAATTTAACAAGGATGTCACGGTTTCTAGTTTTCCTAAATATTTTTACGTAAATCTTTTCATTTGCTGTGATGTGTGATTATTTTTGTACCATGTATCATTTAGCATCACCCCCAGGTTTATCCGGATCTTGAGAAATTGTTTAGAACAAGTCAGTTGTACTCCCTCTACTGGTTGCATTTCTTTGCAGCCAAAATACTGTACGTTCATGTACAAGTTCATTGCTTTTGGTGGAGCTCAGAGCTGTGTTCATGTCCCCATCCGGCCCCCCATATTCACATAACTTTTTAAAAGCAAAACTAGTGGCTTTCAAAACCGCAGGTTAAGCTGGTAACTTAAGAAGGATAGGGTGTCTTCCTTTATGCCCATTTGTCTAGTGGTGTGTGGAGGGAGCCCATAGCTTGGCATTCTTCCTGGGTGGGAGGACACAGCCCTTCTGCTATAGGAGTAAATGCCTCAGTGCGGAAGGACTGCTCCCCTTTGAGGCCTGAGGCCACTGCCTGGGCCCTTTCTGGTTCTGATGATATTGGGCCTTTACTTGTATTGGGTCAACCCTTTTGTACAGATCTCTACTGTATGCAGCCAGCAGGTTTTATATGTTACCTGCTCACATGTTGCTCAGACTCTTGAACTCAAGGCGCCCTGGGTAGTTCTCCAGAAGCATCCACAGGGGACCCTTTACTTTTAGGCCTAAGAGATAGAGAGGGAGGTGGGGGCTATTCAGTTTAATCCAGCATGCATGTATCGAGCACCTACCATATATATGGCTTCAAAGGGGTTCAAGATGAAAAAACCCACTGTCTTCTGCCCCCCTTTTGAGAAACATTGAGCGACGACAACAAGAAAACTTCTCCCCTTCCAAACAGAAATTAAATAATATCAGAAAGGAGGAAAAAAATGTATATGGCCTTCCAAAGTTAAAAGAAACCCTTTTTAGGTAATCATGAGGCCAGAAAATCTATAGGCAAGATGTTTTCCTTGTGTGAGGCCACCGCTCTGACTGGCCCAGCTTCACGCTGCTTACCTTCTTCTTCTGGTAAGGGATTTGTGACGTGCTTTTGGATAAGCTTCAATGAGGTGAAGTGTCCTTCCTGTTCTAAGTGGTGTTTTTCCAGCGTAGTCTCCTGACTGCCAATGGAGAAATGACTGACGGGCCCTGATACGCCGCTTTGTCCTGTGTCTGTCCCATTTCTCGCTGCACACCAGGTCTCCTTCCCCCACGTGCGCCGTCTCCGATTCTAAAGCCAGTCCCCTGGCTTTACATCATCTTCCTCCCACCCCTTCCGTGATTATTTTCATCCAAATTCTGCAGAAGTCGCTAGCTTAGTGAGTGCAGGGAGGCCGAGGCTGCGCCCCAAACCATGGAACGCATTCCTGCTCTTGACCTCAGTCAGTGTCCACATTCTTCTGAGCCCACACAGATCGTTCTCAGCCATCAAGTGCTGCGCAGTGGAGGAGAAGTGTGATCCTATATTTTTATAAGTCTCTAGAGACTCTCTTTAGATGGTTGATCTTGCTATGTGGAATAAATGAATTAAATGACGGTAGTGAAACCTTTCTCTCAGGGTTTCTCACTAGCAGCACTGTTGGCATTTGGGGCTGGATAATTCTTTGTTGTGGGGACTATGCTTTGCATCGTAGGTCGTTTAGCAGCATCCCTGGAATCTATCCGTTAGATGCCAGTAGCACCCCCCAAGTTGTGACAACTAAAAATATCTCAAGATATTGCCGAATGTTCCCGGGACAAAATCACCTCCAGTTAAGGACCATTAGTCTATCTAAACATTCCTATCTCTTTTCATTCTGTTCCCTCAGAAGTGTTCTTGGACACTCTTTTGTTTATTTGCTTCATTCATTTATCATTAGTTATTAACTTTCTGCTTATGCCAGCCTCTGTGCGAATTACCAAGAATAAAAGGATGAACCAAGCATCTCTTTCTTCGTGCTCACACATACATACACACACACACACACACACATACACACACATACACACACATTCGAGTCAAGTTTGAGTGTATCATAGTTTCCACCACATCAATTCTTATCATAATTATCCTGAAAGTTCCCGTTTTTGGACTCTTGCTCCCAGACTGTAACTCTGGCTGGCATTTGAGTCATTATGACTTCTTTAATGAATGTTGTCTTTCTATTTTTGTACCTTGGGTCTTTGAGGAAAGCCTCTTGCAGTGTGGGTCAGTATCCTTGGCTTTTGGCATAGCTATTAAACTTATAAAATGATAATGCTCTATTAATCTAGCAATTTCATCCATGAATGCTTCAACCATTCCAGATACAGCCTCTCACTTGTCACTCCAGATTTGCTGTTTTCTTGTATTGTGATTTTGTTCATTCTCTTCAACCAGACACCTGAGGCTTCATTTAACCTGTGGTCACTTAAAGTTTTATTTAATGAAACTCCTGTTTGGAAACCAAGGTCAAGCCCCTCGGAGGCATGCTCATTGGATTGCTTTCTGGTGAACTTTTAAGTGAGCGTATTTCCTTTACAATTTTTAGAAATGGTGATATAAAAATTGCTTATGGAAAATCAAATGTGTGGCCATTTCCTTGCTAAGGGGAGGGAAAGAGTGATGTGTTTCAGCGAGGAAGGAGTTCACAGATAGCTTCAACTATGTTGGTAATTTTAATGCTTGGGTATTCATTGTATTCTGTTCAAATATATGTTTGTATATCTGAAATACTTTGTAATATGTATTAAAGAAAAGATAGCCAGTTTGGAAGTTTGGTTTTTGTTTTTCTGTCCTCCACTCTTAAATAGATGGTTAGGGGTTAGGTCTCCACTTGATGAACTACTCACATTCCTGCCTGCAAAAGGTTGGTGGGGGGCGGTTGTGTAACATTTCTGGCCTCTTAAAGCCTTCAACAGGCACTGCTTTCTTGCCATGTGCTGTCGAAAAAAATTTGACAGGCACTTAGACTTTGCGCAGAGCGACCAGGTTCATCTGGAAAATGGTTAAGATCTGTTGGAAATAAATTTCCCCTAAGGATGCGGTGGGCCGGGAGCTGGGACTCCGAGTGACAGCCGGCCTGAGCTCTCGGCGGTGTTGCGAGTGCCAGAGGGGAGAATTAAATTGGAGAAGGAGGCGGAGAAGAGGGAGGCAGGAGGGAGGGGGAAGGGAGGAGCAACAAACCCGCTCCAACACACCCAAATGACCAGATTCATCATAGCACGAAACTTCACAAGTTACACCCACTCCCTCTGCCAGCAGCCGGGGAAGGCTGCTGCTTCCTCATTTCTGTTACTGGAAGTTTGAGAGATGTGAAGCCAGACGGGAGAAACGTGTGCGCCTCGCCGAGCAGGGGTGAGCTTTAATTTTAAAACCGAGTCTTTCCACCCGCGAATCTCTTTGTGTTGGGTGGGCGGGGGGAGCCGCCGAGCGCGGCTCTGGACGCGGATAGGTGACAGCTCCGGGCTGTGCAGCCGGGGCGGGAGGAGCCGTGCGCCCCGGAGCCCCCGCCCGGAATCGGTGAGCCGCGTCCCCACGCTGCGCCCGGAGCGCGCGCCGGCTGAGCTGCCGGGGACACCGGCGGTGATGGTTCTGGCTCCAGGGTGAAGGGGTTCGGACTTCGAAAGCGCTTCTTCTTCCCCCTTGCCTTCTGCTACCGAGGATCATCGTGTGGCATACAGGTCCGGCAAGGAGATGCGGGATCATGTCACCCACCAAAGATGCGTCCTACCCGGGGCTGTCCCGCTGCGCGTTGGGTAATTGCAGGTCAATGTCGTTGGAAATGAACTCCATGAAAGGCATGGGAGTCAAGTCAGAAAAAGCTCCGAAGGAACATGCAGAAACCGTGGGCCCGATGGGCACCTGGGTGGGAGTTCTGGAGTGAGGCATCGGGTCTCTGGCTTCTCACTTATTTCGAGTCTGATTAAATTAGCTCGGCTCAAGGGTCCTGGCTGTGGAGGTGTTATTTGTTTATCTGGAACTTTTTTTTTTTAATGTCAGTTTTTCTGTGACAGCTGGTTTATCTTTGGATTGATTGGCTAAGTCAATTTTGGGTGGAGTGTGGAGGGGAAGTTTGGGTGGCCGGTGGCACCAGGGTTGGGTTCATTGCAAGTGACCCTTGATATGTCCCCTCAAAGGATAAACTTGACCCAGATAAGGTTTCTCACATACCTTCTGTAGATTTTATTTGGAGCCTGGAGCCAGTCATTGGGCTTTAACTTGGCATGTGTGGTTTTTATTCACTGCATAGGGGTCAGATGGAGACTTCAGGGTTAACTCTTACCTGTTTTACTTATGTCATATCTGATCAACAGCTTAGTAATGCAGCAGCCCTTGGAGCTGGTTTTTTTTCTTTTTTCTTTTGGTGAGCAAATCCTTTATGAGTTTTTTTTCTTTTTCTTTTTCTTTTTAGACAGGGTCTTGCTCTGTTGCCAGGGCTATAGTGCAGTGACGTCATCATAGCTCACTGCAGCCTCAAACTCCTGGGCTCAAGTGATCCTCCTGCCTCAGGAGTATCTGGGACTACAGGCATGGCCACCACGCCTGGCTAATTTTTTGCTATTTTTTTGTAGAGGTGGGGTCTGGCTATGTTGCTCAGGTTGGTCTCGAACTCCTGGCCTCAAGTAATCCTTACACCTTGGCCTCTCAGTGTGCTAGGATTACAGGCGTGAGCCACTGCTCCTGGACCATATGAATTTTTATAGAATTGCTTTACCTTGGAGCAAGAAAGGAAAGGAAGAAATGGGTAGCTCTTATTATATTTACAGCAAACCAAATACTCATTTTACAAGTGTTTCTCCCAGTTCTGGGGTGAGTACAGTTAGGAGGATGTTAATAGCTAATTTTATCATTTTTTTAACACTTGGAATAGACTGGCTTTCCCAGCTTCCCTGCACTTGAACTTTGGGGGTCAGGGGACAAGTTGCCAGGGCCACAGTTTGCTTAGCTTGATCTGACCCTCTGGCTTCCTTGAAGTTAAAGATACAGATGTAAAGAAAATTGGTTTTAAACCAAACCAGACATGTCCCAGGGAAGAACAGGTTGCATGATCCAGGGCTGTCACCTGCTGGAGCCCTGAGTTCTAGCTCTTTTTGGGCTCAGGAAAGGACCCAGCAGGTAGATGTGAACTTGGTGCTGATGTGAGGTCTGACCTACTCCCCCCACCACCAAGGAACCTTTAGCAACTTACTCAACAGGGAAGGCAACCGAATTGGATCTCATGATGGAGCTGGTGAAACTGACTAATAGATGAAGTTTTATGGAACAATAATCCTTAGCTGGAAAAATGGGAATACATTATTCATAGAGTAAAGGTTTTAAGATATTGTCACATGGGACTGTTAGAAGACATCATCATGTAGACATCGAAATTAGGGTTAATGCTACTATATGACCGTGTAGGTGTGAGAGAAAGTGACAATTTCTATATCATTATTTCATTGTTTTTTCATATGATCTCTCCACCTCTCCCAGTTAATAACCTGGTTTGGCTCTGGTTGTATTTTTAATTTTTATTTATTTATTTATTTTAGAGACACATTCTCGCTATGTTGCCCAGGCTGGACTTGAACTCCTGGGCTCAAGTAATCTTCCTGCCTCAACCTCCTAAGTAGCTGGTGAATACAGGTGCGCACCACTGCACCTGGCTGCTTGTATTTTTTTAATTGTAGATTCAATTATATACTGGACCATTAAAATTATTTTGTTTTAGTAACTAATTTTTATAGGAATTTCCCCATTTTATGTAAAATTTTAAATTTACTGGTTTAAATTTGTACATGATATCCTCTTATATTGTTTAAAGACTGTAGCATCTGTAGAAATTTAAAAAAGGAAATTTTGTTTCCTTTTTCATTCATGGAATTAATTATTTGTACCTTTTCTTGATCAGTCTTGCTAATGTACTATCAATTTTATTGGTCTTTTGGAAGAATCAACATTGGTTTTTGTTTGTATTTTTAATGGAAGCACAGAGGCCACCTCTTTTCTTGAGTTTATATGCATTTAAAAATTTCTGCCCTGTGAGACTGTCAAAAAACGTTTTAAAATGGCCATTGAAAATAAGCAACTGAGTCCCTTAGCTGCAAGGAGGAAGACATTATGTATTTATCTTTGTGTCTCTGACATTATGTTTTTTCAGTTTTGTTAAAACATACCTTCTGTTCAGGGAGCACCATACACATTGGACCAAACTGTTCCAAGGTGGGGTTTTTGTATTCATTGAGGCACACCCTGTGAAATTGTTTTGGAAATATCTAACTAGAATTTGCGTGAGTCTTACTGGTAATTTAATGTGAATTGTAGGTACTTTCAACTCACTTGACAATACAGAGTTACCTTGTACAAGAGCAGAACAAATTTGCTGTAATGACTGGGAAAGAATGCTTCATTTTGGTTCATATTTAATGCATGAATCTGAGCATTTTAAGGTTTTCTCAGAACAAGTTCTGAGTATGTGATGGTGTAAGATCAAGAACCCTGGAGTGGGAAAGACCTGGCTTTGAATTCCTTGCTGTGTGGCCTCAGGAAAGTTGCCTAACCTCTCTGAACTTACATTTCCACAACTGTGAGAAAACTGCTTGTGGGGGCTGTTGTGAGATTTCAGTATGAATTCAATGAAAAATGAGATTTCAATATGAATATTCAATATGAATAGCCATGTAAGGTTTCTATCCCCGGTTTGGCACAAAATTGGCGCAAAGTAGTTACCTACTACTAATTGTAGTACGTTAATTGTTTTCTGGCTCCAACCTCACCACCTCTCAGTGCCTTCCTTCCAAAAAGGAGAAGTTGTTGCAATAGAATAAAACAAAAACTCCTTCCCCTATTTGTTCTGTCTTCATTATGGGCAAGTGGGGGTCACTTTTTATTATTGTCTTGTTATCGTAGTTGATTGGTGGTGAACCAGCTGTGTATTTCTCCCCTCCAATTTTTATCTTACCTTCCTAGGATTTTTTTCAGTTCATCTCATTTCCTCGAGGATCTCACTGCTGTATTATTTCTTTTCTGTCTTTCTTTTTTTTTTGGCTACCTTTAGGGTAGAAATGAAAAGCTCAAAACTTGGCAGCTACTGGGATGTAAGTTAGTGGGTTGCTTCTATGAAGGCAAAGTTTGTTAAATTTAGTTACTCAAGAATTTAACTTGGAATCCAGGCACTATGGCACGAGCCTGTAGTACCAGCTACTTGGGAGGCTGAGGTGGGAGGATCCCTTGAGCTCAGGAGTTCGAGACTAGCCTGGGTAACACAGTGACACCCCTGTCTTTAGGAAAAAAACATTTAAAAAAAAAGAATTTAAGTTGGAGGTAGATGGTGCTGATTATTAATAGCAGTTTTGGATTGCCGTTGCATCTTTCTGAGAATGTTTTTCCAGACCTTGGAGTTCCTAAATACTTTGGGGGATGTATTGATTGTTTAGGACTATCGTTGACATTGCAACCAAGAAGGGAAAATAAAAGCAGAGGATGGAGGAGCTTGACTGGCTAATATTCTTCCACAAAGGAATAGAGCATTATTGAAGTTGCCCAACCCTAAGCCATTTGTTCTTCCTAGGGTTTCTCAGTTGAAAAAGTCCTGGGGAACATATGGTATAATCAGCTAGAATTTCTTTATGCATCTAATATTGCAAGGGGCTGAACCGGGGATGGGAGGGCATTGTGAGCTGGGAAAAGTTTGCTTTACGGTGCAATGCTAACATCATTCACTGTTTTGCCTAAGGAGTGAGCCTTGGTTTCATTTTGTGTAGTGAATTGGCTTCAAGTGTGGAGTTATTTTCAAAGAAGACAGATTGACTAGCTGCACCTGGTCTGGCCCATCCACTATGACCCAGTGGTGCTGTTTTGTTCTAGCGGATGCTTTTATGAGAATGGAGAACAAGGAGGCATAGTTTTCATATGTATTTTGCAACACCTCCTTCTCCAGTTTATTTTGATGCTGTTGCTGGAAAACAAGCGTTAGCAAGCCTTTCATTGGTAGAACTTTTGGGGAAGATATCATCACTTTTGGAAAGTTTTATTTGTTTAATGGTTTGGTGTGGATTTGTGAGATCCTATACTGAATTGTAGAGCCTCATCCAGTACTTTGAAATCATATGCTCCAGTGTTTCCATGAATTATGAAATTTTGGTGGGTAAAAATCACCACTGTCAACGTGCTTCCTACAAAGCTGTAGGTGAATAAGGGCAGGGTAAATGCTTTTTTGATTATTAGAATACCAATTGCTTATTAAAGTGCCAATACTAAATACTAATGTATTGAGTGTCTGCAATATGTGAGGTACTCATGTTACCGCATTCATGTTTCTGAGGGTGATCTTGCAGTCTTTAGAGGTATATAAAGAATGAACACAAAACCCATTGTTTTCTTCTGTCTGTTCTTACAGATAGAACCACTGTGAACTGAGGCCCACCTTTCTAGATCGGAAGCCCAGGAGGAGGAGGAAGAGGAAGAGGAGGCTTGGTACCATGGGGTATGATGCTCTGAATCCTAGTCTCTCACCTGGGATGTGAGCAGCCCCTACAGATGGCACATCTGGAGATCTTGACAAAGCCTCTTTTGTTTTGGATGGGGTAAGTGTGGCATTTGCAGAAGGCTTAGAAATGATGATTTAAGCTTTTAATCTATTGTCTTCTTATGATCCTGCCCAAATCCACCTGTTTCGGGACAATAAGAAGTTTATTGGTGGCTATTGTTTTGGTGGGAAGAGGTTTGCTGATTCTCCCTGCTTGCAGTCTGAGGCTTTGAATTGGTGTCCTGGGGATGTTTCCCCTTCTTGTTGAGTCATTCCCATGGTTATATTGTTTTGGAGACTTCAGAGGGTAATCTTCCTAACTCTGTCTTCCTCACTTCTCTTTTGCCTGCTAGGAAAGGGGAAGAAGGAATTGATTTGGACTGCAGTAGAGGAAACTTGGTATCAGAACATGCTTGTTGGGGGGCTGTTGGATGTGGGATCCTGTTACTTTTAATGAGAGAGAGTGAGCCTTTATCTAATCTGTGAAGCGGGTTTGGTTAAAGTGGAATATTTCACATGGGCCTCACTGCTGTGGTGAAACTGGGCATCTTTATTGCATGATAGGCTTGGGGCTTGCACAGAAAGGATCAAGTGATCACTGTGCAACATGCACAGTCCCTGCAAAGTACCTTCCTTACTTCCTGTATGTGGTACAGATCCCTTCTAGGGAGTTCCACCAGAAAGGGCTGTGTGTACTTCAGTTTCCCTTCTGCCAAGCAGGAACAGTGACATCTGTCCATGCAGTCCCGTTTACTTTTAGGGCAAGAATGATTTAGACCACAAAGGGCTTTCTAGATATATGAAGTTGCTGTTGTTCTTTTCAACTCTGCCTTCCTTCTTGGCCAAACCCACCCAAACCTTACTAGTAGGTGACATCATGATGCATTACTTAACATTTACCAGGTTTTGCTAATATGTTGGTTGGTCCAGAATTTGAACAAAAATGGGAGACTTACAGACTCGATAGAGAGCCAGAATCGCAGATGCTTCCTGAGGCGTGATTCCTGTAACTTTCAGAGTTTCCCACCCAGCATTCTGGGTCCTGCTTTGCAGATCTTGCTGCGACCTGTTCCTCCAGTCTTACCTGTTGCTCTGCTCTGCCTGAATCCAGACTGAGGACTCAGCCACTCCTTCCTGTGAATGTACACTGAGGCTCAGGATTTACATCATATTGTGTTATCACGATTGGGTTATGTGCCTTTTTCGAGGGGTAAAAATAATAATAGAATTAATAGTAAAAACAACAGCAGTTAACCCTTTGGAGCACAAGCTGTCCATGTTTTGCCCCTATCCCTTTGGATCCTCTTTACCTTTCTAGCAAGCTCTCTCCCCATGTGCTTTCACACTGGCCTCTCTTTGTTGGAAGGCTGCCCTTAGGCATTGGGTCCCCTTTGACTAAGTGCCTGGGAGTCCCTTTACCCTCAGGGCATCCTTAGGCAAGGGCTAACCCTGAGGAGGGTGCACACATTCCAGGCCAACTCTGAGGTCTCCCCTGGCCTGTCTGGGGAGAGCTCCCTGTGGCTTCTTTCTCTCCAAGGTCTTCCCTATCTACTTTCCAACTGGTTTTCCCTGGAAGCACCTCCCAATAAAAAACTCAAACATGACTTCTTATCTCTGGCTTAAGTAACTTGTCCAAAGCAACAGCGTTGGAATGTGGGGAGCTAGGATTTGAGTCCAGAGAGCCTGGCCCTGGAGTCTGTCCTCTTAACTGGTTTACCCCGTGTGTTCCTCCAAAGCAGATGGCTCAGACTTCTCTTTCTATTTGCCTCAGCATGGATCACAGGGACTGCCGTGGAGTGCTTGGCAGATGTTTGCCAAATGAGTGGTTGCACAGCCCGGCAGAATCAGCCTTCCCAAGTCCTGTCTCAGGCATCTGTCCTTGTTCGGTTTACCCAGAATGGCCTTCCACCAGCTCCCTGCCAATCCAGACTTCACCTCTGCTTCAGGGTCAACTCGGGTCCACCTCCTCCCTGCTGCCTTCCTGGTCTGTCCCAGTCCACCGTCATCTTTGCCCCTGACAACCGGCGTTTATTCTCAGATGTTGCCCTTCATAGCTTCTCTCCTTCTCTCCCACAATAGGAGATCATTTCTGATCTAAATCCTGAGAGCTGCGATTGTGCCCTGTACCACATAGGGAGCGTTTAGGGATTCTTTTGGGCTTAATTAAAACCGGGTTGGAGCTGTCCAAAGAAATGTCAGGGTTGTTTCCGGGTTCTGTGAGTGAAGGGAAATAATGAGGTTAAAGATCAAAACTAAAAAAAAAAAAAAGAAGAAGAAGAAGGGGGGACAAATCAAAAATTGTTAGCCCATGTTTTTGTGTAGCCCGTGTGTGTATTTTCACACTGCAGCTGTTCAGGTTGAATCATAGAAGGGGTGCGTCATCCGTTGGCTTCAAGCACAGGGGCTAGCCCATCTTCCCCCCGAGGGAATTTACACAAAGTTCTGTGGTGAATAATGTGGATTCTCCTCCACTACTTAGGACGCAGTTTCACAGATTTCATGCAAATGGCAGGTGAAACATGTCAGGCATCTCCCTCCCCCACATTTGAAGGATGACAAAGATGTCCCTCAGCAGAGCTAGTGTGTTGAGTTTCAGCTGATGGCCGGCCAAGTGGTCCGCAGTGGTCTCTCTCTCCACTTTTGCCAACTTGGATGTGCTTTGCCTCCGGAGTTTTTCCCCCATTGTAAGGTAGTGGAAAGAGGGTTAGGCTGGAAGGGAAGATGCATACATTGAGCACCTACTGTGTGCCTGGCATTCTGGTAAGTGCACTCTAACAGAGTACATGATTGAACCTCCCAGCTCCTCTGGCACGGGCGCATTCGCATATCCAAGTCCAGTTAATGGCACCCAGGTGGCTTGAGTAAAATCACACCATTGTGGTGGTGACCCTGGATTTGAACTGTGTTTTATCTGACTTCTAAACCCATCACCGTTCCTATGCATCTTGATCTTTGGTTCTGGATATAAACAGAGGTGATGTCTAATGGTCATATTAACTCTGGAATTTGGAGGCTCTTGGGTTCATTTCTGATCTATACCTTTTCTATGTTAGCCAATTCTTAGCACTTCACTGTCCATGAATTTGTTAAAGTCATTATTGCCTGGGATACCATGCGTAGGTGTGACTTTTGCGGGGGTTGGGTAATATTTTTAAAACTGTAAAATTAGGGATCTCACTTTATTTTTAGATGCTTATCCACAGGTGAAATGTGTCAAGCTGGTTCTTTGAACACCCTCCGGCACATTACACAGTTTTATCCTCCTCTTTAAGAAGCAGAAGCCTGTTCAGCGAGACCAAGGACTTTCTATAACTGTCTTGTTCTGTGGCACATACAGCCTGGGAGGTTGGTGTCTTGGGTCTGCTGCAGCAGAACACCCTGGAGCCTTCCCCTTGCATGTCCCTCTTCTGCCCATGTTGCGTAAACATTGGCATGGCAGGGACAGATGGCCACTCCGGGGCTCCTTTGATGTCACATTTGGTTGCCTGGGTGGGGGGTAGGGTGGTTGCAGCCAGTCTCCACGGGAGGAAGAGAGGCTGACTGGGAAATACCCCCTTGACAGTGGGTAAACACAAGCTTACCTCCGGAAAAGCCGGGCGCCCCGTACGTGTGCAGGCTGGGGCAGTAATGGAGTCAGATTTACATAAGTGTGTTTGGCTTGGGAAGGAGCCAGTCTGCTCAAAACACAGCCCTTTCTCTCTGCTCCTAATTGATGCTCAACAGAGTTTGGTTTGCTTACAGGACTGTGAATGAGCCGTGTGGGGGCTGGCAAAGGGAGTGATGGGGTGCAGATAATTACTTTCAGAGCTAGAAAAAAATCCTTTCCAGAGGCCTGGGTGAGCTCTGCTGGAGGCTCAGGTGAGGGCTTCTGGAATCCCAGGAGCTTCAAGGTAGAGCAGTTAGGTGCCCTTATCAGTGGGACTCTTTGCTGGTCAAACAGCATCAATCTGTGTAATGGGGACTGAAGGCTTTGATGAAAAATAGGAAGTAAGATAATAAGGAAAAGCACCCAGAATCCCTCTTGAAAGAAAATAACGAGAGTTGACAGTATGTGAAAATCAAATGGGTTTTTTGTGGTTTCAGCTTTAGAAGGGCACGCTGGAGGTAGTTGCAATGGCCTCGGTGCATCTCAAGTAAAGTGGAAAAGCCTGAAGCCGTAAGGGTTAATTGAAAGCTTTTCCAATTCTAGCCTCTGGGTAGTAACTGTTGCTATATATTTTTCTAGCATATTTACAGAAGTCCCAACAAGCCAAATTAAGGTAATGTATTCAAGGTAACAAGAGTGATATCTAGCTACTATGTTGCATATTATTTTTTGGGAGGGAGTGTTTAGCTCATTCTTTTATTCTTTCAACAGATCATTGATTGGGTAGCTATGGGTATTGTCTTTGGGGGTGTCCTCAGAAGATCACTGTCCTCAAGGAGCTTACGGTATAGCAGGGAATAAAAGATACGCCATCTAGAGTTCCTAGGGGTGCAGATGAGGGGTATCAACTAGAAGTTTGATAAATTTGAAGAGTCAGGACATTAGCCATTGAACTGTGAGGACTAAAGATGGGAAAATTATTAACTTTAATTTTCCTAATTTCTACTGATTATTGAGAGTTTACTCTCTGCCTGCCACAGTTGTAAATTCTTACCATGTATGAATATATTTAATCTTGACAGTAATCCTATGAGCTATTACCATTCCAGTTTTACAGCTGAAGAAACTGAGGCCGAGAGAGGTAAAGGTGACTCAGCTAGGCACGTCAGGGCTCCGGGTAGACATCCCGGCAGCCAGCACTCCTAGCTACTCCTACCCTAGTCCACGAACCAACTGGGCAGCTGAGGACCCCTAGCCACTGTGGTTCTGATTTTCCTGTTTTGGTAGAAAGTGCATGTAAAGTATTTAATTCTTCTTAAGAGTCAGGGGCAAGCAACCTGTGGACTCCTCAGTGTTTAGAGGAATCTAGTTTGTGCAGACGCCTGATGGGCCATTTAGTCATGAAAAGATCTAACTGACAGATTTTTTTTTTTTAGGTCACTGGAGGGTGATTTTAATTATCATATAAATAGCGTGAATAGGAGTGTGGGAGTTTTATTACCAGTTCCCTGGTGGTGGTTTGAGCATTTTCTCTGGGTGGTTCCAGTGTCAGTGTTGATACTGCTAGAAATTGTTCCTGCTCAGGGCAGAGTGATTTTTCTCTGTTGGTGGAAAAAAATTTTTTTTTTTTTAATGAGGTGAGTGATGGTGTTTATGGTAAGGTCAATCATTTATGTTTAAACAAAATTATCATCATTTGCCAGTCAGTGTTTAATGAAATAGAGAGAGAGAGCGTGTGAGCGAGCACATGCACTGGGCTAGCAAGAACTCAAGGGACCCAGGTTCTTGTCCTGGGCTCTTCCTACCTCTTTGACCTTAGTCTAGCCAGTTGCTTGGGGCTGTGAGTTACATCCTCAGGGATCTTGTGATGTATAGAAGTTTCTCTCTATATAGTAGGCAAAGCCTGTAATATGGATATTATATATAAAGACGCAACTTTTAGCTTGATATAACTGCATTATTTATTTGTTTCAGATCCAGCTGCTGTGGCTGGATTTTGTATTTTTGGTATTATATTTAAAATACCGTGTTATCTTCTGGTTGTGTTTTCTTTTCTTTCTTTCCTCTTTATTCCAGGAGTAAGGGATTTCATGTAGGATGAAAATGGGAACTACAGAAAAGGTAGGATCTGGAATTAATTCTCAGCAGCAGAGAAATTAAACAAAATGGGAAAATACACCATTTTGCTGCTAGCCAGATGAAGGGAAAACAGGAGTGTGTACTTCGCTTTTACCCAGTAATAGGATACATTATACACAGATTAGTTTTTCACTGGGACCTTGTAGGTAAAAGAAAGCACCAAGTAGATCGGGACATTCAATATTTCCCTCATCTCAAGAGCACATCAAAGTGGTGTTTAAACTCTATTGCCTGCTTTTTATTTCTGTAATTTCAAATCAGACCCAAATCCTGCCAGTGGGACCCTCACTCTGTGACTCCTGTCTGCTTAACCATCAGGCTTCCTCACCAGGCCTCTTTCTGACTCACAAATGGGGGTGGGCATGAATGCTCAGGAATAGTTATAATGTGGGAATATCTGCAAAATGTCAGACTTGAGTAGGAAAGTAGTATCATGAAATGGAAGGCCTTGTCAAATGCCTTTTCATTTGATTTTTAAAGCTGGTGTGGCACAGTTGGGAATTCCCAGGCCTGACTAGTATGGTGGGGTAGCATCTGTCATTCCAGGAATGCATTGGATTTTAGAGATTGTTGAGAAATGGTTTCTTTTGGTGTATCATTTCTTAAAACACGTTAGGGCTTTTGGACGTCATCCTTCCTCCCGAGAGTTGCTGTGGCTGGTAGTCCTCAGAGCAGTTGGGGCCTGCGGGCCTGCAGTCTGTGTTCTGATGTGGCAAGCTCCTCTCTTCCAAGAGGTGGACATATCTGACTTGAGATGCCTACATTTTGTGACTTTTGTTTCATCATTAGTATGTGGATTTTGAGACGTCATTGGTAGGATGGATGCTTCCTTTCCTAATTCATTTCTATACCTGTGTCCAGAGACTTCTATGCATCTTTGTTTTAAAATTTGTCATAATCTTCATTGACTACTTGGTTGAATGTTTGAAATGCATTCATCACTCAACAGTTTTTTCAGCATCTGCTATATATAGGCAGCTATGATGGGTCCCTCATGGAATACAAGAGCTGGTGGTACCAGTTGGGAAAAACAGGCTAAGTATAATGGAAGGGACAGCGAGGTCCCACGGACAAGTGTTACTTAGTAGAGACAAAAGAAAATATTCAAATCACATTTTACCTATCAGAGTTTATAAATTCATCTGAAGTGCTTGACGAAAACCATAGTGTTAGAAATGGATCTATTTGTATATAAAACTAACACCAGACGACTTTGCCAAATTAAATTTCTTAAAAGTGTTCTTAGAAAGAGGGACTTTCCTAGAGAGTATGATGCCTATTTTGTCTTTAACTCGCTGAGGTCATTCTTTACAGTTTTATTTCTGTGCATCTTTTTCTCTCCTAAGCAGTTGTTAAAAACATACAGAGTACCACACACACACATGCAAAACTCTGCACATGGATATTCATAGCAGCTTTATTTATAATTGCCAAAACTTAAAAGCAACTAAGATGTCCTATAGGTGAATGGATAAATGAACTGTCATATATCCAGACAATGGAATATTATTCAGCACTAAAAAGAAATGAGTAATCAAGCCATGAAAACACATTAAAGAACCCTAAATGTGGTTGCCAGGGGCTAGGAAGAAGGGAGGGATGAATAGGAAGAGCACAGAGAACTTTTAGGGTGGCAAAAGTGCTCTGTATGAGACTGTAATGGTGGACACGTGCCATTACACATTTGTCGAAACCCAGAGAATATACAACTCCAAGTGTGAACCCCAATGTAAACTATGAACTTTGGGTGATAATGATGGGTCAATGTAGGTTCATCGATGGTAGCAAATGGACCACTCTGGTGGGGATGTTGGTTGTGGGGGAGGCTGTGTATGTGGGGTAGGGGGTACATGGGAACTCTCTGTACTTTCTGCCCAATTTCTCTGTGAACCTTAAACTGCCCTGTAAAATAAAGTCTATTAAAAAACAGCAACAACATTCAAACCAAAGTTGAGGAGACACGGCACTGAATTCTCTTCATGGTATCCAGTAAAGTGTCTCTTGACCTCTGTTATTTCTCAAAATTCTTTGCAGCCCCTTGGCTTGAGCAGTGGTTGGTGGGCTACGGGGAGAATCCCTCGTTATCAGGAGGCTCTGATAATTCGGAAAACTGGAATAAGATGCGAATGGGGATTTTCCCTGGTGGCGTCATAGCTGTGAAAGCCCTGATCTCAAGTTCCTGTTTCCTTCCTTCTGGTCATGTGTTGTGGCAGTGCTGTTGATACTGAGGACGCATTTTCGGGTGAACTGATTCTTAAGGTAGATTCCACGTTAGCAAGACGCTCCTGCGTTGGGGGTACTTAAGGATAGTAAAGCTTGGATAGTACTTGAATGTACTGTGGCCTGGGGACCAGGATTTGGTCAAATCCTGCCTTGATCTTCTTACCCTTCCCACGAGGAGTTGCCAGGGAGCTCTGTGCACAGGCGCATTAGCACAGAACCAAGCAATTATGAGGAGTTTTCAGGGAGCTTCCATCAGTGTTTCTCCTTGAGGGTTGTATTTTACTTTTTGAAGTCATACTATCCATGTGCTCAACAAATAAGTGTGGAGCGCTTCACTTTGTGCCATGCTCAGTTCCAGGCAGTGGGGATACAGTAGTGAACAAGACCAAGGAGAGTCCCTACCCTCACGTCACTGACATTCTGGAGGTGGAAGAATGACAAAAAGCAAGTACCATCAGCCCTTAGCATCCCCAGGAGATTGGTTCTAGGACCGTGCCTCACAAGGAAACCAAAATCTATTAATGCTTAAGTCCTTTGTATAAAATGGTGTAGTGTTTGCATATAACCTGTGCACATCCTCCCATATACTTTAAATCATCTCCAGATTACTTACAATACTTAATACAAAGTAAATGCTATGTAAATAGTTGTTAGCCTTTTTAAAAATGTTTTCGATCCACAGTGGTTGAATCCACGGGTGCAGGACCCATGGATGTGGAGGGCCAACTGTAGTTACAACATGTCCTGTGCTGGAAGGTGATGTCACAGTGGAGACCCATGAAGCAAGGAAGTGTTGGGTGTTTGAACTTTTGAATAGGGAGGTTAGGAAGGCCCCACTGTGTGGGTGACACTGGAGCCAAGATGGCCAGGGGTGGAGGGATTGAGCCCTTCTGGTGGCAGAGGGCAGAGGGCAGGGCCTGGCATATTGGAAGACTAGCATGGACACCAGTGGGGCTTGGGTGGAGAGAGTGCGTGGGAAGGTCAAGGAGATGCAGACCAAGGAGGCGGGCAGGGCAGGGTCTGGTAGGGCTGCTGGTGAGATGAGAAGCCTTTGAGGGCTGTGGGTAGAACTAGGGAGACATGATCTGGTGTAGGGTCGTGGGTGCTGTCTGATGGCTGTGTTGGGAGGAGGCTAAGCAATGTCCTTATTTGGACCATTGCTCCCAGGAATCCTTGTGTTTGAGCCTTGATTAGACTTTGTTATTGCACACACAGCTCAGATCCCCTGGTGCTTTTAGGTCTTTATTAATAAGTTTTTTTCAACATCTGTAGTCACGAATCTTTCTTTATAGTTGGTGAGAAAAGGGACTTCTGTCCTGTGAGGGTAGTGAACTGATGAGTTCTATAATGAGTTCAAGAGTGGCTGAAAAATGCTCGAAGATACTTTAAGGTTCTCTGCAGCCCAATGTCTTTCTTACCTGCAAAACGGGAGGATCGTCCTCCCTACATCCAGCTCTGTTTTGCCTCCTAGAGCCCCTGCCTTGCCTGTGGGCAGACTCCACCCGCCTTTCCATGGATCATGTCCCTTTTTGGCTCGGGCTGCTCATCTGGAGTTTTAGTTCTGGAAGAAGTGAACCATTTGTCGTATGTGTTGCCTTCTCACTGGAGCTGCGTGTTTAGTCATGGCCTGAACACATCTGGTGGATCTCTGAGCTTTTCAGAAATCCAAACCTGAATTTTTCGGCATATGACCCTGTTAGCCCGTTTTAAGTGGCGTGTGGTAAACTTGGGCACAGATGTTCGTATACCCCTATACTTTGGACAAAATAATAATAACTTTCACATCTCGTCTTCTTTTCATCTAGGGATCTTAAAACCCAAGTGCATATTAATTAAACCTCACATCACTGGAAGGTAGGGAAGAGATAGATGTAGGGCTATGGCTTTAATCACCACTGCGGAGAACTTAGAGGGACGGCCTCGGGGCCCACACAGTAGCAAATGCCTTTCATCCAGCATCTTAAATATTCCAAAGTATTACCTGGTGGGAAGTGCATTATCATGCGCATCTGCAGGGAGAATATCCTGGGATACTAGGGACTTGCCCTGGCTTTCAGAACTGTCATGGCAGAGGGGTTCTTTCTTTCCAGTTCAGGGATGTATGGATTATCTGGAGTCTCATGGTGTGGACTGAAGGGTGGCTGTTTGGTTTTCTTTCCATCTTTTGGGTTTGATATGCAGATAGGAAGTTCCTTTTAAAATTTCAGCTGCCTTCTTGGCTGGTAATAGGGCATTCTCAATTAATGGCCTGGTTTATCCCTTTCACTTTAACGATCTTTCCCTAGAAATTCTCCCAAGTGAGCTGATATGACAGAAAGGCAGGAGAGAGCCATGACTTTCTCCAGAAGAAAGAATGGAGAAGTCCATCCCTAGCGAATGGGGCATTGATATTACCCATAAGAAAAATGGAACAGAACCACCACCACAACAAAAAAAACAACCAAACCAGGAAATGGTATGATCATGTCATTGATAATAGGTGAGGAATTCAGCTGCTAACCTGCGGGGGTCAGGGATCTCACTGGGAATAGAGAGTTTATGTACACAGCACAGTTGTTCTTCAGGGGCACTGTGTGAGCAGTAGGGAAAGGCTGGCAAGTATTTGTACAAATACAAATTTTAAATACAAAGTCTTTAGCTCCATTTTTAAAAATTCCTAAATACCAGTGTACAGTATGTTATTGATTTTACAAGGTAATATTGCCTTTATTCACAGTTGCGTGTGGAAATAAACAATAGACTGGAAAAATACTGAAAAGTATGGATTTTTTAATGCCCCCTCCATGTGACACCTCCAACCCACTGATTTCTGATTTCTGTACATCTTTATGACTTAAAACGTAAAAACATATCTATGTTTCTGCAGGCACAAGATGAATATTTATATTATTTTAGATGAATGTCCTTCTGAATAAATTCTAAAAGCACACCCTCTGAGAATGTATCCTTCCATAATTCTCGGATAATATTAAACTGTACAAAAATAATTCTGTTCTTCCATTTGCTTATTACAGTGTTTGTGTATTCATTGTTTACTTTGTTGCAACTACCAAGGGATGCAGTTGTGGGGTAGGTGTTCACCATTTCCTTGTACCATGGTGGCCCTAGTTTCTTAAATAGGTAAATAATTGGAGCAAAGCGATGACTTAGAGATCCACTTTGTTGTTTGGAAGCCAAAACAAGCCAAATCTTTGTCTCCAGCATGAATGTCACTTATTCTAGTTGGGCAGTTAATCCCTTTGCTATGCAATGGAATCCTAGAATCCTGGGGTAGACCCGAGGCAGCAATCTAAAAGGTAAAGGCAGAAAAGACGCTAAGAACAGCACCCTGAGAATAAAAATCTCAGCTCCAGCAGTTATAGGCTGTGTGGCCTTGGGCAAGTTGCTTAAACTCTCTCTGCTTTGGATTCTTCATTTATAAATAGGGATAGGTACTTTCCCCATAGAATTGTTAGAAGATTAAAATATTTCTCCAGTGCCTGACTTGTAGTAGGTGCCCCCAAAAGTGCCAGCTGCTATTGTTGTTGTTATAGGCATCCTGGACATCATCTCTCTGCCCTTGGGCAGGAGCCAGATGAATATAATTGGAATTTTAAAAAACGATTTCTACCACCTCTCCATCTCAGCTGTTATAGGATTTAACCCCTTCAAAGCCAGTTCCCTCTGTTTCCTGCCTTTGGAGCTGGGAGTCTTATCTCCCTATAGGAGACGCACATCGTGGGAATTGAGATCACTCTCCGGGTCTCTGTTTCCTGCTTCCTCTCTTGTTGTGTCTTTAACACTACTTTTTTCTTTAAAGACTTTATTTTCCTAGAACAGTTTTAGGTTCACAGAAAAATTGGGCAAAAGGTACAAAGATTCCTCAAAGAGCCCCTGCCCCCACGCACGCACAGCCTCCCCATTATCAGCATTCCACACCAAAGTGGTACATACATTTGTTATAACTGATGAACCTACGTTGACACATTGTTGTCGTTCAGAGTCTAAGAAGTTGTACATTCCATGGGTTTGACAAATGTACAATGTCATGTGTCCATTACAATATCACACAGAATAGTGTCAGTGCCCTAAAAATCCTCTGTGCTCCACTTGTTCATCCCTTCCTCCCCCCTAGCCCCTGTCAACCATTGATCTTTTAACTGTCTTCATAGTTTTGCCTTTTCTAGAGTATCGTACAGTTGGAATCCTACAGCGTGTAGTCTTTTTCAGACTGGCTTAGCACCCCTTTTTTATGGCTTCATGAACTTTCTCATCTTTCTTCATTTTGGCTGTGAAGCTTGGAAGTGCACCTACTAGTACTCAACCATGAACTTCGCCAGGGAACCAAGTTCCCTGAAGAGAAATTTGGCTAACCTGCCAGGGTCGTGTGGGAGAACCATGAGGTGAGCTGCTTGGCAACCTTGTGGACCTTGAAATACAGCTGGATAATTTTAAAAATTCATTTGGTCTGGGACCTAATGTTCAACAATAACTCAATTCAGTGGCCATACTAGAGGACCAGCTATGGGATGGATATTCCAGGTGGAGATCTGTAGGCTGTGGCCCCTGCTTCACAGTGTGTTGGGAGTGATAGGAAAGTCAGTAGGTAGTGACAAAGAGAAAGGCAGTGGCAACAATAGAAATATATACAGGAGGGGGCAGAGTATCAAGCCCAAGAGTTTGGGTTCAGGATTCAGTGTGGATTTGAAACCAGCTCTGTCCCAGACAGCCAGGGCACCTGGGAGCAAGTTGCTATCATTCTTGGGGCTTCTGTTCCTTCCCCTGTAAGATGGGAGATGCCAGGAGCCCCCTCATAGAGCTCTTGTGAGCAGGAAACAAATTAACGTGTGTTATGACTTGGAGGAATGTCTTGCACAAGGACATTTGTGTTAACGTGAGCCAGAACCATCCAGTAGGCAGAGGGAATGCAGGGAGCGAGAGGAATGCACTGTGGCCAGGGAACAGAAGAAAGGACAAGGAAAACTTGAGAGAAGTCAGACTCCGAGCCAGCTTTTCCTTTCTCTTTTGTATATGATATTTTTTGATGACCATGTGCATTCATTGTAGAAACATTAGAATATACAGCTAAGCAAAAAGAGGGCAATCAAAATTACCCCTTAACCTATTTCCAGAGGTACCCACTATGCATATTTAGATTATTTCCTTCTAGACTTCTTTTTCTCCTCTGCCGAGTTGGTCTTTGAAGGATGTCAGCAAGGGTTAAATTTTTCCTGCACTTAATTCCATCACTTTGGCTTCTTATGTGTTATAAGGAGCAATTTTTTTTTTTTTGGGAGACAGGGTCTCCCTCTGTCGCCCAGGCTGGAGTGCAGTGGCATTGTGTACAATGATCATAACTCACTGCAGCCTCGAACTCTTGGGCAAAAGCAATCCTCCTGCCTCCTAAGTAGTTGGGATTATAGGCACACGCCACCATGCCTGGCTAATTTTTAAATTTTTTGTAGACACATGGTCTTGCTATGTTGTCCAGATTGGTCTGGAAGTCCTGGCCTCAAGCTGTTCTCCTGCCTCAGCCTTGCACAAGTGCTGGGATTACAGGTGTGAACCACCACACCCAGCCAAGGAGCAATTTTTACTTACTTTTAAAGTTCTGTCCTGAAATATTTCAAAACACAGAAGAACATGGAGAATAACATACTCCAAGAGGGCAGTGTGAACTGACCTCAAATCATGTGGAGAAACCTCAGTCTGGGACAGAGGTGCAGGCCAGCTGACAATGGTACCTTAGGCCAGTCCCTGCATTGAGCGCTTCACCTACACAACTTCCTGTGTCCCTACAGTAGCCCTCTGAGGTCATGCTCCCCCTTTTTCAATTCCACATCTAGTGACTCTCTGAGAGAGAGAAGGAGTCACCCACCCATCGCTTACTGGCTGGTGTCCAGCTGGGATTGTCCTAAGCCTCTGAAACCACATACCCTGAATGCCGTTTTCTGGCTCATGCCTGCTTTGGCGACCCCTAACTCAACTATCATTGACCAAAGCCCCTCATTTTTTAAATGTGGATATTTTTCTTGACTAATTACAATTAGAAGTCCAAAATGACTTTTTTTTTTTGATTTGGTAAAATATGCGTGTACAGAATTATCATTCTAACCATTTTTAAGTGAATAATTGTGCAACCATGACCACTTTCTATTTCTAGAACTTTTTCATTATCCCAAACAGAAAATGTACCCATTAAGCAATGATTCCCCATTTTTCCTCCCCCACCCCCGGCCCTGGTAACCTCTGTTCTACTTTCTGCGTCTGTGAATTTGCCTATTCTAGATACCTCATACTTAGCATAATGTTTTCAAGGTTCTTTCATGTTGTAGCATGTGTCAGAAATTCATTCCTTTTTTGGCTGAATGATTTTTCATTTTTTTATATATATATAATTTATTTATTTATTATTAATTAATTAATTAATTTTTTGGAGACATAGTCTTGCTCGGTCGCCTGGGCTAGAGTGCAGCGGCGTGATCATAGCTCACCGCAACCTCAAACTCCTGGGCTTAAGCAATCCTCCTGCCTCAGCTCCCGAGGAGCTGGGACTCCGGGCGCGCACCAGGACGCCTGGCTAACTTTTCTATTTTTTGTAGAGATGGGGTCTTGCTCTTGCTCAGGCTGGGCTTGAACTCCTGACCTCAAGCGATCCTCCCGCCTCAGTCTCTCAGAGTGCTAGGATTACAGGCGTGAGCCATTGCACCTGGCTCATATATGTTTTATATAGATGTTTCTATACATATAAACATGTGTATATATGTATATATACATATGTTTTGTTTATCTGTTTGTTATTCATCTGTTGATGGGCATTTGGGTTGTTTCTACTTTTTGGCTATTATGAATAATGCTGCTGTGAACATCAGTGATATAACTCAACAACAACCAAAAAACTCAATTAAAAAATGGATAAAGGACTTGAATAGACACTTCTCCAGAGATAATATACAGATGGGCAAATAAGTACATGAAAAGATTCTCAACATCTTTAGGGGAATGAAAATCAAAACCACAGTGAGATACCACTTTATGCCCACTAGAATGGTTATAATAATTTTTTTTTAATGGAAAATAACAAATGTTGGTGAGAATGTGGAGAAATTGGAACCCTTGTGCATTGCTAGTGGGAACGTTAAATAGTACAGCTGCTGTGAAAAACAGTTTGGTGATTCCTCAAAATGTTAAACGTAGAACTACCATATGACCCAGCAATTCCACTGCCACGTACGTGCCCCCAAAAATTGAAAACGGACTCAAATATTTACTTGTACACCAATTGAGCAGCTTTTGAACATGTATCATCATTGTTTATCAATTCATCCTTCCCAAGGATGATTTGATTATGTCGACATCTGGGCATTTAGCATGTTGAGCAGCAGAAATTAGAGCTCCAGAAACAAAAGGCCTAGCAACCTTTGTGCTGTAAGTAATGATGTGAAGCCACAGGAGTGGAAACTTAGCCCCACTGTGATGCTCTGGAGAGACAAAAATTTGGTTCAGAAGTTGGAAGCCATCTTGTAATGTCAACATACAGAGGAAATGTTCTGAATGAGAAACCGGGCTGAATCAGATTTTATCTTTTTAGTAATATTATCAAGATAAAGACAAAATAATGTCGAGATTTATATACAGAATTCTTTCATTTTTTTTCCCTCCCAGCCTCAAAGCCCAAAAGAATTATTTCCCTAGTAGAAAATTTTGTTGGATGTACCATGATAAAATTGGCAGGTTTTCTAATTTGATTTGCAAATCTAAGTAGGAACCTGAACATTGGTTTTGGGTTCTTAGATCTATCTGCAGAGAAAGAGTTTCTTGACTGCCTACTAAATCGTTGATAATTCATCCTGAACTTTATTATCCTATGGGGGTGTATTGAAACATTCACACTTGATATTAGTTATTCTGGACATTCACTTTGAACAATAGCATTAAATCCTCTTTGAAAAGAGCTGGGAGCTGTAACCAAATTCCTGTTTAACTTCACCTTGCAACCCTGTCATTAGTCTGTGACAGGGCGTTAACCCGAAGAAAAATATCTTCTTTCTGAAATCCTCTTGAGTTGTGTCATTGGTTACATGTCTTGCTTTCTAGGAACTTCTCTGCTGGGTGGGGGCTGCATGAGAATGTGAATATGTAGTACAATTGTCTGGTCAAATAGGCACATGTAGTCTGTCCTAAAACTGGAGTCACAGATGAGTTAAGCGCAGTATTTTAAGTGTTGTCAATCCATTTGAAAGAGAGAAGATGGAGAGGATAGAGTTTATTGGGATTTGAGAAGCTCTTTTTTTCCTGCTCGATTTCTGGACCAATTGAGAGGGACAGAGGAGTCAGCAGATGGAGACCAAAAGATCACCTTTATTATTGGTAAGTGTGGGATTGGAGGTTGTGACTTGGAGGTACAGCAGCAGTTGATTTCCTGAATATCCCTGTCCATAAGAGTTATATGGACTTACCCATATATGCAGACCTAACACTGGACATGGGGCAGGATCTCTAAAATTACCTACTGCATAATCTAGAGTGGGGCATACCTTGGGTTCTCCATGGGCCTGGAGGATCCCTGTGGGGGAGGATGGAAGGACTTGACCTAGGCATGTATGGGTCATTCTCCCAAACCCTATCCTCTGTCCAGATCAATGACGTACCCCCAGAGCCATCCTGAGGGGCTGGAGAGACCAGGAAGGCTACTTTAGTTGAGGATCTCCATGTGGAAGGAAACACAAGGCCCAGGGACATGGCACATGCATGCTGTCATGCTTAATGCTGTTTTAGCTCAGGAACCACAATTGTTTTAACACTTTTGATCTGCTAAAGATGAAACCACTGAGAGTCTTGATTACTTTTCAGTGAGAGAGCTAATTTTGCCCCAACCATAAGGTGAGAAGAATGCCATGTATTTTAATGCCTTTCAAATGGAAATGTGGTTCCTGGTTTAGCCCTCATAAAATACTCTCCCTTATGAAACATGCTCGTGCCTTTTCATCTGAGGGTGGCTACATTTCACTATTGTCTAAATCATTATAAACCTTTTTTTGAAATATTTTGGCTGGTGATGTAATGGTAAAGCAATATGATTTTCATTTTAAAGTAATCATCTTTCTTACCATTCTGTCAACCTCTGTGGGAGGTAGGAAACAGGTAGGTGACAGTCTTCAATTTTGCAGAGTTCAGAATCATGGTGTCACGTTATAACACCACAAAGGACACCAGAAGCCCTCTTGTTTAACTCCCTTCCTTTCCAGTGTGATGCCCAGAATCTTAATACCATTCATCACCCATCACTCAGTTTGTAGAATACATGAATGAATGTTATTTATGTTCTGCCATGTCGTCAGTCTTTTGTTTTGTGACACAATTTCATGGCCTTCTTGGTTGGGATGATATCCTCCTGTGGCATGTTAATTTTATTTATGTTATTTGCTTATTTATTTATTTACTTTTTTTGTTGCAAGGTTTGCTGATTCTCACCCAAAATTGAATGAATTAAATAAATAAACAAATGCCTAAAACTTTCGTGGACCCCCCACTCTTTTGAAAAACTGGTAAAAGCCATGGAACCACTCTTTATACAGATGTGGGTATGTCCATGCACATAATTTTGCATTCGGTTCCAGGAGGTTCACATACCTTTGAAAGTCCTCCAGGGATCCTATGCTAAGAATCCTTGTACTGAGTCATTCCCAGGCCCTATGCGGAAGTGCTAAATTTAGCAAGTCCGTGTGACCCCTACCTTTACAAAACATGAATGTTTTAAAAGTACAAACAGTGCCATGTGGAAAATCATAATTTCCATCTGAGTAGTGC
Organism: Daubentonia madagascariensis; assembly: GCA_023783475.1. Classification (NCBI taxonomy): domain Eukaryota; kingdom Metazoa; phylum Chordata; class Mammalia; order Primates; family Daubentoniidae; genus Daubentonia; species Daubentonia madagascariensis. Next base: position 216,639 of record JAKFHU010001482.1, on the reverse strand, counting down.
TGTTCAACTGAGGGTGAAGACCTTTGTGGGGTTTATAAAATAATTTTAGTGGTTTGGGGCCAATGTTGCTAAAACAAAAAAAAGTGGAATAGAATAGAAAGTAAACCAAGCTATTATGTCTATATACTGGGTTGAGATTAAAAAAAATATACATATGGGTCCCAGTTTAAGAAAAACTGGTATATGCTCTGTTTGCTCTACTATATACAGGGCAGGGGGAGCACTTTAAAGAATTACAAGCTTTCTTTTCACTATATGTTTTGACTATGTTAGCCCTTTTTCTTCCTCATAAGTAGAGTCAAAGAGTTCAGTGGTCCCACTAACATTTTTATATCATACATCCTACCCCAAATCACCATTTATGCACAATTGTTCTCAGGATCTCTTTGATATCAATAAGCTTAAATCCAACAGTTGAATCTCCTGATTTTCCTTAATATTCAAACTCTTTTTTACCTCGTCCAGCTAAGGATCAGTGCAATCTGCCACTACTTAACTATCTTAGATGGTAGACTTAATTTTCCTTAGCTTCAGTTTTCTCATCTGTAAATGAGAAACCATCCTGCTAATAATAATGTACTTCTCTCAGGATTGTTGGGAAGACCGAATGAGCTTTTATATGTACAATTCATAGCATGACTCCTCAATCAACATTATTATTCTCAGTAGTAGTTGTACTGTTTGTCTACCATGCAGGAATCACATTTTAAACGCCCTTTAGAATTTCTGAGAATCTGTTAAGTTGTCCGTTCTGGCTGCATTCACTTGGTGGATGAGGACTCTGGGGTATATAGTAGTGGTGCATATAGTAGTGTCCTTGTTTCAAAAGCATCTGCTTAATTTTTTTTAAAGTGTAGTCTATTTAACTCCTGAGTTTTTGTATAAATTATTTTGCTCCCACACATCATGAATGACATTAAAAGGACAATCTTTCTTTTCTCTATATTGTGAACCAACATTCTGTTCACCTACAAATGTTGCAAATGGTGATTATTTGGAACCCAGATGGGAGTCTCCCAGAAGACTCGGAATACCAATGAAACTCGATTGCAAGGATTTGTTATTAAAGAAATATAATGAAAAAAAAATTACACAAGGAGAGCTAAATAATTTTCCCGGTGTATTTCTGCCCTTAGAAGTATTTTTCTGAAATGTACTGAACTTCCAGGATTATCAGATATACTCAAAGCAAATGTCTGCTCCAAATAAATGTACTCACATTCTTAAAAAAGGTAATTTACACATGAAAACTTTGCTTCTCCACCTCTCAGAGTATTGCAAGAAGAATTTCAATTTGAGCTTGCTGTATCTCATTAAATAATATATAGGACACACTATGCATATAAACATTCTTTTTGCACCAGGCAGGTGAGTCGCTGCTATAATTTAAGGGTTGTGTGTGCTGTGGGTTTGAGAAGATTGCTGGGCTGCCTCCCAGAGGGCCGCGTGGCCTTTGTTAAAAGGGTGCCTCCCAACACTAATTTCTGTAGCATGCCCTACCTCTTTTGTTCCTCTTTTTTACATAATATTTTCATGTTCTTTTTTCTTTTCTTCCCCTCACTGTCTCTGGCTATAAAAACCTTCCCTTAGGGAAGAATGCAATCACTAGTACCTGGCAAAGTTCTATAGGAAAGGGGCATGAACTTAAGGTCAAGTAGACCTATGCTGGAATTTCCACTCCGCTGCTTCCAAGAACTTGGGTGACGAAGTTGACCTCTCTCAGCTTCACTTTGCTCATTTGTAAAATGGCCCTGTTATTATCGATGGAGTCAGTGAACGTCTTCATATGGATAAGGCTCAAATTTACTTCTCTTTAGGGTGTATGTTTCTTAAGAAGAGAAATAATTTTGAAAACAATATCTAACTGTGAAATTTTGGTTAGGGAAAGTATTTTGTGAACAAGGAGGGTCTTTTTTAGAATACTTGAAATCTTATTGTTTCTCAGCCTCCCTGTGATTTGCAAGGGCTCTGACACTACATGCTACGTAATACATACTAGTCATGATAACTAACCTTTCTTATTGTTTACATTACAAGACCAGTATTATGTGCTCAATTCTCTTAGCTCAGCCAGGAGGGGAGGAGGGTGTGTATTATTAGGAAGTTCATTTACAGATGAGAAACTGAAGTTTAGTCAGGTTAAGTAACTCGCCTAATAATCTTGCTGGCTCCAGAAGTTAAATTCTCAATCACTGTTCAGGACTCTAGTTTTTGTATGAAAAGAGGGTACAAGAGATAAATGGGCCAGTGAATCAGATATAGAGAACCCCTCCCCCGCCACTCCCGCACGCACACATTCATGAACTGCTCATCACACACTCTGATATTTTCCAATGTGGCAGAAATAGAGCTGTTTTGGAATTTTTGCTTAGATCCAGGTGTGAGATGGTCTTTAGGAAATTATTTGGCCAAGGGTGAGTATTCATTCCCCTGAATTAGCGATTTTTGACAATATTCCTCTTGCTATATTGACAACATAAAGAATATTGACAACATGTAAAGAAAGTACTTCCTGACGGCAGAGATGTCAGGCAAGGGAATCGAGGTTTTCCTCCTTTGTTCTGGAACAAGCTTATTGACAGTTCATTATTTACATATCGTGAGAGAGTCCTGCCAAACCAATGCAGGTGTTACTGACTTGTTAAGACAAGTTGGCTCTCTCTTTTCTCTTAGGAAAAGTTGGAATGCAGCCCTTTGTCACAGGATTGCATTGCACTAGTCACTGGGCTAAATGTAAATATATAAAAATGCAAATTATACTTTGCCGTAGAAATAAACATTTTGACATCCTGCCTTAAACAGTTTTCCTCAGTGACTATTGTTAATGCCATACTTTTTCTCACATCCAGCATTGTGTAGCCTTTCCTTTAGGGTTGTTGGCTACACTTGACAAGAATACTTTTCTAACTTGTTTGTTTTGTCATTTTGGTGTCACCAAATTGGTAGAAGAAAATGCAGTAGCTAGAGGTTTCCATTAGGGAGTGGTTAACTTCCCATTCTGAAAGGCAGCTGCAGAGCTGAGTTTTTATGATTCAAGTATGTCCAGGTTGTAAGTCTGTGAAATTAAGTTATTCCAAGACTTTTTTGGAGCCTTTTTGGTAGCTTTGTGACCACCTGGATGATTCTCACAAAAGTTCATTAATCCAAGGCAGTTTTTCATCCAGGTGGGCTGATGCCTGTAACATACAACCCCAAATTTCAGTGGCTTCATGTTCTCAGAGGTTCACTTATTTCTTATGTCACAGGCCAAAGCAGGAGGGGGCCATGGTGGTTGCTTCCTCCCTTTCCATGTGGTCATTCAGGGACCCAAGCTTCCTCCATCTAGATGACCCTAAGGTTGCATAGTCGCCCCCTAGTTCTTCTGCACTTGGTGTGCAGTGAATTTTGGAGGGAGATCCTGGAGGCCCTCAGGGGAGGTGACAAGGGCAGGGTCTGGAAGTGGCCAACATTCCTTGAGTCCACATTCCGCTGGCCTGAACTCAGGCAGGTGGCCCCCACGTAGCTATGACGGGGCAGGGACTGTACATTTCCTCACTTCCCAGGTGAAAAGGAATTGATTTAGTGTCTGCTACTGTTGAGTATTTAAGCTTAATCTTAAGGGTTTCTGAAGGTGAAGTGTTTCTATTAGAAAGACCTTGACAGTGCAATTTACCGCACTTGGTAGCTAGGTATTTGATTTGAATTTCTGGACTTATTTTTGCCTTAGGTGCTTACGAGCTTCCCACGGATGGGAAAGAAAGGGATTTGGGGTTTTGACTTTTAAAGTGCTGCACTGGGGACTTTTCTTCTTTGCCTGGTGATGTGTTTATAACCCGCTCAGAGACCCAGGATGAATGTCTGGATCATGCACGATGGATTCTAGCTGTAATCAGATTTGGGTTTTTCAGATGGTTTCTTGTCGAGATCTGTGCTACCTTCAGAGATGCCCTAAAGTTTGTCTTTTTACCTCACTTTGTCCTGAGTTTCTCACTGACCATAGCTTTCCAGGATCAGAAGGCCACGTCTTCAATTTTTGTCATTTGAGAAGCATTCTCGTGATTTTCAGGAGGACTATAGCCGCACGCTTCTGTGCGGGAATTTCAGCTACATGATTTTTCCTGCTGAAAGATTTTTTTCCCCTATAAATTCGAAAGCTTTTTGTCTTTGAAATAATTTTGGAAGACTTTTAAGCCTTTCATATGTTACTAGTCATCTTCAACAGAATATGTTAAATTAATCTAAACAATCTTTAGTCAGGTGGGGTTTTTTTTCCTCCCCCAGAATCGATCATTATACTGTGCTGAGATCTGGTAAAGCAGAGGTGGTTGGGGTTGTAAGGCCCAGAATGGTGAGGCTTTCATGCTAATCATATTTGCTTTCTTCTAGTTGCTTCGTTTTTCATCCCTTCTTCCTCCTCCCTGCCGGCACTGGCCCCTCCAGCTCCCTTCCTTGAGTTTGCTGTAGGCTGTCAAACCAGATAACTAAGCTTGTTAAATTGAGAATCAATAGAGAGAGTGACTCCCATTATGGACAGAATCAAGTTCAAACTCCTTGTCCTGGCATCTGTTGGCTTTTGGCAGTTGGCTCATCTGGCCCTCGATGATTTGCACGAGTTGTAGCAACTCTCCTCTCACACCCGCACTGCACCCTCTTCCTGAATCACACCAAGTTATAATCGATCTAATCAATATCATCACAATAAATAACAACAGATGTTTATGGAGTACTTACTATGTGTCAGGTCCTCTTATAGAATCTGCTAAAACATTTAACAGTCCTAGAGGCTGAGGCATTTAGAATGTATTAAATATAGATTATATTATTAAATATTTAAAATAAGCAATGATTAATTACATATAATTAATATGTATGTACCATATATTAATAATTTAACAATTAAGTGTAGGCTAAATATTAAATATATGAACTATATAGGCATATAGAATATAGTAAAGCATTTAACCCTCCCAAGGATGAGCTGAATAATGTCTTTATCTCCCTTGTACAAATGGAGAAATGAAAGGCAGAGGTTAGGTAGCTGACAGGTCACCAGCTAGGGGCACCAGACTAACCGTTGTGTAGTACTGACTCAGAAGTAACTTGGTTTTCCTCTCCCTGTCCTTTTATTCCACTTGGGGGGACTACTAATTTTTATCCCCCAAATTCAGCTGAGACTCCATCTTCCTGTATCCTTCCTTCATCTCCAGTGTCTCCTCCCTGAACAGGATGGAGCCTGTGCCTTCAAGTATCATCACACATCTCAGGTTGTCCTAGAGACGTCTGTTCACAGTCCCTTCTCCCGCTGCTAGACTGGCGCTCCCTGAGGATGGAACCAGGGCCTGGTGAAGGGGAGGGCTTTACTCAATGCTGGTGGAGTTGATCAGAATTAGATTATCACACCCAGCTCCCTGTTTTCCAGATAAGAAAACTGAGTCCCAATGTGGTGCTGCCCCAGAGCTCTGTGGGGGTAGATCTGGGACTAGAACCCACATGTTCAGAGTTGGTGACAACATGGCCTTTGAAAGCAGAAAACTTGGTGGAGATTTTGGTTTTGTTCCTTAGCTCCTCGCAGTGTTCCGGATGGCCTCCTGAGGGCTCTCGGATGTAGGAGGTGTTTCCGAGCCTTCCGTGTACTCAGTGTGTACTTGGAGGGTTGGCAATGAGTGTCTTAACATAAAAAGACCAAGCAAAGCCCTGAATTTGCACAGACTTGTCAGCTGAGGGCTTGGATATTCCTGTGAGGACACGAAGAGCACATTAACACATGTGGCTGAAGGGCTTTCTGTTTTTCCTAATAGGAAATTAGCAAATTTTATATATTCTTTCATTAATTTGCATATTTAATACAATAAATTACTTGCTAAATTATGTCTTATTATTTCATTATACAAATTATCTCCATCTATATATTCCTGTGTGGATAACTTAGAATAAATAAGTGATCAGGTTTAAAATTTTGTTTTTGTTTTGAAATTGCCGCAAACTTCAGGAAAACTCAGCAGTACAGTACAAAGGATTTTATTTTCTCACAATCATTTGAAAGTACATGGCTCTTACCCCAGACATTAGTGTTTTTTCCTATATACAAAGACACTCTTCTGTACAACTGGCATACAGGGATCAAAATCACAAAACGAGCTGATCCATTCCTAACAGTTCCTCCTCATGCCCCATTCCAGTTTGCCAGCTGTCTCGAGCCCAGTAAGGATGGCGCCCTTTAAAGCAGCAAATGTTTCCAATTGAGAATTATGCCTTGCATTTACTTGTCATGTGTCTTTAGACTCCTTCAATCAGGAACAGCACCTGAGTCTTTTCTGGATTCTAATGACCTTGGCACTTTTGAAGAGCCTTGGCCAGTTGTTTTGTAGAATGTCCCTCAATTTGGCTTCCTGGGATGTTACATCACGATTAGATCCACATTATTGGATCAGTGGGTCATTGGCTGACACCCCCCTGTGTCTTCTCTGAGAGCACCCAATTCTGAACTGTCCCATTTCTGATGCTGTCTACTCACCCTGATCACTTGGTCCAGGTGGCCTTCTTCTGGGAAGAAGGCCTTCTTCTGCCAGCCTTCTCCCTGGGAAGGAACTCTTTTCCTCTTTGTCATTAGTAACTGATTTGTGGCCGGATTTTGTTTTTTACTTTGGAAAAAGGAGAGCTTTATTTCTAATAAAAAGGTTTTTTTACAGCCTGCAGAGGCCGTATTGGCAGGCTGGGAAACAGGGCTCCAGTCACAAACCAGGAACACAAGCTTCAAGGGAGAGACAAAAGGAAACCTAATTTTTTAGAGTGGGGTATCTAAATATACATATTTAACAAGCTATAGGAGTCATGATTATTTATGGAGAGAAAACATGTACATATGTAATTGTGCTTTATACCTCCTGTCCCTGGCAGGATATTTTGAAATTATGTAGATCCCTTATTTCTCATCAAGTTTTCCATTTTATTTATATCTGTATGGACTTGTGGTTTCCTGTTTTATTCAACGGGTTATAATCTGCTATTGGTATTGTTTATTTTGATACTCAGATCGTCCCTGACTTGGCCTGTGGGAGCCCCTTCAAGTGGTCTCCTCTGTCCCGTTGGGTCCCACCCTCCCGTGCTCTGCCCAGACTGTGATGACCCCAGCTGTTCCCCTTCTGGGGGGGGGCTCACCCTGTGTGGCCTCTCATGCTCCCATGCTAGTCACCTCGGTGGGGGGATCCATCCCCATTCTAATCACTAGGTTTTTAAAAAGTATATTTTGTGGCTATACTGGGATAAATAAGCCATAGACATTTTTTTCTGAAGGGTTTAGGGAGAATTATTTTTGTTCCTAAATTGAAAAAACATTGAAGCCTGTTTAGAATTTCTGAACTGGCAGGGAAGGGTAGTGCTGCACCTCCAGGCACATTCTTATACAAATTATTCAAATGCTCAGGAGGGGTTCAGTCATGTTAGAATCCAAGATTGAAAATGTTGTAAACACTTTTCTCCCTACAACTAGGTGTTGATAAGATTTCCAAGGAGATAGAAGGGCAGCTTTTTATGAAGAGGGGTGAGTGAGAGAGAAGACAAACCCCATTAAGGGGCGGCTATCAGTGGAACTTGCAGGAATTATTTCTAAATTCTTATCCAAGTTCCTTTAAGGAAGGATAAAGGCTGGGGACTGTTTTTTCTTTTTGTGGTTAATGGTCATCACTCCTTCCTCCCCACCTCCCCCCATCCCCACCCAGTCCAGCCTGCTACTCCACTGCTGTTGAATCCTGTAATCCTGTCTTTTTGGCCAGCTGTAGAGCCAAACACTCATCTGTTATCATTTAATTTTCTGTATAGTTTATTCTAATTTGCCACATAAAAGCAATCAGTTAAAACTCTTGGCTCTGAATTTAATTTTAAAAATAAATAGGTATTTTTTTAAAATCAACATTTTAGTGAAATGATGATTCTAAATGAACACTTCCAGTTGCTCATCCTTGTTAAGCAAAATATTTAAAATATTTACCATTTATTTTATAAATTTCTCTCTCTCTCTCTCTCTCTGTCTCTCTTTCTCTCTCTCTCTCTCATACACACACACACATGCAATTACCACAGACCAGTGTGATGAAAGATTTATGGGAGATAGGAGTCAGGAAAATTAGGAAATTCAAAACATATTAATGAAATACTATTCCAATCTGTTACCAGAATTTACTAAGACTGCAAAGTTCTTTTGTCCTCTTGAATTTTAAGTAACCACACTCACATTTTTAAAAATCTTGACCATGTTCTCATTTTAGTACCTTGCTCTTACTTTGGTACACAGTACTTGTTTGGTTGAATGGAATTGAACTGGACTCCCACTTTTGAGGCTGGCAGCATGGATTTCTTAAAAACAGCTTTGCCTGATGGCTTCCTAGAAATAAAGAGCATTTACAAACTGAAGACTGGGATTTAATCAGTTTATCCTGATTTCTTTTTGACCTAAGCTTCCAAGACTGTATTATATTATATTTCACTTTATTTTATTTCATTTTATTTTATTCCTTCCTCTCCATTTTCATTCCCTCCAACTACTTACTTGCATGGCTGCTATATTTACCATTTCTTGTGCCTCTGGTACTAACTTAGATAGGAAACCTTTAGGTTGGCTTGGAGTTTCTGAGAAAATTGGAAAAAAGGACTTTTTCTTTGCTATAGGAGTAAATAAAGTATATGAACATGCGCATAGCTCTCACAACCAAATGGAGGCCGTAACTCAGCACCACCACCAAGCGAATGTCTTCCGTTTCGTTGCTTTTGGGAAGTAGGAGCATGGGGCAGAGTTACATCGTATTCATCTCATTTTCTTTTCTGCTTTATCATAGTCATTTTTTCCTCAGAGTGTTTTTGTTTAAAGGTCTAGTTCTGTTCTGTTCTAGCAATTATAAATCATTTTGGTGCTAATCATGGGGAAGGCAGTGCTGCTCTGTAAACCAGAAGATTTAAGTGCAGAAGTTACTTGAAATTGACTAAGGATAGCGTTGCAGGATGTTTGCTATCTCCATCATATGTGGAATAATATTTTTATTCTCTGAGCCTAATATCCCACCCAGATAGCAGAGATAGGCAACTACATGTTTATTCTCTATTTTGATTAATTTACCTAGAATATAATTCCTATCTGGGCTCCATTTTTATGCTGTATAGTCCCAGCAGTGTCCTTATTTAATGCCCTCATCTGCATTCCATTGTTATGGGCTGCATAATTAGAGAGTCTAGAGAAGAATGAGAAATTGAACCCAGGATTTTTATTATATTGTTTTAAATTCCACTGTATTAATCTAGTTCTTATAAACTAGGCCTTGTAGAAATAGGCCACTGACTTCCGGGACTGGGCTCATGGTCTGGGTCCTTCTAGGCTAACTCATAAGGATAATCATACTTGTATCACCCCCCTTTCCTCAGTCCTAAGCACTGGGTGCATGGTGTCGTACGTAATAGTTGTTGTTTATGGTTGTTAACAAAAAGGTGGTCACATCATATAATCTCACTCTCTGGATGATCTCTGCTTTAAAATTCATAATGCAGATCCATCCTTACTGTCACTTCCATACTTAACTGGGCAGGGGGGTTACCTACTATGAGCTGTATTTTTGGTGCTGGCTTTTTTGAGTCAACTTAGTAGCAAATTTTACTACTGGCACCTCCTACCAAGAGATAGATATCTGGAATTTGGTTTTTATCCCTCAAAAGTGTGATCTTTTAACTCTAAATATTATAGAACTAGTATTTTACTGTATCTATATTTAGTATATCTGTACTTTATGTTTAGTAAATCTGATTTGCTTCTTGCCTTCAAGTTCTGGGGCAATAAATAATGTATTGTCGTTGATATTAAGTATCTTTCCAAGATACTTAAATTTTGGTCTCTGTTCATCTTAAATCAACAATGGTTACTTATATTGAGAAGATGAACTTTCTGTGACTTTAATTTTGGGTAACAATAATCTTTTCAAAAAGTTTATGAAGATGTGAAAAAGCTAGATAATTGGTATATTGTTACTTTACAAGGCAATGGTCTTTTGGGTTCTCACTTCTATTCCTTGAAATTTATCATTGACGAGGGGTACTGGATGCCCTCGTGACTGTTCTCTGCCATGTGAGCGATTCATGTGTTTTTATTGTAATCAATAAGAAATGAGAGTCTATGAATTCAGGCACTAATTTCACAGAGTATTTTTCATAGTTATTTTTTGAAAACTTCCAATTATGGCTTAGAGGCCTGGAGATTATGATGACTTATCAATTATCTAGATGTAAGGAAAGACCCTACATTTTTCTTTCCCAGGCTGCCATTTATTGATCACTTTGGTAGCTCAAGCAGTGGACTGTGATTTCCAGTAGATTGTTCCATTTAATCTTATTATGCCCATTTACCAATGAGGAAACTGAATCTTGGTGATGTGAAGTAACTTTCCACTGTTATCTGGTATCAAATAGCAGGCGCAAAATTCCCACCCAATTGTGTCTGGCTCTAAAGCCAATTCTCTGAGCACTAACCTCTTACTCCTTGTCACTTACTGGCCAATGTCATACAGGCCGGCTTGAGACTGCTCTGGTCTTGGAACAGTCCCTATTTTGACTAATGCTGTTGGGTGTCTTTCACAATTGCTCAAGACCTGTGCATTATCTGTTTGAGATTTCATGTTGAGATTAGTAATTAACCCTTAAGGGCTTTTCCCATTGTGTCAAGTTCAAACAAAAAGGAGCTGACAAACTCCCATTACGAACTGAAAGTACGCAACAAACAAACAGCACAAGCCCCAACAAGAAATAACAGTTGACAGGTTTAGTGTGTTCTCCACTGAAGCTTGGGCCAATGTCAGCAGTTAATTGCATTCTCAGAAATGTCACAGAAACGAGAGGGTGGTTACGTGGAAGCATGGCCAGGTTTACCACTTAAAGACCAGGGCTGTGTTTTCCTTCATTCTGAAAGGCTTGGGTGGGGGATGTTTATTTTTAATTGAGTCCCAGAAGGAGATATTGAAGTCTTTTCAAGAATGAAATATGCATATCATATTACAAAGTAATTTTAAACAATTTTTTGCTTTGTCTTAAAGATTTTTGGATGCACTATGTTAAAAACAAAACAAAACAAAAAAGCCATGATTAGGAATTTTGGTTTGGGGTTATTGATGTTTTTGTTTTAATTAGTATGAAGAAACTGCTAATGAGGTATATTAAACTCCAAATTGAAGTATTATTGTTGAACCTGTTCTACCTTGTACATTCCTCCTCCGATTATTTATTTGAAACAGTTATATATTTGTTTCTTTCTCTGACTTATTTATGCTAGGCCTTGTGAAAAAGGATTTGGGGTAGGGAGAATAAATACCATTATCCTTCTTTTTACTTTTTTTCTAAAGCACATAGCCCAATTATCACACACATGAACACACCAACTCTCGAATGGATCTGATGTGATCCGTGCCCCGTGAGTAAGAAATATAGAAGCCAAGGATGACGTCTGTCAGGTTAGTCATTGTCTTCCTCGTGGTCTGTGTGGTACTTTTATGGTTGATGGAAAGATTTGGATGAGGGAAGGCAGAAAATTGGAGAGGGAAGATTACCACGTGAGAGTAGTGCTGGCGATGATATTGATACTTGGAATTGCCAATTAAGTGAACACCTCAGTTACTTGATTATTGCCAAAGATGGAATCTGTAGTAATCTAAATGAGCACATTTTGTTAAGATGATTTCCCACAGTAGTAACCCATGAAACAGTAACTTTTCCACAGGTTGTCAATAGATAGTCCACAAAACAAGTTTTCAGGATTAAGAAAGTTTAGGAAACACTGGGTTAAATAAAGTGAAATCATTTCTTTACTGCTGGAGTTGGAGTTCCCGACTTTGACTGAAGAATGCATATTTCTTGGAGCGCCTGGCAACATTTTCTGTATTTCTACAGAATATATGTGCAACTATTAGAAGGCAGGGTAGGGTAGTGAAATAAGCCCAACAGGTTTTGAAGCAAGTCTGCCTGGGTTCTGCTGGTAGCCCAGCCACTCCACCATCCACAAGGCTGTAGACATGCCTCTTGAGTAGAAATGGGCACAAGAGTAACACACCTCCCCCTCCCCCCAGGTTGCCGTGATGATTAAATGAGCTAACGTATACAGAAACACTTTTCAAACTGTGAAGCTCTCTGCAAATATTAGTTGTTATTATATCACCTAATTTTTTATTGTTTATAATATACACAACATAAAATTTACCATTTTCACCATTTTTAGGTCCTGTAGTTCAGTGGCATTAAGTACATTCACATTATCGTGCAACCATCACCACCGTCCATCTCCAGAACTCTTTTCTTCTTGCAAGAGTGAAACTTTGTACCCATTAAACACTAAAAAATTCCTCATCACTCCTTTTCCCCCCAAGCCCTGGCAACCACCATTCTAATTTCTGTCCCAATGAGTTGGACTATACTAGATACCTCATATAAGTAGAATCATACAGTATTTGTCCTTTTGTGTCTGGCTTAATATCACTTAGCCATAATGTTTTCAAGTATACCCTCTAAGTTTATATGATATGAGATTTTAATTGAATTTTATTTATTTTCTTAATTCACTCACCCCTGGTGCCCTCCTTTTAACACAAAGCATAAAGTTGGCAGAGTGCATGTATCCATGTATCCTAGAGCGTTCCTCTAGAGTAGCCCTAAGTCAGTAGCATGAATTTAGGAGGGGGGCTGTCAAGGATATGCCTTTAAGAGCTGATCAAGAATCCAGTTCAACCTCAAATTAGAACCAAAAGGGCCCTGAACTCTCCCTAACAAGGAGACACATTTTGTTTCTTCTTCAGCCAAATACTTGAAATAGGAGAGAATAGGAAGTGTTTCAACGCCTACGTATTGCCTTTTTATCTTGCAGGTTTTCTTGCAGATGATTTATATACAGGCAGGATTTTTTAAAAATTTCATATTTCATCATTTTTACCTGTCTTAAAATGGTGGCTATGGATATGGGGCTGTTTTGCAGAAATCCTCTGTAAGTTTTAGGATGAAAATCATCCATTTCAAATTTAAATAGCCTGAAATTTGAAATTACCTGTTCTTGTTTATTTAAATCTGATTTTTAAAACCTTATTTAAAGATTTAAATAAACCTTTTGAATGTATTTTTTTGGAATGAGTATTCTCTTCTTTCCCATGATTTTATAGTAAAATTATTTCCAAATACCCATTATTAACCCCCAGAATTAGAAATGTTTCCTTTCCCAATGATTTCAGCAGTATTCTGATTATAGATCAAATAGGACACCAAAATGATTATTTCTTTTTCCTGAGTAATCATCAAATCCAGGTTTAAAAAATCATAGTCAAATTGAGCTGCCATCTTATCCTCGTGTGTATATTTTCAAAAGATGCACGTATTTTTTACCTTTGCCCTATTAAGGGCATATATTTAATTGTAAACATATTAGTTGCATCAATGCACTCTGGGCATAAAGGATTTCATTAAATTGCAGCCCTCCTCTTCTTAGCACTCTGAGTTCGTTGTATGGCACCTAACTCTTGGCCTTATATTATACTTTTTGGGTACTTATCTCTTTTCTCACCTCCTACCCTCCCAAAGAAAAGATCTTTTAAGGCCCTTTAAGGAGTCTTAAGCCTTCCCCATCTTAGCATCCAAGATGTGGAATCTTGAACCATGCCATCCCCAGAGTAGGTGCTCAGCACACACTGGAATGGAATTGGGTTGAGGTGAATTGGGATAGGGTCTGGAAGCTATAATTGAAGGAAATTTTTTAGATGAAAAATGATGTCAGGATCTTATTTACCTTTATAGAAAACTGAGCTGGGCTGGATGGGACAGCACAGATGGCAGGCTGTTCCTGTGAGTGTGGGGACGGAGCGAGAGAAACAGAACAAAACAGGTGGCTTAAGAGCTGGCACCCTGGCGCCAACATTAGTTCAGGCCGCGTGCGGTCCCCACTTCCCCGTGCCTGTGCGAGTGAAGCATCAGCAGAACCAGAAGGCTGATGTTATTTTGATCACCAAGCTCTATTTAGTGAATACACTTGATTAATCCCCCTCCTTCTTCTCATGGGTGCTATTTTGAATGGAAAATCACTACTGGAAAGATAAATCCCTACGTTGATTATGCACACAATACCGTTTTTTTTTTTCCCTTTTACATACCATACCCAACATCTCCCATTTCTGTGGAGCCCAAGATTTTTAAAGTATTTACTAGGTGCTAAATTTCACTGAAGAAGCATCTGAAGCCATAGAGACATTAAGTGATTTGCCCCAAGTTAACAAGTTATCCTTGTACTCAAAAAGGAATACCAGTTGCTGACCCACTGTGTATGTTCTTTGATGTGACCCTTGAAAATTCAAGCTCCCTGCCCCATGGAGAAGCAGAATTAGAAAGGAGTCTTAATACAAAACTCTCAGCTTGTTTTCTCCCTATGTGGATATTTACAGAAAGGGGTATACATAGGGCTTGGAGGGGCTGTGAGCGACTCCTGAGCCTTCTTGGGATTGGTTTGGTTTAAATGTGGACTTGTCAGTTCTAACTAGCTGGGAGGAAATGCTTTCCCAGTGTGATGCATTAGTCATGAGCAGGGTGTAGGAGGGTGTTGAACAATCATTCGACCCTCCTTCCCATTCCTGGGCTTTCATGCTGATCTTCAAGCCCAGCTGCATCGGAATTGAGGACTTGCTGGGGACACCCCCCACCCCCAACCCGCTGTGTGCTTGAAGTCTTGGCTCAGAGGTGGAAGAGGGTGGTGATTTCGGATCCAAGGCTAGAACAGAAATAATCACCAACAGCGTATCTTATGTACCCAGGGTCCCCATAATTAATGTGTCTTGGGAGGGCAGGGGGGTTAAAGATGGTGGCTGCTTCAAGAACCAGGATCTGGGATATAAAACATTATTACATTGTCTGTGTACATGCATGTGAGTGTGTGTGCGTGTGTTTTCCAATCTGCAAATATATTTTGATAACAGTTTTCCATGTTGAAGTAAAAGAGAGTCACAACTCTTGATGATTTTGGCTACCAAGAGACATAAGCTTGCATGGGTGGAATTGTCTAGAAATAAATGCAAAGAAGACATCACAGAAACCACACCACTCTTCTCAGTGACCTCTCCATACCCTGGAACCTGTGGCTACCTGGAACACCCCAGTGAACCTCCCTTCAGAGTGCGAACAAGTAGGCTTGTGTGCTGGATATTCCATTGTGAACATTTTGTGGGGAATGCGTTTTATTCCTTTCCTTCCTTTGGCCTATATTGATGGAATTACTGGTTACTAGAGAAAAAGTCTGTTGTGGGGGAGTGATGGTTCATTTCATCTGTCAACTTTGCTGGTCTGTGGTGCCTAGTTGTTTGCTCAAATATCAGCCTAGGTGTTGCTGTGAGTTGTTTTTAGATGTGATTAACATTTGCATCAGTAGAGGTTGAATAAAGCAGTTTACTCTTTGTAACATGGGTGGGCCTCATCCAGTCAGTCAAAGATCTTAAGACAAAAGACTGAGGTCCTCCCAGAAGGAAGAAATTCTGTCTCCAGATGCCTTTGGATTCAAATCTGCAACATCATGCCTTCCCTTGGTCTTCAGCCTGCGGCCCTACCCTGCAGATTTCAAACTTGCCAGCCCCCAAAATAGCATAAGCCAATTCTTTAAAATAAATCTCTTTCTTTCTCTCTTGATATAGATACATAGATATAACTGTAAGTCTATATATACAGGCTATCTTTCTCTGGAGCACTTTGACTAATACAGGGCGGCATGTGCCATTGAACACTATGACAAAAAGTAATAAGCTGTGGTCCCTTCCCTCATGGAACTTGTGATTCTACCAGAGGAGAAGGATTAAGACAAGTATTCATATAACTGATATCTGTAGGGATTCAGAGGAGAAAAGTGATAAAGAAAATTTTGAAAGATCCTTCACACCTAATGGGTGCAGTGCGCACTGTCTGGGGGAGGGGCACGCTTGTAGCTCTGACTCAGGCAGTACAAAGGCAATATAGGTAACCTAAATGTTTGTACCCCTGTAATATTCTGAAATTAAAAAAAGAAAATTTTGGAAGATCAAAGCTTTGCAAAGTTTTCCAATAAAACACCTCTATATAAAAAGAAAACAAACATCCAACCACTCCATGTGCCATTTTATTTTGGGGGGAGGATGGGTATTTCATCATAGAAAGTCATGCACATTTAAAATCTTACTGCAGTATCAGTCTGCCCCACCTCCCCTGCTCTCCCTAACCTCCTAAGTGAATCTTTTGGTAAAATGGATTCTTCAGAAAGATGCTGCTTTACTCCTATGGCTCTCCCCTCTGCTGTGTATGCTGGGGGTGTTTGTACCTTTGTTAGCAGAGCAGGGATCAGGGTTGTGGTGTTCTCTAAGGATAGTATATGCAGTTTGTGTATTAGTCTAGTTTTGCAGGGATGTATGCAATGGGTATATTAGGCAGAAAAGGGGAATATTAGCACTAGCGACTGAAAGCAAGGAGACCTGCATTAGAGGGATAGTAATAGAAGGGAGAAGATGTAGAGGATCCTTCACGGACCTTCGGGGAAGAAAGGAAGAAATGCCCATTCACCAAGCCCCAGCCAAATGCCAGCGGACAGTGTTTTCACCTGTGTGCCTCATTTAATCCCCAGCACAAACCTGCGGGCAGATTTCCTATTTTGCAGATGGAGAAAGTGGTTCATAGGGATGTTAAGTGGCTTGCTTGCAGTCACAGATTCACTGAATGGCAGATTAAGGCCAGGTCTGTCCGAATCCAGAGTCTATGTTACATTTACAAATCATGCTGCCTTCTGGGAGGAATCATAAACGTGGAAGGTGTTGACCCTAAATGGTGTGTCAAATTAGAACTATCACTGGGATAGCCCCATGGAGGTGTCCACGGGGAGATTAGAAACAGGGATTTGTGCTGAAGACCTGGGTTTAAGTAGATGAGAGTCTGGAAGGAACTAGGTAAGTTTGTTTTCTGGTCTATGAGAACAAAAGTTTTGTTCAAAAAAATTTTTTTAAATGATTTTTCATTGCTTGTTATGTTAGCCTTTATTCTTCCAGACTCTATAAGTGAGATTTCTTGGCTACTTATCCTGTCTGTGTCTGAAATTACCCACACTGAAAAATGTAGTTCTGGTTGCAAAGGTGCTTTTTGCTTAGTGTATCTTGGTGAATCATGCTACATTGTATTGTCTTGTCTTGTGGTGGGTGGGGATGAGTCCTTCTGTCTTATTATTTTCTTTTTCTACATATGGTGTTGTTTTATTAACTCCTGGTGAAGGGATATTTATTATCTTTGTTGCAAAAGTACAACTGGATTTAATGATCTTTAGTGAGAGCTAGTGCTTTGGGCAGATGAATTCAGAGCAGCCCGAGGTTTTCAGCACATACCTCCTGAATGGTGATGTGTACCTTCCTGAAGAACTGGGAGATTTTGGCCCTCCTGTGATGTTGCTTCATAAGGTTGACATATAGATAAAGTTTAGGCTATACAGAGAGCAAAACTGAGGATTATTTCAATAAATAAGCTCAAAAACCAAACATTAACACAGATTTTGGTATAGCTTTTTACCATAGATGATCTGTTTTCTGCTGTTGGTAAGTTCCTTTGCAACTGGCAAACCCCACCTGAGTTTTCCACAGGCTGCCTTTCCTGATTTTTTTTCTTATGTTCCAGATCAGCCCTCTATTTCCTTGAGCAGTGGTCTTCAGTGTTGGATGGCTATGCAAGATGAATTCATTAGAACATGGGAAGGAAATTTCAGAATTTATATTTCTTTTTATCTTTTGCATTTAAATGTCTATGTATTTCCATTTGATTCAAGTAAATTATGTCCTTTATAAACATACAGAGAAATTTGAAATGTGCATAATTTATCTGAATAGTAGTTCATGTATATAATTATACATTAATTAAATGAATAAGTGGGCGAGGTGGCTCATGCCTGTAATCCTAGCACTCTGGGAGGCCGGGGTGGGAGGATTGCTTGAGCTCAGGAGTTTGAGATCAGCCTGAGCAGGAACAAGACCCTGTCTCTACTGAAAATAGAAAAATTAGCCTGGTCCACTCCTGTAGTCCTAGCTACTCAGGAGGCTGGGGCAGGAGGATCGCTTGAGCCCAGGAGTTTGAGGTTGCAGTGAGCTATGATGAAGCCAATGCACTCTACCTGGGTCAATAGAGCGAGACTCTGTCTTTAAAAAATAAATAAATAAAGTGATGACAGGCCTCACAGTGTTTTGGGTGGGCATGCTTACGACTATTTTATTGAATGGGTATGCCCTTAAATCCATTTGCCTACTAGTGCCCTAGACAGGCGTATACTCATATGCTCATTGATTCTTGGAAGGCAGGCCTCCCGTCTCTTTCACTTGCTTTGTGTGTGGTCCCATAGATACTACTTGGCAATGAATGTCAAGCTTTTTAAGCCAGTTGCTGTCATACAAGAAACAGATTTGCTTTGTGATTTTATGTATCAGTTTCTGCGTGGGGACTTTGAAGTATCACTATTTTAGAAACGTTCCCATGACTCCCCAGGAACTGCCTTTATGTCGAAAGAGGCTGATTATCCTCTTACGATTTAGGGAGGGGCATATGCGCTCTGTTTGTTTTTTTTCTTCTACTTTAAAAATTCCAGTTTGCAACTACTTCATGTGCTTTTTATTCTCTCCCAGTTTGTAGTTTGGCTAGAATGAATGTTGGTTGTTATCCGCCAGAAAGATCTTGCACCAGCTCTTAAAGGTTACTCTTCCATTTTGGCTTTCTGGGGTCCAGCTCAGTGGCACTTTTGCCTGAATTGAATCACCTGTTTACTGAAAAAGAATGTCCAGTAGAGAAAATCTCGTGGTGGTTACCATTGTGATGCTCATGGGTTTTGACTTGAGCAAGTTGCAGAAATGAGGACTTCTTTTGAGGTGCAGGGAGCACAGAAACTTCCAGGCTGTTCTCCTAACTTTAAGGAGAATGGATGCTCAGGAAGGTTGGACTGAGCCACTTGTGACCCCGTAGTTACTCAATGTCTTTCTTGCCATCTCTCTGTCCCCATTGCCATGTGGCCGGTAACTAACATATCCAGAGCATCGCCTGAGATCTGCTCGTGTAGCTACTGACTTCTTACTTTACGCACTCAGAGAAAGGTTAAGTGATTGTCCTTAAATGCTACATTTGTTTGAAGTGGCACTTGGGTGCACTTACTTATGCATTCCAGATGCATTTCACTATGATTTGTACAGCTTTGGAACATTGCTTGCTGTCAATGATCTTATTTAAATAATAAAACTGATCTCAAGATGTGCGTAAGGAGCGTAGTGGGTGTCCTGCAGGCCTAGAGAGTTTGGAGGCTGAACTCAGATCTGACTGATTTTCTAACTTGGTGGTACCAAGCCTGAGGCATCATATTGTTATTTTTGTGTTAAATTATTGATGCTGTTTAATCCATTTATTATTACAGGTATTGATTTAGTCCCTGAAAGGTGTGGTTGAGATAATGTTTTAAATTTCTGGCCACTCACAAGTTATTAGAGAATTTTTTTCTTTTTTCCTTTTTTCTTGGAAAGTTTAATGGGTATATATATTGCTTTTTATGTGAATTATGTGTTTATATCATTTCAAATTTTTTTCTTTTTTTAAAAGTTTTTTGGTTATGTAATGAAACTGGCTGTTATTTGTTTCTCCATTCTGATATCCTTCCTAATCTAAGCTTTTTGGGAGGCGCTATGGCCTGAATATTGGCCTCTTCCCTACATTCGTATGTTGGAACCTAATACCTAATGTGGTGGTATTAAGAGGTGGGGCCTTTAGGAGGTGATTAGGTTACAAGAGCTCTGCCTTCGTAGATGGGATTAGTACCCTAATAAAAAAGACTTCAGGGAGCCTGTTTGCCCCTTCCACCAGATGAGGATGCAGCAAAAAGGTGCCACCTGTGAGGAACAGGTGCTCACCAAACACTGAATCTGCTGGTGCCTTGATCAGGGACTTAACTAGTCTGCAGAACTATAAGCAGTAGATTCCGGTTGTTTACAAATTACTCAGGTATTTTGTTATAGTAGCCCAAACTAAGAAAGGAGGGTAATAATTAAAAAAAAATTTTTATTGCTGTACTTGTGTGTTCTAACCCTGGTTTCTTTGTTTCAAGGTTCTTTGTGGAATGGACACCAAATTTCCACTAAGATCACTGTAAGTGAATTCTGGCCTCTTAGGGATAAAACTTTTGAATCGGTACTCCATTAGGCCTCTGCGTGGAAGGTGTTCTTGTCACTTTCTGTTTTTTCAGTTACCAAACTAGGAACATTGGAGGAGTCTCTGCCTCATCCTCCTCCCGCCTTTATTCCTGAAAGGTATATCTGTGGACAGTAAGTCCCGGTGATCCTACCTGCCATTCTCATGACTCCAAGGCACTCACTGTCCCATTTGGGCTGTCTCATGTGATTGATTGCATAAGTCCCCACCTTCTTTTCCAAGCTACCCAGGAGGGAAAACCGTGTTTGTTCATACTGTAATGCAATCCCATCATGTAATTTCATTACGCATCATAACATCCAATTCCTATGTGTAGCATCCGTAGCTCCAACCTACACTTTTAGCTTCATCACCTCCAGCTCTTTTCCATGCACTCACCTCTCTCCAACACTGGGCTAATGATTCATTCCTCAGAGCCTTTGCTTATACCCTTTTCTTTTCCTAGAATTTTCTGCCCTTCTTTTTGTACAAACTCCCTTCTATCCCTGTTCATTTCCTTCTATCCTCATAAACGAAGCCAAATCTTATCAACCCTTCAGGACCAGTTTCAACTGATAGCCTCTCCTTGCAGAGTCAGTTTGTTTCTTTCTAACATTCACTGTTGATAAGGCCAGACTAGCTGTTGCAGCCCTGTCTCAGAGTAGGTAAGCGGCCACCGTTTCCCAGCTTGTAGGCATCATAAGGAAATGGTCTATTTCCTCATCCCAAACATATAACAGGTGCCCAATAAATGTTGGTTGAGTTGAACTGAAAGGGTGTTTATCACTAAAGGTTTTACATAAATGCTCTGCTTTACCCAAAAAATTCACAGGTAGTTTTTAGATGGTCTTAAGTGGGGCTATTTAGAAATCCATTTTTATTAATATATACTCTATTTCATAAGATGCTATCGTTTATAAGACGTATTAACACCACTATTGTATGTACCACAAAGAAGGAAATAAAATGGTGCTCATTAAACCACAACACACCACTGTGATTACTGTAAGATAATAGTCAATTTCAGAAATGTTAAGAGTAAAAAAAGTGTTTCTTATAATCAATGAAATAAAGGATTATGTTTTATCTGTTAGAACTTGTAGTCTTAATTGTATAACTGCCAAACAGTTTGCAGTGCATTGCAAATAGAGGAGACAGTAAAGGAATATTTGGTTCTAAGCACCCAGGAAGTGACTTGGGACTTGAGGCCCTAGGACATTGTTCTGTTATTCTATCTTATGATGCCTCTCACAGAGTCCTCACATTTGAGCCTTAGTTCTTACTCTTTTGAAAAATGGGGACTTATAGGTAAAGAATCACCCCCATTTTGAAAATCCTTGGGCATTCCTTTAAATATTTTTTAAAAATTTAAAAAATCATTTAATTTAACTTTAAAGTGCAAGATTCTTTGCTGCATTGAAATGTTTTACTTAATCTTTAATTAAAATCCTTCTGTTAGGTTATTCCATCTAAATATATATCAAGGTTGATGTTCATAATCTGCCCTTCACAATATAGGATATAGGATCTCACTACAATTTCACTTTTTACATAAGGCAGCTATGCTTTCCAACTATGATACTTACTTATTGCCTTTTAGTTATTAAATTGCTAATCAAATGCACACACACACACACACACACACACGTACCTACTTAATATTTCCAGATTCTCTTCCTTCCTCTCTGTTTCCAGTGCCACAGCCTTAAAAGCCTTCTTAGTCTCTGGAGTGCTGAAATCTCTCTGTAGCCATGTTCTCCTAAAAGAATTTCCCACCACCAACACAAGGGCAACAGCAGCAGGGGCAGAACCAAGGAGGAAGCAGAAGTTTCATGAAGTGAGTGATTCTTTCTGGATGGGCCCTTTAAGCTCAAAGTGTGAGGGGCCAGCAAAGTGGATTTGTCATCACACCCCATCCTGGTGGACCTCTCCAGAGGAGCTTGTGACATCTCTGTCATCTCTGCCGCAGGCAGTCCCAGCCCTCGTTGCTGTCAGGCTTGGTTGCCGCACCAGCCTCTTGGGTACATGGCCTCCCTGCAGGGAGCTCTTCCCTGAGTCCAGAGTGGCCCTCCCCCTCTGTGTGGGAAGGCAGCTCTGGGTCAGGGGACTGGTGTGTGGGGTGGCTCAGGGAATGAAATCACGGATGATGACCATGTCCTGT
The DNA here is from genome assembly GCA_023783475.1 of Daubentonia madagascariensis. Taxonomy (NCBI): domain Eukaryota; kingdom Metazoa; phylum Chordata; class Mammalia; order Primates; family Daubentoniidae; genus Daubentonia; species Daubentonia madagascariensis. The sequence goes on along the minus strand of JAKFHU010001482.1, from coordinate 194,294 downwards.
TCTGCTTCCTGATGAAGGAAGGGGGGGAACCCCTTGATATCCTGACTATATTTTGGGCTGAAAGACTTCCTCTTGGCTGCACGGTAAGAGAACAGGTTAAGGGAGAGCCCAGGCTGTAGAGGTCAGAGGCCATCATGGAAGTGGCAAGTTGTACTTTCATACTCTTGGGTCACCTAGCAGGTTTGGAGAAGGTCTTGGAGGCAGGCGGCAGCTGCCGAGTCTGAGAATCCCAGGGGGTGGGGAGGCTTTTCTCCTGACTGCTCATTCGGGGACATGTCCTTTAGCATGGAGACTCCCCTGTCTCCATGCTGGCTCAAGGCTGAACCTTGGGCTTGGAAAACCAGAGAGAATAAGAACCAAATTCCCGTCTTGGAGCTTCAGTCTCTGACATTGAAAGAGGACCTCTCTTTACCCACTGCCCACCCTGCCATGTGTCCCAGAAATGTGGCTTCTTTCTGTGCCTCTTGAGGCTTCTTTCTACAGCTTACATGGGAATGGGAGGCAGATCTGCCTCGGGGAAGAGACCTGGGTGGCTCGACTTTGGAAAATGTGTTGTTGGGTAAAGTGACTTGATTTTGAAATCTCTTCTGAACTAAGGTGTTGATAAATTCTTGAGAAGATTACTTTGGTGTGCAGTTTAGGGATTATACTCTCTTATAATCTTATATAGGATGTATGAAAGCACAGAACAGAATACCATCCTCTCCTGCTGTCTTATGGGCACTTAGATAACCTAGTTCTCTCACGGGAACACCCTGCAAGTTAAGCCACGATGTGGTGAAATAGCAAAGGACAGATTTCAGCATTAGCGGTTAATTACATTCAGCTCCATTTCCGTTTTCTTTTGGGATCAAATGTTCTACGCTGCCATACAATGCAATGACATAGGTGTGCTTTCTTGATGTGACTCAAACTTGGAATCAACAATTTAGCAGCCAGGAGCCCAAAGCTGTGTCCTAACGTTCCATGGTGAGTACTCTTGGAACGGTGGGTGCAATTCCCAGGTGTTCAGTTGCTTCCTGGCTTTAAGAAGTGGCACACATGGAAGTCAAATTCAACGGAAATCAAGCAGGTGGGAGAGTGGAGAGGAGATGGGGAAATTCACACCTAACAGCTACAATGCACACTATATGGATGATGGACCCACTTATAACTTTGACTCAAACTGTATAAAAGCAATTCATGTAACCAAAACATTTGTACCCTCATAATATTCTGGAAAAAAAAGGAGAAAGAAATGGCAGTGATGCTGCTTGGATTTTTTAAAAAGCATGTGATTCTCGTGGCATGTCCTAAAAAAGTTATTAAATCCATTTCAGAAAGCTGGGGCCACATTAGAGGCATTCTTAGGGTCAGGCGGTATGGCTATTTGGGAGATTTGATTGCCAGCTGTGTGACACAGCCCTTCAGGATTAATGGCTTCCAAACTCACTCAGATGAAGTCAGTAGGGGACTTCACAGTAACTGATGCAATGTTGGGGTTGCAGCGCATTGGCAGCTGCCAGTTGGAGGTGTAGTTAAAAGACAATAAACACCAAGAACTTAGGGAAACTCAAGAGAGTAATTTGGCCTAAAGCCATTAGCACAGTGCCAGCCAGATAGTAAGTTTTTTGTAAATGGTAGACCTCCCTAAGTTGGAGTAGAACATACTAACTTCATTTTGAAATGCACTGACTTTGCTCCTAAGAAATGTGGTAATGTCTGTCCCAGCTAAACCTGTTGGTTAAGTATTGCCAAAGATTCACTGTTCTAAAATTAAAGTTATTATTTTAGTAGATAGTTCCCGACTTAGCTTAAAAATATTGATTCTATGAATATGTTTCCTTGCTTGGTTACTTTGGGATACATTTGGATATATTAGGAAGTAACATTGCTCAAAACTAGAGCAGTCTGTGGATATGAAAACTTTTGGGATTTTTTTTTTTTTCTTTCTGATTTGGGTGTCTGTTTATACCTGCCTTAAAAAAAACGGTTGAGCTAAAACTAATTCATTCATGCTTTATGGAATAGGAATTTGGAGCCCTATGATAGCTTATTCATCTGTGCTGAGGAATTGGGTTTTCACTGAGGGCCCTTGGTGGTCACATGGTTCACCTGAGAGGGAAGGTGGGGACCTCTTCTTTGTACGTGGATCCTTACTGCAGTCTCAGTGTTCCCGAAAGCCAGACAAGCGCACCCTTGGTGGGACTGCCCCTTAACACCAGAGGGGTGTGGTCATCTGGCAGAGTGACCCAGCTGCATGCACGTGTGAGCCAGAGAGTGCCATCTGAAGCTCATGACCTCTCAGCCCCGATCCAGCGCTCTGTGGAGGGCAGACAGTAACCAAGGAGAATTTCCCAGAAGGTCCGCAGCCTGTCCACTCTGCAGCAGTATCCTAACTCTTCAGAACTGCTGTTGCTGTATTGTGATTTTGTTTTTAAATTAATTGTCAAGACAGGAAATATCCATATGAAATTTGTCACTGAGCCCATGTGGAAGGATGAAGTCCAGAACATTGTTCATCATATCACAGTGGCCTCAGAGGACCACTCAGTGGAAATTCCTGTCTGATCTGAGTACCAGGAACTTTTGTGCTTCTTCCAAGCAATTGATTTGGACATGATGAATTTGACAACTGCCATGTTTTCCCTATTTGAATTGGCTGTTATAAAGCTGACTGTTAAATGGAGCTAAGTGTGTAGTCCAGTAGAGTATGCACTGTTACCATTATTCCCCCTTTGCTTTAACCTCTGTGTGTATTTTCTTTTTCCAGCAGTAATTTATTTTAAATTATTATTAATTTCTTTTAAATTATGTATCCTTGGAAGTCACTCCTGAGTCCTTTCTTAAGTAAAGTAACAGTTAAAAATAAATAAATAAAAAAAGTGACTGATGGAATTTGTTTAACCTTAATTTCTGAATTTTTCCATTGCCTCAGATCCATCCTTCCATCCAGTCAATACTGCTTTGGTCTAAGTATTAATACTAAAAACTAAACCCTTTTGGTGCTTATTACATATAAAATAAATATTCAGGATTTTGATCCAAGACCTCTACTCCTACTCCCCCCAGTTTAGGTTCCGAGTAAGGAGAAACTTCTTGATTCTCATTAATTCACTAATTATGGAACATTTTTGGGCACTAAACCATGATAAACAGAGTAAGAATTAACATATGTAAAATTTTATAGTTTATATTGTTCCATGTTAATTTCCTAATTTCTTTCTTATAACAACCTTTCAGGTAGGTATTAGTAAGGCAGATAATATTACCTTCTTATTTTTTCTAGTGGTTTTCATAATGGGTAATTTACAATCCTAAAGTCACATAATTTAGTAAGAAATAGAGCTTGGTAATCGAACCTGGGTGTTTTGAGGGCAAGTAAAATATAGTATCTTTTTCTCTATACACTTTGACTGCTGGAACTTGCAAGGACTTAAAAATGACAGAAGGCCTTAAGAGTGGTTTTTGAAGGTGAAGAAGAAAGTTCTGATGTAGCAGACTTTTTAGGGAAAGCCATGGATTAAATGCCATAGACACAATATTTTTGACACTTTTTATATTTTCATCTTAAATCATACTACAGGATTAAAACAGTGGGACTTCTCAGCTCTATTTTTGCAGGTATTTGAAGCCCAAGATTAGTTTTGGTAATACCTTCCCTACCTCCAGTGAACACATTTTCTTGTGAAAACCTGTTATTTGACACCTGACATAGAAGTTAACCCTGTGAGTTGAGGGTGAATCAGAGTGAGACTAAAAATCTTGGCACATTCAGCATCCACTTCACTAGGGGTCATCTTAATGTAATGTCACCAGGCAGGTACTGCCGCATTTTGTCAGTGTGGTTGTGTGTGTGCCTGAGCTGGGGCCAGTTGAGGGGACCACGTATTCTGGCTGGATTAATTAATTCCTCATATTCTTCCACAGCAAATTTAAAGTGACTGATTTCATCCAACTTACACCATAGATCCAGTCTCATTGAAGTAGGTATCTTGTTGCTAAGAAAGCCCCTGTAATAGAGGCCCATCCTGCAGCACTTTCCTTATGGTTTACAAATCTTAAATAATAGTGGAAACAATAGCTAATGTTTATTGAGCACTGATCATGGGGTGGGCATGAAACAAATTATGAAACATAGGTGATTTCATTTAATGCTCATACCGACCCAGTGGTTTAGGGGCTATTATTACCTCCATTTGTAGAGGAGTAGACTGACATGAAGAGTTTGCCCCAAGTCACCCGAAAGTGAACATTTGACTTGTAAAGTCAAGATTTGACCGAATGCATGCAGTATGATTCCTGGCTTGCACTCCCAACACTGAGCTTGGTACATAGCTGCCTCCCAGTGAAATCGAATTCTTTGCAGCTGTTGAAGAAAACCCAGAGTACTGGTAGTTCTCAAGTTGCCATGGTGGCATCCCTTCACAATGGTGGAGTGTGCCCACTGCAGGCGAAATGAGTGCTTTTGTATGTTGAGAGCTTAGCATATCTGCTGATTGGTCCACATCATGGATCAATTCCACAGCCAGGGTCACAGGTAAATTTTTTTCCTGCCGAAATCAGAAAAAAGTTATACCAAATCGATTCAGTTTTATTTTCCTTTGTGTTTTATGAATAATGCCCTATAACTCTCACTTTCCTCCCCCATGTAGTTTTTCTGCCGAGAGACTAGAAGAATATATAGATAGAGAAAAATTTTAGTTCTGGTAGATAGAATATGTAATTTTTTTAAAGTATAAAAAATGCATTATCAGCCTCCATTGTGCAGGTGGAAGGACAGCCGCCCGCAGGCCTCCTTTGCCAGCAAGAATCCAGCCTTGCAAATTATTGGCAGCTGGCACCGTAATGAGTCCATTTCAATATAAATGGGCTATTGCTTATTAATTTCTGCCAGTTTCTAAGCAATTCAGGAACTGCTTTGAAAATTTGGAAATTTGCAGAGAGCAGTTTAAGGAGGATGCCTAGGAAAAGAGAACGAACAGGATCGCAAGGACGGAATTATGGAAAGGGCACGTATTGTGGGGCAATAATGGGGTGTTGCTGAGAACTCGTGCTCCTTTTCCTGCAAGCATGAGTCACTAACTCCACTGTTAAGTGGCAAATTTTCCAAGGTAAAGAAGAACTGTAACTTCGCTTATGGTTCTATTCTGTATAGATATATATATTTATTTACTTACTGCCTCTGTGTGGTTCCTTTCCACAAAATAGGCAATTTTCTCCATGTTCCCGGCTCAAAGTGTTTGTCCTCTCACGTTCCCACCAGCGAGGATGAAGCCACCCAAAGAAGTCCTTCGGGCCTTTGTTTTGCCTGCCTTAGTGTTTGTGGTCTCACCTCGAAAGGCAGGCTGGACATAGAAAAAGGAAAAAAGACCATTAACTTCCCCTGTGCCTGGAGCTCCTCTTGTCCGTTAGTTTTCCATGTTAAATAACAGTTTGGATATTTTGCCTCAGTTCTTTCCTGTGCGCGTTCTTCATGAATTTCCTCTGAATTCGATGTTTGCCATCTTAAGAAAACGTGTGTACGTTGAGAATTTGGGCGTTTGTTTTACTGTAGTTAGCTCTTTGTTCAACTTCCCTTAGACACGCGACTCTGCTGTGGGAATGACTGAGACTCCCTTGTTTCCGCCTTGGACCACAGTGATGTGCTTCTGTCATCCGAGACTTTATTCCACAGAGATAGATTAAAACGATGACATAGCTATTTATGGCCCTAAATGTAAATGGACTGGTACTTATTCATTTATTTGATTCAACCTACAGGTATCGTTTTATTCCTGGAGCTCAATGTTGCAGCATTTGACTCGGGGCATCGTGTTTCACATAAAAGTGATGTCAGAGAATTGATGAAAATGGGTCTGCTTCCTTATGGCTTATCTTTTTTTTTTTTCTTTCTATTTTTCTGTTTCTCTGACCTGCTCCTCTCCAGGTTTTTGGCGCATTCTTGCAGACTTAGATGAGACCGTGATGGCCGCGCCGGGGGACAGGTGCTGACACATTCCCCAGCCCCAGCCTCTGTTCATCCCAACTTCGTTCCCAACCTCAATGCACCCTCTAAATTCCCAACCGCTAAATGCCACAGTGCTCCTGGGGCAAGTTGGGCTGGGGACCACTGTTGCCTTTTAAGGTAGGTTTGTGCATGTGTATTTGAGCCTGTATTTGTCTGCATGAATTAATGGAAACACTTCAAAGGTGGTGGGACACATGCATTTTACTACAATTGGAATTGCTGTGTTGTATGTAGCTCGTGGGAAAAAGAATTTGGAATCACTTCCTCGGATTAGGGTTACACCCATCTGACGATTCAAAAGCATTAGCACTAAAACAAAACAAAAAAAAGAGACAAAGCAGGTACCTATGAGATCTTTTCTCCCCCTGTGAATTGCCCTCAGGATCTTTTAAATTCATCTGGGAGCTTCACCATCTTTACATTGGATTACGTTTGAAAAAGGCAAACCTAGCTTCAAAATCTGACTTCAAAATGATGATATGTTTTGTTTCTGCTTTGGATAATCTTTAAAAAGCAAAAATAAACACAGTCAAAATAATAATCTTTTCTAAATCAAAGATCATCTTATATTTGTTGCAAAACTTTCTTGCTTAGTCTCTTACGTTAGGGGTATTTGTGTGTGACTTGGCAAAACACTTTTCATGGATTGTAACGATTTAGCGAAAACTTTCAGAACTTTCTCTCAGTTTAATCTTAGCTCTTTTCCCCCCCTGTCTTCAAGCTCTGCCTCCAGTAGGGAAAAAACAGGCTTGAAACCAAGACCTCCCACTAGAATCTAATTTTAAATTTGCAATCTGTTGTCTTGTGATTTTTGCTTCAAATTTAACTTTGAAATAAATACATTTCATCCTTTCTCCTGCAGTTTAGGAGGCCTGTTTTCAAGTCATAGAAGGGTAATCATTACATTTCTTTTAATAAGTTTTTAAATACCTCAGGGGAGTGAAAAATTATATTATTAATAATTATAACTTATATACAGCATTAAATGCCTTATGGTTGGATTTCACAATGTCCTTACCAGTGACAGAGAAACCTTGCTTTCACACTTAACTTTTGACTTGACTATAATACGAATTGGATTATCTTGGGATCACCCGTGGGATCTGAGGTTTTATGTATCTGAAGTGCCCTTGTTATAAGGCAATGTCAATGATGAACATTCCTACTCAGGAGAGCTGGACTGACGCTTTAGTATATTTAGGTTACAAATACAGTACAAGTCAGGCATGTTTTCCACCATTGGGAAATTATAATAAAATGGGAAGGGAGGGGGTACATAAAAACAAGACAAATGTCATTGTACAAATAACCCTGATACAGTTACAGTGTGAGGAGGTCAAACATACTGCCTTTGAAAGGTAGAGAAAAAGTAATTAAATCCAAGCCAGGTAGTATTTTCTTTTATCTTAGGTAATTTTCCTAAGCCATCTGTTTGGAGTTTGGGTTTGGTGCCGTTTTGTTGTAGCTGTCAGCAGAGTGCCCACACCCTCACTCTCTTCAACTATAAAAAAAAATTCAGTGACTTGAAACCTGTTAGCATGTGTTATTTATTTTTCTTTCCTTAAAATGAATTGTATGGTAAGTATAGAAACATTAGAAAATACCAAAAAAAGTATAATTGTGAAAATTAAAATGACCCATAAGCACTCTATCCAGCATAATTGCTTTTAAAGTTCTTACACAAATTTATCGTGTGTATATGTGTATAAAATATTTACATATTAGTATTCTTGAAGAAAATTTTAACCTGCTCAAGGTCTGTGTCTTGGATATGCATCTCAAATCTAAGATTTTACTTCTGGAGGATAAGATGAGTTGTGCTCCGGAGATGTTTGGTCCCAAAGGTAGAATCATCTTTTTGATTAATTGCTCCTGAATAGGGCAAGCCCTGGCCAGGTGACCCACAAGGCTGGGCTGTGCTCTTGTGGAACTCTCCTGTTCTTCAGCTATGGGGCATCACTGGAATCTCTGGTGTCATTGGGGGAATTAGACGTGCTAAACCATAAAAATATTATTATAATCTCCATAGTCTTCAAGGTGGTGAGGTTATTTCCAGATTCTCTTGTATCTTTTTCTTTCCCTCCCTCTTTTCTTTCTCAACTATCTGTGGTTGTGGGAGTATTTTTCTTTGTTCTTTCAGCCCAAGACTTTGACCATGGGGTGGCTTTCTATTAACTGGAATGTTTTCTTATGAAGTATTGTGAAAATATAACATCAGAGTGATTAAAAAATGCAGCATACACGCAAAATCTTGGGTCATACAAGGTTTATCTTTCTTTTTTATTTGTGTTCTATTTCTTTACTCATGTATCATCATCGATGTTCATACTGATCTTGCATAGACATTGCAAGCAGTTAAGTTTTTCATTTATTTCAAGAGTGTTTACATTTACTTAGGGAATGCAGTTATAATCGCTGCTTTAAAAGTCTTCATGTGATAATTCCAACATCTGGGCCACCTTGGGGTTGGCATTTATTGATTGTCTACCCTTGAGAACTGATTAAATTTTCCTGATTCTTTGGAATGCATCATGGACATTTTGAATATAATGTTACGATACTTCAGATCTTGTTATAATCATCTGGAGAATATTGATTTTTCTTTGTTGTTATTTTTGACTGGGTTCAGATTGCAAGTTCTGTCTCACCTTCGGTGGGTGGAGGCACTAATGTCAATTCAGTTTTCAAAGCCTTTGATTGCTGCTTTGGGTTTGTCCCATTCGTGCGTCACTCTGGTTAGTCTAAGGGTTTGGCTGTGGTTTGTATCATGATTCAGTTCTCAAAGCCTTTGCTGTCTTGCTTTGGGTCAGTCCCAGGCCTGGGTGCATCTGAGGAGTGAGCCTGGGACCTGGGTGGATTTATACATACCACTAGGGGATTTTCGTTTCCAGTTCTATTTTCTCTGAGATCCCCACTCAGTCTCTGGCTTGCAGGGACCATTCTTGATTCCTCTGGGCAGAATGACGGGGTCTGTCTCAGGGATTTTTGCTGCCTGTGCCACAGGTTCACTGGAGCTGTACTCACCCTGTGCTGGGCTGGGAGAGAAATTAGAATAATAAAAACAAAACAGGAAATTCACCCTTGTATGAGTGGCTTCCTCAGGTTTTGACTTTTCCTTGATCTGTCTGCTTTCATTTACTTTTCAGTCCAGAGGTTTCAGTTGTAATTAGCAGGGGAGAGATAGGCCATAGTGACTTATTCCATCTTTCTGGCACCAGATATTAGCGATTTATGTTTGTTCACTACTTTATTAAGACAGAGGCTCTATCCTCAGATAATCAACTCTACTTCCTTACTTTGGACCATTTCTTTGTTTGCTTTGTATTTCCTGATAACATTTTGGCCAGATGATGGCTAAGAAATGCTTATGTCTTTATTGCCTAATTCATTGAAAGTATATAAGAATGTTCTAGATGATTTTCAGCTAAAAAAAGGAAGGGATTCAAATACAATTCTTTTGGAAGGATCCTCACTTTTAAACTAAAATTTTATTTAACCAGAATAGTCTAGTTAGTTAGTTAAGGCTTGGTTTGTTTAACTTTTTATTTAGAAATAATTATAGGTTCATAGGAAATTGTACACTGAAGTATAACCATCACCCAGTTTTCTCTAATGGTTGCATCTTACCTAATTATAGTAAAATACCAAAGCCAGAAATTAGACATTGTTTCAATGTGTGTATATAGTACTATATCATTTTTTCACATGAAGCTTAGAAAGCTAATAAATCTATAAAAGCAGTCCCTAAGAAATGACCTTATATTAATATGAACAGCCCTAATAAATATTTGTGCATATTGATAAAGTTCCTTTTAACTTTTTAAATACCTTTTAACTTTTTTACTATGTACAGATGGTCCCTGACTTAATGATTGTTTGACCTGATGGTTTTTCAACTTTATGATGGTGTGCATATAACCATTCTGTTTTTCACTTTCAGTACAGTATTCAATAAATTACATGAGATATTCAACACGTTATTATAAAATAGGCTGTGTGTAAAATGATTTTGCCAAACTGTAGGCTAATGTAAGCATTCTGAGCACATTTAAGGTAGACTGGGCTAAGCAATGATGTTTGGCAGGTTAGGTGTATTAAATGCATTTCCGACTTAGGATATTTTCAACTTACAATGGGTTTATCGGGATGTAACCCCATTGTAAGTTGAGGAGCATCTGTATTTAATTTGATGGGATTTAAAGGCATTTAGTGTGATTAGTCATTGAAAAGTTTAACTCATCACTTTAAGAGAGAGATCATGGTGTTGGCAGGAATGGAAAGTCACACTCATCCATTGTCTTTAATCCCTGGCCCCTGAGTGCTGATCTGGGATCTCCTGATCTTCTGACCCATACCACTTTGAAATGACACCCTTGCCCATCATGCCACTACGTCTCCCTTGCCCCCACCTTCTCTGGATCATCTTAGGCCTGAGCAGTTTTGTGCTCGTTACCCTGACTATAGGGAGAGGTGACTTCTCAATTCTTAACCTCACTCCTGAGCCTCTGCACGGCACTGCAGCTCCAAAAGGAGAAGGAAGATAGGAACTGAAGGCAAGAATTAAGTGGAATTAGATGGGAGCAAACCCTTAATTCTTTCCCCAGGTAATGGGGTGTGGGAATGGGGAATACACTGGAGCACAAGCTGAATACCCTCAACTCAGCTCATGGGTCAGGGTGATTTCAGACCCAGCAGTGTAGAATGAGGGATCTGCAAAGGTCTGCAGGTGGAAGGGACCCAGACAGCAACGAGCTTATTGGAAACCAGTGTTTCCTCCAGGCACCCTGAGAGAAGAGGCTAGTGTATTTAAGAATGATGCGGGGCTGGTCGCGGTGGCTCATGCCTATAATCCTAGCACTCTGGGAGACTGAAGCAGGAGGATCCCTTGAGCTCAGGAGTTCGAGACCAGCCTGAGCAAGAGACCCTGTCTCTACTAAAAATAGAAAAAAATTAGCCGGGTGTAGTGGTGCTCGCCTGTAGTCCCAGCTACTCGGGAGGCTGAGGCAGGAGGATGGCTTGAGCCCGGGAGTTTGAGGTTGCTGTGAGCTAGGCTGACGCCACAGCACTCTAGCTTGGGCGGCAGAGCAAGACTCTGTCTCAAAAAAACAAAAGACTGATGTGTATTGTGTGTAGTTCGCATTGTGGTGATGTTCTCATCTATAGTTTATTGTCGTTGTATGGGTTTTCACATTCTAGATAAAAGTATCTTTTGTTGTTCATTGATTCAGTGTTTTTTTACTGGGCACCTTCCACCTTTCAGGCCATGTTCTAGGCACTGAGGATACAGCAGGAAACAAGATAAGAAAAACTTTTAGCCCTCTTGAAGCTTAGGTTCTAGTGGGGAAGGATAGGGAATAAATCGTTGGTTACGATTATGATAAATGCTACAGAGAAAAGCAAAAGAAGAAGGATTAAGCAGTGTTGAGTTCTGCAGGAGGGGTTGTCCCCTTAGACAGAGAGGGCAGGAAAGGCCTCCCTGACAAGGCAACATTTGATTTAAGATCTGAACAGACTTGGTGGAATGACACAGGCAGCTACCAGAAAGCAGGAGGGTTCCCAGCTGAGGGAAGAGTGTTGCAGAGCCCTTGAGGCAGACCAGGGAAGCCAGAGCTCGGAACACTGAGAAGAAAGAAAAGTGTGGGAAGCCAAACTTGAGGTTTAAATACTGAGAGTTGTTCTTATACTAAAATCGTGTCTACGACTTCCTACTTAGCTCCTGAATGTGAGAGATATCTGAGACCTCTAACATTCTACATGAGTCAGTCATAGTCTGAAATTGAGAGTTTAAATGAGTTTGAAACTGGCAATGTTTCTCTGCTTGATATCTAGAACTATTTTTCTGACATTCTGCTTTTCAATTTCTATGCCAATTTTTGCATTTCAGCCTGTCCTTCTCGCCCTGAGTATTTTCTCTCTTACCTCGTGAGTGTGATGATTTTGGTGGTGAGGTACTGGTCTTGTACCTTTTGCTTTTGTTACTAAAATGCACCGATATTTATTGACTCCTTATCATGAGTAGAAGATTTCTAGTCTTTGTAGAGGCTACCAAAAAAGTGAAAGTCACTTTCTGCCCTGAAGTTGCAGCCAGGCTCTAGGAACAAGGCCTGTGCAAATGTGAAATGTAAACCGGGTTTTGTTTTATTTATTTTTGAAATAAAAACGAATGATAAGGGTTAAGTAGGATAGAATAGGAAGAAAATAAGATGATGGGAGTAGATAGCATTTTACGTGTGTGCATGGAAAGGATTAGAACTTGCAATTCACCAGCTTTCTGGGGGTTGCCTGTAGGGCAGGGGTTGTCACTGAAACAGGAGATTGTATCTCTTGTATGCAGTGAACAACTTTAACTTTTCATGCTGATGTTATTCCAGAGTTCCCCACTGATTCCACATGGGCTTTCATGCTTCTCACTAACCTTTCAGGAACAGCTTTCAAATTAAGGGGTGTTTCAGTAGTCCCTAGAAACTTATTTTTCTTAACTTTAGTTGCTTCATACTTCCTGCTGACTCTGCTTAGGTCATCTCCTGAGAGCTTCTCTTGGTAGGATTTAGAAGATTTGGCAATCGTCTCTAAATTCTAGTTCTGAAGATAAAAGTGGCTTCTTTCCTACCTTGGCTGGCTGAAAAGAATCTTGCTACTAAAAATGCTATTAATATAACAGACCCGTCAGTGTGATGCATGGAGTGCTGTAATTCTTGAAGGTTGGGGCCATTTCCTTTAGGAAACCTCTCCTGAGACTTTTAACTTGATTAGTTTTCTGTTGGCAGAAACCAGCCTAACCAGAAAGTTGTTGTTGAAAATAGGTCTGTCAATTCATATTTGCAAACTTTTGCTGTTACATGATAGAGGAGGATAAATCTTAGCATATTTGAAGTGACAGTTTTGCCTTTTCTTCCATTCAGTTTATTTCACCATAATTCTTGCCTTTTCAATTTAAACTTACGTGATTCCTAATTTGGGGCTGTGACTAATATTTATTCTAAGTCTTTATTTATTGGCAAAACATGTAATTAGATAAACACATCCAGGTATCTTAATTTATACTTTTAAAAAAATCAAGAACTCTAAGAAATTGGTCATGGCCTTTAGTGATACTGTAATACCTAATTATTTATTTTACTTGAAAAAATGTAGCACGTGCTATTCGTAGGAATTTAGGTAACAAGTGGTCGTGTATGGACAATTGATGTTTCCATTTGTATCTTTTTTATTGTGTCTTAAAGATACCAACCAGAGAAGCATGAATATATTGCTTTGAAATCTCCTTGCTGCTGGTAAAAAGGAGATTGTCTTTCTTGAAAGATTCCCTCTGAGAATCCTATGATGTGTGACTTGCAGGGAATATTCCAACTTGGGAATAGCATAACATCTGGTGCTGTATGAGTTACCTCTGAACTCACTGGAACATTAAAGGGGGTTTTCCCTTCCTGTTGCCACAAATTTTATTTCAGTAAAGATGTGCTGGTGAGAGTTTAAGCAACATTTTTTACTGAACAGTGGGACTGTAGAGTGATTCCTGGATCAATGTGAAGGTATATTATATTCTGGGATGTTCCCATCTCTTTGCAGTGGTCACAGTAATATCATTTCCTGTTTCCTCATCATACCTTTTACTTTTGTGTTTATTGTGTGCCTTCCCTGGCTAGAATATCAGTTTAATGAGAGTAGGGAATGTGTCTTTTTTGTTCATTGCTGTATCTTGGGCTTCTAGAACATGGTAGATGCTTGGTATATATTTTCTGAATGAATGGCTCTGTAGGTGCTTAAAAGAACCACCTCAGGGATATGCCCAGCTACTCTGCTTGACTTCTTTCCTTTCGAGCTGTCTTCACATGTGTTATCTTTAAGTGCATACAATTTGAAGTGCTGTAGAGGGACTTCATGGAGCAAGGAGATAGGCTAAATAGAGTTACAGTTGTTGAACTTTGAAGACTTTTCTCTTTCCCACTGTGAGTAACAGAATTATGTCATCAGGTCAGTGAGAGAGACTGGGAAAATGTTAAGAAGGGACTTGAATTAACCTAGGGAGCCCCATGAGGCTGAATCACATTTAGTGGTTTCATAATGTGAATTTTTGTTTGCAGGGCACTCTGTACCAGATTAATGTTCACAGGTTGGATTTGCTCCCAGAAATAAACCCATTAATCTGCTGCTAAGCAGAGAGCAGGGTTTCTGTTTGTTTTGCCCATCCCCACCACCACTCCATACCCCCTCCAAAAAAGCCCCCAAATCAAGGTTCTCAGAATGCTGTGAAATTGAAGGTAAATGCCTTTTTTTCTTTTTGACTTTGATTTATTAGCAAGAGTTGATCAGACTCACATCTTGAGGTTTTCCATTTTTGCTTGATTTTGAAGTATGATTAGAGTTCAAATATGGAAAAAAAAACCAACAAAAAACCAAAAAAAAACCCTAAACCCATTGATTGTTGGAAGGGAGGTTACCCAATGCACGTCTGAGTTTTGTTTTGTTTTTTGAAATATATATATATATATATATATAATTTCAAACAGAAAATTACTTCTTTGGGTCCTACTTTTAGAGTTTTCACTTTACAGAAAGGGGTAGAACTTTAAATATATAATTACAGCATTTAGGAAGGAAGACAAGGTTAGCAGAGTTGCTGGCTGTACAAAAGCAATACTTTCTGGTGTGCCCTGTGGGCATCTACCCTCTGGGCAAAGACGAGTCTAATTCTCTAAAGATTGTATTTATGCGCTTATTTCACATATGGGGGCAGTCTGAACAGATGATGTTAGTGCTCACCTGCTCCCAGGTAAGAGTCTTAGTACCTGCTAGGTGCATATAGGAGGTTGTGCTGTTACTTACCCAACCTCCACAAGTCAAAGTGTTCTGCCCTCCCTGCAGGCAGAGCTCTTTCTCTAAGGTGTCTATACCTATACTAATAGTGACTCCATTATCCCCCCTTTTCCCCCTTTGCTACAGACCATTAAACCATGGGAAACGCAGAAAGTCAAAATGTAGAGCATGAGTTTTATGGAGAAAAGCATGCCAGCCTGGGGCGCAAGCACACATCCCGCTCGCTGCGCCTCTCGCACAAGACACGGCGGACCAGGCACGCCTCCTCGGGGAAGGTGATCCACAGGAACTCCGAAGTGAGCACCCGATCCAGCAGCACCCCCAGCATCCCCCAGTCCCTGGCCGAAAATGGCCTGGAGCCCTTCTCCCAAGAAGGCACCCTAGAGGACTTTGGCGGCCCCATTTGGGTGGACCGAGTGGATATGGGCTTGAGACCCGTGTCTTACACCGATTCTTCCGTCACTCCCAGCGTAGACAGCAGCATCGTCCTCACAGCAGCCTCTGTGCAGAGCATGCCAGACTCCGAGGAGAGCAGGCTTTACGGGGATGACGCTACATACTTGGCTGAGGGAGGCAGGAGGCAGCATCTCTATACATCCAATGGGCCTGCTTTCATGGAGACGGCGAGCTTTAAGAAGAAACGCTCCAAATCTGCAGACATCTGGCGGGAGGACAGCCTGGAATTCTCACTCTCTGATCTGAGCCAAGAACATTTAACAAGCAACGAAGAAATCTTGGGTTCCGCCGAAGAGAAGGACTGCGAGGCGGCTCGGGGGATGGAGACACAGGCGAGTCCGCGGCAGCTCAGCACCTGTCAGCGGGCCAATTCCTTGGGTGACTTGTATGCTCAGAAAAACTCTGGGGTGACAGCAAATGGGGGGCCGAAGAGCAAATTTGCAGGCTATTGTCGGAATTTGGTGTCTGATATTCCCGATCTTGCAAACCCTAAGATGCCACCAGCTGCTGCTGAAGAGACTCCTCCATACAGTAATTATAACACACTTCCCTGTAGGAAATCTCACTGTCTCTCTGAAGGTGCCACCAACCCACAAATTAGCCATAGCAACAGCATGCAAGGCAGAAGAGCAAAAACAACTCAGGTAAAGTGATTGAAATGTGTTTCAATATTTTGGAAGTGGTGCATGACTCTAAGTGCATGATTTTGCTCTTACAAGATTCCCATCTTTTAATCGGGTTTTGCCCTGCTTGCCCTGTGGCAGCTGTAGCTAATGCTGCTTCTCTAAGGATTCCTGTCTCTTCTGCTTTGCCCCTCTTATAGTTCTGTGGTTAAGGGGTGGAGATTAAGGGACGTGTGTGTGTGCAGGGGGATGATGTGATAGGAGTGGGACTAAAACTGGGAAGTTCATACTGGGAACCTGCCTTCAACAACTCAGTTCTTCAACAGCATCCTCCTTATTCCTGCTTCCTTTATAACTTGGTCCTTTCTGTGCACAGACAGGCATGGTGGGTTGTGGAGTGTTGAACTTACTTCTTCACTGCAGCAGGTGGGAGGAGGTTGGTGGGCAGCTCCTTTGAGGAGGCATTTTTAATTCAGGGCAAGCTTGGGTCACTTGTCAGCTTCTCTCAGTGGTTGGCAGGCTTGCTGCCTTACCAGGAGCCATTTCAATTTCCTGTTTCTTGCGATGCTGGCCAGCCCTGTCTCTGGAGGGAGGTGTAGCGGAAGGAATTAAATGGGTGGGTTCCAGTTCCTACTTTGCAGCCAACTAGTTGTTTGACCTCGGGCAAACCCTGATGTCTAGCTCTCCCTCTGAAGAATGGGGATAAGGATGCTCTACTTGCCAGTTTTGGGCTCGAGTGCATGAGAGAGTGGGTGTGAAAACATTTTTAAAAGACTTAAAAAGTGTCTTGCTAATTAAAGGAGGACCCGTTACCTTAGGTGGCAATGGTAATTAGGATTAGGATAATAAAATGTCCAGCAATAGAGCTGGGTGTGGTGGCTAAGGTGGGAGGATCTCTTGAGCCTAGAAGTTCAAGTCCAACCTGGGCAATATAGCAAGACCCCCTCTCTTTAAAAAAAAAAAAAAAGTCAAGCAATTGTGCATGCCTTGGTCCTTTTCTGGTACTACTGTTCCCTGTGGCAGAATTCAGGGAGTCTTGGCTTGTGCTGAGGATGAGGAGGAAGTGGTTTGTAGATGGTGCTTCAGGTTAAAAATCCAGATTGGGCCCACTTGCCTTGAAAGGTGTATCAGCTGTGAGGGTGACCAGCAAACGCCACTGCAGTCAGCACTCTGATCTGCCTGGTAGGAGACGGTGCTGCACCCTCTGACCTTGCTCCATTGTAAGTCAAATGGGCCTTTCAAGGTTAAGTTCTGTGGAAAAGGGGGATCTAAATATAATGGGCCTATGGTGGAGGACCTGGGAGGGCCAGGGAAAGGAAACTTGGCATTAGACTGTGTTCCTGCCCAAGGATAGGTTTTGCTGATGGTGTCCAAGCCAGGCATCCTGGCTCTCCCTTTTCTTACCTGGGGGACTTTGGCAAGTTATTAATTCTCTTGTAGCCTTAATTTGTTCATCTGTCAAGGGGGATAGTAAGAGTTTTTGAGGAAGTGGAACGAGACAACACGTGAAACATAGCGCCTGGGTCTCAGGGGGCGGCCAGTGAGAGAGCATTTGTTAGCCTTGAACTTCCATCATTGTTAGTGCTGTTATATGGGTTGTTTGGTGTCTGTATCAAAATCTTGTGTCCTAGAAACGAAGTTGTTAAAAAGGCTAAATCTGTGATCTGAGAAGGTGAGCATGAAGTTTGCATCTAGATGCACTACCTAAATTTTAACCCATCTCTTCTGAATTGAGGTGGTAATGACAGAAATGGCCGAATAACCTCCCTGTAGTCCCTCTGCCTACTTTGTGAGGGCTGCTCCTGTGCTGTCCATTTGACAGGTCGTGGAGACAGGCAATCTGTCAAAAGGTCACCTGAAAGGGATGGAAGGGCTGTCTTGAAGGCATCGTGACATTGGCAGTACAGGGCTGATTCAAAGACTTGGTCCACTCCTCCGGAGTCTGGAGAGGGTACAATGACATAGACAGTTAAAAATGGAACATCACCTTTGACTTTCACTTTTACCTGGAACCGTGCTAAGTTAGTACATATTCCACGTAAGATTTGAGAGGGGTGCCCAGCTGTATTCTGGCTCTCTATGTTCATGGTTCTGATATTGGGGACATTTAGACCCCTGTCCCCCAATACTCTAAACACCTGGTGGGCTAATGTGAGTGTGAGCCTTTGAGTCGTGGCTACCCCCCAGAAGAGTGGCAAAGCAAAGCGGTCCCCCCCCTCCAGATCTGGTACCACTGAGAGATCTTGTGTGTCGTTGTTATGTGACATTTCCATTCTTTGGCTTGTCGCCTTCTAAAATGGTTAATATATGGGAGTGAGATCATCTAAATGTGGTGTCTCATAAAGTCCCTGATGAGGCGGCTTAATGTAATGCAGAGTGCGATGGACTAGGAATCCTAAGAAGGACATTTGCATCCTGGCTTGTCTGCTCACCCACTGGGTGACCTTGGGCCAGTCACCCCATCCTACGTGCCATCGTCCGGTCTGAGTGACACCAGCCTCCAACAGGGCCGTTAGGAGAACCAAATGGGATACCACGCATGGAAGCCTTTTGTGGAGCCTCTGAAATGAACGGAAGTATTATTTTTGTATTGACTTTATATGTTGAGTGAGGATCTTTAATGACTTGAAACAAACCCCAGAATTATGCACAACACTATCCACCCGCCCACATTTCCTAGTCTAAGTATGGCATGTTCATCCAACGCAATTTCTTGAGAGCCCACTATGTTCCAAACAGTGTATTTTAAGAGGCAGTGGGTGTGGAAGCTTCCTTGAAAAGAATGCTTTTTTTTTTTTTAAATAAAAGTTTTTTGACCCAAGGGACCTTTCCAGTGAGCTTGAATCATAGATGTTAAAGTCTCCTCGGCTGCCCTGGTGATGTAGTTGACTCTGTGATGGTCCTTTCAGCAGTTTACTCCCCAGAAAAGAGTTTTTGGCAGACATTTGGCCCGAGAGCATGGCCTTTAAGCCTGGAAGAAAATACATTTTATTTGAAATAATGTGAACAATTTCACTGGATTTGAAAATCATCACAAAAGGGCTTTTGGCCATTCTTCCTGTTTCTGTATTTGTTTAGTAGTTGGATGTATTACTGAAACATGAAGTCATTGGAGTGCACATTTAGGTTTTGAAAGGTGACACATATTATGTGCTACAGTGTCTGGCTCACAATTTTTGGTTTAATTCCTATATTTGAGCGTGTATGTTGTGCGTGTGTGTGTTCGTGCGTGTGTGCACATGTGTGCCATGCATAAAAGTTTGTATTCCGAGTCAGTATGAGTACAGCCTCACACTACTTCTAGCAGAATTTACTTCTATTGATTTCTGTGAAAGCACACCGGTAGGTCGCCCTTTGGATTTAATTGATGGCCAGCTGGTTTTTTGGTCTGAACTTTACTCTCTCTGTATTTCTTTGGTTACAGACAGAGGAGGGGGCAGCTTCATGTCGTGCAAAGAAGAGGTTATTAGCATATTTGAGCTTTCAAGTTTGAGCCTCTTATCCCTTGGTTATTTAACTTCCAGGGATCTCAGTGCCTCTTAAATGAGGCTGGTAGGAGGATGCTGCGAGGGGACAAATGGGAAAGTCGTGGCGCAGTGTCTGGCACGCCACAGATGCTCAGTGGCTGGTGGTTATTGGTTGTGATGGTGAGGTTTGCCTTATTGTTCTAGGGTTCAGCTCTCCTGTGTCTCCGAGACTTTCAGTGGGTGAGTTGGAGAGAGAGCGCTGCCATTTGAGGGAGTCTTGTAGCCAGGTTCTGTGTTTCTAAGGGAGGCTTTGGCTGGGAGCCACTGTGCATGCTTGTGAGGAGAGTTTCATTCATCTACTTGGGAGATGAAAGAATGTGGCGCTGCTGTACCGAGCATGTCTCAAGGCGCCGCAGCCTGCGGAGAGCAGCAAGGAGTCTCGCGGGTAGAACCTCTAGCCAAGTTGTGGCGCCGCAGTTAGGTTTGTGGGTTTCACTGACCAGTTTCAGACACCTCAGCTTTCCAGAAATTAAAGAGATTGGGGGATAAGGTCTCACAACTGGATTAAAATCTAGGTTCCCCTGACTCATGATCGGGGTCCTTTCTTCAGAAGCACACCCCCACACTGCACCACCTCCCTGCGCTTTAACAGGTTTCAGCTCAAGTGTCCCCAGATTTTAAGATCAAACCCCTCAATTCTGGTACAAAAGCAAAAAAGGACTAGCCCAAAAAGAAAATTGTTACTGCCCACTCCCGTCGCCTGAAACAGGGGTTACGGAGATAGACGACGGCCAGGATACCCTAGCAGAGCACTCCTGATGCTTTCTTTCTTTGATGAGCAAGTCATCGGGTTGATGATTTTAACCAGATGAAGGGTGCAGCAGTATCAGAGGAGGGTCTTGAGTTCCTAGAAAAATTGTGTTGATTTTTAATATTTTGTTTTGTTTTACAGCTTAGCTTAGGAGGCTCAGAAATAAGTTTGTTTCCTGAGCTGAAGACTGATGTCAACAGCCAGGTGATTCTTGACCTTGGTTTCTGGCTCCTTTGAGAATGGGATGAAATATCTGGCCCTTTTCTTTAGATAAACACATGGACCACCCTTCTGCGTATCATTTCAGGGGGACCATGGGTCCCCTGAAGTCCATCTAGAGGCTTCTGGTTAAGAACCTCAGGTTAATTGTCTATGAAACAAAAAATTTTCATATAAAATCTATTTTTAAAAGAATCCCTGTCTCTCTTCCCTTCTCCTCTAACTTCTGTTTGATGCTTTTTTTTTTTTTTTCTTTTTTCTTTATCTTTCTGTTTCTGGCATGTAAGTTAAGCAGTGGGATATTTATTTTGAAAATGCACCCATCCATTTTCAACAAGAATATATACGTCCCACCAAGACCTCCTTTTTGGGGAGTGGGAAGGTGGGTAGGTAGTTGAGGGCTGGCCTATGTCAGCGTTTTCAGACCCCCTTATACTCGTAAAAAGTATTTTGGACTCTGAGGGGCTTCTGTTTATGTGGGTGACATCTATAAATATTTATCACATTAGAACATTGATTGAAACAGAAATGTAAAAAATACTTATTAATTCATTTTAAAAGAGCAATATATCCATTACATGTTAAAGTTATGTAAATAACTTTATTTAAAATTTTTTATTCTCTAACATAAAAAATGTGAGGTGGGAGAGGCATTGTTTTATATTGTTGCAAATCTCTTTGACTTCTGGCCTAAGAGAGACACTGGAGTCGCATAGCTACTTCTGCATCCACTGTCTTGCAGTATGCTGTTTGGTTGGACTCTACAAGCAAAATCTGACCTTGCACAGGTAGTTGGAAAAAGAAGCACCTCAGGGACTCCCTGGAGGTATGTTAGGGACCCCTGGCCCACTCTTTGAGAACTGTTCATTTATGCTAATATACATTGGGGAACAGTCAGGCTTTTTTTTTTTTTTTTTCTTTTTTTAAGAGACAGGATCTTGCTGTGTTGCCCAGGCTGGAGTGCAATGGCTGTTCACAGGTGCAATCATAGTGCACTGCAGCCTTAATACTCCTGGGCTCAATCGCTCCACTTGCCTCAGCCTCCTGAGTAGCTGGGACTACAGGTGCGCGCCACTGTGCCCAGCAGTTCAGGCTTTTGAAAATCACGTTCTTAGTGTAGTACATGAGTAGAGGAAAGTCTGTGCCCTTTGACTTAAATTGTGTCACAATATCGCGTAATCATTGGTTTTGTAGCATAACACAGGAGGAAGAAGGGTCATTGGAACTTGAGAGCTCTCTGAGGAGGAAGGTGTGACTCTGCAGGGTGTGGCTGTGAAGACAGCCTGCTGTGAGGGTCCAACAGGTTCTCCACAGGTCCCAGCAGAGAACTTAGGAAACATCTGACAGGCCTTTCCATTTGTCATTTGGGTCTAGTTGGCGTTGGATTACCTGTTGACAGAGTAACTAGCTTGGGCTGTAAAATAGCCCAATATGTCTCTCTTACTTTCTCTACTTTAAAAAAAAAAGTTTAAAAAAAATGAACTCTGGTTGCATCCATACAAGACATAATACAACTGGACTGCTTGAAGCTTGCAAATTTAAGCTTTACAGCTTGGACTAATTTGTCACCGCAACTTTAGTTGAGCATGAACTGACCTTAGAAATGACTAAACCTTTAAACCCAGCTGAAATGTGTTGCATGAGAAGCTGTTCTCCTTGTTTTGAGATTGTGCTGGAAAATGAGCAGCAGTTAGTTCATTCAACTAGTATTTTTGAAGTGCCTACCCCATGCCAAGTGCTATTACGGGCACTTGGGATGCGTCAACAAGAAAAGATCTCTGAGCTCTTGGAGCTTGTTGGAGTGAGGTGGGTGTGTGGCAGGAAACAGTTAGCATAATAAGTAAGTGAAGAGAGATGGAGCAGGGTGAGGAAGGGAGGTGGGGGGCGATTTCAGATAGGGTTGCCAGGGTGGACCCTCTTGAGAGGGCAGACTTGGGTAGGGACTTGAAGGAGAGGGGGAGTTGGCTATTGAATTGTCAGGCTGGGGGAGTGCCCAGCACAGTCACAGAAGGGCAAGGAGCCCAATGTGGCAAGAGTAGAGTTGGGGCGGGGGAGGGGCCATGCTGCGGAGAAGTTGGCAGGGCAATTCGAGGAGGGGAGGAGAAGGCTTTTGGCTTCCTATCTCCTTAGAAAAGGAGATATGAACTACTTGAGTGTTCCTGGAAGCAGGAAGGGTTGGGAGCATGCCCTGGGATGAGTGCTCCAATTGCACTGGTGGGTGGGCGCATCCGTAACTCAAGGGCTGACGCTGGACGTTTGTGGAAGGTCTTGAACGACAGTCTGGGGACTCCTCGTTGCTCCTGGAAGATTTAGCTGTTGGTGGTGTGCGCAGTGGAAGGAAGATAGTTAGAAGAGAGAGCTTATCGCTGAACCAGGGATGTAACACTAGGAAGGGAGGAAAAGGGACTGGGTATGTGATATATTATGGGGTGGTGAGGAGAGGAAGACTACAGGGTGGAAGCACACGCGTGGAAGACCAGGTGAAAGGAGAGAAGGTGATTCGTTTAATGTAAATATAAAGAACTCCCAATCAGGAGTTACCGGAAGCAGCATTTCAAGCACTTGCCAACTTACTTTGGGGTCCCTTTTTAGTGACAGTAATATAATAATTTCAGTTCCAGTGGTTGTCATTGAGAGAAACTGTGAGTCACTTTCATTGGGAATCACTCGAGGAGCAGGAATGGGTGTTGGGAACATGAAAAGGTATGGAGAGTTTGTCTTGGGGAAGGAAGGAGAGGAAAAATAGAGCCGGTTTCCTATTTCTAGCAAATCAGGAATCGTAATCATGAGTAATAATGCCCAATAGTCACCAATTTACAGTGTGGATAACATCAACATTTTCTTAGTTTATTGGGCTGTTTTGTGAATGTGAAAATAGTTAACAAGCCTAATTAGTATTAGGCTCAGACCCGCCTTGGTCTGCCTATATGTTTTTCCCACGAGACCTAGTTTTTCCCGAGTTCCTCAGAGGCAGCCCTTCTTCCGAGTTGCTGCAGGAAGCACCCGAGGTCAGCCAGTGCTGAGATGTCAGTAAGGCTGAAGGTGGAAATGACAGGAATTAGAGCTAACATTTTTGAGCAGGTGCTATGTGCTGGGCACAGTTGGAGTCACTTTTCCTGGGGTAAGTCAATCTCACTTTTTATGAAGTGTCTTACAAAGTAGGCACGCTTGCTGTCCCCATTATACAGATGAGGAAACTGAGGCACGGATTGGTTCAGAGTAATTTACCTAGAATTGATATTTGCTGTACTACTGAGATTACCAAAGGAGAGTATACTGAGCATACCAAGGAGAGAATATTGAGAAGCAGAGGTGGTATTCATGTGTGTGTGTCGGGGGGATTATATTTTGGGGATAAGAAGAAGATGATAAACCAGAGGGGAACATTTTAGAATTTAACAAGGCAGAGATAGTTCTAATTCAAGGTTTTTGCAAATCAAAATTTCTTTGCCCCATTGAAATTTACTGAATTTATCCAGGAAATTTTATAAGTCGCCTGTTGGTTCCACTGGTCCCTGAATTGTCCCAGGGCCTTTGCACTTTCTGGCTAATTCCTTTTTCAAAATTATGTTCGCACATCGTTAACACAGAAAACCTCTCCCTCTGGTAATATTTGAAGTCTCTTGTCAAAACAACTTGAGCCTTACCACAATGTGTCATTAGTCCACATTCATGCTGGGTGACCCTCCAATTTTCAAAGCAGCGAAAACAGGCTTTCAATCTGCCCCTTGCCTTCCCCATTTTAGTACGGGAGCTCATCTAAGCATTTGTTGCCCAGCTAAAATGGCTAAGAAAACTCTTGCTCAGCAGCTGTTGCATGTTTTGGGCTACAGCTGGCCACTTGTGCATACATTGATTTTGGGAAACTGCCAGTGGGATGGAAACTGGTAAGTTCCCTGAAAATCTGGCTGGAGAGGATTTGTCCTGGGAGAGCAGGATTTAAGAGCCTCCCTACCCTGTGAATGTTCATCATCGGAAGTCTCTTCAATGGAGTATTTCTAACATGGAGAGTTTATTTTGAGCTGTTTTCTGGAAATCTCTGCTGGATCATGCACTGTGTTTAGAATTATTTTTCTGCCTAGCTAGGGTCTTACTATTTCCCTTGATTTCCTCTGACTTTTTTGATTAAAATGTAGTATTTGGCTATAAAAAGGAACATATGTTGCAATTGCTACAAAGACTACTGAGGCTCCCCAGAAACCTGGGGAGAATCAGGTTTCTCAGGTGCGAAGTGTACTTGACACTGATGTAGGTAGGGGCCCTTCTGAAAGATGACCAACAAGTAAGTTTGCCACACAATGAGAAAAAGAAAGAACAGTGTTAAGTCGTGCCTCTGGCTGGGTCATCGCCATTTCTAGTGATGCTAGAGAACGGGCTTCTGGGTGTTTAGGACATCTCAAGCTTCATGAATGAATAGGGGTTGGGGCTGGGCAACCTGCCTCTGTTTCTCAGTGGGCTGGGTCACATATCAGTGGGGGCACGTGTACCACTGAGCCTGAATAACCACTTGAAATGAGGTAGAGTCATCTTGGATCACTTGGATCACAGATGCAAGAGCATTCCCCAGTGATGACACCGAGTTTGTGCTCCTAAAGTATGCAAGTTCTGCTGGGGCCAGCAGGTCTCTTACCTGGAGGAATCACTTCTTTGCTCAGTTTAGTGGCTGTTCCAGAGTTGAACACACATAGTCTGGGCTGCTGCAGGGTTGCAGTATCAGTTAGCATGAGCAGATGTTCAGGTCTTACAAAGAGGTGAGTGTCCGTAGAAGCCTTAAGTTTTAGTTTAAACAGAGGCAGACCTAAGGGCATTCTGTTGAGGGATGAATGGTTTGTGGGACCATTAAGAGACATGTTCTTGAGAGTTGGTCTGTTGGGTCTCTGTCTCTCTTTTCTTCATCCTATCTTCATCTCCTTCTTCCCCTTTCTTCCATTTTCAGGTTTTAGCTCTTTGCCAGGCAAATCAAGGCAAATGGATTAACAATCACTCAGCTTTTGCTGGGAAAAACTCGAAGGGCCATTGCTGGTAAAAAAAGGGGGGAGGCATGGTGTTGAATATTTAGACAGAATCTGGGCATGTGCTATCTGCCATGAGGCCACCATGTAATCGTGGAAAAGGTCCTGGGAAGCATGAGTTCCAACCCCCTATCTGCCACCCACCAGACTTGTGACTTTCTGAGCCCCAGCGTCCTTGTGTGTTCATCGAAGAGATGGCTCTGCAAGGTTCCTTCTTGTTCCGGAGCTCTGGGAATCACAGGATGCCTGGGGTTGATTCTCCCCTTCTTTGTGCGGAGGTCTCTCTTACGGATTAGGGATGCTACCCGTGTAGCTTAGCTTTCCCTGTCTTGCAGAGAAGCATCTCACCTCTCTGCATTTTAGAGGAGAGTTATTATAGCTGATTCCTCCACATCCCTACCTCCTTCAGAGAAGGACTGAGACATATGAAAATGAATCCAAAAGTTTGGGATATTCACAGACTCCTCATCTTCCACGACTCATGCTTATCTTGAATAATCAATGACTGTCACATTTTCTCATTGTCTTATATCAACAGGGAAGCATATGGTAAATGTCCCTCCCAGGGAGAAATGTGGGTTGATCATAGTGTTTTCCTGTTTGTGTAGAGCATTTTTACCAACTGGATCTGAGTCTGTCCCTGGCTGTTAATAGGCAGAAGAGCAGACAGCAAAACCGTGGGACCAGCAGTTACAGGGCTCTGCCTCTGAGCCGCATGCATGGTTTCTTCGTCCTCCTTTAATTCCTTCTGACTCCCAGGGATCTAAACCCCATTTGAAATGGAGTTGATCCTTAGCAGCTCCTCAGCCACCTCCTGCTACCATCCCGCTTTCCTCCATTTGTTTTTTCCATGCCTGGCTCTGCACCTCCTTTAGTTACTCACATAGTATTTATCCAGGATGAAGGTAGACTTTGAACAATTCTAACTTAGAAGTGACTTAGTGGGATTTGTGGAGATGTGGGCATAGCACCTGTCTGGGCCTGTGTAGGACAATATTGGGTTGTGGCATGGCTCATTCTGCCCCCTTGCCTTTCGCCAAAGAGCCCAAAGCATTCATTTTTATGGCAATTCTGAATTTGCAGTTAGTTTTTACATGTTTGAGTCATAGTGAGCTATTTGTGAGACTATAGGCTCAAAAACTGGTGAAACCACCGCACCGTATGTTACTTTGCCATCTCTTCTATGTCGTACTCTGGTTCGCATTCTCTTCCTTTGAGAACAACTGGTCTCATTTCTTATCCATAAGACCGCTGAGCTGTCCTGTCCAATACTGCTGTCATTATCTTCCCTTGATTACTACCATTATTTAATTATTGTTTATAGAAATGCCTGTAGTACTTTAGAGCAATTAAGATTTTGATTTAAGAACAGACCTGTCTATCCCGGAAATGTTCAACTTGAGAGCAGGGGCAGCTTTGGAAGTTCCCAATGGTTTTAAGCTGGAAATTGATACCTCAGTATCTTGGCAGTTGCCCCAAGCTGTCATTTGGCCCAGGGGCAGTGAGTAGCCTGCCTCGGGCTCCTAGCATCCCGGCTTTGAAAGGGCAAGGTAATTGGAGAGCTTGCCTTGGAGCTCTGGGCCCCACAGACTTTTTTAGCACAATGCGGAGTGAGAGGCTGCTTGTTTTCAAGAAGCGAAGCTGATTAGAGGATGCGGACTCTTGCCTGCTCCCGGGACATGGGGCCTTGCTGGGTGAGTGGGGTGAGGCGGTGCGCTAAGCTATCTTTTTAGTCACCCCATTATAAAAGAGACTCCTAAGCAGACCTTTGGCCTTTTATTAAAAAAAAAAAAAAAGGTGTCATCTGTAAAGACCTAGTTATCCATTGTAAACCCCTACCTCCGGAACAACTAACTAATCTGCCTGCAGAATTTCCCGGAGTTCAGGGCAGGCCGATGAGGGTGAGGGCTCTGAGCTCTCTCAGCATGGTGGTGGTAGAATCTCAATATTAGTCAGATAAATGATATGCTCTTTGAAGTGTTCCTTGTTTCCTGTATATTTCTTGAGCATTCCAAATCCTTTGCCCTCACACAGGCTCGGGGTTTCCTGCGCAGCGCTGCGGGCCAGCTGAGTTTGTGCGTGTCCAGGGGTTGAGAAGGACATGGCCCAGGAGGGGTGGGGAGCAGCCATGCATGCCCCCCGGGTCTCCTGCTGCTGCAGAGCCTCTGGCTGGATGGGCGGGAGCTCCTGGGTTCCTTCTTGGCGTGATGCGTGTCTTTTCTTTCCCTTTCTGCTCGCAAGGATGTTAACGCAGGCGAGGGCAGTGAGTTTGCAGACAGTGGGATTGAAGGGGCCACCACCGACACGGACCTCCTGTCCAGGCGATCCAATGCCACCAACTCCAGCTACTCGCCCCCCGCGGGCCGGGCATTTGTGGGCAGCGACAGTGGCAGCAGCTCCACCGGGGATGCGGCTCGCCAGGGTGTGTACGAGAACTTCCGAAGGGAGCTGGAGATGAGCAACAACAGCGAGAGCCTGGAGGAGGCTGGCTCTGCGCACAGTGACGAGCAGAGCAGTGGCACCCTGAGCTCCCCGGGCCAGTCGGACATCCTGCTGACAGCCGCGCAGGGCACGGTGCGCAAGGCCGGCGCCCTGGCTGTCAAGAACTTCCTGGTGCACAAGAAGAACAAGAAGGTGGAGTCGGCCACCCGGAGGAAGTGGAAGCACTATTGGGTGTCCCTGAAAGGTAAATGGGGGGAGCCCTGGCCCAGCGTTGGATGCACCAATGGATGCGCAAGATTGTGCACATCCTCTTGGGATAGGTTGGGTGGTTTTGTTGGTATCATATAATATTTTAATTCATGATAATTAAAATGATTTTATTTTATTGTGATAAGAACATTTAACATGAGATCTACCCTCTTAACACATTTTAAAATGTACAATACAGTATTGTAGATTACAGGTGCAGTGACGGCAGATCTCTAGAACTTATTCATCTGACTTAACTGAACCTTTATGGCCCTTGATTAGTAACACCCCCATCCCCACCCTTGCAAGTGAGGTTTTATTTTCTTTACTTTTTTTCACAGTTTAGCTAGAGGAGCATCTCATGTCTAGTTTTCTCATATATACAGCTGGTTCTGATGACAGTTTTAAAGGATGAGTTCCAAAAAAAAAAATCCTTTAGAATCATTCAAGTTTGTGCTTTTCACAGTGACTGTTTTGGAGGGAAAATTGTTAGCTTCAATCCTATGAAGTTGCTATTTTTTTTAGGTAAAAAAAATTGAGAGAATATCACTGATTTCATGGGATTCATCCTGATGTTAATGGAATGTGTAAACCATATGTTTGTGGAAAAAGTCACAAGCTTTGTTTGACTATGCATATATAGAGATACATACGTGCATATATATGTCACTATATTTTCTTTTCATATCACCACACTTTTATATGTTGCTATTCATTGTCATTTTGCATACATTTGTGAAGTGCATGTATATATTTTTGCACATATCTGCATATGTTTGGGTAGTGTAGAAATTATAATACATTTGTGAGCTCTGTGTTTTAAAAAGAAAAACACTGCTTTAAGCATACTTAGAGTTAATATCACAAGCTAGATTTGAAACAGAATTAATATGTCAGAATAGGTTAAGATGGTTAATAAGATCGATGGAAGGGCATAGGAGGAAGAAGCCTGGCTTATGAGTATCAAACTAGATCATTTGATACTGAATTTCACCAACTGTGGTTGGTTTGGGAACATCCAAATCCTAGAGGTGTAGAATAGCCTAGAGCCCTGCTCAATGAGGTGGACACATGCCTGTGCAGTGATATGCAGGTCAACCCTTGGACAAGTAGGATTTGGGGAGGCCCTATTACTCTTGGCTGGTGTGGCTATTGCTTTGATGGCTGATAGAACCAGGAAGGCAGGGTGTTGGTTAGGATATGAGTTTTGCTGCATGTCCTGTACACCCACAATGCTAATGCCAATGCCATAAGCAAGACAGAACTTTATTTCCCTCCCACCTATCAGAAATAGACTGTTTAAGGCTTGTGTAGTTTCCTATGAAGTCACCCAGTGGCCCGGACTCCTCTTTCCTGGTGTTCAGCTATTCCTAGAGCTTTATCTTTTGATGATTATTTGATGTAGTGGTCCTGCCTGTGAAACACTGATGTTCATCCTGTGGAAGCACTTTAGAGAACTGCTTCTGCTCTTTCTTATGCATGACCTGCCTTGGCTTTATGTGGAGGTACTGCAGGGTGGTTGTATCTGAGAGGCCTGGATCATGCCAGCTGCTCTGCCATGGGCAGTGGGGTGGGAGGAGGTGAGAGGAAAATCCTCTTCCTCTTCCAACTCTTGTTCCTTCCCCAGATGTGCACACCACTGGACACTGCAGCCTCTGTTCCCTTTAGCAGCCCGTCTTGAGTATTTATTTTATTAATTAGTGCCGAGTTCTTAATAGTCTGGTCCGAAGACCACCTGCATTATATTCACCTGAGGTCTTTCTGGGTTGTAGCCCATATCTGCTGAATCACAAAGTTTGGAGGTGGGCCCCTGTATTGGTTCACTAGGGCTGCCATAACAAGCACCACAGACTGGGTGGCTTAAACAACAGAAATTTATTGTCTCACAGTCCTCAAGGCTGGAAGTTTGAGATCAAGGTATTGACAGGGTTGGTTTCTTCTGAGACGTCCCCTCTCTCCTTGATTTGGAGATGGCTGTCTTCTTCCAGTATCTTCACACAGTCTTCCCTCTCCTTGTCTATGTCTAAATTCCCTTTTCTTCTAAGGATACCGGTCATCTTGGATCAGGGCCCACCATATGACCTCATTTTGCCTTAATGAGGCAGTGGAAGTTAGAACTTCAACATAGACATTTTGGGGGACACAAATTCATCCCATAATAGGCCCTGAATTTGTGGTTCCCAGGTGATTCTTACTCTAAATTTGACAGCAGCAATGTTAGTGGCAGAGAATAAAAATAATTAGATGACTTTTTTTTCACTTGGGCCATAGCAGAGGGGCTTATTTTGTTTCTGCTGTTCCCTTAGAGAATAAATGACACAGGAGGCCAGGGTGTGGGCATCCAGGAGCACAGCCCACGAGCCCATTGTGTGTATGTGGGGGGGGTTCACTTTTCTGGTGACCCATGTCTGAGTGACACAATCTGTCAGGATCCAGGCCCAGAACACGGAGCCACAGAGTCCTTTGTGCGTTCATCCTGATGCGTCCCCATTATGTGTTGACATCCTTGGGGCTTTGTCCTTGCCACTCAAAAGTAAGACTTGCTGCTGGCTTTTTCTTAGCAACCCTTAGATATTAAGAAATAAAAAGCAGAACACCTGGGAACCGTGGGATAGAGATTTTTTTCCAAATATTCTTTTACATTAGACAACATCACTAATTTAAAGAAAGGTTTCATCTGGAATTAGTCTCTGGAGTGTCTCCATAGACAACTGAAGAGCATACAGATTACGTTCAAGTGAAGACGAAGGTAAACAGATTTTATCAGGGAGTGTGTGGTTCTTGAATTTGCTGCTTCATGTGAGTCTTAAAATTGGAGCAAGTTGATAACTGAGTAAAAGCTGATGTCAGTCACCTACTGTTGTGGGTGATTCTAAACCAAAGTTGAAAAGTTATGAAAATAGCTATTTGGAAAGACCATATAATGTTCAATGTGTGCTCATGTTAGGATTTGGGGGTGTCCCCTAATTTATTATCCATAGACTTCTTTCTCTATTCTCAACCTATGGTAAAGTGTGTTGCTTCTTTTATGTTCAGAATCTACTGATCGTGAGTATATTGTTAGTCATAAAGATTATTTAGAGCAGGGTTTCCCAACAGTGGCACTGTTAACATTTTCTGGATAATTTTTTGTTGTGGGGGCTGCCCTGGGCATTGTAGGATGCTTAGTAGCTTCCCTGTCCTCCGCCCAATAGATGCCAGTAACATCTCCTCCCAAGTTGTGACAACCAAAACTGTTGTTGCCAAATTTGCTCCACCGTGAGAACCTCTGATTTAGGAAAAAATCATCTCCCCTCTCGTTTTTGTTTTCTTCTTTATCTCTAATCCATGCTAGTTTAAGGCATGGAAATAGGAGGTACAGATGATGTAAGTGTTCCTGAAAAACCTTGAGATCGTCAAAATCATAGGGATTTGGGGAAAAATAGAGTTGGGGCAGACTACTCAACAGATGTATATTTAAATTACATGCATGTAACTTTTAAACCCAAAACTAAAAACAAATCTAAACTCTACTAAAAATTTCTAGCAATAAATACCGTAAGACTTTATCTTTTAAAAAAAACATTAGCATAGCACTTTACCTTTGAAAAAAGAAGCAACTATAGCTTGAATGGGTAGAAAGAAAGGGTAGGACTTGACAGCAGAGCTCATGGTCAAACTGTTTCCGGGAAAACGTGTGCAATGGGTGGGCAGGGCATACCAGTATGCCACTTTCAGCTGTGTGTAGGGACATAACATTTAGCAGCTGTTCCATGGTGATGTGAAATATTATGAGCTAGGAAACGTTGCCTTTGAACCAATGTGACTTCCACTGATCTGCATCATTCTATATTACTAATTGCATATGAGTAAATTTGCTTTATAGACTTATATTGTAGCGGAATAGGTCATACATTCAAGGGCTTTGCCATTCATATAAAGTGTGACACTTGCTTGAGGTAAGGAAGATGGTGAAAATTGACTGAATAGCTTATGCTGAAGTTGAGGGAAAGTCATAAAGTTGCACCCAGGCTTCCCCTGAAATTGGTTTCGATGAGTTGAGAGTAAGTGTTCAGCTAGTAATTGCTATTAAAGTGAGCTTCAAGTTTAGGTGATGATGGAGGGAATCTATTGAAGCCATCTTGCCACAAGCCTATGAAATATTCTGTGGCTACTGTCTCATTAACTTCACAATGCAATTAAGTATGAATCAGGACTCTGGCTTCCCCCAGGTGTTCATATGTGTGCCATGCATTTCCTTTTTAGTAGGAACAAGGACATGGTTTACTTCTAGAAAAAAATGTTATAGATAAGATCTATGGCCAAAAATGTGTCTTTGCTTTCCTCATCCTCAAAGCCCTTCAAGCCAGTATTATTTATTGTTTTCTCCAAGGGCATGGTCCAGAAACCCAGTACATTTTCTAGAGTTTCCTGATTGCATATCACATGAAACATATTGGGATTGGCTCCAAACACTTCCAGTCCTCACACAGTGCCAGGTACAGTTCTGGCCCCTAGAACCGTGTTTATACCCCTCACTGGGCAAGGGAGGTACAAGAGCCCCATGCCTATTAGGAGACCTATAAGCAAACATTCTAAAACAGAAAGTGAGTGTCTGAAAGAACTCGAAGGGTATGCATGAAGGAGTCCCATGCAGGTTGAGAAGTTGTCACTTAAGATCTTTGTCCTTCTCTAGGTCCATCCAAGACTTGAGTCCAAGCATGGCCCCATTTTCCTTACTTCTTGGATTCTAAACACTTTAACTTCCAACTCTTTCATTCTGACAGGGCACAAGTGTTAGGTTCCACTACAGGCTTTTTGTTGCCCAAGCACCAAATACTCATGCAGGCCTCTCTTCCGTTTCTTCAGGATGCACGCTCTTTTTCTACGAGAGTGATGGCAGGTCTGGAATAGACCACAACAGCATCCCCAAGCACGCCGTCTGGGTGGAGAACAGCATCGTGCAGGCTGTGCCTGAGCACCCCAAGAAGGACTTTGTCTTCTGCCTCAGCAACTCCCTGGGTGATGCCTTCCTCTTTCAGGTTTGTTGGGCACTTGCTTTGCAGGGCATTTCAAACCTCTTAACTGGATACCTTCCTCTCTTGCCTAAGTACCCCACTTTTGTTTTTTCCTATTAGTGGTGAAATTTATCTGTTGCTCATTATAAAAACAAAGATGGTGAGTGACAAAATAAGCATCTGTACTGAATTCCAGGAATGAGAGACCTCATCCAAAGGGTTTCAGAGTGAAGGCCAAGGGGGGTTATGAGTTGGATGTGAGAAAATTGCTCTGTTTGCTGTGGGTTGAAGGATTTCTTAGTGTAGTCTCAGTACCATTTCTGTTTTACTTGAGACGGGGATCATGAATTCCTTATTTTAGACATGATTTGAGCTGTCAAAAAATTTTATCATAATATATTCTTTTCTAATATGAATCATAAAGTGAAATAATAACACCCCAGAAATGGCTGGCTATACCTAAACATTTTATATTTCTCATCTTATCAGAACTTTGTACTTAGCATTCTTGAAGTTTGACTGCTGTTTGAAAAAATGCTTCCCTGCTAATTGCTTCAGGGTTAACATTTGATTTTATAGGGACTCCTTTGAATTTGGATAGTTGTAATACACTCTGTAAGAACTTTTTGTGGTATTATTTAAGAAGGCTTTCTTTATTTTATTAATGAATTAATTTCTCAAATCTTTATTTCATGCTTCCTATGTGCTATGCACAGTGCTATTGAGAATACCAAGAAAATTTTGACAGTTCCGTACCCTTACAAGTGCTCACATATAATAGGGGGGACAGACACAGGAACAAATCTCTATAATGTGGTAAGGCCCAACAGTCAATGTTAAAGGAAATGCAGGGATAAATGGGGTGAAATGGACAGTAAGAATATTCCATGCGAGGAGAGAGCTGGAACAAAGATATGGAGGAGAAAAATAGTTTATTTCACTAAGTTTCTGGATTTGGCCTCTACAGCTATTTCTGTTTGGACAATTGAAGTAAGAAATATAAAGTGATAATTTTATTTGTATAAAGACAAGTTATCTTTTTTTTTTTAATCTGTGATGTAAAACACACAGAAAGAAGTGTACACAAAACATAAATATACTGCTTAATGAACTATCTCAAAGTAAATACGTAACCGCCACCCAGAACAAGAAATAGAAGTTTCAGACACTCTATAAGCCACCTCCCACCGCCCACCCCCACACACAGCCTATTAGTTGAATATAGTGAATATGTCTTTTATCATTCAAGTCGGGGACACTGTTGTTTATCTGGGAATGACTTAATTTCTCTGTTATTTTTGAAGGGTAGTTTTGCTGGTTATAGAATTCTTGATTAACAGTTTTATTTCAGTGCTTTGAAAATATCATCCCACTGCTTCTGGCCTCTGTAGTGTCTAATGAAAAATCAGGTGTTAATCCTGTGGGGATCCTTTGTGTGTGACGAGTTGCTTCTCCCTTGCTGCTTTGAAGGTTTTGTCTTTGTCTTTAAATAGATGAGTATGATGTGTTTAGGTGTCAGTCTATTTGAGTTTACTCTATCTGGAATTTATCGTGTTTTTTGAATGTATAGATTTGCATACATGTGTGTGTATGTGTGTGTTTAAATTACATTTGGAAAGTTTTTGGCTATTATTTCTTCAAATACTCTTCTTGCTTGTTTGTTCCTCTCCTCTCCCATTTGTCACTCCTATTGTATTTGTGTTGGCGTGCTTGACGGTGTCCCACAGGCCTCTGAGACTCTGTTCATTTTTCTTATTCTTTTTATATCCTATTCCTTAGAATGATAATCTCATTTAATCTACTTTAAATTCACTGAATTCGTCTTTCTGCCAGCTCAAATCTGCTGTTTAGCTCTTCTGGGTACTCTGTATTTTAGCTCTAGAATTTATATTTGGTTCTTTTTTTTAAAAAATTCTGTTTCTTTATTGATCTCTATTTGCTGAGATTATCATTCTCATACTTTATTTCTTTAGACATGATTTTCCCTGATTCTTTGAATATATCAAAATAGTTGATCTAAAGTCTTTGTCTAGCACACTCAACATCGAATTTCCTCAGAGACAGTTTCTATTGCCTACTCCTTCCTTGTGTATGGACCACACTTTATTGTTTGTTTGCATGTCTTATACTTTTTGGTTGAAACTGTACATGTTAAATAATATAACGTGACATACTCTTGAAAGCAGATCCACGCCCTGTCCTCCAGGGTTTGTTGGTGGTGGTGGTGCTTTGTTTAGTGACTTTCCTGAAATCCGTAAAGTCCTTATGCTTTGAAATATGTGGCCACTGACGTCTCAGCTCAGCTACTTTATTAGTCAGCTAATGATTGGACGGAGATTTTCTTAAATGCCCAGAAGTAATAAGTCTCCAAGTCTTTCCTGAGTACAGAAGTGTGTGTGTTGAAGCACCTCTTCAATGCTCAAGCAGGTAGTTTTCAACTCAGACTTGGCCTTCACCTGTGCTTTCGCAGAGCTGTGTGGGGTCAGCCAGAGGGGGAGCTTAGGACCTTCCTGGGGCTTCCTGGGCATGGGCACAGCCCTGTGCATATGTGTGACCTTCTAGATTTTCAGGACTATGTCAGAGCTTTTCAAAGCCTCCTATATAAATCTTATTCCCCAGCTTTTCCTCAGGTTTCTTGGTCGACTTCTTGTTTGCCCAACAGTTATCATTACAGCAGGCAACGGGGGTGTTAATCAATTGCATTGATTGTTTTTCACAGACGTTCCCTTGGAGTAAAGACCGTTTGCATGAGTGAGGTCTGAGTCAGGGCAGATAGGGACAAGCCCTGTGAATGGCGGTTTCCTGGGACCTGCTACACAGGTGGGACAATGGCAATTCTCTGAGAAAGGTGTTTTTGGGGAGCTCTAAACCCGTTCTGCTTCCTCCAGTGGTTGCTAGGCTGCCGATTTTCATGTGATTATGGAGATGAGGAAACAAAGAAGGAAATATGGCAAAAGTTAAGATGCCACAGAACTTGCTGTTCCTACCAAGGTTCGGCCATTTTGTCTTTAACAAATGTGTATCAGATTGTGGTGAGCCCTAGGTTAATTTCCAGAATTCTGAGAAAGTTGACTTTGACAGTTTTTGCCAGCGTTTTTATTGCTTTTGAGGAGGAATGGCTTTTTGGAGGTTCTTACTCCCCCTCTGATGCTGATGGCATTCACCAGGACACATTAGAGACTGGACACTATGAACAGTTATGCCAGGATAACAAGTATAAGCTGCGACAGTCCCAGGGCAACTGGGACATACGGCAACCTTTCCACAGGTACATTTGCGTTGTTCCCAGGTTTGGGGACCACGAGCAATATTGCTGTGAGCACTCTTATACCTGTTCTTGGGATAGGTATGTCTACATTTCTGTAGGGTATGTACCTAGGAGAGGCATTGCTGGGCCGTGGCAGAGGCACATGTTCCCATTTACGATAATAGATACTGCCAAACAGTTTCCAGAATGATTAAAATAATTTATACCCTTGTCAGCAGCCTGTGAGAATTCCAGTTGTTCCTCACCTTGGCCAACTTGATATTGTCAGATTTTTTTTTTTAAGCCATTAGTGTAAAGTTGAGCACATTTTCATGTACTTAATGACCATTTTAATATTGTCTTTTGTGAAGTGCTTCTTTCAACCTCTTGTCCATTTTCCATTGAGTTTTCTTTCTTAATGACTCACGGCAGTTCTTTATGTATTTTGTATATCACCTCTTTGTTGATTATATTCATTGCAAATATCTTTTTCTACTCTTTGGCTTGCTTTTTACTCTCTTAAAGGTGTAATTTGTTGTTGTAAAACCTTTAATTTTAATGCATTCTCCTTTCTCAAGTCTTCCTTAATAAGTAGTATGTTGAGTATCCTATTTTAAAAATCTACATGCTCTAAGTTCATGAAAATATTTTTGTATATATTTTGTAAGTTGCCATTTTTCTGCAGCTGGCATAGCTTTTTATTTATTATTTTTTATTTATTATTTGGAAATCATGCAGATGAGGAAATGTCTAACTACTCTAACAACAACAATAATATTATTATAGTATCAGTGGCTATCTTTACTTAGCCCTTGTTGTGTACCACCATCTTGAAAGTGTTTTACAATGTGAGTCATGTTTAATTCTTTGAGCAGTAGTGAGTGAGTTGCATTGTATATCCATATTTTCACCCATTCATATAGATCATGTTCCCCATTTGTTGAGGCTGAGGCTTGCAAAGGCTAATAATTGGGCCCCAAGTCACGTAGACAGTTACTGAATGTTAGGATTCAACCAAACCAAACCAAACTGCTCTTTCTCCAAAGCCTCTTGTTGCTTCAGTGTGCTATTTATCCTATTACTATTACTATTGTACCTAGGAAGAACATGTACAAGAATCACTGGCTATCGTGAAAAGCAACTAACTTTTTCTCTTTCTTAGAATTAAGCCAGTCATTGGAAATACTTCTAGATCATAGCCTGATTTTGACTATTCTTTCCTCACTACACAGGTTAGATGATTATCTAATCGATTTCAGGAAGGTTTCCTTTTTTATTTATACATTTCTGGTGTGAATTCCTTTTGATAGGATCTTCATGGCCATAAAATTGCTAGTAGAATCTAAATACCCAATAGGTCACATTGAATAAAATTTTTTTGTGTGGCAACGTAGGACCTTTTCTTGAAAACCTCTGTGTCTTCTTGTTATGGTGAAATTTTTATGCTACTTATGTGGGATAGAGCACAAAATGAACCTTTTTAGAGGAAATTACTGCTATTTGGGAACCATGAAGGCATTTTCTACCTTGTACTTATTGTAATCCACATAACTCTAGAGGAGCCAAATTTGAATGAAACCTGTGTGGGTAGGGGTGAGGCTAAAGCAGGGGAGATCAGCCATGATTATGGGAATAATTTGTAGGTTATTCCAGCCCCGGGGCTCAATTCAGTACACACAGTTTTCGGAGTCTGTATGCTGTTGATTTGATGCTGTTACTCAGATACCCACAGGTCCATCCATGGAAAGGAGATTCAAGTTACCAGCAAAAGTAGAAAAGAGGTTTTGTGTGTAGGATGGGGGTGGGAAAAAGCATGAATGTTAGAGCAGCTTATATAGAAGTGCTGTGCTGTTTGCAAAGTGAGACTATAACTTCTGCATTTAAATTAGTATTTTAATTAGAGTTCTTTCTCCAGCTGGAAGCCAGAGACAGTGCCTACCACCTACAAAGTACAGTTTCATGTTGGGCCTTCATTCGTCCATTACCTGAAGGTGTCACATATACTTCCAAAAAGCTCACCCACTTCTATGGTAATATATCCTAATATTAGTTTTTAATTCTTATATTAAATGCCTTGGGAACATAGCTACTAGACAGAATAAGAAAGATACCTGATTAGGTAGAAAATCATATGCAGTTATATATCTAAAGGAATGTAGAAAATATTATCTCTGGAAAGTGATTACCTTTCCTCCTGTAGAAAGTTTTCTTAGCATTTAGAAAGTCACTTTCACCAAGGGTATTATGTGCATATTAGAAAGAGATTCATAAGTAAAAAAAAGTAGTATCTATACCATCGCATTGAGTTGAGTTGAAGATTAAACGTGATAATGCAGTTAAGTTTCTGATAGCAAATGCTCAATAAATGTTAGTTTACAGTGACTATTGTAGTAGTTCCCTGTGCTCCTGTTAAATAAGTATCTTTATAGAAATTGAATGTGACTTCACTGTGAAAAGGGTTTGAGTTTCATCAGGCTCTGGAGACATATCTTGGAATGCCATGTCTGACTCTGTATCAGATTTCAGGAAGGTCATTGCCACATGCCCTGGATGAAAGCAGCCAGGTTAAAGAAAGCCCTGGAAATCATCTTTCACAGGGAGGTGTCAAGTGGACATGGTAGAAAAGATTTTAGAGGGGATTTAGCATTTTGGACTTGAATGGACTCAAGTCCAGCCTCCCTCTTGAGGTAGGCACCATGTCTGCAGGGCCCCTGCCAGCAGGTTAGCCTGCCCACTGGGCGGCCACTACCATTCCTGGGAATCGTTCAGCTTTTCAACCGTCTGTTTTGTTAGTCAGCCCTAAGTCCTAGAAGGTTCTTCATCATGTTGAGATAGTATGTTCTTTCTGATGACTCTTGCAGTTTCCTTTGGTTTTCATATTCACTGCCAGAGTCTAGTGCCGGTCTTCTGCTTATCCTTTCTCGTAACTTTTATTTTATTTCATTTTTATAGATGGTGTCTCACAGTGTTGCCCAGGTTAGACTCAAACTCCTGGGCTCAAGCGATCCTCCGGCCTCAGCCTACCAAGTAGCTGGGACTTTAGGCATACACCACTGTGCCAGGCTGTTCTCCCAGCCTTTACCTCCTGCCTTGTCTTGTCTTTGGGCTACCCTGCCTGAGGTTCTTGAGCCATTCTCCCTGTTCTTATTTGTAAGTGTGCTCCAGAGCAAGGTGTCCTGTCCTCCATGTGGTCTGCCCTGGGCAGCCTGCAGTGGTGTTCCTGCCACTCTTGTTTCCTTCTCAATGCTAGAGTCAATTTCTTTAATTTATTAGAAGCCACTTCAAACTGTTGACTCAGACTGAGCTTGTGGTATCTTAAACCCCCAGCATGAGTGTTTTTCCAACAAAGTCTTCCCCATCTTATTTTAATAGATTTTTTTCAAAAACTCCAAAACCCAGAACTTAAATTTACCTCTTTGAAATGTTATACTTGTGGCTTTTGTCCTTCTAATGAACCTGTTGAAATCATCTTGGATCCTTATTTGATCTTCCCTGGTGTTTATATCCCTCTTAACGTCACCTTATCTGCAGATATGAGGAGCTGAATGTGAGGTCTTCATTTCCTTTGTTGGTTTATGTTGACTTAGTCTGCAGTGGAGTCCTGTTTTCCCAACACCATGGATCATATCCCTGCCCCTAGCCAAAAATTTAGATATATTTACCTTTGATTTTGGATGCATTGGTTGTGGAGAAGGGCCAGCTCTAGGATGTGAAGAGCCCCAGGCACATATTTTTTTATGCGACCCTTGTCTGTACAAAGAATTTGACTCACCCCAGATCCACTTGTCACACCATTCTGGTGGCCCAGTCTCAAGGAATCTCGTGAAAGAAATACCACACAGGCTGGTGGAAGCAACCCACTAGCCACAGACACACATTCAAGAGCATATGGCATCTTCTTGACACCACATAGCGGGTGGTATGGGGTGAGGGACCTCCCTAAAGGGGAGAAATGATGTGAGGGACCTTCCTGGGCCCTGTCCTTTCCAGGTACCACAGGGGAACTTTGAAAATTTCAAGAAAAGCACTCCAAACTAGGGGGCCTCCTGAGGTGCAGGGCCCTGGGCCGGAACCCCACTTGCCTACCTCTTAGGAGAGTATGGATGTTGAAGTGTGAAATGAATACACAAGACCGGAAATCAATGATACTATACGCCCTACTGTTGGTATGCCAGAAGGTTTCCCCACACTGCAGAGGTATAATTGTGGTTGAGCTAGATCTTAGTATACAATTTGTATACTGTTATGTATCATGAAAATAATATGTTACTAACAGTATTGTCTTCCATTTCTTACATTATTTTAAATTTGTATTAAAACAATATGAACACAGTTTAAAAGAATTCAGTTAACCTTTAAAAAAAGACTTAAAGTGAAATTCTCTTTCCCTTCTCCCCGCCCCCCCACCAGCCTCATTCCCCAGAAGAAACTATGCACAACTATTTTAGCTGATGCTTTTGTTTTTTTGTTTGTGTTCTTGTATTTCCATCATTTTTCATTAACATGCTTATACTGCTTTTTCTTAATGGATTTTAAATATTAACTACTGTCCTTCTGTTATGCTAGATGACTAGCTTTGTTATACACAAATTATCCTTTCCTCATCTTCTTATGTAGGTATATAAAAATTTAGGGTTAAATCAGTAGTCAATGTTAATATGTTGTTATGACCATATAAATAGTATCAGCTGTTGAGCCAAGTAGTGTACTATGATTTTATTTCTTTTTCTTGAACAACTTCTTGGTTTTGTTTTCCTTGTGGTTAATGGCTGCCTCCTTTTTTTTTTTTTTTTTGGTCTCAATTTGCTTATTTTTCTGATTACACAGCAATGATATTTTCTAAACCTCCAATGTGTGAGGTAGTTGGTTCAGTACTACTTTTTAACTTTCGCTCCTATATGGTTGCTATCTGGACTGCATGTGTAATAGTCACCCTGGAATTTTTCCCTTTACCATCCTAGTTACATTCCTGGATTTTAAATCTTCCCTTTTTTCTTAATAAAATCCTTCATTTTTACAAAAAGAACCTGTAGTAACTTCCTACAAAATGGTGCATATTTGAAAATGTCTTCATTCTATGTTTTACTTGAATAATATTTGTGTAATTTGGAATTTTGGCTTGGAAATCATTTCTCCTTGGTTTAATTATTTTCTGATAACATCCTCATTTCTGATTATCTTTTGTGTGCTTTATTTTCTTTTTTCTCTTTGAAACATTTATAATCATTTCCTTTTTCGCTGGTGCTCTGATCCTTCATAGTGATTTGCCTTCTACTGAAATTTTAATTTTGGTTATTTTTTTGTCCCTAAAAGCCCACCCTTCCTTCCTTACCTCCCTCCCCCTTCACCTTTTTCTTCCTCTTTCCCTCCTTTCAGTCTCTTTTTCATTGTAACCTGTGCTTTTGTTTGATTGTTTATAGCTTCAGATTCTCTTGCATCTCTGAGGATACCTAGATTTTAGGGAAGCTTTCTCTGTTTCAGGCATGACTTATCCTTTCTCCTGCGTTTTCTTCTGTGTGCTTTGGTCTCTGCCTTTCATGCTGGAGGCTTTCAGCAAACGTCTGGTGGTGCTTGACTGTCTGGTCACATTGACATGTGAGGTACCAAAAAGCTGCTTGGATATCATCTGTGCATATTATGAACTACTGGGGGCCTTTGTAGCATGGATCCCAGTACGATGGACTACCTTACTAGCGATAGTAAGTGGCCTTCTTGTGGAGGGACTCCAGTTGACACTATCTATGGGTCTTTCCTTGGGGGCTACTCAGCCATTGCCATTCATTGGATAGGCTTCTATTTATTCCCCTGTTTGCAGCAAACAGTTCCACGATTTTCTTCAGTGGGGGAGGGGAACCTCATATTAAGTTCTTTTTACAGATATTAAAAATGATAGCTTGACTAAAGTTTGTATAAGCAAAACTCTTAAATATGATAAATGTGGAACCAACCAGAAAAAATCTTTGTACAATTCACATAGGAACTTGATTCCTATCTAGCCTCTTAAAAACGATAACTTATTCTTTTCTTTTTTCTTTTAAAATGAAAAAAGAAGTTTGACCTATTCTTGTGCTTCTATGAAGTTGAATTATCCAAAATTTTAGCTTCCTAGATTTGGCATGTGTTCCTTAGTATTTCTCTTGTTTAAAAATGAATTTCCCTTTTCCTGCCACTCACGTAAACCATTGATTATCTGAAATCACTGAGTGTCCTCCATGCAGTTGGATAATTGAAACTAGATCTATTTAAATACATAATGAATACCTGAGCTTCATCTTAACTCTGCACTCAAAGGGGCTCTTATGCAAAATGCACTTTTTTGCTGATTTTATTCCACTGTTGGCATGAACTTTGCTTATTTCCTTCACTGAACTTTATACAGTATTCATGGCATCACCAGAAGGCAAAGGAAGAATCACAAAGTTCACTCTCTCTACCTGTCTGCTGCTGTTTGTTTAATGGAAGGTGAGGAGAGGTAAGCAGGTCAAGCAGGTACAACTGGGTGGTCTCTCCTTCCTGCCTTTGTGACCACTGGATTCTGATGAAGGGAGCTATCATGGACCCGATGTCTCTAACTAAACTTCCCTGGTTTAAGAAGGTGATGCAAGGTTAGTGACTTTGAATGGCTTTTTCAAGCACGTCAGATTTTAAATCCTGGAGAGGCCACGCTGGAAAACATTGTGTCCAGTTAGCAGTCTGCTGTGATCAGCTCTGAGTTGTTAAGCCTATAAACGGTCGTAAAATGTTTCAAGACTTTTGTCCACTTAACTAGCTGTTGAGAGCAGTCTGCGGAGAGTTCACCCTCTCTCTCATCAACACATAGCTCCCTGGGTGACACAGCAAAAGGACAAACTTTGCTGAGAAGCTCATTTAGTGAATTGTGCTTCTTAGAAATTGATTT
This sequence comes from Daubentonia madagascariensis, assembly GCA_023783475.1. Lineage (NCBI taxonomy): Eukaryota > Metazoa > Chordata > Mammalia > Primates > Daubentoniidae > Daubentonia > Daubentonia madagascariensis. The sequence continues at coordinate 151,067 of JAKFHU010001482.1, read as the reverse complement.
GGATTAATGATAGAGAATGGTGGGGACCGCTGTTTTATTTAGACAGGACAGCAGGAGCGAAAAGTCTCCAATGGAACTGCCTGCAGCCACTGACAGGTTTTAAAAGAGTTTGGAGGACTGAGGCATATTGATGGTTAAAAGGGCTGATAGCTAAATTTTTCATAAAGCTGTCATCGTACATTTCTATATATATTTTCTCTAGGTTTGGGGGATTGTTACGGGGTTTTTTCTTCTTTTTTATTTTATTTTTTAATTATTCTTTTTCATTTTTAATTGAGGTGAAACACACACAACATTAAATTTACCATCTCAACCATCTGTAAGTGGACAGTTCAGTGGCATTAAGTACATTCGCATGGTTGTGCAGCCCTCACCACCATTCATTTCCAGAACTTGTTTTCATCTTGCAAAGCTGAAACTCTGTACCCGTTACATAACAACACTCCATCTCCCCTCATCCCAGCCCCTGGCACCACCACCTCCCTTTCTTTTACATAAATAAGTTCCAGGATAGCTGCTTTGCCAAAATTAAATATATACCTTTCAAAGGATGTTTAACATTGACTGGTATCAGCTTTTTTTCATTTTCACTTTTTAAATGGGAGGCAAACACAAGCTCTTTGACATCAGAATGGACTGTGTTGCTGTTGGCCAAGTTTGGCTGGGATCCTTACAGGTTGGGGGGAAGAAGGAGGTTCCCTTTCATTAAGTAAAGAGAGCCAAAGGCTGTTGTTCCACGGAACATATCAGATTGTGGTCCTATTTGGGGTTCAAAGTGTGTCATACAGATTCCTTTATTTTCAAAGCATAACCTTTATTGAAGGTTTTTTGAAGTGGGATTTTGAAGTGGGATTTTTACTTTGCTAGTATGTCAGTCAGGATGGGTTGGATTATGCTATAGGAAGGAACAATCCTCAACTCTCAGTGACTTAACATACCTTGTCATTCCTGCCATGTGTTGATGGACGTTGACTCCGAAGCTACACTCCTCCTGGATGGTTAGGGACCCAGGCAGGCAGAAGCTCTATGTTGACATAATGCTTCTGTGACTGCAGGCAAAGGGGCAAGGGTGGGGTGAATCAGGCTTTTGTTGAGTAGTGACATGTGTTGCTTCTATTGACATTTCATTGGCCAAAGCCAGTGCTGTGGCCATGCCTGGCTTCAAAGATGGCAGGAAAGTTCTATCCCCTCATATTCCTAGAAGGCAGAGAGCTTAAAATGTTGAGTGGGCCATTCTCCCACTTTGAGGTCACCTGTCCATCGATGGGTGTCACCCAACATTGTCTTCACGCCCTTCTCAAGTAGGCCACTCTGAGCACATGGAGTGTTGCTGGGTGGCTACGATTCTTGGATGCTCACATGAGGTCCCCTAAGACAGTATTTCTTCTGGCTGCTTTGAACGACTTCCCCCACCTCTAGTGTTGTCATTGGTGCTTAACACCAGGTTAGAACCTTAGGATTTGGGTTGCAGTGGCTCGTTGGGGGCAGGGCTATTGTGGCTTCCTTGCCCACTCACACCTTGTAACGGACTGGTCCTCTCTGGAAATTGACCCTTGCTTCACAGCAACCCTCTTGACTAGAAACCAAGCTGTCGAGCTGTCTATATAGGAGCACACGAGTGAGTTCAATAAGTACACTGGGTGAGCAGACACTGTGGCTTCATTCAGGACAGCCCTTGGTGTGGGGCGAGAGCAGGGGTCTGACCCGAGGCTGACTTTTTGTTACCGATTCCCCGAAGGAGGAGGTCAGGTTAGCCTTACCCATGGGTGTCTAGCCCTGTCCCCTTGACTCCCAGGTGTTGCTCCTCTGGAAATGCACTAGCTCATTTGTGTTAATTTCCTAAAAGGAAGTTTCTTCATGTCCCCTCTCCCCTGTACAGACCACCAGCCAGACAGAGCTTGAGAACTGGATCACCGCCATCCACTCTGCCTGCGCAGCTGCCGTCGCGAGACACCACCACAAGGAAGACACGCTCCGACTCCTCAAGTCCGAAATCAAAAAACTGGAACAGAAGATCGACATGGATGAAAAGATGAAGAAAATGGGTGAAATGCAGCTGTCTTCAGTCACTGACTCAAAGAAGAAGAAAACTATATTAGATCAGGTAATTGTTCTTCCATGTTTAGACCCGGGAAGAATCGTTAGGTCTTTAAAAAGGTTTTTTTTTTGTTTTTTGTTTTTGCTGCCTTGGAATCAGGAGACATAGTTGGTTTTCTCTGCGACAGCTTGTCTTCCAGGCTGCTGATTTCTTTATTGTGACTGTCAGTGTTCTTCACCCTTTGTTCGCAGTTGATTGTCATGAGCTAAAGGGAACAATATTACATTGAATGAAAGACAGAAATCCAATAGAGGAGCCTTCCAGCTTCCACCAATGACACGCTCTTCTAGAGGATCTGTGTAATTAGAAAGTCTGTGTTTTCGTTCCCCATCTTATCAGATTCACTTGGAGCTCAGCTAGGGTGGGATTCATTGCTGACTCCTCAATAAATTTAGAATTCTATTAATAAATTTGGAAAAGGTGAAGTGCTTTTTAAAAAAGTATATCTATAATTGCCATATATGGGCATAAGTATATTTCAGGCTAAAAAGGAAAGACTTAGTGAAATGAAGAGAGGATGTTTTTGCTTTCTATTCAGCTGTTTTGAAGTCAGTGATAGCCACCTGGTGTCAATTATGTGAATAAATGATATTTAAATCATTGAACAGTTGATGACATGGGCCAGCCTGTGGTCTTCCACACTTCTCTCTGTCTCTTTTTTCCCTCTGTATTTTTTTAAAATTGAGGCAAAATTCACATAACATAAAATTAACCATTTTAAAGTTAATAATCCAGTGACATTTAGTACATTCATGATGTTGTGCAACCACCACCTCTTTCTAGTTGTGAAACATTTTCATCCATCCCAAAAGGCAACCCCATACCCATTAAGCAGTTGGTCCCCCCTGCCCCTGGCATTCTGTCTTCATGGATTTGCCTATTTTAGATGTTTCACGTGAATGTAACTGCACAATATGTGACCTTTTGTGTCTGGCTTCTTTGAACATAATGTTTGGAGGCTGATCCACATTGAAGCACATATGAGTACTTCATTGTTGTTTTGGGCTGAATATTATCCCATTGCATATGTACACCACAGTTTGTTTATCTGTTCATCCATTAATGGACATCTGAGCTGTTTTCGCCTCTGGGCTGTTGTAAACAGTGCTGCTATGAACATATGTGTTCACTGATACTGTATTTTAAGTCAAAGTAAAAAGAGAGATATCAGCCATTAATCATTATCTGTATCATTGTCAACATCCTTAAGCCTTCATTCTGACAGACCTTGTACTTATTCTTGCATTATCTTATTTAAACATCACATCAGCCTTAGGAGGTAGGTATATTTTGCTGCTTTGACAAATGAGGGAACGTCTCAGAGATACGCTAAGGTTGGAACTCCGTGTTGCAGAGTGTGGGCCTCCACCATCTAGCCTTGGGCTTCCTACACGGTACTCTGAGCCAGCCACCTCTTCCCAAAAGCTCTTGTCTGTTTGTCTCTGGCCTTTTATTCCCCTCACTTTTCATGTGAAAAGCTACCTCTTGGTAAGTCATGTAGTTTTCTAGTGCTAGAAGTCTCTACATTTTTTCTTCTTCTGTTTACAGCCCAGGTCTCGGATTGATAGACCTATAAGGCCCCCAAACGTGACATCTGTGATAGGAGGGAACAGAGCAACTAATGATACACTTTCTATTTACCATGCTGGATTTATGACTGTAGATCTTTGCAGAAGAAACACATGTACCTCAGAAACTTAGGATACCTGTTGTTTATTCCTTAGGATTATAAGTAATACCTTTACAACATATAGATTTGTGAGATTTGTACAGGATAAAATCATTAACATTTGTTTTTCCTTTTTCTCACTTTTTCTTTTCCCCGTGTTTTCACTCCTGTAGATCTTTGTTTGGGAGCAAAATCTCGAACAGTTCCAAATGGACCTCTTTCGTTTCCGCTGCTATTTAGCTAGCCTGCAGGGTGGGGAGCTGCCAAACCCCAAGCGGCTACTTGCTTTTGCAAGCCGACCAACGAAAGTGGCCATGGGCCGTCTTGGAATCTTTTCTGTATCATCTTTTCATGCCCTGGTGAGTAGAAGCTAATGAATTTTTGAAAAATATTAATGTTGATGCTTAATCCTGAGCAGGACTTGACAGGAGTCTTTTAAGTGTGTTTCTAGTTTACTGCTGTGTATAGATTTCTGAAATATGCTCAGTTTGCAGTAGGTGCAAATTTTCATTTGAATTTGTCCTGAAATTTATTACTTAAGCCTCTCTTGATGGGGGTTAAGCTATTATGCAAAGAAAATGTGAAAGGTATTGTCTTCAGAGTTGTTCATGTATATTGTTTGTGGATAACTCTTGTCATCTTTAGGCAGTGTCAGGGTTTGAACCCAAATACCTATTTTTTATGTGTTCTTGTTCTGTTTCTCTCTCTCTCTCTGTCTCTTACTCAATCACTCACATATACATACGCCATGTATTGAACACAGATCTCTTTGGAGATCTGCCTTCACTTTATTTTTATCGTTGTTTTGATGACCGTAAATACCTGATGTATTAGAGGAAGGCAGAGAATGTCCGCGATTTGCCAGCTGAACGTGTGTATCACTTCAGGAAGGGAATTTTCATCTGACCTCCAGAGCGGCAGATTGTATAGCTGCGTGGTGTGTTTATAATCTGTAATTTCATGTACTTGCTAAATTGTGAACAGCTTTATGTACTTCTGGCTCCTTTTCTTCTCAAAAATTGCTGTGCGAGTAACATGGTTTTAGCCGATCCAAGTCGACACCCACTTAAAATGTACTACACCTTAGCACATTTGCTATGGAATTAAATGTTAAGTCTCAGGTTCCAGAAACTGCTTTGGAAAACCTTAGCTGTGCTGTTCTTGTCTTGCCATGTCAGCTGTACCCTTCAATTGAATTCAGAGCTGTAATTCAGTCAGAGGCGTTTGTATTCTTTATAAATAGATTAGCATCATCATTCAGATAATTAGGGGTAGATTTACATTTTTAAAGAAGTCTTAAACCAATTTCTGGAATTATTAAAACTGGCATCCTGATTTGTTCTGCTAATTATAGCTCAGCTCTTGGTCTCCCTGGCTACCACCTCTCCATATAGCTATTAAGTCCTATTTTTTTTAGTAGTGGTGGGACAAAGTGCTGTGACAAATAAATCTTGCAAACGGTTTTCAGTTTGTGTCTCTCTCTAGATCTGTTTCTCTCAGACCTGGACATCAGTTTTTGACCTAGCCAAATCTCAGTTTGCCTGTTATACAAAAACACTTTGGTAAAAATTCTTATTTACCCCCTTGTCAGAATGCCATATAGTGAGGGATCATTTTTATTAAGAGACCTTGCGATGTCAGTGGGGCACCATCTGTATTAATTCTAAATCCTGAGCATCTAAATGGCTCCTTTTCTTCTATGGTGGATTGCTAGAGTTTGGAGAAAATAATTTCACTTTCTACCTAAAACTTGTATGCTTTAATTATTTTCTTCAAAGCCATTGGATCTGACCTCTCTGAGAAGGTTCTTGTTTTTCATAATTTCCCTTCAGACCTTCTAATTTCCTCCATCTCAATGTCTGTGATTTGCGTGTACTTTTCTTTTTGTGGGCAGACTATTAAAATTTGGCCACTTAAGATGGGAGGGGGAGAGTTAGTAACTCTTTTAGGTTTTTTTGGTCAGTGATTTTAAAGAAGAATATTTAATTCCATATGTTCAACTCTGGTTTCTTTGTTCTTTTTCTTTTCTTTTTTTGCTAGCTGCATCAGTGATACAAGTCTGGGGGTTTTGCTCAGTCCTTGCAAACTTCTCTTTTCTATGAGGGGTTTCATTCGAGACAGAACAAGTCCTGTGAGCCTGTTGGGTGTCTGTTCCTATTTGCTGTTCTAGCTCCCGTAGAAGATCCCGGGCAGAGAGTTTTCTAGTCTGATTTACTGGACACTTATTTTTTGTTCCTCCTGTTCTTGTCATTTGACTCCAGGGATTTTTTCCCCTCCTTGGGGTTGAAATAGTCTTCCATTTAGCCTTTGTCCAGGAATTTTTTTTCCTCCTTTTAAGTAGGAGAGGAATGGGGAGGGAGGTGTGAGGGTGACAGGGCTAGGGGAGGAAATTGGAGCTACAATTGAAGTACCATTCACTAGGAGAGCTTCCCAGAATGCTGAGTGATTTGCAGTAATTAACTGAAGGGTCCCCGCTGTACTCTTTGAAAGAAGGTTATCATTGTTCCTGTTTGCACAGATGAGCAGAATGATAGAGTAATCAGGTTCAGGCCACAAAGGGAGGCATTGTCTGGGCCAAGATCATTGAGAAACTCTTGAGCTTTTGTCCAGGAGCTCTCCTGCCAGCTTTTCTTTTTCTAAATCCCTTTGCTCATTTTGAGTTATTATTGTCTCGGGGGTAGTGGTTACTTTTGCAGTTTATAAGGCCCCAAACAGTTTAGAATAGTTGTTATGAGAACCTTAAACGAAGTGTGTGTTAAACAGACTCAACTAACTGGGCAGCTGGTCACTGAGAATATTTATGGTTGTATGAGTTTCTTTTTCATGTCCTTTATTTCCCTAAAATTGCAAGCCTAAAGAGTTACTTTCTAATTGTTGTAACCATGTTATATAGGATCTCTGCTTTTGCTTTTTGATGTTTATTTACTTACTCGTTCAATCATCAAATATATGTTGGTGCCTGGCACATGGCGGTTACTAGCCTTGTGATGAGGGTTGTAGTGAACAACGCAGAGATCCTGGCCTATTGGAGATTATATTCTTGTGGCATATAGTCTTGTTTATTTATTTATTTGCTTTCTTATTTCTTGTCCATAAGAAATAAGTAAGATAGTAAATAAGAAATAAGTAAGCAAGTAAATAAGCACACTAAGTACAGATATTGATGTGTGCTGTAGGAAGTAAACAGCATGATACATATTGACATATATGGCTGCCTTTTTGTAGGTGTAGATGTATCTATGGCTGGATTTATTTATTTACAAATAGATACATAAACATGAGACCTAATGAACATTTTTTTCTCTAGAATTTTAAATTTAACACCATTTATTCAGTGTTAACATAGTCATGTGAGCATGTGTGTCAGCTCATGTGTGTCATAATGTATTCCTTTTACAACCTTAAATTTTTACATATTTAGTGATGCCTTTGTTTTGTAATTTTTTTCTCCACACACCTCCAGTGTAATCATAGATTAAGGTCTTTTTCATAAAAATTCCCACCAGCGTCTTGGATACCACATTTTTCTACGTCCTGGTCTGGGTTTTTTGTGTGCTGAGCTGAGAAAATACAAGACCTCTCGGTTACCTCATCTTCCTATTTTGGTTTGGGAACAAAAACATTCCCCCTAATACCCTTGCAGAGAAGCTGTTTTGATTCCTGTTTTTAACGTACGTGGGGGTCTTTGCCAACCTACTCGTGGGGCTTCCATAGTGTTTACACTGTCAATACTGAAAATGCAGAGAGACTTGCCTTCTAACCAACATGCTGACTGCTGGGCTTCATCCCCTAGACTGCTGCCAGTTGGCACCTGTCACATTGGGAGTTGCCCGTGTGGGAATCTATGACAAGTAGGTTCCAAGACATTCACCTCCAGTGACAAAAAGTGGGTGGGGAAGTTTCATTTCAAGTCTGACTCGCTGTACGTCCTGCCACTCCCTTTTTTGAAAGGCGAGCCCGTGGGTGGCCTATTGAGACCTCCTGGCAGAAGTTGCCTTAAGTTCCTGGGACTTTGCTTACAACCTGTAGGATAAAGTTCAAGCCTGAATGTTTTGCCTGGGAGGACTTTACGGAGTCCTTGCAGAGATTCTACTTGAGTGGTTATCACAGTGGCAGATCTAAACGTGGGGTGTTCCCTTCTGAAATATTTCTCTGGGTTGCAGGCACATTGCAAATATCTCAACAGAGTTTAGCTTTTTTTAAAAAAAACAAAACAAAACAAAAAACAACTTTTATTTCCCATTCACCTAAACATAGAACATGTAAGTTCATGTAAGTCTGGTAAGGTGGTGTCACCATTTTCAGGGAGCTACACACCTTTTGTCGCTCTGCCATCCTTGAAAAGGCTTCTCTTCATGATGACAACCTTCCTTTCGTTGGGGAGGAGGAAAGCCCCCTTGTCCTGAGGACAATTTCGGGAAGTTGCAAATAGTTTTTCTAGTTATATCCCATTGGCCAGAACTTAGTCACAAGCCCATGCCCTGCTGCAAGGAAAATAAGTCCGCTTTGACTGATTGGCCATGTTCTCAGCTACGTTTGGGATTTCTCTCACTGCGATTGAAGAGAACATAGATGTTGGGGGGCCGACCGTCACAGGCCTAATAAGGAAAGTGATTTTATATATTCTGAAAAAACAAAATAGAAGAGATTGGCAATTTTAGATTTAATATGGAATCCCAGGAACCAAAATCTGCTGTTTTCCACTATTCTTGCCAACACCTGGGTACTGTTTCCCGTTGGAATGTAGAAACAGCTCTGTAGCATTTGGGGAGGCTCTCAAGAAAGCACGGCTCATTCACTTGATGCTGTAGTTCAAGACTGTGACTGGAAGGACATCTCATTCTTGGGACATAACATATATATTTTACTATATTATGTATTTTAAATGATTTCAAACAAGGATTGAGTTTGCCAACCTCTTATTTCCGTTCTGAATCCATGAAGGGCTCTCGAAGTCCCAATATGTCTGGGTCATGGATTAAATGCTTTGGGTAATAGGGCCAGGATTGGCTGGTGTGATGGAAGAGGGATTTTTTTTAAGGGTGACTCTTAAAGGGGACCTCGAGGTGGGTGGTCCTGACGCATCTCTCTTGTTGCTGTTTGTCCTTGCCATCCTCAGGTGGCAGCGCGTACTGGTGAAACTGGAGTGAGAAGACGTACTCAGGCCATGTCCAGATCCGCGAGCAAGCGAAGGAGCAGGTTTTCTTCTCTTTGGGGTCTGGATACTACCTCCAAAAAGAAGCAGGGACGCCCAAGCATCAATCAGGTAAGTTGCACAGTGGATGAAAAACAAGCTGCACAGATTGCTTCTGTGGCCACCTACCGTGGGGATGTATGTGTTCCTTTACTGACACTGGGCGTTATTTAAAATCAACTAGTTGACACAAAGAAGTGAGTTGTGCTGGACACTTTTAGTAGATAAATGTATACCCACGACATTGAACTCTGCTATTCGTCTATCACCAAGCTCCAGTCTCCCACCCGCATCCTTTCCCAACCCTGGTTAATTACAGACCTACTGAAAGTGCACAGTTCATCCTGAGTCTTCAGGAAGGAGCAGGGCCTGACGATGAAGCCAAGTGGGCACCTGGGCACAGAGTCTTTTGAAGCAGCCTCTGGCCCGGGATCAAAGGCAGCCTCCAGGGAAATCTGATTGTTTCTTTGCCTTTGATTTTTTGGGGTTGACATTAAAAGGCGCAGTTCCTCTGCCTACCAGAATGAGGAATCGGGAATCTGAGAGCTCTCCCTTACTGCCATGGCCCCCTTCTGCTCAGGTACATGGGGGCTGGAAGGGGATCTCAGTGCGTCATGAAGGGCACAGCCTAGACTGGTGCAGTGTCGGGTCTCTGCGGGCCACGTGCTGCAGCATGGTTCTTCCCTGCTAGCCAAGGCCATCCTCCTGCTGATGTTACTTCCAGGAAACTCACCCTCTGTTGTGTCGTCATCCTTCTCCTTTGGCTTTGAGAAATGAGTAGCTCCAAAACTGCTTGTTTAGATTTTAGGGACCAAAGGAACATGAGTATCTATAGTCTTTTGGAAGAAGGAGAATCTCCAATTCATGGGCATGACAGTGGCTGGAAAGTCAGGCGTTGAGTATTTTGGCATCATGGCTAGCTTGCTAGTTTGACATATTCACCCTGCGCCCTTGTGCAAAATGAGAAGATGTCACCAACTGACTTGTTAGAAGGATCCCTCCTTATTTGCTGTGACAATTCCAGCTATTAGTTTACTTAAGAAATGAAGTTTAAAAAAGAGATTAATCCTGAAAGCTCATACACTGAGTCCCTTAGCTGACCAACATACTCTCCATTTAAACGTGATGATTCCCTATCCTTGATGGAACCTGCAGGAGACCAGATGAGCAAATGATAAGCGAGTGTGAGAGCGAGCAGTCAGGTTGTTTGTCCTGCAGTCTATTGGGGGGAGGAGAACATCGAGTTTGCTGCCGTGGGTTTTGCTCTTATGTAAATCTGAAGAAGAAACCATTTGGAGGAAAGTCAATATTTCATCAGAAAAATCACACAAGAGGCTTACTTGATGGTTCTCTATTAAACCTGCAAAAAGAAGACATTAAAAATCAGCATTTCTCCCCTCCTTTTGGGAGGTGGTGGTGTCATTTTGTAAGCATCCTCTGTCATTATAGATGGCTCAGACCACCGCTATAAATGTATGTCAAGACTTCACAGTTTGGACTTGCGTTCTATGAAAACCCTTCGTTCGTGTGCTTCTACTTTATTTGTACCAGGTTATGCTACAGCCCATGGCTACTGAAATATATGACCAAATTTAAATGAATTCAAGACAATGTTTTAACATTTTTTTTAATCAAAGGACAGTGTAATGTCTTGTGAACAATTCTTGTAATTCTTTCTTAAAGTAAGAGTTTTTAAAAACTTTTTGCTTAGCCATAAACATACTGATAGAAATCTACTCACTAATTCTGTACTTTGAAATGGACAAAAATTGTATGTTTTTGTATGTTTTGTTTGCATTAAGGGAAAGGCTTTTTCTTAATTATGTACATTATCCTGACAGCATGTGCTCATTTTACAGCCAGTACATAAAATTTCTTGTATTCATGTATTTGGATATTGAGTACCTATTATGATTTTTTCACATCTTTAAGCTAGCAGGATTCATTAAATTTCAAAGAAGAAACAAAGTTCTGTATTTTAAATAAAACCTTTTCTGCTGTATTGAGGTAAAAAAATAACCATAAATATCTTCTCAAGTCCTACCGAAGAAAGGATTATAAAGCTAACTGATTATTATTTATACATATCTGATCAGGTATATGAAATATAGCAGAAATTCTTCATTGTCAATTTATCTAGTTCATTGCTTTTGCAAGTTTGTTTTCTTTAAATTTAGATAATTATCCAGATGTAAAAGCAAACTTTTTTTTTCCCCCAACTCTCAAAAATGTGGGACGTGGTCTAGATACAGGGACATGTTTTTCACAGTCTGCTCCCATAAATTATTTTACCTTCTTTGGGATTTGCAGTAGGAGTATCTAAAAACTTCTGTAATGCTTTTTAATAGCCATGCCCATTTTCCCTCTCCCTCCCATGTTTCCTTTGCCCTGTTGCCCGGATTATTTTTTAAGATGATACTTTTGTATATGCAGGTGTTTGGAGAGGGAACTGACGCTGTAAAGAAATCTTTAGAGGGAATATTTGATGACATTGTTCCAGATGGCAAGGTAAAAATAAACATATGTTCCTTTTCTAGAAGTACCACAAGTGCATCAATATATACACTGCGCAATGGTTTCTCGGGCTACTAAAATTAAGTAGACTCAATGTTTAAAACTGAAATGATCAGTTTTTAAAAGTTATATAACAAGTCAACAAGAGATGAAAAATCGTTCTATATTTAAAACTCAGTGATAATAAGAACATTCTCCTGCTGACATAACATTTTCCACACTTATCATTTGATGTATAAGTTTCCAGCTAGAATATAAGAGAAAATTTGGGTTCTAAGTAGCTGAATATGTTATGCCATTGCCGATTCCTTTTTATACACAATTTCTATTCCCAAGAGGTAAGTTCTTATTACCTTCCCTCTCTGCCCACACATGCTATTTTACTCCCATTAATTTCAAAGAACTGTTCTGATAGTGTGTTCTTTTAAAAAAAAATGCATTTGCCTCCTAAGTCAAGTATTCAATTAAAGATTCAAAGACTTAGTTCACCCTTGTGCTTGGATTTAATAGGGGCTTTCAAACTGCTCTGATTGAAAGCCCGTAAAGATATTGATTTTTTTTCTTGGCCCCTTTTTTTCAGTCTAAATAAATGGACATCCCTGATTTTCAAGACCCTAATAGTGATACCAACAGTCTCTTTGTTTGGGGAGTTATGATGTTGCTAATGTGACCTTGATATGATCCTCTGATTCTCAGGCTCAGAATCAGTATGTCAGAATTCATCCCTCAGTTGCCACGCAACCAAGCAGTGGCTTAGCCCCATGATCTAGACCGAGCTGAGCGTCAGAAACCAGAGTGTGGTACAGAGTTCCGGCTATTGGAGGGGGAGGAGAGAAGAGTGGCCGTGGGAAGGCCTTTTCCCTCTTTCATAGCCAAACTACTCATGGATGATGTCATCCTGGATACAAAGGCCACTGTCCTTGGAAATACTCCTCTTTGGCACACTCCTTGAGCACCGGTCTCTGATGAAATTTGAAGAAATTAAATTGTTGTACCTGCATGCAATCCAAGCATAGTTTTTGATATTAACTCAGTCTTTTCTGAAGCTGGCCAGTTCGTCTTGCATACCGTTATTAGTACACTTTAATGTTGGGATAGTCTCTCTAGCACACAGAACGTGGAAACTGCAAAAGTTTTTCCATTGTATTTCTGTATAGCTTTTTTGGTTTTCCGTTTTTCCAAGATACCTCTCTATCTCCTTTCCTGGCTAGAATGCCTTGTTCTCAAAGAACAGTTTAGATGCAAAATTTGGACTGGTCCAATGCTAAAGGGCACTTATTTAATATGGCACTCGGAAACAGAGTTGGAAGATTTCAATCGTAGTTAATGGGATTTAGGCAAGTTGATTGGGTTTTGACAATTCTTTCCCTGGGGCCCAACTTATCTGCAAAAGCAACACTGTTTAAAGGCAGGGCTGACATTATCTTCTGCAGTTGGGGTTTAGTTTGGTGGCCTTTACTAAAATGTTTCCCCCATTCTTGGATCTTATTCTTTTTATGGATGGAAGTTTTTATGTTACCACCTCTCAGCCTTCGTTTCAAAATTGTTTCTTCTCATAATTTGCTGATACCAGCCTTGTTCTTGGTAATCTGTAGATACATATTTACCAAACACTGGTCATAAACCAATAATCAAGGCATATTACTTAGCACATATTGAGCATCAATATCATGTTTACATTGCTAAACTCTAGCATCATTCTTTCCTTATTCACTGAGCTCCTAACATTTCATCCATCTAAGGAACATTTTCTACTTCACCTGCTTAGCTTGCTTAGGTTTAACCCAGCTGCTGAATGAATACGTAGGATACTTCTTTTCTCACATTCACAAACCCCGTGCCCCTCCCAATCCTTGGGCAGAGTGACGCAGAGGACAGAGGGATGGCAGCAGCAAAGGAGGCTTGTTTTTGCTACCTTGCGCCATGGAGTTAACCTAGAAGCTCTTTGAACTCTGTTTGGGAAATAGAACTGTCTCTCTCCCAGAGTTGTGCTGGAGGCCCAAGGAGAGCACAAAAATGATATCTATAAATAATGTAGTGCTAGAGCATTATCTTTTTGAAAAAAATTTCCTTGGGGCTTCATTCTTGCTTTGAAGTATAAAGTTCATATGGCAGATCTTCTTGCTGTAGGAATTATTTTCTTGAAATCTGAATTGAGTTTGTAGAATAAATAATAGCAATAAAGTTGATAGGAATGGGTGACCTATTTCTTGCTTTCTTCCAATTTTTGGTGCCCACTCATTCATGCCATGGACACCTGTAGATGCCGTGGGTCAGGTGTGAAGTTCACCTTGTATCTCAGGTCAGAAATCTCCTTGTTCCACTCCTGCTATAAGCCTCCTTTCTTAGTAGTTTCTCTCTCTCCAAGGGTTTCCCCTGCGTCCCACCACTACCTCTGCTTCTGCCCTGGGCCATTTTCATAGGAATGCCATCTGGGGATCTAAGGTCTCCAGAGCCTGACTGCTGCTGCTCTACTAACTTTATTTTTTCTTATAGAGGGAGAAAGAAGTGGTCTTACCTAGTGTCCACCAGCACAATCCTGACTGCGACATTTGGGTCCATGAGTATTTCACTCCCTCCTGGTTCTGTCTGCCCAATAATCAGCCAGCCCTGACTGTTGTCCGGCCGGGGGACACTGCACGGGACACTCTGGAGATGATTTGCAAGGTATGGACCTACTTTGGATGGTTTTCCCAAGAAGAGGAGAATGGGATGTAGGAATCTTCTATGGCACACATGGAACTCAGTCACGTGGGAGAGGAAGTACTTAAAACATACCCTAGTACCCTTTTGTTTCAGAGCAGCATTGCGTTCCTATGTGAACATATGCATAATAATGTAAGTGAATGCTTCACCTCTAGGAGAAGAGGAACTCTTCTAAGTGGCTTCTTTCAATGTGTGTATTTGATAGATTTGTAATGAGCATATTACATACTCATTGCAAACCTTGTAGAAAATCTAGGTAAAGAACAAAGCAGCAATGCAAATTAAAACCACAGTAAGCTATCACCTTACCCCTGTTAGAATGGCTTTTATTAAAATGTCCAAAATCAATAAATGCTGGTATGAATGCAGAGAGAAAGGAACGCTTCTAAACTGTTGGTGGGACTGAAAATTAGTACAACCCCTATGGAAAACAGTATGGAGATTGCTCAAAGAACTAAAAGTAGACCTGCCATTCTATCCAGCAATCTCACTACTGGGTATCTACCCGAAGGAAAAGAAGTCATTTTATTAAAAAGACACCTGTACTTGAATGTTTATTGCAGCACAATTCACAATTGCAAAGATGGGGAAACCACCAAGTGCCCATCAATTCATGAGTAGATTAACAAAATATGGTATATGTATACCATGGAGTACTACTCAGCCATAAAAAAGGATGAATTAATGCCATTTGCAACAATTTGGATGGAACTGGAGACCATTCTCCTAAGTGAAGTATCTTAAGATTGGAAAGCAAACACCATATATACTCCTTATTAAATTGGAACTAACCAATGAGCACACATGGGCACAGAGGGAAGTAAAAATCAAGCAGGGGGGGAGGAGGGAGGAGAGGAGGGGCAAAAACCCACCAAATGGGTGCAGTGAACACTATCTGGGTGATGGGCACACATATAGCCTTGACTCAAGTATTACAAAAGCGATCCATGTAACCAAAAACATTTGTACCCCCTTAATATTTTGAAATAAAAAAAAAAGAACAAAGCAAATTAAGGCCACTTTTACTAACCAAATCCAAAAATAACCTCTGTAAACACTTTGGTGTTTGTCCATCCATTCTTTTTTCCACGCTTGTACATATACATGTATTTAATGGTATCATATTATGGGTACAGTTTTGTAACCTGCTCTTTATAATCAGTAATTGTTACACCATGGGCATCTTTAGAGTAGGGAAAAACTGAAGTAAATATAAGTTTGACCTCCATGATGGGAAATTCCTTTTCTTGCGAACAGAATTAGCCTTTTTTTAAAAAATGACAAATGATTGAGCTCATTTCCTCTACTTTCACCTTAAGAAGAAATGCCTTGATGTTTTTCAAGGTGAACCTGGTTTCATTTTTCCCCCCTCAAGGGCAACCAGGAGAGTGGTCTTGAGCAAGGAGAGAGACAGAGGGAAGATAAGAGCTTTTCTTGCAGGCTTGTTTTTACATAATTAATAGCATTAATAGTTGTATTTAGTGGTTTTATCAAGTCTGAGGAAGAGCTGATACTTTCCCATTTTACAGATGGGGGAAGGTGGAGCTCAGAGGCCTTAGTAACTTGCTCACATCACAGTCAGTTGCCATGGAGAGATTGAACCCAAGTCTGGCTGTTCCAAACCGGGGTGTATCCCGCTTTGCCAGGTGGACGGTCACAAGAACTCTCAGAATCTGGGTCAGTCTTTAGGAAGGACGGCCTCTAAGGCTCAGAAGGATCTAGAATATATTCTTGGGGGAGTGAACTGGTCTTCCCTGGGGCTGCTAAAGTGAAAGTGGAAACCTTTTATATCATAATTTTATCCTAGAAGAAGTTGGATGGATTAAAAGATTTTTTAAAACTTTATCATTCAATACAATGGTTTGTAAATACTTCAGCAAATACCTCAATTCTGTAGTTCTACAGTCAGCAATTTTTGTATTTTTTTAAAGAAACAAATCACTAGGGCCTTTTAAAAGAAAAAATATGACTCTTCATATGAATGGGTGAAATGGAACAGTCCAGCTCAAATTAGCCTTTCAGATCGTCTTATGTGGAGGAAAAGCAGAAAAGCGACTTGTTTCAGGACAAAGCTCCTATCAGCCCCCACATGGGTGTTAAAAATAAATATCACCTTACATACTTTGAATCCTTCATGTACGTGAGTTCTAGCTTTTGAAGATAATGGTTCACAATTTTTCATTTTAATTACTTAACAAAATGGGTCTATGGAGGATTGCTGTATTCCTTTATTTATAGATGAGCACAATTCTTTAGAGACCCATTAATATTCTGCAGAGTTGTGGGAGTTATTCTCAGATCTGCAGCTTAAGGTAGTTGGAAGTAGGACTTTCTGGCCTTCTTTGTATAAGCCCAACTCTGGGAGGTGTTTCCAGGGGAGTCGCATAGCTTTGGAGCATCCTATGCTCACTGGCTGCAGACTTAATCAGCAATCGTAGGTTAAGCCAAAGTTTTCTAGTAACCATTGATTGGTGGAAAATTGATCCGTGAGTGGGGCAATGAGTGACTGGCCCCATTTTAGGTACTTTTCAAGCTTTTGCTTGGGAAGAAACTAAAGGAGTAAGGAATAATATTGTTCGGCTCTTGGAGACCATCTTTAGATAATGTGGTGACCTGTTTCCCTATAAAGTGTTTATTTCTGCCACTTGAAAGGTTTCTGATGGTATCATTAGGGTACAAATCTCTTTCCCTACCAGTAAAAGGTAGTCCTGCCCAGTTTTCCCCAAAACATAGAAATAAAAACAAAGACAACATAGTGTGGTACAATCTTACATCTCATGAGTTTAAAAACGGAAAACTTTTTTGTGTACTTTAAGAAATTGATGGTCTCTGGAAAAGCATCCATGAAGGATAAATTATATAGTATCCATAGAGCTAGGTGCCTTCTAAAGCTGCTTCTTTGGAAAACACTTTATTGTAATGAGTGGAGCCAATTTTATTCTTACAGGGGAAGGAGATAATGGGGAAAACAGTGCCCCATGTTATTAATGATCTAATGTAATGGTGACTGGGTTTGGTTTTTTTTTTTTCAATTTTGGACGAGGGATTGAAAACAAAGGTGATTGTAAGAATGCCTGTCTTTTGTTTCATTATTGTCACTCTCAATGTTACCAATGGATGCTTTCTCTAATATTTAATAATCAATTTCTTTCTTCTGTCTCTTGCATTCAGCTCATTCTCTTTCCTATTCTATCTGATCCACATCATTTCACATCAGTTTGCCATCTGCCATCTGAGCACCAGTCAAGTTCTGGTATAGTAAATATTTCAAGATCTACATTTCATATACAATTTCTGTTATAGATGTTACTACATGATTTGCAATATGCAGTACCATGTTGGCCTATAGGTTTTAGATATATTCTGATCATTGCAATTACAAAAATAATTGCAAAAAAATTCATTCATTCATACTCACTGATATTATTCACATGTGATCATGGTGTCAGTTTTATTTCTTGCTTTCACTATGTCAGCCTATGACTTTGGATATTCTAATAACCATTGACATTTAAAAAATAAAAGGTCACTTTGAAGGGGAGGGAAACTACCTTTGGAAATTCTGTTGTAGCACTTTTGTTTTATGTGTTGTGTATTTACGATAGCAGTACTGCATGGGTATATATTCCCAGAAAGTTAGACTAAGTGGAAGATATGAGAGAAATAGAGAGCAAACATAAGGATTAAAATGTATGGAATAATTCTGAGAAGTTGTACTGTTTTAATGGTCAAAATATGAAAAATCTAATTTGATTTTGGCATTCAATCCTTGAAAATAGTCATAGTAAGATGTGAATTTTAAAAAATTATGCCAACTAAACTAAAAATTGTTCTATCATAATACTTTTTTATGGTATAATTTGTGGCTACATTGCCTCAAAATGAATCAAATCCTCTCTAAGTAACTTAAGTTAAATGTACATTGGAAAACAAATTTGTGCCATTTAAATTTTTTCCTAACTGAATTTCTCTTGAGTTAACCAATTTTCTCTTGAATGTTTTACAAGTCTAAAGCGAATGTTATTGGAATTCTTTTTGCACAGAGATGAATTGTGAACGTGGTTAGTTCAACTTTTTTTGATACTGGCTTGCGGATATCTGAGGAGCATAAAATTTGTGTTGAGAGTAATTCATTAGGATTTTTCCCTTTATGTTAGACCAGTCATGACTAATGAGGGTTCGTAATTCAGAAACTTTTACCAAAATGATAAAACACACTGGTATATATATTGATCTAATGTCCTGTTTTTAGGGTAACTATTTACTGACCAAATAAGAGGTCTTAGGTTACAAGTAAGACCATTATAATTTTTGTGTGTGTGGCATGTGCTCATTTTTATTTTTTAAAGTTATGAAGTCATTATTGTATCTTAAAGAAGCTTGAAAAATATGATGGGGGTGGCAAGAACCATCCTTATTACCATTGTTATATTTATTATAATTTTGTCCTCTGCACTGCATTATGCAACTATTATTTATCCTTCTCCGCACATATGTATAGATACTTTCAGCACTATGGCATCTAAGAGGAAACAGCGACCTCCACAATCCACACCAGGACCACCTTGAGCTGTTTGGTGCCTGCCAGCAGACTGTCTCTCTCTCACACTGTGGTTTCAGGAACCAGAATCTTCTTAGGGGAGGTTGCTATTTGGGTGTGATTTCCACAAGATGATCTGTTTAAGTGGGACTCATTAGGAGTGTCCACAAAGTGTTTATTAATGATGACAATAAGGTTTCCAAGTAGATTTGTTCCTGTTACTAAGACCCTGTGAAATTTCATTTCTTTCCCTTCTGCCTCAGCTGGAAACAGATGGTGAAACCAAAATCTTTGCTTCTATTTAAAGATTTCAGTGAGGACCTGGGTAGGTAGGAAGAATTTGCAGCTTCAGTCTCTCTGAGGGAAACTTTTCTTGCTAATCACATCACCCTAAATATTAGTCTTTTGTTGTTGTTTATTTGTCTCAGTGACTCTCTGACAAGCAGTAGGTAGCACACATAGAAAATTCCCTGTTTTATGTTTCCCTGGGCTTGCCCATTCATGCTTAAGTCTTTGACATCAGCAATCCTGAGTCTGACTATATTTGAGCATGTGGCCTCCGATCCAGGCAGTGAAAGGATGAAAACCGGGTGCATAGGAATGTGTTCGCTGAATGGTGTCTGTGTCCAGCACAGCAGGCTTCAAACTATCACACTACTCAGGAAAGAATACAGGTTGGGGGTTCCCAAGAAAACTCCTTTATCATTCTGCTAGGTTTTTAGAGCAAACTCATTTCCACATTGTGGAAATGTGCTTTTGCAATAATGCGGGAGGCCTGTCCTGCATGTGCATATTTACTGAAAATGCTGAACCACCACTGCCCCACCTCCCACATCTGCACGCCCCTTCCCCACAGCCACACACACTCCTGAGGGCTGCATTTATGTTGTATTAATTTCTGTATTCTCAGTTCTTCACATGATGAAAAATTTCAAATTTACATAAAAGTAGAGAACAGTGTAATAAATTCTCAGTATCTGCGGCCTAGAACCTATGGTTATCAAATTAAGTTTCATCTGTTCACTCACTCACTCACGTCCCCCACTCTGGATTATTTTGGAAGCAAATTCCAGATATCATAGCATTTATCTGGTAGCCCTTCAAGATGTGTCTCTAAAAGATAAGGATGCTTTAAAAAATCACTTGGTTTCAACATTTTGTCTCTAGCAATGTATTTTCATGTTGCCATGTGACTTCTGAAGAGCATTTTCTTACTTTTTTTCTGTATCTTCTTGACTGTCAATTGAGGATTATTTATAAAACCATGTTGCTACTATTGCTTGTTCCTCAAATTTAATTCAAGGATGAATTTTTAGGAAGAAAAAAAAAATCCATTGACCCACCCTGGACCAAAGGAGAAGCCCTGGAAATTTCAATGCCTAACTATTTTAGAATTGTTTTCTTTGAGCAAGTCATTCAGTGTGTTTCCCTAGTTGGACACATGCCTGTTTGCACTGCCCCCAGAGGGATTCTCACTTGGGGAGTATATAAATAAGACTGAAAT
The DNA here is from genome assembly GCA_023783475.1 of Daubentonia madagascariensis. Taxonomy (NCBI): domain Eukaryota; kingdom Metazoa; phylum Chordata; class Mammalia; order Primates; family Daubentoniidae; genus Daubentonia; species Daubentonia madagascariensis. The sequence continues at coordinate 130,842 of JAKFHU010001482.1, read as the reverse complement.
CCAAATGCCTTGTCTTCACACTGACTCACTTGCAAATGAACTGTTAACAACTGTCCCAGTGTCCCCATGTGGTTAAGAAAACAACTTTGCCTGGGCACAGCTTTTTACTCTCATTGTAAATACAGTACTTTCTTGCCTTTCTTGACACTTTTCTTCTTTAATCAGCTATGTATGTTTGAAGTTATGTTTAAGGGCCTCTTTGATCTGATGGCTTTTGTTGAAAAACCTGTGTTAAAGAGCACAATACATCAAATAAAGAGCAGTGACGATGGGACTCAGTTGTCACCATTGAATCCTAGGATACCGTGGAATGTTATTGATGTGTTCAATGAAAATTATTTTAAAGTTTGAATTTTGGATGCAAATTTTTAAAGAGGTGTAGAAACCTTACACCCCTACGCATTAACAAATCTCTGTTGTTTGGGGAATACGTTATGTCAGTGGAGGACTGATTACTCCGATTTACTATTGAGCAGACATTTTCTTTCTTTCTTTTTTGTCACAGACACACCAACTGGATCATTCTGCTCATTACCTGCGTCTGAAATTTCTAATAGAAAACAAAATGCAGCACTACGTTCCACAGCCCGAGGAGGACATTTATGAGCTGGTAATGTTTATGAGTGTTGTCCAAGTACATTTTGTAGGAGCTTATTTTCACATTATATGTGTACTTGTGTTAATTGTAGTTGGTGGAGTGGAACGAGTTCTAAAATAAATGAGCTTCATTCGGAGCCCTGAAGTTGGTGGAGCTGGCCTTGCTTATCCCACTAATTCCACAGGGTGGAAATGCCACCTTTGTTTATGCAAAGAGCAATACTGTGCTATAGTGAAAAATTGAAGTCCAGAGCGAACTCTTACAATTTTAAGCATTATTACTAGCTTTCCTTGCAACATTAACAGTCTTTTACTTTAAATTGGTGACTCAAAGATCGGCTGGCTGTTGTCAGGAAAATGTACTAACTTCGATTTTGTGTGACTTCCACATGTATATTGAAACCGATGGGTCCAATCTTAATTGGGTGAAAAAAGCTGCCATCTAATTATACTATACGTCCCAGCCTTTCAGAATTGTATTTATATAGATTCTTGGGGACATTTGTGTACATTTGAGTTTTAACATACTTATAGGACTTGGGTTCTGAACCAGACCTGACTTTTTATATCTATCTGTCTTATTATTTTCTAATCATGTGGAATTGGCCAAAAAAAATATAGTGAGATGATAATACTTAATTTCTAGGATTTTGCAAAGATTAGAGATAATGGCTCACATAATAGGTGCAAATGGTTGTTATTGTAATAAACCAGTGACAAGTTCCTCTTTCTAGTGGAGTAGTGCATTTTTTAGTTCCAGTAAAGAAACATTTTGTGAGCAAGGCCCCTCTATTTTGGAGTCCGTTCTGCTCTGTCTGTACTTAGTCATTCCTCTGGGGGCTATGGAGCTGCTTGCCATGGATATGTGAATAATAGTATGACTTCAGACAGGGTTTCATCACAGAAAGTGGAACTGAAAATTTAAACCGAAATACTCTCTTTTTGGAAAGGGGAAGCATGATTTAAAAATTAGGAGGAAATTGTGTTTTTAGTCAACGTTATTGTGGTGTACTTTACATTTAATAAAGCTCTCACAATTTTTTGGACATAATTTGATGAGTTTTGACAAATGTATACAGTCATGTTTCCACTGCTGCAATCATGATTTGGAACATTTCTGTCATCCTAAAAGGTGACTTTTTGCCCCTTTAAGTGTTTTTTAAGGAAATATAAGAAAGGGTGTGCTTTTGTAACACTCTTAGCATGTTATGCAATAGAAGAAGATCAAAATGATGAGTCCTTTTCCAGCTGTCACTTAAGTCAATCAATAGGTGTTCATAGCGGAGGGTACGTTAACAGAGAGAGGCTGATGTATTCTTCTCTGGTGTGGAGAAAAGCCCAGTCTTTGTGCTGTATGAGTAGAGGAAAGAAAACCCTTTTCCTTACTTAAAAAGGAAAGTGTTTTGCTGATAACACTCGAATAGCTGTTAGATCATTTATTTTGCATATTGGGGTTAATGACTATTTCACATCCTAAATTACAGAGATCATGCATAGGAGGTGTAGGTACTTCAGACATATCTTTTGAAATTGTATTGACTTATTTATTATTTTTAAGCCTTAGCCATTGTGTGGTCTCATCCAACAATAGGAGACTAAGGTGTGCCAAGCTTAGCCTGTTTGAATCTACAATTTCTGTATACATACGATAACTAATTTTTTTAAAAGAATCTAAAGTACAAAGAGATCATGTTATTGTTTCTTGCCCTGTTTCAGAAGGTCTGCAGCCCAGAGATCTCTAAGGAAGCAAATGTTATAGTCTTGCTCACTTGAGCACCTCTGTTTTTACCAAGGTTCTTAACCATTTTGTTCTTTAGATACCTTTGGCAGCCTACTAATGCCTCCAGACCCCTTCTCAGAATTATGTTTTCAACTGTATGAAGTATACATAGGCTTCCCTGTGCCTTAAACATATTGAAATAATTATCAATAATATTTTAAAATTATAGATAATATATGTGGTTATTTATTAGCTCGTTAAATTCCAAGACCTAGTGGTAGGTCTAATAGCTACCATTGTTCTGAAGTACTGATGAGCATAAATAATATTTTGAGATATTATCATAACTAGAATGTGATATGAAAATAACTGTGATTTCTGTTAATGACAAAGTCACAGGCATTGCTAATATTGCTGTGTTTGTTGCCTGCATTCAGTTATGCTTGAAGGAAATACTAAGTTTCAGTAGAAGATTTATAAATATAAAGATGTCATTTTTTCTCACCATCCAAGTTCACAGACCACTTAAATTCTATCCTCAGGTCCCTGGTTTTGAATCCCTGCTTTAGGCCATTAAACTAGGTATAATGTCACTCTGAGTCAGGCGGTTTCTGAACACACAGCATTCCTGGGTGCTTTTTGAGAGTTTACGGGTATTCAATTTATTGTCCCTTACTGAACAAATATCAGACCACACACATTTAATTGGTCTCCCAAGCTCACCTTCATTTTGATTTTGATGGACAAGGGAAGCTTGCAGGCATTGGAAGTCGTTTCCTCATAAATGACTCATTCATATATGACTGTCCCAAAATATTTTATTCTATGCCACTGTTTTGTCAAATAGTCTTTAGTAAAAAGGTCAATAGTTATTAGCAAAAGTGTGTACTGAATTTTAAAGATCTTATTGGAGGGTCTAGTGTGTTTATTTGGAGGGTCAGGAGATTCTCTTGCTTATGAATAACCAGAAATAGTCATCAGTTTATTGCTTTTCTGGTTGTGTTTTAGTATAAGTGATACCTGTTTGGCTGCTTTTTCATGATTACTTGTTTGTTGGGTCCAGTCCACAGAATGATTATGAACATGGTTGCAGTCTATGGAGGCACTTTTTAAAGATCCACATTAAATGAGTTTTTTTTCTTAAAGTGACAGGTGGGAATAAAGAGTTTGCAGAAACACTGATCAATTTATTTATTCGTTCATCAGCAAATATTTATTTAGCATTTGTGTGCTCAGCACGAGCTGTTCTGGGTGCTGGGGATACACCAAAGAAACTCTGCTCCTGGTGGACCCCGTATTCAAGTTTGCATAGACAGGTATAACCCCATGTGAATGTGTCATATGTCAGGGGATGTTCAAAGCTTGGAAAAACAAGAAGTTGGGGCAAGTGGATAGAGAGAGATGGGACATCTAAAAGCTGATCATGTTGCTGTTTGAGATGTGACCTTCAAACAGGGAGGTGAGGGAACTGAGGAAGGAGTCATAGAGGTATTTTGGAGAAAGTGTTCCTAGGCTGAGGGCACAGAGCTGGGTAAGGCCAGGCAGGGGGAGGATGGCCCAGGTGGAGGTGGCTTACCTGGTATATGAGAAGGATTGATGCGGTGGGTATGAAAGCAGGAAATGTAGGAGATGAGGGCAGAGGGAAGCAGGCCAGGCCATGTTGGACCTAGGTGCAGTGGGAAACCCCAGCGAGAAAGGGCGTTAGATGACTTCTGTTATAATAGGTTCACTCTGGTGCATGAGTGGTGAGTGACCCATGGGGCATAAGCGGATGAGTGTGCAAGGCCCATAGGAGGCCAGAGAGCTGTAGTCTGGGCAAGAGGTGATGGTAGCTTGGACCAGCCACACCCAAAGGAGATGTAGAAAGAAATGATCGTGCTTTTGTGAGTACTCAAGTGCCTGGGTAAGCAAATTGTTTCTTAAAATCTGATGATCTCAGCTGGGTTTTGAAAAAAGAGAAAACATGCAACATCCTTGATTTAACAAAGGGAATATGTATGATTCTTCATTGCTAAAGGTATTTACATATAAAACTACAGAATTTCAAAATTTCTAGGTCCAGATATTGTAGTCGCATTGAAAATATATTTTAAAGTACAGACCTTTCTTGAAATTTTATATGTTTTATTAGTGTTGTTCACTCAACCTGGCTTTAGTCTAACCAGCCCAAAGACGTTGTGGCCAAAAGGGGCCTGTCTATTTGATAGTAAGTTATTGTCTGAGACCAGCAAAAGACACAAAGGCTTTCACACTAATTCCAAAGGAAAGTAGGAGGTAGGATTATGAAAGAATAGGAAAGATTATTCACAAGCTTTATTCCCACTGGATCTTTGTGGAAACAATTAGAACAAGCAGTTAAATACTGCCATCTGGGGGCAGGGTATGGCTCTCGAGGAAGTTTAAAAAAATAAAACTAAGGCGCAAACTAAGTTGAAGTGAACACAGTGGATAACATTTGAGTATTCTGTGCTGTTATGATATATATTTGTAAACTTTATCGAATTTGGTATTTATAGTTTTGGTGGCTAGTATCTGAATTAAAAAGCACTCATTTGGGAATTTATTTGTATGAAAAATTTCTGAAGCATAAAAGTAAAACCACATTCAGTTATGTCCTTAATCATTGCATTTGGTAGAAATTGCATTAAATCAAGATGTTCAAGAAGATCCAGACTGTCCTATGGATGGTCATGGCCCCCCGCACGCCTTGGCATTCTGTTAGACCAAACTGGTTTTCAGGCTTCTGAGTCCTAAGTATTATGCCCACCTCTCAAATGCCCAAAGCAAGTAAAGAGAAAGAGACTGGCTGTTCTTTTCTATTTGCCTGAATAAAATTATTTCTGGATGAATGGGTGTGTGGTCAGAGGTGCTAAGGGACACATTTTCTGTTATTGACCTTGGCTCAGAATTGATTTTCATTTCAAGATGGAATAACAATTTTTAAGTTCCACATAAGCCTTTGACACATTTATTTGCTTTTGGATTTTTATCATAAATTTTGGATTTAAACCTTTGGCTTACTTACCTAAGAAGGTTGGTAGGTCCCCTTTACTTTGGTACCTCTGAGATCCAACAGGAGCTGGTCCAGGAGGCATTGTAGTGTATTGGAGTAGAGCTTCACCTCTGGCACCAGTGAGACCTGGGTTCAAATCCCAGCTCTGCACATACTGGCTTTTTGAACTTAGGAAAGTACTTTCTCTCCAGACTTTTCCCTTTATTTGTAAAATGGAGGTCATAATTATCTCATAGAATTAGTGTGAGAGGTATGACACATGGTCGGAACTTCATTACTGTCTTAATGATGATAGATCCTGACATATGAAAATGAAATATCAATTAAATTGATTTAAGTGACAATGTTTCTGATGTGTGAACATTATTTTTATGTCGGCTTTATACAAAAGCTCCTTTTCCAGGCTTTGTTGGGTTTTTAGAAGGTTGATTAATTTATATACTTAAGTTTTCTAGCTAATTTTGGTACAGTTCAGTGGCTAGAAGAGAATATCCTCCATTTATGTAATTTGTTGTCTGTTTCAATGCTATCATTTGTCTCTACCTGTTTATGCTATCGTGAACTTTTTGGGCAAAAATAATAAGTGAACAGAGAAGAATGAAAGCACAGAGATTTCTCCTATTTCCATGATTCCCATACCAAGATCTTTATAACCTATTCCTGATTTTAATAAACGATTTTTCCCCCAGCACTGGCATTTCCTTTACTTTAGCACTATTTTTTGGGTCTATGATAAATATAGGGTGAAAACAGACATACAGAGTGATGTCGAGGAATTATTTAAAAACCAAACTATATCTAAGTTTGGGAATGTGAGTTACAAATTTTTACTTTGACTCTTACTGGGCTCAGTTCAATAAAAACTGTGATGTGATGCAAATTTGCAGTCAAGTATTGATCGTGAAAAAATAGATTTATGAAATGATGACCATTCTTAAGAAGTTACTTATGATGAAATCCTTATTAGACTCCTCTTTGTCATTTTCAGTTGTACAAAGAAATTGAAATCTGTCCGAAAGTCACTCAGAGCGTCCACATTGAGAAGTCAGATACAGCTGCTGACACTTATGGTATGTTTATTTTTCTTCCATCTTTGGTGTTTGTTTTTTAAGTGAAGACATTTCCTGTGCAAAGGTGTACTTATTCACAATTCAATAAAATGCCTTTGGGGCCTATTTAAAACAGATAGCCTTTCTGGCTTCTGTGCTGTGGAGAGCAGTCAAACTGGAAAAAAAAAAGAGATTTACCATGGGTACGATGATGACTTCTACCTTAAATTCCATAATTTTAGTCATTGGGGTTCTTCTATCATAAAAAGGAAATGGATATATTGGGAGTAGATTATTTGGTATGTCAAAAGACAAGTCACAACAAATTTATAGATCTGATTGACTTTTATTTGCAATTCATGAATGGGGCAGCCTTCATTCTACAAAATAGAATGAGCGCTTTCCCTGGGCAGTGGCAGAACAGTGAGTTTTGTAAGGTGGGAACAAGGAAAAAGAAAAATAGAAAATCCTGATTGGTTAACATCAGGCTACTTCAGGTTACTTCTTTGTAAGGGTTAAAGCAGAGGGTGACTTCCTTAAGATGCTAACTCAGGTAGATGGGAATCTCTTGTTTTTAGGAAAAACTGATGTGTTTTGGGATCTCTCTGCTTCCTTAAAATTTCAGATTGATTATGTGGCATTTAGCATGAGTGACTCCATTTTGGTTTGGTGTGGTCTGTTGCAGCCTAGTGCAGGAGTTCAGTCCAAAATAATGGCCTCCCATAATTTTTGTGTAACATATATTATGATGTACCTTAGTAATGTAGGAATTATCTTTTCACATCCCTCTCCTAAAAACATATGCATTATCCTTCCTTCCCCACAAATAATAATGTTAAAAGAACTTATTTTGCTGTTGTGCTGGGGGTCCCCAAGACCACCCCTAGGTTTGCTGATGCACTATGAGGACTTACAGAGCTCAGCAGACTTTTTATAGTGCAATGATACAAAGCAAAATCAGCAAAGGGAAAAAGTGCATGGCCAAAGTCTAGGGGAAACCAGGCACAAACTTCCAGGAGTCCTGTCCCAGTGGAGTCACATAGAATGGAATTACCTGTCCCATCACCAAGTTATGACAACACATGGGAAGTGTTGCCTCTTAGGGAAGTTTGTTAAAGACTCAGTGCCTAGTGCTATTTTTGGGAGGCTGGTCCCATAGGCACCCTCTGCCTAGCACATACCAAAATTCCAGACTCTCCGGAGGAAAGTAGGTGTTCACCATAAATCACATTGCTTGTACAAACAGTTTAGGCACATTGAGCCACATTACGGTGTTGGGAACCCTCCCAAAATCTAAGTTCTCAGATGCCAACCAAAGGCCAAACTTGTAAGCAGGCCTTTTGAAGAACAGCAGTCAGGCCTGCTATGTTAATGCTTTTCTACATGGTTGTCTACATTCTGGCATAGTTAAATATATAATCCTTTCCATATGTTTAAAACTAGTCTTCTTTACTTAGCATTACACTGCATGGCTTGAATAGTAACAGAGTTGGTGCTTGGGTAAAATAAATGGGGAAATCCATACTGTGCTATAACAGTCAGGAGCGGTGAGGTTAGCTGAGGTAACAAACAGTCACCAAAGCTCAGTGGCTCAAAACAGTGAAATGTATTTCTCACATTTACCACGCATCCTTTGTGGGTTGGCTGGGACTTTATATATTGTCCTCACTCCACACCCAGGCCTGGAGCAGCTGCCACCAGGGATGTTGCCTGTGGCTTAGCAGAGAGGAAGGAGAGGAGGTGGTGAAGCGGTGTGGGCTCACTCCCAATTCATTGGCCAAAGCAAGTCATATGGTCCCACCTACCTGCCAGGGAGCAGAGAAGTGTGGTCCTACGATTTGTTGGAAGGAGACTGATGTTCCTGGTGGAAAAACATAAAGACTACTACATATTTCTCTCTGCATTTTTTTTTTCTCAAGAAAAAAAGAGAAATCTCAAGATTTCTCTCTGACTCAAGTTATTCAGCCTTTTAGCCTTTGGAAATCTTTAAACCCTTTACTGGGCATCGGGACATTATATTCCTTCTGCACCTTCTCCCATAGGCAGCCAATCTTCATCTCAGAACACTCGTTGCAGTATTTTGGCCTGATGAAGAGAAGCTAATTTCAAACCCCTGGCCACTTGCATTATACCTTCACACTGTTTACTCCTTGACCTAAAGACATCATAAAGCTAGGAGGATGTTTTTGATGACAAGGAATAAATGTTTATGAGAGGCTTATTATGCAGCAGAAGTGTGACCTCAGTAATTAAAGCTGTAATTGGCAGCAGGGGTATAAATAAGTTTTTGGGGCCTCCAAAATCAGATGCTGCATGATGATTGTTCTTTTTCTCTTTAGTTTACATAATTTTTGTTGGTTAAGAGTAAACTAGCTAGGATCAAGAGAAGGCTGAATTTCAAAGCTCTTTGACTCCATTTCTAAGATTGAGTGATTTGGGGACTCCGAAATAGGAACTGGGCATAAAACCCCCCTATACTTTGTATACTTTTTACACTTTTTATTGAAGTCACTGAATTGCTCACAGAACCTATTTACTTTTCCCCACTGAGGGTGTTATAGAGCACTAGGCATCAATCCAGAGAGTACTGTAAACAGTGCTTCTCAAACTAGCTGACATGGAGGAACAGGTTTTTTGTTTTGGTTTAGTTTCTAGTCTTTCATGACCACCACTGCTTTTGTAAAATACAAAATCCCGTGCTCGGAGGTTATGGCGATGTCAGATCACTATAAGAGGTTCTCAGTGTTTAGTCTCTGTTTCTGTCCTTACGTTACTGTCAGTAGCAAACAGTTGGCACCATTTCCTGGACTTCACTTAGAAAGCCTTGCTGTGTATGCCTGATAACCACAGTTAAAGCATTTCTTCTTGGTGGTCAGGTTTATGTTGGCATAAGGTGTTCCAACGGCATACTGATTGAGGATGTTAAAGAACCACCCACGCTGAAGAGACCTGGTTGCTCCTGGACTCAAAAGCTACCATGGAGTCTAAATTCAGCCCGTCTACATCTAACATTAACACCTAACTAAGTGTGGCTTCCAGTTATATATTGAGTTCAGTGTATGTAAAAGCTACTAGCACATGACACCAACCCAAAAACATCTAACAATACAAACCAGTTGCTGCTTTGTATTTTAGAACACTTTAAGAAGGCAAATATGGTTCAATAATCCAACTGACTGAACAGATTTAAAGAGTTAACATTTACATAATTTCTGTCTCCTGCTCCTCTTTCCACCTCAACCCTCAGGTCATTCCCAGACCTTACTGTTGAAATTAGATCAAATATGCAGTTACATGACACGTAGACTAAGCATGATGCCCTAGGCTGCCTTGACGTGGAAGAATGCATCATTTTAGCAATTTAGCATTCCTTTCTCTCTAGGTACTTCTTGTACTATTATATTGAGTCATGTTTCCTTATGTTATAGGTGTCTGCACTTGTCTTGTTATCTGAATTTTCCTTGTATCCTGGACTTTAGTCTTGAGTAGTTCTCTGTTGTTTATCATGTTATATTTTTCTTTGGCCATGAGTTCCAGTATTAGGGATCTTCTGGCTGTTCATCTGATGAGTTTAGTCTTCTTAGTTTCTTCATTAAGCTTGTTCATTCTCAAGATCATTATTCAGTTGCCACTCCTGATACCTTCTGTCATAGTAACTAACAGCCTTCTGGTTGGTGGATACATTGATTTATGTTAAATAATCTCCCTCTTTCCTCTGTAGGCAATCATTTTGGACAGTTTTAGAGTTGTTTGCTGAGAATTAAAATGTTCCCATCCTATTTAAAACAAAAAAAAATCTGACTTTGTTAATTAACTGTTAAAATCATTATGTTCTTCATCTACCTCAAAATAATCCAGCTGTAAGATGTTTAGTATTTTCTTTATATTTGTTAATGTAGGATATGGTTATAATTTTTCTCCCTGGTGTGCAGTGTATTGGTATCTTTGAGTGGAAGCTGCCTCTTGGTGACTCTGAGACCCTGCAGTAGTGTAAGAGATGCCCAGCAAGTGTGGCGAGGGCCGCCAGGGTCCTCTGATACGAATTCCATAATACAATTAAAGTGCTATTTACATTTGGAAATTTTTGGCTTCCATTTGAGTGATCTCCAAAAAAGGAACCTAAGCCCATTATCCTTTCTTCTGTCCTCTTTCCTATCACAGAGATTTCCCCATTAACTAGAGAACTCTGACCTGTTTCTCAGATCCATACTTTGTGCCCAGTTGCCCCATGCAAACTTCATAGTCATTTGTAGTCCTTAGACTGGATGGCTCCCCCTCCCTCAATCCTATTTTTAGCCTTGTGATTATTAAAAAAAGACCAAGAAAAGAGGGATGGAGCAAATGAGTACCTATGCCATCTCCATCGACTCTGTCTTAAGGTGACTTGCAGGCTCTTAACATTGCCACTCCTGCCATTGTCCAGTTAAGCAAGCTTGTCCCCTAGCATCCCATCAGGGTGCTAATTTTTTTTTAATAGAAAAAAAATTTAGTCTCAGAATTTGATAAAATGATGGCATTTTAGAAAGCAAATGACTATTTTTGGATGAATACTATCCATTCTTTCCCATGACATAGTCCTTGACTCTCTATCTATTCTAACAGGTTAAAAAAAAAACAAAAACAAAACTTCTCTACTGATATGCAGATAAATACACCTACGCTAAGGCTGATGTCACTTAAATGGTTCATGTGTAAAAATGTTTTGATTTCAGTGGGACTTCTTGAAATGTAACATGAAAGTTAAAATTTGCTGTTAGAATGGAATTTAAAATAAGAGAATAAAATGAAGACTTTGGAAAGTCCTCAGGGTAGCCTTGTGCTGTTCTCCATCTGGGGGAGTTATGGTACTGGAGAGGGCGGTGGCAGTTGGCAGTTTTGCCTACGTGTGGTTATCCATTTCCTGGTCCTATGAACTAAACAAAAAAACACGTGTTCATTATGACATGGCCTAAAAAGTCTCAGTCAGTGACTCCCTGGGACCCAGTCTTGTAATTGTAATTATTTATTGTTTTTTGTTTGCCTGTTTTTTAAAACCACTATCTCCTCTACCCTCAGCATTAAGACAGGTATCTATATCATGTGATGATTTTTCTTGCAGAGCTAAAGTTATTGCAGATCTTTACAATGGTATTTGTTCCTATTGCCCTTTTTAGAAGTATTTGTCAAGGTACTTTTTTCTTTTGGGAAAGTAGTCATTGGTAGTAGACATTCGATTAATTGATTAGGAAAGAGTTCTACATGAGACTGTCTAGAAACAGAGGTGACCAGGGCTTGTAACCCTAGGACTGGCAGCACCCAGGATGCTCAAACCACTTAGAACATCTGGGCCTTGCTCTGCCTTCCTTTCTGAAGGATGTTGCAAAGCCTAAGGTTAATTAACTAATGAGCTTTGGGCTCTGGAAGCCCAGACAAGTATAAGATAATCTCATGATCAGATACTAGTAGAGTGTGAAATCAATTACAGTTCCAATATGTAATGGGATTTGTAAAGTGAATTGCTTTTTATCCCTGTTTGCAGAATTTTATTAAATTAAAGCAGTGTCTATATAGCAATACATATGGATGGATATGCACCATAAAACAGTGCAGTTGTAACATATCCCAGGACATAGATTTGATGAAAAGGTCTAGGGGGCTCTGATGAGGGAAGCTAATCTTTCTGTTTTTTGCTTTGGGAAGCAAGGTGAAACAAAATAATTTCCCTCCATTTGAGTTGATAGGTAGGTAGTATGAAGATAGACGTACCTACTAATACTTATTTTTACAAGTAGCAACTTCTTTTAGAGTGATCTAAAAATACATTTTTCCACTTCATAAAATGATATGAACAAGGAAAAACAATCCCTCCAGACTATGACCAATACCACTAAACATACCTAGTTCACAGCAGGTACTTCCTGTTGTTTGCTAAACATTCAGAAGGAGTGAGCCCTGCTGTTCTGTCTTTGTGTTTCGTAGGGTTTTCACTTTCTTCTGTGGAAGAAGATGGTGTTCGAAGGCTCTATGTGAATAGTGTGAAGGAAACCGGTTTAGCTTCCAAGAAAGGTAAGTCAATGAGTATCTTGTCTGCCTGTTTTAGATTCCCTTTTGGGTTTCTCTAGTTGGTGGATGAGGAAGATATGCCCAAATGATTCATGTGTAAAGAGTAGTTACACATTGTCTCATTGAAAACCCTTCCAGGGAATATGGATTTTCTTCCATTAACTTAAGTGTGCAAGAAATGTGACATTCTTGGATTTTAAATCTGATTCTGAGCCCATTTCTGTGGGGCTAGTGGGGAATTCCATTCTAATCATAAGTGGTTGTCCTTCTCCATCTCCTAGGGTGTGGAGTTCCGGGGGGGGGGGGTCTTTCTGGAGCAGAGCATGGGAGAAGACCCCTCTGTGCTTGTCCACACTGGTCAAAGTTGACATTGGCCATTACTTGGGTCTACAGAGCTCCTTAAAACCAGATGTTCTGTTGCTTCCATTCCTGGAGGAATATTTGCAGAAGTTGAGAACCTGGGGATGCAAGATTCAGCGTTCTTGCCCCTCCCACTGTGACACCCTACCTTTTTCCTTTTGGTCCTTAAAGGGCTCATAATGTCAATGCAGCTTGGACTACATGTGGAACCCTAACTGTCCATCCTTTTTCTAAGAGAATCTTTTCAACCTAGATTATTTGTCCACTGTGTTAGTTTTTTAGGGCTACCATAATAAATTACCACAAACTGGGTGGCTTAAAACAAAAGAAATTTATCCTCTCATAGTTCAGGAGGCCAGAAGTCTGAAATTAAGGTATTGGCAGGATTGATTCCTCTGAAACCTCCGAGGGAAGAATTGTTTCATTCCTCTCCCTGGTTTCTGGTGGCTGCCAACAATCCTTGGCATTCCTTGGCTTGTGGCTGTATCAGTCCAGTCTCTGCCTAAAGTCACATGGCCTTCTTCCCTGTGTGTTTCTCTGTCTTTACATGGCCTCCTTGTAAGAACACTAGTCATTGGATTTAGGATTCACTCTAAATCATTATGAGTCATTTTAACTTAATTATTATCTGTAATATTATATAATTATAATAATACAATTATTATTGTATATATAATTATATCTGCAATATATATCTGTTCCTATTTCCAAAGAAGTTCACATCCTGACATTCTGGGTAGACGTGAATTTTGGGGGATACTATTTAGCCCACCGTACTCACCGTGAACAAATGGGACAGATAGGTGGGGCTTGAAATCCACCTTGGTTTCTTTCTTTTTGCTATGGAATGTGTAGTTTCATCGAGGCAGTGGCAAAATGATACCTGTTGAATGTCAAAGACCAATACATCTGGGTCAGTTACGCCTAGATGTAGTTACCTTGTGTCAGTTTTGTTAAGGACCGCTGAATAGATCAGCTGGGGGAACGACTGAATGCTGATCTTTAACACTTCCTTTTGTGTTCTGGTTCAGCTTAGTTCTGGGTGGTTCATGGCTTGCAAGCTACCTATGTAGGTTATTTTGCCCAGTGCTGTAAACACTGGATAAGCACAACCTGCAGACTTGGCTGTGTACGGAAATGGCAAAGGTGTAACAAATGGGAAATAAAGTCAAAATAATTTATCTGCTGCTAAGTGTCGTGGAGAAAGATTTTCCTTCCACATTTTCTAGGCCATAGGCAGCCTGGGGCTACAGTTTGACACATTCACTGAGCTGTAACTCAGCTAAGAGCAGAGATGACAGGGTTTATTCCCCTTCAAACCCAAAGACTGATTTTTATCTTTCAGCACGATGAGCGTGCCAGTTGGCGTGGCACGGGGGTGGGGAATCTGCCGCCCTGGTTTCAGTCACATCCTGTTTTAGTTCTTTGAATCTGAGAACTCTGTTAGATGTTAGATGAAAACGAACGGTCGTCTGCACCAACCCCCTTGCCCTGTAGAACGCTGTTCTCAACAGATGCAAGAGCGATGTCCATTTTGTCCTCCTGGACCACGAAACTATCCTAACTCCTAGCGTGTAGATGGCAGTGTCAAAAAAGATATTTGGGGTATTTTATGTTAAATTTAACCTTTAAATGAAGACCCCTCCCCACCCCATAATGGAGAGCTTGCTGTGGATCATACAGCCTCTTTGTGGATTTTATCTGATTATAAAATATCCTTCTCCTTCAGCGTCTGTCAGCTATTCTAGATTTTGCCTGATTCTTCTTTATAGCCAGCTTTTGATATCCATCATATAATAACTGCTAAGTCTTTTTCTTTTCCAGATTCACTACTTCCAAATCCTTCAACCATTTGTTAGAACATTGAATACAACTCTGGTCATTGCCGTTTGGACACAAGGTGCCACTGTCCCTGTTAAATTACCAGAATGTGGTGCAACCAGGGAGAGTCTAGTGGAACGTGGCCTAATTGAATCTGAATATCCTGTTTACATTAATTCAGCCTAAGTTTGGTTTTTTATTTTTGTTAGCCACAATGGGCTTTTGGCTTGCAACAAGCTGATGGTTAAGCCCCAGATTAACCGTCCTACCTACTCCCCTCCACACGTAAACTGCTCTTAGTTGGACCTCACATTGGTTATACTTGTAGAATTGACTTTTTGAACCCAAGTGTGTTATTTTACATTTAGTCACTATCCAACTTGGGCACGTTTGTCTTGGCCCATCGTTCTACTCTTCGAGTCATCTCAGAGTTATTTTTTGTCATTTTAGTCTTTTCCTGATGGTTACACAGGACAGAGCCTATGTGTCATATTACTCTAGATTACTTGGATACTTCACTGAACTTTTTCTGTGGTCAGTTGGGGATTATTTCTGGGCAGGCTATGATTTTCTGTTAGAAAGAAAAGTTTTCCTCTTTCTTCTACCAAATATTAATAACAAGAGCTTTGTCTGTGGAATATCTTCAATGTTCCAAGTGCTGTGCTAAGAGTTTTACATGGATTATTTTATTTCATCTCATTTAACCCATTTATCCCTTTTACATATGAGGAAACTGAGGCTGGGAGAGATTTAATAACGTGCCCACAGTCACAGAGGAAGCTGTGACAGAAAGAGCCTGATGTGGCACTTTGTTGCTCACCTCTGTTGGGCGTCCTACTAGTACTGAGAAAACTCAGGGAGCCCCCTGGGGTAGTTTGCTAGGGCTGCCAGGACAAAGTAACACAAACTGCGTGGCTTAAAACAACAGAAATGTATTTTCTCATAGTTCTGGGAGAAGCCAGAAGTCTTAAATCAAGGGGTCCACAGGCCGTGCTCCCTTCGAGGGCAGAGGAGAATCCTTTCCTGCCTCTTCTGGTTTCTGGCGGTTCCAGAAGTTCCTTGGCTTCTGACTTGTATCACTCCAATCTCTGCCTCCATCTCCACGTGGCCTTCTCCTTTCTTTGTCTCTGTTCTGTGTGTCTCTTACCAGGACATTTGTCAGTGGGCCCACAGATAATCCATCATGATCTTATCTCAAGATCCTTAACTTCATTATAACTACAAAGATCCTTTTTCCAAAGAAGTTCATGTTCACAGCTTCTGGCATATAGACATATCTTTTTGCGGACCACTAGTCAACCTGCTACACACTGCTACTCTGTCAGTCATATAAACCTGTAACTTCTTTTTTAAAAAACCTCATAGATGTTTTGGTTTTTAAGTCTGTTTCTCCTTATATTACCTCCCTAGTATCTAACCAAAAAGGATTGTCTCCAAGAGAACACTTAACAAAAAGCAAAGAACAAAAACCCCCTGCTTTTCACATGTGGAAATTTTGTATTTTCAATTCAAGTACTGTGATGCCAAACTCTTTTACCTAAAAATGAAATGGTTGGCTTCCCGGAATCGTGCCTCTGACATGGAGGAAAACATTCTCCTTTCTGTTTCATTCCTTTCCCACCCACAATGTTTCTTGGGGTATTTTATGATAGAAAATTGATTTTAAATATTTTGGAAACCCGAGTCAGGGCAGCCAGGGTGTGTGACTCAGTGAAGTTGGGAAGTGAGAACTTCGCTGTAGAATCCTTTTTTTTCTGCGGAATTAGGGTGGGATGTGTGGGTGCCTGAGGGGCTGGGTCACTTCTGGTTTCTGCAATTCCTCGTTTGTCTTTGTCTTTCACTCACTTCTTCTTTCAAGTTTGTTTTTCCACATTAGTGTATAAAATAAGAAATTGGACTCCTTTTCCCTTCTTAGCTGGGAGAATACTATATTGACTTTCATACTCTTCCCTAACCTCTCCCTTTCTCGAGCTGTGCAATGTCCTTTTAATACCAGTTTGAACTGCGCCAGGATCAGCTTCCTGTTCTAGGTTGGGCCTGTGCATGGCTGTTCCTTTGTGTCTCAAACTTTGGCAACTTCCCAGCATGCTTTGCAAAAGTAGCAGACCCTTTGGGGACCAAAAGATATTCACCCCAAGGTCCTGATGTAGTTAAAAGGGGGGAAAAAAAGGCCCAAAATGATCAAAATGGGCTCTGTAAACTGTCATCTCTAAATGTATTTGGAATAAGACAACCTCACTTCTGTAATTGTTGCCAGAGGAAACTCATTGCATTTTGATTCCATAGAAATGATCAAGAGACATTAACTGGCTGTGCCACAAGGTTCACTGTAGCATGAGCATGCACAAAACATACTGATCGCAATAATCAGAGACACTTCTATTTTTTCCCCATCAAAATTATAGGAAGGTAGCCAGAATTAGCATTTGTGAAGAGAAGTCGGCAGATGCTTAGAACACATAGATTAAAGAAGGAATAAATTTGTTTGATTGATATGTTGGGGACAGGCTAAGCATGCTGTAACCTTCAAGTCTAGAACCTTCTGAACCTTCTGGACCTGAGGCTCATGTGATTCTTTGATGATCACATTTGAGCACTGCAGCCTGTTTGCAGCAGCACCTGGGGCTGTGAGTCCCACAGCAGGAGGGTTTGGTGTGCCCTTTACAGTGGAGCTTCTAAGCTGTTGTGTTCTCATTGTGCGTGTAAAATTAAAAATTTTCCATCTTGCGTTGGCAGGTCTGAAAGCAGGAGATGAGATTCTTGAGATCAATAATCGCGCTGCAGGCACCCTCAACTCATCTATGCTCAAAGATTTCCTCTCGCAGCCCTCCCTGGGCCTCCTGCTGAGGACCTACCCTGAGCTGGAGGGAGGAGCGCAGCTGCTGGGGAGCCCACCCCACCGAGTGGACGGCCCTGCGGACCTGGGCGAGAGCCCCCTCGCCTTCCTCACCAGCAACCCAGGTATGTCTGTGCAGGGTGCTGGGGACGAGCTGAGCTCGGTTCAGCCACGACGCGACCGGGGAAGTTTGTCACGCAGCTTGCATATTTCAGCAGACTTCCTGGGTCTGGCAGGCAGTATAAAATGTATGATTGAGATGGGCTGATTACTACCCTGTGCTTTCTGCTGAAATTCAAAGGGGCAGGAAATATTTTGTTCTCATGGAATAACAAATCTACCTGTCACCCATGGAGAGCTTGATAATGTTTCTGCTATTTGTCCTTTTGGAGAAAGGCAAGTTGTTCTGGGCCACCGTCTGTTGGCTGTGGATAGATTTGGAGACACAGAAGTGTGGGAATCACATAAGATGCCGAGACTCTGAGTCCTACCCTGCCTTCCCCGTCACCATCCCCCAAACCACCAGCCCTGCTCTCCCTACCATGTGGGGGAAGGACGTGAATTGGCGTGCCTGGAGTGGAAATGCATGCAGAGCTCTTATTTGCTCTATTTGTCTCTTGGGCTCTTCCAACCCAAAGCATGAACCTGAGCCTGTCAGTGAAGCCCCCTGCCCTACTCTGCTGCTGCTCTTCCTCCCCTCCCCCCTCCCTCTGGCAACCTGGGCTCATTCTAATAGAAGCAGCCTGGGTGCCACCTGCCCTTTGAAGTATTCCTGGGACCCCATAGAGTTAGCTCCCTCTTCTGGGCCTCCCTGACCCTGCAAATGCGACTTCCATGTGGGCCTAATCATATTATACAGTTCTTACTTGGACAGGTCTCTCTTTTTCCTGAGTTTGTTTCCTGGGACTGGGTTCATGTTCCTCATCTTTGTCTCCCTGTCTCTTTGCACATGGTTCACTACCCAAGTGACCCATTCTTGTTCAGTGACAGTGAGCAGACAAATGAACAGCATAGATTGCTACCACTTATTTCTCCATGACTGGGTTCTAGGGTTTGGGTTGATTGAGTAAGTTAGGGTTTTGCAATTATTTTCTCTTTTCAAAGCTTGGGTTAAAAAAAAAAAAAAAAGAGCCTTCTGTTTTAAAATCTGAGTTATCTGCATTGTAGGTACTTGGGTATTCTTGCCCTGCCATTGTTGTTTCTCAAATTATTTCCTGAAGCTTTGCTTGTTGAGGAAGCAGAAGCCCTGTGATAGTTCGTTCTTTTGTTCGGTGGCTCCCTGGAAGAACTTGACAAATTGAAGTTTGGAAAATTGATCGTTCTCGGTTGTTGTTGGCTTCCTTGGCTCATTGTATCATTGTGGTGCCCGTACACCAAGCAGATTTTTTAAAAGTGGCTCTGGTGAGTTGTGTACCCTTAATAATGGGGAATTTGGACCACAAGGCTGTTCTTTTATGTGACCACAAGATGGCAGGCTAGAGCCCATCAAACTCAGTTCACCCTTAGCAGCAGTTTCTGTAATATGGCTTCAAATGAGACATTATATTAGGTTAAATTATTTAAAGATTTGATAAGCTTGGACGCACATGCTATAGGCAACAGTGTGTTTTCAATTTTATTTGTTTTACTTTTTCTGTCTGAGACCTTCCTCTGGGCTATAGACATAAAGCAGGGGTTGGCAAACTACAACCCACAGACCAAAACCAGCCCATTGCCTGATTTTGTAAATAAAGTTTTATTGGGACACAGTCACGCCCATTCGTTTATGTCTTGGCTCCGGCTGCTTTCCTACTGCATTGGCAGAGTTGAGTAGTTGTGACAAGGACTTAAGGTGTGCAAAGCCAAAAATATTTACTATCTGGCCCTTTATAGATAAAGTTTGTTGTCCCCTGATGTAAAGCGTGTCTAAAATTGCTCACAATTTGTTCCTTTAAAAGACAGTCACTGTTAATGTTTTGGTCTATTTCTTTCTTCTTGTAAAAAAATTCTGTATATGTATATGTACATGTACATATGGGTGTGTTTAGAAATTTGTTAAATTTTTTAATTAAAAATGCATTTGTATATATGTATCTGTTTTAGAAAAAATTTAAGTATTTCTGTAAATACAATTGCTGTCCTGTCTTTTCCATGATGCAGTTTTAAACTAAACACTGGCCTTTACACCCTATTACATGCCATCTCCTTCAGACCAGTCACCTTTGGAAGCTGTGTGCTGAAACCACTGAACCAACTATTGTTTAAACCACATTAAAACTGCAGTTTTGGAATCATCTTTAGAATATTTATTCATTCCTTTGTTTTTTCCAAAATAAATGGTCATCATAACTTGGAAGTGACATTGGTTAAGTATTTACTGTGTGCCAAGCATTGAGCTAGATGCTAAAAGTATAATGATGACTATGACACAATTCTGTCCTCAAATTTACATTTTAGTATAGTTCTTTGTTTTTTTTAATTGCTTCACGCTTTAATGTTTTGCAATGGTCAAAATATTGTAAACAAAGTCTGGAAATCAAACTGAATCAAGAATAAAGCATGAAAGTAAAGTTGTAGTATTGGTTTTCTTGTAAGGTTTCTAAATTAGCTTCAAAATTAGTAAATTCCAGAAGAATTCTCCAATACTCAGGCTCCCCGCCTGGGTCTCTGCCTGCCTTTGATTTGCTTCCACTTCCTGGTCCCCACTTCACCATGAAAGGTAAAAGGGGAGGCAAGTAAACAGGGTGCAATAACCTGAAGGATTGCTCCATGATGAGGCAGAGATCAGGCAGTGTGCACAGAGAGCTGCAGTTAAAATAGAAGAGAAAACAATTGAGAACACTTGTTACCTGTTTTGCTGGACTATAATGGCAGGCTGGACTATAACCTTAGTCTAAATTTAGAAGTAACTAAAAATAAGAAACATCCTGAGTGGTGGTTTGAGGTTTGATGCAGCGACCGTGTTAAGGTGGGTGTTTGGCAACCTTGACAGAGGGCCTTGCCCCGTCTCGGGGACCCTGGGGTGCCCCAGGGTTGGGCACTGGCTGGTGCTCAACCACTGGAAGCTGGTCCAGCTGAGCCCCTGCTGTCTCGCAGGCTCAAGTGTGCAGACGTGGCCACATCCTCCCTGGAGAATGATTGAAGTATGTGATTAGCTTTCAAGGTAGGATTATTTCTGAACCTCTTTCTCATATGGAGGTTTGTTTCTTCTAAGTAAAAGCGTCGCTCGCAGCCTAGTGGCTAAGAGTAGGCTCTGGAACCAGGTTCCTTGAGACTGAGTTTGTTTGATGTTCATTAACTTCATGACCATGAACAGGTTGTGCTTAATATCTCTGTGCCCCAGTGTCCTCACCTATAAAGTGGGGATAATACCACACTACCATCTCACTAGGCTGTTGTGAGGATTAAATGAGTTATAAAACTAAAGTGTTTAGAATAGTACCTGGTAAGTGCTCAGTAAGTGTTTTGTATCTGAAGCCAGTCTCTCACGAGGGAATGAGGATTCTCTGCCTGTGACCAAATGTTGTTCCTCTTTGATCCATTCATTGCCTTCTGCTCCACCTCAGTCTGCGACAGGTGAATTGTCTGGTAACTAAGCTTATGAATTATACCTTGTTAGCTGGGCGTGGTGCTGTGCACCCGTAGTCCCAGCTACTCGGGAGGATCACTTGAGCCCAGGAGTTTGAGGCTGCAGTGAGCTATGACCGCACCTCTGCACTCCAGCCTGGGTGACAGAACAAGACCCTGTCTCTCTGGAAAA
Organism: Daubentonia madagascariensis; assembly: GCA_023783475.1. Classification (NCBI taxonomy): domain Eukaryota; kingdom Metazoa; phylum Chordata; class Mammalia; order Primates; family Daubentoniidae; genus Daubentonia; species Daubentonia madagascariensis. The sequence goes on along the minus strand of JAKFHU010001482.1, from coordinate 109,665 downwards.
AAAAAAAAAAAAATCACTTGCATGAATTGCACCTTGTTTATATCTTACTTTCCCAAGTGGAAAGAAATGAATTCTTTAGTCTAGACTGCTGAGATTCATGATTCACTTAGTCTGGGATGGGGTCTGGGTGTGCATTTGTTGTGGTTGCTTGAAACTCCTTGGGTGGTTCTGGTGTACAGCTAGGGTTGGGACCCACCACCTTAAGTCACCAACTCTTCCTGGTTATTGATCCTTCTTTTTTCTGTCTTGGTGGTGATCCTGGCGCAGAACACCGCCTGTGCCGGCAGGGAGGGTTCTTAATCTCCACGCAAGAAGAAATTCAGATGTAGGGTCACACGCGAAGCACAGAAATGTATTAAACACAGTACAGAAAGTATAGTACACTCTCAAAGATGGTAGAGAGCGGACTGCTCCAAGAAGAAACAGTGCCACCTTAGGGTTAGGGTCTGTCCTTTTATGCTAATCCCTAATAATGCATTAAGCTGGGAGTGGAATATTCATGGGTTTTCTGGGAAAGGGGTAGAAAGTTCCTAGAACCAGGAACCCTCCCCTTTCTTAACCTTATAGGGTAACTTCTGGGAATTGCTGCGCGGCATTTGTAAACTGTCATGGCACTGGTAGGTGTGATTTTTACTATGTTAATGAGGGGAGTTCATTTAGGGACACTGTCACCTCAACTGCATATGCCCCAATTAAAGGAATTCCCCTTCTTACCTTAGATAAAGATGTTGTGGCTAAAGTAAAATAACTAAAGGGTCCCTTTTGGTTACATTTATCTTAGCTAAGCTTATTCACATTCTTGTAGTTTTCTTATCCTGTTGCCTTCTCCTTCTGACCCTGCCCTAACTGCCTGCAGGGTGTCCGACTCCTGTCTCAGTGGAATAAGATAGTTGGAATGTTATGGTGACATGCAAACCTTCTAGTTTGTTGATCGCATTTTGTGATCTGCTTCACTGAGATTTTTGTGATGAAAATCTGTTAGGTGGTCTCTGTTTTCTTATTCCTCAATTTATGAAGGAAGCGTGGTGGATGGATTGCTGTGTTGGCTCAGAAAGCCGGGGTCTGCACAAGGAGAGTCTCTCCTGAGAGTTCTCTCTGAGACTCAGTTTCCTGTCCTTGCCATCCATAGGTTCTTGTTAAAATCTTACCAGAGCTACTTTCGTCTTTTTTTCCTTTTTTAAGCATTTGTTTTTGTACATACTGGTAGGAAAATGGACAAAGGATGTCTAGGACAAAAAGATAGTCTCTTCACTGGCTATTATTATAGAAAGATCCTTGGAGTGAAGGGGAAGCTGGAGGAGGAAGTTGCAAAACTGTGTTTGCGTGAGGTTTCTAAAAAGTCTCATATTCTTGTGTGATTTATTTTGAATACTGATCTCATCTAGCACTACTAACATATGGGGCCAGATAATTCTTTGTTATGGGGAGTTGTCCTGTGCATTGGTGTTTAGCAGGATCCCTACGAGCCTGTACAAGACAGTGGCATGCACCCTCCCCCAAGCACTGCCAGTCAAACATATCTTGAGACACTGCCAAATGTCCACTGGGCGGCCAAATCTACCCCAGTTGAGAACCACTGGCCTAGTTTATTAGAAGGTGTAGCTGTTTCACCCAGTTAGGGAAATATTTCAGTGAACATCTATATAGGAAGGCAAAGCAAATCTAGATCTAAAATAATTTTTTAAAAAAAGTTTTATAAAGCATTTATTGAGAGAATTCCAACACAAATACCCTTTTATGGCTTTTTTTTTCTCACTTGGAAACAAGGGAAGAGCTAAGAAAAAGAAATGCAGTTGTGTAAAAGTAAAGGTAATTATGTAAAACTGTAGCTTTTATGCAAGTTATAAGAATCATAGTTCAGGTGGCGTCATTAGTGTCTTTCTGAGGTTTCAAACGCCTGTTTATTTCTCTTTCTTTTTAAGTTCTTTTATTAGGGCTCATGTTTATTTTATTTTTGTGGTGAATGCAGCTCTTCTGTATTGTCCCTAGAATTCCACTTGACCAGTTGGGGCGAAGCAGGTGCCTTGATTTGTCTTGGTTTTACTGGTTTTACAAGCAGGTGTCTTGGTTTTACAATAAAAGTGCCAGAGCTCTGAGGACAGAAGCTGCTTCTTATTTGAAAAATGGTTATTCTTACAGTTGAGCTGGAGAAAGCTGAGTGTCTGTGGCTCACACCAGACCCGTGGCATGTTAAAGACAATTAGGGCCAACACTGTTGGAGAGTCAGACCCCTTGATAAGCCTCAGGCACATCCGTGTGATGCTATGTGGAAGCTTGTGGTCTGTAGTTAGTCAGATGTCCCCCCCTGCAGGAAGTAGATTGAGCAGCATTTGTCTAACAGGAAAGGCGTCTGTGATAACCACGAACGTCTAAGGCTCCTTGACTCGATGTGAGGAATTAAGTGCCAAGCACGGACAGCCGCCGGTGTGGACAGGACGTGCTTCGGCACAGTACCCGTGAAGTGTGAGGTTCTATTTAGGTCTGATGTTCCATGGAGAGCTCCTGGAGCTTGGTTCTGAAAGCCGAAGGCAGTCAGGCAGCCAGGCAGCAGGGGGGAGCAGCAAAGGAAGAGGAACTGCACAGATTTATCTTCCCACAAACAAATATGGTCCAGGGCTTCCGATTCTCTGAAGTCTCACAGATAGACACCCAGCAGCACATGGTCCTCTGTTTGTTTGTCGATAACATTTGGAGCCACCGTGTGCACCTGTGAACTGTCAGCGTGCCACGCTTCTGGTCACACAGCACGTGGCCTGCTCTGTAGCCCTGCAGCAGCCGGGGTGGGGGCGATATCTGGATGACACCCGTCAAATCATGTGTGTGGGGAAAAAAAATGTTTTGGAGATTAAGAGCATCAATTTTTATATTTTTAAAGATCATTAATGTACCCCATATTTGACTTTCACAACAAGCTGACAGAATCAGTAAGGCCTAAATCTATAGTTTTTATGGATTTTAAAATTTCTGTAGAAGGCAAAGACACTGAGATTTTGTGAAATTTGACTGGGAAGAAGTTATTATTTGTCTAGAAAATTAAAGTTGTAATGTTTCCCCCCCTTTGTATCTCCCATAGTATATGTTTAGCTCTCTCCACTTGTTTGTTTGTTTGTTGCTCTAATAGTTTTGTTTTTGTTTTTTAACTGTGTTGGAGGGGCAGGTGCTTCTGCTGATCTTCTATTTTATGGGGGTTTATATGGAATTCTTATCATCATATAGTAGTAAAATGACTGAAAATCAAAGTCAAATCATAGCCTAAGAATTGAATTCCAACTAGATGTCTGTATTGGCTGTGTCTAACGTTTTTCTTGTAACACCTCCTTAATCATTTTTTCCCTTCAGAAATTTAAACTCAGACATTAATAAGGGGCTTTTAATAAATCAGTGTTATAATTATTCCTCTTTGGAAGCATTTGGATTAGAGGATCTGCTTAACACACATTGTTAATACATCTCATGAGGCAAGAATTATTTTTTCCCTCCCTTAAATTTAAGTCCTACCTGGACTTGAATGAAGCCAAAGTAGATGTGTCTAACCTGAGTAATGAAAGGTAAATCTAAATGTAAACTCACACTAATGTGTTTGTACTGCCCCGAATCTCCTTGTTGTCTGTCCAGCTAATGGTGTATGAGATGTACCAGTTGCAAAGGTTTTCTTAGTCACAAAGACATTATTATGATGTGGAAGTAATTTAAAAGGCAAATAAATTATTTTACTTGTGTACAATGAATTTTATTTATAGCAGCTTTTGAGATGGCCTATGTAGGTCCTGTCTGCAGGGGAGGTTGAGGCTTCCTCATACTCTGGGGCTTTGTCTCTTTAGCTTCAGCCCTGCTGGCTCTGCTGTGGGCACCTCCTCTGCCAGGGAGTGTGCTCAGTGGTGGGATACAGATGGGCAAGTCCCCTTGCTCTGAGTACTTCTTCAACCACCTTTGAGCCTTATCTTCAGCTTTCTCCTCTCTCTGATTGTTAGCAGAGCTGTGTGTTGTATGTTGTTTCCTGGTAAGTAAATGGGGGCAGGAATGTCCAGAACAAAGAAGGTAATTCCTTCAGTGTCTGTTTTTAGGGAAAAGTCTCTCGTAGTAAAGGGGAAGCTGGAGTAGGAAGTTGCAAAACTGTGTGTGTATGAGATTTCTAAAAAAAAACCTCAACGATGTTGTTGTGGTGTTCAGAGAAGGCCCTGAAGTATGGGAGTGAGAAATTCTCTCTCCCGCTTGAATTCCCTGTTCCTGTCATGCTGGTGTCTCTCCTCAGCTTTCTGGAAGTGCACCACTGTCAATTTCTGCCTTACTGACTTTCTTTGATCACTAAACTTCCTCAACCACTTATTGGTTATCTACTGCTGTGTAACAAATGACTCCAGAACAACCATTTTATTTGCTCACTGTTCTGTGGCTCAGCAGCTTGAGCCACGTTCAGCTGGTTGGTTGTTCTGCTGCCCTTACCTAGAGTCTCTCATGTGGCTGTGTCATCCGGTGGCTTGACGGGGGCTGGATAGTTTAAGATGGACTCACTCCCAAGATTGGTGATTGGTCAGCTGGGCCTCCTCTTCCTCAGGTCTCTCATTCTGGAGAGTCTATCTTGAGGTTTCTTTGTATGGTAGGTTCAAAATTCCCAGGGTGGCAGGGTGGGAGAAGACCAGAAACTGCAAAGTCACTTGAGGCCTTGGCTCAGAATTCACATGTCACTTATGTCTCATTCTGTTGGTCAAAGCAAGCCACAAGGCCAGCACAAATTCCCTGGGTGGAGAAATAGACACAAAAGTCTGTGCTTAAAGGGGCGGGAGGAACCGTCATCTTTGCAAACATCTGTTACAAACTGCATTACCTTTTCTCTTCCTAACCTGTTTTATTAATTTTTAATCTTCAGTTAAGAGTAGAAAGCATAACATAATGAGGTTAAAAAAGAATATGTGCCTTAGAATCAGATGTAACACCAGTTATTGATTTGTATGATTATTTTATTTTAGATGTTAATATTTTACTAGTTACACGTATTGAAGATAACTTTTCTCAGTCTGTGACATGTCTTTTTTTCATTTATGGTGACTTTTGACAAACAAAAGGTTTTAATTTTAGTAAAATCTGATCTTAGATCTTACATGGTATGTACTTTTTATATCTTGTTTAAGAAATCTTTCTTTCCCCCAAGGTAACAGACATTGTTTTCTATATGTTCTTCTAAAAGATTTACAGTTTGCGTTATTCACATTCTTGTTTATACCTCCCTTGTACTGATTTTTATGAATGTTGTGAGTTAGGATCCAATGTTACATTTTTCCATGGGGGTAATCTACTGTCTTAGCATAATTTATCAAATATTCTATTCCTGCCTCACTGATCTGCAATGATACATCTGCTGTGTATCACACTTCCTGATTAACGATGGTTTGACTTACTGTTTTTCAACTTTATGATGGGTTTATCAGAATGTAACCCCATGTAAGTTCAGGAGCATCTGTATGGTGGGGCTGCTTCTGGGCTCTCTGTTCTGTTAGCCTGTTCTGTACTGATTTATATTACTGTGATTTTATAATATATTTTAATATCTGGTAGGGAAAGTACCTTAATCTTGTTTTTATTCTCTAAAACTGTTTTTGTGTTATCGGCCTTTTTTTCTTTCATAAAAAATTTAGTTCCAAGAAAAATGTTCCCAGTGCAGTCTGCATGAATACAGATTCTCTGGTATTGCGTGAGATTTATATTGTGGCCTAATATATGGCCTGTTTGCATAAATTGCTAATCCTTGGGAAAAATGTATATTCAATAATTTCTTGGGAACAGTTTTGAAATACATTCATGGATCAAGCTTAATAATTACTGATGTTTACATCTTCTGTATCCCAACTAAATCGATTGTGTCTGACATTTATAGAGCTTTCTTTACATTTGCCTAATATGTTTTTCAGTCCTTTAAATCTTCTGTTTCTTTATGTTTAGGTTTATTGCTTGCATATAATATATAGCTGGGGCTTTGTTTTGCATTGTTTTGTTTTTTTAACTTTATACTTATTTAGAAGGTCCATGCATTTTGACTTGTTTCTCTGATTTTATTTTGCTTGATTTGTCTTACTTGTTTTTCCTTCCCTTTCCTGTCCACTTCTAGGTTGCATTTGTAAATTTCCCTTTCAACTTATATAATCAATTTCTATTCTTTTAGTTATTGCTCTTAAAATTTTAACATGATTCTTAACATAGGCAATTTTTCATATAGCAGATGGTATAAATTTGAACCCCCAAAACCATGAGGCCAGTCCTGTGGTTATAATCTCAGGGAAGAAACTTGACTTGCTCCCTCCATACCCTCTTACCTTAGATTATAGGCAGAATTAGACAAGTTTCCTTTTCTTTTTCTTTTGCCAGTGAGTACTTTTTTTCTTTTAATAGTTTTACATCTTTTTAGACTCAGGGGCATAATTCCTCCAGGGAACCATACGAATATGGGAGATTCAGCTCTAACTCCCTAAGTTGTACTGACCCAAGGCCTGTTTTCTGTCTTATGACTTTAAAGATAAAACCAAAGGCTTAGGGTCCTGCTCTTGGGATATGTGTGGGTACATTTTTGATTGTCACAGGAATGGGGGAGTCCTAATAGTGTTTAGTGCACAGGAGCCAAGGAGCCTAGTGCCAAGTGTACACATGAAGTGCACAATTCTTTCCCAAAAGAATTGTCCCCCTGCTAATGCCAGTGCATTCTCACCCGCTTTGGGAAACGCTGCTCTGGGGCTCGGGGATGGGTGGCTATGACTGCCGTGGCACGGACACCACCCCCCACCTCCTTTACCTTCCTTCCTTATCTTCTTTGTTTTGGGCTCTGGGAATTTCTTGGAGCTCAGCTGTATGTTTAAAAAGGATATTTGTCCTATTTTATTTAGCATTTCTAAGTATTTTGTAGAAGTAGGGTTTATTTGTTTGTTTTTCAGGATACCTAGCCCGCAGTATTGTTATAAATGAAAATCCTTTTATTCGTTTTCCCACGATTTTGTGAGCATCAGCTCCATCTATGCCGGGCATTGTGTTAAGTAATGGGGATACTCAGGTTCACAACATCTGACTGCACAGTCTGTGAACTGTACAACTCTGGGAGGTCACCATTCTGCAGGCTGTGAAGGGTGCCCCTGTCACTTGTGCAGCCTGGCTGCTCTGGATGTAGTGCTGAGCGTACTGTGCCGTCAGAGCACTTCACTGAGCGCTGTTGGTGTAGTGTCCCTAAATGAGCTTGTCAGCTCCTTCACGTCAGGCAGGGATCAACTCCTGCACTTCTTTCTGGCCCTAACACGTAGGTCATTCCCCCATACACAACATTCGATCACTTTGTTTCTGATGGAGGTGACGGCGTGACATAGATGATGTCTGCCGAGTTACCCGAGCTTCCTTCTTTAACCACTGCCACCTTGTGAGGAGTAGTGAAAAGTGCAAGAAAATCCAAGAACCAGAGCCAGAGCAAGGGGGCAAGGGAAACAGACAGACACCTCCAAACCATACAAGGTACAGTCACTTAATTGGTGATTCATTCCGGCGAAGGGGAAGGGGAGCGCAGGAGGCAGCCTTGGTGCCAGGTGTGCTCAGAGGTCTGCCTCCTCCCGGAGTTTCTTGGCCAACTTGGAATCTGAATAGCAAGTGGAACCGAGCAGCTTGCGGCTGTAACGGTGTCCCTGGAGTAGGGCAGCCACTTTGCAGACTGAAGCTAGCTTTCACCCAAAGTGGCAAAGAAGCTCCTTCCACTGCTGTTTCTTCTCTTTCTTTCTCCCTTGTCTGGTTATAGGGATAGTGCTGTAGTCCCCGATCCAGTGTCTGGCATATTCTAAGACAGTGGTACTCAAACCATTGTCTTACCAGATTTGGCTAGAGAAAGTTTTTAAATGTTCCAGAGTCCTTCTACCCCAAGTATGGTTCATGGACCTACAGTATGGATTAGTATCACTCAGGGCTGTTGAAAAATGCGGAATCTTAGGCCCAACCCCGTAACTATTGAGTCAGAATCAGCATTGAACATGATCTCCAGGGGATCCATACAGATGCTCTGTCAATTTGAGAAGCCCTCCAGAGGAAAGGGATTCTAATGTTCTCTTCTCAAGGCAGAGAACCACTGTAGTAGGCAGGCATTCAGTAAGTATGAAAGGAAGAAAGTTACCTGCACTTTTGCGTAGAATAACATGGGAAGAGTGGGTATTGTAAGATGTTTATAGTTTGCCGGTCTTGGCAAAAACAGACATCACAGGGTTTTTCAGGTAATGGTATGGGACAGTCAGCTTTTTGTTGTGCTGCTTCTCCGTATAGTTTATTCAATTATGTTAGCAATTAATGAATTAATTTACCAATTATAAATCAATTAAATCAGTTAATTTATAATATATAAACATATATTCTTATATTATAAATTATGATTGTCTTAGCTTGGGCTCCTATAACCAAATACCATAGACTGAGTGGCTTAAACAAAACAGTCATTTATTTATTTCTCACAGTTTTGGGGGCTAGGATGTCCTGTCATCTAGGTGCAGGCCTATTCCCTGATGAGGGCTCTTTCCTTGGCTTGCAGATGACCACCTGCTTACTTGTGTTCTCACGTGGTGGAGAGAGAAAAAGAGCTCTGTTTTTTTCCTCCTCTTATAAGGACCCCACCCCCATGATCTCATCTAAACTCAATTATTTCGCAAACATCCCTCCTCCAAATACTATCACATTGGGAGGTAGGGATTCAACGTAAGAATTTGAGGGGGTGGAGACACAAAAGTTTAGTCCATAACAATTATTATCTATTATAAAATATATATTATAAATTATAAAAATGTAATATAAAGTAATAATACCAGTAGTAACAATAAAAACTACCATTTTATTGAGCCAAGATGATGGACCTTGTACTTGGAGGGTCTAACAATACACGTACTCATCATGAGCTCGACTCCTTGTCCCCCCTCACATAGGGGTGGGTTTTAGCAATGACTATCCATGTTGACCCATATTTTCTTCTGATCTATCTGACAGGGCACAGCCTCGGCAGTGAGCAGGGCAGTAGTGCCGAGCCCGCTCCAGAAGAAACCGAAGGGCCAGACTTGGAATCCTCAGATGAGACAGATCACAGCAGCAAGGTGAGAGATTTTCATTTTCACATCCCATGTCATGAACCACTGAAGAATCACAGCTGCCACGTCACCTTTGCAGCTGTGTGTGGTTAGAAAGCCTCTCCATGGACAAAGTGTTTTTACTTCTGAGATGTTGCCAAATAGCGGGAGATGAAATCCCAATTACAGCCTTGATAACAAACCCATATGTGAGAATATAGGGCAGAACTCACTTGCAATGAAATGAAGTCCTTTTTCTTTAATTCGTGCCACCACCAGAGCTCTCAGTTAATGCCACAGTTTTATGCTATTTTCTTCTTACATCTTCATTTGTGTGCCATGAAACAGCGTCTGACATGTGTATGATGGAGCCAGCTATGCTTTCTTGCTACTTAGGGTTTCTGTAATGAAGTCCTTTTGAATTATCTGCATTTGCCTCTTGTTAAAGGTGAGCATCTTTTACATTGAAGGGAAAGAAACAATTTTTTTATTAATTCAAATAGACTGTTCTTGGGTTGAACACTGTGAGAAAGTTCTTCTTCTAAATCTTTGATGCAAGGTGCTGAAATTGTTGCCCATAATTCGTTGTGCTTCTTTGCCACTTCATAAAGAGTTCCATGGGTCAATAGCCCCTTTTCATCATAGTCTTCAAAACACAATTTAAAAACTCTGTTACCTATATCCAGAAGACACACTTCTCCCACCATAAAAAGCAATTGCACGTGGTGACGTTTCTGTACTTATTTGTCTTTTTGTATAATGTTGTTGACGTATTTATGTTGATCCTTCTACCTGCCTCTCATTCTTTTGTTTGACACTTATTGGTCACTTAACCTGAGCAAATCATATAAGTTTTACCTTTAAATTTTACCTTTTTTTCTCATGTGTAAAGTGTGATTTTTGCCTTTGCTTGGAGATTGGATTTTTGGGTAAGTCAAATAATACAACTATGGGAAAGCTCATTGATAATATGAATATGCCTTTCAAACATGAACTGTTATTTAAAAACCTGCATTTCTACATGTTTCCTGTCTTGTCTCCTGTATTTTTATGTTTCTGTAGTGCACGTTTGACTCTTCAACATCTTTTACTCATGTTTGTTTCCCCTTCACCACCATTGGATTGTCACTGTCAGTGTCTTTAAGTTGGGCATGATATGAAATTTAATATTTGAAAATATTAATACTTACAGACTGAAGGGTATTGTTTTGTTGGTTATTAATAAAAAGTAGATCAATAGAAATGCACATGCTTCCCTTAAAGACAAAAAAAAAGAACAAAAACTGCTTAAAGTTACTTTTTATTTATGTGGTCCTTACATTATTTTTACCCACTTTTTTGAGGGGGGGTGGAGGTCAGTTGCCTTCAAGAGAAACAGATATTTCTATATTGATGTAAGATATTTTGGAGGGTATTTATTAAGTTATTCTATTACAGGAGCTAAAAAAATTTTAATTTTCAATTTCTAATTGGATTTAGGAAAACTATTTTTCTTGTATCTAAAACATTTATTTTTGAATGCTTTTTAATTTGGATCATTTTTACTTTACTGTAATAGCTCAGTGTTCTCATCTCCTTGTGGATTTTGAGAGAGATTGTTTCCATTTTAAATATAGTGAGTCATGAGGTCATAAACAAAGTCCTCTATAATATGAGGGTCTGGCAGTGGAGAGGAAGGAAGAGGCCCCAGGGCTTTGTTGACTGATCCCATGTGTGTCTCTGACTTCATGGTTCCTTTTCCAGAGAACAAGGCTGTGGAACTCATCTGGATTAGAAAGGGTCAAATGTAGAAATAGGTGATTCTGTTCCTGGATTTCTCTGTAGAAATTCATGGTGGGCTTTCTAAAAAGGGAGAGAATTTTCTCAAAATTATTGATGAGTTTGGGTGATGATTTGAGTATTTTTAAAGATCATACAATAGACTGCATTCGAACCATAGGTTCATATTTCTGTGGAACACTGTGTAATTCTGTACCCAGAAATACTTCCTAGTTTTGGTTCAATTCAGATTTTATCTTCTTTATTAGAAATATTTTATCATGCAACCCAAGTTAGTTAACTAGAATAGCCTATGAGGAATTAAATTTCTCATTTAGGATATTTGAAAGCAAAAACCTCAAGTGAGCACTTCTTGGTGACTGGGTCCTATGAGGTACTACTAACAAATGGATGTAACACTTAGTTAATGTTTTGTGTATATTAGGTTCTGTTCCGTATTCACTCATCTCATCTCCATAACATTCCTGAGAGAGATACTATTATTTTCCCAATTTTATAGATGAGGATATTGGAACAGAGAGGTTGAGCAACTTGCTGAAGGTCACACAGTTCTGTAATGGCAAAACCAAGATGCAAACCCAGTTTTGCAACAGGCCTTGTATTGTTAATGGCTATGTTAAAGCTACCTTTTGTCCAGATTGTTAAGGTCTGATGTTAAATACCAGGCTTCATTTAAAAAAATGAATTAATTTATTTGTGGTGCTGTAGGCCAATTAGATTATGTAGTGATTAACCACTTAAATATTTTCCTAATGCTTAATCTTTCTGGGTGTCTTTTTTTTTTTAAATTTTAAAGTAAGAGCAAGCAAATATCTTAAGTTTCTTGACTAAGATTACATTTTTTTTGATGCCTCTCCTTTATCAGTGTGTACTTTCTCTTGAGAAAAAACTGAAAATTAACTTTTAAATTGTTAGCTGTCTAAACGTGGAAGGATGACTTTTAGCCTTGTCTGAATGTACCAGGCTGAGTGTAGAAATGTGAATAAATAAATAAATAAATAGGAACAAGTAATCATTTTTTTATTCCACCTGAATATGTGAGAGCTGTTGATTTTGTTGTTGCTGTTTAATATTTTTGCTGTGCTTTCTAAGTGAACTGTTTTACACAATATTGGGCAGGATAAGGAGAGAGTATGTTGGAGTTCTGTGTGTTTTTTCATTTTTTTTAAATAGCAGTTTTTGCTATGAATGGCCTTTTGGAGTTGAGCAAGTAGATAATTGTGTGCTTGTTGTTGAGTGGTGGTGGTAGCACTGGAATGTCACAGCCAGGGAGTGGGGGGTGGGGCCTTCACATCCCGGGGGCAGTCTAGCGCTGGCCTTTCTCTTTTGTGAGCCACCTCCTTCCTCTTGTGACTGTGGGTGACAACCTCAAAAAGCCTCATCACCACTGGTTACTTGTTTCCCTGCTCCTAATCAAAAACTCTTGTTTCTGGAAATGAATGCTAATTAGCTCCGGGCAGTCAAGTCATGTGTCGTGCATTCCAGGCCTCCTGGCAGCCATGATTTTGTTTTCCATTTAACAAATGTATTAGAATAATTTTCAGGACATTTCCATTCAGAACGACTTATTTTTTCTTTTTAATCCATATTGTTATTGTCTCAGAAATGTCTGCTTTTGAAATAAAGCATAAGCGGAAAATGTGAAACTATATAAACTGTTTAAAAAAACATTTTTTTTTGGTGCCTGCTCCTGACTCACTGAGGAATCCCTTCAAAGTTGTCAGAGCCGGGCAGGTTTAATATTCCTGTGTGGTGCATGATGCTGGCCAATCAGCTGATCTGGGGCTGCAGGGCAGAGACGCTTGCATCCCGGGGAGGCGTTGTGCGCTTTGTTTTCTTGTCTGCTTCGGCTCTCTCCCTTTCTGGAACTTTTGTTGTTTAGCCAGGTGAAATCAAAGCATGAGTTCTGGTCCACGGTTTAGCCTTTGATAGCCTCCCAAGGGGCACTGACGGGAAGCGGGTGCAGCTCTCAGGTTGCACTGTCGCTGTCCTTGCTGCACTGAGATGTGGCCATAGGTTTTCATGGGAAAACCAGCATGGGACACCCATATGAGAGGATGCTGTCTTCGGAGCTGGAAGGCGGTTGGTGCTCTGGGAGTATTTTAAGAAACTTGTGTTTCCGTGCTGTACATGTCAGGTGGTAGAATTAATTAGCATGAGAATATATTCCTGATGATGTCTGCCCTGTGGAAAATAAAGCGCAAGCCCAGGATTGAAAACAATGACAAGTCCGGTGACTCTATATATCGGACACTTCATCTGGTGAGCGTGTTTGCTGTTTGAATTCTATCTTGCTAGCCTTGTTTATGTTGTGACTTTCCAGCTGAATTGTTGTTCAATCCAAATTATGGTGATTATACTTGTCCCATTTTCCCAAATTTTATCCTTTTGCCCTTTGGGCCTCCTTGTTGATAGAGAATATATATTGTAGGATTTTTTTTGGAGGGCAGGGGGATGAGCAATTGGTGTGGAGTTGAATTTGCCTAGAATCTTTACATTTATCTACTCTTTTATACTTAAATGGCAGAAAGATATAGTCTGTATTTTTTGTTTAATTAATTGTCACTGGAATTATTTCCCTTTCTTTTGGTTATTGAGATTTTGTGTTTTGTGTTATATGCGTGGTGAGTCTCTCATCCCCACATCAGATTGGGTAGTTGGGTGTTCGGTAGGCAGTTCTGGAAATAGGATGTTCCACTTGCCTCCTTCTATAAAGCTTTAGGTGTTTTTGACTTTATTTCTGCTTACTTGAGAAGGAGATAGATACAGAAGTGTTGGCTCAGGGGATGTGTTAATGGTTTAAGGTTAACTGACCTATTTGAACAGGTCTGTTCCTATGGTAAATGTTAACTCTCTAATAAGAAAATGTAGTGGGTTAATGGCAAGAAATAATTTGACAAAATCAAAGTAAGCCTTTTAGTAGTTAATTATTAATATCAGAGTCTGTTGAGGATTAAATTTTGTGTCATTTAATGAAACTTAAACTTTGACAGTGAGTGCGTCTGATTTACCCAAATAAGCCCTCTTCCCTTCTTGGATATATCTTTTTTGAAGTTTGTTTAAGAGAAAACTGAAAAGGTGGTAGAGAACTGTAGGGATTATCATTGTATATAATGTCTCTGAAATTATGGGGCGTGTGGTCCCCAAAAATAGCTTAAGTAGAGGCTATAAGATTTGAGGCCACTCTGGCCCCTTTTAAATCCGTGGGATGTGTTAAATCGGTCAGACTCAAAGAACAGTTTTAGAACTGTGAACTCATCTAGAGTTAGAAATTGCCTTTAGTGATTACATAACAGGAAGAGCCTAAACAGCTGGGTAGCTTGAGTTGCTAGTGTGTACTTAAAAGTCTACCCCCCTCTTTTTGTACTTTCTTTTCATCTTCCACAGGGGGAAAGCGATATTATAAACATGGAGTGTCACGCTGGCCTCAGTAAAGTGGCCCCTTTCCTCTTGCCATTGTCCTCTTCTTCTCTCTATGTTGGTTGGATAATCCTTAGTCCTGACAACGGAACAGTTCTGCTACCCTTTGACAATTTTAAACTCTCAAATGCCTGTAAGTGCTTTTTGGTTTCCAGGGTGACTGATTGCAGTCCTCAAGTGGGGAGAGGTTTGTACTTTTCCCACTGGAGAAACCTGGTCTGTCTTCCCCTTGCAGAAATCCTTAGCTACTTGTCCCAGATGCAGGAAGCAGGGCTGGCCGGAGCATGGTGAGAACCTCCCATTGAGGCTACCTCTCTGGGCACTTGTGGCTTCAGTGTGTGTTGTGGGAATGACAGGAACGCTACCTGACATCCAGTGATGGGATGGGGCAAAGCCCCGCACTCAGCTCCTCCCATGTTCTACATCATGGCTAAGCTACCTGTGTAGGTCCTGATAGATTTTGATGTCAAGAAGTTTGGCCACAGTAAGGGGCAAGGGGGACTTAAAAGCTGGGCCACAATATGTAAAAATCTCTACCTTAAAGATATTCTAAAGAAGACCTGCATTTCATACTTTCTTCAAAGGACATTTTTGGGGTAATATTTTAATAAAACCAAGTTCTCAAACTTGATGACATACTTTTAAGATGTTTCCAAGCAAAAAATTGAGGGCCTGTAAATAAAATCCCTTGAAAACATTTGTACACATTGTAACTTATAAATCTATGGTACTTTTTTGTTCTTTATTCAAATAACATACAGTTGAGAATAAAGAGATTATATCTATTTGGACTCAGTTCCTTGTGATATACCTAAGAGTTTCTACCTTGAGTCAGTGAACAAGGTTGCTGGTGGAGAAACTACTTTGCCCCTTGCTCATCTTTGGAGATCACTCAGCTAAGTCTATCCTTGGCTTAGGAATATGTCTAATAAGAAATGGATGCTTAAGGCTCTGAACTCTCCAAAAAGGACCCAAGGGAATTTTTAGGTGTCCCTCGGGATGCTTACGGTATTTCCTAATATTAATATAATCCAGGACTTGGCTCAGGAGGTATGACAGGAGGAAGGTGAGTAACCTAGCTGTTTGCGGGTGAGGTCGGGGTAGGAGACAGCTGAATTTAGGGCACTAAAGCCCTAGCCCATGTTTTACTAGCCTAGGCTTCCCCCATGGGTCTACTTAAAACAACTTTAGAGGAGATGGTGAATTTTACATGGGCAAAGTCAGGAACCCTATCACTCTCTTAAAAATGGAAATCTCAAAGTATTTATGGTGAAACAGGAAATGAAAACCCAGAAAGTCTGTCCCATACCTTCTGTTATTTTACTGAGATATAGCTGAGAGTGGTCACGAGCCCATGTGGTGTGAATTGGAAACACAAAGGGAAGTGTATTTTGGAATTTCCTGTTTTTGATATGTGTCAGATCCCCATGTTTATAATGTTTGCCTTTTGTGAACTTATGGGGCATACTTGGTATAACATATAAGGACATTGATTTCACGTGGACAATTTATTTAAATAATAGAAGTGCAGGAAAGTGTACCATACCTCTATAGCAGGTCCTGGAATAATGTCGTTTTTGTTTAACATCGTTTCATTATAATGTTGATGGGAAAAAAAATTGATTTCCAGATAGGGCTCTGTCTATGTGGAGTTTGCACATTATCCCCAGGGCTTTGTGGGTTTTCTCTGGGTACTCTGGTTTCCTCCTGCATCTCAAAGATGTACACATTAGGTTAACTGGTGTGTCTAAATGGTCCCAGTCTGAGTGAGTGTGTGTGTGCATGCACCCTGCCATGCTGGAATGGTATCTTGTCGAGGGTTTGTTGTCACCTTTTGCCCTGAGCTGCTGGGAGAGGCTCCGGCCACCCGGGACTGGAATAAATGGGTTAGAAAATGAATGAATGAATGAATTCAAATTATTGTGAACTAAAAATTTGTAAAGTATATGATAATTATACAAGTGCATGACAGTAGATGATGTGATAGGAAAGTGCTCAGCGATCCTACAGTTTTTGTTCTTGTTAGTTTTTGAACTGCCTGGTAGGAAGTGCTTTGTACAATTTTTGCTTTGTGAACATTTATTCCTTGATTTAACCTACCACCACCACAACCACTGTCACTCACTGATTTACCAAAAGTTGGGTAAATAATTGTCTTGTTTTTATCTGTCTTAAATGTATGTATAGCTCCTATTTATTTCTATCTTTAATATTAGAAGTGTTTTGGTATTTATAAGTTTGGTGATGTTTTTGTGACCAGAAATATGCAGTAGGAACTTAACTTGTTTATAACAATTAGCCTACAGTAAAATTGGTTTCTTTATACATCATTTAGTTTAAAAGTTGCAGTTTCCAAGATCCTATGGATGATGCTAAGTGAGGACTTACTGTAATGGACTGCACTGATGGATGTATTTGCCATAAGAAGTAGTTTTGCTATTAATTTGTGTGAAGGACAGACAGGTATGGTTATAGTTGGAACGTTTTAAAAAGCATTGTGTAAACAAAGGTGCCAATTATACATTTGTTGTGTGAGTTTCCTTTGCCAGGTACCAAATCAAAGCAATGGAAGAGGGTTTGGGATAAGATGGGGGGGCAGGGTGTTGGGTTATCAGCTGTTAGCACCAGCTGTCCATGGGATTTTTCATTTTGGTGAGGGTTTTTTTTTTCTTTCTCATATGACTATGCTATAATGAGTTGCCTATAACAGTTATCATTAGATCATTTGAAAGATGTGAACATTTTTATTAAAATGGATGTATTTGTTCCTTTTTAATTTTTAAGACAAAGCCCTGTTTGACTGTATATTTAATGATGACGTTGCATTAGTAAAATCCTAGCATAACTAAATGAACCTGTTTAGTTTATTTCTACTGAAATAAGCTTTGATTAAAAACACATGGTTTTTCTTTTTTTTTTTTAACAGCCTTATTGAGATCTAATTCACATACCATAGAATTCAGCCCATTTTGCTAAATTTTTCCAGTCAGTCACTTACGGGAAAATTGTCTGAGGGGATATTCAATGTCTGAAACACACAAATTCACAGAAAACATTGAATAGTGCCACTGATGGGTGACTGACACCTTCTGGCATGTAGGACCCGGTTTAGTACTAGCAACAAATCAGCTGTGCTGATTGTAAGAGAATTAGAAGGATAATTATGTGGATGTTGGTCCTGGCTCTCCTCTTTCCTGTCAGGACTCTGCTGCTAATGCATGCTTGTTAGGTTCTCATTTTCCCTGTCCTTGTACTGTTTTTATTCCAGACTTTCTACCCTTTTGGATATGCTAATGAGGCAAAGGCTCTTTAAAGTTAGCTGCCTTCCTCTGTGTTTAAAATTGCCCCATGGAACACACTTGGTTTTAGCTTTTCTGCCCTACATAAAATGCTAGCCTTGACTTTCAGCTCTGTGCACCAGCTGTTGTTTTGGGGAGGACGTTCTTCTCATGTTCTTCCCTGGTAAGTGGGTGATAGAAGAAGTGATTATTTGCACCAATATTTATTGGAAATACCTAGGGTTGAATTCAGTAGAATCAGAAGAGGATGAGGAGGCAGCCACTACCTTCAAGGAGGTATCCATTGAAGGTTCCTAGAGTGGTGCATTGGGACAATTTTAATGAACCTAGATTTTGTGCTACAACAAAATAGCCTCAGGAACAGTTCCGTAGAGAGCTTTAAAAAATATGGATATCTGTACATCTCACCCCAAAGATTCTGATTAAATTTATCTGGGGTGTGCACAGGGCATTAGGATGTTTCAGAGCTTCCCAGGTGATTCCAATATGCAGCCAAGGTGGAGAACTACCTTGGTCTCATAGGTGTTTCAGCAGCCCGTGCTTTGGAGAACTGTTTCTCATAACTTGAAAAGTTGGAATTTTAGAATCCTAGAATCCTGAATTTCAAATGGATGACGGAATCCTGTGCAACCTTTATGATCTGCACCTGATTCATCCCTGGTAGAGGTTAGGTGGAGATTGGGATTTCCCATTGAGGCCTGTTTCAGGGCTAACTCCCTTATTAGAGGGGAGCGATATCTTTCAGCCTTTGGAGAAGCTGGAGAGATAGAAACTTCTTTTTTTTTTTAATGTGTGAGTATCTGTGTCAATTTTTAACAGAGACAGGAAGAATCTTAGCTTGTAAAATCGTCCTTGTACCATTGCAAAGTAAGAAGATAGTGTACTGCACTGACAGTCTGATAATTAATTAGTGTTTTACCTTGGGTGAAATGTGGGTAATGTCTGTGTCTCCTGATTTATCAGCTTCTTGCACAGTGGTTAAGATCACAGGCTTTGGAACCAGACTACCTTGTTCAAATTCCAGCTCTGCCGCTTCCATGCTGGGTCATCTTGGATGAGTTACTTAACCCCTCTGGGCCTCCATTGTCCTGTTAAATGGGAGTGATAATAGCCCTGACCACCTTGGAGGGTAAAATACATCAGACCGGTGCCTGACATACAGCCAAGCACTCAATATATGTTGGCAGTTGTTATTAGGATTGTTTTGAGCGTGTAAGGAGCTCTGGTATGTATGGAGCAGTTTGAGGAAACACGAGATGTCATTCCTATATGACAGTTCGTTAACCAGCAAGAGCACCTCCAGGAAGGACAGGTTTCAGACCATCTCTCTAATGAGGGATGACCTCTGCCTTCCCTTTTCCCCTGTGCTCTGAAGAGTACAGAACAGGTGGCCGCATTTTGCCGCAGTTTGCATGAGATGAACCCCTCTGACCCGAGCCCATCTCCTCAAGACTCCACGGGGCCTCAGCTGGCGACCATGAGGCAACTGTCGGATGCAGACAAGCTGCGCAAGGTGATCTGCGAGCTCCTGGAGACCGAGCGCACCTACGTGAAAGTATGTCTTCCCCCCCTTGCCCCCTTCCCTGCGGGGCCTGCTCTCCCTCCGCTTCTGGAAGGAAGTTGGTGTGTCCGTACTGTTTTTGACCAACAACAAAGTCAAGTCGTGTGATGAGGATCTCAATGTGGAATGTAACCTTTACTCTGAATGTTACAATTTCCTTTTGAGTTTTAAGGAAGCCTGCCAATGCTTATAGCAGTTGATTGAGGTGTATATAATTGATTGAGAGAGACGATATGGTGACTACTGAGTGATCCTCCTCACCTTTCTAAATATGTTGTTGAGCTAATATACTAAAACTTTAGTTTTTTGAAAGGTTGAGGGTATTATCTTCATAAACTGGGTGTAGGCAGAAGGGTGTTAGGTCTGTTGTCTTTGTATTATCGCTTGTTCTGACATCCAGTTATATTCCCCATGTGAAAGCAGTGTGGTCTCTTTAATTATCTATATTTTAATCTTTAAACCAGGGGTTAGCAAATTATGGCCCTCAGGCCCAATCCAGCCTGCTGTCTGTTTTTGCAAATAAAGTTTTATTAGAACACAGCAAAGCTCACTCCTTTATGTATTATCTGTGCCTGCTTTTGTACTACAACAGCAGTTAAAGAGTTACAACAGAAACCATATGGCCTGCAGCACCTAAGATGTTTACAGAAAAGGTTGACTCACTCCTGCTTTAATGGACCTTAATGACCTAAGGTCTATAATGTTAGCATTTGGGACATGATCTGTTGGTTCTCCTTTAGATTCTCTATAGACTTTTAGATGTGCTAATGAGGTATCCTTTCAACCCTTAGGACTTAAACTGTCTCATGGAGAGATACCTGAAACCGCTTCAGAAAGAAACTTTTCTCACCCAAGATGAGGTATGGTGGAAATGGTCTTAACTTTGTGAGGATCACACTGCAGTTTGACTTGTTGGTAAAAAGGAAAAAATAGAAAGCACACGTAATACTGAAAGCCTTTTGAAATTCATTTGGTTGTAATAAATAGGACAAATTACTGCTTGTTAAGCTATGGTGTGTACTTGGAGAGTAAGGGGCTGCCCCACCCTCTGGTAGTGGGATCATTATCTTAATTGGTAAGAATTGATAGAAAAACTTTGTAATCAGATACAAATAAAGTTTCTGAAGACTATTGAATTAGGAGGTAGATTAAATTCGGCTTTGTTTTCCAGCTTGATGTACTCTTTGGAAATTTAACTGAAATGGTGGAGTTTCAAGTAGAATTCCTTAAAACTCTAGAAGATGGAGTGAGGCTGGTACCTGATTTGGAAAAGCTTGAGAAAGTCGACCAATTTAAGGTAAGTCTCATCTTCAAATAGTGCAAAGCTGCCTCCCTGTCCTGGTGGATTATCCTGTGGGTCTAGTTGAATGCCCTGGTAGCACATTGTAGGATGCTTTATGCTCTCCTTGGTTCGTTCTTGTGCTTATGGTGTTGAAGTCTTCGTTGGACTGCCACAGTGGGCATCAGTTCCTTAACAGAATCTGAGAGGTGAAGTGAGTATGTCTTGCTGGTCTGGCTAAGGGAAAACCAGTGCCATCAACTTGTGTTAAACTGGTGCTGCTGCTGGCTTTTACTCTGGAAGATGTACCAACCTTGACCTTTTGTTCAGTTTACAAGGGGAACTTTAATACTTTAGCTATTAGTAAATTAGAATCACACCCTCGTCTCCCAGTAAACAAATTAATTTATCCTGTTCTGGGAAACGTTGCTTAATGGAAATGCTTATCATTATCCAGGAGGAAGACAATCTTCCAGCACACAGTGTCCTTGCAAGCCTAATGAGGATTTATGACTAGTACCTTAGTAAGGATGCGTATGGCTTATTTCCTCTTCCCTGGTTGGCTTTCTTTTACTGCAGAGATTTTCTGTGCTGTATCTCCAATTGGCAAAACTCATCAATTCAAGTGTTGGCTTATATGTCACCCATGTATGATTAATTGAGGTATAATTGACCAACAATATACTGCATATATTTCACGTGTATGGTTTGAATTTTCACACACATACACACATACATATACCAGTGAAACCATCACCATAATCAGGACAGCAAACATAATCATCACCCCTGGAAGTCTTTTCCTGCACCTGTATGATTTCTCTGTCCTGCCTCTTGCTGCCTCCCCCCACACCCAAGCTCTGCTTTCTGTTACTAGAGGTAGGTTTGCATTCTGGAATTGTATGTAGATGGAATCCTACAACATGTACCCTTTTTTTCTACATAGCTGCTTTCACTCTGCGTCATTGTATTGGGATCCATCCATATTGCTGCAGATACCAACAGCTCATCCCTTTTTATCGCTGAGTGGTCTTTCATTGTGTAGCTAGACTCCACTTTGTTATCCTTTCACCTTTTTTGGGCATTTGGGATGTTTCTGGTTTTTAGCAATCACAAATAAAGCTTTTATGAACATTTGCATACAAGCTTTAGTGTGAATATATGCTTTCATTTCTCTTGAGTACCTAGGAGTTGGAATATTTGGGTCATATGGTAAGTGTATGTTTAACTTTTTAAGAAGCTGCCAAACTGGCTTCCAAAGTTATACCATCGTCCCTCCTCATGAGGTCACGATCACTTTTTAATTTTAGCCGTTCTAAAGGTATATAGTAGCACCTCATTGTGGTTCTAATTTTAATTTCCCTAATGACTTATGATAATGAGCATCTTTTTATGTGCTTATTTGCCTTCAGTATATCCTCTTTGGTGAAGTGTTTTTTCAAATCATTTGCCCACTTATTTTACTGGGTTGTTTCATTATATTGAGTTTTGAGAGTTCTTTGTATATTCTGAATATAAGTCCTTTATTAAGTATAGGATGTGTAAATATTTTCTCCTAGTCTGAGGCTTGTCTTTTCATTTTCTTGGTAGTATCCCTCAAAGAGCAGAAGTTTTTAATTTTAATTAAATACAGTTTTTCAAATTTTTTCTTTTTGGATCATACTTTTGGCATCATATCTATGAAATCTTCGGCTAAACCAGGATCATAAAGATTTTTCTTATGTTTTCTTTTAGATGTTTTGTAGTTTGGGGATTTAATTTGACCTCTGATCTATTTTGACTTAAATTTGTTAAGAATAGGGCAAGGAATTTCTGGATACCCTTCACCTGGGTTCCCCAAATGTTAATATTGGGCCACATTTGCTTTATCTTTTCTCCCCTTCTCCCTCTCCTATATGTACGTCTATATGTGTGTGCAGTGTATATATGTATATATAAAATATTTTCTTTGTGAACCATTTAAGAGTAAGTTGTAGGCATAATACCCCTTTAACCCTAAATACTTCATATAGTTCATTTTTGTGTTCAAAAATTGTTTGAGTTAGGTCATTTTCTCCCCTCTTTATGGTGGTTATGTTATCCATTTGAAATACAGTTTGGTTCATTGTCTCTGTTTGTAATACCTGTTTTCTAAATTAGTAAATTAATAATTTAGATAGTAGAACACATGATATAGGTGAGTAGTTTGTCAGTAAATCAAAAATGTTGCTTAATGTGGAGCATACTAAAAATAGATATAGACATACTGTAAAATACTTTGTTTTAACATAAAATATCTAACATTCATATGCATTTATACATCTTTTTTTAAAATCTTTTTCTTGGTGGTTTTTTTTTAATAATTTATTTATACATCTTTTACAGGTCAGTTTGCATTTAGGTCCAGTTAATCACTTAAAGGATTAACGGAAAGATTTTGGTTAACAGAACTTTGATACGAACATGAACGTATTGTGAGCAGTGTTATTTTAGGCAGGGATTGGTCCATTGATTCTTTTAGCTACAGGTGGAACGTCTCAAATCTGAAAATCTGAAATCTGAACTGCTCAGAAATCTGTAACTTTTTGAGTACCAACATGATGCTCAAAGGAAATGCTCCTTGGAGCATTTGGGATTTCAGATTTTCGGATTTGGGATGTTCGACCAATAAGTATAATGCAAATATTCCAAAATCTGAAATCCCAGGCATTTTGGATCAGGGATACTCAACCAGTACTTCCACGCTAAACAGCCACTCTTCGCAATTTCATTTAAGTAAGGCCCTCTTCACAGACCTTCACTTTGCTGCTTATGACATAAGCTGATAACCTCCATTCTGTCTGTAAGGCAAGACGCTTGGAGGACACTGAGTGTTCCCTGCCTGCAGACTTCTCCCTGGTTTCTCCCAGTCTGTTTCTGGACACTCACTGTTTGCTTTTAAACCTGTTGCTGTTAGTTTTCACCGTTGCTGTTCTATTTTAATCCTGATTGTTTATTTGGCCACAAATATAAAAACTTGTTAAAATGTTCAAACTGTGTTGCATGGAACACTAGTCTCAAGGCAGTATCAGAAAGAAATAATTAGTTCTGAGGTCAAATAAGTTTTGATAAAGTTTCCACTTGGAAATTTACAATGTACGCCAGCCGACAGGAAGAGAAACGTTGAGGAACTAGAGTCTTTGTTGGGGGAAATGCAGTCTTTGTGTATAAACCCCTCATATTTGTGTGCACTGTGTGCCCCAAAATCAATTTTTAAAGCCAGAATAATAAAATGAATACCTTAATGTTTTATCTGGTTACTGTATGGTAAGTGCTTAGTAAATATTAAGTTAAAAAAATGAATGACTTTAGGATGGCCAAAGGGAGGGGTTACATTTAGAGCATTTTCTTACACAACTTTCCTTGTTTAATTCTTGAGTGTGGCTCAAAGGATAACCATACGTCGTGGAGTCTGATGGTTCTTGCTGATGCCCTCTCAGGGTGGGGCCTGGGTGGGCTTGACAAGTACAGGAGGAAAAGTAGAACATATAGGAAGAGAATTTAGGCCTCTAATTATCAATTATAAGTGGTTTAAAATAAAATAATATTTTTTGTTAGTAGACAAATTATCAGAATTCTCTGTGTTGTTCATTAGAGAAATTGCAGTTTGGGGAACCCATTTTATCACTCAAATCCAAAACCTTATTTCTCTGCTTGGAACCTAACTTTTAATTCTAAGTCTAAATAGGCAAAGCCTCTCTCTGAACAAGATTAGATCTATGTGAAACTCATAGAGAATATTTTTATGGGTCCTCTTTCATATATATATATACAAAACATATATAATATATAACATATTATATATATTTATATAAAATATATGGGATTAAAGTATCTCACCGAGGCATATTAAAGACCTGATAGGGAAGGCCTCCACCTGGTTGTGATCCTCTTGGGTCAGGGCGTACAGGCTGGGGGGGACAATACCTAATTTCCATAGTTGAGCGTGTTCCTTTCATATTGCTTATGTTCTTACCTACTCCTTGCTGGAGGAGAGAGTGGATTTGGAGAGTGTGGAGGTAGTGATCAGAGAAACATGTTTTCTGTTTTGGGGAGTGCGAGCATTTCCTGACTTTACTTGGTCTGTCACTTCTATCTCCCAACAGGAGCTAATGAGAGAATTCAGGAGATTTCTGCTTTTCCAAAGTATATATTTTCTTGTCAACATTCAAACATCCCAGATAGGTCATTAAAAGACACAGACCTGGAAAACCAGGGACATCTCCACTGTAAATACTGAGAACACAAAATCCAACATCTATTACACAAATTTGTATGCCCTCACACTTTCTGATGGTCAATTTTAGGGCATTAGTGAGCAAAGAAAGGCTCTGGCAGGCTTGGATGATGCTGATTTGTGGGGTGGACCAGGAAGATGTGAGCTCCCTCCTAATATTTCTAGATCAGGAAGAAAATGAACCAACCATGCTTTTTCTCGTTAAATCCAGAAAGTGCTGTTCTCTCTGGGGGGATCCTTTCTGTATTATGCTGACCGCTTCAAGCTCTACAGTGCCTTCTGCGCCAGCCACACAAAAGTTCCCAAGGTCCTGGTGAAAGGTAAGGCCTCTGGGTGGCAGGAGGGTGTGTCATTTATCAATTCACATTGGAGAATGACTGTGGTTGGGGACTTTTGGACAGAGTCGTTGATGTGCCAGATAGATGTTTCAACAAGCCACAAGATGGGTACTGAAAAATGAAGTGCAATAATATGTTTGTTGGGTTGCAGTCTAAAATGTCGATTCTTGGCACGCTCATGGCTGAAGAATGACCAGACACACCAAAGTAAGGCAAGCATGAAAATGGGGTTTATTGAGGAGAGAAAGACAGGATTATAGAGCAAGAGCAAGATTTAGGTTTACAGAGCGAGATACATATGCCACAGATGATGACTGGACTCATCGTTGCAGTGAAAGAGCGAGCTTGGTTATGGTCTGGGTCTTGTTTTATAGTGTCCAGATAGGGACCTCCCTGTGGTTCATCATGGAACCACTTTAATTGGACAGTTGGGAGTTATATGACCTGAGTCTTACTGTGCATGCGGATCTCCCATGAGCCTCTCTAAAAGCCTTTTGGGGGGGGGGTTGAACTATAATGGCACCCACTTTCATCCCTAGGAGACCCAGAGTCCCTCGCTGTCTACCTAATATCTTGAATTAATAGCAAATTTTGGGCCAGAATTGATGGGTCATTTTGCAGTTATGTAAGAACATGGGCGGTTTAGAAATTCCCTGTGTTTTTCCTATTTTTTTTCATTAATTTCTATTATAACCTACCACACTTCGTAACAGTAAGTCCTCACTTAACATTGTCAGTAGGTTCTTGGAAACCGCAACTTTAAGCGGTACATCGTACAGCAGGTCCTCAACTAATGTCGTTTTTTTATAATGTCGATGAGAAAAAGAATTAGTTTTGTTATATGTCATTTTTCTTGAAGTCATAGTTTCCAAGAACTTATCGACAATGCTAAGGAAGGACTTACTGTATACCTTTTTGTGGAATTTCCTCTTTCCTTCACCTACTTTTGCTCCTGAGAGTGTGAACAGCTACCAAAATTACTTCTAAAGCTGTCTCAGTTATTCCCCAGAATTGCTCTGGTTGCAGATA
Organism: Daubentonia madagascariensis; assembly: GCA_023783475.1. Lineage (NCBI taxonomy): Eukaryota > Metazoa > Chordata > Mammalia > Primates > Daubentoniidae > Daubentonia > Daubentonia madagascariensis. The sequence continues at coordinate 83,640 of JAKFHU010001482.1, read as the reverse complement.
TTTTTGTGCAGAGCAAAGTAGAATTTTTATATGGGCAAGCTGCTTTTCTTAAGTGTTCTGAGAAGAGGATGGAACTTTCTGAGAATCTCCAGAAAAGGCAGTTGAGTTTCCATAGTTCAGCAGTGTAGTAGTTGGTAGTGGTAAAAGCATTAAGGAAACATTCTTTTGGTAAACCAAAGAACCAATAGAAAGTTTGATTTCAAAGAATCTCTGGAAATCAGACTGCTGTTCCTTAATACTTCCCTGTAACTGCCAAGTAAACAGCTGCTGGTCAAGTCCCTGGAATATGTAAATAATGCACATGTGTTGTGTTTATGTTTGCTGCCAAAGAGAACTAGTTTGAATTAATTTAAAACCTACTATAGGAAATATTCGTACAGTGCAGGTCTCTGGATAACAAAAGAGCCTGCCCCAGATAAAGACAGACTTAATGGTAGTGGTGGTCAACAACAGCGTTCTAATGGAACCCAAAATTTAAAGGGGACCTGGGAATTTCCCTGTCATGCTGTCTGACCTTTGCCATGTGCTGTATTGGTCATATAGATGGTTTTTTTTTTGTGTGTGTGTGTGTGTGTGTTTAAAAATTTTTATTGAATGCTAATTTTTGTGAGATTGTTAAAGTGACAATTTTAGAGTGCTTTGCCCTACAGTAAAATTATATACCCATTACAGTCCTTAGAGCAATTTATGTTATTTTTAATCACTCAATTAGATTAAATTCTGCCCCCGTGGATTTTTCTTAATTCAATAACATTTTTGCACCTGAAAAATATTATAGTATCTTTTAAAACTATCCCTTAAAATGGTATGACCCACATTTTTCTAATTGTGAAATGAGCCAAGAGGATGAAGAGAACTGTTTGAGAACAAGAGTATACGTCTGTGGTTCCTAACAGACTCACAGCTAGGTTGGATGGGAGTGGCGCTTCTGTATGGCAGCAAGTGCTATGAAGTGGGCCCTCTTGTGTTCTAATATGAAATGCAGTTAGTGGGTTAAATACCCACAGCTATATTTTTGGATTTTTTGCGGTTTCTAGGCCCCTTCTAGACATGGTCCGAGACTTAGGATGCCCTAAGAAAGCCATAGTTTCCTCGTGCATGGGCCCCAGCCTGGTCTGGCTTCCCTGGCCCCTGGGCCAGTCAGTCACTTATTCCCAGTGTCTATTCTCTCCAGGGATTTGTTCTTTGGAAAGGGGAGAAATGATGCCAATCCAAAGAGTCTGATCCTCTTAATGGCACTTAAAAGGGGTGAAAAGATTGTGGTCTCGTGAGGTCTTCTCCCATGATTCCTGTTTTTCTTAATTGAATAAAGACAGAAGAATCACTTTATAGTTTCATGACACCCTTTTACAATATCTTTAACCTTAGCTCACACTCTTAACCACTGAAAATGGAAATACATTTTTATTAGAAATGTAAATATTAATAAAATATGTGCCCACTGTTTTTTTGGGGGGGAGGGAGGCTATTTATTTATTGAAGGAATTTTTGAGTTCCTATGACATGCCGGGTGCTGTTAGGAAAAGTATGGAGTCACTGGAGTGCTGTATCTAATTTCCAACGGGCAAAAGTTGTCCAGGTGAATACTTAGATTGTGAATGTGAAGAATGCTTATGTTCACATGTTGATTGTGTTCATTTCTTGGTTTATCATAAAGGATACAACTCAGGAATAGCCAAATGGAAGAGAAGCATAGGGCAAGGATTTTGGTGGGGGGGTGGGGGGGGTTTGTAGAGTTCCTGTGCCGCCCGGAGTGAGCCATCCTCCTGCACCTCCATGTACTCACCAGCCTGGAAGCTCCATATGACCACTGTTAAGTCGCTTGGATATATTGTCCTTTCCACTTCTCGTATTTTTCTCTCCCCCCACCCCATATTCCTTTGCACATGGAAGGCATTAGTCATGTCTTCCTGATCATCCACTGGCAAGTACCTCTGCTTGTTGGGGGCCCCATATTCCCCTGGGCTGCTTTCTGAACCAGCTGGGACCCAGATGAGAGCAAGGCTGGTGAGGAAAGTGCTGCCCAAGCTGCATCCGGTCAGATCCCGCCCTGCAGATGCTAACAGGTGCTAGCGCTGAGTTCACATTGAACAGATCACTGTGGGAGATCTAGCCTCACCCCGAGTAACCAGAGCAGCAAGGAGCTGCTGCTTCTTGTTTTCTTGCATTTTTTCAAAGGAGGTTCTACCAGCAGTGAAATGCTTGAAAGATTAGGAAAACCAGGGTAAAGAGTGTTCAAAATGTAGGTTTTATTGTTATTTAGCTATGGCAAGGCCAACAGATCAGGTCACAGTCCCCAACAGAAGGGGGCACTCTGTGCCACATGGGGCCAAATGGGGAGGTTACCAGGGTTGTTCAGGAGGCAGAGAAGCGAGAGGAAAATGTGGCCAAGAGCCTTTCTTGTGGCTTCTGAGGGAAGGAATCAGTGAGGCTGGGTGAGCAGGATCAGCATTGGCTGGTTGGAATGATTTCATCAGGCTCTGGGACGGATGTAGTAGATGCCGAGCTTCTCACACCTGGCCCTGGGGTGATTAGGGCAGGGGAACAGCGGCACAGGGTGTAAGCCTCATGCAGGAGGTGGCAGGGTGTGCGGACTCTGAAGGCACGTTTGCTGGTGAGGACTTTACTATCTCTAGGAGCTGGCCAGCCCTGGGAGGGGCAGTCTCCCCGGGGTCAGTAAGGCCCCAAAAGTCAAAACATCAGAATAAAAAGACATGCTTGATATAAGGAGGATAAACCGCAGCCCCTGAAAATCCAGGTGTCAAGAACTTACAAACTCTGTTATCCTTTAACTCATCAGGCCTCTCCCCATCCCCGCAAATAAACAAATAAATCCCACCGACAGGCCCTTCCGGTTGTTTCTGTGCACCCCCACTGCCGCCTTCCCTCTTCCTGAAACCCATTCTCTGCTCAGTCCTGCAAAAAGGCACCTTGGAGTAAGTGAGTAAGTACGGGGAATTGTGAGAAGGGAGTCATTTGGGCATTCCACCCTGACAGCCTGTGTTTAAACCTTGCAGCCAGGACAGACACGGCTTTCAAGGCGTTCTTGGATGCCCAGAACCCGAAGCAGCAGCACTCGTCCACGCTGGAGTCTTACCTCATCAAGCCCATTCAGAGGATTCTCAAGTACCCGCTTCTGCTCAAGGAGCTGTTTGCTCTGACCGACGTGGAGAGCGAGGAACACTACCACCTGGATGGTAAGCCATGGTCCCCCGACCCCCAGGATCTCCCCGGCTTGCATTTCCATGAGAGTCTCTCGGTAGCCTCTTCATTTCACGGTTTGTTTTCTGCTAGTGGCCATCAAGACTATGAACAAGGTTGCGAGTCACATCAATGAAATGCAGAAAATCCATGAAGAATTTGGAGCTGTGTTTGACCAGCTGATTGCTGAGCAGACTGGTGAGAAGAAAGAGGTAAGGGCCCCCTTCTTCTCAGGACACCTGTTGGGAAAGCTGGGTTTGAGTCTGCTTGTTTTTAAAGGTGTTAATTGTAAGTAAAATAGTTATAGTGATATTGTTTTCCTCGGTGGCTGGTCTGTCCTTTATCCAAGGCTACAATGTGAGTGTTCTCCCTCATCTGGACAGTTTCTTAACCTAGGAAACATGTTCCTGGTACTCACCTCTTCCCCCTTGGGATCTCTGGTTTTATTCTGTGTTAAATGTGAGAGTGAACTTCCATTACCACAATCTGGGCCGTTTCTATGAGTGTCATTAAAGGTCAAGGTTATATCTCCAGAGGTTAGAATAACATTTGGCATGTTTGTTGAATGAATGCAAATTTCAAATGACTTGATCATTTTTTTTTTAAGTCTGCCTGAAAACCTACTTAGAAGAAGCAGGGACAGGAGCAGATACACCTGAGGAAAGACTTATAGTGAACTAAAAGTTGTGCCTGACTCACTTAAGCCCTTACAGGAATAAAAATGCTGATAAGATGAATTATAGGGATGTATGGTATGTAGTAGTGTTCATCAATGCCTCATGTACACCCAGATTCAATGACAGTATTGTACTCAATTTTGCTTTCTACCTTAAAAAAAAAAAGAAAAGGAGAAAAACTAGGAGGAAACTGTGAAAATAAACACTCCTGCTGTGACTAGCAGCAGGGTTAAAGGCAAAGAGGGTGGGACAAAGTTTGGTTGTTTAGTCTAGACTAGCGAAAGTACCTTATCTCCAGAGATATGAAGGGTTATTATCCTGGTTCATTTTATGTCCTCAGTGCAACAAAACAAGTTTTCAGACTGTTAAAAATATAATTTTCAGAAAGAGGTAAAAGTCATGACATCTCATAGAGATGTAAAAATAAAACACACATGAAGGAATTTATTTGACTCATAAGATGTGGGGGAGCCAGGCAGGTGTTGTAAGGGTTCACTGGAAAAGTCAAAATCACAGATTTATATATGCAGTAAAAAAATGTTGAGATGAATTTTAAATGAAGACAAACTATTAATAGTTTTTCCACAGCTGGAAGAAATCAACTGGGCCAGTACCAGACTGGACAGAATTTACACACCTGTCTATTACCTACACCTTGCAAAGAGTTGCAGAGGGGCTCAAAGACAGTGCACAGGGTTAGACTCTGATAGCACCCCCGTAGCCCAGGAAGGTCTGCTGCAGAGGATGTGTAGTTTTCAACTGAAACGCAATTTTTTTTTCTACAGAATACTATAAGCAGAGTGTGTGAATGTTCTCAGCCTACGTGAAAGATAATTTAATCTATCAGAGTGTAGAAAAGATGGATACTGCTACCCTGGATTTAATTCTCACTTTCTTGTAAAACTTTATCATAAGGAAAAAAAGGATGCTTATTAAAGAAAAGGGCAAAATACATAAAAAGGCAAGAAGAAAACTCTACAGTCACAAAACACAGAACTTACCACTCTTAATGTTTTGGTATTGATTTTGATTTTTAAAACTTAATATATATGTATATGTTTAAATAGTTATATTTTGAAAGTAATTTTATACCTTGATTTTTTTTTATATTGAGCACAGAATTATCATGTTATTTTAAATTATTGTGTAATATTTCATTGCCTGGCTAAACAATGATTTACCTAATTCCTCTCTTTTGGCGATTCTCTTGGCTTTATTTACTGACTACTTTGAATAATACTGCAAACATTTTTGATCATAAGACTCTGCCCCACCCTATATTTTAGTTTATTTCATTCTGAAACCAGATTTTACTGGGTCATGGAAATAAACATTTTCTTTTCTTTTCTTTTCTTTTTTTGAGACAGGGTGTTGTTCTGTCACCTGTGGTAGAATGCAGTGGCGTCATCATAGTTCACTGCAACCTCAAGCTCCTGGGCTCAAGGGATCCTCCTGCCTCAGCCTCCCCAGTAGCTGGGACTATGGGCGTGCGCCACCACGCCTGGCTAATTTTTGTATTTTTTGTAGAGATGGGGGTCTCACTTTTGCTCAGGCTATTCTTGAACTCCTGGCCTCAAGGGATCCTCCCACCTCAGCCTCCCAAAGTGCTAGGATTACAGGCATGAGCCACCGCGCCCAGCCAGAAATAAACATTTTCGTTATATTTCATTATATTTTCTTCATATGCCAAATTAATTTCTGGATTTGAATGACCTTAGGAACAAATGACCGTGACGCTAAAGACCAGAAGGTGATATGGACAATGAATTGCAAAGAATTTAGTGAAAATGATGAGTATGATCACAAGTCAACAACTATAAAAAGGAATATGGCTTAGGTGAAACTGGAAGTTTTTTAAGGTGAAACTCTGACAATCAAGAAAAAAATCTTTCCAGTGAGGAAATAAAAGAGATAAAGGGCCATACAAAGTATTTTTTGTGAGCTGAGATTATAAAAAGAAATGTGTGAAAGTTGGAAGGAGGGATACGTAACTGAGTACCAGTATTGAAGAGCAGGAGAATCCTGTTTTTATCAGAAGGTCCAAAGCCCTGAAAAAGTAAGGCTCAGAAAAGATGCCAAAGAGAGCAAGAAAAGGATATGTTTTAGCAGGATAAGACCTACAAGCAGGAAATAGGCCCCCAGTGGGAATCGATTACTCAAAGGCAACTGATTACTCAAGAAGAACCAGTCAAGCCCTGTCTGATTTCTTTTCTTTTTCCTCCATTGAGGAGAATGGACTTTAGACTGGAAAGAAGTTTCCATTCCATAGGAATAAAACGCTAGGGAGGATGAGTCCTGGGGAAATAGCATGGTCTATGCTAAAACCAATGACAATTCTACACCACCACATGCAGCAGTATATTGGAACAACCGTAGAGACTTAGGCAGGTGACTATGGAGGTACACAAATTATATTCTGATTTTCACAAAGGCGATTCCTGGACCTTGAAGTTCCCTTTTCATGGCAAAATGTGGCAAAGACCTAGAATGGATTTATGAACAGTTTGTGAACAGGAATAGGAAGATTTATTAGCATCTTCTGGTAATAGTAAGTTTATAGTGAAATGGTAACATTCTAGGGACACAGGGTACCTGAATCCTGTCTTCAGCCAACTTGCCTTGGGATGTCTGTGAAGGCAGATAGGTTCACAGAGAACAAAGCTGGCAAAGAAACTTTTTTTTTTTTTTTTAAATTTAATGAAGTTTGGCCTTCAACTTCCTACCCCATGTTAAGGAGTTGGGCTGAACCACACAGAGCATCCCTTTTGCTTAGGTAGGAGGAAGAAAAAGGCAAGAGGGTATTTCACCTTAGAAGAAGGCCTTAAAAAGCCTGGCTCAGTAGGGCATCCCAACCCTTGGTAGGTAGAGGCCTCCCGGCAGAACTCCCTCTTGGGGTTTGGGAGGAAGATTCCGAAGGGGGCAAGTGGAAGCCCAAGGGAGAGGCTATGGCCAGAGGGAGCAGCTCTGACCCCCCCTTACATTGCCATGTGGAAACTTGTCAAGAGAGAAACCATGTGCACAGATACTGTATCAGCCCATAAAGTCTCAGTGGTTCACCACAACAAATATTTATTTCATATGTGGGTGTGTAGGCCGAGTCAGTTTTGGCTTCTCCTGGTGAGCTCCAGGCCCAAGGGCTCAGGTGTGTCCCCATCTCCTCCTTCTAGGATCCAGGCTGAAGAGCAGTGGCCATCTTGAGCAAGCCCTTCCTGTGGCTGGAACACGGACGCTCAAAAGGGCTGGTGGAAACTTGTTATGCCATGTTCACTGCCCAAGCCATGTGGCCATGTCCAAAATCATATAGGCAGGGATGTATACTCTGTCTGGTGTAGTGGGAAGTCCTGGAAAATCACGTGGTGGAAGGTGCAGACATATAATTCTGTTGGAGGAAGTGGAGTTTGGAGAGTCTACCATAGTGACCTTTAATCACTTTTAAAGACGAGGCCCCAAGGCTGGGCCCCAGTGTACTATCTGGGAATTTGACTTATGTATACAACTCCTCTTCCATGTGGGTGTTTGCATGTGCCTATGGGAGGTGGAGACTGTACAGTTCCCTTTGCTGATGATATCCTGGGGGCTTGGCTGACTAGTTACTTAGTATCTATAAACAAACTAATATGATTGCTTAAAAATACAAGCCCTGGTTGTATGAATAGTAAGATAGCTCAGTAATAACTACAGTAATTACAATAATCGCAATAACACCTCTGTATTATGTGCTGACGGAGCCACATCTCTAGCACCAGAGCCGTCTTGGTGGCTCAAGGAGGGCAAAGCCAAACTGCTGTATCTAGAAACCCAGTTAGATCATAAGCAGCGACATAAATGAGAGCCATTTGTCCTTGAGAAGCTCAACTTCAGGTCTTCAACTATTTGAAATGCTGCCTTAAGGAAGAGGGAATTGGGCTTGATTTTTATGGACCCAGAGAATAGAAGTGAGAGGCCAGTGGGTAGGCATGTCAGGGAGGCATATTTGAGGGAGAACTTCCTAGCAACTCATGACATTTTCAAATGGGATGGAACGTGGACTCTGATTATTGTAAAGTCTTGTCCTCTGACATACAGACCAGATTAAAAGACCGGATGATCTTCCTACCTACGATTAGGCTTCCTGAGAATGTACCCACAGTGGGTGGGAGGTTGGGATTTTGATGGGTTTGGAAGTGGGCCAGTGACTCCAGTAAGAAAGCAGACGTGACTATTGTGAGGCGTGGACACTGGGCTGCCATCGGACTCTCTGGATCATCATGTCTGGATGGTTCTACCTCCAGAAGAACTTGTCTAAGACAGTTTAGCATTTGATCTCCGGTGGGGGGTGTACAGCTAGATCTCATGATCTCTCAGGGTTCCAGGGATCATGCCACACATGCGGATGGAGGAACCTTCAAACTACTCATTTGGCTTTTCTCTTCCTCCTCTAAATGAAATAATATCTTCTTTAAAATGAATTAGAAGAAGAAGAAATACTTTGATTCCACTCCTTCCCAGAAGACCAAACTCACGGGTGGAAATGTCTGCAGTTATCTGGGTTGGAGCTTTGTCATTGATGGCCATTAGTGTCTCCTTGGGTAACTGTCTCTGTTTGAACACAAAACATCTCCAATTTTGTAAATCAGTTTTGACAGATTAGCTGCATATATATTTCAGATCCCTGATTTGTACCTTTTGCCATCTTATTCCTGAGATTCTGGTAACAAACATGGAATAAAGAAAAAAGAAGATGAGCATTCCCTCCCTGCCCCCATACTCTGTGTGTTTCTTTGGGAAGAGAGAAGATTTATTTTTCAATTAGGAAATTTCATGTGAATTAAAGGATTTTTTTCATTACAATTGCATTGTTTCTAGCTCAAATTTGGCTAGAACATAATGATACTAATATTTGGCATTAGAAAAGCTAACTAGATACTTTGATGTCTTCAGCCTGTTGTTTCAAGTGAAGGTGGTATTTATTGAGACACTGAGAAATTGAGAGTATTTTTAAAAAATGTAATCTGTCATTTTCTGTGCCATTTCTTTTTTAAATAATTAAATTGGCAATCAAAAATTACATTTGTTTATAGCTTTATATTTATAGGTTGATGTTTTGTTATATGTTACATTGTGGAATGGCTAATTCAAGCTATTTAACTTATGCATTACCTCACATGCTTAAGCAAATGTTTTAGGAACAGTTTTTTCATGCAGAAAAACGGAAATCAGCCTGCTGAATTTTCAAATATCATGGAAATCTGAGTATTGATAACACCGCCTGGTAATCTTTGCCCCCTCTCTGATTTTCAGGTTGCAGATCTGAGCATGGGAGACCTGCTTTTGCACAGCACCGTGATCTGGCTCAATCCTCCAGCCTCCCTGGGAAAGTGGAAAAAGGAACCGGAATTGGCAGCCTTTGGTATGTTTCAGAAGAGGGTTTTGCAGAGAGGGAAAAGCTGGCTTATTTTTTGAAACAAGAACATTTCTTTTCCAAGACACAATTTATTAAAATAAAGTTAATTACAGTTATCTAAATTGGTCTTCCTATTATAGCCACCAACGTCTCACAAATACTAAATGAAACCTTGCAGTTAAATTGTACTATGTGGCCACTCAGCTGCATGGGTAGGCAGAAGTGGCTGTGCCTAAGTCTATCCCACATATAAACAGGAAAAGAATGTTTTTTGCTGCTGCTGCTGCTCTGAGTATCTTTTCAAAATAATGGGCTAATAATCAACCAAGGAGGAAAAAAGTGAAAAATCAAGACAAAATGGTCTCTGTTCCTGAGACCCCAAACCCTATTTATTCTCTTCTTGACTGTATGTTGCTATATGCAAGATCAGAATTTGGGATGTTGGCTCCCAGCTGAACTGTTGTGGCAACTCTGGGGTGCCTTGATCAGTTGTGAGATACATCTCAGTCACATTGCTGCTAAATACTAATGAAAGTAAAGATGTTTGTGAATGATTTATTTTTTAATAAACTGGCTCAGATGGATGCAACTGCTACAATTAGAGATTTCATGTCATTGTATTTTAATATGCTTTTTGAGAGAGAGAAACTGAGTTTTAGCATACTGGGATTTGTGCATAATTCAGGAAATATAGCTTGTTGTTGTAGTGTAAATGCTTATTGGCATATTGCAATGTTATCTCTGAACATAAAACCATCAACACTCCATGCTTTTATTGTATGTTCTGTTTTTTCCTAGCCTCCCTCTATCATGGGTAGAAATAAAATATAAAAGAAATCTAGCATTTACCATTCTCTTAACTTACATTATTTTTCTGGGCTTGCAGGGAGAGGGGATTGCTTACTGCTTCTTTAACTGAGCTCTTTTTATTCCTCCATGATGTGAACAAAGTATTCTGTAATGGAACATCCTAGTGATATTAAAATCAAAGTGTTTAATACAAAGATTTATCAGACTTCCTTCTTAGACGCTTAGCCTTCATTGAGAATTTAGTGTATTCCTAAAATTTCCAAAGAGCCAGTGTAGCTGTGGCTTTAAAAATAACATTGCATTAAAAATAACAAAGGAACATAAAAGTGTGCAGAGAAAACATGACTACATAGGCCATACAGAGGCATACTGGGGTATTTTCACACTTTGGTAGTTTTTGATGGGAGTGGATGTTGGGAGGCAGCTTTCTTTTCAGTATCACCACTTATGTTTCTTATATTGTGACTTCTTCTTGAAGAGGTCTGGGGTCTCTCTGATGTTTCTTGGTGGATCATACATAGGGCACAGGATACTAAAGTAAATGACCCCAAACCATCTACCTGTTTCTGATGTTGGGCTACAGAGCAGCAATTCAAGAGTTCAACATTTGGACTTTTCATGGCTTGTCCCCTGAATTTTACAGAGTTACTGTAGTTAGAAATGAACAAATTTAGAAAAAGAAAATTATTTAAATAGGAGACAGTAGGGGTTGGCAAACTCTTTTCTGTTAAGAGCCACATGGTAAATTTTAGACTTTGGGACCAAGAGGTCACTTGCTTTGCCACTGAAGCCAAAAGTAGCCAGGGACACTGTGTAAACAAATGAGACGGTGGCATTAGCAGGCTGTACTACACAGGAGGCAGGCAGGGCTGCATTTGGCCCGAGGGTCCTAGTTTGCCAATTTATGGTATAAGTGTTTCAAGAAAATGCCCGTTTTGAGGTTTGGGATTTTAGGTGCCACTTGCTCCACAGGCTCAGATAGGAGACTCTGCGCTACTCTGTTCCCAGCCTTGTGGGTTGTCTATGAGAGGGAGGTGTGGGGTAGCTGCCTTCAGGAAGGCGGTGAGCCCAGGACGCCTGTCCTTGGTGTAAATAGAAGCTTCCAGCCCCAGGGCACCACATGGACAGCAAACTCAGTTGGGGCCACAGTTCAGAAGAGAAAAACTGCTGAAGGCTGTGTGATGTGACACAAGCTTATCATTCATTACTCAGAATCCTCTCCAGAGTAATAGTAAAGAGAAGAGAAGGATTAAAATCAGGATTATGAACAAAGGCTGACTGTGGTCATCATAACGAGCTTATCTGTGGATTCCCAGTCATTAAAGGTGACAGGCTTGTCAGTTTGGATGTGATTTCAAGTAGCAAGGCAGAGCTAGCAGAAATGCCTAGAAATGCCTTCAAATAAGGAAGAGTTGCTGTAAGGGAAGGAGGTTAATTACCCTCAATCAGGCAGCTTTTGGGTTAAAACGTGGTTGTCTTTTTGTTTTGGTTTAAACCTCTAACCTCAGGAGATAGTGCAGCTTTCTTTGGAAACTGAAGTTGACTTGCTGGCAACCAAGTGCCTTGATGTGTTGCTTACAGAATGGCTAATGTGTGCTGAATGTTGATGATTACCACCTTTAAAAAAAAAAAAAAACAGAAATAGCTTGCCTGGGCATCTGCCTTGAAGGGTATTAGATGTTCACCTTTTGGGGCACAGAGAGGGTGCTTTAGGTTGGCAAGGGTAGCCAAGAGTTTTGGAGATCGAGGCCATGTCTGAAGGGATTGGGCAACCCCACAGAGTTAGTTGAGTAAGAATAGCCCCAAGGGTTGGAGAAAGTCTAAGGAGAGTCTGAGGCTCACTCTCTGGCCCTCCTGCTGTGATCCAAGATGGTTAAGATGAGGGAAAGTATGGCAAGTACATTAGCCTTAGAGCCATGGCAACCACACTGTTGAGCTGTGGTCCCAGTGACATGATGGGTCTTCTGTGATTAGGGTCACTGGGTTCCCTCTCCTGAGGTACAGCTCTCTCACTTTTAAGGGGACCTAGGTCTCCTGGCCTCTGTGATCTCTGAAGACTTCTTGGTGGAAACAAAGGGCCTTCACAGATCGCTGGTGCTCAGCCGCTGTGCAGAGCTGGTGCAGCCTCCTCAGGTCAGGGAGAACCTCGGGAAGGGAACCTTCCAGTCTATCCCTGCAGAACCTTGAGGCTCAGGTGCTGTGAGGCATGAAGAACTCGGGGCAGTCTAGACCCAGCGGCCAGTCAGTTTCCTTGCATCTCAAGGCTTGTTTCTCTGTGGTGGAGATTAGGATGACCCTACACAAAGGGAAGACTGGCCTGTTCTAAGTAGGGTATAAAATGAACCAGATTCTTTGGGTTAGTCTCCAGAGAGCCTGGGAGTCTGGTGGCCCATCCCTGAGAATTCTCTGAACGTGCATTCCCTTTGTAGTTCGGTGTCTGGTACACCAGACTGTTCCTCCTCCAGCAGCTACATGACTGGGCTATTCCTCAGGGTCAGAGTTTGAAGCGATATGCAGACTGTCTTAGGACGTTCAGGCTGCTATAACAAAATGATATAAACTGGGTGGCTTACAAACAACAGAAATTCATTTCTCACAGTTGTGGAGGCTGGAAGTCCAAGGTCCCACTTTCTCATAGATGGTGCCTTCCAGCTGTGTCTTCATTTGGCAAAAGAGTCAAGGCATCTCTCTCAGGTGTCTTTTATAAGGGCACAAATCCCATTCATGAGGGCAGAGTCCTCATAGCCTAATCACCTCCCAAAGGCCCCACCTCCTAAAAACATCACATCAGGGATTAGTTTCAACATATGAATTTTGGGGAAGCACAAACATTTAGACTATAGCAGAGACCCTGATACAAAGAACCAAGACTGTCTGAAGTCACCCATCCCTTCCTTCTGGGTACCAACTCTACTCCCCCTCCAGGAGGAATCAGAATCACTGCATGTCAGACATGCTTGGCATTGCTGAAGGAGTTCTCTGGAAGATTATGCATAACTCCATTGTATCGCCCCACCCCCTGAAATAATATAAGAATAAAAGTACATATTTACTGCTCCTAAAGAGCTTACTCTGATTCAGCCTGTTTGGAAAAAGTGGGATTGTATTCTGCTTCATAAACTCATTTTTGTTTCTTTAGGTCAAACAGATGAATTATATTTCCTGAATTATGAACATTGTGCTTGCACGTGCATGCAATATTAGCTTAATTTACATGAATTAAATCACCTTTAGCAATTGTACATTTATATTATTCTTCTAGCTACTGAATGAGTGCATTTTTGTTGAATATGTATCAGCTGAAGTTTTAACCTCGATGTGATATCATAGCTAAAATATTATATTTTACCCAAATATTTGGGGGTGGGGGTAGGGGAGGTTATTTCCATTTATGTAGGCTTTCTATGTTTATTTTGAACCTGGAAAATTTTGTCTCAATAGGCTTTTGATTTTCACAGATATGATGAGTGAATGGAATGTGGGTGGGCATTAGTTAACTGGGATCTCACTGTCCCCTTTATAACTGTAGTGTTTATTACCACAAGTTAATGATGCTAAGGGGAAACCCCACGCATTTGGTGTCATAACTGTCTTTATTTTTTTTCCAGTCTTCAAAACTGCTGTGGTTCTTGTGTATAAAGACGGTTCCAAACAGAAGAAGAAACTTGTAAGGCTTCTTATTTCACCCCATAGTTTGAAAATATCTGTTTCTGTCTGCCTCTTAGTTGTATCTGCATAATTCCACCCCTTTTTCAGTATGAGCCTTTTTGTGATTTACTTTCTTTAAGTGTTACTAAGGACTCTTGAGGAGATGGCCCAACCTGCCACCTTTCAGGCAGGCTCATGGATAGGGCGTGAAAGTGAATTAGCTATTGGACCTACCATGCCTCAGAACCTTCCTAACACTATTTTTCCCTTTCTCTGTTGCCCCTGTTCTTGTTTTGGGGTCCCTTTTCTCCCGTTTCCTGTGTCTCTCTCTTACCTGCATTTGGTTAGCAAACTTATTTGCACGCTGGCAGCAAATAAGTTTGCTGACCAAACTTACCGTGCAGCTTCCCACTTTCTGCTGGATGAACGAGGGAATGCATGGGGAGGAAGTTCCTTTGGACAAGCACTGGAGTTACTGCGTGCGAGTCTGTCACTGGCTTAGACAATGTAGGGAACTGATCCAGGGTAGATTAGATTGTTCTTACGCAGCTGGTTCCTTCTCTTCTGCAGGTAGGATCTCACAGGCTTTCAATTTACGAGGACTGGGACCCCTTCCGATTTCGACATATGATCCCTACCGAAGCTCTACAGGTTCGAGCTTTGGCTAGTGCAGGTAAACTCTGAACTGTGCCGGGTTCATATTTTTCATGTGTTTATGCATGAATTGTTTGAATTCACGCTCTTGGTCTAACCACCGTATCATTTTTTTTCTTCTATGCTTAACTGTCTTTTCCCTCGGTCTCCCCATCACCTCTCATTTACCCAGCTGTTTATTAGATAATGAATGAATGGCTGAACGGATGACTGTACCAAGTGAATGAATGAACTGAGTGATTGGATGTATAAGATCTTCAACATTTCTCCAAGGAATTCTAGTCATTCTGTTATGTATGTAAGTAATATTACAGTGACTAACGTCTGAGTAGCAGTGAGCCTTGTGCTTCTGGAAAGAATCCTTGAGACCTCTGAGCAGACAAAGCCCATGTAAATTACTCACTTGCCTTTTAACCAGGAGACCCAAAAAGACCACCAAAAGCACAAAAAAGCCATTGGATACGCTTTTTTCCCCTGAAGCGTTACAAATCTTTGTCTTTGGCATTAGTGTGAAGACTTTTGAAAGGTCAGTTCTTTTTCCTTGATCCAAACAGTGAAGTGAATTGTTGGGTAGCAGTGAGTATACTTGGTAACAGAAGTAGATGATGCTTTAAGCGCGTGGGAAGAGAAGTGAAGTCCAGCAGGGCATTGACTAAGAAAAGCAATATTTCTGTGATTCAGAGGCCCCCCATCCTGGGCGTAATTTGAAGCAAAGTTCTAGGGGGAAAAAATTGGCAATGGCTTTCCCAGGCACACCCTGGAAAATGCATTTTGGGGAGCCAAGTGGACACTCTTTGGCCACACCTATTCCTTGTCCTACTTGGACAGCAAGTGTGGCTTTGTGAGGTGGTAAAATGAAGCCCTACCAGAGGACACCTGCAGGTGCACAGTGGATGTGCATTTCTGTTTTATGCTTCTGACATCTAATGGGAACATTGAGTTCTTACTGTCTGATTAGTGTTGCTGAGCGTCTTCTTGTTTCCACTTGTCACCACTATAAGCAATAAAACTGGATCTGATCCTCCTAAAACCAACTCACCCTAGTCCGATGTCATGAGGAGAAACCTCTTGCAATATCTGGTAAACTTTCAGTTATTCCCCCAAATAAACTAGATGTATCTTCCTTCACAGTACAGTAGGAAAACTCAAATGCTAAAGCTATGCAGAACAAATATATTTGGAATGATGATTTGCCTTAAGAAGGTTTCTCTCTGAGCTGCCAGCACAGTGATTTACCCCAGTGCCTTTTTACTTATGATTTGATTTGTAAAATTGATTTACATGTGAATTTGCAGGAACCTATAAATGGTGGGTCTATAGCAGCTGCAATAACATTTTGAGGTGTGGACACACAATAGTAGGGTTATCTTACTTTAGAATTTCAGATTATGAATTATCTAGTTCCTTTGTTTTCTTGTGCCAGGTTTATAAATGGGAAGGCTTATTTCTATAGCAAACTACAGGCTTCTTAGCCAGGAATTTTTCCTTCATTGAGGACTAAACACATAAAGACTTTAAATTTTGAAAACAAAGCCACCTTTGTGATAGGACATTCCATTCTCACCCTCTGTTTTTCATTCAAATCAAGTTTAAAACCATCAAGATAAAAGCTTATTTTAATTGAGCTGTAAAGACTAGTTGAAAGGTCTCTCATTATGAAATACACTCCAGTGGATTTGAGAATCAGAACATGGAATTTCTAGGTTTTTATCTCAGTTCAGGAAAGTTTATAAGACTTTCTGCAAATGGATTCTGGTGGGGGTTAAATCATGTAGCCACAAGGAGGGTTTGTGACCAGGGTTCTGAACCGCTGGTTAAGAATGAGACCTCACAGTGTGCAGCTGTAATGTCTGCAGTGCATTGTTCCTTTCACAAGCACTTTATTCATGACTTAAAATGCTATGGTGTTGTAGGCATTGCAAAGCTTAGAAATTAAAATATAGCTGTTCCTCACCTGTAGCATGCCATTTTCCCTTCACTCAGAGTGGGCCCTGTGGTCAGCCCAGGGAAGAGGAGATCCACTCAGTTAGCGGGGCACCAGCCTGGTCGCCCACAGAGAGGCTCTCCAACAGACAGCAAGGGCTTGCGTGGTTCTACTGAAGTGTGCGTTGGAGTCTTGGGCTCTATTTAGTCCAACTGTTGCTAAAACAACTAATTACTGAAATGAAATATGTAGTTCAGTGAAACAGGCTGCGCAGCTGAAAGGGTGAGTTCTTCAGTAGATATGATTGACTGGCCTTTTAGACCATCTAGAAGGAGGTTTTGGCAACTGGAAATTTTCCAAGTGTTCTTTTCTTAGCACCCATTAAGCTTTCTGTCACTTTGTCTCTTTAGATCATGGGATAGTAGTGAAGTATCTTTGGTCTTGTGTGGCTCTGCACTATTTAGCCTTTTATCAAAGCGGGAAAAATGCTTTTGTAAAAATGTAAATAAATCCATTTGAAATGTACCTTGATTCATCCTTGTTTTAATTTATCTAGATGCAGAGGCAAATGCTGTGTGTGAAATTGTCCATGTAAAATCGGAGTCTGAAGGGAGGCCAGAGAGGGTCTTCCACCTGTGCTGCAGGTGAGCCTGGGCCCATGAAGTCAAGGCTGTCCAGCCCAGGACTACCCTCCACCCCTCTGTCATCTACAGAATAGCCTGTGTCTAGACATGTGTTTCTGACATTTGGAATTACACTTATATACTATTGTATAAACATTTTATGAATATAACCTGGTTATTATACTTTTAAGGAAATAGGATTCATTTCAATTGGAGGCTTTCTTTCATTTTAATTCTGCAATTGAACACATTGTCTATAATTTGGTTTGGGTTGTACTTTTTTGTACTGACACTCCAAATGCAGATGGGTGACATTTTAATATCCCAATCCGATCATTGACACTAACATTGAGTGCCTTGCACCTCGTGAGTGGTAGCGCTTTAGGTTATTCTGTTTCTCCTCTACCCTCCTCCCCCTTCCTCTCCATGAGAATTTGAGGATTCTCATATGAACCATTCTTTTTTTTTTCCCATAAAAACAAGTGGATGCCCCAATAGTCATTCGATATTTGGATTAAGGGCCTATTATTCATGCATAATGTAATCGTAGGCACTCAGTAATTTACTCAATAATTACCCAGTATCTCACACAGTGAGTAGTAGTGTGCTATGGTTTGCCCACAAAAAATAATAGAATCAATATTATTATGATTATTGGTGATATTTTATTAAATATAATGCTATTGTTAGTGTAGTAAGAAGGTGCATCTACTAAGCATGAACTGTGCTAAGCACCTTATATTCATCATTGCATTTAGTCAGACCAAGGTACTGTTATTCTGTTTTACAGATGGGGAGGCAAGGCTTATCGAGGGTGCTTTGCCTAAGGCCTTATAAAAAATGAACACTGGGTTCAAACTCAGGCAGATTTAACTTCAAAACCTAGATTCTGTGTTGCCATGTCACCTTTCTGTGTTGGGTGACAGTGGTGAACAAAGGGCAGATTCCCAGGCAGCTGTCAGAACTAGAAGTGAAATGTTCCAAATAGTCCACATGTGTTTTGAGCACTATCTTTACCATCTGTTTAGACTAACCCATTTGTGATTTTGTTGATAAAGCCCATGGGGGCCAGTGAGCCTGCCTCTAGAGATGCCATATTCATTGTTAACCATGAATACCAGGTGAAACTTACCTGGGGGAAAATATTGAGAGCAGAACAAGAAAAATAGCTCTTACCTAGGAAGCACTTTTCTACCAAGAGAATTAGGACTTGGGAAGATTTTATAGTTCTTAACAATTCTAGCCTTAATATTTATATGTTGAGATGTATCATAGGAAGAGCTGATATTTAACAGGAGGGAGGACGATGCTAGAGGAAACTAAGGATTTGGGACATGTCTTTAGGTGTTCTGCAGAGCCATAAGAATTTTGTGGTTCATTTGTCCTCCAAACCTTGTAGAATGAAAAGCTCTGCATTAAGTGCCAAGAGCACAATGTGGCAACTTCTTGGTACAAAATCCCACTGTCCATCCATCTCTTTGTTAAGCGGCTGCCCTGGCCCACATCGGCTGCAGGAGATGAATCACAAGGCAGGAAGGGAAAGGAGTTGCGGTATGCTTTTTATCCCCAGCTATGAAAACTCAGCTCAGCATAGAGATTGGAGTCACGGCCTCAGTCTTTAACCTTCGGCCCTCAGGGGTATTTGTTTGGCTGCATCTGATAACCTCAGAAGTCCCCATGTGTTAAGCACTGTTTCCCTAACATGTGTTGATCTTCTTTTCCTAGCTCCCCGGAGAGCCGAAAGGATTTCCTGAAGGCTGTGCATTCGATCCTGCGTGATAAGCACAGAAGACAGCTCCTCAAAACTGAAAGCCTTCCCTCATCCCAGCAATATGTCCCTTTCGGAGGAAAAAGATTATGTGCACTGAAGGGGGCCAGGCCAGCCATGAGCAGGGCAGGTACTGTGGGGATTCAGACATTCAAGATCCCCGTCACCCCCACTCCGCTGTAGAACTCCAGTGAGCTTGACCCCCTTGTTGCGCGGGAGTTAGGTGTGGCCCTGTGAGGTTCCTTGCCCTTGGTTCCTTCCCGGTGGCTCCCTGGGGATCTGCCCTGTGTCTACTCCTCTTGCCCTCCCTTAAGCCTTCCCTCTGCTGCCCTCCTCCTTTTGGCTGGTGAGCTTCTCTCTCATTTGCCAAGCCAGGGAGCAGACGCATCCTCTTTCTAGAGGGGCTGTCTCAGCCTGCTTGCAGAATGAGAGTCTCTGCTTTGCATGACAGCCAGCTTTGTCTAGCAAAAAGCCGTGTGTCATGTCCCAGCAAGGTCATAGCCCACCGTTCTGAGAACACGGTGGCTTCATAATCTGGCGGCAAAGCAATGCCTATTCTCAGAAGTAAGGATTCCAGGTTTAGTAGACCAAATGACACATGTGATTTTTACCCTCGCCTTTGTGCCTGCAAATTTATTTTTAGTCTCAGTGTTAATTTGGGGAAGCCTTGAGCTGCTCCTGGAAAGGAGGAATCTGGAGTTGAAATGATCCCCGAGTAAATATTCTTATAGGACTTAATCTATCACTTTGGAGCAGTGAGGAAGAAAAATCAATATTACCACCTATAAATGGCAGTAAACTATATCTAGGAAGAAAGATATTATCTCGTAACACCTAGGTACTTAATGACATCAAGATATTAACATTTTTATCACTCCTTTCTTAAGAGGTAGCCCAGAAGGGAGGATTCCATTAAAAGAGGCTTCCTTTGCATTTGCCAAAAAGGTTTCTGACCATTTTCCCCTTTACCTTTCCACCTGTTCTTGATTGTGTTGAAGAGGCATGGATAGAACTGTGATCAGTTGAAGGTGTTCATAGACATAACCTACCTAGCTTGACATGGAATATTACATTCTTTAAGCACCTTAACTAATGTTAGGGGGTTAGTTATCATAAATCTATTCTCCAATCAATTGATATGTGTTTATTAAAAACCTAGGGCAAGGAATACCCAGCACTCTGTTGAGTTTTCCAAGGTATCCTAAGAGTCTTACATACCTCCATATCCACAGTTTCTCATGGGGTCCCCATGTAAGAACAGTTTATTGATCCTTTATAGCTCACTATAGAAAATTTTATCTTGGAATTGTCTTGCCCCTCTTGCTTGCTAAGGAATGTTTAATAAGAATTAGGAATATGTGTCTTAACCTCAGGGAACCCACCTGTCATTAGCCAGGTTGTTAATTAGTTCAGTTGTTAATCAATGAACCTAAATTCAAAGCTGCATTTACATTGAAGCTAAGCACATTTAGTCTATAGGACACTTAGAAGTTTTCCTGCTGAGATCCATTTGGAAAGAAAACAAAACTAACCCACAACTTATACCACCATCATGAATACCAAGAGAAAGCCTTGATGTCATGGCCTGTTGGATTTGGCTGATTAAAAGATTTTTCTGCCTGATGGCTCATTTTTAGCTGAAGAAAGTATTTATCAGAAGCTTCATGTTAGAGGATTTAAAAATGGTGCTTGAGTGGGTCAGCACAGCACTGGCTGATCAGTCTTAATGATGAACACTGGAAATACTCAAAGAGTGTATCCCTAAAAGACTGGAGGAACCCAATAATAATAGCCACGTTATTAAGGATACTAAGGATAGATAGGTATTGTCATGAATACTCAAGTAGTTTATTTCTCCTTGTGTTCTGTTTGGATAGGATAGTAAAGCCAAATATCCTGCCTCACCACACTTAGTCTAAAAGTAGTATATGTCTGCTCATAACCCAATTAAAAATATTTTTGTTTTATTCTACTATTTTCTTATGGAACTTTTCAGACTTACGGAACAGCTGAAAGAATTCATTCCTTCCATCCATATTCTACGATTAATATTTCTCTCTCTTTTCATTATGCACATCTAACCATCTTTCATCCATCATCTCATCTTATTTTTGACACCTTTCAAAGATGCAGACATTAGCACACTTTACCCCGAAATACTTCAGCATGCAAATCATTAACAAATATTTCTGATAGTTTTGAATTGGGGATAGTTCTACTATAGTGCTTGGAGAGAGCCAGGCTCTGCTTTGGTGGTGTTGAGATAAAATTGAACAGGAATTTTTGCTTCTTCCCAGTGGAATTGAAGTAGTTTTTTTTTTTTCTTTCTTTCTTTTTCTTTTTTCCATTTTGCCTGAAAATGGTGTTCATTCCCCTCCTTGAACAAGAGTGGTGTCCATTTGTTCCATATTTTAAGGTGAGGGACACACAGGGGTCTGAGGATGGCTGGAATAGGCGCCAGTCTAGGCCATCATTGAGCTCCCTTGTGCCTGCTGTGTTTGAAGTCAAGGCTGCATTTGGCAGTAATGGAGAATAGGCATCTTGCTTCTAGCAGCACTGAAGCAATTTAATGGTTTTAGGGCTTAGGTTTCAGGAAAGCAGCTCCTAGTTGGTATTTAGGCTCTTCCCCTCCACTGGAAAGCTCATGTTGCATGTCACCTTTTCGTGTCTAATGCAACAACCACTTCACTTGCAAGGGAGAAGCAGCAGCCTTTCCGTGTGAGCAGTCTCTCGTGTGTGTGTGTGGTGGGATTGTTTGCTCGAGTGGCGTCTTTTGTTTGCTTGTTTTTAATAATTCTAGCTTTCTAGAGGGCAGTAGGTGAAAGGATGAATTTAAAGATTTGTTTTTCTTACCTTGTAGTTACTTTATTGTGCAAAGTAACTTGATTGTGGAAGAACAAGCAACACATAGCACATAGTTAGGCAGCACTGAGGCTCACACTTGCTTAGTCCATATGGGACTTGTCAGAAAGAAGACAGGGAAATAACTGGAGGCTCCATGTCTCTGAGAGCCAGTCTTTCCTGTAGGCTCTCTAAGAGGGATGTGGTGCCCTTAGTCTAACTGCAGATCCTGAAGAAATGTTGCATTCGAATTCCCAGAAAGCAACGTTAACTCAGACCAGAGCTTCTGCCTCCTTGATACATCGTGTTGGTTTCTACAAAGACAGCAAAACCCTAGACGCATTCCCACCCTTACTAAAGACCTATTCCAGCTAAACAACCCTGGGACAGCCCTGGGGGATCTTCATAGCACCGTGCCCATGGTCAGGGTTGAGGACACTAACTCACCGACTAATCCGCAGATCAGTGGTCTACTTGGGTGCGGCAGCAGTCTGTGTTAACCTGTCTTTTAAGTGCACGGGTTGGAGTAGTAGATTATTTCAGAGGGAGTTGAGTTTCCTTTTCCCCATAACCTACTACCTCTCCCATGCGCCCCTGCTCTCCCTTGCCCTTCGGTCAGTTGCTGTGACGTCCTCTAAGTCCAGACATCTGGACAAGGTAAACTCTCCAGGATGGACTGATGATACGTAGAAGACGTTAAGCCCTAAATGACATCAAGGCGCTAAATGCATACCATTTCAGGTTTTAAAAAATTTTCTCCTTTTCTTTGCTTTCTGGATTTTCATCTCACATAAAGCATGTGGGGGGTTTATTTTTATATTTTTGTGTGTGTGTGCAGTGTCCGCCCCAAGCAAGTCCCTTGGGAGGAGGAGGCGGCGGCTGGCTCGAAACAGGTTTACCATTGATTCTGACGCCGTCTCCGCGAGCAGCCCAGAGAAGGAGTCCCAGGAGCCTCCAGGTGGCGGGGACACTGACCGATGGGTAGAGGAGCAGTTTGATCTTGCTCAGTATGAGGAGCAAGACGACATCAAGGAGACAGACATCCTCAGTGACGATGATGAGTTCTGTGAGTCCATGAAGGGCGCCTCTGTGGACACAGACCTGCAGGAGCAGCTCCAGGCTGCCTCCATCAGTCAGCGGGAAAGAGGCCGGAAAACTCCGGACAGTCATGCCTCCCGCATGACCCAGCTCAAGAAGCAAGCTGCCCTGTCGGGAGGCATCAACGGAGGGTTGGAGAGCACGAGCGAGGAGGTCATCTGGGTCAGGCGCGAAGACTTTGCCCCCTCGAGGAAACTGAACACCGAGATCTGACTGTGTCACTTGCCCCGTAGAGAACGTGTGTACATACTTCTCCCGCCCTCACTCTGCCCGCCCTCCTGTGCCGTCGACGAGAATGTTCCCGTAGGTCGCGCTCTTGCACACACGGTTTTGGCAGCTGACTTGGTTCTGAAGCCATGTGGCCACCCAGCTTCGTCATTTTTTAACAGCAGCATCAGAGAGAATTGCTCAGAATCCCAGATAAGCTCGAGTTCCTATCTTCTGTATATTACTAAGGGCTTTTATTTATTCTCAATTAATCAGGGCCTGAAGAATTAAAAGAAAAAAAGATTCTATAGCACTGGAAAGCAAACCACCCCCAGGAGTTTGAGTATGAACGACAGATTAATTCAAGGGATAGATAGCACACACAAAAAATATAAAAGATCGCTCTATCTGAAATCAGTCTCCTAGTTGGGGAAACCACTTTCAAACACGAAAATCTGTACAGCTTGCAGTGTTCTTACTGTACCTTTCCCTCTTCCATGTCTGAGAATATCTGTGTATTTTAAGAATGTGTGAGCAGAGGGTGGCGATTCATGTTTTAATGAGCCTTTTTTTTTTTTTTTTTTTTTTTTTTTCTTTTTTCTTGTTTTGGTCTATGGCTGGTCTTACTCTGTGTCAGTGTTCGGAAGCTCTAGTTTTGCATAGAATTATAAAGATGCCAAACTCTTTGAAAAGAGATCCAAATTTATCGCTTGAGAGAAAAAAAAACACTATTTTTTGTATTTTTACCTGAGATGCAGGGGCACAAATAGATGAGAATTTTACAGTGTTAGTGTAACCCTGAGTCTAAAAAAAATGAGGATATAACCTTTTAGAGAGAGAGTGAGGCATGGTGGTTTTATATTTATATATGAAAGGCCAACAAGCTCATGCTAAGGATAATGTTTTTTTTCCAAGAAGCAGATTTTTTTTTTTAAATGTTTGAATCTATATTTGAGATGGGAGTTTGGTTGGATTAAACATGACACCCAAGTGGGCGGCGTGTGTGTCTGTTGCACATGGTGGGGGAGGGGAGCCTCCTCATGGGGTTGCCGTGGTGATCATTGGTTTTTTCCATCAAAATTGCATCTTCATCCATAGATGATCTACCCCCTTCCCTGACAGTCCATAACCAAACCTTTTCAAAAACATCTCTTGTGTTTTAACACTTTCTTCATGCCAACAAAACAGGGTAAACATGCTTAAAACCTAACGGTCTAAACAGAAATCCAAATAAGAAGAAGAAAAACAAGTTATAGCACTTTCAATTTGTTTTTTTAAAAAAGGTTTATAGCTTTTTCTTTTCCCATTTCACAATGTCTACTTCCTAAGAAGGGTTTAAATACTATGAAAACTTTCTTTTTGGGGAAAATATCTATTTGGTGTTTGACACATCAGTAGGTACTTTAAAAGACCTGAATTTTATAGTAGCTTTAGGAATTATATTTTATAAAAATCAGTTATGACTTTATATTTCCAGACAATAGAGAGTTCAGAACATCACGCTCTGTGCCCTGCTTGCCTAACCTGCCTCCTCACCCTAAATCCCTCCCCTTTCGGGTTTCCAGGGCTTTGAGCTTGATCTTTTGAAAGTTTTATTCTATTAAATTTTTGCTATATCTTCTGGTTTTCTTAAAAAGCTTTAGAATGGTTTCTATACCCTTTGTATCACTGCATTGTTCCATATCATCTCCGGTTCGATTGTGTCCGGATGGAAAACTGAAGCAGAGGCTTCTTCTAGTCACATTTCCTAGTCACGGTGCAACACGTCCATCTGAAAATACTCGGAAGTCTGGTGCTTGGAGAGGGTGCCATTGTCTCTTGTATATAATAAGGTCATGACGTGTCTATGTCAAAAGTTCTTATATATTTCTTTTATAAGCTGAAAGAAGGTCTATTTTTATGTTTTTAGGTCTATGAATGGAACGTTGTAAATGCCTGTCAAACAATAAAAATAATGAAAAGTGTCTGGAGATCCTATGCCTTTTTGGAGGGAGGATGAGAATGAACTGTTGGCGGGAGAGAGGCCACAGAAGAAAATTCCTGGGAATGTCTGGTGTTAAATTAATTATTGTGATCATCAGAGGAGAGCTGTCTTGGTAGAACTTCAAGTTTTAACCAAGAAAAAAAAAAAAGGCATTACAGTTGCTCCGCGTCTTGGTCTAAAGATTTGGAGAATAGGAAATACCACAAATACACATCGGTTACCCACATTGGGCACAGTTTCTTTTCCAGTGTCCTGCCCATCCAGGCGGGAGCAGGGTGAGGGGTTCCCCGGGGAAGAATTGGGGTAGCTCAGACTGGTGAGTGAGCTTGAATCACTCCACATTGTGTCTCCAGGGGGCCTGCTGCCTGGGTCTTTCACAGAATCGCAAAAAGTAAATATGGACTTGGGCTGCCTTTCTCTTCCTGTTCTCCATGTCCATGTTATTGACATCATGTCCTTGACTGGCTTTTTTTTGTTTTTGAGAAAGGGTCTTGCTCTGTTGCCCAGGTTGGAGTGCAGTGGCTCAGTCATAGCTCACTGCAGCCTCAAGCTCCTGGGCTCAAGTGATCCTTCTTGCCTCAGCCTCCTAAGTATCTAGGACTATAAGCAGGGGCACCACGCCCAGCTAATTTTTTTATTTTTTTAGTAGAGGCGGGGTCTTACTATGTTGCCCAGACTGGTCTTGAACTCCTGGCCTCATGCAATTCTCTTGCCTTGGCCTCCCAAAGTGCTGGGATTACAGGCGTGAGCCACCATACCTGGCCTAGATTGGTTTCTTGAATACATACATGGGGGTGTGTGTGCACTTACAAATGGGTTTGTATTTTATTAACACACATATTATTTCGTTAACCTGATTTTTACCCTTAATGATACAAGTTGTGGACATTTTTGTATGACATTGTAAATAGGTCTGCATCACCCTAAATCGTGGCCACATCCATCATAATGCATGGGTTGTAGTTTACCATATTTTACATGACCAATTCCCTACTGATGGACATTAAGGGATTTTAGGGATTTTTAATTATAAAAAAATACGGTGAACACCCATATTGAATATTTCTGTGCACTGGTCCGGTTGCTTCCTTGGTGTGTTATCAAAGAGGTAGCTTTGGGTACCTTTATATGCATTTTAAGGATCTTGGTGAACATTTCTAAATTGTAAGATGCCACACTCCTGTTTGGCTTCTGTGAGTGGTCAAGATCCAACTTCCTGTCTAGTGTCTTCACTTTGTCACAGAAATGCCTGTGGCTTTGCCACAGGAAACTGACTTTTTCACCTCTGCTTGTATTTAGATTCTTTGGGCCAAATATACTTGGTGAGCTGGGACTTCTCCCTGTCCTGTCCTCCTTCCTCCATCCACACTTAGCTTTACCATTAGTTTACAGTGTGGGGGTATTTGCAGTGACAAGAGTTGATCATCAGTGCACTCCCCTTCAAAGCTTCCAAGATTTAAATATCCCCCCATCCCATACATCCTGTTTCATGTTTTGTCTCCAGATTTTAATGAAGGTTGAGTTTTTTATGATAGTGATAAAATCAATTTTATATCACAGGCATAGTTGGCTAAACCATTCCTTTTCCCCAAATCCTCATATACCTAATGAAAAAAATGGCTTTTTAAAGAAATAAGTGTTTATAGACTTTTTTTTTTTAAAAATAAGGTTTAAATAGACTCAGTAGTTGGACCAGAGATGCCACAGGACCAGGTTCTATCTCAAGCAGACCATAATCTGACAATTCACTCATAAACTCTAGCAGATGGGAAAGTGGTAATGGCTCCAAGAATAGGGTTATTTAGTCTGGAGAGTGGATAGAATGTCAAGGTAGGAATGCGTGGTTGGGAAGGAGTCTCATTCACTTGAAACAAATCTTGATGCCTTTTACTAGGAGCCATTGCATGAAAAGATACGTTTCTGTAGAAAAACAGGAAAAGTGACAATGGTGGATTTTCGATTAACCTTTCAAGTCTCAAGGAGTTTCTTGCCACTAGTGGAGGAAGATGAATCAGACCCAATAGAGCAATGATCCTTGGACCAAAATGTGCTTCAAGGATGCAGAGAATTTAAGGAGAGTCCACACCCCGATAGTCAATGTCAAATGCTCTTTCCTAAAATTCATCTGCCTGGAAACGTGCTTGTGGTGGAGCTGCAGGTTCTCTCCCTTCCCTCCCCTTTCACAATCATCTTGCTTCTACTTTGGAAAAGAAAGAGACTCCTCTCAGCTGTCCTGGATCATACTTGGGGCAAGAGCCTCTGGGACGTCACACAAACGGACACAGAGAAATCGTATGTTGAGGAAGTAAACGACACCATTGACCAGGGAGCTAATCCTTTTGCAAATCAGGTGGTTTCTAATTATTTGCTTTCAATCAGTTTGAAGGAGGGCCTAGTCAAGCTGTCAGGTGATAAATCATTAAAAATAATTATAGATGATATCTCTGATTTAGGGCATGTAATTCAAGAGGTCAAAGACTTGAGTAGCATATAATGAAACTGCCATGATTAAACTCCTTTCACTCCCAATAGTCTTCAAACAAGGCTTCTCTGTGCTTGCATCTATAAAAAAATGAAAAATTGAAATAGAACTGATGCTGAATTCTTTATCCCTCTATCTGGCTAAAAGTAAGATCCACTCATGGATACATGAACTGATTGAAAGATAGAAAGCCTTATCCATTTCATTACGAGATTATTTCCAGTGAAATTTTACTTTTTATATTTAATATTTTAAATGTATATATAATATATTCTTACATTAGTCAATAACATTATAATTATAACAATTATAATTGTTCAATCCAGAAGAGATTTTTTTAAATAGTTGGAGCTTTATGGTCACAGGAAATACCAAAACTTTTCACATATAAAAGTTAAAAAGCAGTGTGATAGGGGGATAGGAGATTAGAAAAAGGGGCTCAAAGGAAAAAGAAATGATGTGAAAATTTCAAATACTTTAATATATTTCTTAAATGGCTGATGGGCATCAAATTGCTATAGTATTTAGATTATGTTGGATGCATTAAAAGTGAAAATATAAAAATTTACACTATTTGAGTATGTCAGTTGCTGTAACAAAACCAACCTAAAGCTTAGTGGCTTAATACCATAAGCGTTTATGATGTTCATGATTGTGTGGGTCAGCGGGACAGTTCTGGACTTGGCTGGGTTGGCCAGTCTCTGCAGTCAGGTGGCAGCTCAGCTCAGCTGGGGCGGGATGGTCTCACATGCTATAGCCTCACTCACGTGTGCGTCAGTTGGAAGGCTGTTTGGTCAGGGGGACCTCAGCTGGGACAGCTTGTCTGTGCTCCACCAGTAGGCTAGCACAGGCTTCCTTCCATGGGGACCTCAGGATTTCACAAAGCAGCGGGTGCAAGCCCCAGAGCACAAGCAGTTTTCAAGCCCCTTCCTGACTTACCTTTGCCTAGTATCCCATTGGCCAAAACAAGTTGTGCATCTAAACCCAGAGTCAAGTTGGGAAGGAAATCCCCAAGGTCACGGATCCAGGGAGGGGTGATTCATTAGGGACCATTACTGCAACAAGGTACCTTAGCCAAGAATTACATCCTTTGAAGCTATTTAAATTTATGATGGAAGAATTTATAATGACACTTAGCAATCAATGAGAAGGAGTACATTTTCAAAATGATTTTAGGGAGTTTCTGAGAAGAATTGGAAACTGTTGGCTGAGAAGTTTGGGTTATTTTTGAGGGCAGCCCACCCTTTCACATTCTTCCCCTTCCATTGAGGATCAGGGAGGCTGAGTAGAGAGAAAGTGAACGGTCTTTGGGGTGGGACCCCTGTGTGCCCGAACCCTGACATTTTCATCTACCCGCTGTGTGAACCTGGGAAAACACCGAATCCTCCTGCGTCTCTGTATCTGTACAGAGGGGATAGTGATACCTACTTCAGCATGTGCCTCAATTAATGATCACTGCCCGCTGCTTCTCCCTCTCCCTCCCCAACCCAAGTCCGGGAAGCAGCAGGGCTTTGACCTGTCTCACTGGTACCACAACTTATCAATGTTCTGAGATGATAAAACGGTGCCAAATTTTCTTTGGAAACCTCTAGTTCTGGTTTTAAACAATCAAGTGAAAATTGGCATTTGTAGAGAAGAAGCCTTTATTCTTATTAGGGATTTGGATTCACTTATAAAGTTACTCATCACCCTGTTAAATATATAAAAGTCAATATAGACTTAACAGTGATGTAAGTTTTTATATAGAACTTAAAAATATGGAAAAGGTACCTTGAAAGTACATTTAATTGTTGTACTTGGCTTTTAAAATGAATATGGAAGATATAATCGAGCTAGCAATTTGTGGATGCAACCTATGTCACTGAGTGTATTACTCAATAATTCATGTTCAGATGGCTGAGTCTGAAGCACCCCAATTTGGGGATTAAAAAAGAATTAAAACCCATTCCACCATCTATGTCTTAGCTAAGATAGGAAAAATTTACTAAAATTATTTTCCTGCTTGAATTTAACATTTCTCATATAACTCTACACACCAAAAAGAAATCTACAACACAAATATACATAGAAGTCCATCAGCTGCTTCATTTTTTTTCTTTCTTTTCCTTACTAAGTCTTGTCCAGGGCACATGCAATTTGTCTTAATTAAAATTACATTATTGAATCAGTTTCTATGAGGGATGCATTTAAGTATTCTACCATAGTTTTCTTCCCTTCCTCAAGCAGTGGATAGCTCTTGAAATTCTTTTAAAAAGTGATATTTGAGTTTTATAAATTATAATTGAGTACATAGGGGAGGAAAAATAATTTTTCCCTCTCCCTTCTGAGTTCTTAGCTGGGAGTCCTGTAACAAAAGACATATTATCAAAAGAAAACAAACAGAAGTGTATTAACATGTATATTTCATTTATACGTGGGCGACAACTCAGGGAAAGAGTAACTCTCAAAGAGGTGGCTTAGAACATTGGCTCATATAGTATTTTCAACAAAGAGCAATACATTTTTACAGAAGCGACAAGACAAAGGAAAAGATCCTTTAGTCTTTACAGGTAGCAAATTGTGGGAAGGCAGATAAAAGGGAAACCAATGGTAGAAAAAGGCTAATTAGTCAAGTTTGTCATGTATATTCCTCTGGTGCCATCTTCAGGTTGATAAAGGTCTAAAGTTGTCTCTTCCTGGTCGAGAGGGGAGGAGGGACCCCTTGGTAAATTTATGTCCTGCTTTTAGGTAAGTAGGTGGAGGCAGAGAGCTTTCCTCATATCTGCTGCTTCTCAGTTGCCTTCAGCTCACATTAATACTTATCCCAAAGTGGCATGTATTGGGGTGGCATATTCCGCTCCCCTTCAGTCGTTATTTTCTACTCATTTTCCCTTAAGATCCCAGAAAAGTTGGTCTGCTTTAAGTTTATGAGGAGCTGTCTCATGAAGACAGCTGGTCCAAGACAATTTCCCGCGTTTCAGATCTACACACTCCAGCAGTGTCACTGATTCTGGGAGTGGGATCCCAGGCTGCCGTTACCACGTGGTGGGGCCTCGGAGGGGCACCCTGTCTGCCGTGGATCTTGTTTTCATAAGTTAACAAGTAATAATGCTTTCTACAAGGAAATGTTTCTGCTATACCTTGGTAGATACTATGTGTAAGAAATTTTGACATTTTGAAGATGAAATTGCCTTGGGGAGATGGGAAGACAGCCGGCGTCTCGGTCTAGAGGAGGTCAAGTCATTGCTTAGACTCCGAAATGACAAACAGTTCTGCTTTATTAAAAACTAGTTGAGAGACAAGGAATTAAGGGGAGGAGTTTCCAAATAGGGAGAGGGGTCTTTTTTTAAATGACTTTTAAAATTGAGGTAAGCATATATACAGTGACACGTACTATGTAAGTGAATAGTGTGGTGATGTAGGGGAGGGGAAAAATAACTTTCCCTCTGCCCGTCTGAGTTCTTAGCTGGGACCTCTTAATAAAAGACAGATTAACAAGCAAAAAACAAGCAGAAGTTTATTAATAGTATATATCATATACACAGGGGAGATACCCAGAGAAATAAGTAAATCTCAAACCAGTGGCTCAGAACCCTGGCTTATACAGCATCTTCAGCTAACACAAAAAAAGAAGGGTTTGAGGGAGGCAAGTCATAGGAAGGGGACCAGGAAAAGTACAATAAACAAGAGTAAGGAATGTTACGCAGATTTGAAGATTCAAGTCAGTGCCTTTTCTCTCTCTACCAGGAAGAGAAGGATGTGATTTAGTCATCCTTGTCTTCCTGGTAGAGAGGGAGACACCCTTACAAATGGAGATTTCCTTTGTAAGTATAAAATTCCCATACAAAAGTTTAACTTTTACTCTGTTTTCAGAGCTTCTCCTGTGTCTGCTGTTTCTCAAAGTAATCAGCTCAAAATAATCCTTATGCCAAAGATGCATATTTTGGGGTGGCATATTCTGGTCTCCTACGGTGATTTTTTTTTCATATGTACACCTTCATGCAACCACTACTCAGATAAGATATGGAACATTTCCAGCACCCCATAACATTCCCCTGTATCCCTTCCATCATGATCAATTAGTTTTGCCTGCTTTTGAACTTTGCATAAATGGGATCACATAGAATGTATTCTTTGTGGCTGGCTTCTTTTACTCATTCTAAATCTGTGAGATTCATCTGCATGGCCTCGTAGTATGTCCTTTTTTGTTGCTGCATTTTATTGTATGAGTAACCCAAAATTTGTCCATTGGATGATGGATCTTAAAACAGGCTGCCCAAGTAAAGTGATGGCACCCACCATCCAGGCTACAAAGTGACTAATGGGACCAGGCTCTGCTGCTTGTCCAGGACAATTCATTCATTTATCCAACAAATAGGTACTGAGCACCTACTCTATGTGTGAAGCACCAGGCACTATTCTTTGTGCTGGGGATGTCAAGACAAAGTCCTTATCCTCATGGAGCATATGTTACAGTGGGGACAAATGGTGTCTTTGTTTGTGCTGCTATAACTAAATATCTGAAACTGGGTAATTTATAAGCCACAGAAATTTATTTCTCACAGTTCTGGAGACTGAGAGTTCAAGATCAAGGCATCAGCATTTGGCATCTGGTGAGGACCTTCCTGCTGCATCCTCACACGGCAGGAGAGCAGAAGAACAAAAAGGCCTAAGCTAATTTCCTCCAGCCCTTTTATAAGGCACTAAGCCATTCATGAGGGTGGAGCTGTTATGACTTAACTGCTTCCCCAAGGTCCCCACCTCTTAATATATCCACAATGGGGGTTACGTTTCAACATAAATTTTGGAGGGGGCACATTCAAACCATTACAGATGTGTAAAGATGCTGAACTTTGTGTATGGATGAACCAATCTTAGTGACTGCTATGGTTTGAATGTGTTTCACAAAAATCATGTGTTGGAAACTTAATCTCCAATGCAACAGTATTTGGAGGTGAGGCTTAGTGGAGTTTATGTCATGAGGGCTCCACCCTCATGAATGGATTAGCGCCAATTATAACAAAGCTTGAGGCTGCAAGTGTGATCTCTTGTGCTCCCTCATCCTCACTTCTCTTTGCCTTTCACCGTAGGATGACACAGCAAGAAGGCTTTTGCCAGATGCTGGCTCCTTGGTCTTGGACTTCCCAGCCTCCAGAACCATGAGCCAATAAATTTCTGTTCATTACAAATTACCTAGTCTCAGGTTTTCTATTATAGCAGCACAAAACAGACTAAGACAATTACCAATGACGAGCTTGGGGGAGAGATTCCTGGGGAAGGCTGGCACAGAGACTTCTGAGAGAAGAGTGGGTGACCACTGCAAAACCAAGAAGTTAATCCAAAGCCATGCAAAGAAACCTTAAGGGAACAAATTCTAAAAAACTTTTTTCACCATCCTTTCTTAGAGGCAGACCAAAAATTAGGAACCCAGTTGTAAAAGGAGCTGGAGTTTCCATCAGTCCTGGAAGGTGGATAACGTTTGAGGAGTTTGACCTGTTTAGGGTGCAGATAAGGGGAGCTTCAAAGGACAAGATCCAGAGGAAATTACCCTGGATCATTTCAGATGGAATGAGATGGACCAAAAGAAAGGTCAGGATCTATGAAAATGTCAAAATCGAACATAAGAGTTTAAAATTGAGTTTTCATGATATTATTTTTACTTCCCATAGGTGTTATTTTTATTTCCTGTTTCCTCATAGAAATTCCAATCACACACATACACACAAATGCTTGTCTGTGTTTGTTTTCTGGGGCAGTAATAAAGTGAGGAGGAGTTCCACAGACAGTTACTCAGCATCTCTGCTGCTAACAACTGGTAGCTAAACGTGGCATGTGGCAGTGATGAAAAGGAGGGGCAAGTGGGAAGAATCCTTGTGTCTTTAGGAGGAAGGAACCAGCAGCAGTGCACAGATAGTGAGGGGACTTGGCAAGTAGAAGCCCCACCCTTGCTGTTTCCCTGTTTTACTCCATAGGACATTTTCACTCAGAGTTTCCTGAAATTCCAGAGGAATTTCAGAGGCACAACCTTTCCTCTAAGGGAAATACATCATGGCTTAATGTGCCTGCAGACACATGCTCAGAGTACGAGATGGGTTTGATTTGGATTCTAGGTAGCTGATATTTTCTTCTGGTGGTAACAGGGGAAAGTGTAATTAGGAAATCTTGCCCATCATAAGTACTCAAGCCTGAGTAGCTTCAAAAATATACTGATGTCAAAACCCACGTCAGACCAAGAGAATCCCTGGGGGTGGGGTCAGAGCATCAGTACACCCTCGACCCTTGGATAACATGAGCTTGGATTGCACGGGTCCACGTATACATGTATTTGCTTCTGCCTCTTCCACCCCTGAGACAGCAAGACCAACTCTTCCTCTTCCTCCTCCTCCTTAGCCAACTCACTGTGAAGATGATGAAGATGAAGACCTTTATGATGATCCACTTCCACTTAATGAATAGTAAATATATTTTCTTTTCTCTAGTTTACTTTATTGTAAGAATGCAGAATATAATACCCATAACATACAATGTATGTGTTGATTGGCTGTTTTTGTTATCAGTAGGTCTCCTGGCCAATAGTAGGCTATTAGTAGTTAAGTTTTGGAGGAGTCAAAAGTTACACATGGATTTTCTTTTCTTTTCTTTTCTTTTTTTTTATATGGTGAGTGAGTGGCTTGCTGGAGCCTTGGGTCTAACAGTGACATTGGTCATCCGCGCAAAATTCTCTTCTTCCCCAGCTGGACCTGTACTCAGGGGCTTTCTTTGTGCTATACATGGAGTTTTGATTGCATGGTGTGGCTGGTGTGTTACTCAGGGTCAACTGTATTTAAAAGCTTCCAGGTAATTCTAATGTGCCAGTAGAGCTGTGAACTATAGGTCAATATCAACCACTGACAAGAAACAGTCCTTTTCTCCTTGTCTGTCTTGTAATTGGATTGACAATTATTGGATCTAATTTACCTCAGTAATTGAAAATTTATACATCTAACCAATATTTATTGAGCACCTATTATATACAAGAGGGGGGACATGATATGGGTAACCATAGTTCCTGCCTCAAGATGCTCATAATCTGGAAGAAATGAGTGCAGGAAATGACCCTGACAGCCACATGCCAGGTAGTACTCCTGTTCACTGAAAGCTGTTTTATCTTCCTTCTCCAGGCACTTCCTGAGAAGGTGATGGGGTTCAGAACAAGCTGCCTCATAATATGGCACCTTGGCATATTGAATATTTTAAGCTGAAGGAATTTGAGAAAGAGCAGGTGCAGGAAGGACTCTCTGACCTTCTCTTCTCCCCTGAAGCCGGTCACAAGACCCTCATGTGAGAGGAACCCTCCTTACACCCAGAGGAGAGGAGCATCCTTATCCCTTAAGATGAAAGAATGCCAACGGGAATCCGTATGGAGAAGACTTGCTGTTCCCCCAGTTTATTATGCTTAGCTTATACCCTTTTGTCCTATCACATTTTTGCATGACTTTCAACTCTTTATCAAGCCTAGTATAAAAACGCTTAGGCTTAATTGTTTCTTCAGGTCTATATTTCCTTACGAAGACTTCTGTGTCACATAAAACTGATATTCAATAAGTCTGTATGTTTTTCTCTTTTTGACCTTCCTTTTGTCAGTCTAATTTATAGGGCCTCAGTCAGAGAACCTAGGATGGAGAGAGGAAAAAAGATTTTTTCCTGTCCTAGAAAGGAGATCAATATTTGAAATACGGATGGGGAAACAAAATGCAATGTGAAGAAATTAAAAGGTTTGAAATCTACAATTCTTTTGTTTACCAAAGTACATTTACTAGAATGATTCTTTTCTGCATTTATTTTTTAAATTCCTAAATTAATGTAAGTTCAAATTCATACAACTTATTTATAATAATATAAATTAGGAATAAATTAAAGTGGGGGGAACCCACTTAGTTGTCCTATTAGCCATTCTTCAGTCTGTAAATGAGACAAGAGGGCACGCACATGCAGTGGATGCAGACATAGCCACTGCTAACATTTTGGGTATTTCTCACTTATTTTTATTTGTATATGCATATTTAACTCATACATAGACATAAATATATACATATTTCAAGGGAATCATATTTTACCTTATTATACTGTCATCCACCTTATTTCATTTCATTATCATACATCAGGAATAGTTCCCCTTGTCATTAAGCATCTTCCTATGATATACTTCTTAATGGTTACAAAGATTCCTTTGAGTGGACACTCCACAGGCCCTCAGATACTCGCTGAAAAAATGAGGGCCTCCCCTTATACTTGATAATTTTGGATATTTTTGATCATTTACATGTTTGGCTATTGTAAATAAAACAGTGTAATGTGAACCTCACCTTTAAAATAATTACACCCTTAAATAATTACATAAATAAATAATTATACCTTTAAAATAATTACACCTAGTGTTTGCATCTGTTTTATACATTTCAAAACATATACATATACACTTGTCTGGCCCTCACAAATCCTGTGAGAGGGATTGGGTGGATATCCTTGTATTTTCTCACTATATTAGAGGTGAGAAAAGAAGACTCGCCAGAAGTTGTAACTTGCACCACAAGTGGCAGCTTTTCTGTTAAGTGTTAATGACTGGGATTAGACCCCACACAGAGGGACAGACTGGCAAGTCCCTGCATTTCCAAGCCACAAAGTTCATCCGTTGGCTGTAATAACAGAACCCAGATGCTGGATGACAAGGATCAAGACGCTGTCCCTGCCTCTTTGAAAAAGAACAAACGGTATTCCCAGCTTCTGAAAGTCTCTGCCGGTATTTTCTTTAAGGGTTCATCCGGGTAGTAAGGATAACAGAGCAAGTTCAGCATCACGTTAAAAGCCTTCTGCCAAAGCAGCTTTGAGGGTACCACTTGTGCCCTACTGCCCCCTGCTGGACACCTGTCGGATCGTCTCAAGTTTTGCTCTGGCAGGATCCACGTAGGAGTTGAACGCGACTTAGCAACTGGGTCGTGAGTTTGCGGGGCGAGGAGGGAGAAGGGGAGCAGGAATCTGTCCCAAGTCCGTCTTTTAGCTGACGAGAGAGTTGTGGCCTGTCGCTCTGCTCTGGGCTGGGATCAGCGCATCAGTATATTTAAATGCATCCAGGTGATTGCAATTAAATCCAACTGGATTTAATTTACCTTGAAAATTCATATGTTTAACAAACTCTGGCAGTGAACAGCGGGAAAATACTTTTTGCCTTAACAAAGGGTATAAAGATAACAGAAAGTTGGCTGCTGTTGCTGTTTATTGAACGACTTTTCCGGTTCTAAGGATTTGCCTGAGTAAGGGGGATGTGGCCGGATCGCGGTCCACCTTGCTTTCTTCTCGGAGCATCCCGCGTGGTAGCCCGGCTGGCTTTGGGCACGGTCATCGCAGTCCTGTGTGGGGGCGTCTCTCTCGTGCCCCCTCGCGATGGGTCAACGAAGTGTCGCATCTTATTTAGAACCAGAGAGGACCTGGAAGGACCCTTGGAGGTCATCTTTTCTAACCCTCTCATTTTACAGATGAAGAACCGAGGCCCAGAGCGGTGAAGGGGTTTGCCCAGGCTCACAACCTAGTAATTAGGTTAAGTGGGGTTTGGCTGGGGGCAGTGTTCAGGGACAG
The DNA here is from genome assembly GCA_023783475.1 of Daubentonia madagascariensis. Taxonomy (NCBI): domain Eukaryota; kingdom Metazoa; phylum Chordata; class Mammalia; order Primates; family Daubentoniidae; genus Daubentonia; species Daubentonia madagascariensis. The sequence goes on along the minus strand of JAKFHU010001482.1, from coordinate 46,749 downwards.
GAGAGGGTGACTCGGGTCTCTGAGGTTGACAGCCTGAGCAAACACTTGGAGGATGAGGATTAGCTGGTGATGGGGTGGAATTAGAACAGACACTGGGGGCCACACACAAGGCCACTAGATGATTATTGCTGCCACTAATGGAGCCTGAGAATCTGGAAACTTCCTTGACCTATAGACTTACAAGCCCCTCAAGGTCAGTATGTCCAAAGCTGAACATATCATTTCCGCTTTCACTTAGCTTCCTCCATCATGTTTCATCTCATGACATTGCCTTCTATCCGGTGGCTCAGGATAGACAACTAGTCATCTCTCTCTGTCAATCCAATCTTTCGGTGAGTCCTTCTTCTTGTAAAATTTATCATGACTCCTTCTCCACTGCCAAAACCTCCTCTTGCCTTATGACTGAAAAAAAACCCTCAGTAGTGGACACCTTTTACCCATGGCTGCTCCAGTGATGAACACCCTCCTTGCATGGACACCATCTCACCTTGGAAGCATTGTCCTGCCTTCTCAAGGCAGAATCTGGTCTACTTCCCTGCCTAGCCCTCCCTCACACCCCTTACAGAGTGCAGAAGTGTGTGCTGGGTTTTGCCAATTAGGTGCAGACCCAGGAGGCTTCACTATGGAAGTGAGCGACATGATGGGGGCTGAGGATGGAGCTGGCTGTTCATCAGGGCTTGAGCATCCTAGAGGACATAATGAGATGATTTTGGAGAAATAGAGGGCAAGGGGCACAGAGTACAAGGAACGTGAGGAGAGAGAAGATGTTAGATGATTATGGGGCATTTAATTTGGGGTTATCACTTGGGGTGCCCCAGATGTAACACATGGTGGTGCTACATTCCTCAGGTTTTCAAACTCTCATTTACGAAAACAGTTGTTTTTGTGTAGAACAAGCTAAGGCCCCAGGTAGAAATGATGAGCTGGCAAGGCTGACTCAGGAGCCTGGGGGTGTGGGTGCTGAAGGCCTGTGCAGGAACACGCTCTGGTTGGAAGCAGAGCCTCATTTGTAAGGCAATGAAGCTGATGTAGGAATTGGTAAACAAGTAGGTAATAGACTTATTATGTTCACCAAAAATAAGGCATGGCCAAATTGGAATTAGAGTGTGGATGTGTGTGTGTGTGTGTGTGTGTGTGTGTGTGTGTATGTGTTAAAAACCTATTCTGAGATCAGTTGCAATAGAGGATTTTTGAGTAAAATCTTTTTAGAAATATGATTCCCTCCCTGTATGACCACTTTGAAGTGTCAATTTGGGTGACATCTTTGCCAATGACATTACTTCACAGGCATTGTTTTTAGCAAAGATATTGGAATTTTGCAAATTAAGAGTGGAACTATGCTTTGGGCTTTTATGGGGGCTTATCAGAAATATGACAGATGATTGATTAAATATGTAAATGGGACAGGTTTTTTAATTTCCAGAGCAGAAATAATCTCATCACTAAGACATTCTGTCTTGGGTGGTATCTGCTCTCTGATTAACGTGGATATTGAGCCAACTTTCCTGACCCATAATATACAGTCACTAGGTTTTCCAGAAAACTTACAAGTATCTGAAAAAATGTTGCACTGGCTGTCTTTTAGGATCTTTCCAGTTTGGTTACTGAAAAATAGTTAGCTTCTCCAGCAGCCTTACTTGCAGGAATGGAAAAGCCGTTCCTCAAATTTATTATATATAGGATTGCAAAGGGTTCTCAAATAGCCAAACAATCTTGAAAAAGAAGAATAAAGTTAGAGAACTGACACTGATTTCAAAACTTAATACAAAACTACAGTAATCACAACAGTGTGGCACTGCCACAAGGATAGGAATACAGACTAATGGAATAGAATTGAAAGTCTGGAAATAAACTCACATATCTGTGGTCAACTGATTTTTGACAAGGGTGTCAAGTCCATTCAATAGGGAAAGAATAATTTTTTCAGCAAATGGTGCTGGAACAACTGGATTTCTACATGAAAATGAATGAAGTTGGCCCCCTACCTCATATCATATATAGAAATTAACTCAAAATGAGGTCCTTATACCAAAACCAGACAAGGACACAACAACAACAAAAAAAGAAAACTACAGGCTAATACCCCAAATGAACATAGATGCAAAAATCCTCAACAAAATACTAGCAAACTGAATTCAACAGCACATTAAAAAGATTGTTCATCATGATCAAGTGAAATTTATCCCATGGATGTAAGAATGGTTCAACATATGCAAATCAATAAATATAATGCATCACATTAACAGAATTAGGAACAAAAACCATATGATTATTTCAGTAGATGCTAAAAAAGCATTTGATAAAATTGAACATCCATTTATGATAAAAACTCTCAACAAATGGTATAGAAGGCACATACCTCATAACAATAAAGGCCGTATATGACAAATCCACAGCTAACATCATACTGATCAGAGAAAAACTGAAAGCCTTTCCTTTAAGATCTGGACAAAGATGCCCACATTTGCCACTTTTATTCAACATAGTACTGGAAGTCCTAAATAAGCCAAAGCAATTAGATAAGGGAAAGAAATAAAGGGCACCCAAATTGGAAAGGAAGAAGTCAAATTATTCTTGTTCGCGGATGACATAATCCTATATTTAAAAAACTTAAAACTCTACCAAAACACTGTTAGAACTCGTAAACAAATTCTGTAAAGTTGAAGGATTCAAAAATCAACATACAAAAATCCAAAAAATTGGTAGTGTTTCTATATATACACAGTGAACAATCTGGGAAAGAAATCAAGAAAGTAATCTCATTACATAAGGTGTGACCAAATTGGATTTAGAATGTGTGTGTATATATGTGTTAAAAAGCTATTCTGAGAATGGTTGTAGAATAGCTACAGAATAGCTTTAAAAAAATAAAATATCTAGGAATAAAAATAACCAAAGAAGGGAGATCTCTACAATGACAACTAGAAAACACAGAATAAAGAAATTGAAGAGGACACACAAAAAATGAAAAGGTATCCCATTCTTATGAATTGAATGAATTATTATTGTTAAAATGTCCATACTACCCAAAGCAATCTATAGATTCAATGCAATCCTAACAAAATACCAATGTTATTCTTCACAGAAATAGAAAAAACAACCCTAAAATTCATATGGAACCACAAAAGACCCTGAATAGCCAAAGCAATTCTGAGTAAAAAGAACATGGCTGGAGGCATCACACTACAGACTTCAGTATGTACCATAAGTTATAGTAATCCAAACTTCATGACACTGGCATAAAAATAGACACATTGGCCACTGGAACCGAATAGAGAACCCAGAAATAAATGCACACATTTACAGCCAACTCATTTTCAACAAATGTGCCAAAAACATACATTAGGAAAAGGACAGTCTCTTCAATAAATGGTGCTGGGAAAGCTGGATATCATATGCAGAAGAACGAAACTAGACCCCTGTCTCTCACCATATGCAAAAATCAAACAAAAATGGATTAAAGACTTAAATGAAAGACCTGAAACTATAAAACTACTGGAAAAAAATATTGGGGCCATGCTTCAGGACATTGGTCTGGGCAAAGATTTTTTTGTGCACAGGCAACCAAAGCAAAAATAGACAAATGGGATCACATCAAGCTAAAAACTTCTGCACAGCAAAGGAAACAATCAATACAGTGAAAAGACACCTGTTTAATGGAGAAAATATTTGTAAACTGCCTATCTGACAAGAGATTAATAACCAGAATATATATATATAAAGAACTCAAACAACTCAATAGCAAAAAAAAAAAAAAAGAAAAAGAAAAAAAATCCAATTAAAAATGGGAAAATGATCTGAATAGACATTTCATAAAAGAAGACATACAAATGGGCAATAGGTATGTGAAAAAAAATGCTCCACATCACTCATCATCAGGGAAATGCAAAGCAAAACCACAATGAGATATCATTTCACCCCAGTTAAAGTGGCTATTATCAAAAAGACAAAAAATAACAAATGCTGGTGAGGATGTGGAAGAAAAGGGAATTCTTACACACTGTTGGTGGTAATGTAAATTAGCACAGCCACTATGGAAAATAGTATGGAGTTTCCTTAAAAAACTGAAAATAGATCTACCATATGATTCAGCAATCCCACTACTGGATATATGTCCAAAAGAAAGGAAATCAGTATATTGAAGAGATAGCTGCAGTCTCATGTTTATTATAGCACTATTCACAATAGCCAAGCTATGGAAGCAACCTAAGTGGATGAATGGATAAATAAAATGTGGTACATACACAATGGGATATTATTCAGCCATAAAAAGGAGTGAACTCATGTCATTTGCAGCAACATGGATGGCACTGGAGGTCATTATGGTAAGTAAAATAAGCCAGGCACAGAAAGACAAATATTGCATGTTCTCACTCATATATGGGAGTTAAAACAGTTGATCTCACGAAGGTAGAGAGTAGAATAATCGTTACCAGAGGCTGGGAAGCACAGGGAGAAAGGGCAGATGAAGAGAGGTTGGTTAATGGGTACAAAAGTACAGTTAGTTAGAAGCAATAAGTTCTACTGTTCAATAGTATAGTAGGATAACAAGTTAACAATAATTTATTATATATTTCAAAATAGCTAGAAAAGAAGATTTGGAATGTTCACAATACAAAGAAATGGTAAATGTTTAAGGTGATGGGCTTCCCAGTTACCTTGATTTGATCATTGTGCACTGCATGCATGTATCAAAATATCACATGCACCCCATAAATATGTATTAATACAATTATTATATATCAATTTAAAAATAAAACTATGGAAGAGGAATAAAAGAATTTTAATAAGTTAAGTATAGAATTCATATTTAATTAAAATCTACATTTCTTAATGATGAGTAAGGAAATAGAAATGCTTCATTTTCTGATTAAGGGTATCTTCAGTCAATTCTTTGGTATCAAATTGACTAAAAATTACAGCTTCTTGATAACACTTTCTTTATCTGTATGCTTGCCTTTTCTAAGGGATAAGTGACTTTATTGTATTAAAATACTATCCCAAATCTGAGACAAATCCTTTCTAAACTACAGAGAAATAAAATCACCAGGGCTTTAGGCAGAGAATGTAGTGTTGGGCTCTTTTAATTAATCTAAAAATATTCGCATTCTTAGAGATAGCAACATTATCAAAAGAGAAGAATTGATTGGCTCTGAATACAGGAAATGTTCATAACATTATGAGAAATCAAGGATATCTGAAGCAGTACATTTAATAGTTTGAGAATGGAGTTATTATATAAGAGAAAAGATAGCAACAACTACTTGTAAATATCCAGAGAATCATGAAAGCATAATTTGTGGATGGAAACATACAGATGTTTCACATATGTATAAGATGAAAGTATGTGTAGAGATAATTTTTCAGCTCAATAACATTTTGTTTTCATATTTATTTATTTATTTTTGAGACAGGGTCTTACTCTGTTGCCTGGGCTAGAGTGCAGTGGCATCATCATAGCTCACTGCAACCTCAAACTCCTGGGCTCAAGCAATCCACCTGCCTCAGGCTCCCAAGTAGGTAGGACTACAGGCGCACACCACCACACTTGGCTAATTTAAAATTTTTTGTACAGCAAGGGGTCTTGCTATGTCACTCAGGCTGGTCTTGAAGTCCTGGCCTCAAGTGATCCTCCCACCTTGGCCTTTCAAAATGCTAGGACTACAGGCATGAGCCACTGTGCCAGGCCAAAATTTTGTTTTATTTAAAGTTCAAAAGCTGAAAGAAAAAAAATTAACTCAAAATGAACCAATGACCTAAATATAGGAGCTAAAACTCTCACAAGAAAACGTAGGAGTAAATATTCATCATCTTGGATTTGGCAATAGTTTCTTGCATATGACACAAAAAGCATAGGCAACAAAGGCAAAAATAGACAGATAGGCCTATCATCAAACTGAAAAACTTCTGCACATCAAAGGAAACAGTCAACAGAATGAAAAGAAAACCTACAGAATGGGAGAAAATATGTTCAAATCAAAACATATCTGATAAGGTATTAATATCCAAAATGTGTAAAGAACTATAACAACTCAACAACAAAAATATGGATTAAAAAATGGGCAAAGGACTTGAATATACATTTCTGCAGAGAAGGTATCCAAATGGCCACCAAGCATATGAAAAGATGCTCAGCATCACTAATCATTAGAGAAAGGCAAATCAAAACCGCAATGAAATAACACCTCATACCCATTAGGATGGTTACTACAAAAAAAACCTCAGAATATAACAAGTATTGGTGAGAATGTGGGGAAACTGGAACACTTGTGCACTTTTGGTGGGAATGTTAAATGGTATAGCTGCTATGGAAAACAGTATGGAGGTTCCCTAAAAAATTAAATACAGAATTACCATGTCGTTCAGTGATCTCACTTCTGGGCATATATCCAAAAGAATTGAAAGCATAATCTTGAAGGGATATTTGCACACCAGTGTTCATAGCAGCAATATTCACAACAGCCCAAAGGTGGAAGCAACCCAAATGTCCACTGATGGAAGAATGGATAAAGTAAATGCAATATACATACAACGGAATATTATTCAATTTAAAAAAGAAAAAATCCTGTTACATGCTGCAACATGAATGAACCTTGAGGGAATTAAGTGAAGTGAAACCAGCCAGTCACAAAAAGACAAACACTGTATGATTCCACTTTTATGAGGTATCTAAAGTAGCCAAACTCACAGAAACAGAAAGTAGATCAGAAGTTGCTATGAGCTGGGGGAGGAGGGAATGAGGATTTTTTGCTTAATGGATACAGAGTTTTTGTTTGGGGTGATGAAAAAGGTGGTTGCCAAAGGGTGGGGAGAGAGGAAAATAGGGAGTTGTTGTTCAATAGGTACAGAGTTTCAGTTTTGCAAGATAAAAAAATTCTTGAGATCTGTTGCACAACAATGTGAAAGAATTTAACACTATTGAACCGTACACTTAAAAATGTTTGCGATGGTAAATTTTATTGTGTGAGGTTTTTTACCACAATTTTAAAAAGCATAATGAAATATCATTTCGTATCCACTGGGGTGGCTATAATAATAATAAAAAACCCGAGAAAATAGCAAGCATTGATGAGGATGTGAAGAAACTGGAACTTTTGTACATCGTTTGTGCGAATGTAAAATGGTGCACTTGCTGTGAAAAATAGTATGGTGGTAGCTCCTCAACAAAAAATTAAATATAAAATTTACCATATGATCTAGCAATCCCACTTCTAGGTATACACCCAAAATAATTAAAAGCAGGGACTCAAACAGATACTTGTACCCTAATGTTCATTGCAACATTATTCATGATAGCCAAGAGGTGGAAATAATCCAAGTGTCCATCAACAGATGAATGGATGAACAAAATATGGTATATCCATACAGTGGACTATTATTGAGCCCTAAAAAGAAATAAAGTTCTGATACATGCTACAACATAAATGAATCTTGAAAACATTATGTAAGTGAAATAAGCCAGACATAAAAGGACAAATAGTATATGACCATACTTATATGAAATATCTACAATAGACAAATTCATAGAGACAGAAAGTAGATTAGAAGTACCAGGAGTTGGGGGAGGAGGGAAGGAAGAGTTACTAATGGATACAGAGTTTCTGTTTGGGGTCATTAAAAAGTTTTGGTGATGAATAGTGGTGATAGTTGTACAACACTGTGAATGTAACTGATGCCACTGAAATGTGCACTTGCAAATTATTGAGATGGCAAATTTTTACTGCAATAAAAAATTATAAAAAATGATTACCTTCAGTTTTTAAAAGAGAAAACTTAAAAACCAAAGAACTAATACACAAGTACCCAAATACTGGACATATAATTCAATTAACCATGAGCTATACTAAACTCAGCAATAGCAACCCACACAGGAAGGGGTGTGACGTTCTTGAGTTTTTCCTACATACTTAGTGCCTCACATGTGCTCTCACTGAATCTGCACATAAACAAACCCTGAGAGTAGGTGTTACTGTGCCTATTTTACAGTTAAGCCCTGGCGCAAAGTTACACAGGTCTATAAATCCAGCATCCAAATTTAGGTCTATCTGGCTCCAAATGAAACTCAAACAACCAATGGTGACTGTTTTGGGAAAGTTTTTTCACTCGAAGAAGATAATTTTCAGCTGACTATGTAATTTTACCAGGGAAGAAGATTACTGTAAGGGAGAATAGACTGACTGTGAGCAAGATCCTATCCAACTCGAGTTTCTCGTTGGATTTTGCTGGAACTCATCACCCTTAGAACACTGATTTTGAGTTGAGTGTGCTCCTCTATGGGGTTCATTTTAGCTCACAATGGCAGATTTGTTAAATGCCGAACGCAGTTCTTTTCCAATGTAGTAATTCATCCACCTTTGAAGTTTAAATTTGACTTTGGTAAGGAAGAGAAGTTCTTGAATTTCCGCATGTGACCAGAGGAGGTCGCCCTTTCACTATGAATATTTTTAGGGTACGCCGCAAACTCAAGAATATCGCTCGTCCAAAAATTATCATTCTTATTTTCGTATTTTCTTTTTCTCTCTCCCCCTCCTTTCTTCCCTCTTTTCCTCCTTCCCTTTCTCTTCTATTTCCCCCTCCTCCCATTATTTCAATCAGCCAGCACAGATGTGATAATAGGAGAGTGATGTACTTACCACATTCTTTGAACATTCACTCGCCTCTTCCCTGTCAAATACTATTCCCCTAATGACAAACTTCCCAAGCAAATAGACCAAATAGCAAAGATACTTGACCTTCCCTTTTACTGTTTTTAAGGATGGAAGTGGCTTTCATTTTTGTGTGTAAACAGGTGAACAGTCACACGGCTGAAATTCAGTGTTCCTTTCCTCGACTGTTCATTTTCACAGTTTAACCTCTTCTGGCTCCAGAGAGGGCAAGGTGGGAGTTTAGCAAAATCCACTGTCAAATCGGGAAAGCATTTAGACTTTGACATTTGATAGTTAAAACTCATTTTCTGCATGCAGACTATAGCTTTCCAGAAGTTCTTTTGTTAAGCAACTGAAAAGAAATTTAGGTTTTCTTTCCTTCCCTCCCACCTCTTCCTTCCTTCCTTCCTTCCTTCCTTCCTTCCTTCCTTCCTTCCTTCCTTCCTTCCTTCCTTCCTCCCTCCCTCCCTCCCTCTTCTTTCTTTCTCTTTCTTTCTCTCTCTCTCCACCCCCTTCCTCCCTCCTTTCTTTCTTTTTCTTATCACTAAAGAATCTTTTTAGAAAGAATATTTCTTTTCAGTGCTTTTACTAAGATTTCTGATCCTCCTCGCGTTCCTGTATCCTTACCTATGTTACTCAAAAGAAGTATCTAGCCAGGGCTTTTAACTGGGAGAGTTAACAATCAAAGTCCAATTTTATCAATCAGAAAAAAATGATCAAATATTTTTAAAAAGGGTCTCTGTAGCCTGAGACACAAGGGGACCAGGGCATGTGTGTGTTGGGGGTGGGAAAGGCATGTTACAAATACAGGTGTCTTCTTTATTCTAAATTACCTGGGGGGTGGATAGAATTAATTATTTTCTGTAAGTATGAGGTGGCTTACAGCTCCAAAGAAATGTCAGTCTGCACATGACTCAATTCATGAGACCTTCAATAGACTTGGTATTTGGACCTTGGACACCACAGTTTTTAAGGACCTGAAATGTCTTTGGGGGTTAGGAGGGAGATGAGCTTTTTTGTTTCTAATCAATACTGTCTCTGTTTTTTCTTCTCATGCAGCCTTTTCAAATTAGTGAGAGGAGGTCAGTAGGAGCCCTCCTACCACATTGGTTTCAACTACATTTTCTGTTGCTTGTGTGACCTTGAGTCAGTTTCTCAATTTGTCCAGGTTTAAGCTGTTCTGGTCACAAAATGAAATGTGGAATTACATTATCTGCTAGGTTTTTCAAATGCCAGCTCTTTATAATCTTCCTGACTTTATAGTCTTTGAGGTACCATGTCCAGACTCTGATTTACTATTCTGAGCAACTGCCTCACATTACAATAAAGGTAGAGATAATATCGATCAGTCACTACAATATTTGTATTTGCTTTTTCCTTGGTCCTGGAAAGACTTTTGAGACAAATCCTAGCCTTTGTTTGGATACAGATGGGGAAAAAAACGAAAACGAATCAATAAAATGAAAGAAGAAGGCTTTGGAGCCTGGCTTCCTGGCTTCAAGTCTTGGCTTTGTCACTTCCTACCAGTAAGTTGGCAAGCTTTTACAATTCCTTGTGGTTCCATTTTCTGATCTAAAAAATAAAATAAAAATATTGCCTATCTCATGGGATTGTTGTAAAGAGTAAGCTATTTAAATTTATGTTTATGCTTAATAAATGAAGGCTATCACCATCATAATTTTTATTCCAGCCGATCTATAATTATGCTTTTCAGATCAGCCTCTTCCCTTTCCTACCGTAACCCATCAACAAATGTGAGGGACATTTACTATCAAGTTGAAAGGTAAACTCAGCACCAGTGAAATGTAAGCAAATAGTGTGAAAATAGGCTGTTGGGGGAAGATGGTTCAGAGGTCATGGATCTCCCCTAGTGGCTGTTTTGCCAAAACCCCTTCAGGAAATAGGAACAGTCATGGCTGGTGTGGGAAAGAGGTGAGTAAATCATACACCTGGTTATAGGCTGAACACCACTTGACAAGATGGGCTCTGAACCTTCATGTGGGCTCTATTCCAGTGGTGGCCCAAGGACCAGCAGCATGGGCATTTGGCTTCCTGGGAACTTGCTGGAAATGCAGAATCTTGGTAACCATCCCAGACCTGCTGAGCCAGAATCTGCACTAGAACAAGATCCCCAGATGTTTGGTGAGGTCCCCAGGTGATTGCTGTGCACCTTAAAGTTGAGAAGTTCAGGCAGACCCATGTGAGAGAGACCTACTGTTCTTTAAGTTCTGGTTTTACCTACTGAAATGGATTGTTATTCATGATAAAGAAGTGATATGGAGCAGAAACTGACAAAAATTACCTTGAGGACTTCATTGAAGACACAGTGACCACAATCACAGTAGCTGTCAGCCCTATTCTCCAGGTTGGAATCTGAGAATTCACTGGAGAAATCTGCATTTCCATGAAGCCAAGAAAACTAATCTCCTTTCTTATTCTGGCTTCACTTCTATTGCAGGAGTAAGAAGAATTATTCTGGTTTTTAATGTGAAATCAAAAAGGAAACTTTGTTTAAATATCTTAAAAAAGCTATATTCAAAATAGTATATTTTGTGATATATGCTTTAAATTAATTGCCTTTCAATTTCATGGTTCTATTTCTTTTTTAACTTGTTTTGGTGTCCAAATTAATGCATTCCCATTTTAGAAAAACTGCATATACGGGAAGACAACAAAGAGAAATGAAAAGCATCATTCAGTATCAAACCACTTTTGATGTTTTGTTTATAGATTTGTAAGAGTTTTTCCCTCTAAAACAGAACTAGATTGAACGTACTACAGTCTTTCCCCCCCATATTAATATATATTGTATGCATTTTTTATGTCATCAGTATTCCATATCACAAGGGTTCTCAAACATGAGTGAGCCTCAAAATTGCAGATTGTTGGCTCTACCCTCAGAGCATCTGATTCAGGAGTTCTGGGGTGAGACCTGGGAAGTTGCATTTCCAACAAGTTCTGGGAGATCACACTTTGAGAAGTGCTGCCATATGTCAGTCTCAATGAACTTGGAATCTGTCTTTTCTCAGAGCTTCTAAGTTGGTTCTGATGGTCCATCAGGTTTGAGAACTATGATCAAAGCAACGGGCTCCTATTGTTTGGGGTAAATCCAAAGCTGATGATGGGGTGGACAAAGGAGAGAGGCATCTGTAGGCTATAAACAGGCTTACCTTCTAAAGATGATTTTTTCTTAGGAAATACACAGGTGAAGGTGGCCTTGGTCTGCCCTCATGAAGGGTTTTTTGAAGGGCTGTAAACTTTTTACACCTTCAACTTCAAAAGTTATGTTACAACAACTGTGTTGGTTCAAAATGGAGAGAAATTGATTAATTATCATGGACTGTCATTATTGTTGTAAGAAAAAGAACAAATAGGACAAGATTTTATAAAAGCAAGCAACAGCCTGAAAGCCTGGGGAATACTATAGAATTTAGTAGTCATCAGTGAAAGTTGACTTCCTATACTGATCTTCCTCTATTGTCTGATGTCTTTCCAGCTTTTGCTAGCATGCCAAGAAAACAAACAAACAAACAAAGCAGGGAAACTGCATGAGATATTCATTTTTGAAAAGTAGTTTCCTCTTATTGTCTGTGTGAAAAAATTTCATACCATATGGGAAATGACTTTAATTTTACATTGGGTGTTTATGAATTATTCTTCCTTCCTTCAGCTGTTGCTGAGTGCAGTTCAGAATGTCTAAGGTGTTTGCCAACAGAGGGCACATGCTGTGAGGTCATTTGGGAAGAGCAGTTTTACAAAACACTGCCTGAAGTGTGGCCTGACAGCTCCTGGTCTGACAGGACCCCGGGTGGCTGATGTTGTTAGGTCAGTGTATGACAGCTCTGGTAAAGTGAGGCACAGTATTACTGTTATGAGAGCAGTTATTGTTTAATGGGCTCTCTAGACCTGTGGTTGTAAATACAACTTTGAGGTTCCCACACTGAGTGAAGAAAGTGGAGTCCTGCTGATTAGGCACTGTCTTTTCAACATTCAGCAGTTCAAACTTCTTTCCTAACTCACTTTGAATGGGACAGCAATCAATAAATAAAAATCCAAGAAAATATTTCCAAAGGATAGCATTTGTGTTACTTCGTGGTAAAGGCTTGTGACTTAAGGGGGTGTCTGAATTTCTTCCCACTCCTAATAATCAGAAATTAATGTATACACTAGGCAACCACTTGCAGTTGGGGTGTCAAAGAGGAGATGTGAAGGTCCCCATCCCAATAGCAGCAAAAACCATGAAATACTTATGAATATATTTAGCAACAGCTGGGCAAGACCTTTATGGAGAAAATTTCATACCCTTGTTGAAAGACATCAAGAGACCTGAATAAATGCATATGAACCATGCTTATGAAGACTCACTATCACAAAGGTGTCAGTTCTTCCCATATTGATTCATTAATTTAATGTAATTTCAATCAATGTCCTAGGAATGTTCATGGAATCTTACAAACTTAAAATTAAATTTGGAATAGCAAAATTCCAAAAATATTTGCCATACTTAATCTCAAGACATAATGTGTAATGGACTTAATGTTTGTGTCTCCCCCTCCCCATTCATATGTTAAAGCCTTAACCTGAGTCATATCTGTATTTGGAGATGTGCCTCTAAGGAGGTATAATAATTAAGATTAAATGAAGTCATAAGGGTGGGTCCTTGGTCTGATAGGATTAGTGTCCTTATAAGAAGAGACACCATAGAGCTTGCTCTCTTGCAGACACATACACTGAGGAAATGCCATGTGAGGACATAGCAAAGGAGGTGGCCATCTATAAGCCAGGAGTAGAGCTCTCACTAAAAAATTAATTTGATGATGGACTTCTAGCCTCCAGAATCGTGTGAAAATAGACATCTGTTGTTTAAGCTACCCAGTCTGTGGTATTTTGTTATGGCAGCCCGAGAAGATTAATACAAAATACAACCAAACCAGTTGTGGTAATGGCCTAGGCTGGAAAATACAAATAGTCAAGTGGAACAGAATAGAGTGGTTCTAACCAGGGCCACATGTATATGAAAATTTGATTTATAGCAGAGGTGGCATTGCAAACTAGTGCAGTAAGGCTCAATCGAATCCTGTATTAGTTATCTATTGCTGTGTAACAATATTATGAAAACTTTAGAGGGTAAGGCAACACATATTTATCATCTCACAGTACCTGTGGGTCAGGAGTCCAGGCATGGCTTAGCAGCGTCCTCTATAAGACTGCAATCAAGGTGTTGGCCCGAACTAGGGTCTTATCTGAGGTTCAACAAATCCTTGGAATGATTTGCTTCCAAGGATGCATAGTTGTTGGCAGAATTCAGACTGTGGCACTGAGGGCCTCAGTTTCTTGTTGACTGTCTGCCAAAGGCCACCTTCAGTTCCTGGCTGCATGGCCCCCCCTGTAGGCAGCCCACAACATGGCAGTTTGCTTCTTCAAAGCTAGCAAAAGACAGAGTCTCCTAGCAAGACGGGCATTACAATCTCACGTTACATAATCATGAACTTGTACATGTTTGTCATTTTCTACTGGACTGAAGCAAGTCTCAGGTCATACTCATGTCAAGGGCAGAGGATTATGCAAGGGCAGGTGATGAGGATTGTGGGGGCCACTTAGAGGATATCCGCCTCAGATCCTAACCTCATACCATAGGCAATAAAAAATTTCAGGTGGATAAAAGATATAAATGGAAAAGAAAAACTTAGAACTTTTAGGAGATAATATAGAAGGACATCTTTATTACCTGTGAATAGAGAAAGATTTCTTAAATTAGACACATACAAAAACATACTCACACACAAAGAGGGAAAATACTGATACTTTCAGTTCCATTAAAATTTGAAACTGTTCAACGAGAAGCTTCAAAAACAAAATCAAAAGATAGGAAGACTGAAAAAAATTATTATTGTATATATTATAATATATACATAATATGTTATATTTATCTATATCTGATAAAGGATTATCTGCAATTTAAAAACAATTCCTACAAATCAGTAAGAAAAAACTGAAAAGAAAAATGGACAAAGTTTCAAACAAGTAATTGACAAAATACGAAAGCTAAATGTCTAGTAAACATGAAAGGATGTTCAACCTCACGTGTAATTAGGGACATGCAAATCAAAACCATGGTCCAAATTAAACCCAATATTCTATACCATTAGTTTAGCAAAAAATAAAGACAGATAATACCAAGTGTTGACAAGGATATGGAGAAATGGAAATTATCATTCATGGCTGTTAAGTTGGTATCAGTAGAGTAATTTTAGAGAGAAATTTGTCACTAGTTAGCAAAATTGAAGATGCTCCTACTCTTTGATCCAGTAATTCCACTTCTAGGCAGGAATGATAGTCTACATATTTAACACTGATGGTGCAAGGCACCCACCAATTAGAATTCACAACTTCTTCAATCAGAATGAAGGTTTCCCATAAACAACAGGTGCATCCGTATTGCTGAAAGCATGTTGAATATCAGCGCTGCTTCTAGGAATATTCCCTAGAAACTTCACACATATGATATGCAGAGGGAGAAGAGCAGAAGGATGTTTATTGCAACATTGTTTGTAAAAAAAAGGTTATAACTCGAAGCAATCTAACTGTCCAGAAACAAAGGGTAGATAAATACATTTTGGTCTATTATCCAATAGCATAATACGTAGCAGTGAAAAGGGATGAACTAGAATCATTTGAATCAAGTGGACAAATCTCAGAAAACTAACGTTTTGGGAGACAGCAATGCAGATGGATATTGTCTTAGTCCATTTGGGCTACTGACTATGTCAAAATACAATAAACACGGTGGCTTGTAGACAACAGAAAGTTATTTCTCACAGTCTGGAGGCTGGGAAGTCCATGATCAAGGAGCCCGCAGATTCTGTGCCCGCTTCCTCATAAAGGGCGCCTTCTCACTGTTCTCACATGGTGGGAGGGGCAAACAAGCCCTTTGGGCCTCTTTTATATGGGCCCTAATCCCATACATGTGATCTAACCACCTCCCAAAGACCCCATCTTAATACTGTTACTCGGGGGTTAGGATTTCAACATATGAATTCTGGGGGGATACAAACATTCAGATCATAGCAGATATGTACTGCAAGATGCCATCCAAATAAAATTTGAAACTTATAAAAGAATGCTATGTTTACATGTAATAATAGTGGGAGAACGTGTAGGAATGACCCTCAACATTCAGAATGTTGGTTATTTCTGGGAAAAGGGAGAAAGGAACGGGAAGGGGGTGGTGCGGGCCACAACTGCAAGGCCTATTTTTAAAGAAGATGGAGAGTGGGTATGACAGATGGTCGGGATTTGACAGACCTGGCAGTGGCTCCCTGATGTTCAGTGTGCCATTTTTTCTTTTTCTGTGTGATGGAAATATTTACAAGTTAAAAACCAACACAAGCTAGATTGTGAGGTGTGGGTCAGTTTTCACTGGTCTCTGGGCAGGTGGCTGTTGCCTGCTGAGTTCTTTCTTGCTTTTGACCATTTGCCCAATGCCCTTCCGGCCTCAGTTCCACCTGCTTTCAGATCGGAACCCCTTTCCCTTTGCTGGGTTCACCAGGAGGGTGAGGCCGGAACATCGGTTTGTGGCTCTTCATTCTCTAAATACACCTCTTTACCTCGCCTGTCCCCCTAAGAGATGCCAGTTACCAGACGGCCTTGTGCTTGAACTGGGGACATCATTACAGATGGCTCCAAAGTATTGGTTGTCACATTCTTCACTAACTTGCAGTGTCAACCTGCTCCCCTCCTCAGCCAGCCTCTGCAAACCTGCCTTGAAAGCAAATGATGCCTTTCCTTGGCACCTCACCTGTGAAGCTCTGCCATGCCCATGGACTGACCTCCATCCAGTAGACCTGACCCAGATAAGGTGTATGACAACACTGGAAAGCCCGAGGCTTTGGAGGAAAGGCCTGAACATGGGTGCTTCAATTTAAAAGGCTCTAATGATGTTGCTTAAGCACAAAGTAATTTCTTCCACAGACGATCCTTCACCCTGCTTTCTAGTATATCATTGAATCTATTCTGGCATTTCCTTTGAATTGGGTTAGACATAGCAGAGTTTCCAACCAAATGGAAATAACCAACTGGAATTCATTTCTTGAACTACTATAATTTAGAGATTCTGTCTTTTGGGTGATTGGAAAGGATACAAGATTGCAGAATTTCTGGCTGGCGGTGGCAAGTATAAAGAACTGACATTTATATTTGGGAACTCCCTCAACCCCTTCCCCCAGCTCCTGGGGTGAGATGAGGGGTTGTGTGTTGGGGGGACAGCAGAGTCTAACAGACCAAACTTGGGCTCTGCAGTTAGTCAGACCAGTTTTTGAATCTGGTTCTGTAAATGGGCAATTTATCTTACCTGGCAGAGTGTCGATTTCCTCATTTACAAAATGAAGGAAATCATGGCTTCTGCTAGGGAATTGGGTCAGTGTTAAACAAGATGATGTGTATGTGGCAGCTCGAGCAGGACAGGGAAGCTGGCCCACTCCTTCCTTTGCCCCGCCCGTCTCTCTCCTCCTTTGCCCTCCACCCCTGCACTCACAGACCTGCCTGATCCCAGTGTCTCGAAGTTCTCACTCCCTTCCTCGCTCACACCCGACTCTGCTCTCCGGGAGGTTTGGATTCGGGGGAGGGGCGATGGAGGAGTGATATGGGAGGCTGGTGGGAAATCAGTGTGGAATGTGGGTGGAAAAGGAGGCTGTGGGTGATTTCACAGTTATAGTGAATTCCTGCTCGATGCTACCCTGTCCGTTTTTTTTTTATTTTTTAAAGTCCATCTCTAACTGTGAAATAAAAGGCTCTCTTGCTCCAGTTTCAGGTGTGGTGGGAGCTGGTGTGGGGAGGGGGTCGTTGGGGGTAGGGAGCTTTCCCAGCTCTGGGATCACATGATAGAGCTGTTTCTCTCTTCATCCACACCCATAGCCAACCAAGACAAAAAAGAAAAGCCCACCCAGTCCCTTGTTTAGCCACTTGGGAGACAGCTGAGTGGATGCAAAACTTCAATGTTCTCTTATGGAGGGAGGCAAAGGAAGTGTTCTCAGATTCACTGTTGTGCAGTATTGGGATGGGCTCTGCTTTCAGAACCACCAGCTGCTTGGCCTAGAACAAACCACTCAGCTTTACTGAGCCTCGGTTCCCTCATCTGTGAGAGGCAGGGTACCATTCTGTCCTGGCCTACCATTTATAAACTATAGAGCACTGTACAAATCTCAAACATTAATATTTTTGCTAACAGCCTGGACAGATTCTGCCTCCTGGGTAAGAGGAATGCAAAGTGGCCATTGTTTCCGGAAGGATATGAAGCAACATCCTTACCTGCTTAACATCATGTTCTGTACATTCTGCTCTTCTTTTTTTCATGTCAACAAAGCTATTATTTTGTGCACCATTTCCCCGCAGTCTGGAAGATTGGCTAGAGATGCTGATAGGAAGCAAGATTTAATCAGTGGTTTGAGCTGAAAAGATGGGGTGACTCAATGCCACACAGCAGCCAGGACTGGGATGATGTCATAGACAACTGTGCCATGGCTAAAATTCATGTTTTGATTTATTCTTTCACTTTTTCTCAGGCTAATTTTAAAACCAGAAAATGATGGTGAGGATCATTAGTCAAATGAATATTGGCTTTCAGGCTGTTCTCATAGAAAACCTCAATTGTTGTTTATAGTCTCAGGGTGTGTGTTGCTTTGTGCCCTGAATCTTGTCAGTAGCAAGTGAAAGAAAGTCAATTAACTCAAATTAATAAAACATGGACATATTTGTCTCCCTTAACTGAAAAACTCAGGGGCTCCAGGGGTGTCTCAGGGTGTGGGCTTGGTGTCTCTATTCTCAACTCTGCTCTTTTCTGTGCTGAGTCCAGTCTCAGCCTGATATCCCTCCTTGGTCCCAGGATGGCTTCCCACAGCTCCTGCTAATCCTCTGTCCTCTCATCCCAACATTTCCAACAAGATTCCCACAACTGTGTCTCCTGCTGGCACTGAAGAGTTTTTATCTGCAGAACAACGTATAAATAAAACCTTTCAGAAGATGACATTGGTATTGGTGGTTGTGTTGTTAATATTGTATAGGCATCTGTGTGTGGCATGGCAGGTGGGTGTGGGTGGGTGGTGTTGCTGCTTTCTTTCAATGTGGTGGGTAGAAGAAGAAACAATTAACAGTGATTTAAGTTGTCTTCTGAAAAACAGGTGTATTAGTTTCCTGTGGCTTCTATAACCAGTTGTCACAAATTGGGTAGCTTAAAATAACAGAAATTTATTCTCTGACAGTTCTGGAGGCCAGGAGTCTGAAATTGAGGTGTCTGCAGGCTGTACTCCTTCCAGAAGCTCTGGAAGGTGTTTCATTAGTTGCCTCCTCCACCTTCTGGTTGGTGTCAACATTCTTGGGCTCGGGGTCACATCACTTCAATTGCCACCTCCTTGGCTATGTCGCTTCCCCCTGTTCTCGGTGTCTTCTTCTCTTCTGTCTGTCTCAAATCTCCCTTTGCCTTTTGTTGATAAGCACACTTGCCATTGAATGTAGGGCCCACCTGATAATCCAGGATCATCTCATCTCAAAATTCTTAACTTAATCACATCTGCAAAGATGCTTTTCCCAAATAAGGTAACACTTCCAGGTTCTCGGAATTAGGACAGGGACATATCTTTTTTGGGGTCACCATTTAACTTATTATACCAGGACACATATAAATATTCTGAAATTCTTTATAGGTCTTGAATATTTTCCTCTGGTTGCTTAAGCCCTAACTTAAAGTCACTTTTTCAGAGCCAAATTCTACAGCAGATTCATAAGAGATCTCAACTCTATTTTGAACCCTAAAAGGAAGGGAGGGCAGGGCTCAAAGGCAGCAGGAGAAACTAATATGAAACTGATCACTGAAGTGGGGGAAGGAGGGGATCACCCAAGGGCAGGTGGGAGTGGTCTCCAGAGGGTGCAAACTTAGTGGCTCCAAAGACAGGCAGTTGCTGTAGACCATTCCTCAGAGACCCTGCCTCAGCAGCAGGCTGGCTGACAATAAGAAACAACGTGTGATAACATTTTCAGGGTCTCCAGGGAAACTTAGGTTTCTATAAGAGTACAAAGCTCATATAAACCTGCCATCCCATAAGCATTGCATGTTTTATTTACAATAAATTTTGTTTTTTCCCATCCCAGGTAGGACACCATTTCCTGAAGTTGCTAACCTCACTGGGTGAGAGATAATTCATGAGCTCTGTGTTTACACTGGTGGATATAGTGCCATATCGTGGAGAAACAGGTCACCTGCATTTTATTTTAATGCAGCAACTAGTGCTGAGCCCAACTGCACTCCCGTTGTGGCTGTGACTACTGTTGCTGCTTCTCCCAGCACCTGGCAGTCCGTGGTAATTAGCAAGGATACCTGGAAGGTTCCAGGAGTGCCTTGAAATGGAAGTACCGAGTGATATTAATCTGTGAGTAGAAAGAAGCTGTGGAAAACCAGGCAGGGCTGGTCCTGATCCCCCGTGCATGCTTCATCTTTGGGAATCAGCCCCTGAATCTCAGCAATTTAAAAGTTTCACCCTTGTCTGTAGGCTTTGGGTGAGCCAGGTCCCATGGCGAGAGCTTTGCACAGTTTGTACTGTCAGTGCAGAAAGGTAAACAGGGAGTTTGGTTCCTCTTGGTTGTGCTGGGCCGTCTGGGATGTACTGCCAGGGGAGCCTGAGGGTCATCTCCACACTTCCTGCCGTCTTGTTGTCTACTTTCAAGCCTGCCAGTGCCTCCATCCTCTTCTACTTGGACTACAGAAGTCTGATAATCCATCTCTCCATTGTCTCTGCCTCCTTCCTTTGTACCACTGACAGGCTTATCTTCTGAAAACCTGCACATGGCATTCCTCAGCAGATAACCCTTCCTCACGTGCCTCAGTGCCACTGAGTAATGTCCCAATCCTACAGCCTGGCTCTGAAGACCCTCCTGGGTCTGAGAGTTACCTACCCCTTAAAACATGTCTTTTTTTCTTTCCTTAATGAACCTTCAACTCTTCCATCTCTGTGGGCTTTTTCTGCTACTCTGAATGACCTTCTCTAAACTGTATTGTCAGCTTCCTCATTAGTCAAACGGGGATAACACCCTCACCTTTCCCAGACAGAGTAGTTGCTTGAATGGAATATTTCATGGAAATTTTTAGGACAGTGCCTGATCATTCATGTGATCACAGAACGGATCGTGCGTCCTCCATCTTTGGGGATCAGCTGTTATAATCTCGCCTTCCTAGTTTAGCTTGAGAGCCACTTCCTTCCTGATGCTGTCCCTGTCCTCCTCAGCCTTGGGAGATGTTTCCTTCCATGGAAATCCCAAAGCACATTATTTCCATATCACAATTTTGTGTTACATACAAATTATTACATACTTGGATTTGGTATCAGGTCCAATTTTATGTGCCTCTCTGATTGCTAAGCTTTAGGTCTCCTGTGTTTATGTGTACATACACATATATATTTTTCCTTTTTAATAAGTCTTGGACCTTATCTTCCTGTGTGGCAAGGGCTCTCTGGGCAGCTGCTTAGTGGGGTTAGTAGTCCCTGGCTTACTTCCTCCACATCCACAGAGCATGGCTGTGATTATGCAGTGTGGCTATTGTGAACACCACTGTGCTCGTGGGTGCAATAACCACAGCAGATCCTGTACTCAAGCAATACAGAGTCTTGGTCCCATGGCCAAGAAGAGACAAGATATAAGCACAGCCTAGTTTCTCTGGGGAAAGCCTGTCTTAACTAGGTTGCAAAGGCACTGAACTCAGGAAGTTTTGTTCAGTGCTCAGACCAGGAAGGTTTGAGGCCCTAATCTTCCACCAGGGTCTGTCCTGAAAAGGTGGCCGTAGAGACAGTGGATCAGTTGAATTTGGATTTGGAGCTGGCCAAGACTAGGCTCTCAAGGCTCTCGCCCTCCTACTGCTTCGGAACTGAGATAAAGGCCATGCCCAGGATGTGATGTCTGGCTTCCTGGTGGCTGCTCAGAGGGATCAGTTAACACAACTTGCAAACTTGGACCAATGAGAGGCAGGAGACAGGAAAAAGCCTACAGACAAATCACTCTCCTTCCCTCCCCATATGGTCCTAGGTTTTATGCAGCATCTGGATACCATCCATGCGAAAGGGCAGAATGTACTTGATGCTGAAGATGTGACCAGCTGGGTAGGATCCACCTTCTATTTGCTATGTTTAGCTACTCAACTATCCTTTTCTTCTACTTTGGCTTCCAATGCGTTGCACTTCTCAAGAGAACAGGGTGCAAGCTTTGCCTAAGCGTTTGCTTCCTAGGGAACCATGCCAAGAAAATCTTTATCTATCATTTCTCCTGCCTGTCCTGTCCTATCCTCTCCTTCTCTGCACTTCTTTGTTTTTCTATCCTCTCCTCTATCCCGTATTTTGCTCCAAACTAGATCATAGGCAGCAGATTTTCTGGGAAAGGACTCCTAACATTTCTTCATCTTTGGGGCTGATGTCCTAAGGAGTCATGGGCAGTAGTTTTCCGAGTGGGATTCAGGATGTTGAGCTTGATAAAATAAATGTGGGTGCATCCCAATTTTAAGTAATCCCTTGGCATGAAAATTCATATTTACCCAAAATATTAATTGGGAGAGTGATTGTTTTCTTTACAAAAGAGATTCCCATAAGCTTCTATCACACATAAACAATTATTTGGTTAATACTTTTTCACTTGACAATGAACTTTTCCAGTGTAAGAAGACATGAGAAGGTTGGTAATTGCTGAGGGCTGTTGCACAGAAGAGAAGAGATGACATGTATCTACTCTTCCCTGGAAGGTGGGGGTTGTGGTATCTTCCTTTGCTCTCTCTTTGCCTCTGGGTTGGGAGCAATGTTAAAAACTCTAAAATTCCTCCATCTCAGCACTTGGGCACTTCACAGATGTCTGACATGGCTATATAGCCATTTGTGTATGTGGGGGTGGTGGTGGTGCTGGGTGTTATAGAACAATGGCCCCAAAATACCCATGTCCTAATCCCTAAAACCTGTGAATATGTTATTTTACATGGCAAAAGAGACTTTGCAGATGTGATTAAGTTAAGAATGTGGAGATGGGAATATTATCTGGGATTACTCTGGTTGTTTGTAATCACAAGTGTTCTTCTAAGAGGGAGGCAGGAGTGTCTGAGTCAGAGAGAGATTTGAAGATGCCACACTGCTGGCTTTGAAGATGGAGGAAGGGGCTGAGAGCCAATGAATGCAGGCCACCTTTAGGAGTTGACAAATGTGAGGAAAGAGATTGTCCCCTTGAACCTCTGGAGTGAACATAGCTCTCCTGACACCTAGATTTTAGCACAGTGAGACTTTAGACCTACAGAGCATAAGACAATAGATCTGTGTCATTTTAAGCCTCTAAATTACAGTAGCAATAGAAAGTTAGTATAAGAAAGAAGAGTTTAAAATATTAGCTTTTGTGTTACTTGTAGTTAATTAGTTAAATATAGTATTTATTGAGCTTCTCTGTGTTGGGCACAATGGTGAACAACAACTTTCCTCTTGGAGCTTGTGGTCTGAGAAAACAATTACACTAGCAAGTTCTATGGTGTTCCTACATAGTTTTATCAAATTGTGTGTTTTATTTGGTTAGGATGTTTCTTTTTCTCCATGTGGCTTTTTTTTCAATAAGAAGTCATTTCTAATTTAAACCATCGGACATTTCACATTTATCATGTAGAAGGTATGGTAAACAGATGTTAGGAAGGTAAAGATTCTTTTCAGGAGTTTTCCAATCTATTAGCAAAATTGGAAAGAGTCTGAAATAGACAAGTAACTGTACAAGGTGGTATATGATTTTTAGTTGAATGAGATTTGGCCGGAGGCAGAACCCAGGGCTCCCTGAAACTTCCTCTAGCTTCCAGCTGTTGTCCTAGATAGATACTGTGTCCAGGACCCTGCCGGTGAGGAATTCTTTATTACCTGTGAGCTTTTTTTCTCTGGAGACTCCCAACTCTGCTGCTAGTCTGAATCATGCCCAGCTTCAAGTGCTCCCTGTGCCCCTTTAAATTTAGACTTAAACTAGAGGCGGGCCAAGGTGGTACCAAATGCCGATCTTGACCTGAAAATTTTTACTTACAGCCTGCACCACACACAAAAGAAGGAAATACTTTTAAATTCTTTTTTTTTTTTTTTAATTTATTTTTTTAATTTCAGAATATCATGGGGGTACAACACTTTGGCCATACACATTGCCCCTGTTCTGCCCGTATCAGAGCCACAATCGTGGTCGTCTCCCAAACTGTGCTCCCCACATCCATTCAGTGAGAGTTTTTCCCATCCCTTCCACCCCCCTTCCGCCCGCCCGCCCTCAGATGAATGTTATTGCCCTGTGTGATGTACGTGTTCATCAGTTAGTGCCAGTTTGATGGTGAGTACCAGTGGTGCTTGTTTTTCCAATCCTGTGACACTTCGCTTTGAAGAATGGGTTCTAGCTCCAACCAGGATAATACCAGATGTGTTAATTCACTGTTGTTCCTTATTGCTGAGTAATACTCCATGGTATACATATACCACATTTTATTGATCCACTCGTGTATTGATGGGCACCTGGGTTGTTTGCACAACTTTGCAATTGTGAATTGTGCTGCTATGAACATTCGAGAGCAGATGTCTTTATTATAAAATGTCTTTTTTTCTTTTGGATAAATACCCAGTAGTGGGATTGCTGGGTCAAATGGTAATTCTACTTTTAATTCTTTGAGGTATCTCCATATTCTTTTCCATAGAGTTTGTACTAATTTGCAGTCCCACCAGCAGTGTATGAGTGTTCCTATCTGTCCACATCCCCGCCAACATTTGTTATTTGGGGATTTTTTGATGTGAGCCAATCTCACTGGAGTTAAGTGATATCTCATTGTGGTTTTGATTTGCATTTCCCTGATGATTAGAGAAGTTGAGCACTTTTTTATATGTTTGCTGGCCATCATTCTGTCTTCTTTGGAAAAGTTTTTGTTCATGTCCTTTGCCCATTTTTTAATAGGGTTGTTTGATTTTTTCTTGTTGATTTTCCTAAGTTCTGTATAGATTCTGGTTATCAGCCCTTTATCAGAGGCGTAGCATGCAAATATTTTCTCCCATTCTGTAGGTTGTCTGTTCACTCTAGTGATAGTTTCCTTGGCTGTGCAGAAGCTTTTCAATTTGATCAGGTCCCATGTATTTATTTTTGTTGCTGCTGTGATTGCTTTGGGGGTCTTCTTCATAAATTCTTTGCCTAGGCCAATGTCCGTAAGAGTTTTTCCAACGTTTTCTTCGAGAATTCTTATGGTTTCATGTCTTAGGTTTAGATCTGTTATCCATTGTGAATTGATTTTTGTGAGAGGTGAGAGGTGTGGGTCCAGTTTCAGTCTTCTACATATGGCCATCCAATTTTCCCAGCACCATTTGTTGAATAGGGATTCTTTTCCCCAGTGTACGTTTTTCTGGAATTTGTCAAAGATCAGGTGACTGTATGAGGTTGGTTTTATATTTGGGTTCTCAGTCCTGTTCCATTGGTCTACGTGTCTGTTCTTGTGCCAATACCATGCAGTTTTGGTTACTATAGCCTTGTAGTATAGTTTGAAGTCTGGTAGACAGATGCCTCCCAATTTGTTCTTTTTGCTTAAGATTGCTTTGGCTAGACGGGGTCTTCTCTGGTTCCACATGAAGCATAGAATTATTTTTTCTAGATCAGCAAAAAATGATGTTGGTATTTTGATAGGGATTGCATTGATTCTGTAAATTAATTTAGGTAGCAAAGCCATTTTTACTATGTTGACTCTGCCTATCCAAGAGCATGGTAGGGCTTTCCATCTATTTACATCCTCTGCAATTTCCTTTCTCAGTGTTTCATAATTCTCTCTATATAGGTCTTTGACCTCCTTAGTTAGATATATTCCTAAATATTTAATTTTCTTTGTTGCTATTGCGAAAGGTATAGCATCTTAAATTTGTTTCTCGGCTTGGTTGTTATTAGCATATATGAAGGCTATGGATTTGTGTGTATTAATTTTGTATCCTGAGACTTTGCTGAATTCGTTTATCAATTCCAGTAATCTCTTGGTTGAATCTTTGGGGTTTTCTATGTATAATATCATATCGTCTACGAATAGTGAAAGTTTGACCTCTTCTGCCCCTATCTGGACGCCCCTGATTCCTCTGTCTTGTCTAATTGCTGTGGCCAGGACTTCCAGCACTATGTTGAAAAGAAGTGGAGATAGTGGACACCCTTGTCTGGTGCCAGTTTTAAGGGGGAATGCTTTCAATTTTTCCCCATTCAGTATGATATTGGCTGTGGGTTTATCGTATATGGCTTTAATAGTTTCTAGGAATGAGCCATCTATGCCTATATTGTTAAGAGTTCTTATCATAAAAGGGTGCTGGATTTTGTCAAAAGCCTTTTCTGCATCTATTGAAAGGATCATATAGTCTTTGTTCTTGCTTTTATTTATATGGTGAATTACATTTATAGATTTGCGTATGTTGAACCATCCCTGCATCTCGGGAATGAAGCCCACCTGATCATGATGGATTATTTTTTTGATGTACATTTGAATTCTGTTTGCAAGGATTTTATTGAGAATTTTTGCATCTATATTCATAAGGGATATTGGTCTGTAGTTTTCTTTTTTTGTTGTGTCCTTTCCTGGCTTTGGTATCAAGGTGATATTGGCTTCGTAGAATGAGTTTGGGAGGATTCCGTCCTTCTGGATATTTTCAAATAATTTCTGCAGTATAGGCACCAGTTCTTCTTTGTAGGCTTGGTAGAATTCAGGTGTGAACCCATCTGGTCCGGGACTTTTTTTTGTGGGTAGATTTTTTATTACTGCTTCAATTTCGGTGCTTGATATTGGTCTGTTTAGAAATTCTGTTTCTTCCTGGTTGAGCCTAGGGAGGTAGTGTGTTTCTAAGAATTTGTCCATTTCCTCCACGTTTTCGTGTTTGTGGGCATAGAGATTTTTGTAGTATTCAAAGATGACGTTTTGTATCACCATGGTATCAGTTGTGACTTCTCCTTTTTCATTTCTAATTGAGCTTATTAGAGTCCTTTCCTTTCTGCTTCTGGTCAACCTGGCAAGTGGCCTGTCTATTTTGTTTATCTTTTCGAAGAACCAGCTTTTCGTTTCATTAATCTTCTGTATTGTTCTTTTGTTGTCGATTTCATTTAATTCTGCTCTAATTTTGGTTATTTCTTTTCTTCTGCTGGTTTTGGGATTGCTTTGCTCTTCCTTTTCCATTTCCTTAAGATGATTCATTAGTTTACTGATTTGTGACTTTTCTGTCTTTTGGATGTGGGAATTTAGGGCGATAAGTTTTCCTCTCAGGACTGCTTTTGCTGTATCCCATAGATTTTGATAACTTGTGTCCCCATTATCGTTTAGTTCGAAGAATCTTTTGATTTCATTTTGAATCTCCTCCTTGACCCAATAATCTTTCAGCAATAGATTGTTTAGTTTCCAAGTTTTTGGAGGAAGATGTGAGTTTCTGTTGGAATTGATATCTAATTTTATTCCGCTGTGGTCTGAAAAGATACATGGTATGATTTCTATTTTTTTGAATTTGTTTAGATCTGTTTTGTGGCCTAGGATGTGGTCAATTTTAAAGTTCCATGAGCTGATGAGAAGAATGTATATTCAGTGTTATTTGGGTGGAGTGTTCTGTAGATATCTGTTAGGCCCAAATGTTCTATAGTCCTGTTTAGGTCTTTTATTTCTCTATTTGTTTTTTGTTTGGAGGATCTGTCCAGTTCCGTCAGTGGGGTGTTGAAGTCCCCTGCCATTATGGCATTCCTGCTTATTATGTTGTCTAGATCTAGCAGCATTTGCTTTATGTACCTGGGTGCTCCTGTGTTGGGTGCATAAATGTTTAGGATTGTTAAATCCTCTTGTGAAATTTTTCCCTTCACCACTATATAGTGTCCATTTTTGTCCTTCTTTACTTTTATTGCTTTAAAGTTTATGTCATCTGAAATGAGGATGGCTACTCTGGATTTCTTTTGGTTTCCATTAGCCTGAAAAATTGTATTCCATCCTTTCACCTTGAGTCTGAATGCGTCTTTGTGTGTAAGGTGTGTTTCCTGAAGACAACAGATACTTGGTTTGTATTTTTTAATCCATTCAGCCAGCCTATGTCTCTTCAATGGGCAGTTTAAGCCATTTACATTTATTGAGAGAATTGATATTTGGGGTAAATTTCTGATTATTCTGTTGGGTGGTATCTTTTGTTTTACCTCTTGCATCATTGTGGAATCTGGTTTCTGGGGTTTTAGCTTTTGCATAGTTTTACATAGGTGGGTGTCTTTTGCTCTGTTTAGTGTATAATGCAGGTCTATGCGTTTCTTGCAAGGCCGGTCTGGATTTTGCAAATTCTATCAGTGATTGCTTATCTGGAAAGGTCTTTATTTCTCCCTCATATAAGAAGCTTAGTTTGGCAGGATACAGAATTCTGGGTTGACCTTTGTTTTGTTTTAGGAGATTGATGCTGTCTCCCCATTCCCTTCTGGCTTGTAAGGTTTCAGCTGAGAAATCTGCAGTTAATCTGATCGATTTCCCTTTGTAGGTTACCTCCTTTTTTCGTCTTACAGCTCTGAGGAGTGCCTCTTTTGTGTTTACTTTGGTCAGTCTAATAATTATGTGGCGTGGTGAATGCCTTTTCATGTTGACTCTCCCAGGAGTCCTGTGTGCTTCTTGTACTTGGATGTCGAGATTTCTGGCTAAGCCATGGAAATTTTCCTCTATTATTCCTTCAAATAAATTTTCTAGCCCATGCGAATTTTCTTCCTCTCCCTCAGGGATACCTATTATCCTTATGTTTGGCCTCTTTACATAATCCCACATTTCTTGTATGCTTTTTTCCTGCCTCTTGTTTTTGTGTTCTTTCTCTTCGACTGATTTATTTAGCGCATAGGAGCTGTCTTCTAGTTCTGAAATTCTTTCCTCTGCATGGTCCAGCCTATTCTTAAGGCTTTCCACTGTGTTTTGTAGATCCTTGAATGCTTCTTTCATTTCTAGGATTTCTATTTGATTTTTCCGTAATATTTCTATTTCTTTGGAGAATTTTTCATTCATTTCTTGCATTTTTCTTGTGGTTTCTTTGTGCTGGGATTCAATTTTCTCTTGAATTTCATTGAGCTTTCTTATAATCCATAAACGAAATTCCTCTTCTGACATTCTACCCATTTCATTTGGGTTGGTATCCATTGCTGAGGAGCTAATTATTTCTTTTGGGGGTGACTTTTCACTCTGATTTTTCATGTTCCCTTAGTTCTTTCACTGGTTTTTTCTCATCTGGCCTCTTGGTCGAGAGCTGGAGGTGTTAGAGCTAGTTTATGGCCCTGTCACCGGGCCCACAATTATTGTTCCTTGGCAAAGCCAGGGAGAGAAGTAGTGGCCTGTATTGCCTTAGGTGTATTTTAGCAAGTTTGTTGGATCTTGAGTTAATTCTGACCTGTGGTCTTCTCCTCTTCCCAGTGGAGTGTGGTGAGAATGACCTCCCAGCTTGGGCTCTGAGCTAATGGATTGTACTTGAGGATATGAGTCCTCCGCTCCCTATTAGCTAGGTATTCTGTTATGTCCGTGGCAGACTCTGATTCCCCAGTTGGGGTATGCGAAAGCCCCATGCTTTGGGAGGGGCCTTGTAGCTCCTAGGGGTTACTTTGACCCTGCTCCTCCTGAGGTTCAGGTAGAACACAATTTCCTTTCGCTGCAGTTGTGAGAGCTGAGTTGGGAATTCCACAGCTAGAGGATTCCATCTTGCCACGTGTGGCTGCTTCTTCTAGGGTGTCTCCGCGTGATACGGTTGATAGGGGATTCCTACTTGTGAACACTTTTCCACCACTAGAGCCCCAAGGCGAGGCGGGTGTGCCGTCTCTATCCGCCACCTCTCCACGGGGGGATGTTCCACGGGGAGGGGGAGTAGTGGTCGCTGGAGCGCTCTTGGGTGGCACGAAATTCCCTATTGAAGTGGGCAGGATTATGGGGAGCTGCTCTGGTTCAGCCTGTGGCTGTTGAGGTATTTGGGTGTCATGGAACCAGCAGTTACCAAGGAGTCACTATAGCCAGCAACCTTCAAATGAGCGTCTCTGGGGTTAAGGGGGCTGGGACCTGAAGGGCGGGACATAGGACCAGTAGGAGCGGCAATGCGGAGGCCGGAGCGGGGGGGTAGCAGAACGATGGCAGCGCAAATGTTTCCGATAGCCAAGTCCGCCGGTACAGTTCCGGGATCTGTTCCACCGGAACCCACAGATGTTGCCTGACCCTGCCACACAGGCAAGCCTGTACCCCCAGCAGAAGAGCCCGGCCCGGCTGGGGCGGAGCCTAGAGACGCGGCTCACCAGCTCCGGCGGGGCGGTGTAAGATGGCGGCACCCCGCCGGCTGGCAAGCCGGGCCCCGATCGGCCAGGAGCGCAGTTTCTCCGCTGCAGTTGTTAGCAGCCTCTAAGGGCGCGTCCCGCTCTCGGTTAAACTCCTGGGCCCAGTCACGCGGACTTCTAGTGGCGCAGTGCCGGCCTGCGGGTTCCCGTGCACTGTCCCGGGAAGCTGTATCTCCGTCCCTGCACAGTTCCTCCCCAGCCCTCGGCAGTCTCTGTATATTGTAGCTGCGAGTTGTGTCTGGCTCTGGCTACTTCCTCCTCTCCACAGGGCTCGCCGGCCCGAGCAACCCCTCTGTCCCAACTCTGGGCTTGTCCCTGACTGCGTGTGTGGGGAGGCGCGTAACCGCTTGGGGGGCAGGTCGCGCTGCGTGGACCTGGCGAGTGCGTCCTTCCCGCGCTCTGGGCTCTATTGTGCTCCGTGCGCCCTCCGATCTTTGTGAAAATTTTGTACCTGTTTTCTTGGGCTGGGCGTTCGGCGTTGTTTCTCTGTCATTCGCAATGCTGATTTCGGAGTGAGCGGTCAGTGCTCGTAGGCAGCCGCTGGCGTTCTTCACCTCCTTCCCTGGGAGCGGTGCGGTGGGAGGACCCTATCACACCGCCATTTTTTTCTCCACACCACTTTTAAATTCTTTTAAAAGCAGACCATTAACGTCATTTTTATTTCTCCAGCTAAACATCTCCCTCCTGTTTCCTGTCAGTTCTGTATCCCAGTTGTGCTCAGGACTTTATTATATCCTTGGATCTTGCCAGGGTGGTTTTTTTTTTTTTTTTTTTTTAAAGTGGTCTAAACAGGAGGAGGAACCTTGGAATTTCCCTGCCTCAAGAGACTCTTGCAGGGTCAGGCGACTCGTGGATCCCAGGGGAGGGAATGCATCACAGAAACTTTCATGGAGGAAGTGAATGGCCTGTGCCTCAAAGGACAGGGAAGATTTAATTGAGCAGACAGGAGGGAGTGTTTTCCAGGTAGGGGTGTGGGGTGAACAACGTGGAAAAGTGAGATTCTTTAGTATCCAGGGTCTAGATCCTAAATGATTTTGAACTGACTTTGCATATGCAATCATAGCTACCTGATTTGAGTCTTTCTCGAAATATGGCTGGTATTTTTAGGACAATGCTGGTAGCCGAAGTTCTTAGATGGAGTGAAATTGATTATACTGAGAAATCTGGGAAACTCAGGACAAACATATGTTCTTAATCCTTTTTAATTGGAATCCCCTGAGGACACACAGCTGTCTCTAGCCCTTTATTCACCTGCAAATTAAATGAGACAGATATTAATTGACAATTTCTCTTGTCCTTGGCTAAAAAGCTTATTTCATAGAGGAACATAATGAAACATCTGCAAGATGGTGTGGATTGCAGTAGTTTACTATGATTTCAGTATTAGTGTGCAAAAATAAAAACAAACAGCACAAATAATGCAGATAGGGTTCTACCCCAGGAATTTAATATTTGAGTAATCTGCAGTAAAACCTGCTCCTAATAGTGAAAGAGTAAATGATATCTTTCTAAAAAATTAGCAGATTTTTCTTTTTACAATTTTGAATTAAACCCCAATAAATGTGTGTACTATGGAAGAGCATGGAATGGTAGACCATAAGTTGTCATGGTCTTAGGTACAATATACTGGTTAATTAAGGATTGATACAGAGAGATTCCATAAGTGGGAGATTCATAAATTATGGAGATATTTTGGGGCAGAGGGTCTTGGATAATACTGTTCAGATTACATAGAATGATTTACTGTAGATATTTTGCTTAGCATATGTGGAATCCCATTATTAGAATCTTACTTTTCTGTGTCTGCAACATTTTCTAGTTTTCTTGTGCTTCCTACTAAATTAAAACCTCTTTCAGTAGATGATGCAATTTTAGCTATTACTAGTCATTATCATTTTAGATGGGATTAGCTGAAAATGGCAAATTGATAATGGACGTGCACATCCTGCAAACAGAGGTGGAAGGAGACACAGACATCCAGGAAAGAGAGACCCAGGGAGCCCAATTTTACAGTTTTGCTAAGGGCAGTGACTTGAGAATGTATAACTGGGACCCCACATATTCTATCAAGGCTTGGATGGTCAGTTCAGGAACTTTGGTTGCTGGCAACAGAAGTTGCCTCTAGCTAACAAGGAGAAAAAATAAAGAAATATGTTGGGAGGATGTGGGATAGCACACAGAACTGAAGGAAAAAACTAATACATAAGCCATAAGTGGTATAAGAATCTGGGCAGAGCTGGAGAAATAATGAGCAGTGTCCATGGGGCTCACCTTTGGGATGAATCTGCCCCAATTATTTTCTGTCTTTGAATCTCACTGCACAAAATATGAATCTTGGTTGGGAGCACGGAGATTCTGGACTGGTTTATCTCCCCTGGGTTAGGGGACGGGAGGGCATCTTAAAGGACAGCTCCATCCCCACCACCAGGAAGGAGGAGGGTGGTTCTCCACAGGAGAACAAATCACTTGACTTGTTTTCAAATCAAGTAAGATGAACTTTGGGCTGCTAGCAACAATAGATATCATTTTCAGACAGTTAGAAATTTTCTAGTGTTTTCTAAATGGGAGAACAGATTTTTTCCTATTCACTTTCATTATAAATTTCAGGATTTCCAAACAAATTTTTTCAAGGCTTAAACATACGGGTGCTTGTGAACTGGGTAATAAAAACTAGAGAAGAGAGGCAATAGGTAGAGGCTGCAAAAGAGTTTGAGATTCATGATTTTATTTTCATTCTGAAACATTAAAAAAGTAAATGGTATCTTGTACAACTATTTCTGAGCTTCTAAGAGAAATTTATATACCATTGTACACAACGTCAAAATAATATTGTGGAAAAAGCCTAGACTTTTGAGTTGGAGGGGTTTATAAGCTCAGATTTGTTTGGAGGGGGCAATTCGTTCCTTTACAATATGGAAATAACAACATCTATCTCTTAGAGTTGTTGTAAGGTATACGAAACTCTTGGTGTATATTAAGCCTTGGTAAATGTTAACTTCCTCTTCACCCACTGTGTGTTTATGTATATATTTCTCTTTATGTATGAATCTTATGTACTAATATTGTTTTCCTTTCCCTGTAATGATCTGAAAACCAATTCTCTTCCCCTCGATTTTATTTTTCTGCTTTCTAGCTGATGTTGGTAACAGGAACAAATAGCAGACAAACCCATCCCTATCCCAAGGTCCATATTACAAAGAAAGAATCATTTTCCCCTTGGTTGTAGATGAGGCAATTTGTATATCTGCTTGTCTTAAACATCCCATACAGCAACAGTCAGCTATAGTTTAGAGGCAAAATGAAATCCTCTATGGATTTGAATCAAAGGTAGAAGGCAAAGTCATCTAGTTATGAGTGCTTGATTGAGCAAGGTAAAATAAATGTCTTAGAACACCTAAATTGCAAGGAATGGTAGTAGTATGTCATTCATTGCAATTTTGGTATTCTAAAATATTTCTTTTTATTTGCTCAACCAATTCCTCATATTGAAATGCCCCAATGGAGTGAGGCTTACTAATTTTAAAATGAGGCTGAAAGTAGAAACTGTCATAGAAATAAATAAGAAGCTATTTAGGGAGACATCTAGAGGGAGAAGAAGCAGCGAATAATCTTGGAACACGTAGGAGAAGAAACAAGTCATCTTGGAAAATATGGTAAGCAAAATCCATCACCCCAACCCCAGCCCAAGGGAGAGGGTAGTGCAGGGTACCCAGAACATGGAGAATGAGCTTCACAGTCAACCAGAACAGAATTTGAATTCCAGCCTTGCCACTTTCTAGTAGTGGATCAACTTTGGAAACAGTTCTTAGCCTGATTATTATTGTTCTTATCTGTAGAATAAGGCTACATAATATCATCATTTGCAGGACTATTGTGAGGATTAAATGAGAATGTAAAACACTTTGGAGTGATTAGGACATACAAACATTTCATAAATGATGTAATGTGTATATATAATATATATAAAATATTTTCATATATTTAGTAAAATATATATTCAAATATGCATTCACTAAGATTTTACCTGAAAATTTAAAATTATGCTTTTATGATTATGTGAGAATCTTATAATAATTATGAATAATAATCTTATTAATTCTTACATAATAATGCTGAAACTTGAGGTGATATAGCATAAAAGAAAAAACATGAGCTTTGGGATCAGAAAGATTTCAGCTTCTGCTTGGTAGCTGAGAGGTTTGAACAATCCCTATAACTTAACTTGCTGAATTTCAGTGTGTTTATCCACACAGTGGGGATAATAAAAGTTACTTTTTAGAGTTTTGGGAGGATTATGAAACAACTAATGAAAATTACCTGGCATACGGTAAGCAAAAAACATCTGTTCTCTTCCCTTTTGGTATTATTCTGAGACTACCATAATCCTACTATAGCTTGTATCCACCTCAGAATATGGACAGAATATACAACCTCGAAATCTCACAGATTTATATAATATGTTACAATGGAATCATCAAATACAAAATTTAAAAGTGACCCTGGTGAATATTTAGTTCAAGCACTGCTAAGTGATGGACCTATGCCTCTGAAGCATCTTTTGCTAGGTAATTGCTAGGTAATTTCTGTAGTATTAATTTCTCACTACCTTAGAACAGACAGGCCATTCCATTCATAGGCAACTTTAATTGTCAGAAAGTTCTTGAAATTGAACTGAAATCTCCTCCTGGCAATTTCCCCTCAGTGGCCATAATTCTAGATCTGCGTGAGCTTCACATCACAGCCCTTTTTGTGTTTCAAGTCTGTG
This sequence comes from Daubentonia madagascariensis, assembly GCA_023783475.1. Classification (NCBI taxonomy): domain Eukaryota; kingdom Metazoa; phylum Chordata; class Mammalia; order Primates; family Daubentoniidae; genus Daubentonia; species Daubentonia madagascariensis. The sequence continues at coordinate 12,000 of JAKFHU010001482.1, read as the reverse complement.
CTCTTAGAACAGCACCTGGCCCAAAGTAGGCACTCAGCAAATATTTCCTCAATGAACGAGTGGGACAAAAGCTGAGAACCATTTATCAGTATCAGTGCTTCACCGTCTAAGCCAAGAATGTTAGCACAACGTCTTTTGCGTGAAATGGTAATTTATTGTATCAGTCGTGGTACAATGAAGAAATCAGAACCATTATGCGTTTTACAGAATAAGAAATTTATTTTAGGAATAAGGCCTTGAACAGTTATGGAAGGAGCTGGAGAAGTAGGAGTTAGAAGGAGCTGTTGGAGGATTAGAGAAAGTCACTAACCAGGCCTTCTGAGATGCTAGTGCAAGTGGATTGGTGCAGCACTCACAAGCGATATGGGAAGGCAGGGACATCGGCTGAGCAGTGAGAGCAGGAAGAAGAGCAGGTGGAGGAGCTTAGGAAGGCTGTTGCTTCTGCATCTGGCTGCAGGCCTGGAATGACTGTTGGCCAGTGTATTAGGATTCTCCAGAGGAAAAGAACCAGTAGGATGCTCTATCTATCTATCTATCTATCTATCTATGTATCATAGAATCTGTCTACCTGTCTATCATCTATCTATTTTAAAGGATTGGCTCACATGATTATGGAAGCTGGGAACTTCATACGGGGGCCTGGCAAGCTCCCCAGGAGAGCTGATGATGCAGTGAAGGCTGGAGACAGTCTTTTGGAGAATTTCCTCTTCTCTCCTGAGGCCAATCTTTTTGTTCTATTCAGGCCTTTAACTGATTGGATGAGGCCCACCCACATTATAGAGGGCAACCCGCTTTACCCAAAGTTCACTGATTTAATCTCATTCAAAGACACCCTCCGAGTCGACACATAAAATTAACCATCACAGTCAGCGAGGCTGGCAGTCAGGAAGAAGAGCAAGATACGGAGGAGGGAAGAACAAGCACAAGAGCTGGAATCTGCCAGGGCTTCCACCTGTATCCCGAATTACATCTAACGATGATGGTCTTCAAAGAGTAATGGCTACCATGTCTGCTTCCAAATCTTGCTCAAGTTTCCCGGAAAGGCATTCTGGGAATCACAGTGCTAGTACACTGGTTGACCTAATGTAAAACTACACAGTCTACCCTTTGTCAACTTGGCATCTACACATACCTTCTTAACCCAAATTTAACTTTCTAACATGATGCAACCATACCTCAAACACCTGAAAACCTGCTACTCTTCTCACCCCCACCGGATACAGTCTTATTTGTCACTTAATCAATCTCTAGGTGATGCAATTACCCTTTAAGGTGGTGCTATTACCCTATAATACTATTACATCCTTTGATATCTTGTCACTTGAATACTGAGATATACAGCTAACCAACGATTAACACATCTGATGATAGGTACAAATGTAATGAGAGAGGGGAAGAAAGGAAGAACAATTGGTTAATATATACACAAATATTCATATCAAAGTGAGAAAAACCAGTCAAAATTATTGTAAGTCTTGTTTTTTAAATAACTGGTCAGGTGGGCCTAACTGGTGATTAAAATTTTCTTCTTCCTCTGCTTATTCTAGCCAGTCATGGTTCTTGCCTGGCAAGATGACCCAGACTTTTATTCTTTGCTATATGACAGTTATATAACTGGCTATAATTTCCTGCAACGTGTTGTCCCCCAGCTGGCGCCATAACTGAGTTTTCAAAAGGTTGTTCTATGAGACCAGAGGCTGATCAAGAGCATGCCATGACTAGTGAATGCCATATAAGTGAGCTTATTGTCATGTTTTATTTGATGGAAAATGATTTCTTAGGTTGGAAGCAAGGCTCTGTGAAATACTATGATAATTAATGAGACATTCTCTGAGTCTATAAGTATTTTATTTTGGCAGAAGCATTCTGGGCAGGAAGGCAAATTCATTGCAGAATAAGTATCTTTTCCAGTGAGAACAAACCACTGCCTCTTCCATGATGCCTCCAGATGACTAGGTGATTCTCCCAGGGAATGAGGCTACACCAGAGCCTCAGTGTTGGGTTTTACTGCTGGCAGATTGAGTACTCATCAGTCGCTAGATCAGATCTCCTTTACTGAGCCCACGTATAACTTTCAACCCTGCCACCAGGGCCAACTGATTAATGAGGTTATTGGGCAAGGACTGGGGTGGCTTGGAAAAAAGTAAAATAAGTATCCACGTAATAGGTCATCTTGTGGACATTATTATCAAGATCCTCCTCTGCTGAGGTTGCTCTTTAGTGAATAGTCACTTGGAATCCAAACATCTTCACATTGTGCCCATTCCAAGAGCTCCATTTATATACCTCTTCCCAAGATCTATTTTGCCACCCTTTTTTCCAATCACGTTTCTTCCAAGACTCTGCCCATCCAGTCAAACCTTAAGCTACTTCCCATAAATCAGTGTAGATCTCTATCTACTGGGAGATGTCACTTCACATTTTCCTTCAGGGTCACTCCTGGAGCTGTAGTGCTATAGTTGTCTCTTTTTGGGTGATGTTGGTGTATCATACAGAACCATCTATAAATCAGTCAACTGATTATGAGGACCTCCCCATAAGACCGTATCTATTGCTACATGAAAAACCACCCACTAAGCTTAACATAACAACAATTTTATTGGCTTGCTATTCTGTGGGTCAGGAATTCAGAAAGGGCATAGTGGAAACAGCTTGCCTCTGTGCCATGTAATACATTCTGGGGTGGGATGATTCCAGATGGCTTGACTGGGGTCATGTGTCTAGGGCCTCAGTTCTCTCTGTCAGTTGGACTCTTTGGTCCTCCTTCATGTCCTCTCCCTCTCTTTGTGTCATATCTATATCACCTTTCCAGAAGGATACATGTACTTCTTCCATGGCTGCTCAGGGCTCCTAGCAGCCACCAAGGGGAGCTGCCAGGCCTTCTTCTGGCTCAGCTCTGGAGATGGCAAAGTGTTACCTCCACTGACTTCTATTATTTATTAAGCAAGTTGGGCCCAGCATTGGCTGAAGGAACAGGGCATGAATATTGGCAGGCATAATTCTTTGAGAACTGCTGTAACTGACTAGTATACATACTTTTAGAATTTTTTAAAAGAAAATTTTATTGCTTATTATAAAAATCCTAGCCAACAGCTCTATAAACTATAATTTAGAGACAAAGGCATAACACATATAGCAGTATTTAAGGTTTCTCCTAATAGGCTGTGGAAACACATGGATAGTGGTAGCTATCGAGTAAAGGACAAATTCATTCTCTTGTTTCTCTGTTGGGAATATTTCCCGAGAGGTCAATGAAATGTCCCCATCCACAGTCAATTTATTTCTCCTGCACTGTCCATTGACTGTTTTCAAACCTTTAGAATAAACTTGTTTGGCAAGTCATTGTTGGATGCCCCGACTTACTGAATGATATTCTAAAATATAATCTCATGTGCTTTTCTTTCTCTTCACTCCTTTTGACCCTGCAGTTCTTTGACCATCTAAACTAAGCCACAAATCTTAGGCTGTCAGTGAAGAGAAGACCAGAAATAACACAATGTGAACAAAGAGTCAAGTTCTTGGCTTTTGGTTCTAAAATACGCTTTTGAAATTCTGAGTAGATATGATAGTCTTAAAACCACAGCATTTTAGACTTGTAAAGTCTGAACTTTTTAGAGATAGATAGAGGTTTATGTGAGGTTTTAAGGCAGCTATTGCTTGGAGGACATAGAGCACAGAGTTTATATCATAAACAACAGAATAGGAGACGTGAGATGACCAAGACCAGTTTCCCTCCTAAAAGGTTAAGTACAACCACTTTGGAAAATTGTTTGGCAGTTTCTAATAAAGTGAAACGTACATCTACCCTTTGATCCAGCTAGTCTACATCTAGATATTTACCCAAGAGAAATGAAAATATATGTCCAAAAATATTTGTATGGGAAATTTCATAGTAGTTTTATTCATTATAGTAAAAAAAAAATGGAAATAACCCAAATGTCCATTAGGTGAAGAGATAAGCAAACTGTGAAATGTTCATACAATGTAATGCGATGGAACAAATAACTGATACATGCAACAACATGAATGAGTCTCAAAAACATGATGCTGAGTGAATGAAGCCAGACCCCAAGGAGCACACACTGCTGGATTTCATTTATATGAAATTCCAGAACACACAAAACTAATCCATGATGATAGAAATCAGAATAGTGTTTGCCTGGGAGTGGTGTTTGACTGGGGAGGGGCATAAGAAACATTTCTGAAGTGATGGAATATTCTGTATTTTTATAAGAATATAGGTTACACAGGTGCATACATTTGGTAAAACTAATTGAATTACTCATTAGATTATATGTAAATTATACCTCAATAAAATAAACGGGGCATAAAAGTCTGTCCAGCTGGAACAAGGAAGAGATTTGGAGAGAAAACATTTATGGTTGTGTTTATGGTTTGGATGCTGGTGTGTTCTAGAAATACCTGTGGGTCTCCCCCGCTTTGCTGACTACACTTTGTTCCTCTCACCCCAAGAGTGTCCAACATGGCACCTGCGACTAGACTGCTAAGGTGTCCAGGTGATGAGTTGAGAGAGCTCCACAGCATCTAGAGCTCCCTGTGTGTGAGGCAGAGCAGAGAAAAGCCACTGAGAGTTGCCCAGTACCTTCGTGCAATGCTCTCTTCCCCATCAGAGGTGGGTTGTGGCATTTCGGGACAGAGCTAGTGGGCCTAATGCAAGCTTGAGTTGGGTGGGGAGGAAGTCAGCTGGGGATGCCAACTCCAGTTGCTTCTCGCATCTGGTGCTAGAACAATGCCACCCATTTAAGTCATTTCTGGGGAGAAAGGGGCTGGGGAACAGAGACGTGAATTGACTGAGTTTAGATCTCAAATTGCCACTTTTTAAAATGGCAGTGATCGAGTTTACCTTGAATGACAAGGTTAGGTGTCTCAATTGCCAGAGAGAAATGGGCTCTCAAGAGCCAAGCTGATTTCAGTTAAAGAGAGATGAGTAAAGCTGTGTTTCTGACTGCCTGAGTATTTTACTCATTACACCTGGGGAAAGACTGCTCTCCCTCAGTGGATACTCAGAGCCATTTAACAGAATCCTCCCTTTCTTTCCCCCACCCAAATAGACGTTAATAACTTAAGGCAATAATTGTGAAAAGGAAATTTGACAGCACCTACCAGTAGTAAAGTGAGCTCAGTTGAGGTAGTGGAGAAGAACTCCAGATATCAAATTGATAGGATTACAAAAATTAAAATGCAGTGACATTTAGAAACATGAAATTACCCATGGAGGACAACTAGAAAAATGGTGTCTGATAGAGTCCTCCCACCGCACCACTCCCAGGGAAGGAGGTGAAAAACGCCAGCGGTTACATGTGAGCACGGACCGCTCACTCTGAAAACAGCATTGTGAATTATAGAGAAACAACGCGCAATGCCCAGCCCAAGAAAAGTGGTACAAAATTTTCACAAAGATCGGAGAGCGCAGGGAGCACAATAGAGCCCAGAGCGCGGGAAGGACGCGCTCACCAGGTCGGCACAGCGCGACCTGCCCCCCAAGCGGTTACGCACCTCCCCATACACGCAGTCAGGGACAAGCCCAGAGTTGGGGCAAAGCGGTTGCACAAGGCAACAGATCCTGTGGAGATAAAGTAATTGCGAGAGCCAAACACAACTCTCAGCTGCAATATACAGAGACCGCGCAGGGCTGGGGATCACACTGGGCGGAGATTCAGCTTCCTGGGACAGTGCGCGGGAACCCGAAGGCCGGCACTGCGCCACTAGAACTCAGCGGGACTGGGCCCAGGAGTTTAACGGGGAGCGGGACACACCCTTAGAGGCTGCTAGCAACTGCCGCTGCGGCCGGCGGAGAAAAACTGCGCTCTTGGCGCGATCGGAGCCCGGCTGTGCGCCAGGCTGGCAGCGACCGCCATCTTTCAAGCCGCCCGCGCGGAGCTGTGAGCCGTGTCTCTAGCTCCCCCCGCCCCGGCCCGGGGCTCTTCTGCTGGGGCGAGACAGGCTTTGCCTGTGGTGGCCAGGGACAGCTGCATACATGGGTTCCAGGTGGGACGAGGTCCCGGAAGTGTAGCGGCAGGACCTTTGCGTATTGGAAACAGCTTGCAGCTCGTCCATCTGGTCCTGCTATCCCGGCTTTGGCCTCCGACAAGTCCGCTAGGTGCTGGTCCTAGTGCCCGCCCTTCAGGTCCCAGCCCTCCTGTATCCCGGAGATCGCTCATTTTGAAGGTTGCTGACTATAGTGACTCATTTGGCATAACTGCTGGTTCTCATGACAACCAAATACCTCAAGAGCCACAGGCTGAACCAGAGCAGCTCCCCATAATCCTGCCCAATTCAATAGGGAATTTCGCGCCATCCAAGAGCGCTTCCAGTGGCCACTACTCCCCCCTCCCCGTGGGAACATCCCCCCGGTGGGGACTACTGGGGATAGAGATGGCCACCTGCCTCGCCTTGGGGTCTAGTGGTGGAAAAGGGGCGCACAATTGGAGATCCCCCTATCAACCAGTATCACGTGGAGACACACATCAGAAGGGCAGACACACGTGGCTAGATGAGCAACCTCTGAGCTGTGTAGAATTTTCCCAATTCAGCTCTCACACTGCAGCCAAAAGAAATTGTGTTTCTACCTGCACCTCAGGAGGAGCAGGGTCAAAGTAACCCCTAGGAGCTACAAGGCCCCTCCCAAAGCATGGGGCTTTCGCATACCCAAACTGGGGGATCAGAGTCTGCCATGGACATAACAGAATACCTAGCTAATAGGGAGCTGTGGACTCATATCCTCAAGTACAATTCACTAGCTTAGAGCCCAAGCTGGGAGGTCATTCTCACCACACTCCACTGGGAAGAGGAGAAGACAACAGGTCAGAGTTAACTCAAGATCCACCAAACTTGCTAAAATACACCTAAGGCAATACAGGCCACTACTTCTCTTCCCTGGCTTTGCCAAGGAACGAAAATTGTGGGCCTGGTGACAGGGCCTTAAACTAGCTCTAAAACCCCCAGCTCTCGACCAAGAGGCCAGATGAGAAAAAACCAGTGAAAGAACTCAGGGAACATGAAAAATCAGAGTGAAAAGTCACCCCCAAAAGAAACCATCAGTTCCTCAGCAATAGATACCAACCCAAATGAAATGGGTAGAATGACAGAAGAAGAATTTCGTTTATGGATTATAAGAAAGCTCAATGAAATTCAAGAGAAAATTGAATCCCAGCACAAAGAAACCACAAGAAAAATGCAAGAAATGAACGAAAAATTCTCCAAAGAAATAGAAATATTACAGAAAAATCAAATAGAAATCCTAGAAATGAAAGAAGCATTCAAGGATCTACAAAACACAGTGGAAAGCCTTAAGTATAGGCTGGACCATGCAGAGGAAAGAATTTCAGAGCTAGAAGACAACTCCTATATGCTAAATAAATCAGCCGAAGAGAAAGAACACAAAAACAAGAGGCAGGAAAAAAGCATACAAGAAATGTGGGATTATGTAAAGAGGCCAAACATAAGGATCATAGGTATCCCTGAGGGAGAGGAAGAAAATTTGAGTGGGCTGGAAAATCTATTTGAAGGAATAATAGAGGAAAGTTTCCATGGCTTAGCCAGAAATCTCGATATCCAAGTACAAGAAGCACACAGGACTCCTGGGAGAGTCAACGTGAAAAGGCATTCACCACGCCACATAATTATTAGGCTGACCAAAGTAAACACAAAAGAGGCACTCCTCAGAGCTGTGAGACGAAAAGAGCAGGTAACCTACAAAGGGAAACCAATCAGATTAACTTCAGATTTCTCAGCTGAAACCTTACAAGCCAGAAAGGAATAGGGAGACATCATCAGTCTCCTAAAACAAAACAAAGGCCAACCCAGAATTCTGTATCCTGCCAAAGTAAGCTTCTTATACGAGGGAGAAATAAAGACGTTTCCAGATAAGCAATCACTGATAGAATTTGCGAAATCCAGACCGGCCTTGCAAGAAGTGCTTAGACCTGCATTGTACACTAACCAGCACAAAGACACCCACCGATGTAAAACTACGCAAAAGCTAAAACCCCAGAAACCAGATTCCACAATGACGCAAGAGGTAAAACAAAAGACACCACCCAATAGAATAATCAGAAATTTACCCCAAATATCAATTCTCTCAATAAATGTAAATGGCCTGAACTGCCCATTGAAGAGACATAGGCTGGCTGAATGGATTAAAAAATACAAACCAAGTATCTGTTGTCTTCAGGAAACACACCTTACACACAAAGACGCATTCAGACTCAAGGTGAAAGGATGGAATACAATTTTCCAGGCTAATGGAAACCAAAAGAAATCCAGAGTAGCCATCCTTATTTCAGATGACATAAACTTTAAAGCAACAAAAGTAAAGAAGGACAAAAATGGACACTATATAGTGGTGAAGGGAAAAATCTCACAAGAGGATTTAACAATCCTAAACATTTATGCACCCAACACAGGAGCGCCCAGGTACATAAAGCAAGTACTGCTAGATCTAGACAACATAATAAGCAGCAATGCCATAATAGCAGGGGACTTCAACACCCCATTGATGGAACTGGACAGATCCTCCAAACAAAAAATAAATAGAGAAATAAAAGACCTAAACAAGACTCTAGAACTTTTGGGCCTAACAGATATCTACAGAACACTCCACCCAAATAACACTGAATATACATTCTTCTCATCAGCTCATGGAACTTTCTCTAAAATTGACCACATCCTAGGCCACAAAACAGATCTAAACAATTTCAAAAAAATAGAAATCATACCATGTATCTTTTCAGACCACAGTGGAATAAAATTAGAAATCAATACCAACAGAAACTTACATCTTCCTCCAAAAACTTGGAAACTAAACAATCTGTTGCTGAAAGACTATTGGGTCAAGGAGGAGATTCAAATGGAAATCAAAAGATTCTTCGAACTAAACGATAATGGGGACACAAGTTATCAAAATCTGTGGGATACAGCAAAAGCAGTCCTGAGAGGAAAACTTATTGCCTTAAATGCCCACATCCAAAAGACATAAAGGTCACAAATCAGTAAGCTAATGAATCATCTTAAGGATATGGAAAAGGAAGAGCAAAGCAATCCTAAAGCCAGCAGAAGAAAAGAAATAACCAATATCAGAGCAGAATTAAATGAAATCAAGAACAAAAGAACAATACAGAAGATTAATAAAACGAAAAGTTGGTTCTTTGAAAAGATAAACAAAATAGACAGGCCACTTGCCAGGTTGACCAGAAGCAGAAAGGAAAGGACTCTAATAAGCTCAATTAGAAATGAAAAAGGAGAAGTCACAACTGATACCATGGAAATACAAAACATCATCTTCGAATACTACAAAAATCTCTATGCCCACAAACACGAAAATGTGGGGGAAATAGACAAATTCTTAGAAACATACTACCTCCCTAGGCTCAAGCAGGAAGAAACAGAATTTCTAAACAGACCAATATCAAGCACCGAAATTGAAGCAGTAATAAAAAATCTACACACAAAAAAAAGTCCTGGACCAGATGAGTTCACACCTGAATTCTACCAAGCCTACAAAGAACTGGTGCCTATACTGCAGAAATTATTTGAAAATATCCAGAAGGACGGAATCCTCCCAAACTCATTCTACGAAGCCAATATCACCTTGATACCAAAGCCAGGAAAGGACACAACAAAAAAAGAAAACTACAGACCAATATCCCTTATGAATATAGATGCAAAAATTCTCAATAAAATCCTTGCAAACCGAATTCATATGTACATCAAAAAAATAATTCATCACGATCAGGTGGACTTTATTCCTGAGATGCAGGGATGGTTCAACATACGCAAATTCACCATATAAATAAAAGCAAGAACAAAGATTATATGATCCTTTCAATAGATGCAGAAAAGGCTTTTGACAAAATCCAGCATCCTTTCATGATAAGAACTCTTAACAATATAGGCATAGATGGCTCATTCCTAGAAACTATTAAAGCCATATACGATAAACCCACAGCCAATATCATACTGAATGGGGAAAAATTGAAAGCATTCCCCCTTAAAACTGGCACCAGACAAGGGTGTCCACTATCTCCACTTCTTTTCAACATAGTGCTGGAAGTCCTGGCCACAACAATTAGACAAGAGAGAGGAATCAGGGGCATCCAGATGGGGGCAGTAGAGGTCAAACTTTCACTATTCGCAGACGATGTGATATTATACATAGAAAACCCCAAAGATTCAACCAAGAGATTACTGGAATTGATAAACGAATTCAGCAAAGTCTCAGGATACAAAATTAATACACACAAATCCATAGCCTTCATATATGCTAATAACAATCAAGCCGAGAAACAAATTAAAGATGCAATACCTTTCACAATAGAAACAAAGAAAATTAAATATTTAGGAACATATCTAACTAAGGAGGTCAAAGACCTATATAGAGAGAATTATGAAACACTGAGAAAAGAAATTGCAGAGGATGTAAATAGATGGAAAGCCCTACCATGCTCTTGGATAGGCAGAGTCAACATAGTAAAAATGGCTTTGCTACCTAAATTAATTTACAGAATCAATGCAATCCCTATCAAAATACCAACATCATTTTTTGCCGATCTAGAAAAAATAATTCTACGCTTTGTGTGGAACCAGAGAAAACCCCGTCTAGCCAAAGCAATCTTAAGCAAAAAGAACAAATTAGGAGGCATCTATCCACCAGACTTCAAACTATACTACAAGGCTATAGTAACCAAAACTATATGGTATTGGCACAAGAACAGAAACATAGACCAATGGAACAGGACTGAGAACCCAAATATAAACCAACCTCATACAGTCACCTGATCTTTGACAAATTCCAGAAAAACATACACTGGGGAAAAGATTCCCTATTCAACAAATGGTTCTGGGAAAACTGGATTGGCCATATGTAGAAGACTTAAAGTTGACCCACACCTCTCACCTCTCACAAAAATCAACTCACAATGGATAACCGATCTAAACCTAAGACATGAAACCATAAGAATTCTCGAAGAAAACGTTGGAAAAACTCTTATGGACATTGGCCTAGGCAAAGAATTTATGAAGAAGACCCCCAAAGCAATCACAGCAGCAACAAAAATAAATACATGGGACCTGATCAAATTGAAAAGCTTCTGCACAGCCAAGGAAACTATCACTAGAGTGAACAGACAACCTACAGAATGGGAGAAAATATTTGCATGCTACACCTCTGATAAAGGGCCTATAACCAGAATCTATACAGAACTTAGGAAAATCAACAAGAAAACATCAAACAACGCTATTAAAAAATGTGCAAAGGACATGAACAGAAACTTTTCAAAGAAGACAGAATAATGGCCAGCAAACATATAAAAAAGTGCTCAACTTCTCTAATCATCAGGGAAATGCAAATCAAAACCACAATGAGATATCACTTAACTCCAGTGAGATTGGCTCATATCAAAAAATCCCCAAATAACAAATGTTGGCGGGGATGTGGACAGATAGGAACACTCATACACTGCTGGTGGGACTGCAAATTAGTACAACCGCTATGGAAAAGAATATGGAGATACCTCAAAGAATTAAAAGTAGAATTACCATTTGACCCAGCAATCCCACTACTGGGTATTTACCCAAAGGAAAAAAAGACATTTATAATAAAGACATCTGCTCACGAATGTTCATAGCAGCACAATTCACAATTGCAAAGTTGTGGAAACAACCCAGGTGCCCATCAATACACGAGTGGATCAATAAAATGTGGTATATGTATACCATGGAGTATTACTCAGCAATAAGGAACAACAGTGAATTAACACATCTGGTATTATCCTGGTTGGAGCTAGAACCCATTCTTCGAAGGGAAGTGTCACAGGATTGGAAAAACAAGCACCACTGGTACTCACCATCAAATTGGTACTAACTGATCACCACTTACATCACACAGGGCAATAATATTCATCAGGGGGCGGACTGTCGGCAGGGGGGTGGCGGGGATGGGAAAACTCTCACTGATTGGATGCGGGGAGCACATTTTGGGGG